>CM057832.1:55340480-58042980 GCA_030068075.1 Paguma larvata
ATATTTACACATGGCCTTTACTCTGTCAGAAGCACTCCTCGTGTCCCTTCAAAAAAGACATAAGTCCGGGCACCTGGGTGGCTTAGTCAGTTAAGCCTCAGACTTCGGCTCAGGTCATGATCTCACAGTTCATGAGTGCAAGCCCCACATCAGACTCTGTGCTGACAGCTCAGAGCCTGGGGGCTGCTTAGATTCTGTCTCTCTCTCTCTCTCTCTGCCCCTCCTCCACTCATGCTCTGTCTCTCAAAATGAATAAATGTTAAAAAATTTCAAAAAAAAAAGACATAAGTCCTATTGGATCAAGGCCTGCAATAGACTGAAGTCTGTTTCTTTTTAAAATTTGTATGTTAAAGTATACTCCCCAGTGTGATGGTATTTGGAAGTGGTGATTAGGTCTTGAGCATTCTGAATGAGAGAGGTTAGCATCCTTAGAAAAGAGATGGAAATAACTTCTTTTTTTCCTTTGGCCATCCAAGGACACAATGAGAAGAGGGCCATCTGAAAACTAAGAAGCAGGTCCTGACCAGACACTGAATCTGCCAGCATCTTGATCTTGGACTTCCCAGACTGTAGAACTGTGAGAAATAAGTTTCAGGCGTTTATCAGTCACCTAATCAATGGTATTTTTGTTACAAGCACCCCAATGGATTGAGATGACCCTATGTTTATGACCTCATTTAAGCTTAATAGCCTCCTTAAGTGTCCTGTTTTCAAATACAGTCACATTGAGGGTTAAGCTTCAATCTGTGGAATTTGAGGAGTACAATACTGTCCAAAATAGTGATATATTTTTGAAATATTGCCATTTGAATATGTCCGCATTATATTATACAATTATGGTCATGTTTTTCTTTCATCTACCAGTTTTATTTGTACTTGTACTTCACATTAATATGAAAAGGGTTTTGATAAGTAAATTACAAAAAATATTGCAATGCATAAAATAACATAAATTTTTTTTTCTAAGTAAGTTTTTATTTATTGATTGATTGATTTTTAATGTTTCTTTATTTTCGAGAAAGAGAGAGAGAGAGAGAGAGAATACAGGTGTGGGAGGGGCAAAGAGAGACGGAGACACAGAACCCAAAGGAGGATCCAGGCTCTGAGCTGTTAGCACGGAGCCTGACACAAGGCTCAATCTCAGGAACCATGAGATCAGGACCCAAGCCAAAGTCAGACGCTTAACTGATTGAACCACCCAGGTGCCCTTCTGAGCGAGGTTTTAAAAGGGAATCCATATTCAGTTGTACGATTGTCATTTTTCACTAGAATTTACAGTTGACTCTTCAACAACATGGATTTGAACCAAGTGGGGTCACTTATATCTAGATTTTTTTATAGTATTGTACATAACATGTAGTTTCTTTTTCTTATTGTTTTTCAATAACACTTTCTTTTTTTGTCTTACTTTTTTATAAGAATACAGTATATAAGAGATATACAAAATATGTATTAATCAACTGCCTATGTTATTTGTAAGGCTTCCAGTCAACAGCAGGATATTAATAGTTGAGTTTTGGGGAAGTCAAAAGGTATACATGGTTTTTGACTATGTGGAGGGCTAATAATTCTAACTCCCATGTTCAAAGGTCAAATGTATAAAGAAATAATGCTTTTTTAACCATTGTCACAGAATGATAGAGTGGGCAATGTCCTTAGCAATAGCCTGATGATTAAGTGATGTGTCCCTCAGTGTAATCCTTACACGGATGAATGCACAATTCAGTGAAAGCTATTAATTGATATTTTGTATGAAATATCCTTGGATTAAGTCATTCAGAGCCAAGACAATAAATTCAGGTACCAAGAAGACTCTATAAATTTGTAAAATTGCAGAGAATAAGGCTATAGAATGGGGTGGCATCCATATACAACTGATATATGTATTTCCCACCTAAAGGCATTCAGATACGTTAAGCATTTAAACATAACATGTCAAGAAAGCTACATTATTTGGGGGATAAAATTTAGTCTGTACACCCCCTACTTTCCGCTCTCTCCTGTAGTCTATAAAGAATGGGAAAGTGTTTCTCCAGATATCTTTTTAAAATCTATGATTTGGGACTTTGAATGAAATACAAGCAGTTTTCAGTCTGTAATATAGACTAATGTGGGTCTAGTATCTGAAATAAAGGTTTGTTTTATCATTATTTAAAGATTCCTGAACTTAAACATATTTTTTAATTTTTTTAATGTTTATTTATTTTTGAGACAGAGAAAGACGGAGCTTGAGTGGGGGAGGGGCAGAGAGAGAGGGAGACACAGAATCTGAAGCAGGCTCCAGGCTCTGAGCTGTCAGCACAGAGCCCGACACGGGGCTCGAACTCACAGACCCCGACATCATGACCTGAGCTGAAGTCAGACGCTCAACTGACTGAGCCACCCAGGCGCCCCTAAAGATCCATGAACTTAAAATTAAGACATATTTCTTTACTATGCTCTCATAATAAAGTAGCACAAACTGGGAGTATTGAACATCAAAAATATTTGTCTCACAGTTCTGGAGGTTAGAAGTGCAAGATCGAGGTGCTGGCAGGATTGGTTCCCTCTGAGGGAGAATCTGTGAAACCTCCCTCCTGGCTCTGTGGTTTATTGGAAGCTTTAGTGATCTTTGGCTTCTGCTGCACTACCCTGATCTCTGCTTTCATCCTCACACGGCAGTTGCTCTGTATATCTGTGTCCAAATTTCCCCTTTTGTAAGAACACCAGTCATATTGAATCAGGGGCTCATTCTACTCCACTATGATCTCATCTTAGCCAATTACATGTGAAGTGGCCCTTTTTTGAAATCAGGTCACATTTATTACGAATAAGGGGTTACACACTTCAAACTATGCATTTTAAAGGAACACGATACAACTCATAACACAAGGACCATATTAACTAAAATTCTTGAAAGAATGACACTCCCAATTGCCATAGTAGCTCTATTCTTCAGGCATGCTCCTCCATTTTCCTTCATTCCTTATATAAATTAATGAATAAATGAAATAAAAAATTCTAAGTTCACTCCTTCAGAGTTTCCAAATTTCTGTAACACAGACAACTCAGAAGTTGATTAACATGCTATTGAAAATCCCTCCATAGCTGTTGCAATTGTGGATGGGTGTCAAGGAACAGATATTTGTATTGGAAGGGGTTATGTCAGAGGCAAATGTGGATATTCTTGCAGAGTATTGGGAAATGATATCCAAAATAGAAATAAAGTAGAAAAAAGCATAAAGGGATTTCACTCCAGAGAGAATTGGGGGTAAGCTGGAAACAGAAGCTCTTCTCCTGTATGGATACAAGTCATAGGAGCATAGGTTTGTGTCTCAAAGACTTGCAGAGTTTTGAAGTAGATCTGTAATTCCCAAGAGAACTGATGGTAGAACTGGTGAAGAAAAGGGATGAATGGCCCCAGAGTGCATCAAGTAAATTGGTAAGGTCATGAATATTCCAGAGGTTTTTAACTCGATGATTAGAGAAGAGATGGCTTAAGAGGAAACCTTTTGCTGGCTAATCCTCATGGAGACAGCTCCTCATTCAGTATACTTCTGACTAAAACAAACAAAAATAGACTTCCATAACTTTTACCCTCATGGGAAAGCCTGAGGCCTCTTAGTTCCAGGCAAGTGTGTCCCAAGTCCAAGCTCCTATATTTAACTCTCAAATCTATCCTAACCAGAATCTCCCCCCCAAACTTTTTTTTCTTTTTTTCCCAAATTTTGCCTATATATTGTGGATATAATCTTCCACTCTTGCCAGCTACCAGTGTAAGGACTAGTGTAAATTTTCTTGATGACTCCTGTAGCTCAGGAAGAGCTGATTCTGGGAATTGGGGCAGGGGCAGGGAGAAGGAGCCACCTAGGTCCATGAGGGAATTCATGGGACAGGTAGTAGCTTACATGTACCTTATTTGATAATGCTCTTCAGCTTCTCAGACCCAGTTGGCTCGTTTCTGGCTTGGGTAGATCTTAGATTCTCAATGTTAACATGCCTCAAAATGATGCGGTGAAGTGAAGTGCCAGCATCATAGATTTCAGTTTAGATGTCTAGTTTCAGGCCAGATATGGAACATTTATTTTGATTTTGCTACATATAATAGATTTAGTTTCTGATTTAGTTATTGGTCATTTTGATTAGACTAATTAATCAAATGTTTCAGTACTCCACACCTTAATTATGTTTGTGGGTATGTAAGAAATACATGTAGAGAATATTTTTAAATTAATGAAATGTAAAACTTCTCACTTGATCTTGCTAAAACTTTTACCTCTTCCCTGAATTAGTATGTTATGTAGCTTTTTAAGATTCTTTTAAATGCATTCATATATTTATGAATTTTAAAACATTATTCTTTTATCATAGTGGGTTTTTCATATGTCTGAATCTATATGATTTTTTGCAAATTATTGAATGTGCTTTTATTCTCATTCACAGATTGCTTGTTTTTTGATTAATGCAAAAACTGCAATATTCTAAAGAACAATGCTTACTTATATATTTTATTTTTTTTTTAATTGAGTATTTTATATGTGAAAGTGATTCCCAAAGTCACTTAAAAATGTTAGTGGCAGTTTGTACTAAGTTTTTGGCGAACAATTGGTTAAATACATGTATTGATGTCCAGATGCTGTAATTCTCAAAATCATAGTTGTTTTGGGAACGTTTACACTTTATAATGTGATGAAAAGATAAATTGTCTCCACTGATACTATTATACAGGCATTTCATAGTTTTTAATAATATCTGCTATTAATAGTAGAATTGCCATTTCTGTATTACATATGATAGATATTTGTTTTCAATTTTAGGAATTTTTTCTGGAGGAAACATATTTGGAGCAAATTATGACATTATAGAGGGAAATTATGTAAATCATACATCATCTTAGAGAACATTGTGGAGCCGAAAGGTGATTTTATTCACAACAGTGTTTCTGTTGTTTCTCAAATTTTGGCACTTTTTTCTATATTATTATGCAGTAATTTTGTTTTTCTCATGTGGATGACATCTTAACAGCCTGCAAACTTCTTGAGAGAGTACTCTTGTTTATTATTTCTATAATATACCCAAGTGAATTCCAAGCACTGCATTTGGCTTACAGTGGATGCAGAAAATATAGAGGGATTTTTCTACAAAGTACCTTTTAGCTGTAAAGTACTTGACACTCAGTCCTCAGTGGGTCTGGCTCAGTGTTACTTGTAGTGCCATTTAGGAATCTATCACACTAGATAGTATTACCATCTCATTCACAGACTTACCTTTTTATACTTAGCACTTTCCGATGTGCAAAAGACTTTCAAATACTGGAAGTATAATATTCCTTATTTGTAAGTGTAACATTCCTTATTTTCTGTGTAATTAATACCCTGCTTATTTTTATTGGCAATAGTCTACTGTAATCTCACTCTAACTGATGCCAGCCCTCCTTTTCCCACTACATTGCCTCATATAATCCTCTCTTGGACAGGAATTCTGCCTCTGTTCAGAGTACTTAAAGTAGATCATTTGTGTGAATGAAGGTAAAGTTAGAGTGGAGTATATTTTTTTCTTTTTAGTTTCCACCCAACTTCTCTTATTTTAAATGTCGAACTTAAGTTACCTAATTTCCAAATTGGAAATTATGATAATAACAAATGGCCAGTTGGACTGAGATAGTGGAATGAGTCCTTCCCTGATGAGTTTGGCAAAAAAAGTGATTTTTTGCTTTAGGTAAAAATAATACAATAACTCGAGAAAAGAGGACTTTTCTATGTATGTGTTTTTGTATCTCTGGGCATAAACCTAGCTTCAGATAATGTTTGAACAAGAAAGAACCTTACTGTAAATCATTTTTTAGGTAAGGAAACTGAGACTTACTGGTGTTCAAAAGATTTGCTAAAGTTAGCATACAAATAATATTTTAGCTTTATCCTGTTTCCCATAAATGTCAAGGATAGCTTTTCCCCATCCCTATGCTGTGATATATAAGTCACCCTTTCTAAGATTAATAACCTTTGCCAAGATTGGAGTTGATTTATGCTCTGCCTCTGTTGGCAACAGAGGCCTCCCTACCCCAGCCCTCATCAGCTACATTGATTGGGCACCAGAGCTTCCCCCAGCCTGCTGCTTAAGCAGATGCTAATGGGCAAATGAGCAACAGCAGGGGGGCAGGCTGGGGTGATCTTCATTCATTAGCAACTGTTCAAGCAGCAGGCGGAGGGAATCTGCAGATGCGAGAAAGACTCTAGGATGAACATTGACCTCAAAGGTACTTGTGAACAAAACTTGAATTTTCAGTTACCAGAACATCAGGTTGCTATGTTTATCAAAACTCGTACCCTCTGATATACGGTATTTAATGGGGTTGCATTTTTCTAAGTCTCTCCTTTTTTATATTAATGTTAATGCATGGATCAAAGTCAATCAAGGTCAGATTTTTGGTTCTAAGCCAGTGTCTAGTGAAAAAGCCTAGTCATAATAATCACATCAGGTCTTACATATAGCAGATTCTCAATCAGTAGGACTTGAAGAATTTGTATTTTCACAAAGATTTGTTGAGGGATATTTTATGATAGAGTAAGGATGGAATGCATTTTTCTTTTTCTTTTTGCAAGTTTGATCTTAAGTTTAATTGTGATAGAATGCATTTTTCTAAGCAGATACCTCACAATGTTGTCCAGTACCTCCATTGTTACAATTATCCAAATGACTGTAAAAAATGCAGTGAATTCACATCTCCCCAGCTCTACTGAATGAGAATCTCTAGGGAAGAACCCAGGCATCTATGTTTTAAGCAAGGGGTTTTAGGCTCAAATTTGAGAAAGTAGGGGAATAAAAAGTACAAATCTGGTCAAAAAGGCATATTCCAAATTATTTGAAAGCACTAAGAATTTCTCCTTTGAAAACAGTTCTTTCTTCCTAAAGGCTCAAAGGCAGATTTATAACACCTCCTGTTAAATTATCAACTTTCTTATTTTAAAATATTTATTTATTTTTGAGATAGAAAGATTGAGAGAGAGAGAGACAGACAGAATATGAGTGGGAAAGGGGAAGAGAGACGGGGAGACACAGAACCCGAAGCAGGCTCCAGGCTCTGAGCTGTCAGCACAGAGCCCGACATGGGCCTCGAACCCATAAGTCCTGAGATCATGACCTGGGCAGAAGTCAGATCCTTAACCAACTGAGTCACCCAGGCACACCTCAACTCACTTTCAGAACATTAAATGCCTGTGGAATTGGTTTATCCTCCCCCTACTTACCTGATGTGTGTTATTTTTCCACAAAATAAATGTTATTACATGTATTTCATGTGTCTTTGAATTTCTCAGGAAACATTCTCTGTCGTCACTGCTGCAGTCAAAGTATGCATACTTTAGGAGATGGTTCTTGTTGGATTATTTGGATTGCTATATATAATTATCTTTGATATTTGACATTACAGAGAGTTAATTAAAATCTTGATTAGAGGTCTTTAATTTAGTACTAGATCCCTCTGCTAGTAGTTTCCTAGGGCTATAGTAGTAAGCTACCACAAACTTTCTGTTTTGGAGATCAGAAATTTATTCTCTCATAGTCTGGAGGCCAGAAATCTGAAATTAAGTTGTCAGAGAGTTGCTTCCTTCTGGAGAATTTGAGGAAAAATCTGTTCAGCGCCTCACTCCTTGCTTCTAGGAGACTTGGCAGTCTTTGATGTTCCTTGGCTTTTAGATGTATGACTTCAGTCTCAACCTGTGTCTTCACATGGCTGTTCTCATATCTCTGTGCTGCCAATCTCTCTCTTTTTTCTCTGATAAGGGCATTCATCATGGGATTTAGGGCGCGCCCTGAATCCAAGACAAACTTATCTCAGCATCCAAATAAGTTCACATTTACAGATATGTGGGGTTAGGATGTGGACATATCTTTTGAAGGGACACTCTTCAATGCACTGAAATTGCTAAATGCTAAAGATATATCTCTAAGGAAAGACATGTAGACATTATTTAACATAGACATGTAACTATGTTAATTACATGTCTTACGCATATTTTTTCAAGATTTTCTTTTTAGACAAAGCTAAAACAAGATAGTATGTCTAGGCTTTTTTGAAAGAGTTTAAATGTTTCTCTAACTTGAAAGATATTAACTACCTTCACACTTATGTATAATATATGCATGAATTACAAAGTAAGCTGGAATTTTAAAATTGAAATAAATTTAGCATATGCGTTTTTGTTAGATGCATCTAATTATCAAAAACCAGTTACCCACTATATTGAATTTAGTGCTCTCCAGATATATTCATGTCTTGTCAGCTTTTTAGAAGTGAATATTATTCAAATTTATTTTTATATGAACTTAGGGAGAACTGTTTTGAGAATTATATCCAATATTTGTTCATATACATCTCAGTTTTTGCTATTCAGAGTAGTCTTAACACCAAAGAACAAACCAGATTTTTATCTCAAATGTGACAATGACTATAAGATGTGTATTCAACCAATGTTTTCATTTTTTGTTTTAAAATTATTTTAGGCAATACAATTCCACAGTAAGCAGAAAATTTAATGGAAACCGTTAATAGATACTTGTATTCTCATTCTCTCCCATGCCCTCAGTATTAGAACACTTGTGTGGCATCTCTTTAAATATTCTCAGTTGGTTCAATTGCTGAAGGGAGAAAATAGGTCTGCCAACACACTCTTTACCAAGCACTGGGAGTATAACTTTCCCATTTTAAATTCACTAAGCGTAGTCCTTTTGGCCCCAGGAGGCTTAGGCTTCTTTACCTTGCTGCTGTAATGAGAATATACTGACACATTTTCATTATTAGATCAAAGGAAAAGGACGTTACATGAAGTCACTTGCAAATGAAATATCAAAATTGGCCCGGAGTATAAACTTCCATTCTAAACAAATACCATTCTCTTTTTCCAGAATCAATAGAGGAAAGCAAAGAAAGGAGACACATGGTCTGAAATTAATACGGCTGGTGAAATCAGACTTAAAGTGGGTCCATTTATTCACAGTTGACTTGAATAACTGAAACCTGGATTTTATAATTAGAATGTCTTGGAAAAAGCAACTTAATTTATAGAGGGACACAAAAAAGTAACAAAAAAAAAGTAAAAGCTTTATTAGTTTTAGTAGTGAGTTGTACCATATTCTTGGTAATTCAAGGTGAAATGAGAGAAAGAGATTATTTCAAATTATTATTTTATTTTAAAATATACAGCAGCATCTTTTTCAATTACATATGCATTTAATCTAAGTAATTATCTTTTAGAGTATTTTTTATCTTTAGTGAGGCTAATTCAGTCAACTAAATTCTTGTTCATTACTACTGTCATTGGTTCATGACTAGTGTCACCAACTATAGCAAGTCAACAATGTTTTATTAGAGAAAGGTGAGACCTGGGTTTGCCATACTGTCCAGGGTTGACAAGAATATATCAATTTTCTTAAAGTTATATGTGAAATGCTTGATGCATTTAGGGCATATTCTTTGAAAAACTGCTTACATTGTAGCAAATATGGAAGTCTATAATTTGCTCAAGGTTTTTTATGCCCCCTGCAAATTGCAAAATCTAAATGATCTTAGATGTAAATACTGAATTTATATAAAAAATATTTTGTGACATAGGTGTGGGTATATGCTTACCCATTCTTTTTCCTGACAGTACATTAAAATACACATATGCCTAAATATGTATTGTATGTAACATTTAATACTCAGCCTAATGATTATGCATTTATGGCTATAAATAATCAAGTCATGAGAATAGATATGGTTGTGGTTGTGATTATCCTGTTGATTAGTTGAAATGGGTACTATAAATTTCCACCTAGGACATTTTTCTTTTAAACCTGACTTAGAGTCACCAGTCTTCCCAATTGAAAGTCAAGGACAGATTATTATATTCAGTAGTCACAGGTACTGCCCTATCTATGGCCTTGCCGAGATATTGCTATAGTCACCAGATTTGTAAAAATTGTAAACAATATTAAATGCTGGCAGTCACCACTTCTTTCTGTGTATTAGCCTATTTTATTTTAGAGTCATAGAAGTCCTCCTGTAAAGCTCACAAGTTCCTATAATTTCAAAGAATACTAAAGTAAGTAATAGTATTATATTATAAAATCCTATTTCGTAACCAATAAATTCCTTTTTTCTATGGGAAGAGGAGAAAGAGGACAGAAGCAAAGCCCACTATTTGGTGTGCATTTTTTTCAGGCATTTTAGCAAAATTTGATTTATATCCAAAGCAGTTAATCTGAACATTTGAGACTAAATCAACACCGTATGATTTTTCATGGTTCTTATTCAGCATTTAAGTATAATAGTATAATCGATATATAGATTATGTGTAAAAAATGGAAAATATACATACAGCCTTCCCAAATCTATATGTTTTAAAAATGTAGATTTTCATTTCTTTCATTTATTTCATTTTAAAGAAAATATTGATCAGATATACTTTTAAAAGAAAAAACAGCTCATAATTTTTGAATGTATTGTTAGAGGTAAAAACAAATCTAAATTAATGAACAGTGAGGACAATAAATTAATGAACAATGAGATTCCATAAATTTTACTTCAATTATCTCCTCTGGAATTCTGCTTCTCTTCAAAAATTATTTTAGATTACTATGGTCCCAAAATAAGATGACAACGACTTTTGTATGTGGAATATTCTATTAGAGAACATTTAACCTATGTCTAATTTATTAAAAGCAGGTAATGATAATAGCTACTCAGCTACACTGGAATAACTTACTCATAGTTTAATCTTCATTAAAGTAATAAGGAGACTATTTTTGATGTGAAATGAAGAGTTTTACCATATGATTCATTTTATTCTTAAGGAAAATCATATGTCTCTAGTCATGGACAACATAAAGAAAATGGGTACCCAAGGGTTTGAATATATTCCTTTTTTTAGGTTTATTTATTTATTTATTTTTAGAGATACAGAGACAGTATGATTCAAGGAGGGACAGAGAGAAAGGGAGAGAGAGAGAATCCCAAGCAGGCTCCACACTGCCAGCACAGAGAGTAACATGGGGCTCAAACTAATGAAACTGTGAGATCATGTCCTGAGCCAAAACCAAGAGTTGAATGGATGCTTAACCTACTGAGCTACCCAGACACACCTGGTTTGACTATATTCTTAAAGCCAATGTATTAAATAGGTTATTACTCTATTGCTTTTAATCATGTGGAGTAGACATTATGACTATTTAATGTCTACTCGTACTTCTCCACAATACCTAAGAATTAAACTTCTCTATACTTTGTTTGGGATACTTTGAAATTCATATTAGTTCTTTAAAGTCACTTTACCAAGCTTCACTTAATTTTATGTGGCAGACCATTGAACAGTCTGTATCAGGACACTGGAAATGAGAGTCAGTGTAAACTACATAAACACCTCTTGGATCAAAGGTGACCTGTTTTCCTTTGAATGCTTCAGCTTTTGACCATTTGTTTATTTGTTTAAAATGTCAACCTTGCTTTGGGTGGCTTGCATGGTATGGCTGTGAGATCACTTAAGCCTAATAGAAACCTGAGTCATTTGGTTTTCTTGAGCTGACCGAGAATTGAAATGAGATCTAGCCACTACTGGAGAAGCCGAGAGAAATTTTAGATCTGGGTGGTTTCGTCTGAATGAATGAACTTTATGGAATTTTACCTCTCCAAGATTTGAAATTACATGATAATTCAGTTTTATTTGAACTTCCAAACAATTTTGATAAAAAGGTTTAAGTTCCACAACATTTCTCAAAGTGATTTATTCCCTGTGCTAGATCTTCATGCTCACCCTGATCATTTCTTCACATTTCAAAACAAATCTGGGAAAGAAAAGCAAAGGTGAAAGACTATCACTACCTAGTTTCATTCCTAGTTCTATTATAAAGCTGTAATAATCAAGATAGTTTGATATTGGTATAAAGATAGACTGATAGATTAAACAATAAAGTGAGCTTTATTAAAATTAAAAACTTCTACTTTTCAAAAGACACTAGTAAGTAAATGAAAAGCAAGCCACTGATTAAGAGAAAGTATTTCTGTGCAAAATTTATAGACAATCATTAAACTCAATAATAAGAAAACATACAACTCAGTAAATAAATGAGCAAAATTTTTGAACAGAGACTTTACCAAGGAAGATACAGGGATTGAAATAAGCACATGGAAAGATTTTCAACATCATTAGTCATTAGGGAAATACAAACTAATAGAACAATGAGTTATCATGCAACACATATAGAGCTGGCTAAGTTAGAAAGACTAATCATACTGAGTGTTGGCAAAGATTTGAAATGACTGGACCTCTCATATACTTCTACTGGAAACGTCAAATATTTAACCACTTGAAAAAAATCGTTTGAAGTTTCTTAAAATAATCAACAGTTACCTGTCACATGATTTGGTAATTTTATTTCTAGATATCACTGTCCATCAGTGAAAACAGATACACAGAGTTGTACATGAATGTTCATAGTAGTTGGGTAAGTAACAGTCACAATAATAACAGTAACAGAAACAACCCATGTGTTCAAATAACATGTGAATTAATAAACATCTGTGAATAACTGGCAATAAATCATTGTGGTATATCCTTGTAATAAATAGAACAATACTCTGAAATAAAAAGAAATGAACTATTGGTACCTACATCAATATGGATGAATCTCAAAAGAATAATGTTGTGTAAAGAAAGCCAGATTAAAAAAAAAGAGTATACATCATCTGATTTCATTTAAATGAAATTGTTAGAAATGCAAAATGATATATATTGATAAAAAAACAACTTATCTGGACTTTAAGGGATTGGGATGCAGGGAAGGGCTATGAAGGGGTATGAAGGAATCTTTGAGAGTAGGGTGGATATGTTCATTTACTTGAATTCTTGTTGGTTTCAAAGGTCTCTTCACATTATAAATCTTACCAAGCTTTGCACCTTAAATATATTCAACTTATTATATGTCAATTATAATTAAAAGTATTAGAGAATTGTAACGTTTTCTGTGGATGGAGATGAGCAACAGAAATTATAAGGGAGTCAGATAAACCTGGATAACTACAGGATCCAACTTTTATTAGCATTTATTTCTCATATTACCATGAGAAAGTTAAAAATCTCTGTTTCCTTACCTATAAATTTGGAGAATAATATTTGTCTAAGAGTCCTAGTTTAGTGATTTAAATGTGATGATGTACACTAATGCTTTATTTAACACCTAATACATTATTCACAATACATATGAATTCCCTTCCCCATAGTATTTTCCATCTATAACAGTCATATTGTGCAACAAGTAAAAAGATGCTGGGAGAAACTCTTAGTTAAGAGTTGTACAAATCACAATTTTTATTTTCCCCAGAAATGTCATGAACCACAAAGTGGATGGCCCTAAGCATGTACATGACAGGCACCACTTACAGGTAAGTTTGAAAAATCATCACTTTCATTTAAAATCATACCCTGAAGGAAAAAGAAGTGTCAGAAATAGCACCCAAATAAGAAATACCTACAAGCCTAGATGAAAAGACGAGGTCTAAAATAGGTAACAGACTCTGTCATGAACAGGAGGAATTAGGTTATGACTAGAGACAGTAATAGTCCTTCCCTACAACTTAAGAGTTGGAAAAGTTTAAGCACTTTAAAACTGAATATGTGACCAAAAGCACTGGAATGAAGAATGGCTGAGTCAGTGATTTTGGCAGAGTTAATGACAGAACTAGATCACCTGAAACTTCAGTCTGGCCCAATATACAAGGATAGATCATTAAAATATTAGGAAGAAAATTGACCAAAATTCTTGACCCTAGAACTGTGACTTAATTAAATAGATGGTGTTAACATAAAGCCACCATCTAAAGTCTCTACACTAGCATCTTTATAACTAATCAATTGCCTGAGTTATTCAGAAAATCCAAGTTCATTAATAATCAAAGTGTTTTGTTATAAAAAGCTTTAAAATATATGTCAAAAACATCTAGGTATCTATTCAGATGGAGTGAGGAAAAATCATCATATGAGATTAGTTAAAGGTTAGCTCCTCCATCACGTCATCTAAAAGATAAGTTTCTGCATCAGTTTATATAATGGGGATTCTCCATAAAAGGGAGCAAATTAGATGCTGTAAATAAAATAATTCTCCCAAAATAATCTAGGTGATCATCATTTACTGGAATCTTATAACAAATCATTCTTTACAATACTCAATAACTTTTTTTGTGAAGAATATAATCACCTCTGAATTGTACTTTGTGTTTAGATTTCTGTACATTTTCTTTCATTCATACAACATTTTGAAAATTATAAACTCATTTCACCTACATTATCTCATGTAATTGATTTTGCTATGGGGAAGTTAAAGTGTCTAAAATATACAAAGAACTTTTTAAATCCCTCAATAAGAGGGGCACCTGGGTGGCTCAGTCAGTTAAGCATCTGACTTCAGTTCAGGTCATTATGTCACAGTCGTGAGTTTGAGCTCCACCTGGATTTGAATTCTCTCCCTCTCCCTTTCTCTCTGTTCCTCATCTGCTCACACCCTCTCTCTCTCAATAATAAATAAATAAACATTAGTAAGTAAGGAAATAAATAAATAAATTCATAAATAAGGAAATGAACAACCAGGTTAAAAAATGACCAAAGATCTTATCACATACCTCCTTATCACCTTATCACAGAAGAAGATATACAGATGGAAAACAAGCATATGAAAAGATGTTCCACACCATATGTAATCACAAACATGAAAATTAAAACAACTTTGACCTTTCTTTCTGTACCTATTAGAATGGCCAAAATCTGAAAAATCTGAAAAAGGACAACACCAAATGCTAGCAAGAATGTAGAGTCATAGGAATTCTTATTTATAACTGGTAGGAATGCAAAAAATACACAAAATTTGGAGGCAGGTTTAGCAATTTTTTTATGAAACTAAACATATTCTTACTATACATACCAGCCATTGTACTCCTTAGTAGTTACTAAAATAAATTAAATATTTCTGTTCACAAAAAACTTGCACACCAACATTTACAGCAGCTTTATTCATAATTTCCCAAACTTGGAAGTATATAAGATGTCCTACAGTAGGTGAATGGATAAATTAATTATAGTACATCCAGTGATGGACTCTATTCAATACTAAAAAGAAATGAATGACCAAGCCATGAAAAGACATGGAGGAAACTTTAATGCAGAATACTAAGTGAAAGAGGCCAATCTGAAGAGGCTATATTCTGTATAATTTCAACTATATGTTGAGGCAAAACTTTAGAGATAATAAAAAGATAAATGGTTACAAGGGAGCAGTGAGAAGAGAGGAATGAATAGGAGGAGCACAGGGGCTTTTTAGGGTAGTGACATTTTTCTGTATGATCCTATAATGATGGACACTTATAAACTATATACTAGCCGAATCCCCTAGAATGTACAGTACCAAGAGTAAACCGTAATGTAAACCATAGACTCTGGATAATAATGATACATCAGTTTAGGTTCACTAATTTTAATGAAAGTAGCAGCCTGTGGGGATACTGATCATGGGGAGTTGCTATATGTGCAGGAGCAAGGATTATCTGGGAAATCTCTGTACCTTCCATTTAACTTTGCTGTGAACTTAAAACTTCTTTAAAACATGAAGTAAAATATTAACTTGTAACTGATGACTTGAAAGGAAATTTTTCCTTCCTGCATTGGCAAAATTAAAGGTGTTCTTTTTAGGAACTCTGGGAAATATATTATCAGTCTCGTTGGAAATTGATACTGTACTCACAACAGAAGGATGCATTCTTATAATGGTCTGGTGTTACAAGGGATTTGTCTTATGCATTCGTCCCTGATGTTAGTTAATTCTAGTATGTTTAGAACATTCTCTGGATAAGAATATATTCTGTGGCGAGTTGTTTTGTTTTGTTTTGTTTTCTTTAAGCAAACCTAACTGAGTAAAACAGTATTGATCCTGTGAATACTTCACTTCATTAATGCCACATTCTAAACAAATAAATTAAGTGATTCAGTAAAGTAATTCAGAATATAGACTGACATAGAAAAAAAAAAAAACGTTCCCATGGTTAGTAAAGCCAGTCCTTATTCCTAGCTCTATAACCAAATATATGAATTAATTTACGAAATGGAACACTCACCCACTTAATGAACACAACACAATTGATTCAGTGACTTCCATATAAACTCACTCATATTAATATTAGTATCATGCAAGAATTGCAAGTCATTTCAAGAAGACCCCTTTCCATTTGAAAGGTGTTACATTTTAGCTAACTATCCTTTCTGGAGCTTTAGAAAAACATGTTGAGAAATATTGAACTATTCTGACATAGTTTGTTTTTCCTTTGTATTCAAATATATTGTGAGGAAAAGGGATATATATATATATATATATATATATATATATATACATATATATATGTATACATACATACATATATACGCATATATATTATATATATTCATATATATACATTTACTTTGAATTTAATCTGATTGAAGTAGTAGCATTTTAATAGCTTATACTGAAATTTCTCGAATAAGAAGTTGTCAAGAGGTACTGAATCAGAGCATAACCAGAGAACCACAAACTATATAAATATTTACAAATTACATATTCAGTAAATAATTTTAGTTTAGTTGTTATTAATTGTTCATATGCAATTTTTGCATTTATTATTCTGAAAGTCTTTGTAATTTGTTTATTCACTGTTTTCCTTCCAACACTGCATCATCTAAGAAAGCAAAAATTATTTATTTAATAATTGGAGTATTCCAAGTACTTACGATGTGTCTGGCATTACCGAATGACCAAAAGAGTAAATATTACATATATTTACCTCAATATTACTTGAAAAATAGATATCGATTTTTTATGAGTGGTGTAAGAAAGTGGTCTAGTTTCATTCTTTTGCATGTTGCTGTCCAATTCTCCCCACCATTTGTTAGTCCTTTGATGTGAAATTATTATTTAGGTTTTAGTTGTTTCCTCATATATTTTTTCCTATTTTGGAGGATTATTATAGATCAAGGGAAATTAAATTAATATACACCTTAGAGAGAAGTGATTGAGTGAGTTCTAAATTATAAACATTCCCCAAGACTGTGATTTAATGCAGTTACTGCCCTGCAGGTAGCTTTTAATGATTCCCATTCTCCATAATTATTAAAGATCATTTCCTTGTTTTTTATATATTCCTTTCTAATCACTTAAACTTATTCTTCCTATTCTTGCTTCCTATTCAAAGTGTGTGTGTGTGTGTGTGTGTGTGTGTGTGTGTGTGTGGTGTGTACACATATTCGTGTGTGGAGTACAAACCCAAGTAGGAAAACATTTTCAGATTTAACAGGAAACTCTTTGATATATACCGAATTAATTTAGACTCAGATTCTTTGTTATTAGTTATTATGTTATGATATATATGTTTTTATTTATTTAGTTATATAACTTAAAATTATTTACTAAAATAAGAGGATTATGTCCTTGAAAAAAATATAGGATATTAAGCATTTTTACAAAGTATTAACAGTTAAATGTTACTGAACACATGACTGAAATTGTTTTGATGTGCATGCCCTGTATATAGACTATTATGTTGCTAGTTTGTTTAAATTAAAAAATAATAATAATATTATATATTGAACAGAATAGGAAATTATTTCTGTTTAGTTTATTTTAACTATCCATATGCTGTAAGACATATTATGGGTTTAATCATCTCTAGTATGTTATTTTATGAAGTGATGGTAATATTAATCACCAGAGCAGAAAAACAAAGACATTACTGAAAATATTTTCCTCATTTAGCAATTTGAATTGTGACAGGACTTTACTAACCTGGTTTAAAAAATCTACTTGTAAACTTCTAAATTAAGATAGCTGTGGAATAACTGTACACCGGAAAAGGTACACTGTTTATGGAAATTTGCACTTGTCACAATCATTATTTATTTGTTTATTTATTATTTAACCCTATTCCTTCAAGGTTGATGTTGCTCTCTAGAAGATATATTCCTGATGGGTAGAAAAAAATACCTAATTTATTTTACTTTTTAAAATTACAAAACAACCTTAGTAGCACTCTTAATTCAAAGCAAACATGAGATAGAAATTGATCATTAGGATTATCAAACCAATAATACCAAAAGTGAAAAAAAATGAACAAAACAAATTCACTCCAAGAGTACCTTTCAGTGTGGAAAGTGTAGAAACCAATACCAAGACCTTGGTAATTTCTGAATAAATAGCATTTTGCTAAAGCACATAGTTTGAGATTACAAATTCTGTACTGGCAGAAATGAATTATAAACTAGACATAGAGTTAAAGTAAGGTTAAACTCTGGAACGAATTCATGTGAGGACATGTAAATATCTAGGCATGCTATAAATGACTGTGGAAAAAAGAAAAGTAACTCAAACTTTAACTTTGGAATAGTTTACAGTGTGCTAACAATACATTACACAGATATACAAAAGCTAATCATCTTGAATGGAATGTAAGAATAAATTCCGGAAAGAAAGATGTTAGAACGTGATTACTGTATCTTTTCACTTTCTCCCATCAAAATACAAAAAACAACTCTAGAAAATAATTGTCAAATATCCACTGATAGAACTTCCTTTTCCAGATATGACAAAGTAATAGAAATTGTTTCTCCCTCTCAAAAACAAAACAAAACAACAACAAACAAAACACACAAAAACACCCCTGACTAAATGTAATGAAGCAAGGATTTTTAGAATTTAAAACAAAGGCTATGTAGAACAGTGATCCCTAAGAGAAGGGAAACAAAGTGAGCCCAACAATTGCCTCAGCTTGCTTCCGAAAGAAAGCTCTCAGGTTATATCATAGGAAGAAGGAATGAGGAAAAGTACTGAAGCTCTTTAAGTTGTAAAGAACAAACTTGGAGCCCAGAGAGCGGGCTCAAAATGGATACTGTTCAGAGGGCAGAAAACTGGAAAAACAACAACAACAACAACAGAAAAAGAGAGCTCCAAATTATGCAGAAGCTTCCCCTTGGTATTTACTTCAGTGAGTATTCATTATCATATGTGTGACTAATCTGAGACAGTGAATGAATCTACAGAAAAGGGCAGAGGGAATAATTTCTGAAGTCTACACAGGTCTGGGAATTTGTG
Organism: Paguma larvata; assembly: GCA_030068075.1. NCBI lineage: Eukaryota > Metazoa > Chordata > Mammalia > Carnivora > Viverridae > Paguma > Paguma larvata. The sequence continues at coordinate 55,359,597 of CM057832.1, forward strand.
TAAACTTACCAGCCATACTAGAATATTTTGTAAAACAAAACATTGAGTAGAGGCATCAGAAGGGTATTCTTTATTTAGTAGAACAAAATTTACCTTATACCATAAGTAGCTCTAGTTCCTTCAAACAAAGACTTAAAATTGAAACTCAGTTGGAAGAAACTGTTTTTAAGTAACTTAAGTATGTCCCCAAATAAGACTCAAGTATATGAATAGGAATATTAATGAATAATAAATTTTAAGATCCAAACAACAAGATTAAATGCACAATTTATAACATCCAATAAAAATTGACAGTCATGCTATGAAGCAGAAAAATTTTACTTATGCTAAGAATATTATACTGAAATAGAGTGAATGAATTAGTATACAAAAACATTAAACAGTAGTTATGTCTCTGTTACTTCTTCATACATTCAAAAATATAGGGAAAATTATGCTAAAAAGAGACAGGGAATATTTTAGGAAGACCCAAATCTCTAGAGATGAGAAATATAATGTAGGTTTTGAAACATTAATAGAATTTTAGACACTGTAAAAGAAGAGATTAGGGAACTTGAGCACTCAGCATAAGACTCTACCCACAATGAAAGACAGGGAAAAAAAAGAAAGAAAAAATGAAGTAAATGAGAGACCCATCAGTGAGCTGTGGGAAAACTTCAAGAAATTAATGTATGTAATTGGAGTCTCTAAAGGAGAAGGGAGAAATAGTGGGCATAAGGAGAGGGATAAATAATATGAAAATATAAGTTGATTTTTTCTAATTTGGGAGTAACTATTAATTAATAAACCCAAGAAACTCAGTAAATGCCAATATAAATAAACACAAAAAGTCCACTGGGTTACTTTATAATCAAATTATTAAAATGAGTTATTTTAAGAAAATCTTAAAAACAGCCAGGAAATGAAAAGACACGGTAGAAACTAGGAAAAAATTAATTGTGACATCAGACTTATTTTCAAAGACAATACAAGGACTGACATGAGATCTCTCAAACTAGAATATAATAACCATTTAAAATACATTTTGAATCAAAATAAAGACTTTTCACACATACAAAACCAAAATAATAATAATATAATAATAATAATAATAATAATAATAATAATTAGCAATGCAAGTACACTAGTAGAAATGTTTACAAAAGTCATTCAGGCATTAGGAGAGTAATGCTTGATGAAAATCTGGACCTGTACAACAAATTGAAAACCAGAGAAAGTAATATGTATGTGGGTAAGCATAAAGATTTTTTTATAAATGTCTTTATAAAGTAATTGCCTATTTAAAGAAGAAAATATTAAAAATATGATTTTTAAACACCTAGAAGTAAAATGTATTGTAAAAATAAGGCAAGGGCAAAAAAAAAATGAAGGTGTTCTCTGTAGTTCTTATATGATGTAGGAAGTGGTATACTTTCACATGAAAACAGACTGATAAGTTATACTATAAACCATACAAAAATTACAAAGAATATTATAGTTAAATAGAAATATATAAGAGATTTCATTCATAATTCATGAAAAGAATATGAAACAAAGAAAGTTTAAACCCAATAATATCAATAATTATTTTGAATGTAAAAGGTCAAAACACTCAATACAAATGACAAAAATTGTGAGATTGTTGAAAAATAGGTTAAAAGTAATGAATGTAAAAAGATAACACCGTTCTAACACTAATGAAAACAAAGGTGGAGTGCTGTATTAATATCAAATCAATTTAAATGTTGGAGCAAAATAAATTGCTAGGGATAGAGAAGATCATTTAATAAAGTGGACAGAAAAATCCTTAACATGTGTGCACTTACTAAACTTATTAAATTCATGAAACAATATCTCTTGAGGATGCTTAATGGTGACAGGCTGACTGTAATTTTCTTAAGGTGTATAAATAAAGATGTCTGCTCTGATCTCTTGTACTCCACAATGATCTGGAGGTTATAAGATATGGGAAATGCTACAAAATAAGAAAAAGGAATAAGCATTATTCACAATGGAAAAAGAAGAAATCGAACTTCCCATGTTCACATACAAGTCTATACAGAAAATTCTACAGAATTGAAGAAATGCTACCTAAAGCAGTAAGCAAGTTTGGAGTATAGCAGATCAATCACTCATGTGTCTATATACCAACAACATTTTTTAAACATTCAGAAAGCAGTATTTATAAAAGAATAATATATAAACTGGATCTAATCTAAATTAAAAAATGTTCCTTCAGAGTCATATGAAAAATGGGCAGGAAGAAAATATTTATAAACCATATACCTGAAAGTAACTTGTGTCCATAATATATTAGGATCTCTCAAAACTTGATAGTAAGAAACAATCCTTTTTCTTTTTCATATTTATTGTCAAGTTATTTAACATACAGTGCAGTCTTGGCTTAAGGAATAGGCTCCATGATGCATCACTTACATACAACAGCCAGTGCTCATCCCAACAAGTGCCCTCCTCAATGCCCATCACCCATTTTCCCCACTCTCAATCCCCACCTCCAACAACCCTCCATATTGTTCTCTGTATTTAAGTGTTTCTTATGGTTTGCTCCCCTTTCTATTTCTAAATTATTTTTCCTTCCTTTCCCTATGGTCTTCTGTTAAATTTCTCAGATTCCACGTATGAGTGATGTCATATGATATCTATCTTTCTCTGACTGACTTATTTCACTTAGCATAGTAACTTCCAGTTCCATTCGTGTTGTTGCACATGGCAGAATTTCATTCTTTTTCATTACTGAGAGGTATTTCATTGTATATATACCACATATTCTTTAGACATTTATTAATTGAACACTTAGGCTCTTTCCATGACTTGGATATTATTGATAGCACTGCTATAAACATTGGGTACATGTGCCCCTACAAATCAGCACTTCTGTATCCTTTGCATAAATTCTTAGTAGTTCTATTCCTAGGTCGTAGAGTAATTCTATTTTTAGTTCTTTGAGGACTCCACATTTTTTTTCCAGAGTGGCTGCACCTGTTTGCATTCTCACCAACAGTTCAAGAGGGTTTCCATTTTTCCACATCCTCGCCAAAATCTGTTGTTTCCTGAGTTGTTAATTTTAGCCACCCTGACCAGTGTGAGGTGGTATCTCAGTTTGGTTTTTATTTGTATTTCCTTGATGATGAACAATGTTGAGCATCTTTTCATCTGTCCGTCTGGCATCTAGATGTCATCTTTAGATAAGTGTCTTCATGTCTTCTGCCCATTTTTTCACTGGATTATTTTTTTTTGGGTATTGAATTTGGTAAGTTCTTTATAGATTTTTTTTTATGTTAACCCTTTATCTGATGTGTTATTTGCAAATATTTTCTCCCATTCCATCGGTTGCCTTTTAGTTTTGTTGATTGTTTCCCTTGCTGTGGAGAAGCTCTTTATCTTGATGAGATCCCAATAATTCATTTTTGCTTTCATTCCCCTTGCCTTCAGGGACATGTCATATAAGAAGTTGCTGTGGCTGAGGTCAAAGAGGTTGTTGCCTGTTTTCTCCTGTAGGCTTCCTGTTTCACATTTAGGTCTTTCATCAGTTTTGAATTTATTATGCGGATGGTGTAAGAAAGTGGTCCAGTTTCATTCTGCATGTTGCTGTTCAGTTCTCCCAGCACTATTTGCTAAACAGACTGTCTTTTTTCCACCGGATACTTTTTCCTGCCTTGTAGAAGATTAGTTGGCCATACATTTGTGGATCTATTTCTGGGTTCTCTATTCTATTCCATTAGTCTATGTGTCTGTTTAGAGCCATAGTGTCTTGATAATTACAGCTTTGTAGTACAAGCTAAAGTTCTGGATTGTGGTGCCTCCAGCTTTGGTTTTCTTTTTCAATATTACATGGCTATTTGGGGTCTTTCATAGTGCTATACAAATTTTAGGATAGTTTGTTCTGGCTTTGTGAAGAATGATGTCATTTTGATAGGGATTGCATTGGACAGGTAGAATGCTTTGGATATATCAACCATTAAACAATATTTGTTCTTCCAATCCATGAACATAGAATGTTTTTCCATTTCTTTGTGTCTTCTTCAATTTCTTTCATCAACTTTCTATAGTTTTCAGCATACAGATCTTTCACTTGTTTGATTAGGTTTATTTCCAGGTATTATATGTTTCTTGGTGCAATTGTTAATGGGATCAATTCCCTGATAGCTCCTTCTGTTGCTTCATTATTAGTATATAGGAATGCAACCAATTTCTGTACATAGTTGATTTTATATTCTGCAACCTTGGTAAACTCATGTGTCCATTCTAGCAGGTTTTTGGTGGAGTCTTTCAGGTTTTCCATGTAGAGTTTCAGGGCATCTGCAAAATTGAAAGTTTGAATTCTTTGCCAAGTTGGATGCCTTTATTTCATTTTGTCTTCTTATTACTGAAGCTCGGACTTCCAACACTATGTTAAACAACAGTGGTGAGAGTGGGCATCCCCATTGTGTTCCTGAACTCAGGGGGAAAACTCTCAGTCTTTCCACATTGAGGATTATATTAGCTGCGGGCTTTTCATATATGACTTTTATGATATTAAGGTAAGTTCCCCCTAACTACACTTTCTTGAGGCTTTTTATTAAAAATGGTGCTGTATTTTGTCTAATGCTTTTTCTGCATCTTCTAAAAGGATCATATGGTTCTTATCCTTTCTTCTATTACTGCGATATATCAAATTGATTGATTGGTGAATATCAAAACAACCCTGCAGCACAGGAACATCTTGTTATTTTCTCTGCTATAAGCCTACCTAGCTCTGCCCCAAAAACTGTGCGTGGTCTGTTGTTTGGAACAGAGTCATAAAAATGGTTACTGCCTAATCTAAGATAAGACTGTCTCCTTCTAGGTCTGGGGGATTCACAAATATGCCAACCTAAGAAATATTGTTAAAAATACCTTGTCACTGATGTAATGTCGCTCGCTACCTTTAAAAATAAAGACATTGAGACTAGCAGGTCAGAGATGCCAGAATTGCCAGGGCTGCCTGCTTGGTCATCAGACTCCATCTTTCTCGTGGCTCTCTCACTTCCTTTCGCCTGACCGCCCGTCCTTCCTGGACCCCTAGATTCGCCGGAATAAGGACCCCGGCAGTTTTATAGTTTAGTTTGTCTGATATAAATATGGGTACTCCAGCTTTCTTATACATCCAGTAGCATGATAGAGGGTTCTCCATCCCCTCACTTTCAAACTTTCAAACTGAAGGTATCTTCAGGTCTAAAATGAGTGTTGTTTAGGCAGCATATAGATAGGCCTTATTTTATAATCCATTCTGACACTCTATGTCTTTTTATTGGGGCATTTAGTCCATTTACATTTAGAGTAATTATTGAAAGATATGGATTTCCTATCTTTGTGTTATCTATAGGTTTCCTGCTTGTGTTAATGTCTTTAGTCCTTTGTAGTCTTTGTTGCTTTCCACTCACAGAGTCCCCCTTAGGGTCTCCTGCAGAGCTGGTTTAGTGGTCATGAACTCCTTTAGTTTTTGTTTGTGGGAAAGCCTATATCTCTCCTTCTATTCTTAATGACAGCCTTGCTGGATAAAAAAAAATCTTGGCTGCATATTTTTTTCTTATTCAACACATTGAATATTTTTTGCCACTCTCTTCTGGCCTGCCAAGTTTCAGTGGACAGGTCTGCTACTACCATTATGTATCTACCCTTGGAGGTTAAAGCCTTTATCCCTCCTGCTTTCAGAATTCTCTCTTTATTTTTGTATTTTGCCAGTTTCACTATGATATGCCATGATGTTGACCAATTTTTGTTCATTTTGAAGGGAATTTTCTGTGCCTCATAGACTTGGATGTGTTTCCTTCCCCAGATTAGGGAAGTTCTCAGTTAAAATTTGTTAAACTCAGTCAGTTTAGTGTCCGACTTCAGCTTGGATCACAATATCGCAGTTCACGAGTTCAAGCCCTGCATCAGGCTCTGTGCTGACAGCTCAGAACCTGGAGCCTGCTTTGGATTTTGTGTCTCCCTCTCTCTGCCCCTCCCCCGCTCACACTCTGTCTTTCTCTCTCAAAAATAAATAAACATTAAAAAAAATTAAAAATTGTTCAAATAAACCATCTGCCCTTTCTCTCTCTTCTTTTTCTGGAACTCCTACGATATGGATATTATTTCATTTCTGAATGACTTAATTTCTAATAGCATGTCATTGTCTATTAATTTCATTCCTCATTTTTTTTTTTAAGCTTCATCTTAATTTTTTTGTGACAAATTCTTAGGTCTTTGATCTCTGCAGCAATAAATCCTCTGCTATTGTCTACGCTTTTTTCTAGCCCCGCTATTAATAGTCTTGTGACTATAATTTAAATTATTGTTAAGATATATTGTTTATATGTGTTTAGAGCAATTTTCTAGTTGTCATTTCTTCCTGGAATTCTTTTTGAGGATAATTATTTCTTTTCATTATTTTGGCTAGGTTTCTTTCTTTTACTTGTTTTAGTAGCTTGCTATGTGCCCTGCAGCTCTGAGTAGTACTATATTAAAAAGGGGTCATACACTGTCCAGGCCTGGGACATCAGGAAGTGTTTTTGGAGTGCGTTGTGTGTACTCTAGTGTTCAGTGTCTTTGGCTGTTCTATTATACTGGTCAGTCTTCTGCAAAGCTCATCCTTGCTTGTAGTTGGTGGAGTGTTTGCACCTTCCACCAAATGTGCTTTGATTTGTTAATTAGAGTAACCCTGGAAAAAAGGAAAAAAAAAAAAAAAAGAGGCAGATGGAGGAGACCTTATCCTGTACAAAGAGAGAAATGAAGAGGTGAAAAAAAAAAAACAAACCATGCAGGGAGTCATAGAAACTATAATGCTTAATCTAGAGATAGAGAGAGGGAAATAAAGAAGAAGGAAATACAGAAAATGTTTAAAAATAATAGAGTAAAAACGTTTGATAAATATTCAGAACAGAGAAAGAAAGGAAAAAAAAGATATATACATATATATGTTAAGAATTGACCAAAAATCAAATCAGAAATTATAAGCCAGATTCCAAAGAGAAGGAAAAACAAAACAAAACAAAAACAAAACAAAACAAAACAACAGCAACAACAATAACAAAAACAAGAGGAAAGTAGAAAAATAAGGGAAATCAGAAAAGAGAAAGAAAGAAAAAATAGAAAAATAATAATAGAATAAAATAAAAGAAACAGACTAACATACAAAACCATATGACAGTTGTCTGTTGGTGCATTGGAAACGGTGGCTACCTTGGTCTGGAGGAGAGGCTATCTGGTTCAATCAGTGTCAGACTCATTCCAGTAGATAAGCAGTTACCAGGGATGGAGGGGCAGGGTTTGGTGTAAGTGGGTCTCACCTCCACTGCGGTAACTGTCCTGTTCCCCGAAGCCCCTACCTTGTTGGCGATGGGAAGAAAAATGACAATACCTCTGTCTCTGCTCCCTGTTCTGGTTATCTCAAACAACACTGTTCAGACAGCTCTGGCAGAGTATATCATGGGTGGCTTATGCTGCTCCATAGTCTCCTGACTTCCAGGCACTTGTTGTCATTCAAAACCAGATGTTTTGGGGCACCTGGGTGGCTCAGTCGGTTGAGCTTCCGACTTCGGCTCAGGTCACGATCTCGCGGTCGGCGAGTTCGAGCCCCACGTCGGGCTCTGTGCTGACAGCTCAGAGCCTGGAGCCTGCTTCGGATTCTGTGTCTCCCTCTCTCTCTGCCCCTCCCCCACTCATGCTCTGTCTCTCGCTGTCTCAAAAATGAATAAACGTTAAAAAAAATTAAAAAAAAAAAAACAAAAACAGATGTCTTAAAGAATTCTGCACTGCGGGGACCCAGTTCTGTGGTAGTGCCTCTCTGCCCAGCCGACAAAGTCCTCTGGCTGGCGCCTGCAGTGTCTTTTGTCCTTGGAGGAGCCAATAAACCCTCTTTCTACGGTACTCGACTGAAGCTACTGTTTTCTCTCAGTGCAACCCCAAGGTTGCTACTGATCCCCAGTGCTGGCTGCCTTCCCACTAGGTACACATGGCAGTGGATCTGGTCTGGAGAAAGTCACACACCCCTGAAAATTCAGATGTTCAGCTCCCAAGGCCATTATCGAGCAGAAACTGGGTTTCTCCATATTTCTGGTTCCGCAGTCCATGGTCCAGAGAGGTTTTTCTCTGTCCAAACACAATACCACACTTCCATGACCTCTCTTTCTCCCCAATTGTTTCTCCACAGAAGGGGTTCCTTCCCCTCCATGCCTACACCACACACAGTTTTATCTCTCCCAATCTGCAAACACATACCTCTGTCCACAGAGCTGTCTCCATTCACCCATGGAGATTTTTCTGTCACTCTGCAGACTTTATTCCTGGGTTTTCTAAGTCTTCTGGCCTCAGTATAGCTGTGTTTGAGGAATGAGGGAAACCCTGGTCCCCCTATTTCTCCACCATCCTAATCCCCCTCCCTTTTTAACAAGGAATTGAATCTGTGTTATTTTGTGGAGGAGATAGGATTCAAACACCTGGAAGCCACACCTCAGAAGCTCTACCAGGCAACTTGAAGAAGTTACTCCTGCTGCTGCTTCTCTATCTTCTTTTTTTTTAATTCTTCTAGGTCTAAGTGCTGGTCTGTCTTCCCAAGTGGCCACAGCTCGTTCTGTGCTGTATAGCGTAGTCCTCGAACCCCTCAGTCTGATTAGAAATCCAGAACACACCCACAGAGAAGATGAGGTAGAATGTTATCTGAAACACCTCTGACTTCACCCCCACAATGCAGAAACAGACACTTTGCCTTTCAAAGCACTTCAAAGAAGCGTTATTTCTAGATCCCATAAATAAGAGTAACTTTTTTCTTTACAGCAAAGATAAATTTTGGGATGAAAGATGAATATTTAGGGAAATGAGAAGTTAGAACTAAGAGAGCAAACACAGATATCCACTGAAACAGAAAGTCAGCCAGACTCCCTGTGTACTTCTTTTTGTGGTGATTTCTCTGAACAGACGAGGGAAGTTGACACAGTGAGAATGATCTACAGTACGAAAACTGTCTTTAGTTTATCTCTAAAGTGACTAAGGGTAGGAATGGACCAGTGATCAAGACCAACTGGGCCCTACTATTGCTACTTTCATGCTACTAATGGGCTAGTTCCGTTATTAGTGGCAGTAAAAGCCTTGTTGTTTCTCTATACTTATTTTTTTCAACCATATGCTGATATCACACAGGTATTAGCTGCCAATGTTCTGTACCCACCAGAGCAGGCTTTGTTTGTTTGATTGAATACATTTTTATTTAATCTTGCTTTAAAACACAACTATTTTTTTAGAGGAGGTGGTGATGAGGCAGAAGTACATTTTGCCATATCATATGCTAACAGTCAGCAAATAAGTCTTTGCTATTCAGATGTCAAATAGGCATCATATATGACAAAGTGTTGAGCAGATTAAATGAAAGTAAAGTATATAAAATATTTTTTCCTATGACTGATATATAGAAGTACTCTGCTTGTTTCAAATTCTTTTCTAAAAGAGAAGTTGACTTTAACCTATAGATTAAAATCAATAGACCGTTTAGAAAATACAAAATTTGTTGCCTGAAACAATAGTTTAAAAGACCAACCACCACAAGAATGATTTATCAAGTAAACCATGGGAGACCTGCTTTTTGTGTATGGTTCAAAGGATCACAGTGCACGTGAGCATTTTAAAGACTTCAAATCTTCCCTAAATAAATTTATATGATTTTGATAAAGATAGCATTTACCAAATTTACATGACCTTTGAACCTATTTTCAGGCAATATCTTTTAACATCACTACAAATAGGGAATATTTAGGAAGAAATACACCACTGGATATTTCTTTTGACTTATGAGACAGTGTAAGAAAAAAAAAAAAAAAAGAAAGCAAAAAGATGGAAATATGTAAAAAAAAATCATGAATAGTTTTTCTCAGCTGTAACCTAACTATTCATTGTGCCTTTGGAAACATATTTTTACATTTCTGGACCTAAGTCCTGATTCTAAACTAACACTGACTTGATCACCTTAAGCTAAATATAAGTTTTCAAGTATTTTGGTGTTATATGGTTCTATGCCCTGTATGACTTTGAGCTTAAAGATTTTAAAAGCTATCATGAAGAAGATGAATACCCTAAAAATGCAGTAAAATGTTTATATTTATCTAAAAATTAGTTTGAGGAAAAAAGATAGTCGCCCTACTCCCCCAGGTAAAATATAGACAAAAAGAACCCAATAAAAGGGTTTAATTGCATACAACAAAAAGATCATGATTTAGTAACTGATTGTAAAACCTTGAGGCAAAGTCACCTATGTTTTCCCACTTTCCTTCTGAGAAAGTGTTCCAGAGGTAAAAGTATGATCCTTGGAATTAAATTCTTATTTTGTCACTTTTGGCTGCTTGACTCTGTTCAAGCTTTGTATCCTGAAATTTCTCTTGTGGCAAGGTGGTAATAATAATAACATGACCCTCAGGATCAGGTCAAGACTTGAATACAGTATCTGACACAGAGAAGACCTTGATAAATTCCAGTTGGATTTCTTTCCTAATGATGTTCAAAATTGTAGCATTAAACCAGTTACAAATTTTCAATTGCGTCCTCAAATATCAAACAATGAGAATATATTTTGAAAAGCATACATAAAATATAATGTCACTCTGATAGACATACACTAAGCAAAACAAATCTGAAAAGACAACAAAATTTTAAAGTTTGTGGAATTTAAAACAGTTAACATTTAGACAGTTGACAAAAATTATAGGTATTTCAAAAAACAAATTTTGTTTATAAATGTAGGAAATCAGAGATGATTCTGAAATGCTTTGGATCTCTAGAGTTATCCATGTGTTTGATGAGGCTTAAAAAGTCAATATTAAATATTTAAATATGGTTGCTTTTGATTTTTTAAAATAAGAAATATATACAATATACATTTTGGTGACTACACTAATATGCAATGGTAAAATCATCCCCTGTTATAGAACAAAATTAATAATTTTACAGATTGAGATACCCAAGAGTTAAATTCTTATACGATATCATATTCCATATTTGAAACCCCTAGCACTGTGTAATCCATCTTCCTAAGTGATTATTCAGCCTATGACTGCAGTGAACTCTTTCCGTTGTCTGCAAAGGTAGACCTCTTTAAGCCACTTTCTAAATTACTTGCGACATAGACAAGTTTTATTTTAGATTTTCATATTTAGAACTGGACACCCTACAGTAGTAACCTACAGTTTATTTAAGCGTATTACCATTAAGCTAACATGGGTATAGCAGTTCAAAGAGGAGCTCCTATGTTAGACCTCCAAATATCATCCCACAACTCCCTGAATCAGCCTTCATTATTTTCAATTTTTCATATACTTTCTTTACAGTTTATAGTATTTTATTGCCTTTTTATTCAAATTCATAGATCTCTTCTACTGTAGTCTTTAAATTACTATTGTTCAATTACTACCAATCTTTTCCCTACAGTTATCATTTATAATTTTGTGTTTTCCACATCTTGATTTTCTATTTAGTTTGTTCTCATACTTTCCATTTGCATACCTGATTTGTGTTTGATTTCCCTTTGCATTTCCTGATTGTTCACTCATCATGTTTTTTTAAAATGTTAGTTTGGGTTTTATTTTTAAACTATGTTTTCACTGCTACTTTGAATTTCTTGTATTCTAATTCCAATGTTTCTGTCATCTCTGGATCTGTTTCTGTTCATTGCTTATTATCTTTGTTATCAGCTGCCTTTTCCTACTTATCCTAATAATTAATACCTTTTTATTTTATACTGGACCCTGTGAATGCTATTTTTTTGGTATCATGATTTTGTTTTAGTCCATTTCAGAATGTTATTTTTTCTTTTCTTGTTGGCATTTAATTTTCTGAAGGATTATCTTTATTCTGTCAAGTCTTGTTTTTAGGTTTCATTTTGGTAGATCTAGAGTGGCCCCAAGTATAATTTGTAGGAGGAGTCTTAACGAAATGCCTGCTGTATTTACCAACGTCTATTGACCTTGTATACTTTGTCTAGAACTTCTGTTTCTGCCATGTGAGTTCAGGATCTTTCATCAGCTCCCAAGCCTCTCTCCTTCCAGGAGCTGTTTTTTTTGTTTTTCTGGGTTTTTTTTTGTTTGTTTGTTTTTTCCTAGTTCTCATTGTGTCTGATTCTCAGCATGCATACACATGAGGTAAAAGACTCAAAGGAATTCTTATGTAAATTTAAAGATTTTATTTAAAATTTATAGATTTTATTCTGTTTTCTCCTTTGTTATCTTCTACTACATATTACTGCCACCTCAGCAACCCCAAACTGTCATCTTAGCCTCCTCTGTCTAATGGTATCACGGCTGTCTATAAAGTACTAAAGCAAAATACTAAATACTAATAGTAAAATATATTTTAACATAATTTTATAGTTGTTTATGATGGGCAGATATCAGAAATCATTCAAACTCTTGAATACTTCTAATTTGAAATTTTTGTAGAAGTGAAAAGTGGAAAGTGAAAAACAATATGAATTCCCAAAGTGAAGTGAAACCAGGTGTCTTAAGCAGGTTTCAAATGAGATTCTAAGTGAAATAGCTGAAGAAAAAAGCACAGTACCCTAGACTGAATCTTAATTTTTTGGGTGAAGTTAAAGAATGGTTCTTCCAAGCGTTTCCTTTAATTAAATTATTGTGGACTTATGTACCACTGACTTAGATAACAAGATCAACGGAAAGAGATAAATTATGGAAAGCTGTGTTTTTATCTAAAATTTTGAAAAGTCAGAGTGAACCCTACACCATAGCACCCATTAATATTCTTGTGATTGACCTACTTCATTGCATTTCTGCATCTACTTCTCTAATTCATAAATTCTTGAAGAGCATTAGTATTTTTTTATTCATCTAAATATCCCCAATACCTAGTCTATGTCCTGGTATACCAAATACTTTTTAAATAAATTAATGACTGCATTTAGATTTACTTTATCTCAAGAGAGATGTTAATTTTTTATTTGATGTGAATATATAACAATGGCTAACATACAATGAGTGCCAATAAGGCACTTGTCATTTTTCTGAAAACTTATATTTAATTTATATTTATGCCTTATAATAGTCATATTAGAAGGGCATACAGGCATAGAACAGTTAAGTCACTTGCCCAATTTCAAGTAGCTAGTGAATAATGGAGATGAGATTCAAACTCTAATAGTGTGACACATAGCTTAACCAGTGTGATATGATACTTCTCAAACAAGAGAACGGGTTATATTCATTAAACAATTCCCATGATAAAAATTCATTAAAGCACTGCTTTTCTTTTTTGTGCTGAATGCTAAAATATCCTAAAAGGGATTTTAATGATAGGAAAAATAGAGCATTAAACTCTGTTATTCAGAAGCTTGGCAACAACAAACTTCTCAAAAAGCAGAGGTTGATGTATGTTCAGAGACCTAGCATTATGAGTAAAATTTGCTTCATAAAGTAGAAAATGTTTCTATAGGCAACAGAGTAGTTTTATAAAACCCAAAAACTTGGGATGAGTTGGGAGCGGTGGAAACTATGGGGCAGAAAGGACCTTTACACTTTATGCTGCCTACTCTTCTATTAAGAAAGCAGAACTTTTTAGTGTTTACAAGTTATCAATACTGCATCTATTTTTCTTAACAATTATTTTATTTTTGCTCTAAAATTTGGATCCTTCAGTACTTCCAGTATTTCTGTTAAAATAATATCGACTCAGAATGGTTTTCTAACAATATGAATAGGTGCCCTTCCTGACTTTGGATCTAGTGCGGAAACCCAAAACCTACATAGCCTCAAAAATTAAAGTGAATAATTTTACAAATAAACTTTCATCATTCCTGTCATTTTTATGGAACCTAATCTAGTAAAGGAGAATATTGCAGCTAAATGACTGACAGGGAAAGTCGCTCTTTTAATTGGCACTGGGCAATTTATCCTACTCTGATGGCAGGGACACTCCATTAGGCTGTGAGAAAGTGATTGGTGGGATAACATTCAATTGAAAATCTCTGTGGATGATAGTTCATGCCACCATTACATCAACTTAATGAATGAGACCCAATAGTGTCCTCCTCTTCCTAGAAGGAACACATCCATCATGGAACAAAAGATTCCCCAGTGCCAATAGGATGTCGTGTTTTCTCTTCCTAGTCTGCGTGAGGACAAAAATATTTCAGAGTTTATATTAAGAAAAGTACAGCCATCCTCATCCCATGGAAAATAATTTCCCGGACAACATCAAATCATTATTTTTGTCATATCTAGAAGATTATTTTACATAGAATTATCATACTTTGGACAATCATAAGACTGTTTTCATGTTTTGATTTTTGAATGGATAAACTGTCTCCTGATTGTGAGGTTTGAAAAACTGTATAAATTCTTGATCGATGTCATTGCTGTGCCTCTTAGCATAGCATGTGAGTGTGTCCAATAAAATGTCGAAAATATAATAATTGAGATTTCCTATTATTCTTTTTTAAATTTTTTTAACGTTTATTTATTCTTAAGAGACATAGAGACAAAGCGTGAGCAGGAGAAGGGCAGAGAGAGAGGGAAACACAGAATCCGAAGCAGACTTTAGGCTCTGATGAGCCATCAGCACAGAGCCCGACGTGGGGCTCGAACCCACAGACCATGAGATCATGACCCGAGCTGAAGTTGGCTCCTTAACCAACTGAGCCACCCAGGTGCCCCTCCTACTATTCTTATAAACTTACATATCTAGTTTTTATGCTTCAAAGGAAAAAAAAAATGGATGGGGTGGAGTTTCCTTTCCATCTCCATTTTTTATTCTATTTCTTTTCTTTCTTTTGCTTTCTCATTGCTCCTTTCCCTCCTTGATTTTATTTTTTCCTTCATCTCTGTCATAGCAGATAAGAAAACCTCCCAGAGATTATAGGTTTTTAGCACAATACAAGTGGCCTAAATTGAAACTGGCTTATTAAATCTTTATTGGGGGGAGGTGCTCACCACAAAAAAGGTGTGTGCAAATGTGCTTTATTTTGGGAAAAAAAATTGGCACTTTTTCCTGACATAGTCTTATATGCATTATTACTGTCACATCTTGATCTGGCCCAGATGAATTCTTTTAACTTCTACACTCTGTATGACAAATTTTACATTAGCAGTTTCAAGTCACTGCACCATCTGTTTTTATCAACAGCTAACTACGCAGATGTATAGTCAATGTGAAAATATTCACAATCAACTTACTCTGTATCATATTCCTCTGTTAATATTAATTTACTTTTCCTTTTGTTTTAATCTTAAAAAATATTATTACTGTCATCTGGTTCAAATTTCAAGAAGTTCAAATTAATCTGACAGTGATTTCAGGGTTAAAAAAGTTCACTCCAAATCTAAAATTTATGTATTCTGTATGGTATTCAAAATTCTTTTTAGATAATAACTATTCAGTACTAGAAAAATATTTGAAACCATATTTTTAATCTTTCTGACTTGAGCGATTCTACCTAGAGTGACTCAAGGTTATTTTTTTCTGTATTTCACTTTATTATTATTTTTTACTCACTGCTGGTAAGCTGTTCTGTCAAGAATCAGAGTTTAATGAAAAATAAACACCACCAGTGGAGTCTTGCCAGAAAAGTTAATGCTAAAATTTCTTAGAATTGATGTGAGCTACTGTTATTTAAGCCAACACGATTTCTTTTTATCTTTTCTTTTCTTTCACTATTCACACATATACAGTCATATAAACAAAGTAGAAATTTCTGGTCTAGACAAAATAAGTCAAAAGGGAAAGTTATGAACTTTTGGTGGACTTAATTTATTTACAACAAACGACTTTCGTTTTCAATAAATATTTCTTCCAAATTTTGTATTTTCTCAATCACATCATTTAAAACCTGTATTGAGCATTACTGTATTTCTATGTAATAACTTCAAGCACTTAGGGTTACAAAAGATATGGTCCCAGTTTTCGCAGTGGTTAGAGTTTAAAATACATCCTTGTGAGGGCAGATTTGAAGCATATAGTGACCTTTCGCAACTAATTTCAACCATTTTTGTAATAATTTCCCTTGCCTACAGGACTGGCTGGATCTGATATTTTTTCTACATTGGCCGTTACCGTGTGTCACATCAGGTGACATATAGCAGATTAAAGCCAGGACTGGCAAACTCTAGTGCTCCAGTCAAGCCAGCCACTTATTTTTTTTTCAGCTTTATTGAAATATAATTGACCTGTAACATTGTGAAATTTTAAGCTGTGCAAAGTGATGTTTTGATATATGTATATAGAGTATTGCAAAATGATTACCATAGTAAGGTTTCTTTACACTTTCATTATCTCATATATTTTTTTAGTTAGTGATGAGAACATTTAGGATCCACATTCTCGACAACTGTCAAGTATATGATACAGAATTTTTAACTGCTGTCACCAGGCCTTATATGAGGTCCCCAGAACTTATTCATTTTATAACCGGAAGTTTGTCCCTTCGACCAACATCTCTCTATTCCCCCCACAACGATCCTCCCTCCCCCAGAGCCTGCCAACCTAATTTTACTCTCTGTTTCTGAGTTTGGCTTTTTATGTTCCACATATAATTGAGATTTTATAAGTATTTGTCTTTATTTATTTTACTTATTATAACTCTGTCATAGTCCATCTATATTGTCACAGATGGCAGGATTTTCATTGTTTTTATAGCTTAATAATATTCTATTTGCTTTTCATAATATATTAATATATTGTATCATTTATCATTATTACTATATTAATAATATTCCATATATGTATGGTTATATACAAAAAATCACATTTTTTTTATTCATTCACTGGCAGACTTGCTGTTTCCATGGCTTAGCTACTGTGACTAAAGTTTTGATGAATGTGAGAGAGCAGATATCTCACCGAGATAGAAATATAATTCCTAATCTTAGAGGAAAACTTTAAAGCTTTCACCTTTGAGTATGTGACTTGATATATATGGTATTTATTATGTTAAGGTATGCGCATTCTATAAATAGTTTATTGAGTGTAGATCACTGAAGTATGTAGAACATTACCAAAAGTGTTCCCTGCATTTCTTGAGGTGATCTTATGTTTTTACCCTTCATTCTGTTAAAGTGGTATATCATAATTATTGACACGCTCATATTGAAACATCATTGAATCCCGGTGATAAATTCCACTGGATCATGGTGTATGATCCTTTTAATGTTATTTTGAATTGGTTTGCTAGTATTTTATTGAGGATATTTCTGTCTATATTCATTGGGGATATTGGCCTATAATTTCTTTTTTCTTTTAGTGTCCTTATTTGGCTTTAGTATCAAGGAGTGCTGGCCTTGAAAAATAAACTCGGGAATATTCCCTTCTTTTCAAATTTTTGAAAAAGTTTGAAAACAATTGGTGTTAATTCTTTAAAATGTTTGTATAATTCACCAGTGAAGACATTTCTTCTGGAACTTTCCTTTGTAAGAATTTTTTGAATAATAATTCAATGTTCTGGTTATTGCTTCATTCAGATTTTCTATTTTTTCATGATTCAGTCTTGCTTGGTTGTATGTTTTTAGGAATTTACCCATTGTTTCAAGTTTATGCAATTTGTGGGCACATAATTATTCAAAACAGCTTCTTAGGGCCCTTTGGATTTTTATTGTATTAGATATAAAGTGTCCTTTTTCATTTTTGATTTTATTTATTGAGTCCTTTTTCCTTTGTCTAGGTAAGGTTTGTCAACTTTGTTTGTCTTTTGAAAAACCCCAGCGCTTAGTTTCATTGATCTTTCTATTGTCTTTCTTGTCCTATTTTATTTACTCATGCTTTGATTTTTATGATTTAATTCCTTCTGTAAATTTCAGATTGAGTTAGTCCTCTTTTTCTAATCGTAAATTTAGGATGCTTATTTGAGATCTTTCTTTGTTCTTATATAGGCATTTAGCACTCTCAACTTCTTAGAAATGCATTTGATGTATCCCATAAGCTTTAGTTTGTCTCTTCATTTCTTTCAAGATGTTTTTCGAATTCTCTTTCGATTCTTCTTTGATCCATCAGTTGTTCAGGACTGTGTTGTTTAATTTCTATGTATTAGTGAATTTTCCAGTTTTCCTTCTATTATTGATCTCTAGTTTCATACCTTTGTGATAGAAAGAATGCTTTGTATGATTTCTGTCTTTTTACAAATTCTAAGACTTATTTTGTGACCTGACATATAATCTATTTTGTAGAATGCTCTATGTATTCCCAAGGAAATACATATTCTGCTGTCATTGGATGGAATGTTCAATATAGGTCTCTTAGTTCCATGTGGTCTAAAATATAGTTCAAGTCCAGTATTTCCATGTTGATTTTCTTTCTGGCTGATCTATCCACTATTGAAAGTGGGTTATTGAATTTTCATATTATTGTCTATAGTTATAAATGCCTTGAGATCTGTTAATATGTGTTTAATATATTTCAGTACTCCAATGTTGGTGGCATATATACTTACATTTGGTATATCACCTCGATGAACGGACCCTTTTATCATACTATAGTTTTCTTTGTCTCTTACAGTGTTTGACCTAAAGTCTGTTTGACTGATAAAAGCAAACCTTCTCCTTCTCCCTTTTGGTTTCCATTTGCATGGAATATCTTTTTCCATTACCATCCTTTGTCCTATATGTGTCCTTAAAGCTAAAGTGAGCCTGGTAGGCAGTACATAGTTGAGACTGTTTTTGAGTCAGTTACCCTATGACTCTTGATTTCTTATTGTGATTCAGTTATATTTACAGTAATTATTACTCTGTAAGGACTTACTTTATGCCACAGTATTGTTTTCTCAGTGTTCTTTGTTTCTTTGTTCTTCTCTTGTTGTCTTCCTTTGTAAATTGAGTATTTTCTATAGTGGTATTGTATGATCCCCCCTTTATTATCTTTTGTATATATAATGTACGTTTTTACTTATTGATTACTATAAGTCTTATATAAAATATCTTATAGATATAACAGCTTATTATAAGCTAATAACAACTACACTTGAAAACCATCAATACCCTTTTATTCACCCACTTTTTATTTATATCTTCCCTTTTTGGGACTCCGATGTATCTATTAGTTCTTTTAATGATTTTCTATAATTCATTTAGGCTTTCTTCACTATTTTTCATTCTTACTATGACTGAATAATTTTATTCTTTTCTGACTGATAAATTCAAAGGAACTGCTTCTGCTTAATAGATTCTTTCTTCTGCTTGATTGTCTTCTGTTGTTGCTTTCTAACTTTATTTATTACAGTTTTTAGCTTCATTATTTCTTTCAGTCAATTTCTAAGGTTTTTGTTAAATTGTCTCATTTTTTTCTGTATTTTATTTATCTTGTTGAATGGTCTTTCTGTGTTTTCTTGTAGCTCACTGAGCTTCCTTAAAACTATTATTTTGAAATTTTTATTGGTCAAATTGCAGATCTCCACATATTTGGTGTCAATTACTGGAAATTTTTTTTCTTTTTTTATATCATGTTTTCTTGATTTTTTCATGTCCCTTGAATTCTTCTGTTACTGATTTTGCCTCTTAAAAAGCATTCACCTCCTCTATTCTTCACTTCTTGACTTTGGAAGGGAAATATTTCCTTCTGCCCTTTGAAAAATACTGAGGCTAACTTAGAACATTTATATGGATACACTTACTGTACCCTCTTATTCTTTCTTGTGTTAGAATTCTGAAGATTATATGCTGTCTTTTCAGTCATACAAAATGAGGTCAAATGATGATAGTCTTGCTTTTGTGTTCCAGACTTTAAGTATGAATTTCTCTTTTGTCCAGCAAGACAGCAGACACATAATTGAATACTAGAGAGGCTAGTGGAAGGAGACAAGAGCCCTGGGTAAGGGTTCTTGCTCCGTATTGATTAGGATCAGAAGGCTTACATACATGAAGGACATGCAAAAAGAGACAATGAAACAGTGATTGTTAACTCAAGTGTGTGAGAAAAAGGGGGTTTCGAAGATATGCTATCAACATTAACTAAAGTACATAAGAGATTCTTGGATGAACTTCATTTCTGGAATTTTCAATATATTGGGGAAACCAGGGATGGCTCCTCACTTTGTATTGGATAAAAAGGGAGAATTACATAATAATAGAGGGATCAATTCTCCATAAAAAATAACCCTTGGCATGTATGTATTTAACAAAAGAGTGTCTAAATATGTGAGGTAAGAAGGCATAGGTAATAAGAAAAAAAGTGATAAATCCACCATTAGGGTTGGATACTTTAATACCCTTTGGTCAATAGTTGAAAGATCTAATAGCAAAAAATCAGTAAGGATATAGTGAAACCGAGCAGCACCATCACTAAGTTAGACTTTATTGATATTTATAAAATACTTCTTCCAACCACAGCAGAATATAGATTCTACTTAAACTCACATGGAACATTCACAAACACAGACTACTTTCTGATCCATAAAACACACCTTAACATATTTAAAAGAATATGTCATGCAAAGTATACTCTTTGACCACAATGGAATTTAACTGGAAATCAGTAACAGAAAGATAGTTTAAAAGTCTGAAAATATTTTCAGACCAGACAACACTTTTCTAAATCTCATATGAGTAAATGAAGAATTTTCAAGAGAAATTTTAAACTATTTAGAGCTAAATGAAAATGACAATACAACCTATCAAAATTTATAGACATAGCAAAAGGAGTGCTTAGAAGGAAACTTATAACATTGAATGTATATTAAAAATATGGAGAGAGACCTAAAACTAATGATTCAAAATTTCATTTAGGAAATTGTAGCAGCTGTCTTTTTCTTAAGTTTGGATATATACGTTTGAAACAAAGAATGTTTTGCACTCAATACATTACTTATTAATATTCAAATTGTATATTAACTCTGTGCATATGTGTGCTTTAAACTATACTTATGTCTGCAGAAAGAATTTTAAAATTTTGGATCTAAAAAAGATATAAGGTAGCATATAGTCAACTCGAATTTTTGAAGATGAGGAAATTAATCTGGAGATTTGAAATGATTTGTGCAAGAGCAAATTCAGTCAAGAAAATAATCTAGATACCTTCACCTCATGAAATATCTATCATATTAATTCTTAGATTCAGTAAACGAGCTACCACAAAATATAGGATGAGTTCAGTAAGATCTGGGTTTTCTAATCTCATAATTGATTTTAAAACGATACTGAGTTTTACCCTTACAATTGTTGCAAATTCAAGAGCTAACTAAAAGTTAGGAAAAGTGTATATTTCATTTAGACCCATCTGGTTTAACTGGAAGGAAGGGAAATATTACCTTCACTAGTTGATTTCCATTGATTTCTTGTTAATTTCTCAATGAGAAAATTGGGGAGTAATAATTCTAATATTAAATATTAGTATTAAACATATTATGTGTGTTTAGGAGGCCAGATTCTTTTTCTTGGAATATTACAGTCTAAAACAAAACAAAATAGGGGTGCTTAGGTGGCTCAGTCAACTGAGCGTCCAACTTTTGATTTGGCTCAGGTCATGATCTCACAGTTCATGAGATAGAGCCTGCATCAGGCTCTGTGATGACAGCTTGGAGTCTGTGAAGGATTCTCTCTCCTTCTCTCTCTGCCCCTCCCCAAATGTCTGTCTCAAAATAAATAAACATTAAAAAAAAAGTAATGGAAGAAAAATATGAACAATGTTGGAAAATAGCAAAATATAATATATATCCCTAAATTTAAACATTTAAATTGTGCTTATGATGTTTCATACATAGACAAAAATTGTTTGTTTGTTTTAATTTAATTTACTTTTCGAAAAAATTTTATTTATTTATTGTGAGAGAGAGGGAGAGCACACGTGGAGGAGGGGCAGAGAGATAAGAAGAAAGAAAGAAGCTCAAGAAGGTTTCACACTGTCAGCACTAAGCCCTATGCAGAGCTCCATCTCATGAACACACAAGGTCATGACCTGAGCTGAAATCAAACACCAGATGCTCAACTGACTGAGCCACCCATGGATCCCAAAATTCTTTATTTTTAAAAAATAATTTTCAGGGCGCCTGGGTGGCTCAGTCGGTTGAGCGGCCGACTTCGGCTCAGATCATGATCTCATGGTCTGTGGGTTCGAGTCCCGCGTCGGGCTCTGTGCTGACAGCTTGGAGCCTGGAGCCTGCTTGGGATTCTGTGTCTCCCTCTCTCTATGCCCTGCTCATACACTGTCTCTATATTTCTCAAAAATAAATAAACGTTAAAAAAATAATAATCTTCAAAACAGGAGTTTGGAGTTATACTATTATCCACACAAATAATATCCTCATAATTAATTATCTACAGTAATGTAACTGAATTAAAGGCATTAAATAGCCTAAGATCCCTTAGATGGTATGGCAGAACAAACTTAGTAGGATGAGTCCAAAATATAAGACATGAGGTAAGACCATGAGGTGGAAAGATGGTTAGAAGACCTGGCTTTAAATTTCAATCTGCTGCTTAATCTTGGCCTTGAACAAGTAACTTGCCCTCTCTGAAAAACAACTACCAGCTATAAAATGAGTCTCCATTTGTCTCTCAGGATTGTTAAAAAGCATATATAAAATCATATATAAAATCACTGTATAAAGCACTTTTCAAATACATAGAAATCCTATGATGCACTTGATTTAAGAAGCTGATTGAGGAAGGGCCCTCATGGAAAAAACGAAAATAG
Source organism: Paguma larvata (assembly GCA_030068075.1). Lineage (NCBI taxonomy): Eukaryota > Metazoa > Chordata > Mammalia > Carnivora > Viverridae > Paguma > Paguma larvata. The sequence continues at coordinate 55,382,199 of CM057832.1, forward strand.
AAACAAACTTTCCTAAATGTCTACTAGAATTCATCAGAAGAAAAGGCTCCATTTATCACCTTCTAAAATACAATCACTGCAATTCCAGGGATGGCAAGCATTGCAGATTAGGCCGTTATAAAGTGCTCCTGCATTACTCTAAATCTGTAATCATTCGTAGGCCAACTTCATAATTTTTGCTGTGTATGCATAGCACCTATACTCATTTTCTTATTACTTTTTAAAAGTAACATTAAATAAATATTTTAACTTAACGATATCCTGATAAGTAATGTTGTAAACGTTTATTTAATATGCTCATTATATTTTCAACCATGAAATAACATAAAATAGAGGAACGTGTACATTTATTTTTTTCATTTTAATATTTCTCTCTTTTATAGTAAACTATTTGTATAATTAGTACACATTTAAACAGTTACAAAGGATGTGATGACAGCAAATTTATCTCTCTTTATTATCCTGCAGCCACCTATGTCCTCTTTCCTAAGACAAGAACTGTCAAAGTTTCTGTGCATCCTTGTAGATATACTCTAAGTTTGGAGACTTTTAAAGTAGTCAATCAAATAGTCTTTCTAAAATATAATTTAGGTTCCTTCCATCACTGGGTGTAAATACCAGTTTTAGTACTTTCATTTTTTCTTGACAAAGTCTGATATTAACAATTCTTTTAAAAAGTGTTTCTTAAAAGACAGGCCCTTTAACAAATGGTGCTGGGAGAACTGGACAGCAACATGCAGAAGAATGAAACTAGACCACTTCCTTACACCACTCACAAAAATAAACTCAAAATGAATGAAGGACCTGAATGTGAGACAGGAAACCATCAAAATCCTACAAGAGAAAGCAGGAGAAAAACTTTTTGACCTGAGCTGTAGCAATTTCCTATGCGACACATCTCCAAAGGAAAGGAAATTAAAAGCAAAAATGAACTACTGGGACCTCATCAAGATAAAAAGCTTCTCACCACAAAGGAAACTACCAATAATACTAATAGGCAACCGACAGAATGGGATAAGATAGTTGCAAATGACATATCAAATAAAGGATTAGTATCTAAAATCTATAAAGAACTTACCAAACTCCACACCTGAAAAACGAATACTCCAGTGAAGAAATGGGCAGAAGATATACGTAGACACTTCTCCAAAGATGACATCCAGATGGCCAACAGACACATGAAACGATGCTTAATGTCACTCTTCATCAGGGAAATACAAATCAAAACCACACTGAGATGCCACCTCACACCGGTCAGAGTGGTTAAAATGAACAAATAAGGAAACTACAGATGCTGGCGAGAATGTGGAGAAACAGGCACCCTCTTACACTGTTGGTGGGAATGCAAACTCTGGAGAATATTGTGGACGTTCCTCAAAAAATGGAAATAGAACTACTCTATGACCCAGCAATAGCACTGCTGGGAATTTACCCAAGAGTTACAGAGTGCAGATGCATAACGGCACGTGTACCCCAATGTTCATAGCAGCACTTTAGACAGTAGCCAAAATCATGGAAAGAGACTAAGTGTCCATCAACTGACGAATGATAAAGAAGAAGAGGTGTGTGTGTATATATATATACACACACACACAATGGAATAATATGCGGTAATGAGAAAGAATGAAATCTAGCCATGTGTAGCAACATGGATGGAACTAGAGGGTATTATGCTAAGTGAAATAAGTCAGTCAGAGAAAGACAGATACCATGTTTCCACGCGTAGGTGGATTTTGGGAGACTTAGCAGAAAACCTTGGGTGAGGGAAAGAGGGGGAAAAAAACACAGAAAGGGATGGAGACAAAACATAAGAGACTCTTAAATACTAAGAACAAACTGAGGATTCAGGAGGATATGGGAGGGGGGAGAGAGGGTGATGGGCACTGAGGAGGGCACTTGTTGGAATGAGCACTGGGTGTTGTATGGAACCAATCTGACAATAAATTGATGAAAAATAATTGTTTCTTTAGCTTTTGGGTACATACAGATATCTTACTTTTTATGTTATTTTAGATGCAAATATTTTGATGTTGTTTTTTAAATTAGTTTATTGGTAATTTTTTACAACCAATATCTGAAATTTTATCCAATATAAACTAGATTTTGTGTTCCAATGGCTTTTTGAATTTTGTGCTAATTACAAGTTGTACTTATATTTCCTCAATTTTTAAATAATGCTTTTAAAAACTATTATTTAACTTGCTTTATTTGATTAATACTGATATTTATGCTTCTTGGTGAGATATATAGTATTCTTTATAAACCTCGTGTAAAATTCCTTTGTATGACTGTAGCGCAACTTAATTTATCATTTTCCTCTGGACATACATCATTATTATTGCCTGTGTGCACTGTATATATACCAAATAATATACCAAACAATATTAACAACATATATTCATCATATCTTAATTTAATTGATGATATCAAAATAATTTTTAATATATTAATTAAAGATAAATTTGAAACCACAGATTAATAGAGTATTACAGATAACTTTGAATCCTTTCTTTGGCCCTTTCCTAGGTGTATCCTCTTCTTAATCATTAAAAGAAACTCCTTTTCAGAATTTGATGTAATCATGTCCTTGCTTTCTTATAGGTTAAACCCTATATTTCTATATGTATACCTAAACGATATATTACCTTCAGCTCCCTTTATACAATATGCAATGCACTGTCTTCTGATATGTGTCAGTAAAATATTCTTTAGTTTCTTCTTGTTTTATATTATTCATTAACCATCAATGCTAAATTACTTCCAACTTAGTACACATATAAAATTATTTATCCAGTAATTTAACTGGCATTTGTTCTAACATCTACATTTCAACCATTTTTGACAATTTTTTATTATATAGTTCAAGAAATACTGCTGGTTGCCCAACTACATTTTCCTTTCAGGATACTCTGACCCATTAATGGTATTCTCAGATGACTGTACATTAGGCTATTTTGTAATTATCTAATACAGTAATTATATCCACTTCACCTCCTCTACTTAAATATTTCCATTTGGCATCTGCTTTTCCAAAAGCCTATCATTTCCATGGACATTAGAAAGTCCAGTTCAAAGGAATATTCCCCTACTGCCAACCATGTTCTATACAAGATTACAACCCACATTTATATTAGTGGTTTCCTGACTAGCAAATTCCTTTTTTTTTTTTTAACGTTTCTTTATTTTTGAGACAGAGTCAGAGTGTGAGCAGGAGAAGGGCAGAGAGAGAGGGAGACACAGAATCCGAAGCAGGATCCAGGTGCTGAGCTGTCAGCACAGAGCCCGGCACGGGGCTTGAACTCACTGACTGCAAGATCATGACCTGAGCCAAAGTTGGCCGCTTAACCGACTGAGCCACCCAGGCACCCCGCAAATTCATTTTTGAATTAGTGAATGGACTGTCTTCTAATAACCTGTCCTTATATAACAAATATATTCTAGCATGTCTAAGTCTTTTAGTTTTCTAACCTCCTCTTTACTACCCAGTCAGTTCTTGCTCCAGGTACAATTGTGGTAAGCCAACACTATTTTTCTGTACTTCAGGCCACTAGACAGGTCGCATATTGGGACCAGTTCTGAATGTTCTTGCAGGATGTTAACTTCTCAGTCAGGGGAAGGTGTCTCATATCAAAAGTTTCTCCCTTATCCAGAATTATATTATATGCTCTCTCCAGTCTAACACTTTCAAGATCTGCTACCAGAAAATTTCTCTCATTTCCTATTGATACCTGGTGTGATGTTCTGCAACTCTTTTCCGACCAAACATAAGACATAACATAACATAAGTCTTGTTGAGACCTGATTGTATTATTTGACCTAGGAGCCATAGAAAAAGATTAGGACAAATCTGGAATGGGGAAAATATTCATTTCCAGGAGAAGGAGCCTTTTTGTGGTAGGGTGGGGAGTGAATACTTGCATGTTTTGTTGCTTTGTGACTACAGAGTGTTCTTTGCAATATGTCTACTTTCTAGAATCTGATATTTTCTCTGTAGCTTAATATGTGACCAAATTTTGTGACTATCTGAGGGACACTTAGAAGCTGTTTTTTTTTTCTGATATTTTATTTATGTATTTATTTATTTATTTATTAAATAAATAATTTATTGACAAATTGTTTCCATATAACACCCAGCACTCATCTCAACAAGTGCCCTCCTCTGTGCCCATCATGTGATGGGCATAGAAGCTATTATCTATTTTTAGTTTATGCAGTTTGATAAAATCAATTAAGTCAATCCGAGTATGTTATTTAGAACTTTTATCTTCCTTATATATTTCTTGTCCAGGCAATATTTCTTATTCTGGAAATGGTATATTAAATAATATAAATATTAGGATATTTATATTTATGTTTCTTTGTATTTTTAAAAATACTTATTTCATAAAGGTATTTGCTGTGCAAATTGGTCCATATTTATAGTTGCTATATATTTCTTATGACTTTGACATTTAGCATTGAAAGCTATTTTTCACAATTGTTCTTTTTATCTTGAATTCTATATGTTTTCAGTTTCACTACTTCTTGATACTTACTGTTTTGTAACTGAATCCAAGCTTGTTCTGCTCACCTAACGACAGGCTATTAATTCTAGAGGCAAGATGTTGGAATAAGGAAGGTGATGTTATTTGGAAAGTCAGCAAAGCTAGGAGATGACGGACCATTGTCCCCCCCCAAAAAAAAAAAAAATCTCCCGGAGCATGAGATCTGTTTATTTTATGTTAGGAATAGGGGGAAACAGGAAAGGTAGGAGTCATACGGTGACTGACGTCTGTAGGTATCTGAGGAAGGTCCTGTATTTTTTTGTCCTTGGATAGTTGATCTTTGCATTCAAGAATCTGGCCATGTCCTTCCTTATATCTTACACATAGCATGGTTATTTCTGTACATACTTCCTCATCTCCTCAGCTGAGGTAGGTGTTGGGTGGAAAATAGTTTTGTAAATCCTAGCTATAACATGCCTATGTGCAGGGCTAAGCAGAAGTTTCTAAGCTAGAGGTCACTCTCCCTGTTACCTTTCTCTTTGCCTGGCAAACTTTTATTCATGTCATTTTTTAGCTTTTCACTATGACTTTGTTTTAAGTGTTTGACTTGTGCACAGCATGGTTTTTGCTTTATATGATAAACTGAAAATTGTTTACTTTAAATGAAGAGTTGAGTCTACTCACATGTATTGATATGATTGAATGTTTGATGCCTACTGTGTAATAACATTTTATAAATATGTGAAATTTTTATTTGCGATGTTTCTTTCTCTACCAACTATGTATTATTTCCCTTTTAGGTTAGTTTTGTGTCCATAGAAAGTGTAACTTACTCATATTTTATTATAAATATTTAAGATTTATATGTTTATCATTTATATATCTTGTTCTGGGTTATAACTTTTTTTCATTCGGTTTTGTCTAGTTTTGATAATACCTTCTAAAGTCCCCTCATTGTCTCTCTACAAACATCAATAATTATTCTACTTTTCTACTTCTTTTTTCTTTTCCTTCCATTTTTATTTCATTATTTTTTACTTTGTTAGAACATATAATATTTGGACATTGGGCTTCCAGCTTGTCCTTACCTTTTAGTCTTTGATTTTTATTTACATAAATTAAGATGCTTATTATCAGACATTTTGCTGATGTTTTTCCTCTATTGTTAATTGATTGGATGAATCTCATTCTTTACTGAATTCCATAAGAAGTGCTCACAAGTGCAGCCTTGTCTCCTTTCTTTCATTTAAAACATTATTTTTATGACATAGATATTTAACAGACAGCATGGCTGGATAAAAAAAATATTTCATAATTTCTTCTATGAGGTTTTTGCGTGTTTGCCTTGTTTTGTTTAATCCTGCTTTATTGTAGCTTTACTTTATGTTTTTTGAAAAGTTGGATCAGTCTAGTATTGCTTTATGTTTTAGTAAGTTTTTTGATCTCTTTGCCTAGAGACCTGAAGGAACTCTTTCCCTTTTATACAGATTATTTGTGAATGTCTTAGGGTTGCTTTTTCTGCTGTAAGTTTTCAGGAACCCTGTAGATCCTTTCTGTATGTAGACAACTTAAGTCTCTATTTTTTCCAGGAAAGTTTTCTCAGACTATCATTAAATTGTTTAGGTTTATTTTATTTTATTATTATTATTTTCATTTACTTTGCATTATATTAGTTTTTTTCTTCAGGAAATAAAATAATATGAATTTTTATTCCTATTTCTTGCCTTTTATTTCTACCACATTCTTTCTGTTTTACCTTCTTTACCTAATTTTAATTCTCTCGATTGTTTTAATGCCTCACGTCAATGCTTCGTACTGCATATTAATTTGAGGGGTGCCTGGGTGGCTCAGTCAGTTGAGCAGCAGACGTCAGATCAGGTCATGATCTCACGGTCTGTGAGTTTGAGCCCCTTGTCGGGCTCTGTGCTGACGGCTCAGAGCCTGGAGCCTGCTTCCTATTCTGTGTCTCCCTCTCTCTCTGCCCTTCCCTTGTTCACGCTCTGTCTCTATGTCTCTCAAAAATAAATCAATAAATAAATGAATGAATAAATGTTTAAAAATTAAATATTAATTTGAATCTACTTCCTTGTCTAACTTTTAGTTTACTTTTTATTTCTGTCATTTTTCTTCTATTTCTTTCTTGGTTTCAATCAGAATTCATATTTTCCTATTATCCAATTTTAAAAATTATTTTTTGGGGCGCCTGGGTGGCTCAATCAGTTGAGCGGCAGACGTCAGATCAGGTCATGATCTCACGGTCTGTGAGTTCGAGCCCCATGTCGGGCTCTGTGCTGACGGCTCATAGCCTGTAGCCTGCTTCCTATTCTGTGTATCCCTCTCTCTCTCTGCCCTTCCCCTGTTACCCGCTGTGTCTCTCTCTGTCTCAAAAATAAATAAATATTAAAAAATTTTAAAAATATAAAATTATTTTTCATAAGTAGTAAATGTTTGATGCACGATGTTTTTTTCTTTTCTATCTCAGAATGCTTGGATATATTCAGTTTGAAATATCTTTGCTTGATTATTATATTGTGGAGGAGAGGTTGATTTAATGTGTTCTGGGTGTTTTATTTTCATTTTTTAGTTAATGAATCAGATTGACTTTGACTTTTCCAGATGATTTATTTGTTAGAAGAGATTATAATATATCCAGCTCAGTGATGACCTCTTTTGTCAAGATAGCAGAATCCAAAGACGTTTCTGAATGTATTTACTTAGGATAGCTTATATTTCTTAAGATTTTGTTTCTCTTCTGTCTTGGAGGATTCAAATTTTTCCTTCATTTCCCCCTCCCACACTTTAACCAACTGTATCAATCTGCTAGGTTGCTGTAAAGAAATAGCACAGAATGGGTGGCTAAATAGAAATTTTATTTTCATACAGTTCTGGATGCCAGAAGTCAAGTCTAAGATGACTATGGTGAGTTTGGTTTCACCAGAGGCTTCTTCTTGGCTTGCAAATGGCCATTCATTGTTTCTTCACATGTCCCTTTCTCTCTGAAGGCACATCTCTGGTGTTGTCCTCTTCTTTTTAAGATTACCAGTCCTTTTGAATTAGTGCCCCACCATTCTGACCTCCTTTATCATTATTTTATTCTTTAAAGGGCCTATTTATAAATACAGCTGGAGGCGTTCAGTTTTCAGCATATGGATTTTGAGGGACCTCATTTCAGCCCATAATACCAACTTACTGCCAAAGTGTGCCTCTTCCTTTTATCTGTCCCCCCAAAACCTGTGTTTAGAAGACTATCACAAGAAAACTCATATACTTTCTTGTTAAAAGGTATGATTAGCATAAATAATACTGCACAAATTTGAAATGTGTACAATTTATAAATTTTGTCACAAACTTTATTTATTTTAATTTTTTAAAATGTTTTTAATGTTTATTTTTTGAGAGAGAGAGACAGAACATGAGTGAGGCAGGGGCAGAGAAAGAGCGAGACACGGAATCTGAAGCAGGCTCCAGGCTCTGAGCTGTCAGCACAGAGCCTGATGTGGCGTTTGAACCCACCGACTGTGAGATCATGACCCGAGCCAAAGTCAGACATTTAACCGACTGAGCCACCCCGGCACCCCACAAACTTTAAACTAGCATCATAATCAAGATGAAGAATTTATCCATCACTCCCATAAGTGTCCTCGTGTTCTATTTTAAAATCTCTACCTCCCATCCTGTTCTGTAATCCACATCCGGACTCCCATGCTTTCTACTACTGATTTATTTGTCTAACTATATATTAATTTCAGGAAGGTCATAGAAATGGTATTTTGTTCTCTTTTGTCTGATTTATTTCATTAAGCATAATTATTTATAGATTCATCCATGTTGTTATATGAACAAATATCTCTTTCCTTTTTTTTTTGCTAAATAGCATTCCACTGTATAGCTGTATCACAAATTATTTCTATGAAAGTTCATGGTCTAGTCTACATAAGGCCATATGCTTTCATTTCTTTTATGTATATGCCCAGGGATAATGGCTGGATCACCTGAGAGATATATGTTCAACTCTTTATGAAAGTGTTGGCCTATGTTTACATAATGTAACTTCACTTTCTGTTTTCTCTAGATACAGTGTGTCTCTGTGTGTCTTATTAGAGATTTCCTTAAGTGATTGTTGGCTGTCTGTTCATATTCATAAATAAGCCTGAAAAATTAAATTCGAGTTTTGTGCATATGATTGAGGTTAATAAGTCAGGGGTGGTTTTGTTAGAAGAGTTCCAATATTGGCATAAAATATCTTCTCTTAATATTATCTCCCCAGAGAAGAATCTTTCAAACTCTCACTTGGTTTCCAGCATTTGTGATTTGGGAGCAAATATGCTTAGGCATAACAATGTTTAATATGTAAAGTATTTAATTCTCCACTTTCAAATGGACCATATTTCCTTAATTTAAATAGTCTCTATCTTATAGTTTCCCTAGTTTTATACCAATAAAAAAGACAGAGAATACTATAGAATAAAGGTTTTTGTCCCTTTCAAATTCATAAGTTGATACCCAGTCTTTAATATGACGGTATTAACCCTGGTAGGTAATTAGGTCATAAGGGTGGTGCTTTCATGAAGAGAATTAGCTCCCTCATAAAAGATACTCAGAGGGCTCCCTTGCCCCTTTTACCTGTGAGTACAAAGCAAAAAGACAGCCATCTGTGAAACAAGTAGTGAGTTCTCACCAGACTGACAATGCTTTGATTTGGGACTACCCAACCTAAAGAGCATTGAGAATTTTTTTTTTTTTTTTGCTATTTATAAGTCAACCAGTATGATATTTTTAAATATAAAAGCCCAGAATGTTTACAATAGAGAGTCAGTTTTCTCTGCAAAGTAGGAAAATAGATCATTAACTAGAGACTGAATTTTTTCTCAAACTGTATACAAAAATCTTTTTGGCTCTGTTGTCAGCCCCTGCATCACTCAGAACATACCTGATGTCACCAATTACTTGGGAGATTCTGTAGTATAAATTGAATGTTTTCTTGCTATCAAAAGTTATCTCAGGATTTAGTTTTTTTCAAATGTCCTTTCTAGCTCTTGCATTTTTATTTTTGTTTTTATTTGCTGTAGTGTCGTCTCCCATTCTTTTTTGCCTTTGGCTTTTCATACCTTTAGAAATATAATATTATATTATCACATTAAAATATCTATGCATTTGGAGCATGGTGCACTTTACTAAGTTTACTGAGGTATAATTGACAAAATTTGTATATATTTGAGGTGTACAACTTGATATTTTTATGTACATGTACATTGTACTGTGATCAGCATAATGAAGCTAATTACCATATCTATAGTCTCAGATATTTAATGTTTTCTTTCATTGTTTTGAAGATTGACCCCCTAAACAAATTTCAAATGGACAGCATGGTATTGTTAATTACAGTCACCACACTACACATCAGATCTCCAGAACTTATTCATCTTGCATAGCTGAAATTTGAACCCTATTCTCCTCCCCTACTTCCAGGTGTGCCTGGCAACCACCATTCTACTTTCTGCTTAAGTTTGACTATTTTGGATCCTACACATACCTGAGATCATCCAATATTTATCTTCATGTGTCTGAGATATTTTTTAAATATGAATTTATAACATTATCCTACTGAATTTCAAAACCTTTCTTTTTGTCCCTTCTCTTATGTCCAGATTTTTGTCACCATTACCTCCCTGAGGATAAACAATAAGAATACTGCAGGAGTAAAATTGACCACATCACAAATCATTTAGACACATATGTCTATTCTATAATACGTATATGACAAGCATAGTATTTAAATTAAGAAAATTAAGACTTAGTTACTCATTTGTGCAATTAGGTTAATAATATCTATTACTTAATTTTGCTTTGGAAATAAAATTAGGTAATGTATATGTAAGTGATGGGTATACACCAGTTCCCCAAATAATGGGATATTTGCACCTTATATGTTTAATTCTATCTTGATTGAAGATTGAAGTTTATCCATTAGCCTTTATCTCCACACAGTGTGACTAAAACCTTTGGACTTCCAATGGAAAAAAATAGTTAAATGGTGGGTTATTCACAGATGGTGCTTAGGCAGGAGGTATATACTCAAAATTAATTTGGTGCTGGTTTTCTCTGTTGTACATGAACTTCACCACAGTTGTCCCTTCTTCCTGTTCCCAAATCAGAAATTTGGCTCCTTCCGTGCTATGTTCTTTGAGTCCCTCTACCTTTCTTGTTTTCCCTTGTCCTGGTCTAACATAGTTTCAAGAAAAAAATACTACTAAGGAAAAATGTGTTAATTTATTTTTCCCAACAAATATTTCTTTGACTCTTTCTGTATGGCTTCATTTAACTAAGGGGTACTTTAAAATAACAATAATAGATCAGATACAAAAGATATTCATAAAAACTAAAAGGTTAATAATTGTGATATAACAATACTGCATTTATAAATTGTCCAATGGAATGTGCACTCTAGAAAATTTTTGCTCCGGAATTCTGTTTTAAAATGATTATAATTAAAAGTACATATATATATATCTTATTAGTTAATATGTTTTGAAGGATTTCTAATGCATCATCCCACTTAATCCTCAGAGCCACTCTGTGCGTGGATGCCTTAATTTTCTCCATTTTCTGAATTTTAATTTTTTTTAATGTTTGTTTATTTTTGAGAGACATAGAGACAGAGAGTGAGCAAGGGAAGGGCAGAGAGAGAAGAAGACACAGAATCCGAAGCAGGCTCCAGGTTCTGAGCTGTCAGCACAGAGCCCCATGCGGGGCTCGAACTCACAGACCGTGAGATCATGACCCGAGCTCAAGTCAGCCGCTTAACCGACTGAGCCACCCAAGCGCCCCCATTTTCTGAATTTAAAGAGATCAAATAAATTCCCCAACATTATATATACTTTACCCAGCTGGGAGTTTCTAATCCAAGTTATATTGAAATCCGTTTGTTTCATCACTGTACCAATATGCCCCATTCTGCAGCCCTTTTCTTTTTTCAATTCATATTGATATGATTCATCCTCATATTACCACTGTGTTTAATGAGATTATATATCTACTCATACTACAGGGGAAGTTAAAAGCCTCCTATGTGAGATGGTTGGTGAATAGTAGATATATAAGTGACTGTTCAAAAAGTTTTTTCAAAATCTACTATTGTCACTTTTATTTTTATAAGCACAATGTTAAAATGCATGTACGATATTATGAAGGGGAAGTTGACACTAAAGTTTTAGCACAGGTTGTTTTTGTTTGTTTGTTTTGTTTTGTTTTGTTTCCTTTTTTACCTTAAGAAAGAAGACTGATGACTGAGCACTGGGTAGAAAATCTCTGATTTGGAAAAGATTGTTTTTTTGTTTTGTTTTGTTTTCTTCTGTTTTGTTTTTCTTTTTTTTACCTATAGAAAGCAGACTGAGCACTGGATAGAAAGCTTCTGATTTGGAGAAGAGCCAGGGAGATGTCAACAAATAAGCAACTGAGAATATTGTGATGTCCCAGCTGAGAGTCTTTGCTAGGGGATTGCTTTTGGGGATCAGATAACAGATCTGATGAGAAGAGCTGGAGTATGGGGGGCATCTCTGAAGACAGACTTCATCGTTTTGCCTAAGGTCAGTTCCATTCTGAGAGTAAAATCCAGAGTTAAGATCATTATTTTGATGGCTTCATGTCTTTACCCACCATTTTTAATGAAGTAGCATTGGTTTGTGCCTCTACCAAATTGACTTACTAGTGTAGACTAATTTGCATAATGAAAATTGATACGATTTTGAAACTCTATGAATTTTTCGTGGGGGGCTAGAATCCTAAATAGCATTATTTTCCACAAGAAAGCTAAAAAAACAATTACATCTTACCTCCAATGAAATTCTTTGTTTTGTTACTTTGTTTCTTAACTCCTCCAAACAAATGAACACTAAATTGGAACTATTTCCACAGATGTAATAAGATGGAATAATGGGCTTTCCTACTTTATTTCACATGAGCCAGATGGCAAAGCCTTCAATTAAAAATAGGATTTTTGAGTGCATCTGTGTGAGCACGCTGGCATATGCACATGTCCCTACACACACAGACATGTATGCACATGTGTGTATTACTAGGGAATGGGAATAAAAGAAAGCTATGGATATGATAGATTATATTTGGTAGCTCTCTAATAACCATGTGTTATTTTCTATATTATCTGTTAACGATTACACATAGTTTCAGTGCATAAAAATAAACAGACATCGGAGAGGCCAGAAAATGCAAGATGTAAAAGAAAATGAAATTGATGGAGGGGCAGGTCTGTAGTACAGAAATGGGCATTGACAAAGCATGAGCCATACACCTAAATAAGGAGAATCAGAGATTACAATCCAAAATGAGGCCAGACCTTGGTGTACAGACAGCTATGCAAAGTTAGGAATAGCATTCATTTCCTTTAATAAAAGCTCCAAATATGATGACAAGAAGGCATTTTTGTTTATTTGTCAAATGTCAGACACTATCGTTAATATGGTCCATTCATTAGTATTCCCATTCGGTATTTACAAAGTTGTGTAGTAGTTTAGTCTTGTTTTGATTCAATCAGTTTTAGCAGTTAATATTCGGTCAGCCAACTGGCTTCAACTACTGTGCTCTTTATACACTATATATATGACACATTTTTTGATTAGGGCAACTAACCCCTCTATTTGAGAAGTACAAGTAATATATGTTAAAAAAAGACCAGAGGCCTTCTGTGCTTCTTATCTTCTCAATCTCCTCCATCATTTTATTGATATGAGAAATCCCCACTGAGCTATTGGATATTTGATTTGGCAAGAAAAGAGTCCTGTCTTTCTAGAGCAGAATCTTCCTCATACTTTGTAAGAGTTGATGGTGTAATTTAGTCCTTTACACCATACTATCCATGAGTTTTATATGAGTGAAGGTGGAGAGGGAAAAAAAGATTATGCTTCTAGACTTCTACAAAAAAGAAGGTCTGTGATAGTACAGAAAGGAAAGTTATTGTTTTGAGTGATTCCCTAGACTAAAAATTATTTTGGATGCTGAATCACCTAATCATAACAATCTTGCAAAGTATTTATGGCAAGTTCATAGGATCAGAAAATGAGGATCTTTAAAAATAAAATTTACTGTTTTTTCACTAATGAATTATGAAATACTTCAGCAAAAACATAAAAAAAAGCACAGCAAAGAGAGTGGGACACCAAAAGTTGTATTTTATTCACTTTAAACCCTTGTATGGATGACGGGCTACTATCTGCCAGTAACTGTGTGTACTTTGTAAGCCATGTCCCATTTTATTATTTATAGTAACAAAAACTTTTGCAAGCAACTAAAATCTGATTATATAATTATGTGTATATCATGAACAAAAGAGAGACCTTCTGTCTAAAAGTGTATAACAAAAACAATGCAGAGGTATAATTAAAAGGTGGTTGTTTATACTTTTTTATTATACAAGTTTGGGCAGGCTTAGCATATCTATTGACATATTTCTCCATGTATCCTTTGCTTTTTTGATCTGGTTCTCTGTCTACAAGGTTATTTATTTACTTTCAGCCATTAAGGCTTATCACTGATGTGATCTGTTTGAGGTATTTAGAGATGTTCTTTCTGTTACAGACAACTAATGCACTTCACTAACAACAAGTTTTTACAATAAAAACAGCAGATTCAAAATCAATTTTAGTAATACTGCCTCACTTTTCAGATATGTTCACCTGAGTGTGACAGAGAGGGGATTATACTGCTAGTATCTGAAATTGTATATGACGTGTAACTGATCATATAGACAGTACTGAGCAACATTTGATGACTTAATATTTATAGTCACGGAAGCTGTAAATTATTGAGATGTTGTGATACAAATATCCTGCATTAGTTTACTAGGGCTGCCATAGCAAGATACCACAGAATGAATTGCTTAAATAACAGAAATGTATTTTTCTCGCATTTCTGGAGGTCAAAAGTCCAGCACCACGATGCCATTAGGGTTGATTTACTCTAGTTGGCTTAAGGTGAGACTTTGCTCCTTTGCTTGCAGATGGCCGCCTTTTTATTATATCTTCGCATGTTTTTTTCTCTGTTTGGCAGTAGAGATAGAGAGAACACTCTAATGTCTCTTTTTTTAATAAATATACCAGTCCTATTGGATTAAGGTTTCACCCTAGTGAACTCATTTAACCTTAAATTATTTACTTAAAGGCTCTATCTCCAACTACAGTCATTTGAGGGATAGGGTTTCAACTTATGCATTTTAAAGGGACATAATTCAGTACATAACACATCCCTACCCCATTATGTTGGATTGGCCAATTATGCTCACAACCATGGACTAACACATGTGAGTATTAGTTCCCATTGAAGAAAGGCTGGGGACCATTGCAGATTATAAAAATAACTTGAGAAGAGGAACTATTTATTTGCCTGAGCATTACTACTATTAAATGAAGTACTAAATGAAGTCCACAGTGGCATTTATAAAATGACTAATTAATAAATAACTTCAATGAGATAATTTTATTCTCCACATTGAGCCACACTGTTCTATGTCAGACTATTTACGTATGTATTTACTTATTTGTTTACATATTTATTTATATTTATGTTGGTGTACTAATTGCAGCAAATTCTGTGTCTCATAACTTTACTTAACGAAACAATTTTCAATTTCATTTCTATCAGTAAATTATACTTAGAGCTTTGCAGACACTGTGGATACTTTTCTTCTTCAAGTCTTGGCAAAATGTGTATAACATGTGGAGAAAGCTATACAGATTATTTTGGCTTTTGGCAACATGAGGCCAAGCTCTTGTTAATTACTGGCTAAAAGTATTCATGACAAAATTTATTCTTTGGAAAGATTCTCCAAATGTCCCTTACACTGCTAAGAGTATAAACACACACACACACACACACAGAATTGGCTTTCAAGAACTTTTCTTGTTTGTTTGTTGTTATGTGTATTAGGGTTGAACTTTAAAACGATGATTTGGTACACATATTTTACATATTTATATGTCTTTCATTTGATGTTGCAGAGTACATCGAAATGCAATCAGGATAGCACTGCTATTTCCATTGTGATAGCATTCAAGAATAGAATATTGGGTGAAAGAGAAAAAATTAACATATCGAAAATAATTTTGCCATCTTCTTAAGGCTAAAACATTAATTATTTTACTTGTGATTATTACAGTGTCATCCAATTTGGAAAAGAATAATACAGAAAACATTTTGTTCTTTCCAATGCCTTCTTTTGTTCCCCATACTTAAACCATTTTGTGATTTCTTGAGGAAAAATAAGTATAAATATTCATAATTGGAAGTTTTGGCAAGATTTCATTCAAGAGCACAGCTTGATCTCTATTAATAATATCTTCTCTAAAGAAAAATTGCAGATAACTCTTAGAGGTGCTGATTTTAATTCTTTTGTATATATACCCAGAAGTGGCATTGGTAGATCATATGGTAGTTCTATTTTTAATTTTCTGAAGCATTTCCATACTATTTTACATAATCGCAGTGCCAATTTACATTTCTCCACATCCTTACCAACTCTTGTTGCTTCTTTGATAATAACCATCCTAAAAGTTCTAAGTTGATATCTCATTGTGATCTTGATTTGCATTTCCTTAGTGACTAGAGATATAGAACATATTTTTATATACCTGTTGGCAACTTGTATGTATTCTTGAAAGAAATGTCTGTTCAAATCTCTTGCTCATTCTTAAAATCAGACTATTTGGGGTTATTCGTTTGTTTGTTTTGTTTTGCTTTTTTGCTATTGAATTTTCGAATCATTTATATATTTTGGATATTAATGCATTATATATATGGTTTACAAATATTTTCTCCCCCACATAGGTTGCCTTTTCATTCCATCATGTGTTGTGCAGATGTGTTTTAGTTTGATGTAATCCCACTTGTCTGTATTTGTGTTTGATAACTGTACTTTTGGGTCATGTCCAAGAAATCATTGCCAAGACCAATATCAAGAAGCTTTTCCCAACATTCCTTCTAGGAGTTTTACAGTTTTAGGTTTTATGTTCAAGTCTATTTTGAGTTGGTTTTTATGAATGGTGTGAGATAAGGGTCCAATTCAGTTTTCTTGTGTGTGGATATACAGTTTTCCTTGTAGCATTTGTTGATAAAACTGTCCGTACCCCATTGGCACCGTTATTGAAGATCAGTTGATCCTCTACAAATATTTCTGGTTATTCTATTTGCATTCTATTCTACTTTTCTGGTTATTTTCACTTCACTCCAATGGGGTGGCAGCAGAGAAACATATCACTTTGTCAGTGAAAGAAACTGCAAGACCAGCCCTGATGCTCTGTAATACTAACTGGAAATCGGAATGGAGAGAATTGAGACCTATTGAGGCAGACTCTCCCACAATGAATCAGAAGTCCTCTACACCAAGTTTTCCAGTGGTCTCTATGTCTGTTTTTATGTCAGTACTATACTGTTTTAATATCCGTAGCTTTATAATATATTTTAAAATCAGTACGTATAATGCTTTATTTTTCTTTCTGAAATCACTTTGACTAGTTGAGGTATTTCGGGGTTACATATGAACTTTAGAATTGTTTTTTCCTAATTCTATAAACACAATGTCATTTTGATTTTGATGGGATTTGCATTGAATATGTTGTGTGATTTGGGTAGTATAGATATCTTAATAACATTATCTTACAATAGTGCCTGGGTGGCTCAGTTAGGTAAGCATCCAACCTTGGCTTAAGTCACATGGTTTGTGGTTTCGAGCCTTGCATTGGGCTCTGTGCTGACAGCTCAGAGCCGAGGTCCTGCTTTGGTTTCTGTGTCCCCTTTCTCTCTTCCCCTCCCCTGCTCTCTCTCTCTCTCTGTCTCAAAAATAAATAACATTAAACATTTTTAAGTAATATTGTCTTCCAACCCATAAACATGGGATGTTTTTCCATTTAATTGTATCATCATTAATTCCATTTATCAATGTTGTGTAGTTTTCAGTGTACAAGTCTGTTTCACCCTCTCAGTTAAACTTAATTCCTAAACATTTTATTTTTTTGATGCTATAGTAAAGATAATTGTTTTCTTAATTTGTTTTTCAGATAGTTCATTGTTGACATATAAAAATGCAACTGATAAAATCAGGATCTTAAAAGGATATCTTCACTCCCATGTTTATTGCACCATTATTCACAATAGCCAATGCATGAAATCAACCTAAATGTCCATCAACAGATGAATGGAAAAAGAAAATATGATATATACCTACAATGAAATATTATTTTGGCCTTTAAAAAAGGGAAATATTGCCATATGCAACAGCATAGATGAATCTGGGTAACAGTACGCTAATGAAAATAACCCAGAAAGACAGCTACTGCACAATTTCACTTATATGTTGTGTCTAAAATAATTGAACTATAGAAACAGTAGAATAGAAATTTCTAGGAGATGGAGAAAGGAAGTGGTACTTGACTTTCAACGATTATGAAGTTTCAGCTATGCAAGACGAATAAGTTTTGAAGATCTTTTGTACAGCATTGTATGTATAGTTAACAATATTGTGCACTTAAAAATATAAGAGGGTAGATCTCATGTTAAATATTCTTACCATAGTATAACAAAATGGAGCAGGAATCAGAAAGAAATTTCAAGAGACGATGGGTACGGTATGTTTTATTAACTTGATTGTGGTGACCACGTGTGTGTGTGTGTGTGTGGTGTG
Organism: Paguma larvata; assembly: GCA_030068075.1. Classification (NCBI taxonomy): domain Eukaryota; kingdom Metazoa; phylum Chordata; class Mammalia; order Carnivora; family Viverridae; genus Paguma; species Paguma larvata. Next base: position 55,400,370 of record CM057832.1, read on the forward strand.
AAAACTCATTTAAAAAAGCACTTTAAGAGCACCTAAACACTTTAGAGGTACCACTTTAGGATGGATCAGTTAGTTAAGCTAACTCTTTGATTTTGGCTCAGGTCATGAGCGCACAGTGAAATCAAGTCCCATATCAGGCTCTGTGCTGATAGCATGGAGCTTGATTAAGAATCTCTCTCTCTGTGACTCTCTGTCTCTGTCTCTTCTGTCTCTTCCTCTGCTTCTATCCTGCTCATGATCTCTCTCTCAAACAAAATAAACTTTAAAAAGTGCTTTAAATATGTGCAGTTTCCTATATATCTATTATACTTCAATTTTTAAAAAAATAAAATAGAAGAAAATTGCTACTTAGTTCTAAATAATTGAATTTGTATGCACATTTTTGGAATACAACATTGTTATGCAGGAAGCTCCTTCTTTCCTTAGGCATATTCACAGTTTATCCAAAATCATCTTTTTTTTTTTTCCACTTTGCATGTGATACCTAATCCTCACCTTATTTTTTCTTTTATTTCTTTAAATTTCATTGCTAGTTTTTATGACAGAAATCCTTTTCAGTTAAACTTTCCCATAGCCATCATTTCATTAAGTTTTCTCCTAGGTAAACAGGTCTACTGTATTAAAGCTTAATACTACTAACATTCTTAAAGCCATGTTGTAAGAATGGCGCCTCTTTGAGGGATGGGATTATATTTTAAAAAAGGAGATTGTGGCTAGTATTAAACCTGGGTCAAGATCTAATTTCGAGCAAAGCTAAACACTGTTTTTATTGCTTTCATGTTATAATCATATTACTAACTGTATAAACTGGATTGAACTCTCTTCCCCACAATAACCCAGAAAAATAAATGTCAAAAGAAGATAAGGGCTCAACATATGCATTATGATTATGTAGACAGGGTTACACATTATATAAAATGGGCTACATAATAAACAGAAACTAGGAATCCAAAATCTTCATATAATGAATATCTTACTGAGAAATATAAAATGTAGCAAAATTCAAGAATAAATAAGTTAAAAATATTGAAAAAAGTGATAAAACTGCCATCTCTTAAACAAAACATTATATATATTCATATAAGGAAAATGTCTTTCAATGTGTTTTAAGAAAATATGCCTTAATACAGATCTTCAAGTTATGATGTGGTTATATCCCATTCAACCCATTATAACTTAAGAAAATGCTAAATCAAAAATGCGTTTCATACACCTACTCTTTTAGCCTGGCCTAATGCTCAGAACACTTACATTTGGGCAAAATTTTCTAACACGGAGTGTATTTTATAATATAGTATTGAATATGTCATGTAATTTTTTAAATACTCTACTGAAAATGAAAAACAGAAAGACTGTATGGGTAAAACATGATTGTAAGTATATTGGTTGTTTACCCTTGTGAATGCATGGCTGATTAGGAGCTTTGGCTCACTGCCACTGCCTAGCATCTTGAGACCATACTGTACTGCATGTCGCTAGCTCAGGCAAAGACCAAAATTCAAAGTATGATTTCTACTTAATATGTGTAGCTTTTATACTATCAAAATTGAAAAATTGCAAGTCAATCTCTTGTAATTCAGGGATCATCTGTATATATAGGATATATTAATCTTACATTTTAATTAACCACACTTACTTTATTGAAATATTTAATTATATTAATATTTATTAAAATTGTCAAATAACAATCTTAAATTCCTGGTCAAATACTAATTAGCCATATATGCTTAGATTTATTTCTGGGCTCTCAATTCTATTACATTGGATTGTGTGTCTATTTTTATGCCAGCACTGTGTTATTTTGATTACTATAGCTTTATAATATAGCTTAATATCAGGAGGTATGATGTCTCAAGCTTCATTTTTCTTTTTCATGATTGCTTTGGCTATTTCTGGTCTCTTGTGGTTCCATACAAATTTTAGGATTTTTTCTATTTCTGTGAAAAATGTCATTGAGGTTTTGATAAGGATTGCACTAAATCTTTAGAGGGCTTTGGGAAATATGGATATTTTAAGAGTATAGTTCAAATCCACGACCAAGGATATCTTTCCATTTATTTGTTTCTTCTTCAATTTCTTTCTGTAATGTCTCAAAAACTTTCAGTGTATAGATGTTTCACCTGTTTGTATAAATTTATTCCAAGGTATTTTATTGACTTTGATGCTATTGAAATGATGGTTTTCTTTTTTTTTTTCTTTTTCAGATAATTCGTTGTTAATGTATAGGAAAATAACTGATTTCAGGATGTTACTTTGGTGTCTTGGAACTACCGAAATCACTCATTATTAGTTATTGGTGGAGTCTAGGTTTTCAATGTGTATGATCATGTCATCTGCAAACAGAGACAAGTTCATTTATTCCTTTCATTTTATTTCTATTTTTTGTTGAGGTAAAATACATATAACATTTCATTCACTGCAGATGTCCAGTGTAATAGTTTGATAGTTGTTAGTTAACATTTTAACTAGACCTTTTTTCTATGATTTTGATATTTTCTGTGTGTGATTTTTCATTTTTTGTTTTGTTTTGTTTTGTCTTTTGCCTAATTGCTTTTATTAGGACTTCAAATACTATTTTGAATAGGGGAAAAAAGAGGACTCAAATAAAATTATAAATGAAAGAGGGGACATTACAATTGATACTATAGAAATATTAAGAATCATGATACTACTATGAACAATTATATACACCAATGAATTAGACAATCTGGAAGAAATGGATGAATTCCTACAAACATATAACCTAGTAAGACTGAGCCTTGAAGAAAGGAAATCTTAACAGATAAATAATGAGCAATGAGATTGAAGCTGTAATAAAATTTTTTTAACCAAGAAAAACCTAAAACTTAGGAAAAATATTGTCTCACTGGTGAATTCTATCAAATAGTTTTTAAAAAATAGTGCCCATATTGTTCACTTTCTTCCAAAAAATTGAAAAAGAGGGTTTACTCCCAAACTCATTTTACAAGGCCAGTATTACCCCCAATACCAAACTCAATAGCAAATTAAAAGGATCATACACAGTTGTCAAGTGGAGTTAAACCCTAGGATGCAATGATGGTTCAACATATGCAGATAAATAAATTTGATATATCATGTTAAAATAATAAAGGATGAAAATCATATAATCTTTATAAATGAAGGAAAAGCATTTGATAACATTTTACATCTTTACATGCAAAAACTCAACAAATTGTGTATAGAAGGATTTACCTTAACACGTTAAAGTCACTGGAACTTATTCTTCAAAATCTTGAATCTTTATTTTTTTTAATGAAATTTTCAATTAAAAAGCAAATTTAGGACGCCTGGGTGGCTCAATCGGTTAAGCGTCCGACTTCGGCTCAGGTCATGATCTCGCGGTCTGTGGGTTCGAGCCCCGCGTCGGGCTCTGTGCTGACAGCTCAGAGCTTGGAGCCTGCTTCGGATTCTGTGTCTCCCTCTCTCTCTGTCCCTCCCCCCACTCATGCTCTGTCTCTCTCTGTCTCAAAAATGAATAAACTTTAAAAAAAAAAAAAAGCAAATTTAGAGGAGCACCTGGGTGGCTCAGTCGGTGGGCATCCAACTTCAGTTCAGGTAATGATCTTGCGGTTCTTGAGTTCGAGCGTTGCATTAGACTCTGTACTGACACCTCAGAGCCTGGAACCTACTTTGGAGTCTGCTTTATCTGCCCCTCCCCTACTTGCGTTCTGTTTCTCTCCAACTCTCAAAAATAAATAAACATTTAAAAAAAAATTAAACAAATAAAGATGTTAATGTCCCATTCTTTCCCACCTATTTTGTTCTGTGGTCATTTCTATTTCAAACTTATGAATTATAAAAGAAACAGTATTGAGAAAAGTACTTTTAAGGAATTATAATTAATGACCTATAGAAAAATGGCCCTGAATAATGAGATAGCTTTGCAGCCTCTTCCTGCACTTTTTAAATACCTCTTCATCCCAGAGATCTTCATCACATGTACATGTATTACATAATTCTGTGAAAAGATTCTATAGCTACATTTAAGAAAACAGTCCCCTGGGCATACATGGTTTTTGAGCACTTGAAGTATGAATAGTGTGACCGAGGACCAAATTTTTAAATTTAATTTTAATAGAATTAACATATTAAACATTGAGATTGTGAATTTTTTTTCCATTAAAGAAAAATTTTTTAGTAGGATTACATTTCACTGTCTCCATTGTATCAGATTTTAGTATTGTGTGTTTGGTATGAGTACATCCTTCTAAAGTTACATATAAATACACCATAAATTAGCTAGTTTCAACAGTTTGGTTCAGTTTAACTTATTTTTTCCTACACAGATGTATTATTATAATGTGTTTTCTTGAATATTCTAAAATCCTGCATGAGTTACAGTGAAGCATATGTAAATTATAATTTGTAAGTAAATTCAAATATACATTATTTTAACTATATGATAAAATGATTTTCAAGTTAAAAAAAGAAAAAATATATACATTTTAAATTAAACACATAGTACAGAGGGAGAATTGAGTGGAGTTGTAGAAACTAGTATGCTGAGTAGAACAGTAAAGAAAAAAGACACGGAAAGAAGGCACAAATTTCATAAGTAAAAATGCTATTTGCTGCAATAAAACAAAACAAAAGAATATCCTGACTTTCATTTCAAAATAAAGATATAAAAGCAAGTCTACTAAGAGACATCTTCAACAGTTATATACTGAATTTGATAAGTTTTGTCTCAAGTCAAATATAAATTTATGAAATTTAATTATATCAGAGTTTAATGTCCAAAAAAACCATTTAATTACCTTAAAAAATTCTGAGCTGTATTTCACAAGCTACAAGATTGCTTAAATTATTGCCCAAAGAAGAAAACAATTATTACATGGAAAGTTTGTTAAAAAATAAATTATTTCAGACATGGAAATTTTGTTAAAGAATTATGAGAAAAAAACCAAAAATGTTATTTTTCAAAAAGTACCAAATCTTCAATTAAGTCAAAAAATATATTTCCATAGAATTCCAGGCCTTTTAACTATATCAAAGATCAACTGATTTAAAATTTTAAAAATTGCAAATAATATTCTTTAAATGGATGTGAGGTGCAACATAAAAAAAAAAACAATTACTGATTAGGTGCATTTTGTATCAGAAAGATTCCAAATTTACAGAGAAATATTGTCAATTATTAGCCCAAGACATTCCATTTGTGATATAGATATTTTTTTCAATTTTTATATTGGTTGGTGGAAATTCAGCCAGATATGAAAATTAGTTGCTGTTATAATGGATTCTGCTTTAGTTAATGTTATCTGAAAGATCTGGTTTTATTGGAATATGTTTTGAGTTTATTTATGTATTTTGAGTGAGAAAGAGACTGGGGGGAGGCAGAGAAAGAGGAAGAAAGAGAATCCCAAGTAGGCTCTCACCGTCAATGCACAAAACTCACAAAAACTCACAAAACGGGGGAATCATGACCTGAATTGAAAAAAAAAAAGGACACAGAGAGGGAGGAAGACAAAACATAAGAGACTCTTAAATACTAAGAACAAACCGAGGGTTGAGAGGGGTATGAGACGGGAGAGTGGGTGAGACGGGAGAGTGGGTGATGGGCACTGAGCAGGGCACGGGTTGGGATGAGCACTGAGTGTTGTATAGAAACCAATTTGACAATAAAAAGTAAAAAAAAAAAAAAAGAAAAATGAAGTCAAATCCTAACACTTAATCGACAGTCACGCAGGTGACTCTGGATGTATTGAAATTTTCAAACAAGAGACTAACAATTTCTTTGCTTTTTTCCACTGTAGAATACATGCTGAAAATATTTTTTGCAGTTTTCTTAATCCCATTCTCGGACAGATGTCCTGGATATCACTATTTACATACATGCAGATGCTATGAAACATTGTCAGTTTATGGAAATGCTGAACAAAGTAGAAGACAATGGATTTAATGATCTTAAAGGATTCTTTTCTTATAATCACTATTTTCAGTTACAAAAAAGCTTCCAATATTTACTATAATATAAACTTCAATTCTAGATTCTGTTAAAATGAAAGGAGTGCTTCAATAACCCAAGACAAAAAAAATGCCCTTGTAATTTATATTTCCTCACCAATATCATACTGCCATTAGTGAAATAAAATTGAATCTCTAAGAAAAATAATGTTTGGTTTTGCCTTAGTTAGGCAGACAAAAGAACATGTTGAAATGGAAACTTTCTATAATACAAATCAATATAGTTTCCTACCTGATTCAAAATAGAGACATTTTAATCATAATTGATTATATACATAAATTGACTATAATATGTGTAAGACACATACGAACAACTTTGTTGATATTTAAAAATTTAGACTTTTTTTTCAATATATGCAATGATCCTTTGAATTTTGCGGTATTTAAGCAAGAGTTAGTGAGTTCACTTAATTCTCACAGATGTAGCTTTGAAAGTAATATGGGGGCGCCTGGGTGGCTCAGTCGGTTAAGCGGCCGACTTCGGCTCAGGTCATGATCTCGCGGTCTGTGAGTTCGAGCCCCGCGTCGGGCTCTGTGCTGACGGCTCAGAGCCTGGAGCCTGCTTCTTCAGATTCTGTGTCTCCCTCTCTCTCTGCCCTTCCCCTGCTCATACTCTGTCTCTATGTCTCTCAAAAATAAATAAATGTTAAAAATTTAAAAAAAAAAAAAAAAAAAAAAAAAAAAAAAAAGAAAGTAATATGTATTTGCTTCGAGCTGAATCAATTTTTCTAAAAAAATGTTAACCTATTTTGTCAATGTGGATGTAGATATTAAAAGAAAATGATTATTTTGCTTCAGTTACTAGAAAACACTAAAATATTTTTGCAACAACTTGTGTATGTGAATATACTTTTTCAAATGTAATCTTTATGAAATCTGAACACAGATCAAATATGCTTAATGAAGATGTAATGTCTGTACTTTTATTGTAGAATATATGTCAGATTTTAAAGAATTAGTATGAAGACATTAAAATATCTCATAAATTGTTTTTAAAGAATTTAAATTTTTTTTGTTTATTTTTGAGAGAGAGAGAGAGAGAGAGAGAGAGAGAATGTTAGTGGGGGAGGGGCAGAGAGAGAGGGAGCTACAGATTCTGAAGCAGGCTCCAGGCTCTGAGCTATCAGCGCAGAGCCCCATGTGGGGCTCAAACCCACAAACTGGGAGATCATGACCTGAGCTGAAGTCAGACGCTCAACCAACTGAGCCCTGAAAATAATTTTTTAAATGTTTATTTATTTTTGAGAGAGAGAGAGACAGAGTGCGATCAGGTGAGGGACAGAGAGAAAGGGAGACAGAGAATCTGAAGTAGAATCTAGGCTTCAAGCTGTCAGCACAGAGCCCGACACAGGACTTTAACCCACAAGCAGTGAGATCATGACCTGAGCCCAAGTTGGACTCTTTACCGACTGAGCCACCCAGGAGCTACTCCCATAAATTATTTTTAGATTATGTTTTGAAGTGTTTTATATATGTGTATATAACTGTATATATACGTAAACACAAATGTGTATGTATAAAATGCATATAATATACATATGTATGCATTTATATATATGCATATATAAATGTAGAGTTTATATATTATAGCATTAAATGTAATTTTTCTTATTTCTTTTTAAAAATTTTAATATGGTACTAGAATATTTAATATTTTTATGTGACTTACATAATATTTCTGTTGGACAGTGCTGTTCTGTAACTTTAATATTCTCAAAGTAATCACATCTTTAAAGGGGTTCAGAACCACTGGGTTAGAGAAGAATACTAAAATTGTAAATCCTCTACTTGGACTAACCTGTGAGCATTTGATCATTATACTCCATCCACTGTACTTCCTTCAGTGATGCTTCTACCAGCACATAGAAAATGTTTACATGAAGCAGAGTGATTTGATATAGCTAAGACTAAAAGAATAGTGATACTTGAAGATCAAAGTCAACACTTATATTAACACTTAGAACCAATTTTCACCCTGAGCAAATGTCAGAGCCCAGACGTTATCTGATCCACATAGCTAATACCCTTTGGAAAATGAACAACTGATTTCAGCACTTGAGGCTGTCAAAAGGTACAACGCTTCATCTGTGCAAGAACAGTTTCAGTCTCTCTAGCCTCTCACTTTGTCAGTGCACCTACTTTATAATTGTTAAAAGAAAACAACACCCCAAAAAATCTTATTTTTGAGAAGTAGAATGTCAAAATCATTAAACTGTGTGTATATATCATCTTCAAAATGCTGTTACTAGAATCTCTGGTTCTAATCTGGTCGAAGAGTTTGAGGAAATGTGTGTGTGTGTGTGTGTGTGTGTGTGTGTGCACGTGTGTGAGAGAGAGAGAGAGAGAAAAAGAGAGAGAGAGAGAGAGAGAGAGAGAGAGATTTACCATTCAAGAGATAGCCTGTAAAATGACACCATTAATATACTTAAGGATCCCTTCAGTTCTTTCCCATTCTCATAAGTACAGTCGACTTATTACATAAATTTAGGAAACAGCTAGATTTAAAAGTAAGTAGGTAATAAAAACTATATAATGAATTGAAAATCGTGCCTTGAAATACTAAAATTAATGGTGATAATAATACATATTAATTTAGCATCTACCGCCATTTTTGTACAACTAATGTATGTCTGACCTGTTTTATTGGAATACTCTCCCTTCAGCTTTTTTGCATATTTTATCAGAAAATATATTAGACAAATCTAAAAGACTGTTTTCAACACAGAGAATACAAGATATAGTTTAGACATTGTGTTTAAACCTAAATCTATTCAAGAACAAGAAATGCAGAAAACTAGACTAGAAAGATGAAACAACCAAGAAAGAAGTGAAAATTCAGGAAACTGACATGTTTGGCCATTGTTAGAAGAATGAGGAGATACTTAAAAGCAAATTGTAGAAACATACCATAGGCTATGTAGTTGGACTATCAAATTTCAGGACTTTAAAAAAACAGCACTTTGTGCAATGCATATTAGTTGAACTAGTTTAATCTCTTTTGTGTGATTTGGTAAATGGTTCAGGACTGTGATCTCTCTGAGCCACTATTATCACACAGTATCAGTAAAGGAATGCTGAACAAATATTATTTTACTTTATAAAAGCACATAGGTGAGAGAATGTTGATTTATCTATAATTTAAGAATTCCTTAGGAGAATTTCATAAGAGACTTTATGGAGAAGATTTTAGCCATTTATTTATGTTTTTCTTCATAGAATATTAAATATCTATAAACTACCCTTTGATCATTTCACTGGTTGGCCCCTGATTTGTCCTCCTAAAACATTCACCAGATGTTTTATTGAGGGATATTTTCCCTCAGAAAGGAAAAACAAAACAAATAAGCCAAAGGATTCTCTTCTCCAGTAGCAATTTTGAACTGATGATTTATCAATTAGTACTGCTACTGAATGACTAATTATTTAGAAATTATATGTTAAAGTACAAGTCCTATAACATATTCATAATTTTGAAAATGCTTCCTTTTCTCTCTTGAGTTCCATAATATAATTTGTAATTAGAAAGACTTTCCATAGCAATTTATCATTTTCCAATTCAAACTTAAGTCCAACAGACCACCTACTGCAGAATAAAACATAAATTTAGGTTAAGAAAGCAAAGATAATTAAATCTTTCACTTTGGATGAATGCATAGAGAAAATGTTAATTTAAAAAGTAGTCCATATGCCAGAATTAAAGAAATAGCTTTTGCCTTCAATTGGCTTAGAACAGAGGAGTAGAGGCAATTAATTATATAAAATGATGTCAGCAAGTGGCACATTTAAATATGGTGACATGTGCTCTCTTCTATTTTAACAGAAAAAAATGCAATATGCATTCTTTGGGCAAATGTAAATTTCTCAGACGAATAATAAATTTTAGTTTTTATATATCCACTTTACCTGGACAGATAATTTGTTATTGTTATTATCACAAATGTATTGAATCTGAGTTTTGTAAGTAGAACTGCCAAAGTCAAATCTCTCATAATTATAAAACCATGCATTTACTCTTATGAAAATTGTTTACAATGCAAAGCATGTTAAAAACAGCATGTCTCTGAAGGTTGGCTTTATGAAACTGTGAAATGTTTGGGGTGATTATAAGTAGACCTGGACTTGAGTTCCTGATTTAACACTTTCCACTTTGAGGGCTTCTTCCAAAGTTCATCTGAATGACTGGTGTTGAAACAATGTTCTAGGTCCAAGCTGGGCTGCCTCTGCCTGGGTGCCACATCAGCTGTGATGTTTATTACAGATGTTCTGCTATAAATGTTCTGCTGTACCAGAAATGCAGCATATACAGTGGGCTCTTCACAAAGGCCAAGCCACTTCTGGGCCGTCTAACCCCAAACAGTGTAGACTTTGTGGCCCCAGCCAATCAGATGGTTTCTATTTGTCTCTCTCCTCTTCTTGATTCTTTATTTCATAAAAGATTTTTACTTTTCTTTGATTTTACAGTTCTCTGAGAGTAGGTAGACCACTCATGAAGTATTAAATAAAGATTTATTGTATAACCTAAATTTTCTTCTGTGATTATTTTTAAATTGTTTGTAGTATGAGGATGGGATCCAAAACTCAGTTCCAATAGTCTATGAGATAATGAGATACACAGGCAAGGCTCCCATTGAACGCTTTGAGTCCACTGTTCCTCAAGTCTCACTTGTACTTACTGTTGACTGTGGGTAAGACTCTCTTGGAATTGAGCTCCACTTCCTGTGTGCAGCTCTCCAATTTAAGCAAACCTTATATGTACATGTATACATGTATATATAAATTCTGAAGCCTCAGAAATTTTCTGGGAATGATACACACACACACACACACACACACACAAACAATACATGAATATCATATATAAGAATTCTAAGGGTTCAATTGTGAATGTGATTAGCTTCTTTATTTCTCTTTCTGTTGCTTCATTATTGGTGTATAGAAATGCAACCGATTTCTATACATTGATTTTGTACCCTGCAACTTTGCCGAATTCATGGATCAGTTCTAGCAGGCTTTCAGTGGATTCTGCCAGGTTTTCCATGTAAGTAGCCTGTCGTCTGTGAAAAGTGAAACTTTGAATTCATCCTTGCCAATCCTGATGTCTTTCATTTTGTTTTGTTGTCTGCTGATGCTAGGACCTCCAACACTATGTTAAATAGCAGTGGTGAGAGTGGACATCCCCATCGTGTTCCTGATCTCAGAAGGAAGGCTCTCAGATTTTCCCCATTGGGATGATATTAGCTGTGGGCTTTTCATAAATGGCTTTTATGAAGCTTAAGTATGTTCCTTCTATCCTGATTTTTCTCGAGGGTTTTTATTAATAAAGGATGCTGTCTTTAGTCAAATGCTTTTTCTGCATTTATTGACAAGATCATATGGTTCTTATCTTTTCTTTTGTCAATGTGATGCATCACATTGATTGATTTGCAAATATTGAACCAGCCCTGAAACCCAGGGATGAATCTTACTTGATCATAGTGAATAATTATTTATATATGCTGTTGAATTCAATTTGCTAGTGTCTTGATGAGAAATTCTGTATCCATATTCATCAGGGATACTGGCCCGTAGTTGTCTCTTTTTGTTGGGTCTCTATCTGGTTTGGAAACAGAAGTGATGCTGACTTCATAGAATGAGTCCGGGAGTTTTCCTTCCGTCTCAATTTTTGGAACAGCTTGAGGAGGATAGGTGTTAACTCTGTTTTAAAGGTCTGGTAAAATTCCCCAGGTTAGCCATCTGGTCCAGGACTTTTATTTGTTAGGAGATTTTAAAACCATAAAATACTTAGGAAAAAAAATAACCAAAGATGTAAAAGATCTCTATGCTGAAAACTATAAAATAACTTACGAAGGAAATTGAGGAAGACACAAGGAAATGGAAAAACATCCATGCTCATGGATTGGAAGAATAAACATTGTTAAAATGTCAATACTACCCAAAGCAATCTACGCATTCAATGCAATCCCAATCAAAATTGCACCAGCATTCTTCTCAAAGCTAAAGTAAACAGTCCTAAATGTTGTATGGAACCACAAAAGACCCTGAATAGCCAAAGTAATACTGAAGCATAAAACCAAGGCAGGAGGCATCACAATCCCAGACTTTAATCTTTACAACAAAGCAGTAATCATCAAGACTGTATGGTATTGGCACAAAAACAGACACATAGACCAATGGAATAAAATAGAGAACCCAGAAATGGACCCACAAACATATGGCCAACTAATCTTTGACAAAGCAGGGAAGCGTATCCAATGGAAAAAAGACAGCCTCTTTAACAAATGGTGCTGGGAGAACTGGACAGCAACATGCAGAAGAATGAAACTAGACCACTTCCTTACACCACTCACAAAAATAAACTCTAAATGGATGAACGACCTGAATGTGAGACAGGAAACCATCAAAATCCTAGAGGAGAAAACAGTAAAAAACCTTTTTGACCTGAGCTGCAGCAATTTCCTACTTGACACATCTAATAAGGCAAGGGAATTAAAAGCAAAAATGAACTACCGGGACCACATCAAGATAAAAAGCTTCTGCACTGCAAAGGAAACAACCAATAAAACTAATAGACAACCGGCAGAATGGGAAAAGATAATTGCAAATGACATATCAGATAAAGGACTAGTATCTAAAATCTATAAAGAACTTATCAAACTCCACACCCGAAAAACGAATAATCCAGTGAAGAAATGGGTGGAAGATATGAATAGACACTTCTCCAGAGAAGACATCCAGATGGCCAACAGACACATGAAAACGATGCTCAATGTCACTCATCATCAGGGAAATACAAATCTAAACCATACTAAGATGCCACCTCACTTAGGTTAAAAGGATATTCTTTGACAAAACTTTACAAAAATAATATTTTACGTAATGTCTTTTAAAATTCAGATCGACATTGAGATTTCCCAGAGGATACCTGTAAATTCTCAAAGGATTTGACTCTTATCCAGTAAGTATTAAACTCATTAGGTTTATTTGATATCTTAAATTAAATGGGAAGCATTATTACATAAGAAACGATGCTATGTTTTCATTGGTTATATTTATATGGATGATGTTATTAATATACGTTTTGTAGAAATTGTGTGAAATTCTTGGAAATCTGATATGACTTGGTATAAAATTACCAGTCATAATTCCAGTTATTATTTAAAATGTATATCACAGAAATAATCAAATTTTAGAGTCAATTTCATTATAATGAACTCTCATCAAATCCTTAACTATGGCAATTTTTAAAGGTTTGATCATTTATAGTTATTTTACTCTGATGCTTGTATAAAAGTGATATTTATGGAAAATGGACATTAGCAAGCAGCAAGGTGTTGAATTTTGGATATATATTTCACAACTGAAACCTGATATCTTGTCCTGTGAAAATTATGGAGACCTCGAAATCTGTTTGACTGGGAAAAGAAGTAGCTGACATGCAAGCAGCCTGGTTTCTCTCAACACATCAGGCCAAGAGGATTAAGAATATTTCTTTTTCTTTCCTCATTTTACACCCTGACAATCCTTTTTCTAATCTTATGCCATGAAAGTATTTATGGTTATTTTTTTCACTTTTTTCTTGTCCTGGCCTAGAAAGACAATGCCATTGTTCACGTGTCTCAGACCATTGCAAAGAGAATAATCCAAAGTCCGATTTACTATGGGTTTACTGGATTTACCATGGATTTAGTAATCTTTCTGCCTATCACAAACTTCTCCCAGATTTCCACTGCCTCAATTTCTCTGGAATAGGAGTGCAGCAGCATCTCTTGAATACTGCCCTGATACCCAGAGAGGCAGTGTTAACTGAGAGTCACGCTAAGCCTGATATTTTTTATCAAACCTCTTAAATTGTAAAGATGGCGATCCAAAGGAGGGAGCTGTTGTAAAACACGTCTACAAGGTGGAGCCACTACTGCTGGGGTGCGCCTCAGCAAACTGAAAGTTAGACAACTTTTATGTTTTTTCTAAATACTCCCTTGGACCAGAAAAGCGTCAGGCAATCCACAAATGCTAAGCCAATTTTGGGTCTTCTCACCCCAAGCAGGACTGACTATGTGGCCCCAGACAAGTAGATATTTTCTATTTGTCTCTCTCTTGTTCTTCATACTTTATCCAATAAAACTTCTTGCCTTCCACAACATTTTGCAACTCTCCATAAGGACACTGTCCACTTCATGAAGTATTAGAATATATTGGTCGATATCACCTAAATTATCTTCTTTTATAAATTTTTAAACATTGGTAATTTCTTTGTATAGATTGTCACAAGTATTAAATAAGATAATATAGATGAAGTCTCAACACATTGCCTGTCAAACAGGAATATTTTATTAAAAGGCAGCTACCATTATTATTATTTTTGCTATCATCACTATTCACAAAATAGGAAACATGCCCAGTACTATACGAGCACTCAATAAACAAGTGAACACCATTCTGATGCAATAGATATAATTTTATCGCTGATATCAACTTAGCAAATAAAATGTTAGTTACACATGGGAGATATTGACCACATAGTTCGAAAATTTTTCCCAGTGCTGTGATCAAATCAGTGTAACCAGAGATGGTGTTCTTCCATATCACTGTGGGCTACTCTTGAATAACTACTTGCAAAACTATTTAAAGGTAAACAAAAATTTTGTACAATATCATTATTATCATTATATCTAAGAGCTCAAAATGAAGCATCAAGTAAGGCTAGAACAAATGCTTTATTTTGGTACCTCAAAAAAAAATTATTTTCATGTCAACAAAGATACTGTCTTTTAAAGATATAAAACCCTGGTACTTAATTCAAAACTTTTACCTATCTTTATGAATTTTATATATAGAATGCCAATATATATTAAAAGGATTATATTGGTTTTCTACAGAATTCACTACTCTATTAATTTCATTAAAATTCAATCCTTTTTGTCCATAAATAAATTTTTTGCTTACATCCAACTTATTCATGTTTTCTATTATCATCCACAGACCCACCAAATAACCCACATTTAAAAGATCTAAATGAAATTAATATCTATTAAAGGTAATCCTCAACTAATTCTGTTCAATCCCAGTAACACTCTTTGATTAGTCTCATCAGGCCAGTGTGTTCCAAACATTATGTAGCTCTAATGTGATGTTATTAGTTATGTTAAATATCTCCCTATTTATGGGGCAAATCTCAGTACATATGAAGAAAATAAAATAAGAATTACCAAGCCTTTTTGTGTGACAATGTTATATTCTCTTTCCTTTCTGTTTTTCTTTTTCTTTGCATTGTTTACTTACATATGAATTAAAATGGTTTGCATCAGTTTTGTTATAAGTTTGTTTCTTTGTGTTATGTGGATATGAGTAGATTCAATTTAGACTAACTAGAGGATTATTATAAGGAAGTGTATATCAATAAAAGAAATTAGAAAATCACAGGGCCCAGAGATGGCCAGAGATCTGGACCTCACCTCAATGGAAACATAGTTGATGGCTTTGAAGAGAGGTTAGTTTGGGTGACTGCACCATGAAGATCCCCTAATCACAACAGGAGTTCTTAGGTGTTAACTTTATTTTTTTTGTTGTTTTTGTTTTGTTTTTGTTTTTTAATGTTTGTTTCTTTGAGAGAGAGATCATGAGCAGGAGAGGGGCAGAGAGAGAGTGAGAGAGAGAATCCCAAGCAGGTTCCATGCTGTCGGCACAGAATCCATTGTGGGGCTTAAACTCAGGAACCTTGAGATCATGACCTGAGCTGAAACGAAGAGTTACATGTTTAACCGACTGAGCCACCTTGGCACCCCATGTTCTTCGCTTTAGTTAAATCACATTCATGTGATTAATTCTTTCTGTACCTAATTTTTCTTTGAATATCCTTCTACTCTTTCAGACTAATAACTGAATGATCTTCTAGACATATCACTAGTTCAGATTCCAAGGGAGGATCTACTGATCCTAGCTTCTCTAATTTTCCTATTTAGAAAGAGTTTTCATTTAAAGCTGATTGTCATGGTAAACTTACATTTTGTCTTGACTGTCCTATGTGCTAACCTAGCCCTAAAAATGTTGCCCATTTCACTTGGTAGTGAGTAGATAATCTCTGCTTAAAATTGCTTTCAAAACAGAGGTTTGCGAATGTATTGATCTCCCTCAGAAAAGGGCAATGGGAGTTGTAAGTATCACTATATGTGTATACATTATATGTGTATACGTATACACACATGTGTGTGTGTGTATATATGTATATGTATATACATCTGTATCTATACAGAGAAAGAGAGAAAGAGAACCATTAGTAAAGGATAGTGAATAAAGTTAATAACATCACTTTAGAGCTAAACGGTATTTGGAACATAATGGATTTATGATAGATATAGTTGTAGCTATAGCTATTACAATATGTTTATGTTTATTACAATGTGTTTTATCATATATATTACTATGATATTGGTACACACAATTATAGAGGCTTAGAAATCCCACAATCTGCCCTCTGCAAACTGAAGATATAAGAAAGCCAGTTGTATAGTTTAAAGATTGTGGCCCAAACCTCAGAACCAGGAAAGCTGAAGACAGAAGATTGATGTCCCAGTTCAAGCAGTCAGGGAGAGAGTGAGCAAATGTTCCCTTCCTCCACCTTCTATTCAGGTCCTCAATCTATTGGATTATACCCATCTATACTGGGGAGGGCAATCTTCTTTACTCAGTCTAACAATTTAATACTTATCTCTTCTGGAAAAGCTCTCACAGATACACCCAGAAACTTTTCCAGATTTATAACATATTCCAAGATCCAGTCAAGTTAACACACAAAATTAGCTATTAAAAATGGCTTAGAAATAGAAGATATTAGATGAGAACAGTAAGCAAATCAACAAATCAATGAATCTGGTAAACTAAAAGTCAGATAAAGAGTTTAGTTGGCCGTCCATAAAGCATAGTGGATAGGTTTTCAACATGGGAGAAAAGAAGGATGTCAGAAATTTCTGAGAGCAAGCAAAAAGGTTTATTTGCAAGAATTGGGTAGAAATATCTGAACAGAATAAATGAATTTCAATACTAAATAAAGCTTTTTATTCAGATCGAATGATGCTTTATTGCTTTCTAGTAAGGTCAAGAGAAAATGAGACTTATGTAACAGCTAAGGCAATAATTAAACTATCACAGAGTTTTGTCAATTCCATACATAAAAATAAAAAAAAAAAAGGAAACCACAGCACTATTAATAAGACTTCAATTTATTGTTTCTCTGTTGACAGACACTTTCGAGGTCACTCTCTGTTATGTGACTTTATATAGTAGTATATGATCAGGTAAATTTGTTGGACTAAGGGTACCTGAGCAATTCAAACTAATCTTTAACCATAATCACCCACAAGTAACCTTGATGAATTAACTAAAATACCTGAATTCATGTTGACAAAAGAACACTAGGAAAGATAATGTAGATGGTTTAGCCTACCCCAAGAACCGACGAACTATGACCTATAGGTTAAACCAAGGCCGTGTCTGTTTATGTATATAAATTTTATTGGAACATGGTCACACTTATTCATTCATGTATTACCTCTGATTTCTTTCTTTCTTTCTTTCTTTCTTTCTTTCTTTCTTTCTTTCTTTCTTTCTTTCTTTCTTTCTTTCTTTCTTTCTTTCTTTCTTTCTTTCTTTCTTTCTTTCTTTCTTCTTTCTTTCTTTCTTTCTTCTTTCTTTCTTTCTTCTTTCTTTCTTCTTCTTTCTTTCTTTCTTTCTTCTTTCTTTCTTCTTTCTTTCTTTCTTCTTCTTTCTTTCTTTCTTTCTTTCTTTCTTTCTTTCTTTTCTTTCTTTCTTTCTTTCTTTCTTTCTTTCTTTCTTTCTTTCTTTCTTTCTTTCTTTTTCTTTCTTTTATATATAATGGCAGAATTGAGTAGTCACAACAGGGACAACATAACCTGAAAAGACTAAAACACTTACTTTCTAGCTTTATACAAAAAATGTTTGTGGATGCAAGCCTAGTCTATCGATGTGCACAAATATTTTTTAAGTACCAATTTGTATCTTGTACTTCAAAAAATGGAGATCAGTGTTCTAGTTGGTGATGATATTTGGTGATATTAATCCCAAGTATTAACACTTAACACAGAGGAGCAAAATGTATGTGTGGAGAGAAAGAAGTTGGTGAGGATGAGGCGGATGGAGGAGGAGTTAGAGCCCCAGAGAAAGAGAGAGGATGGAAGGAAGGTAATAGGAAGGAAGAAGAGAAAAGGGGGGAAAAAAGGAGAGGTAACTGAATAGAGATGAGCAAGGACATTAGAATCTGGATCTGAGGTCCCTAGACCCACTTGTCCTGATGGCCAGCTTTGATTTTATCCTTTTGGTTCTATAAGACATGCCATTACCTTCATATTAAATTTCTATTTTCATAAATTAGTGGAAGTCAGATTTTGCTTTATGTGCAACTTAAAATTTCCCAATCAGTTCAGGGATGACAGCACAACTGGTGTCACAATATGGGAGCAGCACACTTAGCAACAGACCTCTGACCTACTATGGAGGCATATTCCACATTATCATTGCCAAAAATAACAGCAAGAAATTTTCAAGAAGGCCCCAAAGAAGCCTCCATAAATGTTGAAAGGAGGCCTCTCTGAAAATGGAACTCAGTGGAATAAGAATAGCAGTGTAACTTATACTGGTAAACCTTTTCATGCTATTTTCTGCTATTGGAATTTTTATTGAAACAGATAGAAGGACATTATCAGTAAAAGCTCTGATAATATACATTGGTTTATGTTTGCTATCAAATTTCTATTTGTATTAGAAATAACAATGCCTGAATTAGTGGATTGAAAGCAAGAGTTTGCTAACTACCACCTTAAATTTGTAGGACAATTTTATTACATATACTTTTCCACATATTTATGATGTTCTTTTAGTTGGTTAAACTGCTTGGAAATCCAAAGACTGCAGTCAAATAAGGTCCTTTTTATCCTAAAAGCATTAGCCTTCCACACTAAAAACTAATAAAGCTGTTAAATGAAAGTGAAATTGTCTCCTTGAGGTTATTCTATTTTATAGAAAGCACAGTAATAGGTGTTAAGTTGGGTCAATATAATAGTTTCTGTGGAAACTAATTAAAACCAAAGCAAAGAAAAATACTGACTTTGCTACGACTCTTAATTCAAATAAATAAAATGAGTGATTACTATATGGCAAGCATCATCAAATCTTTGACAAAAGTAAGGAAAGAAAACAACCTTGTCCTACAGCAGCACATTACAGTGTAAGAGAAGAATCAGGCTGAGTCCCCTTGTGGGTCAGTCAGTTGCATGTCTAACTCTTGATTGTCTCTCTTTGCTCAGCACATGCTCTCCTCTCTCTTCTCTCTGAAACAAAACAAAAGAACAACAACAACAAAAATCAGGCCAATAATTATTTATATCTATCTATCTATTTATTATTTATATTTTAGACAGAGAAAGAGAGAGACCATGAGTGGGGAAAGGAGAAAAGAGAGAGAGAGAGAGAGAGAGAGAGAATCACGAGCAGGCTCCACCCTCCTCAGTAGGGAGCCCAATGCAGGGTTCAATCCCACAACCCTGGGATCATGACTTGAGCTGAACTTAAAATCAGATGTTCAATCAAAGAGCCACGCAGGCACCTCAGGTCAATAATAATTGAAATGCCATATAAAATCATTAATTAATGATAAGAAGAGAGTACTATAGGAATGAAAGGAAATTAAGACACTTTTATTCCACTGAAATCTGAATATCCTAGAAATTTTGCCTATTCCCCCTTTATCTCTAGTTTTCTAATAATATTCACCATGGTGATAGCTGTTCATATGGAAAAAAAATCATGTGATATGGACACTCCAAATACTTTAGTGAAAAAGGTGTTTTTCAAAACTTTTGGGGAAAAAAAAGGAATTTCCAGACACTAAAAATATACAGAATATTTTATATTCAAAAAAACTTTAAAAGAATAGTTGCATCATATATGAATATCTTTAAAAAAAACTATCTGAAAAGAGTGACTAGATTGAGAAAATCGTGTCTTTTGAACTTGAAATCCTTGAATTAAGTGTTTATAATTAAACTGAGTTCTTCACTTTTTCCATGTTTATAATTTATTTACAAATTATAAATATTTACAAATATTTCAAAACACACATAATAATAGGATTGTATTTATTTTATTTTATGTTTTTTGTTTTAGAAAGAGACAAGTAGGGGAGAGGGTTAGAGGGTGAGAGAGAGAGAGAGAGAGAGAGAGAGAGAGAGAATCTTAAGCAGGCTCCATACTCAGGAAACCCATGTGGGGCTTGACCCCACAACCCTGGGATCACAACGTGAGCCAAAATCAAGTGTTGGATGTTGAATGACTGATCTACCTAGGAGCCCCAAGAGTAGAATTTTAAAGTGGATGAATAATGTGATACAATATTTTAAATAATTCTGTATTTTAGTTTATTTTTTATTTTAATTCTAGTTAGTTAACATACAGTGTTGTATTAGCTTCAGGTGTGCAACATAGTAATTCGACAAATCCTGGTGCTCATCACGACAAGGGCACTCCTTAATCCCTATCACTTATTTGACCCATCACCCGACTTCCCTCCCTTCTGGTAACAATTGGTTTGTTCTCTATAATTAAGAGTCTATTTCTTAGTTTGTCTTTGTCTCTCTTTTTTTCCCGTTTGCTCATTTTTTTTAAGTTCCGCATCTGAATGAAATCATACAGCAATGTCTTTCTTTGATAGACTTATTTCACTTAGCATTATACTCTCTAGCTTCATTCATATCATAGCAAATGGCAATATTTCATTCTTTTTATATGATTAAATAATATTCCATGGTGCATGTATATATATATATATATGTGTATATATATATATATATATGTCCCATATCTTCTTTATCCATTCATTAATCAGTGGACACTGGGACAGCTTCCATATCTTGACTATTGTAATAATGTTGCTGTAAACATTGGGCTGCATGTGTCCCTTCAAATCAGCATTTTGCATCTTTTCAGTAAGTATTCAGTAGTTTGATTGCTGGATTGTAGAGTAGTTCTATTTTTAACTTTTTGAGGAAACTCAGAACTGTTTTCCACTCTTGTACCAGTGTGCATTCCCACCAACAGAGCAAGAGGGATTCTATTTCTTCACATCCTGACACCTATTGTTTCTTGGGTTGTGGATTTTAGCTATTCTGACAGGTGTGAGGTCATATCTCATTGTAGCTTTGATTTGCATTTCTCTGATGGTAAGTGATGATGAACGTATTTTCATGTGTCTGTTGGATCTCTGGCTGTCTTCTTTGGAGAAATGTCTTCTACAAGGTTTTAATTGGATTCTTCGTTTTTTGGGTGTTTAGTTTTATGTCTTTATATATTTTGGGTACTAACCCTTTGATGGATATGTCATTTGCAAATCTTCTCCTGTTCTGTAGGCTGTCTTTTAATGTTGTTGTTTCCTTTGCTGCCCAGAAGCTCCCCACCCCCATAGTCCCAATAGATTATTCTTGCTCTTGTTTCTCTTGCCGCAAGGAACACATCTAGAAAAAAGTTTCTATGGCCAGTGTCAAGACATTACTTCTTGTGTTAGCTTCTAGGATTTTTATGGTTTCAGGTCTAATATTAGGTCTTTAATCAATTTTAAATGTATTTTTGCGTATAAGTAAGTGTAAGAAAGTAGTCTGATTTCTCTCTTTTGCATGTTGCTGTCCAATTTTCCCAACACTATTTGTTGAAAACACTGTCCTTTTCTCACTGGATATTCTTCCCTGGTTAGTTGAATTTTGACCATATAACTGTGGGTTTATTGCTGGATTTTTTATTGCCATTAATCTATGTGTCTATTTTGTTGCCAGTACCATACTGCTTTATTTTTGTTTTCGATTTTTATTTAAGTTCGTTAACATACAGTGTATTATTAGTTTCAGGTGAATAATGCAGTGATTCACCACTTCCATACAACACTCAGTGTTCATCACAAGTGCACTCCTTAATCCCCGTCACCTATTTTAACTCATCACTCCATCCCTCCCTTCTGGTAACCATCAGTTTGTTCTCTATAATTAAGAGTCCATTTCTTTGTTTGCCACTCTCTCTGTGTTTTCCTTTTGCTCGTTTTCTTGTTTCCTTAATTCACGTACAAGTGAAATCATATGGTATTTGTCTTTCTATTGCTGACTTATTTGCTTGCATAATGCTCTGCAGTTACAGATAAATTATTTACTTTTTTTAAATCAAAAAACCGTTTTTTTTTCCACAAAGTGTAGGCTATTTTCTTGACCTTCACTTAAATATCTTCTTACTTTAATTCTTCTGTATACTTTAATACCTAATCGGTAGACAAACTGATCGTCCTGCAAAGATGTCCATCTTTCCAAACTATGAATGTATTACATTACATGGGAAAAGAGACTTTAGTGATTGATACCAAGAAACTTGAAATGGGGGAGATTATTCCAGAATATATGGGTGCACTCAATTTAATCAAATGAGTGGTTAAAGTGGAAGAAGGAGGCAGAAGAATAGGTCAGAGACATGAGCCTTAAGAATGATTCAACCTACCACTACTGGCTTTGAGAAATAAGTGAGGGGCTCAGGAGCCAAGAAATACAACTGGTCTCTAGAAACTGGGAATGGCCATCCACTGATAACCATCAAGAAAATAAAGCCTCACTACTACAACCACAAGGAAGCCAATTCTTCCCTAGAGCCTCCAAGGAACACAGTGTTACTCACCCTTTGATATCATCCTACAGAAAACTGTGTCAGACTTCTGATCTAGAGAACTGTAAGATAATAAACTTATGTTGTTTAAGTTGGAAAAAATTTATAGCAGTTGGGAAACTAACGTACTTAGTCACTGATCCATGATTTTTCCCCTCAAAACCTAAATACGTCCTGATCAGTTTTTCCATCAAACACTGACAAACAAACTAACCCCTCTATCAAGTGTTTTAAAATAGTATTGTTATTATTGAAATAATATAGGTGAAAGAATTTCTTAAACAAAAACTATTTTCATGATAGATTTTTGTAGACACCAGCATATATCGGTGACAAATAAATATTATTGGCAACTTACATGACATGAGTAGTTGAAAAGCTAAAATAATTCTTGAGTTCCGTGCTTAAGTGCTCAAGGAATATCTCCGAATGTCCATTTGTTTTTATGTTTTGAGTTAATTTTTGACCACTCTTGAGCCAAAGTCTTTAACAGATGGTAAAGGTAAGGTGAGAGGCCATTCTGGCTTTAATAAAATCTGGCTGAGGATTCTCTTTGATCCTTTGATATCCTCATTTTAAAAGATTACCAATATTTATGAATTGCTTTCATAATGTAAATCCCAGCTCCTGACCATCACTATCATGATTTCTCCACTCACTAAGCCACAAACAGGGTTTTCCTGTCTGGACCAATTTTCAAGGTCTTTACACTTTTCATTTTAATCATCAAAAGTGCCTGAGTTTTTCCCTCTAATATCGAGGCAAGATGTCACCTTTCAACACTTCAATTCAATAGTATACTAGAAGTTCTAGTTAATGTAATAAAACAATAAAAGAAAACGAGAAGAGAAGAGAAGAGAAGAGAAGAGAAGAGAAGAGAAGAGAAGAGAAGAGAAGAATGTACAGACTGATAAGTGAGAAACAAAATTGTCTTTGTCTGCATAGGCCAGATTGTCTGTGTACAAAATGCCAGAGAATCAAAAACAATAAAAACCTCTGGAATTAATAAGTGATTATAGTAAGGATATAAGACACAAGTTATAATACACAAGTTAATTGCTTTCCTTTATATTAGCAATAAACAGTTGAACTTTGAAATTAAAAATATGACATGATTTATATTAGCACCAAAAATATTGAAACAAATATAAATCTAGCAATCCATGCATAAGATCTATATGAGGAAAAGTAAAACTCTGATCAAAAAATTAAAAATAAACTCCAAATGGATGAAAGACCTGAATGTGAGACAGAAAACCATCAAAATCCTGGAAGAGAAAGTAGGAAAAAAACCTCTTTGACCTGAGCCGCAGCAATTTCTTACTTAACAGATCTCCAAAGGCAAGGGAATTAAAAGCAAAAATGAACTATTGGGACCTCATCAAGATAAAAAGCTTCTGCACTCCAAAGGAAACAACCAATAAAACTAATAGCCGACGGAATAGGGAAAGATAATTGCAAATGACATACCAGATAAAGGACTAGTATCTAAAGTCTGTAAAGAACTTACCAAACTCCACACCTGAAAAATGAATAATCCAGTGAAGAAATGGGTGGAAGATACGAATAGACACTAAAATGAACAAATAAGGAAACTATAGATGCTGGCGAGGATGTGGAGAAACAGGCACCCTCTTGCACTGTTGGTGGGAATGCAAACTGCTGCAGCTGCTCTGGAGAACAATGTGGAAGTTTCTCAAAAAAATGAAAATAGAACTACCCTATGACCCAGCAATAGCACTGCTAGGAATCTACCCAAGAGATTCAGCAGTTCTGATGCATAGGGGCACATGTACCCCAATGTTTATAGCAGCACTTTACACAATAGCCAAATCATCAAATCATGGGAAGAGCCTAAGTGTCCATCAACTGATGAATGGATAAACAAGATGTGGTATATATATATATACAACGGAATACTACGCAACAATGAGAAAGAATGAAATCTGGCCATGTTTGGCAGCATGTATGGAACTGGAGGGTATTATGCTGAGTGAAATAAATTAGGTAGAGAAAGACAGATGCCATATGTTTCCATGCATAGGTGGGCTTCGTGAGACTTAACAGAAAACCAGGGGGGAGGGGAGGAGGGGAGAGAAAAAAGCCACAGAGAGGGAGGGAGACAAAACATTAGAGACTCTTAAATACTAAGAAGAAACCAATGGTTGAGGGGGGAATGGGAGAGGGGGAGAGTGGGTGACAGGCACTGAGCAGGGCACGGGTTGGGATGAGCACTGGGTGTTGTATTGAAACCAACCTGACAATAAAAAGTCTAAAAAAAATCAAATTTCTTTGATTCTAGATAGAGAGATATTCCATATTCATGAGTGGAGAGATTCAATATCATTAATCTGTCAATTCTTTATAGATCAAATGAAATTCTAATCAAACTACTAGCAAATTATTTTATGAATATTGGCAAACTGAATCTAATATTTATGCAGAAAAGGAAAATGCCCAGAAAAACCAACAAAATTGAGGAAATACAAAGTTAGAGACTTACACTACTTGACTTCAAGACTTATTATCAAGCTACAGAAATTAAAATAGTGTGATATTGGTGAAACAATAGACCACTAGATCAATGGAACACAATAGAGAGCCCAGTGATAGATCCACACAAATATAGTCAACTAATTTTTGACAAAGGAGCAAGGGCAGTTCAATAGAGAAAGACGATCTTTCAACAAATGGTTCTGGAACAACTGGTATCCACATGGGGGAAAAGCATATCTAGACACAGACCTTCCTTAAACCCTTTGCCAAAATCTATTGATAAATTTACGGATAAACAAACTGTGGTACATTCATACAATTGAGTTTTATTCATCAATAAGAAGAACTGAGCTATCAAGCCATGAAAAGCATGAAGGAACCTTAAGTGCATATTAGTAAGTGAAAGAAATCACTCCGAAAATGCTATACACTATGGAATATTGAACGTATGATATTCTGAAAAATGCAAAACTTTAGTGACAGTAAAAAACAGTGATGGTTCTTGGAATTTAGGGGAAAGGGAAAGAGATGAAAAGGTGGAACAAAGGAGATTTTTAGCAAAATGAAATTATTTTGTATTATACTGCAATAGTAGATATCTAACATTAGGTATTTTTAAAACTGCATATAAAAGTATAACAAAAAAGATAATGTAATCTACTAGAAATTTTTTTTTTAATTTTTTAACGTTTATTTATTTTTGAAAGACAGAGAGACAGAGCGTGAGCAGGGGAGGGGCAGAGAGAGAGGGAGACAGAATCCGAAGCAGGCTCCAGGCTCTGAGCCTGACAAGGGGCTCGAACTCACAGACCGTAAGATCATGACCTGAGCTGAAGTCGGCCACTCAACCGACTGAGCCACCCAGGCGCCCCCTAGAATTTAATTAAGGTGTCAATATTGCATCATTAATTGTAACATGTGCACCACACTAATGCAAGAAGCTAATGATTAGTGAACCTTATGGGAATGCCAGGGGCGGGGTATGGTATATAGGAACTCTGTTCTTTCTGCACAATTTTTCTGAAAACCTAAAACTTCTCTAAAAAATAAAGTCTAGTTAAAAGTGTATGACATCTGTTTTCTTACAGCTAAGCTTTCTGATTGGAGCCAACCAGTTAATCGAATATAATGAGTTCTGCTCTGTTATTCAATTATAACCTTGTTGAATGAATTGTACCTTTTTCACTGACATCTCCTAAAAGCAATATAGTATGTGTTCTCCCTCTCTTGCTTGACAAAGAATAAAACATCTTTTCATGTCCACTATACTTATTGTCAGACTAAGCTTTCTGGCAGAATTACCCACTATCTATGTCATTAATTTGTTGTTATAATTTTATTCTTAAATGATTTTTATAGCAATGTCTCCCAGGGAAATACATTTCACCTTCATTCTGACAATAAAAACACATTAAATTATTAATAAATAAAATGACACATTTAAAAACAGTATTTATCATGCCAGATGGTTTGGCCACCCAGAATGACACTAGCACTGTTAGTTACATTGAAGCAGAAAAGGATTTTGATTACACTCAAATTACAAAGCAAATGGGCAGTTTCTTCCCATATCTCATGTCCTAGTCTCCCCTTTTTTTTCTTCTATTGTTTTATCCATCATGCAATCTACTTGCATTTCTTCAATCCCCTCGATTGTGAAATAGTATGAACATGAAAGTATCTATCCTTTCTGAAAGTTGATATGTGCTGCCTGTTAGGGTCTATTGAGTATAACTAGATTAGTAATTCCTAGCAATGACTCTCATAGAGCTAATGGATTTATGAGGGATGTGAAACATATGCACAAATAATTCTAACACATAACAGAATGTAGCAAGTGTTATAATATGCAAAAGTAAATGTCATGGGCGTTCAGAAAAGGAGAGCTCACTTTCAATGGAGGGATATAAGACTTTGGCTGGAACTCAAGTTAGGCCTTAAAATTGCTGTGGTTTCTAATGTTGACAAATATAACAGGTAAATGTTATTTGCATATGCAAAATTGCAAGAAAGGAAAAGGAAATGGCATACTTTTAGACTCCAAAAATTTATCCATTTTGATAGAATTTTGAGACATATAAAGGAGGCAAAAGAAAAAAAATTACAACAAAAATTTCTGTTTGTCTTACAACAGAAAGTAGCCTATTTTTTTTGTAAATGGCCAGAGAATAAATACTTTAGATTTTAAAAGCCATATTGACTCTACCACAACCAATGAACACTGCCATTTTAACAAGAATGCTACCTTAAATTAAAATACAACCAAATCGGCATGGTTGCATTCCAATAAAACTTACTTTATAAGAACAGGAAATGGCTAAATTTTGCCCATTCTTCATATGTCTCCTGGCCTACATCATTAAAGGGACTTACACGCCATTTAAAAATTTGTGATATATATATGCAGGAAGATATGCACAAAGTCTGGGTAGGGGTGGTAGATGGCACCTCTTATCTGACCATAAGAGAGAAAAGGAGCCATTTTCTTTCATAACTGTTTGATAAAGATTCTCTCCTTGAACAAACTCTAATAGGACTCTCCTGAGCACTTATTCAACGAGACTTCGACTTTTGGACTTCTGTGTTAATCTTGCATTTTACAGTTTTAGCAAGAATTCTGTGGAGTCACTTTAGCCAGAATTCCTCATTCTCAATATCTAGTACCTTCTATATCTAACGGGTTTCCACTTCTCCATCACTCCCCAGGTGATGTCTAATCTAATCATCCTAGCCTGTCTACAGCACAAATCTGTTTAGGTCAGTTTAGCCAGAATCGTCTCTTAACTAGATGTTTCCTCTTAGTAATTTTCTAGTTACTGATCTCCATCCTGATCTTTGGCTATAAATTTCTGCTTTCCTTATTGTATTCAGAGTAGAACCCAACCTCTTTCCCCACTGCAAAACCTCACTGCCACTCCTGCCTTGAAAAAAGTCTGCCTTACTATTATTTAAGAAGTGAATGAATAATTTTAAAAAATGCTGTGACAAAATTTATACATTTTAAGGTTATATTTATACAGTCGCAAAATAGTCACTTAAATGATAAAATGGATAAAAACCATATTACGCTTGTCACCTTAGCTATTAATCTGAAACCAATTAATTTTTATTTCTAGACAAATCATCTAACATTACTGAATTAAATATCAAAATCATCCTTATATAATTTGTAGTACTTTCTAAAAAGGGAGAACTTATTTTATGGCAGTGATTATATTTGTTCTCTGTGGTTTGTGACATTGTTTTACAAAAAGCCAGATTCATTGTATTGTAAAATATATATGTTTTTTCCCCTAAAGACGTAGATTAGTTATAGTCACGCAAATAATTGCTAACGTGTTTTAAACAAAGTATTTTACTTATCGATTTAGAGTATACATCTGAAATTGGACTCTGTTTTAAGAACAGATTTTAAATATGTGCATTTGTGTATACATTCTTGCTAATGCCATGTTTCAAATATCTATAGTCAGCTCTAAAAGTTTTAGATTTTTATGGAAATCGAAATGGTTTTAATATAAATCCATAAAGCAGTGATTAAAATATGTGAGAATCTTTACTCATTTTGAAGCAATGACACACTATTCAGCTTCTGTGTGACAGATCCTTTGAAGGAAACCTATGTAGAGAAGCCCTTTTTACATTGACTGTGTGGGATGTAAGAAAATGGGAGGCATTATGTTGTACCTTTTGGGGGTAGAAAATTGTTCTTCCTAACAAGTACTATATATCAATATAGTACACTATGTTACTTGTTCACATACATAGGAAAATTGTGGCTGATCCATAAGTTTGTGTATTTTTTTCATTACCTACGATTTCAAAGATTTTTTTTTTTTTCCTGGAATATCCAGTCATTAGATATTAGAACAAGAATTCCATTACTGTAAAGCATGGAAACTAAGTTTCAGTGAAGGCAAACGTCTTATGCATATCAGATACAAAAGATTTGAGGGGCGCCTGTGTCCTCAGTTTGCTGAGCATCCCACTCTTGCTTTTAGATCAGGTCATGATTCAACCGTCATGGGATCGAACCCCACGTTGGGCTCCACACTGAGCATGGAACTTGCTCCAGATTCACTCTCTTCTTCCTCTCGTCCACTTGTGCACGTGCTTTCTCTATAAAATAAAAAAAATAAAACAAATGAGTTATAAAAGTAGCTTTGAGTTACCTTGACTCCAAGTCAAGTGCTCTATTTGAGAGAATTAATTTTCATCATTATTCAAAGAACCTTTAGCAGACATATCCAATAGAACCAGCATCCTTCCTTTCTGTTTTTAACCTTGCCAATATAACATTTAAAACAATGTTGGAGAGAGGGCTATTAACCCTCAAACATGCTTTATATAATAATAATATCAAGGCTCTCTGTTTTGCTGAGCAGTAATCTGATTCTCTAGCTGTGATAAACTGCTCTGCCTTTGGCCTTCTAGTTCAGCCATTTAGGAATTGGATTATTGTCTCATAAAACAGAGAGGCAATGATATCACTGCTTAATTATAATCATTATTAAAAGTTCTGAATCATGTTATTATCAGGAAAAGGGCAACTGATGGTACTTGAATGAATGACTCACAAAGAGCATTTCAATTTATTTCTTGTCAGGAAAAATAAAAACACATTTGGAGTGCAATATGGAAGCTAAAGACAGAGCATGCACTGGTTAAGAGGTTTCGAAATAGAATATTTAAATCCCTATCACAGCATATACTCACTGTTTGACTTTAGATATTTTTTCTGTAAAATATGAACAAAACATTGTGTCTACTAAAATTCTATAATTCTTCTGATATGAAATGAGATTATGTGTGTTTCATGTTGAACACAGTCCCTAATATCTAGTAAGCACTAAATAAATTATAGTAATTTAAAATAATATTCACAATAATTATGATATTGATCTTAGTTATTTCAAAATGTCCTTAAATCCGTTATAAAATTCAATGTCATTGCAGTCCCAGTCATGCTTTTTTTTCCCACACAAAATATAAAACACGTTGTATTTGGTATAATATTTTGTAATGCTCTGTATTTCAAGCTGACATACACAGAAATTTTGTACAAATTTTTGAGCTAGTCTAGTGATTATGAAAAATTCATTCATTCAATAAATATTTAGGAAATGTTTATTTAGTGACAGGCAAGATGTTAGGAGAAACTGAACTCAGTTCCTAACTTCAGTAAGTCATAAAAGTGTGCTTAGTGCTATGATAGGAATAAGACATGCAAGAGAGGTCTCAAATATCAGTGACATCAAAATAGGGAAAGACACAGGAATTTTTTTTACCATAAATCAATTGTTAGAGCTAAAAGAGCTGTTGTTGAGACATAGATGCTGGAGAAATTCTAACTGAATGAATCATAGAAAGTGGACTTTGAGTTAGGACTTTAAGGTAAAGGTAAAGATTAAGTGAAGAGCATTTCAGATGGATTTATAATAAGGAAATACGAAGGGTTATAAAACATTGTAAGTTTA
Source organism: Paguma larvata (assembly GCA_030068075.1). NCBI lineage: Eukaryota > Metazoa > Chordata > Mammalia > Carnivora > Viverridae > Paguma > Paguma larvata. The sequence continues at coordinate 55,431,032 of CM057832.1, forward strand.
TAGAGTAGTCATCTGTGAATTCAGAGCAAGCAGAATTTGTAAATGTCAATTAGGATATAATTTAAATTACAAATAGATAAAAGCTAAATGAAATGTGATATAAATTAAGTATAACAGAAATGAGATGTAGAAAGTCAAGGATTAATAATAAACATGTAGAAGATAACTCTAAAGGAAGAAGAAATTGACTGCATCAGATGCGTATGAAAGAGAGGAATGACAACATATGCCTGTGTTCCATATCCATGTTGTAGTAAGGGAAATAATACAGCATCATTAATTGAAATATGAATGGGGAAAGGCATTATATAAGATAGGGGAGAAGATGACGCATTTTAATTCAGAAATGTTGAACATCAGACGCCAACAGGATATTCAAGAAGACATGAGCAACAAGTATGGAATAAAGATCTATAGATTTTATGTCCAACGTGTTACAAGGAAACTAAATGATATCAAATGTTGTTAAATGCTGAGATAAACACAAAGACACCTGCTAGGAAATATCCAACTGCTGATAGAAGAAGGACACAGAAGTCAGAGAACTAATCAGAAAGCCAGGAAAGCATAAAGCCTCAAAGACAAGATAAAATGTCCAAGAAGAGAAAAAACAACTATCAAATGTCACGTTAATTTCTAGCAGGAGAGAAATGAAAAATATTTGACAATTAGGAGTCACTAGTGACTTCCAGATGAGGAATTCAAGCCAAAGATAAGATAAAAATACATTTTATTTCAAGACCTAATGAGTGAATGAGGAGTAAGGCAGAAGAGACAGTAATGAAAAACTCTTATTTTCAGAAATACAGTAGTTAAAGGTAATAAAAGCGTTTTGTTTTGTTTTTTAAAGCATAAAAAGGAGCCAATAACAGACCACAATTTTAAGTGAAAGCAATAATAATTGATGGAACCAATTCATAGAAGAGGTAAGAAAGGGTTCAATTATAAATACATTCTACAAGTATTCACTGGGTGGCTAGTCTGCTTCAGAGAGTGTACTAGATGCTGAAATATGTAGATCTATGCTGAATATTCATTTATTTGAAGGAAAAGAAAAGCAATAATAATAGTTTAATATGATGTTTGATAGTATAACATATAAATATGTGTGTATCTATACCTATAGATACTCTCCTAGACACACATATGCACATGCACAGGCACACAAACACAGACACTATATATATATATAATATATAAACCCAAAAGAAATTATCTCTAAGTCTTTCTGGAGTACAGCAAACCTCAGCAAAAAAGGCTTCCAAATGAGCCCGCAGCTGAGCTAAGTTATAAAGGACAAATAGTAGATACTCATGAGTTAGAGGCCAGAGTTGGTGTAACCTAAGTAGGAGGAAGAGCTTCTGCGATAGCTTTAAGCGTTGGTGAAGATAATTTGAGAAGTTCAGAATTTCTCAAGTTTAGGATAGTATTGACAAATTAAGCAGAAACTACCAAGTATTTTTTACAGTTCTTTTTGAGATGTAATTAATAAAATTGTAATATATTTAGTGAATACAATGTGATTTTGACACATATGCATTGTGAAAGGATTCACACGATGAAGTTAATTAACACATCCATCACTTCACATAGTTACTTTTATGTAGTTTTTTGATGCAAATGCTTAAAAATCTCTCCTAAATAATTCAGGTACAGAATGCATTATTATGAACTAGAGTCATCATTCTATAAGTTAGATTGTCAGGTATCACTTGTCTTATAAATGAAAGTGTGTACCCTTTTACCAGCCTTTCCCCATTTTTTCCACCCACTGCAGCCACTTGCCACTGCCTTTCAACTCTGTTTCTATGTTTGACTTTATTCTACATATAAGCAATACCATGCAGTAGTTGTCTTTTTCTATCTGAAGTCTCCAAGGTCCATCCATTTCTTTAAAAATGGCCCGATTTCCTTTGTTTCTAAGGCTGAATAATATTTGTGTATATTATTCATATATATTCATATATATTTTCAATATTCATATTCATATATTTTTTTCAATCATCTTTCAATAGATACTTAGGTCGTTTCTGTATCTTGGCAATTGTGAATAAAGCTTCAAACAGCAAATGGGTACAGATGTCTCTTTGAAATAGTGACTTTGTTTTTCTTGGGTATATAAGCTGAAGTAAGATTCTAGAGCATATGGTAGTTCTATTTTTAATTTCCCCAGGAACTTCCATACTGGTTTTCCATAGTGGCTATACCAGTAGACATTTCCCCCAACAGTGTACCAGTATTCCCTTACCCTCATCAGCATGTGTTAACTATTGTCTTCTTCGTAATAGTCATCCTATCATGTGTGAGGTGATATTGCATTGTGGTTTAAATTTGCATTTTCCTGGCGATTAGTGACATTTGAATATCTTTTCATACATCTATTGGCTATTTATGTGTCTTTGGACACATGCCTACTTGAGTGCTTTGCCATTTTTTCATTGGATTTGTTGGGTTTCTTTTTTTCTCATTTGGTTTGCTACTGAGTTTTGTTTTCTTTTTTCTTTTGAGTTTCCTATATATTTTGGATATTAACCCTTTATCAGATATGTGGGTTGAAAATATTTTCTCCCATTCTATATATTGCCTTTTCATTTTTTGATGGTTTCTTTTACTGAGCAGAAACTTTTAATTTGACTTATCTCCACTTGTTTGTTTTTGCCTTTTTTTTTTTTTTTTTTGTCTATGCTTTTGGTGTTAAATTAAAAAAATCATTCCCAAGACCAATCTCCATCTCTTTGTTTTTTTCTAGGGGTTTTATGGATTCAAGTCTTACATTCAATTATTTAATCCATTTTGAGTTGATTTTTATATGTTGTGTAAGATAGAGGTCCAGTTTCATTCTTTTGTATGTAGATAATCCAGTTTTTCCAACATTTTTTTGAAGAGACTGTTCCATGTTCATGGTGTATTCTTGGTATTTTTGTTAAAAATTAATTAACCATATAAATGTTTATTTCTGAGCTCTCTAGTCTATTCTATGGATCTCCATGTCTGTTTTAATGCCAATACTCTTTTGATTACTAGAACTTTGTGTTATGGTTTAAAATTATTCAATGTGATGCCTCCATCTTTGTTCTTCTTGGTTGAGATTACTTTGGCTATTCAAGTTCCTTTGTGGTTTCATAGCAACTTTTTTTCTATTTCTATGGCACCATTAAAATATTGAGATTATTGAATGTATAGATTACTTTGGGTGGTATGGACATTTTGACAATATTAATTCTTAAAACCAATGAACATGGTATGCCTGTCAACGTATCTATGTCTTCAATTTATTTCGCCAATATTTTATAGATTTCAGAGTACAGCTTTCATCTTCTTGGTAAAATTTATTCTTAATAATTTATTCTTTTTGATGCTGTTATCAACGGAATTGTTTTCTTAGTCTCTTTCCTACAGTTCATTGTTAGTATATAGGAACATAGCCAACTTTATATTTATTATGTGTTTTTAACTTGAAAGTGAATTTTGTCAAATGATTTTTCTCTTTATTTAGATGACCATGTGATTTTTATCTTTCATTCTTGATGTATTGATTTCCCTATTTTGAACTATCCTTGCATCCTAGGGATGAATCCCACTAGACTACGTGTATGATTAACATGATGTTGACTTGGTTTGCTAATTTATTCTATCTAGATTCATCAAGCATTTTGGATTATAATTGTCTTTTCTTGTTCTTGTCTAGCTTTGGTATTGGAGTGATTCTGACACAGTAAAATTAGTTTTGCTGATTTTTCTTCTTCAATATTTTCGAAGAGCTTGAGAAGAATTGGCATTAGTTTTTCAATGTTTGGTAGAATTCACCAGTAAAGTCATCAAATATTGGAATTTTCTCAGGAGATTTTGATTACTGATTTAACATCCTTATTCAAATTGGTCTATTCAGCTTTTCTATTTCTTCATGATTCAGTTTAGGAGGTTGTATGTTTCTAAGAATTTATCCAGTATTTGTAGGTTATCCAACTTGTATAATTGTTTATAATAGTTTCTTATGATCCTTAGTATTTCTTTTAGTATTTTTCCTTAGTAATGTCTCTTGTTTAATTTGTGACTTTATTTATATGAATCTTCTCTCTTTTAATATTAGTCTAGCTGAAGACTTGTCAATATTGTTGCTTTTTTTAAAAAAAAAGCTCCCACTTAAAAAAAAAAAAAGGCTCCTGGCTCAGTCACTTAAGTGTCTGACTCTTGATCTTGGCTCAGCTCATTTGTGAGTTTGACCCCTGCATCAGGTTCTGTGCTGACAGTACTGTCCTGCTTGAGATTCTCTCTCTCCTTCTTTCTCTGCCCCTTCCCCACTTGTGTTCTCTCTATCTCAAAATAAATAAATAAATAAATAAATAAATAAATAAATAAATAAATAAATAAAATAACTTCAACAAAATAAAAATTAAAATTGTTCTTCTTTTTGTTGATCCATCATCTTTTTAGTCTCTATTTCATTTATTTCCTTTCTCAAACTTTTTATAATCTTCCTTTTACTAACTTTGGGTTTTGTTTCTCCTTTTTTCCCCCTAGTTCCCTGAGGTATAAGATTAGATTATTTGAGGTTTTTGGTTTTTTTTCACATAGGTTTTTATTGCTATGAACTTGTTAGAAGAATTTTTGTTCTGTAATTTTCATTATTTTGTGTTTCCTTTGTTGTTTGGTTCATGATATATTGTATTTCTCCTTTAGTTCCTTCTTTGACATATTGGTTATTCAGAAGTTTGTTTAATTTCCATGTATCTGTGAATCTTCCAGCTTTCCTTTTGTTATTGATTTCTTGTTTCCTACTATTTTGTTCTGAAATGATGCTTGATATGATTTCAATCCTCTTAAATATGTTAATGCGTGTTTTTTGTAAGACTAGTACAATCTGGGTATAAAAGATTGCATGATGAAGTGAGCAATGCTTCTCCATTTCATTATCAGAACCACTGCCTTTGTCTGCAAGAGAAAGACCAGCTGTATTTCCTTGCTAACTCAGCATGTCAGGCCATGTGGCCTCATTATCCTTAAACAGCCAATTAAAATAATGTATTAAAAAAAAGGAAGGAACAATCTGCTTTTAGAAGAAAAGCAAAAATAGATGTCTAGCAAAGTTCTAGCATGAGACTGGAGTTCTGTGAAATATTGGTTAATATATGTGTAACACTGGATTTATATATTACTTATATTTCATCACACAATGCACTAGGAGACTAGATCTAAACTCTGATCAGGGAATACTTTCTACAATACTGCATGATTACTCACTAGTGTTGGCAATTGCTGCAACTTCCTTCTCATTTTTCACAGTCCATCAAACTCCATTTTAAAATGTTTTATTTCTTCATTCTATCAATTCTCTCTCTGTCTGCCTGTCTATCATCTATCATTTACTTATTTTTGCTGTTTTATTCTGTAAACACTAATCATAACTACTTTTCTTCTGGGGTAAAAACAGTCATTTTGGTTTAACAGGGATTGGTGAGGAAAGCATTTGTTTAGAAACAATTTTATGACATTTATAGCTAAAGAAAACCCCCACATTTTTAAGGAAGGAGAAAAATTTTTGTTGGTGAATGATTCTGCACATTGAAACTATTTGCTGTAAAATCCACAGCAAAGATTTCTAATTCCATGTGCTTTTTAACTCTGGTTTGTACATCGTGTGTGTTTGTGTGTGTGTGTGTGTGTGTGTGTGTGTGTGTCGCATGTGTGAATGTGCATCTGTCTAAACTAACGCATGTAAACGTGTGTGGGGATTCATATGTTCACATAATATATGAATCCAGCTATTTGTTTGTTTGTATTTCCTCTAATGAAAAATAAAGAATTCTTGATTTTGTAAGAATTTTTTTTTCTTTGCTCTGAGGCATGAAAAAAGTTAAAGTGAATTAAGGGTTTAGATAAAAAACCAACACTATTAAGCCAGTAATGAATCAGTCCAGTTAATTATAAACACCTTAAAAAGTTTTTAGAAATCCTGTAGAATATATTCTACAAATCCACAGTAATAGGTGCAAAAGTCACCCTAGTGAAACTCACATGAAAAGATTAAATTTTCTATCATTTTGTTGGGTCTTTTTATCTTGAAGTAAATATTCAGAGTTTTTTTTAAATACACTTTTAGCAAGGGATTTCCAGAAATTCTATGTAATTGATGGTTAAGAAAACCTACTTTTTTCTGTAAAAGCTTCATCTTTGGATTTTATTTTGAATAGCTAGAAACTGGTATTAATTGTATAACATTTATACTCATCTTCTTCAGAGGAAGCTTAACACTCTTCCCTAGATTGGTCCCATTTGGTTTCAGTGAAGTCACTGAATTAATGACCTCATGAACATTTTCACTTGTCTAAGAATTTCTTCCTTAATACTCAGATAATTCATCTCTGACGAATTGCTAAGAAATAGGTTTATGATAGTTATCAATCTTCCAACAAGTTTAGTTTATTTCTAATGTGGTTGTGATGTTAATTCTTGAAACATTAAATCAAGGAAGACTTTTTTTTAAATTTTTTTGTTCCTAACAATGTCGTTTTCTCTCCAACTCTAGGAATTATCTGCCGTGTTCTCTGACTCCTCTTATCTTGTTTTTTCCACTGTAGTTCCTTCCTTTTCCCAGGTAGTCCATTAACTCCATTTCTGTGCCTCTAGGTACTGCTTTGTGTATATCTGCACAAATCTTTTAAGTGGTGACACCTAAGAAATGTTGCACTTTTCAAAATCCTGGCCATTTGCTACCATCTGCTACCACAGCAGTGTTTCCCCTTTGTAGTTACTGGCATTATTGTCCATCCTTTTTATGTGGATAATATCATATTAATACTGTTTTTGGAGCGAGATTTTTTAAGCTCAATGTTTATATAATTGTATTATTGGGCACAAAAGAGAGATTTCCATAGTCACTCCATGTTTAGCTATATGTTTTGTTTAAATTGTAGCTGATATTTCCTCATTATAAAACACTGTATCCACATTTTAACCCTATTCCAGACACTGAAAAATCAGGGTTCATCAAAAAATAATGTCTCAAACTTCTGTGAGCATAGATGCTAACTTAATAAAGGAGAGATGATGCTGTAGTATCTTCATCAACTCCATGATTTTCTTTTGGTACATGAGAAGACTGTGTTTACCAATTTCACTCCTAGTAATGTTGGGGTCATATGATGGAATTAACGCCAAAATTATGTTGGTCGGAAAATGTACATAACGTCTAAGTTTTTTTTTTGTGTGTGTGAAAAAACAAACAAACAACATCAACAACAACAACAACAAAACCCTGCTTGATATTTGACATTCTATCACCTCATCCACATATATCTGGAAGGCCACATGTTGAAGATGGATCACTGAGTCTCTAATTGGAAGAAAGCCTCCAGGCAGACCTTTTGATGTCAATAGGAGAAAAAGAAAAGAATTGCGTTAACCATTGAGATTGGGGATTGGTTGCTACCCCATTTATGATAAATCTCCTTTTAAAATGTAGTAATGTCCAAAGTTCAGAGGCTTTTGCCAGCACTGGTAAGATATTTACATAAAGGAAAAATAAATACAGTGAGTGGCTATGAGCTGTTTTGGTAGCTCATGTTGCTTAAGATGTATTTCATCTTTAAATTCATTTGGTTTTTATTCCAAAAAGTAAACTACATCTGACCATAAATGGATAGCCTCCTTGGAAGTATACTTCCTCATGGGCATGTACTCTATGACTACTAAAAGACATAATAGAAAGTGACTTTGAACAGATGTCAGTGAGTCTCTTAGATGTTAAACTACAATATTCTGAGTATACAGAGAGAAAGAGTATTAAAAAATGAGTGGTTTCATAAGACTATTTTTTCCAGGTATGGCATAAATTTGTACCATGGTCAAACATATATTCTAAGAGGAAAGAAAGACACTTAAATTCATATTTACACTTATATGTTTAAAATATGTATACTATAATATCATTTAAATACATTATGGCATGTAAGACTCAAAGAACCTTACAATTTATTTTGTCCACTGAATTGGAAACAATAGGTTAGAGAGGTTAAATAATTTACTCAAGATTACATGATATGTAAGCAATAATTAAAACCAAATTGGTCTGAATTTCAATCTCTCGAATTTCTTTCTTTTTTTTTTTTTTATTTAGCTTCCCACATACCTGAGTAGACATGTCCCATGAGTGAGGCAAATAACTCAATCTCTTGAATTTCTAATTATACCAGTGTTCCGTGGTAGTGTCAGGAACCATTTGCAATTCACTAACTAGTGACAAGATTTTCCCGTACATGTGGAAATATGCCACTGTCTACATTTTGTTGGTTGAACTTTTAAAAATTTATTTTAGAAAAATTATAGGTATGAGATAAATTTCATTTAAATCGTTTTTTTTTATTTTGAAAGAGATTAGTAGAAATAAATGCTAACCTTTGTCTTTAATTTCATATTTTACTAGTCAGAACACTGACATAATAGTGAGCAATTAATATTTGGTTATGAGAATAGGTCGTAAGAATTTCTAGTTCAACACATATTTTTTAGTCATATAATGTTTACATTATTGTTTTGAAATAAAATCATTATTTTATTTTCCAAATACAGATATCCTATATGTTTATTTTGGTTTGTTTTCATAAAAATGTCCTTGGTATTTATAAGCTTTTAGTACCTAAAATACACATCTTGTTCTTTTTCATTTCAAAATATTTGATTTCCAAGAACATATGAAACCAATGTTCATTTTCCACAAATTGACAGAAGATGGTGAGAACATAAAACAGTAAAGGCCTAAAACTTCATTTAACTGACTCTTAATGCTCTGTCATTATACTTTTATCAGTGTAAGAAATGAGTAGTATGAGTGGACTTTTTTGAGTGTTTTTTTTTCATTTTGTTGCATATGTACTCTTTTGTAAAGGGATAGAAACAAATACGATGAATAAATAGCTAAATGTATATTGTAAGAAAAAACAGGTAAAAACAGCACACCTAGAGTATTCTTCAAATGAGTAAGTCCCTGAAGAACTTGGTTGATCATGCAGTTCTTGCTATCCTTTGAACGAAGAGGCTCCTTACAAAACACATTTTTACAAACCAAGCTATCTTCTTTTCTTTTCTGCAATGATATTTTTTTTACTGATGTTAAATGTGAAACTTGAAATATATTTTATACTATCAGTTTAAATATTCCAGTATTTTACTGTATTTGCCTACTCCAATATAAGAGCAGTGTTCTTTACTGGTATATGCCCTTGTCAAAAGCAGATATTTATAGAATGACATAGTTGAATGTGACAGCTCCTTTACTCTCTCAAACTTTGACAGTATTTCTTATGGATTTGACAAAGAATTAAGCCTAGCTACCAATGCTTATTAAAAAGGAAAACAAAGTTCTCTTGCGGTGAGAATTACTATAAAAATCTCTCTATGTGTAACATAGAGTAGCACTGTCACAGGACAGCAGTGGAGATCACATCACTCTGCTCAAAAATTCTGGATAACTTCCACAGTAAATCCCTAACTTCTTACCATGTCATTCATATTCCTTCAAGATATAGGCTCCTCCCACCTCTCCACTCTCAGCCCTTACTTCATCCATTTGTTACTTGTTCCTGCAGCTGCAATGGAAATACCTGCCAATACATAAACCCAAAGCACAGTTGAATAACACTGTGCCAAGGCTTAATCTAAAATGCATACTTATAGCCACATCTCTTAGCTCAAATCTGGATTAGACCAAGGGAGGCTAGTGCAGAAGAATAATTTTCTTAGCTAACAAGAGAGTTAGCATGACCAGCTGTTCTTTCCTCATTTTAACTTTAGGTATTTAAAAATTGACAGCACATCAATCCTTTATAAAATCCTTTATAAAATCAAGGTTCTACAGTATAAATACAAAACTCATATTTCAAGACTCTTATCATTAGATATCCCTTATAACATTGTAGTTATTCTTTCAAAAAATATAATTTCCAAATATGCATTCTAGTTCATTGCAGCCTTCATTTTTAAAATTCAGATTCTTTAGGGGCTCCTGAGTGGCTCAGTTGGTTAACTTTGTCTCAGGTCATTATCTTGCAGTTTATGAGTTCGAGCCATGTGTTGGGGTCTGTGCTCACAGCTCAGAACCTGGAGTCTCCTTCAGATTCTGTTTCTCCCCCTCTCTCTGCCCCTCCCATGCTCCTGCTCTGTTTCTCTTTGTCTCTCAATAATAAATAGAAACATTATTTTTTTAATTAAAATTCTTTAGAATTAAAATTCTAAGAATTTTATTATTTCCATCTCTAAATTGTTTGTAGGTAGCTGATAAGGAAATTTCATGAGTTGTTTCTTTAGTATTTTGCTACTAATTACTCCCAGGATAATATCAGCAGCCTAGACAAGATGAGAGGAAAAAAAGTATTTATCAGTAATGATGATTTCTGTTTCTATCTAAATACAAAATATATGGAGAACAAAGTATATTTCCAATTAGGAAAAATATTTGAAGGAAAAATGTAATTTTGTGTTTTTTTTTCATTTCATAATTTTTTAAATAATTTATTGTCAAAATGGTTTCCATACAACACCCAGTGAACACCCAACAAGTGCCTTCCTCTGTGCCTGTCACCCACTCTCCCCCCTCCCATAAACCCCTCACCCCTCGGTTTGTTCTTAGTCTTTGAGAGTCTCTTATGTTTTGTCTTCCTCCCTCTCTGTGTCTTTTTTCCTTTCCCTTCTTCCCCTCCCCCATGGTTTTCTGCTAAGCCTCTCAAAATCCACTTATGTGAGGAAACATATGGTATCTGTCTTTCTCTGACTGACTTATTTCCTTTAGCATAATACCCTCCAGGTCCATCCATGTTGTTACACATGGCCAGATTTCATTCTTCCTCATTGCTGTGTAGTATTCCATTGTATATATATATACCACGTCTTCTTTATCCATTTATCAAAGATGACATCCAGATGGCCAACAGACACATGAAACGATGCTCAATGTCACTCATCATCAGGGAAATACAAATCAAAACCACACTGAGATACCACCTCACACCAGCCAGAGTGTCTAAAATGAATAAATCAGGAAACTATAGATGCTGGTGAAGATGTGGAGAAGAAAGCACCCTCCTACACTTTTGGTGGGAATGCAAACTAGTGCGGCCTCTCTGGAAAATGGTGTGGAGTTTCCTCAAAAAAATGCAAATAGAGCTACCCTATGACCCAGCAATAGCCCTGCTAGGAATCTACCCAAGAGACACAGGAGTGCTGATGCATAGGGGCACGTGTACCCTAATGTTCATAGCAGCACTTTCGACAATAGCCAAATCATGGAAAGAGACTAAGTGTCCATCAACTGATGAATGGATAATTTTGCACTTTAAAAGAGCTTTTTGCATATCTCATATTTGAGAAGTCCTTTGTAAAATTTAACAACTCATCAGTAACTCCAAGTAATTAACTACTACTATGTCTTTTGTGTGAATAAGATTTACAGTGCTAGAAAATAGTTGAAGTTGATCAGGAATTTAAATAAATTTGTGAATTTTCCTTGGCTTTTTTTAAAGACATAGAATTAATTTTTTATTTTTAAAAAGACTTTTATTTCTGAAAAAATATTATAGACTTTGCAATTAAAAAATTGCACAATGAATAGAAACGTTTTTGATATTACTTTAGAAACAAAACATATGAGAGAAAACTCTTAGTTTCCCAAATGAAAGTTGAAATACAATTTACATTAAGATGTTTATTTTATGTTTCAATACCATGAAGTGGCTGACTCACTCTGGAACAATGGTTAGCCTTAGCTCATAATCTACAAGGAAATTTTAACTATGTTTTCTTCTTTACATTGGCTTCTTGGAAATTTTGATCAAAATCTATGCTTTATACTGGAAGGGTTTGGAACTTCATTTTGAAAAAGTTTGTGCATGTATGCCACATATGGTGATATAGCAACTGGCTTAGGGTGTAAGGGAAGGTGTTATGCTTCCATAAGCCCCAATAATTGAGCTGACCTTGAAGAAAAGACAGATTCTAATACATAAGGATGAAATAAATAGTATTGTAGGCAGACTGGATGGTAATGAATAGTGTCTTGGATTTTGAAACACACCTTGTTATTTCTATTTTTGTCATAAAGTACTAAAAACTAAGTTTTGACAGATTTTTTTCCTGTTTTAATGTGTTTGGCATGGATCATTCGGGGGCTTAGCTTCTTAAACACAAAACAGTGTTTTCAGAAGATTAATCAGGTAACAACCTTTAAGATAATTTCAGAAACGAAGAGCAAGCCAAGTATCAGAGGCTACTTTAAATAATTCAGTAAGCACAAAACAATGACCTAAGTAAGAGCAGCAGAAATAGAGATCAACACAGGGATTCAAGCTGCATTTAAAAGAATTGACAGAACTTGGTGATTCATTCGCTGTCGGCTGTAAGTTTTAGTTTAAATGCCTAAACAAATTGTCATTTTGACAGAAGCCAGGAGGCCAAAGTGAAAATGCATGGGCAAGGTAGCTGAAAGAATAGAAGAGTTTAGTTGGGGACTCAACAAATGAGAAGAAAAACATATCTTCAAATATAAGAGGGATTTCTATGTGAAAGAGGAAATATACTCACCCCTTGTCAGGAAGCAAGATTTAGCAAATAAAAATGCAGAACACCTTCGTGCATTTGAAATTCGGATAAACCACAAATCAGATTTTAAGTATAAATACAGCATAATAGTGTAATACAGTATATAATAGTGTAATATTTGGGACATAGTTATGCTAGAATGTTACTTCCTGTTTGAACTTCGGAACTACTGCATTTTTATCTGGTCACCTTACATCTGGTATTCTTCCTAAAAGGTAATCCTTATTTTGGCTAGAGGTACATTGGAGGTTCTCTTACTTGTAACCAACCAATCCATGGCAATGACAGAGGCATCCATTTCACTGTATGATTACAACAGGGTTTCTGTAACTATTTTATAATCATTATAAATACAGATTTTCCACTGTCTAGATGATTTCTGTAACCTTGCTTCCAAGAACATAAACACCTGATAAGAAATTTTCCTTTTTCGGAGTTGTCCTTAAAAATACACACAAAAAGAAACAAAAACATTGATTCATCTAATTTTTTGTCGCTTCTATAGGTTCTATGTTCTCTTAGGCCACCTTCTGAAAATTGTAACTCTACAATATATGTTATACTTGTTATAACTTTATAGGAAGAAAAATAAACTGGATGTCAAAAACTTGAAAATAAGTGTTTTACTTATTTTTAGAAATTACATTTTTTCTTTACTATTTTCTCCCTAACACCTGCTTGACTTCTTATGGTTCCCAGTCTGTTAAGAATGTGAGCATTTCTGACTACACAGGTGGTATTTGCTTTAATGTTGAAACAAAAAAAATAAAGTCTTTGCTACTTTTCTTTATATTTCTTTGTCATGCGTTGATATGCCTTGACTGATCTCCAGTTTTTCATGGCCATGAAATTTTTAAAAATTGTTTAGAGTGTATGCTTGGAATTCTGTATAAGTTGAGGGAAGGGCATGCCACTAGGTGGTTTCACTGGTAGATGACTAGTAGAATTGAGCCTTTGAGCTTGCCTTATGATGATAATCTGTATTTTGGGTTTCTCTTAATTATATCAAAGTAGGGGATTCTAAACAAAGATTGTACATATGGCATCTACACAGATAGAAAGGTGCTACACTTGAGTGTTTTGAAACGTTCTTTGATGACATACCAGAGACACATAGTGTATATGTGAAAATATGGAATATAATCTGCCTGGTGCTTAGCTATAATGTCAACTCTTGGGAATGAATGTTTCAGGTGAATCCTCTCTTTCAAGCAGCCCAGACCATATAATTCCTGTTAACTTGTGCATGCTTCGGTGCCAAGATTATTTTATTTACTCCAATACATTGCCTATTAAGTCTAATTACATCCAGAAATGGAGAGGAGAAACTTCTCTCTCAGTTCATCAGCTCACTTGCCTAACTTCCCTTTCATTTGGTGTAGAGTGATATAGTTGAAAAGACATTTGGATTTATGAAGATAGCATTTCTTTCTTTCTTTCTATTTATTTATTTAATCATTTATTATTTTTACTTTATTTTTAAAATTTAAATCCAAATTAGTTAACATATAGTGTAATAGTGATTTCAGGAACAGAATTTAGTGATTCATCCCTTACGTATAACACCCAGTTAAATGGGTGTTGGCTCATCTTAACAAGTGACCTCCTTAATGCCCATGCCCCCACCTAACACACCTCCAGGAACCCTCAATTTGTTCTCCGTATTCAAGAGTCTCTTATGGTTTGTCTCCATCTGTTTTTATCTTATTTTTGCTCCCCTTCCCCTTTTCTTAAATTCCACATATGAGTGAAATCATATGATATTTGTCACTATCTGACTTATTTCGCTTGGCATAATAAACTCTAGTTCCACAAGATAGTATTTTGTAATTTGAATTAACTTGAATAAAAGTCCTATTTTATCCCCACTACACAAATATGCAATGTTTATATATTCATGCATATGTATGTATATTTATGTACATTTGATTTCTTCTTTACTTAAGAAAGATGTAGTTTGATTTCTTCTTTACAAGAAAGATCTTGAGTTGCTTCCATTCATTCTCACTCATATTTAAATATTTAGCAATTTCTCTTTTATACAGCCACTCCACTAGATTCCAGGAATCCACCGTTTTATCTCACACTGCTAACAAAAGTGAATGTTATGTAGCAAAGTTAGGATTGATTATCCTTTGATTTTGTAATAAATTACTATAGGTTTTATGGGTTAAAACAACAGAAATATATTCTCTTGCAGTTCTGGAGGATGGAAATCCAAAACCACGGACCACACTCAAGTGGACCACAGTCCCTCTGAAGGTTCTACAAAAGAATCCTATTCCTTGCTTCCTCTATCTTCTGGGAGCAGCATTCCTGGGTTTGTGGCCACGTCACTCTGATCTCCGACTGTACCTTCACATCACCCTCTCCTCTGTGTGTCTTATCTAATCTCCCTTTGCCTTTCTCTTACAATGATACTTGTGATGTCCTTTAAGGCCAACTGGAGTAATACAGAATGATCTCCTTTCTCATCTAAATATTCTTAACTTAATCACATTGGCAAACACCCTTTCCCAATTAAGGGAATATAGGTTCAAGACATGAGGATGTGGGCATATCTTTGGGAGCATTGTTCAGCCTACCTAGAGAGTTTAGTTAAATCTAAGGCTACAAACAAGCATCACTCTAACAAAGCAATAAAGACTGCATGACTTTTAGGCTCTTATCAAAGGGAGTTCTTATGAGGCCACTTAGAAAGAAAACTAATGTACCTTGATACAAACAGACAGGCCCAGTCAAGTGAGGGCTGAATAGTTTGTGTGTTCTAATTGAGGTCTTATTTGGGACCTGGATAATGGTGATTGATATAATCCACAAGAGTAGATCCTGGTCTGTGAATACTGACTAACTGTCATCCTTTTAGGCAACTAATCCGTGTTCTTTGTCAACTTCTTTCTCATCTTGCTTCTGCTTTCCACTTTGTGATCATTTGTTTAAAAACATCTAACTTGTCTTGAGAATTAAGGATTAGGTAAAATTTGCTTCTACTCATCACTTGTTCTTCAAATATGAATCAAATCCTGGAGAACTTGGGTCAATATATAATATTTCATAGAAATTATTAAATATATTAAGCCTACTATATAAACTAATCTCACAAAGTAGTACCAGAACAAATGAAGGTTGCTAATAACACATATTATTCCAAAACAAAGAAAATCAAAAGCAAATATTCTGTGTGATGATGAATATGATTACTCCATGATGACAAAACTATTTCCAAAACTATTTTGACAAATAGTTTGACACACATGTTCTAGTGAACATGGTTGAAATTATCTGTAAGCCTTGAGGATTTCACCATATTCCAGATTCACTGCTTAGAATTTAAAACATTAATGGAGATTTAGAAAATATAAAGAATATGTAATGCCCTGACTCAGGCAAACTGTGGAAATTTTCTCATGACTAAAACCTTCATATCAATTCAGTTCAATTTCTCCTATAAATAAGTTTATTGACGCCTCTAATTAACTTTATTATGTTTAGCCGTGAGTACAATATAGGAAAAAGGACAAGTTATGTCATTCTTTGCATCAACTGTCTAGGTTCATTATGGGCTGAAACCTTTAGTTTGTAATGAAAATAGGTCCTATTTACAATCTTTGAACATGGCAGTTTTGTTTTTCTCTTCTATATGCTATCCACTTAGACATTATTCATTTAAAATGACTTTATTTAACAAGGTTATCTGTTCAGTGTAATCAGGCATGTTCAATATGCACTATGCCTGTATGAAATAATTTTACAACCCATATAGAGTGGAGATGTAACTAAGACATCAATTAACATAGATTGTCTTTATTAGGAGAGGGATCAAAGGTACCCAAAGAACCCATTATTCTGCCTAAGAACTTATATTGAGGTTTTCTTACTAATTGTGGAAATTCTCCTTTCATGATTGACATGTGGGAGAAATTCAACTTGATTTTGCTTGAGAAAGCGAGGGGAATTTTCATCAATATACAAATGTAACTTGAAAAAACTACATGATAATGTGCTCCTGGATGGATTACCGCGGTGCCCCCTCTGCTGGGTTGTCTCTGCTGGCTGAACCACACATGTCACCCTTGCCTACTCCACCTTTTCCCTCTTTGTCACAGCCTGCTTGACCGGGTACAGGTTCCTACCCTTAGCAGTAATTTTTCTATTTTTCTTATGAACCCAATTTCTTCATTTCAAATATGCATGTGGCCAGAACAGGTTTCCCCTTCTAGTATAGATACCCAAAGTGTGAAAAGATCTCTGTATCCAGATTCTGGTCATCAGGGAAGATCTTCGCCACACTTGTTTGAAATTTTTATTCTTGAACATATCCATTGTGGTCATATGGGTAAGGTCTCAACACTCAACAAGGATAGCTCCACATTGATCATGTGGGGCAAGTGAGAGAGGGCTTCTTCTGAAAAGAAGGTCACAAGACAGATCCACCTTTCTGCTGATCAGCACTACTGCAGCTAGTCTATAATATTCCACTTAATGCTCAGCCATGTCACATCTATCATCTCAATCCTCCTAAGGAGTTTTGCTGCTGAACGAGGAGGACTATGTAGGAATAAGGTGTATAATTGTTGTGTTTCACATTTATTATTCAAATCAACCCTAGTGTATTCTCCCTACCATATGCTTTTACATATCTATTAGTTTTTTTTCTGCTACGCTAATTGCAATAGCCTCTAAACTGAGACTGCTCCTTCTGACTGAAATCTTCCTCAATCCAGATGCCAGCATTATCTCACACATTAAATGTGGATATTTCAAGTTGTTCTCTCAAACTTTCCATAGCTCTCCATGCCCAGGGGAATGTTGAGAAGTTTTTAGTTAACACAATGGATAGAATTCTTTGTAAAAATAAATAAAATCCAAATAAATCAAAGGGTTTAGTAAACAGGAGATTCAGAGATTATGATTTAAAAGGTTGGAAATGGGTAATTTGTACATGGGAAATTCTTTGTCAGTAATTTTCTTGTGGCATTTATCACTTATAATGTGTATTATAATTAATTTATGTGTATGCCATCTGTCTTCCAGACAGTAAGTACCTCAAGGGCAGAATCCATATAAATTGACATTGGAACATCTCGAAGTTTAACATCAGGATTTGCACTAAATAATTTTCTAACATACGGTGACAAAATAAAAGACAAAAATGAGGATGAGAGAAAGGTGAATGACAGAATAAAATGATAAACAAAAGAGATAAAAAGATAAAAAGAGAGGGGGAAAAGAGTAGGGTAAGAATATGAAAAAAATATGGAAGAGGTAGCTGAATGCTAATGAGTTAACATTTTGGGGAGCACATGTCTAGAAAACACGTTATTATGTGAGATAAAAACTATGAGCCATAATAAAGAAAGAGGAGTGCGTTTGTGTAAAGGTATCCATAAACTTTTAGTTAAAACTCTGATGTTATTTATGTTATCAGTCACACGGATGTTTTATTCTAACCCTACTAACAAAATAAGAGGTGCCCTTTTTTTAGTTTTTACTTTCTATTTTGTATTTCATTTTCTGGGCAAATATCTAGCAGTTAGTATAGAAAGCAGAGACGAGAAGTTGATTTTCCCTTTATGCTTCCTCCTTTTGCAGGTAGAAAGGAAGCACATTGTTAATAAGTTTAATAATCAGAAGTTAGCCTCAGTTTGTTTAGAATTTTTCATGTGATGTTTGAGTACAGAGGTCTACAATTTTCCAAGGGCATTCTTCCATGTGCACTTTGTGATTGAGTATGAAGTTTCTTAAGAATTCATGGCCAGGTGCAAGTTATTAGCACATGATTAACAAACCTGATTGAAATATGAAATATATGTATATAGATATTTATCAATCACTATATTATCCAGGGATTTTCTTGATTCTTCTTCATTGCTTCCATTCTATTAGCATTATTGGAAGATGCAAAAAATATATATGACTATCCCATTTCTCCAAAAATCTAATATCTATTTGAAATGACATAACAAATAATGGGGCTATACATAAAAATAAGCAATGTATTATAAGTAATAGGGAAGTTGGAAGAATAATCTGAGATACATGATGGGTAGAAAGAGTTGTCCTGGTAGAGTGGGATACATAAAAAATTAGGATATAAAGCTGGACACGAAACATGTAGGGCTTATAGGTCATCAAAATTTTTGGAAGAAATTTCTTGATTTCAGAATAATTGAAACAAAAACAACAACAACAACAACGTTAGCTGGAATGAGAAGACTATTTATACAACTATGAGAAAACTTGCCTGAGAACAGTACAGATTTTAAGTCAAAGAGTTAAACAAAGAATAAACTTAAATAACTAAATGTAAAACTAATTGAAGACTTTAAAAGTCAAGGAAAAGAATAATTACCCTTCTAAGACGTATCAGGGCAGGTCATAATTTATCACTTAATTGAATTTAACAAAACAAACATTTAGAATTTGTGTACCTGTTTGCATGTGTCTGTGTGTAGGGCAGGGTGGGATAATAGCAGTGTAGTTATTGTATGTATTTTATACTTGTCCTATTTAAGAACCTACCAAGTAACCAAAATAATGATTATTACTTTATAATCAAATTAGTGGGTTTATTTGTTTTGTTTTGTTTTGTTTTTGCTTCATGCTAAACCATTTTCTGCGATATATGTAGAGGTCACTCTCACATTTTACCATGTTTCCTCCTTTTCAAATATTAGTGGATTAAATGAATAAGCCCACTCAGAATTATTCCATCATCTGAATATATGATCAAGATTATTTTCCTAAGAAGTAGTCTATTAGCAATTTTACTTGAGGCGTTTCTATCTTCTAACCAGGATCTATAGTTACTTAAATTTACTACATGCTATGGGTGTTGTTAGTTCTACCTGTTCCTGTGACTTCAATCTATTTCACTTGCCATAGTTTATCAAAGAGTCAGTTCAGCAATTATTTCTGTGTTCCAAAATTTATTAGATAACAATTATATAATGAATTTAAAAGAAAATTTTTGTTTTAACCATTTAGTCTATTTATTAATCCAGAAATCTCAAACTTATCCATTCAACATTTTGTTTTATGGATCATACTTTTTCTTAAAGTAGAGGTCAAGAAATCATAAGGACTATTTCTTATTTTAAAATACCATAATATCCTTAATAAATATTAGCTCAGCTAGATTCAGAGCACCACCCCCTACACATACACCATGCCGAGTTTTATTTATACTTTATTTAAAATAGGCCACACTCAGTAGCTAATCTACATTAGGTGGGAACTGTTATTTATCAGGTTTCTTAATGCTGTCTCTGGTATAATTATAAAATTGATGATAAGGTTTTCTAAATCCCACCATATTCATATATTTCCATAATTTAATAGCATTTTACATGGTTTATGTGAAAAGCATATTCAGCAGTACCTGTGAGTAGTTGAGGCACAGAACAAGACTCCTATTGGCTATAGGCCTCTGTGAGGCAAACTGTTTAAAGAATACAGAAGATTAGCATGCAAAATGCATGAGCTCAGATATTTACTAGAGATTATAGATTGTCAATGTTACTTAATTTTTAAACCTTGGATATATAATGAAAATATATAGAAAAATAACTCTAATCACTGAATAAAGACAGAAATAATAATGGAAAACAAAATTACATTTATAAAAAGAAGAACAGAGAAAGTTTAATCAAGGATGAATCTAATTGGATCCTAAATATACTGGTAATATAGAGCTATGAGTTTATTAATATGTGAGAAGCAGAAGAAAATTGTTTCTAAGAACCAGGAAAAACAATAAAATAATAAAAACTAAAAAAAAACAAAAACGAAAACAAATCTTATTTACAGAGAACATTCAAAGATATTGGTAATTAGGGATGATACATTCGTATTGCTGATTATATAAACAAAGGATAGGGAAAAGGGACCAAAAATATATATATGCTCCTCATAATAGAAATTTGAGTAGGAATGTGTAGCTTTTTGTATTGTAAGTTATGTTGTGCATTTTCATTAAATGTATTCAGACAATAATAATGCTGGCATTTTTCTTGGAAGTCATATTGTTGCCTGAATATAACTTCATATTATTTTATTCTTAATTGATCCTTCTCTATTCAAAGTGCTTGAAACATCAAAGATGACCATTTCTAATGAAGTCAGAAATGCTGGACCTGGAAATCACTACCATGCCAACACCCATATCTCTTAAGGAACTAAAAACGTTCAGCCGTGAACAACATAGATTACAACAAAAATGTTTGGGCCAGGCTGATGACAGTCACACATTGTGTGGAAACAAGCCATTTATTTTCCATGGGAGCTGACAGATGAGGCTACAAGGCGGACCACTACCAGAAGCAGTCACCACTGTAAAATGGTTTATAAAAGCCAGAATGAACAGTTGGAGCCACAGCCACCTTTCCAAGTTAGTCAAAATTACAGTGATTTCCTGGTATAGTCTGAGAGAAACAGAAGGCAGTAATGTACTGTGAAGCTTCCCTCTTTCCCTTCAAAAGCCAAGAACAGGAAGTCACTGGTCAGCCTATGTATTACTGATTTTCATGTCCAACATATGGCTTAACACAATAAAGACCAAAGACAGAATGTTAACCCTGGTCCTTAAATGTAGCTTTGCCCATCAAAGCATATGTTGTTAGATGTTTGCTGACACACCACCACTTTGCCATGTAAGGACTATAGGATATATTAAAAATACCGGTGCCCATTGAATTACCAAGTGTTTAAATTCTGTCTTTCTCTTTTAGTTTCCAACATATAAGGCTTTGGTTGGGTAACTGTGTTCATGATGTGAGCAACAGAAGAGGACTATTACACCTATTTTGTAAAAAATAATATTCTTCCCTGAGTTATTATGACATTTTTCCAATCCCTGGACTCTTATGTTGAGAAGATTAATAATGTGAAATTTCTACTTGAATATTGAAATGATTTTATATTCCTATAGGTAGTTAAATCATGTTAAGCAAATGCAAGAGGCTAATGGTTGCTAAGTTGTTTGTTGTTGATTTTGTTGTTCATTTTTGATCATGAGGTGTTAGTGCATAGAATTATATGGTTTTCCTAAAACCAAATTTCAGCTGTTTTTTTTTTGCCAGATTACAGATGTGGAATTTGAAGTCTTTAATAAAATTTATTGTTTTAAGAAAAAAAAATCAGGCAATACCTATAACATAATGAAGATACTTTTTTTCTGGCAGTGATTCAAAATATTCACTTTGAGTATATTATTTAGCAAAACATATGCATCAAATATCTAAATAACAAAGAAGAGAGATTTCTGAAAAGAATATCAATGTACATCTATAAATTTGGAAAACTACACAGGCGATTTTGCCATTCAGTCTATTTCTATAAGTTATATTTATCTCTAGCAACCAGATGAATGGTGTAGATCTCTGTCCAAATTTTCACATGGTTCAAATGATTACAGATTTACTTCAGTCTGGTCCTTTGGCATATGGAGCCCTAGCCTTAGGATATGCAAACTGTGGATTTATTTTTTCAAAGCAGAGAGTATTATATGATCTACGGTGTTTTTCATGAACTAAAAACATTGAAAAAATCAAAGAGATTATACATAAATTTTCTTTTTTTTTTCTATTTTTATTTAAACGTTTATTCATTTTTGAGAAAGAAAGTGTAAGCAGATTAGGGGCAGAGAGAGAAGGGGGCAGAAAATCTGAAGGAGGCTCTGAGCTGACAGCAGCAAGCCGCATGCAGGGCTTTAACTCATAAACTGTGAGATCATAACCAGATCTGAAGTCGGACATTCAACCAGCTGAGCTGCTAAGGAGCCCTTATACAGAAATTTTCTATCAATACCTGATATTTGTTGAAATGCTTTGTTACTTCTTGTGTCCCCAGAGATATTTAAGAGACTATTATATAGACTATAACTCTGCTAATGATTGTAGTGTTGAACAGTTGACACATGTATACTCAAGGCAACTGTAAATGGGTCATCTACTATGAAATAATGTATATGAATATATTTTGAAAACAGTTTATTATTTTTTTCATCTCGATAATATTCTATGTCCCCTTCCTTAATTTAGCTACCATATGCTTTGAGGAATTGGTCCAAGCTCAAGCAATGGATTGTGATTAGACCTGGACATCATGGTCAGTCATCTCCTTTATTGATAATTTGCCAGAAACCCAGACTTGAGCTTAATCATTGTTAATAAATAGGACCGTTATACGATTGGGGTTGATTACAGGCAAGGGGAAGCATACTAGAGACTTATGAATAAATATTCATACTGATGAAAGAAAAGTCAAGAGGAAGAAATTGATCTTAATTAGCTAAAAGTTGCCTTATGCAAATGAAAAGCTTAGAAAAACTGAGCCAGTACTACTAGAATGAGTAAGAGGTGATAAAGAGAGATGTCCAGAAAGTTACAGATAAATGGTTTCACACCGCCTGGATTAAGTTCAAAGAAAGCCTGCCCAACATCGATTTCCAATTGTATGAGCTACTCCGTCTCCTTACTTTAAATTCATTTTTGAGTTTTTGTAACTATTACTAAAAGTAATATAGTAATCAATGCTATAAAAAGGTAGTGAATAAATAGATAAGAGCAACATATCTTTCCACTGTGGTAATGAAATAATACTAGCCCTGCTAGAATTTGAAAAAGTCTAAAAGTATGATGACCCATGGAAATAATACTCAACTATATTAATAGACACTCTATCCCAAATTGTATTATCTTGTCTTCTCTGGAAAATAATGCAGTTAGATATTATACAAAGAGAGGATATGGAAAACTAAGTCATTGTCACATTAACGTTACATCTGTAGACTCTAAACCTATCCTTCTAGTGAAGGGCGTTATTAGCCCTCCACTTTTATATTCAATAAATATTGTAATAAAACTACGATTATGTATATGCAAACAATAATTATTGGCAAACTGATTTTAACATTTTAATAAGGTAAAACTCTCAGATACAAAACCTTCCATCACAAAAGGATCTGTCTGCAAGTTTCCTTTGACTTTACACAGAATATAAATTCACTCATTAATTTTCAACCTTCTTTTCAAATATTTAAGGTTTCTATTTATATTATTGTATCTAGTAGAGACCATGAAAATATGAGTGTTCTAAGTAACTTGAAGAATAAAGATAATGATGGGAGAAAATTATTTTAGATTTCGTATTTCTAAGTTGAACATAAATGCTGAACAGTATTTTATTTCTAAAGAAGAAATTAGGGGGGCGCCTGGGTGGCTCAGTCGGTTGAGCGTCCGACTTCGGCTCAGGTCATGATCTCGCGGTCGGTGAGTTCGAGCCTCGCGTCGGGCTCTGTGCTGACAACTCAGAGCCTGGAGCCTGCTTCGGATTCTGTGTCTCCCTCTCTCTCTCTGCTCCTCCCCCACTCATGCTCTGTCTCTCTCTGTCTCAAATATAAATAAGCATTAAAAAAATTTTTTTAAAGAAGAAATTAGGAAAGTTAATGAGATCGGTTATTATAATTATTTAAAATATATACTTGATGAAATACCAAATTTAAAGGCATTTTTAAAACCTATCATTTCTTTTAAAGATTTTGCTTTTAAGTAATCTCTACAACCAACGTGGGGCTTAGACTCATGAACCGAAGATAAAGAGTCACATGCTCTTCCAACAGAACCAGACACGCATCCTTTTTATAAAAAACAGCAAAAATATCCTGAAAATAAATTATCTAAATTTTTCCTTCATGATTATCAATGGTATTAACATAATAATAATAATAATAATAATAATAATAATAAATGTGACATTTTAAAAATAGAGTTTATACACATACAATCTTAAAGTAGCCCTAGAAATTAATAGGTTTAATAAGAGAAACCCAGAAGTTTATATGACTTCTCCACTAACATGTAATTGTTAGTTAAGACCCATTAAGGTTTCTGATATAATGCTTTAAAATATGGATGAATTTTCTAATATTCAAAAAGGGAAATATTCTGTATTCACGTGACTATATGTTTTTCTTTACCAATTTATATATGCCAGATATATGTTATAATAGTAATTACATAACTAGAAATATAATAAATACTTAGGAATTGAATATCTTTTTTTACACTAAAATCCCAAGGTTATACCTACTTGAAATTATTTCCAAAGTATTGAAATGTATACTTACATAGCAAATTCTATTTGAGTATAGTGTTTACTTCTTTACTTTTAAGACATATTTTTCTGCATGACGGTTTCACTTATCTTATATTTAATCTCATCATTATCTAAATTATAATAAAATGCATAGGTATTTCTAAACTAGTCAAGGTCAGTATTTGGTTTACTTTTAATCACCAACAGATTCTTTTTAAATTACCGTTTAATCTACTATAAATACATAGCTAACCCTCACCAAAAACTTCACCGTCTCTTGGTCATAAAGATAGAGTGAAACAGAAAGAATATGTTTTATGACTGGTCTCCCTATTACTAACAATCTATTGTGCCAGTAACCATGCTATGGATGCAACAAAGCAAATGGTGTCTTCCAAGACTATTTCATTTTATTCAGTAGTATCATTTATGGATAACAGGAGACAAAAAAAGAAGCAGTGATCGGTTTTGTCTGGGGGAGACGTTATTAAAAGTATCTGAGTGTCATAAGTTAGTTAGACGTTTTCTAAGATGTCCAGTATGAAAGGGGAAATTTTAAGCAAACAGAGCAAAAGAGCTACCAGAGATATTCACAATAAAGTTAGTCATGTCTTGTAAGCAACCACTTAATGTTTAGGACAGTGTTCTACCCTTTAGGTGACAGACAATGTATATGAAGCATTATCAAAGTATTAGCGTTCCCCAAAACTCCATACAAATAAAAGCTTGTATTTTCCCACTGAAATTTCCATATAATGATGATGAATATCAACAGTAATAGAAAAAAACCACCTGTATTTTCAACTTCTTAAGAATATACTGCCCAGTGTTGCAGAAATAAAACTGGTAACTAAATACTTAAATTCTAATCATCACAATCACCAAGGTCATCCCTCTCATTTCCATTTTTACCCAAATGAATGAGAAGATACCAAGAAAAGTAGATTATTTTAGATTGTATTTAGATTTAGATTGTATCTAGATTTAGATTGTATCTATTTTAGATTGTATTTAGATTCAAATTGTATCTAGATTTAGATTTATTTTAGATTGTATTTAGATTTAGATTAATTCTAGATTAATGCTAGATTATTCTAGATTGTCTGTACATGCCACCCACATTTCACCAAAAATTGCCAGTCTCCATGCACTGTGTAGACATGGCCAGTAGGTCATTTTTGGTCATTCATTACCTCATAGGCAATTCATGTGCTATCTTTTCATGTGAGAAAAAGAATCCAAATATTGTACTATAAAATGCTTTATAAAAAGTCAATTTTCAGAACAATTATTTTCATTTAATACATTCGGGCATTCAAAACCATGTTTACTTTCCTAAGGGTACTTCTGAAATTTTATATTGTACTCAAGATACATTTATGCAGAATTATAGCATTTTTACAGAAGTATTACAATATAAAAAGTGTTTGCAGACAGCATACTAAAAAGCTTCCTCTTCAGAAATGGAATAAGAAAGCAAACTCAGATGGAATTAAAACCTTTACTAAAACCAAAAACCATGTGTTTAATCTATGCAGAGATAAGCATTCATTCCCCTTGCTCTATGGAATTTTTATAAACCAAATAAACTTCCTTAGAAAAATTTTGTTCATTTCAAATTGTGCACGTAACTAGAAAACTGAAATTCTCTTTCTTATTTGACTATAAAAATTCCAGGGATTTGATTTTTTTGTAGTATTCAATATCTTATATCTTTTTTATCTCATAAGAGAGTTTCCCTAGAAGAATATAGCCATTCTTGCCCTACACTCATTAATTACAAAGATATTAATTGCCAAATATTATTTTCTTTGGTACTGCTCTAGGCTCAACTCTGTCTTGAATGTCAATAGATATGAATTGATTTGGTAGCATGCAGACCCACCTAGGAAAGTCCATAATTCCTGTTAGCTTTTCTCCTGTGAAGCAAAAACTGTATGCTCTTAAGGGGGGGGGGGGGTAGAAAGCATAGCCCATGTGAGCTTCAATTGTTGAGACTGGAAAAAAAAAAGAAGGAAAAAAAATGAAATAGTAAGAGTAGAACTTCCTATAGCCTGGGTTTCCAAGAAGTATTAAATGTCAGTAGCATGGTTAATTTGATTTAGATGCCTTCACCTGAACCAGAAATTCTGAAGCACCAGAAATTCTAAAGCACAAGGAAAGATAGTCTATGATTATCTAATTTGGAAATTTTAAATTTTTATGTATTGAGACCTATAGTCAGCAAAGCTAAACAAATTCATGATCCAATGCACATGTTCTGCTCCAAATATATACCAGTGATAGATAAATTTAAAAACATTTAAAACCAGGGGCACCTTGGTGACAATTGAGAATCCTCTTCAGCTCAGGTCAGGTCTCTAGTTTGTGAGTTTGAGTCCCCCACGGGCTACACATGTCAGTGTGTAGCCTGCTTTGGATCTTCTGTCCCCCTCTCTTTCTGTTCCTCCTCCACTCATTCTCTATCTCCTCTCTCTCTCTCTCTCTCTCTCTCTCTCAAAAATAAAGAAAACATTAGAAAAAAGATACTTAAAACCAAAAGACATATTGGACTATAAGACAGAGCCAAAGCTAGATAAAGTAAGAATAGAAAAATGCAGCAGGGGTGAATTCAGTCATGTTGGGCTCCTTGTAAGAACATGTTGGCTAAGATACTGACTTTATGGAGGTAACAGAAGTTGATGCGGCTCTATTGGTGAGGGAGCAGAATTAAGTTCAATGCTTGAATACTGAGGTTAGGGCAGGACTTGCCCTTTCTTCCCCCATCCTCAGGAATGGATGATGAATAAAACTTCCAGCCCATTCATAGTGGTTATTGCTTACCAGAAGTTCAAGTTTTGAGGTGATTGGAATACTTAGAAACAAACATATTTAGAAAGATTGACTAGTCCATTAAAAAGGTAACTATATCTGTGATATCAAAAGAAGGCAGGAACTCAAAGACACCTTTTAAAAAGTGTCATAAATAGACAGCCTGGTTTATAAGTTGCAGAAAAATCTAAATAAGGAAGAGTGGGGATAGGGAGAAAGAAGAAAAAAAAAAGAAAGAGGAAGTTAAAAGTAAAAAAACAAACTAAAAATGAGTCAACAAAAGGATCTTCAAAACATATGAGATAATTCTAAGAAACACAACCGTCAAAATGAAAACTTGGAATAGTAAGTTATTATTACAGAAACATCTGAAAAGCTTTTGGAAATGTTTACTATGAAGATGTTTAAATGTTCATGAATATTGTAAAAATAAGAGAACAGATAGAAGTGAAACAAGACATGCTGGATATGGGAAACAATTAGAAAGTATCATCATTGAAAAAAAAATATACAGGAGCCATGATAATTACATCTCTATAGTATCGAAGCCAAAAGTAGTGATTTAGAAAATATTACAGAGGGACAATTCATAGCTCAGTTGATTGAGTCTGACTCTTGATTTCAGCTATGGTCATGATCTCACAGTTTGTGGTGTGAGCCCCACATCAGGTTCCATGTTAACGGCATGCTTGGGATTCTCTCTTTTCTTTCACACTGTCCCTCTTCTGGTCACCCTCTCTCATGAGCCCCTCCCTCTCTCTTTCTCTCTCTCTCTTGATAAATAAATAAACTTTAAAAAAAGATTTTACAGAGGAATTTCCTTGGAACACAACACTGATGTAGAAATAGAAAGCAGATATAGTTTTCTATATGAACAGTTGCTGGATGTTATAAAGAAATTAAAATACTCCAGTTCACATGTAATAGATGTCACAGAAGACTAGAATAAAATATGACTGAAAAATAGTATGGTTAAAGACATAATAATTAAGACTCTATCTTTGATAAAACAATTCAAAGGAAAAAAATCACTGATAGGCAACTTTAGGGAAGACTCTGAAAACGACTATACTAATAAAAGAAGCCAAACATAACAGACTACTTACTGTAACATTTTATTTACATAAATTCTAGGATAATTATATTTGTTGGAAAGAAGAGACCTGTCACTGAAGTGCTTTTTATTTCTTTTATCTTTTATTTATTTTTTTTTTTTAACTGTGTATTTACTTTTGACAGAGAGACAGAATGTGAGCAGGGGAGGGGCAGAGACAAAGGGAGACACAGAATCGGAAGCAGGCTCCAGGCCATGAGCTGTCAGCACAGAGCCCGATGGGAGCTCGAACTCATGAACCACATCATGGCCTGAGCTGAAGTCAGTGCTTAACGACTGAGCCACCCAGGCACTCCCGGAGTGCTTTTAGAAGGATTTCATCCACTACGGATTTCCTGTAGTAAATAAACCTGGAATCTATGAAGCTATATAACTTTTCTGGAGTAGAGATGTTAGAGATATAAAAATATTTCACAATTAAAGTGTTTCTCGCTGTTTGAGAAATCACACAACCCTCCCTTAAAACTTATTTAATCTGGGAAACAAGAGCATGCTTCACTGATAAAAAAGGACCACAGGAGCAACCTTTGTTTCCATGAACCCCCCTCTTCCTTTTCTGAGCCTTTTAATTGCTTGCATCTTTGAAACTATTTAGAGAAGATTGACACTGGGTAAGTTATCTGATTTGTATGCTTCAGATGTGATCTAATTCTGTGTAATCCTCAGCGATAAATGGAAATATTATCTTATATATTAAAATCATACATTTGGAAATTTAAGATACACTCGCAAATAACTCACGTTAAAGAAGAAATCACAAAAGAAATTACAAGATTTCTTAAACAGTGATGAATGCACCACACGTGATAAGTTTCAGGATGTAGTTAAAATAACAAAGTTACATTTAAGTTTTAAAAGGAATTTTAATAATAAGGATATGGCATTCGTGCTGTAAAGTAAGTAAAAGACTATAAGAAAAACTTACAGAAATATATGGGAAAAAACATAAATGTATAAATGTACAAAAAAAAAAGAAAACAACTAAGGAACACTAATGAGGATAGACACAAAGATGATTTTTTTGCTTAACAAAGCCGATGGCACGAATTAGTTTAAACTGCAAGAATTCTTCAAAATTCTACTGCTTACCATCTAAAAAGCAATGTTGTTTTACATTAATTAGAGCAACAACATTAAAAAAGGAATAAAAAGGAATAGTTATAAAAGAGATTGAAGTACAAGGGTTTAAATGTTAGAAAATACTATGAATGATATATGACTATCAATTTGAAACAGAAAAAATGACATTTTATGAACAAATATTCATTAGCATATTCGTTCAACAAGTACCAGAGCTTTTTTAAACTACATTAAAGGATTCTATTTTTTTTTAACGTTTATTTATTTTTGAGAGACAAAGCATAAGCAGAGGAAGGGCAGAGAGAGAGAGAGGCAGACACAGAATCCGAAGCAGGCTCCAGGCTCCAAGCCATCAGCACAGAGCCTGACGCGGGGCTCGAACCCACAGACCGTGAGACCATGACCTGAGCCAAAGTGTGCCGCCCAACCGACTGAGCCACCCAGGCGCCCCTAAAACTACATTTAAAGAAACCTGATGCTTTTAAAACATTCCTTCCCCTTTGCAAAAGTGACTGAATATATATTATTTTAAAGCATGCTGTACCAAATCTCCAAAGTACAGTTAATTCCCATGTTTTACAATGCATTGTAGAGAATTAAAATTGAACATAAATAGTGAATGTTACCCAATTCATTTTATGAAGGTAGAATAAAACAGGAACAGAACAAGAACAGAAAATATTATTAAAAGCTCATTTAGGAGCATAGATATAAAATACTATTAAATAAAATAATAATAAGAAGTCAAATTCCACAGTGTACTAAAAATACATCATTGTCAAGTAGAATTTATCCTGTGAATGTCATCTGGAGAAGCATTTGTCAATATCTAATAAAATTGAAGATGAGTATAAGGAAATCCAGTTCTTATTGTCCTGCTATCTCACCTCAAGTATATACCATTAAAACAAAATTAATACATATATATAATGAACCATATATTAGAAAGTTCATTGCAATATTTTTGTGAGATATTGGGAATGCTGACAATATTGGAGAAAATCTGCATGTTATTTTATAGAATAATAAAGTAATAAATTCCTATGCAATAACAATGAAAATATAATTGGGTAGAGCTGTCTATTTTGATATGGTTAAATATAAAATGTGTATGTATGTATTTTTAAATTAAAACCTCAAATTGCCAAGGGGCACAAAGATTATAAGAATTCAGTGAAAATGCAAAAGCCAACATAAGGATGAGAAACTCAGATTCAGAATTGTATTTACCTCTTGGTAGCCATAGAGAACAATGAAATATTGGAAAGATAAATGGAAATCATAAATTATTTGTAAGTTCTTATCTTTTTATTTAAAAAAATCGTGTAAAGGGCATCTGGGTGGCTCAGTTGGTTAGGTGGCCGACTTCGGCTCAGGTCATGATCTCACAGTCTGTGAGTGTGAGCCCCCGTCAGGCTCTGTGCTGACGGCTCAGAGCCTGGAGCCTCCTTCCGATTCTGTGTCTCCCTCTCTCTCTGCCCTTCCTCTACTCATGCTCTGTCTCTATGTCTCTTGAAAATAAATAAATGTTAAAAAAAAAGTTGTTTCTTTAAAAAATAAATCATGTAAATATATAAAATGGTTTATATTTGAGAAAGCTCATGGTGGGCATATGAGTGCTATTGTTCTTTGTATATTTTGGAATATTGTATAACAAAACCTGTTAAAAATTAAAAATGCATTTATTAACAATTTTGTGAAAATAATACTTTAAAAAATCTTAGAATTTTTAAGGGGTTTATATATTTTCAAATAAAAACAAATCTGGAATTAGGTAAAGAGAAACTTTATTTGAAAGAATTATTAAAATAAGGAAAAGGGAGACTATTGCAATAGGAGATAGCTCCCACGCTAAGATCTGCAAGTATCTCAAAAATAGGGAAGAAAAAGGCTTTTCTTTTACAGGCAAGAGTAAAAAGCCTAGAAGAATGCTGCAGAGGTGAGTAGGAAGAGGTGGGTGGTGTGAGGAGACAGATGATCAGGGTGTGTCTTTTCCTGAGATCAGCAGAAAGGAGAATCCTGGCTCAGGCTGAGGGTGGGTCCAAGTTCAGTGATCTAAGGGAAGATGAAACTGAACCAAAGCTTAGTCAGTTCAGGTAGTTAGCCTGTAGTGTTAGTGAGTACAAACAGTTCAGCTACTAATTTATGACACAAAGATTCAGAATATGGAGGGTGTGCAAAAAGGGGTCATCTGCCAACTCTTAAGTGGAAAAGAAATTCTTTGCAGTAAACTACTTCCAGGAACATTTAAGCTGGGGGATTATTTTTTTTTTATCCATTATTCTCTTCAGAACCGAAGGTCTCAGGCAAAGATGAAAATAATCAGTATTTGGACGTCAGTAAATGGTAATCTTTGCATAAGGCTTTTCCAAAACCTACTGGGGAATTTTCTTGATCTACTCTTTTCAGTGAAACAAGGTGTGCCTTTCTTTTTCTAACATTAGAAACTAGGTCAAATTGCAAAGACACTAGTAGAGTGGAAGATTGAAGTCACAGGTCTCAAACTCACAGCCAGATCAGGCCAGCAGCGTTATTAAGAAGAGCTGACTCAGTTTGTGTTACTTATTTGATTAGTTCATGTATTTTGTTTGTTGGTTTGTTAGTAGATTTGACCAAATTGAGGTTGGTGTGCTTCCTCCATTTCACAAGAGAAATCCACAGCCCTAAAGCCTTCCTTGGCTGTCTTCCAGGAGCACGTTTCTTTCCTGGCCCATGGATGGATTTGAGTTTCCAACCAGGAGACTACGTCAAAATACAACTAAGTTGAGAGCTTTGGAAACAGAAGCTAAATAGTTTTCCTGAATGTTACTATTTTCATACAATTACTTTGAAGGACCAGATGACATTGAAAGTCCCTTTGAGCTCTAAAATGTTTTACTCTCAGTCTGCATTTTAGTGAAGACACTTCCTGAGAACAAAATCTTAAATTAATTATGAAATTACAGAAATAAAAACACTGAAGATATTTATAATACTCCAGGTAATCTGTTTACTTAAATATTGTTTTTCCAGATTAAAGAATTTTAAAACAAAATAAGGTATAGAAGATATATTCAATCTATTTTTCTCCCAGTAGATAAAAATTTTAAAAATACACCCCTAAGAAAATGTGATATCTAGTTTAAGCATCAGCATATTTCTGTACTATTCTGCAGAACAGCAGTACAAAAATGATTAAATTTGAAACACTATTAAATTTTTAAAGAATCAAGTTTAAAACCACTATAGAGTACAATTGCAGCAAAAGTATAAATATCTAGATAGATGTTTATGCTTTGTCTCAGACTAACACAAACCATTTTAAGACACTTTTGCTCATGCTTTTGTAATATAAATACAAACTCAAATGTAAGTATATTAAAAAAACTGTTCAACTATGAGAGTCCTAAAATATGTATTTTTTTTATTTAAGGACATATTTATACCAGCATTTTATCATGCTTTTTAATTTGATTATTTACTTTTGAAAGATAATTTTTAAAATTAAAGTTTAAAACAATGACTACAAGTTAGTGTTATCACACACAGTTAAGGATTAGAGAAAAAAAATATTTATTGATATTTTTGTTTCCATGAGTCAAAATGCATTATAAGTGTCTCACTCTGTTTTTGTTATCTTTTCTGCAAAACCAATAAAATACTGTTTGATTTGGAAATTGGGTTAGTGTAGAATGGAGGCCCAACTGCTGATAAGGGAGACAAGGATACTACAGTACCTAATTAATACTGTTTTATGTCAAACATCCATTCTGCCCATCCTCATAGCAATTTCTTCTCTATTCCCAACATGCACAATAAACTTGATTTCTCGCTTAGTCTTTAGAATGACTTACTACTATAAACACTATCTCTATATGATTTTACAAGAACACTCCAGCAATAAGTTGTTACATAATGGAAAATGGCATGCCACAGCACTCATTATGTGGTTTGATAAAAGTGAATTTGCACACAAAAAAATAAAATAACAACTCTACCTTACATATCTAACAGTATAAATAAGATAATGTATGTGAAATCACTGTGTAAACCACAATGCCCTCCACCAATCTCCAGAACTTTTGGTATAGGTTGCTCCATAATGCACTTAGATACATTACAAGCCTTACATTCCATCAAGAATTGTGTTCATCTTTGAATCCCAAGGACTTCACTTATGTAAATATTTACTATTTAACAAGGGTTCCATAAATGTTGCAGCATGAATAAATAAATCAATACAATTACTTTTACTATGTGATCCTTGGGTTACTCGTCATTGTAAATTTTCTAATTCATCAGAAATGAAAGCGTTCATTTAAATAAGGTAATGAGTGCCTGCCACCTTACTATAACAGTATCTGATACGTCTGTTACTGCAGTTAGAATATCTGGTACCAAATCAGCTACCTTAGTTAATATATACTATACATATGTATGGTTCCTAATATTTATATTAACCCAAAAGGTAAATATTGTAATCATAGTCATTTTAAAGTCGAATAAACTGAAGCACAGAGAGTAAGTAACTTAACAAAGGCAGTCAAGTGTGTCTCTCTACCCAAAACTTCTCAATTAACTATGTAACATTTCCTGGAGTTGCTCAATAAATGTTTAATAAGTGACTTGACAGTAGGAGTTTTTCATAACTTTAAATTCTATGTGCAATAATGTAAAAATAATGGTAGAAGCTTCATAGTATCATGTTGAGGGTTGAAACAAGAGAAATAAGTGAAAAATGCATGAACTTATGAACTTATTCTGATATAAAATATGCTTTTTTGAATATTATTTATCAATCAGGAATCCTTTGCAATTAGTGAATACAAATCCTACAAGTTAGCACAAGTTGTGAAAACTAAAAGGTTATAGCCTCACCCTAGGCAGAATATGAATGTGTATTTTCATCATAGTCTACCTACCCCTCAATCATAATTCCCTAATATCAGACCTACTATTGCCCCACTGTATTCTCCCATGACTTTGGTGTTATCTCTTAAAATTTTCTCTCGTTCAATTTCATATGATTTATTTGTAATATAATTTTACATATCATTCCAC
Source organism: Paguma larvata (assembly GCA_030068075.1). Classification (NCBI taxonomy): domain Eukaryota; kingdom Metazoa; phylum Chordata; class Mammalia; order Carnivora; family Viverridae; genus Paguma; species Paguma larvata. The sequence continues at coordinate 55,465,761 of CM057832.1, forward strand.
AGTCCAGACTACTTTGAATATTGTCATAGCGTGTGTCCTACAACAAAGAATATTGTCATTCTCGTCCAGTGATTAAGTGTAAATAATTGTTGAGTAGCATTTGTTATATGTACATGGAACAATCAAAATCCTTCCAGAGAGATTTATTCTAATAGATTTTAAATCTCTGTCACCAAGAATTTTGGTTTTGACAAGTAACTTTTGAGGGGCAGTAGAGTTTATCCTCCACTCAAATTCTAATATTCTAGTATATTTATGGTCATTATATTCAGCAAGTGCAAAAATAATAGGCAGGGATAACTTTTTAAAAGATGGTTACAAAATGGATATTTTTAGCTTCTCAGAATAGGAGAGCCATGGACTGAAATTTGTTACTTCTTATTGTAGATTTATCCCACTTTTTAAAATCTTCTCATAATGCTATATACTAGTGGTGTACAAATCCTCAAAGCCTCATCTTCAGTGCAGAGTTTTAGTTAAACACATTTTAGGTTCCACAAGTCATTGGCTCCAGTTTCCAAATGAGGATAAGATCAGGATTCTCATGGATTTCGTCTTGATCCAGTCTTACACCCAAATGTATGCTCTAAACATGAAATTCTCTTCAGTATCTTAATGAAATTTTTAGTTTACTTGTCTCCATTTAACTAAATAAGAAAAAGAGAGAGGTTCTCAGTTTACCTTAGTTAACAGTGGGAATTAATTGTAAGTATTCCTGGGGAATTTGATTCAAATAGTAAATAATTTTAATAGCTGAAAATAAAATGCCTGAAGGATATCAGAACATTGTAATCTACCAGAATGAATAATAAGTACCAGAAAACTAGTTTCTGGTATATCTGAATTCAGAAGCAGTACTGAAGTCTGTGTAATGATAATAATACATGATCTGTTTAGAGAACTTTAAAAGGTATAGTAGTTAGCTTCTAATAATATAAGGTGAGAAAGTTATCGAGGGCAAATTCCTGGGTAGGAGCCTTCACTGCCTAAACATTTCAAGTAAACATTTCTCAATATTTTTGATGTATTTTCATCAGTTTTAACTATTATGCAAATGAATTACAGTAAAAATAGGTGATCAGATATGAAAACGTAACTACTATAGGACTTGTATTCTATCATCAACAAATATGAAGTTGTGCTTAATATGTGAAACAACAGCGTTAAGGTTCTGTAATGGTCAACATGGACTGTGAGTTCAGTAAAGAGAAAAATCAACAAGACGAGCACTAAAACTGTTCCAGCTTTCTGTCAAGAAGAAAAACATCTAGGGCTCTAGATGAGTTAGAAAAGAAAAAAAAAAATCAGAGTCAAAGGAGTTAGATCACTTATGGGGAAAACAATGTGGCTAGAATTTCAGGACAGAGGACTACAGTAGACGGAGCTATGAAAAGACTATGTTTCGGAAAATTGATAGGATCCCCTTTAGCGTCTCACTAAATACCATCTGTACATAGATACAAAAAATTCCCTGAGGTTAGCAAGGAACTATCGCAGGGAAAGTACCTTTACTGGGAAGCTATAAATGAAAACTTCCCAGGGTTCACAAACAGCAAAGAATTGCTCATATTTCTTCAAAAGATCAAACTAATCTGTAAGTTACATGTTGCTTTAAAATAATACAAAATATCCATCACACAATAACAATGTTTTATAAGTGGCAGAGTAAGTCTCCCCTGTGGAGTCTTTAAGGATCATTCCAGCACAGATTCAGAAATCACGATTGGAGAGGCATATGAAATTAAAGGATTTATTATCTTTACAGTCCCTAGAAGAGGAAGACAAAACAACACCAAGGAGGTGGCCATATGGGAAGTTTGCCAGGAAGTGCACTCAACCAAGCAAGTTGAGATCTGGAAGGGAGGGAGGACCCATGCATGGGCAAATGCCATCACTGAGGTCAGGGTGGAGTCCACAAGTAAAAGTGTAAAGGGATTTTATCAGTGCATTTGAATGTTATGAGGTTACAATTGCGGAAAAGGGGGTCTTGTGGCAGGGACCAGTTTTACCACAGTGGTGCAGCTGGTTACCTGGGCAGGATGCTCTTAGCCTGCTGGTGGGGATATTGAGGCATCAGGAAATATGAAGTTTTAAAACTTTACAATACAAAAAGAAAACTTTGTGATGAAGATTCAATAAAATATAACTATACATGAAAAGAAGTAAGAAAATATTACCAATAAACATTTAAAAATCAGTCAATAGAAACAGATCAAGAAATAAAAGAGAAAATGGAATTAGCAGTAAGGAGTTGAGGAAGTTATAATAAATATTTAAAAAATATCTTCAAGGATCTAAGGAAAAGCTCATACATATAGTGAAGAGAAATAAAATGTAACAAGAAAAATATTAATCTTTTAGATATGAATAATACTGTATCAAAAATAATGTTATGCTAGACTGAATTAAATTTAGACATTTGTAAAAAAAAATCAGTGAATTTGAAGACAGCAACATAAATTCCCAAAAAGAACTGAAAAAATAAAAGGATATCAGTAATTTTTGAGATAATACAAAGCTGTATATCATGTGTGCAATTAAAATTGAGGAGGAAAATAGAGTAAACTGAAAGGAATAATGGCTGAAATCTTTTAACTTTAGGTGCAAGTTGGAAATTAAGAGATGAAATAATAGCAACCAACCTCAAACAGATCTCCAGAAGCCTATCTCCAGAAGACAATCATAATCAATTTGTAAAAATCTAGCTGTAAAGAGAAATAGGTAGGAAAAATGATACAAATCACACAGAAAAACAATGATATGCTTAAAACAAAAGTTTTCTTCAGAAAGTATGCAAGTGAGAAGATAGTGAAATGACATTTTAAAGTACTGAGGAGACAGAAATATATAACCTAGAATTCTATATGCTACTAAAATATCTTTTGAAACTGTAGGTCAAAAAATCTGTTCGAAGAAAAAAAATTCAGAAAAATTACTGTTAAGAGATCTTCACTAAAGGAAATGTTATACTTAAAGTAGTTTTTAAATCACAACAAAATAGAAATAAAAGTCTATCTACCAAAAGGAATGAACAGTGTTAGTAATGGTAATATGTAACCAAATGTTACTTATTTTTCTATTTAAACATTTATTTCAAAGACAATTGAATATTTAAATAAAAAATATGTGTTTTTGGACAACTGGGCAACTCAGTCAGTTAATCTTCTGACTCTCAGTTTCATCTCAAGTCATGATCTCATGGTTTGTGGGTTTGTGCTTTGTATCGGGCTCCATGCTGACAGTTCAGAGTCTGCTTGGCACTCTCTCTCTCTTTCTCTTTCCTCCTCCCTTGCTCACACACTCTTTCTTCCAAAATAAATAAATTAATTAAATTAAAAACTTTAAAAAAAGTATGTTTTGTGTTTATAACATGCATATTTAAATGCATTATGATAGCACTAAAGGTAGGAAGACATGAAGCATATTATTAATTTACAATGTTTCATATTTTATGTAAAGAAATTATGATGATTTAAGTTATATTCAGTCAATTATGGAGTGATTGCTAAAAAATACAACATATGAATAATAAGACAAGAGTAGAGAATAAATGAAGTATTAAAAATATGTTCGTTCATGTCAAGGTAGGAGGTAACCCATGGATAAACAAAGATATCAAAAGGGAAGTCAGGTTTTATTTTGAACAAGGTGGAAAGGAAATCACAATTGATCAAAATTTGTCAGATGCTAATAAACCAGCACTCAAGCAGACGTGGAACTCCACATATCCACGTTAGAAATTGTACCAATGACCTCAGTATACAATGTAGAATGCTAGAAAAGAAGAGCAAATTATATACAAAGTAAAGATAATAAAGGAAAGAAAACTAAGGTGAAATGAAATAAATAAAAATACAGCAAAAATTGATAAAATCAATGAAATCATGATAAAATCAATGAAATCCAACAGTCTCTTCAAAAAGATCAATAAAATTGGCAAAATTCCAGCTGAGCAAAAGAAAGATAGGACACAAAATACCTATAACAGAAAGGATGTTGATAATACTGAAGATTCAACTGATATTAAAAATATAATAAGAGATTATAATGAAAAAATATAGGAATAGATTTGATAGTTCGGATGAAAGGGACGAATTTATTGACCGATACAAACTCGCTAATCTACAAATCTCATTAAAGAAGAATTAGATAACCTCAATAGCCCAAAATCTATTTAAAAGTTGAATTTTATCTCAAAACATCCCACAAAGAACCGGTGGCTTCACCGGTTTTATTTAATAAATAAATGCTAGTTTTACACAAAACAATAAAAAATATGTATTCTATCTCGAGAAATCAAAGCTTTTGTCCATACATAGACTTGAACATGAATTTTCACAGCAGTTTTAGTTGTAATAGACAAAAAAAAATTAGCAACTCAAATGTACATGAACAGCATGAAAGCTTGAAGTAATTCAAATGTCCATAAAAACACATTGTAGCATAAATAGTTACTCAGCACTACTACTTAGTATAAATAAGTAAATACTACTCATCACGAAAGAAGAATGAAATATTGTTATATGCTACCAAATGTAAAAATCTAAAATCATTGTGCCAAGTAAAAGAAACCAGATCCTTTCCTAAATTAGCACATATGGTGTTATTCTTTTTTTTTCAAGGTTTATTTATTTTTGAGAGACATAGAGACAGAACTTGAGCAGGGAAGAGGCAGAGAGAGAGGAGACACAGAATCCAAAGCAGGCTTCAGGTTCTGAGCTGTCAGCACTGAGCCCAAAACTGGGTTCGAACCCACAAACCCTGAGATCATGGCCTGAGCCAAAGTCAAACGCTTAACTGACTAAGCCACCCAGGTGCCCCAGTTATTCCCTATCTATAAAATTATAGAATATGGAAACTAACTTGAAGGGGCAGAAAGAAGGATGATGTTTTCCTGGGGGGAGGGGGAAACGTGAAGGAGTACAAAGGAAGGAAGTATAAAGGGTAGAAAGTAAGTTATGTGGATGACAGAAATATCCACTATTTTCACTGTTGGTGGTTTAGTAAGAGTATATATACACCCAAACATCAAATTATAGACTTTAAATATGTACACTTACTGTATGTTAATTATACCTCAATTAATCATTTATAAATAAAAAATTTAGGAAAAGAGAAAAACAGAAGCAAAGAATAGATATTACAAATAACAGATGAGTATCAAGAAGTAGATTTAAATCCAAACATATGAATAACTGTCTTAAAAATAAATTTTCTAAATATTTCAAATAAAAGAAAACATAGGATAAAAATTTTACAAAAGACTAAACTTCTGCTGTCTATGCCAAAATAGCTCTAACTGTAAAGGCATAAATAGGTTTAAAGTAAAAGAAAGAAGGTATATCATGCATTAATTCTAAGAATGTTAGAGTAGCAAACAAAGTAGACTGTAGAGCATACATATTACCAGGGGTATGAAAAGTGCTTTTTTTAATGTTTATTTATTTATTTTGAGAGAGAGAGAGAGAGAGAGAGAGAGAGCAGAGAAATGGCAGAGAGACAGAGAGAAAGAATCCCAGGCAGGCTCCACACTTGGCACGGAGCGCAAAGCAGGACTCAGTCTCACAACCGTGAGATCATGACCTGAGCCAAAATCAAGAGACACTAAACTCACTGAGCCACTGAGGCACCCCATGAGAGACTTTAATAGTAATAAAAGGGTCAAGGTAATTTAGAATATATAATAATCCTAAATTTTTATCTTTCCATAACAGCCATTCAGATTACAGAGCAACGGTTATTAGAACCTAAAAGAGAAATAGACAGTTCCAGGAACCTCCAACACTCCTTCCTCAGTAATCAATACAATAAGTAGACAGAAAATCAATGAAGATATAGAAGTCCTGAACAGCACTATACCCAACTTTGCTTAATTGGTAGTTTTACCAAAAGTAAAAAATATATATATATATATGAAGCATGAAGCATTTTCATCATTTGGGGATGGGTATTACAGAGAACACAAAAGGAATAACTGTAAACTACAGTGACAAGTTAGACTTCATAACATTTTAAAACATATTTTAATTAAATCATACCGTTATGTTTGCATATTACAAACTAGGAGAAAATATCTCCTACACATACATGTGGCAAAGTACTAATATACAAACTACATAAAATGCTTCTACAAATCTTTAATAAAAAAAGACAACTGATAGTAAAAATAAAGTAAAAATTAAACAAACTTATAGACCAAGTCAACAAATGACCAACAAGGGCCTGAAAAAAAAAATGTTGAAAATCAATCATCATCAGGAAATGCATATTAAAATTACAGTAACTACAACTACACACCCACTAGAAGGATTAAACTTCATCACTGAACTTTAACACCAAGTGATATCAAAGATATGCAGAAGTCGGAACTTTCAGAACTTTCATACTTTGCTAGTGAGAGTGTAAAATGATACCACCAATTCGGAAAACGGTGTTACTTCTTTATAGGGTGAAATAGATATTTTTGTTTGTTTTTGACATCACAGTTTCAATCTTACATAAGGACCTATATTTCTGCAGAACTCCTTGGCAAGAATGTTAATAGAAACTTTATTCATAATAACCAAACACTACAAACACTGCAGAAAAAGGAATATCTGTTAAGATACTCCTTAACAGAAAAAAAATATTTTAAAATCTGTCATTTACTCATGTAATTGAATACTGCTCAAAAATAAAAAGGAATAAACTATAGGTACCGGTGAAAACCCGGATAAATATCAACAACATGCTAAGTGAAAGAAACTAGACACAAAAATTCCATACTGTGTGATTCATTCATATGCTTTTTTAAAATAATTTGTCAAATTGGTTTCCATACAACAGCCAGTGCTTATCCCAACTAGTGCCCTCCTCTGTGCCTGTAACCCACTCTGCCCCCTCCCACACTCTCCTCACTCCTCAGTTTGTTTTTAGTCTCTGAGAGTCTCTTATGTTTTGTCTCCCTCCTTTGTGTCTTTTTTTCTTTTCCCCTCTTCCCCTCCTCCATGGTTTCCTGCTAAGTCTCTAAATATCCACCTATGCGTGGAAACATATGGCACCTGTCTTTCTCTGAGTGACTTATTTCATTTAGCATAGTACACTCCAGTTCCATCCATGTTGCTACGCATGGCCAGATTTCATTCTTTCTCATTGTCACGTAGTATTCCGTTGTGTATATATACCACATTTTCTTTATCCATATGAAGTTCTATGACAGGCAAAACAAGATATGTGATAGACTTATGATAATAGAAAAAACAAATAAATGTATTTATGATATTAGGTTGCCACAGTGGGAGATGAAGCTGAAAGGACACTAAAAAATTTTCTGTGATGCTGAAATACCTTACATCCTACTGGAGAACATGGTTATATGAGTGTATAAAATTCTCAAAGCTGATCAAATGGTACACTGGCTTACCTTTTATTTCACCACATAGAAACAATAAATCCCATTGAACAACTTCCCCAGAAAAGCTATGAAAGTGCCAGGAAAAATTACACACATGTGAATTAAACAGCATTTGAATAATATGACAAGAAATAATAAACATTCAAATATATGTGCATGATGAAAGTAGTTCATTTAGATTATATGAAGATATGGTCCATCTGAATTTGTTACTCTCTACTGAAAATTATGGAAAAGAAAGTATTTTTTTCTATGATATGTCCGGATAAAAGTGGCTTAATATAGTATTGACAAAGTTGTTAATTTAAATTAGTAAATGTCTATTAGGAGATTTGAAAATCTGTTTACAGTATTTTATTGACCCTATCAACAAGTACTTAAGGAGTTCCTACTCCATATCTCCCAGAGTGAAAGGCGCTGAGGGCACTGAAGAAATAGAAGAGAGAGCATCTATATTCTGGTTTTCCTAAAGAATTGGTGAATGTATTGTCAACCTTTATGGCTTAAAGATTCAAAAATTTAGTTAGAACATCTGGGATAAAAATCTCTAAAATAGTTGTACACACAGGTATCTTTGCAAAGGTATATACATATGGAGTTATAATTATGGACATTTTTGGCACTGTATTGTCATTTAACGATACTCTGAGGGACTGTTAAAGAGCAAATAGGGGCGCCTGGGTGGCTCAGTCAGTTAAGTGGCCCACTTCAGCTCAGGGTTCAAGCCCCGCCTCGGGCTCTGTGCTGACCACTCAGAGCTTAGAGCCTGCTTTGGATTCTGTGTCTACCTCTCTCTCTACCCTTCCCCTGCTCACGCTCTATGTCTCTCAAAAATAAATAAAACATTAAAAATTTTTTAAAAAAAGCAAATAATCCTATATAACAAGGCATTTTCTTGATTTTCTTTTTAAGCTGCTAATTTACGGTTCATCTTCTCCAGCAATATGGGAACCCTGGTAAATGTATCTTTAAAAATAATTTTTCAAAGTAATAATTACACACCAGACACTGCACTAACATGATCTCTGTCAGCCACCGTAGTAACATGCTTTGGTGAACATCATTTATTTTTGCCCACTGGCACCCATTTTCCTCTGCTCTTGGTACCAGCATCCTGATTTTTGGAGAACCACATACCATGCTTGTTCAGAATCCATGCGGTTTCAGTGGGTGGGTTTGTGAACCAAGTTGTGGCTAATATATATGTGCCTCCTAGCTGTGGTCTTTGGGTCAAAGATTTACCAGCAGAATCCAACGATGCTCAATCCCAGAATTTTGTGGTTCCCTATTGGAAAGGAAGGTTATTTTTCTGCTATGTTTATCATGTCAAAGGAGAATAGTTCTAGCGGAGGTCACCATGTGGAGAAGATTCTCGAGGATAAAGGCTCACAGAAGGAAACAGAAGCCAAATATAGAGGAAGAATTGCATCTTACAACATCATTTTGAGACCCCTGGATTCAGCCATTTCTGAAAACTCACTCTAGACTTTTCAGTTATAAAAGCTATTGTAAGTTCTGTGTCTGTCTATTACAACTTAGAAAGACTGATCTAATAATCATACATGGTCTCAGTTATGCCTATTACCGCCCTCTGTGTAAAAGCTGTCATTCTTGGGGCACCTGGGTGGCTCAGTTGGTTAAGCGTCCGACTTCGGCTCAGGTCATGATCTCACGGTCTGTGAGTTTGAGCCCCGCGTCGGGCTCTGTGCTGACAGCTCAGAGCCTGGAGCCTGCTTCAGATTCTATATCTCCCTCTCTCTCTGCCCTTCCCCTGCTCATGCTCTGTCTCTATGTCTCAAAAATAAATAAACATTAGAAAAAAAATTTTAAAAAAAAGCTGTCATTCTTCACATTTTACATAAAATAATCTGAGGCTCAGAGAGATTAATATCTTGTCCAGGTAATGTAATTATTAGTTCTTAAGTGATAGAGTCAGGTGTTTAAGCCCACTTAACCCCTAAACCCCACTCTAAAACATCTGCCAGGTGGGATTATATGAACAGAGTTCAGTTGGTTTGTTTGTTTTAATTTACACCTGAACAGTTATAAATCCTACCACTAACGGTTTGACAGTCTAGTTCAACAAATGTAACTATCAATCAACTGTCATTGAAAAGAGATAGTATAACTTCAGTGAGGAATATTATTATGATGTAAAACTGTAGATTCATCAAATATAAGCATAAAATACAAATAAAACTAATGAACTTCAAAAATCTTTTCAATCTATATCTTCTTCCTCTAGTAAGTATCTGATAATTTATTGATGTATAATCTTTTGACTGACTGGACTCTTAGAACATATTTTCCCTTATGTTTTTTTTTGTTCCCAAATAAATATGTTAGAACCCCAAAACTTAGTTCTAGAGGAATCTTTGCTTGCACCAGCTCAGTTACTTGATTGCAAATGTATGGATTGGGAAAGATGAAGAACATAGTATCTGTGTATTAACAGTTTGCTTGACCAGACTTTAGTCAAGCTCCTGAACCTTCCCCTAGGCCCATCTGTACACTTCCTTGTAAAATCTAGTTTTAAGAAGAACTCTGCTAAGTCACTTTAATTGGAACTCTCCACCCATGATACCTTATCATCCTTCATATCTAATAAAACTCTTCATTTTCTGCCATCCCCCAGGTGATATCTGATCACCACTGCTTGTCTCCACTCTAGCAACAATTCTGTTAGGTCAGTTTAGCCAGAATCTCCCTTACTACCAATGTTCCCTCTCAGGAGTTTTCCATTCTCTGACTCCAACTTTGCACCTAGGCTACCACTTCTCTCTTTTCCAGGTTGTATTTGGAGTTGAGCCCAATATCTCTTCCCTACTGCAAAGCGGCACGCAGTGGTTTTTATACCTACTGTGATGGTCCTGAATACACTCTGCCTTTTTATCTTTAACAAATATTATCAATATTTTTTTTTTCTTTAACAGTATCATGTAACTTGTTATATGGCATTCAGGAGTCTATTTTTATTCTCTATCTCAAAACATTGATTTTTCCTTACAGCACTTTTAACAACTAACAATTATAGTTTTTCTGCTCTCTCAGAAGAATATAAACTTGTTGAAGTGCATATCATGACTCACTTGTGCTTGATTCTTCAGCACCTAACACAGCGCTGGGCTTGCATTAACTTTCAATGCAGAATTTATTGAATACATAAATAGATGATCAATACACAAAAAGAGACAAAAATCCCCGGCTAGAGAAAAAAATCAGTACTTTCTCCTTCTGCTTTTATTTTCCTAAGTTGGAATTGTCACAGAGATAAAAGGAGAAGGAAATTGAACAAGTTATGGCATCGTGATAATGATTCCTGTGTGGCACTAGGCAAGTTAATAAAATTCTCTGTGCTTCATCTTTCCCGTTGGTATACTGGCGATACTAACAGTTTGCTATTACCATTATTATTGTTGCTATTATTATTATTATTACGACTATTAAAGGTTTCAGTGTGGCTTTAACTAGGAGGATACCTAGATATTGTTCAGTGGATACCATGTGATAAATAAAAGTCTCATAAAGGGGTGCCTGGCTGGTTCAGTTGGTGGTGCATGCAACCTTTGATCTCAAAGTTATGAGTTTGGGTCCCATGTTTGGTGTAGAGATTAAATAAGTAAATGAATCTTTTAAAAAGTAAAAGTCTCATATGATTATTCAGGTGTATTTCTTTCTATTTGTAATTTTAGAGTAAGGCAGCAAAAAATAGATTAACATACAGATAGATAATAATTACTCTCAAATGATCCATTCACTTAACTCTAGCTCTTTGTCATTACATTGCAAATATTGAACCACTTTCTCTTTGTAATTCTCCTGACATTCCATCCATATCTCATGGAATCCGCATGTGGATTCTTCCTCATGGCTTCTGCTCTCTCCTTTGATTCCTTGTCACTCATCTTACGCTTTCTTGTACTGGCTCTGTGCCTCTGTGTACTTAATATTCCCTCAGTAGGGAAGGCCTAGTTCCTTAGCCATTCACCACTAGTATGTACAATTCTGGCAGGCCTATGACACTACAACCCTTTTATAAATGTTCTTCTGGCCAGCCAACATTCCTTCTGATCACAACCGTGGCTAAAGTAGTAGTTAAATTGATGGAAAAGTGGAAAACAAAACGAAACAAAACTAGTAGTAAGCGACGAGGGGCCATAAGGCCAGCTAGGGGCAAAGTGCCAGTACAGAAAACAAATGGTCAAACTGATAGAGTCTCCATCAGTTTACAAATATCTCCTCCATAACCTAATGTCAGGAACTTCCTACTACCTTAATGATAATGCTTTGCTACAGGGGAAAATAACCTTAGTTTGACAATAGCTAGGCTTCCAGTAATCTGTAAATCCTCTCTAGCATATGAAAATCCCTTTATGAAACTTTCTCTTGACTTTACCTTCCCTAACTATGCAATATATAAGCAGTCACTAGGCACAACCCAGTGCAGCTCTTCCTGCCCGTGAGTCTTGTCCCCTTACTTTACTAAAAACACCATTTTGCACCAGAAATGTCTTCAAGAATTATTTTTTTGGGCATCGACTCTGAAGCCTCACCAACACCCCAAAACTTCGTCATCGTAATTCCGTCCATATTTCATGCAATCCGCGTGTGGATTCTTCCTCACGGCTTCTGCTCTCTCCTTTGATTCCTCGTCACTGTCTTACACTTTCCTGCACTGGCTCGTCCCTCTGTTATCTAATATTTAAATGCCTCAGTAGGGAGGGCCTGGTTTATTAGCCATTTACTAGTATGCACAATTCTGTTTGACATAACAACCCCCTTTATGAATGTTCTTCTGGCCAGGCAACATCCCTTATTATCACGGCTGTGGCTAGAGTAGTAGATTAAATTGATGTAAAAGTGAAAAATATCTAGTAGTAAGATTTTTTGTCATCTTTAATATAGCCCCCTTAAATAAGATTACTCGAGGTAATGCCTCTTTAGTCTCTCCTCATGGAGCTCTTACCCCACTGTGCCATTCATGCAGAACTCCACAAAATACCTCTCTACTTATCTCTAAATCCATTATTTCCTTTTTTTCTTCTTAACCACTGTAACAGAAAATTGCCCCTACTGAAGCTGCTTGTGCCAGTCACCAGTGGCCTCTCCTGTTTCTTAATCCAAAGGTCAATTCTCAGTTCTTATATTATTTATACTATTAAAAGCATTATTTGGTATAAGGGAAAATATAAATTAAAAACAGAAGGCTTATTTTTACCTCTTGAATATAAGGAAAGAGATTTCTTTTACCTCCTTTTTCTTAGAGCATTTTATTCAGAAGACTTGTAATTTAGAAAATTTTATTTTCTTCTCTCTTTGAAATGTATATTAATCCTTTTGAAAACTAGATGGGACTTTTATCAGCTTTAAGACCCAGAAATATCTTTCTCAAGTTCCTGGGAGCCATCTCTTTGAAATGTAAACATCCAGAGTGCCTGGTCTTCCAGTTCGTGAAGATAGGAGATTGTGAAGATAGGAGATTGGAGAGCACCCTGGACCAAGTTCCAAACTATCTCATGTAATAAAGATGTGAGAAGTCTTTTTTCTCCTCTAGATGAAGCCAATTAGCTAACACAAATGGTCACTCCAGTTACCAGGTAAAGTTCATGTCACAAACAATGCTGTCAAGTCTTTTTTTTTTTTTCTTGACTAATTATAGTTTATCTTAAGAACATTTTTGTAGGGTGCCCCGGTTGGCTCAGTCAGTTAAGCACCTAATTTCAGCTCAGGTCATGATCTCACAGTTCCCGAGTTTGAACCCGCAAAGGTCTGTCTGTGGTCAGCACAGAGCCCACTTCAGATCCTCTGTCCCCCATCTCTCTGCCCCTCCCCTGCTCGCATGCTCTCTCTCTCTCTCTCTCTCTTCTCAAGACATTAAATGTTTAAATAAACATTTAAAAGAAATGGAGCATTTTGTAATGGTGTGTGTCTGCTTGGCTATATAAAAGAGTAAGATTTGTTTTTATTTTTGCAGTCTCTTAGTGTATCGCCTGTGATATGTATCACGTTCTAACTTAATGCTTTTTCAATAATAAAAGTGTCTTTTGTTTTCTCTACTATCTTTGTGAAAAGGATTTCTCAGTTGAGAGAAGATTTTGTTTTTAATTATATTTCCCCAAAGTTGGTAAAATTGTCATTTTCTTTTCTTTGAAACACATTTTTTTTTTCACTTGGCTTCCATGATTTCATACTTCTTGGTTTTCCTCACTAGTTTGACATTTCTTATGGTTCTTTATTGTTCCTTTTCATTTCATTCTCTCAAGTGGAATGCCCTATGGCTCATCCTGGGAACTCCCCTCTTAGTTACTCTACTCATCCTTCAATGAGCTCATAGGAGCCTAAACCTCTGCCCTGGATTTAGACACACATATCCAGTTCCTACACCGCTTTTCTACTTCTATCTATAATAGACATTTTGGAATTGTGTCTAAAAGTGAATTCTTAATATTCCCCTCAAGCCCTATACTAGTAGTTTTCTCATCTTAGTTAATGACCATGTCATCCAATTGCTTTGGAAAATTAACCCACATATAAACATTAAGTAAACCAATAAAATAAAAATTGACTCAATGAAAGCAGTAGTAACAGAAGCAAATTTTTGGATCAGTGAAGATATTAAACTCAGAGGCATCATAAAATAATAATACGTAAATGACAAAGTTTTCTATTACATTGTATATTCCTCAATAAATAACAAGTTTGAGGAAACAAAAGATGGAATACATCTTCACACATAGGAAAGAAAGAATCAATAGGGAGAATAAAGGATTACATGGTTATCAATGTTGGGATATCACTAGGAATTCTGACTATATTATAATTATAATAATCTGGATTAATACAACCTTATTTTAGGAATAAAAGTGAATAAACATTATCTTAATATAAATGTTCAAACTCAAATTTCCTCACCGTTTTAACATGTGATACCAAGTTGGTATCTTATAAGAATAAGAGGGGCACCTGGGTGGCTCAGTCGGTTGGGCGACCCACTTCGGCTCAGGTCATGATCTCACAGTTCGTGAGTTCGAGCACCTCATCAGGCTCTGTGCTGACCGCTCAGAGCCTGGAGCCTGCCTCGGATTCTGTATCTCCCTCTCTCTCTACCCCTCCCCCACTCGCGCTCTGTCTCTGTCTCTCAAAAAATAAATAAATGTTAAAAAAAAAAGATAAGAATGAAAATAAAAAGTGTGCTTCTCTGACATATGCTCCTGTGGTCCATTTGTGTGAGCTAAATTGCCGTGTTTTTTTGTCTCCTGTAGTTTAGCCATCAGCAACATAGCCGATTCTCTGGAATTTGAATTTCTGTTTTTCAGAGAACATAAGTATAGGTGGTTCTGTCAGTTGTTACCATGTTAAAGAAAAAAATAGAGTAGTGTTTAAAACCTTGACTCTGATAATATACATTCACATATACCACAGAAAATTCATGTAAAACTCACAGGGAAAAAAACCCTGTTGGGGCAATCGTGATGAAGGAAATGACAGAATTAAATATTAAATCGGGCAGAAAAAATAGGACAAGAATATAAAATTATTAAACCTAGTTATTTTTCTCAAGCACAATCATTCAAATACATTTATCTTTACAGTCCTAGAATTTTATTTTAAATTCACAAATTACAGCTTAAAGACATAACTCTGGTTAGTGATATTGAAATCAGCAGGTTAGCATTGCTCTCATTTCAGTGGGAAAGTGAATGAAACAATAGATTAAATACCTCCAATTGAAATGTAATGCGATCTTGATTTGTTTCGTTTGGATGTATGGATGGACTGTTTAAATTATTGTGTTTCAGTTCTTATCAGAGTTGACATGTATTTATCACGGAGTTTAGGTTATCCTCACAATATTTAACATTATTTTCTGTATTATACTTGTACAGACATTGTAAGGTTCCTAGTCTATTAAAAAAACTTGTTCAGACTCAGTCTTTTACTTTTAACATATCAGATGAATAAAGCATATGACATTTTAAAAGAGAATTCATCTAAATGCAATATGGTATTCTGCTTTTGATCCTGAGCTACTTAATTGTATCATTGTTACTTTTTAATTTGACACATGTATCACAGTTATGGAATAAATATGTGTCATGAATATATTATGTTAACCATACAGGATGCAATCTTCAAAAATTTGTTAATTTGTTGAGAAAGATGGATGAAGGGTGTAAAGAAGGTATGTTCGTTCTTTTAAACTTTTCTTAAATCTAATATCACTCCAAAAATACGTTATTAAAATGAATTACATCTGGTTCTGATTTATTTTATTCACTTTCATATCTCTTAGAGACATCCTCCTGAATTCTGATTTAGGAAAAATAACTTGGCAATCATTCATTTGATGTTTATTTTATTTTTTTAGTCACAAAATCAGATTAATTTGGTATCTGAATCTGCTCTTTAAGAATGATTTATTTTTCTTTACAGTATCATTTCAGAGTGCTTTTTGCTCTTTCATATGGTACTTCTTATCCCTGGAATTATTTGCTCTTGTCTTTAACTCAAACTTTCAAGTCCACATCAGTGTCTTTTTTTTCCATATATGTAACTTTGCTCACTCTTTCAAAAATGTTAGTACATTTCAAGATATAGAAATAGTAACACAACAAAGTTTTACACTTTATACATCCATGTAATCTTTCCATTGTGGTCCTCAAATGTTAATATTTATCAATATTACTCAAGGAGCTTGTTGCCAAACACCAAACTATTAAGGCTTTTAGGGTGGAGCCCTATAATCTGAGCCCTTAAGAGAAACTCTCCTTAGAAAGAAACTATATTTTGAGGTATACTGTCTTATGTGGTAGAAACACACTTCACTTATGCCAAGAATTATAATTTATTGAATTTGTATTAATGAATGAATCAATTAGTTAAATTATTAATAATAGGATATATTAAGAGTAAGTTAGATACAAATTCTCAAAGGACATCTTGAGAAACATTAGTTCTTGAATCTTAAGTGAAGGCAGCAAGTTTCCAAAGTTGTGTTTTATTTATAGAATCTGGCCCAGGACTTGACCTATATTTGATTTTCATTGACAGAATTTTTATTTTATTTATTTTTTTAGTTTTTTTATTGTTTTTTCTTTTATCTAATAATTTTCTATTTTTTGTAATTTACTTCCAAGGTAGTTAGCATATGGTGCAACAGTGATTTCAGGAGTAGATTCCTTAAGTTGCATAGCCATTTAGCCCATCCCCCCTCCCACAACTCTTCCAGCAACCCTCTGTTCTTTATATTTTAGTCTCTTATGTATTGTCTCCCTCCCTATTTTATATTATTTTGCTTCCCTTCCCTATGTTCATCTGTTTGGTATCTTAAAGTACTCATATGAGTGAATTGACAGTATTTTTAAATGAATGAGAAAAAAATGTCATTTTTCTGTTATATTAGTTCCCTTTTAAAATATTTTATTTTGATACCCAGATTTACAAATTTTGGCATAAAAATTTTAGACACAGGAGGAAAAAGAAGATGTAGTTCAGAGTTCCCATATAGTAATTACCCAGCTTCCACTAAAATTAACATTTTACATAACCATAGTTATTTATCAAAACCAATAAATTAATAGATACGATGCTATTAATATCAGTAAACTTTGTTAAACTTTCATCAGATTTTACAGCTCATGTCATTTTTCCATTCCAGAATCCAATTGAAGATCTCACAGTAAATTTATGTCTCCTTTTCTACTCCAATGTGCTAGTTACTTAGTCTTTATCTTGTATAATCTTGGCATTTTCAAAGTCACAATTTTCACCTATTTAGTACAATTTCCCTCCTTTTGAGTCTGTTCAATATTTCTAATTATTATATTGTGGTTATGCACTTTTAGTAAGAATCTCACAGAAGTGACATGACTTTTGTTTTTTGTTTTGTTTTGTTTTGGTTAACTAATTTATTGAGGTATGATCGACATACAATAAGCTGAACATATTTAATGTATACAACTTTATAAGTCAGGAAGTAAGTGTATACCGGCGAAGCAATCACCATAATTTATGCCATAAATATATCTATCACCTCCAAAAGTTTCTTCCCATCCTCTATTTATTTACTTATTTTTTGTGATAAAAACAAATAACATAAGATCTACCATTTTAGCAATTATTTAAGTTTACAATACAGTATTGTTACCTAGTGGCACTATTCCATAAGGCTTACTCAATCCTGCATAACTGAAACTTTTACACTTTGACAAATATTTCACTATTTTCCTCTGCCTTCAGCCCCTGGCTACTTTCTGCTTCTATAAATTTGGTATTTTGGACTCCTCATAAAAGTGATATTGTAGCATGTGTCCTTCTGTGTCCGGATTATTTCATTTAGGATAATGTTTTCAGGGTTCATCTATGCTGTCTCAAATGGCTAGATATTCTTCTTTTTAAAAGTTGAATAACATTCCATTGTATATATGTTCTGCATCTTCTTCATTCATTGTCTATACATGGACATTTAGGTATTACCATGTCTTGGTTATTGTAAATAATGATGCAATGAACATGAAAGTGCAAATATTGTTTTGAGATCCTAACTCAAGTTCCTCTTGTTATATGCCCAGAAGTGGGATTGCTGGATCATGTGATAGTTCTATTTTGTTTTTTGTTGTTGTTGTTGTTTTTAATTTTTGAGGAAACTCCATACTTTTTTCCATATCTAATTGAATTTTAAGAAGATTTTTCTTTAGGGATGCCTGGGTGGCTCAGTCAGTTGAGCATCCAACTTTGGCTCAGGTCATGATCTCACAGTTTGTGAGTTGGAGCCCCACATCAGGATTTGTGCTGACAGCTCAGAGCCTGGAGCCTGCTTCGGATTCTGTGTCTCCCTCCTTCTCTGCTCCTCATCAGTTCACACTCAGTCTTCTCTCAAAAATAAACATTAAAAAAAAATTAAGAAGATTCTTTTTTATATATTTTAGGCTGAAATATAACATTTTTCATTATAAATTCAAGTGTCCCTTTCAATTCCTAGGGCATCTGGAGTGGCTCAGTCAGTTAGTTAAGTGTCTGACTGAAGCTCACGTCATGATCTCGTGGTTCATGAGTTCAAAGCCTGTGTCGGGCTCTGTGCTGGCAGCTCAGAGTCCGGAGCCTGCCCTGTATTCTGTGTGTTTCTCTTTCTCTCTCTCTGCCTTTCCCCCACTTGCACTCTGTTGTTCTCTGTCGAAAATAAACATTAAAAATTAAAAGAATAAATGATAAAATATTGCATATATTATAAATATTGACATTTAAAAATAAAAAGTCATATAATTCATTTAGTTTTATCCAGAAGGAATTAAATACCTTTGTAGTATGCTACTTAACATCATCACTTTAAATATTTCCATATAAGAGCTTTTATTTCATGTATTTTCTTCTTTTGCTATATTTTTGTTACACATTTACTTCTGAATTTCAATTTAGCATAATATTTTATGCTTACAATTTTTTCTTGTTCACTCACCATAATCATCCAACAGCATAACAATGTATGTATATAATATACATAATATGATAATATTTACAAAACATATTTTCTCTGATCATACATGAAATGAGAAGATAATGTAAGATACCATAATCTCATATGGGACTTTTAAACAGATATTCTCACTGGTGCTGCTGTTTTCAATATACATGGAACTAGGCTATGTTGTGGGGGAAATGGAGGATACTGAGTAACCATGCAAGAAATTGTGGTGATTAGATCAAGATGGTAGTTGTGTAGATGGTGAAAATTGATCACATAATTCTTGAAAATACAGGCACAGAGCTTGTTGATAAACGAGAGGCGGAAAGTGGGAATGAAATCCGGACACATTAGTGTTTTGTTTGATTGTTTTTTTTGTTTGTTTAACTTGTTAGAGAGAGGAATGAGAAAAATACAATTATCAGTTACTGGAGAGGGGGCAACATTTCAGACATGTGAAGATGCCACTTACTCCCCAAGTGACAATGCTATATAGGAAATTTGAATTATTTGTCAGGAATTGGGGGTTGATTTCCAGGCTAGTGACCTAAATTTGGAAATCAGCAGCATAGATTGCACTTAAAGCCTTGAGACTTGATGAGGTTATCTAAAAATTGAGTAAAGAGAGTAAAGATGAGAAACACTAAAACAATGTGGCCAGTGATATTAGAGGAAAACTGGTCTTGAAAGCCAAGTGTAGCAAATACTCCCAAAAGGGGATATGATGGCTACTGAAATAATTGTGTTGGATGAATTTAGGTAGAGACTGAAAAATGACCATTGCATTTAATATTGTGTAAGTTACGGTTTACCTTGACAAGAGGGATATAAAGTTGTAGGGAGGCAAAACACTGGTTAGAGTGGGATTAAGAAAATAAGTGGAAAGGAACTACATATTCTGAACTCCTTTTTTTTTCTGATGTGTTGTCAAAATGAGAGCAGAGAATGAAGATGGTAGCAGGTGAAGAGTGAATTAATGGTGTAAGAAGACATTTTATTCTTCTTTCTGGGAGAGATAGAGGATGTTCATATGCTGATAAGAATCATCCTATAGAGACACAGGGAAGCAAATGATGATTCAGGAGAGAGTGAGGGGGAAATTGCTGAGGCAAAAGCTCTAATTAGATGAGAGCAGATGAGATCGATTGCACAAGTAGAAGGTTGTCCGTAGACAGGGACATGGAGAGTTTAATCATAACAAGATAGATGAAGGCAAAGTATATACGTATAGATGTCAAAAGTTTGATAGGTATATGGGATTGGTTGGTAATATATACTTATGACATTTGTCTTCTGGATTTCTATTATAGAATAAAAATATCAAAACCCTGGCCAATAAGGCATTTGTAATGTATTTCTGTTACACTATACAATGTAATTTTTTTATATATTTACAGGGAAAGCGTTTTAACTAGAGACATGTGTGTTTTGTAAGTACCAGGAGAAGCCATTCTCATTTTGCATCGTATGGATCAATTAGTATGGACAATGATATATAAAAAGTAAGAAAATATCTATTGTCATATAAAATGAATAGAAAAAATACCAATAATTTCAGTGCTCTGACATTCAGAAGTAAGAATATTGGTAAAATGAGTCCACACTACTAGCCAAGTACTTGTGATGTGCCCAGACTTATGAGATCTCATTATAGCATCTTGGTTTTTTTGCTATGTAATTTGTAAAAAAAAAAACTGACTAATTCAATCTCAGGAGTAAAGTTACCCTATCATCACTCCCTTAAAAAAAAATCTAACATAATTTTTTTCCTGAAGCAAGAATTATTTCATAGAGTTCAAGTCTAGATAATTTATCTCATATGTATGTATTGTTAAGAACTAACTGTAAAGTCTGTTTACAATACGATTAATCAAAACTATTAAAATTCACATCCATTGGAGATTATGTTTTACATGTTAGAAGCCTCTGCCATTCATTGAATGATATGATAGACCTCAAAAGTTGTCTTTTGAAGATGAATATTTATCTCTCTTAAAGGCTAATATGGAATAGCAGTTATAACACCACAATAAAAATAGACTACGTTAATTCTGGTAAAATCCTGAGCTTAAAACAATAAATACAAAAGTGAAATTCCTGGAGTTCATTGCCACTTTTCCTATTGCTTTCCACTTGCCGTAAATTATTGAACACTGTCTGGTATTATGCTCTAAAGGAGAGAGCAAATATTTCCATTATTGTCGATATCTTTTTGCCTGTCTCAGTCCCATCACCAGTGCATAAATTACTCTACTGGAAATCCAAAAATTTCATGGGGTTTCGGTTTGTGTTTTCCCCAGTGTTCTGCTCCTCATAAGCTGTAACCGATACACAGTGGTTGGACAAGATGGATCTGTGATTAGCTGCCGTTATTCCTCTTCCTTCTCTCTGCCTTTATTAAACAGTCACAGAAGGAGCCCAGAAACATTAAAGGCAGTATCTCCCTGTCATGGGGATATGCTGGGCGTATAGCTCTCTCTTCTACTGAACTCTTTAAATCTGTAGGTTCCTTTCTTATTCCACACAGGAGAAAAGGTTAGAGCTATGGTGTGTGAAACACGATTCTTATTTATGCTGGGCATAGGGAAGAACTTCAATAAAGACTTGTAGTTGATTATTTATATCATGTGCACTACCTGCATAAAAACTTTCATATCTTCCTTTTACCTTCTCCATTCAACTTGCCCTCCTTTTGCAGGGTATATTTGACACATAAAGCTTCTACTGTGTCTACTTTGGAAATGTCACACTGTGGTGACTACACAATGGGCTTATAATTAGTTTGAACTGTATTTAAATGCTATCTCTTTTTCCTACCACCAATCTTTTTTCTTAACTTGGTAAGACTTATTTTTTAGCCACTAAATCGTTAAAGAAATACTGATATCATATATTGATCTCTGTTCTATGCATATTAGCTTCCTTCCTCTAGTTAAAATGTGTTTTCCTCTTGGAATAAAATCTTGCTGTGTACAATATAAAAGTTTGTATTGGTTAACAAAGTTTAGTATAGAATAGCCAATATTCTATAATAATTGGTGATAATTGCCATTTTAAAATCTTTGTGAGCTCTTGGTACTTATTTTGGAAGTCATATTGCACATTAATAATGTTTTACAGTAAATTTTACTTTGGGGCGCCTGGGTGGCTCAGTCGGTTAAGCATCCGACTGCGGCTTTAAGTCATGATCTCATGCATATGTGAATTTGAGCCCTGCCTTGGTCTCTGAGCTGACAGCGTGGAGCCTGAAGCCTGCTTCAGGTTCTGTGTCTCCCTCTCTCTCTGTCCCTCCTCCACTCATGATCTGTTTAATGTTTTAAAAGAAAATTGTCTTATGCACTACTCAGGAAAGCTTACAATGTATGCACTGCCATCCATATTTCATAGGAGAGAAAACAGTGTCAAAATATATAATTTCCTGAAAAACACAGAGAGAGGTATTCGAGAAACCTAGGATTCCAATTAAGATTTCTACCACTCTTGGGGCACCTGGGTGGCTCAGTCGGTTGAGCATCTCGCTGGCTCAGGTCATGATCTCACCATTTCTGAGTTTGAGCTCCGGCATCTGCTCTGTGCTGACTGACGGCTCAGAGCCTGGAGCCTGTTTCAGATTCTGTGTCTCCCTCTCTCTCTGTGCCCCTCCCTCGCTCAAGCTCTATCTGTCTCTCTCTCTCAAAAATAAACATTAAAAAAATTAAAAAAAAAAAGATTTCTACCACTCTTAATATCCTGTCTTTAAACTCGATTGTGCTCCCGGTAAGAGATTTATATCACAGTTAGCTTGCATTTGCATGCATCTTTCTCCTGTGGCACCCTCGAGACAGATTCCAAGTTCTGTACTTCTACTATGTGACCACCAGAGAATTTTAAAGACGATTAAGAAGTTTTTCTCCATAGCTAGAATGCATTTGACTCTCTCATCTTTCGATCTTATTGATTCCCTTCAAGTCACTGCATCATTGAGTGCCCTGGAAAAGCATTTTACTAACATTGGTCCACAGCTGATTTTTGACCCTCTGAGAGATAGCAGCTGAGGGAAGACTTTTCTGTCAGTGTATTTTGATGTCCTGGTATTACCACATATGCATTGGAAAACTGTGCTCACACAAAACTTCAGCTGACCTAGTTTCCCATGTCTTGAGTCACATTCTATTTCTACACAACACTGAAAGTAAAATGTTAGAATACATCATTTACTGCTAAGGTACACTTTAAGTTTGTATTTGCTCCATATTTCATATATACCAACTATTTTCTTTAAATAAGAAAAAGCAAAATAAAAATATACATCATGTAACTTACGTTTAAAATGCATCTTTATTAAGGAAAAAATATCCCTGCTTAAGAAAGCTAAAAGGTAAAAACCGCAGCATTTGGCTCCCTTTCCACATGACTGAATATATAAACAGCCTGTTGAAATGCAGCTCCCCTAGCAGGTGGACAATTTTTCTTTTCTTAGGAGCTTAGCTGGAATCTTCATTGATCTACTTCATAAGACAAGTTCCCATTGGAGTTGGACTGTCTTGTTCATTTTTATTTTATTGATATTTGGGGTTTTGAAAACATGAAAATGTGCTTCTAAATTATATGCTTTAAAATTTTATAAGAAAAAGCTGAGTAGATTTAGACATTGGCATTTTAGAACATGAGTATAAGCTTTTAAAAAATGATTCTGAAAACAAATTACTTAAAAGTTAAAAGGTGTGGATTGCAGCTAGTTTCTCCACATCAATTAATACTAAAATATGTGATCTTGCTTGTTCTGTGCAAAACAGTCATCTCTAGGAAGCCGCACCACACGTATTTTTACAACCAAATAATCAATTTTATTTAGCAAATCAGAGGAAGGTGACATTAAAGTAACATAAGAAACCTTATTACGACTTTTTAAATTGTATTTAGAGGTATTTCCTTGTTTTCATTAGGAATGGACCTTATTTCTCAATAGGACCAAAATTATTATGTTATTAGAAATCAATTGTTGATATGGCAAGCATTGATAAATATTTCACTTAGAGGGAAATATCTTTTATATCATTGAAAAATAGCTTATCATTAGTTATAATGAAACTAGACTTATTATATTGTCGTTTTAATGTTAAATTAAATATACACTAAAAATTCCATGAAGTACAATGACAGTACAAATTTTTTGACAGTCACAGGCCAATAAATTTTTAAAAACATATCAGCAAGAAGTAAGTTGGAGAAATGCTTATATAGCCATTTCACTTAGGAGTATTTCAGAAAAAAACTAAAAAAAAATTCCTCTGGCAAAGAACGTTAAAGAGAAAGATTTAGCATTGAAAATGAAGTAAATAAGGTAATTTATTCCATTATTTACTGACTATTGGACACCCAAAATGTGGTAGGCATTGTTCCCATTTTATTTATTGTCTTAGAAAATTAACACTTGTAACTATGTTTCAAACATCCAAAACTTTAATCCACTATTATTTATTGAAACTTACACTACTGCAATGTGAAAGGGCAAATTTAAATATTAGGGTTATTGTATCCTTTAAGGATTATAAGCCACTTATCAGAGTGTCTGGGATTTTCTACCACCTAAGAAGATATTCCTCAGCTGAAAAATGTATATGGTTACAAAATATGAAGTTGAAATAAAAATAGACATCAATAAACACTTACTGAAATGACTACAAAGCACAGTATTGTAGTAAGTTGAGTCAACAGCAGTTTAAATTTGTTACTTAAAAGTAATACAATTAAAATCAAAGGATAAAATTGCCAAATTTTTCTTAAAAGTAAAGTTTATTGTCTTTAAATTTTTAAATGTATATTTGTTTTTGAAAGTAAGAGAAACAGAGCACAAGCAGGGGAGGGACAGAGAGAGAGTTTTTTACTTAGAAAAACTGCAAGAAAGAAAATGTAAGAGCAGCAGACATATATTTCTTTAATCTCAATCACTATTGTAGCTTGAACATTCTTCGGGGATAAGTAAGACAAGATAAAGGACATAACTTATGCATAAGGGTCATGATTTTGAACCTTTTTTAAGGGATTCCCTGAGATATCTATCCACTTTTCCAGTCATCATCTATCTTGCACCTGAGGTACATGGTTGAAAAGTATAATATTAGGAATGTGTCATATGGCTTTTAGAAGAGAGCAGGTATTGAAAAAAATCAACAAAATAGTCTAACACATTTCTTGTTTGGTTGCTCTGCAGCTCACGCTTTTGGTGTTGATTTGTTTGCATATTTGTTTTCTGTTACTTATTCAATAACTGAAGTGAAGTGGACATCAATAGTAAAGTCCATATTTTTTTTCTGATCCAAGATCAGTGCCTTTTATTTTTGTAAATTTTAGTGTAGAATTAATTAATTAATTAAACCACTTCATTGAGGTATGATTGATATGTAAAATACTGTACATTTTTGTTTGCAACTCATCGAGTTTGAGGATACGTATACAACTATGAAACCAGCCCCACTACCAAAGACAGAAACATGCTCACTACCTCCCTAACTTTTTGCTGTTATTAATAACTTTTTATGGGAAGAACACAACATAAGATTTATGCAGTTAGCAAATGTTGAGAATATATTACAATATTGTTCACTGTAAGCACTATGCTGTGTAGATCTCTAGAACATAAAGTTATCTTGTATAACTTGAAGCTATACCTTTTTTACCATCACCTCTCATCTTCCTATGCCCTTCTCCCCCTGCTACTGCTGTTAACCACAATTTTTTTTCTCTGCTTCTATATGTTTGACTATTTGAGATTTTGCATAAAAGCAGTATCATGTAGCATTAGTCCTTCTGCGTCTGGCATATTTCACTTAACATAATGTCGTCTAGGTTCATCTATATTGTCTGAAATGGCAGAATTTCTTTCTCCTTATAGATTGAATTGTATTATTATTTTTTAACATTTGAGTAAGCTAAAAATAATTTCATTTTATTTTCTGTTTTTAAAATTTTATTGAAATGTAACTCATATGCAGTGTTATATTAGTTTCAGGTGTATGATATAATTAGTTGAAAACTCTATACATTGTTAAGTGCTTATCACAATAAAAGCACTCTTAATCTCTTTCACCTTTTTTCATTGTATGTATATACTACATTTTCTTTCATTCAAACTTTGATGGATATTCATCCACGAATGGTTTCCGTGTCTAGATTAATATGAATAATACTACAATGAGGGGCGCCTGGGTGGCTCAGTTGGTTAAGTGACCGACTTCAGCTCAGGTCATGATCTTGCGGTCTGTGAGTTCGAGCCCCGCATTGGGCTCTGTGCTGATGGCTCAGAGCTTGGAGCCTGCTTCAGATTCTCTATCTACCTCTATCTCTGCCTTTCCCCTGCTCATACTCTGTCTCTATGTCTCTCAAAAATAAATAAATGTTAAAAAAAGTACTACAATGAACATGAGAAAGTAGAACATAAGACTGTCATTTAATTCTTTTAGATAAATACTCAGAAGTAATATTGCTAGACTGGATGGTAACTCTATTTTTAAAAATTTGAGCAACCTCCATATTGTTTTTCATAGTGGCTGTATCAATGTACTTAGGCATCCACTGTGTAAAAGGGGTCCTCTTCTCCATATTCTCACCGGCACTCATAGTCTTTTATTTTTTCTAATGATAGCCATTCTAACTGATGTGAGGTGATATCTTATTTCAATTCTGATTTGAGTTTCCCTTATGATTAATAATGTTTAAAACATTTTCATATATTTGGTGTCCATTCATATGTCTTCTTTGGAGAAATGTCTATCCAGACCCTTTGCCCATTTCCAATTAGATTAATTGGTTATTTACTTTTTTTTTTGTAGTTGTTCTTCTGTTTGCTTTTTAGTTTATGTGCTATATCTTGTGTATTAATTCTTTGCCAGATGACTAAAGTAATCTATGGGTTCAATGCCATATACTGTCATTATTGCAATGGCATTTTTCACAGCAACAGAAAAAAACAATACTAAAAGATCCTAAATAGCCAAAGCAATTTTTAACAATAGGAACAAAACTAGAGGCATCAGACTTTCTGATTTCAAATTACATTGCAAAGCTATACTAATCAAACAATATGGCACTGTAATAAAAGGAAACACACAGACTGGTGAAATAGAATAGAGAGCTTAGAAATAAACCTGTACATCTGACATTTGTAATTGTTTCTCAAGGATATATATTGGAAATGAAGTGTGTGTTCGTGTGTGCGTGTATGTGTGTGTGTGCGCACATGTGTGGTATGGTGTGTGAAGTTTGAGAGTTTTGTTGTGGCTTACAAGAAGTGTCATTATGTTCATGATGAAAAAAATTTTGTTTCCAGTATATTATCTGGAAGATAGTTTTGGTAATGAGCACTTATTACTGACAATGTATTGAGATAGTTAGGTTTTTGTTTTTCACATGACTCTGGTACTTAGAGAATGGTCCTCTTGTCGGGACCATAGTGATTCTGATTGTCATGAACTGGGCCATTTACCTAAGCCCCACTTCCCTGCTTGCAGATATCATAAGATGGAAGGCTGCTTTTACTCATATAATTCATGCATTCATTGATCAAAAATATTCATTGAGTACCTGCTTTGTGCTGAGCACTCAGCTAGCTGTGTGTTGGAGTTAGCGATAGTCATGAAAGATGACAGCCGCCCTTATACAACTTAGAGTATAGTAAAAAAGAAATAATAAGATGATCACAGGTGTAATGAGTTTATAAAAGAGAAATTTCAAAGACTGCATTTGAGAAATCTTTGAAAATATTTGGATTTACTTCAATTTTTCCATTATTCAATGAATATTTATTGTGCATATGCATTTGTGAGGCACTGTGATAGGTACTTGGATTTTTTTTAAGGATGCTTTGATTTGCCTTTGCCTTCATGTTGCTTAGAGTCTAGTGGAGGATATATAAAATGGGGTTAGGCACAAAATGTAAGCGGAGTCATGAAAATCTTATTTAAACTATGCATAAACTATAATTGTTTTAGCCAGGCAAAGAAAAATATAAGGAGGATGTATTTCAGGTGAAGAAAAAAAATGTTCAGTAGTTCATACATAAGAAAGAACACAACACTTTTAAAGAATTGATAATGATTCATTATGTCTAAGCTTATATTCAAAAAAGTGAATAATGTGAGGGTAGCAAACATTTCTGGATTCCTATTGTTTCATGAGCCAGACCAATTAGATAACATATGAAATAATAGCTAAATATTTGCTACCTATTATTCAGCTCTCCAATTCCATCTGAATGACTTCAGTTTTAGGCCACTGTCAGAGAGTTGATATCATAATTGGTATAAGGACCTATAGCTACAGAGTGAGGCAATTTCCCCCACTCCCTATCTTTACACTCTAGGGGCATTATCTGTATCTGCAAGAGCAGGGCTAATAATATACATTATATAAATTATATAAAGTATCTTGCATTGAAATAAAAGTTAACCACCACCTTAATTACAATGAACATCATTGAAATTTTCACTTTCCTAATAGATCAGGACATGGGGCAACTGTATGTCCCCTTAACTGTGATTTAGAATAGAAACAGTAGGAAACTAAAAATTAAGAAATTAGAAAGCACTGAAATGTTTTAATGAGCACATAGAGGTGTTGGAGCTTAATCTGAAAGCAGGTTTGAGATAATCATAGGCTGTGCTATGGTTATTCCAATGTAGATGAGTAAAGTGTTTGGATAGAATGAAAAATGGAACAAAAGAAACATGATTTGGGTATGTGAATTAAATGAGATCCATATAAAATTCTTCTATAATTTGAAGCCCTGGAATTCAGTCTCAAAGTCTTTGAGAGAAAGAGGCTAAGGCAGATTTACTCAGAATAATGATAGAAGCTCAGTTCTACATGAATCAATCATAGCTAAGATAGAAACTACTCTCTTTGAAGTCTTTATAAAACATCTTAAGTTATTAGGATGAGAAATACTGAAATAGAAAATGCAGTCTAATTTAGATATAATTTTTAATCATCTATTTCCCCTTGTAGTTTTTGCTCTGTGGTTAGAATACAAATATAGCACACATGGGCCAAGTGAGTAGTATAGTTCTTTAGGACATCTGCAGCAGGAAACTTAGGAAGGTTTAGCTTTAAACAGAAAATAACAAAGATAGCAAATAGAGTTCAGGGTATCACTGTTAAGTATTCTCTGTTATCAGTGAGAAACATCTATGTGGTTTGTTGTAAACCAATAGCAACTGTTTGAAAAATAAGAAAAGAAAACATTGCAATAAGAATATGGATAACACTAAATATCATGATGATGATGATGATGATGATGATGCTTTTTTACATATTTCTTAGAACAAAGATTGAACTATAAACTGTTTGAAATGACTGAAACTGTAAGTGATGTGTTTTTTTTCTTGGAATAAAATAAAACTCCACAGCTTTCATAGATTTACAAAGGGGTCTATGACCCAAAAATCATTGAAAACAAGGTTTATAGAGATTATTTTTCAGGTGTGAATGCTCATCATTGTATAAAAATCTGTTATATGCATTTCAATAATACGAGATTGAATTAGGATTTACAAAACAAAATAGCTCTCAGATAGATGATACACCATAGGTCAATCCTAGCTCTGATTGTATGCTTTATTCTTTGTTGAAGACACACTTTAGAGGACAAAAGGATTTGCCTCTTCCTTGTTAAGCTGCATTTTACTTGGAGTTCCTTGTGGTATATATTTCTCTTTGGATTTTTCCTTTTCTGTTGAGGTCAAATGAGCTTTGACATGAAGCACAAGATATACAAAAATGAACACTGAGAGGATGCCACATTTTATGTGTTTTGTTTTCACCCCGCATGACCAAGCTGAACTCCTACCTGGTTATGCCTGCTTTATGGCTTTGATGTGGTCAGAGGCCCCTGGATATCACTTTTACTTCTAGAGTTGCTTATTTGTTACTGCTTTCTTCTTTTATTTTATATTTTATCCTTTATAAAAGGGACAGTCCTCTCTCTCTCTCTCTCTCTCTCTCTCTCTCTCTCTCTCTCTCTCCTTTTCTCTCAAGAATGTTTTGTTGACTTCTGGCAAGATGATTAACCCAAGAATGTATTATCCTCCTGCTCACTACAATATTCTTATTTAACTTTATAACATATTTTAAAAGTTGAATTGAAAAAAAGATCTATACAGAACTAGAATCTAGAAAATGGTAATGGCCATCACCAATTCATCCCCTTAATACCTAATATGAAGGAAGTTTGCCTGAGAAAATAGGCGGAAGAAGAATCTTAATTCAGAATTTAGGCTTTTGACAATCAGGAGTATATATCAGGTTCTACTTTTACAATAAGAATCAAAACTTCATTTACTCCCAGCTTGGATTTGATCATAGTTAGAACAGAACAGGGACATTGTGTGACTGGCTCCTAATCATAGCCTAGCAAAGATTTACATACTGCTCTACAAAAATCCGGGGATAAACTTTGGCATGAAGTCTATGTCGAGTTAAAAAGCAGTAAAAATTCAGCGGATTCAGAAAAAGCTCTTTATCCCTCACCTTAACTGTCCCAATAGAATTTAAGTAGAGGGCATGCTCCAGGAAGAGAGCTATCACCATAGATAACTACATTATGATTCGAATTAGGTATGGCAGACAGGGAGGTAACCAGCCTGTTTCTGAGTGGTCTAGCAAACATCCATTTACCAAACCTTTACTCTTTTTAATCTTTCTGTAAATTGCATCCCTCTCCTCTTAGGTCCCAGGCCCCTAAACCCTTCCCATTAGTTCAAGAAGACATATATACCTCATTTTGCTTGATTGTCTTTGGGATTTTCAAGTTGGTGTGGATTCTCCATACATATGTTATGAAATTTGATTTTCTCCTCAAAATCTGTCTCATGTCAATTCGTAGTCCAGCTAAAACGGACCTTGAGAGGTACAGGACTTCTTGCTCCCCAACAGGTGATAGGCCAGATTTGTCTTGTAGGCTATAGTTTGCTGAACTCTATTCTATGAATCAGAATGAATATCTTACCAACACACAAATAACAGGAGAACATTTTTAAAATTTTGCATTTACTCTCATGATTAAAGAGAAAATTGATTTTATCAAAACAGAGCAGACAGTGATGAAGATGAAAACATAAATGTCAAATTTAAAAATATAGTGCAGTTGGTGAACAGCCTTTTATATATTGAAGAATATTGAATAGATATAATTTTTGAATAGATATGATGACTACACCAAATGTTAGTAAGAATGAGGATAAATTCGATCACTCATGCTTTTCTGATGGGAATATAAAATGGTACCAGCTCTCTGGAAATGCCTGCATAAACCATAAATAAAAGTATCATAGATCACGGGAATAAGACTCCTTGAATACTTATCCCAAAAAAATGCTGAAAATTTTATGTAAAAACCTGTAAACACATATTTCTAGCAGCCTTATTCATAATAACCAAAAATGGAAGCAACTCAGATGTCTTTTGACTGTAAATAGTTGAACAAATTGTGGTACTCGTGCTATGGAATATTATTCAGAGTATAACATAAAAGGAATGACTATTAACACTGAAAACAACCTCGAGTAAACTCCAGAAAATTTTGTTGAGGGAAAAAAGCCAGTCTCAAAGAAGTTCTCTAAAGGTTACATACTGTGCCATTCCACTTATGTAACATGCTTGAAATGGCAAAATTATAGAACTGGATAACAGATCAGTATTTGTAAGGGGTTGAAGAGGAGGTGGATGGTAATGGATATAAAAAGACAACAAAAGGGAATTTTATGGTAAAAGTATTGTTCTATACATTGACTGTATCAAAGTCAACATAAAGTTTTATGTGATTTTTCAAGATGCAACCATGTGGGTACTTAGGTAAAAAGAACACAAAAACTTCATGTATTATATGTTTTTAAGATTTATTTTTATTTTGAGAGAGAGAGAGAGAGAAAGAGAGAGAGAGAGAGAGAGAGAACGAATACGGGGAGGGCAAAGGGATGAAGGGAGAGAGCAGGAATTCCAAGCAGGCTCCACACTCATCACAGTGCCTGACTCAAGGCTTGATCCCACAACCCTGGGATCATGACCTCATTTGAAATCAAGACTCAGATGCTCAACCACTGAGCCACCTAGGACCCCCTACCCTGTATTATTTCTTACAACAACATATGAATCTACAACTCTCTCAAAATGAAATGTCAATTAAAAAAAATAATGTAAAATAAAGACATCCCCGGATTCTTAGAGGGAAAAAGGGACTCTGCTTCTAGCAGAAGTGCTTTGCAAAAAGATATTAAGGGGGCTTGTTTAGGCTGAAATCAAGCGATATCAGAAAGTAATTTAAATCCAAACACCAAAAAAAAATAAAAATAAAATATAAAGGCATTGGTAAAGGTAATTAGCAGATTATTTTAAAAGACATTATAATTGCATATTTCTTCTCCTTCTTTCTCAACTGATTAAAAAGCAATTGCATAATACAATGTGTATATAATTATATACTAGCACAAAGGAGGTGGGTGGGAACAAAGCTGTATCAGAGTAAGGAAATGACACCAGATAATTAACTTGAATCCACAGGAACATATGAAGAGAACCAGAAGTAGTAAATTAGAAGGTTAGTATTACCAAATCTGCAAATATATCCTTTCCATTTTTCTCTCTCAGCAAATTTATAAGATTAAATATTAGATAAGATAATCATTATAGAAGGATATTGTTGAGTTTGCAACATATATAGACACAATATATATAACAAAAGTAGCCCAAAAAAGGAGGAAAGGAAAACTATAAAGGAGTAGCATTTCTATAACTCTGAAATTAATTTAATATAAATTTGAAACGGATTCTGTTAAGATAAGTATTATAAGTCTAGAATATATTAGAGGAGAGCCTTGATGGCTCAGTCAGTTGAGCTTCTGACTCTTGATTTCAGCTCAGGTCATGGTATCATGGTTCGTAAGTTCGAGCCTTTCATTGCTTTGAGTCTTGTGCTGTTAGCACAGAGCCTGCTTTGGATTCTCTCTTCCTCTCCCTCTCTGCCACTCTCCCACAATGAAGAAAAAAAATATTATGTAAAAATAGCATTAAAAATGAAAATAAAAAAATAAATTTGAACTGGATTCTGACAGACAAGATGAATATTATATGTACACCTAAGGCAATCACTAACACATTTAACACAAAAACATTGGGAAAAATTCTGAAAGGAATTAAAACATAACACTAGGAAATATTCTCTCAATGCAAAAGAAAGGGGGAAATGAGGGACAAAAAGACACAAAACATAAAGAAAAGTAGAGTCAAATAGCAAAATAAAATGATGTTATCAAACATAGCTAGGAATGTGAAGGGGATGAAACTATGTGATCAAAGGCAGAGACTGACATACCGAATAGAAACAATATTTTATCTACTAGAGATGTACTTTAGATTCAAAGACACAAGTTGGTTGGAAGCAAAAGCATAGGAAAAATTATTCATGCCAACAGCAACCGTATCAAAATTGGAGTGGCCAGGGAGCCTGGGTGGCTCAGTCAGTTAAGCTTCTAACTCTTGGTTTGAGCTCAGGTCACGAACTCATGGTTTTGAGAGATAGAGCCCTGCATCAGGCTCTGCACTAACAGCACAGAGCCAGCTTGGGATTTTTTTCTCTCTCTGCCTCTCCCTCACCCGTACTCTGTCTCTTAAAATAAAAAAATAAATATTTAAAAAAATAAAACAATTGGATTGGCTATAGTAATATTATGTAACATAGACATTAAAAGAAAAAAAAATGTTGGGGCACCTAG
Organism: Paguma larvata; assembly: GCA_030068075.1. Classification (NCBI taxonomy): domain Eukaryota; kingdom Metazoa; phylum Chordata; class Mammalia; order Carnivora; family Viverridae; genus Paguma; species Paguma larvata. Next base: position 55,499,359 of record CM057832.1, read on the forward strand.
GTGACTCAGTCAGATAAGCATCTGCCTTCAGTTCATGAGTTTGAACCCCATATGCGGCTGTCTACTATCCTTGCACAGCCTGCTTCAGATCCTCTGTCCTCTCTTGTCAGGAGGCATCTTGAGCACACAGGTTGAGAAGTCTCCCAGTGTGGATAAGGCAGATGTTGCAAGGTCTCCTGCCGACCAACTGGCACCCAATACTATCTCCTTCTAATAACCTTTCAGGCCAGGATTTCTTGAACTGCTCTAGTTGGCCTCAAGGAACAAAACACCCTTTGGTTTTTTGGCATTTGAAAAAAGGAACCTGGAGTGCGATGCCTTGATGGATAACATCTGAACGAGAGTAACCTGGCCAGAAGTAACCTCAAAGTTGTTTCTTGGAGATAGATTGCACGAATTGATCATACAGAATAGCAGTTATGAATTTGTTAAAAATTAGTGTAACTTACATAGATGTCAGGCCCCTATTGTGTAAATTCACTCACTCATAAAGAATAGAAACTCAGGCAAGCATTAGAAAATTATGTCTCTACCAAGTGAGTTGCACTTTCCCCCTTATGGTTAAGAATGCTGGACAGAATGATTCCTAATCTATCTATAGATGATTAACATAGGTCTTAAGGCAACAATGTATGTACCATCCACTTGCTCAAGATCACCATGACAACCCTGTTTTCTCCCCCTGCCTAAAACTTACCTAACTCTACTTCAAAAACAGTACATGTTCATTAACTTAGGAACAGAATCATAAAAATAGCTAGTTATCAATCTATGCTTACTGATACATTGTGACAAAAGTACTCCTTGATGTAATGTCATTTACTGTCTTTAAATAAAGACACTGAGATCAGCAGGGCAGAGTTGCCTGCCTGGTTCCAGTAACCTCGCAGCTCTCTCAACTCATTCATCGCGCCAACACCGTTCATCCTCCGGGGCACCTGAGAGTGCCGCAGCTGGACCATGGCACCCTCTCTCTTGCCTCTCCCTGGCTTGTGCTCTTTCTCTAAATTAAATAAATAAATAAATAAATAAATAAATAAATAAATAAATAAATAAAAGAAAACTCGTGTTACTAAAGAGAAAGAGGAACATTTCATAATGGTTTGAGGGTCAATTCACTAGATCTGTATAATAGTAATACATTCATCTAAAAACAGCCTCTCAAAAAACATGAAGAAAAACTGACTAAATGAAGAAATAGCTCAAGAGTAATAGTTGAGGTCTTTAATAGCCCACTTTCAACGTTGCACATACCAGCTAGACAGAAGATGACAAAGTTATGGAAGTTTTAGCAACACTAACAGACTACATAGGACACATAATCCCAAAACAAGACAGTACACATTTGTCTCAAGGGCAGGAACATTTGGAAGATTTTTTAAATGATCAAAACCATAAACTAACATAACAGTGTATATTAATTATACTTATGCTAAAAAAGTTAAAAACAAAAAATTAAAAATGTACAAATATACAGAAATCTAGCTCATACCAGCTCTGTCTCTCTCATATAAATAAATAGATACTAACTTAAAAACAATTTCATGTTGATACCCTTAAATTTTACCATAAGAAACTAGAAAAAAAAGAAACTACAGTGATGAAAGGCACAACTGACAAAAAAGAAGATGCATTTGACTTTATCATAATTCAAAACTTTTGTGCTTCGAAGGACATAACGGAGAAAGCGAAAACACACCTAGTAAATGATAAAACACACCTGCAATGATAAACATGACAAGGAAATTGTAGGCAGAATAAATAACTTTTAGACCTCAACAATATCAGTACAAATAACCCAACTGAAAATTGGGCAAAACAATTGAAACAAACATTTCCTCAAAAAGATATATAAAGGGAAAATAAGCATGTAAATGTAACTGAACACAGGTTCCTAGATGGCTTAGTTGGTTGAGTGTCTGACTCTTGATTTTGGTTCAAGGTCATGGGATTGAGTCCCACATTGGGCTTCATGCTGAGCGTGGAGCTTGCTTGAGAGTTTTTCTCTTTCCCTCTTTCTCTCTCCCTATTTCAAATAAATAAATAAATAAATAAATAAATAAAAAAATACATGTATTGAACATCATCAGTGAATAGAGTAATGTAAAGTAACACCCCAGTGAGATAGTGGGCTAGGTTGTCTCTCATAAGAAAGTACATATAATAGCAAGTACTTAAAAGGATATGGAAATATTGGAATCTTCATTCATTTTTGGCAGGAATTTGAAATGGTGTAGTCCTTTTGAAAACAATTTGAAATTATCCTAGGGTATAGAAATTCTACTTCTGGCATATATCCAAGAATAATGAAAACATACATCTATGCAAAAACCGTGAAGAATTGGGCTGGTTCATCTCTGTGTATTAAAGGACACAATGCGAAATGGTCACATTTGTAGGTTCGAAATAGTCAAATACTAGCAATTTCATGTTTTAGTCTACCATTGGCATGATATTCTAATAGAAAAATTATTGGGTCAACAACCATACTAGATAATTAGGAGAAGAAAATACCCATTTCTGTCCCAAAGCAGTAATGGTGAAATTTTCAAACTTGAGAAATTAAGAGTACTTTATTTATTACATTATCCATGTTGATAAGTTTTGTTTTTTTTTTTTTTAATTTTTAGCTTGAGCTCAGAATTCATTTTTCCATAAAAGCAACAGTATGCGAAATGATTACATCTGCACCAAGGCTCACAAAAATGTTTTCAACCTACATTGTAGCTGAACTATAGTAGTAATTTATCCACATACAATCACGTTCATAATAATGTTGCTATGGGGAGTAGAATATAGAGTTTATTTCTAATAGAAACATTAGAAAACACGGTTCCCGTGGAACCAGAACCCATGTCGCCTTTGTTGTTTGTTGTAGTGTGGATAAAACTGCTTTAAAAGACTGTTGGCATAAGAGCATGTTGTGCTTCAAGTATTCGTGGGTTGGGACTGGTAATGCATGCCATTACTGCTTTCAGCCTGGGGTCCTGAGAGTGTGGGGGTTAGGCCAGGCATATAGGGACTTGAACTGTGATCTATTTCAGCTGCAGATGTACTCAGTGCCTTTGATCAGGTCATTAAAATATTCTGTGACCAAATTTCTATCTTTGAGAAAAATCGACTTTCGAAGAATTTATTCAATGTGGTTGTTAATAAATAGAATGAAATTGATAAAGTATTTTTTATATAAATTTTTCTGTGGTTTTATAATGACTCGCATTAGTCAACTGACTTAACTCTATGGATCCAAAGTGCAGCGGAATACCATGAATAAAAGCAACAAAACATATTCCCTAAATGTACTCTTTGGTTGTTAATGTTTATGTATGCTTGTTTATTTTGTGTGAGTACTTAGAAGAGGGTATCTAGGAAAAAGAAGGGCAGAGCAACTGTAAGACAATACATACACAGAAACATAAACATACCCTACACTGTGGGAGATAATGTGACATGTTAAAAACAAGAGATAGAGAGTCATCTGGGTGGCTCAGTCAGGAAAGCCTTCAAATCTTGATATTGGCTCAGCTCAAGATCTGTCAGTCTTGGGATGGACCCCCGTGTCACGGGCTGCAATCCTCTGTCTCCCTGTGTCCCTCCTTGGCTCATGCTATCTCCCTCTCTCTCAAAATAAATCAACAAACTTAAAAAAAACGAAGAGATAGAGAAACTATTCTAGTAGGACATCAAAATAATGATTGTGATTGTCACATACTGTGCAATGTAGTAGATTATGGAATTGATATTAGAAAGGGATTTTTTAAATTCGGGACATTATATTTATTATATATACCTGATATGTAATATATGATATTAAACATTTATTTTTATAGTAAAGCAAAGCAGGACAAGGAAAGACAAACTGATAGTGACAGAAAACAGCCAGTAGTGTGCAAACTCTTTGTAGCTAATGTATAGAATATTTAACCATAAATAAGACACACCCTCATTAATGTAGCACTTGTATCCTCGATATAGCAAAACCTTGGTATTTCACTTTTAGTTCCTCTTCACTTTTTATAGATGAAAGTTATGGGCCAAATATGGCTAGGGGAACTATATCTATTCTTTTCTTTTTCACCCATGTTTGCCAGTCTTGCCAATCTGCTTACTTGACATTTTAATCCACATAGTTCCTATCTGGATGTTTAGCTTTGTGTTATTAAAAGACAATATATGATATTAGTTAAGAGACTGATTCTAACACTAGGCTCCCTGGGTTTAAATGCCAGCTCTGCATTTCTACTTGTGTGATCTTGAGCAAGATCCCTTATGTCTTAGAGACTAGATTCTTCATCTGTACAATTGGAAATGGAACAGGATTGCTGAGAGGATTAAAAGACTTCATGCATTTGGAATAGTTCTTGGAACATTTTCTTCCTTGAATAGATGTTCAGCCATTATTATTATTATTATTATTATTATTATTATTATTATTATCATCATCATTATTATCTTTTGCTAAGTGCTCTTCAAATACTGCTCATAATTTAGGTCCTACTGGCAAGCATAATAATGTTGGTAATGAAATAACAGAAAGCGGTGTTTACTGAACACTTAATATGTGTCAAGCATTGTACTAAGTGCTTTAAATAAATGATATCCACTGAACCTCACAATAACAGTGCAAAGCAATTTGAGGAACTTACAAAAATTACAATTCTAAGAAAGACATGTTAAAATTTGATTAGATCCAGATATAATACTTACTCAAAAAGAGATTAAATGATGTCCTTACAGTACTTACTATCACACATGTTACATTCCAAACAAGCCTGACCGCATTCTAGAGACTCCATTACGATCTTATCTGCCTCCCTGGACAGTAAGGTCCTATGATACAGTTTCTACCTCACTGCATAATACTTAGACTACAAGAAATTTATACACACTAGTTTACAGCTAGTAATTTTGTTCAATTACACAAACATTCCTTAAAACATTCTGGCAAGTGGCAAGGAGATGCTAACTATATGATAGAATAAAAAATCAACACAAAATTCAAAATGGCTATGAATTACTAGGGGATAATATCAAATCAAACCTTTATGACTGCTGGGGCACCTGGGTGGCTCAGTTGGCTAAGTGTTCAACTTCAGCTCAGGTCGTCATCTTGCTGTTTGTGATTTTGAGCCCTGTGTTTGGCTCTGTGCTGACAGCTTGGATCCTAGGGCCTGCTTCAGATTCTGTGTCTCCTTCTCTCTCTGCCCCTCCCCTGCTTGCGCTCTCTTTCCCTTTCTCTCTCTCGTTCTCAAAAATAAATAAACATTAAAAAAACACAAAAACTTTATGACTGCTTTGTTGAAGGGAAAGAACATATTACCCAGAGTTAGGAATAAAACTTGGTTATAGCAAAGCTTTATTAGGTTACAGAAGATGTGTAGATGTGTGTTTGTTGTGTTTATGTGTGTATGCACACATGCATGCACATGCACTTGTACATGCACAGAGCATTTTATCTTATTTCAGTGGCACTGGGCAAGACATGCACTATCCAGCTCATAGTCTGAATTCAGTTTATGTCTCCCTTTTCCAGTTGCCATGAGCGATATGAAATCAGACTAATTGTCACCTCTATGTTACTTTTTTTGCATTTTTAAGTTTTTGAATTGTAATCTTTGCATTTAGTCATTACATTGGTGTGGGTATGGAACTGAATATTTCCTTTAGTGTTGTGGGAAACTTCTGACTTAGGAGTACTTGATTCCTTGCTCCCCCTTCAATTCCAAGCAGGATGTGAGGCAACGATTTGGAATATTGAATTTTTTCAGTTCCCAAAGTTTGTGACCTTGATTCACTTAGATATGAATGGGAAATCCGAGACACATTGATAAGACAGAGAATCTGAAAGGCCATCCTACTTTCTATCTAGATCAACAGTTTCAAGGGATTTTATAGCAAGCATCTTACCCAAGAGATAGAAATGTATGTGTGTGTGTGTGTGTGTGTGTGTGTGTGTGTGTGTGTGTGTGTTTCCTTATGTGTGTGTGTGTGCATAATAAAATGTGCACATACCAGTTTGAAAAATTATTTTTGGTACAAACATCTGCCAATTAGATATAGATTTATTTGAACTATTTTCTAGGACTAAAATTGTCTTATCTACTTCCTTATTTGTTTTTGTGATGATTTAAAACAGTGCTAATATAAAAGAAGGTTTAAAAAGAACAGACAAAATAGATTAATACTTAATTAGAAGGATAGAAGAAAATTCACCAGAGGCCAACATTGTATTGTAACATGAAGCTTTCCTTGAAAACCTATGCATCTTCCTAATAAGAGTAATTCTAAAGATAGTTCCCCTGAAGGGTTTTTCTAAAGAGATGGGTGAGTGGAGGAAGAGTGGACACAGAACAGAGAGTTCTATAGTGCCCACTAATACAGTGACAATTCACCTAAGAGTGAAAATTACTAACTTTAAATTTCACCACCTTGAGTTCCATGGCTATCAGAGCTTATCATTTTGCTTCCGTCACTCACCACATTTTATTTGAACAGAATGTAAATCTTTTACTTACTTACTAGCTGTGTCTTTTATCTTCCATTCATTTCTTATTTATTTACTCAAAAATATGTATTCATTGCCCATTAGACTGTAGACACTAGGAGGAGAGGAGTGTAAATACACAGACCCTATCTGTGGTAGACACTGTCAGTGCCTGAGCCGGGATGCTCAGACATTATTACTGGGTACTTTGTGATCCCTCTGCCGGTCTGCACTTACATTGAATATCCCTTGTGCCAGAACTACAGACAGCCCAACTATCCTCCCAAAGCAGCCCCAGAGTGATGGGAAAGCCCTTTGGAAGAAGCCTTTACCAATGACTCTCCAGAGTTAGAATTCCCTAGATTCCGTTCCCTGTTGGTGGAATAAGATTGAGGCATATATATTGTAGAATTTCTCAGACTTTTCCTGGGGGAACTGGGCTCCATTTGGCCACTGTAGTAATTAACAGTACACCCGCTAAGAAACTTAGCTCTTATCCCTTCCCTGTATGACATTCCCTCTCCTCTTCTCCACTGGTGTGAACCACACCGCCCAAATAAATTGCTCTCATTCGAATCTGTCAACATATTGAATCTATTTCTGTTCTCCCACAAGTCTGAGTACCATTGGCCTAATGTATGACTTTGCTTTTGCAAGTTTTTCGGCCTTGACTTGAAAAGTGAGTTAATAGATTTGTAGTGATTTAAAAGATTTATTTGTCAAATATTTTATACTTAAGGAATTAAAATATGTTTAATTAGGGGCACCTGGGTGACTCAGTCGGTTAAGTGTCCAACTTCGGCTCAGGTCATGATCTCACAGTCTGTGAGTTCGAGCCCAGCGTCAGACTCTGTGCTGACAGCTCAGAGCCTGGAGCCTGTTTCGGATTCTGTGTCTCCCTCTCTCTCTCTGACCCTCCCCCACTCATGCTTTGTCTCTCCTGCTCTCAAAAATAAATAAAAACATAAAAAAAATTAAAAAATAAAATAAGTTTAATTAAATTAAAATTTTTAAGGACAATATTTATTTTGATTATAGTCTTTAAAATATCAAAACAGCATTTAAAAATCATGGGTCTCTTTAAATTTCAAATATTTTGTTTTTTTAATTTACTTTTTTAAGTTTATTTATTTTGAGAGAAAGAGATAGTTTAAGCAGGGGAGGGGCAGAGAGAGAGGGAGAGAAAGGGAATCCTAAGCAGTCTTCACACACCATCAGTGTAGAGCCCTAAGCAGGGCACAAACCTACAGACCATGAGATCATGACCTAAGCTGAAACCAAGAGTCAGATGCTTAACCAACTGAGCCACCAAGTGCCCCATAAATTTCGATTACTTTGGATTATCAAACTGGAAAGAAAAGTGAAGGCACAATTTGAGTATAATAAGACTAGAGCCATACACAAAAAATAGTATAGTCATATTTGTGCTTTGAAAATATTTTGTGCTTTAAGAGTATTTTTTCAAAACTTTTTTTTAGGTTTATTTATTTATTTTGAGAGAGAGAGACAGGGAGGTGGTTAGGAGTGGAAAAAGAGGGAGAGAGAGAGAATGCCAAGCAAGCTCTTCCGGCTTGACACAGGGCTCAAACTCATGAACTATGAGATCATGACCAATATCAAGCAGTCAGATGCCTAATGACTGAGCCACCCAGAACACCCGATTGACAGTATTCTCTTAGCATTTGTTTATGAACTCTTCATTTATTTAAAACATATGTGTTTAATAATGCAACAGGTACTAAGTTGACAAGTAGAGATACAAACATGAAAAAAAGCAAGACATGCGTCCTAGCATCAAACATAGGATATCTCTATGAGAGCTAGGACATTCCTACCAAAAAATAAACTTTATGGAGACTTTTAAATAAGTATCGCCATAAATATCGCATGGAAAAACAAGGTATGAATATTTATGGTTATCAATTTAGGACAAAAACATAAACAAATGCCACTTTCACTATACCTTTCTCATTTCCCAAGAACTTTAGTGAGAGAAAGAAATATGTATTTCTCCTTGTTCCAAATAAATGGCACAGTGCATTGTAAGATGTGAGTTCTCCACCTTATATGTACCTGCAAAATTCTCCCAAGTGAAGATTACTATTGAAGCATTTATTCTATCTTATATACATCATGGGTAACTGGATTAATATTATTGTTTCTAGTGCTTTCAAAATACATGCTTCTATTCAATATGATTGAAAGACTTACTTATCTCTTCGGAGATGGGGTACCTGAATGGTAGGTTAAGTGTCTGACTCTTGATTTCCACTCAGGTCATGATTTCATTGTTTGCAGGGTTCAAGCCCAATGTCGGGCTCCGCACTGACAGCACAGAGCCTGCTTGGGATTCTCTCTCTCTTCCTCTCTCTCTGTCCCTTCTTGCCAACGTTCTCTTTCTCATTCTCTCTCTCTCTCTCTCAAAAATAAATAAATAAACTTAAAAAAAAGGGAGGGTAAGTCCTCATCAGTGCCTAACTTTTCAAGAGGCCCGGATATATGCAAACAAATATTCTGTCAAAATACAGAAACCGTATTTCCATTCTAGGCTTAGATTTAGCAATGAGGTCACTGCTACACTTACATTTTATGAAAATCAAATTTCAGAATCTAAATTTTATTTCTCAAAAATATAAAGAAATTGGTTGGTATTTGATAACCTTGTCTGGAACAAAACAAAAGAGAGTAGTAATTATATTTTATTCACTTAGCAGCCTCCCAAAATTGGCTGAAATGCTCCTTTGAACTACTATCACAACCATCTCTTTCTGCCTAACCTGAATATGTCCCTGGTAAATCATATGCTCATGTAAGTTTTCCATTACCAAGTCGTTTTCCTGCCTCTCTTTCCAGGATATCTTGACTTTATTTCTGTGTTCCAAAAGTTGCTTCTGCCAGCGTGATAGTTACTTTACTCTGTCCTGCTCTCACATTTTAAGTTTTTCCTGCTACATCGGAGTTATATTACACTTTTTCTGAAATTATGTGCATATTTTCAGAATTTGTCCCTCTTCTGAGGGACATCTGAGTTATAGTACACTTTTTCTGAAATTATGTGCATATTTTCAGAATTTATCTCTCTTCCTCTGATCATTTTTGATAAACAATAATATGTATTAATATTTAAAATGATGGTAAATTCTACTGGCTTCAAGGAAAATGACATAGACAATGCCCAAATAAGCACCTGCCATTAAAGTTAAAGATGAGGAAAATGTTGATAGACTTAACATTTTTTGGATCACCAGCTTTTCGTCTCAACATATTGTTGGCAAAGTGAGAAAAATGATTTTATTGATGAAGTTTATCTCTGACCTCCATTATATGCAATATACATTATGCATGCTGTACAAAATCTGATAGTGAAGGAAGAAGGAATTATCTTCCCTTTAGAACTTTACAGAAGTTAGAGTAACTTAGTTATCAGAAACAAACAGGAAAATTCTAAAAGGAAGGAAATTCGTATTATGATCAGGGAAAAGCAGACTTACTGCAATAATAAGAAGAAAATAATAAATGTTGCAAGGACAAGAGAAGAAAAAGAGTTTTAGTTTTTTTTAACATTTGTATTTATTTTTGAGACACAGAGAGAGACAGAGCATGAGCTGGGTAGGGGCAGAGAAAGGGGACACAGGATCTGAAGCAGGTTCCAGGCTCTGAGCTGTCATCACAGAGCCTGACGCGAACCATGAGATCATGACCTGAGCCGAAGTTGGACGTTCAACTAACTGAGGCATCCAGGTGCCCCGGAAGACAAAGATTTTTAAAGCAGTAGAGGTGATTCATGTCATGTAAAAAAATAAGGCACAGATATACAGATGTACTCCTACCCTCCCCTCTGCTTTTCTAGGACAGCGTTGTAAAATTGAAGTACATATGTGGAATGGGAGAAGGGAGGGCATAAGATAAGGAGTCAGTAATTTCTGCATATCTTTTTTTCTTTTATCTTTTGCCCTTGTGGGTGAGATAAGGCCTCCCAAGCAAGGATCTCTAACTGCACATGACTTTCAATTTTTAAACTACTTTTCTTATCTTAAGCCTAATTAAAGTATTTATGGAATGATCAAGGTATTTCCCCTGTTAATAAAGAGGAAAGAACAGAAGTAAACTGTTGGTAAACATTAATAAGACCGTTGGGTGGCTCAGGTCAGAATGATGCTAGCAGTAGCATATCAGGAGCAGGAGACACATGCATTTAGAGAAAGGACATTAGATCCTCATGGCCCATGTGTCTCTTCAGGTGAGGATGTTATGTTTCCACTGATAACTTTGATGTCTTTGGTTTTATTTTATGAATAAAAACCAATTTCTGGTACAGTTGGCAGATCAAACATATAGGGCATCGACTTGCTTCCCGAATCACACTAAAATGTCCAAAAATGTATGAAAATCTATACTTCCATCCATAGATGAAAATATGGAAAAAGGAACACCATTAAATTTTGGAAAATGGAGCACAGATGAACATATGATAAGTGATTAGCACCAGAACAGAGGGCATTCTCATGTAGAAGTGGGGAGACCTCTGCCATAAGCACATTTGAATCACAGAAACAAGATACTGGAAGTGCCTCTGACAGTATGCTGCTTGGAGAGCTGATGAAAAGATGGATTGTTTGGAGAATCTATAAAAGAAAGAATGGCCTGCTTTGAATTACCTGGTCAGTTGTCTGAAGAGGTTGAACCACACAAGACTCTGGACATAGGGTCACCAGTTGTAGAGAGGATGGAGTTACTACGCGGCAAGCCAGGGCTCTGTGAAAGCCACACGGAAAATGGTAAAAACCACTTCTCATACTCAGCTCTGAGAATACCGGATGCCTAGCTTATAGCCTAATGAGCAGGTTTTATTATTATTATTATTATTATTATTATTATTATTATTATTATATAATGTTATTTATTATTACCAATTATTATTAAAAATTCCTCTTTAAAGGAACTGAGAGATGTATAAACTTTGACAGTTCAAGTTTCCCCCAACAAACAGTTCAATTTGATCACCATACTCGGAAGCCTAGCAGTCAACATATCTAAAAATGGGGAACGATTGGGTGTTTATGAACCAAGAAGGAGCTGAAAAAGAATTCAAAAATGTTCTTGAAAATTAAAATAACCTAAGAAAAATTAAAATTGCAATGGAAGTGTTGGGAAGCTCATTAACAGAAACAAAAACAAAAACAACAACAACAACAAAAAAGTAAAATACCTGAGGAAAAAACTTAGGTGACCCCATAGAAGATATCCAATGTTCAAATAGTAGAAAGGGGTAACAGTGAAAAATAGAAAGGGAAAACAGTGAAAGAGGAGAAAAATATATCAGTGTCACTAGAAGCTAATTATTTGTTACACGTGGTGGTAGAATAAATACTATCGAGTCATTGTAGGACAGAGTGAAGACATGGACTCCAAGGCCTGGTTTCAGGCATTTATATGCTGGTGTCATGTCTTTAGATTTAAATTTAAATGTCTTTTCTTCTTTTTTTAATTGTATTTATTGGGGCAGCTGGGTGGCTTAGTGGGCTAAGCATCTGACTTCTGCTCAGGTCACAATCTCACCACTTGTGAGTTTGAGCCCCACCGTCAGGATCCCTGCTGACATCTCAGAGCCTGGAACCTGCTTTGGATTCTGTGTCCCCTTCTCTCTCTGCCCTTCCCCCCTCCTCTCTCTCTCTCAAAGAGAGCATGAATGAGGGAGGGGCAGAGAGAGAGGGAGAGAGAAAGAATCCCAAGCAGGACTGTGCTCCGCAATGAGCTGGATGCAGGGCTCTATCTCAGGAACTATGAGGTCATGATTTGAGTAGAAATCAAGAGTCAGACACTTAACCAACTAGCCTCCCAAGAGCCCCTAAATTTAAATTTGTTTTAATTTCTTTTTCTTGCAGAAATAATAACCAACTACCTTATAGGGTTGTTTTAAGGGCCAAATAGCTAAATATAAAATACAAAATTGAAAACAAACAACACACAAAGAGCCGTATCTGGCATCAAAGTTCTTTTTTTTTTTTTAATAAGTATAGTTGACACGCTATGTTACATTAGTTTCATGTGTACAACATCATGATTTGACAGCTCTGTTCATTCCACTGTGTTGGTAAGTATAGTACCATCTGTCACCATACAATGTTATTACAATACCATCCAGTATATTTCCTATCTGGGAAGTTCTTAATAAATGTTGACTACCATTATTATTTTATTTACAGACCTCCAAGGCCTCAAGAAGTTTACTTGTTTTCAGTTGATTGTCATAGAACTACTCTAAGATAAGGGCCATTAAAAATGAAGCCATAAATCAAGAATAAGGTAAAATGAAAATAAAAAAGACCCAATGCAGAAAGAAAGGGTTTTGATAGGAAACCCTCTGATGAAGCTGAAAGTAGATCCCAAGATGACACAATAACAGTTATCCCATAGGACTGAAGAGCAGACTCCAGATTGGAGAAGAAAAGAAGAGAGATTCAGGAAGTGTTCATCTAGAAATAAGTTAAACCAATGGATCATGTGATATGTGAACAAAGTGAAATTATAGGTACACCTCTGGAAGAGAGTTATGGGATGAATTAACAGTAAGTAACATGTAACTAAATGCAGGCAAATAGAGAATAATTATTAAGTACAGTTGAAAAGTTGTATGAAAAGGAAATTAATTAGTAATGTAAAATATCACTTTAATAATGAATAAGATGTATGTAATCATAACCATGTGCACATTCAATATTGATCTAGTAAAAATATTTGAGTAATGTCATTGGGAGCATGTGGGTACGTGAATTTGACATGGTGAAATTTGGCAATAAGAAAATGAAATTCTCCTTTTTTCACAGTAGGAATTCAATAGATGATATCTGAAACTGAAGAATTTATCTGTGGATATATATGATATATATCTATGTGATACATTAGATATTAGATATTAGATATTAGATTAGATATTATATATCTAATATATAATATAAAAAATATATATTATATTTTCATGGTTTGCGAGTTTGAGTCCTGCACTGGGCTCTGTGCTGACAGCTCAGAGCCTGGAGCCTGCTTCAGATTCTGTCTCTCCTCTCTCTTTGCCCCTTCCCCGCTCACACTGTGTGTGTGTGTGTGTGTGTGTGTGTGTGTGTGTCTCTTTCAAAAATAAATAAACATAAACAAACAAACATTAAAAATAAAAAGAAAAGAAAAGCAATCTGTTGTTGCTGGAAAAACAATATTTCCAAAGATGTTTGCTGAGCTGTTTCTTTCTAACTCCTAATGAACGAAAGCACAGGCAATTGTTACTTTTAGGGAAATACAGATAGTGGAAGGTTTTGGGATACTGTCACTCATACTCCTTTCCAGAGGTCTGTGGGAATCATTCAAACCAAAGTTGCAAAGATATCTCTGTAAGGAGATACTCATCGGTATGACATTTAAAAATGTAGACCACATAGCTGAGAAGACAAGGGATACAAGATGATCAATCATTAGGTGAATTAAATTCTGCCCTTTCAAAATGGACTCTATAAAATTTCATAAAGAAGAAACATGTCAGTATGACCTGTAGGCCAGTTTATCAAAGGTAAGAGGTGTTCAAGATTAAGGGATGTATTATACCAGAGTTAAATTTCAAGAGATAAGTTGAGTCTTCATTTGCCTGACCACAGAGATATTCAAATAGATTGTGTGCACTTGATTTTTTAGCAAAATGTTATCATTATCATAACCAGAGGTATTTTTGAAGAAGGAATTAATTCCTCTGCAAGAACATAGAATACAATTTAATAGAAGAGGATCTCTGTAGAGGGAGGAGGTGTGAAGAAGTTTAGGAAGATATTGCAAGAGTCTAGTTATTAATAAATAGTTTTCTTGTATTAGTGATTATGGGAATCTCATAACATTTGTACCCAAACATAATTCAGTGATATTAAATTTGATTACTACAAAAAGTGACCAAGATAACTGTGCAGAATGAAATTACAATTAAATTACAATCAGGCATTATTTCGAGAAGAAATGGAACAATTAATGAGAACCAGATGTGAAATGACCAGAAGAGAATTTGCTTTGTTACTTTATCCATACCCACATCAAAGGGCAGATTTAATCAGTTTTGAATTTTGAGCAGCCATGGCAATCTCAGACTACTAGATGAAAATACTTTCTTCAGTAACATCTTCCTATTTACTAATTCTTCCATATAAAGAAAAGTTTCATTACAGTTAACCTCATTTTAGTATGCTGCAGAGAAATATCATTGACCCCTTTCTTAATACCCAGTGGAGAAACTGACAGTTGGCTCCCTTTCTTTAAAATATAACTATTTTTACACTTGGTAACTATTATCCAGTATCCTCTCAACCTATCCAAGTTACCCTAACCTATTCTCAGAGGCCAAGTTTCCCAACACTTTAATTATCTTCTGGCTCTTAACTGAGCACACTTCAATTTGACCACATCTTCATTTTGCTCCTAAGCTAAGAATTGGAGATATTATTCTAATAAGGGTTTGACTAGTGTTGAGTATAATGAGATGATCATTTTTCAATTATAGTATTTTCCAGTGTAATGTGTGCTTGTGCTTTACATTTTACTCACTCACATTGTAGTGTTTCTAATTCATAATTGACTGAGGATAAGCTATGACCTCTAGATCTTTTTCTATTCTAATTATAGATAACTTTAATGTATCAACAACTGAGGTTTCACAATCTATTGGGAGTATTACTTCTTTATGCTTATTTTTTCTCGAAATTATTTTGTTCTTTAATATTTGTAACACATATTTTATCCTTTAAAATTTATGATTCATATCTTGCCATTAATTATACATAGAAGAATATAATTACTTGAAGAATAACAAAAAGCCTAAATTCCACTACAGGTTTGACTTAATTAACCATCAATTTGGAAAAATCAAAACAAGTAAACATTTTTTTAGTATTCTCTCCATAAATAAGAATGATATAAGAAGACATATCTAAGATTTCTGTATCTCTAACTCTTATAATTAACAAAAATATTTTCTATATATAAGATAAATGTTAAAGGAATATTTAGTGAGCATCTGCTTTCCTTCCATGTGCCAATCAACAAGTCTGAAAGTCTCGAGAGAGGAGTGTGACTGGCATATTTGAAGAATAGCAAAGAGGTGGGTTTGCCTGGAGCACAGTGATCAAGAGGAACAATTTTATAAATAAGGTCAGATATGTAATGGGACAGAGAAGAGATCACGTAGTACTCTGCAGAGAGCAGTAAAGGCCTACCCTCCACTTTAAGTGGATAGGTACCACTGGAATATTTTGAGCTCAAAACTGACATGATCAAATGGCATCACAATGGATGCTCTGTTAAAATAGACCAGCACGATGCAAGAGCAGTGATCATTGTGGAAGCTTTGGCAGTAATTCAAATGAGAGATCACGGTGAGAGTCTGTTGCTTGGTAACTTGGACTAGAGTAGTAGTAATAGAAGGGTCAAGGATTTCTAAATAATATATACATATATTTGGCTTAAAAATATTTAGTACAAAACTTTTTTACTGAGGTGAAATTGGTATATAAAATTATATAACTGTCAGGAATACAACATTGTATTTCAGCATCTGTATACACTACGAAGTGGTCTAAATACAAAGTTACAGCAGACAGACTACCTGATGGATCAGATGCATTGTGTAGAAGAAAGAATGCAATGATTATATAGTCATATGAATGTATGATTCATCAGGGCAGATATCCTTTCGTAAAAAACTTCAGGTATATTTAGGATTTGTATTTCCTATTAGTTTTAAAGCTTTCATCTTTCACACATTGCTAAAGGAGACAAAGATTCTACCATCAATCCATGAAAACAGTTTTTACAGAAGTAAGTAAAATGTATTATTTACTTGGAATAATTTGGTTAAAGTAAACTCACCTCTGTATCCAGGTGGTGTATCTCCATCTCTGTTTATATTTCTATCACTATCTCTACATATACAACTAAATCTATCTGTATTTATCTATGTAGAGATAGAGATCGATTTAATTTCAATACATAATCTTGTGTAACTACTACACTGATGAAATTAGAATTTAATTATAGTCATTCTACTCTCCAATAATCAATGCAAAACCTTTCTGCCACTTGGACTTTCTAACTCTAAAACGAGCTCTTGTTCTCTTTTTACTATGTAAGGATGCAAAACTGATCAATGGGTACAAATTCTCTGTAGGAAAGTTGATGTTAAAAATCTCAGCTAGTGTTGTATTGAGTTTTGCTAGTCAGTTATTAGGTTATCTGAGGGAATCTTTTCTGCATCTTCAGATAATTTCATTCGTAGGGTTAATAGTCCACCCTGTATGGAAAGTCCATTCACACATGACTTGTTTTTTTTTTTTTTTAATACGATATGTAGTTCCCATCACTAAGAAAGAAAATATAGGCTAATATTGCTATCAATACTTTTAGACGCAGGAAATTCAAGAAGTAGACTTTCAGAAGGGGTGATGAAAACTGGCCTACAGTAATAATCATAGCACTTAAAGTCTGTTCAATTTTTTATTATTGCTTTTACTTTACACCCGCTGTGTTCATACTGTGCAGCTCTGAGAATGCATTAGCTGTGAGCATCAGAACATCCAGCAGCTCAGTTAACAACACATTCCAGTTACCGGGAGTCATCAGGACTCAGCAGACAGTGTGTTAACAAAACACAGTTATTGAGCAAGGCTAGAGGACGCAAAAGAAAATTCAAGTCAATCTTTGGGAATTCACAGAGATCTTTCTATATTCATTCTTGCTAGAATCCTGGCCTTCTAATCGACAGATCTTGACCGGAGAGAAACAAGTCTTTCTTTTTTATTATACTGTGACTGTAAAAATCTGCCTTAATAATAAGTGATTTCAATTTTAAAGTTAAAAAGATGCAGGATGCACAAAATACACACAGGCACATCTAAACGCACGCATACACACATGCACAAGCACACACACACAGACACCACCCCCATTTCTCTGACCACTGTCTCAGGCGCCAGTGTAGTTTTCCCTAAGGATTCACTTTGAGGTGACGTTTGGAGTTTCACATTCCTTTTTGTAGTTACATCAGTGAGACACACTGACAAAATTTCAGTAGGGTGGCAAATTGTTTTACATTTGTGTGTGTTCGAGTTTGTCTATGATGCTCTTCTTAGACTGAAACATTTGACAGCTCAGTGAGTATGATGTGTTATGCACAGCATTTAAAAAAAATGTGTCTCCCCTGAGCTAATAATGTTATGATGAATGTGATTCCCTCTTTACTCATTATTTTGGTTAAATCCAATAAAGGGGACACTTGGAAGGTATATATGTTATCTGGGTGACCAATGCCACGTTAAAATATATCAGGTACTAGCAATTTATCTGGAATTATTTTAGTTAGAAGTTTCTTAGGAATAAAGAAAAGGAAGAATATTTAGCAATAAGTTCAAATCACTTATCCTTTCCATTATATCATTCATTCATTAGTTCTTTCCCCCCATGTTTTATTGAATATTATTTAGTGTCCTTTAAACATTTCGACTATAGAACACTTTTTTTTTCCACACATATCGCTAAGTTAAAGAACTAGGGTACTTGAGTTCACTCTTTGCAAAAGCATCGTGTGGTAGTATCTGTTTTGAGACGTGAGCTCTGAATTATAGTCAGTTAGTTGCTTTCAAAGCAATTCTTTGACCTACCACATCGACTGGAACAACATGCTTTTCTTGGTTATTTGTGTTTTCTTTTTCTTAATTTATTATTTTATTATGTAGTTACTGAATACCCTCTGTTAGACACTGGGAATGTAATAACGAATAAATACAAACTTTATCCTTGTGTTCATAGAGATTAAAGTTTCGTTGGGATTGCAAAAAATCTTGACCCTAAATGTTTCAAGAGGCTGTGTGGGAAACAAGGTCTGAATAGTCCTGGAAAGCTGGAAGCTCTGACTTTGCAAAGACAAGAGACAAGCAAGCAAGGACAAAGGCAGGAATATACAAAGTCATCAGCATTGATGATGGCTTTGTGGAATATCAATCGTCAACGACTAGCCATCTTTGATGCTACTCAGTTGTGACTTGTTGCTATTTAAGACAAATAATTTCAATTGATTGAGTTACATAAACCAGCTTATCTCTTTTAAAAGAGGGTCCTATGTATCCCAACACATTTGCTCTCACAGCAAAATGCTTGCATCCAACTTGGAGTACTCACTTTACTTGGTGCTTTGTATCTGAGATAAGGAAGCTTTCCCTGTATCTATCTTATCTCTTTCTCACCATTGTAACACTAGCCCAACTGACTTCACTATTTCCACCCACTTAGCAGCCCTGTGAGGAATGAGGTCAGATTCAGGGAGGAGGGCTCTCACTGAGAGTGTGGCACAGCTAAGCGTGGTGGGCACATAAACTAGCAAAGAACTGAACTGACATTGTGTTCTGTTGACTCAGGGCTACTGTGGACATCACCTATTTTAAGCCTCTGAGGCTGTAGATTTAGTCGTATGTATATTATATATATATAAAGGTTTAAAAGTCGTAGTCCTTTATATATATATATATAGATATAGATATAGATATAGATATAGATAGATATAGATATAAATATATATAAAGGTTTAAAAGTCACTGAATTTTCTCTTTTTATTATACTTCTAATTTTCGAAAGGTATTTATTTGTCTAAAATTGTGTTGCAGTAAGAGAGGAATTGGCACTATTTGATTGGACATAAAATAATTTTAATGCAGTTTTCAGCATCTACCTTTGCCCAACATCCATCCAGGTTTTTTCTGATAAGCACAGGCCAGTTTTGTTTTGGGAGCCACAAGTACCCCCTTGAACTTCTTTTGGTGAGACTGTTTAGAGGTTTCTGTCTTCCACTAGAGAAGTGATTTGGGGCATATAACCCCAAAAGCATCTTTTATTATTATTGTTATTATTATTGAGAAGACAAATGTTACAAGTAGAGCTAAGATAACTCTGGGAGAAGATTACAATTTCAAATACATTAGTGAATACAGCCCTCACTGAAAAGTAGATATTTAAATAAAGACCTGAAGGAAATGAGGGAAGAAGCCGCGAGAGCCATATGGGGAATTGCAATGGCACGGAATTAGAATGTGCCTGCTGCGTTCTGAAACTCTCAAGGAGGACTTTTTTTCTTTTCCTTTTTTCCTTCTTCTTCTTCTTTTTTTTTTTTTTTTGCAAAGAATAAAGATAAGAGAAATAGGAGAGATAAGACAAGATACTGTAATGACTTCCTATTTCACTTGTAATTAGGTGAGAGGCAACTGGGAAATTTTATGCAGAAGACTGATATAATCTGACTTCTACTTTAATAGGATCATTTGGATACAATTTTGAGATAAGGAAAAAAATAAACCCTCAGCTCTAACAAGGGTAAGTGAAGAGTTATTGTTATGGAGAAATGATTGATCATATCATTTGTTCACATTTATTTGATCGCTAGCTGCTTTTATAATTTCTTCCTGTAAGTAGAATATAGAGTTCCCCATTGCACTGACCATGGGTTTGGAAAGAGACCTGTCTTGATCAGTGAAACCTGAGCTTTTGTGACTTTTGCGATATTTAAATAGAAGCTTTAACTGCACTTGTGTAGAGTAATGCTTTTCCAGCCACCCCTCTACTCCGCCCTCAGGCAATTGTCATCCTCCATGAGGCCAGCATGCCACAGATAGTAGCTGTTTCCTTCTTTCTTAATTCTAGAATAAAAGGATATGATGTCCTTACCCAACTATACCACAGTAAGCTAGGCTAGGCCCAAAAAGTTCAGCAGAACTTAGGAGAGCTGCAGGTATCCCTGACCACCTACAGAATGAATTTTTGTTGCCGAACATCACTGAGATTCAGAAGGTTGTTTGTTGTCACGGGAAAATCTTAATACAGGTTGGGATATTGGAATGCCTCAGCCAAAGGATGATGGTGCTTTAGGTCAGGATGGTAAGACTTCAGATGTACTTTGATGGTACAAACAATAGGATGTGTAGATATTTTCTGAGAATGAGACTTCTGGCTGGACTGGGAATTTATGACGGCAAAACTATTCAGATAGGTTTCAAATTACACAAAGTTACTCTTCAATACTAATAAAAGACTTTCAGACACAAATATGTGTATTTAATTAAGTTATCATTTTGTCGGTGATGTATTCCTAAATATCTCTACTTTCAGAATATAGCCTGTTTATGACTGAAGATTGTGGACTTCAAAATCCTTATGACACTCAGCTGTTAATGACTACCTTCTAAAGAATGATATAGCAGTTATATTTTATAATGTATATGTTTGTAGCATGCTTAAAATTACATCCTTCAGATTTAAATTTTCCAATATTTTGCATGAGTGAGGTATACAAACATATATAAGCTTACTCTATGTTTTATAAAAGCTTTATCAAATCTCCCCTTTAGTATCTATTGTTAGAAATGAAAGCAATTTTAGTTCCTTTCTACATCTATGAGACAATATTTCCATGCCACATTCACTAGATATTTCATCAGACTAAGTGAGAAAATTGAGCTGTTGTCTTTCTTCCACTTCTGTACTCTCAGGTAGTTCATAAGCAAAATCTAAGTAAATACAGCTTCTTGGATACATTGCCATAAGTTTAATAAGAAACTAAAATGAATTAAGAATCTTAACTTGTGTCTGCATTCTTACTCTATGACAGAACACACTTGGAGAAATCATTCCTTACAGACTTTTCATTTTTCTCAGGCCGTGTGTAGGACAAATGCATTAACATTTAACTACATATATACCCTGAAAATACACATTCAAAAAGCCTAATGTGCCCTTCCCTAGTCATGTTTCTGAAAGATCATTAAAGTTATATTCCTGAAAGAAAATTTCCCATGTTCAACAAATTAGGACCTCTGACAGCACCATTGAGATTTTAATAATGTTTTCTGTTTGGTATTCTATAGAGATGTCTTTACTTAGGGCAAAGAAAATTGGCTGAAGATATACTCATATCTTTAGATTTCAGTAAAGAACATTTATTTTTCCATAAGCATCAGACAATTGAATGAGTCAAGTTCTTATTAAACAATCCTACTTTGTTTTCATTTAATTAAATGGTTCGATGTGTCAAGTTTCTAGAGACTGCCTACCTCCTAGTCACACTGATCTATGCTAGCGATTTTCTAGGCTCAACAACATCCTTTTTCTTGACTGATCAGTAGTGTGATTGTAGTGGTAGCACAACATTTCCAAAGACACAGACTAACGGTCTGTGAGAAAATATACACTTTTCCCCTGTCTGTACTGTCCATATTGCTAACCATTTCTAACACTGCCAAGGGTGAGAGTAACAACTTTGTATTTCCTGCTTCAACATGTGAATATGTGTTTGTGTGTGTGCCTATGTGTGCGTACATGTGTTTGTGTGCATCTGATTTTCAATGGAATATCTTCAGAATAATCATGGATATAGACTGGTTGATTTATGAAAATCAGAAAGCAAATGGGGCGCCTGGGTGGCTCAGTTGGTTAAGCGGCCGACTTCAGCTCAGGTCATGATCTTATGGTCTGTGAGTTCGAGCCCCAAATCCGGCTCTGTGCTGAAGGCTCAGAGCCTGGAGCCTGTTTCAGATTCTGTGTCTGCCTCTCTCTCTGCCCTTCCCCTGCTCATGCTCTGTCTCTCTGTCTCTCAAAAATAAATAAATGTTTAAAAAAAATTAAAAAAAGAAAATCAGAAAGCAAATGACTTCGACAGAAAAGAAAGATTGTATTGATGATTTTAAAAGGGAAGAGAATGTGGGGCTGAGCCTCAGTGTCTCAGTCAGTTAAGCGTCCGACTTCATCTCAGGTCATGATCTCATGGCTTGTGAGTTTGAGCCCCACATCAGGCTCTGTGGTGACAGCTCAGAGCCTGGAGCCTATATTGGATTCTGTCTCCATCTCTCTGCCCCTCCCCTGCTCTCTCGCTCTCTTTCTCTCTCTCTCTCTCTCTCTCTCTCTAAATTAGATAGATGATAGATAGATAGATGATAGATAGATAATAAAACTTTAAAAAAACAAATTAAAAAGGAAGAGAATGGAAACATTTTAACCATTTCTGCAGACTCAAGTCCATGGTATGTATTATACGTATACTTAAATGCATACTCCTTAAATGATTTCTGTGTGATAGCTATCATGAGCTTCATTTTTCATGTGAAGCATTCATCTGCATTTTAGAGATATTTCATAATTTTCTAAAGTGCATAGCCTGTAAGTAGTAGTCCTCAGGTGTGAAAAGAGCCGGACTCAAGAGACTCTTTCTTTTCAATGAATTGCAGTCTAAAGAGATAGCAAGGCAACACCCATTTTCAAATTCCACAGAAATCAGAACCCCCCAACCCCAATTGTCTATTATATTTTTACAAGAGGAAATGTTTTCCCTTGGGATGATTTCTAGTCTAGAGCTAATGTATACTTCCTAAAGTTCTAAACATGAGAAGACATTTTATTCGTATTAAGTGGTTTCATTTTGGAGACATGGATAATGAGCACAGGCAAGACAGGGGAAAGACTGTCATTGTTGATTTTTCAGAAGGAACACGGATAGTGCCTTGCCAGCAGTTTGCCCATAGCTAGCTGCAGAAGGCAGATGGAGTCTCATAAGGTTAATTCCCAAAAACTGTGTGAGAGCATAGATGTGGAGAGTCTGCTGGCCAACATTAGAGAAGTTCTTTCTTGCATTCTGTATGTGACGATGTGATGCATTTATTTTCCAGGATGGCTCCATTACACAGCATTCTCACAATAAAATTCATTTTTACATTTTGCATTTTTGAATGAACAAAACCAAATATCATGATGAAGTTCTCTAATTTATTTCCAGTGAAGAATGAATTTCAGTAGAATGATTCCATAACTATTTGACAATACTAAGATAGATCTCCTTTCTCCCCCTTTTCTATTTAGTTACCATGATATTAAATTCAACTCAATGCTTTTTTCAAGGACATTTGAGTTTCCCCAAATATCATGGGTGTGTATCACTCTGCCTGTAAATAATTCTTACTTGTTTTGGGTTGAACATTCCAATTTAACACCTCGGAGTGGAAATAAAATTATTTAAAGAAAAAGAAGACACAGCTTCTCTCTGCTAAACTTTTTTTTATTTTAATTTTTTAAAAAATTTTTAATCTTTATTTTTGAGAAAAATAGAGAGAGTGAGCAGGGGAGGGGCAGAGAGAGAGAGGGAGATGCAGAATCTGAAGCAGGCTCCAGGCTCTGAGCTGTCAACACAGAGCCCAATGCGGGGCTCAAACTCATAGGACTGTGAGATCATGACCTGAGCTGAAGTCAGATGCTCAGTCCTTTAAGGACTGAGCTGCCCAGAGGCCCTTTTTTTAAATTTTAGAGAAAGAGGGAGAGAGAACATGAGAATATGTGTAGGGGAGACAGGCAGGGCAGAGGGAGGGAGGGAGACAGACAGAGAAAGAGGGGGAGAGAGAGAGAGAGAGAAAGAGAGAAGGAGAGAGAGAGAGAGAGAGAGAGAGTCTTAAGTAGGCTCCACACTCAGTGCAGAGCCCATTGCGGGTCTTGATTCCACAACTCTCTTATCATCACCTGAGGTGAAATCAAGAGTCAGATGGTCAACTGACTGAGACACCTTGGGGCCCCTCTATTAACCATTTTAAAGGTAAATGATTACAAATACTATTTCTAATACCTTTATTTGTTTTTCTATAAGTGTGGGTTAGATGTGAAGTTTTTTTTTTTTGCAGGTTTTTAAATTTTTTTTAGTTTTATAATATTTCGTTTGGTTAGCATGTTGGCATTTTGCATTGTTAAAAGATGAGGCGGGGCGCCTGTGTGGCTCAGTCAGTTAAGGTCTGATTTCGTCTGAGATCATGATTTCGCGGTTTGCGGGTTCGAGCCCTGCATCGGGCTCTGTGTTGACAGCTGGGAGCCTGGAGCCTGCTACAGATTCTGTGTCTCCCCTCTCTCCCCCTTCCCTGCTCTCATTCTGTCTCTCTCTCTCTCTAAAAAATAAATAATAAATAAAGACATTAAAAAATAAAAAAGATGAGGCTATTTGAATGAAATGATATTCAGGATTTTATTATTGATTATTTTATCTCTGTTGGTCAAATGAAATAGAATATTTACTATCTAGTCCATGATTTTCCCAAATGGTTTCTTGGTTCCTATGGAATCCTTCTTTTCTGGTGGAATGAAAATATAGTGAGGATCCTGAAAGTTAAGATCTGTGGAAATGTTAAATTAAGTTAAAGTTAAATGAATTTATTTATTGAAGGATTATAAGAAGTTTTTAATATGCTGTGTGTGGGTTTATTCTTGAAAACCTCTTACTATGAGCTGGCACATACATTGAGATACACTTATTTTCAGATTAATCTATATCAGGCAATTCAGATAATGCAACTTATGAAAATAATTAATTGACTTTAATATTTGAGTGGCTATGAAATTCAAATAAATCTTTTTAACTTAAACTTTATTTATTATTTTATGTGTGTGCATTTCTTCTACATACCTTGAGTACCTACAAGCAATGCACATTAGGACATGGGGACACATAAAGATTAATCAGGTGCAGTGCCTGGCAAAGGGACACACAGCCATGAGGAAGTACTGTGCACATCCCTGGAAAAGTAAACATCAGCGTACACTTAACTGAAGAAAAATCTCCTACTAAAGACTGCATCTAAGTTGTTTTTACTAAATCAATGGTAGTTTGTTAGGGTGAAGATGTGCTGAGGAAAAATATCCAGGGAGAGAAAATGGCATAAGAAAAGAGAGAGGAGAAAATGATCAGACTACTTGTCTACTTCAGAGAATGTGTGGAAAAATGGCTGGCCTCTCTTGGATGTTCTGACATGATAGCCTACAGTAGTGGCTTAAAAATGATAAGATTTGCGTTGTCTTTTAAAGCAACTGGAACACAGTCAGTTTTCTTATTACACAGATGCAGCAAAGAATGGTTAGAGGTGAAGCATCCTACTAGTCCCTGTTCCTGAGAATCAGCAAGTACAAGATACTCTACCTTGTGTTTGCGTGTTCGTTTTGATTTGTTTTGTTCTGTTTTCCTCCCATAAAGCACTGCCGGGAAGCTACTTCTCTGTTACCAGTGCACTGAAATTTCTTAAGAGAAAACATTTCATCTTTAGAGAGCTGAAAGCAAAAACAGAAAGTCTGAAAATGAAACGAAGAGGAGAGGTTGTAGCACTTCACTAGTGGTTTGCGGTGCACCAGAGAATGCGTAGGCACTAGGAGGTAATTCAAGGGAAAGCATCAGAGAGATTACATGCATTTTCTTGATAATTTTCTGCTTATCCATGTACTTCTTTAAGGCTCTAAAGACCTGAGACTGAAGGGGTTGGGGGAAAAGCACATTCAACACAGGTAAAACACACTCACTTTCAGGGTGTCCCTGGGTGCTCCGAAGCCCATCCAAGCCTTGGGGCTCTTGGATCTGTGTTAAAATTCCCTAGTGTAGGAACTCACGGTTGATGAGTTCATGCTGCACTGACAGCAAGGAGCCTGCTTTGCAATCTGTCTCTCACCTTCGCTGTCTCTCCCCTGCTCATGCTGCTCTCTCTCTCTCTCTCTCTCTCTCTCTCAAGATAAATAAACTTTAAAGAAAAATCCCCAGTGTAGAGAAAGAAAGGAGATGAAAAGAAAAACTATGAAATGGTATAAAGGGGGCGGGGGTTGGGAGGTAGTAGAAAGTATTCTGGGCATGGGCAAATAAAATTGGCAAAAAATAAGTATGTAGTTGTGGGGGGGGTAGAGGTGGGGGCTGAGTAGAAGAAGAAAGAGAAAGCTCAAAAAGAGAAAACAGAAAAATAAAGTGAATATTAAGATATTACCAAAGTTAATATAAGAATTCCTAGAGACAGCAAGAAAAGTTATTGGAAATGCCCTAATTTGTAGTAGATTAAAGGTATTCCAGCACTACACAGAGCAACACAGATTATAAAAGATCATTTGACAGCATTCAAGAGTAGGACGGTTTTAACAGCAGGGCAAGATTTGAAAAAGTAAATTCCTGAGTCACTTCTGACTCATCAAAATGCACCAACTCCTAATTAGAGAAGGAATGGATGTTATGAAGGAAATACAGTTATATAAAGTTACATTAGCCTTGAAATCCAGCTTTTAAGTCATTCAAACAAATCTCTCCTAAAGAATGATCCAAAATTACCTTCAGTGAATATTCATTTTAATCAAAGCAAATCATGCCCACAATTTTAAAAAATCAAATAATATTAAGGTAATTTTAGTACCTGCTGTAGTAGAAAATGATTACTTCAGATGAGGAGAATTGGGAGGAAGACTTATACCAAGAATTTTTATAGTATTTGGGTAATATCTGCATAATGTCCAAAAGCACTGATTAAAACCATGCAGTATTAATATATGCCAATGCCCATTTGCTTCATCCATGAGCTTCCTGATAATATTAATTCCCATGACTTCTATCCTATGGGATGATGTTAATTCCCTTTATTGGTCTACTCTCACGATATCTTTTTTCTTCATAAACAAAGACTGGAGTTTATACATATATAAGAGCTGATTCCTTATTATTGTGGAATATTATTTCCAGAAGTTTTGTTTGTTCTGAAAACAGTTGATAAAAGCATAGAAGCTATTATGCTGTCAATCCTCTAAATACGTGTATTTTGTTTTATTTATACCATGTTGCATTAGTTTCTGGTGTAGGACATAGTAATTCAACTTCTTTGTATGTTATGCTTTGCTCACCACAAAGGTAGCTACAATACAACCTTACAGTAATATCATTGACTCTATTCCCTATGCTACCTCTTTATACCCATGATGTTTTCATTCCACAAATGGAAGCTAATATCTTTTAATCCCTTCACTCGTTTTTTCTCTCGAATGTCACAACTTCAATCTGGAATGGTAGACTTCTAAATCTGGTACATAATGCTTCAACCTGGGGTCTCTCTTCACTATCAACGGGTGATTCCCTCTAATTCTTCCCTATATTATATTCATTTCCTATATTTCAGTTTACTTCCTTATTTGATAGTGGATATTATTCAGAGACCTCTTTTATCTGTTATCAGGATAGATAACAGAATGTAATTATTTTAAACTCTTGGATATCTGAAAATCTTTTTATTCCACATTCAAACTGATTGATAATTTTGTTGGATTCAAAATTCTAGATAAAAGTTATGTTCCTTCACAACTATGGAGCCATGATTCCACTGCCTTTTTGCTTTCACTATTCTGTTCAAAAAAGGCCCACAGTCATTCTGAGTTTTTGAAACATTGCATTTTGCCTAGGATTTCTGCTGAAAAACCATGATCTGGCATCTTACCATGATGTATCTCACGGAGAATCTAACTTTATCCCATTGCTCTATGCACCCATTTTGTGCATTCAATATGGAAATTTATGTCTTTCCATTATGTGACGTTTTCCATTTTTCTGCGTCTTTCAGAATCCTTGTATGATTTTTCACATTTATGTAAATATGTCTATGGATACTGATCCATTTCAACATATTAAATAAAGCTTGCATTACTATAGTAATTCTTACTTGCTCATAAAGTATTATCTTTTATATGTGATTGTGGAGCCAATCTGTTAATATTTTGTTAAGGAATTTTAAACCTATATTCATGAAAATTTTTGAACCATGATTTCCCTTTTCTATAATGTCCTTGTCAAGTTTTGGTTTAGAGGTAAGTCAAATAAATTGGAGAGTGATTATTCCCCGTGTATTTTCTAAAACATTTTTTGACAATTATATTATTCTTTGATAAGACCAGTAATAAAAATATAGATGTGGTTATTTATTTGGGGGTATGTCGAGAACATATTCAATTTCCGAAGTAGAAATAAGGATCTTTAGAATTTTAATTTCTTCTTATATAAATTTTAAGTTATATTTCTCAAGAAATTATTCATTTCATGCTATTTATTAAATTTTTGGCAGAAAATTATTTATTACGCTTTATTATTACCTTCTTAGTATTTATTAGGATCTATGACAACATCTATTTCATTGCTGATGGTGTTGTTCTATATTCTCTGTCTTTTCTAAACAATCAATTTTGTTAATGAGTTTAAAAAAGCAAGATTTGGCTTTGTTGATATTCTCTATCATATGTTTCTTTTCTATTTTGTTAATATCACTTTTTAATTTTACTTCCTTCTTTCTACATATGCGGACTTACCTTGTTATATATTTTTTTATCTTCTATAGGTGGAGGCTTAGGTCATTAATTTTAGATATTTTTCCTCTTTTAACATATGCATATAAAGCTCAATATTTTCTTTTAAATTCTGTTTTAATTACACCCCACAAACTTTGATATATTGAATTTTTATGATTATTTAGTTTGAATTTGTGAACTTCTACTTTTTTTGTTTGAAGTATTTATTTGTTTACTTACTTTTTAGAGAGAGAGAAAAAGAGAGACAGAGAGAGAGAATGAGAAGGGGAGGTGCAGAAGGAGAGGGAGAGAGAGAGAATCTTAAGCAGGCTCCAAGCCCAGCGTGGAGCCAGATGTGGGGCTCTGTCTCACCACTGTGAGATCATGACCGGAGCTGAAACCAACAGATGGATGGACACTTAACCAACTGAGCATCCCAGGCACCTGGTTTGAAGTGTTTAGACCATTAATATTTCATATAATTATTAATATGTCTGGGTTTAACTATTATTTTGTATTGTTATGTATAGTTTTGTGTCCTCTTTATGTTGTGGATTTATTCCCCTTTCCTGACTTCTTTTAGATTATTTAAATTATTTTTTCTTTTTTCTACTTATATTTTATTTACTTACTATCTACTTGTATGTATCTCTTTTTATTTTTAACTCAATTGTCATATACAGATATCTCCTTTTACAGACTACCTAATGGTAATATTGTGTCACTTTGTATAAAATCCAGATAACACCAACTTTATAAGAGTATTTTTAACCTGTCACCAACTTATTGTTTATGTGTGGGTTCCATGCCATATATTAAAAAAATAGGTAATGCTATAATTTTTACTTTAAACACGTGTACATAAAAAAAAAAAAAACATAAGAGGACAAAATTTTTATTTTATATCTACCTCTCTGTGTTCAAATTTAATTCCTGAAAAATCAAGGTTCTTTTTTATACTATTTATCTTTATGAAGTTCCTATCAGAGGGGTTCTTACATAATAAAATCCATTAATCAGTTTATCTAAGCAAGATATACATTTAAAGAAACTTCTGGAGATACTCTGCTCAAATCCAAATATTTGGACTATCTGAAAGCCATATGATCATAAATTACTCCTCTGCAGCTAAGAGCTTTCCAGAACCTTTATTTTCTTCAGCCTCCATACCTCTGCTTCTACATCTACCCTCCTACCTACCTTTCAAAGTAGCCTCTTGAATCGCTCCCCGTGTACCACCCCACTTTGTGAAGTAAAAGAAATTTGAGAATAAATTTAATTACTTTCATCACATTAGGAGTTACAATGAGACTTATGTTTAAATTTATAATTATCATTTGTAAATTGCTTCAATAGAGATCTCATTTCAAATTCTAATACAATTAGTTAAAAATAACATTTGAAAGCACTGTTTTTATAAGTTTGGAATTTGCTAGCATTTTACATTATTACTCAGTGGTATCTTTCTCTCTAAAATGTTTACTAGTTTGAAAGTTTTTCATATAGATTTCTGAAGTAAGATTTGTATAAATTCTGAGTGAGAATTTACAGCTGTCAAGAAAAAAATTGTGAATAGAATATCAAATTATTAACCCAGGAAAGAAACAGCAATCTGAAACCAAGATGTGGGAAAGTTTCCCAATGTACCAGGCCATGTTCTCGGCTGGTTGCTTGAATGTGCTGAATTTTTCAATAATTACTTTACATTTTGTTCTTAGTTCTGGGTCTAAGAAGTGACATTTAGCTGGATTCATAATCGCTAAAACACAGTTAGTTAGAAAAAGCACTCACACCTGAGAAATTCAGCTGTTGTTTTCCTTTGAATATTTCGAGTATCTAAACCTAAAGATTTAAACTTCTGTGCCACACTCATTCACAGATAGGACATAGCTGTTTCCTGATAGGCTGAATTTTCAGGGAGAATGGAAAGCCCTAGGCTGGGATGTCTACTTCATTTTATTTTTAGGAGTCAGATATTATAATTAGTACTTACAAAATGGAAAACGAAGAAAGCTTTTCTGTACGTATATGCATGCGTGTGTGTGTGAGTGCATGTGCGTGTGCGTGTGTGTGTAGTAAATACTAAGGCACTATTTTCTTATGAAGGAAACATATATCTGTTTTTCTTCAAAGTGGACATATATATGAGAATGATATTTTTGTTAATGTTAACTGGTCCTCTTTCCTGTCTGCTGCTAGTGTAAAATTCAAAGCTAAGAGGAAGTATATTTTCTTCAAGATATTTTATGTTTTCTGAGATTCCTAGTATAAACAGACATACATACACAGACACAACCTTAGTTAAATGTGTTTGCTTTGAAGTTATGATTGATACTTCATTCACTTGTAATATGCCACTATATCATAATTTCTGGTCTTTTTCATGGGTTAATTTTTTGTGTATGATTGTTTTTTCTTGACTTGCAACCTTACTAAGAATCCATGAATAATCAGGAAATGTGTCAAGTTCGAGTGGGGTTATACATTGGCAATTGCTGGTTAAAAAGAGTAAAGTTCATGGTTATCAATGTTGTTACCCATTAGATTAAAAACTTCTGGTGTGCTCTGTTCTAGTATCAAAGTGGAGACAGCATCTCATGTAAGCATCTCTATAATTGTTAGTTTAAAAACCAGTATTCTGAAAGTTATTGTAGTGTAACTAAATTTTAACTAGATTTAGCATTAAATTTAAAAAGTGTTTGAACTCAAGACCCTTTCTTTTCCAAATTACATAGTTTTAGTGATTATTCAACTTTTAATTAAAGGTTTAAGCAATTTATTTTCAATAAGTATTGTAAGTATTGAGATTAATAACTTGTAATAGCTTTTAAATTAACAGGGCCTTTCGTTTAACAAATCTTTGTGCAGTAGGGCAAGAAATAATTACATTTTATTTCTTTTAAATGTGTTAGTAATTAACATTTCCAATTTTGAATGTGAAATAAATGCTTTGATTTAAATATAAAAA
The DNA here is from genome assembly GCA_030068075.1 of Paguma larvata. Classification (NCBI taxonomy): domain Eukaryota; kingdom Metazoa; phylum Chordata; class Mammalia; order Carnivora; family Viverridae; genus Paguma; species Paguma larvata. Next base: position 55,530,969 of record CM057832.1, read on the forward strand.
GACATTAACAAAAACTGCACATGCTGTAATTTAAACTGAAGTCATAGGATATGCCTATTCATTTGTTAACATTAAACTTATCTTTAAACATTTAACTGTGTTTGTAATTTTCTGAAGACGTTAGGATTTTCCTTACAAAAACACTTTTCAGAGTATGTTCTAGAAACCGATATGTAAAACTCTGACATAAAGTAAACTAAGGTGGAAAAATGCAAATATGAAACAGAAGTATACATACATAAACAGGTTCAGACTATGTTCCAGTGCAATGACCTGGAAGTACCTCATATATAGTTCAGATGGTAGTTTGGGGATCAAAGTGCCTAGACACATTTTATATACTAAAACTACAACATGCATGATAAACCAGAACCATATACATCACTGGAAAATGACTGAAATATTACTAATGTCATCTTGGGATTTTTGAGCATAGCTTACTATGAACTGTGAATCAGATATTCAGCATGTCAGACCAATACAGATCCAAACTTTATTCATATTATAATTGATTAAACTTATAAAATGAATTAATACAAATAATTGCTTTCCTAAGCCATCCAAATCAATAAAGGCATAAAATTAGACTTGTAAGTCTCAACTAATATTTAAATTATTATTCACATCATACGTAAGATATTTTGTGTCTCTGATATCAAAAAGGCCCAAATTAAAACTCAAATATCTGGGGTGCCTGGGTGGCTCAGTCGGTTGAGCGGCCAACTTCAGCTCAGGTCACGATCTCACAGTCTGTGAGCTGGAGCCCTGGGTCGGGCTCTGTGCTGACCGCTCAGAGCCTGGAGCCTGCTTCGGATTCTGTGTCTCCCTCTCTCTCTGCCCCTCCCCCACTCATGCTCAGTCTCTCTCTGTCTCAAAAATGAATAAACATTAAAAAAATTTTTTTGAAACACAGATATCTTAAATTTGATAAAGAAATGATATGACTAGTGCTGTAGATGTCATTTCTAATTACTATATTCAAAGTTATCAAATTAACTCTCAATTTAAAAAAAATCTTCATTGTCAAATTAGAATACATTTTTAAGAAACAAAATGTTCTAAACATAATACTTGAAAAAATTACTCAAAAATTTTTCACTTCTAAATCGATACGAAGTGGCAAAGTAGTTTCTATAGATTCAGAATCAGTCATAAATATGAATCACAATGCTTTTTCATGATTTGGGGGGAGAAACCATTTAAGTAATAAAAATAGAATCAGAAAAAAGAATGTCATTCTTGTCAACATTCGGTTTATGGGCTCACACTCTGTCTTCTCCACATTCCTGTTTTATTGGCAATAAAAAGAAGGGAGTTTAAATATAAATGCATGAAGTATTATACAAGGCTTATTCTGGAAGATTCTAACGGCTTCAGCTATTTAAAATTTAAATATTTCTCTTACATTTCAATCCAACAAGGCCACTCTACAATAGCACCTCTTTAGGTAATTCATTTAATACAAGGGGAACAAAATCAGTTAGATTACGCCTTGTCATAAAATAACTGAAATAACTTTTTGCTTGAATTTGGGTTTATTTTACGTTTTGCTTTAGCATAATGAAGATGAAAGATAAGATTAAATGTGAACTAGGATAATATAAATATTAAAACATGCAAATTTGAAAAATTTATTTATATCTGAGAGAGAGACAGAGACAGAGAGAGAGCATGAGTGGGGGAGGTGCTGAAAGGGAGACACAGAGTCCATCCTCGCTCTGCCTGGGATGCAGGCCTAGTGTGATTTGTTGGGCGGTCGCGTGCCTCATGCTTATTTGAGTTTTTTACTCGGGGAGACACAGAATCCAAAGCAGGCTCCAGGCTCTGAGCTGTCATCACAGAACTCGGTGAGGCACTCGAACTCACAAACAGCGAGATCACCACCTGAGGCTGAAGTCAGACACTCAACTGACTGAGCCACCCAGGCACCCCATAATTTACACATGTTTTTAAGATGAATAACCTTTATTCTAAAATAATAAATTTATCAAGCAATTGGGACATATATAATTTGTAGCTAAATATCAGGAAATATGTTAAAATTTTAGTTAGATAATAACGTGGCCTAGTATATTATCTTCCATTAGGATATAATCTAGAGCTAAGGTACAATAAAAATGTTATTTCCTCCTACTCTTTCTATTTAAATTTAAAAAGTTTACACATATTTACCCTCTGAAGTTACTCCTGCCTGTGACCTTTTATGTAAGATTTCAGTAGAGGTATGTAGAGAAAAGCTTATGAGGGAGTTAACAGTTCCACTTTTGTTTGTGGTCTCCAGCTATTCCAGAATGATATGCTCTCCCATACTTGGCCTTTCATTAACATTTCTTCTCATCCACTTTTGCAGCATGTGGGGCCTCTTCTGTCAGTGTTTCATCACAGGTGATACAATGTGTACATCCAGATTCTTCTTGGACTGTTCCGTTTTGGAATTCGGGTACTTGCTTGCTATTTGCCCTCAGGGATCTGATGGGTTCAATGAAAATTATGAGATTTTAGTGTATCTAGGGTTTTATTTTCTTCATTAAAGTGAGAGTAACATTATTTAAAGTTTTATTATCCTAAGTGGTGGTGGAAGTTCAAAAGTCTTGTTTTTATAGTTGCATGCACAAACTAATTCTAAAACAGTTTATGAAGTCTTATAGAATTGAGTATATGAGTAAGTGAGTCAGAATTCTCACTGGAGTGAGAGAGAAAGCAAGTAACCCTCTAGAAATCATGAATTATTGCTGAATCGTTTTAGAAAAAAATATAAATTAGCAAAAAAAAGAAAGAAACATTTGGCAGCCTTTTAATACCTCAAATTATGTACTTAATGACACTGTAGAATTCTATATTTAATGAGACTCTTTAAAAGTAATTATTAATATTAACATGACATTTGAAAAAATAAATCATCCCTTACTCAGTTGTTTACAAATGTTGTTTTGAATACTATAACTTACCAAAGTACGTTTGTACTTACTTTGTACTTACCAAAGTAAGTTTGTTTATTGTAAGACAAAAATACTGTACTGAATAAAAGAATGACTCATTTTTCCTGTATTTGTTATGTTGAATATTGATCGCTCATGAAATAATTTTACATATTTTTATGTACATCGATGAATATGTGTGTGTGCCTCTATTACTTTCACAAAATATTTGTTCCTCCTTAAGTGTACTAACATGAAAACCGTTGCACTACCATCAAAATACATTCAATTCATTGGGATGGATTGAGATGGGGAAAAAGAACACTGGATATACCTGAATAAAACTTTTAAGCCTAGATAATTCTTGCATTCTTTGTGAATTATTTTCAGCAGTACATATTTGACATTTCTTCTAAAACATGAAGTGAAAGAAAGCTGTTTTTTAAAGAAGCTGTTTTTATAAGATTTGCAGACACTGCTACGAACTCAGGGGGTCTCGATAGCTATAAAAGTACCTGAACCTTTTCCCTTTTTTCCTAAAAGTTTCCTCTGCTCCCACTAAATTCTCCATTATTTTCTGGTCATTTAGCTTGTAACTGCCATATCTTTAACTCTATTCGCTCTTGATTTCTCAAAGCTGCTTTCTTATTATTGACTTTTGAGCCAGCCCTCACCAAAGTATGAAGTTTTACTCATTTTTCAATCTATTCCAAAAATAAAAAAACAGAACATTTTTTAGATGAATGTAAACTCTTCTATGGATTCCCAATATTTGGTCTCTCTCATGTCTAACCTGGCTTCAGCTCTGTTCCATCTTCTTTTCTGGTTGATCTGCTCAGAGTAAAGGCTTCATTTAAAAAAAAAATCATATCTGAGTGAAACTGACAGTGTTTATCCGTAGTCTTCGTTGCACATAACACCACTTCTCATCATGTCTTCTGCCCATTTCTACTTTTAAAGTATTTTCCCACTATATGGTAAAGCAGTTGTGAGAACATTAGTTTGTTGAAAACTACTTTGTACAGTACATTGTGTCATTGAGAAAGTGACCTTTATTAGGCTCATTTGGCGGGGGGGGGGGCAGATCAAAGTTTTAATCGGATTTTATATGTGTGTTCTTGAGCACTTAAGAAGGATGTGTATTGAGCTATTGTTGAGTGGAGTGTTCTAAAAATGTGCATAGTTCAAGTTAGTTAATATTGTTAGCCAGGCCATCTACATCCTTCCTGATTTTCTGTTCACTTGTATTGATTACTGAGAAAAAATGTTGTAATTTCCAACTCTACTTGTGGATATGTTCTTTTTTTTTCCCCTTTTAGATCTATCAATTTTTCTCTCATGTGTTCGAAGCTCTACTGTTGAGGTGTATACATTGTTAAGACTGTTATGGCTTTCTGAGGAACTAACTCTTTTTTAGTATGTAATGTCTCTCTTTATCCTTGATAGTATTATTTTTTTTTCCATTGAAGTTTATTTTTTTGAAATTAATACTAGTCCTGTTGTTTTTCATTAGTGTTTTTTGGTATACCTTTCTTTTTGTTTTATATTACATACTTTTACTTTTAACCTGTTTATGTTTCTAGCTGGAAATAGTTTCATTAAAATAAAACTTTACATTAATATTTGTGTCAGTTTATATGGCATTTACCAATGCCTGCCCTAAGTAAATACATATTCTATTTCTAACTCAGGTGTCTGTTTTACTCTGAATATTAGGTTAGTTGTTTGCTCTGTGACCTCAGTTCCTTCATGGGTTCAAAAAGATCATTAATGTGTAGTTTGTTCTACTTTGTTTCTGGTTGTAAAAAACAAGCAATACCTTTTCCAACTCTTTATCTCTGAGTTTTTTTACACTTTTAAAAATACATATTATTTGCGTTGCCTTGTTTTTAACTGGCCACATTAGCATAATATTAATTAGATGTGATAGTCAACATCTTTATCTTTTTCTCCATTTCTGGAAGTAAGCTTTAAAATTTTTTAAATGTTTATTTCTTTTTGAGAGAGAGAGAGACGGAGTACAAACAGGAGAGGAAGAGAGAGAGTGAGACAGGATCCAAAGCAGGCTCCAGGTTCTGAGCTGTTGGCACAGAGCCTGATACGGAGCTGGAATCCACAAACCACGAGATCATGACCTGAGCTGAAGCCAGACGCTTAACCTACTGAGCTACCCAGGCGCCCCAGGAGTAAGCTTTAAATTGATCATTATTAAGTATTTTTTGTTAGCTTTTTATATATTCCCTTCATTAGATTCTAGAAATTCCATGTAATCAGAGTTTATTGCCATTATCCTCAATAATAATGTTTACTTCAATTTCTTGGCTTGTATCTATTATTATACGATTCTTTAAAATCCATTGCCAGGGCGCCTGGGTGGCTCAGCCGATTGAGCGTCGGACTTCGGCTCAGGTCATGATCTCGCGGTCTGTGAGTTCGAGCCCGGCGTCGGGCTCTGCGCGGACAGCTCAGAGCCTGGAGCCTGCTTCGCATTCTGTGTCTCCCTCTCTCTCTGCCCCTCCCCCACTCATGCTCTGTCTCTCTCTATCTCAAAATTAAGTAAACATCAAAAAAAATCCATTGCCCTTACTCAATGTGGTAACTTACATTCAAATATTAAACTTACCTTGAGTTATCAGAATTAAAAAAAAAATCAGAGTTGTGATGTACTATATATATTAAAATATTCTTGAATACGTTTTCAATAAGTTATCTTATTAAAATTAACGAGAGGTTTTTTCCTGGAATTTTCTTTTCCAGTATATTCTTTTTAGGTTTTGGACTCTTGCTTGTGCTGGCCTAATGAAATGAGTTGGATATATCATCTGTAAATACCTTTCCCATTCAGTATGCTGCTTGGTTTTGTTTTGTTGATGGTTTCCTTTGCTATGCAAAAACTTTTTAGTTTAATATAGTCCCGATAGTTAAATTTTGCTTTTGTTTCCCTTGTCTTAACAGACATATGCAGAAAAATGGTACTATAGCCAAAAATCATAGAAATTACTGTTTCCCTTAGGGTTTTATGGTCTCAAGTCTTCTCACATTCATATATTTAACCCATTTCTAGTTTATTTTTGTATATGGTGTTGGAAAATGGTAGTTTTATTCTTTTACATGTAGCAGTCCAGTTTTTCCAGCACCATTTACTGAAGAGACTGTCTTTTTCCCTATTGTGTATTCTTGCCTCCTTTGTCATAGGTTAATTGAACATACAAGTGTGAGTTTATTTCTGGGACACTTATTCTGTTCTGTTGATCTATGTGTCTATTGTTGGGCCAGGTACTATACTGTTCTGATAACTACAACTTTGTAAAATATCTTGAAATCTGGAAACGTGACACCTCCAACTTTGTTTCTCTTTCTCAAGATTGTGTACTAAGGGGCTAATAATCAAAATATATAAATAACTTAAACAACTCAACACAAAAAAAACCCACAATCTACTTAAAAAAATGGGCAGGGGACCAGAATAGACATTTTAACACAGAAGACATACACATGGATTATAGGCAAATGAAAGTATATCCAATATCACTAATCTTCATGGAAACGCAAATCAAATCCATAATGAGAAATCACCTCTGTTAGGATGGCTAAAGTAAAAAAAAAAAAAAAAAAAAAAAACAAGAAATAATAAATGTTGGAGAGGATAAGGAGAAGAAGGAGTACTTATAAACCATTAGTGTAAATTGATATAGCCACTGTGGAAAACAGCATGGAGGTTCCTCAAAAAATGAAACATAGAAATGCTATTATTTACACAAAGAAAATGAAAGCATAAATTCAAAAAGGTATATGCACCCTTATGTGTATTACAGCATTGTTTAGAATAGTCATGATATGGAAGCAACCTAGGTGTCCATTGATGGATGGATGAACAAGGAACTTGTGGCATATATCATGCAGCCATATAAAAGGATGAGATCATGTCATTTACAACAACGCATATGGAACTCAAGGCTATTATGCTAAAAGAAATAAGTCAGACTGAAAAAGACAAATTCCATATGATTTCATGCATATGTGAAATGTAGGGAAAAACAATAAACAAACAAAAAGCTGAATCAGACCTATAAATACAGAGAACAAACTGATGGTGGTCAGAGGGCAGGTAGGTGAGGAGAGTGGGAGATACAGTCTTTGAGTTAGAGCGTAATGAAATCATGGGAATAAAAGGCACAGAATAGGGTATATAGTCAGTGATATGGTAATAGTGTTGTATAGGAACCGATGGGACCTACACATGGGCGCATTGTATCACATGTAAAGAAGCTAAATCACTGCATCATATATCTGAAACTAATGTAGCATTGTGTGCCAACTATACTCAAAATATTAAAATAAAATAAAATAAAATGAGTTAGAAAATCTCCTTTTCTCTTCTCTAGAAGAGTTTCTATAGATTGGTGTTAATTTCTTCCTGAGATGTTTGGTAGAACTCAATAATATAGGATTTTGTATCGTGAATTTTTTATGGAAATAGTTTTTATTAAATATGTGGTATATAATAGATATAAAATATCTATTATATTTCTTTTGAGTGTATTTAAATGCATTTTCCTTATAATGCACTTATTTCCTGAATGTTGTATGTAAGTGATAAATCACTGAATTCTGTACCTGAAACCAATCCTGCATGGCATGTTAACTAAAATTTAAATACAATTTAATTTTAAAATGCACTTATTTCATTTATTTTTCATTGTATTTGAAAATGTTTATTCATAATATTGTATAATTTTTGTTTAATGTTTGAAAATATAATAACGCTGGTCTTTTTTTTCTTCCCCCCAATTTATTAATTTCTTCCTTCCTCTTTTATTTCTTTATTACATTTGTCACTGGCTAATCAATTTTATTAGTCTCTTTAAAGAAGAACCTTCTGGCTTTGTTGACAATTGTATTATATTTGTTTTATAGTTTTTTATAGTTTATTCATCCTAGGTTCCTTTCTTATTTGGTATACATTCTTTTTATCTCACTTTGTTTTAGTGGTCACCCTAGATACTCTTGTTATTTCTCTTCCTTACTTATTTTCTACAAAAATATTAATTTTATTAATTTTTGGCTGGCATAAGGAGCTTAGAATACTATTTATTTAACTCTTCTTTCCTTTTGTATATTTTCATTTATATTTACTCTATTATTTTATTTTTTCTTTTAAGTTTTTATTTAAACTCCAGTTAATGTACAATGTAATGTTAGTTTCAAGTGTACCATACAGTGATTCAATACTTCCATACAATACCTGGTGCTCGTCGCAAGAAATGCTCTTCTAGGGCGCCTGGGTGGCTCAGTCGGTTGAGCGCCCGATTTCAGCTCAGGTCATGATCTCACAGTCTGTGAGTTCAAGCCCCGCGTCAGGTTCTGTGCTGACAGCTCAGAGCCTGGAGCCTGCTTCGGATTCTGTGTCTCCCTCTCTCTCTGCCCCTCCCCCACTCATGCTCTGTCTCTCCCTGTCTCAAAAATAAATAAACATTAAAAAAACCAAAACAAACAAAAAAAACAAAAAACAAACAAGAAATGCTCTTCTTAATCCCCATCACCTTATTTTACCTATCCTCTGACCCCACCTCCTCTTTGGTTTACTCTCCATAGTTAAGTTTGTTTTTGATTTGCCTCCCTCTTTTTTTCCCCCTTTTCCTTATTTGTTTTGTATCTTAAATTCCACATATGAGTGAAATCATGAGGTATTTATCTTTCTCTGATTATTTTGCTTAGCATAATACTCTCTAGCTCTATCCATGTCAATCCAAATGACCAAACTTCATTCTTTTTTACGGATGAGTAATATTCAATGGTGTATATATACCACCGCTTCTTTACCTTCAGCAGTTGATGAACACTTAGGCTGTTTCCATAATTTGCCTATTGTAGATAATGCTGCTATAAACATCAGGGTGCATGTATCCCTTTGAATTAGCGTTTTTGTATCCTTTGAGGAAATAGCTAGGAGTGCAATTGCTGGAGTGTAGGGTAACTCTATTTTTAACTTTTGACGAACTTCCACAGTGTATTCCAGAGTGGCTGCACCAGTTAGCATTCCCACCAATAGTGTAAGAGCATTCTGCTTTTCCAACATCCTTGCTGACACCTGTTGTTTCCTGTGTTGTTGATTTTAGCCATTCTGGCAGGTTTGAGGTGATATCTTTTTGTAGTTTTGATTTGTATTTCCCTGATGAAGATGTTGAGCATCTTTTCATGTGTCTATTGGTATCTTTATGTCTTTTTTTTTTTTTTTTTTTGAAATATGCCTGTTCATGTCATCTGCCCATTTTTCAATGGATTATTCAATTTCGGGTGTTGAGTTGTATCACTTCGTTATATATTTTGTTTACTAAGAGTCCATTGGATATGTCATTTGCAAATGTCTTTTCCCATTCGGTAGGTTACTGCCACGGGCCAGCCACGGCACTCTCAGGTGTCCCAGAGGATGAACGGTGTTGGCACGATGAATGACTTTGAGAGAGCTGCATGGCTTCTAGAACCAGGCAGGCATCCCTGCTCTGCTGATCTCAATATCTTTATTTAAAGGCAGTGCGTGACATTACGTCAGTGACAAGGTACTTTTAACAATTTTTCTTAGGTTGGCATATTTGTGAATCCCCCAGACCTAGAAGGAGACAGTCTTATCTTAATTTAGGCAGTAACCATTTTTATGAATTTGTTCCAAGCTATAATCACGCACTGTTTTTGAGGCAGAGTTAGGTAGGCTTATAGCAGAGAAAATAACAAGATGTTTAAGAAGAGAGCAGGGTTGTAAACAGAGGGCGCATACATTGTTGCCTTAAGACCTATGTTAATCATCTATAGATAGATTAGGAGTCATTCTATCTGTAATCTTTAACCATAATAGGGAGGTGTAACTCATTTGGTAGAGGTATAATCTCTAATGCTTGTCCAAGTTATTTTCCTTTGTGAGTGAGTGAGCCTCTACCGTAAGGGCTCATGTCTCTCTATTCTTTGTACAAATGGTAGTTTCTGTAAAAGTATTTTATTATTGCCTTTTCATTATAAGGGAGCATGGGGATTGAAATTGCAAAAGGATTCCAATGGAATGAAAACCTCAGAAGGTGCTCAATATTTATTGTTGATCAGTGAAGGTATGTGTAGCTACTTTTGTTTGGCTTCTGCTTGTGCCTTATCTATAAACAGTGCTCTTAACTTTCAGGCTAAGCTAACCTCCAGAGAAGGTCCTAAGTCTCTTTACAACCTCTCCTTTCAGTCTGTTGAGCAAATACTGGGAGAAGCTTTACAGTGATGTGCTCCAGAGGTTTTATGGTGGAGCTGAGGGGATGTTTATTATGATGCAATACCTGCAGGAGAATCTAGTTTGGTTCAAGGAGTCTTAGGGCCTAATGTCTACATAAGTAATACTAATTTTTAGCCAACTCATAACTTCTATTCTGCGTGATCAATTTGTGCAACCTATCCCCACGAGGCAACTTTGAGGTTACTTCTGGCCAGGTTAACTCTCATTCAGATATTATCCATCAAGGCATCTCTCTCCAGGCCCCCTTTTTCATATGCCATAAAACCAAAGGGCATTACATCTCTTGAGGCCAACCAGAGCAGTTCAAGAAGTCCAGGCCTGAAAGGATTTTTAGAGATGGTATTGGGGTGCCATTAGGTCAGCAGGAGACTTTGCAATGTCTGCCTTTTCCACACAGGCAGACATCTTGACCTGTGAGACCAAGATGGCTCCTGGCAGGTTACCTTTGAATTTTGTTGATTGTTTCCATAACTGTGCAGAAGCGTTTTATTTTGATGAGATCCCAGTAGTTTATTTTTGTTTTTGTTTCCCTTGCCTCTGGAGATATATCTAGAAGAAGTTGCTATGGCTGATATTTTCTTTTCTAGGGTTTTGATGATTTCAGGCCTTACATTTAGATCTTAAATCCAACTTTTTTAACCCATCAGTATATTCTTAATAGTTCATACAAGTTCTCATTTATATTTACATTCTCTATGCATTTAATTCCTTTTTGCATGTCTTTGCTTACATTTTTTTTCTAAAGGAACTACTAAAGATCTCTGTCACTTCATACATGCTTAAAATATCATCTGTTAATTTTTTTATCATACTGAATTTTGAATTATACTTAAAATTTTAAATAGTTTCATTCGTTGTAGTATTCTGGCCCAATATTTTCTGTCAGCACTCTGATCATATCATTTCATTATCTTTAGTCAGCTATGATTTTGAGGGTGAATGAATTCAGCTGTCAAAATTACTTTTCTTCTTTGAAGACTATGTGTCTTTTGACTTTATTTTGATGCTTTTATACTTTTATCTTTGTCCTTGGTTTTAGCTGTTTAACTCTGATCATTCTAGCAGTAGTGTATTTTGAATTTACCCCGGTTTGCGTTTGTAGAACTGAATTTGGGGGTTCATGTTTCCTCAATTTAGAATATATTTGGCTGTTATGTCTTTTAATAATGTTTATTTTTTATAATTTATTTCTTCCTCTGGGACTCAAGTGACACTTATCCGACACTTCTTCACCATTTTTTTTTGCTTAAATGTATTATTCTTCTTTAAATATATTTTGAACTTTATTCTCTACATTAGGATACTTTCCATGTGGATATTTTCTTTTGATTCAGTGATCTTTTCTTCTTTTGTGTGTATTTTGATGTTAAATATTCTAGTGATTTTTAAGTGGCAGTTGTTATTAGTTTTATAATTTTCATTTAATAGTTATTTTATGGTGTCCACTTTAAGTGGAAATATTCTTTTTGTCATTTATTTTTTTCTCTGAAAATTAAAAATTTTGGATCACTTCGTGTCAGATTCTATTGTTTATTTTTTCTCTTTTTATTTATTTTTGTCTTTTAGTGGCCCAGTGATTTTTTTAAAAGGTATTCCTGGTCATTTATATGAAAATAATTTAGAAATAAAGTGAGACTCCAAATGCAGTCAACCTCATCTTAAAATATTGTTATGCTATTAGAGCTAGAATAGATTAGTTTCTTTCAGTTAGAAATTAGATTAAATTAAAAAGCTGTTTAGTCAATTTTTTGTGATGGTAGTCTATTTCTAGTTTGCTCTTACTCTTATTTCGTAGCATGGGGTCATGTGTGTGTGTGTGTGTGTGTGTGTGCGTGTGTGTGTATGTATGTAAAGTGTTCAACAGGACCTCCAATATGTTCTGGGCTCTGAAGCACATCTTTCCCGCTCCTCAAAACTTCCAAGCCTACTAGCTATTTTCATCAGCTTCTTAGCCTATTAGCTATTTCTTTCTCTGGTCATAGCTCTATCATAACGGCACTACTTAGAAATCAGTAAATGTTCAGGGTCCAAAAAGTGCTTTCAATTGAGTGCTCACTCCAAGTGTTTTTTTTTCACTTTAACATATTAGTCCTTCTTGTCCTGACTGACATGGTAGCCAAGAAACTAAAACTTTATCTTCCAGCTTTATGAGATTATGGAAATGTAACTTCTGTTTGCCAGAATCAGCCATCAATTTCTCATTGGATTATTAGCTTTTCCTTTGGTTGCTACTTTTAACAATGGCAAATGCTTTATGGGGGATAGCATGGGACCATTTGGATCTGCTTCATTATTCTTCTCTTTGTGATTCACACCCCTGAAGCCCTGGATGTTCTGGCGTACATCTGATGTCTTCTAAGAGATGCTTTCTGTATTTCATAGTTATTATCAATGGGGGATTGATTTACAAAAAGTTACTATGCCATTATTCTAGCAGCTCTTTTCTGATTATTTTAAAATTACTTGTATGTACTGAATTCTAGGTGCACAATCTGATTTTTAACACTAACCTTTATAGTATATCTACATTGCAGACTTTAGCATATTTTACATTATATTTATCGTTATACCTCTCAAAGTATAAATAAGAAAATTTTGCTGCAGAAAAAAATCACTTGCCTTGACTATTGAATTGATTTAATTTAGTGAATAATAGTAAGACTGTTATGACAACAGAGTTTTCTGGGGAACTGTTTACATTAACTCAAAGTTACCTTCTCTTTCCTTTTCCTTGTTTGATCCTCTATAAATGTGGAAAAAAACTTTCTACATGATTTGATACCAAAGAGTAAAATTTGTGTGCTATCTTTTGCAAAATAGCGTGTTTAATTTTTTTCATGTTGTTGTGCAATTTCAGAAGAAACAGGAATGAAGAAGTAGGGAATTGTTCCTGTTATTTTCTTTTAGTTAGGAGGCATGCTTATTGGTGAACTTTGTCAAAGAATGAGGACAACAGAAAAGGAATGTGTCTGTTTTCATATTCTAGTGTCAGTGTGACTAGAGGGTATGGTACTATAATAGCAGAAAGTGAAAGTTGATAATAGGGGGGGAATAATGTTAACATTACAATGCCCTAAAGGAATTTTATCAAACAGAAATAAATTTGAGCTTCACACTTTTATAATAGCTTGACTTTATTTTTTTAGTTCACCTCAGACCTTATCTATTTGGGCAGATTTAACTCCAGAAGAAGTATCCCAGACAGAATCCACAGAGGCTGAAATGCAAAAAAGGTCTGTATAATTCCTACTATCACACCATTTTTAATGATCATGATGCTCTTAGTTCTCTAGTTCACAGTGTGTCAGTGTGGCTACTTGACAGAACATTTTATTCTTTAGGGAAGGAAAAATGATGGAGAAGAGATACAAAAATTCTACATGCAATTATAAATGACCTTGAAATACTAAGCCAGCACACTCTGCAGAATCAATAGCCAGACAAGATTCACTGGGGGTCCATTAAGGTGAACTTTGTGAAGAGAGGAAGATTTGAAGAGGAAAATGTGACTAGCAAAAAAAAGAGGAGGATGGGCAAGAAGATTAAACTGAACTGATACCGATGCGCCTGTGCCAGACTGTTCATGCTGCTTTTGAAGCTGAAATTTGATTCCTGCGAAATGACAGATGTTGCAGCTTTAGTCAATTAAGGGACAAAAAACTATAATAATTTTATGCTCTGCTAGCTATACAGCAGATACTTGAACACCAGTCTGCTAGTCGAAAATAAACAGGAACATACGCTTTATTGCTAAGTAAAGAAAAAAAAAATAAGGAAAAGAAGCAATAGCAAAAAAAAAAAAAAAAGCATATATACGTTTATAAGAATTTATACATGGAATCCAAGCCACAGGAAACATTTTACTCTGTGAAAGTTTGAGAAGTGCCACCTTCATATAATATGTAAAGATGTACTTTTATTTCCATTTTCAAATGAATGAACTGTTATTTAAAATTTAAATATCGATATTACATAATTTAAATTTTTACTTCTATTTTTGCCAAAGTCAGTGTGAGCTTTGGGAATAGAGACTTTACAATGATGAATACACCTATCCTCCAGAAAAAAATGCATATTAAATATATTCCAGCAACTTTTCCCCAACTTTTTATTATTGGGGGAAAGTATACATAACATAAAATTTATATTTATAAGCAGTTTAGTGTACAGTTTAGTGGTATTAAATATATTGTTTATTTTGTGCTACCATGTTTAGTAAGTCCAGAACTCTTTTCATATTTTAAAATGGTAAGTATATACATTAAACAATTATTCCCACCTTTCCCCACACCTCGAAACTACAAATCTGCTGTCTTTATGATTGCGACTGCTTTTGTATGCCTCAGATAAATGGAATCATGCAGTAATTGTGTTTGTATGACTGACTTATGTCACTTAGCATAATGTCCTCAAGGATCACCCAAGTTGTAACACGTCAGATTTCCTTACTTTTTGAGGTTGAATAATATTCCATTGTATGTATATCTCACATTTGTGTATCCATTATTTCTCAATGGACAGATGGGTTGCTTTCACATACTGTGAATAATCCTGCTGTGAATTTAGGTATAAAACTATCTTTTTGAATTCCAACTTTCATTTCTTTTGGGTACATACCTTGAAGTAAATTTGCTGGATTATATACTTACTGTATTTTTAATTTTTGAAGGAACTACGATTCTGTTTTCCATAGAAGCTATCCCATTTTATATTCCCAAAACAACATACAAGTGCTCAAAATATCTCCTACATTTATTTTCTGTCTTCTTTTTTTTTAATTATAGTATTCATTCTAAAAGGTGTGACATGGTATCTTATTGTAAAAGTATTTATTTTCTAAAAGGTCGACACAACTTATTTTCGTCTTCATAATTAATTATATTTTCTTTTGGTAAAACCATTTCCAACCAATAAATTCTATTTATTCAATGACTGAAAAGTTTGAGCAACAACACAAGGCTGTCATTCGTTCTTTCTTAGCACTTCTGTTGAATTATTATATATGTGTCTGTGCATGTATATATGTATATTTCATATACTGAATATAAATGCCTATCAATTCTATGATATCAAAGCCTTATAAACCATAATACTGCAAATGGTGAAAGTATTATAATAAATACATGAGTTTAAAATGATCCTTGAATCCTGTGTTGCAAAAGAGAGGATAAACCTCACAGTGAGTGGTTATCTACATATTTTGGCTATAATACATGTACTTCATCTAAACATGAAAAGCAGCGAAAAGCAGCATGGTTTTGAATTTAATGTGAAGTAAAAACTACCAAGGGGCATACATCAGGAAATCAATTGCAGTTTACTAAAAGTGACTATTTGGTTTTGAGTTATTTAAAATATCATAAGTATAGCCTGATTCTTTAGGTAATTAATAATCATCCTCAAAATAAAACTGGACATCTCCTTGAGTCAAGTTATTTTTGAAATTTTTAAATAAACTCATTATTTACCTCCCCTTCCACTGACCCCAACCAATAAAAAAACATTTGAATCAGAATTCAAGTGAACTTAATATAGGACTAGATTATTAAAGTAAAATAAAAAATATTTTAAAAAACCTATAGTGGCCAAATATCCCAAATAACTAGACCAATTCTATTGTGATCAGAGGTAAATTCTTTTTTGAACATCCAGGAAAACGGGTGGAGAGGGAAATCAGCTTATTCTTCCATTTGTGAGATGCTCATTCACTCATCAAGCATTGTTTCATGTGCTCAGCAGTTTAGTAAATTTATAGCAATATTGAAGTTACACATGTTATTGTTTTAAAGAAAACAAGGACTAAACTAGAGGCTTTTAAACAGCTCTTTTTGAATGAAACAAGTAGGAATAGCATATCTTCAAATAAGACATCTTATTTTTCTATATATTCACTATAGAAAATTTTCAAAGTAAACAAAAATATTCTGATAAAATAAATAAAATTGATATCTCTTCTACATTTATATAAAGGTATATATATGTATATATATATATGTATATATATATTTCTCCACATATTTAAGTATCAAAATCATGTATTTCTCCATAATATCATATCAAAGTATTATTAAGTAATGTTTTATACATAACCCATAATTCAGATGATGATTTTTCTTGAGAAATATCTTTTCTTTGCTATTTTCTCATATTACAAGCAATTGTGTAGTAAATGGCATTGCAGACATATTCCTTATTGCATCTGCGGTAGCTACTCTCTAAAAATAACTTCCTATAGCTCCTAAGGGCCACCACACGTTCCTATGTTCTTGTGTCATACTATCCACTTAAATTTGGGCAGGCCCTGTGACTCACTTGCAACAAAGAGAATGTGGCAAAAACTACATATCCTATGGTGTGGGTTCCAAGGCTTAGTCAGAGAAGTCTTTTAGGTTCCACTTTGTTCTCCTAGAACATTCACTCACAGGGCTTTGCACCACCTTCCAAGCAGTTCAACAATTCCCAGATCATGCATGATGTAAAAACTCAAGCCATATGGTAATGCACTAAAGGATGCTGGAAGAAAGAGAGTAAGAGTGAAAGGGAAAGAGAAACACTGAGGCTCCAGACATGTTAGTGGAGAAGCTACACTGGAATTAGATTCTTCAGCCCCTCATTCCCTGACGTCACTATGTCAGTGAAAGATATACTGTCTACTGGAGCTGTCCCAAAACTCTTTATCCATTAAAGTATGAGTGAAATAAAAGTGTGCATTGTGATGAATTGATATGCATTGTAAAATAATTACTCCCATCTCAATAGTTAACACACTCATCTCATATATTTTTTATATATTTATATATTAATATTATACATATATTATTATTATTATTATTATTATTACTATTTGTTGAAAACACTTAAGTTCTACTCCCTTAGAAAATTTCAGTTTTATAGTGCACTGTCATCAAATACAGTCATCATATTGCACATTAGATTCTCAGACCTTATTCACCTTATAACTGAAAGTTAGTACTCTTTTATCAATCTTAATAGAAAAAAATACATACTAAACAATGATTTTGAAGATATTGTATATAAGGAAATGGTCCCTGAGTAAGAGGAAACAAACATGGGAAACCATATAATTACCTTAACTTAGAGCCTGGAGAGAGTTTTCAGGATATGGCATAGAGCATAGAACCAAGTATAGCCCACTTCTGGGGTTAAGGATTTGATATTGAGAGTCTAAAAAGGTCAAGAAAGCTATCATTTTCTAGGCAAAATATCAGATATGGAGAGCTGCAGAGAGGAAAAAAAAAAGTATAGATAATCTGCTGGAAGATTCCCCATGAGTCTTCTGCTGAGTTAAAAGTCAACATCTGTAGGGACACCTGGGTGGCTCAGTCGGTTGAGCCTCTGACTTTGGCTCAGGTCATGATCTCACAGTTTGTGAGTTCGAGCCCCACGTTGGGCTCTGTGCTGACAGCTCAGGGCCTGCAGCCTGCTTCAGATTCTGTGTCTCCCTCTCTTTCTGCCCCTCACCTGCTCATACTCTGTCTCTCTCTCTCTTAAAAATAAATAAATATTAAAACAATTTAAAAATAATCAACATCTGTGTATGAGCGTACAACCTGAAGGTGGGGAAAGGATTAGAAGGAATAATATCTAAAGTTCACACAGGAGTGGATATACTCCCAATCCCTACCCATTCAGAAGAAGAACTCATAATTCATGGGATATTGAGTAGAGGACTTAGAGAGATTTTGCTTCAGTGTTGGAGAAAAAATAGATGTAAAATAAAGACCCATCCAATATCCCCTAATAATTTTTTAAATTTTATTTATTTATTTTGAGACAGAGGCAGTGTGAGAGAGAAAGAAAGCAGGAGAGAGGCAGAGAGAGGAGAGAGAGAGAGAATCTCAAGTAGGCTCCTCAATGTCAGCGGGGAGCCTGATGTGGGGCTCAAACTCATGAACCGTGAGAGATCATGACCTGAGACAAAACCAAGAGTCAGACTCTCAACCAACTGAGCCTCCCAGGCACTTCATCCTCTGATAATTCTTATAATTAAGATTCAGAAGTGTCACACTGTTTACAATATTCTTAACTACATCACAGAATAAGGCTCAAGAGTATATACAGAATTTAGAAAATAACTAGCACCTGACAAGGTAAAATACACAATGTGTGGCATCCAATAAAATATAAAGTTACTAGACATACAGTGACATAATAGAATCCATGTATTTAAAATTTTGATCACTCGAAACTGTTCCAGAAATGACACAGATGATAAAATAGGTAGGAAAAGACATTAAGAAAATTACTATGACTAGATTATCTGTGTTCAAGAAGATAGTAAAAAGGTAGATTATATCATGTAGAAGCATGGAGGATACTTTTTTGAAAAAGACTTACATTAAAATTCTAAGATAAAAACAACAGTGTCTGAGATAAAAATACCTTGGAAGGGAATAACAGCATATTAGACAATGCGGAAAAAAAAAAAAAAAAGATTAGTGGACTTTAAGCCATAGCAATTGAAACTATCCAAAATTAAATGCAGACAGAAAGGAAAGACAAAAATGAACAGAGCATCAGTACTCTGGGAGATAACTTCAAGGAGCTAAAAGAAATGTGTCTGAATTCTTCAAATGGTGTGATCAAGGGAGAGAGAAAAACATTTGAAGGGATAATGGGTAAAACATTTCCAAATGTGATGAAAACTATAAATCCATAGATACAAACTCAACAAACTGCAAAACCAAAAACATGAAGATGACTGTGCCAAATGCAAACCGGACAACATACTTGTATATAGTCGCTGAATTTGGGGATGCTTTGTTATGGAGCAATAGAAAACTGAAATGGTATCCTTGATTTTTTTTAATAATACACTCCTAAAAATGGCATAGTAAGGTGCAAATGTATGTTTAGGCTTTCTTATTTCCAAATTGTCCTTTAAGAAATTTGTTGCAATTTACTTTCCCACTAAATGTGGGAAAATGTGCTAGTTTTCTTATTCTTTATCCACTTTATTTCACCATGAGAGCCATTATCATTTGTATTTAAGAGCTCAGCCTCTGGAGCTCAATTGATCAGGTTTAACTTACAACTTTTATGTCCTTGAGAAGTTAAATAACTTTTATGTGCCTGTTTTCTCATTCATAAAATGAGTTTAGTGTTCTATCCATCTCATCAAATGGTTGTTTGGTTACATGAGATTTCAAGTGTACAATACCTGGCAGATGGAAATAAGTAAAGTCAGATATTGTATTAGATGATATATCAATAATGGAAACTTGCAAATTATAATCTGCTGACCCTCTTTTCATTCTCTTTTCTGCTACTATTTTATTATTTCCTTGTTTTATTGCTGTTATTTTAATATAATCAAGAAAAGAAGGGAAAGTCTAATGCAGGTCCACATTTATGGAAACGTGTCCAGAGAAGTTGCACAGGGCCCCCTTAGAAGTTTCATGTTCTGATGTCATCAACCAAAATTTCCTAATACCTTGGCATTTGAATTTTATGTTTTGTAAGTGTTTTATAATTGAAATCCAATGGGACAATGAGGCAGGCCCTGGGGGCCAAAAGCCTCAGCTTTGCATAGTGCATCTCCTACTACATTCCACTTGCCTTAGAGGGTCTTACTTGCCTGCTTCCCTCCCCTACTTCCTGGTACCCAGTCTGCCCAGTCTGTGTTTCCTTATCCCTTCCCAAACTGTTACCATCTTTCACCACTGATAATGGCAGGGCACAGCCATAGGAAGAATCACGGTCTTGTGTGTCCGCACCATAGCATCTGATGGCAAGGCTAATGCTGGCTATCACTGCCTGGAAGTCGCTGTGGCATGATATGCTCAGTGAATAATTCTGTGAGGACAGGCCTCTTGCCCACCCTAAACCAGGTATCTAGGGCATCTTAGCACAGAGGTTGAAATACACTTGAGGGTCACCTGTCCACTGTGAGTTGCTGCAGTGTGTTTGGGTATTGAGTCCAAGGAAGGGAACTCTGCCCCAATAGATGCATGGTTCTTCTGACAGGTGGTTTAGTAGGAAGGTTGGAACTGGAAGTCATAATGGTCTTCAATTGTGCACCAGTATCTTAATGTCTTAAGGACCACTCCCTGAGTCTACTCTGTGTGTTCAATGTTGTTGAGTCCTGTTTGTGTATGACTTTTCTAGCCATCTTGAGTCAAACTCTGTAGTAAGACCCCCAAATACTACTAGTATAATTTTGGTGATTCCATATACGAGTTAAAATCTCTAGTATTTGCATTTTCACAATATAACAACAGATGGTAAATTTTGTAATTGAAAAAAAAAATTCTTCTCTTCCATGGCTTGGCATTTGACACAAATACAAAATTCCATGAGGAGACAGAAACCATGCAAGAAAGGGGAAAGTTTTATCTGTTAGTATCTTTAATGATGTTTTTCCCTCTGCTGTTTGAATAAGGGACCTGACATTTTCATTTTGCACTGGGATCCACCAAATAATATAGCCGGTCCTGATCCCTATATTTAAATATAAGCAATGATGGCAAGATAGCATGTGGATTGTAAAGCCGAACCACCTGGGTTCATTAGTGTCCCCCAAGGGTCATCACTATTAATGTGATGTTAGGTAAGTTAATTTCTCTGTTTCATTTCTTCTCATCTGAAAATTGATGACAATCATCGTGTAAAATTTCAGTTTAAATCAGTTTAGAGGTGTAAAAATCCTTGAGTAATGGCAGTAGCTAGTAAATATTTAATAAATTTTAAATAAAATGATTATGCATTACGGATATCATGCTTTTACTACCATATCTACTCTTATTATTTTTCCCAGTTGACTTTATGGCATTTCTTTTTGTTTTTCTGATGTATTTTTTATCACACTAAATAATGTATTTCCACCTATTTTTTTTTCCGGTGGCATACTCCGTCATTCTCAAGTTTAGAAAACCCTCCAGATTCTAAAAACTGATCAATACTCACCTCTATTTTATTTATATTTTAATAAAATTATTTTTATTTCATGCTTATTTCTAATCTATTTAGCAATTACTTTCACGTAGGATAAGTGATAGTATGTTTTCAGCTTTATTGAAGTATACATGACAAAATTGTAAAGTATTTAAAGTGTACAATGTGATCATTTGATATACATACACAGTGAAAGATTCCCCTCCCATTGAGTTAATTAACATATCCCATTGTTTCCCCCCACACACCTAGTGAGAAAGTGTATCTACTCCCTTAACAAATTTCAATTATATAATACAGTGTTATCAACTATAGTTATTGTATTATATATTAGGTCTTTAGACCATATTCATCTTATAAATGAAAGTTTATACTATTTTTCTGACTTCCTTCTTCCTTCACCCCAGCCCTGGGCAACCAGTTGACTTTTTGTTTTTTTTTTTTTTTTGTTTTTTTGCTTTTTTTGTTTTTTTTTTGTTTTTGTTTTTAGATTCCAAGTTTAAATCATATCACATGGTATTTGTCTTGTCTGGTTTGTCTCACTTGATTGGCATAATGCCCTCTGGGTTCATCCATGTCACAAAAGACAGGTTTTTTTGTTTGTTTGTTTGTTTTTACATTACACTCCATGGCTTGTTTATTTTATGAATGGAAGTTTGTATCTTTTGACTCCTTTTACCCATTTCACCCATACTCTACCCATTAACGATATTATGCTTTTACTACCATATCTACTTTTATTATTTTTCCCAGTTGACTTTATGGCATGTCTTTTTGTTTTTTCTGATGTATTTTTTATCACACTAAATTATATATTTCCACCTATTTTTTTTTGCCAGAGCAATGATCAATCTAATTTCTATATTTGTGATTTCAGGATTTTTGTGTTTCCTTGTTTCTTTGTTTGCTTCTGTGTTTGCATTTTTTTATATTCCACATATAAGTGAGATTACACTTATAGGTATATAATACAAGTGTATATATAACATATATGCATGTGTATGTATATGTATAGTAGCCACATTTTATCTATTGTAAATAATGCTGCAGTGAACATGGGAGTGCATATATCTTTTCAAGTTAACATTTTCATTTTCTACAGATAAATGTTTACAAGTGAATTTGCTGGATGATATGGTAGTTCTATTTTTAATTTTTTGAGGAATTACTATAATGCTTTCCATTGTGACCACCAATTTATACTCCCACCAACAGTGTACAAATGTTTCTTTTTCTCTACATCCTAGCCAACACTTATTTTGTGTTTCTATTTTTAATTCACATTAGTTAACATATGGCATAATAATGGTTTCAGTAGAATTTAGTGATTTATCGCTTACATGTAATACCCAGTGTTCCTTCCAACAAGTATCCCCCTTAATGCCCATCACCCATCTAGCCCTTCCCTTCCCACCCAGCACCACTCCAGCACCCATGAGTTTGTTCTTTGTATTTTAAGAATGTCTTATTGATTGCCTCTTTCTCTGTTTTTATCTCATTTTGCCTTCCCTTTCCTAACGTTCATCTTTGTATTTCTTCTGTGTTTTTTATACCAGGTGTGAGGTGATATCTTATTGTGGTTTTGATTTGTATTTTCCTTTTGAAATGCAAATGTTGATCGCCCAGTTTTATGTATTTGGGAAAAATATCTGTTTGGGTTTTTTCATGAGTGAATAATATTCCATTGTATATACACATTACACTGCCCATTTTAATTAGACTATTTCTAAAGTTGTTTTGATTTTATTTTTTGATGCTTTATTTTTGTTTTTATAATTTTTGTTTGTTGCTAGTGTGTTGTATGAATTCCTTATATATTTTGTGCCTGAGTCCAGCTCCAGCAAGTCCAGGAATTTCTGAAGAATGAACAGTGTCAGCTCGATGAATGACTCAAGAGAACTGCATGGTTTCTGGAACCAGGCAGGCGTACGTGTGTCTGCTCTACTGATCCCAGTATTTTATCTAAAGGTAGTAAGTGACATTACATCAATGAATGACATCCCATCAGTAAGCATAATTTGAACAACAATGTGTTTTTATCAGAGAAGGGGTGATTCCTCAATCTTGCAGGTTGTTTTCAAGTTAATTAACATTAAATTTAAGGCAGGGGGAGAACAGGGTGTTTCCTTGAGATCTATGTTAATTATCTTTAAAAAGGAGAAAACAGGTTGTTTTCTTGAGACCTATGTTAATTATCTATAAACAGGAGAAAACAGAGTGTTACCTTGAGGCCTATTCTTCCAACTACAATGGGGAAGGTGTAACCCATCTGGCAAGGTTGGAATTCCCAATGCTTGTCCTTTGCTTATGAATGAGTACATTTACATAGTCTCCTTTAGATGTTATCCATCAATGCATCACATTCCATGTTCTCTTTTTTATTTGAATGCCATAAAACAAAAGAGCATTACATCCCTTGAGGTCAATGAGGGTAATTCAAGAAATCCAAGCCTGAAAGGTTATTTGAAGGAGGTGGTATTGAGGCACCATTTGGTTAGCGGGAATCTTTGCAGCATCTGCCTTTCCACACAAGGAGGTGTCTCAACCTGTGAGCCCAAGATGGCTCCCAACAATTTTGGATATTAACTACTTACTGAATATGTGATTTGCAAATATTTTCTCCCATTCCATGAGTTATCTTTTTGTTTTGTTGATGATGAGATAAGTAATAATGTTTTCCTATTGTTAAATATAACAAGATCATAATCATATATTTTTTTGTGCAAGAGTAATTAAAGATCTTATATATTTAGCAAATGTGTATTCTTCATATGACCATTTTCTTATATTTGCTCCCCATAAAAATCAGAGGTAGAACATTGTATGAGATTTCTATTGTCTCTATTTTAAAAAATACCACAAGCTTAGTGGTTTAGAACGACAGAAAAACATTATATCAGAGATCTGCACGTCACATGTCTGAGTAGAGTGGGCTCAGCTGGAGTATTCAAGGCAGATAGTAAGGTGTTGGCAGGACTGGGGACTATGGGGAGAATCCAAGTCCAAGTTCATTAAGATTGGTGACAGAATTTGGTTCCTTGTGTTTGTAGAATGAGATCCCTGTTTCTTGACTGGCTCTTGGCCAGGAGTCATTCTCAGTGTGGAGAGGCCACTCACATTCCCCAGCTTCTGGGGGTTTTCTGCATCTTCGGAGCAACTTGTCTCAAGGTCTTTTCTTTTGTTTTGACTCTCTCTGACTTCTCCTTTTGCCTCCTCTGCCCTTCCTCTTTTTCTGCCACATCTTTTTGACAGATTGAGCTGGAGAAATTTCTCTGCTTTTAGGACTCAGATGGTTAGATTGGATCCACCCAGATAATCATGGATAATCTCCCTATTTTAAAATCTATAATCCTAATTCCATATACAAAGTCCCTTTTGCCGTGTAGCCTAACATATCTACAGAAGTGGCATCAAGGGGCAAAGATAAGGGAAGCCAAAATTCTGTCTACCACAGATATCATTTTCTGTTATCCACTAAACATATTCTTACTGTAAACCAAGTTAATGAAGATCTATAGGCAACTAAGCCAAATCTTGGTGATTAACTGTATGCAAAGATAGGAAAAAAACATAGAGGACAGAATAAGTAATAGCTTGTTTTTCAGATTACCTTATTTGGTAGCATTTGTCTTAGCTAGGTTTTTGGCAGACGTATGCTAGCAAAAACTTAAGGTTAAACTTACCTGCAAAAAACTGGACCCCAGGTGTTCTCAGAGAGGCCTTTAAGTTTTACACAGCAGATGTTCAAGTGCAAAAGCTGACATCCTATGGTGAATTAGGAAATGTTGGCCTGTGTTCACACAGAGAGATCAATATGACACATGCAGAATTGAAGAGCCAATTACCTTTGCAGATATAAACACATGTTAGATTTCATCAAAGGCATTAACAAATATTCAATTCTAAGGATGTTTGAAAACATCTTAACATTGAGTAAGCTAAGTATACAACATTTCAGTACTATTCCCACAAATGTCATTGCTTCTTTGAACTCACTTGAAAATCTTGAAATTATGATAAAATTGTGTCTTTGACTGCATTAGTTACCTAATTAAATTTTAGTAAGATCGATTTAATAAAATACTTTCAGACTTCTAAATGTATTTTGCTTTCCTCCAGAGAATTGTTTTTAATATCATCTTAATTTTCTGTTATTCGTATTACTTTTTTTCTAGTTATAAAAGCATTAGCTTTCTAGAAAGGATAATTCCTAGTATTACCTTAGCTAGAAAAAGTTCAAAATCCTAGATAGTTAAAAAAGACAAATTATTACCTCTGTGTATGTGTATGCATGTATTTCTACCATTGAATGGGAGAGATTGCTAATATTTCCTTATCATTTTTGATATATGTTTTAGATAGATAATTTTTATCTGCTCATAAAATGTTATATCTTCCTTATTAAAAGCTAACATTATAATGTAAATAAATGTACTTAATTCTTTTAACATCATAGAGCAACATATTACCTTCAAGCATTATCCGCCATTTCTCATTTTTTCAACATTTTACCAACAAGTAATATTTCAACTTAACAACAGTAATCATCACGTTCTATGCAAAGAGAGATAATAAAGTTTGTTTTTCCCATTCTCATGGCCAACCAATAGCTAAATTCTGTTACAAGCAGGATCGCACTGGATGGGAGATAGTGAGGTGTGTTTGTTTTGAAAAGAATTCAAAATTGCATGCATGCAGTCATGCCCTAACAGTGTTTCATTCCCCCAAAGTCTAGTTCCAATTAACCAAGAACTTGTGTTCTGTCAGCTTCCAGCAATGATGTGTTTGCTTCCAGGGATGTTCTTTTCTTCAATCGCCTTGTCTGACTCTGGTCAACAGCCCCTAGTCAGTAATCATCACCATTCTATCCTCAGAGGCTCCTTTTTAAATATCCCTTCTAGTCCCGTCTGACAGCTGTCCTATCCATCCTTTATACACTTGTCCTTTTAAGACTAACCCACCGAATAATATCTTTGAAATAATTTTGTGGTAATAACTAATTGACTGCATGCTTTCCTAAGGCGACAGCCTACATATAACCCACAGTCTTCTACCACTTTGCTTGCATGATGCCAGTATTTACTAGCTCCAAGTTATTTTGTTGTTTGTGTCCTGGATAGAGCACCTGATCAAGTGTTCATTTACCTGGAAGCCTTCTATTCGTATCGCTGCTGCACCTGTTTAACATGTCTTATTTATCTCATTCCAGCTACAGTTGCTTTTCTCCTCACCATTTAACTTCTACTCATTATTCACATCTGGTATTTTCTCAGGTGATTTCTTTTGACCCTAGATTACTATCCCAGTTATAATTTTATCTTCATTTGTGTGATTAATTGATCTGTAGCTCTTTCCCCCCTCTAGACCACTATTTTCATGAGAGTGATGTCCTTCTGCTTCTGTTTGCATTGTATCATGGCTGCTTATCCCAGGATCAGGGTATAGAAATGGTGATTGAAATAAGAAGCAAATGAATGCCAATTTTGGTGAATTATTGCAGCTTATAGTTATTATTGTAAAAGTAATATCTATGTATTCTTAAATAGTGTTCTGCCCTCTTACACAATTTATTAGGACAATGAATGTGAGTAACTATTATGCATACCCAATATGCATTGGCACTAACTGTGCTGGATATTTCACATACATTATATTAGTTATAGCCACAAACAATCCCTTGTCAGATGAATTGCTTTACCACTTCTTTATGAAAAGAAGCCTAGTAATATGATTAAGAACTCATTAAAGATCATAAATATTGTGGGTTTGAATTCAACCACATCTGGAGCCAAAATTGATACTCTGCCATGTACTACACCCCACCTAAAACAGGAAGCAACATATGATTAATAAAAGTACATATCATTGTACCTTAGTAAAAGAAAAAAGAAACCTTTGTCTTGATGTGTGATTAGCCCCAGTTTGCTGGACACTTCACAGAAAAAAAATCAACTTCCAATTCACTTAAGTCAGCAGTTTGCAGAACACTGGAACCCAGTGGGAAAGGGGCCCCAGGTCTAACGCTTAGAGGGAGCAGGACGCCTGTCCCTACTCTCTCCTGCTTCAGATTAAAAAGATACACTGGTTTGTAACTTGACATTCTAAATTATATTTTGAAAAAAATATATACCAAAAAACAAAACCCACAAGAGTTTGAAAAATTGAAAACCAATAAGTTAGCTTATAGAGAATAGACTTTGAGCTCTGCAAGAATTCTTTCTGAGAATAGCCATCCACATCTGACATCGAGGGATAAAATTAACTTTACCAGCAATATGAGCTGAGGGGGAACCCCTTCTCTAAAGAAAGACACTCAGACCAAACAAGAAGACTCCTAAGGCTAAAGAAGAAATTACTCTCAGAACAGTCTCACTAAGAAGGACCTTTATTGTCATAGGAAC
Organism: Paguma larvata; assembly: GCA_030068075.1. Classification (NCBI taxonomy): domain Eukaryota; kingdom Metazoa; phylum Chordata; class Mammalia; order Carnivora; family Viverridae; genus Paguma; species Paguma larvata. Next base: position 55,558,472 of record CM057832.1, read on the forward strand.
TCTACACTTAAGATTTCCTTTTCTCAAGGACCAGCTGCAGAGAGAAGCTAAAGCCTCTGGTCCTTACAGTTAGAAGTCTTGAAATCTAGGGCAATTGACTTTCATGTTCTGTATCTTGGCATCTTACATATAAAACTGAAAAATCAACTTATAGAATTTAGTAAAGTTAAAATACTTATTAAATGTTATTTATTATTATTATTGGTAAATAATACAAGTTAGGCAATTCATTAGCAACATTAACAAAAATCGTATTTTGAGCATTTATTCAAAAATGAGCTACTTTTGCTAGATTTGATGGGAGTTACCAAGAAGCCTGAGTCATAACCAGGCCATATTGGTGTATACAGTGCACTTAGGGAAAGAACCAAGACAACAGACTGGAGACGTGAAAACAAACAGAAATGCTAACAGGTTAAAACATTTAATCAATGTTCATGGTATTTACTAATCAGAAAAAAAATCATTTCCTGCTGAGAAATGAGAGGAAAGCAGGTCAACTAGAATCACAGAATGTGACAGACTATTGGGTCTGCCCACAATTTTTTGTTTTGTTTTGTTTATGTAGGCTGAAAAAAAATGGCTCTGTTTGTTCTTCTTGTTAACTGTGCCTGTATGTACATGTTGTTGCTATTTTCCCAGTCATAGTATTTTACATTTTATTTTAAAATTTAATATAGAGTTTGAGATCCTTTCAAGGAAATTGTTCTTACAGTAGTCTCACAAGGGTCTGAGGAAACAGCCAGCATCTATGGTGAAGGATAGGGAGCAGAATAGGAAGACCACACAGTACAAGGCAGTATGAAATTCCACATCTCCAGGACTTAATCTCATGGCCATTAGCTAAATTGGTGGAATTCGTCTTTCCCATGAGTTTGTTACTACTACTTGGGTTTACAAGCATAAACTCTGAAATCTTGTTTAAATGCTCAGTTGACTTCACAAGTCTTACTGATTCTTGAAACAAAATGCTCCCCCTTCCTTCGGTGATAACATTTGCTTAATTCCCACTGATAATATATAACTCTGAAACTCTCAAATCCTGGCAGACATGAGACACAGCATCTAACATACTGTAGTTTAAGCTGCCTACATATGTAGTCTTTTATAATTAAAGTTTAAAATTTAAGTAAATGATACACAGCTACAACTTAATAGCAAAGCTGAAACCTGCTTGGAGGCCCTGGACACCACACTCAGTTTAAACATTTTCTGCTAATATCCACTCGGACATATTTTGGATAGCTAGGCTTTCAGATGAAGTCTTCTCTCTGGTTGATTTCCCATGGAGAGTGAGGGGAGTGACACTTGCATCATCTTTGGACACTTTAAATTGTGCACAAGTCTGAGGTATAGTAACATGGGAGCTGGAAGGCAGCTGAGAATGTAAATAGGGATGGAAAGACTAGAATGATCTGCAAGAGATATGCTTGGATATGTAGGTTGCTACAGTCAGACAAGAATACAAAAGGGGACAAAGTTCACTGGTCAGTGCATTATTCCTTCATTGATTTTCCCAGCCAGTTCCTTTCAGTTCATTGATTTCCATTGCTGATTGAGTCATGTTCATCGGCTGCTAGGAGGTCACTTCATTTCCCTTTTGCTCATTTTTTCTGCCTACTTGGCACTCTTGCACATGTGCGTTGTCACTTCCACTAATCTCAATTGTCTTCTGTCAACAGAGTGATGTACTTTTGCACAATGGGCCATGAGATTCAGGATAGGTGGCTCAGGCAGCCACTGCATAAAGTTTAGCCAGAATATACTCACGAATTCAATAGTATGCTGCAGTCATTTGTGGTGTTTTGTTCTTTTATATCAGATTTAAAGACATGCAGTGTATATGGTCCCCAGGACCGGCCATAAGCAATACACCCTAAGTCTGGCAGGAAGGAATTATGTTGTGATCTCTCTGAAAACACCTGATAACACAGGGCCAAAAGTCACAATGGAAACACCACCTTAGAGTCACAATTGTCTTATGCTACACTGTCAAGAAACCCTTCATTCAGCAACCATGGGAGGTCTTTATGTCTACTGAAAACTTCAACAGGGATAGGAAAGAGGTATATTTTTACAGTGATAGTAGTTTGTATAATCTGTTTCAGTAATCTGGATTCCATTTACTAGCAAACATATTTCAAAATACAGTTAAATATTTCCATCAAACTATCAAAAGAGTTTATGAGTAGGTAGATTAGGTCTGTACATGGAAGGCATGCATATTTTAATTCAAGGTATACTTTAATCACAGAAACAATCCTTAAGAAAATAAAAATCATTGGGTAGCTGTATAGTTTTATGTTATGCAAATTCTTCAGTGCATTAGGGACAAAGCAGACTGTATTCATTCCCAGTCTCACAAACGTATACACAAAGAAGACAACAAGCTTCTTTAGGACCACAGAGCTGCTTCCTTTAATGAGATTTTTTTCAGGTTTGTTTTAACACTGAAGATTATGCCTTTGAATTTTTTATACCACATGAAGATGTGATTTATTTTGTATTTATATTTAGTAATTGGCCATGCAGGTTGCGGTTTTAGAATTTATTATGCAACATTCAACAAGACTAACAGTATTAAATACTAATCAACTTTTAATAAGAATTATAAATGTTATCTCCTTTCTCAAGACAAGAAAAGCAATCACCGCAATCAATCAAGAAGTCTAATCAATTTTCAAAATGAAATTAACCATGCATCATGTGGGGGTAGGGGGAGAACCTGGAAGAATATTCTTGTGTACTATGCCTTTGCTACAGGAGATAACCTCAGTTTTAGAAAATGGTAAAAAAATATATATATATATATTTAGTTTTGCATGATCTGGTCACTCTGATGAGTTTTCAAAGGGTTACCGATATTTATTCTTACAGTCTTTTGGAGGGGGGAGGTGGATTGAAGGGAGATTACAAAGAATCAACAGATGTATGTACTGAAACTGTGATATAATGTCTGCAGTTTTTCTCCACTTCAACTCTACTAAATTTTATATCAGGAAATGAATTTCACTTACCCCAACCTTCTACCATGGGTAGAAACCATCAAGAATTTAACACACAAGTATATTTTATGAAAACAAGGGTTCTTTTGTTTTTTTTTATTGTTTTAATGTTTATATATTTTTGAGAGAGAGAGACAGAGTGTAAGTGGATGAGGGGCAGAGAGAGAGACATGCACAGAATTCAAAGGAGGCTCCAGGCTCTGAGCTATCAGCACAGTGCCCATTGCAGTGCTTGAACCCACTAACTGCGAGATAATGACCTGAGCCACTCAGGCGCCCTTGAAAACAAGGGTTCTTGTAAGTAAGAAAAATTTTTTTTCTTAAAAATTGCTTTAATGTTTATTTATTTTTTTAGAGAGAGAAAGAGAGGGAGAGAGAGAGCACATGGGGCTCCAACCCCCAAAACCATGAGATCATGACCTGAGCTGAAGTTAGACACTTAACTGACTGAGCCACCCAGGTGCCCCAAGAAAATGTTTTAAATTGCTGCTCCAATAAGAAGTTTTATCAGAGTGTTTATATAAATGTTTGTAATCAATGTCTTATCTTATGAAAATGAATCATCCAATTTATTCAACAAATATGGAATGCAGGACAACTGTGTGCCAAGCAATATGCTGGGCACTGGTATCCAATAAGAAACAAATTCACAGACCTTAAGAAACTTGAAGCCCATGAGAGACAGTCACATAAACAGATTGCAAAAGAAGTATATATTCGTGACTGGTTAAAAAGTGATTGGTTTCTGGAGTGCGTGGGTTGCTTAGTCGGTTAAGCAACCAATTTCAGATCACGTCATGTGCTGGGGTCCTTGTTCCAGCGAATCTAGGGGTCCACAACGGACAGACGGTCAGGCGAAAGGAAGTGAGAGAGCCACGAGAAAGATGGAGTCTGATGACCAAGCAGGCAGCCCTGGCGTCTCTGGCATCTCTGGCGTCTCTGCCCTACCGGCCTCAGTGTCTTTATTTAAAGGTAGTGAGTTACATTACAGCAATGAGTGACAGCCCATCAGTAAGCATAGTTTGAACAATAATGTGTTATATCAGTAAAGAGGAGATTTCCTCAATCTTGCAAGTTGTTTTCAAGTTAGTTAGCATATACATTTAAGGCTGGGGGAGAGGACAGGAAGTTACCTAGGCCTGCCTATGTTAATTATCTATAAACAGATCAGGAGTCATTGACTATTCTTCCAATTACAATGGGGGAGGTCCAACCCAATTGGCAAGGACAGAATTTCCAATGCTTGTCCTTTGCCCGTGAATGTGTGAATTTACATAATAGGAGCCTAACATTTACACAAATCACACCAATATTCAGCCAGCTCATAACTGCTATCAATCTGTGCAACCCATCCCCAAGATGCAACTTTTAAGGTGGTCAGGCTACTCTGATTCAGATGTAATCAATCAAAGCATCCTGTTCCAGGTCCTTCCCTTTTATCTAAATGTGGTAAAACAAAAGAGCATTACATTCCTTAGGCCAAGGAGAGTAGTTGTAAGATTAGGCGCCAGTTTGGGTGGCGAGCTTTTGCTTCAACCTTTTCCACACGGGGAGGGGTCTCAACCTGTAAGGCCAAAACGGCTCCCGACAGTCATGATCTCATGGTTCATGAGTTCAAGCCTTGCTTCAGGCTCCGTGCTGACAGCTCAGAACCTAGAACCTGCTTCGGATTCTCTGTCTTTCTCTCTCTCTGCTCCTCCCCTGCTCACAGTCTGTCTGTCTGTCTCTCTCTCTCTAAACTAAGATTAAAAAAGTAAACAAAGATTTAAAATAATAAATAAATAGATAGATACATAAATAAAAGTGGTTGGCTTCTGTAAATGTTTCATGGAGATGTAAGTCCAAGTAGTGATAAAATAATAAAAAACAATAATGACAATAAAGCTAACTCCAATGAATAATTATTAAATGCTAGTTCTGTATACTTTATATGTATTGAATGTTTTCAATTTTACATAAAGTAGGTGGGGTTAGTTTTATAATTACACTCACATTTATTTTAAAAATGGGGAAATTGGAGCTTCATAGTTTGAATAACATGTCCAAAGTCATAGTGTTAGCAATTGGTAAATCTGGTATAGCAAACCATGTATTTGACCCCAAAGTCACCTAGATGTTTTACTGCTTTGCTGAGACATATTAAAATACAAAGTTCAAAAGTCCCCATTTAACTTAGCCTTTTATTTGAAGTAGAAGACTGTGAGAAATACCCTGAGATACCATTTACCATCATTTTCAAATAATTAACCTGGCATCTAACATGTGATACATATTTGAATGAGCTATTTTACAATTAAAAAATACAAAGACATTTTAATTTACCATTTGACATTTATGTTGCTAACTCTATCTGCATAACAAATATGCTTTCCAGAATATATCTGCTTTATATAGAATTCTACAGAATAAAAAGTAGTTTTGAGTAAGAGAGCAAGCATACTTGACAACATATCCAGTATTATCTATTAAGGATACATACTTGACATGACAATACTTGAACAGAACAAACAATAATCACTATTTCATGACATAAAGGTACCTTTTCAAAGAGCATCTGGCCTTGTTACCAAAAAGACTCCTCAAAATCACTGATTTGTGCATAACTAGAGCTCAAAAACCCTTCAAAATTATTTTCAAATGTTTCCTGGTGCTTTTATACACAGAGAATCATTTTTCAATTTAGTTACTATTTAGAACATGCAGCAACATCCATAAGGAATAATTTGAGTTAAAGGATTGTTAAGGAGGAGAAGGAGAACTAACATATGAATATATCATCTCAATCAACTTCAGAATCAACTTTGATGTTATTATCCCTTCTTATTCAGGTATGAAGCATTAGAAAGCAGAGGTTAATGAATAAGTCAGAGTCTTATTATACAGCCAGTTGTCACAGAAGCCAGGATCCATTTTTAACACTTATGACTCTGGACTCCACTCAGTATTATCCACAACATATTGCCTCCTAAGATTCTTTGATATTAACTAGAACATTTAAAGTTGTTTATAAGACAAAGTAAAAAATAAATCAGATCTTAAATCAGAATGAATACATGATTTAATATACATAATATACTATATATATGCATATGTATATACACTTATACATACACATTCATGTATATATATGGTTGTGTGTGTATATATATATGTGTGTATATATATATATATATATGTGTGTGTGTGTGTGTGTGTGCGTGTATAAATATATTTCTCCTTTTTCTCCATGAACCGACAATCTCTGCCTCTCATTCTCAGACACCAAATCTATCAAACAAAATGTAAATGTGCAACAGGCAGGTGAATCTCCTGCTTCCATGCCAACCACCTACATATGAGGTATCTGCAGCTGCAGTGGGCAGTTCTGTATGCAATAGGAATGATTCACTTTTAGGTGTATAATTTATTTTTCTCTCCCCTGGTTAATTGCCATTAACAATGAGACATACTCATATGTTTCCTGTCCTTGTCACTTTCCAACTATCTTTAACCATGTCACCTCCATTTATCACACAGTCTTTCAACAAATATATATAAGCCCTGATGTATAGATATGTATCCAGGTAATAAAAGAGTCAAGACTGTTGTACAACACCAACAAAATCTTCACCAATACATTTGTGTTTTAATAGTGGAGATAGAAAATAAATAAATAAATAATCCAGTAACCAATGTAACTTCAAACGATAAAAATGCTACGAAAAAAATAAAGTTGTGCAAATGTAGAGAATAAAAGAGAAGTGGACTATTTCATATATGCATGTCAAGGAAAATCTCACCGAAAAAAATAATTTTTTTAATTTTTTTAAATATTATTTTTGGGACACGGAGAGACAGAGCATGAGCATGGGAGGGACAGAGAGAGAGAGAGGGAGACACAGAATCTGAAGCAGGCTCCAAGCTCTGAGCTGTCAGCACAGATCCCGACACGGGGCTCGAACTCACAGACCGCGAGATCATGACCTGAGCTGAAGTCGGACGCTCAACGGACTGAGCCACCCAGGCGCCCCTGAAAAAAATAATATTTAAAGACTCACATGATGAGAAATAATGAACCTCAAGGAATTTGTTTTGAACAATCAATCAATCAGTAAATACAGTATATGGAAAATCCCTGAAGCAATAACGAGCTTGTCTGAGACTGACATTAATCAAGAAAGTGTTTGAATTTTTTAATATAAGGAGCCATGTTAATGGCAGTACTGCAAATTAAAGTGGGAGATTGTGGACAAGGTTACTTTGGCAATGGTAGGAATTGGATAAATAGTTCTGGTTGGGCCTTATTAGATTGAAAATATTTATTAGATATCCAAGTGGAAATATCAAAAAGGAGATGGGATATATGATTCTGAGACTCAGTGGAAAGATCACACCTCGGAATACAAATTTAGGAGTGATCAGTTTATGGATGGAATGTGAAACAATTGGACAGGATGATATCACAAAGGGACATAATATAAATAACAAAATGTGTGGGTTAAGGAAAATGATTAGGGATACTTCAATCTTTAGAAGTAACACAGAGGAAGAACCATGAAGGGAGACTCAGACCGAAAACTATGGAGTAAGAATGTAATTCGGTGAGAATTATATGCTAGAAATCCAGAAAAGGAAGCATCTCAAGAATGTGGACAAGGGTAATCATGTCCTATGAAATTAAGAAGCTAAATAAGTATAAATGTTGGGTATTAGATTGAATATGAAGGTGGTCATTAGTGATGCTGACAAAAATGGTTTCACTGAAGTGAGAAGAACAAAAGCCTCATTGAATAAGACAAAACATAAGAAAATAATATCGGGAAAAAAGGAGGGAAATCAATGACATACAAAAAATTAAGGTACTAAAATATATTTGACACCCATAAAAAGTTTGGCCAACATGAAAAGAAAGAGTACATTAAAAATGCAAACAAATAACCTATGGCATTAAAAAGAGGAAAGATAAATGATGAGGTGAATAAAGGCAGTCTGAGGTCAAAGGAGGATGACCATTTTCAGGTTTGCATACTAATCTAGAGAAAAGCACTAAGGGAACAGATGAGAGAGTCTGAGAGAGGGGGGGAATGGTGACACAGGACTGAGGGAGGTTCATAGAAATAGTAAACTTTGATGTAATAAATTCACATTCTGTTTAAAACTGGAAGGACTAGCATAGAATAGAGGCTTTTCTCCACGGTAAAGGGAAGAAAACAAAAGATCATGAGCACTAATGCAGATAGTCAAGAGAAGGAAGTGGGAGGGTGAAATAGTTATCTTGTGTTTGCTTCTATTTTCTTAGTAAAATGAATTAATCTAAATATAGCAAGTGGGGAACAAACATTGGAAGACTGAGAGGTGAAGAGAAGATGAAATTTGAAGAGAAAATGTGAGAATATGACAAATCAAATATCCAAGGACAATTTGTTAGGGTTATGTTTTATTCTTTCTTGCTGTTTATTTTCCTCTGGATGCTTTTTGTGCTGTTTTGGTGTAGATAAAAAGTAGAGAGACATTGAATTGCACCAGGCTTGGATTTTTTCAGGTGAAAATGTAAACACATTCAGGATTTTATTACTGTATCTCTCAGCAGAAGTAAACTATTTGCCCACAACCTACTTCCTGAAATCTATTCCTTGGCTTTGATTACATTATAACATTCATTCTGTTTTCTTAGTAGATTCCTTCTACTCTATCTAACTAGACAATGTTGGAATTCCTCAGAATTTAGTCTTAGACTTCTCACTGTAAACTTTTTTTATAGGCTATATCCACTCCATAATATCAGGTACTGTGTATCTATACAAAATGCTTCCTAGTTTCACACCTTCACATTGATATTTCTTCTGACTCTCAGATCTCAAACTTAACTGCCTCCCCTGGATCTGTATTTGGATAGGGTCCTCAAATTCAACATTTTCAGGCAGAATCTACTGTCTTATCAAAAAGTTGTTCTCTCCCTACATTGCCTTTCTCGATAAATGTTACTATTATCCTACCTCTTATTTAAAAGAATCAGCGACCTGGGTAATTCTTTCCTGCCTCTATAACCTACCACATCCCATTAGTCAAGTTTTGCCTGTTCTACCTTCTAAGTATTTCTCTAAACTCATTGTTTTCATCTTGTCCTGAATATTACTAGAGAGCATTTTAAAAATGTAGTCCCTGAATCCCATCTCCGGAAATTCTGACTCATTTGGTCTGATGTGGATCCTAGACATCAGATTAATAATAATACTTTTAAAATCCAAGGAGTTCTAATATATAACCTGTATTATTGAAAACTGCTACAATGCATTCGCTTCTCTCTAATCCAAATTTCAATAACCTAATACAAACTAATAGGCTAATACAAACAGGTTAAAACCATCTTATATTTAGATTACTACAGTTACATCTTAAGGAATTTCCTTGTTTCAACTTTGACTTTTCTTCTATTTATTACAGCCAGGAGTGCTTTTTATATATATATATAAATTTTAAATATATATATATTTTTTTTAGTATACATATGGGCATGTAACGCCCAAGTTTAATCCCACTTAGTTACCTTCTATTACACTTAAATTAAAGATTAGAACCTTATATATAGTTTAAAGCAATAGGTACAATTTGGCTGCTGCCTAATTCCATAGTCTCATGTCTTTTTTTTCAATTTTTATTTAATTATTTTTCATATACATCCAAGTTAGCAAATAGTGCAACAATGATTTCAAGACTAGATTCCTTAATGCCCCTTACGCATTTAGCCCATCCCCCCTCCCACAAGCCCTCTATTAACCTTTGTTTGTTCTCCGTATTTAAAAGTCTCTTATATTTTTGTCCCCCTCCTGTATTTATATTAGTTTTGCTTCCCTTCCATTATGTTCATCTGTTTTGTATCCTAAAGTCTTCATATGAGTGAAGTCATATGATATTTGTCTTTCTCTGACTGACTAATTTCACTTAGCACGATACACTCTAGCTCCATCCATGTAGTTACAAATGGGAATATTGAATTCTTTTACACATCTAACATTAATCCATTGTGTATATATTATATATATAGACACATAACACATCTTCTCTACCGATTTATCCATCGATGAACATTTGGCCATATTTTCATGTCTTATCACAACTCACTCTCTATCCACGCATCCATTCTTTGTATTCCAACCACATGATCATTCTTAATGTCTTCAAACATACCATATTTTTTTTCCGGTCTTGGGAAAAGACTTACTCAAGCCAGTATTTCAAACTGAATTCAAAACGCTTCTCCCCTCAGTGTGCCCTTGTCTAGCTAACTGCCTAGACAAAGTTATGCCTCCTGTCTTACATCCCCTTAGTACCCTTCTCTGGCCTGCATACTGTACAATGCTCATCAGAGAACATATTTATATTGTGAATAATATTTGCAAAAACCTGTTGAGCACTTACAATGTGCCAAGCACTATGCTAAGTGCTTCTTATACACAATCCCTTGTCAACCATGAAATAATACTTTAAGGGAGACACTATCAATATTCCCATTTTAAATATGAATAAACTGAGTTACAAACAGAATAACCACCTTATCCAAGATTATATAGCTAGGAAGTGGTGGGAATCAAATTTGAACTCAGGACATTGGACTTCAGAGCACACACTCACAACCCATAAAGTTAAGGGTTTATAAGGTTAAACCCTTATAAGGGTTAAACAATTATACATCTATTTTATTTTATTTGTTAAATAACCACTTTAGTGACATGACTGACATAAAAAACTGCACATCTATAATGTATGCAATTTGATAGTTTGGACATATGCATACACTGGTGAAACCACCACCACAGCAAAGTAATAAACAAAACCATTACCTCCAAAAGTTTTCTCATGCCTATTTGTTGAGTATGTGCTAAGAACACTTAACATGATATCTACACTCTTAACAGATAAAGTGTACAGCAGTGTTGTTAACTGTAGATACTATGTTCTAAAGCAGACCTATAGAACTTTTTCATCTTGCACAGCTAAAAATTTATACCCATTGAACAACTCTCTATTTACCCTTTACCTCAACCCTTGGCAGCCACCATTCTACTCTCAGTTTTTATGAGCTTGACTATTTTAGATATCTCATGTATGTGAAATCATTGAATGTTTGTCCTTATGTAATGGCTTATTCACTTACCATAATGTCTTCAAAGTTCATCCATGTTGTCACATAGTTCAATATTGGTTTACTTTTTAAGGCTGAACAACATTCTATTGTATACACATACCCCATTTTCTTTATCAACTCAACTGTTTTGGAAATTTAGGTCTTTTCCATATCTAGGCCAGTGTGTGCCTAAGTATGTAATGAACACAGAAGAGTGGATATCTCTTCAAGTTACTGATTTCAGATCTTTTGGATATATGCCCAGAAGTAGAACTGCTGGACCATGATGTGGAAGTTCTATTTTTAATATTTTGAGGAATGCCCAAACTACTTTCATAATGGATGTATCAATTTCCATACCCAAAGAAATGTGCAGGAGTTCTAATAAGGAGAACCTTATTCTTACTGACATCTATTTATTTATTAAATTACGTAAGTATGTATGTATTTGTTTTCGATAATAGCCATTCTAACAAGCATGAGGTGATGTCTCAGAGTGATTTTCCTTTGCATTTCCCTAACAATTAGTGATGTTGAGCATCATCTCATATACCTGCTCACCATTTGTATGTCTTCTTTGGAGAAATGTCTATTCAAGTCCTAAGCCCATTTTTTAATTGAGTGGAGTTTGTTTTTGTTTGTTTCACTACTGAGTTGTAGGAATTCCTTTTATATTTTGGATGTTAACCCCATATCAGATATACGGTATGAAAATATTTGCTCCCTTCCTATAAATTGCCTTTTTATTCTGTTGCTTTACTGTACAGAATTTTTTAAGGTTGATATAGTTCCACTTGTCTACTTTTGCTTTTGTTCCCTGTTCTTTTGGTATCATAGCCAAGAAATCATTGCCAAACCACACACACAAAATTAATGGATGACTTTGGAATTATGTTAAATCTTGCTGGTTTTCATACATATTTGACAAGCTGATTAGTAAAATAAAAAATTAAGGCTAATGGCCTTTTTTGTATTAATAAATAACAAAATGCTTATACTTAAATGATAATATTGGCCCCTAGAACACATTGTAAAGACTAAAGAAATATAAGCCATAATTCTAGGTAAATGTGTCTTACTGCTAAACTTTGAACTCTATAACGAGTTTACTTTAATTGCCAAAAAAAAGAAAGGAGTGAATATTAAGAATATACAGTTGTCATTACTTTATTGTAACAAACCATTAGAGCAATCGGCATTTATGCAACGGTAGGTTTGCTCAAGAAAGTTCATAATTACAATGCAGATGCTAGAGTGTGCTGTTTCCAGATGCAATTTAAACAAAAACTTGTAGATGGATGACTATATGACCACCACCACCAACAACAAAAAACAGACACCTGGGTACTTACAATGAGCCAGGCAGTGTGCTGAGTGTCTTGAACGGTTTTCTTCATTTAATAAAACAACATTGAAGTAGATACCATTAAATCCACATCTTACAGCTGTGCATAGCAAGTCTTATGGATGGTGAGTAATGCATTCAAAATCAGACAACTCATATCTGGCAGAGCCAGAGCCAGAAACTCAGAGATGCTGACTTAATATATACTGTCAAAAAGATTAAGAAAACAAGTTTAAAGAAACAAAATTCTACACAGATAGGTTCATCTTACTGTTCAAATGCTTCTTATACCTTCACCCATACTGTCGCTACTATCTTTTTTTCAATTTTCCATCATAGTGTCTTGGACTAATAGTTGACTACTAGAAAATGTGAGCATAGAACAAATAGCAAATTCATGCTTCCAATTTACTTATACTTCTGAGTAGAAGTCAAATTTGACAGTAGTTAAGCAGATTACAGAATAAGAAAATTGAATATATACCTGTATAGACCACTGACACCAACTCTGAAAGGAAAGTTTCAGGAGCTTATTAGGAAGAGAAATACCACATGTAATACTACTTACCCTGTCATGCCCATTTCTGGAGATGTTAGTTCTGGATGTTTTGGCAAACCAGATGGGAAAAGATAGAATTGCTGGACATATCAAGAGTGTAAGGAATTCATAAACAGCTGAAGGTGAATAGTAACACGGTGAAAAACTTTCAGGATAAAGATTAAAAATATGGAAGTTGGCTAGAAACCTAGTTCCCGGAGGACTTAAAAGAAGATCTAAATTCAACAGACATTTTCGTATGCTCTCTTGTACGGTTATGTTTTATATATATATTCTTTCTCTGTGAGAAATATCTGGCCTAATTAAGGGCAAGGGTCATTCGTTCCCCTTGCATCCCACCACGTAGCTCCTTGATTTACATTCTTGCTACAGGAGGTTACAGAAATTAGTTCACGCCATACTCCATGGAGAAGCCTTGAGACTAAATGAATGTCAGGTACTTATGCTTTGCTGGCCTCAGAACCATGGCAGAATTCAAAGACTAAACTGATGTAGGCAACGTTCATATACACAAAGTATATTTTCATGTTTTTAACCAAAATCTAAATGAACAGACATTTACTGATCTTGATGCTTTAAGATCAAGCGTTCTGGAAAAAGAAGTCTTGAAATTCTTAATTTATTTTTTTTTTAAGGTGTCCTGGTTTTTCTTAGTTTGCCTGCACCTGCAACTCACATAATGAATTTTATTTTCATGACTGAATTTGCTGTTTCCCTCCTTCACACAATTAAGCACAGAAGGTTGATAAGTATTAATGAGGTATTTTCAAAGTAGCTTTATATATTTTATAGAATGAATAGTACAAGAAACAGGATGTTGGTAACAGATAGATACATATAATGATCTTGAGACTCATTTGAGATTTTCAAAGTTTATTTCATCAACTGACCTAAATATGCATTAATTTTAGTCACCTTAATTATTCTAAAATTTGAAAGGGTGAAAATAATGACACCTGCTTAATATAGGTTAAAAAAGAGATTTGTATGTATTAATGATAGAGACACATTATTATTATTGGAGCTACATCCCCCCTTGTTTCTTGTAGTGTCTGCTTTTCCAAAGATGGCTCAGATTATGATTCAAACATCCAGGCGACTGTTCTGACAATGTAATGATTAACACCTACTCATTGTTCTGTCATCACTATCAAAATGGAAACTAACTCTCTTGAGATAGGTAAGTATGTGATCAGGGATTATGATTAAGTTTCAGCCGCATAAAGCACCATGCTGCATTGACATAGTTAAATACATGTTAATATATTCTTACCAAAAATAATACCTAAAAGCCTAATAGAACATAATAGGAAAAAAACCTCTATATGATAATGGATTCAACTGCCGTGAAGCCACTGTTTAAAAATTCTACACCTTCTTTACATGTCAATGTTATTTCTTTTGATGAATACAACAACCGTTGGTCAGTTAGCTTGTTCATGTTTTCACAGAATTAATTTGTTATTGGTTTAGACTTCCTTCCCTCAAGCAGGAAACGTACCTGTCATCACAACATTTTTTTATGAAAATTTGTACCCAGTGTGTAATTAACTTGAAGAAAATTTTAGGGAGCAATTTTTAAGCAACGTTTTTCAAGGTAGGATTATTAAACATTTTAATAACTGTTCTCAATCCATTTCGAATGTGGATAAAATAATCACCCACTTTGATTTATAAGGATTTGCATTCAGGACAGGAACTTCACCCAAGACACTGGTTTCAAACACATTTCCAATTCTTATTTGGTAAGAGGAACTGAAGACCCCATACCTTATCAGGAATAAATTAGTCTCCTGTTAAACCGGCTGCTAAACAAGGAGCTACAATCCTATTAAAATCCAATTAAACATGCATCACATTTGATAGATATAATTAGAACAACTGTAGAGGGTAAATGGCTCCAAGCACTGTGGCCGGAAGAACTGTAGATCAGTGTTAAGAGGGAAAATAATAGACAATATGCTGAGAATTTGTTTCTGCAATTATACCTTCTTTATTGTGGCTATTTTATTTATTAACTTTTAGCTATTTTTAATACTTTACCTAACTTGCCAGGAAATTATTACTTTCATGTTTGCTTCTGCTAATAAGGGCATTGTATCTGCTTTCATGAGGTAAATGGGGTAATGTAGTAAAAAAAATAGCATAATTTGCACACTTTCGAAAACTTGTAACATATAAAAATATTTTTGAAATATTTTTCAGGTTTTTAAATGTTCTCATTGCTTCCTATACAACTTAGATATGTGTCTCTCTGTAATCATCTTTCTCACAAGGATGTACTCAGTAGGAATTGCTGACCTAGACATTGTAATGATTAAATGAATATGCAGTCATTGCCTTCTCATGCACTCATCTATTCTTCGTAGTAGTTGTTGACTGTCTCTTTGCTGACTCCTTCCAGTGGTTCTTAGTAATAATTTGTACTCCTTATATCCTATTTTTGCTTATCAAATGTAGACGGATGTTTCTGGACTTTTCATTTGGCTATAAACTAAAGCTCCTTTTATATCGGGGTTAAGAGGAAATATTCTAAGCAAAGCCATGACTGCATAGTATATTTTGTAAAGTATGACAAGTACTGTAAATGTAACCATGGAGAACACAAACAGAGTGTTAAACCTAAGTTTAACTTGGTAATTTAAAATTAAGTTTTCAGATAATAAATATACTACGAGACATTAGGGACAAATCAAGGAGGATGATAGTTGACAATTTTTATGAGTCGCTTTCACTTATTAAATATCAGCTTATTTTCATCTATTAGGTTTTCTAATATCAAAATACTCAATCTCTCCTAAACTTACTTTTAATTGTGATCCCCACTTCAAGGCTATGAATAATAAGTCTTGGCACAATTAACAGCTCATAGCCTGCATATCTATTCATTGGCACAGCAGATGGGAGACAAACAGACATGAAGAAATAGGGAATTTAAGACTAGAGCATCATCACCGTTCCTCTCTTTCTCTTTAAATCTTACTTTTCTGTTTCTCCACATTTGGCTTCCTTTTTTCTTAGTGAGTTGTCCAGGCAAAAAAGAGCCATGGGCAGCTCTCAAGTTATTCTCAAATAGCTAAACAGAGGAAAATACATTTTCCTATCAACATCTTGTAGAGAAGCTCCTAGGAAAGGACTCCAATCAGCCCTATTTGACACAACTACACAATCGTGACCGTGATTGACTCAAAACTTGCCACATGCCCAGTTTTAACCAAGAAGGAGAATTCCATTAGATCAGTTGTGTTGGGCAAAGGGATATGTGTGCAAGGCAGACGGGGACCGTAGTTATAGCATGTCTATTCTTTGAAGCTGCCGCCAGGCAATTCTTCAGACTTCTCGGCCTTCAGAAACTCTCTGGCCCTTGTTATGGCCACAGGCAGCTTAAAGACTTCTTGCAAACCTGTGGTTCACAGTCAACATACATTTCCTGGTCCCTCATGTGAGAAGAGGTGGAAATAAAGTTAATCTGTTTTCCTGGGATTCCTGACCTCTCAATGCTGTTTTTCCCACACTAGTACTTTATGCTATACTACTTCATGTAATCGTTCTTCTGTTCTTCAACTTTCCCCTATATTTCTGTAATAAAACCTGCCTACATCAGTATTAATAAATGTACAGTTACATTTCCTTACAGTTTCACATGAAAAATGTTAACCAAAGTGACAAATTTATTTATATGAAGTAGTGTCCATATTAGGCTTTCTTTACAAAATTTCCCTCCAAAATGTCATGTACATAACAGAATTTCTTAAGTCTTTGGAATCCAACAAAAAATAAGCTTCTATGGTAGAGGCATACCAAAATATTTGGAGCTTTAGAAATTTTAATGAAAAATGTGAAATCTAAGTGACTATCAAATGACTTATATTTATTAAATATTTAATAGAATAATTAGGTAGATACATACTTAAAAGTAGTAATTCATTTTAAGTGAACTTTTTTGTAAGAAATACTCATTTTTTTTTCAAAATATTTTAAAAGGCTCTGTTGACCCTATAGCTGGTATATTGCTTATTAATTCTGTCTAGACATACTATTAAAAAGACATTTTATGCTGTGGCATTTGAGTATTTTATGATAACCTGTGTTTTATGGCATGAGAAATGTGAAAGAATGAAATGAGAAATAAAACTTGAAAGATTCATTGTTACTTGTTAAGAGCAAAAGTGCACTCATTTATCAAATTGTTTTAGAGTTACATAGTAGACAATTTACACATCATTTATTTATTTATTTTTTAATTTAGGGGTGCCTAGTGGTCTCAGTTGATTAAGCATTAGACTTCGGCTCACGTCAGGATCTCACGGCCCATGAGTCTGAACCCTGTATCGGGCTCTGTGCTGACAGCTCAGAGCCTAGAACGTGCTTCAGATTCTGTATCTCCATCGCTCTCTGCCCCTTCTCTGCTCACACTCTTTCTTTTCTCTATCAAAAAAAATTTATTAAAAAAATAAAAATACATTAAAAATAAATTAGAAAGTATAAAGATTTATTTTTTAAAAAGCTGAATGGCAAATTTTAAATATAAAACTTTAAAAGGAAAAAAAAAGTTCATGACCAACAAGTAGGGCAGGATTAATATTAAAAATGCATTTTGAGGGGCACCTGGGTGGTTAAGTCAGTTAAGCTTCCAACTTTGACACAGGTCATGATCTTACAGTTCATGAGATCAAGCCCCATGTCAGGATCTGTGCTGACAGTTCGGAGCCTGGAGCCTACTTCAGTTCTGTGTCTTCCTCTCTCTCTACTTCTCCCCTGTTCTGTCTCTCTCTCTCCCAAAAATAAGTAAACATTAAAAAATTTAAAAATATATTTTGTAACAATAAACCAGATACAACCTGACTCTCAATTCTAAACAGATAAAGACACTAATGCATTTCAAGAGATATAATCCAAATCATATTTCTATTCTAGTCAAATAATGGAAAACTGAACTTATGGAAAACCAGTTGTGCAAACTCATGTGTGAAATTAGGCATGATTTCAGTCTAAAATTAGAGCATGTGATGTTTACTAAACAAATGCTTCTAAATAATTAAAACTAAGAAATGAGTAAAGTCTTTTTGCATGTGGTATTTCTCTTCCTAATAAGCTCCTGAAACTTTCCTTTCAGAATTGGTGTCAGTGGTCTATACAGGTATATATTCAATTTTCTTTTTCTGTAATCTGCTTAACCACTGTCAAATTTGAGTTCTACTCAGAAGTATAAGTAAATTGGAAGCATGTATTTGCTATTTGTTCTATGCTCACATTTTCTAGTAGTCAACTACTAGTCCAAGACACTATGATGGAAAATTGGAAAAAAAAGATAGTAGTGACAGTATGGGTGAAGGTATAAGAAGCATTTGAACAGTAAGATGAACCTATCTGTGTAGAATTTTGTTTCTTTAAACTTGTTTTCTTAATCTTTTTGACAGTGTATATTAAGTAAATGTTAGCAACAAAGTGGCAGTGGTGGTGGCACATTAGTCAAAAAATGGAAACTGATATATATGAAATGTGATATCATAAGATACACACACACACACACACACACGCATATATAGATATATATATATACACAAACATATATATACAAAGTAAGCATATTATTTTTCAGTTTCTTTTTTTCAATTTGCTTTTCACTCATTCTGGTAAAATTAATACATATTTGTAGAAGAGATATAAAGTAGAAAACCTTTATAAGTTAATAATATTATATTCCTTTTAGAGTTAATTCTAATCTTTGATAATTTCATACTTGCAATCAATGTTCGAAAGCACACCCTGAAATTATTTTGTGTAGTATCCCATATACTATTTTGTGACACAAGTTCTAGCTTAAATAAATTCTAAACATTTTACCTTAACTTTAAATATTCAGTGACAGTATGGGCGCTAATGACGATATAGTACTTCATCATGTGACCATAATACTATTAATTTTATTCCATTACCTGTCTTTCTTCTTTGCTTTTCTCCACTTTATGTTCTTTCTACTTTAAATAAAATTAAGTTATAATCACTGTGTTTATTTATGATGTTCCATCTCTAATTATTTCACTGAGTTATATTGCTAAAAATTGATTACGAGAGTAAAAGAGTAAAAGCGTACCACAACTTTGAGGGTTTTTTTGTTTTGTATTGGCAATATAGTGTCAAAAATTATTTTTAAAGTTAAATTCTCTCCTTGCTTTTAGGCTGAGAAAAGCCTCTTTGACTACCATCAAAGAGGTTTGTTTTTTTTTTTAATAAAAATCATTAGTATTTTATCCATAAATTCCACTATAGGAAAAAATCACAACCTTTTTCTAGGAAAGTTTTCAAATCAAATTTTGTATCGTGTTATTAACTCTAATATTAATCTATAGAAAATAAGTTAAAACTCTGTAGAGCAGTGAGTATAACATTTTGTTTAGTAATTGAGGAAGCACTGGATAATAAAAAGAATACAGGATAGTAGTATTAATTTTCATTCAATTGTCTACAAATTCTTATTAATGATCAGTAGGCATTTAAAATGATCTATTATTCCCTCTTTCTGGGGAATTTTTTTTGATGTTCATCTGTTTACTCATCAGTATGAAAATATGAGGTTTTTAAGGATGTTGATCACTATGATTGGTCAGTACGCATGTGATTTAGATTTCAGCCTCCTTCCAATCAACCAGAGTGAACACAAACAAATGATAAACAGTTTACTGCTAAACTTTCTCTATTGGCTTCTCATGTTTCTCAGAATAAATTCTGGACACATTCCGAAAGCCCATAAGATCTTCATGATCCACCCATAGCAAGCTAAACATGCTCCAAATTCCAGCCCTTTTGTTTTTATTTTTACTTTCATGAGATTACAGTTCTCCCACTTGTTCACATGGCTTACCGAGTCACTTAATACATGCCTTTGCGTACATACCACTTTCTCTGTCAAACTTCCCTATCCATCCTATCTAAAATAGTATCTTCCAAAACATACTCTATTCTCTTTCCCAAATTCCTTTTTCTACACTTTAAAAACACTTGCAGCTACATATTTATTGATATGTCTGGTTTCTGTTTGTTTTTCCTACTAATGCAAACTCCATTAGGTCAGAGACTTTGTCTTTATGTCTACATCCTTAGTGCTCAGAGCATGCCCAGAGTATCATGGCTTTTCAGTAAAGTGCTGCAAGAATGAATATTTAAATCGCTGTGTCCAAAAAGATACTTAACCCTTCCGAGGCTCAAGTTTCTCATTTGTAAAATTGGTATAATGATGGCAATAACTATTCCACTGAAATTTAGTAGAGACCGAGTAGTATAACAAACATGAAATTACTTTGCAAATTGCAAAGGACAATTGTGTTTCTCGGAGAAAGTATAAATCCTATGAAAGCAAAGGTTTACTAAACTTATTTAGCTTCCTACAGTTTTTTTAATATTTATATTCTGAAAAGTTTCTCTTCTCTCTTAATATCAGGAAGTAAAAAAAAAATGATATGATGTAACTAATTATAGACTCTAAAGTCCAGACCTACTAGTTCATATATATTCTCATGGAAGTGACATCATTCATGACAAAAAGGCAAATTAATGGTGTGATCTGAGATATCTTTATAAGCCCTTTAATTATAGTAAATAAAGTTAGAAACTTTCCAGTATAGTTTGTTAGAACAAAAAATGTTAATAGCACAGAAGTATTTTTTCATCAATATTTTAAGTAGCTCCATTATGTAACTATTATTCCTGAAAATTGTGGTAACTATGGTTCTCTATAAATAGGAGGATTATGCCAAAAAGATAAAAATAAAAAATAAAATGTCAGTCTGCATTTATAACTGCTAAGTTTCATCATCGTTGTAAATTCAATCCTCATAAAATTATTCATTGTGTGAATCAATTCTTCTAATAAACAATGGACTACTTATTAATAAAACATATAATAGCTATTCTGGCATAGATACTTTAAAGTTGTTTCTCAAAAGGTTTTAAATACCATATCTCAAGGAATAAATAAACACAATGATAGAGTTAACCGTTATGGGGACAAAAGCTTCATTTACCTCTTATGTGAGGTTGAAGCCAGTTAGCTGACGTAAGCGACCTAAATCCAAACAATTTCTTAACAGAGGACACACTTCCTAAATAATTCCACTTCTTTAACTTATGCTTAAATTCATATTTGTATCCAAAAATTAAAATTGTTAAAACAACTCGTATATTCATATTTATTCTCTTTGAAATATAAGAATGAAGATCGGTTTTCCAAAATTATAAAAATATTTTGTATTTAGAAACTCATTTACATTATTTAATTTCATGTGAAATAACTTACAGTAAATACTTAGATATAACTTCACATTATATGTAGTAGCTACAAAATCTACCAGGTTTTCCCCAGAACAATGAAATTTTTAATTAAATTTAAGTACTTCAAATATTGGAATTGTAATAAAAATATAGACTGCAATTATGTTTCTGGTATTAAAATTATTTAAAATTAAAATTAACATAATAATATAAAATATCCTTTATACATTTTAATACCATCAATATAATAATCACTATATTTGTAGCTGCACTTCAAAATATGACTATATGTAGCACTTATTTTCAGTGAATTGATTGGAACTCTCACCTATGATTTGCCCCAGAAGAATTACAAAGAATGATGACTTTCCAACAGAGGAAACTAAAACATAACATATAAATCCAAAAGACAATCACCGAATTTGTAATTATCCCTTTTCTTTTCAGTAGCATTGCAATGATGCAATGAAAGGGGGAAAATTAGTTGAAGACCTGCTGAGAAGTTCTTTCATCAGTAATATTCAAGTGTTTCACATTAGATCTTAGATTAAACATATAATTGTTCTAAGCACCTATGGCAATAATGTAATTTACTATAATTATATCTGTAAGGGAAAACTGCTAATAAGTATAAATGTGTAAATGTTAATATGCTTACAATTAAGCACAAAGATCAGGAAATGAAAAGGTACATCATAAGCAAATACTTGTGCTCACTACTGTCAGCGCCAAAGAGTTACACACCTTGAAACTGATTTACTTTTATAATTTATTTTCTATTTCTTCTCACATGTCATTTCTCTCATTTTCCTCATTCATGGATAAAGACAGAGGGAAATCTTATACCTTTTAGCGACCACTTGTAACGAGGCAAAATTGTGATTGTTGTTCTGGATTGTAAGCATTCTTCTCCTTTTTTTTTTTTTTTTTTTTTGAGAGAGTGACAGAGAGAGAGCCACAGGGGAGGGGCAGAGGAAGCGGGAGAGAGAATCTTAAGCAGGCTCCATGCCCAGTGCAGAGTTCAACGTGGGTTGGACTCAATGTCACGTCCATGAGATCATGACCATGAGATCTTGACATGAGCCCAAATCAAGAGTCAGATGCTTAACCCACTGAGCTGCCCTGGAATGTAAGCATTCTAACTCCTTCTATATAAACTGAAAAGCAGGACACCTTAAACTTGTAAAAAGGATGACATTGTGGGGTAAAGTGGAAAATATATCTGTAAGAAAGACTGACGTCATTTTTGATGTTTGTAAGGCTTACCACTTATACTTCCTCTTTTACCCGGAGTTGGGCAAGCCCCAATACTTTCTCATTTGCCACCATTGTGAAGTTCAAGCCATGTGCAGGAATGGTCACACTCTCTAACTACAAAAAAACAAAAACAAAAACAAAAACAAAAACAAACAAACAAACAAAAAAACCTATGCCAGACATAGACTCAGAAGATCAGACCTGGATTGGATTTTTAGTGAGTAGCTATGAAAGAGCACATAAATTACTGTTACTCTCTGATTTTTTTTACATGCAAAATGGAATAATAACATGGAATTCTGATGGCTGTTGAAAGAATTATTGACTTCATGCAGAACATATAATTGTTGTCATTTCTATATTTTCTCTTATTTAACTCAGTGGAAATTACTTATATGCCTTTTTGTCTCTCTTACTAGACTAAAAGCATCTTGTGGACGATCATTATGTCTTTCTGTCACTTTATTTCTAGGAAAAACCTCTTCCAGGTATATCTCAGGCAATCAGCAACGTGTGATGCCTCAATTTTTTATGTTATTGATCTCAAACCAAGCATATATTGGTCCACTCTTTTAACTGTATGGTTGAAATATTCCAACAATTGTGTATGAGCTTGGCCAGGAAATTTTATCTCTACTACACATTCTCATATCTACTTCTTTGCTGTAAAATATGTAAAACAACATTGATTATAGTGATTTCTTCATGGTGTACCTAATCATTAGGAAGATTAAATGTTGGGACTCATATTTTAGTGGTAGACCAGTGGACTACCAACTGGAAAACCAGATGGTCATGATATTTTCTAATATCTTACAAGTCAAATTCAAACTAACAGATTAACCATTAAAACTTGCATTTTTTTTAAAAATTTTTTTAATGTTTATTTATTTTTGAGACAGAGAGAGACAGAGCATGAGGGAGGAGGGGCAGAGAGAGAGGGAGACACAGAATGTGAAACAGGCTCCAGGCTCTGAGCTGTCAGCACAGAGCCCGATGCGGGACTCGAACCCACAGACCGCGAGATCATGACCTGAGCCGAAGTCGGACGCTCGACCGACTGAGCCACCCAGGCGCCCCTAAAACTTGCATTTTAAGTGGCGCCTGGGTGGCGCAGTCAACTGGTTAAGTGTCGGACTTCAGTTCAGGTCACGATCTCATGGTTCCTGGGTTCAAGCCCCACGTGGGGTTCTGGGCTGACAGCTCAGATTCTGGAGCCTACTTGGGATTCTGTGTCTCCTTCTCTCTCTGCCCTTTCCCCAATTGCACTCAGTTTCTCCGTCTCAAAAATAAATAAACATTAATTTTTTTTTTAAACTTGCATTTAAGCTACATTGGTAGGTAATTCATTTTATAAATGAGAGGTTTTATGTGTAGTTCGTAAATGGTGCCTACATAATAGTATTTTTGGAATAGTGTTACCTAAACCCAACTCCTAAAAAAGTAATGTGAATAATAGTCCAAATAAAATTATTGTTGAAAAATATCGGTTTCCTAAGATCTAGCCCCCTTCCTTTTTAGTCCTTGTATTAGACTCTGAGGAAATCCTTGGTAAAACGGCTCCAAAAGAGTAGAAAAATAAAAATATTTGTTTAAATTCCAGAAATGTTTATTGAGTGCCTATCCCATGCCATGCACTATGAATAAGATGTGATCCTTGCCCTGATGGAACACACAGGCGCATATATAGTTGCGCAAGAACTATCAACACTTTGTGACAAAGAGTAAGTTTCACAACTTAAGAAATGGATTAATAGAGCTGTTTAGTGTTCTAGTATATGAAAGCAGAGGCTCAGGAAATTAATTCTGCCATTTGAAAGGAAGAGCCAAGAAAGTCATGATAAGGGGCTTATGTTTGAAATTAATCTTGAAAGACAAATAGAGGTTTGAAATCAAGAGCATTTTCAAAAAGAGAGTATGTACAATGTTTAGCAATGTGAGAAGGGATGATTTGCTTGGGGAGAATAACAAATAGTTCATTATGTTAGAAGCATAAAAAAAGTATCAGAGAGGAAAGGTGTGAGATGAGAATAGAAAAGTAGACCATATTCTGACCATAAAATACCTTGTATTCCAAGCCAGGAAGCTTAGAACTAAAACTATAGATTGAAATAAAAGCACAGTATTGAAAAATTATAAGAATAGGACAAATAAAATTTGATCCATATTTTAGGACACCCTCTAGTTATAATATTGGGAAAGGATTAGGGCATGGTAAATTTGGAGTCAGTGAGTAATAAAGGTAATATAATAGATTATCTGATTTGAGTAGCAATAGGAGATAAGGAAACAGACATGAGAAATACTTAGTAAATGACATTAATAAGATTTGGTGATAGGATATGGACAATAATAGCCATTGAAGAAGTGTAAAGATTAGCACTTAGTGTATAGCTTAGGTGAGAGGGTGGATATAATAATCTTTGGTGATATTACAACACAATGTTTATGTTCTTTCTCTGAGAACATGGAAGTTGCCATTTGTGGGGAAGTATAGCCACATGACTTGCTTTATCTAAAGAAATTCAAGAAGTAACATCTCTACTTTCATGAGGAAAGCTTAGAAGCCAGAGTGTGATTTTCCACATTCTTTCTCTTTGTCACAAAGTGTTGATAGTTCTTGCCTCAACAGCCTAGGTCCTTGAATTTAAAACTATGCTGCACAAAAGCCTTAGCCAAGCCACATAGACTTCTAAGATTATGAACAAATTCTTGTGTTTTTTTAAGGCACTGAGATTTTTTTGGTTTTTTTCTACAGTAGCATGGCTGTGATAATACTACAGTGATGATGGAATAAAATTGAGTCAAGAACAGCCGGGTTTGCAAGTAAGAGCATGAGATTAGTTACAGACACGAGAGGTTAAATGCTAAGTGATAAAATGGCAGGTGCCAGATTTACAGAGCAGGTTTTCCAAAATGTAAGTGTGGAGAGGAGATGTGGATGGGTATTAACCAAACTCATGGAAACAGACATAATTGTGCGGGGACAACAAAGAGTAGCAGAGAAAACTGCCAAGGACAGAACCCTGGAATACACCAACACTGATGTGAATTTGACATTACCATGAAGCAAATGGTTTGTCATCAGAGGGTTAAAATAGAAAAATGACGTGGAAAGAGCTGTATTTTTGAAAAGTCACTCTGTACTTGAGATAATTGAGGATAAAGATAATCTGGTTATTAACAAAGCTCTTCATTCTTTGGTTCATTGAGTAAATATTTATCCAGAAATTACATCTTGAAAAGACATTGTTGTTTCTAACACATCCTCCTTCGGCGATCCTTAAATTATGTAATGGTCAGAGTTTGGGATTGTACTTCATACCATATATATAGCTTCATGGCTCCTGAAGGAATCCAGAGGACATATATCTTATTAAGGAGAAAACATTTCTGAAAGCTGCACATCCTTGAAACCGGGCACATATATATTACAGGATACTTCATAATATACCATCTTGCCAAAAAATTCACATATTCTCAGCAATCGCATAGCACTAAACACTCTAAAGGATATAAAGGGTATAACCTACATTGTTAAGAATCAGGTAGAGATTGGGACAAAATATCTGTAAAGATCTTTCTTTAGAAAGCAAATATCTCACACAATATGGGAAAAAAATGCCTAATGGCCACCTGGTGTTAACTTTTGAGTGTCATCCTTATTTCTGGAATATGTTCCTCTTTAATGGAATTTCAATTCAATTTTCATTTTTTCTATTTCATATGTAATGTGCTCAACTTCTAACAAAATTTTGATTTGGGTCAACTTTCCCCTTATCCACAGTTCAACTAATTTCTTACTCTTTTATTAAATTAATTTTATTAATTTAAATTAAAGTTCTTACTTTTTTATTAAATTATTCAGGATACTTAACTCTAATAAGAATATGTTAGTTTTTGCAGTATTTTACTACTTAACACTGAAAAATACTAGCAATAGCAAAATATCATATTATATATTACCCATATAATACAGTAAACTATTTGAACCTTGGTCAGGAAATACTTTTCATAGTTGAATCATCCAAGTAATAAGAAGATTAGGCATGTATTTTGAAAGTCAAAAATAATACTATATCTATAGACTGATCACAGCCTGCTGACTCATATAAGAGTTGGAGGAAATAGACCATCTGTTATTTGGATGCATGCATACAACAGACAAGAAGAAGAAAGGCAGGATAATGTCTCATAATGGCATAGGAAGGATTTTAACACTACAGAAAGTTGCTTCTTTAAAATAAATGGGTGGCTGAGAATCCTCCAGATAGACTGTTGACCTTGCCAGAGTACATACAGAAGAGGAAAGGAAAGAAAAAAAGAAAAAAAGAAACACGAAGTATATAAAATGACCTCACTCTGAATAAAACAGGAAATCCTCTTATCTGAAATTGCCCTGTACTCCCTATTTGAGTGCAGCAAAAGGAATATTTCTATTTCATACGCTATTTTCCCTTCCCAATTTATAACAATCTAATTCCATTTTAAATTAATGCACCTACAGTAATATTTTTCCTGTTATACTCCAGTCAACTGCAGGGCTGTCTGTTCTATATTATGAACAGGTTATAAGTCTGTAAGAGGAAACACCATTTTTACACTAGTTTTTAGAATAGCCTGCAAACAGTAGCAGTTTTCCCTTAATTAAGTCCCTATGATTATCATTAATGGTATCCTAATTTGATGCTGGAATTTGCCCTACATATGGATTGGAATCAGAATGTAAAACAGAGAGATTGTGAAAAACAGAAAGGCACAAACTGAAAGCTTTTCAACACAGTGAGTCGGAACAAGTAGCCATGTAAAATGCTATGTATAGCAATTACCCTTTTCACTTAAATCTTAAAAATTATTCTTAAGACCTTACAGCTCTATTTTTGCAAGTAGTGTAGCTATTTTTTATCTAAACTGTATTTTCCGATAAGTCCTAACAATAGAAAAACTGAGTATATAGAGGCATTTCCATGTTATCACGCAGCACATTTTGATTGCCACCCAAGAAATATACTATCCAGAACTAAATGCAGGTATTTCAATACAAGCTACGGTCACATCCTCAAGTGGGTACACTCTTTTATTGTACCACCTGGAAATCCTTAAATGCAGATAGGTTTTAAATGATGATGATAAATTGAACTTTCTAAGAAGCTTTCTGAAATATAAGCTAAAAAACAGTATAGCCATTAGAATTTAGTAATTATCAATTAACACGTTTATTTCCAAAAACTGGACATTCGGATGTAAAACACAGCACAACTCTCTAATGATAAAAAAAAGCATAAAAATTAAAGATCTACATATCGAATTAATTGTTTTCAATTATTTATATAAATGCTTAACTTTATTTTATCCAGCTCTAAACTTTGAAATTCCCATATAGGCATACATTTTAAAGTAGTCTTGCTCACTTTTATCCTATAAACATTTATATTTTAAATTTTACCTTAAAATTATAAGAAAAAAACAAGGGTGCCTGGGTGGCTCAGTCGATTGTCTGACTTTGGTTCGGTTCATGATCTCACAGTTTGTGGGTCCGAGCCCTGCGTCAGGCTCTGTGCTGACAGCTCAGAGCCTAGAGCCTGCTTCAGATTCTGTCTCCCTCTCTCTCTGCACCTCCCCTGCTTGTGCTCTGTCTCTGTCTCTCTCAAAAATAAATATTACAAAATAATAAAAATAAATAAAATAAAATAGCAAGGAAAACAGTGCTTTTCTCGTGTTTCAATTTATATACTGACATCTTTGTTTCTTTTGGTATTTTTCAATCTGTGGCACTTGCTAATACTAAATCAAACATGCATAGATATACATATGAGCTTGCAATCACCCAAACAGCTCTTGAATTTTTGTCTCTTCTATAAACCTTAAAGAAAATATGTCAGAAAATGCTTTTTAGTTTTCTAAATAGGATATGTTTGTCTTTGGGCATGGTCATCAGTTTTGGAATTACTGGCTTAAGTTTCTATTTCTAGCAAGTAGACTGCAGGCTCCAAGAGACAGTATCTTTGTTATTCACAGATATGTCCACAATACCTATATTATACTTACAACATAGTAGAGGCACAGTAAGTTAAGTCGTAGGTATAACTCATCTGCACAGTTTCCCAAGTGTGGAATTGGCAATAGATTGAGGATTTTATGCTTTTGTGAATTGTATTGTCAAAGATTAGTATTACTGCATTAGATCACTAATGTAAACAACAATATAAGACCCATCCTCTGTAGTTATCCAATTATTTCTTCTTGCCAATGACTGACTGAGATTCTAGTCTTGTAAAAAACTATGAAGCGATGAAGCTAATAAGGGTTGAGAAAAACAGTGCACAGGAAAGAGTAAACCTCCTTGGATCTTACCATTCTCCATCTCCTGTGAGGTTTCCGCCTTCAATATTTGCATTCTCAGCAGCTTATTTATTTTAGAAGTATTGGTTGTGGTGATCAGCTATTATTTATGCTTACTTCAGTTGTTCATTGCAATGTTCAGGCTATACAATATGAGTACAAGAATTATTCTGCATTACCTGTTAAACCTTTAACTATATAATCCACTTTCAAGTCTGGATATCAAGAAATAAATGAACATAACTGTAGTTTGTAAATAGCTTATGAAATACTTGTTTAGAAGATCCTTTTAAATTTATTTTAAAGTGAGGTACTATGCATTTACTTAATGAATTCAATGATAGTGGAAAATCATAGTGATGGTCATACACTGAAATAGATATTGTCTGTAGTGAGTTAGTTTACTCATAAATGCAAATGTATATGCTCTGGTTAATATTCCTTCACGACCTAGTATTTATTAAAAATCAACAAAATAACAAGTGATATTTTACACTTGTTGTCCCCAATACAATAATTTAATTTATTTAATTGATATATTCCATATGTTTCAAGGGCTTATAATGTATAAAAAGGTATTTAAAGCAATTAGTCTTGGAAAAACATAACATGTACATTGTTTAACTTGACTTAACAAGATGCTCTTGATATATTAAGGGGCCCTAGTAATATCGGTTAATAATCAAAGTGTCAGTGTGGGATCAACCTAGTAACTTATTAGTTAAAAAGCATCCTATGGATATACATTGTTTCTATTACTCATAGGTATAAAAACTAGTGCCTATAAGAAGTAAACAACCAAGTAAATAAACAAACAAAATCTATAACTATGTGATCAGATTCAACTACAGGGTGAATGTGCATATTTAACTCTTTTGCTGATATTACTTATAATTTGCTTGACATTCAGTGTTCAGTGTAAATAGTTACAAGTTATATGGCTTGTTACATTTAAGGTGTAAGGGTTTGGGTGAATCAAAAAGATGAATAGTTGCGGATGGTTTTAAACCCAAAGCCCAAAACTGCTAGCCATTTTAGCACCTACTACAAATAGATTCTTTGTCTAAAAAGGTATTTGATTAAATGACTGCTTCATTAAGTACGCATGTCACTGAATAATTGTGGGTATTTAAGTCATTATATTTTAAAAAGTGCCTTGATATATTTTCATATATAAGCTCTAAATATCATTTACTACCTACGGGCCATCAATTATGTCTCCAGCTATCTGTAATTCTGTCCACTGTTACCTTTGGGAAGGGAAAGTCCATAATTCATTGCTCTATGGTACGTTTGAAAAAAAGGCAATATCCTGTGTTAGAAAATTACTGATATTTGCTTTTATATTACTTTTTTAAGATTTTTACTCTAGTTATACACAATATTTATATTAACGTGACCAGATTGTAGAAGTACAAAGGACTCTAAAGGGGAAAATCTTACAAAACAACATCCCTGGTCTCTAAGCCCTAAGAGGTGTTATGCAAAAAGTATTATCAAAAGCAATGACAAATAGCTACATAAAGCCAAGTCTTGCATAAAAATAGGCATCATCCATCATTACAATGAGCTACTGAACACCTACTGAGTTCCTGATAAGCAGTGCTATAACAATTAAGAACCGTACTTCCTTTAGGGCTCCCTTACATAGAAGCTAATTGCTAAATGCTGGATTAAAGGGGGAATGGAGAATTTAATTTATGAATATATATTCAGCCTACTATGTGACCTGCAATGTTCTACAGAAACCAAGACAAGAGATCAGCCTATAATCCACAATCAAAATTACTCATGATCTGAAACACACATATGATCTCTTTTACACACTTCTGGGAATGGGTTCAAACTTCTCTAGAAGTATATAGTCTTACATTAGAGACATGCCTTAAATGATGTGCTCTCTGTGGAAACAGCTTCTAACTCAGGATTCCCCAAAGAAGAAAATCAGTCATCCCTTAAAAATGGATAGACTGTGGGAGTCTTTGCATATTTAAGAAACATCCAAGCTTCCTGGAAAATATAGGGGTTGAGGGGAAATTAGAGATCATTGGATTGATTCCTCCAGAATTATTTGGCCAAAAAAAAAAAAAGGTGTCTAACAAATTTATAAATTTAGCCAATTAATGGTATCCTAGATCAAGTCTAGGCCTTCAAGTTTCCACTCAGACCTCCTTTTACCAAAATATAACCTTCAATTTTTTTACCAAGAATTTTACTGTTGTTGGTTGTTGATTTAACTTGATTGTTAATTGACTGTTGGTGAACATAAGATCAAGAAAATCATAAGCATAAGATGGCATTGTGAGATTGGTAATTAACCAAACATGAATAGGTTTTAGAACCAGCTCTTAAGCCCTGGAGAGATCTTTCCCAACAATATAGTTAGCAAGTATTTTCAAAATTCTTTGAATCCATTAATGATCCCAGAATTGTTACTTCTCAATGACCACACTATGAAAGCTTATAAAAGCTTATAAAGATTTTTATAAATATAAAAAGCAAAGAATAAATAGGAATATAGTTTTAATAAGACAGATTTTTAATCAAACTTATCTTAATTTGTTTTCTCATGTTTCTGACAATGATATAAAATAAATCTACTAGGGGTGAGCAGGTGGCTCAATCAGCTAAGCATCCAACTCTTGATTTCAGCCCTGGTCATGATTTTATGGTTCATGAGATTGAGCCCTGCCTCAGGCTCTGTGCTGACAAGGGGGAGCCTGCTTGGGAATTTCTCTCCCTCTAAGTCTGCCTCTCCCCCTACCCTCCCTCTCTTTCTCTCAAAATAAATAAACATTAAAATATATAGACATAAAATAAAACCAATCTATTAAATTTGCTCCAATGAAATATCAGTAAGAGTTCTATCTTTGCTTGCTACATTGCTTTTCTCACAATTGTTATGAGGTAGGCATTTCTGTTTTATTATTCTGTCACTTTTCTTTGATCCAGGAGCAGCAAAAATGTGAATGATTTGGCTAGTTAGTTACTATATATGCTAATAGGACTTATATTTTCATAGTTATTCTCCAGATTACTATAGATCTTATTAACTGCTCTGAACAACACTTCAAAAAAGCATGGTTTAAAACTAAAACTTTCTCTATGCCTAAAAAAAAGTCATTAGGAGGAGGCATTCTTTATGTAATATTCAACCATGAAGAGATAGAAAAAATCTTTTGGCTTATCTCTTTCTTTGATTTAAAAAAATAAAAATCTCGGTATTTGTAAATCATACAGACTTAATTTCATGGAAAACAGAAAAATAGGATTGACTTAATTCAGACTCTCTATATCCTAATGAGAAACTAATGAAGGTAACCATGAGGAGTTCTAGAGTTTTAGATAGAACTCATTAATCTAGATGCATGCGAATTTAAATCTCAAAGAAGCAAATTTGTAGTATAAATCTTACTATGGAATTAATAATACCATTTCCATCATCTAGATCACTAAACATATACGCAATGATTAAATCAGTAAAAGCAGGGGCAGCTCAAGAAGACTGCAGAGTAAGAGAACCCTGAGCTCACCCTGCTCCATGTTTTTAATTAGGTATCCTCCACATCCAAGTCAATAAACTGGAGAGTGATTTGAAGACTGGTGGGACAAACTCCATAACTAAATATAGAGAAGCTGCATCTGAAAAGCTAAGAAGGGAAGAAATGTAAAGGAGGCTGCCAGCAAGAAAGGGAATTGTGTGCACAGAGAGGGCAGAGAAACAGGCCATGGCACCAGGGAGCTCACATGGGGAAGGTTAATCCACATAACATTTGGCTTTAAAAACCAATGAGGCTGAATTCCAGGAATTTGCATAACCAATGGAACTTGGAACCTGGAGCTTTGAAAATCAGCTGACTCAGCACTGGGCAACCTTGGAGGGTGAGTGATAGCTGAGTCTCTGCCCTTAAAGAGACAGTAACTGCATAGAGAGAGAACATAAAAACTACAGTTTACACAACGCCAGAGGCAAATGTGAGATAGATCTGTTCATATGGATTTTTGAGCATGCTGGAAAACTACAAAAATGAGGGAGCTGGCATGTGCCACTTTCTCAGTCCCTTAGCATAAATACAGACACCTGTGGGAGGCAGCACTGCACAGATGCTATCTGACCTGCTAGCAGTGCTCCATGGTCACAATTTCTCCTGGGGACTTGACCGCTCCCAGCAGTCTGGTCCAGGCCATGAGCTCAGGGAAAATATTGTTAAAGCTACATGGGCACCCATCCAAATACCAGGTGAACATTTGCTACCACACTCCTTGAACACCCCCTCCACCTCCTTCAGTCTGGTAACCCCAGCCAAGGTCACACACCACACTCAGCCAGGTGCTCCTGTGTGCCACTGCACACTCCCAGGCATCCTCTCCCCAGCTGGATGCCTATAGGTGATTTTGCATGCTATGCTCAGTTGCATGCCCCCAGCCAACGTCATATGCAGTGCCTAGCCTCATGCCCTCAGCCACCACAGTGCTTCAGGGGATCCTGCATTGCTCTAGTGGCCCAGCACAAATTTTGCTAACACCACCACCTGGCCCCCAAGCTCCCCAGCAAGAGCTTTCCCTCCAAGGTCAGGAACAAGATAAAGATGTTCATTCTCATCACTTTTATCCAACATAGTACTGGAAGTCCTAGCCACAGGATGACAAAAAGAAATAAAAGATATCCAATTGATAAGGAAGAAGTAAAAGAACAAATATTGTTAAAATGTCTATATAACCCAAAGCAAATTAAACATGTCATGCAATTCCTATCAAAATACAAACAACATTTTTCACAAAGCTAGAACAAACAATCCTAAAATTTGGATGTAACCCCCAAAAAACCCAGAATAGCCAAAGCAATGTTAAAAAAGAAAATCAAAGCTGGAAACATTATAATTTCAGACTTGGAGTTAAATTTCAAAGCTGTAGTTATCAAAACAACATGGCACGGGCACAAAATAGACATATAGAAGAGTGGAATGGAATAGAAAACCCATAAATAAACCCACCATTACATGAACAGATATTTCTCCAGAGAAGACATCCAGATGTCCAACAGACACAAGAAAAGATGCTCATCATCACTCATTATTATCAGGGAAATGCAAACCAAAACTACAATGAAATATCACTTCATACCTGTCATAATGGTTAAAGTCAACAACACAAGAAACAGCAGGTGTTGGAGAAGATGTGGAGAAAAAGAAATACTCACTCTTGCTCTCTTGGTGGGAATACAAACTGATGCAGCCACTGTGGAAAACAGTATGGAGTTTCCTTAAAAAGTTAAAAATAGAACTACCTTTCCATCCAGCAATTGCACTACTGGGTATTCATACAAAGAATACCAAAAACATTAATTTAAAGGTATACATGCAGGGACTTCTGGGTGGCTCAATAGGTTAAGCGTCCAACTTCAGCTCAGGTGATGATCTCATGGTTTGTGGGTTCGAGCCCTGTGTCGGGCTTTGTGCTGACAGCTCAGAGCCTGGAAACTGCTTCAGAGTCTGTCTCCCTCTCTTTCTACTCCTCTCTCTCATTCTCGCTCTCTGTCTCTCTCTCTCTCAAAAATAAACATTTTAAAATAATTTTAAAGGGAGACATGCACGCTAATGTTTATGACAGCATTATTTACAATAGCCAGGATATGGATGCCGCCCAAGTGTCTATCAAGTGATGAATGGATAAAGAGGTGATAATATATATACATATTTCTTTATACACACACGTATACACACACAATGAAATATGATTCAGCCTTAAATAACAACAAAATCTTGCCATTGCAATTACATAGATGGAGTTAGAGAGTATAGTGTTAAGTGAAATAAGCAGGTCAGAGAAAGAGAAATACCATATAATCTCACTCATATGTGGAATTTAGGAAACAAAGCAAATGAATAACTGGAAAAGAAGAGACACACACCACAAAAGAAATAGACTTAATTATAGGGAAGAAACTGGTGGTTATCAGAGAAAAGGTAGGCACAGGGATGGGTTAAATAGGTGATGGGGATTAAGAAGGATACTTGTCTTGTTGAGCACTGGATCATATATAGAATTGTTGAAACACTGTATTGTACACCTGAAGCTAATATAATACTCTCTAGTAACTAACTGGAATTAAAATAAAAACTTAAAAAAAAGAAAAAAGTATAGCAGGAAATTATTTATTTATTATTTTTACTTTTGAGAAGGAATTCCATGTATTTTTTAAAAAGACATACAAATCTATAGTTCACATTACCGTGTCATGATATTGGACACTATCATCTACTGTGAAACAAAGCAAGCCAAATAAATTTTTAGAATTGTTTTATTGATCGTTTAACCACACTCTCAAGGCTATATTTACGATATTTACTTTATTTTTTGAGAGAAATGCCTGCTAATTTTTGAAAATTTAGGATATAGAGAAAGAAAAAAGAAATTCAACTTCAAATTTTCTAAATGCTTATTGTAGGCAATTATTAGCTGCACAATTTCCTATGCTTTGGTCTATCAATATTATGTTATGGGAAGCAATTCCCATTAAATTAAACTTTCCTTGAAAATATGATTTTAAATGTTGGCATAATATTCCATTAAAAAGGGATACTATTACTTAAATTAGCCAGTGTTTGCTAATCATTTGAAGGGTATGATATATTCTTTGAATATTAATTACATGAATCAATGGTCACTTCCCTAACATAGTTTTCAATCAGGAAGTTAGTGACTTGATGAGTATTACTATTGGTGGCTTCCCATAAGTATTGAAAGCAATGATTAAATGGTGCATATACTGATTCCTTGTCATTACCAACAAATTTTTAATAAGAAATCAACATCCACAAAATGTCTGTCATGAGAAACTATGTATGAAACTTATAAAATGTACTAAGCTCTGGGCTTCATAGAAAGCAAGTAAGCATGAAGGGCATACACATGGTGTTCTAAGCTGATGCAAGGGGGAGGGAGTAGAAATTAAATTCAAGTTAGTTAACATTTTGTGTAGTATTTGTTTGAGGAGTAGAATTTGGTGATTCATCCTTTACATATAACACTCACTGTACATCCCAACATGCGCTCTCCTTAATGTCCATAACCCATTTAGTCCTTCCCCCTACCCACAACCCTTCCCACCTCCCCCAGTTTGTTCTCTATAGTTAAGAGTCTCTTATGGTTTGTCTCCTTCTCTGTTTTTACCTTACTTTTTCCTTCCCTTCCGCATACTCATCTGTTTTGTTTCTTAAATTCTATATCTGTGTAAAAGTATATGATATATGTCTTTTTATGACTGACTTATTCCATCCACAGTGTTGTAAAAGGCAAGATTTAATTCTTTTTGATTGCTGAAGTATATATACATATATATACATACTTATACCACATCTTTATCTATTCATCAGTCAATGGACATTTGGGCTTATACCATAATTTGGCATTGTTGATAGCTCTGCTATAACAATGGAGTGCATGTGTGCCTTCCAATCAGCATTTTTGTATCCTTCAGATAGATAATTTGTAGTGGAATTGCTGGGGTGTAGTGTAGTTCTCTTTTTTATTTTTTGAGGAACCTCCATTCAGTTTTCCAAAGTGGCTGCACTAGTTTGCATTCCCATTAACAGTGCAAAAACTTCCCCTTTCTCTGCATCCTCGCCAACATCTGCTGTTTCCTAAGTTGTTAATTTTAGCCATTCTGACAGGTGTGAGGTGGTACCACATTGTGGTTTTGATTTGTATTTCCCTGGTAATGAGTTATGTTGAGCATCTTTTCATGTCTACTAGAAGTAAAGGTTGCTGACGCCTAGGTGAAAGAGGTTTATGTCTGTTTTCTCCTATAGGTTTTTGATAGTTTTCTTTCTCACATTTAGGTTTTTCATTCATTTTTATTTTTGTGAGTGATGTAAGAAAGTGGTCCAGTTTCATTCTTCTGCATATTGGTGTCTACTTTTCCCACACCATTTACTGAAGAGAGAGACTGTCTTTTTTCCCATGGGTATTCTTTCCTGCTTTGCTGAAATTTGGTTGGCCATACATTTGTGGGTCCATTTCTGGATTCTCTATTGTGTTCCATTGATCTATGTGTCTGTTTTTGTGCCAGTACCATACTGTCTTGATGATTATATCTTTGTAACACAGCCTGAGGTCCAGAATTGTGTTGCCTCCAGTTTTGGTTTTCTTTTTCAGCATTACATGGCTATTCAGGGTCTTTTTTGATTCTATAAAAATTTATTTTTTTTTGTTCTAGCTCTGTGACAAATGTTGTATTATTTTGATAGGGATTTCATTGAATGTGTAGATTGCTTTGGGTGGCATAGAGACTTTAACAGTATTTTTTCTTCCAATCAATGAGTACAGAATTATTTTTTTCATTTCTTTGTGTCTTCTTCAACTTCTTTAATAAGCTTTCTATAATTTTCAGTATACAGACCTTTTACCTCTTTGGTTAGGTTTATTCCTAGTTAACTTTCTTGCATTAATTTTCCTGCAACTTTGCTGAATTCCGATATCAGTTCTAGCGTTCATTTGGTGGAGTCATTCAGGTATTCCATGTAGAGTATCATGTCATCTGTGAAGAGTGAAAATTTGAATTCTTCCTTGCCTGACTTGGTTGTCTTTATTTCATTCTGTCATCTGATTACTGAGGCTAGGACTTCCAGTCATATGTTGAACAACAGTGGTGCAAATCGGCATCATGTTCCTCACCTTAGTGGGGAAGCTTTCAGTTTTTCTCCATTGATGATGATATTAGCTATAGGTCTTTCTTATATGCCCTTTATGATGTTGAGGTATATTCCTTCTATCTCTACTTTCTTGAGGGTTTTTATTAAGAAAGTGTGCTGTATTTTGTCAAATACTTTTTTCTGCACCTACTGAGAGGATTGTATTGTTCTTATCCTTTCTTTTATTAATGTTGTGTATCATGTTGATTGATTTGCAAACGTTAAATCAGCCCCGGAGCCTAGGAATAAATCCCACTTGATCTTGGTGAATAAATCTTTTGATTTACTGTTGAATTCAATTTGCTGGTATCCTGTTGAGAAATTTTGGATCCAGTTTCATCAGGGATATTGGGCCTATAATTCTGCCTTTTTAGTTGGGCCTTTGTTTGGTTTTGGATTCAAGGTAATGCTGGCTTAAGAGAATGAGTTTGGAAGCTTTCTTTCTACTTATATTTTTTTGGAACAGTTTGAAAAGATTATTCATTAAATGTCTCTAAATTAAGGTAGAATTCCCCTGGGAAGCCATCGGACCAGGACTCTTGTTCATTGGGAGATTTTTGGTAACTGATTTAATTTCTTTGCTGTTTTGGGTCTATTCAAAATTTCTATTTCTTCCTGTTTCATTTTTGATATTTTGTGTTTCTAGGAATTTCTTCTTCCAGATTGCCCAATTCGTTGGCTTATACTTTTTCATATTATTCTCTTATAATTATTTATACTTCTGTGGTGTTAATTATAATCTCTCCTCTTTGATTCATGAGTTTTGTTTTGTTTTGTTTTGTTTTGTTTTGTTTTCTATTTGGGTCCTTTCTCTTTTCTTTTTGGTAAGTCTGGCTAGAGGTTTATCAATTTTGTTTATGCTTTCAAGAATGAGCTCTTAGTTTCAGCGCTCTGTTTGACTGCTTTTATTTTTCTATATCATTCATTCTTTTCTCTAATCTTTATGATTTCCCAGCTTTTGTTGACTTTCAACTTTATTTACTGTTCTTTTTCTAGCTTCTTTAGGTGTTAAGTTAGATTACATATGTGGGAACTTTATTGCTTCTTGAGGTAGGCCTGAATTGCAATGTACATTCCTCGTAGGACTGCCTTTGCTACATCCAAAACGGTTTGGACTGTTGTTGTTGTTGTTGTTGTTGTTGTTGTTGTTTCAATTTTATTGGCTTCCATGTATTTTTTTCTTTCTTCTTTAATTTATTAGTTGACCCATTTATTCTTTAGTAGGATCTTCTTTAAATTCCATGTATTTGGATACTTTCCAAATATTTTTATTATGGTTTATTTCGAGTTTAATAGCATTGTAATCTGAAAAATATGCATGATATGATCTCAATCTTTCTGTACCTGTTGAGGGCTGATTTATAGCTCAGTGTGAATTTTATTCTGGTGAATGTTCCATGTGCAGTTGAGAAAAAAATGCACATTCCGCTGCTTTAGGATGAAAGGTCTGAATATATCTGTTCAGTCCATCCATTCCAGTGTGTCATTCAAAGCCATTGTTATATGTTGATTTTCGGCTTAGATGATCTGTCCATTGCTGTAAGTGGGGTATTAATATCCCCTACCATTATGGTATTATTACTTATAAGTTTTTTAAATATTCATTATTAATTGATTTTTATATATTAAGTGTTTCACATTGAGGACATAAATATTTACAATTGTTAGGTCTTCTTGTTGGATAGACCCCTTAATTATGATATAATGCTCTTCTTCATCTCTTGTTACAGTCTCTGTTTTAAAATCTAGTTTGTCTGATATAAGTTTGGCTACTCCAACTTTCTTTTGACATCCAAGAGCATGGTAGATTGTTCTCCATTTCCTCACTTTCAACCTGCACGTGTCTTTAAGTCTAAAATGAATCTCTTGTAGGCAGCATATAGATAGGTTTTGTTTTTCATCCATTTTGATACCCAATGTCTTTTAATTGGAGCATTTAGTCCACTTACATTTTGAGTGACTATTGAAATATATGAATTTATTTCCGTCATGTTACTTACAGGGCTGGTGTTTCTCGTGATGTTATCTAGCCCATTATAGTCTTTATCACTTTGGTTTTCTTCTTCATTTTCTTTTTCTCCACTCAGATATTCCCCCTTAAAATTTCTTGCAGGGCTGGTTTAGTGGTCATGAACTCCTTTAGTTTTTGTTTGTTTTGTTTTGTTTGTTTGATTGTTGTTTCTCTGTTTTGTTCATTTTGAGAGGGATTCTCTGTGATTCTTTCTTATATCCACCAGTCTGAGGTGTCGTTTAGAAGCACTCGATTTTCAGTACAAATGGTAACTGTGGGGTGCTGGCTTTGCTGGTCTTCTGGAGGAGAGGCCCACTGTGTTGGCTGAGAGTTGGTCTTGCTCCAATAAATAAACAGGTACCAGGCACAGGGGGGTGGTGTTTGGTGTAAGTGGGTCCTACCTTCACTGGGAGCTGCTGTGCTTTTCGCCGATATACTATCATGTTGGTGTTGGGGGGAAATGACACCACCCCAAGCTCTCATCTCTGGACAGTGGACTTTCCACCTCCTGCTGCTCAGGCAGCCTAACACAGAAGAGCAAGAGCAATCGACTTGCCCTGTGCCACAATTCTTCTACATTTTTTCTTTGGTACATAACAGGGACACAAAACTCAAAGTCTTAAAGGACCTGGCACCATGCAGACACAACCCTTGACCGGTAAGGTAGAGTGTCTCTGTGCTGTGTCTGATGTTCTTTGTCTCAGAAAAACAGCCTCATGTCTGTGCAGAATGCTGAATCTATGGTGTAGCACTGCTAAAAGCAGCAAAATCGCCTATGAGGACTTTTGTCCTTGAAGAGGCAATATACCCTCTTCCAAAAGTACTCTGAGAAGGGAAACGTTCTCTCTCAGTGCATCCCAGAGATCCTCCACCTTGCTATGCATTCTGGGACCAGCTCCCTCCTCCCCAGGAGTGCCCAGCACAGCTCTGCTCCAGAGAACCTTTGCACACTTCCAAAACCTCAGAGCTTAAACTCCAGACAGTTTAGGCTAAATAAATAGATAATACTTGTGACACTCAGGACTTCTCACTCCCTAGTCTGTGATCCAGAGAGGTTTTCCTCTTGTGCAAACCCGAAGCCTCACTCTCACAACCTCCCTCTCTTTCTGTCCCTTTTGTCTCTCCACAGAAAGGTGTCCTTCCCCTCTGCGGCACCGCTGATTTTCCCTTCTCCAATTCACTTCCACACACCTTGCACCTACCATGCTGTCTCCCTCCAATTGTGGAGATTCTTCTGCCATTCACAGATGGATTTCCTAGGTGTTCCAAATGATCCGATCTCAATAGAGCTCTGTTTGATGGATGAGGAAGGCTCAGGGTCCCCCTACTTCTCTGCTATCTAAACTCCTCCTGGGATTCTTCACCTTTTAAAATATTTATTAGACCATTAGGGTTTAACCTCTCAATTTTTTTTGTATTGCACAAGTATTCCATGGAATTTCTCTTATACTCAGATAAAAGGTTCTCTGTAAATCTTTGCTTTCAGGACACTTTGTTTTTCAGTTTTTCTATGTCTCTCTCTCTCTCTCTCTCTTTTTTTTTTAACTTTCTATTGTCAAATTGGTTTCCATACCACAC
This sequence comes from Paguma larvata, assembly GCA_030068075.1. Classification (NCBI taxonomy): domain Eukaryota; kingdom Metazoa; phylum Chordata; class Mammalia; order Carnivora; family Viverridae; genus Paguma; species Paguma larvata. Next base: position 55,599,637 of record CM057832.1, read on the forward strand.
CCAGTGCTCATCCCAACCCGTGCCCTGCTCAGTGCCCGTCATCCACTCTCCCCCCTCCCATACCCCCCTCAACCCTCAGTTTGTTCTTAGTATTTAAGAGTCTCTTATGTTTTGTCTGCCTCCCTCTCTGTGTCTCTTAAAAACATAGTTGCAAGTTGGTAAGTCTAAATCAAGATCTGCTACACAAAAACTATTTTTATTTAAAGAGTCAAATATGTCCTTTAACTTTTACCGTTGTGTGAAAGTAGTTAGAATTTATGCTAATTAGCCATTCAGATTAGGGAAAGTGTTTAAAAAATCCACTCTCCTTTGGCAAGCATACCACTTTAGGAGGCCAAGCTACTATAAAAGTTAATACTATTTTATTGATTAATTTGATGTAGTTATGCAATAACAGAAGTTAAAGGAAGAAGTGTTGTATGAAAGAAAACACTCGCAACTTCGATTATTTTTCCAGAAACTGACACCACTTCTGATGATTTTTCCAATAGATTCTTTTCTTTAAAAACTGAAAGTTTTATACTTGAGGTATTTTATCTAACTCAGCGTTAGTTCAGGGAAGGGAATATCAGATAATTGAATAAGAAATGTATTTACAGTGATCTAGAAAAAGAGGAAAAGATTTCCAGAAACAATATATTATGTTCATATTAAATCTCTTTTTATATGTGATATAATTGTCTACAAAAGGTCTCCTGCCTTCTGCACAAATTTTGTTGAGTATTATTAACATGTTAAAACTGAGTATTCTTGCAAAGTAGTTTCAATCCTATTGGTGACTATTAAATATACAGAGATAAGGAAATACATCATAGCTACCTAACATTGATTCAAATAATGTATCATTATAAAGTAAGATCACCAGTTCATTATAATAAGTCAGGCTTTCCCTTTCTTTTTGCTTCGCTAAAAATTACAGATATGTCCTATATTGAGCTTTCTCAAAATAAAACAGACAATTACTACCTGCCTTCTCTGAGATGCTCACGTCATCTGGGGGTTTTAAACACATCATACAGACCAGTAGAACTATTTTTTTTCCTCTTTTACTTAATCATGCTTAAAAATTCTGTGAATAAAGTAAGTACTTTAACAGTACATACAGTTTATTTTAAAGGGAACATGTATACATATCACAACTAAAATAACTATGAATGTAATATCAAATATTTTAAAGCGATACTAAAAAGTGTCACTGTACATGACAAAAATTATTTTCCACGGAGCTATATATGTATTTTTAAATATAAAGTTACTTGGTTAAATCCATCTGGATACTTATTTTCTGACACGGAATTTCTTTTTGTTCTTTATTTACTTAAAATAGTACAAGTTGCTGGAGCCCTAGAAAATTCTGTAGGTAAACACATACTGTAAGCGGAAAGGTGCCAGAACACTGAAGATAATTTGCATTCATTGGCTCTGTAGCGATGCTGGACAAAGGCTTATGTTTATCTCCATCAACCTTCAGTTTGTTCTCTGTATTTAAGAGTCTCTTACAGTTTTCCTCCCTCTCTGTTGGTAAGTATTTTCCCTTCCCTTCCCCTATGGTCTTCTGTTAAGTTACAAAATTCCACATATGAGTGAAAACATATGATATCTGTCTTTCTCTGATGGACTTATTTAATACCCCATAATACGCTCCAGTTCTATCCATGTTGTTGCAAATGGCAAGATTTCATTATTTTCCACCACCAAGTAGTAGTCCATTGTGTGTATACACACACACACACACACACACACACACACACACATATATATATATATCTTCTTTATATATTCTTCAGTTGATGGACATTTGGGCTCTTTCCATAATTTGTTATTGTTGATAATGCTGCTATAATCATTGGGGTATATGTGCCCCCATGAATCAGCACTCCTATATCCTTTGGATAAATTCCTAGAAGTGCTATTGCTGGATCATAGGGTAATTCTATTTATAAGTTTTTGAGGACCCTCCACACTGTTTTCCAAAGTGACTGCACTAGTTTGCATTCCCACCAACAGTGCAAAAGGGTTCCCATTTCTCCACATCCTCACCAAGATCTGTTGTTTCCTAAGTTGTTAATTTTATCCACTGTGACCTGTGTGAGGTGGTTATCTCAATGTGATTTTGATTTGTATTTCCCTGATGATATATCCCTGAGGGATATTGAGCATCTATTCATGTGTCTGTTAGTCACCTGGATGTCTTCTGTGGAAAAGTGTTTATTCATGTCTTCTGCCATTTCTTCACTGGATTATTTGGGTGTTGATTTTGGTCAATCTTGATAGATTTTGTATCCTAATCCCTTATCCAATACATCATTTGTAAATATTTTCTTCCATTCTGTTGGTTGCCTTTTAACTTTGTTGATTATTTCCTTTGCTATGCAGAAGCTTTTTATCTTGATGAGGTCCCAAAAGTTCACTTTTGATTTTATTTCTCTTGCCTTCAGAGAAATGTCAAGTATCCACAGGTGAGGTCAAAGAGGTTGTTGTCTGTTTTCTCCTTCAGGCTTTGATGGTTTCCTATCTCACATCTAGGTCTTTCATTCATTTTGAATTTATTTTTGCATGTGGTGTAAGAAAGTGTTCCAATTTCATTCCTCTACGTGTCGCTGCCCAGTTCTCACAGCACCATTTGCTAAGGAGACTTTTCTTTTTCCATTGGATACTCTTTCTGCTTGTCAAAAATTAGTTGACCATATGTTTGTGGGCCCATTTCTGGGTTCTCTATTCTCTATACCATTTGTCTATGTGTCTATTGTTGTGACAATACCATAGTGTCTTAATGATTACAGCTTTGTAGTACAGGCTAAAGTCTGGGATTGCGATGCCTCCAGCTTTGTTTGTCTTTTTCAACATTAGTTTGGCTATGGGGTCTTTGTGGTTGGTTCCATACAAATTTTAAAATTGTTTGTTCTAGCTATTTGAAAAATGTTGCTGCTATTTTGTTTAAGATTGCATTGTATGTGTAGATTGCTGTGAGTAGTATCAACATTTTAACAATTTTTGTTCTTCCAATCCATGAGCATGAAATTTTTTTTTCATTTCTTTGTGTCTTCAATTTCTTTCGTAAGCATTCTATAGTTTTCAGCATACAGGATCTTTTGTCTCTTTGGTTAGGATTATTCTTGGGTATTTTATGGTTCTTGGTGCAATGATAAAAGGGATAGATTCCTTGATATCTCTCTCTTTTTCTTCATTATATTGTTTGGAATTGCAACCGATTTTTTTTTATAATAGTTTATTTTCAAATTGGTTTACATATAACACCCAGTGTTCATCCCAACATGTGCCCTTTTTAATGCCCATCACCCCCTCTCCCCCCTCCCTCATCCCCCTTACCCTCAGTTTTTTCTTAGTCTTTGAGAGTCTCTTATGTTTTATCTCCCTCCCTCTCTGTGTCTTTTTTTTCTTTCCCCTCCTCCCCTCCCCCTGGTTTTTGCTTAGTTTCACAAAGTCCACCTATTCGTGGAAACATATGGTATCTGTCTTTTTCTAACTGACTTATTTCACTTAACATAATACCCTCCAGTTCCATCCATGTTGCTACACATGGCCAGATTTCATTTTTTCTCATTGCCACGTAGTAGTCCATTGTATATAAGTACCATAACTTCTTTATCCATTCGTCAGTTGATGGGCACTTGGTCTCTTTCCATGATTTGGCTATTGTCGAAAGTGCTGCTATGAACATTGGGGTACACGTGCTCCTATGCATCAGCATTCCTGTGTCTCTTGGGTAGATTCCTAGCATATATTGATTTTATAACCTTAGACTTTGCTGAATTCATGTATCAGTTTTAGCAGTTATTTGCTTAAGTCTTTCAGGTTTTCCATGGAGAACATCATGTCATCTGCGAAAAGTGAAAGTTTGACTTCTTCTTCGTCAATTTGGATGCCTTTTATTTATTTCATTTTGTTGTCTGATTGCTGAGGCTAGTATTCCAACACTATGTTAACCAACAGTGGTGACCGTGGACATCCAGTCATGTTCCTGATTTCAGGGAGAAAGCTCTCAGGTTTTCTCCATTGAGGATGACATTAACTGTGGGCTCTTCAAATATGGCCTTTATGATATCAAGGTAAATTCCTTCTATCTCCACTTTCTCCAGGATTTTTATTAAGAAGGGGTGCTGTATTTTGTCAATTGATTTTTCTTCATCTATTGATGGGATCATAAGTTCCTATCCTACCTTCTATTAATGTGATGTATCATGTTGGTTGATTTGCAAATATTGAAGCAGAGCTGCAGAGTAGGAATGAATCCCACTTGAGCATGGTGAATTATTCTTTTAATATACTGTTGAATTCAAATGGCTAGTATCTTGTTGAGAATTTTTGCAGCCATGTTCATTAGGAATATTGGCCTGTGATTATCCTTTTTTAGAGGGGTCTTTTTCTTGTTTGAAATCAAGGTATTACTGGCTTCATAGAATGACTGTAGAAGCTTTCTTTGCGTTTTTTATATTTTTTTATTTTCTTTTTTAACAGCTTGAGAAGTAAAAGTATTAACTTATTAACTCTGCTTTAAATGTCTGGTAGAATTCCCGTGGGATGCCATGTAGCCCAGGACTCTTATTTGTTGGGAGATTTTTGATAACTGATTCAAATTCTTCACTGGCTATGAGTCTGTTCAACTAGTCTATTTCTTCTCATTTGGGTTTTGGTAGTGTGTGGGTGTCTAGGAATTTGTCTATTTCTTCCCGATTGTCCAGTTTGTTGGCATATAATTTTTCTAAGTATTCCCTAATAATTGTTTGTACTTCAGTGTTGGTTGTGATCGCTCTTTTTTCATTCATGATTTTATCTATTTGGGTCCTCTCTCTTTTCTTTTTGAGAAGTCTGGCTACGGGGTTATCAATTTTGTTTATTCTTTTAAAAAATAAGCTCTTAGATTCATTGATACGTTCTACTTTTTTATTTTTTGGATTCTATATTATCTGTGCCAATCTTTATTCTTCTTCTACTTCTGCTGGCCTTGGCTGCCTTTGCTGATGTCTTTATAGTTCCTTTAGGTGTGAGGATAGTTTGTTATTTGGAACCTTTCTTGCTTCTTAGGATAGGCCTGGATTGCAATGTATTTTCCTCTTAGGACGGTCTTTGCTGCATCCCAAAGGGTTTGGAATGTTGTGTTTCTTTTTCATTTGCTTCCATATATTTTTTAAAATTTCTTCTTTAATTTTCTGGTTGACCTATTTATTCTTTAGTAGGATTTTCTTTAATGTCCATGTATTTGGAGGCTTTCCAAGTTTTTTCTTGTGGATGATTTCAAGTGTCATAGCATTGTGATCTGAACATATTATCGCCGCCCTTTTTTATTTGTTGAGGGCTATTTGTGACCCAGTGTGTGATCTATTTTGTAGAACATTCCATGTGCACTCGAGAAGAATGTATATTCTGCTGATTTTGAATGAAAAGTTCTGAATATATCTGTTAAGTCCATCTGGTCCAGCGTCATTCAGAGCCTTGGTTTCCTTAGTGATTTTTCTCCCTTGATGATCTGTCCATTGCTGTAAGTAGAGAAATAAAGTCCCATATAATCACGATATTGTTATCTATACATTTATTTATGTTTGTGATATTGATGTATATATTTAGTGCTATAAAGTTGGGGGCATAAATATTTACAATTGTTAGATCTTCTTGATAGATAGACCCCTTAATTATGATATAATGCCCTTCTTCATCTCGTGTTACACTCTTTGTTTTAAAATCTAGTTTGTCTGATATGTGTATGGTTATTTCAGCTTTCTTTTGACATCCAGGAGCATGATATATGGATCTTCATTCCCTCACTTTCAATCTGCAGGTGTCCTCAAGTCTAAAATGAGTGTCTTTTAGGGAGCATATAGATGGATCTTACTTTTTTTTTATCTATTCCGATACCCTATGTGTTTTGATTGGGTTAGTTAGTCCATTTACATTCAGAGTAATTATTGAAAGATATTGATTTAATGTCACTGTGTTATCTGTACGTTTCATACCTATGGTGATGTTTCTAGTCCTTTGTAGTCTTGCTGCTCTCCATTCACAGAGTCCCCCATAGGATCTCCTGCAGGACTGGTTTAATGGTCATGAACTCCTTTAGATTTATTTATTTATTTTATTTTATTATTTTTTATTTATTTATTTTTTGGTCTGGGAAAGCCTATATTCCCCTTCTAGTCTGGATGACAGCCTTGCTGGATAAATGATTCTTGGCTTCATATTTTTACTATTCAATTCATTGAATATTTCCTGCCACTCCCTTCTGTCCAGCCAAATTTCAGTGGACAAGTCTGCTACTAGGTTAAGGCCCATTTGTCCCTACCTGCTTTCAGAATTTTCTCTTTCTCTGTATTTTGCCAGTTTCACTATGATATGTTGTGGTATTGACTTGTTTTTGTTGATTTTGAAGGGAGTTCTCTGTGCCTCCTGGACTTGGATGCCTGTTTCCTTCCCCAGATTAGGGAAGTTCTCAGCTATAATTTGTTCAAATAAGCCTTCTTCTCTTTTCTGTCTGTCTTCTTCTGGGACTCCCACGATAAGGATATTATTTTGTTTCATTGAATCACTTAGGTCTCTAATTCTCCCCTTGTGGTCTAGTAATTTCCTTTCCCTCTTTTTCTCAGCATCATCATGTCCCAGGCACCTGTGGCTATGCTGGTCTGGAGGAGAGGCCATCTGGTTCTGTCAGTGTCAGTCCCATGGGAGTAGATAAACCTTTACCAGGCATGGAGGTGCCAGCTTTGGTGTTAGGGGCTCTAGCCTCAACTGGGAGCCACATTCTTGTTTCCTGAAGTCCCACTGTGTTGGTGCTGGGAAGAAAATGGGAACACCCTAATCTTTCCTTCCCAGACCTGGGGTCTCAAACCACACTCTGGGAGAGTTGTTCAGGCAACTCTCACAGAACAGTGAGTGGATGGTCTGTCCTGCTCCACAGTCTCCTGTGCCTCATAGGTGACCAGCTGGAATTCAAAACCTGATGTCTTAAAGGCTCCTGCTTCATGTGACCTGTTTCTGGGGTGGTGTCAACAACGGGCCTCAGCCAACAAAGGGCCTCTGACTGGTGCCTGCAAGGTCTTTTATCCTTGGGAAGACAATATACCCTGTTCCCACAGTACTCAATGAAGGGGACTCTTCTCTCCCAGTGTGCCCTCAAGATCACTATCATGCTCCCAGAGAGGTTTTTGTCTTGTCCAAATACAATGTCACACTTCCAAGCCTCTCTTTCTCTTCCTTTTGTTTCCCCACCAAAGGGGTTCCCCCACTTCATACCTACACTGACTGTTTTATCTCTCTCAATTTGCAAACCTGTACTTCTGTTCCATCAAGCTGTCTATTTTGACCTATGGAGATTTTTCTGTCTTTCCACAAGCTGAATTCTAAGGCATTCCTAATGTTCTGACGACAAGACTGCAGTGTTTGAGGGACAAGGGAAATTCTGGCCCCTACTTGTCCATCGTATTGATTCGTCACTTTAATTTGGATTTTCAATCATATATTTTTCAAATCAAAATTTCTCGTTGTTTTCTTTTTTCTTTTTTCTTTTTTTCTTGGTAAACTTTGAACTTAGAACACAGATGAACCCTGGGGGCGGAGGCGGGGAAACTATTCACTTGGTTCTCTAAGTGAATTTGAGTGTGCATTTGGAAGAGTTGATTCATAAAATCCAAAGACACTGACTACTTCTTTAAACTTCTTTTAAAAAGTAAATTCTGGGGCACCTGGGTGGCTCAGTCGGTTAAGCGTCCGACTTTGGCTCAGGTCATGATCTCGCGGTCTGTGAGTTCGAGCCCCGCATCGGGCTCTGTGTAGACAGCTCGGAGCCTGGAGCCTGCTTCACAGTCTGTCTCCCTCTCTCTCTGCTCCTCCCCCACTCATGCTCTGTCTCTCAAAAAGTAAATAAACATAAAAAAAAATTAAAAAAAAATAAAAATAAAAAAAAAAAAGTAAATTTTACATAAACCATTTGTGTAGTATTACCCGTAAGAGTTATTCATGTAATGTGCTGAAATATTTACGTTTCATCGCGTAATCAAACTTGCAAAATATATAAATATCAAAAGGGAAGCCAAAGAAAGTATTTCTTCAGAAAACTTCCACAAATAGTCCTCTACTCTAGTATTTAGATGATTGAAAACCATTCCTATTACCCCTCCAAATGGTATAATGTTACTAACTGAATTGTGGAGGAATGTATTTTGTTAATTAGTAATTTCAAACTAAAATGATGCCAGTTATGATTGTTTCAGAGACTCTAATCTACTAATTTGCTTCACTATGGCTTGGTATGGGGAATGTCACAATTGGATGGACACTAGGAAGTTGTCCACTAAGTTGCTTTACCAAATACTAAGAAAGAAATCATTTAATTTCAGCTTCTCTCTGTGACTGATGTAAATGATGAACTTGGTAACTTTTGTCACTGTTTATATTGAAAATGCCACCAATTTAAGAAGGTCAAATTTTTTCTAGCCCACTGGACTTTCTTTCCATCAGATTGGCCCATGGCATCTATTGATTGACAAGTAGTCCACAATCAGTTCACCTTTTTAAAAAACTTAAGTTTTATCACTTATTTCTATATATGTTTTTCTTTTATTAGGGCTTACATTTGAAGTGCCCTGGGAGTCTTTGATATCTTATCTCTTCTTCCTCTGGACTGCCTACAATTCAGCTGCAAAGTATTCATTCTATCCCAACTTTTTTTTTTTTTTTTAACTTCTCCCTCCCAAACTGAACTACATCAATGCCTTATTTCCTGGCACTTTTATGGAGTAGCTGAATAGAAACAGCCTGTTTTCTCTATTTCTCTTAGAGTTTCTTATCTTGGTCATGCCATCAAGGATCTCAGACAAGCAAAATTTTGTTTGTTTGTTTGTTTGTTTGTGTTTAGGAGTGACTGACATGTAAATAGTTAACTTGGGAAACTTCAGATGGAAAATTTGCAGAGGCCAAGGTTCAGAATATTAATAGTTATTTATTAGTTTAAGGATGGAAAAGCAGTATGGCCTTCTTCAGACAACCAAGCTATAATTTCAGCTGCTCCTAAGGATTTGTGTCTGTTTTTTTTCCCCTCATTTCCTCACAATCTAGAGAGTCAGCAACAATATTCCTATAATAAACTCTCTGGCTTAAAGCCAATATATTTTTATAGGTAGGCAGAACCTTAGCCATCATTCAGTTAGGAATTTTTCATTCTGGGTTCTGGAATGCCTTTATGTTACATTAAGAATATTCTTAGGTCTTCTCAGGAGATACGGAGAAGCCAAAAATTGAGAGTTTAAGAGCAGAATGCATAGGACTGTTATGATGGCAACTGCAATTTATCTGACATTAGAGTTCAACTTCAAACTTTATGAAATACCAGTTTTAGTGTTTAGGGATTTCACTTTTAAATCTCTTATATTCTGATTTTCAGCTTTCATTGCTCAAACATAGTAATAACAAATATTATTTCCCTGAGTCTATCTCTGTTTACCATTGTAGGATATTAGAATCCATTCTATTCATTTTATATTAGTCTTAAACTCAAAGAAAGGCCCTACCCTTCTCTGAGCTGGTCTATAGGGGCTTACACAATGGAATTCGAAACACCCAAACCTCCATGTCTGTGTCATCTTTGCAAAGCCATCTCTGGTAACTGCCAAAGTCACACTGAGCCGGTGCCACACTGCTCCTCATTGGATGAAAACTATTCTGATGCGTTAATACCTCAGAACTGTTGGAACCTGCAAAGAAGGTTGAGATCTCTGAGCATTTAATGCAAATAGAAATACAGCGTGCTCTCCTCATATGTGGGGAAAGAATCTTACTTCCTAACTATGCTAATCCATAAGTCCGTAAGCAGTGCTTTAAATTTTAGATATTTTAGTCAAATAACTATATCTGTACTATCTATCAAATCCCTCTCTTCAGATTTAGGCACATATTGGTGAACAGTAGGCTATAAATAATGTGATACTTAACACTGGACTGTTCAATTGCCCCTTTCACTTCCTTCCCCATTAGACCCTGAAATAGTTTTTTGTGCCTTGTTTGTCTGGAGTTTATTTTTCCTGGTGATGGGATATTGCCCTGGAGGCTCTACAATTCCTTATATAAATTGTTGATAGCTGGAAATGGCCCTCAGATCCTACAGTGGAGATCTTACATGCATGAATCCTATAATAAGCAAAGCTAAGTTTCGAGCTGACATGGGGAATTGTGGTCTAGACAAGTGAGAATGACTTGCCCAGAATCTCACAGCCAAAGATAGTACAAAAATACAATTTGCTCATTACCAGTTCACTGCAGCACACAGCTTCTCAGGAACTCTTGGTCAACATCTCCTTAAAGTGTATTACCCAATATTGTTTGACATAAAATTATATAAAGGTCACTTTGAAAAGAAAATAAGTAAGGAGCACCTGAGTGGTCTGTTGATTGAGTGTCTGACTTTTGATTTCAGCTCAGTGCATGACCTCAAGGACATGGAATGGAGCTCCACATCGGGCTGTGCATGGAGCCTGCTTAAGATTCTCTCTCTCACTCTTCCCCTCTCCCCTGATTGTATTCTTTCTCTCTCTCAAAAAAAAAAAAAAAAAACAGTAATAAATAGATATTAGAAGAAGAGTTCATTCCTAAGTCCTTAATTTTTATCTAATGTTCTTTTTCAAGATCCCATCCAGGATACAACATGCATTTACTGATTTCTCCTTAGGCTCCTCTTGGCTATGAGTAGTTTCTCAAACTTGTTCTTACATGATGCTGGGAGTTCTTGAGAAGTACTGGTCAGTTATTGTAGGGTGCCCCCTCTATTGGGACTTGTGTCATGTTTTTCTCCTGGGTCGACTTGGCTTTTAAGGAGGAAGGTCAGGGAGGAGGTGTCATTTTCATTATATTACAGCAAGGTTACCAGCATCTCATGATTTGTGATTGCTGATGTTCACCATGACTGCTCACTCTCTAGATGAATGTTTTTAATTTTCCCCCCTGTGAAGTTATCTTTTCCCCCATTTCTATTATTTACCCTTTGGAACAAAGTTTTTGTGCACAGTCCGCATATCATGAGTGGAAATTTATATTTCTCCTCTTTTAAGGAAGAAAATTTAAAGAAGTTATTTGTAATTCTGTATGGAAGATTTATTTCTTCCTCCATTTTTTAAATATTTATTTATTTTTGAGAGAGAGACAGAGCGGGAGAGGGGCAGAGAGAGAGGGAGACACAAAATCTAAAGCAGGCTCCAGGCTCTGAACTGTCAGCACGGAGTCCGACGTGGGGTTTGAAATCACGAAGAGATCATGACCGGAGCCGAAGTCGGATGCTTAACCAACTGAACCCCTCTTCCTCCATTCTTTAATTCATTAAATCATTTATTTATATTTATGGACTCATGGAACTTATTTTATACTTTGCATTATGATCCAATACTATTTTATTTTGTTGCTGTAATTGTTCTACCCAACTTTGGCCATTGGAAACTCTTTCCATTAGCTCATGGGCTCTTCAACAAACCTCAATTATATTTGTTTGTTTATTTGTTTTAACATGGATAATTTCATTAACTTGCATGTCATCATTGAGCAGGGGCCATGCTGGTCTTCTCTGTATTATTCTAATTTTCGTACATGTGCTGCCCAAGTGAACACTAATGTGTTTTTATTTTCTTTTTCTTTTGGCACTGCCTTTCTTTTTGGCACAGCAAGATTCTCCAGTCTCATCTTACATATTTCTTCCTAGTCCTAAAGTCAGCTATTCTCCAAGGAATATTACACCAAACTAAGGTTTGGACCCAGTGTGCTCATCATTACTAGGTTGTCATTTCTCTTAGGCTTTCTCACCTGACTAACCATAGAAATACACGTTTGTATACTAACCCCTGTACATACAAGTAACTACATATAAATGTATAGATAGATAGATGTTAGATGATAGACAGATAGGTAAACAGATAGATAGAGAGAGAGATAATATGTAACTCTCTGTAACAATATTAAGCTAAACATGACTTCTTACTGATGGTAGTTATTTTTAAATTTCTCCTACCTCAATTAAAAATATTTATTTGTTTATTTATATTTTTAAGGAGAGAGAGAGCATGAGTAGGAGAGAAAGGAAAAGGGAGAAAGGGAGAATCTCAAGCAGGCTCCACGCTGAGCATGGAGTCTGACACGGGTCTCTACCACACAACTGTCAGATCATGACCTGAGCTGAAATCAAGTGTTGGACGCTCAACTGACTGAGCCGCCCACATGCCCCCACTTCCCAATTTTTATTCTTTTCATATTTCCTAGTTTTATTCTATCTTTGAATTATCTTCTTTAAATAAGCTTGCTCATCTAAGTAACAGTATCCTGGAAGCTTCTAAAGAGCCACCATCTTCATTCTCCCAACAAATTTTATCTTTTTCCAAGCCTCCATGCCTTTGTCTATGTTATTTGCCCTGTCTAGAATTCTCTACATAAACTATGCCAGTTGGTAAATTTCTTTTTACCATGCTGTACTTCCTCTCCCTCCACCCCACTCCCATTTAAATTTAACTGTCCCAGTGAAAGAGACAGGTGAAAGATCCCAGTGAAAGGTATTCCTGATGTCTTAACCCAAATAGCTATGTGTACTTCATTCCAATTTTGTAGTAACTGCCTTTCTTATACTGTTTACCTTCTTGTACTATAATTGTGTGTTTAAATGTCTTTGTCTTTCAATGAATTGTGAATTTTCTGAAGTCACTTACTTCCAAGTCTAAAACAGTATCTGGCACACAGAAGATATTCTAAAACCCTTTATGAATTGAATAATTGAATTAATTAAAGAGGAGAATATTTTATAGCCTTTAAAAGGGCAAGCATATAGATGAACTTGAAAATGAAACTTGGAACGAAGTTATTTTAAGGTTGTTGACTCTGAAAACATCTCCAGTCCCAAAATATCTACTCCATTTACCTGTCACAGGGTCTGAAATTCACCATTGGAATTTCTTTCATTTGGTTCAATATATTTTTGTTCAAAGTAAAATATTTCAAAGTGAAAATATATCCATCCAGAATAACCTTTTAACTGATAGTTAATGTATTGTCAATCTTTAATGCCTTAGTGTGTGAAATCATCAGATCTGATAGCTTTAATACTGAGCACTGACTGCACAGGCAGAAGAGAGTTTATTTAGTTTTTTTTTTTTAATTTTTATTATTTTTTTTTATTTTTGAAAGAGAGAGAGTGTGGGGGGACAGAGAGGGGGGACAAAAGATCTGACGCAGGCTCTGTGCTGACAGCAGACAGCCTGATGCTGTCTTGAACCCAAGAATTATGAAATCATGATCTGAGCCAAAGTTGGATACTTAATCAACTGAGCCACCAACGCATCCATTTATTTGGTTCTTAAGAGCATTGATGTTGATATTAGACTGGTGAAAAATATGTTTTGTCTTTTATAATTTTTGACCTGAATGCATAATTAATTTTCCCAAATCTCATTTTTCTCATCCAGGAAGGCTTCTAAAATCTGTATAATTGAAAGTTGTTTTGAAGATTAAATAAGATTACACAAATGTCATCCCAGTGGCTCACACACAGTAAGAGTAAGCACCCAATAAATATCAACCACTATTCTTAGTATGAAAATGAGAATTTTAATAAGACTTTGGTAAAGAGAGATTATTTTGTTTATAAGGGATAGCTAATACTAGAGAACCACAAGTGGGATATTAAAGGGATTTGTAGACTTTTGCCAAAACCCAAGAGATCTATTAGAGAGTTGAAATCTGGAGGAAACAGATTAAAGAAAAATGAAAGATTAGATTGGCGGCTAGAATGGGTTAGAGAATATCCATGATGGATGCTGAAAAGAAACATTTTGTCTTTTACAAAGTATTATGGTGGGTTTCATTGGCTTGGAGAAACTGAAAGTTGACCAGTAATTCATTCTTTCAACAAGCATTTACTGGCAGTACAGTATGTATGGTCCAGGCACTAATATAAGCCCTGAGGATACAAGGGTAAACAATATTTTTTCACAATAGGGAAAAAACAAGTCTGTGCTCACATTTAAATATTAGTGGAAGAGGTAGTATTTCTCTAAACTTGAAATACACCTCCAACGACAAAAGATTTTTCATGTTACAATGATTTAAAGTAGGTTATGCTTAACTCTTGCGAAAAATATCAAGATTAGTTCTAGAATATGATCACGTATTTATTACACACTTGACATGTGCAAGGGACTATGCTAACTAGTCTATTAAATAAATAGCTAAAGTCTCACAACAAATGTATGATGTAGTATCACTATTATATTAATTTTTCCAATGAAGAAACTGAATGACAAAGAAAGTACTTAAATTTTCTAAGGTCATATACCTAATAAACGATACAGTCAGTATTTAACACCCTGAAGTCTGACACCAGAGCCTTCAAACACCACCCTATAAAGTTTAAGACAAATAAGAATGTCCTCTACCAGCCCGCTGCTGTCATCATTTTCCCCCTAAGACTCCACAGAGAATAGTCTATTGGCACATCTCCAATACTCTTTCTCCCTGTGTAGTCATTCCCTTCCAAATCCATAGGACATGAGTCATTCAGGAAAGAAATCTGAACCAAAGTGGGCCGCATCTTTGAAGCTTAGATAACACATAATTTTTATTTTTAATTGAACACAAAAATCAATACACTAGTAGGTCTGGGAGCTCTTTATTTTCTCTATTGAAAGAATATACAAGTATATGTATATATATGTATATATATTTGTGTGTGTGTGTATATATATGTGTGTGTGTGTATATACATGTTGTATGTATATTTACATATACCTATTTGAATAATCTAGAATATGACTTAAACAAGTTTTTTTAATTTTTAAAAATTTTTAAAGTTTATTTATGTATTTTGAGAGAGAGAGACAGAGGGGGAGAATGAGGGAGGGGCAGAATGAGAAGAAGAGAGAGACAGAGAGAGAGAGAGAGTGGGAGACAGAAAGAAAATCCCAAGCAGGTTCCACGCTGTCAGCTAGGAGTCCAATTGCAGGACTTGAACTCACAAACTGTGAGATCATGACCTGAGCCAAAATCAAGAGTCAGACTCTTAAACACTTGAGCCACCCAGGTGCCCCCTGAACATAGTTTTTTAATACACCAATGCCATACTAGTCTACAAAAACAAAACAAAACAAAAAACATCAAATTTAACATTTTGTACAAACAGCATAACCAAGGTAATATTAATAGGCTACTCTAGCAATAGTTGGCAATGCAAGCATTTTGTAAGAAAAGGGAAAAGAGCAGGAAAGTGATTCAAGGAATATCCAATAACTATAAAAGCAAAATTGATAAAATAAATGAATTCTTGATATCTTTAATGTATCTCCAATTTTTAGGCAAAGAAAAGGTACTCATCTCAAGCCATTTACACAGGATCTAAAATCTGTATTTTAAAATATCTAAATCACTCACCATTTTCCTATTTAGTTAACTGTCATGAAATGAAAGTCTTGGGAGTTAACAGAATCACTGTAGCACAAACCGAATAAGAACATGTTGAAAAATAAAGACACTCTCTAAAACCCAGAAGATATCATTAACTTGTTTCACAGAAAGACCAAAATTAATTATTAAGACCAAATGGTCAGCTTTGATTTGTTTTTCTTCCTTTATTTATCATCCAGTGATATTCTTTATGGCTAGACCTAATCTTCAACTAGTGCTAAAATGTACGTTGAAATACAAGAATTTATAATGTTTATTTCTTAATTGTTAATTTTTGCATTGAATTTGAATTCAATCATAATTGATTTTGAGAGCTGTCTTTTACTTTACTGTACCAGATCGTCTCTCATGGATCTCTCGCTCTCTCTCTCTCTCTCTCTCTCCTTTTTTTTTTTTTTTTGGTTTATTTTGAACTATCTTTATAATAGAATCCCTTTCTATTAATCACTATACATATTTAAAATATCTTATTATAATGTGCTTCATGTATAGGATATAGAATTAAGTGATAGTTTCAAGCTTCATCTAAATGCAGGGAACAGACATGAGAAGTTATAGAACCATTTATAGGAATTAAGTATAACAGAATTTCTCATTTAGCATTTTTATTGCTATTTCACATTTATAATTACAGTACAAAAGTGATTTTAAATCTTTCTTATGCTAGTCTTCTTTGCAGTACCATGATTTAACATAAGTACTTCTATTTTCAGTTTTAACTTGTTAAGTATATAAAAATGCTAACTTTTTGATTCTTTTAAACTAAAATAGGCAGTATGTCATAATTAAATACTGGAATAGAGAATCTCAGCAGAAGGATCAAATTCCACCTCCATTACTTACACATTGTGTGATTTAGAGCAAGGCACTTAACCCCTTTAAAATACAGGCCACTCTACTGTAACGGTGAGGTCAATTTTATCTGCTTCATATAGTGGTTGTGAGGATAAATGGTAATGCAAATAATAGATGACTTGACATAAAGTAGGTTTCTTTCTAGGCCCGTGAACTTTGGGTTGTGTTAAGTTATTCTTCTGCTTTTCAACGAGTATCCTGTTCATTTCTTAAACAATTTGGTAACTAAATAAATATCTGCATTGTAAATTTAAATTCTTTAACAGGAGAATGTAACAGAAATCCTTTTCCATATTCACACAACACCAAGCCATGTACCTTTGGGACTTAGAGAAATTTTAAGTCATGTTAGCATGTAGGTAAAGCAGGTTTCAGCCCAGCTGTGTTTGTGTATATATATCACACGTGTGAGCATCTCTGCCTCTGTGGATCTTAATTGGGAGAGGAATGTGATTCACTTTGTCAGTTTCGGTTTCAAGGTGTTTTTCACATCTTGAAAGTGTTGGATTAGTTTAAAAGTTGTATATAGCCTTTGGGGGTTTGAGGAAGAGAAGAACTGAAAATCTGGGTTAAGGTATTTAAAAAGAAACATACTGGGGTTCTTGGGTGGCTAAGTCAGTTAAGTGTCCAACTCCTGCTCAGATCATGATCTCACCATTTGTAGGTTTGAGCCCTGCATCAGGATCAGTGCTGACAGCTCAGAGCCTGAAGCCTGCTTCAGATTCTTTGTCTCCCTCGCTCTCTGCCCACCCCCCACTCACTCTGTCTCAAAAAAGAATAAACACTAAAAAAATAAATAAACAGAAGAAACACACTTTATGCCATGTCATTTCAACAAGAGCATAGAAAAGGGACCAGAATATTGATATCCAAATCCAAATTGATTGCAGCTGATCACAGGTGTGATCTGGAAATACTACTTAGTATGGAAACATATGAATGAAAATGATATTTAACTGACAACCACTAACCTAAGATGTAAAGGGGACAAAAAGCTGGCATGAGCTAGTCACACGATGCTGCACTTTTATTTTTCCTTGAGTAACCCCCATAGTATGTTCAAATGAACAGAAATACATTTTTAGATGGAAGTGTAAGAAATGTCCTAATATTTCTTCTGTATTCAAAACCCCTTTATCTAAACATGAATTAAATCAAGGTGAAAAGAGATAGCAATGATTATAATCAACATTGTTTTGTTTATGACTCTTTTTATTTTTTTGATGTTTATTTATGTATTTTGAGGGAGAGAGAGAGAGCCAGCAAGGAAGAGGCAGAGAGAAAGAGACAGAGAAAGAAAATCTCAAGCAGGCTCTGCACCGATAGTGCAAATATGGGGCTCGATCTCATAACCGGGAGATCATGACTTGAGCTGAAATCAAGAGTTGGACACTGACCCAACTGAGCTACCTAGGCATCCAGTTTTTTTTTCTTTTTTTAATGTTATTATTTTCTGGAAATAAACACTAAATGAGAAATTTTCATTAAAACTACAAGCATATGAAACTATCTTATTAGAATATAACAAGAATGAGAGCAATAATAGTGACAGTTAATATTTGTTGATTGTTACAAATACCATAGTGATATGTTTCATTGAATTATTACCCTATGTTTTATTAATTTACTCATTTGTAAGACAAGAAAACTGAAATTTGGAAAAAGGAAGTTTCTCCTTGTCATATAGAATATGTGCACTGATTTCTATTTTCCTCAAGAATGTGAGTAGGTAAAATGGGTTTAAGTTGTAACGACAAAGGAATGTCATTAATATTAGAGATTTTTAAACAGTGAAACAACTGCCAAAGTGATGCTACTTGATCTACTGAGAGGGTAACAAATGCTTCTCTTCCTTTTGAGTTCATTTAAGTGTTCTGAGAGGTAGGTTTCTTAATACAGGCTTTATGAATTTTGGCTATGCCTAAAGATTATACGTAAAATCACATGTTTGTAAATCCCTTGGTATCTGTGTATGTTTGTATTTGGATGTATAAGCAAACGTGGATGTGTTTGGGTTTATTTTTTAAAGGACAGAAGGAAATAGTTTTCCAATTTTCAAAGTTCCCATGATACAAAAAAAATGTTTATAAGCAAGTCATTGTTTCATAGGTAGCAGTGATTTAAATTAGTGAAAAGATAGACTGAGGTATATTAAATGTTTTAAGAGTTTATTTGCACAAAAATGGCTTGAAATTTCATTGGCTATCACCTTATATTGATGGGCATTTGCCTTATTGGGAAAAGCTTAGTGGATTGTGTATGATTGGTTGAGGTTATGTTTTAATGTTTAACATTGAGGCATTTATAAACTTAGGCGTTAGTGTGCTTATGTAGATGTAGACTGCTAAGGTATTTGAACCACCTCAATCTAATGGCCTCTTTGTTTAATTAATTTAACAAGATCAATGCTTCAAATGTGTTTTTATATATGATGTCTGGAAAGATTTGTGAAAATATCGATAATAGGTTCCACCAATTTTAATTGGTCTTGGGTGAGGCTCATGCATTGAGTGAAAACCTCCCCAAGTGATTCTAGTGCATAGTTGTGAGTAGTACAGTAGCTAGAGAACCACTTATTTAAATGAGATGATATGGATCGTTTTAATATTGTTTTATAGCAATAGCACACTCATTGTTTCATTATCATAGGAGAGGATAACTTTAATTTTAGTTTTTAGTTTTCTTTAACTCGCAAATTTTCAGTGTTAAATTATGTTTAACTATAGTTCTCAAATATGCTTTTCACTTGTATACAGTTATTGAGGAGTTACTTGGGCTTACCTTTCCTTAATATTCTAAGATCATTGTTTTCCATTATAAATAAGTTAAGTAAATAGACACGGGCATTGTAATTTTAAGGAATAAAACCTTCGAGGGGGCAAAATAAAAGCCCTTTAAACTAAATAGCATGGCAGTACATTAAATGGTCAGGCTGTAAAAAGAATACAATTTTGCTTATTAATTCAGATCCTGAGAAGAGGTTGGCATCAGTGTTATTCTCCAGGGTACTGAGCATTTGAATAGAGAAAGCCATATTTGAAGTCATCGTTAAAATCAATATACTCTCTGAAGATCAATTGTTAATATGATGCCACTGAGCCAGTTAAAGTTGTTTCACAAAAAAATAAAAAAAAAAAAAAAACAGAAAATGTGTGTGTGTGTGTGCATGTTAGAGAAAGAGAGAGAGAAAGAGCAGGGAGAGGAAGGGAGAAAGAAGGGAGAGGGAGGAAGAGTATGATTTTCATACTCTAGCTAAAATAATATTAATTACTTTGGGACTGCTTTAATATATTGTCTTTGGTTATAAAGCCTCTCAACCTCTTCTAAGACACGTCTGTTTTTCTTGATACCATTTTAAGGAAACCAACGTAGAGTTACTATTTATAATTGGAGATAAACTCTTGAGCCCGTTGAAAAAACAATGGATCATTGGGCTCTTAACAGAAATGAATAAAAAATACTAATGGCAACATTCAAAAAAAAAAAAAACAAAAAACAAAGCTCTTATACATAATCCTCTAAACAATTGTACTGTAAAGATGAGGAGGCTGGTCCTTAAGGAATTTATTGGTCCAAATTCATGTAGCTGATATAAGATGACACTGGGATAAACATCTAGAACCTTCTGACTCCAGAGGTAATAATCCGAAACCTTATATTTTCTCTCTATTCTTGTGCTCCTTGCTTACATTCCTTCTCTGGTCAGCTTCCCTGACTTTGTAATGGTGAAGATAAGGAGGGACCATTTCTCAAAGCAGCTGGACCCACATGGGTCTCAGACTGAAGGCTGTAGATCCCCTGAACTAAATAGAGCAGCATTTGGGAGTGTAAAAAGCAATGACTAAAAGCAGGAGACCTTGGTTTTAGCCCCAAATATGCTCTAAGAAGTCCCAGAGTGATGAATTACCTTTGCTTATCCAAATATCTCTTACCATAGTTCAACACAGAATATTTTTGTTTGTTTTCTCTCTCTGGAGAGCTACTTTTCTAATATTATACTGAATACAAGTTGGGTAAATTTCATTGTAGCATTTGCATTCTGTTTTATAACAAAGCTTAGGAGACACATAAGGTATTCTTTTATATGTTATCTGTTTTATCTGCACAGAAAGAGGCCAATGAAACCATGCCCTGAAGCTAGCATGCACTGGGGTACTCCATCAGATAAAGACAGGTTCTCTCATATATATGTGTATATATATGTATATTTCTTTTTAAATTTTTTTAGTATTTATTTTTGAGAGAGAGAGAGAGGGGCAGAGCGTGAGTGGGGGAGGGGCAGAGAAAGAGTGGGGGACACTGAATCCGAAGCAGGCTCCAGGCTCTGAGCTGTCAGCACAAAGCCCAGTGCAGGGCTTTAACTCACGAATCACGAGATCATGAGCCGAGGCCTGACACTTAACCAACTGAGCCACATAGGCTCCAGTATATATATTGGTGTGGTGTGTGTGTGTGTGTGTGTGTGTGTGTGTGTGTGTGAGTGTAGGTGTGTATGAGTGTGTTTGTGTGTGTGTATGTGTGTATATATATTTTTTCTTAGATCCATTACAATCCTGAGATTGCCCCCAAAAATGATTATCTCATGATACAGAATGGTTTCTTTAGTCTTAATTTAATATTTCAGATCTCTCTATATTTCTGTATTTTCACTATGCTAATTATGATTCACAGCCTCTGACTTCCCTACTACCACTCCAGGAAATTTTCCGGAAAAGCCTTTTCAGTGTTTTCTGTACGTAAATGAAAGTACAAATCTTTTGTGCAGACATAGTAACAGATGAGAATAAGTCATAATGATGTGAACTTATGTGTTATCTTCACGAGTTCTCTAATCTAAGAACTGGACTTTCCATCCACCTCCACAGGAAAAGATGATAACTGCTAAAACAACACAAATATGGGTGAGTTGGAGAAACAACTGAAATAACAGATATGTTCAAAAGTGCATTTTTGGATTTAAATGTTTAAATATTTATACAATACCTCAAAATTCTTCTTTGTTTTGTCTTTAGCTGTAAGTAGGATTTTTTATAATACCACCCACCTCTGGCACCAGTCTCATTGTGTTGCAATCAGGCTTGTATATGAACTGCCCTAAACGTTACAATGGGCAGTTCATATTAGCTACCTTGGATGGATCCCATAAAAGCTTTTCTCATTAATAATTAGAACATGAGATAGTTTGCTTTCAGATGTGCGAGCACCATGATCCAAATGGGACAAAATACTGGCAAAGATGCATTTATTTCCCCATTTGAAGATAGTTTTTAAACAAATTTTTATGTGTATATATTTATCTTATAGGTGTTGTTTGGTGTTAATTTTCCTCTCTTTTTTTTCACGTTCTTTTTATGCCAATTATTTTTCTAAATCTGTCTTTTTTTTTAATCAGGTGTTTATTTGTAATATATTCTTTAAATACACCAATATCATTTTTAGTCTATCACTCATTATTTTATTCTCTTTTGGAATACTGTAATGAAATACACAGAATTCTCATTATCTTGGTGTAAGTTTTATAATTATTTAATTTAATTATTTTCATGATGTGGTGCATTTGTTATCTGTGACTTACTCATTTCATTCTTACAAGACATTTTTCCTGTTTGACATTGAGTTTTAATGATCTTGAATCAAGACATAACTCAGGATCTAGTAAAATTATATTTCTGTTTTATCTACATATGTGTATGAATATATATATGCATATACATACAGATATGCATGTGTGCATGTGTATGTATGCATAATAATATATATTTGTAAAAAGGTGTATCTTTTCCATTTTTCATTTGTTAACAATTAATTATGGCATAAATGTACAGCTTTATGTACCATAATTGTATACCTAATGAATAATGTCTATCCTTATAAAATGTACGTATTTATTGTGGCAATAAATTTTATTTTCATTAATTTAATCAGTTTTCATTTCAGAGCCATGAATAACTTAATAATTGAATAAAAAATTAATATTAGCCCTTCCAGATTTTCATGATCTGGGCCTGGGGTTAAACTCAAACAATCCAAGAATGGTTAGCATTTATAAAGACAAATATTTGTAGCATCAAGTCTAATAGCAGTATTGATCCTCCCATAGATAATTCCTGCTGCTACTATTCACCAATTTAAGGCTGTCTTATTGGCTTATTGTATCACCTCTCACTAATTTATGGGCCCAAAGACATTTTGATTCATACCCATAGTCTTTGCACATAAACACTCTGTGATAAAAGCTGTCTGAATCTGAAATATAAATTAGTGAAGAATTAATCAGGTTGGCAAAGGTGTTTAACAACACTCTGGTATTGTGACTACTTCAAGATGTTTACCCAGCAGGTCATTTTAAGATAAAATTTACTCCTGATGCAGGATTTGGGTCAGTAATTCAGTTGTTAATAGGAACTCAAATGTGCAGTTTAATATTTTGACAATAAGTGAATTGGATCTTAATATAGGACCTAAAATCTTATAAAACTTTATCTGTGTTTTTGGCTGGCCATATAACTTTACTTCCTCCAAGGCATACATTTCTTCCTTTCTCTAGGTTTCTATCTTTGTACACACGAACAGCCTGATGCATCTACTCTGGAGATTCCTGTTTTGGAAAATTTTTCAAAAGCTTAGCTACTCTCTTCAATGTGAATTTCAGCCATAACAGCAAACAGCTTGATGTGGTTTGTTGGAATACCTTTCTCATACTATAACATGTCAAATCATTAGATAAAATGTTCAGAAATATAGGACACAGAAATGTTTTGAGCAGTGTTGTTCTCACCACTTGGGAAATAATTTGGCTGTGTTTTACAAGACAGAACTGTTAAAATGGGGTTATGATCAGAAAGGAATTACATATAAACTCAAAGCCCATAGTTGTCCTTGATTTTAGGTGATGGTCTCCAGATTTGAAACACACCCACAAAAGTACAACCATAAATCAACCATTGTTCTTATATTTTGAATAACAAATCTGAGTG
This sequence comes from Paguma larvata, assembly GCA_030068075.1. Classification (NCBI taxonomy): domain Eukaryota; kingdom Metazoa; phylum Chordata; class Mammalia; order Carnivora; family Viverridae; genus Paguma; species Paguma larvata. The sequence goes on from CM057832.1 coordinate 55,622,901, forward strand.
TCAAAATTTATTTTAACATTTTTTAAATGTTTATTTATTTTTCAGAGAAAGAAAGAGAGTGTGAGCAGGGGAGGGGCAAAGAGTAAGGGAGACACAAAATCTGAAGCAGGCTCCAGGCTCTGAGCTCAGAGCTCAAATTCATGAATCATGAGATCATGACCTTAGTGAAAGTCAGGTGCTTAACCAACTGAGCAGCCCAGATGCACCTTGAGTGTCAAATTTTTACCTAACATATACTTAGATTATATGTTACTGGATATTAACTAAAATGAACCCATTATATCTCACTCTCTACCATTCCCTAGATACTAATGATATAGAATTCTTCAGAAGGCAAGAATCTGTGGTGATAGTCAAGTTAGCAATAATTGTCCTCAAAGCTTCTTTTTCGAGTTATCTCAGACCAGTAATGACATGTTCTTTGTTTCTATTGTCTTGGGTATAATTTCTTCATTAAGTTATATTTCCTAGCTTCATCTCAAAATAATAAGAGCTTACAAGCGTAGAAAGTTAAAGACCATGACCTAATTGACTAAAATCTTAAAAAATAGCAGGACATTATTAACATTTGACACATGTTACCATTATCCACATTCCTAAATTACAAATACTGTGCTTATACAAAATACATATTTATCACACAGAAACACAGGAATGCTATAACGGGTACTGAGTTTCCCCCAAACAACCCATGAAAGTCCATTTAATCTGCAATGAGATTCAAATGTAGAACTATTATGCCTATTTCTGGTATCTAGGAGAAGTTGGTCACATGATATAGGAAAGAGAAGAAAGATACCTTCCCATTCCCTTCCCACACACTTTTGATTCTGGAAAAACAAAAGAGAATTTTCTATAGTTGTTCTATTACTTTCTTATGTTTTCTTCTCTCTCTCTCTCTCTCTCTCTCTCTCTCTCCATATATATATATATATTTCTTTTTTTGGTTCTATTACCATTTCTTCATTGTCTCTCTTTACTAATACTAATGCTCTTTTTAAATCATTTGCCTCCACATAATAAAAACTTTCACACCTCAGCTAATTATTAATATATAAAAATTTCCACATTTAAGTGGGAATAATTACCAATTCCTTGTGCTGGTCAATTAAATTTTCATTTTGAAAACCTGTAGTCTTTATAGCAAGGTGAGATAAAAATTCAGTATTGTGGAAAGATATGTATTTGGACAGAGATCCCAAAACATGAGGCAGGTCTTCTCTGGAATTTACACTTCAGCAAAATCTTCCATATATGCTCTTTCTGCTTTTCATATGTTTTTCCTCCTCTCCCTATTTCAGAATCTAAAATTCTTTAAGAATTCTGAGTATTTTTATAAAAGGCCCAGGGGCTACAATAGTAGGGAGATTCCCCAGAGAAGGATAAGTATAGTTACTTTCACATTCCAATTATTTATACTTTGTAGAAATACAAGGTTTTAAATCTCTTCGGAGAAAGAAAAACACATATAGACATTCTTCTAGGTCTTTGTTTTTGTCATTTCTCATTAACCTAAAAGCTAAATGAGTTCCCGAGTTCTGTGATCAAGGGTCCTAGAGTTATTCCAGGTTATCTATCACCCTCCTGCATCGCTCAGTCTGCAACCTTGCTCTATTCTTATTTTAGTCTCATTGTTGGTGAATCAATAGAATCTTGTTATAATCCATCTTTTTTATCTTTCATTCCTCACTTTTTACCCCAGTCAGTTGTCTATACTTACTCTTTCTCTGAGTAGATAAATCTTGGGCCGGATACACCAGATATTTATTTTCCAGACAGAAATATGTGGACCTATTCTGAAGTAGGTATTTTCCCTTTCAAGATTTCTTTGTTCCTAGTTGAGATCGACATCTTTTGAACTCGGGCCTTGTTTCTGACATTGCCTCTTATCTTAAGCAACAGACGTTTCGTAGTCCTAGACGCTTAACATTTATTTTTAGTATGTGTACAGTATGTGGCTTTAAGTTACTTGTTTCATCTCTAACTTGCTCCTTGGATTCAATAGATCACTTTGGGTGTCATATAGTAGTTCAGTAATTCAAACGAACACCCCTATTTAAACATTGGGAAATGATGGTCAGCTAACTTGTTTTATCCTGTGATTTTACTTATTTTCATTTATTTATTCTGAGAGAGAGAGAGAGAGAGAGAGGCAGAGAGAGAGGGAGAGAGAGAAAGAATGAGAGGGGGGAAGAGAAAGGGAGAGAGAGAGAATCCTAAGCGGGATCCTCATTGTCAGTGCAGAACCCAATGTGGGTCTCAACTCAAAAACCATGAGATCATGACCTGAGCCAAAACCAAGAGTTGGATGTTTAAGGGACTGAGTCACCCAGGCACCCCTATAAAAATTGTTTTTAAATCAATAGTTTGACCTATAAGATCTGAGACTTTGACTCTCAATCACCCATCCATTTAGTTATCTATCTATGTATATATGTTATCTAATCTGTGTGTGTTTTTATCAACCTGATTGAGTTATGTATTTATGTCTCTCTGGTTAATATCCAGGATAAAATGGTAAGTGAAAGCTTAACATCTTAAGGAACTTAGACGTTTCTTAGTTTTTCTGTGTATTGTACTATTTTATATTCACATTAGCAGTGTATGGGAGTGCAGGTTGTTCCATATAATCAATAATACTTAGTATTGAAGGTTTTTTTTTTTTATTTTAGCCATTCTCATGGGAGTGTAGTAGTATCTTGTGTTGATTTTCATTTGCATTTACCTGATGAGAAACTTCCATACATGCACTACATTCTCTTAGCCATTTGCGCAGGTTCTTTTGTGAAATATCTGTTCAGATATGCTCATTTATTTTTGGGAATGTATCTTCTTTATGACTAGTTATAAGAGATTTTTTATATATTATGTATAGAAGTTCTTTGTCAGCTATGTGTATTGACCATTTTCTCTCAGAACGTAACTTGCTTTTTCTGTTCTTGTTGGGGTCTTTCCAGAGCATTTTTTTTATTTCGACAATACTCAATTTGTTATTTTTTTCTTTTATAGCTTATACATTTATGCCCTAATTAAAAAATCTTTGCCTACACCAAAATCACATGGCTTTACTACCCCTTTTTTTTTCTAAAAGTACTATACTTTTGCTTTTACTTTGATTCATGATCCACTTTGTGTCATTTTTTATGTCTGATGTGAGGGGAGGGTAGATGCTCATTTTAATTTTCCTTTTGGATGTCCAATTATCACAGCACCGTACCTCAAAAAGTTTTCCTTTCCCCATCAGTTGCCTTGGTATGTTTTGAAAAGGCAATTGACCGATATGTGCAGATCTATTTCTGAACTCTACTATTGCTCATTCATCTACATGTCTATCCTTCTGCAAGAGTAACACTACTGGATTAAAACAGATGTAGAATAAATCCTGAATTCACATAATGTAAGGGCTGTAGTTTTCTTCTCCCCTAGTTATTGCTTCAGTTATTCTAGGTGGTTGATTTTCCACATATAAATTGCAATCAACTTTTAAAATAAGCTTACTAACATCCTCTTAAAGAATATAAACTATCTCGTACAAAAAAATCTATGCTTGTTTGCACCATTATTGCTTGATTCTAGAAAAGGTAATCATGGAGGCATATAATAAATATTGTATGATCTGTAAATTGATGAAGAAATGACCTCTGATTATGTAGTTTAGTAGAAAAGCAATAGAGTTAAAATCGCAACTGAGAGGTTTTAGTATTAGAGTTGTTAGTATAAACAATTTAGAGAATGCAAAAAATAACATTTTTCTCATGCATAAACAAGTATCTTTAATTATATCTTCTGTAAGTTCTCTTTTATTCATAGGTTATTGACGTGCATGTAACAAAGACTCCCCTAGGCTGATTTAGCACTTTCCCTAATATTTTATTTCTACTATGTTAATTTGACTTGTCCTATAGCAATTATCACACTACATTATAATATTTTCTTTATCTGTTTCTGACTTATATATATATATTTTGGGCACAATGAGGGCAGGGACAGTATCTTATTTTCATCTTTGTATCCTGATCACTTGACACTGAGTCTGTCCCAAGCACATTTCACAAAGGATACATGATTGAATGGCCAAGCAAATTTTTGGTGATTTTTCTTTTGAGTGCGACATCAGGTAGTGCTGATAAAACTACTCAAGATGATGAATATGGCATTCTTGGCAGTTATATTTCCTGTGACCATATAGATTAGACACAAATACTACTCCAGAGACTTGCAGCTTTGCATAGTTACTATATCATGACTGTCAACTTCTCAAAAGACATACTGACCTTTCTTAATCACTGCATCATTTCGGATTTGTGGCCGTGGAGCTTCTTGACAACTTTTAAGCTTGAAAACCATAGTCTGCATGTAAAGATTCCCTTGTGAAGGCAGACCATGATTTTCATCTTCTTCATGCTTGTCATTAGTAGCTCTTTGCTGACCCTGCACATCTTTAACATGCAAGAATGCAATCACTAGCAGTTTCTGGATCACCATTATAAGGATTTATGATGATCTTCATAGCCTGTTGAGTTAAAAAAAAAAAAGTTTCCCAGAGGACTAGAACCATACTATGACACCAGTTTCCATTTTTAGCATATGTCCCAGGGTAAATTTAATGCACTCATGACTGCTTTAAAACAGACCTTTCTTTCACTTAAGAAAGAGATACTTCTTTTCATTACAAGTATTCTGTCTTCCCTAATGAGAAAAGAAAATCAAACAGCAAACAGGAAGAAAAAAATAAAAGAAAATAAAGTTGACATGAGTATCAAGTAGGTAATTTTCTCTCCATATATTTAATTCAACTATCGAGTTAACTTTATGTGCTAAAAGTTGATGATGCGTTAGGATGATGATTATCTATAATTCAGGCTTGTTCTTACGAGAATTAAAAATCTGAAGCATGCAAACATATCACTCATTGTTTTTCCTCTTCCTCCACTCACTTAATTATTTAGTTTTGAAGTTTCAAAATTTCTTATCTCACCACATGCTATGAAAATATTTCAGCCATTTGATAACTGGTTCAATAATCTACAAATACATTTCAGCCATTTTACAGTTTTATATAATCTTTGTTGACAAAGGTCACAAATGTTACAAATGAGAAAATCATCCTATTACACAGAAACTGATTTTTAGGGAAGTCATGTCTGGGATGTTTGAAGGGCTCTTATTCCTGCCATGCTTATAGATCTATGTGCCCAAATTTTCCAATTAAAAATGGAAATGTTATTTTGAGGAAAAAAGAGTCATAATGAATACTCAAAGATAAGAAGACGTAAAAACAAATAGAGTAGCCTGCTTGGTTTTTCTACCTCTATGCATGATTTCCTGCCAGCTGTTCTCCATCAGGCAGGGTTTTAAAATATAAACTAGGTCATACTGCTCCCTTGCTCAAAATCCTCTAGCAGATTCTCATGGGGAGTCACTGTTAGAATAAAATCTGAAGTCCTTCCAAGGCCGAAGTGCCCCACATGACATAGTCTCTTACTACTTCAACTTTGTTTCTCCAGATTCGACCCAGCTCATTGTCTGCTTTGATCATCCTGGCCTCATTGTTGTTGCTGAACAAACCAAACATGTTCCGTTCTCAAGGACCTATTGCTACGTCTTCTGGCTAGAACACTTTTCATCCACGTATTCATTTGACTCTCCTGCATTTCATTCAGAGACATTTGTGTGACAACTTAATCAAAGTATCTTCCTAACCATCATCTCTCCTTACCCTGCTTTCCTTTTCTACTTAATATTGATGAAAATCTATTTTATACTTACTCACTGCTTCTCTTTTCATAGAATATAAACTCAGTGAGTGCAAAGACTTCACTGCTTGACTGTACCCATCATTTTCTCATTTTTAGTTGATCCTCTGTTTTGCTAAAGCCCATTTTCCAGTAGGTTTCTAAAAAGAGGCTATAAAAGGTAATTATCTGAAGACTTGAGTGTCAGAAAATTACTTAAATATATTACCCCACCCATCCTTGGAATAATAGCAAAGGCATTATTTTTATAAAATACAGTGTGTTGATAAGAAATTATGTCATTTTTTAATGTTCATGTGAATTTTTTTCCTGTCATTATTTCTGAACACTCTTAAGATCTTTTTCTCCCAGTTTTTCTGAAATTACAAGTTAGTGTGCCCTAGTGTGGCCTTCTTTTCTTTTATCTTACACGAAATTTGCTGGTTTCTTTCATTCTAGAGATTGGGATCCTTGGTTTTAGGGGAACTAATTTCCAGTGCTTTGTTGCCAATTTCCTCCATCCATTATCTCCGTTTTTGTTTTTTAATTCTATATAAAAAATGTTCAAAATTTTGGATTGATAGTCCAAAGTGGTAATTTAAGCTATATATCCCAACTGAATGCTTTAACCTTTTTCTACACTTGGAGAGATTTTCTTGAACTTATCTTCTCACCATTCTGGAGGGAATGGAAATATGGAAAATTATAACTTGTAAGGGCTTCCTTGTTCTCTGAATTTCTTATTTATAGCATATCATACTTCATGCTTGTATGCAATATTTTATCTTCAAAATAAATAAATTTCTAAAAGTTTTCTTTTAGTCTCTGTTTTTTAAGGTGCTTCCTTTCTTGTTTGTTTTGCTCTTTCTCATTTTTGATAGAGATTACCCACATTACTGGGAATCCCTAGCTGTCCCTCCGTAATCAGGAGTGACTTGACTGTATTGACAGAGCTGGCCACCTGGTGGTGTTTAAATGTCAATCTTACATCTTCAGTAGGAGACTTAAAACTATTAGTATCTGCAAAACATTTCTCTGAGATTGTTATTTTATCAAGATAGTTTTCAAATCTTGGTGGAAGTATATACTTGGGATAGGTGATATATACTTGGCTCCTAACTTTCTGGGAACCAGATAGGGAAAGAAAGATGAGGTCCCACAATTTTATATGCAGTGATTTATGTAATCCCTAGCCTTCCTATTTTCTACAGTTCCTGGTATCTCTAAATCCAGTTTGTTTTCCTGCAGGGGACGAGTATGTGAGGATGTGAGACATGAGTGCCAAGTGCTTTTTAATCAGATTTTCAACCAATCTCGTTTTTTTTTTTTTTTAAAGCTCCCAGCATTAACCTTGTTTCTCAGCATGCCTCCAAATGCTGAATGTTTCAGGGGTTCTGCAGGATGGATTGTCTTCATTGTTTTATATCACTGATGATGGATCATCATTAATATGTCTTTCTGCAAAAACCTAGGTGGTGACTTTATTGGCTGGACTAAATAAATTATGACTATATTGGGTTTTGTTTTCTAAAACAGATCCTGAGATCAGGAATTTTTTGAAAGTGATTTATTAGGCTTGGGGAAACCAGTAGACAGTTGAGGTAGTGGGATGGGAAGGGAAGGAAGTGAAACAAGGATGTCGAATGAAGCGGAAATTCCCAGAGAATTTTTTAGTTTAACCCCATCTCAGAGCTCAGGAGGCCCAGGGTTGGTAAAATCAGGAGGCAAGGAACTTGGTGTATCTAGACTATCACACCTACCAGTCGTTGGAGAAGGGTTAACCTGCTGTTCTCTGGTGTACACAGGCAGGCGGAGTGGGTTCTCAGCCTAGGAAACAGATCACTAACAAAGATGCTGGTATTGGCTAAAGGGCAACTAGTATGCCACTTCTCTATCCAGAAGCTTACTTTAAAAATTTTGTTAAAATTGTTGCTTTTTTTAATGCTTGTCAGTAATTTTTGGTCATTACATTTTGTTTTACTTTATTTTAGCCATGAAGTCAATCTGACACATTTATTAGAATTTGCTAGAAGTCCCAAGTTTCTTTTAATAATGTATCATACTTTTTTAGGAAAGAAAATATTATGCAATGGAAATAAACAGAAAATAACATGGATAATTTTAAGAGGAAATAATAAAATATATTTGTTGATTACTAAATACATGTATCATATTAGCCAAAATACTCACAGTTGTAATTTTTCATCTTAGATTCCTCAACTTGGTCAAATATAATGGGGGAAAAAAGTAGCCAAAAAAAGTGAAGGAGGGGCACCTGGGTGGCTCAGTCGGTTGAGCTTCTGACTTTGGCTCAGGTCATGATCTTGCTCGTGGGTTCGGGCCACGCATCTGGCTCTGTGCTGACAGCTCAGAGCCTGGAGCCTGCCTCGGATTCTGCATTTCCCTCTCTCTCTATACCTTCCCACTTGCTTTCTATCTCTTTCTCTCTCAAAAATAAACAAGCATTAAAAAATTATTTTGTGGAGCAATAAGAAAACTTATAAAAATGTTGAATATTACATAATTTTCTTAACTGCTTAGTCACATTTTGTTTACCTGATGGATCTATATCCTACTACATGCTTTCCAAAATTTTTCCTGGACAATTTTGTTGTGTTGTTTTGAAAACTACATACAGTATATAAGAAAGTGCTAAACATGCAGTAAGAAATAAGTAAATAGTTGTTATCTGGCAATTAAAGAAACATAGAAACACTTAAAATTTGAAAGTGAAAAACTGTTTGGGAGCAGGAAAATATCAAGCAGTTTTATAATTTTATATTACAAAATATGTGAAATGGGAAATATTATCTAAAAACTAGTATAGTAAATAATTATTCGATTTATTTCAAGCTCATTTTACTAAATAGTATAGTTCTGAAGAAAATAAAACTATATTCAGTTGATCTATATCTGCTGTGGTTTTCTAGCACTTTAGGGAATTTGCTGACTCCTTAAAAAAAAGAAGAAGAAAATTTAACACCATAGAGTGGGCATTGCTTTCTCATTTATACAACTTAAAATGCTACCATAATATATTTCCAAAACACATACATAAGGGAACTTTAAAACTATGTAGTCCACAAAATTGAAGTTACTTATTTATGTATATTGAATTGGCATTTGTTGTTGTTGTTGTCGAATTGACTTTTGATGAAAGATACATTACCGAGAGTCTTCCTAACCAATCAGATCTTACTTGAGACCTGGAAATAATTCAGTGGTTATGTCTCTGTGCAATGCCTTAGTAATGCTTCTTTTTCTTTGAAAATAAAATACTAGCACTTCTATGAGCATTTACTATGAGTCAGCTATTATTTAAGCACTATGCTTGTTCTCATTTTATAAATAGGACATGGAGACCAAGGCATGGAAAAGGTAACCAAATCATCAAAATCGTACAGATAGTAACTGGTCAAACCAGGTGAATCAAATTATCTGGCTCCACTATCCATGTTCTCATCTGCTTTGAATTACTACTTCTTGAAGAGCAGCTCCTATGGCAAAGAAAGGGATGAGCAAAGATTAATCACAAGGAATACTTTATTGTGACTGCAGTTAGCAATAGTGTTTCTTTTTTATAGTAACATCATTTTTCTCCAAATAATAAGATAAATATGAGGATACACAAGGAAATTGAGACAGTAACTAGGTGCCTCTTGCAGGCAATAGCCACGGGTAAGAGGCCAGTGTTGTCGACTGGGGTTTAAATTCAGAATGAAAGGATAGAAAAGACTGGAAATATATAATAAGATAGGACAACTGATGGATAAATTTTTGAATGTTTGGAATGCTTTTGAGAGAAACACCCTTAAAAAGGAGCAAGGAAAGACAAAAGAAGGCAGAATAATTTGAATTAAATACATCAGTTTTTGGTTTTCTAAAAAATGTATGAGTCTATATGTTTGTTTTTTTTTTTTTTTACAAATAAACCGCTATGTAGTTTTATAAGGTTTTAGTTCATGCAGCACCATCTATGGGTTTTTTGCCATGGGAGAGTCAAAAACTCCCATGGCACCCAGTTTAGATTTTTAGATAGTTTCTGATATGTAGATGATAGCAAGATCAAGAAGCTTCACTTTGCGACGATCTCTTACACTAAGAAATTTGACAGCTCAATCATATGGTACAAACCAAGTAGCTAACCAAGGCTATCTTTGCCAGTTATCAAAGGCCCGTGCATTTAGATCAAAGAGACGATTGAACACCATTCAAGTGTATTATTTGATGAATCAATTATGGAAATATTCTTTGGCATTCTAAGCCATAGCTAAATCTTTAAACCATGCTGAAAATACAAATATCCAAAAAAGAGAGACTTCCTATTTCTTTCCCAAAATCAAAGTAAAACTGTTTTTATCTTTACATTCAGATTTTTTCTGCTTTTGTGATCATATTTTTTTTAATTTACATCAATGATTACTTAACAACATTATCATCAGAGTTAGTGATACTTAAACCAATGGCAGTGTAGTTTTTATAGCCTGAAGTCATATGTGAGTGTTCATTGCGGAAGGAGAGCAGGAGACCAACATGGCAAAGACTGGGCAAAACATGCGCATACTCTGAGCTTCGCTTAAATGGAAACAAGCATGCTTGTAGAGAATAGTCATTCATCTCTTGACACAAAGAATCTGAATGAATATGTTTCCTTTTTTTCTGAAATGAAACACTGGTTTATGAATTACCTAATCCTTTAATCCAGATTGAAATCCTTTAATCCTGCCAAATATGGCCTAAAATGGGAGTTAAGAAAGGTATTTTAAGTGCATTCATAATTATGCCAGTGAAAATGTACTCTTTGTCCAATATGATCCTGTTCTCGATTGTTTTTTAGACCTTCATCTGTTCCAGATAAACAAATAAACATAAAGAGAATTAGGAGGGAGGAATCAAAAGAACTGAGACAGTAAATTTTTGTTTCCATCAATAGTGTATATATAACCTAACACATTATTTTATTATTTTTATTTATAGTTATGTTCAGGATTTCAACAGTGTGTTGTTGGACAAAATTGTTTATTACAACTACTGTCGATGAAAATAATAATAATAATTAGGATTAAAAAGTTGGGCTATACGGTTTGAATGATTACAAAATATTGACTAGAAAATATCTGTCTGGACAATAGATTTAACTCTAAACATAAAAACTGGTCTAAAAAGTGCTTTGTAACTTTTGTGGATTTCATGATTAATAACTTTTTATTGCTTTTGGTTTCTCTTTGACAAACAGGTGTGAAGAAATACACACTTTTCTGGGGCACCTGGGTCGTGCACTCAGTTAAGCATCTGATTCTTGGTCTCAGCTCAGATCATGATCTCACAGTTCATGAGTTTGAGCCCCACATCGGGCTCTGCTGATGGTCTACTTGGGTTCTGTCTCTCCTTTTCTCTGTCCCTTCCCTGCTTATGCACGTGTGTTCTCTCTCTTTCTCAAAATAAATTAATAAACTTAAAAAATTAAAAAAAGGAAGTATGCAGTTTTCTGTTTGATTAAGAAAGTTAAATATATGTTTTTGCATGAGAAAAAAGTGTTATTAAATGGTGGTTACCTGAAAGGAGCTTCATAAATCTCTATTAAGTGATTACCTGTTTCATCTGGATCACGCTACATCATAGGGGCTTGCTGTGTTCTCCCTATGATTTAATATGATATATTGTTTGCAGTCACCCTAGACAGTTCTCCTTCAGTTGGAATTTTCAAATCATCTCATAGACGTTTCTGTCATTTTGCAACATTCTCACCAACAAAAAGTGAGGAGTCTAGGAAAGATATCTGAAAGATGTAACATATAAAATTAATTTAATATTTATCTCAGTTAAAGTCAAGCCTTTTGATGCCCAGACAGTGTAGGAGACTTACTTAGTCCTAGTATTACTAGGGAATAAGAATCAAGTGATGATAATAATTTGTTCAAAAACACTTATTGTGGGCTTAGTAAGTGTCATTCATTGATTCTGCTCTTACGAAGACAATCCAACTAACAAGTCACACATTCAGGACATAACCAATTAACCAAAAATTACAAATAGCAACAAAAGCAAAAACACACATACATATACCATATTCAAAATTGGTAAAAACCAAAATTTCTAAAGAAGCCAGGGGTGAGGGTATACATTACCTATAAACAAGCACAATAAGAATTATAGAGGGCCTCTCCTCACAAACCATGCAAGCAAGAAAAAATATGTAAAGTGTTGAAAGAAAAAAAAAAAACTACTAACCTAAAATTTTACATCAAGCAAAATTATCCTTCTAAAGGAAGGAGAAACAAAGATTTCTTCCACAAATAAAAACTGAAGGAATGTATCATTAACAGACTTTCTGTAATAAATATTAAGAGAGGAATTTCATGTATCGAGAAAGTAACATAGGCTAGAGACTTGGACCTACAGAAGGAAAGGAAGAGAGTTGGAGATGGAATGAATGAAGATAAAATAAAATATTTTCTTTTTCTTACTCTAAATTAACCTAAAAGATAATTATTTCAAGTAATACCAATTTGATATATAGATTCAACACAATTAAAATGCAATAAAATCTCAGCAAGCTGTTTCATGGCTGTCAACAAAATGATTCTAAAACTTGCATGGAAAGGCAGAAGACATACAATAGCCCATAAAATGCTAAGAACAAAGTCAGAGGCATCACACTACCCAATTTCAAGAATTATAAAACTAGAGTAATCAAGTCAGTGTAGTATTTTTTTAAAATACAGACACTAGAATTATAACATAAATAAAATGTAAACATATAGCAATAAAGGTAAAACACAGAACATAAATTGAAAAATAACAACATCACAACTAAAATATAGATCAATGGAACAAAATTAAAGTCCAGAAATGACCCATATAAACATAGACAACTGTTTTTTAACAATGGTGCAGAGGCAATTTCAAGGAGAAAGGATTGTCTTTTCAGCAAATGATGCTGGTTCATTTGGACACAGAGGCACACACACACACACACAAACAAATACACACATGCACGCAAATGAACCTAGACACTTACCTTATATCTTTCCTATCAATAATGCAAAGGCTATCATTAACCTTAATGTAAAATTAGAAACTACAATTTCTAGAAAATAAGTAAGAGAAAATTTTATATGACCTTCAGATTGGTGATTAATTTACTAAACACCACCAAAAGCAGAAATATGAAAGAAAAATAGATAAGTTGAGCTTTATCAAAATGAAAAATTTCTGCTCTGAGACACTGGTAAGAGAATCAAAACATCATTCCAGAGACATATATGATAAAGACACATATCCGATAAAAGTATTTATATTTTCAATAACAAAAGACTCTTAAAATCAATAACAGGAAAACAGACAATCCAATTAAAACAAGGCAGAGACTTATTTCACTTAGCCTTTAGATCCATCCATGTTTTCACAAATGGCAAGATATTAACCTTTGTTATTCTTTATTATGGCTGAGTAATATTCCATTGTGTGTGTGTACGTGTGTATATATGAACACCTCACATTTTCCTTAGTCATTTGTCTATGGATGCAGGTTGCTTCCATATCTTGGCTATTGCAAAAATGCTGCAATAAAAATAAGGGCACATGTCTATTTTCAATTTAGTGGTTTTATTTTCTTTTGGTAAATATCTGATAGTGGAGTTATTGGATCATACAATATTTTTTTTTTATTTTTTAAGGATCCCCCTTATTGTTTTCCACCCTGGCTGTACTAGTGTACGTTCCCACCAACAGGGCACAAGGATTCCCTTTCTCCACATACTCACCAACGCTTGTTCTTTCTTGTCTTTTTGGATACTTGTCATTATGACAAGAATTGTGGTTTGGTGTGCATTTCCCTGATGATTAGTGATGTTAAACATCTTTTCATGTGTCTGTTTGGAAAATATCTTATGATTTTACTTATATGAAGAATTGAAAAAAATAAAACAAATAAACCAAAAGCAGAAACAGGCCCATAAATAGAGAATCGGCTCATGATTTCCAGAGGGGAGGCAGTGAGAGGATGGACAAAATGGGTCAAAGGGAGTAGGAGATACAGGCTTCCAGGTGTGCAATGAATAAGTCACAGGGATAAAAGGTATAGCATAGGATATGCAATTAATGGTATTGTAATAGCATTGTATGGTGACAGATGGTGGCTACACTTCCAGTGAGCACAGTGTACTGTATAGTCTTATTGAATCACTATGTTATACACCTGAAACTAATGTAGCATTATGTGTCAACTATACTTCAGTACGCAAAATAAAAATAAAAGTAAAAATAAAAATAGGCAAAATATCTGAACAGACACCTGACCAGAGACAATATACAGATGACAAGCATATGAAAATATGTTCAATATCACTTTAGACTAAGGAAATACAAATCAAAACAATAATGAGATACCACAACATATGTAATGAATTTAAAAAACAACAACAACAATACCATTTGCTGGTGAAGATGCTGATGGGACGCTGACTGGCTCAGTCAGCAGGGCATCTGACTCTTGATCTAGGAATCATGAGTTCAAGCTTCATGTTGAGAGCAGAGATTTATTTAAAATAAATAAATAAATTTTCTTTTAAAAAAAGAGGTTGAGCTGTAAAATCCCTCATTCAGGGATGATGGGAAAGGATAAGGTTGCAGCTACTTTTGAAGATAGTTTGGCAGTTTTTGTCCCCAAAACTAAGCATAATCTTAGTATATGATCCAAAAATCACACTCCCAGGTGTTTACCCAACTGATTTGAAAATATCTCTACACAGAAGTCTGCACTTGAATATTTATTCATTGATACCAATATTAGAATAACCAGGATGCCCATCAGCAAATGACTGGATAAACAAAAGGCAGTACATCCGTACAACAGAATGCTACCAAGCAATAAAAAGAAATGAACTAGTGCAAAGACATGGATGGATATTAAAGTTATATTCCAAGTGAAAATAACGAATCTGAAAAGGCTGCATGCCTTAAACTTACAACTTTATGGCATCCTGGAAAAGGAAAACTATAGAGATGGTAGGTAGTTCTATAGTTGCGAGGCTTTGAGGAAAAGGGAGTTAAATAAGTGAAGAGTGAGGGTGATAAAAAGTCAGATGTTCAACATTAGATTGGAAGATTACCAATAAAAAAGGGGCTAGGGAGTCTAGAATGTTCCATGTGGCAATGTTCTAGATATGGGAACATAAGTATGAATTTGTGTTGAGCATAATATATACATGGTGAATTACAGAAAGTTTATGGATGTGTAAAAAACAGATTAGTATACACATCTAGATTCCCTTGCTCTGTCACCAGTGAGGGCCTGGAAAAAAAAAAAAAAAACACTCCACTATCACTGAGTATACCTATATGCTTATTTTGGTTACCTATAGTGCCAGAGAGGAAGTAACAAAATAATAAATACACACCAATTTTGGTGCATCAAAGGAACACGAGAGCCAACTACAAAGCACCTAAGGCCAATACTGGATCATTAGAAACCAAACTGGAACAAAATAAGCAACAAAATAAATAAAATTGTACTGGAATATGGCCCATAGTATGAAATAAACATCTATAATCCATTCTTATGTGAACAAATGATTCAATGAATACATGGAGGAGAAAAAGCAAATCTCAAATGCAAAATAATTTCAAATATATATACATACTTCTCTACTTATAAAGGTAGAGTAGAATTTTCCACACAAATATTGACAGACAGATACTACCTCAGCCGCATGATCAAATTGAACATTCACAGTGATGATATGTGGATAGTATATACATACACTTGATACTGTGTGATAAGAATGTCATTTGACTTTTGTGGTCTTCCACCAAAAACACCTCAAACTTCAGTATAGTCATGAGACAAACAGCAGACACCTTCCAATAAGGGGACAGTTTGAAAAACATCTGACCATTAATCTTCAAAACTGTCAAGGTCATCAAAAACAAGGAATATTTGAGTGGTGTCTGGGTAGCTCAGTCAGTTAGGCGACTGAGTCTCAATTTCAGCTCAAGTCATGGCCTCATGGTTCATGAATTCAAGCCCTGAATTGGGCTCTGTGCTGGCAGTATGGAGCCTACTTTGGATTCTCTCTCTCTTTCTCTGCCCCTCCCCTGCTTGTGGGCTCTCTCTCAAAACAAACAAACAAACAAAAACACAACAAGGGATATCTGAGAAACTGTCACAGCAAAGAAGTTTAAGGAAACATGACAACTAAATGTAATATGGTATCCTGGATAGGATCCTGTATAGACAAAAGGCCATTAGGTAAAAACCAAGGAAATAAAAAACCGAGTATAGAATTTATTTAACAATAATGTATTGATATTAATTAATTGTGAATAATGAACCACACTAATGTACCCAGCATAAGGATACGGTGTATATAGGAATTTTCTATACAAACTTTACAACTTTTCTGTAAATCTGAAGCTATTCTAAAATTACACTTTTTTTTTTTTTAAGAAGGGAGAATAAAGGCTTTTTTAGACATACTGAACTGGATTGGGAAAATCAGAAGAAGGAAGTAAGAAATATTAAAGGACTCCTGCATGGAAAAAAAATATTACCAGATTGAAAACTGGATCCAAGCAATTGAATAAAAAGAAAAAATAACAAATATGTAGATAAATAGAAAATCTATTTTCTAACCCCTTTAAAATATAATCTGATGTCTTCATCAAAAATAATAAAAATATTTTGTGAGGTTTACTTAGAAGTAAAATGTATGAGAATAACAGCAAAAGACAAGGACAGGTAAAATATAAGTATGCTAATGTATGGTTCTTAGACTAGGCATGAAGTGGTATCATATTACTGAAGATAGATGGTGATCAGATGTGCACTATAAACCCCAACTAACCATTAAACAAAGCAAAAAGAGATAGCTAATAAGCCAACCAAGTTTTATGAAATGGAATGATTTAAAAAATAAAACTCGTTCTTTAGAATGCAGAAAAATAGGAAAACAAAGAGAAAAGGACATTTGGAGAACAGGAAACAGTAAGGTGGTAAATACCCTAATTAAAAAGTAGAAATTGTCAGATTGGAAAAATCTATATCTGACTATGTATTAAATACAACGACCACAATTAAATTTGAAGAAGTAAAATATGTATACCATGCAAATACTAATCCAAACAAAATTGAAGTAAAAATGGAAAATTGGAGTAGTTATATTAATATTAGGTGACCTAGATTTTAGAACAAAAAAAATCTTATATGGATAAGACTTTCATTTCATAAGTTCATTAAAAGGGCACAAGAATCCTAGGGTCACCTGGATGGTTCAGTCAGTTGTCAGATATTGGCTCAGGTCATGATCTCACGGTTCATGAGTTCAAGCCCCGTGTCAGGCTATGTGCTGACAGTGCAGAGCCTGGAGCCTGCTTCAGATTCTGTGTCTCCCTCTCTATGCCCCTCCTCCACTTGTGCTTTCTCTCTCAAAAATAAATAGACATTTTAAAAAAAGGACAAAACAATTCTAAAGATTTATAAATGCAATAACAAAGATAGAAAACACAAGAAGCAAAACTAATAAAACCACAAAAAGAAATAGGCAAATTCAGTTATATTTAGAGATTATCAACACTCTTCTCCCAATAATTGAGAGAAAATAATGACCTAAAGTCAGTAAGAATATGGAAGACTTGAACAGTCCATCAATAAGTTTGGCCTAACGGATCTATGAATCATTCTACACAACAATGTGGAATGCATATTATTTTTGAGGGAGCAAAAAGTTTTATTGATATATACCACATCCTAAGCAATAAAATTATCCTCAGTACGTTTAAGAGGACTCAAATTGAAAAGTATGTTTTCTGATTATAGTAGACTTAAATTCAAAATGAGTAGCAGAAGAGGTTTTGAAAATTTCCAGATATATGGATAAAAACAAACAAACAAAAAACCATCTTTACAATCATCTCATCAACAAAGAAGAAAGGAAAATTGGAAATTATTTTCATTAGAATGAAAATGTATACACAGCATGTCAAAAGCTAAAATAGGACTTAGAGGGAAATTTATAGCACTAAATGCCTAAGTCAGAAAAGAAGTAAGATCTCACACTAATGACGTAGTCCTCAACTAAACAAAGTGGAAACAAAAAAGATATCAAGCCCAATATTAGAAGAAGAGTTTTTTTTTTCCCTTAGAAGAAAAAAATAATAAGGATAAGAGCTCAAGTAATAATATAGGAAACAAAAACAATGGAGAAACTCAGTAAAATAAAAACTGGTTATTTGTAGAGATCAATAAATTTAATCCACTTTTAGTCAGGTTGAAGAGGAAAAGAAAGAAGATGACACAATTATTAACACCAAGATTCAGAGAGAGTGAATATGCTTACAAATCAGATAAAATAGAGGGGAAATTTGAATAACTTTGTGGTGGTTTTAACATATTTCCCTAAATCTTTATTGATCCCTTGTTAAAAAAAATAGAGATTTATTGACTTCTTTAATTGTGAGCAGAACCTAGTAATTTGCTGCTAATGAATGTTATAAACATGAAATGATGGTGTGCGAATGTGTAGGCTAGATCATGAAACACACTGTGACTTCTTCTTCTCTCTCTCCTTGAGATCGCTTGCTCTGGGAGAAATTTTCATATTGGGAGGACATGTAAGTTCTTAAGCAGCTTATGAAGAGGCCCATGTAGTAAGTATCTGAGGTCTTCCTCCAACAGCCATGTGAGTGATCCATCTTGGAATTAGATAGTGTATCAAGTCTCCAGATTACTGCAATCAACTCAGAGACCTTGAACTAGAATCATCCAGATAAGCTGCTTCTGAATTCCTTACCCAGTGGAACTTGATACGATAAATGTCTGGTGTTTTAAGTCTTACATATTGAGGTAGTTTGTTCTTTCATGACAGGTAATAACATTACACCAACCAGTTTGAAACCTTAGATTAAATGGACCAATTCCATAAAAGAGGCAAAATACTGGCGCTTGATGAGAAAACTAACAAACAAACAAATCTGAATAGCTTCAAATCTATTAAAGGAATTGAATTTGTAGTTTAAAACTTTCCCAGAAAGAAAATGCCAAGCACAGGTGTCTTCACTAGTAGTTTCTACCAAACATTAAGGAAAAAATAATAGTAATTCTATAAAAACCCTTCTAGAAAGTTGAAAAGGAGGAAATACATCCCCCAATGAAGTTATCATTATTACCCTTACACCAAAAACAGAGGACACTGGAAGACAAAAAAATCTGTCTCTTTGAAGATTTGTCTCATTTAGGTGCAAAATTTCTTATATAAATTTAATATGTTTAATCCAGCAATATATAAAAAATAATATCTTATGGCAAAGTGGGTTTTTAATGGGAATAGAAGATTAGTTCTACATTTAAAAATCAATTAGGTTAATTTACCATATTAACAGAATAAAGAAATAGCATATGAGAATACCAATATGCAGAAGAAATATTTGACAAAATTCAATATACATTCATGACAGAAAATTTCAAGGAACAAAGAATAGAAAATAACTTCAATTTGTGAAAGGGCATCTACCATAAACCTACATCTAATATAATATTGAATGGTAAAAGACTGAATGTTTCTTCTTCCAACCTCAAAAAATAGCAAGGGTGTCCAATCTAACCACTGCTATTCAACCGTTTCCTGTAGGTCCAATCTAGGCCAAGCAGAGCAAAGAAAAGAAATCAATGACATACAGATAAAGAAGGAAAAAATAAAACTCTCTCTTTTTTTGTTGACATGATTGCTCAAGTATAATCCACATATTTTCTAAAAAATTAACTCATAATTACCCCTTGCTTCCAACATCCTTGTAGACCTAGCTTTCCTTCCTTAGTTAAGGAAACCAGCACGTACAACCAGACTGTCTAAGACAGAAACTTCCTGTCATTATTTCAATTACTTTATTTATTCTATCACCAAGACCAATCAACTTTCCCTTCTAATATCTATATCACCCACCCCTGCTTTCTATTTCTACTTCCAATGCTTCTGTTCTGACACTCACTGTTTGCTCAGGGTAAAGCAAGTAATAGCTGCTTAACTGATCTCTGTCACCAGTGAGGTTCTGTTCCAAGCTTCCTATACATGCTGACCAAGAGGTCTCTTCAAACACAAACCGAATCATAATATACCAATATTTGAAAAACGATTCCAGGGGCGCCTGGGTGGCTCAGTCGGTTAAGCATCCGACTTTGACTCAGGTCATGATCTCACAGTTCATGAGTTCAAGCCCCACATCAGGCTCTGTGCTGAAAGCTCAGAGCCTGTAGCCTGCTTCCGATTCTCTGTCTCCTTCTCTCCACTCCTCCCCTGTTCATATTCTCTCTCAAAAATAAATAAACATTAAAAATAAAGAAAAAAAGAAAAATTATTCCAATGCATCCTAATGATTTCAGAATAATTTTCAATTGGTTTAGTTCTGTCTACATTGTATTCTATCTCTTGAGCCCTCAACATTGAACCCAGCTATTAATGATGACTGCAGCTTCTCCACCTGCATGCTATCATTTAACATCAGCATGACTATTAATGTTATTTTGAATACAAGCTCTTTCCAAACCCAATACCCAATATATGCCGAAATAACTCCAATTTGCCCTTAGAGACTAAACCTTCATATGCTTAGAGAAGTTTCTCTTGATACTGAACTATTACCTTCAAGGTTCATAATGTAAGTGCTTCTACCTTGTGTTCTAATAATCCTTTACATCTAGATCTATCATAACTTGGATTATAATACATTGTCATGTTTAATTTACTTTTTTGACTCCAGATATTAGCTGTAAGGTTGTTGAGGATTGAAACTGTGTTTAAATCATTCTTAGCATCATAATGTCAAGGATGACTCTTGAATTCTAAAGTTTCATAACTAATGTTTGATAAAAAGTAATCAAATTGTTAAAAAATACCTTAAAAGTAAAGCATTAATATGACATACATGACATCACATTTCCTTGTTTTGTGAATGAAATGCTAGGGCACACATAAGTTAACCTGATAATTTGCTAGAGATAAAACAAATGACATGAAAATATGG
This sequence comes from Paguma larvata, assembly GCA_030068075.1. Lineage (NCBI taxonomy): Eukaryota > Metazoa > Chordata > Mammalia > Carnivora > Viverridae > Paguma > Paguma larvata. The sequence goes on from CM057832.1 coordinate 55,643,654, forward strand.
TGACATATTTTATTGTTCATGTATTCTTCCAAGTATATAGTCATAATTTATCACTCTTTAAGGAGCTTGCCTAGATCTTCAAAGCTTTGTCAAAGACCAGGAAATAACATTCATCGCAGTGTTTGCAAATGTCTAATATTTTCTCTAGTTTCCATATCTTGCATTTTTATCATTTATTTAAATTTTTACGTTTATTTATTTTGATTTTTAGAGAGAGAGAGAGAGCACACAAGCAGGGGAGGGGCAAAGGGACAGAATCTCAAGCAGGCTCCGTGCTATCAGCCCAGAACCCAGTGCTGGGCTGGAGATCACAAACTGTGAGATCATGACCTGAGTCAAGATCAAGAATCAGACGCTTAACTTACTAATCCACCCAGGTACCCCTCATCTTGCCTTTTTAAAATTAGAGTTCCTGTTGAAATTGCATATATTTATAAAAACTCAGAAAGCTCCAGTTCATTAATTTCCTCTAGATTTGGACTCTTCCTTGGAGATTTAAAAACACTCCACTGGAAAGAGATTCATGACTAAAAGCACTGTACTGCCAGTTTAAATGAGAAGTAAAAACATTGGTTTCACACCAGTGGAAAGAAGCCCTTCAGGCAAGATGACTCTGAAGGAGGAGTATAAGAAATGAATAGATGAGATAACAGTATACCCTGTAGGTTCTAAAATATGATTTCAGCTACGACTATTGAGGCTGTTAATAACTATAGTTATGGCTATACACATGTTCACTAGAGCAAAGGATTCTCAGTTTTAAACCAAAAGAGGCATTAATACACAATGATAGACAAATTAAACTGCTCTGGCTGTGACAAAGGGTAGCAATTCACACATCTTATACTTGTCCTTTTGAAATCGACAACTAGTATGAACATCCTGTTCCCCAAATAGTTTCCTCTAATTAAATATATAAGTAATTTGTAATTCCTGGGTGTCTTATTACTGCATTGTAAGACTTAGAGCTATAATATAAAGGAGTCATAATATTTTAAGTTTTACTTCTTATTGGCACCATGCTCATCCATTTTTACATGAGCATTTATTTTCCTTTTACTACTTTTAAAAGGAAGTATGTTTTGCTAACTGTTGTTGAAAAACAGATACAAGACAAAGGCTTGTAGACAACTAGTTTACAATATAGTGCAATCCCAGAGAGCAGAAATGAGAGCAAAGAGGATTGAAACAAGGAAGAAAAGTCAGTTCAAGGATCAAATCTTGGTATCAAGTGTGACTAGTTCAGTCTTGCCTTATCATCTTCTAAAAGTCCATAGACACGCCTTTTTCTTTTGGATAGATTGTGGAATTTGAGGAAGAACTCACACAGAAATGAGTACAGTAGCCATGTGCTGGGATATAGGAAGTGACAGAAGTACCAGAGGCAGGAGATACAGGACAGATACATGATGTGTAAGTGTGGCACTTAAAAAGTATCTGATACAAAATATCACTAAAAATGTGTCAGATCTAGAATCTTGCTTCTGGAACTGTTTCACTAATGTCAGTATTCTTCTCCTTTCTAATTACTGTTTTCACATTCATAACTTACACGCTGTAGGGCTGTTTGCAAAATTGTAAAATGTAGCATGGCCGATGTGATTATTTTAGCCCTCTCCGAGGGTGATTGTAGTATGTTCCCTTGGTGTCAGCATTGCTTCTGATTGTAGGAATAGCTGAAAAGATTAGAACTTTTGCACCACCATTCAGTCACTTATCTCAAGGATTGAGTTCTTATTGATAGAATTTTGTGAAAAGTGAGGAAATTTCCCATTGTTTTCCTTTGTAATTCATTGCATCAATTAAAGATGAGTGTAGTTTGTAAAAGATCTCCAGACTTTAGGGTAAAAAAAAAAAAAAAAATACACTGTTTTTTTCTGAATATAAAAAAGGGAAATGGAAGGGTACATGGGTGCCTCAGTCAATTAAGTATCCAGCTCTTGATTTCTGCTCAGGTCTTGATCCCAGGGTTCGTAGGATCCAGCCCCATGTCTGGCTCTATGCTGACAGTATGAAGCCTGTTTGGGATTCTCTCCCTCTCCATGCCCTCTCCCACTGTCTCTCAATAAACAAACAAACAAACAAACAAACAAACATTAAAAAAGGAGAAATGGAACAGCCTCATTTCAACCTTGGGAGGATTACATTGAAGCCTAAGAGCTGACAGTTAATATAAAATAAGGCACTTAACTACCTTGTACTTGGCCAGATTTGTAGCTATTACTGCTTTCTAAACTTGAGAGTAAATGGACGTGGCACAGAATCTGACCTATTTATCATGTGCTCCGTATAAACTAAAAAGTAGGAGGTCATTAGAAGTATAAAGAAACTCTTTTATGTACAATACATGAGAAGGAGAGCTATTTGACTCCTGGGGTCTTGTCTCTGGAGATATGTAGGCATACTATTTCTTTGAAAATACCATCGCTGTTTTATCTTTTCTGGTGGTGTATCATCTACTCTTCCTGCACACACATTACTTACCTCCAGCTGTCTCTGTCACAGTGTACAAATTATTTTGTCAGTCTTTCTCTTGAGTTCAGCTGAATTTTAAGATCAATGAACTTACTTGCCAATTTGACAGGGCTATCAGTTGTTCTAGCAATTAATTAAGCCTTACAAATTATTTTAACCCACGACTAGCAGTCTCTACACTGCTTAATTGCCACTCAATCACACAGTTAAATTTGCCTGAAATTAACACGGTGTTCCACAAGGGAGACAATTTCAACCAGTCTGTCCAGTTGCTAATTTTCTGAATATTTCCTTAGGCATAGCTTTGAAAAAAAAAATATTAAAGCTTCAACATAGGAATCTTACATTTCTAAAAGCATTTGAAAATGATCTTTTCTCCTTCAAAGACTAATTTGAGGTCAAGCAAAAAGTGTTGCTATGAAAGCACTTTTCTGTCTTTGTTATATTTAGCATGAATTTAGGGGACAGAAAGTGACTAGAGTACAGAATGCAGAAGGAAAGGGTAAAGAAGGTAACATATGCAAACACGCACATGTACAATTACGCCGATCTGGTTCATTGACTTTGTCTTGTGAAATGATAGCCAAGAAAGAAAAACTGGTAATGTGAACAAATTCACAGCTGATCTTCACACTTAAATATCATTCACCATGACAAGCTGACTTGGAAACTAACAATCTATCCACCTGTAAAAATATATATATTTAGATCAGCTTAGTGCTAGCAAGCATTCTTCACTGGCATGGATCTAGCAAATATGCTGCCTTTGTGACTGAATGACAAAATGTCAGGATTAGTGTTTTTAAAATCACAATTTGTGCCTAGATTTTTAGTTTAAGCTGTATAATGCATGTACGATATGACCAGCCTTTGAGATCGCTATTTAAAAATAACATGGTTTCCTTTTCTAAGCACATAAATATATATGTTAATCGGTGCCCAGTGGGAGCTTCCTCATCTTTCTTTGCTCATGTGAAAGAGTAGGCGGTCCTATGGGGGGCGATGCATTACGTTATAGAGAAAAATCATCTACCTTATTGAATTGGAGACTAACTTTCCAGAAGCCAGGAGCTAGTGAAGGGAATCTACCTAATAAGTGCCTCATAGTTTTGTGTGGCTATGCTAGCTGCGTTATGTAAGTGTTCTCTTATCATCATAACAAATTTAAAATGTAGCCACTGTTGCACTCTTTTTTTAGATGAGTATGCTGGGCTGAGAAGAGTTACACAATTAGTAAGGTCCTACAATTGATATGGGAAGCAATCTCTTCACCACTTTTGCCCCTTCCAAGCCATTTGTCACTTGTAGTGGTGTCATATGATCATATCACATTGTTGCCTAAAATCCTTCCATTATTCCCCGCCTAAACCAGAGTCCAAAGCAATATTTGGTCTTTACCTGTCTCTTTGGCACTCTGTGAAAAACTCTGCACTTTTCACAGAGCCATATCAATAGTTAATTACTTGTAGTTTCAGAAAAACAAACAAACAAACCAAAACAAAAACCTCCAATCTTGTTTTACTCTAAGTTTTGGCATATCCTTCACCTTTGTCTGAGAGATCTGATGCTTGTCTCTCCCTAACCCCCTCTTTCCAATCCAATAACATTTCTGCTGACTAATTCACCATATCCTTTAAAACTGAGATCAGGCTTTACTTCCTTTTGGAGGCCTTTTGGGACCAGGCCTTGCTTCAATGGCCCCAGTCACTCGTGCTTGTATCTTTGCTTATGACTGTATTATTGTATATTAACGCATCCGCCACATAGTAGACCTTGGCTCTTTGAAAGAGTCATGAGTTGTAACTCTAGAACTAGCACACTACCTGGCACTTCATTGATACTCACTATAATTTGATGAAACAAATGGATGAATCGAATCAGGCTAAAGTAGGTGTCAAAATAAAGACAACCCAAGAATGCTATGTGGAAAAAAAAAAAAGAAAGAAAAAAAAAGCTTTCTATCCAGGAGAAATTATCATTGAATAAAGATATCCTTGAAAAGAAACAAGTGTGTGTGTGTGGGGGGGGAGGGCAAGGGGGGAAGGATCTTATAAAACTTGATTTATAAGGAATCTTATAAAACAGTGAAAGGAAGATTTCTCAGTTATACTAGATTAGGTTTCCCTTATGCCACATTTGCTACGTTTTAGTGATAAAATTGCAATTTTTCCCCAACTTGTTGGTTTTTTAATTAATTGTTTTGTCCTTGGGATAAACATGTAAACCAAATCATACCCAAGCTGACAATCTGCTCGTAAGCATTTGGTGAGTTTGTCGTATATTAGAGGTGGGTTGGGGGAAGAAATAGTGGATGGAAAAGTAAGAGAAGAATGATATAAATTTTATCAAATGAATCTCAATGAATTTGGAATAAAAAATAACTTTGTTTATCTCAGAGGAAACAAAGATTTCATACATATATTACTGAACATTCTGTTTGCCCAATGCATTTTAGAATTTTAGCAGATACTACTGACTCTTGAATATCTTTTATTTGGAATATATTTTAGCTGGGTTAGAAGTTTATAAGGAATGATAACAGCTACTTTGTGTACTCTTTTTCACTAGATAATTTGTCCTGTTGCTGATGTTTCATTCCTGATCTCCCTTCTAAAAATTATGATAAAAAGAATTCACCCCATTTTCTCAACTAAATCTTACTGCATTGGCATTAAAGAACTTTATGTTTTCCTTCTAAAATCCAATTGTTTTCCAAAGTTTTCATTAGAATATACTTAAAATATATTTATTTATACTTCTCTCCTAGTAAACCAATAATGCTGCCATGAAGCATATAGCTAGAGGCTTGTTTGATTACTGGTGCCCATCCAAAGAAAGTTTGGTAAAGTTACAAGCAAGTAAACCACCCTGAGCAAGGGAAATCTGATTTGAAGAGAATGGGCCACAATACTTCTGAGAATAGCACAGAATATGCTTCTTAACTTGTTCTCCACTCAGACGCATGGAAGGAACATCAATCAGTTTTTTTTAGGCAGAAGGAATGTAATCATGAGTTTGGTTAAAAAGTCATTGCTACTATTCTCTGTGTGCAATCTGGAAAGCTCATTGTTAAAGGAAATCTGATTCAGATAATTTATTATTCCTCATTATTATTATTTTTAGCTTAATTTTGAATCCTAAGTAATCCTTTATAAATATAGTTTACGGGGAGGATGTATTTTTTTTCTAATTCCATAAGAACAGAACATTTTAATAAACAGGCATTATTTAGAAAAGCATTGCTTTCATTTACATAATAGCAAAGTTGAAAGTTAGCCACAGATATTTAAAATAAAATGTAAGCATATACAAGTCATTTCTAGATATAATATTAAAATATTTTATACTGACCAACGTTAAGTTGTCATAATCAATGCTTTTTGTGTAGTTGCTTTTTTCCCCCCAAATAACGTAGCCTGGACATCAGATATTGTATTGTAGATATCATAAGGATTTGCAAAGTTTTGAGCTGCGCCGCCCTGCACTCACACTGCCTCTGTCTCCCGCACACACAGGCATGAAAGTTTTTCACGAGGCGAGGACACATCAGCCAGTATTTGGCAATATCACATAGACCGTAGACCGTATTTAAAGTTGCCCCCTTTCTTCTCTTTTTCACCACCTCTTTTTAGAAACCTATTCAAATGTTTAACAGCCATTGCCCACCAGAGAAATCTTCCGATGGTTAGCTTAAATCACTCATGCTGTGATCTAGAGCCATTTACAGTTTTGTCCTCAGTCCTCCTTAGAAGGAGAACTGATGAGAACATAATCACTAAATTATCTCCTGTTCACCTTCCAATGCTTTTTCCCTTGACACATAACTTACTAGTATGTAGTTCTCACAAATATTTGAACTCAGGAATTTACTAAATGCACTTAAACATTACAAAAAAAAAAAAAAAAAAAAAAAAAAAGACTGCCTTGACAAAGGCTTAGGGGAACAGAAAGAGATTTTTAAGTTCAACCTTGTCATTCAGGAGCTAAAAATAAAAAACTCAGCCTCCACAGGTTTTTCCTTATATTGGAAACTTCCTGCACCAAAGTCACCCATTCTTTGTTATGGAAGCCTTTTATTGTTTAGTATATTTCCAGCTTCTATGGATTCTTCTAGTACCATTTTTTAATGCCATGTTTCCTTTAATGAGCATAACGTTAATTTGCACCCCACATTTGGATCTATCATTTTAATTTACCAAAAATAAATATTTTAGCATGTAAAGATGCATGATATATTGGTTACTGTTTATGAAAGGTGGTCAATTATATTATGTATAAATTACCTTCTACTATAAATCAGCAGAATTATTTTTTAAAAGCTAATATTTTTATAGATTATCTTTTAAGAGTTTGGTGTGTAAATAGGTTTTATTTATTGTGCAAGCTCTCTGGAAGTTACTATAGTTATAAATATGAAAATATATTCGTTTTCAAAACTTTGGGGCTCACACTAATATAAATTTTAATGTTTATTTATTTTTAAGAGAGAGAGAGAGACAGAGTGAGAGTGGGAGAGGGACAGAAAGGGGGGAGACAGAATCTGAAGCAGGCTCCAAGCTCCAACCTGTCAGCACAGAGCCCTACAAGGGCTCAAACTCAGGAACTGTGAGATCGTGACCATAACCGAAGTCTGGCACTTAACCAAATGAGCCAGCCAGGCACCCCTCACACTAATATAGTTTCAATAACATAGCTTTATTAAATATAAAGCATAAAAAATCCATTGATATTACTGCCATCTGATGTTGTCCATCCATGCAACAAAAATATACAAGCAAACTACTCTTATGCCATAGTTTGAGTTTCACTGGGACGCCGGCCCTAAGGCAAAGTTTAATATTCAAGATGTTTACAGAAGGAAGGCCATTTGAATCATCACTATGGGAAAGAATTGAACCAACAGCCTCAGTCTCACCGTGGGAAAGTTTGAGCTAATGAAGGCATCACAGACCTGTGCTGGGCTGAAATGATCAGACATTTGATATACCTTGAAAGAGCACAACTTTGGGGGAGGTGAGTATCTGTAGATGAAGTGATTCCTGGAGAGGACAACAGCTGAAAGTTGACCCTTAACTGCTCTCCTAGAAGCTAGGGCAACAACTACTTTCTCAAAGGGGGAACTGAGTAGTATAGATCCAAATACACCAACATTTATATAGTTGTGTGCCAGATTTTATTATAAATTATTCACATATATTAACTCATATAAAACCATAACAATATGAGAAAATCACTCATGTGATACTCATTTTGCATGTATAGAAGATAAAAATCATTGAATTTAAGTGACTTTACCAAGGCCACACAACTACTAAATGGTAGAGCTGGTGAATTCAAGCAGTCTGATTCTAGAGTCTACTGCTTATTATGTACTGCATGTCAGAGTCACTAACTCAAAGGTTACCAAGAACCACTGAATTGCCAAAATCATATGTCCAAGTTTTCAACTCATACTTTACCTTATTTATCTTTCTGAATCGCCTGGTATGATTTAATTTGTTTTACTTCTTAATATTCATTCCTAGGTTAATTCATGCCCTTATGCTGATTTTTATACCTAGTTTTTGAGATCTTTCTAGAGACTCTTCTTCATCTCTCTCCTTCTTAAATGTTCTTTAAGTGTTCATTTCTGTTTTCTTCTCTAATCACACTACATGTTCTACTTCAAGTGTACTTCATGCATATTTCGTCCATGCTGCCTTCAAGTGTTATTATATTATGAAAGGTTGAGGCATCAAGTTGTATTCCAATAGGAATGGAAGTTGTAGGACTAGAGAGAATAGACCCAGAATTTGTCCATGCAAAGATGAGAAAAAAAAATCTGAGAAGCAGGTTCAGGAAGAGGAAACAGACTGGCAACAGGAAAGGGTCAGGAGTTAATATCCAAAGAGCGCCTGCTAACAAGAAATTATGGAAACAATAGAAACAGAAATACTAACACCTAGGGAAGCAATTCGTTGGGAATTGTGTAATGCCAGAATTCAAATTAAAGACCAGGAAGTGGCAGTGCAGGAATTTATAAAAATTAAATCCTTCACCCTAAAATCACCCAGTGGAGATATGAGACTGATCTTCAGGAGTCCAAAATCAGAAATAGAATTTAAATGTGAAAGGGAGCGATTGATAGGAACTATTTGAATTTCAAGATAATAAAATAATATGGCTAGGATAATTTTCAACAATTTAGCCTGCTCATTTAATGGCAATATATGTTGGAGTTCATTTGTATTTGAAACAAGAGTTGGGGGATTCCTTTAACAACTTATATTATGTACTGTGATTTATGAAAGGAAAGCTTGGTTGTATTCTTAAACTTTATTAATGATATTCTAATATGTCCAGTATTATAGGTAAAAATATATTAAAACATATTTGTATAATTTCTTAACATATAGTGTTAGAAAGAAAAAGTTCATATATCCTGAAGATGATTTAATCATTACTGATAGTAAAAACAAACAAAAAACAAAAAATCCATAAACAGACCATATTGTTTCAATACCATAGGTTTGTTTGCACATACTAGGATTATATATATTTCTAATTTAAAATGTTCTAAATTATTTCACATTAATATGCTCTGAATTAATCTTCCTTGAGCTTTGTAGTGTTTTGTTTATTGCATCATCTATAGTGATATTAGGAAAATTTTAGGTATATACATTACTTTTCCTAATTTGTTACAGTTTAACAATTTTTTTTCAAAAATTTTGATGACCCTCTTAAGTCAACAAATGCAGAGTAACAATTTTCAGGCTGTTAAAAAACTAATGTGAACAAACATCTGATATTATGTAAAAATTTGGTGAGATATTCCTTTCATTTCTTTGTCAATATATCTCTGACAAATATGCTCATTAAAGATAGAAATCAGTTCTGTAAAGTATCACTAAGACAGAAATAGTAACTCTAAGATAACAAAAATTCTGGAAGTTACTCCTTAGACTGTATGAGGAAAAGTGCCTAAACCTGAGCCATTAATGTCACCAAAGGAATGTAATGGGCTCATTGCTTAAAAACTCATGGACTTATTCATGGAATCAGGGTGTGATGAATGAAGAAGGGATGTTTTGACAAGTATGGAAAGAGAATGGATGCTGGGTGGCAAAGAGCAGATGTCCACTGTAGTGAATTTGTGTGTATGAGGACAAAGTTAGAAATATGTCACATTATTGGGACACCTGGGTGGCTCAGTCGGCTAAGTATATGATTTCAGCTCAAGTCATGATCTCAGGGTTAATGGGTTCGAGCCACACGTTAGGCTGGGAGCCTGAAGGCTTCTTTGGTTTGTGTGTCTCCTTCTCTCTCCCCCTTCCCCGCTCACACTCTGTTTCTCTCTCTCGAAAATAAATCAGCATTAAAAATTTTAAAAAAAAGATATATAAGACATCACATAATAAAATGATTATTCCATATTATATTAACACTGTTATACAGAAAAATATCATTACATTTTGTACTTATAATACCCTAAAATTTACGTCTTTGTTGTTTCAATTAAACAACCCACAGATTCACTTCTTCCACTTATAACATGTCGGAGAAAAATTCCTGATAAGAAATATTATTTTTTAGGAGTTCCTGGATGACTGAATTTGTTACGCCTACCACTCTTGATTTTGGCTCAGGTCATGATCCTAAGTTAGTAGGATCAAGTGCCTTATTGGCTCTGTGCTGATAGCAGAGATCCTGCTTGGGACTCTCCCTCTCTCTCTCTCTCTCTCTCTTCTCTCTCTCTCTCTCTCTCTGTCTCTCTCTCTCCTTCTCTCTCCTCTCTCTCAAAATAAATTTAAAAATTAAAAAAAAGAAGTGTTACTTTTTTAGGCTAAGAGATGATCTAACTCTTTAACTAAACCAAGTACTCCTGAATCACCTGGAAAACTCACAGGTGCTTCAAAAGAGAGAAACATTTTTCAGTTTGTGATTTATCTGTGTTGCACATACTATTGCAAGGTTCTTTGGTAAAATTGCCTATGGTGTCAAAATTTCAATTCCATAGAAGTGATAAGTTGTCAGTTTCAAACTGGAAATATATTGTTATAGCTACTCATTGTTACCATGTATATAGGCTGGAACAAGTTAATATAGTCAATCCTTCATTTATTTCTATTTGTTTAACAAATACTTATGTGGCATCCCTATTTTCTAAGCAGCTTTTTAGATGTTCACAATGTAAAAATGAATAAGACAAAATGAATGGCATGAATAAGAATATGAATTTCAGATAGCAGATAGTATATTAGGGAACTATATTAAGTGTGCCTAGAGTAAGGGGAGATGATACTCGGGCCAAATTTTGAAGGATCTCTCATGTCATGCTAAGGAGTTTAGAATGTATCTATTATGGTTGAAGGTTTAATGAAACTTTCCAAGTTGTAAAAAAACATGACCAGATCTGTATTTAGAAAGCTACTTCCACAGGAATTGATTAGAGAGGATGGAAAACAGGAGAAAGGAATTGAAAACCCATTATGTGTCCGAACCAGGAGTTATAAATATTAATAAGGCTTGATCTTGGTCCTCAAGGAATTTAGGATTGTGAAGAAAACACACTTCTAAAAATGCAAATTTAACAATATATTTGCCAAAGGAATAAACACTGAAAAGTGAGTGCCTAACTGCTTGTTTGCGGGTATGTGTCAGGTGTCCTAGTATGGGGCTTGGTTTGGAAAGGTTGGAATAATCAAGACACATACCCAAAAGAGATGCATGAGTTGAGACTTGGAAGAAGAGACAGAAGATTCATAACGGAACAATAATTAGAATTCATATCTTTCTTAACTGCAGTAATAGCATATGTAAAAACAAGTAGGTATGAGAAATATATGCACTTGAAAATATCAAATAGGCAGGGATTACCTAATCAAACCAAAGTTGTAGGAAAAATAGTGAGAGATTATGCTAGAAAAAATCAACAGGGAAGAGACAATAAATGTTGCTATCCTAGGAGTATTTTTTTTACCAGGATCATTGTCTTGTCTTTTTCTTTTATTTTTTTTTATTATAAAATGCTTTATCAAGCTATTTTATTTATAGAAATATATTTTATTTTTAAACTATAAAATAATATAAATATAAATATTTTATATGAATATATAATTAATATAATATATAAAATAAATGCAATAAAATATATTTTGTAAATAAATATATTTTATATTTATTTCTTAAATAAAAAGTATATATTTAAGTATACAACATATTTTGATATACATATATAATGAAATGATTACCGTAGTCGGGCTAGTTATCATATCCATCTCTTGCCCGTGTTTTTAAACTGGGAAATAAAGAAACTTTGTAGAATTTTATGTAGATATTAAAAGATTATATCTGTTAACAGAAATAGACAAAAATAGAGGCAGAATACAGTAACGAGAAAATTAGGAGGGACAATGAGGACTAGAACTAAAGGAAAAGGAAGAAAGAATGGCTAAGGATATACAAATTGTAAGATGTTTAAATACACCAATAATGAAGCAGCAAAAAAGAGAAATCAAGGAATTGATCCTATTTACAACTGCATGAAAACTCATAAGATACCTCAGAATCAACCTAACCATAGAAGTAAAAGACCTGTACTCTGAAAACTATAGAACATTTATGAAAGAAATTGGAGATGACACAAAGAAATAGAAAAATATCCCATTCTCATGCATTGAAGAAAAAATATTATTAAAATATCTATACTACCCAAAGCAATATACACATTTAATGCAATCCCAATCAAATTAACACCGGTATTTTTTTTTCGCAGAGCTAGAACAAACAAAATTTCAAACAAAATTTGTATAAACCACAAAAGATTCTGAATAGCAAAAGCAACCTTGAAGAACTAAAGCAAAGCTGGAGGCGAAACAAATATGGACCTTAAGTTATATTACAAAGTTGTAGTCATCAAGACAGTATAGTAATGGCACAAAAACAGACAGATCAATGGAACATAATGGAAAACCCAGAAATGGACCCACCATTCTATGGTCAACTAATCTTTGATAAAGCAGGAAAAAAATTCCCAGTGGGAAAAAGACAGCCTCTTCAACAAATGGAGTTGAGAAAATAGGACAGTGACATACAGGAGAATGAAACTGCACCACTTTCTAACATCATACAAAAAAATAAACTCAAAATGGATGAAAAACCTAAATGTGAGACAGGAAACCATCAAAATCCTTGAGGAAAAAACAGTCATCAACCTCTTAGACCTAGGCCACAGCCACTTCTTTCTAGACATGTCTCTGGTGGCAAGAGAGACAAAAGCAAAAATGAACTATTGGGACTTCATCAAAACAAAAAGTTTCTGCACAGTGAAGGAAACAATCAACAAAACTAAAAAGCACCCTATGTTATTGGAGAAGATATTTGCTAACAACTTATCTGATAAAGGGTTAGTATCCAAAATCTATAAAGAACTCATCAAACTCAACACCTAAAAACAAATAATCCAGTGAAGAAATGGGCAAGACATAAATAGACATTTTTTTTCCAAAGAAGACATCAGGTAGCTAACACACACATGACAAGATATTTGACATCACTCAACATCAGGCAAATACAAATCAAAACTGGAATGAGATACCACCTCACACCTGCGAGAAAGGCTAAAATTAATAACATAGGAAACAACAGATTTTTGGCAAGAATGTGGAGAATGGGAAAATATTTTGCAGTGTTTTTGGGAATGCAAACTGGTGCAGCCACTCTGGAAAACAGTATGGAGTTTCCTCAAAGAGTTAAAAATAGAATTACTCTATGATTCAGCAATTGAACTGCTAGATATTTACCCAAAGGATACAAAAATACAGATTCAAAGGGGTACATGTATCTCAATAGCATGTTGTATTAGCATTATCAACAATAGCCAAACTATGGAGAGAGCCCAAATGTCCACAAATGTCCATTGAGTAATGAATGGATAAAGAATACATACATACATATATATATATATATGTATATATGTATACACACACACACACACCCAAATGTCCATTGAGTAATGAATGGATAAAGAATATATATATATATATACACACACACACACACACACACACACACACACACACAATGTGATATTCAATTGTGGAATGGAATATACAGTGGAATATTACTCAACAATAAAAAAAAAAAAGAAAACTTGCCATTTGAAATGATGTGGATGGAACTAGAGTATATTATACTAAGTGAGATAAGTCAGTCAGAGATAGATAAATACCATAGACTTCACTCATATGTGGAATTTAAGAAACAGAACAGATTAACATAGGGGAAGGGGAAAAAAGAGAGAGAAGCAAACCGTAAGAGACTCCTAACTATAGAGAACAAACTGAAAGTTGTTGGAGAAAAGATGGGCAGGGGATGGGCTACGTGAGTGATGAGTATTAAAGAGGCTGTATGTTGTGATAAACATTGGGTGTTGTATGTAAGCGATGAATTAATAAATTCTACTCCCAAAACCAATATTACACTATATGTTAACTAACTAGAATTTAAATATAAACTTGAAACAAAAAATAAAATATAAATTACTCTATTTAGTGATCTCTTGGATATGAAGTTTTAAGTGAGGAAGGATTCTAATGGGGGCCAAATGTGGAAATTAGCAGACCCTTATAACAAAGCCAAGTGGGGGAAGTAAAAGGGTGGGGACAATTATTCGTTACTTTACACCTAACGAAGTGTTGGTGCCAATATGATATAGACAGGATATAGCACACAAAAAAAGTAAAAACTATAAAGCATGACAAGAAATTGAGTTTGGTTTGTAAATTTTTAATTGAAGGCTGAGTTCTGCCTTGTCTAAGCCTATTGCCTTGTCCCTCAACCACAAATGACTTTAATGATAATTAATACCATCGAGCTTAAGGACAAATTTTGGTCAATGGAAGAAGGTCTGACAGTAGATATGGAGTCTAGTTCCCATTAGCAGGTAAGATTTAGATATGATTTAGAATCCAGTGCCATATGCCGGAAGGTCTGATCATAATTGAAACATTATTTTCTTCCCTGGCTCTTCTTCCTTGATCATCATGCTTGTTATTTTTGCCAACTTCCTTTCACAGCTAATGTGGTTGATAAATGTCTGGGGGAAACACTGATAGGATGATAAAACATGCAGTGCTATGACTTAAAGCTAATCTAAGTCTAGTTTTCTAGGCTTAAAAATACTGCTACTTGAAATTTTCTAAAGTCACAATTGATGTTATTATACCCCATCTCAGGTATTTCCGGGTGTGTGCCTACCATACTACATGCTAATTTCCTGCATAGGAAATTATACTAAATTCTAGTAAAGTTCTGCCTTTGGTCTGACAAAAATGTAGATCTAAGACAAAATTAAAATATTAACATAGAATTCACTTAGACATTTTTAAATTGTTAATTTCAGGATAAGAATGCTTTTCTTCTTTTTTTTTCCATCTACTCATTTTCTTTTTATTTATTTATTTATTTATTCATTTATTTATTTATTTTTTTAAATAATTTATTGTCAAATTGGTTTCTATACAACACCCAGTGCTCAATACAACACATCTACTCATTTTCTAATCACTTGTCAACTACTAGCATCCCTGATGACTGTGTAATGGCATCTCACTGTGTTTTTTCTTCTTTGTGTGCGATCTGTTTTTTTTTTCTTTGCATTTCATCGTGTTTTAATCTCTAAAAACCTTTTCAGTAGTTCCCTTCAAAGTCATCTTCTCTGTGTGAAATAAGTTTCTTTTGGAAATAGCAATTTCGTTTGCTTTGTAAAGTTATGTAATGTATTTTTTTAATTAGATTGATATAAACTATCAGTCTGGTGCTCTGAAGTTTGCATACACACTAGTAAAAGACTAAAAGTCTTAAGGAAAAAAATAAAATCTGCCTTGGGATATTTCCTAAAGGCATCCAAAATAAGAGGGGATAGGAAGATCTCAGAAGCCAAAGTAAAAAAACCTATATCCATGTATTCTATCTCTCAGCAGAAAATGAAAGAAAGAAAGGAAAGAAAGAAGGAAAGAAGAAAGAAGAAAGAAAGAAAGAAAGAAAGAAAGAAAGAAAGAAAGAAAGAAAGAAAGAAAGAAGAAAGAAAGAAAGAAAGGAAGAAAGAAAGAAAAGCAAAGGAAAAACCAAGCTAGTCCATTAATCCATTAGCTTCCTCCTGTAGAAAATAACTACTTTCTAATGTTTCAAAGACTGCTATGTGGCAAATTTATATCTATTCTAAAGTGATATAACTATAGCAGTGGGTAGTTTATACAGTTACAACAAAGTAAATTGGACAACCAGACTTAGGAAATGTTAAAACCCATAGAATGGGTACCAACATGATATAGATGTTCTGGATAAGATTCTAGGAAGTGATTGGATTTGAATACATTTTATGTCATCTTCTAAGCCCAGGGTTTTAATATTATATAATGCTACGATTTATTGTCCTTATTGTTATATTGATTTGCCAATATCTGAAGCAAACTTTCTGAGTCAGAAAGCCCTGAAATGGTGGTTAGGAATAATGTACATAGGGGGAAAGGGAAGAGGAGAATCACATAGAAAATATCAAAAATTTAGTAATGTAATATAATATAAAATGATATTAACAAATTAACAAAAGGAGTCAAGAAAATGCTAGAAGCCATATTCTTTTTTAAAAGGAGGTGACTCTCCTCCTCAGCAAGCAAGAACAGGTGGGAATAAGTTGATAACTCTGCTTAAAAACATATGTTCTTACCTAAGTCACATCTAGGATGGATTCCCAGAAAGCCAATCATTAAAAAAAAAAATTTAATATTTATTCTTTAGAGAGAGAGACAGAACGAGAGCAGGGCAGGAGCAGAAAGAGAGAGGGAGACACAGAGTCAGAAGCAGGCTCCAGGCTCTGAGCTGTCAGCACAGAGCCTGGTGCAGTGCTCGAACCCACAAAACCACATGATTATGACCTGAGCCGAAGTCGAAGTTGGATGCCCAACCAACAGAGCCACCCAGGTGTCCCAAACCAATTACTTTATAAAGTTTTATTTGATTGTTTTTAACTCCAGTGCTATTAACATATAGTGTTATATTAGTTTTAGGTGTACAATATAGCGATTCAGCAATTCTATACATTACTCAGTGCTCATCATGATAAGCGTACCTTTAATCTTCACCTATTTCACCCATCCCCCTCCCACCTCCCCTCTGGTAACCATCTGTTTCTTCTCTATAGTTAAGAATCTGGTCTTTGGTTTGTCTCTCTCTCTTTTATTTTTTCCTTTAGTCATTTGATTTACGTCTTAAATTCCGCATATGAATGAAATCATACAGTATTTGTCTTTCTCTGATAGAACCATTCTTTGCAATACATTCTCTTAGCCATTCAGATATTTTTCCTTGGGGAAGAGTTAAATAGAAATTTTTCTTTCAAAAATATGTTACTTATTTGAAAAATATTTTTTCCAGAATTTAATCGAAAAAGAAAATTTTCATCTGGAATCCTACATAAGAAATATAGTCCTCCATGTTCCTTACAAAAGATTTGTGATGAATGACAAACTCACTTCCACATGGCCATTTCTTACAATAGAATTTAGCAAAAGCAGAGGACGTAATATTAGAAAGGACCTCAGGGAGGATACTGTATGGAACTAACCACTTTTAATCTAAGTATACAATATTCTGCTAGTCTAGTTAATCTAAGAGAAGAATTCAGAGTTGAATTGCTGGTCTTTGACTAATTTCCCTAAAGATCACAGTCTCATACCCACTTTTGATATAACATGGCATTCCATTCAAGAATATACTCTGAATTTTTCAAGTGTTGTGTTCTGTGTTGTTGAAGGAAGACTAATCTGTATTTTTTATAAAATAGAAATGGAAATGGGGTCAAAGTTGTACTATATGACCACTAAATTTTTTTTTTGGTAAGTGTATTTGCAAGTAAATATTGGCAAATAAATTAGCAAGAGGTTACTTTCATTAAGTCATAGGATACATAACAGATGTGTAAATAATCTATTCATGAAAGAAGGGGTAGATAAAGTGGTAAATAATTTTAAAGTAAGATTAGAACAAATATATCTTGTCAGACATTTTAATTTGTCATAATAGCATTTTAGCTCAGTTCTCTTGGAGATAGTTGCCAATAGTTCCTCATCTTAGACTTGACTGATTTAATCTAGTCATCCTTGATTTAATTTACTCATCCTTACTTTTACATTTGTAATCTTCTCAAACGGTTTATGCTCTAGCTGTTCCCACTTCCTTATTTCCTGATAGTTCACTGCTCTTTGCTTCCTTAAGAAACAGGAACCAAGTGATTAACTTAATTACTGTACTTCATCTACCTTAGTGTGAGTTTCTTCAAGTCTGGAAAGGTTTTGATTCTGGGAAAGTCTGACTGCAACTGAAATTAATCTTAAAAACAAGATAATGGCACATATTTACTTTCTAGTTTTAACCATTTTAGTGGCCGTATATTCAATCAACTTCAAATAAAGTTTAATATTCATCAAACACATATTAGAGCCTTAGCTTTCTAAGGCTTGAAATAAAAATGAAACCAAAACCAAGATAAAACTTACAAAAACATTATGCCTGTATCACTGAGGGAGAATTTGTGAGAGATGGAATATACTTTCCCCTGCCTCCTTCCAGTTCTTTGGATACTTGCCTATTTTCCCTCTTATTTGACTCTTTTCTGACACTCAACTTTCCAAGATAAAATGAAAATTCTTATAAAACAGCCAAATACAATACTGAGAGATTTACATTTCTATCCAAAACATGTTAAAGGAAATATATTTTGAACATTGTTTTATAATACATTTAAAAATTTTAATGTTTATTTTCTTTTTGAGAGAGAGAGAGAGAGAGAGAGAGAGAGCGAGCGCATGAGCAAGGAAGGGGCAGAGAGAGAGGGAGACATAGAATCCAAAATAAGTTCCAGGCCCTGAGCTGTCAATACAGAGCCTGACATGACACTCAAACTCGCAAATGGTGAGATCATGACCTGAGGTAAAGTCAGACACTTAAACAACTGAGCCACCCAGGCACCCGCATATAGTTTTAATGATGGAATTGACCAAAAACAGTTGTTTTTGTTGTGATGGCTATTTCATTTTTCTTTTTTTTTTTCATTTATAATAGTTTATTTTCAAATTGGTTTACATAAAACACCCAGTGTTCATATTTCATTTTTCTAATCTTTTATACGATGTAATTGTAGCAAGTTATAAGGAGTCATTTTTATTCATTTTTTACCAGAACTTGAAAAAAATGTAATAATAACCTCATTGTATGACATCTCCAGCTGACACCTTTTGTAAGAGTTCACCATACACTGTCATCTTGTAGGAAGGGGTTTGTGAAGAAAGCACTTATGCTACCCCACAATCACCTTCTTCCATTTATCACAGAGAGAGATTGCTTTTATTCAGTAGGTAATATTTAAAAGGCTAGTCTTTCCCCATTTTTCTCCCATTGAACTCTTTACAATGATTACAGAATGTAAGCTCGTTGTATTTTTCTATCAAAATTTTATCATTTAGTACCTGTGGAAACAATTCCCCCTTTACTAAGCACACTCAGGGTCTGATATATTTCAGACTAAAGTACTTCTAAGTATCAGGCACACAGGTGTACAAGAGTACATAGTTATCAAATACTGCTGTTCACTGCCTAGCCTGGAATGCAAGATACAAACTAACATTTAAAGAAATGGGTGTAAAAATAGAGATTCAGTAACTATTTCTAAAATGCACCGAATTTCTGATGTCCCTCTCTCAGAATTGTGTTTTCTCCTCATTCTAAATAAACCCTTTTTTAACTTGGACCACAGAGAGTTGTTCTGAACTTGAGACTGTGTTGAGTAGTGTTAGTGTCCTGAATTAAAAACAAAATTGAAATCTTTTATATATATAATATATATAAAAGTCACAAAACACTTTAAGTAATGGTGTCACACTTGATCTTGTATCAACTCAACTTAGAAAATTCTTTCGAACACACATGTCCTATTGTAAGGCATATTTTAAGTAGAGGCAAAGGCGAGGTGGGGGTGGTGGTTAGAAGGAAGAGGAAGTAAAGGGCCTGGTGCCCGGATGTGGATCGTTTGACTCATACCTTTTAGTATTTCCTTTGTGGATTTCTAAACTAGTTGTAAATCGGTAGCCCACAGTAGTAGTTCTCCAAATATGGCCCCCGCATCCGTCTCATGTCACCAGATGAGATCTATTGGAAATACAAATCTCCTGGTTCCGCCCAAATGTACTGACTCAGAAAGCCTGGAACAGTGTGATCTGTGTTTTAACAAGCTTTGCAGGAAAATCTGACACATGCCGAAGTTTAAGAACTATGGTTTTTCAGCTATGTGCTCACAAACTTTTGTGGAGACCAGAGCGCCTATGTTAAGTGCCTGGGTTTCCTCCAAGGTCTGCAAAAGCTGCCTCATACAGGAGGGAGAACATTTTGCAACTGAATATTTTGAAAATATTTTGAATATTTTGAAAATTCTACAGGTGACTCTAATTCATATATATATATATATATATATATATATATACATTATTTTTTATTTTTAAATGTTTGTTTTTGAGAGAAAGAGAGAGATAGACAGAACGCAAACAGAGCAGGCAGAGAGAGGGAGACATAGAATCAGAAGCAAGTTCCAGGCTCTGAGCTGTCAGCACAGAGCCTTACATGGGGCTCGACCCACAAACCACAAGATCATGACCTGGGCCAAAGTTGGATGCTTAACTGACTGAGCCACCCAGGTGTCCCTAAATGCAAATAATTTTTAAAATGTTTATTTATTTATTTTTGAGGAGAGGGGACAGAGAATCCCAAGCAAGCTCCACGCTATCAGAATAGAGCCCAACATAGGGCTTGATCCCATGAAGAGTGAGACCATGTCCTATGTGGAATTAATAGTGGGACCCTAAACCCACTGAGATACCCAGGCATCTCAAAATCTAATGCATATTAAAGTTTGAGAAACACTATCATGGTCTACTTTTTGAAGTTTGTTTGTAGTGAACTAAATTTTCTCTATTTCCTGGCACTCAGGCATTCAGTATTTTCTCCTGACATTTCCACTACTCTTTCCCTCATTCCTACATTTAAAGTCTGATAACAACATAGTTAGCTCCATAACATCCCCTGATACACATGAGATGTAAAGCCATCTTACCTTTAAACAGCTGATTCTCTGTCAATGCTTAGTCATCCCTCCCGTCCCTGATGAAATGCTATTTTGTTTGTTTGTTTGTTTTAATGTTTATTTTTTGAGAGGCATAGAGACAGAGTGTGAGCGGGGGGGGGGGTGCAGAGAGAGGGAGATACAGAATCTGACGCAGGCTCCAGGCTCTGAGCCATCAGCACAGAGTCCGACGCGGGGCTCGAACACACAGACCATGAGATCCTGACCTGAGCTGAAGTCGGCCGCGTAACTGACTGAGCCACCCAGGCGCCCCTGAAATGTTGTCTTTGTAGTGAAGAGACATTTCAAAAAGACTTAAAATACAGTCTCTTCACATGTCCTCTCATTGTCCTCATCTCTACCTTGGTTATGTCATTTATCTAATCATATTAGACTTGATTATTAAATGTCATTCTCTCCAATTAATATGAGCCCCTTAAAAACATGGGTTTATTAGTTTACTATTACCATGTAACTCAAGCCTCCTTAAGATCATAAGTGAAAATAGTAATAGCTGATATTTATATATGTTCTAAGCTCCATTTTCAGTGTTTCACACAAATTATCTCTTTTTAAATATGTTTAAAATAATTTTATGGCACAGGCACAATGATAATCCATGTTTCACAGAGGAATATATGAACGTTAAGAAACGTCTCCAAGGCCAGACATGGAAGAACCAGGACTCAAACCCAGGCAGTCTGGGCCCAAAGCCCAGCCTCTTCACCATTACAATAATGTCCAAAATACATAGGTCTGACCTCCTCTCAGCGTTCCCTAAGAATGCCTCAAGAGTATCTCAAACTCCATTCATTTATTTTTCCTCTGGCTTCATGATTTCTGTTTGTGGGAGACACTGCCTCCACAACTCCACTGCTTTGCCCTCCATACGAATCCTCTGTCCCCACCATTTTGCCCAGTTCAACAAATACCACCACACTTCATTCTTCCCATCATCTTGTAGGTTTTATTTCATCCAGAGCTTCAAATGTCTTTCAGGAAAATAGTCCACACAGCTTCTAGGGATGAAATCTTTCTGTAAAAGGGCTCAAAATCAGTCCGCCGTGCTGAGTATGGACACAAATTCCACAGTACAGTCTCTATTTTTAAACCGTAAAACGTGGCATCAAATGTACCATCTTAACCATTTTAAATGTACAACTCAGTAGTGTTACGTATTTTCACATTGTCATGCAACGGATTTCCAGAACTTTTTTATTTTATAAAACCGAAAACTCTATGCATATTAAACATCAATTACCCTGTCTCCTTCCCCCCAGGTCCTTGGCAGCAACCTTCCAGCTTTCTGGTCCTATGGTTTTGACTACTTTATATACTTAATATAAGTAGAATCATACAGTACTTGTCCTTTGTCCTCGAGTGTCACCCAGCATATGACAAGATTCCCTCCTTTTATAAGCTGTACAATATTCCGTTGTGTCTTTATCATATATATATATTTTTAACCACTCATCTGTGGATGGACATTTGGAATCATTCTCCATTGTTTTTAACAATGTACACAAAACTTCTTCCTACATCTCAGGCAAACCCATGTCCACCCAAAACTCTGTTCTACCAGCTTACTAGTTGTGAAATAGCTATATCCTGCATTTCGTTTTGGTTTCAGCTGAATCTCCTTGCTTCCTTTATCTAGAGAGATGGCATAAAGTAGTCACTCACTATATAACTTTTTGAGTCACATGTTAAAGGTCAAATAGTTTAAAAAGTAAACCTGTGTTCAAAACAAAAGATGTCCTAACACAAGTATTTTAGTATATTTTCATGAGGCCACATAATTCTAAGCTTCCACAGTCAAATGATATCTCCCCCACTGCATTTAATCAATTATATGTGCTTGTTTCCACAATATGTATTTCCAGATATTAGCATCAGAAATATGAAAATTTGGACTAACATAATACTGATACATATGATGTATTTTATCTTTTTCAACCCATGCTTCACATTGTAGCCAGTGTTATATCTAAATTCCCAATATGGCCATGTCCCTCCCTTGCTCAAATATATTTAAAAGCTCTCTGCCTAAAATCTAAAACCTACATATTTTCAAGGACATTTGATTTCCGGTCTTCCTTTAATACCAATACATGTCTCAGGCTTTACTATGTTATTGTACTCTCAGTTATATGTGAGATCCCTTACTCTGATCATGCTCTTCATGCACTCATCTCTTGCTCTGGCTTGGCTCCTCATAGACTTCCTTCCACCACTCATTAGCTCACGTAAACTCTACTCATTCTTCAAGAGATGCAAGCCTTCTTTGCCATCAGAAGCTGCCTTGTCTACTTTTGTGTGAAAAACGTAATCACCAAGCATGAGTTAATTACTTTTCCAGTGTCTACCGACCCTCCTTAAGACTCACCCTTACCATCTCATTGTACCCAGATCCATAAATGGGCTCAAATACCAGTAGGGTACCAAAGAGCAAATATTCACCACATCAGGGTGAGAACATACCAAGATGTAAACTGGCATGATGTGTTATATACGATAAAAAATTCCAAGAGTTTTGTAATTATTTTCCATTGGTATTTGTAGGAACCTGGAGGAATATGATGAGAATGGATTATAAGGCTATTCTACTAGGGAGAAGGAAAATCCTGGTAGATTGAGCCAAATGATTGATATGGAGAGATGGCCCAGAAATTCTGAATTTTGTAGATATTAGTTTGAACAGCTGAATGGAGGGTATCTCTATTGCTTGGTCTATTGTTCAACTGAAAACTGAACCCACAAAGCTTTGTATATTGACTCTTTTCTTAATATCATAGCACCTAGGTCATCTCCCTAACATTAAAATTAGATTTTTCTCTTTATTTTTATAGTCAACTACAAGTTCTTCAAAGGACTACAGTTATTCAGCAAATTTATTTCCAATGCCTACTACACCCAAATTACTTGTTTAATAGTTATGAAAAAACACAGTTTTGTTTCTTTTTGTTTCAAGCTTTGTTATTTAATTTTATTAAATATATATTTGATGACCAATATATTAATTCAGATATTTCTTACTTACATTAATGATATATGTTAGCTATTATTCAGGAACTTATTTTATCATTCATTGTTAATTTTATATATATTGATTGATTATATCTGTCTTATTACTTTTATTATAATTTTTTAAACACTTATCTATTTTTGAGAGAGAGAGAGAGAGTCAGAACACAAATGGGGGACGTGCAGAAAGAGAGGGAGACACAGAATTCAAACCAAGCTTCAGGCTCTGGGCTATCAGCACAGAGACCAACATGGAACTCCAACCCACAAACCATGAGATCATGACTGCTGGGAGCCGTTTTGGGCTCACAGGTTGAGACCCCTCCCTGCGTGGGAAAGGTTGAAGCAAAGCTCCCACCAGCCAAACTGGCGCCTGGTTTTACCTCCTTCTAAATAATCTTCCAGGCCTGGATTTCTTGAATTGCTCTCATTGGCCTAAGGGATATAATGCTGTTTGGTTTTATGGCACATGTAAAGGGGACCTGGAGTGTGATGTCTTGATGGATAAAATCCGAATGAGAGTTCCCTGGCCAGAAGTAACCTTAAGGTTGTCTCTTGGGGATAGGTTACACAAATTGATCATATAGAATAGCAGCTATGAGTTGGCTAGAAATTGGCAGACATTAGGCCCCAAGACTCCTTGAACCAAACTAGATTTTCCCTGCAGGTATCGCTCCCCTCAGCCTCACCATAAAACCTCAAGGCACATCTCCATAAAGCTTCTCTCAGAATTAACACATTGATGGGAAAGATTGTAAAGAGACTTAGGACCTTCCCTGAAGGTTAGCCTCTCCCAAAAGTTAGAAGCACTGTTTATCAGCAGCAAATATTGAGCACCTCCTTGAGGTTAACATTTCGCAAATCCTTTTATAATTCTCATCCCCATGCTCCCTTATACCATAAACCTATAGATGACTACATAGGTCTTGTGACAACAATGTATGTTGTAAAGAATGCCTTGTCACTGATGTAATGTCACTCGCTACCTTTAAAAATAAAGACACTGAGACCAGCAAAGCAGAGTTGCCAGAATTGCCAGGGCTGCCTGCTTGGTCATCAGATTCCATCTCACTCGTGGCTCTCTCACTTCATTTCGCCTGACCGTCCGTCCTTCGTGGACCCCTAGATTCGCCGGAACAAGGACCCCGGCACATGACCTGAGCCGAATTCAGATGCTTAGCTGAATTAACCACACAGGCACCCCTGTTTTATTACTTTCACTATATAATACATGAAACTATTAGGTTCAGGTATATCTTCATATTTAAATTGTTTCTAGGTATTCCCTGCAATCAAATTTGATAATATATATATATATGTATATATATATATATATATATATATATATTATATTTATGTATTTTATATAATGTATATTATATATAATATACATACATATATATATATATATATATATATATATACACACACACACACATACATATATATATATATAATTTCCAGGGCTCCAGGGTGGTATGGTCATCATGATGTCATGGTACATGGGTTCGAGTTCCATGTCCAGCTCTGTGCTGACAGTGTGGAGCTTCCTTGGGATTTTCTTTCTCTCTTTCTTTCTGCCCCTCCCATGCTCTCATGCTTGCTCTCACTCTGCTCTCATTCAAAATAAGTAAACTTAAAAATATTTAGAAAAAAATATTTCCATTGTCATCCTTTTGCATGTTTTCTAGTGTATGTAAACAAAGTTCCTTCTTTCTTTCTTTTTAGTTTATTTATTTATTTTGAGAGAGAGAAAGAGGGTGAGAGAGTGAACGAGTTGGAGAAAGGCAGAGAGAGAGGAAAAGAGAATTCCAAGCCCTGACATGCAGCTAGAACTCACAAAATGTGAGAGCACGACGTGAGCTGAAACCAAGAGCTGGTTGTTTAACGAACGGATTGAACCACTCAGGTGCCCCGAGTTTCTTAATGGTTTCTCTCTTCCACCTACAATCAGAATCTAAGAACTTTAGTGTATATAAAGGTTTAATTTTACGTATCCCCACCAGGGTTATGTGAGTCCCTCACAAATCCAAAATAGTATAATGTTTGTTTTTTATATTTTTATCATTTAAAAATTGGTAAATAAATACATTTTTCATATACTCTTGGCTGTTTTCTTTTTTATGATGTGCCTTCATATATGTTGCCCATTTCTGTGACCTTTCCCTAGTCAAATTGCAAGAGATTTTATATGTTTCCAATATGTATGCTTTGTGAATTATCTGTATTGCAAATATCTTCAAATCTCAGACCAGCTTTTAATGTCATATATGATATCTTGTGCCTGATAAAAAGATTGGTATGAAGTAATCAAATTTATAATAATGTTTTTTATTTGCTCTGAGGTCAAAACAAGTACCTCCTACATTTTTTTCTTAAATTTCTTTTTTTAATGTTTTATTTATTTTTGAGAGCAGAAGAGACAAAGCATGAGCAGGGGAGGGACAGAGAAGAGGGAGACACAGAATCTGAAGCAGGCTCTAGACTCTGAGCTGTCAGCACAGAGCCCGATGTGGGGCTCGAAACCACAGACTGTGAGATCATGACCTGAGCCGAAGTCGAACACAACCAACTGAGCCCCCCAGGTGCCCGTTAAATTTCTGTCTTTTGTCACTCTAGAAGTTACACTTAAGTAAAGTCTGAAGTAGAAAGCTAATGACATTTTTTAATATGAGAATTTGATCATTCTAACACCATTTCTTAACAAGTTTATTATTACCCATGAATTATTCATGCTGCCCATGTAATAAAAAATCTTATATAGGCTTTGTTCTATTTCTGGGATTTTAACCCTAATTGATATATTTATAGATCTGTAAGTCAAACCAACCATACTAAAGATTTATGCTTCGTTTGATATTTTTTTATTTAATCCTTTAATGTCTTACTGTTTATCTGTATTTCCTTACCTTTAATTAGGTTTTAAATTTCCTTAGGAATTGTATACTATTTGCTTGGTTCCACAAGCATCATTTTTGGTCATTAAGTGAAATTGCATTTAATTTCTAAAATAATATGAGTAGGGGCAACTGGGTGGCTCATTCGGTTAAGTGTCTGACTTCCACTCAGGTCATGATCTCACAGTTTGTGGGTTCAGGCCCCGAGCTGAGTTCTGTGCTGACAGCCTGGAGCCTAGATCCTGCTTCAAATTCTGTGTTTCCCTCTTTCTCTGCCCCTCCCCCACTCACACTCTTTCTCTCTCAATCAAGAATAAATAAACATAAAAAAAATAATACGGGTAAAACTGATATCTTTATGTAATTGTATTTTCTCTTTCAAAAATATATTCTAACGTTCCATTTATACAAATCTATCTGAAAGTTCTTCATAATATTTTTCAATAATATGTTATAAAGGCGTTATAAAGATCCTATTCATATTTGTTAGTTTCACTCTATAAAAGTTTTATACATTATAATGAAATTTTTGTTTATTGCATATCTAATTAGTCATTCCTGTGAATATAGTTTAAGTTTTTATACACTTACAGTGAACAACTTTGATGAACTGTCTCCAAATAAACTGTATTGCCTGCAAAAATGAAAAAAAAGTGTATCTTTATAATTTATCTGGCAACCCCTATTTTTAATTGATTTAATAGCTAGAATGCCTATTGATGAAAGGCATATTAAATGAATAGGAATTATAATACTTGCCTTTGTCTTCAATGAAATATTTCTTGAAATAGTAACATGCCATGTATTTTGTGGGATTTTAACATATATTTACTGGGTTAAATAACTCATCTTCTATTTTTAATTTGCTAAGTAGTTTTTTAAATCATGATTATTACATTTTATTGGATGATTTTTCTGCAATTAATATGATGATTATATGGATTTTCCTTATTTTGTTAATACGTTGAACTGTATTGAGAGATTTTTAATGTTAAAATATACCTACCGTTTTGTGATATTGTATATTTGACTATTGGAAAGTATCATTCTTAAAACATGACTAATTCAATTTGTGGATTTTTATTTTTAGTAATTTGTATCTGGGTTCATAAGCAAAATTGGTGTCTTATATTCTATTCTGGTTGTTTCCTTGTTTTTGAAAGATTATACCAGCTTCAGAAGTAAATTTAGTATTGTTTCTCTTTTTCCTTTCTTTGAAATGTTTTTTGTAACATAGTGACTACTTGTAAGTTGAAAGTTTAGAAATATTTGTATGTAAAACTTCTTGGGTCTGGTAGCAGGTGTTTGTGAGGCTACGAACAATTTTCAGAACATGTGAGCTGTAGCAGAGTTTACAGTTTTCTAGATCATTTCCTTTATCCCCATCTCCAAAACCATAGAAGTTTTCTTATTCCATACAGGGTCTGAGAGAAGGAATAGTAGGATAATTATCCTTCAACCAGTGGGGTACAGAGTTAAGAGTTAAATGCCAAAGGCTCCTTGCCCATAGAGGTTCATTAGAGGTGCATTGTACAGTGATTTGGATGGTGCACAGAGGGTTATTTCCAGTTGCACATAGAACTACCAGTTTAATAAGACATCTTTTATTGACTTTCTCTACTTTTCTCTCTCACTTTTCCATCTCTCTCACTTCTGTTTCAAGGGATTTCCTCTCAAATAAACTACCACATCTAAATCCTTGTCTACGGCTTTGCTTTTAGGAGCTGCAAGCAAATACATGTAATTGTGAAATAGGTCTTGGAAGGCAACCCATGAGCTGAAATTTAGAACTAGATTACTCCCCAATCAGGTGGGCACAAGGATCCCATTATTAGTATAAGTGTGTACTATTAACACCCGGCATGCTGTAAAATAAGGATTACTAATCTGTCTCCCTGTTATGAATTAGGAGATAGGGAATAAGAAGCAAAATTGGGTGGTGTAGAAGCCCTCTAGCATTTGAAGGGAATAAGAAAATGGTAACTATAAAGACTGTCAGCAGCATGGATTTGTTAATGACTGTAAAACCCTTTAAAAAGGAGGACAGGCACAGGTTAGACAATTCTCTGTTCTGCACATGCTGCGAAAATGTGAAGGGCTCCAAGGCAGTATTAAACACACACACACACACACACACACACACACACACACACACACACACACAATAAATAAGTAATAAATAATAAAAATAAAAATTAAAATAAAAACATCCCCTGCAGCTGCAGGGAGGACTATGCTGATAATCAGGCCACTTTAATTAAAAAGGTGGCAAAATTGCTAAGGAGACTGATTACACAGCCTTGATAATATTAAAAAAAAAAATCATGTCTTTCAGAGATGGGTGAAAACCCTGAGAACAGGGATGGGGACATTTAGGTGGATGTGCCAGAGACTAGATTCCACTAACAGTATAAACCAGCAAACTACCCTTTCATTTCTGGAACAGGTATCCTCTCTTCGCTTGGAGACTATGCAAAGAACACACATGTGGTTATTTCTTTAGAGGATGATGTATTTTCTTCAAAATATCCCCTTCTGACTTCTCTCTGTGCCTGTAGATAATAACTAACGTCAGGTCTCTGCTTAGCCTGAGTGGGGCTGAATGGGGGATACATGAAAAGAGACATGCGGCACCTGGTTAATAATTAATAGCAAACAGAATAGCACATGGGTAGGTTTGGATTTTGAGGGTGCTGAAATGGAAGATGTGCGTAAAATATGAGTTTAGTTTAGGAAGCATTTATTAACATACAATAAATATCATGCTATGCCTCAGAGTTAATATCCTGACAAAAACTGAAGCCAGTTCTAGAACTTTGCTCTTTAAAGTTTGGACATGATGACAGCCTACAGTACTGGGTATAGATATCCGATATTACTACCAGAGTATTAACAAATACAGTTAAATATGTCTATTTTATGTGACCAGGGAACCTACCACCTGATTACATCTTAAGGAAAGACCAGAGAAGGTTTCACTATGGGCAATATTTGTGGGGGATCAGCATCTTTGAGGAGCTCCATGGTGGCTGTTCTCAAAGGTCAGAGTTGACAAAAGAGATTTTGCGTGGAATTGGGATCACTAGCATCAATAAAGATGATGAAATTCTGAACGCTCAGAGGCCAGGTGGCAACAACCATCAGGAAAAAGGTGAATTGCAATTACCATAGCAGACAGCAAGTATAGATTGACAACTGCTATCATTTGACCTGCCAGAATCTATGAAGGTGGGCATTAATGATGATGCTCTTAGGGCAAGATTATATGGGCAGTCAACAAGGCTGTTTCCTGTCTTGTATAAACAGAAAAAAAAGAATCAAGAGCTGGTAGCTCATATATATTGCCACAGTGAAAATTCTCTGAAATTTGTCCAGTTACCAAATCTGAGACAGTGAGTGAGATTCAAGAGTCATTGTTTCAGAAGAAGATTAGAATATGAAAGAATATTCTATCTTTCACTATCAGCAAGAATATGAAAAGAAATATACTTCCATTTCTTGCCTAAAGGGATCTACAATAACATCATTGTGGAAAAGAAGATACCTAGATATTTTGAAGGCTACTAGGTTCAGGGTCTAAACTGTCACTTATACCATGGTATGCAAACTACTATTATGGCTAGCTGATTAGAGAGGAGGCTTATGGAATACACAATATAAAGAAAGTCCTGACACAATCCCATCTTGTAATGAGTCACAAGCATCTACGGGCACACCTTATAGTAATTTTCCTGGTCCTTATATGCATAATTAGGATGACTATACATAACTGCTGACTAAACTCTCAATTTGGTTTCTCTAAACTATGGAAGAAGATGTATTATTATAAGATGAAAGTGCCAGAACCAACTCCACCACACACACACACACACACACACACACACACACACACACACACATTCCAGCTCTACTCAATTCCCCTTTATGGTACACTCCAAATTATTTGTACCTCAAACATTTTTCCATTAAGAAAATGACATAGTACTTATAGATCTATTTGGAATTTAAAGGCAGAATTTATCAACAAGGATGCCCCTAAGGTTAGTGAGGCCCTGAATAAATATTTTTGAAGGATCCAGTCAATATAAACAAATTTATAAAAATGCATTATAACACCTATGGACTTATATGAAGCATATTAATTTATCCATAAAGATTTATAGTACTGAGTAAGAAGGAAGTGCTTACATTTTGTTTATTATCTAATTATTGTACCTGAGAACACTTTGTGATATCCAGGCAGCATCTACTCCTGTTCAGACCCAAGAAGTATCTCTTCATGTGCTTTGTTTTCAAACATGCTGCTCCTGGATAAGTTAAAATCCTCCATCATTAGAAAATGGAAGTGGTGTTGTTATTATTCAAAATGCTCTGGCTCTCCAGAATATACGTCTATTAAAACAATATAGATCTTCTTGACTCTGAAGTCACCTGATACAATTTAAGGCTTGCTACATCATTACTCATGACTATGCATATCCCATTCTAACATCCGTAAATACTGGCTTGCAAAAACCCTCTCAAAAGGTATTGCTATGTTTGGTTGATAATCACAGATGCAAATCTTCCCAGACAGTGAAGGACAACATGAACCATAATTCATTTGTTGCTTATATTTACTTACTGCTTTGAATTTTATTGAAAAATAGTAAACCAAGACATTTTCTAGCTTTGTGTTTTCTTGAACTCTCTAGGCCCCAGTGCCTCTAGTTTGGCATGTGATTACTTCCAACATTAACTGCAGCTGCCTCTCACACACTGTGGCCAGTGTAGGCAAGGAGCCCATGGACATCATGAGAAGAGTGGTACAATTCAAGCGAGAAAAAAAAATGTCTCCACTCATCAATAAGAAGAATTTTCTGGTGTTGTGAAAGTAAGGTCTGAAAAGTTTTGTGAAGATAAGGGAGGGGTCATATGATCTCTTGACTACTAGAAATAAGAAGACACAGCAGGGTAAGGAAGAGCTGCTTGCTGCTACTCTAAATCTCCTCAAATACCCTGGATGCAGGTGGCACTACTGTTGGATCACAGAGAGATGAGAACCACCCATAGACCTGCACAGAAGCTCGATCCCAATGGTAGGCAAAGGGAAAGTTGACTCCTGAATATGTTCTATGCCAAGTATAAGAAAGTCACCAAACATCAACAGATCAGCATCATTCTGGCAGACCAATCTCACACAATCCCACAAAAGTAATACTATTTTCTAGGCCACCACATAGAAATGGGACCTGGCTACCAGGCCCTGAGATAACCCTGTAGGGACCAGTCTCAGAGCTTCTTGAGGGATCTGGCTAATGCCATATGTGAGGATAGGGGAGGTTAAAAGACAGAAAGCAAGTGAATGATAAGATATGGGAGTCCTGTTTAGGCTTCCTATATAGCTATTCTCAGGCACCAAAGGGTCCTAATGATCCAAACCCACAGTACGCCTGTTCTTTGCCTGGCACTGCTAGCCCTAGCCCCAGACATTGGAGTATTAGAAAACCTTGAGGTAAAGATCTTCGAAAAGGGGCCTCGCCTGCCCAGGCAGAAGAGCAGAACTGTAAAATATGTCTGGAAAAAAGCTCCAACCAACCCTAACTCCCAGGGTAGTATCTGACAAATGACATTTTTGGAATATAACAAATGAAATAGATTACGCTATGTTTTTTAATTGATTCATATTTATTAATTAGTTCTACAAAATCTTTCTGAATTCTTGTTGTGATAAATCTTGTTTATGCTGTAAGAAAGTGGAAATAAAAGTACCTACATGGAACATATATACCATGAGAGTAGAAAAATAATAAACAAATTTTATGAATATATATACATATATACACACATATTAAAACATCCCCAATGTATATAATGAAATTACTCATAAAAACATGTAAACATATAAGACTTAGGCTTGGTAAGAATATAAGTGAATGAGATTAATAATTTAAATAAAATCATTATGTTCAGTCTCTGAGGAGTTCATATTTGAGAAAAAATTTGAATGAAGTAAGGGAGATAGTAACGTGAATATCAAATACAAGATTGGAAAAGGGAGAACATCAAGTATTAGTTGGGTTGGGGAAGGTTGGCGATGGCCATTTTAGTAGGTTTAATCATTATTTGTAATTATTCCAGCTTTATTGTAGTGTGATGAAAAATATACATATATTTGTATTTTGTACATTATTTTTTATAACACATACACACACACACACTCGTGAAGTGATTGTCATGGTCAAGATAACTGGTAGCTTTAAAGAACAACGGCGAAGAAGGTTAGTAAGCACACTGTACAAGAGGGAGAGTAGGAGGGGGTGAGGCTTGAGGAGTGACAGGAGGATGTAAGTAGTTGGGCCACTGTGAGGATTCCACATTTTGTGTTAATTTTGATGGATAATAATCAGAAGATTTTAAGATGGAGAATACTATGACCTGGTTTACATTTTTAACTCCATCTCTTTCATTGTTTGTAAAGTATAGAACGTTCCATTAAACATGGAAGCAAGGAGGGTAAGAGGATATTAAAATAGCCCAAATGATGAATTTGTTAAAGTTCAGCAGAATTAGCAGTTACATTTCCTCAGTAGTTTTCACAAGTAGTTTAGAATCATTTGCTGATTGTGTTATATATCTGCGTAATAATTATACTGACATTTCTTCAAAGCTATTAAATATGAGTTTACCACATTTACATATGAATATGTAAACCACTATGCTTCATCAACTAGCAAACCTATTAAGGGGGAGAAAAACTGAGTTTCTAAAAGGAATAACTGAAGTCAATCCAATAGTGTTCATAAGATATCAGAAAGTAAATTTTGTAATGTAGAAATGATTGACTCTCCTGAAAGGGTTATTTCCATCTTAGGGCAAAAATATTCTCCATTATAGATTTTCACAATTGTGAAGCCAAGCATCAACCATATTTCAAAACAGGCTATGATGAAACTCCAAAACAAAATTAAAATTTAAAATTTTATGTGATATATATATTTGTTCTTTAAATATTTCCAATGAAAATACCTAATGCGGTAATCAGCCAATCTAAAATACAACATACAGATATTGAATAATCGTGCGCGCCACTGCAGTTGATATATCTCACTATATCTTGCCAGCACTTAATCACTTTTATGGAATTACAATTTGGTTTTCACTAACTGTGATTTACTTAATGTGGGCTGATTTATGCCATTGAGAATTTGTTTAGTTAATGGAACATTTTAATTTACGACAGAAGGCAGCATAAAATTGCTTTGAATATCTGGATTGCATTACTATTGACTGACAGTCAAAATCTGAAATAAAACGCATTGTGACAGATAAAAGTATTTCTATATCAGCCATACCTATCACTGGTAGAATACAGATTTGAAACCAAAAGCACAAGAAACTAGTAGTTTTTACATTTGCTTCACCAAACTCTTGACTAGATGTTGCAGTTCTCACTGACATATGGTACTGTCTGTGAAGTCTTTTCAGTGAAGCCTCACAGGGAAAGAGTGAGATGTTTCATAATATAGTGTCATCAGTATGCTGTTGGCAACCAGCACTGGGTCTCCTTTCATCTGGCCCAGATGGTACAGATCTCTGACTCTTAAAGTGTCTGCCTGAGATAAGGAAAGAATTGAAAGCAAACCAGCTGATGGTCTATCTTGACGATTTCAGAATAATATGTGCAGGTCAAAAAAGCCAGGAGCAAGTAGAGCTTAGCCTTCTCCATTAATGAGGTTTATTTAATCTTTGACATCAAGTTATATGAATTTTTACTTAATATCTGACAGATAAATATCCACTTCTATACAACAATTGTTCATACATGCCTTTAAGTGTTTCTTTCAGGCTGTGAGACTTTTCTTCAAAGGATGTAATAAGATTAGCCTTTCACAAAATCAGAGACTTTCAGGCTTTAGTGAAATTCTCTTGTACTTAGAAGGGTTTGAGCTAGTTATTTGCTTCCTTACGCACCAACTGCCTTCTCACCATAGGATCTGTGCACTGAGTAGGTGGGTGACCTCTGTGGATTCAGTCAGCTGAGCTCTCCTGTGCTCTGGTCTCCTGTTGGATTTGACAAATGAAGTCACCAGATGAAAGCTGAGGTTGGGGTGGTGGGGGTGGAAGTATCAGAGAGATGTCAAGAATTTATTGTCCTAGCTTTCTGTCTGCCAGGCTGCAGGAGGGTACAGTGGCTATCTTTTTCACTAAGGCCTTAGTTCTTATTGTGTGGCCCTTTCCCATGGAGAAAGGGACTGGGATCTCAGTCCTGGCCACCACTCACTCCCCTTAGCCTTTCAACTCCAGGTTGGCAAAGGCTCACCATTGTATTTAGCCCCAGGATGCTCCCCTCTTTCGTGTTAGTTTTCCTTAAGCTTAACTATGCTTTTGCAATGAGTTTATTCATTAAAGTGTCTCCAATATCACTATTTGAGCATACCATCTGTTTCTTGCCACTCTTGATAACATAGTGGATTTGTTGGATTTGTTAGATGCTTGAATCCTCAATATAATACCTCTGCTAAATGGTCAATTTGACCATATGTTTAACTGAGTGTAGTAACAGAGAACCCATTACTCCCTAAAACAGCCTATTCTCACTTTCGTCAGTGTCTATCTGAATACAAGAGAAGTAACTCTTCCTGCAACTGTTAGATAGTATTTTCATGATTTTGTGAAGTTAAAGCTTACTGAACATGGAAAACTGGTACCTGGGGTAAAGGATAAGATTTGGAAGTTAAAGGGTGAGGTAAATAGATAAGAGGCCTCTAGAGAAATAGAGGTCTTTTGCCCTTGGAGCCATAGGTATACCTTTCATACAATAAAACCCAGAGTCATTCATTTACATTCAAAGGAGTTGTAGATTTAGGGATTCATTTCTTGCTTCACAGAGAGTATTTGTTTACATTGGGGAATTAAGGCTTCATTTTCACTCTCAGGAGTGGGAGAAAGTAGCTCCATAGTTATCTCTGTATAAACATCAGATTCATAATTTTTGGATCCTGTCCTATGGTACACACCCCTTTATAAACACATGCCTAGCTACCTGGCTCTCAATGTAATATCCTAAAGAAAAGCATAGAGTGGGGTGCCTGGGTGGCTCAGTCAGTTAAGCGGCCGACTTCAGCTCAGGTCATGATCTCACAGTCTGTGAGTTCGAACCCCACGTCAGGCTCTGTGCTGACGGCTCATCAGAGCCTGGAACCTGCTTCAGATTCTGTATCTCTGTATCTCTCTCTCTGCCCTTCCCCTGCTTACGTTTTGTCTCTATGTCTCTCAAAAATAAATAAATTAAAAAAAAAAAAAAAGCATGGAGTATAAGGAATCAACGCCGTTGTTGCTGTAAATAATAATAATAGTCGAATTTGAATCCAAAAACCTTATGTTTGCTTTCTGTGCAAAACAAATAAATGCAAATACTAAAATTAGGTCTCTAACTTCCATCTTTGAAATAGCTCTATAAACGTCCAGAAGAGAACACATTTTCAAAAGACAGCAGTTTTTGGTTCTGATCTTAGTTTTCGAAGTCTTTTGTTCAGTCTTCAAATGTCATAGATTAGAGTCTTTCAACTTCTCAGTTGTTTTCTCACAGAAACCTCAACTGTATTGTTTTTGATTAAATAGTATCATAGATCTCACCAGTGCAAAATGCATTATCTTTACTCTTCCAGCTACTGTTTACAAGTACCAGTTTGGGAGAATGTAGAGGATTTCAAGGTCACAAGAACAGTTATAATGTTTCTATAATATATCATCATCAGGAAGAATCAACTCTAATTATTTTCTGTATTTGGGCATCTAGTCTCAAGACTAATATTCCAAGGAAAAGTATCTGTTTAGGCTTGATTGAATTATGTACTCATTCTTGGTGAAGAGAAGACGATTCATCCTCATTGTCATTTCATCCAAGTCATTTAGAAAAAGAAGGATTCCCCAAAAGAACATAAGTATGTCGTTATCAGAAGAAGGGGATACTAAGCTAAGCAGTCAAAAATAAATATTAATAACGAATTTTGCAAGTGTAGGAAGGAATTTGAGCAAAGGCACACAGCAAGGATGAAGAATATATTTTCTTTGAAACTAAGTAGTGGTCTGGTAAGAAGAAAATAAGTAGAAATGTTAGTGGACAGTGTTAAATTAAAATGGGATAAGTTTTGTTGTTGATATTTTTCCATTTGTTTTGTATTCTTTGCCAGGAGCAGACCAAATTGAATGATAAATTAAAAGTACTGAAAAATTCAATCAAGACACCCTCTCTAGTGATAAGACACTTTTAATAATGGTGGCAAAATAAACATGTTATCAGGCCAAAACCAAACATAAACAAAAACAACAACAACAACAAAAGCTGAGAACATTTGTTTTCAGCATAGCTTTACTAAAAGAAATACTAAGAGAAGAGAAATACTAAGTTTCAGTAGGAAACACAAAACGATAGAAAGAAATGAAGATTATTGCAAAGAGTAAACATATGATAAAATTAAATAAGAAATGACAACACAAAAGAGTAACAGTAATATGCTGTGCAAACTTAAATATAAATAAACATGTATACTTGGTAACAATAACTCAAAGATAGGTGGAGAATAAGTAGTTATAAAAATTCTAGTGTATGAAATAAGTAGAGTATTATTTATTTGTATAGATTGTAAGAAATTGAAAATGTATGTTGTGACCCCAAAGGTAAGTATATTAAAAATGTAATTAACAGTCTAATTGAAGAATATGAAAGTGAAATGTAGTTATCAATATATAAGAAGAAATGGAAGAAAAATGAAACAACTGTAGGTCAAATTTAATACAAATAGAGGGCAGATATAAGCCAATCCTACTATTAATTACATTATTTTTAAAAAAATTTAAGTTTTTTTTATTTTTGAGACAGAGAGAGAGAGACAGCATGAGTCGGGGAGGCGTAGAGAAAGAGAGAATAAGAAAGATACAGAATCTGAGGCACGCTCCAGGGTCCCAGCTGTCAGCACAGAGCCCAACAAGTGGCTCAAACCTATGAACCGTGAGAACATGATCTGAGCTGAAGTCGGACACTTAGCTGACTGAGCCACACAGGCACCCCTTTCATTAATTACAATAAAAACAACATAGTACAACTAAAAGAAAATAAGACTTAACTGACTAAAAAATGAAACTTGACTATTTTCTATTTACACGAGACACCCCTTAAATATAAGGCATGAACTTATTGTAAGTAGAAGAGTGGAAAAAGATATACTTTGCAAACATTAACCAACAAAAAATGACTTTGAAATCATGCTAATATTAATTAAATAAACTCCAAGAAGTATTAATAGAGACAAGGGAAATATTTTGAAATTGTAAGAGTATCATTCTACTAGAAAAAATTAAATGGTTCTAAATGCGGTTTCTATTAAATGGTTAGGCTTCAAAATGCATAAAACAAAAATGGATAGGATTAAAAGGAAGACAGAGTAAATCCATAATCAAAGGGGCAGATTTAAACACAGCTTCCAAGGCAAGAAGAAAAAAAAAAAAAAAGAGATTATAGAAGTTCCAGAAAAAGACAATTAGATAATTAACTAGTTGTAACTAATTATTTTAAAGACTATTTTAATGTAACTTAACAGAATGCACATTTTCTTGAAGCACACATGGGTCATTCATCAACACGGACCTAACAAATATATAATTATTCAGAGTATTTACTAATCACTTGAAATCAATAACAAAAAAGAAAACTAAATGATGTCCAGCTGTGTGGAAATAAAACATTGTGGTCTATTTTTTTTTAATTTTTAAAAAAATGTTACTTATTTTTGAGAGAGGAAAAGAGAGAGAGAGAGCAAGCAAGGGAGGAGCAGGGAGAGAGAGGGAAACACAGAATCTGAAGCAGGCTCCAGACTCTGAGCTATTAGGACAGAGCCCGATGCGGGGCTTGAACCTACAAACCGTGAGATCATGACGTGAACTGAAGTTGGATCCTAACCTATTGAGCCACTTGGGTACCTCAAATAACGTAGCTTGAAATAATCCATTGTTCAAAGACGGAATCACGAAGAAAGTAAGAAATATTTTGCATTAGAAAATCATAATGAAATATATCAAAACTTGTAGAATAAATTTAAAATAGTGCTTAGAGGAAAAATTATAGTTGTAAATACACTTATTGGAAAATAAGTGTCTTGAGAAGCTAATTTTAAAAATGGTGAATCAAACCAAACTAGAAGAAAGAATTAAAGATAACAGTAGAAATTTAAAACAAAGAAAACAAAAGACGATAAGACAAAACAATAAAGCCAAGAGTTGATTCTTTAAACCAATTGATAAAATTATAGCAATACCAATCATGAACAAATAAAACACAAATTATAAATGACGTGAAAGAAAAAGGCAGTGTCAAGATACCACGCATTAAAAATACAATAGAAATATATGAATAATCTCACTCCATTAAATCTGATAATTTAGAAAGGCATAAACTTTTTGAAAAACAAAATCTACTAAAACTGAAAAAGAAAAGAAACGCTAGTCATATTTATTAAATAATTGAATCCAGTTTGAAAAATCTCCCCAAAAGAAATTTCCAGTCCCAGCTGACTATCCCACTGTATTTACCTCCAAATTAAATAAAGATCTACTGCCTAGCTTACATAAACCTTCCCCAACAATAGGAGAAAGGAGAATCCTTGATGATTCATTTTATGAGATTAAAATGTCTTGGGTCCTAAAACCTGGCAAGGAAATTATAAAAAAAGAAAATGTACAGACAATACCCAAAGATAGGTGCAAATATCATCAAACATAATAGTGATAAATCTTCCCAGAAATATAAAAAAAATATAACGTGACAAACCAAAGGGAATTTAGTTCATGATTGAGTGAACAATCATATTTTTTAAGTGATGGATTGATACATGGGGAGATAGATATTTATGTGATAAAGCAATTCTGGCAAAATCTAACAATTGTATAGTGTAGCTGGTAGGGATAGAGATAGTTCCTATAAAGTGATTTCAACTTACCTGTGTTTGCATCTTTTTGATAATATTTGAAAATTACAGAATTGTAAACATCAACCATTTAAATTCATCACTACATATAGGGAAACCTATATGAACAGAAAAGGCACTTGACCAAAAAGTATTATAAAGTTAAGAATAATAGGCAATGTTTTTAATTGGATAAAGAACATCTAACAAGAAAGAAAAAAAATTATCGAACAGCCTATATATGGATGAGTCGAAAGTTTTTCTTCTGAGATTAAAAATGTAATATAGATACAGGGAAAAAGACTGATGTGTAATATAATTACCTCTACTCCACATTGAACCAATGTCCTGGCCAGTACCATAGAGAAGTAAAAGTGATAATAATAGTGATAATAATTTGAAAGGAAGAAATAGATTTGTCAGTTTTTCAGACAATGTTATTATACATTAAAAACATTTACAATCTCCGTGTCTCGTTAGACAAGCACACTAAAAAGACTAATATAAAACATACAACTCTAAACGCTGGTGAGAATGTGGATCAACAGGAATTCCTACACTACTGAGAGGGGAGTTAAATGGTGTAACCAGCTTTTGACAATTGTTTTAAAGGTTTTTGTTGTTTGTTTTTTGTTTTTTGTTTTGTTTTTTGTTTTTTTTACCAAAGTTGAACGTATGCCAGCCCTATAACCCAGCGAAATGTACTCTAAATATATAATCAATAGAAATGGCTACATGTGATGTCAAAAGATGTACATAATGTCCTCGGCGGCATTATTCTTATAACCAATAGCTAAAACAACCCAAGTGCCACCACCATAGAATGGATGAAAACACTTGGCATATTCGCTTAACAGACTCTATAAAACAATGAAAATAAATCATAATTTAATTTTGAAGGGTCTTTTATGAAGACCATTAGAGTTGCTAATACTGCCAGTTTTTATTGTAGAACCCCAGAGCAGCATGCTTTCTTGCAGATTGGACCAATTGTTTAATCTTCCTGAGTGTTTAACAGGGAGTCAACGTTTGTATCTCATCTGCTAGATCCCCTGTGCCTTAGGGCACTGGGTTACAATAGCCATAGTTTTGGAAAATGTTTAAATTAAATTATGACTCCAATCTTTGGAGTATCCATCAAGCTTATAGTAATGCCTTTAACTATGCTTCTTACTCACAGAGCTATGACAGCCATATTTATTCTGTCCAATTTTGCCCCTGGTTGCAGCTAATTGGATGAAGCATGGCCATTTTACACAGGCTGGTCCAATCGAACCCTCCTACCTAACTAAACATTTCAATTTGGTAATACGAGTTTCTAATTAAGAGTTGAATAATGATACAAAATCTCTGGAGTTGTGGCTTTGCATTTGACTGTCCATAGACAAAGTATAAGAGAAATCAGGACTGCAAAAGCAAAGAATGAAGCTTACTACAAGCTTGATGGATACTCCAAAGATTGGCTACCTCACATGAAGCACCACCAACCCCAGGTAGCTTTAAAGCTTCCGTTAAAGGGGCTGATCCTTGTCCATGTTTAAACATTAGGGTGGAAGTAACATTTAAAAACTAGTAATAGTTGCATGTAATTTATAGCAATGTAAGCAGATATAAAAATATTAAGAGAATAAAAAACAAAGCAGTAGGTGCCTGAAGGAATGGGAAAAGTGTCTTAGAAGGTGAAAGAAAAAGTCAGATAAGGAAGTTGAGATTTCTAAAAATACCTATTTCATGAAGTTGCCCAGGGATAACCTTTCTTACATTGTACTATCTATAAGCCAAATGCCTTAAATTATAAATCAAGGAGGGTTAAAATTATATCATTATCTTCATACTATCCTGAATAAAAATGTGTGAGCCAAAAATACGTAAAAGACTAATGAAAATATCTACCACCAGTCCCCTAACATTTAAATCAAAGAATCAAGTTTATGAGAGGTACAACCCAATCCTGGCTGTGGGATAATTTATAGGTGAAGCAGTAATCTATAAGGCAACAGGGAAGGCCACCAAAAGGGGATTTATAAATTAAAATCAATATGTGAATTTCACTCTGAAGCCTATAGTAGTTAGTGCTGATTGCAGAGCTCTGTGAACGGCCTCTAAACCTGCTTTTACTCATAGATCACTACATTTTCCACCAACAGTTTAGAGACACT
The DNA here is from genome assembly GCA_030068075.1 of Paguma larvata. Lineage (NCBI taxonomy): Eukaryota > Metazoa > Chordata > Mammalia > Carnivora > Viverridae > Paguma > Paguma larvata. Next base: position 55,685,307 of record CM057832.1, read on the forward strand.
CTGTGCCTATGAATTCTAGGAGGCAAAGTTATTCTGTGAAAGACTAACTAACCTTGGAATATTTTGTAAAACACACACACACACACACACACACACACACACACGCACGCATGCACAGATAAATACCAGAGAGAAGAGAAATATTTTTAGTTCTTTAAATTTTTTTGTTTTTCGTTTTAAATTAAAGCATGGAAAAATTAAATAAGTGACCAGATGGATAAAAGCAACAGCCACCAAATAGGAATTTTTAAATAGGCATTTATTTATTTTGAGAAACAGCGTGTGTATGTGCTCTCATGCACGCATGCATAGGGAAGGAGCATAGAGAGGGAGAGAGAGAATCCCAAACAGAGGCTCCACACTGTCGGCTCAGTGCCAAATGAGGAGCTCAAACCCACAAACTGTGAGATCATGACCTGAGCCAAAATCAAGAGTCAGAAGCTTAATTGACTGGTGCCACCCAGGTATTTTCATACCTGACATGCAGGCTTGCTTTTAGTTTCACAAAAAGCAACACTGTGAAATGATTAAATGTATCTAACTCAGAATCTAGGTTTCCTAGACTTGAATGCAGGTTTCAAACAGTTAGGGTTTGGGCAAGTTTTTTAGCCTCTCCCTGCCTCTGTGTCTTCTGTAAAATGGGTGTGATTTGGCATACTACCTCTTTTCACCCACACTTAGTTTTCAGTCATAATCAATTTAACAATTTCTTGTCTAACTTTTCAGAAATATTTATGGATTTCAAACATTAAAATTCCTTTTTTTACACAAAGAGGATTGTGATATATGCCTTTGTGTTTTTACAATGGGATTAAAATCCCTCCATATCGGTATGATAGAATGCGATCATTGCTCTAAACAGGTGTATACTAATCCATTGTATGGATGAACCATCCTTTTTTAACCTCAGAATGGATATTGATTTGGTTACAATTTTTTGCCACTTGAAAAATGGATGGGAGGAAAAGTGGGAAATAGTTTTATACTTACCCAATTGTAAAGAATATAAGTACATCTGCATAATGAGTTCTTAGATATGGTATTGCTGGGTCAAGGGGCTAGGAGGTTTGAAATGAAAATCTCTTCTTCATATTTAAATTTTGTTATCTCCTGTTTCCTATAAAGTAAGGAACAAGATGATCATGTATATTTGAATTGTGTATAATATAAAAATGTCTAAGATTCTAGAAAGCTTCCTTTAGAATAAAATACTTAGAAGGTGTGTGATCTTTGCTGTTTATATAGTCCTTTTTCTCTTTCTCCTTGCTTTTAGTTATGTTCCCAGAATCTGCGCATTACTGGTGAGTGACAAATTATTGCCTAGCACAGTATCAGGTGAAAATTTCATACTTCTTAAATACTTACTAGTTCATTGACTAATTCAGCCTGGCAGTCTTTGAGGGGATGGATAATAAACAATAGCAGAAAATAATAAGTTATGTTATGGAAGAACTTTGGTAACAGAGCTAATACTTGTTTACATTTGAATTTTGCATTTTTCATGTGAAATGTTTCCAAAGACGTGTTACAAAAAAAGTCAATTTGTTAAGTGAAAGCATTTATCATGACTAATATGAAAACTTTATCCTGAAAATGAAGTCTTAGAGCTTTGTGTAAGTAAATAATCTTTAAGTCTCTTCTTGCCTTTCTTTCTCACTAAATTTATTGCCACTTTCTATAGGATTTTATTCTGTCAAGGTGTCCCTTTGCTTTTCCACACAGTTTTGACCATCTCTAAATCTTTATTTAAGTTTTTCTCCAGTGGCATCCTTTATCTACTAAGATAACCAACTCCTTTTATCTCCAGGCCTCTCAGATGAAGGGCTTAAAGAAAACTGGAGCAGGGGGCAAGCGGAACAGGATAGTACCTTCCTTTAGAGGACTTCAGTTTTTATTTTACTCTGCATTTTATGCATGTGAGGAAAAAAAAATCTAAAACATTCTAGGGTATTTCTCTTTCCCACCTCCTTTCTCCATTTGCCAAGTATTTTTATGTATTTCTTGGGACACAAATACACAGAATTGTTTCTTTGTTTCATAACTAATCTCCGTTAAAGTGTTTGAGATTACCACAAACAATGATCTATATCATTTCGAAATTGTTTGCTGAGTGCACATGAGGCTATAAGGACACAAATGAATGAATGGATTTGGTTTAGAGTCTCTTCTTTCTCCTCATCTTCCAAAGCTTATCTTACCTAGAAATAAAAATAAAAGAATTACCAACTTCTACTTCATCAGACTTAGTGTACTAATTATTACCTGTTTTATGGTAGAGAAATTAGGGGTTTCTTTATTTAGATTCCATCTACATATTATAGCTCAGTGAAAGGATGTGTGTAAGAAATATAAAATCTGAATTTAACTTAGCCTTTTCATGACTTACTGGGTGTGTGACATCTTGATAATTAATCTTTGAATTTCATTGACTGCATCTGTATTTACAAGGAATTTTCTAGTTTCTCTGAATCTTTAGTCCTATACCGTTAGTGTTATTTGTTGTTATGAAAAGACATAATGGGGATGAATTACCAGTTATGGAATTGAAAAAGCTAGTATTTGTCTAGGAAAACTAAAGAGATTAATTCATTTATTTCTTCTCCAGATGCAGTACAATTCACTTTTTCTTTTCAACCATTTTAACAAAAATATCAGGATAGCAAAGGATGGACAAATTCCTTTTTTAATTGTTAACATTCCATATTCTTTTCTGTGTTCGATTCTGAAGTACAGTCTATACTGAGAGCAATAAGGAAATTTTTATTTTTTCTTTTAACTAACCCCATCTGGAGACTTCCAGCTGAGATTACAATTTTCTAAGGCTAGAGGTAGATACTATCAATTACCAGCTGTTTCTTAGCTAGATAGTTTGAGTAGCTTTTAATGTCTTTAAATGCCAAATGATTGAAGATTAGTACTAATTATATGTAACATATTAAGCTACTGTAGATCACTAATGTTAATAGTGACTAGCAGCAATTTTTGAATTAAGCCAATATTTAGCACCTCATTAAATAAGTTTTTCACATCTTACTTGTAAGTTACAGATTTGACTTCAGTATCGTGAAGCAGTTTGGTGGCCTGGGAAGAAAATATAAACAAAACCCTTTAAATCTTTTTCCAAAACTGGTAAATGAATAAAGAAGCTAAACATTTTCATTAGTTATTGTGATGAAAAGATTACAAATTTTCTATGGTGAAACTAAACAGAAACATTAGAACAACTATTATTTACTAAATGTCTGTGTTTAACATTTGTAAGTTTTAGAGTTCATGCATGAGTTTCCAATTTAATTGGAAAGATAAAAGATATTTTTTTTAGATTTTTGAGCTCCCAGGATACAGTAAGAATGAATAAAAGACTTAGCAGCAACTCTGCATGCTTGAGCTGAGTGGAAGTGTCCAGGGAATGAACCAGGCTAGGTTGGATCCTGTAACCCTGCTGAGTGCCTAACACAGAAGGGCATTGTTTTACATAGATAATCTTATTTAATTATCAAAATACACTTTCATATTATCCTTGTTTCAAAAGAGTAAGAAGTAAGGCTCTGAAAGTTTTCCAAAAGTAAAACAACTTGTTTGGACAATTTAGTCCACAACCTACAGGCCTAAGATTGTATTTCCCTAAAATTGTAAAATGTGAATATCAAATACTTATCTAACGGAAAATTCATTTTTTTCTTAGATGTATGTAGGTGTTATAGGTAACCAGGAAATCATGTTGTAATTTAAAGGAATTAAATTTCTTATTCTTATGAACATATTGCAAAACCAAAGAGCAAAACAACTCTAGTTTAGAGTGGCTACTAAAATACAAACCCTGCCCTCTTTTGTAAACATTTTACTTTCAATGTCTTACCTTTGGAAACATGGTTTCCATTCTTATCAGTTTACTCATTTAATTTGGACTGTAGAGAAAAATTACTTTGACTGATGAATGGCAGCCTTGCCTGTCAACAAACCAGCTGGAACCAAACACTCAGCCCTCATCCCTCCCCATCCGTAGAGACTCCCTACAGACTGCTCATCTTGCCACAGGAACTGGGATCCTCAAAGTTTCTAGATTTGGGGAAGTTTTGTTCTGTTTTGTTCTGTTTTGTTTGTTTTGTTTTGTTTTTTTCCCCTAAGGTCCACCTGAATTAGCTGGCACATAGTCTCACACAGCTTGGTGCCTGAGCCTAAAATGCATATTCTCCATTCAAGACTTTTATTCATGAGCTATATAGAGAGAAGGGAGATGAGGTCCTTCTGATAGTGCAGGGTCTTACAGTTTTCCCACAGATTGACAAAGAAAGAAGGACCTTCGTACCCAGTAACCTTTCTGCCTCTGAATTCCCATGTCTATCAGTCGATACTCCTCATATTTGTGGAAGAGACTGGTAACAGGTAATGATTAGAGACTGTATACTTTCAGATCTTTCACACAAAATTCAAATGAAAATCCCATAGTGTATACACAAATAAAAATTGTGCTCTCTCAAATACTAAACATGGAGGTATGATGGCTTTATGCTCTAGAAGTTCTTTGGTCATCACTAAACCATCTCAATGTTTTCTTTGTACCCAGTGTGCAGTCGTTTGTCCTGGGATAAGACACAAAAGTACAATGTATATAAACATTTAAAATCTTAAAAATCTGGCTAAACTTTTAAATAAAATAAATTCTATAATCCTACTTTGACAGATATACTTCTATAATAACATGGAAGGCCAGATTTGGATTTAGAATTTTCTGACTCCTTAGATTACAGGTAGTTAACTGAAAATGTGATGAGGTCATATCCCTGGTCCTACCCAGATCTCTCCTGAGCTTAATCTTACACTGCAAGAGGCAGATTGTCATAGGAAAGTGTAACCTAATTTGCAGAAGTTCTCTTCAGCTGAAATAGGCCCTGAAGGAGCTGAGAGATAGATGTTGTTAGGCTACATGCCCTACAGGTAGGCTGTAATTTCTTCCCTGAAAAGAAATCTAAATTGTGCATTCTCACATCTACCTCAATGGCCAAGCCCTAAATATCCATCCCCCAATGACAGGAGCATACATATCTGGCTTTCATTATAAAGGAAAACAATGAGGAGGGAACTTTTTCTGGAATCCAGTTGCATGGTGCATACAGACAGTACCATGGCCTAAGTTTGTTGCTCTGCAGTATAATAAGTGAAGAGATGGCTCACATAACCTTCCTTTCTATGCATTCTGACATGAACCAAGAGATGCCACATATTCATTTCAATATTTTGCTTAAGAGCTATACCCAGTATGAGACACATGTTGTTTCAGGGCATGGAAGCCATTCAGTTATTATAACCAAAGGGAGGACAGGTATATCCAGGGGACAAAGGTATTTCACACATGGCCTATGATAGGAGGCTACATTTGTTGCAAGCAAGTAAGGGGAAAGGAGGATGAAGAGCAAAGAAAGGAAAACCAAGTCTATAGATTCTGGAAGTGCTGATAGAGCACAGCTTCTGGAAGGCACTAGCAGGCTGTCACAGACACTGGGCAGAATATTAGGGAAGTTATTGGACGAATGGCCAGGAGGAGACTGTGCCCGCTATAAGTGACACTGCCTACTTAGTCTGCTAGAAGCTGATGCTTGGAGTAATGTTTACTGTGAGTTAGATGGAAAAGTATTTCAAAAATCTGTGTGAAAGTAACATATAGGAAGCTAAGAACCATTATTAGAAAAAGGGAGGATTGGGGGGCCTGGGTGGGTCAGTAAGTTATTCTTCTGACTCTTGATTTTGGCTCAGGCCATGATCTCATGGTTCCTGAGACTGAGCCCTGAGTCAGGCTCGTGCTGACAGTGTGGAGCCTGCTTGGGATTCTCTCTCTCTGCCCCTCCTCTCTTTCTCTCTCTCTCTCTCTCTCAACATAAATAAACTTAAAAAAAAACAGAAAGAAAGAAAGAAAGAAAGAAAGAAAGAAAGAAGAGAAGAAGGAAGAAGAAGAAGGAAGAAGAAGAAGGAAGAAGAAGAAGAAGAAAGAAGAAGAAGAAGAAGAAGAAAGAAAGAAAGAAAGAAAGAAAGGGGGATTATCCGGAAGACACTTCAAGGATAAAAACGGGGTATCTGATTGGTTGAAAAAGACAAAAACTAGGAGCATCTAGAATGCTGAGTGTGGAAAGAATCCTGAGTTGGATTCCTTTCCAACGAAGATTTTTACCTGCTTTCCACCTAGAAAGCCACTATAGTTCTCAGATGTTTTGGAGAAAGATTTAGGAGAAGACAATAGGGGGAATAATCATTTATAACAATTTGTTAATACTTTCACCACTGAGTAAAAAGTAACATAAGAGACTAATTCCCCAACTTCAGACTTTATCCGATCAAAAGAAGACTAAATTTGGGTTGCCTGGGTGGCGCTGTTAGTTGAGTGTCTACCTCTTGATTTTGGCTCAGTCATGATCCCAGGGTTGTGGGATTGAGCCCCATCTCAGGCTCTGTGCTAAACATGGAGCCTGCTTAAGATTTTCTCTCTTCTTCTCCCTCTGCCTCTCCCAAGCTCAATCTAAAAACAAAAATAAAAATAAATAAATAAAAAGAAAAGAAAAGAAGTTGGAGGAGGAAGAGGAGGAGACAAGGACTAAGACTGAGATTAAGGATCCTGCCCTTCCTCTCCAAAAAGTTGCCAAAATAAGATCCTTGTTCCCCAGCTCACAAGATCTGTGATTGTTAAACGAACAACAAACAAACAAACAAACAAAAAACTGTTGGGTGCTTACCCAAAGGAAGAGGAATAAGAGGCAGAGTCTCTCTGATAGGACAGAGCACCGGGGTACAACAGCTGTGTGTGGGCATGAGCGTCAATCTGTATGAGGCTGAATGATCTGGGGATTCATGAACCTGATGACTGTTCTCATGAGTTCCAGCCTCCACCAATCACTGCTGCTGTTGTTCATCCTACACCATTTACTTAACAAATTTGTTATATAATTAAACAAATTTTTAAATCTGAGTATTTTCATCAGGCACATTCCTCTTAAATTATGAGCGTAACTTACAGAAATTTTCTAGTTCTATGCCTTCTTATATTAGCAATGACTTGCTAGCAATGAATTTTGGAATCCTAGTGGTTTTATGGTGCCATTCTCAAATCCAAGTCTGAAAGAATGACACTAACTTCAATATTTGACAGAATAAATCTGTTCCGCTGACAAGATTTATTTTGCATAAAATGACATAAGAACAGCATAGCCAAATGCTACAGTTGAAAGTCCTATTATTCATCTTTTGTTCCTCAGGAAGAAGTAAACAAAGTAACATCAATAGACAACCTTGAAGCTGTGTCTCAGGCATCCCAAAAAAAAACTTCCCTGCTTCTGATATCTTCCTCTGAGGTAAGCATCTTAAAATACCTAGGAACAACTTTCATTACCATGTAAGACAGTAAATCAAGACCTAACAAATGGATTCGGGGTTTAAAATTCTCAATACACCATCTCCAGGTAACTTGTCTTATGGCTCTTAAGTTTTGTGACCCAACCAGTTTCTAATTGTGTGAACTTATAGGCTCCTTAATACATTGTTCCTGTCACGAACCATTACACTGTGCTAGCATCAACTTGAGCCCCTCCTCTATTTTATGTTTTATACCTTTAACTCACATACCATTTAAATAAATAAAGTCATGGTTAATAAATGCTGAAAATCATTATTTTATTTCCTATTATATGAACATACAAATTCAATGGCCAGATAATTTTTAGAAGGGATAAGTCGATCTTTGGGTCTTCTCTTCTGTCTTTCACGGTTCTGCTACCATCTTGCCAATACGTCCCATTTTTGTGATGGCAACTGAATTGACTGACCAGTTGGAAAGAGCTTCAAGCTGCTTACATGCTGTGTCTCTCAAATATTTGGGATGTCAGGTGTCCTCTCCTTGTATCTTCCTTAGAGTCTTACTTTGCAAAACCTATCATATTATTGTATGACAATATTGTACTAATAGTTTCTAAATGATGAACTAGTTCGTATATTATTCGTGTAAGATAACAAAACACTAACTCTTAAGAATTAGGGTTGATACTAAGGCAGTTGGTGAAGCAAGTTGGGAAGGCTTGAAGAAGGGAAAAGCAATAATTTTTCTTAGTTGAAAATGACCCCAAGGTCAAGTGTGTACACACATCTCTACCTGCACCCAGTATTGCTTGAGCACGCCTGTCGCTCTGTACCCTTGAAAGCACAAGACATTTCAAATCTTAAGCTATACCACACGTAAGTTTTTGATTGATCTAAATTCTTCTTTCTGCCTACTCTGTATTCTACAACCCAACTTCACCTGAATGTCAATAGAATGATCTTAAAATGAACGAAACTGAGTTATTTCAGTCCTTTAAAGTCTATTAAGATACACTAAAAATTATCATAACTTATGCTATTTAAACTTCAAAAGCTCATAGAGTTGTACAAATGAGAATACAAATGAGAATAGTTTCGAAGGAGAGAAAATAGGCTGTCATTAATGAACACATCCCAATCAGAGTGGTGATCAGGTGCTGTCTAGCAAAGAGCAGCAAAATACAACCAAATAGTAATTTCTGCAGTGAAAAGAAGAGCTCTTGAGGTTATTATACACCGAAAATATCCCTTCTACAAGATGTTTCTTTCTTTTGCCCGTAGGAAAACAGGGAGAATCCACTAAACAAGAAGGGCAGTGCCTGTAGACACCAGGTTATTTATGAATGCCAATTATGGCCCAGAGCAGTTAATTTGATTTCTCCCATGCTTCACAAAGATTATAAGGTAAAGGAAATGTCTTTTATTTCAGTTTCTTAGAAAGAGATCTTCGCCGATCACAGCTCCCACAGTTATAAACATGGCATTAAACCTACGTGTTTCTTTGATGTTACTAAAGAAAATTGACATTTTACATATCACTTCATTAGACTGATGTTAATTAAATCATGGTGGTGATTTTTCATGCTTTTTTATTTCCTCAATTATTCCTTTAGGAGAGAGAAAAAAAAAACATCGTGAGTTAATTCATGCTTCTTAATTTACCCCCATAAAAATGATTTTTAAAAACTTCCGGATTTAAATTAATTAGCAACATTCACTTTATGAATAGTTTTGTTGTTTTTGTTTTGTTGGCAGTTTAGAACTTCACTCCAGGGTGATATTTTTAGAATTTTAAAGAATCTTTCATTCAAACTACTGATTTTCATGATCTTTAATAAGTCAGAAAACATAATTCAAAAGTAATAAAATGAATGAAAAAGAATGAATTTAGAGACGAAATTGATTTTTTTTATCCACCTTTGTCCTTGAAAGTACATCTGGACCATTATATGGTGATATTAATCAACACCCAGTTAGATCCCAAACCGGTTAAACCGTGTTTTTATGCTTTGTTATGGAAAGAGCAGAGAAGGGTCCCATTTTTCGTATATGACCCTACAGCATTATACTTTATAAGAAGGAGTCTTTCCCATTTTCAGTCTAAACAGCAATCTCTGCTTGCAGCTGTTCTATTTGAGTAACCTGATTAAAACTGAATGATAACTTTTTTCCAAGTCTTTACTGTATTTATGATTGCTACAGTAAATGGCCACAATCTTCTTTCTCAAAATAGGATATTTTCCCTGAAGAAGCTCAACATCTTTTAACTCTTAGTTTTGAAGACTTCTCTTTCCTAAGCTGTTAGTGGTGATTTTTTGATCAAAGCATCTTTTATAACCAATAGTTCACTTCATCATTAAACTAGCTAAATAAATGTTATATAGCTCTACCCATATAAAAAGACTGCATTAATGGTTTTGAGATGAAGGACATAAATAAATAGGGCACTGGGATCAAAATTGTTCCAGAAATATCTTTTCAAGACTTGTTCTCAGATGTCTATTTAAGAGATAATGTCCCTGGAAAGAAATATTGTCCATGGATAATGTTTTGCTGCTTACAAGTAAATATTGAGGTAAAGCCAAGACATGTATTTTTGAAGGAAAAAAAAAAAAACTTTCTACATCCTTAACAATGGGTGAAACAGGATTTCACTTTCTCAAGTATAAAGACAATTAAGGGCAAGACCTACATTTAAACATACATCGCAGATTTGCAAAGGAATTAAGGTTACTTAATCTATCCAAATATAACAATGTCTTTTATGGGTCCCTGACGGAAAATCATCCAGCTTCCTTAAAAAAGGTGCACAAATAAAAGTATATAGTTCCTGAAATAACCCATCCCATTATTACTTAATATTTTATTGATGACTTATTTTTTTTTTTTTTCTGATATAGACAGAGCGCAAGCAGAGGCAGGGCAGAGAGAGTGGGAGTCACAGAATCCGAAGGTGGTTCTAGGCTCTGAGCTGTCAGCACAGAACCCGATGCAGCGATCGAACACACAAACCATGAGATCATGACCTGAGCTGAAGAATTTGGACCCTTAACCGACTGAGTCACCCAGGTGCCCCACTGACTTTTTCGTCTAGGGGCAAAAAAATGCTTCCAAATACCACCTGACAGTGCTGGCAGGTCACATGCTTCCGTGAAGTTAACTGAGGTTAACTGCCAGTACTTTAATATGTCATCATCCCAGACTCCCCAAATTTGTCCTTCCAAAGCCAAAATTTCTCCATTTTCAAGTCTTGAACTGACATCCACCTTAATATTAGGCAGAATTGTATACTGTGTCAGGTTCAGGAAAATTCTTGCTTTGCTTGTCTTGATGCAGATTACAAGTGCAATTATGTTTTTAGCTGCCTTGCTCTATTTCTGTCAGCTGCTCGGTTAAGAGTAACACTGAAGTGTAATTCCCCTGAAATGTAATTGTTTTTGCTATTGGTATGTGTATGTGCATATTTAAGTATAAATACATATGTGTGCACACACATACACACATACGTTTTCCAAGGCTTTTTCAAATTAACTGCTGTTGAACAACGTCCCTTATCCTATGTCTTATGAAATTAAAACAAACAAAAATTGGACATTGCTCTTTAACTTTTGTTGTTGTTAAAAATGGTGAAATTATATTTTCAGTTACTATCAACTTGGAAAATGTGTATGTGTATACATATAATATATATATATGCACATATATATACATATATATATAGGAATTATATACACACATTTATATATATAAATTTATATATAAATATATTAAATTATATAAATTTATATATATACATTTATATATATAAATAATTTAATAATTATATATATTATTTATATGTATATATAAATCTACCTTTGAACCTAAGTTAGAGTCTTCTCAATTATCCAAATTCCTATTTTAGTCTACAAAGCAGCTTTACCATTGATTGACTTCTCTAATCCTCCTTCCCTTCTATGAGAAGATTCTTCTTTCAGTCACTGACATTCTAATTTCTGACTCTCCTTCCTGATTTCCTCTATTATAGTACATCCATTGCTGAGATGTTGGTAATATATCCCCAAATCTTTCTTTCAGCAAATTGCAAATATTTTTGAAAATCAGGGCACTATCATTGTACAAACAAACTGAACAATGCTGTAGGAGGCTTACATAAGGAATTATATATCATTTACTAAATTTGATGAAGAGTGTTAACAAGACCCATAGTCCAAACTGCATAGATTCAGTGAAATATTTTCGCATAAGACAATGAAAGACAAACAGAAACAGATTCTATCTTTGTTTTCCACCTGCAAGTAAAGTGACTTTGGGCAATAAACAATGTTTTAGAAGCTCATTTTCCCCAACTGTAAAATAAGGATAATTTTTTTTCCGGCTGGTGGTAAAGAGTTAAAAAAAAAAAAAGATTTCCATTTATTCTTTGCCTATTGTGTTTCAAACACTGTAGTAGTAATTTGTGTATATTTTAAACTTAATTTAATATTCGTAACATTTATGCATCTAAAATAGCTTATGTAAAAGTCTTAGCACTGAGTCTGACACACTAAATGTATTTAATGTATGTTTATGGCTTCTCCATTATTTTTATGTTAAAATTATAGAAAAATCTGCATGCTGTATTGCCCATTGAATTAAAATAACAATAATAAGAAGAAGAACAGTAATAGTAATCTCACTGATTTACATTATAATAATGTGCAAATACACAACAACACTAATTCTAAAATGAAGAGTTTGAACTATTCAAAAAGTTCCTTCCTATCTACTAACCTATTTAGTTTTTCAGGGAGGCTTAAAATATTTCCAAATATAAACCTGGCCAGTTTATGCTCAGAATACTTTGCAAAAATTTATTAGGGTCAATTTGCAAAATCCTGAAAAATTGCCTTAAAATTTTAACAAAAGTTTTAAAGAATGCTTCAAAATAATTGTTGAAAATACAACTTGTACTGAAAGGAAAATTGTGTGTCATGATAACATGTGCCTAGAAACAGTTTTGCATTTTATCTTCTTTGCTTGTCTAGCATACGATCTGCCAACCAACTTGTAGGCACTTAACACAATTTTGTGAAATTAACATCTTTAATGACAAAATAAAAGTCATAAAGCAATTAGGGACAATTGATAAAATAGGTAAAACAAAACCTAAATTTAGGTGCACTTTATACAGATGTGTGAAACTTGAAGTTATTTCTTACCAAATATAAGATGTCTTTAATAGATTAGGAAAAATCTTAGTTTAACCAAAGGTGATTTTTATTTTTAAAAAGAATTATAAACATGACCCAATTAATAAAAGGCTAATAATCCTCTATCTCCTGAATTTTTTGCAATTTTATCTTTTAATGTGAACATTTGCAAGATGGAGTGAAGAATAATGAAGACACCAGCTCCTGTCACTGCAGAGCCAGAGACACTGGGAAATATATTGAGTGATGGAGAATAAGTTGATATGCTGCAGCGAAACACAACCAGCTGCAGTCATGAGAAGATTGCTCCAAAGCTTTCAATGTCTGGGCTTTTTCTGACAACCCCTTACCTGGAAGCTTGATTGTCTTACTGTTTCCTATTGGCTTTAAACCTTCCCACACTTCCCTCCTTACCATGTTTGTTGAGGTTAGAAGACAAATCCAGAAGTAGGAACTGCTTCTCTGACATTGTAGCACTCAGTAAAATGATAGCTTACATGCTTTCGTTCTCTCAAAAAAATATATATATATATATGAATATATATATATGTGTGTGTTACGAGACACACACTGTGTTGGGCACTGCAGTGTGAGAACTTAAGATGGATATTACTCGTTCTCAAAGGGTTCATGATCTTTTGGGACAGAATGGCAAATATAGCAACAACAATGCAGCTTGATACTACAAATGTCATATAAAGATTTCTGGAAAGTAAAGCCAGAGAGTCTGGGAAAACATAAAAGCATCTAAGAAGAAGGAAAAGAAAATGTCCTATGTGAAGTCCAGATGCATGTACAATTTCTTCAGGTGAAGGGCAGAGTAATGTAGGAGTAAGAGAGAACTTATACTCTTAATGGAATTTGCAATTTCTAGAGTGTAGAGAGTAAATTAGAAATGATGCATGAGAAATAAGCATTGTCCATAGCATGAAATACTCTGTAGCTTGACTTTTTTCTGACTACAATAGGGAGTCATTGTTATATGGCTTTTTTTTAGCCAGTAGAAAAGTAGGATTATTCATTAGGAAAACCAAATAACCATTGTATAGTTTCCTACAATAGGACGAAGTAAGATAATTATAGATTTTTATGAAGCACTTTGTGATATTCTACTATTGGTTATATACATAGACAAAAATTTAATTTATTCTTCATAATTACCCTTCAATGCAGCTATTAGTTTTATCACTCAAAAAACTACTGCCTAAGGTTATACATCTCGTAAGTGACAAAGCAGGATTCTCACCCAGGAGTGTCTGATACCCAAGTTCACACTTTTTCCTATGCATTGTACCATTTCAATTTCAATTCAACAATTGCCTAATACTAAGAAATTAAAGAAGTAATTTTTAACAGCCTCCAAATAAATTTGTCCCAATACTGATGAACAGACTAAAGATAAGATATACCCATCAATGGATAGATTAATCATAAAGTTCAAGCTGAGAAAAAATTTGAGTTTATCCGATGTATGGATCTTCTAATAAATATCTTGTCAAGTGATGCCTCAGGCTATTTTTACTCTAAGTGTGGTCCATGAAACACCAGCGTCTGAGTCACATATGCTATTTATTAAAGCAGGTTTCCGAGCTCCATGCTGAACTGAGGGCATGGTACAGAATCTTTGATGATAATCTCCATTCTAACAAGGGTTCCAGATGATTTTTATGCTCAATGAATGTTGAGACACTCTGTCATAAGACCTAGAAAATATATTTAACCAGTTTATCTATACAGAAGAAAAGGAATAGGCAAAAATAATTTATGTTATGCAAACAAACTTAAAGTCACATATCACAATTTGGGGATTTTACTTTTTTCATGTTTAAAAGGCTTGGTAGAAAAAATGGAAGATATTAAAGTAAGTTAAATGACAGCAAATTATAGTTTGAGAAGTAAACACCTTTGGAATGTGTTCCTACATTGAAAATAACTGAAATGCTTTCTACATTGAAGTTTAGGGATAATTAAGCCTCTTACTCCAAATAATCTATTTGATTTAGTTTCCTTGTTTTTTTTTTCCATTAAAATAGCTGTTCTGAAGATTACTAAGTAATGCTTATTTTATTAGTGTGTGAATGGGCTAAATAGATGAGAATTATTGCAAAAGTAGAAGTGATATAATAAAGAATAAATAGATACTGAAAAATTCAAAATATTTCCTGAACAATTCCCTTCCCTGCCCTTCCAGTATCGCATATGGGTACATAGATGTGACCATAGTGATATAGTTCTACATTTAATGTTTTAAAGTATTGAGAGTTGTATCAATTTTGGCATGTTAGCTATTAAGTTCATTTTTTACATGATATTAAAGTTCTGAGACAGTCAACTTACATAGGAAATGTGCAGGCCTCTGTGATTTTCTCAGTGTAGCTATCTTTGACCTGCTCAAATCTTGTCTTGTCTGAGCCCAAATGATAGCATGCAGAAGTTTCTTTTGCAAATGGTGGCTATCTGTTTTTTCTTTCCATCATATATTTTTTAACCAATTATTTACTCTGTAAGCATTTTTGAAGAATCTACCTTTATAATCTCCTCCGAAGGTTAATGAGTTTGCTAGATATTCAAGTAAAAATAAAATTTATGTATAGTGAGAAGTGCATTTTCTGCCTCTCCGTATGCCCCTCTTGAAATTGGGGGAAGCAGAATAGCAAAGACACTATATTCTGGATGTCAGAGCCTCAGGTGTTCTACCCTATGGAAGCTCAGAGTATTTCAGGGTGTGAATAGATCCTATATGTTCTATGAAACGATAACATTTGAATCCATAAAAAAAGGAGAGTTAGTTTGAGGAACTTAGGTATCAATTTGAAGCTGCATCTTCTACCAAGTTACCTTGGAGCTCCAAGGGCACTGCAGATTTGCAGTCAGAGCTACAACTTCTTCAAGAATGTATTTGACAGAAATTGCAGGAGGATGAGTTTAACACAGAGAACTCAGTCAGTTATTTATTTTACATTTAGAAATCAACCTTCCAAGCAGACCAGCTTTTGAAAATATTTGTATCATAAATTATCTCAAGTGTCCTATAGTTCCTTCTTGTAGTGATGCTTTCCCAAGTCATTTGTTATTCAGAAATTTCACTGGTGCATTCTATTAGCAATAATTTATGTTTGCCAATGAAACCTGAAGGGACAACTTGACACCTTGACATTTAATGCTGTGGTGAGGTAAAGTAAATTGGTGGTTTCATACTGCCTGTGCACTACAATAATTTATGCGGCTTTTGCACATATTGAACAATAACATTTGAATCTATAAACAAACCTAAGAAACAATAGCGTAGAGGAACTCAGTCAATAACATGTATCTCACTGAGTTATCACCTCACAACTAAAAATACATATAGATGGCCAGATCAATTTCCATAGGTAGCTTAGTCTTTTCAAGTCTCTGGCTAAGCTGAGAGTAACTTCAGAGTGGATATAAAAAAGCTGGCTTGACCCATTAATTAATATTTTCAAAGTTTTGAATTGTAGAGTTCTGTTTACAAAAGCTTTGTATGTAATTTGCATACAATGTTTAACTTGGGAGTCTTTTGAGTGACTGGTTAAAATATTTAGATCAATTCCATTATTAAAGAGTAATAACAGGAAAGGAATCATATCTTCCATGTTCTCATATATGAGACATTTCTCATACATGAATATTATACATAATATAAATAATATAAATTTAAATAATATGTTTTTTTAAAATATATACATAAATTTCATCTCTAACTTCATTAAAGAACATAACCAGTAGATATTATGATAAATTTATGTTAGCAGAGTTGTGGATCCTCAACTCCTACAACAGCAGCAAGTGTGTTTATTCCAACACATTTTCTTCTTCACAACAACTCATTGTACTTGAGGCTTAAAAGGGATAAAATAACAAACTCATATAAATCTCTGAAGGATACAAATAGATTTTCTTCTTTGCTACCTAGAAAAAGCAAGAATGACTTCCGTTGCATCAGGAATGAAAAGTAGATCCAAAACATTGTTTTTAAGGGTACATTTAGAATTGTCCATTTTCTCAATGATTTCTCACGTTAACCAGTCTCCTCTCAAGAAAACTGCATCTCAAAACATGAAGTTTTCACTCTAAGGCTTCTCGAATATATAAAAGTACCCAGGCATATTAGGCTATTTCTTTGTGAGACAATAATTCACATAGGTTCATAAAAGAGAAGGAAACTGCCAAAAAATAATTTTAATATATTAGCTCTCCAAGCCTGGTATTGTAGAGGCAGAAAATAACAGCATTCTCCATTTTAAATTTGGCTCTGGTCACTGCCAGGACTCTAACTGCAGCACTATCTTTTCGCTAGTGAGCCTCAAGGATAAGCTGAGGTCACTGAATATCACTTACAATTCAGACAGTTTGAGATGCTGCTGAACAATGTGATACTGCCACATTCTTCCAGCATCTTATTTTGTGAATCCTGACGTTGCAACTTTGGAGGCATATTGGTTGGAAGAGTTCATTCTTCACATTTTCTTTTAGTTCATACTACATCTAAATACTGATCACTCGTGAAGGTACTGCCCCCCCCAATTCCAAAGCTTCATAATACCTTTCAAAGCTAACATCAGATAAAAGAACATAAGGCAGAAAAGGACCACAATTACTTAATAATCACAGCTGATTTTTTAATCGTAGTTTTCAAAATCTAAGCATTATGTATTTATATATTTTAAATCAGAATCTAAATCAGAATTTTAACCTATTTTGGAAATTTTGTATAACTAGAGAAGGAACCATGGAAAAAAACTTGGGTTCCACAAATAGATTGATAACTTTTCCTTAATGCAAAAATAGGATATGTGTAGCTCATAAATACCATATGTTGCATTTAGAAGGGAAGAGAGACACAGAGAGAGAGACAGACAGACAGACACACACACACACACACAAATGAAAATAAATCTTCCATATAGGAAAGAGGATCTTTAGGGAAAATTTATAGAGATCCTCAGGATTTAAACATATATATGTTGATTTAAAAGTATACCATGGAACCCATTATAGTAGCTTTAAAATGCTTCCTAAGGAATATGTATAATAAATGATTCTCAGAATTAATCAGCAGTTAACTAAAGCCATCATATACATGCTTTACATTAAAAGCCCATACAACTGTTTATCGTGATTATTATATGAGATTTTATGTAAACAAATGTCTAAGAAGCAAAAAGTAACATTTCCTCAAAAATTTAAGTCAGAGACATTAATGATATTCTTTCTACTAACCACTAATATCCCAAAGAACTTTCAGAATATCTATAAATACAAAAAGAATGAGAAGATAGGTTTAGAGTAAATGGTTAGAATGGGTGTGTGTGTGTGTGTGTGTGTGTGTGTGTGTGTGTGTGTGTGTGTAGAAAGAGAGATAGGGAAATAAAATTCAGAGAGAGAAGAGAGGGAGGGAGAAAGGAGCATGTGTATATTTGTGTATGTTCTTATTAAGGATGTTCGATCAAGGTACTTTCTATAGGAAATATTTTACTGTACTGTTTTCTTCCACTGCACTCAATGACTTTCAACAAGTGTAATAAATTCTTCCATCCTAAAATGCAGATGGGATCTGTAAAGGGCTAGGTACAAAAGAAACATAAAGATTCTCTAGCCTTTTTCGCCAGCAAGTCTGGAGGATCATGGTTGATAACAACTACCATAATTATAGCTACCCTTCTTACGCTTGAGCAGCAAGGACGTATTGGGGGCTCATCTAGACATTACATGCAGCCACCGTAATCTTCACAACAGCTTTGCAAGAAAAGTGTTATCATTCCCATATTAGAAACGAGGAGACTAATGCTCAAAAAGGTAAAGTAGCTTTTCCAGAGCACATGACAAATAAGTAACAGTTGGGCTTTGCATTAAGGTTTTACTGCCTCTGCCAGTCGATTCAATCCACACAGCAGTAGCAGGAGGAGAATTTGAATATCCTACATTACATTACCATGGGGTGTTTTTGGATTTTTTTTTTCTGTTACGACATGCTGATCAATGGCACTGCCATTCAGAAAATATAAGGATGAGATTAGCAGCCATGATGTAAACAAAATTATCACTCGCTCTTCTTGTCTGCTACAAAAGTCGTCTCCATATAGGTGGCATTCTCTGTCATTTTTCCAGCCCATGCAGGACTTACTGGGTTTTTTTCCCTTAAAATTCTTAAGATTTAAGCATAAGTCTGATATCTTAAAACTAATAGGTACTTGAGGAAGCGATGGTCATAGGAAAAATTAAAACCTATGTTGGAATAAAGAAAAACATCAAAATAGTGGTAGTGGTTATAGAAAAGCTACTTATTGGAGAAGGTGACAGGGCAAAGTACAAAAAGATGATATGATGCAAATTCTTTAGTGCAGAGGAGAGGATAGTTTATATTTACATTATTAAATGATAATTTTTATTTCTACAGTGACCCTTTAAATTCTCAGACTGTGTTTATGAATGAAATACTAAAGAAAAATAACACCCTTAGAGGTTTTTGTTTTAAATATATTATTGAGTTACAAGAAATTCTTTGATAACTATCCCAGGTATATCTAAAGACATTGTTAATTAAACTTTGGTGACTTTGAATGCTAAAGAATGGAAAACTCCATTGTTCCTATTACTTACTAATAAAGAAAATGTATGATGCTAATATTGTTGGTTACTGATCATTTTCAAGTACCTAAATCAATGGATGAGGTCCATATAAACAATGATTATAAATTCAGAGCTGGTGTAAAGATCTGCTCATGTCAACAGGTAATATTTAATTTTGCATAAGCCTGCCAATTGTAATGCACTGTTGGTCTGTGTTTTCACATTGCAAAAGCAAGATTATATATAGCTATATTGATGAAAATGGGAAGAAAAGAATTTGAGGGCAGTGGTTCATGGTCATAAAAGTTGCAGAATTAATAGCAATAGCTAGAGCCAAAACTGTAACAACTTCCCCTAGTGCATCAGGAAAATAAAACAATACCTTTTCCAGTCAAGGGTTTCTACCATGTGAAGATAAATGGCTATAATATTATTCAGCACTTTCAACCAAAGATCACAAGGTATTTTAGAAACAAGTATGTCATGGTCTCCAAATGAAATAAAAACATGGATTCATGATGAGGTGAAAAACCTAAATAGAATAAGATGTTCTATTTTATAAAGTTATAATCCAAGTACCAGAACCTCTGGTCCATAGAACAGTTTCTTTATAACTACATTTGAAATAGTTACACTTTTGTTAAGTCACTATATTGCACAGAATATTATAGCATATTTTATTTGGAAAGTTAATAAATATATTTAAAAATGATGTGTAGTTGAATAAGAAAGATACAAGAAGTATTTATTCCATGATTATTTGATCCAATTTTTAAAAGAAATAATATCTATATGTGTGTATGCATATACATAAATGCATGTACATATGGTGTAGAAATTTATTCACAATATGTTAGCAGTAGTTATCTCTGATAAGTAGAATAATAGGTGAGTTATGAAAATATACTTTTACTAATCACATTTGAAACATTTTACATATTGCTTTATAATAGAGAAATAACAAAGCACAGATAATATTTATAACATGGTTGTATTTAAAACAATTTTAAAGAATTGTTTTGCTTAGCAATCCATAAATAATAGAGAGCCACAAGTTCTTTAGATCTTATGATTTCACTTGTATTAAAACTATAGCTGTATCATAGAATATACTGGTTAAAGAGTTTTAAATGTTTCTAATGTGTTGCTGATATCTTTACATATCAAATTCTATTTTCCATTTATCTGACACAATCTTAGTGCTATGATTCTATAATTCTCATCCTATTGTCCATTTCTAAATGCCATCTACCTTTTCTGGAAGTTCATAAATTAAATCATAAGAAATTCCTAGAGCATCTCTATGTGTCAAACACACAGTAGAGGTATTACATGAATCATTCTACTAATTTCCATAAAAACTCTGTGAGACATTAGTGCTTCCATTTTGTAGATAAGGTAAACTTACATTTGAAGAAGTTAAGATAGAATCCCAAGGTCAAACACCTAGAAAATATCAAACAAGGTTTAAAACCAGATCTATCTAAATCCAAAGTCAACACTTCTACTGCAACATTAAAAGTTCCATAAGGAGTTAGAGAGATAATGCATCCATATGAACTTTGAAAACTTATTTAGAAGCATTCATATACTTTTATGGTTTTAACATACCACATGGTTAATTTCAAATCTTCTGAGATTTCCCCCTGACTCCATAGAACTTGAATTTTTAACCACCTCACTGGCCACGCCATTAACAATGCAAACATTTGGCAGAACTCCATGACTATAAGTGTCTCATGTTAATGCTTTTTAATATAGTTCAGATAATAAAAGGAACTCACGATTTACACATAAAAAGAAAGTATTTTGTATGTAATTCCATAATATCTACCTACCTACCTACTCTTGCTAGAGAGCATATACATGAGCTTTATAATCAGTTTTACAGAAGGTTTACAGAGACAGCAGTTTCTAACCAAAGCTTTATCTACCTATATGTTAAGCAGTGCAAGATATTTCTTCTTTTCAGTCAGACAGAATCCTTCAGAGGTTTCCAGCTATGGCTTTCCATTTTATTTATCCATTTACCACCTGCCTGAATTCTGCACCTTTGTTCATATTCCTGGGGATGTATTTGTATTTGTACCTTCTTCAGATGCCATTTCCTCCCTCTCCCACCAGCTCGCCCCACCAACTTTCTATGTTCTTATCCTTGTGGTTTTTAACCATCCTTAGCTGATGCTTTGTAATGAGAGGACCAGTACAATTCAAACTGTACCAGTTTAGGGTTCCAAGATCACCATGTGTTTCATACTCCAGTCTTCCTGAACTTAAATTTGAACCTAGGAATGATAAGCCTTAGAGTAGATCTGAAAGACGGTTGGCGTGGCTTCCAGGGAGGTCTGGGAAACTGTTCCTGGCACTAATGCCATAGCTCTGCGTTCAGGAAATTATCATAACCTACTGTTTCAGTTTTATATTGTGAAGGATGAAAGTGTTAATTGAATCCTTTGCTCAGGTCTGACTGTACTGAATCTCACGTTAGTTATGTTTTGTGTTGTATAACTGAGATTGATGAAAAGCATGAGTCTTGATGTGGTGGTTCCCAGCAAATATCCATAGAAGCCTGCTTGTACTCCTGCATGACAAGGCTTTCAGGGGACAGTTGAGCTTCCTAAATATTAGAGATTATCTTCATTCATTCAGACATTGCTATGCTGAACTGTGAATGCCACAATGAGGATTTCAGGGGTCCACATCATGCATCTTTGAGTCTGTTTTGAGAAATGCTGCTAATCTCTCTTCCCTTTTTCTGACAGGTATGAACATTTTTGTCCTTTTTTTATGCAAATAATCTTGTACTTTACCCAAGTAATTCTTAGTTTAAACTTTACACTAAGTTGAGCTTATTCTTAACATTTATCAAAACAGTACTCTACCACTGGATTTGATTGACAAAGTCTCAGAATCATTATCATAAAATTCTGGAGGGAAAGTGCTAGGATAGTGAAGGGGAAGATGATGGTTCAGTGATGCCAAAATTGTTCCACTGACCCTGACGGTTGAAGATGACTAGGGCCTTGAAATGTATTAAAGGAAGTAGAGTTTTTCAGTGGACCATAAATGCCTTATCCCAAAATTCTGGGAGTATGACCCCCTGTTAGATTCTAAACTTTTGCAATAGTCTGCTTTTAGTAATATTGTTGTAAAAACAACTTATGCCAACAAGGAGAGCTGATGTGGCATAGATGCAATTGCAGGATGCGGCAGCTTATTAATAGTAATCCCTGAGTATCATGGAAAGAGGATACCAGGGTACACAGTGTCTTGGAGGAACATAGGGATTCAGGGACAGTGAGACAGACAAACCAAGGTTCAGAAAAGGTATATAACTTTCCCAGTATCAAAAACTTGGTAATGGTATAGCCAGATTTAGAATCCTTGTTTCTTGACTTCCAGAAGAGTGTTCTTTCCAATCCTCTATTCTTATCTTGACACTGCTGTCCAAGGTAAAGGTATTCCTAAGGGAAGGCACATTCCAATGTTTTGCCTTCTACCTCTCTTAATTTTTTTTTTCCATCTGCATTTCATTCCTTCTGCTTCCTTGTCATTTCACTATATCCAATTCAACTTCTCTGAGCACAGAGGTTTAAATCTTAAAACCTGACTACCAACCTCTGACATCTGTCCTCATAAGTTTCCAGGATTCATTTTGCTTTCCTTACTTTTTAGCCCAAAGTACTTGAAGTATAGTTCATGATTTATGGCCCTGTTGCTGTATTAAACAGTGAAATGTTGGCTCTAGCCCAGTTCATTTGTGTGTGTGTGTGTGTGTGTGTGTGTGTGTGTGTAAACATATATTACACACAATATCACTAGGAATTTCTTGGAATTGGAAATGTACAATCAGTCACACTATGGTTACATGGAACTAGGACTTATTAAAAAGCTGTGGGTCTCTAGTGGCACCTGGGTGGCTCAGTTGGTTAGATGACTGACTTTGGTTCAGTTCATGATCTTGAGGTTCGGGAGTTCAGGGCCCTGTGTCTGTGCTGACAGCTCAGAGCCTGGAGCCTGCTGCAGATTCTGTATCTTCCTCTCTCTCTGCCCCTCCCCTGCTTGTGCTCGCTCTCTCTCGCTCTCGCTCTCTCTCTCTCTCAGAAGTAAGCATTAAAAAAAGCTGTGTGTCTCTAAATTTCAAGTATTGTTTATAGTGTTCATACACAGAGAACATATTCTTGTATGATGCATAATATTGCTCATTACAGGCAAGGGAAGTACTAAGTACATCATTACTGTTGGCTTAAACAGTTGCAACTTTGACAAAAGTATAAGTATATAGAAGATGTCACAGGCTCAATAGTGGGCTCAGAGTTGGCATCTTTGCTTGACTTCTTCTGAAGCTGCTTATCTTATCCATATTACCAACATTATTGGGTATATAATTTTTTTTGGTATTTGACATATCTCTTGAAGGTAAGGGCCATAATACAGCTGTAGGTTGACTATAATATACTAAATGTCATAAAGACAAGAGGTTTTACGTTCTATTTTTCTGCTTTAGAAAAATTAAACTAATGTATGGTTAGGGCCTGGCAGAAACTACAATAACATGATTGAAATTTGGGTTGTTCATCAATATAAACTCCAAACTTATATACCAGCAGATCAAAGAATGCATTTCATAGGACATAAAGGATAGGACCAAACCAAAAAATACAAATCTTAATTATCCTTTCTCGCACCAAAAATTCCAAAAGTAACATGGCTAAAATAAAAAATTAGTGTTCCACACAGAAGTTCCTGGCTAGAGAGCTGAATTCTAGTTAGCAAAGCCATTTTTTTCTTTCTTTTTTTTTCTTTTTTTTTATTGTCAAATTGGTTTCCATACAATGCCTAGTGCTCATCCCAACCCGTGTCCTGCTCATTACCTGTCACCCACTCTCCCCCTTCCCATACCCTCCTCAACCTTCAGTTTGTTCCTGGTATATAAGAGTCTCTTATGTTTTGTCTCCCTCTCTGTGTCTTTTTTCTTTCCCCTCTTCCCCTCCCACCTACTTTTCTGTTAAGGCTCACAAAGTCTACCTATGTGTGGAAACATATGGTATCTGTCTTTCTCTGACTGACTTATTTCACTCAGCATAATTCCCTCCAGTTTCATCCATATTGCCACACATGGCCAGATTTCATTCTTTCTCATTGCTGCGTAGTATTCCATTGTATATATATACCACATCTTCTTTATCCATTCATCAGTTGATGGACACTTAGTCTCTTTCCATGATTTGGCTATTAACGAAAGTGTTGCTATACACATCGGGGTACACATACCCCTATGCATCAGCACTCGTGTATCTCTTGGGCAGATTCCTAGCAGTGCTATTGCTGGGTCATAAGGTAGTTCTATTTTCATTTTTTTGAGGAAACTCCACACTGTTTTTCAGAGCGGCTGCACTGGTTTGCATTCCTACCAACAATGCAAGAGGATGCATGTTTCTCCACATCCTTGCCATCGTCTATAGTTTCCTGATTTGTTCATTTTAGCACTCTGACTGGCGTGAGGTGGTATCTCAGTGTGGTTTTGATTAGTATTTTCCTGATGCTGAGTGACATTGAGCATTGTCTCATGTGTCTGTTGGCCATCTGGATCTTCTTTGTAGAAGTGCCCATTCATATCTTCCGTCCATTTCTTCACTGGATTATTCATTTTTCAGGTGTGGAATTTGGTAAGTTCTTTATAGATTTTGGATACCAGTCCTTTATCTGATATGTCATTTACAATTATCCTTTCCCATTTCGTTGGGTGCGTATTAGTTTTGTTGGTTGTTTCCTTTGACGTGCAGAAGCTTTTTATCTTGATGAGGTCCCAATAGTTCATTTTTGCTTTTAATTCCCTCGCCTTTGGAGGTGTGTCAAGAAATTGGTGAGGCTCAGGTCAGAGAGGTTTTTTTTTCCTGCTTTTCTTCTCTAGGATTTTGA
The DNA here is from genome assembly GCA_030068075.1 of Paguma larvata. Classification (NCBI taxonomy): domain Eukaryota; kingdom Metazoa; phylum Chordata; class Mammalia; order Carnivora; family Viverridae; genus Paguma; species Paguma larvata. Next base: position 55,710,356 of record CM057832.1, read on the forward strand.
TGGTTTCCTGTCTCACATTCAGGGTCGTTCATCCATTTAGAGTTTATTTTTGTGAGTGGTGTAAGGAAGTGGTCTAGTTTCATTCTTCTGCATGTTGCTGTCCAGTTCTCCCAGCACCATTTATTAAAGAGGCTGTCTTTTTTCCATTGGATGCTCTTTACTGCTTTGTCAAAGATTAGTTGGCCATATGTTTGCAGGTCTGAGTTTTCTATTCTATTTCATTGGTCTATGTGTCTGTTTTTGTGTCAATACCATACCGTCTTGATGATTACTGCTTTGTAGTAGAGGTTAAAGTCTCGGATTGTGATGTCTCCCACCTTGGTTTTATTCTTCAGTATTACTTTGGTTATTCAGGATCTTTTGTGGTTCCTTACAAATTTTAAGATTGTTTGCTCTAGCAAGATCACTGCTTCCTTTGGACGCTTTCTAGATTTCACATTCTATTCCTTGTAGATTCCAACACCTTTCCTCCCAGACTCTTGGGGTTGAGAGTCATTTGGATTTGGTCCTCCTTACTTTGAAAGACACGGGGAATACTGGGTTCCCCTACTTCTCCACCATCTTGGACCTAGTAAAGCCATTTATGAGACTTGGTTCTGCATCAGTTAGAAAAAGGCATACCTGTTACAACACCTGTGAGATGTGTGTATCATTTTGCAATTATTCCTATGGAGGGAATGCTCAGTAATTCACACAAAGGAATGATATTTGCTGGCAGCACCTTTGATAAGGTGAGAATTTAGACATAGTCAATGTATTTCTTCAACAATCATTTTAGTCCTTCTTTCTCATATGCAGGTGCTAGAAGAGTTTAAATGCCAATTTTATATCACTCTAGTAACATGATCACAAGTTAGGATTTTACACTGTGTTATATCAAGTCTGAACTTTAGTTTTAATATGTTTTGTATTTAACATATCCCACTCTCCAGATAAGCCCAGGCCAACATATTTTCAAAATAATTATTTAAAACAAACATAAAAATATAAAGACTAATATAACAAACGGTCATGTATTCACCTCTTCCAGTAAACAAAAAAGGCTATTTTTTGATATATTTATTTTCAATGCATTTTTTTTTAGATACTGAAGTTGAAATCCTTACATTTACGTACCAAGTTCCATTCCTCTCCATCGCCAGACACAATGACCATTAATTGGATCTGTAACTCAACCTTATTTACATACTCTTAGTATTGGTATATAAATGACTTTATATTTACAAAAACCCTATGCTTGCAGATTACACACATGCAAATTCCTGTAACTTCTTTCTTCTCCATTTTTTTGAGATTGGTAAGATCTAATCCATTTATTTTAAGTGATGTATCCCATGTATGGTATACAAATATAGTATAATCATTTTTTTTCACTTTGCTCTTTATTATCCATCCTCTGTGTCTCACATTTTCAAATAATGATTTAGTGAACACCTTTGTACCTATCCCTCACTTATGTTAAAATTTCCTCGGGAATGAGATTTCTGAGTTTCATGGCTGTATAGATTTTATTTATTTATTTTTATTTTTTTTTTGGTATATATCCAGTTGCTCTTTAAAGAAATGATTCTAATTTTTTCTTCCACTGGACTTGTATAGAAAGTCTGCTTCCCTACTTTCTTTGCCAATTGATATTGTCAGGCTTTGGGACGTTTCCTGACTGATAAATGTGAAAGGTTATCTCATTGTTACTTGGAAATGTATTGTACTGATTACTGGGGAGTTTGAGAGTATAGATTTCTTGGCCGTTTCTTCTTCTTTGAGTTGTTTATGTCCATTTATATTTATTTTGCTGCTGTTTTTTTTCTATTTGATTTGCCTTCCTCGTATATAAAGGATTTATTTATGTATCATGTTAACTAAAACTTTATAGACATTGTATGTATTTTCCCCAAGTCTGAATTTTATGACTTTTGTAATAAAGATTTTAATTTTGATAGTTTCACTATTCTTATTTCTAAATGTGTCTTTCATATTTTTCTTTCTATAGAGGCCAGAAGGATGTTCATCTATTATTCTATCCTATCATTTTGTAATGTGTTGATTTTTTACATTTGTAATTTTGGTACATTTGTAGTTTCTGCTTCTAAATGGAAAGGTGATTGTTTTAGCCTTTTCCTTCCTCATCTGTAAAGAGTCTCCATCTTGTGTCAAGACTCCACACATCAGTAAATTCCTGTTATCCAACTTGTATATAGTTTCTTACATTAGCACCACCTGTTTATTAGAGTAAAATTGCATATATAGTTACATTTAAAATGGAAAACAACACCTGAATTATGCTTATACTATGCCATTATTGAGTATTTATGATAACAATTTCACTCTATTACTTTGTGTTTTTTGATATGTGCTTTTAAATTTTGTATATAAAATATGCTGAAAGGCTAATGCATATTAAAACGATAGAGAAACGAAGCGTGTTAGAGAAAACTTTTGCAAAAACAAAAACAAAAACAACAAAAATTTCCTATTTGGTGTCTCTGTCTCTTTGAAAATTAAATTATAGCATATTCATATACTCTTCATGGGACACTGTAGGTCATTAAAATGAGTAGATTAGACTTTATCAACCTCAAAACTCTAGTATACCATAAGGCAAGAGTGCATTACCAAAGTTACCAAAGAACTACAACATCTTGGGCACATGAAATATACCTCAAAAATTTTTAATACTATGTCAACACTTCCTTTTTTTCTAGTTAACTTACATCAAAGGTTTTCTTTAATTTAAAATTTAAATTTCTTAGCTCAATCACTGAAGTCTCCAAGATCTATCTCCCTCCACTACCCACACTTATCCTTTAAGAATTCCTATTCCAAATTGCATCCAATAAATCAACTTTTCAAAAGAAATTTTAAGGTTGATTTTTCTTGTCTCTAGGCCTGTTCACATCCTGCCTCATCTTAGTAGCAGACCCATTTCTCACAGTTTCTTCCCCAGGTTAGGTCCTAAGTCTTCTTTACACTGAAGTTCTGATACTCTTTTCTCCAGAACCTTGTATGACCTTCTGCCCCTAGCACAGTTTGCTTACTCATACCATGTTAATTGATCCTGTATCTGTTAATCTTTTAAAAAATGTTTGATGTGATTTTTAAAGACTTATAATATACATCTATATTTGTTAATCTCTGTATTTTCAGCACAAAGAGAATACTTTTAAGATAGTGGTAACAGCCAGTATTTATTAATCATTTAGCAGAATTATAGGCACATTGGGAAATACAAAGATGTCTAAAGCATTATGACTCTGTTTTATATAGAATTAATTAGTAATCCAAACAAGTGTGATTAAAAACATTATTCACAAAGCATCTGGATTGTTCAGTGGGATGAGCATCCAACTCCTGGTTTCAGCTCAGGTCAGGATCCCAGAGACATGGGAACAAGCCCCACATTGGGTGCCGCCACTGAGGGTGGAGCCCACTTGAGATTCTTTCTCTCTCTCTCTCTCCCTTTGTCCCTTCTCCCATTTGAACTCTGTGTGCTGTCTCTCTCAAAAAATATTTTTAATTAAAAAATACTCACATAAATGTAATTATAATAATCCAAGGAGAAGAAGAAAAAAAAAAACCTAGAAAATGCAAGTAACACAAAAATACATTTCAATAGATATGTTGCTAACAATTATTGGCCTCATTATATATACTTTTAATTTGTGTGTTTGGTATATATGAATATGCATGCCTGTATGTGTATATGTATATATGTATCTATGTGCATGTATATGTGTATATATAATAAAGAGAAGCAGAGAAAGACACAGAGAAGGGATTTTGAACATTTCTCTCTCCATAAATAAAAATATGTTATTATTTTAATGACCACAGACAAATTTTGAATATTATTAAATTTACTTAACCAATCCCACATTAATAAATACTTTCAGTGTTTGCAGGTTTTTACTATTGGTATGATATAATAATAAAGACCTTTCCATTTTATTTTATTTTATTAATTTTTTTAAAATATGTTTATTTTTTTTAGAGAGAGAGAGAGAGACAGAGCATGAGCAGGGGAGGGGTAGAGAGAGAGGGAGACACATAATCCAAAGCAGGCTCCAAGCTCCTAGCTGTCAGCACAGACCCTAACATGAGGCCCGTACCCACGAACCATGAGATCATAATCTGAGTTGAAGTCAGACGCTTAACCAACTGAGCCACCCAGGCACCCCAAAGATCTTTTTCAAAGTTCTCAAATATTTAAAACTATATTTCTAACTATGAATTTGCCAAGTCACATATTATGAATGTTTTTGAGATACTAGACACATATTGTCGATTTGCTTTCTAGAAATTCGTAAGTAGCCACACTCAAGGGGCGCCTGGCTTGTTCAGTTGGTAGGGCATGCAACTCTTAATTTCAGGGCTGCAAATTCCAGGCCCATATTGGGTGTAGAGATTACTTACAAATAAAATCTCAAAAAAAATTTAAAAAAAAGAATTCACACTCAGTTTGACAGTGTATTAAATTAGACTCACCAACACTGGGTATTAGCAAAATAAATTCCAGAAGATTAAAGATTAAATGAAATGAAAATAACCATAAATATTTAATTCATCAGGGATTTATTAGGGTATACGATATGATGTAGGGATGTGTATTTGTATTTGTGTATGCATGAGTGTGTGCACTGTTAACTAATTATTCTACTGTCATTTATCGATTAATCCATTTGGTCATCCTACTGATTTAAAATGCTGATTGAAGATTCACAAACTAAGTAATTATGTCTAATTCTCTTTGCTTCTAACTTTTCGTCATTCTTGCACTGACCTATGCATACATTCTGTTGCTGTTGCTAAACTGTTTCCTTAATGTCATTTTTATGAACTTTTCAATGGTTGTGAGAGAATGCTCCCATATTTACTCTTTTTATTCTATGTGCTTGTGTATCCAGGTGAGGTTTAGAATTACTTAATCAAGCTTCTTATGCTTTCGTAAAGTTACACTTTGGGTAGAATGATATCATATGTGAATATTAATTTAGGAAATGTTGCGCTCTCTCAGTATATCTGTTGAAGAACAGAGTATGTGTCTTTATTTTCATCTTTCCTTTACATTCCATAGAAATGTATGTAGTTTATCTCACAAAGCTCTGGAAAATAAATACTAGTTCATGGCTCAGAACTTTTTTTTTCTTGTTACCATATATGGCTCTTTATTATCCATTTCATTTTTACTGCTGATCATTTGTGTATAGGGAAAATTGATTCCTCTATTATTTCCAATCCAGCTTGCTGACGTATGTATTAGTTCTATATATCAGTTTTTAGTTAGCTCTTTTGGATTTCCAAAGTAGAAAATCACATCACCAGCAACTAATATTTACTTTTCTTCTTTTAATTATAAATTTATATTTTTCATTTTTTTCTGAATAATTATATTAAAACTTCCAGAAAGATAATAAAAAAGAATAGTCATGATGGCAAATTTGCCTTCCTCAAAGTTTCATGGAAATATTTTTAGTGCCCAGTCATTTGGTGTAAGGCTTACTTCAGCCTGGAGGAAACACATTATGTTAAGAAAGTGCACATGTGATTTCATCATGTCATTGCTAGTTTTGTTGTTTTCCTTAAATTATTTCAGCTTCGTTTCTGATTTAATTTGCTTTTAGTATTTGATCATTAAATATATCAGCAGCTTTTACTTTGCAATGTGTTTATTTTTACCCTTTTATTCCTAGTTAACTAAGATTTTCAATATTAAAAGTACATCACGAGTATTGTTTTGGGGGCATCTACCTGTTCGACCAAATCGTTTTTCTCCCTTGACCTATGGATATGATGCACTGTGTTAATAAATATCCTAATATCAAACCATCTTTTTATTTTTATTAATTAGTTTTATATGCTCCTAATTTAATTAATATTTAATATGTTTCTGAAATAATTGGTAAATTAATTTTCCCTTTTGTGTTGTATATTTCAGGATCTGATATAAATTTCTATAGGTGATACCAGAAAAACAAAACTGTAAAGCAAAAACGATTTTTAAAATTTATTGTTTTAATATGTTTCTTGAAATCTACCAACAGAAGAGAGGCCATTGCTATATTGGGAGAATTTTCGTAATATAAAGTATTTATGAACTGGTCTCACCTGACATGTAAGATGCCTCAGTTCACTGGAAAATATAGTTTCTATGTTGCCTCTGTCTGTAAAAATGAAAAAGCAAAATCGTTCTTTCAACTACATTTAAGAAAAAGAAAGAGCTGAGTCTGAATACAAAATAGAACTTGAAAAGTAAAAAAGAAATTAAAAAATAAAGCATGTGTCTTCCTCAATGTCACTCTTAGGATAGAACTATGTAGGGATCTAGTTGCACATTTAGAGAAACATATATTTCCAAGCATATAGGCTTATAAAAGTCCATTCACTTATGGACATACAAATCATGAGGGCTGCGTATTATTTGGGTTATGACAACAGGCTACACAAAATATTTCAGCTGAAGATTTTCAGAGTCACATATTTGTTAATTCCTTCATTGAAACTAAGAAATATGTCCATTTTTCATGAAAACATTACAGGTTAAGCATATGTTTTAGAACTAAATCATGAAAATAAGTATAAAGAGATAGTAAATTTTGGGGTGTCTGGCTGACTCAGTCGGTTGAGCATCCAACTTCAGCTCAGGTCATGATCTCACAGTTTGTGGATGTGAGCTCTGAGTTGGGCTCTGTGCTGACAGGTCAGAGCCTGGAGACTGCTTTGAATTCTGTTATCCTCTCTCTCTGCCATTCCCCCACTCATGCTCTCTCTCTCTCTCAAAAATAAATAAACGTTAAAAAAAATTAAAGAGATTTATTTGTCAATATTTTGTTTTCTCTAGGATATACATCAGCTTTTATTTTGCATTGCCCAACGACTGTGTATCTGATGTAAGGACATAGAACAGTACAAATATTGAGGGAAGCCCTGGCCATGCCAATTATGGACATTAAATTTACTGTCCATGGAAATATTGAGTCAGATAGAAAGATAATGATTTTGATCCGGGAAACAAAGAAAAAGTTTGGTAACTACAAGGCAACAATAGGTCTGGAGGGATTTAACAGAAATAAGAGCAAGTGAGTGTTGATTTTGAGAATGATCAAAGATGCAGCAAAATGTGATGAATCAAACAGGGACATTAAGGAACAATTTCCATGACGTTCAAATGTCTGCTTTCACTTTCATTCTCTGCTGGGCAGGGCAGGCTTTCAAAACGATCATCCCCATACAGTCAATAATTTTTATTAATAACACATTGAATTTATATAGTTCCTTTCTTCAAATAGAAGTTATGAAGGTCTACTTTTAGGAAAACTGCCATGGATCACATGTCATTTCGGATCAGAATGGAAGCCCACCTAATGTTTTCCACGTTTATTTTCAGTGTTGAAATGACAATGTCAGCAAAGCAAAGTGAACCACTACATTTTTCTAAAAGAGGGATGTATTTAAAGACAATAATCCATCATAAAATAACAATAAGCAATTAATAAAGGCTGGACAAACGTGAAGAGAAAGAGGAAGTTAGGGGGCATTCATGAACAGGTAAGTTACACATTTAGCCAGATAAAAATGTGACAAGAAGAAAAACCATAAAGGGAAGTTGATTACAATTTAGCTAAATCTTTCTTTGTGTCAAAAGTTGCCAATAATTTTTAACTGCATTACATTTTTTAACAGTCAAAACCACCAGGTAATATAGTATTATTCCTATTTTAAACGTGAGCACATTGGAGGCTCAGATAGCAAAAGTAACTCACATGGTCACTCTGCTAGCAAATTTCCTAGTTTATCAGTCAATTCCATTCTACTTTGTAGGGAGAAATGACAGGCTGTGCACATATTTTGTGTGGCATAGGTTTTCTTTTTCTTTTTTCTCTCTCCTTTTTTTTTTTTTTTTCAGAGGGAGAGAGACCTGAGTAGGGGCAGAGAGAGAAGGAGAGAGAAATTTTTAAGCAACCTCCATGCTCAAGGCAGAATCCAACATGGGGCTTTATCTCAGGACCCTGAAATTATCACCTGAGCCTAAATCAAGAGTCCAATGCTTAACCAACTAAGTTACCCAAGCTCATCTTGGTATAGACTTTTTAAAAATGTTTATTTTATTTTTTTAAGTTTATTTTTGAGAGAGAGAGAGAGAGGGAGAGACTGAGTACATGAGTGGGAAAGGGACAGAGAGAGAGGAGGGTGAGAATCTCAAACAGACTCCATACTGTCAGTGTGGAGCCAGATATGGGTCTCGAACTCACGAACCATGAGAGCATGACATTAACCAAAACCCAGAGTCGGTCACTTAAACTAATGAGTCACCCAGGCGCCCCGATTTTTTAAACTATAAATTAGTGATCAACATTTTTGAAATATGAAGCTTATGCATTTTTAATGAGATAATATTCAATATTGGGCCAAAAACAGAATCTAGATAGCAGGGGCCCAATAAGGAGAATGTCCTTCTTCTTGGCCAAGTCCTCATTGTGATGCAAGCATATGCATCTACAGCTCCAGGGAAAAAAATTATATATTTATATTACCCGCTCACTCCTGAGTCTAGACCTCTGCTAAAAAAGAAAAAAATAAAAGACTAGAAAACACGCAAGAAAAAAAGAAAACATGAGCTAATTTGTGAGTGTGTGACTTTATACACTCACAAACACAAACATGGTATATAAAGAAGACTAAAAATAAGATCAAGGGAAGGCTGAAGAAAATAAAATATGCAAAAGAGTAGAAAGACTAAAAATGTTCCTGAAAGTATTGGATTGACACATAAGGTTAAAAACAATGTATGTTTGAATTTTATTTTCTGTTCACTCTTCTTTAATTGAAATGTCCTCCAACAGTTAGAGTAAGAATGCTTTTTTCTTTAATCAGCATGTCAGAAATCATTCTGTAACAATTAACATAAATATATGACGGGGGAAGCACATCCATAATGCTCTGAAGGCTGAAAATCTCCCTGTGCACAATAGCAAGGCTGTTGTTGGGTATCTTTTTTGCTAAGTGTTCCCCATAATTCTGCACACAAAAAACATGCATGATCATCTCTAAAATTAACTGATATGTTTTTAGATATTTGGGAGCACATCATTTCATTTCTTTATAATACATGAAACTCAGAGGACTGGTAAAGGTATACTGACTTTATAAGGGCAATTATTTGAAGAAATGGGATTAAGAATTTTTCTTTCCATGCTCTTTGTTTATAAAACCATATATTTATTTTTATTTTTATTTTTTTTGACATGTATTTATTTTGAGAGAGAGCGAGAGAGAGAGAGACAGAGCATGAGCATGAGCAGGGGAAGGGCAGAGAGAGAGGGAGACACAGAATCCGAAGCAGGCTCCATCTCTGAGCTGTCAGCACAGAGCCTGATACGGGGCCTGAACCCATGTGCGAGATCATGACCTGAGCCAAAGTCAGCTACTTACTTAACTGACTGAGCCACCCAGGCACCCCTTGATTCTTCTTTTTAAGTAGGTCTTCTGCTCTTATGATACTACATAAAGTGATGTGGTATCTTTATTATTTTGTACTGAATTTGATTATTGGAGATTTAAAACACACGATTCAGATTCCCAAATAAGTTTTTATTCTGTTTGTAGTTTTGGTATAGTTTGGTTTGGTTTGGTTTGGTTTGAAAAAGTAGTTGTTAGATGTAAACTCAGGAACCACGACTCCTGGATTCAAATCTTGTTTCTTTCATTTACTAATTGTGTGACCTAAAGCAAGTTACTTTAGCTTTCTTCTCCTCTGTGTATGAATCTTGTGAAAAAAATGATAATTATAATACCTCATTCCTAGAGTTTTGAGAATTAAATGAGAAAACTGCATATAAGATACTTAGCAAAGATGTCTGATATATGCTAAATACATAAGAAATATTAGCTATTATTGAATTAGCTATTAGTGTAATTGTTGAATTAATTAAAGTACCCTCACAACTGGAAAATTTCCATATTACCTCAAGGATTCCTGTAATAGAAAGGAGAACTCCAGGGAATAGATTAATTTAATTAAACCTGAAAAAAATGAGATTACTCAGAGGATGGATCCTTTCAATTCTAGGTCACCTGAACACATCAGAGCCAGAAGTACAGCAAATAGATTAACTGCATTTTCTTCTATATTAAATGAGTGGGTTGACTTTTCACAATTTTTCAAGGATTCAAATATGTCCTACCAACAACTTAATTCAGGAATTGGTTTGCTCTCAAAAAGTGCCAGAATAGTATCAATGCTCTATTTTTGATACTGGAAAATTTGAGGAATACTAGACTAAAAAGCCATTCAGGGAAGATTTGGCATAACTTTCAAATACATTATCCAATAAAAAATTCTGATCCTAATTTTCAATTGACATGTATATAAATCAAACAACAAACACCAAGGGCCAGCAATGTACAAAGGTAGTACAAAGCATTTTGATGTGAAAGAATCAGAGAGAAAGTTTAAACAGAATGACACTGTTTGCTCACGAGAACAACGTGTCTTTTCTTCCTCATCTTGCACAACCCAGCTTGTTCGCTGTGCTCTAACTACATTGGCTTCTCAAGTCTTTTGTGTTAATCTCTTTTTTTTTCTCCCTGAAACGCTCCTTCTTATTTGTCATATGACTAGAGTTTTGCCATTTGAGGGAGAAATCGATATAAATATCAGCTGTCAGCTACTCTGGTAAGGCATTTTCAGACTACTCTGAAGAAGCTACGTACATACCCCAGGTGCTCTCTGTAATATCCTCCTTCTTTAATATATCATATCCATTATTATAAAGTTTGAAAATACAGGTTTTATTTATTTGTTTATAATACTAGAACTTTCATGAAGACAAGCACTCGTTTTGCCTTATTCACCACTGTATGTAAAACACAAAATATATTTCCTGAGATAAATGATAAGAGTCCTGAAAGTAGTTGTTTCAATGATGGGTTAACCATCCATCAATTTCTACTTCTCTATGACACTAATAGTAAGAATATGGGTCTGCTTAATTGTGCTACTTAGCATGAAGTAAGTCCTCCATGAATAAATAAGCTACTATTTTTAAGTTTATCTATTTATTTTGGGAGAAAAAGAGAAAGAGAAGGAGGAGCAGACACAGGGAGAGGCAAAATCCTAAGCAGGCTCTGTACTATCAGCACAGAGGGCCCCAGCAGGGCCCGATCTTATGAACTCTGAGATCATGACCCAAGCCGAGATCAAGAATCAGACACATAACTGATTGAGCCACCCAGATGGCCCATAAATAAGCTACTTTTAAATATGATATTGTCATGCTGAATTCGATAACAAATGAGATTAATTCCAAGAGGGTGATGCAATTAGTTATGTGCAGAATGGATTTTGAGAAGATGGCAAACTATGTGGACTTTGATTGTCTGGTAAAATGATTGAAACAAAACCTTGCCTTTTGTATTTCTCTTTTAAAAGCTCAAAACGGGGTGTGGATGAGCAGGAAGGAGTTGTAGAAAGCATGTTAGGCAGGAAGAATGACAAAGATAAAGTGGTGACTGAGAACTTTGTGTATGGGGGTTGAAGTAAAATAGTTTTCAAACAGGAACAGATAATTTGCGCTTGGGCAGTGACTAGACAAATTTGGGTAGGTAGGGCATAACAAATAACCTCAACTTTGAAAGTCAGGTGGAAGAGTCAGAATGGATGTAATCTGATATCACGGATCTCCCTTTCCATACAACTTCTACCACTCCATGCCAATCTCTACCTTGAACTCTTTGTGCTGCCATGCCTGCAACTATATGGCATTCTCAAAAGTAAGGACTGTGCTTTTGGTTATCATTGTATTCCAACACCTCGCACAGTTGTTGACATCTACTAATCAACAAAAATATTTAATAAAGCTACAGGCCATGAGAAAACTCTGGATACTAAATACTGAATATTGAATATTAAAATAAGAAGGTAACAGTTGTGTTTTAGAAACATGAAATTCAAGAAGGAAATTCAAAGCCAAAAGGTAAGAGACTAGTGTCAAAAATTTGGAATTGATGCATCATGGGTTTGAATGTCAGTAGTGGCAAGTGGGGCTAGAATGAAAGGAAATTATAAAAAATTCCTGTAAATAAAGACTTCTGATATCTTATCACCAGACTTAATATACATAATGAAGACAAAAAAAACTGAGTAAAAGATAATGTTTATTTCTGGGAAACATATATGTAAGGATCTTTGTCATCTCATGAGTCTAGATGGGTACACAGTCCACATATTTAAGATTTGAATCTTGGTTCTGGTAAGAGATAGGTATATTTCAGAATCATCTGTGGAAGGGATTAACATGATGGATGGATTCTCTTAATATCACCTTGTGGTTCTTTTGCTCTGCACTGTATTACCTTATATGTGGAACTGAAAATATTTTACTTGACTTCACCAAAATAAAGCACTGACCTTAATTGACACCAAACTTGACTAAAGGCTTCAAAAGACAGAACAGATTTCATGTTGTAACAATTAAAAAGTCAAAAATTGAATATCAGGTATTCTTGGCTCTTTTCCCCCTAAGCTTAGGGTTTTTACACATACTCCATTTCCCCCCTCCCTTTCTCCTTTCTCTTTCTCTCCCCTCAATTTCTACTCACAAGAAACTATATTTAAGTTTCCAATTTTACTAGATAGAACAGTTCAGCTTCATTCCTATCTATCCCATAAAATTAACTTGACAAGTGGTTTGGAAAGTCTAAAGATTCACATTTTGATGGTGTGGTAGACACAGAAATGTACCACTTAGATTCTCCTGCAAAGGACTAGCCTGTCAGTTATAATGAGTGTGGTTAGGTCAAGGCATCTAGTTTTTAGTGTGTTCGGGGTCCCGTAGCGTTCAAGCTGAGATCTCAACCTCTTGGGAGGCCAAGAAATTAGCATGATGATTAGAAAACTTTTGTGTTACATACAAAAAGCTAGCCATTTCTAGGAAAAGCAGGGTACCTCTAACAAACAATGTTTGCCTTGGAGTTCACCAATTGGCAGGGTTTTCAAGTAAGGTAGGATACCTCTAATAGACAATGTTTGCTTTGGAGTTCACATTTGGCAAGATTTGTCAAATATATAGCATTGTCTAACAGCTAACCCTCCCCTTTCCTGCTTCCTACCTTTTTCTTTTATAGCTACTCTTTCCCCAAGATCATATTGGTCTCCTAACTTCATCTTAATATATTCTTCCCAAAAATCAACCTGTGGCAGTGGGTGTCAAGAGTACACTGAGAAAGCTGAGGCTGTGATGGACTTTTGCCAGAATCTGCCCATTCACCATCTAACTCGCCATAAGGCCCCTGTGCCTAGGGGTAAGTAGTGTGTGGAGAGCTCCCAAAACATGGTGATAGTCCAAGTCTTAAAATTATCACCCATGGTGGACTGGGATGGTGTACGAGTAGAGGTAAATACAATGTCGTGATCAAGGCACTTGAAAAATGTCATTTGAACTCTGGAAAACAGTATTGAGTTTTCTAAGAATATTAAAAATAGAACTACTCTACAACCCAGCAATTACACTACTAGGTATTTATCCAAAGGATACAAAAATACTGATTTGAAGGGGCATATGCACCCCAATGTTTATAGTAGCACTATCAACCATAGAAAAATTATGGAAAGAACCCAAATGTGCATTGACTGATGGATGGATAAAGAAGATGTGGCAATAAAAAATAATGAAATCTTTCCATCCACAACAATGTGGATGGAATAGAGGGCATTATGCTAAGCAAAATAAGTCAGTTAGAGAAAGACATATATGATTTCCATTCATATGTAGAACTTGAGAAATACAACAGATGAACATAGGGGAAGGGAAGGAAAAACAAGATAAAAATGCAGAAGGAGGCAAACTATAAGAGACTTTTAAATATAGAGTACAAATCCAGGGTTGCTAGAGGGGAGGGTGAAGGCACTAAGGAGAGCAGTTGTTGGGATGAGCACTTGGTGTCATATGTAAGAGATGAATCATTGGGTTCAATTCCGGAAGGCAAGACTACACTATATGTTAACTAACTTGAATTAAAATTAAAAATAAATATATTCAGAGGTAGAAGTATAAATAAAAGGGAAACACAGTTGGATGATTATCGCTTTGATGAGATCAATAATGAAAAGCTGAGGGCTATTAACAAACAATTTAAAACTAACTGAAAGCCGAAAAATAGCTCACAGAGAAATACTCTTACCTTGCTCTAAGCAGACAGATAAAGCTAAGATTAAGTCCAAGATTTGAAAAGCAGCAGCTGAATTTCAAAGATCTTTGTATGTTCTATCAAAACAGGTCTTCAATACCAAACACAGCATTCTAGTTGGGAAATCGTGGGACTCTGACCCATGACAGGAATATCTGGGAGAAAGCCCTTAGAAAATTTTGACTCCCTAGATTTTTCTTAACATTCTGAACCTCCGGAAATGGCCCATATTATCCCATTAAAATCTATGACACTTTATCAGAAAATAATACAGTATCAGAAAATACCAGAAAATAATACAATATCAGAAAATAATACAAAGGAATTTACTCCACAGGACAACAGTTGCCCGCTCAGAAGCTGAGGAAAGCCACTTCCTCAGAGGTATAATCAAAGTCACAGTATAGTCGTGTTGATTTGCCTGAATTGCCATGACAGACAGTAGAGGATAGAATCAAAAGGCTCAGGGAAGTATTATGTGAAACTGTTTTTGGATACAGAAACCATTATTTGAAAAGTTGATTGGGTTCCTGTATTGAGAGATGCTGAAACTTTGGCAAAGACACACTGTAATGTTTTCTCCAGGCCTTCTGAAGAGACCTATGTCCATTTGCTTGAGCCATTACTTATTCGCCATTTACTATGCACTGTGGGGAGGTGACTACACAGATATTTTGATGGCAGTTGGGCACAACATTTGAGTTGACACTAATATCTGCAGAACTGAAGTGACTTTATGATTTCCCTGATAAAGTGGAATTCCGTGAGGTCAGGTAATTGATTGCTGACTAAAATGCAACTTAAAGTGGCCCACTGAGTTGACATAACCACCCAGTACAAGTCTCCCTGATAGCTGAATATATATTTGATAGTGACATATTTGGCCATTGGAATAACAGTCGAATTTGTGTCTTTCACCTATGGGGATGAAGGCAATCACAGTGGGGAAGGTCATGAAGAAGTTTCTGAAATTGCTACTTCTCCTTCAGCTAAGACAATAAAACGAACCAAAAAAAAAAATATGTATCACATACCAGAGAGAATAACTGAGGTACGTACCACACTGAAACTTTTAAAGGATGTATAAATTGTGGTCTCTATCCTTCTTTCTCTTTAATTTATAGGCCCCCCTCCCCCCACCTAACACCAATGGATCCTGAATTCTAGCAGGTAGGTATACATCAGGGTGAACTTAGCCAACAAGCATTTCTCATGGCAGCTGCTGTGCCAGATATGATATCTTTGGTGAAGCACATTAATAGATCTCAGGCACATGGCATGCGTCCACTGACTTAGTAAATATCTTCTTTGTTATAATATAAAGAATATATTCTTTAGTTAAGACGTAGGATTGGAAACAGTTCTCTTAGTCAACAGGATTGGACTAAGTAAGAGTATTCATTTACAGCTTACTCTGGGACTAGGTTAATTCTACCACACTCTGTCACAATGCAATAAAAGGAAATCTAGATGATTTACACATCCTACAGAATATCACTTTGATCCATTACATTGATGGCATTATGTTAATCAGGAAGGATAAGAGAGAGATGGCTCCTACCCTGAAGACCTTGGTAGGACATGTACATTCTAGAGGCTAGAATATAACCTAAAATGACTCCAGGACCTGTCACTATAGTAAAGTTTTTAAGTGTACAATGGTTAGGAATATTCCAGGACATAACACCCAAGCAAAAAGATAAATTGATGAATTGTACATTCTCTCTTTCAAAGATGGAGCTTTAAATCCTACTAGGCCTCCTCAGGTTTTGGATAAAACATATTTCACATCTACAAATACTTCTCTAGCCAGGTATCAGGAAACAAATAAAGGCTGCCATCATTTTTTACATCTTTTATTTTTCCAGGCTTTATTGAGCTATAATTGCAAGTAAAAATTTTATATATTCAAGGTGTACAATGTAATGAAGGCTGCCAGTTTTGAGTGGGGCACAGGTCAGCAAGAATTCCAGGCTGCAATGTGCTCAGCAGCATCAAGTCAAGAGAGCCTATGATGTTGAAGTTTGGATGTTGGAAAAAGATGCAGTATGGAGTTTATGGCAGCTCCTGGTGGATCATGGGGTTCTGGAACAAGAGTATGCCATCTGCAATAAAGAATGTGAAGCTATTTAAAAAATAGCTCCTAGAGTGCTATTGAGCACTGGCAGAGAAAAGGCTTGACCATCTGTAACTGTCCATCATGAGCTTGGTACTTACTGTCAGATGCACCAAATCATAAAGTTCAGTGCACTGGGGAAAAAAAATAATCATTGTCATGATAAAAAGAATGTATCCAAAAGCAATCAGGGACAGGGTCAGAGAGTACAACAAGCTTTGTTGAAAGTAACCCAGGCTTTTAAATCTCCCACTACACTTGCACCAATTCCCCTCCACCAGGTCATACTTATGACCATTTGGTGGAATCATGTACCAAGAAATCCAAAAATATTAAAATTCCAAAACCTGTTTTACATATTGGCTAGGATATTATGTGGAAGCCGGTTATAAAGGAATGGTAGCCTTGTTAGAGCCTCACTCAAGATTAGGCTTAATCTTGGATGGACACTTGGATATTTACTTTGTATGGAAGGGGAATTAACCTGTGGTCATAATATATACAGATTAATGGACAGTGACAAATAACTGGTCAAGGACTAGGAAGGAAAAAGATTGGATGGATGGATGAGAATGAGCGTACTGTGTGAATGCCTACCAGAAATGATGCACTAAAGAAAAGGCACTAAACCTCCAAATGGAAGCAGTGCTCAACAAGTCAGTGTGTGTTGATGCAGCAACTACCATAGTACTATTATGATGGGTTATGAAACACAAGGTTATGAGGACAAGGACAAAAGCTATGTATGGGTCCAAAAGCATGGATTCCTATTTATTTAGGCTAGTTCAACTACTGTTATCACGACCTCTGAATCTTTACAATGCCTACAACAAAGACCAGTGCTTACCTCCAATATGGCATTATTCCTTAAGTAGCCCAAATGGCCACTTGTTCCAAGTTATCTATATTGGGTCCTTCGTTTATATACAGCATGTTAGTTTGTTTACACAAGAATAGACACCTAGTCTAAGTCAAAGGTTGTCTTTGCTTTCTACTGTGCCTCATCCAGCCTCACAATCCATGTGTTTACAGGATGCCTGATCTACAGACATGTAATCCCCAGGCAGCATCTGACCACATGATTCACTAGTTGTTGTATACATAATGCATCACACAGATGCTGCTGACCTGACAGAGTGTTAGAATGGCATGCTTGAGGAAAATCTAAAGCACCAGCTTTGAAGAAATATCCTACAGGAATGAGGTACTATCTTCCAACTTTACATGCATTAAATCTGAGACATTTATGTGGGTGGAGTCCAGTTATTCTGTTAAACATCCTATAAAGGACAGGACAACCTCTCAAATAAATAATTATTTATTTCCCAATGTCAATAGTGCCAAGCTTAATAAAACCTGCACTAGTAAAACAGGTAATATAAGGTCCCAGGCCATAAGAACTTTGTTAGTCATATAGACTAACAGGTAAAAACAATTCAGGTAAAAATTTAAGATCATGTTACCCTATTGCCTGTTACTTCTTTGTAGTTGAACTACTTTGACACTCTTCATTTCAACTTGAGCTTGCAATACAGTAATTTGGGAGCAGTCTCCAATATTCCAGAAGATAACTTCAGGGTTTCCTCTACCATTTCAAAATGAATAAAATCTGTCATGCTAACTCACTAGTGCAACTTCAAAAGAAGAAGAAAAGGAGGTTTTTAAATGGGAAACTTGTAAAAATGTGAGAAGTTTTCCTCGCTGAATAAACTTGAAAACCATTGTCTGACATTCGTTTTCACAACTATGAAAAGTGAAACTCCCTTCTGACTTGTAAGGTAAATTAAATATAGGGATTATGACGACAAGATGGAAAGATTAAAGAAATTTATTTTCTTGTAAGTCATATGTTCTCTTCTGAATAGTGTACGTGTTGTCAGAACCATTTCTCACCTATATTTGCTCGAGAAAAACACCTAAATGGAAAAATATGGGAATGATTAATCAAAAATATTTATAAATAAAAAATTCTATTTAATTAATACTATTTGCTCTGGTAACATTTTCCTATTTTCTTAATTATTATTAAACTATTAGTAAATACATAGTAGAAAATAGATCTGGTAAAAAAAAATGCATTAGTGATTTCACATACAGTTAAAACACCTAACATTTCCAGCAATTATATCTTGTTCTATACCAACACATCTTCTATACTACACCAAAATATGCAGTATATGTAATTTAGAGTGCCTCCCTGTCTTAGCCACAGTGTATGAAACGGTAAAGTTTAACACCACACAGGTTGTGTCTAAATGTACAACCAGTACACTTATTTTTCCTGAATATGGTAGTAAGTTTAATTGAGTAGTAAGTTCATTCTTCCTGCCAAGACTTTTTATTGTTTTTTGGCTGAACTGAAAGAACTAACGGTCACTTCAAGGAAAAGGTCTTAAATCTAGCTCAGAGTAAAAGAGGAAATGAGATTTGTATTTTAAAAGATTTACTGTAAAATAAACAATGAAGCACACGACAGTTATCAAAGGGACAACAGTACATTGATAGTGACACTCCATGGATAAATTATAAAAGCCTGTTTTGCTAATGTCTAACCTAATGAGGAAAGTGCTAAAAATAAATTCAAGTAATTAGGAGTCTTCTTAGCCTTGCTACTAAATGGTGTGTTATGAAATACATGTTGAAAACATAAAAAAATTAAACATAGATTAGCATTCGTTCATGCAACACATTGAAGATGGGACAGTAAGAGTTTGGTTATAGTGTATAAAATCCAATGAATATTACTTCTTAAATGCCATAAAGGACCCAAGAGGCATTAAAAAAAAAAAACATTAGAGCCTCATATTGTCAAAAGAAAAGAAAGATAGTACACTTGAAAATTACCATTTTGTAAGTTTTTCTTTCTTCTATATTTTTTCAATTTTTACAGTTGTGGAAACAAATTGCTTCTGAGGGAAGATAAAAAAGTTAAGAGTTCCTTTTTCTAAATAATAAATTAAGCAAAATAAATTTCAACAAAGAAAAATAAAACAGTTTAAAAACTAAAGATGCATTCTAAATTAAAAATTTAGTAAAGAGTGAATGGAAGAGTTACTATTATTTAAATTACTATATAAGTTCAAAATTAATATTTCCCTCTGTGTAGTAGATGTTCAATTTGAAGTCAGAAGACTGAATTCTGTTTCCAGCTATGGCATTCACTGTAATGTCAATTTTTCTATATAGAAAACAAACTCAGATCCTCATTGTCCTTCCACACAGTTTTTTTTTTTTTTAATAGTTCACAGTTCTTTGAGTTCCTGAGATTTAACCAATCTTAGCTGGTTTGAAAGAATTCAACGGAGCCAACCGCCAGATAGCAGATGGGCTCCTGTCCTCCCACACTTCGCCTTCTGAGACAAGCAGCTACCTGGATGTGCTATTTCATGACCTAAAAGGAGCTTCAGAAGCAAGTGAAAACCTGAATGCTTTGTAACTCCTCAGCTGGAAACTAGCATATTGTGACTTACACATGTATCCCATTGACTAAAGCAAGTCATATGGCAAATTCAGTATTAATGGGGTAGGCAAATATGTTGTCACCTCAAAGAGATACCTCACTAAAATGTAATAGGTCAAAGGGTGTCCATGTAAAATATTCTGCTATACATGGAAGTGAAGAATTGGGAGCACTAACTCAATTTGCCATATTCATATGTGATCTTTGTTTTCTCTGTAAAATATTATCTACCCTACCTTCTCCACAGGATTGATGATCCCTTTTATAAACAAACACCCATTGAACACAAATTGCTTGTCATTATATGTCAAGAACTCTGCTAGGTGCTCAACACACAACAATGTGTGACACACTGCCAAATGTTTTAGCGAAAGGAGACATACATTAGTTAGGGCAGGCTATGTTCAGCTCAGGGAATAATGTTAGCAGATTCATGAAATAAATTTTATTTCTGGATACACAGAGTATATTTTAATTTAATTTAATTTAATTTTTTAATGTTTATTTTTGAGAGAGAGAGAGAGGAAGAGAGAGAGGAAGACACAGAATCTGAAGCAGGCTCCAGGCTTCAAGCTGTCAGCACAGAGCCCAACACAGGGCTCAAATTCAAAACTGAGAGATTATGACCTGAGCGAAAGTCAGACACTTAGCTGACTGAGCCACCCAGGTGCCCCAAGGATACACAGAGTATATTTTAGGTTGGAGTTTTTTTCTTAGTGACTAGTAGTAGTCAAGTAGTAATCGAGTGAACCAGACTACCAACATCATATGCTACCATCTCTTAAATGGTCTTCCTGGGTTGTCACAAAAGCAAAATACAAGGTGAAAGTTTACACAAGCAGTTTCACATCCAGGCCTGGGAATGACACACACCACTCTTCCCACACTGAAGACCAGAGTCACATGTCCATTATCTAGTCATAAGATCCCAAACTAGTTATAACAGTTTCAAAAACATAGTATCCAGGAAGAAAAGGGGCTATTGAATATGTAGGCATTGAATGGCATCATTCTCTCTCCTCTTCATCAAATAGCTGTCACTTTTCTTTCTACACTTAGAACACACTTCTCTTCTCCCTGAGAAAGGACAACCCAGAGCCCCATCCAATTATTGCATCCGTCTCAAAGTCCATAATCTTTAGTCCCCATATACTCCTATCCATGGGGTCCCAGTGGCCTATAAGACCTAGAAGTTTCAGTGGTCATGTCTCTTGACCACACAATTGTCTGATTGTACATATATGCACTCACACACAATGTGAGTAGTGACTGGATAACCAGAATAAATACTCTCATTTGGGAAAAGACCATCTAGTCATTGGTCTCTAGCAATTCTGAAACACCACTGAGCTAGCATTGTACAATCCCTCTAACTTAGAAGTGCCAGGATTACTCTGATTTTGATTATCTCTGAATCTGCTTTATGAGAGGAAATGTCTTTTTCAATGTTTATTTTATTTATTTAGACAGAAAGAGGAAGAGAGAGAGAGAGAGCAGGGAAGGGGCAGAGAGAGAGGGAGAGGGAGAATCCCAGCCAAGCTCCACACTGTTAGTCCAGGTCCAGACTCAGGACTCAATCCTATGAACAGTGAGAACATGACCTGCGCCGAAATCAAGGGTTGGAGATTTAATTCACTCAACCACCCAGGTGCCCCAGGAGGAACCGTCTTGTTCATGGTTTTCCTTAACCCCTGGCTCCACATTCTGTGAGATTTTTCCTGGTTCATTATTTACCTTGTCCATGTATAAAGTAGTTTTTGGGAAGAGGGGACATTACTTCTTCAGAACTTTCAAAATTAGGTTATTGATCATGAAGTTTAAGGTCTTAAGAGTTGTTTTAAGTCTTAAAAATAATCTTAACTTTTTATGATCCTAATTTTCCTTAACACTTTGGGGCACCTGGGTGGCTCAGTCAGTTAAGCATCCAACTTCGGTTCAGGTCATGATCTATTCATGAGTTCGAGCCTTGCATGAGGCTCGCATTGGACTCTGTGCTGACAGTTCAGAGCCTGGAGCCTGCTTTGGATTCTGTATCTCCCTCTCTCTCTGCCCCTTCCCAACTCATGCTCTGTCTCTCTTTCTCTCAAAAATAAATAAATATTAAAAAATATTCTTGTTAATTTTCTTCAACACTTAGTAGGCTTCAGATTTATTTACTCTGTTTGTTTCACAATTAAAAGTTCTTTAATAGACATAGTTCTCAAATCCACTTATATTTTTCTTTCTCTCCCATGTCTGTCTCACTCAATTTATTGGTGGCAACCTTGAAGCTTTCAGATAAATGGGAAAGGTACAACTTAATCTGGTATTTTCCATGGGTCACTTTAGTCAACTGATTTTACTTTTCTGCTAAAAAATACATTATTACTGTCTAGGATCTAGAAGTAGTTGGATTTTCTAAAAATAAAAAATTTCAAACTCTGTTGTTTTTGTATTCAGTTTTGTTCATAATCTTTTCAAGTATTCCTTAATATCTATGTTTCTTAAAATTCCTCATTTATTTAAATCAATACTAAACAACAAACTGTGCTAAAATAATGATTTTCTAGACCACAATCTTTTTTTTTTTTTTTTGGTTTGTTTGTTTGCTTTATTTTTCAGAGTATGAGTAGGGGAGAGAAGCAGAGGGAGAGAGGAGAGAAAGACAGAGAGAGAGACAGAAAGAATCCCAAGTAGGGTCCACTCTCAGTGTGACACAGGACCCAGGGCTTGATCCCAGAACCCTGGGATCATGATTTGAGCCAGAATCAAAGTCAGACGCTCATCCGACTAAGCCATCCAGGGATCCCTAGACTCAAAATGTTAATAGGCTCACAGTCTGCTTTCAGAGTTATACAAGATAATCAAATATTTTGCTACTGCATGACACAATTCACCAGCTTTCTTTTTTACTTCTGAAATTTCAGGTTTTTATTTAGCAAGTCTGCTATATTTATGTTTTTTTTAATTCATCCATGTCTTTTTTTTATAATAGTTTATTTTCATATTGGTTTACATATAACACCCAGTGTTCATCCCAACATGTGCCCTTTTTAATGCCCATCACCCCCTCTCCCCCCTCCCTCATCCCCCTGACCCTCAGTTTTTTTTCTTAGTCTTTGAGAGTCTCTTATGTTTTATCTCCCTCCCTCTCTGTGTCTTTTTTTCCTTTCCCCTCTTCCCCTCCCCCTGGTTTTTGCTTAGTCTCACAAAGTACATATGTTAAGTGAAATAAGTCAGTCAGAAAAAGACAGCTTTCTAGCTTTCAATTTCAGTTTCTTCTTCATTTTCTGACTTCTAAGGCTACAAATTTCTTATCTCTTATAATTTCATAACAAGGATTCAAATTGCCAATATCCTGATTAGTTAGTGTGCCTAAGCTATGTTGTATTAATGAGTAAATCATACAACTTAATAGCTTTAATTTACAAATATGTTTCTTATCCATTCAAATTCCAGTGTGTGTCAGAGATTCTCTTGGAGGCTTCCTTCCAAAAATGACTTTAAAATCTAAGCTGTTTCTCAGACTCCCAACCATAGAGAACAAACTGTTGGTTACCAGAAGAAAGGTGAGTGGGGCAGGAGGAGGAGGAATAGGTGATGGGGATTAAAGAGCACACTTACCATGATGAGCACTGAGTAATGTGTAGAATTGTTGAATCACTATATTGGACACCTGAAACTAATATAACTCTGTATGTTAACTATACTGGAATTAAAATGTAAAAACTTAATTAAAAAACTAAGCTGTTTCTATATTAAATGTCACTATCTTCAATATATCTGCCCTGGTTATGATTGAAGTAGAAGAGAGAGAGATTGGAGAGTCATAGAGCAACTCTTATGCATAGATATAGACACCATTCTACACACACATTTCATTAGATCTAGTAATATGGCCTTACGTAACCAGATCACTGCAAGTAATGATGGAAATTGTAGTCTTTCTATAGAAGCAGAAGACGAAATGAGTTTGTTGAACATCATGCCCACTTCGCCATACACACAGACACCACTACAAAACTGGGTTCTTTGAGCCTGGCATGAGGATCAAAGAGTGATCAGTATACGCTGTAAAAACAAGGCACACATTCCAACAATTTCATTAAGCTGTGTATGGTTTTTGATAATTGAAAATGCATATTCATTTGAGAAATATTAGTGCATACCAAACAAATTCAGTTTTTATACAAAATTAAATGAAATACTTATATAGTTATATGATTATAGGCCATTTGAATTTTATGGCATCCTAATCGGCTAGAAATAGTCATATTTAATATAAAGTAAATGACTCATGGGTTAATCTAATGGGCATTGCTAATCTCCAGATCAGAATTACAAGAAAAAAATGGATCAAATCCTACTTTCATCTAAATTTAAGTAAATATAATCAATGGTGGATATTATTTCTAAGATAGGAGAAGAAATTAAAATCAAGAAGAAGAAGAAATGCCTTAACTACACGTATAATAAAACCATATTACATTCCATGAATATTCATTATGTGCTATTTAATATAAACAGCAATTTGCAAGGTCAAAGGGTAATTTAGTCAATCACTGTATAATACCTTACATGTAAATGAAAAACTATAATTACAGTGACAAGACAAGCAAAAATAAACTAATTTCATAGAACTCTTGGAAATGACCTGGAATCAGAAATATTTTAGGCACTGTATTCAAGAGTGTGGATTCATTTCTTCCTTATTTTTTTCTGTTTATTCAGAAACATTGCATGAGTTCTTATGAATATTAAGCACTGTTCCATACCCAAATTTATATTAGAACACTTTCCTACAGAATGCCAGAGAAAAACAAATGAGAAATGAAGAGCTGGGTACATTTCTTGGCTCACGTATTTTTTTAAATGTTTATGTTTATTATGGACAGAAGATATCCTAAGTAGAATGTAAAGCCAAATTACTGGCCCTGGAATTAGAATGCTCTTTCACATCTTGACCCCGTCGTTTACTAGCCCTACAACCTTGGACAAGTGAGATAATCTCTCATAATTACTGATCAGTGATTGGATATGGATAAAAGGAATGATAACTATTCTTTGGATATCACAGAAGGGGTTCTGAAGATCAAATATATATTTAAAGGAAATTTGAAAGTAAATTGCTACACAATTTTAGGTATTGTTATTATTGTTTCCAAAATCACCTTAATGGATTATATTTCAGATGTAGCTGTTTTCTCTTTCTGTTATTATCATTTTTTTAATACTTGCACTTTAGGCCATGAGATAGCTATATTCCTCACTGTTTATCTTTTCCTTCTTTCTATTTCTCCTGGTGCATTACTCCAATAAAGCTATCTTTTCACAACATGTAAAATGCATTTGTAATCTTGACTGAGGGAAGACAGGCAATGTAATAAAAATGTATAAAAAATGTATAGCTAAAGATCAGGATGAAAGATATGAGTGACTTGTAGTACATCCTGTCATCAAAAGCACTGAGCACTGGGGAATGTATAAGACATGTGCAAAAATCAATATTAAAACCATACTTAGTACAGTTTAAGAGGGCAATAGTGACATTCAGCATTGCATTTTACATTTTGCTAATGGATTAGAAAGGCAACTGTCATTTTGAGCTCTTGCAACAAAATCCACTTTATTCTATGAAGCTGTAAATAAAAGAATGACACAGTATTAACGTGCTTCTCAAAGTAGGTTGAAAAGCATGTGATATGGCCGACAGTGACTTTCTCTTGTGTTTCCTACATTCTTGTTAACTGTTTGGGTTAGGAAAATCTAAGTTCAACTTAATTTTGTCTGTAAAATCAATAATGATGATAATCATGGGACTTTCTGAGTATTCTCCTAATTGACTAGAAGGTAACAGATAATTGTTGAATTGTAAGTAGGAGGTAACTTATATTGGCATGATTGATCTCAAAGTCAAGAAGGGTTATAGCTGGTTATCTCTACTTTTGCTCATCTTTTAAAATATTTTCCTGTTATGACAGGTGCTATATGTAGTAAAAACATGTGAAGTATACATATATGTCATTATATTTTCTCTATATCTATTTATTTTCATCTATTTGTCAAAGAAATTCAATTAGCAACATTTTATTGATAAAATAGAAATTGTCACTCTTAATAAATATTTCCAAATTTCCATGATATCCCTTAAAACTGTGATACTGTTTCTTGATTACCTTGAATGCCTCCAATATCTGTAAAAAGCAATAAAAATTAATTTGATTCAATAAAAGCACCATGAGTAGGAGGTTGACATTCAAAGTTATTTTCCAACTCACATTGGCCACTATTGTCATACTTGAAGGACAATTCTTATATGAAGAAAGGTGAAAGGCCCAGCAGAAATGTTGTATGACTGCACTTTTGTTAACAGTTAAATGACAGGTACAGCAGTAGCAGCCACATTTAAATCAATCATACTAAGTCTAATACCCATTCTTCTGGGTATGGGAGAAAAAGGTACTAAAAATCTGGGATAAAATGAAGTAAAAGTGTCACATGCTTGGACTCACACACACACATCACACACACACACACACACACACACACACACACACACAGGAGATACAAAGTGAATTGATTATCTATGTGGAGGATGTTTTCTCTTTTTCGACTTATTCCTGTTACTGCCTTATTCCTTTTAGATTTCTACCACTGATTTCAAGTCTAACAACTATCCTCTCTTTTTCTTGGTCTGAATGGAGAAGTATAATTAGTTATTACTGAGCATGCTCAGTATCTTTCAGTAGGCAAAGTCTTTTCTCTGAACCTAAAAATTGCCACATTTTCTACCTCCCTCACTTACTTTTCACTGTGTTTTTGTGTAACCAAAAGCAGTCCAGTGAATTAACACCAAAGACTGCAGACATCTTTCCCATTTGTCCTGCACCTTGAATTGACAGGATAATTTTCAGGAATGACTTAGCTAGTCAGCTGTAAAAGCATAGAACCTCAGGTGAAACCCTACTCTGCAATCTGAGGTCTGCATTGACGTTGAGCCAATTATTCAACATCCCAAAGCCTGAGGTGGAAATCAAAGACATGAATAAAAATCCTTTAGGTTTACTAAAAAGATTGGAGACAGTGTTTATAAAGTCTTTCACTTAGTGCCTGACACACACAGGCCATTCAGTGAAAAAAATGGCTACTATTATTTAAAAAATATACTTGTATTGAAGACCCAAGTTTCATGATGATACTTAAAAACTTAAAATATTTTTAGGCTTAGGAAGAGTAAAGACATCATTTTATGTTTGAGTGCCTCTAGAGCACTAGACACTTTGCAGAGCAGAATTAGAGGCTGTCCTTGACTTTCTGCTTACTGAAGTACTTGCTTCTTGCTATTGATTTCACAAGTATGACACAAGCGCTTGGAAAGAAGAGGGTAGGTAACAATGGTTTAAAAATAAAATACAAGATAAAATTGCTTTTGAAACTTTTGTTTTGGTGTTAGTTTACAAAATATGTCAAGGATATATTTGTAAGACATTTTCAAACTTCTCAAAGAGAGAGGAGATGGGATAATTAGTAGCATGCAGCATGCCTGTCTATCCATAAGTGGATAGTGTGAAGACATACCTAGTATCAAACTAATAAATATAGTGCCAGGCATTGTTCTAAAGCCTTCACATAAAATTATTTTATCTCATTTTATGATTCCCTAAATTATGTTTTCCCATGTTTTTAGCATTGGGTTCTAAAGATTATAGAAAATAATTATGTAAGCATATAATATAAATCATTTTCCTTCTTCCTATGTTGTCACCCTTGTCAATTCCAGTACCACAACCTGGAATTTCTAGTTATTTTCACATCAATCCTCTAACCCTTTCACCTGGTAAGTCATCAAGTCCTGTAGAAATCATTCTAGAAATCATTCTTAATGTATTGCCATTCTTTTAGTTTCCTTTTTTCCCTTCAGTATGGCCTACCTTAAAAGCTGTTAGACTAACTCCCTATCACAGATCTCTCTGCCTTCAATACTTTCCGCATGCAGTTGTGACAATCACCTCCTTAGAGAGAAAAAAAAAAAAATATATATATATATATATATGGTATTTCTCTGCTCTGAAGCCTCTATTAACTCTTCAGCAAGTTTTCTGTGACTCTTCACAATAGAAATCTTCCCACATCTTGAACCTCAATGATAGCTCCTCCTCACACTACCACCCTGCCCCATGCTTTAGAAAAACTATATAAAAAGACTTTATATATTTTCTTCTGCAATAGCAAACCTCTCATTACCCATTAAACACAACACTAGCTCATGTCATTTCTATTTGTTTGGACTCCTCTCAAAATGACTTATGGATTTTCCATGATCTAGCCCTATTGTAGGTTGGATTCTTTGTCGCTCTGTGACTGAGATTTATTTGTAGGAGGCTTATTGGGGATGCCTTCCACCACAATTCATGTAAGAAATGGAGAAAAAAAAAAAGTATTGGTTAGAGAGGTTGAAAAGTGATATGATTGCAACAGAGCCTTTGACCAATCCAAAGGACATTCAAAGATGTACTTACTTGAGGAAAGGAAACCAGTCATAGAACAGTATTGATAAGGGTTTTCCCTGGGGAAGAAGCATAACCTTGGCCAAAATGGATCGCTTTGGCTGAGGATAATTCCTGGAGAAGCATTCTGCAGAGATCTGTGGGCAGCCCTGCAGTGGGAAAAATGAGGACCTCAGATCTGAAAGTCTTGGGTGGCACATCACAGCACCCACTGCAGCCCCATAGTGGGGACTACAGGTCCAAGAATAATTGTTGGAAGCCCCACCCCCAACACATGCCGCATTGCACTCCAATCATACTTGAATCCTTTATTATGGTTTGAGCTCTCGAATGGCTGCCTTTATATCTTCAGGAGGCATCCAGTTTGCAGTATAGTGCTTGGCATAATGGAGTCTTTTAAAAGGAATAAATGAATACCTTGAACAAAAGTTGGATTCACAACAGAATAAAATAAAATCTTACACCTGGATAACAATACCTGATGCTCTATGTTGCCTTGCAAAATGTGTATAACTTGTGCTATTTCAAACAAGAGTTTTAATTAGCAATTCTGTTTGGTTAAACCACTTTTTTTTAAAACGTTTATTTATTTCTGAGAGACATAGAGACAGAGTGTGAGCAGAGGACGGACAGAGAGAGAGACGGAGGCACAAAATCCAAAGCAGGCTCCAGGCTCTGATGAGCCATCAGCACAGAGCCCGACGTGGGGCTCGAACCCAAAGACAATGAGATCTGACCTGAGCTGAAGTCGGCTGCTTAACCGACTGAGCCACCCAGGTGCCCCTGGTTAAGCCACTTTCAAGGAGGTAACAGGAACATGCTGAGAAGATGTTTGGTTTGTAAAGAGAGCTCCGCGATGGAAAAAGCCATTTCAGAGGCACAATGAGTTACCATCAATTACAAGTCAAAAAAGGAAGTCCTGAAAGAACCATGTATTTAAGAGAAAGGGTGACCAGATATTCTTAATTTGAAAGCTGACTGGGGAAAACTGGAATGAGATATGGACCAAGGGATAAATTATTGAAAAATATTTGGAATCAACTGAGCTCATGTTTACAGATCAAAACCACTGATGTGATGAAAATAAATTCTCAAGTAGCTACTTGAGAGATTATTTTGGTAAAATATATTGATGTTTTAGTTGGTATACAGACTGGCATGTCTCCCTGAGGAAAATAATGTGAGTGGCACGCCCTTCACGCACCTATCACATTGTAGGCTCACAATAAATGTTAGTTTGCCACCTCCTTCCCATAAATCTAAAAGTTTTAGTAGAGCCTTACCCTTCATGTCTTAAAGCCCAAAGAGTTATTACATTCAGGGAATCCTCTACTGGCCAAATGGTGTCTCTCACAAGACTCCGTGGTCACATACATTACTCAGGCTGATACTTCAGAAAATGAAAAAGCTATCTATTTTCCTATCTGGGTAGATTTCTTGTTCCTTTCTTTTTGCTTTGTTCCCTCTCCCATCTTCACAAGAAGCATATAGCTAACATGGTCATGTAAAAATGTTTATTTATTTTGAGAGAGAGAGAGAGAGAGAGAGAGATGGAGGGGGGCAAAGAGAGAAGGAGAGAGAGAATCCCAGGTAGGCTCCATGCTGTCAGTGCAGAGTCAGACGTGGAGCTCAATCTCACGGACTGTGATATCATGACCACAGCCGAAATCAAGAGTCAGACACTTACCAGACTGAACCACACACGTGCCCCTGATGAAGTTTTGGGGTGACGGTGGGGGGTTCAAGGGTGATGGCAGAGAAACAATTCTTGAAGTTGTCTTTGGTGCAAAAAGGTGATTTTATTAAAGTCTGGGGACAGAAATGCATGGACAGGAAGAGGTGGGATTGTGACTGGTAACTGATTGTATATTCTCAGGTTGAGAGGGGTTAGGGATAGAGTAAGTCTCTAAGGATTTTAGAAAACAAGGTTTCCAGGACCTAGCTGTGTGAGGAAAACTCCATTTATTATCATTTAGTAAAACTTTCATCATGAGACCCTTCAGATATACATCAGGGACCATAAACTTGGAGTATCATTGCCAGCATATATCTTAGGGGTATTGAGATAAAGTAAGTTTCCAAAGGAATTTTTGCATGTTAAAGTAGACTTAAAGGATCCTGGGGGTCAGGATAATGATAAGCCAAGATTCCCTTTTGTCCCCAGCAAAGCGTCGTTATCGAGGCAGTTGAGGTCCTAGTGGAAGGACACTCTGCCTGTTTCAAGGACTTGTCAATGGGATGTAGGCAGTAAGGGAATTTAATTTTTCATTTGCCTTAGTTTCCCACATCACCATGGCAAGTACTTAAACTCCTTTCTTTTGTTCTTAGGTAGCCAAAAGTGTCCGAGGAATATCACACATATTCCACCGGGGGGCAGGGTGACGTTAGCCTGTACTTGGCCCTCAGCTTGCCCCGCTCTCCCTCATCACCCCAACGTAGTCATTTTAGAGGAATTTAATATGTAAAGGTCTTGCTTACAATATGTATGTATATATACAATATGTATGTATATATATATATATATATATATATATATGCGTGTGCACACACACACGCACATTAAGACATCATGTAAAGTAGTGCCCTAAAAATATGCTAGAGAAAGATAAATAAAACATGGGAATGTTGAGAAAGAAGACAAAGCACTAGCAGTAATGAATGGAAGTATGATATCCTTGTATGTTTTGAGGTGTATTAATGTGCCTTGAGAACAAGGAGTTAGGAAAGATTGCTTTTGACCTAAGGGAGATCAGAAGGTGTGGCACTTCTCAGACCTTTGAGTGTCCCTAAACATTGGTTAATTGACTCTTGCATGCAGATTTGTGTTGTTGGCTCTGTGTGTGTTTTCTGGTAATTAATAACCATTTACCCAGTCAATTTTATGTATCTTCCATCTGTGCCTTTTGGATGTAGGAAAGTTATTTTAGTATGATCATTTTCACACATGTCTCAGGAAAGCCAGTTTTGTAATGAGTAACACTTGATTGAGAGGAGATAGAACAGTGTGATACATCTCAGTATTAAATGTGGTTTGGAGTCCGGCAATGGGAGCTATGGTGGGAAATAATGGGAGAAAGCAATAAAACTTATATGAATGATTTCGAGGAGGTTGTTGAACAGTAAATCTGTGAAATTAAGATTCGAATCAATCATGATAGAACTGGTATGATACAGCAACTAGAATGACAGAATCTAGGACAATGCCTATTCGAGGCTGTTTCAAGATGCTTGTAACATAGCAACAGAAAAAAAGTGGTTAGATCTGGTGCCAAAATTCAATCTGAATTTGGCGATTGCATCTAGAAATTGACTGTAAACTTGAAGATTAAGAGAAGCTTAGCTGACCTGAAGATAAAGTAGTCTGAAATTGAGAAGTCAAAAAATATGTTTTTTCAGAGTTGCAGAATGACTCAGATTACACTCATATGTGCAAAAGAAATATAGACTCTATTTTTTTTCTATACTACCCCATCTTTTTCACCCTCTCAATTAGACAGGCAATCATAAAGCTTACTTTTATTTGTTAATGTCAATAAAATACAATTATTAAATTTTTTTCATCAGAAAATGTAACTTCTTGGGGGACTCGAATGCAGCAGTCTTCTCTTATCTTCCCTAACATGTCATCTGGGTATATAAGAGTGTAGTCATGCTTATGTCATGATTTTGTGACATTGGGGAAAAGGTCAAATGTGTCCCTAGTTGGTATCCTAGGGTATGGTATACCTGAATTGCTCTTTCGCCAGATTCTGTTAGCAATAGCTGCTGATTTCTGCAGTAAATGATTTCTTTTCTTGTTTCTTAGTTTCTAGGGATCCTCCAGGTTAACACTGAGTGTTTTAATTTTTGCTCTTTCTCCCATCTGGACCATGGTCTAGTGGTAACATCGACTGTAAGATTACCTTGTTCTTTACGACATTGCCCTCTGATTCTCTGTGTGTCAGTGACATACAGGAACAGAGAAGCACTGCAAAGTATAAGTTGGGACTTTGCCTGACAACACCATTCCACTTCCCAATTATGTGAAAGATTCCAATGTTAGCTCAGCGGCACTCTGTGCAAAAGTCTGTTCCCTGCATCCCAAATGATTGGCTGGACAAATCCACACAGAATTGACCTCAAACTCAGACTGAACCTTGCCACTCTGACCACTGCATGCTTTGTAACTCCAGGCCTGGAAAATCAGGGCAGATGGTTTCTCAGATCTACACTTGTTTAGTCTCCTTGGTACCTCTACCTTTTTTCTTCTAAAATACTATGGAAGTAAAAATGTTAAAATTTTCTTTATCTTTTTTTAATATTTATTTATTTTTGAGAGAGAGAGAGATACAGTGTGCGAGCAGGGAAGGGACAGAGAGAAAGGGAGACACAGAATCTGATACAGGCTCCAGGGTCTGAACTGTCAGCACAGAACCCGATACGGGACTCAAACTCATGAACCTGAGCCAATGTCAGATGTTTAACCGACTGAGCCACCCAGGTGCCCCAAGATTTTCATATATTTCTATTACTTGTCTTCCTAGAAATTCTACTACATCAAACTCTATCATTTAAGTTCTCAAACCTAGACAATAATACTTTCAATAGGAAAATGGAAAGGTAACCCTTTCTCTCATGGCAATGCCTGGTTTTAAATCCATAAACTTCAACATTTTATTTCGAACATTAGGTTATAAATACTATCTCTCTATTTCTTAGTATCCCTCCTAAACCACATTGATATTAATAGAAGCACTATGGGAGATGCTTTGGCGGCATGGAGGGCCTCACAAATTTTTGAGATATACTTCTTACCCCTATGTGAAATAAACCATATCCTTTATATTAAAAAAAAATCCTAAAAAAGAAATCAAAGTAGTCTAAATAAAACTCACCTTATACATAATATAGGACTAGGGACTAGGAGTTTTTAATTAAGTGTATTCTGTTTAGTAGCACTGGTATTGTTTTGAAATTGAGGTCATTATACACTTTCAGGTTGTATACTAAAGGTAAACTGGTAAGTACATAACTGAATTAACAAAAATTAAAAAAAAATTCTTACTGTCTGTTATTTGAATGTGAGGTATTAATTTATGACTTCAATATATAATATTCTGAAAAAATACACTGAAGGGAAAATTATATAAGTTGTCAATACAAATAAGAAATGCCACATTAAAAATAGAGTCTTGATTGATACAATATCGACAGAGAAAATAAAATAAGAAGCCTACATCTAGTTATAGTATTCTACAGTGTAAATAGAGCAGACATTAAAATGACTAGAAAATCAAGATAGAAAACGAGACACTCTTTGCCAGGTCATAAATCAGAATGACTGATTTAAATGCTGTGTTTTTTATTCTCTTTCATCTCCTTTTCACTGGAAGGTTTTTGTCCAAAACTGACGATTTAGAGTGTGTTTTAAAATTTTTCTATCTACAGGTTCAAGGAGCACAGATTCCCCATGTGTGAATATGAGAGAAATATATGTCCTTCACCTTTGTGACTTAAGTGTAGATTTGTTAGTAAGAGGATCTACTTACCTTTGGGTAGTATGACATAACATAGGAGATTCGTATTATGCAGGATTTTTTAAAATAAACTTTCTATTTTACAATAGCTCTAGATTTACAGAAATGTTGTAAGGATGGTACAGAGGTTTCTATATTCCCCATACCTAGTGTCTCCCAATGTTAACATCTTCTATAGCAATAGTTATACTCATTACAACTAATGAACAAAAATATACAAGTAATGAACCAATTACATTTGATTGCAAGTAATAGAAGACTAAATCAAAGTAGTATGAGTGCGTTAATAGTAGTAGTGGTGATATTTGAATGGTTTAAGAATAATGCAAGCTTTAGGTATGTTTGGAACTTGGCTTCAAACATTTTCATAAAAATCCATCCCTTCGTTTTTTTTTTCCTTTTTGCCATAATTTCACCTGCATTCCCTTTGCTAGCATCATTCAGACAGAAATTCCAGAAGTATGTGCATAGCAGCTTCAAGCTCACATTTACAT
Organism: Paguma larvata; assembly: GCA_030068075.1. Lineage (NCBI taxonomy): Eukaryota > Metazoa > Chordata > Mammalia > Carnivora > Viverridae > Paguma > Paguma larvata. The sequence continues at coordinate 55,744,609 of CM057832.1, forward strand.
TTTCAATAATCCTGATACTGTCTCCTCAGATATTGAGATTGATCTTCATTGCACTGGCTCAGGTCATGTGATCCTTCCTGATTCAATCACTGTGAGATTCCACTTGATCTTGGCCAAAAGGCCTAGAAGCTATAGTCAATTACCATGAGAAATTAAACATGTGGATTGGCCCGACCAACATCATATCCCACCCCTGGAACCAAGGAAGAAGTTTGCGTTCCTGAATGACTTAACCCTGTTAATGGACAGATGTTTCTCAAGAGTAAATAAAGTTGCTGATAACAGAGGGAACACATATCAAATATCAAGAAGGCAAAACCATCTGATCTCTACTATGACGTGCATGTGAGTAGGTGTCTTAACCTTGAAAGTCTCCAAACATTCTAGTCTACAATCATATCTAGATTGTATCTAGAAAAAATGTACGGTTGGGGTTTTTTTTTTTTTTCTGTTTCTATGGATATGGTAAGAGGGAATAAAAGATGTTCTTTTTTTCTTTTGTTTTAGTTACCTTGCAAGATGGTTATCTCTATTTTTTTTAATTTTTTTAATGTTTATTTATTTTTGAGACATAGAGACAGAGCGTGAGCAGGAGAAGGGCAGAGAGAGAAGAATCCGAAGCAGACTCCAGGCTCTGAGCTGTCAGCACAGAGCCCGACGGGGGCTCGAACTCACAGACCGAGAGATCATGTCCTGAGACGAAGTCGGCCGCTTAACCGACTGAGCCACCGAGGCGTCCCAATTATGTCTATTTTTAAGTAACAATAAGAAATGTAATTTAGGATAATTATTTAATAACTATTTCCCTCACTACATCATGACGTAAAGTATCCCAAATTCCTCTAGCAAATATTTTTCTGATACTATATATACATAGTGTTTTATAGAAGGGTTAAATTCTTTGCTTTACCTGTTCCAAAGGCATTTGGGCAATTTCTCACCCTCAGGCACAGCCACAGAGATCCTCTTTGGGATCCACATGGCTACGACATTATTGTTCTTCTCCTCATGGGCCCAATGCACAACTTTTGCCCTTTTTGCAGACTTCCTGATGATGCTGAGGCATAAGACACCATGAGAGCATTTGGTGACACGAAGGTAACCTAGAGAAGAAATTATAACACGGATGGTGAATCTTTGACCAACAGGAGCTAGCAGCAAGGAGAGAATATTTTCTTCTCTATTCTTCTCCCATGCATAGCCTGCCCTGAGGAACAGTTATTAATAAGCCATTTTCAGAGATATTCACCTGAAATAAAGCAATCAGTCACACTGAACTATATAGAAGTTAGTTTGGAATTGCACCCCTGTATCAGCTAACTATTTTTTCCTGTCTCACTTTCCTTTGCCTTCACCCCGCTCCCAAATACTGTACTCTTGAAAAAAGCAGTACACATAAGCCTTTGCTTCAGGCTCTGTTTCTAAGAAACTCTGTCTAAGACAGTTGATATCAGCAATGGCCCTAGAAAGTGGACCCTTAGGATAATTTATCAAAGCTGAATTACTGACCAGTCTCATTGCAATAGGAATTCCTTTGCTAGTGTTAACAGAGACGGTGATTAGCTCTGGCATACCATGACATCACAATTAGTAAGCCTTTCCCTTGTGGTTAACCGGGATAAGGTGCAGGTGGAAGATAAGACCTCAGGATATGCAGTGACTGTATGCTTATATGGTGTGGGACAATGATAATTATAGGGAATGTGGACTGGGTTGGCTTTTGTTAATGATACTGGAATCTTTGAAAGAGAAAATTATAGGCTTAGAGCAGTCAATTGCCAATTTGAGGCATTCTGTGAAAGCCAGAGGCCCTCTTAGGCTTCATTTATGCAGAGCCTTAACATCTATGGATACAGGGCACTTTGCATAAAATCAGACCCAAGATTTAATTTTAAGTATGAAAGAACTACAAAGGAGGCCAAATATGTTGCCTTGACAGATCTCATCTATTTAGTTCAGAATTGCAGTTGGAAAAGAGCAAGATTTTGAGAATTGAGATGGGGACATTTTTTTGTGGAAAGAACTGAGAATTTTGAACTCCATATTCCCCTGAACAAATACAGAAACAGTCTCTCCTCCTTGACAGAAGAGAACAGTTTTTCTAGCTTGGAGCACATGCGAAGACCTCATGGAGGCAGATGCCTCCCAAAATATTGCTTGTGTTCTTTAGAAGCTGCCCCCTCAACACTTATTATTCCCAGATCCCTTAGAAAGCAAAGGGGTTCAGTATTTCTTCCAGGACAGAGCCGTTTAATCACAAGTTAGAACTGTAAGACCTGATTAACATTTACAAGATGGGAACGATAGGATAATTGTGGTAGTAGATCCACAAAGTGTCAGAACGTAGTTGTGAAATATTAAGTTTGGTGTTGGTTGACTTGCCTGGGAAGCGGACTCTGAGATGGAGATTTCCGTGCAAACTTTTACTGAGGAGTGCTCTTGGGACTTGTTAGTTGGTGAGGGGAAAGAACTGGACTAAGGGAGAAACTGAACTGCTGTGATACAGTTGAAGAAGGGATCTTAGTCAATCCCACAAAGAGTTCTGGACCACCTAAGTTGTCTGAAGTTGAATCAAGGGAAAGGGCTTTTGAATTACTGCTTAGAGCAGTTATCTGATGTGAACTGACCCCTGGAGGGAGAAGAACTTGTTGAGGCAGCTCTTTGTGGCTGAAGGCAATGCTCAGAAGCAGACTGAGCAGTGAGGCATTGACCAGCATTGCCAAGAGCCTGGAAAAATCATACCTCAGTCCTGAATTCAGAACTTGGAAGTACACCAGAACAAACACAATAATATGGTGGGATTTATTGAATTTGCACCTCTCACTTCTAAAATGAGAGTCAATACTCTATCAAGAATCTCTGACAGAATACTCTGTCCTCAATATGATAAGGTGATTTTTTGAAACTTGGACATCACCTTAGCCTACAATAAACAAGGTGGGAATGTCAGCACTTCTTTACCAAAATATGAAGGGAGAAAGAAATACTCAAGGAAGTAGAGGTGTTAGGATGGATTGTGATGTACAACTTTAGAATGTACCATCAAACTATTTTCCCATAGTATTCCCAGAAGCCATTTACTTCACTGAGGCAATGCAATATGGAACACATTGGTAGGGCACAAAGGAGAAACCAAGTTAGTGTCTCCTGTCCTCTGTAAGACTGAATGTCAGAGGAAAATGATGCCATGAATGTGTGCTTGCCAGGATAAGTAATAATAATGAGTTTCTGAAATGGAAAAATATAGGTGGAAGCACTTAGTGTTCATAGGCAAGAAAGATTTAATTTATTCTAATGGCTAAAATGGCTATAATAGAAATCAGAGTGTCTTGATATACATATCTGTGATGATAGCAAATAGATTATAGTGTCCTAAAGCAAAGATAGATAAGTGGATAGTGTGTTGCTTGACTAATAAAATTAAAAATAATAATAAGATAATAGCTTGTGAACTGAAAACTGGTATCAGCCATCAAAATGGAAAGTTGTGGTCCCTCACAAAAATTCCAGACTTAAGTCAATTCATGGACCAAACAACCATTAGTTGAAGGAGAATCCATGTCCTCTTGAGAATGAATTCTGCAATATTACTGCAAATAAATTAAATACTCCCCTGATCTTTTCCAAAGGATTTGTGAACAATACCAGTATAACTTTATACTTGGAAACAGGAATGACCGATGCTTTAAGGATTGATAAATAAAGATTGTGAGTTGAGACTTATAATGAAGGAACTGAAATACCATGAGTAGAGGCTTGATGATAGACAGAGTTTTGGTTCAGGACTGTATCACAATGTAATGTATCTAATATGTCCTTACAACTACACTATGGTTGTTTCTCTCGTTCCCAAGTGAATACTTAAATCTAACACACTTAACACCTGACAGAATCTCACATAGGCTATATGACCTGTGGAGTAAGAACCATTATGGTGAAAATGCAAACAATCTCTCCCCCCACCAACGAAAATCCAGGTAGAAGTTCTCTATCCTGGAGAATATGTAAAAGCAATACCACATTGCAGGAATTATAATGAAGCATCACCATCAGATACTTAAGGAAAATAATAGTAGTGGTTCCTGTGATATTCCCATTTAATTCATCTACTGGGCTTCTAGAAAAAAAATCAATTAAGAAAAAACTGAACCTGGAGCGCCTGGGTAGCTCAGCTGGTTTAGCACCCAACTCTTGATTTCGGCTTAGGTCATGGTATCATGGTTCACGAGATGGAGCCCCACATCAGGCTCTGTGCTGAGTGTGGACTCTTCTTGAGATTCTCTCTCTCTCTCTCTCTCTCTCTCTCTCTCTCTCTCTCTCTCTCTCTCTCTCTCTTAAAATAATTAAATAAACTGTAAAAAAAAATCATTGATCCTGACTGATAGATGACTATGGAAGGACTACATTACACTTACCTAGGATATAGCTCCAAGTGTAACTGCAAGCTTAATATATTTATTGATGAAATGCCACATTTCTCTCACACTTGGCACACAAGAAGAACTTATTTGGCAAATATATAATTCTTGATTACAACAGAAAAGAGAACCAAAACCAGTTTGTTATCAATAGCAGGGACTGTGTGGTTGGGACAAGATTCACCAGTTGTCTGAGGGCTATGTTAAATAATTCTCATGCTCACAATATGCTATGCAGGGACATTGATACTCTTTTTTCTAAGTTTATTTATTTATTTTGAGAAAGAGAGAGAGAAAAAGTGAACACATGAGCAGAGGAGGGGCAGAGAGAGAAGAAGTGAGAGAATTCCAAGCAGGCTCTGCTCTGTCAGCACAGAGCCAGACACAGGGCTCCATCCCATGAACCATGATATCCTGACCTGAACTGAAATCAAGAGTCAGGGGTAACCAACTGAACCAGCCAGGCATCCCATATAGGAATATTAATCCTCTTGTTATTCCGCAAAACATCATGTTGGGCTATTATAATTATGTATCATGCTAATTGGACCCAATTATCAGGAATTAACAAGTGATCTATGTGCCCTTGGAGGCTATCAGAATGTCAGAGAGTGAAGAAAAATCCTGTTGAAGATGCAAAGACCTACCATATCAGTGAATATTTTAGGGTTCAAGTAAATAGAACGTATCAGAACATTTTTTCTAGTTGAATAAAAATTTAATTTACCTCATATTATTTACTCATAGAACTTGGTGTGCCTCTCTGGATTTCTTGAGGCAGCATTTAACATACTTTAAAACACTGTTATGATCTACTTATTGAATGACTAAAACATTGCCAGGTTTTAGCAGGACTAACAGCAAGAAAATATTCTGCAAAGTCAAGACTGTGGTGCAAGATGCTCTATCACTCAAAGTAATGTGACTCCAAAGATCTACTGGCACTAAACATATCTATGGTATATTTAAAATGCTATATTAAATCTCTGGCAAACCCCAGTAAGAAAAATTGATGTGTAGAATCCTAGACTGCATAACAAAGTCAAGCTTTCTGCCACCAAGAAATTAGTTTTCATTGAAAACAATAACTTCTAATCTACCATTGGGTCCTAGTACAGAAAGATCTTGGCCATGGCATACTAGATGCCCGTGCAACTACAGTTCCTCATCCTAACTTGGGTATTATTAAACCTACTGAGTCATAGGTTTGGGAGTGCAAAGCAATATCCCATTGTACAATAAAAATGGTATGTGAGATCTGAACTGAACAGATCTAGGAAGTGTGAGCAAATCAGATGAACAGGTGGCCAAAACTCCCACATCATGAACCTGGATTGCATTAACACTCTCCTTCAAGGTCATACCTAGGGCCTTCTGGGAATATTTCTTGTCGACAATTGATACAGAATAAAAATAAATGAAGCCTGCTTCGCAGATGAACCGGCTTAAAGGAGATATTGTCCCTGATTGGAACTATACTTTACCTCTTAAGTGCAGACACCCTACAAATATGGAGGTATCATATTATATGCAGTACCTGGATTTTAAGGAAAGCATCAGTAGATCTGACACTGGTCAGACAGACATTTTTCATGTGCTGTTGGAGATTGTCTTAACCTCACTATTTCTGGGAACGTTGACTATTTGTTCCGGACTATATCACTATTCTGATCACCCGCTGTGTGTGGTCTCCAGCCAACTTCATCAGGAATAACCTGACAGTGCCTCATCCTGTGGATAAAACCATTTATCTCTTATTTTAGAGCTCTCCTGTTCTCTGAAGAATGAATTGCAAGTCTATTCAGGGCCACTACACATGTAACCCAGAAATGCAAATGAAGTCACAGTCTAGTAGGTGAAATTTGATCATTTAAATATGGGAACCCGGGATAAATTCTATTCCAGATTTGAGAATAAATGTCCTGAGAAAAGTTGTTTATCTTTTGGTTGATAATTTCATGAGTTCAAGTCATGCTTGACACTAAGTGATGGCTGGCTTAGTAACACATTCTTATATTTGCTATCCCTCTTTTATTTCTCTTTTCCCTCACTTCTGTTTTTTAGTAAAGTAGTGGGTGGTGCTGAAAACTTTGTTTCAGATTCTACTATGAGGGCATTACAGCTAAAACAGAGAAGATTGGGGTTGAGACCAGACAGCCAAACCATTAATTTGTTCTTAACTATTACTATCCATGAATATTTTAAATGTCAATAGCCTCCCCTCAATTGCTCTTGTGGTCTGGGCTTAAATAGTCTAAATAAGTATACCACTTTATATATTCTAATGCTTTGTATATTTTTCTCAAGAATCATTATGTCTTTGAGAAAATAGATACTGCAGTCTTTAAGATTAGGCTGTCATCTGCTAATTAAATGCTACTCATCAATTCTCTGTGGTAATTTTATTATGTACTGTATAGCCCATTAAAGATTAAACTGAAACCACCATATACATTCTACTTAAGATTAATTGCAACTATGGTGCCTTAGCAAGGCATGCAAACTTGGTCCATTGTCAGTAGTAGTGATGGCACTAAAATATCCCTTAGGATGTCATGGTAAAATATCTCTAATTTTTTTAAATAAACAAAGTTTCTAAAAAGGAGAAAGTTTCTTAAGATGAGAAAGAAGAAAAAAAATAATACAGAGAAAAATTACTATAACCTTGAATTAGTCTTATTAATTGCCAATAAAGGAAAAGGGAGCTGTCTTAAGACATTTATAATAAAATATATTAATAAAAAATGTTTTAAAAATGAACATCTGTTATAAAACCAAAATATTTCTCACATCTTTGTCTGTTTGTTGGCAAAAAACTACATGTTAAAAATTATTTGTAGTCCATTAGAATAAAAATACATGTATCCACATAAATACACATCAACAAAGACAATAAAAGACAAAAGCCCAGCAGTTAGTTCTAAGATTACCAGCAAACAGGACAAAATGGAAAGTATATTTCTCGTCTACTGTCAAGGAAGCTAACATAAAAGAGAAAATTTATTCTTTTCTTCCCCAGATTATATGCTTAATAAAGGATATATAAAAAATAATATAAAAGAAAAATTTAATGTAAAAGAATTTTAAAAATGTAGATTTCTGGTGACTATTTGATTGCAAATCAAAGTCTACTTTAAAAAGCAATCAAAGATATCTTCAAAATCTACCCATTGCTTTCTTACACTGGGAAATTTATGTTTGCAGTCAAAATTAGAAATATTCTTTGTGACATGCTTTCTTTAATTTAAATCATCATTATTTAAAATGTATTTCTGATGTTGGCAGTAACTTCTGATATGAATTTTACAGAAAAAATATAGAGATTCAGAGAGGACCACACAAGAGAAAAGTGATCTGTCATATATTTCTATCTTCTTTTGAGTTTGTTTATTTATTTTGAGAGAAAGAGAGAGAGCATGAGTGGGGAATGGGGGAGCCGAGTAAAGAAGAGAATCCCAAACAGGTTCCATGCTGTTAGCATAGAGTCTGATGTGGGGCTTGATCTCCTGAACCATAAGGTCCTGACCGGAGCTGAAATCAAGAGTTGGGCACTTAATCAGCTGGGCCACCCAGACACCATGTGTCACATATTTTTTTAATAATTTGCTTCTTAATCTATTATTTTTTTCACTCTTGTTGAAGGTGTTGAAGATATTATCCCCTTTGAAGGGGCTCTACAGTGTAGTAAAAATAGCTTATTATTTTTGGTTAGGTAGATAGCAACTTAAACCTAGCTTCAAACATTTAATTACATGACCTTAGGTATATCATTAACTTTGTCTCTGTTCCTCAACTTCTCCAAGTATAAAATAAAATTGGACAATCTTTTTTATCTAAGCATTAAATAGAAACCAAATATACTGTTTTATTTCTCCCTCCTTGTAATGCCAGGATTTATGGCAACTAACACAAAGTCACCTACTCAGAATTAAGGTCACTGCCACCTCTCTTAGAATACTAAACTTATATTAATTAGGACATACAGGAGATGAACAACTAAATAAAGGAGAAATAAAATATTTTTTGGATCAGTGAGTACAGTTTCAGAAACACCACCAGTTATTCTTTTTGAGGCCTTAAATGTTTTAGTAGTAGTAAAAATGACCAGGAATTGTTATTCTAGATTCCTTCTTTCTACTTTGATTGATTGCAAGACTTTGATTCATGTCTACAGCGATCCATTGATTTGAATCTCTTTTTATGCAGAGATCTGTGAATTTGAACTAGAATTTTGAATACATATTGCATTATGATGACGTTGTGTATAACATGAGAATCATATCTAATATCATGTCCCCATGATTTACAGGCCAGATTTAAGAGGTCTTTGCTTTTTTTCCATACTAACACACTTCTTAAAAAGAACTTTTTATGCTTTCTTTCCTGTTAGAATTTCAGCAGAATTTCCTCATTCCTAGCGCCTAGCACAACACAGTAGGAAAAAGTACGGAATTAAAATCACACAAACCACACCCAAACCCTAGTTGCAGCACATACCAGCTGCAAGAGCTGGGGTAAGTACCTTAGCATCTGTAAACCTCCAGTTCTTTATCACTCGAATTAGTCTGACCATAGCTGTTATTCTTGGTAATCATAACACGCAAAGATAAAGCATATGGCACAAGTGAGTTCTCAAAAACCAATAGCGATCGTTATTAGATATTTCTAAATGGTTAATGAATACATAAATTAAAAAGGCAAAACATAAAGCATCTTATTTAGGTCAAGGTCCTTTCTCTCCAGCCCCTCTTGACTCCCCCTGCCCCCAACTGTTCACCTAAGTGACCTAGTTTCAAAGAAAAGTAAGTATTGTTAGCAATTGGTAGACAATTTTATAGCACTGATTTCTTCCTAGCTTTATTATTTTCCCTTAACCTGCAACATTGATGTGATCTGATACTAACATATGGTATTCTCTCTCTCTCTCTCTCTCTCTCCATGATTGAATTTTAAACCTTAGAAAGAAAAAAACTAATAATAAAAGAGGGAAGCAATGTGGTGGAGTTAACTGAGTAAAGGGCTATTACAAAGAGTATAATACCTCAAGAGGCCTCGCTTATTTGCAGATACAGGTATCTATTAACCAAGTCATATATATTCTTGTCTTTCATGCTTTAAATATTATAAGTTTCTGTCTACTTTGTCTTCAGTTATTTTTACCTAAAAACATCTTTGTAATCTAATTGGTATCGTAAAGTGTGGGCAATGAGCAAAGTAGGTCAAACAGATAAAGCGGTGTATTTTGCCAGACATCACTATTTGATTGTGTTTTGAGTTTCATTAAACTAGCTTGTGTTATGAATTTAAAAATTAAAAAAAAAATCTGCTACACATATACTTTTAAATTAGGCAAAATAGACGAAAGCTTGCTTTTTTTTTTAATTGGTATTACCACGAGCAATTTTTGTGCTCTTAAAAACAGGACCAAAAAAATAGCCTTTATAAAACCTTCATGCTTGAAAAAACACCATGGCTTCTTTTCAACAGTTAAATGGATATTCCTCTTGATATTCCTTTTAGCCTGGTTTCCTCTACTCTTCTTGACATAATAAGCACTTCCATATACTATTATCTAGCTTCGCAACATTTTGCTAATTTTCCAAATCTGGGGCTTTTTTATGTGCAGAGATGAAAATTATAATACTTTTTTAAGATGATATTTTTCTTTTTCATTAAATGGTCTCTCTTTGGGTATGACTGATAGTGAAGTCTTTTATTATTTAAAGATGTAAATGTGTTTGAGTTTGACTACCATTTAGAAATGCAAGAAAGTATAAAAATATTTTTTATATAACTGCCAGCATTAGACCAAAAAATAGCTTAAAATATATTATTGAAATCATTTATATTATTCTCACATTTTTTATATTCTTATATTAAATTTTACTAGGTATACTGTGAAGCAGAAATTCTAGCAACTATGTTGAACTGTCAGAGAAAGAGGCTAGAATTTATGAGATCTCATTGAGGATCCCTCTGATGGCAATCATTATCAGCATTCAGAGTCACCTCCAGGGTAAAGAATTTGACTTGGTTGGGAGACAGTTTGCAAAGAAAATTCCAATTGCTGAGTTTTGCTTTTAGCATCTTCCAGACATTAGATCATGAGGATTGTAGGGGGGGAAAAAAAAGACATATCATAAGTCCTTTTACCTGAAACTAAAGCTTACTCTCAATGTTTCAACTGAAAATTCACTTAATTTACAGCCTTGGAAATTATGATATGAAAAAAAGAATTTCCCCAAATTATAGACGTTATTTTCATTTCTCCATGTTATTTGGCATCTATTTATCAAGCCTTGACTGGGGGCATGGCGTAAGTACGATCTCAAATTAATCATTTGGAGATTGAAATCTAATTAGCAGTGTCAATTTTAATGGGAGAAACTATAATATCTGAGTGACCTGGATTTGGTTGAATAGTCACTAATTGAAATTGCTTGCCAAAGAATGAGATAACTTTATGAAAAAAAAATAAGTATGTGTTTTATGGTCTTATAGCTTTGTTTTCAACATCCATCTGTAACATCTGTCCTTAATATCCATTCTTGCTATCTTAATAATTGTGCATTTATCTCATAAGAGTCCTCCCATACCTATGTTTTTAAGGTACAGACATGTAAATCACCTGTGAGGGAGTAGCAAGGATTATATAAACGTTATGCGTTACTTTGAGAATATACTCTCTGAAATCTAAAATAAAAGTCTAATTTAATGTTCTTAAATTTAACATAAAGTGAAGAAAATTCAAAGTTGTAATTATTTTAATATAATAAATAGATGAGCTGTGGACCTTTTTTTTTTTTCTAAACACTGCACAAAACAATGAAAATGTGACATCCAATGTTAGCCTCTCTATTTTCTGGGTATTCCCTTCTATTATCCTCTACATCTCCTGGGTATTTAATTTTCAGTTTATCTGCACATACCAGACACATATAGTGGTATTAGTTCTTTATGATCATTTATAAATCTCAAACTAAAAGAAAAGAAATTTCAAATAATTCTGGTAAGAAAAACTCAGAATTTGTGATATTGAACTTTTACTAATGCTGTAGTAATTGCTATGTATTCTAGTCTGATTACAGGAATTCTTGGAACAGATGCTTCTGAATTCCACAACTATGTTTGGACTAGTGTATTGTCAACATGGCCAACATTTCAGGCTCTAAAGAATAGGGTAGCACCTCAACATTTCCTTCTCTCTTTCTTAATCTCATTGAGCCTGTCTCCTGATCTACAACAATGAAGGTTTTGTTTTGTTTTTATTTTTATTTTTTTTTAATTTCTGAGAGAGGGGCAGGGGAGGGACAGAGAGAAAGGGAGAGAGAGAATCCCAAGCTGACTCCATGCTGACAGCAGAGAGGAGGCTCGAACTCACGAACCATGAGATTATTACCTGAGCCAAAATCAAGAAGAAGACACTTAACCAACTGAGCCATGCAGGCATCTTGCAATGAAGGTTTTGATACCCATCTTTTACATCAATCCATTACATATGTGTATTAGTATGGGCTAAGTTTTGTAACAGTAACATTTAATCCCAGAATGTGGATAACTTATAGTAAGATGTATTTCATTTTCATGCTATACGTCTATTGTCAGTTGGCTGAAAACTCCATTCTTGCAAGCTTATGGAATGACAACAGAGCTTTCGCCATTGCAGAGCAGCTAGTTCCTTTACTGCATGTTGTTCTCAATCAGAAAAGCAAGTCTATGGTGTCTCCATCAACTCAAATGTTATTGGTAGCTATGTCAGAGGGAAAGAATGGAAAACAATGAAAAAATGCTTTGGCTCCTAAAGAACTTTTCTCACATTATTTTGGCAATAGCGATCATATATGTGCCTAACTACAAAAGGTGAGGAAATTGTATTCCTGGCATGGGATGAGATAGAGATGTGAACTATTTGGTGAAAAGCACATATGACCACATGTAAAATGTATAGTTTATTGACTGATAAACTATAGTAATCACTAATTATTTCAACTATTGTAAAAGGCTTTCAATCATTCATTAAACTAAATTTAATTGAAAATGTACTCATCGCAAGTACTGAGTTAGGGATTAGAAATATTTGGATGCAAAGGACAAACTTTTAGAACTTCGGGGCCTTGTTGTAAGGTGTGTGGTGCGAAGGACACTATTCCAAATAGTGTCCCTTTACAAATCAATTCAATGCAAACTTTTATTCTCTATGAGCCATTTACAACTAGCCTAGCAAAGGCAATATCTGAGTCTCTTTTTGCCAACACTGGTCATTTTTCTTATTCTTTGCTTTGTTAATATCCAAATCAAAGCCGCATCTGACATATTCATCTGTTTCTTGTCCTCTTTTGTTTCATTTGTTTTTAGTTCTCCTAGAGTCAGCTTAAGGACTGGTCAACAAACAGCCTCATTACCAAGAGTGGTGCTATTCCCACCCCCACCAAAGTCACACTGCACCATACAACACTTTTACGATCACTGCTTTTTAGCCTTCTGTCTTGTTTTTTCTAACACTCTCTACTCTTTCTGGATTCACATATCAGTTTCAAGCTTAATTTACTTCTTTAATCATTTTAGTGTTTTCTTTTTATTATAATTCCATTGTGCCCAAATGCTTTACTGAAACTGTCATCTAAGATTCAATCTTGAAACAACCCCATATCAGTTCTACATTCCAGTTCATGGACCAAAGAACATTTTTAGAGAAAAATCACAAAATGAACAAATATGACCTACCTCAAAAACACGCTCACTGGTCAGTCTGGCCTAGAGCCTTGGAGCACTCCTAATAAACCATTTTACAAAGACAATTCATGCACCATCATGAATTCACTTTTTCCTTCCTTCTCTATGTCATTGTCTCATTTCTCTTTCCCTTCTCTTTGTACTATCCTATAAATCTCTCCTAATACATTAAACTTATAAATTTTCTATCTGTAAATGTGACATCATTGTCTCCTCTTGCCTATCACTTATTCTATTTCTTTTATCTTTAAATCCACCCGTTCTTAGAGTCACAGAATTTTAAAACCTAAATATAACTTAAAGATTTTATTTAAAATCTGTTTCAAATTTGCATTTGCATATATCTGTCAATACAGCTTCCCCTAACTTCTCACTAAAATACTCGTGAAGGCTCAGATGGAAATGAAAATTCACATCATTGACAAACACTATCTCTGGCACATAATCCAGTACCAAACTCTGAAATAGAGATGGAAATGAAATGGGGAAAATTGGCAACAGGAAAAACAATATCAAGGACAAAAAAATCACCACCAAAATAACAATCCTACCATATATTAGCTTGAGGTACACTCTAAACTAACCTCATTAAACAGAAACAACCTTGAAAAAATCACGTTATGACAAATATTTTACTTTAACATCAGTCTGAATACCTGCACCAGTGAAAGTTTTTGTCATTGTTTTTGTTGTCAGTATTAAGTGAAGAAATGAAAACGTCTGTCTCATATCTGACACACATTATTTATTGATATCTTGTACATTATATACAATAACCTTAATAATATTTGGCAATGGGTATAAAATGTCTATTCAAACCCATAGTTTAAATGGCTGCAAAGAAAACTCGCTTCCCTTTCCTAGGATCACAATTTAATTGATGTGCATATTTCTTGATGACTAATAATAGATCCTTGGATATGATTTCTGTTAACAAACATCCTCTCCTAAATGTATAAGTTATTTCAACTGCCATGTATTTTCAGAGGATAAAATTTTATTCCATAGTGAACAGTTTCCATCATTTCTTTTCCAAATGAGATATTTGTTTTGCCTTTTTTTTTTTTCATGTATCTTAAAAGTGATAAACCATTCTTCTCTGGGTGCAAACTTTCTTTTTTCCTCTTAAACAATAATCTTCAATAGCTATGAGAAAATGGGACCCAGAGAAACTTTTATATTGGAGCTGCAAGAAGTTAGTTTGTTTACACAGCAGAACTTGTAAGTCCTTAGAGTTTAATGTAGATGATGAAACATTTTCTTCCTTCTTGCTGCTGACAGTTCTATGTCTTTTCCAAGTAGAGCCAACAAGCCAGTGTGACATATTTTCATCTTTAAGTCACAACACTTACCAGAAACAAGCAACAAGCCTCTCAAACTACATTTACACTGAAGGTACCAAGACAAGTATAATCTAACTATCAAAAGGATGGTTCACTGAAGTGCTCCAACTATTGCCAACACAGCTCAGATATAATTTTTCTTGACTTGATTTAGACATCCAAAGCAGTGCTAAAAACAGCAATAGTCAGTTACCTACAGTTATAATACAGAATTCGTCAGACAAGTGACTCTAAGGGGCAAGGTCTTGCAATGCAATGCTTGAAAACATGATTTTAAAAACATTCCATTTCAACAGAGGAGGCTTGTTTTAAATACTTTTTAACTGTTGTTGATCTGGTTCGATTACAGAAATTCAATGCTTTTACATGAGTATAGTGAAAATTGGTAGTACCACTTTTGAAATTATATTAAATTAAGCCATATACATTTTCGACATTTGACCTTTTTAAATTTATTTACATAAAGGGTGATTTATTTGTTTCAACCTAAGAATCCATTTAGTAACAAATTCTAGGGCAACTCAAGTTTCTCAGAAAGAAAATTTCACTCAGAAAGCTTCAGCGAGTGCCTGGGTGGGTCAGTCAGGTAAGCACCTGACTCTTGATTTTGGCTCAGGTCATCATGATCTCAGGGTCATGAGATGAAGCCTGGCCTCA
This sequence comes from Paguma larvata, assembly GCA_030068075.1. NCBI lineage: Eukaryota > Metazoa > Chordata > Mammalia > Carnivora > Viverridae > Paguma > Paguma larvata. The sequence continues at coordinate 55,759,760 of CM057832.1, forward strand.
AGCTCTGAACTAAGCCTGGAACTTGCTTGGGATTCCCGCTCTCTCTCTCTCTGCCCCTCCCCTGCTCACTCACACAAGTTTGCTTTCTCTCTCTCTCTGAAAATGAATAAACATTTTTTTTTTTGGTAAATGAATGATTACTCACCATCTTTTATTAAGTTACACAATTTTTTTTTTTTTAGTTCACCTCTCCTGTGGCGTCTCCTCCTTCTAGACCTCAGCCCTTCCTATCCCTTCTGCATGGAATGCTTCCCTCCCACACCATTTACTAACTCATTATTATCCTTTGGTTCTCAGATTAGAAAGTCCTACAAGAGAGAAGTCTTTCCTTGACACCACCAAAACTATGTCCCATCCCCATTGTTTCCCCTCCCTTCCACACTCTCCTTCACATAACTTTCACATTTGCAATTGTGAAATGAACTCTAATACTTGGTTTGTTGCCTATCTCTCATTATAGATGAGATCCCCAGACCAGGAATCATGGTGACTGGGTTCCAAAGTTCATGACACAATAAGTTTTGAGGTATTCAGGTGTTTATCGCAAAATCAATCTAGCATCCTGAAGAATTAGAGTTTTAATCCCCAAACCAATAAACTAGAATAGTTCCAAATCATTTGTATTATATTAATGTATTATATTGTTGACTAAATTTTAGTTAAGTTAAATAATATGGGATTTTGTTATTAATTAGACATTGACAAGCAACTCCATTATATTAATACACAGCCATTTGGACAAATATTTTAAACTTACCTTAATGTTTAAAACACTAAGGTTAAAAATTATTTTTTCCCTCATACTTAGAAACCTATAACATATATCAGTCTTGGGGTTATTTAGGCTCTTCTTTGAAATCTTATGTGATTGTGATACATCTTATTTTAGACAGGGAAATGTATATACACTTAGTTGACAAAAATCACATAATGTGAATTTGCATTGTATTGTGTTGCCTTCTTTAATGTGATAGCAGTGGTGTCTTCACTGATTTTTAAGTAAGCTTTTATTCCAGTGGATAGCTTAATTAGTAACATACAATAAACCATCCAGTAGAAAAGCTAATTACTTGATTGTCAAATAAAATAACAACAGTTTCCCCTACAGTGAAAGCTCCACCACTGTAATTAGGTTATGTCATACTTTACCCTGAAGGGAATATTAAAAACACAAGATGAACCAATGCTATCCACTATATTTTTCTATTTATAGCACCATGCTAAATTGCTACCTTCATGTAGGAGCTAAGACATCAATAACAGAACACCAAGGGCCCTTCTGATGCTCAATTACATTTGCTTTGTGGATATTAACGTAAATATAGATCTCAAAAGAGAATGGTTTGCTGACTAATCATTTATTATGAAAAAGATTGATGAAAATTTTTAGAAACTTTGTGGATAACAAATGGTTAGAAAATAAAGCAGTTGCAGAACTTTAACAAGTGATCAGATATTTTAAAAATATATATCGCCTTTCTGGTTCTGCATTTCTGAACTTCAAAGAAAAAACACAAAATCGTTGATTGATAAACTCTAAATAAAAATAAAATTACAGAAAATAATATATACTGGTAAATTAATTAAAATAATTATCTGCTTGTTTTACACCCCAAATTGGTTAGTTTTAAGAACCGAACAATCTTAACAAAAATAATAATATATATCTTCATTTATGTGAATATAATTAGAAAAGGAAAACAAAACAGCCCTCATCCTACAAATCATCTAAGTAAATTGTAAGTCATGATTAAAGGAACAAACATGGGTAAAGTAACTTCCCTTGCATGATGGCCTTTCTGATTCTAAAGTAGGTCATCTGTCAAGAAGAAGATGGATGGTTTCCTAGTCATCATTACACCACCATGTCCACCACAAGTATCAGATGTTTGAGGCAATGGAACGGTTACCTAATGGTATTTTGGCTTGTAATAGATTTTTAAAAGGAGTTAGAACACAGGAAGGGCCGCTATCTTTTTTATTATTATTATTCACTTTACAGCTAAAAATGTGTGTTTTTTTGTTCATAAAGTTTAGTTTGATAAATAGGGAAAAAAATGCAAAGAAAATCCCAAGCACTTTCTGAATGACATATGGAAAAATTGACCTATGTCTTTACACAAACTCCTTTACATACACACAAAATGGCACATGTACCTGTGAACAAATGCACATTCACATACAAGGTGTGACTATAAATGAGCAAATTCAGGTTTCTTGCACAGATATCTTTTTATACTATATAGTTACACATGCATGTTGTGTATATGTATGCATACTTGTGTAAAATCAAAATTATTTTAATCCAGACTTCTAGGTAGACATTTTGACTAGATAAATTTGACTGATTTTCTCCTATTTAATTTATTCAACCAAAATAACTCTCTGCTATATTTCCTGTCTTCCCTGCATAATGGTTACTTTTTAATTTTTCTCTTTATACTTTACATAAGAATTTTTAGATTTCATTTAAAAATTTTTTAGAGCAATGTATATTTCTTTATAAGGACAGATTCATAATTTATTATTGTTCATCTTAATATCAGCACAATGAAAAGTGAATGTTTATATATTGGTATAGAGTCCTTTAAATTGTTTCTTAAAGAGTTACCTATTTTGGGTAGCTCTCTTTTTAGATTTCCATATTATTTCTGTCATATGTATACTTGAGAGAAGAGTATAATAAAGCTAGTATTGCAAACTGAGCAGCATTCAGTTTATATATATTTAATAATACAATACTAGTTAACAATTAAATATTTCAGAAAATAAGCTTGAAATAAAAATAGTGTCTAATTATTATTTAGCATAATTACTAATAATGAATTTGGCAATTATTTCACGTTTTTGAATTTTCTAAAACCATGTGTTTATTTATTTTTAAAATTTTACTTGCAAATATGTCTCAGCGGAATAAGTTGAAAGTTGTGGGTCTTTTTAAGTTTACTTATTTATTTTGAGAGAGAAAGAGTAGGAGAAGGGCAGAGACAGAATCCCAAGTAGGTTCTGGTGCTATCAGTTCAGAGCCTGACACTGGGCATGATCTCACTATGAGATCATGACCTGAGCCAAAATCAAGAGTCAGATGTTTAACTGACTGAGCCAGCCAGGGGTCATGAAGTTGAACATTGTTTCATATGCATTTACATTTCCTGTTAATTTTTTTCTTTTTCTCTTGGAGTTCTCTGACTATTTAGACCTTTTAAATATGTAAATTTTTAACAGATTGATATGGGGAACAGTGTGAATACACGATCACAAAGAGCTTGAGTGATAAATGTTATTGAACACATAAATATTAGAACTGGATATCAAAAGCAAGGCTATTCTCTTAAGAGATGAGCTGTTTTTCTTTGGCATCCGTAATTCACTCTCCACCATTTTTCACTCCTTTGTCTCTGAAGTTCCAACTATTTAGACTCCCTCATTGGCTTCCTATGTCCTCCAGGTTGGAGTAAGGAAATTAAGGTCACAGTATTTGTTTTCCAGTTCCATCCCTGCAGAGACACGACCAAGGACTAGCTTAGTCCCTCCACCAAAAGTTAACAGCATTGTCTGGGGACCCTCTCAACTGAGTCACTGTGTCTCCAAGTTTGGATAGATACTCTTTCCCTTTGATTCTGAGTGGAAAGATAGCTTCTTTTCATTCTTAAAAAAGCAAGAACTATAATTCAGTTTTGTATTTTCTGCTTTAAAGTAGTTTCTGCTGTGTAACATTTCTAATGAACGGTATACATAAGTGTTTCTAACAATAAAACATATGGATGATAAATTTATTTTGCCCTCACTCTTAAATTACATCTTAGGAGCTGTACAATTTTAGGTTGATAAATTATTTTTCTTTAATACTTAGAAGATACTACTTCACTTTCTTCTGGACTCTATTGAATCTGATGAGAATTTGGATATTGAATTTAACTGTTAAAATTGCTCTAGCATTATGTCTTTTCTTTTCCTGTTTCTTTCTCAAGATATTTTTTATATTTGATCATTTGGGGTTTCATTAATATGCACAAAGGTATGTCTTTATTTTGTAAGACCTGCTTGGAGTCTTATGTATAATTTTAATCTAAAGGAAAAATTTTGGATTAATCATTTGGCAAAATGTATATTCCCGTGATTCCATAATTTCAAGGTTCAAATCACTTGGCTGATTCTTTTATTAGAATTAAAGTGTAATTTTACAATGGAAGGATAAGGCAATGGCCTCCAATTTAACAATCAGTAATGGAATCACTAATAGGGAGATAGCCAGACATCATGGGCCCCTCTAACCCATGTTGTTTCTCCTGTTTTTAAAATCCTAATTTTATACTCATACTCTTAATAAAATAAGAGATGCTCTTCGAAAGTAGCTAATTCTTAAAACCATATAATTGTATAGCAATGCAGAAAAAAAATTGGAGTTAAAAGAATGTATTTCAGTACCTAACTAGTTACATTCCAAAGAAATGCTATATCAGCTTGTGAGCACTTACAGTTTTGCTCACAAACTGCTCACCACTCCCTCCTCATTTTTTGTTCTAATTCAGATCAACAACACAAAAAGTTGACGTGGGGGGAATTTTATCCCTTGTGATACTCAATGTATATATGTATATACATACATATAGTTAGTTAGTTAGGTAGGTAGTTAGTTAGTTTAGTTAAAAGCAGTGTACTCCCTATGCCAATGAAATATGATGAAACATTCTTGGCTGCAAGATACCCTTCAATCGGATTACTGCCCCCTAAAGATCTGCAACACAGAAATTTCTGGTAATAAAATAGTGTCACCCACATTCGCATTAATTTAATTTCTCTGAAAGGGCAGTTGCTACATCAGGGCATTTGCATAGCTCTTTAACTTTTTATTTTCTTATTCATCAAGCATACTTTTAATGCTGATTGGTTAATTTCCAGGAACTTATGAAATCTTAAAACGCTTTTCCTCACCTCTCACACTCAACCACAACTCATAACTTAGTTACATGGTAAATGGTCACACATCCCTTTAGTAACCGTAATTTTTCTCATAAAACATCTTAATTGTTAAATATTTAATTTCTCAAGAAAGTGTAAGCCCTATAAAGAAGAAAATGCATATTTTATTCACCACTGTACTCTAGTGCTTAAGAAAATGCTTAGAATATAAAAGGAACTAAACACATATTTGATGACTGAAAGAATGAATAAATGATTATTTATTATTGAATTTATACTTTATTTGTTTTACATATCTACCCAGTAAACATATTTCTCCATGTTTAGAATATGGGACACATTGTGATTTGCCAATACATGGATTTTTTTAGAAGTTATTTAAAAAATAAGTTTAAAGACAATTAGTGTTATGTTAAATGATAGATGGAACTTAACAACTACCAATAATGATTGAATTAAACTCGTGAATTAAACTCATTGCTCCTCATGATCAATCACACATGTTTAATGACCTGATGACTAATTGACCAATTTATTAAATATCTATTATAATATTGTGATAACTGCTACTTTTAAATTTTCTTCTATATTATATGTATTGTTCAAACATGTGATAAAGAAGAGAGAAAACTCATTCCAATTCACCATCAGAATAAGTAGGATATGCAATATTCTACTGTTTTTACATGGTCCCAATCATCTCTTGATCATAGTTTAGGAATAGTTTATAGTTTACACATATTTTTGTAATGTTTTTGATGTTTTTGATATATTTACACATACAGTTTATAGTTTACACATATTTTGTTTTTTGATTTTTACTTGCATATGCTCTAATATCATATTTCTACGAGTTTCAGTGAAAACTTTGGATTTGAGGATGGTAAATATTTATCGCTTTCGTATACTAGATATTGTTGTATTCCAACTGGGAACAGCAGTGCATGATATTCATGAGATTGATGCCACAAGGATTGTTCTAGTAATGGATGTGTAGAATGCTCGTCTTACTTAATTTATGAATTCCCTAAGGGCACAATTCTGATAATTGAAATTGTCAAGAGAACCCTAACTATAATGGAGGAGCATGAATTCCCATGATGCTCGACCAAGAAATTTTCTCTTAGGAAATACAATCAGGAGACAACGTGGTGCAGATAATTTGGTTTTCGCTTTGTATCTTACTCACTATGAGTCTTTGGGCAATGTTTACTTCAACATTTTTACTTTAATTTTCTCTTCCGAGAAATGAAACATTTACTATTTACATTTTAAGATTTTGGGGAAACATTTTAAAATCATTGCTCTTTTTATTTTTTTGATATTTCTTCAGCTTTCAAATACAGTGAATTTGTTTATTGCAACCAATGAAAAGCTTATAACTTTCTTTCCACCACTGTCTCTGATTCCATCTAAATATGGTAATTTTCATGGCCTTCCTGCATTTCTTTACACCTTTTACTCCATGTTCATAGAAATATTTACAACATATATACACATGAATTTATGCCTTGGTTTGCCCACAGTAATCACAGATTAAGATTGTTTTCCTACTGTGATTATTAATAATGCTACTTTTTTAAATCAAAAGTATATAGATTTGGATGATAAATTACATATTCGCTCTTTTTCAAGAAGTTTGTTTTTTTATTATTAATTTACCTGTAGCTTTTAGCATAATGCTGGGCATTTGATAAGTTTTCAACAATGGAAGACACTATTAAGAAGATTCTGATTTCTTAGGCCCTTACCAAATATTTAACAATGCAGCTATAGGGAAAATAGTTTAGTAATGGTAAGGGTAACGGTTGAATAAACAAAATGTTTATTTTTAAACATTTTAATACTTTTTAATTGGTGAATTTTTATACTGTTTATTCAAAGATGAAAAAATAAACTGCTTTTTTTCACTTATAGTGAATATTACCAGGCTTTTATTTCATAATCTTTTTTAAATATTAATTTTTGCCAAATTGGTTACCATACAATACCTAGTGATCATCTCAACAAATATCCTCCTCAATGCCCATCACCTATTTTCCCCTCTCGCCCAACCCCCATCATACTTCATAATCTTAAACTGGGGATATAGAGAAACTCATATATAATATTGAAGATTGAACCTTTGAAAAGAGTTAGATAATTTACGGCCTTGCAGAGAGTTAGTGTCATTTTCTGGCTCAGTTGTCTCATTGATAATGTACACACACAATGTTAGAAACATAGGTAGAGACTCCTTAATATTAGGCTATTTTATAACGGAATGTGACTAACTTAATTGATCTTATCTGTTGATATAAACGACTGATGCTTTTTGTTTTTGTTTTGTTTTTTTTTTTTTGCTTTTTTGTTGTTTTTTTTTTTTTTTGCTTTTTTTTCTTGTATTTTTTCCTATCAGAGAAGATAGACATTTTCAACTGAACAGGCAAATCTAAAAAAAAAAAAAAAAAAAAAAAAAAAAAAGAACATGAGAGAGAAGGATCCACCTGCCCAGCCAGTGGAATCAACCCTTTCATTTAGAAACTTTTCGATTTGGTTCAAACATCCAGTAGGTCAGGATTTAGCATCTGTTTAAAAGGCTATTAATTTGCTCCATCAACCTCTGTTTTCTACCTCCCTAATCATCACTGAATAATTTTAAGGAAAGTTGAAGAGACAGAACTTTATGAAACAAATTGATAAAGTGATTTAATAACATAATTTTTTCAACATGCATGTATTTTAAGTTTCTTTAGTCATTTTAGACTCCAACTACCATATTTTATATATACCAAAGCTAATGAAAAAAAGGTAAAAAGGTATTCCAAGGGCAAATGTGCTTCATTAAAGTGGATAAGAAGAGAATTTTTGTAAAAATCAGAAGAAGAGAAATAATCAGAGGCTTATGGGTGAAGAGCTCATTTTATTTTGAAATAGGGCATATTTCTTCAGTAATTCTGCAGGTTGACTCTCAAAGTAGTTAAGCAGATGAGCCATGCTATTGAAGAATAAATAGCAGATATATTTGAAGTTCGTATAAGAGGAAAATGAAGTATGCAATCCTTGATGAAATAAAATGAAAGAAAACAGTGAGAACAAGTATCAGTATTTCAAAGATTGAAAAATAGAGAAACAAAGAGCCTCTTGAGGTATTTTTCAATAGGTTCAAAAGTTCAAGCAAGTTAAGTTTCTTCATATTTAGATGCTCTTTGGAACTATATTCTAATTTTTGAAGGAGATATTTTTCATCTCTTTTTTTTTTTTTGCAGGCAAATGAACTAAACTCTTTTTTATGAAAATCATTGATGTTTATGACAGATTATTCTTGAAATTAACTACACTGCTCAATAATTCTTTACCGGCTCATCAACAATATTAAATAAACATAGGCATTTATCAATTAAATATGAACATGTTAACACTCTTGGGATTTTGACAATTATATTCTAGGCAGTGTATAAGTACTAATGTTCTTAGTAAAAGTTATAACACTATTAAAAAATAATGAGGGTATGCATAGGTGTCAACCTTCTTTTTAGTTTTTATTTTTTTTTTAATTTTTTTTAATGTTTATTCTTGAGAGAGAGAGAGAGACAGAACGTGAGTAGGGGAGGGGTAGAGAGAGAGGGAGACACAGAATCCGAAGCAGGCTCCAGGCTCCGAGCTGTCAGCACAGAGCCCAACGTGGTGCTCGAACTCACAGACCGCGAGATCATGACCTAAGCCGAAGTCTGACGCTCAACCGACTGAGCCACCCGGGGCGCCCCTTATTTTTTTTCCTTGGTTAAATTTTTCTAAATACACCTAAGGACAATTATTGCTTTGGGGTTTGCTTTTTGTTTTGTTTTGTTTTTTAGTATTTTTTTTTTGTTATTTTTTGTTTTTTTTTGGGGGGGTTGGGTTTTTTTTTTGGAGTGGTAACCACAAAAACTGTATTATCATTTGTTGAGGTTTATTGAATACTTACTATAGGCCAGGCAACTGTTGAGTGTATAACATACATCGATTCATTTAAACTTCTAAGTGCTAATATGAATGATGAATAACAGGTACTTCCATTTTAGAGGTAAGAAATCTGAAATTGAGTCCAAAATAATAGGGATTAAGTGCTGGATCTAGATTCAGAAAGCCTAAGTGGATTTCATTTTATAGTTATGTGATGTTATATATTTGATGTGACCCTTTTTGTTCTACAGAAGAATCAACATGCACACATGTGAGGCAGTCAGCCAGCTCCACTATTACCACAGCCCATGTTGTTTCCAATACTACAAAGTATCCGAAGAACTTTTTGTTTTTGTTACTTTTAGCTGCATAATGAAATGTATCTGAATGTTAACCAAAATCAGGAAATAGCCAGAATACTCACAATTTTTTAATGATTGCTTATTTCAGGACCTTTCTTTTCAACATGTAAATGTATGTTTATCCTTATATATTTGTTAGTGTATACATACAAATATGTAAAAATGAATGTCTATCAGGTTCTCCCTGCTCTGAGTTTTTGGCACAGAAGAGGGAACTGGTTGAAATGGAATTGGTTCAATTTCCTAGAGCTATTGTCTCCTCCTTTCTTTATTATTTTAAAATTTTTATTTATTTTGAGAGAGAGAGAGTGCAAGCAGGGCAGGGGCAGACAGAGAGGGAGAGAAAGAATCCCAAGTAGTCTCTGCATTGTCAGAGCAGAGCCCAACGCAGGGCCCAATCCCACAAGCTGTGAGATCATGACCTGAGCTGAACTCAAGAGTTGGATGCTAACTGACTGAGCCATCCAGCCATCCGACTACCCTTGTTCCTCCCTTCAATCACTGGGTTGACCAAGCTATGTAAATCAATCACCTTCACACTTACCATCACAGTGGAGTTGTGGTGGTTAGTTACCTGGCTTTGTCTCAGCTATATGTCACCATCCTAACATACTTCATATTGTTATCAGATCTTCCCTACATTATTCCACATTATTTTTTGGACAAGGATCTGAATTATATGCCACCTTTACTTCTTTTTAAAGTCATTTCATCAGTCGTTACTATCTATAATATGCATATAAAGTACACTATTATAGGAAAATGGAAGTCGCAAGTTTTTGTTAAATATTTACATTTTCTGTAATAGCAATTGAGAGACGAGCAAGCAGTATCAAAGTAGGTAAAATATATTCAATGTAGTTTTTGTCTATATGAGTAAAAATGAATGTGTAGACTATAGTTCTACTTAGATATTGACAACTAGACACTGTTAGAATGCTATTTTAAAGAATACACTAGTAACAACACTTACATCGCAATTAAACAACACTCATTGTGAGTCCTGAGACCAGCTCTTATTTGGGTAAATTAATTCATCCCACTGAGCTTACTTTTCTTATGAACAAAATGAAGGCAATTATATCAACAACTAATTTTCTGGTATATTGTGCGCCCTTATAGTAAGGCCTTATACATAGTAACTAAAGTATATTGAAGTGAAGAAATGGGTTTGTCTTTGGAGTAAGTACAACTCTAATATGCTGTCTGTAAATTTGCTTCTTCTGAATGCATATTTTCTTCTGTGTAAGAAAATGCAGATTTCAAAATATCTAATACTACTTAAGGTTATTATTTACTGTCTTGTCCAGGAGGGAAACCTTCCTACCCCTATTTTATCTACATGGTTTTTATTTTGTTTTTGTTTGTGTTCTTGTTTTTGTTTCTCTCTCTCTCAGAACTATAACATTTCAATGTCTGGAAGATTCTTTTGCTACAACCTGATTATAATCTCCAGCATACCTGGAGCTCCATAAGCGAATAGCTTGAGTAGAAGTTATTTGGTTCTCATAATGACCTTAATTTGAGTACAATGAGAAGGAATATTTTCAAAGATGCAAGATGACTGTCCATACTATAGAGGTAGTGAGCCACTCTTTCATTCCTAAAATGTCAAAGTCTTTCATTATAGTAAAGAAGATTAATATAAAAGAAGGTCAAATGCCAACATTGCAGTTGATGAGAATATATGATCTGTATTAATCTAAAAAATTGAAATTTGGTACCTTATAAATTTCTCCTGCTATACGGGTATAATCATTTAACACATTAAATACTGATAGGGTAAGATACTACTCAAAATGTAAATTATGGTATATATATATATTATTAAATATTTGTAGAATTACATAAGAGAAAGACATAAGTGAAGTATTCTTAGGTTTCTCACATCATCTTAGGTTAACTTAAATATCTAAAATGTCAGAAAGTCTCAGAAATCGATAAAAAACTTAAACAGAAAACTTTTTCTTTTCTCAGACAGGAGGGTGGGAAGCGGCTCCTCCAGCCCCAGTCAAGTCTTCAGGTCTTGTTGTCTCAGCTGTGACTGGAACTACATTTGGGTAAATTAATTGATCCAACTGAGCTTACTTTTCTTATGAACAAAATGAAGGTAATGATATCAACAATCCTGTAAAGCCACACCTGGGCTTTAAACCCTCAGAAACTGCAACTGTTTTAGATAATAATAGTTTGTAGTTTTAAGCTGCTAAATTTGGGGGTAATTTGATCTATAACAGAAGATAACTAATATACTTTTCCTAATTGGGTTAGTGGCTTTTGTTGAAACTTTTATTTCAATAATTGTAACGATTTAAATTTGGCATAAATGTGTGATCTTTCCCTTATTTTATTCCAGGATAACACAACCCTGACAAATAGTACATTTTGATATTTGACTTTTGGATTTAATATGTTTTATTAGGTTCTGAGAAAGAAGATACGTCGCTAACCTGGTGATGATGAGTGTTTTACTGTGAATCTCTTCACAAGCATGTTGGAAATGGCTTTCAGGGCAAATGATTACCAAGTTCAGATAGATAATATTGAACTGAGTGCCAAAAATTGTTGAACATTTGAGTTTTATATACCACTTAAAGAATGAATTGCAAAAATTTTATTATAGCAAAATAATAATTGTTTATTGTTTTAGAATAAAAATATTGTATCTTGTATTATGTATTGCCTTCCTTGATATTTGAGTGTACCATAAAATATAAATCATTAAGGATTTAAAATAAGCATAATTTCCAGACACTTTTCATGCAGTAAAGCCATCTGCATACTTTTTGACTTTTAAAATTTAGTTCAAAAACAGAAAAAAAATGCCAGCATGTCATGACTTCTTTTATATTCTCTTTCAATATTATTTGGTATTTATTTCCAGAAATTTTAGTACCTAAATTTACTTTTTTAATCTCATAAATAAAATATACACTATAATCACCATCAAAATGCACAAAGGCAATTAATTCATTTCAGAGCTACAGTAAAAATTTTATGTTTTGCTCCATATATATAGCAACAATAAAATGTTCATTTTTATTAAAGTTCAAAGTTGTATCAAAGCAATGCTGCTATTTTATAGAATAGAAAAAACACTGACCTTGGAATTCTAATTCTAGCACTGACCTCCATGACTGTTCTTCCACATATCAGCAAAGTGACCTTGGATGTGTCACTTAAACTTTATGAGTCCTAGTTTCCTTCTCTATAAAAGAGGGATAATAACCAGATTATTGGAAAGGTCAAAAGATATAAAGGATATTGAAGCACTGTCAAAATTAAAATAGTACTGTTATTGTTATCATTATTACAGCTTTTGTTTATTTTTACATGCTTTTAATAAAAAAGCAATGCAATTTAAAGTAAATACTGACATGTCACTAGAGGTGATAAAAAGCTATTAATGAGAATAGATAAAGTGATAATTCATGATGTTGACATTGATTCTGGATTAATTTTAGACATGTGAAAAGTTTAAGAGAGCATTTAAGGTTACCTGAGAAAACAGGCATTTGATTATTATATAATATAAAATGTTTTATTCATGTTAGTTGAGCAATGTTGAACAAGTTAAAAGTGACATTTAAACCAGAGTGGAGGAGTTAAGTGTGAATAAAACTTTTATTTGTCAAAATAGGTACCTGGTATTTCTACAGATTTTATGGATAAAAATAATTTTTAAAGTTTATTCACATTAGATGTGTTTTTCTTCATGTAGGTCCCTATGTTTTAAAGGCTATTACTATAATAGTTTTTGCACTGCATCATTTGGCGTTACTAATATATTAAGATGAAATTGTTGAAAAATTGGAAGCACTCCATTCCTGAGAAACTATAGTTATTAGGAAAAAGAGTGAAAAATTAAAGAGATCCCATTTAAATTGAGTGACATATAGAAAGGTAACCAGCATTATAGAGAACAGGATGAATTGCATTAAATCACAATTAATGCAACCCTTCTTAAATTTGGAGTATGGTTCAAAACCCTAAATATTTTAACAGACTACAAATCTAAAGTTATAAACAGAAAGTAAATGTCAGATTTGGAAATAATATTGGTAAAAGATTTTTTTGAAAATGTTTCTTGTTCAAAGTATTATTTAAAGTCTAACATGTTTCTGGAATTTTGATTCATATAGATTTTCTTCTAGTGGTTTTGCTTCAGGTTAGTGAGGTTGAAAGGTTTACTTTACTCAATTCTAAAACAAAAAACATCTCAGAGGAAATTTAGATGTCCAAGTTGGATGGACCTACATAGGAGTCAATAATTCTATGTCCCAAGTGAATTCTACTTTAAAATCCTTACAATTTTACTTCTTTAAAACACATATACACACACCTAGTTCAAAGATTCTGTGTTAGATTAAAAATTTGTACTCTCTGTGTCCATTCGAAGATTAACTTATTTGCATCTATGTATCTTTAACAAATAAATTTCTTTTTATTTCTTTTTTGTTTTGCTTCCTTTTCATCCTCAATAAATATTTATAGGTATTTGATGAGTATATTGACAGCGTAAATATGAATGATATTATCATAAACAATGAGTCCTTTTTCCCTGGAAGTAATTGGCTATGAATTTGAATTTAAAATGCACACTTACTGCAAGTCATCTTTGTGTAGTTAGAAATCTGTTGCTCTATAATGAAGAAGCAGCAAGTGAAACACGTATGTACTGCAAATATATATTTTTCTTCTGTTGTGAAGATTTTAACAAACGAAGCAAAATACCATCTCTGAAAGGTGATGCCATCGATGTAGATTCATAAAATATATATTTAACAATTCCTTGGCACTTACAATATATTAATTGGGCAAATTACCTAACCTCTTATTTTCATCATCTGCAAGATGAGACTCGTACCTACCTTGCAGCTCTTTGCAGACGGTAAGTAAAAGAAAGCTTATAAAATGCTACTTTGCAAATTGTAAATATCTATACAAATTTTGGTTGTTGTCATTGTATTATATTTGAGAGTTAGTTACAAAATTCATCATGAAAAATGCAAAAAAAAAAAAAGAAAAAAAAAAAGAAACAAAACCAGCCCAACATAGAATCCATTACTCTAGCAAAAGATAAAAGTAATGACATAACTAGAGAAAACTATGTTGAGCTACCTTAGGACAAACTGAAACGAGGACCCCCAGTTTGCTGCTATTCAACATAAAATACTTGTGAACTAATCACTATTCATAAGGCAATAACGAAGCAGCTGTCACCCATCTTCCTTGTCTATGGAGATCCCTTTACTGTGTTCAATGGTTAATCCAAGCTTCTGACTCTTCAAAACAGCATATAAGTTTCCCCCATAGTTCCCTGAATTCTGTTTTCCAAGGTTTGGTCTGTGGAGGGAAATGTGGGAAGCAGGGTGAGCATGATTTACCTTCTTTTTAAATAGGAAGCTAAACTTCAAGGTTTCCCTTCTTGGGCCCTTGACACAACCGCACTCTGCGTTTGTAAAGAACGGAAAACTGGTTGTTTGCATCCAAATAGTGTTACAGGTAATAGGTAGTGTTGACAAAGAGTGAAGTTATTGCATTGTGGAGGGTACTTGAACTCACACAGAACGAATTCTTACAAGATGGCAATCCTGACAGTGGACTAATGATCTTGACTCTTATCAGTCGGAAGGTACATTTTTTTTCAAATAATCTCAATGTCTCATGTGTAAAGTGGCTTGAGTTTCATGAAAATACCAATAGAATTGGATGAGAGTCACTTATTCCACCCTCAAGAATGAGAACTACAGTTTACAACCTTGTATTAAGTACACTATAGTAAATGAATAGAAGTACAGTGGCTTCTTATATCACTATCTCTTCTTTCCTATCAGAGAACTCATGTAATACTTAATTTAGGTGCTACGTACATAGCCTTCTTTTTTTCTAGCTCACTATTGTGCCCCTTGTTATCCTGCCCCGTATAACTTATGCTGGGTTTCTTGGTTCTTGTTTCAGTATCATTACTCAGAGCACATTAACATTCAAAGCCTTTACTAATTGATTTCTCTGGACATTTCAGCAACCTTTCAACTGGCTGTAGCTGAGTAGTGCTACAGATTTCAGACTATAACCTAAGCTTTATCAATCTTTGTTTTCTTTAATAAAACACAGTCTCGCCAGGAGTGATCTTTTTTTTTTCCTTCACCAGCTGATTCATAATTTTATTTTAATTTTATTATTTATTTTATTTATTTTTTAATTGAAGTATAGTTGAACTCAATCTTACATTAGTTTCAGGTGTACAATATAGTGATTTAACAAGATTATACTTGATGCTATGCTCACAGAAGTGTGGTTACCATCTGTGACCATACATCACTATTATAATACCATTGACTGTATTTTTTATACAGTCAATGGTATTGACAATGGTTTTGACATTGACTGTACCTTCATCCTCATGACTTATTCATTCCATAACAGGAAACCAGTCCCTCCTGCCTCCCTTGACCCATTTTACCCATCTTCCCACTCCCTCACCTTTGACAACCATCAGTTAATGTCATCTAGCGTAACACCCTCTAGGTCTATCCAAGTTGCCACATATGGCAAAATCCTATTATTTTTTAATGACTGAGTAGTATTCCAGTGTGTGTGTGTGTGTGTGTGTGTGTGTGTGTGTGTGTGACTCATCTTCTTTATACATTCATATATCAATCGACAGTTAGAGTGCTTCCTGGAGTGATCTTTTGATTTGCTATAGCAATGTATTGGACGTTTAAGAAAGCTCTTTGCTTCAAGTTATAACACAAAGCTGTAGCAGTAAAAACACTACAATACTGACACAAAAATAGGCACATAGAACAAGGGAACATAATACAAAACCCAGAAAATAAAAACCTAAGGTTATATGGTCAATTAATTTTTGACAAAGGAGGAGAGAATATGAAATGGGAAAAAGTCTCTCCAAGAAACAGTGCTGGGAAAACTGCACAGCTACTGTCAAAAGAATGAAACTGGATCATCATCTTACACTATACACAAAAATGAACTTAAAATGGATTAAGAAACTAAACGTGAGACCTAAAACAATATAAATCTTCGAAGAGAGCTCAGACAGCAATTTCTCTGACATCAGCTACTGCAACATTTTTTCTGGATATGTTTCCTGAGGCAAAGGAAATAAAAGCAAAAATAAACTATTGGGACTACGTCAAAATAAAAAGCCTCTGCCCAGCAAAGGAATCAATCAACAAAATCAAAAAGCAGAAGAAGGGAGAAGATATTTGCAAATATCATATCCATTAAAGGATTACTATCTTAAATATATAAAGAACTTATAAAATTCAACAACTAAAAAACAAATAGGCAGAAGATACGAACAGATATTTCTTCAAAGAAGACATTCAGATGACCAACAGGCACATTAAAAGATGGTCAAAATCACCGACCCTCAGGGAATTGCAAATCAAAACTACAATATCACCTCACACCTGTCAGAATGGCTAAAATCAATAACACAAGAAACAGCAGGTGGTGGTGAGGATGTGGAGAAAAAGGAACACTTGTGCACTGTTGGTGGAATAGCAACCCGGTGTATCCACTGTGGAAAACAGTATGGAGTTTTCTCAAAATTTTAAAAACAGAGAGACCCTATCATCTAGTAATGGCACTACTGGGTATTTGCCCTCAAAATACAAAAACACTAATTCAAAAGGATACATGCACCTCCATGTTTATTGCACATTACTTACAATTGTCAAGTTATGGAAAAAGCCGAAGTGTCCCTTGACTGATAATATATATACATATTGCAACATATATATATATATATATATATATATATGCAATATATACACATATATATACATTGATAATATATAGATATATATCTGTGGAATATATATATGCCCATATACATATACACACACATATATACTCCACATCTTTATCCCTTCATCAATTGATGGATAATGGAATATATGTATAATGGAATATTATTCAGCCACAAAAACAATGAAAGCTTGCTATTTGCAACAACATGGATGGAGCTAGAGTACAATGCTAAGCAACATAAGTCAGTCAGGGAAAGACAAATACAATATGGTTTCAATATCACCTCACACCTGTCAGAATGGCTAAAATCAATAACACAAGAAACAGCAGGTGGTGGTTTCTAATATGGTTTCAATCACATGTGGAATTTAAGAAAAAAACAAACGAACAAGGGGATAAAGACAGACAAACCAAGAAACAGACTTTTAACTTACAGAACAAACTGATGATTACCAGAGGAAGTGGAAGTGGGGGGGTAGGTAAAATAGGTGATGAGGATTATCATATATAGATTATTTTTTTAACGTTTATCTATTATTGACAGAGAGAGACAGAGCATGAGTGGGGGAGGGGCAGAAAGCGGGGGAGACACAGAATCCGAAGCAGGCAGGCTGAGTTGTTAGCATAGAGCCTGACGCCGGGCTCGAACTCACAAACTGCAAGATCATGACCTGAGCTGAAGTCGGACGCCCAACCGACTGAGCCACCCAGGCGCCCCGTAGAATTATTGAACCACTATAGTGAAACTAATATAACACTGTATGTTAATACTCGAATCAAAATTAAAAAGCTTTTAATAATAAAACAAGCCTTTGTTGGGATAGTCTGATCCATTCAATTAATATTTGTTGAACACCTATTATGTGTGAATATAGTAGACGAGGAAACCAACTAAAAACCAAATTAAAGCTCTCTTGGGATTTCTGTTCTAATGGGACATAGACAATAAGCAAATAAGTAAAAACATATGCAGGTGGTGGCAAAACAATTAAAAGCAGTAAAGCAAAGGAAAGAGATGCAAAGTGGAATCTGCAAATAGCGTAGTCAAAGATGTAAAAGTGGAAATGCAAATAGTGGCCAGAGATGACCTCACTGCTAAAGGTGTGCTTATACAAAAATCTAAAGGAAACTATAAAGACAGGTAAATACCTGAGGATAAGCATCTGAAGTAGAAGAAAATAGCATGGGCAAAAGTTCAGAGGCGAGAGCATGCTTGATGTCCCAGACTACACGTGAAAGAAGGGCAGTATTGCTAAGGTACGGTGTCCAAGAAGAAATGCAAAAGGAGATAAAATTTGCAGAGTGCATATAAATCTAAAATTTTAATTTCCTTATTTTCTTTTATCACAAGAGGTTAAGAATGGAAGGAATATGTTCGATCTTATAACCATGGACGTGGGAAGAGGAAATCAAAGAAAATGGAATCAGGTAATTTTAAAAA
The DNA here is from genome assembly GCA_030068075.1 of Paguma larvata. Taxonomy (NCBI): domain Eukaryota; kingdom Metazoa; phylum Chordata; class Mammalia; order Carnivora; family Viverridae; genus Paguma; species Paguma larvata. The sequence goes on from CM057832.1 coordinate 55,778,192, forward strand.
AAAGTTAAGAAACTAGTTTTAGACCCTAGTTAAGCATACATTCATCTACTACTATAAAATGCACCATTAGCTAAGCTCTAGTTGAATGGAGATAGGGCAAACCCAACATTTATTGAACAAGTTACTTTTTCTTACTTGAAATAGCTACCTATCAGGGGTAAACTACATTTCCCTGATTTTATCTAATTTTATAAATGGGGGGTTGTGACAGCTGAGAAACAAACACAGCTGTTTCAGTGGCTTTTGCTTATGTTTAAGTTATTTAAAAATAAGTGCTTGAATTATGATTTTAGTAGAATGATCATCATTGACATTTGCATAGTATTTTATAAAAAAGAATGTTCGTTTGCACATTGTTATTTAATCTTCAAAAACTCTCTGTGAGAGACACATAAGGATTCAACCATCTTCGCTTAACAGAAAAGTCGAGTGACTGGTTCCCTGCCTCTGAGCTTCAAGTGACCTCAGCAGAACCAGACCAGACAGATATTAGATCGTGTCCTTCAGGAGGTGTTCTTTAAGCATATACCCAAAACACTTCCTTCCCTATCATTATATTTAATGGCTTTCTGATAAGCACAATGTTTAAGATAAGGTGTTCATTAGCTATTTGGACCTATTTCACAAAATTTATTTTCAAATACACCCAATAAAGATTTAAATGTAAAGCAACAGTCTACTTTGGCTTTATTAACCATTCAATACAAATATTTCCAAGTTGTGAGTAGTCAAGTAAATTTTTGCTTTGATTTGTTTTTTATAAACAAAAGTAAATAAGTGGCTTTATTAGATAACAACAATTACTATGTCAGAGATATCATTATGTTTTATTGGTCTGAGTTTCACAGTCCAAAGTTTAAGTGATAAACATATTGTGGATATATTTCACTTGATAATAAAAGAAACAGTTCACTTGGACTAGAATTTGGATAGTCTCGTAAAAATGTTTCACAATATATTCAGTTGCTTGGAATATAACCTGGGGTTCTGTCAAAAGGATCTTACATAAAAGCTAACGGAAAGATGTATGTTTTGCATTTTATTTTGCTTGCGCTTGCTCCCTATAACCCTATCTTCAACAGCATACAAAAGAGCTGGCTGTTTCTATATTTTACAAATATGCTAATTAAATGAGGGATTAAGCTAAAATATGGAAGGATATAAAATTAGTTTTAATCCCTGAAAAATTAATTTTTATGATTGTTTTAAAGATAAGGAAAATAAGAGGCAAATAGAAACTACCATTTTTTTAAAGCTTATTTATTTATTTTGAGAGAGAGAGAGAAAGAGAAAGAAAGGCTATAAGCAGGGGAGGAACAGAGAGAGAAAGAGGGAGAGAGAATCTCAAACAGGCTCTGTGCTATCAGCGAAAATCAAGAGTCCGACACTTAACTAACTGAGCCACCCAGATACCACTGGAAATACCAATTTTGATAGATAAAGTTAAAAAAAAAAGGTTATAAAAATCCAAGTAGTCAAGCATCCAAAATTAATTTAAAATAATTTTAATTTTGTTTTTCATATTTTTTAAAAATAGCATTTGTTATTTCTCCTTATGAATAGAAAATATCATGTCCAGAAAGTATATTTGTCTTTATTTGATGGATTCATTTATGGTTCATACACCATCTGGATATAATGCTTTTTGTTGTTTCTTATAAACCAGTACCACTAAGATACACAAAGTATATTATGGTTCATTTGTACCCCCAAAAATTAAAAGTAATATAAACAATACAACAAAATATATAAAGTACCTGGGAATAAATTTAACAAGAAATCAACAAAAGCTATATGCCAAAACTCACAAAACTTCACAGAAGGGCATAAAGAATACTGGAATAATTGAGAGGCCAATCATGTCTCTTAAGAGGACCTAATATTTAAAATACATGTTTTCTGTAATTCAGTTAATCAATATAATCAATTTGATTTTAATAATATGTCTACATTATTTGTTCCTTTAAGTTGATACCCATGTTCATCTGGTGAAATAAATATACAATAATAGAGAACAGAGCAAAAAACAACAAACAACTGTTTGAAAATGAAGAAAATATGTTATACCAGATAATCAAACTTTATTTCAAAGAAATAGGAAATATTTATAAATAAGTGGAACTTATTAAAACATCAAGAAATAGATATATATTTCTGAGGAAATTTTGTGATTGAAGGTGATAGGGAACAGATAGCTGATTCCACAAATGTTATTGTGGCAACTAACAATATATCTGGAAACATATTTAATATCACATCTTTAGCTCATACCATTTAAAATTCATTTGAATTACAGGGACTAAAGAAAACCTTAATAGCATAGAAGTACTGGAAGAAAACATAAAGAAATTTGATTTTCTAATATAGGAGTTGAAAAAATCTTTCTAAGAAATGAATGAAACTTAGAAACCATAGTGATAAAGATAAAATTATCTCCCCCAATGTTCATAGCAGCACTTTCGACAATAGCCAAATCATGGAAAGAGACCAAGTGCCCATCAACTGACGAATGGATAAAGAAGTTATGGTACTTATATACAATGGACTACTACGTGGCAATGAGAAAAAATGAAATCTGGCCATGTGTAGCAACATGGATGGAACTGGAGGGTATTATGTTAAGTGAAATAAGTCAATCAGAAAAAGACAGATACCATATGTTTCCACGAATAGGTGGACTTTGTGAGACTAAGCAAAAACCAGGGGGAGGGGAAGAGGGGAAAGAATAAAAAGACACAGAGAGGGAGGGAGATAAAACATAAGAGACTCTCAAAGACTAAGAAAAAACTGACGGTAAGGGGGATGAGGGAGGGGGGAGAGGGGGTGATGGGCATTAAAAAGGGCACATGTTGGGATGAACACTGGGTGTTATATGTAAACCAATTTGAAAATAAACTATTATAACAAAAAAAAAAAAGATAAAATTATCAAAAACCAAAAACAAAAATACAAGGCAACTACAGAACCTCTGTACAGTAAAAGATTCTCATAAACAGAGTTGAAGAGTACATTAGTTCAGATCCATCTGGAAGCAACCTCAAGTCAAGATTGACAGTGGGGTTTCAGATCTGGATTCAGGAAACAAGGTGGAGAAAATGAAGAAAGGAGATTTGGGTAGGGAGCGTCTCGAACTTTTAGGTTCACAGTTAAAAGATGATCCCTGCTGTTCTGACAGAGTCCTCAATCCCAAATCACACATAAAGAACACCTATTCTCACTGGACCGGGCCTGCTTCATATCCCTCCTGCTCGGCCACTGGTAGGAGCAGCTGTATGGGAGTTGGAAAGTGACTTATGTGAGTGAACCTGGCAGTTGATCCAGAAAGGCAGCACTGAGGACTGTGCCCCCCACAGAGGGAGATCTGAGTAGCATGTTTTCATTTCCATTACAAAAGACATGAAAAAAAATAAGTATAAAGGAGCCCAATAGAGAATACAGTAACCGATAGAAAAGGGTATGATATGAGCAGACCTATCTATATGTAAATAATATATTCATATCCTAAAGCCTGGGAAAATACACTTAACTTTTTTCATCCAAGAAAGATAAACTCAAGTAACAAATACAAATTTTTATTTATTGGATTGGCAAAAACATCAAAATATTTAAATTTTCTGTAGTATATATGACAAATTTTAAATTTTTATTTTAATGTTTACTTTATTTTTGAGAGAAAGAGACAGGGCGTGAGCAGGGGAGGGGCAGCGAGAGAGGGAGACACAGAATCCCAAGCAGGCTCCAGGCTCTGAGCTGACAGCACAGAGCCCGATGCGGGGCTCCAAACCATGGACCGTGAGATCATGACCTGAGCTGAAGTCAGAAGCTAACCGACTGAACCACCCAGGTGCCCCATGGCAGTAAGAAATTCTGAAGGAACACTGAGTCATAACTCTAAAACTTAAACTTGCAGTTTATTTTGCTAAACAAATGAGTCACCTCCAGTTTTCTAGTGCATTGTTATTTACCATGGTGAAAACATTCGAGTATCCTAAAGGTCCACCATTACAAGAATGGTTAGGTCTGTCATTGGGTAACTTACTTTGCCTCAGGTTGCCATCAATAAGCTAGCTATAATTTCTACCTCACAGATTTTTTGGTTCATGAAGATTTGAGCATGACATTTAAAGGGCTCAGAAAATGAAACCGCATACAGTAGGTAGTGAATATTTGATAGCACTCATGAACATGGTAGGATATTAGATAATTAGAAGAATTTGATAAAGATGCATATATATTATTGATTAGACAAATAAGCACAAATTACTGAAATGGAAGGGATTCTTGATTTTTATCAGCTGAAAAAAAGGAGTATGAGTATACATGCATGTATACAGAAAAATAGCTGAGCAGATAGCCTATAAACTGTTAGCAGTGAGGCATTCTCAGGCATGAGAAGAAGTCAAAAGTGGGAGCTTTCACTATTTATTGAATAAAGTTCTGTACTTTGGCTTGTTGTTTTTAAGGAGCACAAATTGTTTTTCTATTTATGAAATTAACAAAAAATGAATAAAATCAGTAATATTCCAAATAGCAAAGTACATTAAATTTTAAAAACATACAGTTAAAGAACAAGCCCAAACAAAAAATGAGTTCTAAAACTAAAAAAAATTACTTAAAAATGTAATAACTGTAGTTCAATTATTACTTACACATGTTTATTCATCTCTTAGAAGGAATTTGTAGGTTTGGTTCTGATTTTTATTTTCTTGCTCTGAGGTTTAAAATTTTTAGAATTCTATATCTCTAGGTCACTGTAAGAATGGAAACTGGAGGTCTAATAAGGAATTAGTGATGTAGTTGAAAGTTAAAAGATGAACACATATTCTGTCACCAAAATTATTAGCAAAAACTTTATCATCTTTCCTATATGTTTTTGTGTGTCTCTGCTTGTGCTTGGCTGATCAATTACAAAATTTTGAAAGATTACGGTAGAACCCAAACAGTCCCTCCCTTATCACGGAAATTACTTCTTCACGCTATTTGTTTCAAATGTACTAGGTCAGTTATATCTCCTGCCACCATGATCAATTGCTTGCATACATGATTTGAACTGAGACAACGATAAAAATCTAATTTGGATACAACAATTGAAAGATGCATGATTTTATTACCCAAACTTGACCAACGAGAGCACTTGCCCAGCATTTTGTAACTAGAAATTGTGGAGGACTCTTTCTAGTTGCTAGGCTTTTAGTATGTGAATCAGTCCTGAATCTGTCAATATCTCAATGGTTCACAACTTGCTTTGGGTTGTGTGGGATATAAGGAAACCAATATGAAAAGAAGAAGACTAGGGAGTCTTAATGACATCCAAGTTCCCTGTTTCAATAGGAATTTCAATGGGAATTTTTCCTATGTCCTTGCATGTGTTTTGTTAATGAGTCAATACATTTACTTCTTTCATAAACTATTTTGAGTTGTATTTCTCTTCCTTTCAAACACTCCTGTATTACACAGATATGCACAAATACACAAATTTACATATGATTTCAAGGTATTCTTCAGAATCCTTGAAACTCATCATATAACCCAGAATATGAACCACTCTCATACCCGGGATGTAAACCACTCTCGTAGAGTGATTGTTAATTGATTGCCTAGTTTGTTTGTCTCTGCTAGGTACAATGTTTGTCCAATGCAGGAAGAACCAATGTCCTTTATGACTCATAACCTCTCCAGTCATGGACTGTTATGTTTATCAGTATGATACTTACTTTGAACTGACTTTTAGCCATGTAATACACGTAGCCGTAGCTAAGCTTTATATTAGAAACTAGAGTCTCTATGTAGATAGGGTTAGGCATGAACAGTGAGGTGAGGGAGGACAAAGTGTTGAGAGTAACACTAATCTAATTCTCTTAGAAAATAGACTGAGCACTGTATGGTTACTTCCTTTTTTGGTCAATGTACAATCTATAGGAAAAAAACTATTTAGTCAGGTTGATGATGTTTTGCATAATATTCCCATAAGAAGCAATCATTATTTGCCAACCAAAGTGTCTGTAGTTTTCATTTCTCTTTAATTTTCCATGTGTTACTGAAAAGAACATTTGTGCAGCAGTTTCAGTGTCCCAGGAAATCCTAGAAAGACAAAGACAGACTCTTACCGTAAGAACTTAAGAACCTCATGACTTTCACTGATCTCATGCATCCAAGGCAGGCCAAGGTAACATTGATAGAAAAGTCCCTCTTTCATCATTTGACAGGCATACAAACAGCATTAAAATAAGTTCTTTAATACACCATTAAGAGACTCTCATTAATGCCTATTTTTATTTTAACAATTAGCTTGGGAAAGGAAAGAGAAGAAATAATTTATCAAATACAACGCAATTCAATATAATTTGACCCTTTCTACACCCAAGTGAATGAGGAATTCTACAGTTTTCCTATTTGCCTGCATGTCTTATTTTCTTAGATTTATGACTATAATGCATAATTTGAATTTTCATGTACATTTTTCAGTTAATATTTTTTTATTTTGCTTTTACACCTAAGCGGCTTTTTTCCATTTAATTCCATTATAGTTAACATAGGGAATTATATTAGTTTCAGGTGTACAATATAGTGATACAAAATCTGTATATTACTCAGTGCTCACCAATTGTAAGTTGAGAAAGGCAATTGAAGTCCTATTAGCAACTGGGAATATTAACCCCAAAGTCAAATTTTTCTTTTTTTCTTTTTAATAATTGACTTGAATGACATCATTGGATAATGGCATCATTGTTCCAAGACTGAGTTTTCTCCTAATAGAATCAATTAATTGGACAACAAACTCTTAAAATTCCTTTTCAGCTTCAAAATATTATTAAACAATGATTCAAGGAAGGTAATTTAGCAGGACTAAATAATAATTGCTGCCATGTTTTGTATAAAGAACACACATCAGTTAGTCTATCTTCAGAAGCAAAAATGCTTGGGGCACCTTGGAGACTCAGTCGGTTGAATGTCCAACTTCTGCTCAAGTCATGATTTCATGGTTCGTGAGTTGGAGCCCTGCAACGAACCACGTGTTGAGCCCTGCATTGAACCCCATGCTGACAGCTCAGAGCCTGGAGCCTGTTTTGGATTCTGTGTCTCCCTCTCTCTCTGCCTTTCCCCAACTTGCACTCTATCTGTCTCTCTCTCAAAATATACATAAACATTAAAAAAATGTAAAGTGTAAATGCTCTAAGTACTTTTATCTTCCTATTATTTTTTTTAGTGTAATTGATTACTTGTTCTGACAGAAATTTAACAAGTGACCATAAGGTAATCGGTAAGCATATTTGTGGAATCAAGTTAGTGACTGACATAGTTCCTTTTCCTCAAAACATTGTGCCTATTTCTTTATTTCTATATGTGCTTCCTTAAATTTTAACACATTTCATAGGCTTATAAATATATAGATACATGTATATATGTATGTATATACATGTATATGTATAATAAAGTAATAAAATGTGTACATATGTAAATAATAAAATTGTGCATATTGCTTTAACTATAGAAAGACCTCTTACTTCTATTGCTATTTTCTATGAAGGAGGATTCAAAGAAGAATTATTCAAACAGAAATGGAATGAAGTATATTCAGTTACTCACAGGTTGTGCTTACTTTTCTAGTCCTTGTGTCCAGTTTAACATTTCATATAGCCTCAAAATAACATCTTGGATTATTTGTATCATAATATATTTTATAGTTTTCTTTTTTTATCTTTCTCATATTTATATGTATAAAGTATAAAGATATACCTCATCATAATTCATCTATGATTTGATATTAAAATATTGAAGATGACTGCAGTATTAGTTATGTACACTTTTGACTGTAGGCAAAAGTCCAATCAACAGTGCCTTAAATTGATGAAGATTTAGTTTTTTCATGAAACAAGAAATTTAGGAATCTGGTGGTCCAGGGCTGGAGAAGTGTCTCAGTAATAACAGCAGGTACCTTGGACTCATTTTTCTTTTTTTTTTTTTTTTTCAGTTATCCATATCTGTGGCTTTCAATCTCACAGGCATCATATCTGGGTTCCCAGCAGGAAGAAGGTAGAGGTTGAAAAGAACAAAGGGAGCGTGGCAACTTAATATTTATGACTTCATCAGTATGGTCTGCTATAACCAATTACCATACACTGGGTTGCTCATAAACAGAAACTTATTTCTCACAGTTTTGGAGGCTGGAAGTCTGAGTTCAGGATGCCAGCATGGCTGGATTCTAATGAGAGCCCTCTTCCACATCTCAGCCTGCAAACTTCTTGCCGTATTCTCACTGACAATAAAAAGATGAGCAAAGTCGCTGGCCTCTTAAACAGGCACTTGCATCCACAGGCTCAATCTCCAAATACAATCACAAGGGGATTAGACTTAAACATGAATTTTGGGGTGACATAAGCTTTCATTCTCCACCAATGTTCTTTCCGCAAGTCTTTCCAGCAAGCCCAATCATGTGAATTTTGCATCTAATTGGCCAAAATTGTTTGCCATGGACATACCTAGCTGAGAGAATGTTAGGAAGATGATCAATTTTATCTGGGTACATTACCCCACCCCCAAGTAAGAAGCTGATAAGAAAACAATGAGAATGGATGTTGAATAGGCAATTAGTAGCATATACCACAACATACATGGCCAGTGACAGGGGAAGTAGAGTATCTCATTCTCCAAGAGGGATTCCAAATGCAAATTGGTTGACTGATCGTGAATTACTGAAAGAGAAGATTCACTCACTGATAATTAAGTTTCCCTTTGTGGTTTACTTTTCTTAATACACATGATGATGCTCTTATCCACTGTTTCTCATAGACTATGGGCTTTATGCTGAATAAAGATGGCTGAATTTAGAGAAATGATATATAATATAAAAACAGGCTTAATTATATGCACTTTAAATAAAAATGCTTAACACTTTGACCTTTGTTTGTTTGCTTTCATGATGGTAGCTGTAGAGTGTGTATTTGTTTTTCGAGATTTTGCCACTGAGACTGGTATCTGTCCTTACAACACTTGGTGACACACTGAGTTAGTTGTTACTAACCCTCCCCTATAGATGAGGAAACTGATGTTCAGAGAGAGGAAGTGACTCTCTCAAGATGATAATCTTTGTTGACCATATACAATTTGCACAATTTCTTATGAATATATTTCAGAATTCCTTAAGGATTTAAGATTTTCTTGATTGTAAAACTAAGAGTCCCTATTGTAACCAAGAAGAGAAGACATGACAATTATTCAAACACATGAACACAGATAAGAGCTATGCTTTATCTTGGAGGATAGGGGGATATATCACTATAAAACATGAACAAACAGCTATTACTGAGGTCTGTTGTTCTTTAATATCTCAAGTGCTATTAAGAATAGCAAGTTGCTACGTAAATAAACTGTAAACAATTTAATAATGAATTCCAATAAAATATTAGGGTAAAATCTTTCTCTTTTTTAAAGCTGGATGGTCCAAGCTAGATCTCGATTCCTCTTTTCATTAATAACTCTTATGATTGGGAAGCTATAATAATAATCTTTTTTTGGCATTTATTTTTTTTGAGAGAGAGAAAGAGAGCATGAGCAGGGGGAGGGCAGAGAGAGAGGGAGACACAGAATCTGAAGCAGGCTCCTGGCTCTGAGCTGTCAGCACAGAGCCTGACACAGGGCCAGAACCCATGAGCGAGATCATGACCTGAGCCGAAGTCGACGCTCAACCGACTGAGCCACCCAGACGCCCCTAATAATCTTTAAAAGAAGCAAAAACAGGGTTGCCTGTTTGGCTATCAGTTGAGTTGCCAATCCTTGATTTCAGCTCCAGTCATGATCTCAGGGTTCATGAGCTCCAGCCCCTGCATCAGGCTCTATGCTGTCTTGACAGTGAGGAGCCTGCTTGGGATCTCTGTCTCTGTCTCTGTCTCTGTCTCTCTCTCCATCCCCCACTTGCACAAAGGGGTTATGCTTTCTTTCTTTCAAAATAAAATTAATAAATTAAAAAAAATTTAAAAAGAAGCAAAAACAAAAACCAAGCGAAGAAGAAGCAAACCACCAAAATCATGTTTTTTGAGCCTTTGTATGAATCAGCATAGGAACTTAGGTCTGTTTGATGACGATCTTCTTATTCTTAATCATCATGAGAGTCTTAAAGGGAAAGACTTACTATTCTAATTTTAGAATAAAGAGGATGAATGTGGGGGATGAAGTCTTTTGTCCAAGGCAGAATTGGGATTCTACTGCAAATCTATCAAACCTAATCTTCAGACCTCTTTATATTACATTTCGCAGCATCCCTATAATGTTACATTTTCTCACTAATATTTAAGTATCATCTTGATCACTATTTCTTCTACCTAAACTCCTTTTATTTTGCCTCAAAACTCTGAGCTAATGGATATCATCTTGTCAATTGAAACACAATCTTGTAGATTATTTGTTTTGGGCTGTCCTCTGTAAACACTTCTCTACCTCTCTGCAAACTTTTATCACTTTTCATTTCAGAATGTCTTTCCTTGATGGGCTTCTTTCCAAATATCTTTTGCTGCTATGAGAGAAATGAATTCTTTTGGGTTCATTTTCGGCACAGAGATGCTTGGCATTGCCTGGGATCAACTCACTCTCCCCCTACCCCCAGCCCCCACGGTTTGCTTACATTTATCCCTTAATGCGTTTTTCAGTGGAACTTTATACTTACAGTTTGCAATACTGAAACATCTGTTTGAGGCAGGGATCGATTAATTGAAAGAAATAGAAATTACTCATCCCCGTTCAAGTTCATTAGTGTTAACATACCTTTATTCGAATTCAAGTAGAGAAGACATTTTAGCCAGATCCTAGAGCCCTATAAATTGGAGGTAGAGAGGGAAAGTCAGAAGCCGATATATCTCTTGATGATTGCATGGTCTCTTTTCTCCCATCCTCTCTTCCTCTTCACCTTTGTGGTCAATTCTCTCTGCTGATGCACAGCTGAATGGGTTTGCCTGCCCCAAACATGCATGACTCCAGAGTTCCGCAATATATTCCTTTCAGGGCTATGTTGTCTGAATTTCCTCAGTGAAATCCTTATAAGATGGAATGTAGGCAATAAAAGGAAGTGCTCTTTCCCATAGATCAGCTTTCTCCTTTTGGTGTAATCAGCTAAGGTCACCAAGAAGGTCATGCACATAGAGTCCCATTAGTGGGAGCTGTTGGTAAGGAGAAATTTCAAAGCAGGGGTGTGGTTTAGGCAGACACCTGCAAATTTAACTACTTCAAAAACTTAATCCAGAGTAACAATAAAAGATAAAATGTCTAGCAAGGGAAGCTGAGCATAAACTCCTCACAACAATTCTGTGAGGGAGATTTAATTATTAACATTTTACTGGGAAGAAGTCAGAAGGAATTTATTATTATCCTCATTTACAGGGAAGGGGATTTTATATAGAAGGAAAGTGAAGGAAATATACTGCTCAGAGAATAGAAAGTATTTACTCAGAGAGGAAAGTAGAAAAACAGGGTTTTGAATCTAGGCTGTTAGACTCTTGAGTCCACACACAGAGCTCTCATGGGTCATTGTCTTCCTCTGCAGTTTTCAAGGAAAGTCATTCTCTCTTACTAAAGTTGTTATTCATTCTCTCCAGAAAAGTGAATCTTACCCTCTCATACCGTCTGCTGACTCATGTCAAAATGGAAACAGAAGACACAGGCTTGCCAAACGGTAAGTCTTGTTCACTTTATTCAACTTAAAATATTTGATTCACTATTTAAACATTTTAGTGTTGGCTCTTTGTATGCAAACAATTTAATGCAGGAAAGTAAAATCAGGCAGAAAGGCAGACCTTGTTAATAGCAAGCAGAATTTGTGGAACTATACTTTCAGAGGACTGAGGTTGATGGTGACTGAAAGCCACTTGAGTCTGATGACTCTCTGGTGGTCTATGTGATACACGTTGGTGGTTTTTCTCTTGTTACTCTTGGACAAATGTTCAAGCCACTAAAACCACTTTTGAAATTGGCACGTGTAATAGGAAAAGTCAGTTCCTTATCTCGGGAATGCTCTACCACGGAGAAGAATCATCTCAGAAAACGGATTTGAAAAGTCCACCTAAAGTCCAAAAGGGGAAAACATAACCCACAAACATTCTTTATTGTAGTATTAATTACCTCTCCTTGAGAGATTTCCATTTAAAGTATAAAATGGTATAAAGTAGTGCAGACTAACTACAAGGAGAATTTAGCCTCTCTCCTTACCCTGTTCTGTCTCCCTCCCTCTCTCTGTTTAAAAAAAAAATAATGATTTTCAAATTAACTACTTCGTCTTTAGAACATTGATTCAAAATATCTTACATTAATGACATAGAAAGCTAAAAATTAAAATAAATAAAATTTGTTATTTTCGTTAACCCTGGTTTTGTTTAGGGAATGTCTGATAGAAACATATTTTTGCAGTTTGAATTCTACTGATTGTAATTCATCGGAATTAAATTTGAAAATGTGTAGTCATCAGGTTGATATAAGGAAATAATTTTAATCATTATGTATTCGGTATTTTGCTATGGACTGTATGACTCTCATTCTGTGCTTAAAAATCATGGATTTTAGTTGACGAAGTGTAGAGTGATCTATATAGCTGTATCATGGTTTTTCACTATGAAATCTCCAAAATGCAAATCAAAAGGGTGCAGATATACACTCTACATGAGATTTAAGAGGATAAGATACTAAAATGTTAAAAGAAAAAACAGTACACTTGAAAATATTGAACCATTTATGCACTTACATTGTAAGCTATTTCTTTTCTACCCTAAAATCTTTTCAATTTGATTTTAATAGGTCACACATTTTAACACAAATGTATCTTTTAATTAATTTTTTGAAGGTTTTCCTGAAGCATGATTCTGAATCATTTAACTGAACTTAGGAAAAACACTATGCCTGTGCAAAACATTCAAAGACCAAATATTTGAACTTTCTTGATCTATTTTATTACTGGCACTATTTGGTTATCATTTTGTTTCATTTACGAGTGGAAACAATTTTTTGTCAAGAGAGACATAATGTGCAAAGTGAGTCTTTACAAATTTAATTACAGCAGGGAGATCTAGAGATATTTAGAAAATATGCAACGATTTTCTTCAAATTTTAATTTGCAAAGCTTTTCAAACAACATGAAACATTAGTTTTACCATCTTTTACTCTTTAATGTATACAGCAGGAAATAAGGTACAATGAAAAATATGAGAGGTAACATAAAACTCCACTCAGGGTATTGTAAAATTTGCAGATGGTAATTATTTTGATTTAGCTTCTTTTGTAAATTTTGTATAGAGTCTACCAGAAGCAATAGGAGTATTTATATCTATATATAAAGCACTTATCTACTTTCGGAATATATTTGAAAGAAATTTAAGTATTACATATTTCAAACACACTGCTTACAATGAAAATAAATCATTTTATTTTAGAAAACACATACATATAGAAAGTTTAGAAGACTTCAAGGTATTACACAGCATGTTGCCTTTTTCTTTGCATATATCATACGATAAGAAGTATAGATAAATACATACCCGGATTTACAGATATATGTGTAGTGTCTGTATATGTATATACACACATATGCTTATATCTATCTTTCACATTTAATTAACATTATAAAGGAAACATATTTGTCTTCAATGTTTTTTGAGAAAAAAGAGTCGCTAAATAGAAAACTCAGTGCTCAACTGCAATTTTCTGCAGTATGAATTCTGCTATTTATGTTGCATTTTGCTTTCTCATTCTGATATTGTTGTTGACTTCTCTAGTTGCTTTTTACAATTTTTTTAAACCGTATTTCTCTCTCTGTGTTTCTATTCTCATCAGAAAGCTAATTTTTAATTTTATGCTGTAGTTTATTATCTGCTTCACCTTTCTGTTTGTACCGCGGTTATGAAAGTACATATACTCTTAATTTCACAAAGCATATTGCGAGTGTTTCTAAAATTAGTTTATATTTTGTTTATTTTAAAAAAATTGTTTCAAGCAATAACTTCCTCTTCATTCGACTCATGATTTTGCAAAATCTTGTTTACATTCATCTTTAGGAGAGCACTTTGATGTTTGGGCCTACAAATTTTCTTTGCTTTTATTACATACTAACACTTGCCGTCACCTGCTGTAAACAGGAGAAACTCTGTTCCCTTGTTTTAACATGTAGCAGTGATCTTTCTCCATGGTACTTTCCACTGCATGTCACCTTCCCTTTCCTATATTGCCTTATGACCCAGGCTTATCTCTAGAAATCTGAGGATTTTAGTGAGTTTCTTCCAGAATAGTCCTTGTTTCTTTCCTTTTTTTCTGTTTTGAAGTCTATGTATTCTGTGTGTGTGTGTGTGTGTGTGTGTGTGTGTGTGTGTGTGATGGGGGGGCGCTCACAGCACAGTGGAGGAGTGTCAGGGAGAAAGGGAAGGAGAGAATCTCCATCTCATCTCATGGTTTGTGAGATCATGACTTGAGCAGAAATCAAGAGTGTGATGCTTAACCGACTGAGCCCCCCAGGAACCCCCTCGTTTGTTTGTTTGTCTTTGACACTATGCTATATTATGAAGGATCAATGTTGAAATTATCTAATTAGTTAAAATTATCTTCTTTGTCTGTAATTCTATCGACAGTTTATAACCTATGAATTTCTCTTAATGTTTGGTCATTAAGAGTAACCTTACTAAGTTTCCAGAGATTTTGAAGAATTTTCCTTAATTTAATCTTGTGTCAATAATTTCAGTTCAGTGTTTCGGCAAATGAGGAGTAGGCATCTTGCTGGCATGTAGGTTTCGTGGAATATTTTGCATTACCATGTTGTTTACAAGGTTGCTTGATGAATTAAGTTTTGTATGTTAAATCTTTATATTTAATCTGGTGCCTCCAGACTTCTGAATTATAAGTTAGTTTGTGGGCATTAGTCATTTAGCTGTCCACAGACACGCAGGTACACTATTTACTTTCTATACAATTTGATCTCAAAATATGTGTTTGGCTAAATCCAATGAAATTCAGGACTGTCCTTTCCACTATGAGAAAAAACATATAGATTGCATTCAAAGAAACTGTATGGTAGGCCTACAATGTTTTTGGTCCTATCTATCCGACACCGGTTTACAGGCACAATGGAATGAATGGATAGAAGATGTGGCTGATATCTCTTCGGTCTGGATGAGCATGTCTTATATTTTTGTGTGTCAGGGGCTTACATAGCTCTTCAGTAGAGGGGTGCCTCTGTGGCTCAGTCAGTTAAGCCTCTAACTCCAGCTCAGGTCATGATCCCGTGGTTTGTGGTTCAAGCCCTGCATTGGATTTTCTCCCCTGTCTGCCTACAGTGTAGAGCCTGCTTGAGATCCTCTGTCTCCCTCTCTCTCTGCTCCTCTCTGACTGTCTCTCTCTCAAAAATAAACTTTAAAAATATAGAACTTCAGGAGCGTCTGGGTGGCTCAGTTGGTTAAGTGTCCAACATTGGCTCAGGTCATGAAACTGTGAGTTCGTGGGTTTGAGCCCTCCGTAGGGCTCTGTGTTGACAGCTCAGAGCCTGGAATCTGCTTCAGATTCTGTGTCTCCCTCTCTTTCTGTCCCTCCCCTATCCCTGTTTGTGCTCTGTCTCTCAAAAGTAAATAAGCATTAAAAAATACATAAATAAAGGTAAAAAAATAGAAATTCAGCACAGATTCAGGTGAAAGTTTTCAGAAGTAAAAATATATAATAAACACTGATTTGACTTCTCAAAAATAATGTGTCTTTCAATAACGATTTTTACATTTCTACTGTAGAATCAAAGTGAGTAAAGGATTTATAGATGTTTTTGTCAAATAAATCAATGTTAATAAAAGAAACAATTTTATTATTAGATTGTATTTTCTTAATATTCATAATATGTAAACATTTTCTTTGAGAACAAGTATTATAGTGGTCACTAAATATTTGAATAATATTTAAAACTTCGATTTCAGTAATGCATTTAGGTTGTGTTATCATTTAGGAAAACAATACACTTACTATCGAAATAATATATTTATCCTATCCTTATTAAAATGATGGCACCTTTTAAAAGTAATTTAAAATTCTAAAATAAATTTATAAAATATGTAACCTATATTTGGATGAAAACTACATTTATTTTTGTGTGTATGTATGGTGTTAAATCCAAAAAAAAAAAAAAATCCCACCTCCTTATGGTGTTGTGTAAGAGCTTTTAAGTGTCCAAAGAAATAAAGAGTCAAAACAAAGAGGTAATAAAAATGCAGTCCGGTCTTTAATATGAAGCCCTTTAAAAGTATTATTTGGAGGTCCTGATTCATATCCCTCAGTGACATTTATATAAAACTTAGTGTTTTTCTCTTCTTTCCAACTTTTCCACATTTTGTAATCACTCGGTAGATTCTTATTTTCTAACTGCCTTAAATTTTACCTTTCCACTCTATGTTTCCTGAAATACTTGGTCTGAGTTTTTTCATTCCCAGATTTCTTCCACCTCTGGAGTCTCTGCCTAACAAAATCCTGACAAACAAGGCAGCAAATGCCCTAGAGGGCAGCAGGAACACCGGACTTAGGCAAGGGAAGTCTAACCTCCTGTGCCCTGAGTGAGGATGCTGGGCTGTGTGTGCAAGTGTGTCTGAGAGAGGCCTGTTGGCAGAAACAGATTTTGGTGGCAAGTACGCTAGCTTTAATAAATCCTTTCTCCATCACATTCATATTCATGATCTATCTCCCTATTATGTTCATGTTTTTATAGCTTAGATGAAACTGACGAGAATTCTGATTAATAGTGGAATAGTGAAGCGAGCTTGTAAAGGTGACTCCTCACTAGGCACATCATCTTATCACCCTTTCTAGAAGACTTCCTGAAAGACGCCTTTGATTCTTTCCCCTTTGTAATGTAGCAGTAATTGTTCAATGCCTCATTTAAAATTTCCTTAAAATTGTAACATGAAAATGTTTTTTTCACTAATTGTATTGAATGAGGGCTTAGGAAATCAAACACACACTTTGCAATTTAAATAACAAAACATCTAAATTTACCCAATACACACACATATGTGTATAGCTAAATTATTTTTACATTAAAATTATTTTTATATTATGATGAAAAGGAAAGTTTCATCATAAAATTAACACTGCTTCTGTCACTCATTAGTCATATAAAAATGAATATTTCACACATGTTGGGCTTAGTAGTGTAAAAAGCCAAGAAAGGTGAAGGTACTGGGCCAAATCACCTTGTGTTATGATATTGATAATTACATGGAAAAATTAATTTTATACTTACATGGACTTGTTTTGACTTATTTTAGATATCTTTCCATAAAAAGGAGTTAAGTTTCTAATTTGCTTATCATCCATAAAATAGAATGCCAGAAAGCAGAGTTCCATATGATACAGTTGTCACATTTCTTCTTTTTGCTTCTATTTTTAAAATCTACAATTTTATATGTTGAAAATATACATAAAATTTGTGATAAAAATAAATGCTACTATAATTTTTCACTGCCACAATATCATTACACATGAACAAAAGGTCAGGAATAACTACCCGGAAAGCATATTGTCCTTCACTAAAACGGGGAAATCTTAAAAAGGTTCCAGAAAGTTGAAACTTATTGTAAAAGAGACGCAAGACATACATAGAATTGCCTTCCATGGCTATATATTACTTTTGTCCTTTGGTTACAGGTAAGGGTAGGAAATAAAGAAACATGAATAAATAAAAACAAATGTCCAAAAAGGGAAAAGTAACAAATGTCACAAATTGTGGTAGTAGAACAACTTGTACATAATTTATCTTAAAAAAATCATAAATTTATCTTTTACAATACAATTCTTCTATGGTATAATTTGGTATGAGAAACACGTAAACTGATTTTTCATATAAAACATGTATGTAAAATACATACATATTACATAATGATTTTTTCATATAAAATATGTATGTAAAACACATACATATTACATATGTAATATGTAAAATGATTAAAGTACAAGGTTAAAAAACTCACTTTAAAATCTGACAATTAGGGGCTCCTGGGTGGCTCAGTCAGTTGGGCTTTAGACTCTTGATTTGGGCTCAAGTCATAATATCATGAACCTATGAGATTGAGCCTTGCATTGACAGCTCCGTGCTGTCAGTGCAAGGGATACTCTCCTTCTCTCAAAATAAATAAATACACTTAAAAAACTTAAAAATAACATGCATATGCATGTGCTCATGTGTGTATATGTATGCTTGTGATCATTCTTATGCCCAATTTATAAAAGAAAACACAAAATTAGGATTCAGGAGAAGCGAAACTTACAACACCTTAATGATACAGAGACGTGTATGTAACATCTTGCATTAGATACCTTTTTATTATTTTTAGAGTTCAAAATTAGACCAAAACTCATAGGACTATTACATATTCTCTCTCAATTTTACTTTACTTTCATTAAGAACTTGTTCTGATCTTTGTTGATTTATATGATATATATTTGATAAATGTTTGCTTAAAAGAACTTGGTGGATTGCATTTTTTGGATTCATGTTCAATTGTTCTCTTCCCAATGGGCCGTCATTTTGGGTTATCACTGAATACTTAGGTCACTTTTTTACCTCTTCATTATTGACTGTTTCTTTTAATAACTGGCAGAATGGACCCATATAGGCTTCTTTACTCGTTTGGTTTTTATTTTTACTTTTTTATTTAGTTTTAAAATGATGAAAATTATAACGCCTTACAAATTATGATATACTTTATAAGAATAATAAATACTAAAATTCAAAACATATATTATTATATATTAATTTTTGTAATCAGATGCCATAAGACATTGAGATATATAAGAAAAACTGAGATAGTTTGACAAGTTTGGTGAATCTCATTCAGTATCTGGAGAAATGATAGCTCTGTGGAAAATATTAATACACTGTTATTATAGCCATGCAGATCAGTTATACCATCAAACACTTTCTTGTAGTGTGTTAAAGTTTTTTCAGTTTGAGAAATGGTGATGTTCTGGTACTTCTATGCATATTGGACAATATGTTAAACTTTGAAATAACTGAATAAAATATTTCTTGTTATCTTTTAATACTGTAAATAACAAAAATGGATCAGTCAGTGTACCTGGGCGAAATGGAAGGCACAGTCAGGAATGATTCTGGTGAGAATGTAGATGAGGAGTACATTCCGGAGGAGTGACCAGATGAAAGGAGGTGACGAGGGATATTTTTGAGTATCCATCCTATAGCCACGGTGAAAAACTGAAGGGGCAAGAGGTAAGTGTGGCAAATGTGATCAGGACCTAGGACAGAGCTGTGGCTGGACTCTATTCCTAAATCAAAACAGCCACAGCCAGACCATACAACAGGCTCAATTACAGAGCGAATAGGGCAAGGACGGCCTCACCTTTCTCTCCCACTGTCCCCTCCTCTGCCTCTCATTGACTGACCCAGGCAGAAGGCAAAGGACAGGGGAAATCAGGGGGATGCAGCTCCTAGGGGCTAATTCCTGGGGCGCAAAGAAGGGCAAATGCTAGTTTTGGGGTTTTAGGAGTTTTAGGAGGGGTGAAGAATAGAATATGATTAGTACAAAAGATGAAAAAATATACATAATATCAATATCCATATTTCCATATCCAAAGTATTTAGATTTTGTTTAACTTAGGATATTCCACATCATGGTTTCAGTGGAATACCTTGAAACTTTAATCCACAATTATCACAAATGTAACTCCACTCATTAAGACTCCCTAAATTGGGTACAATAAAGGCAAATTTTTTATTAGGTTGTAAGAGTCCTAAGCAGCTTTCTGGTAGCAAAGCATCTATAAGAAATTAGGTAAATTAGACTCATTTAGTCAATTAGAACCCTGCCCTAATTGACCAGAATAAAAGCTGAGCAGTCAAGGAGTATTCTTGTTTCATATGAAATAAGTATGAGCAGTCAGACTCATTAGGTGCATGATTGCCCACTCTATTCTCGACATAACATTGTTTCTACTTGCATTTTCTGCCAATTGGCATAACTTTAGAAGGAAAGTAGAGGAAAGGGAGAACAAATTAAGTGTACACCATTTCTGGAGATTGGAAAACAAAGAAAACCAAACCAACCAACCAACCAAACAAACAAAACACCACAGGTGGCAAAGTGAGAAAGATCACTACCGACAAATCAGACCCTCCAATCAGGTGGTCAAGGGATACCTCTTTTGATTGTTGTCTCCTTTATAACAGGTTACTCACTCCTCCCTTATTACCCTGTTTTCTACCTATTCTCCCTTATTTTCAATTCCACATTATGGAGTCCTGTATAATTAGGAAGTTTTCCCATGATGCTATTGATATGTTTAAGGACATTCTAGAGCAGGAAATTATTGCTGTGGAGATGTTCCTGGAACACCGTTAAGTCTAATTTACAACTGAGACATGAAAGAAAGTGCTTGACGCCCTCAAAAACCCAAAATACAAATGTAAACTGTAGAGGTTGTTAAAATCGATTCTATGTTTAAATATAACAAGGCTAAGCAGAGTTTTGGTGAATGAAGTGAGGTGGTAAAATAAAGGGACCCTCAAAAGGGACTAATCTCAGATGGTTGATGAATTTCTTGCCCTATCCCACTTTCCCTTTTTCATTTCTTTTTCACATTTACCATGGTTGTTTTAAACACATGGTTCACTGACAATGACCAATTTAAACAAGTAGTGCCACCTTTTAAAAATAAATATACAATGATTACTAAAGGGGGCATTTAAAGGTGCCTTTTCATTTAAGAAGGAAAAATAAACCATAATATTATAGGAAGTGGAGATGTAATAAGATAATGAGATTTTTTTTTTTTACCATTGCAGCTTGGTGCAGTCATCCTCAGAAAAGATACCTCAGTCCAACTCGAATGAATCGCTAACAAAATCACTACAAAAAGCTACTAACAATTAAGGCGTGTGGGGCTATGCAGTGATGGGTTATGTGAGGGATGCAGCAGGAAAGGGGTTGAATATAACTCTTACTCTTGCATTGTTTAAACTACCCTGTGTTCTTCTAGAGGGCACCAAAGTGTACTTACATGGAAGCAAGAATAACTCAGCCCTAGGGAGCACTGTCTCTGTGCGATGCCAGCTTTGAGCTGAAGTTGAGATGAATTTCAAGTTGCTGAAATTCACCCCCGTACACAGTAAAAAGATACAAGATATCGACACGCTCAGCTGCATCTTGTTAAAAGCTTCCTGCGGGTTGGCAGAATGCAATCTTTATTTAAAATACACAAACTATTGTCAAGGGAAAGATGGAAAAGAGAACACAGTACAAGGGCCAAATGCTTTGCTTAACCCACCAGAAGCAGCAGAAAGGGAAAAGTGGTCACATTGTCTTTGCAGCAACAACATCAGAAAAGGTGACTAACACCACCACAACAGCATTCATCTGCTCCTCTCACGGTATCAAGATGCATTATTTCTTTTATTATTAATTATACGTGTTTCCGGGGGAGGGCAACTATATTATTACAAATAGCAAAAGAGGAAAACGTTTCTGCTGCCACTTGGCATTAAGTACAGTAGTGTATATAATGAGTGAGTGATGACAGGAAACATAGCAGCAGCCTTGAGTTCTGGCATCCCTCCTACAAACCCGCTCCAACTCACTCTTGGTAGTCAGAGGCTTTCAAACAGAAAGTTCATGTAAAACCATTATTGAACACTGACAGGAAGGAACTGAGACAGGAGGGAGTGGTATGTATTTGCAGAAGGGGAAGGAGGGAGGGAGAGAAGGAGAAATCAGGAGAGAGAATGAGTTAGTCATCATCTTGCACAGACCACACCATAAGGGGGCAGGTGCTTTGCGTAATTATAAAGATAGACATACACATGCGCGCACACTTGCACACATGGGAGAAAGCTTTATGGTTTATATCCCATCATTTCCAAGAACGGCTTTAAGTGATGATGATTGTGAACCTTCTTGGATGCGGGAGCTCAGTGGGTTTAAGGAGGCGGAGCAGGTAGCCTGGCAGCAGATGGGTTCAGAAGAAGGGTCATTCCTGAAGAGCAAAGGGACATGACGGCAGGCAATGAAGCAGGCATGAAAAGAAAGGAGGTGAAAGGACCCTGAGGAAAATGTCACATGTATTGATTAAGCTTTATTTCTCCTTGGGAGAAACTGACATTTCTGCGATAAGGAAAGTAGATGGCTGACTGCTTTTCCTTTTCTGCCAGAGTGCTTGGGACACCTTTGACCAGAGGGTACCTAGAAGGCTTTCTGTTGCATTACTATAAACAAGATAATTATTTTGGCTTTTTTTTTTTTAAAGCACCAACATGGTAACATTACTCTTTCTTTAGCAAGAGAGACAGCATTCGTCGCCACAGCTCTATGCTTTGATCAGATAC
Source organism: Paguma larvata (assembly GCA_030068075.1). NCBI lineage: Eukaryota > Metazoa > Chordata > Mammalia > Carnivora > Viverridae > Paguma > Paguma larvata. Next base: position 55,800,525 of record CM057832.1, read on the forward strand.
AAATGTTGGTAAAATTATACAAGCTTTCTGTTACATTTCTTCCATCCTGCCCACCTTCCTCCCCAGCTCCATTCCCCTTTTCTAGCTCTGCTCAGGGGGTTTAAGTTACTCCTCCCTTGTTTGCTGAGTCTGTGATACACCACCTCAGCGCACTGGTCATTCTACTCTGCAGGTAGTGAGAAATCCCCCCACCCCCATGCATGTCCACGTCCTCGCCTCAGAAGCAAGGCTTGCTTCCAGCAACTCTTACGGGTTTTTCCCTTCTCACCTACCGCCTTGGCAGAGCGCTATGGTCTACCTCGAGCCCAGCCACGCTGCCAAGCACCGCAGCTGAAAACTACATCCAGTGTGTGAGGTGCCGAGCGCCCTGCACCACGCAGCCTCTGCTCGTTTCCTACTCCTCACTAAAGTGGGCTCTTCTTAAGCAACGAACGTATTGCAAACTAAAACTGTGTCCCTTGCGCTTTAACCCCGCCACTCCTAACCCTTGCCGCCAGCTTCCCTCCGAAAATGCAACCAACCAATAATAATAAAAAAATTAATGATAATAAATAATAAAATAAAATAAAATGACCGAAAGCACGCAAACACCTGAAGACGCGCAACCGGGATCTACACCTGGACAAGTCCTCTGTGGCTTTAGAGGTCCGGTATAGCCTCCTCTCCCCGCGAGAGCTCCGGGGTCCTGCCACAGTCTCGGGGTCGCGGGTCAGCCGGGTCGCGCCCGGGCAGCCCGGGGTCGCCGCCCGGATTCCCCTCCTCCCGCCTCTGCTCGCACGCCCGCACCGCCGCCGCCGCCGCCACCCGGGCCGGCGCTCGATCTCCCGCGCCACGGCCTCCCCGCCGCGGCTCCCGCCCGCCGGAGCCCGGCCAGCGCCGCTGGCAGCCATCAAGTGGCTCGTTAAGGAAATGCAGGTGAGTGCGTGCGGCCGAGCGGCTGCTGCTGGAGACGTGGGGTGTGTGCCTGTGTGTGCGAGCGCGAGGGAGAGAGAGCGCGAGCCAGCGAGCGAGAGCGGGAGCGGCCGGGAGAAGCTCGCCGCCTCAGTTCCCCGCCCCGCCGCGCCGCGCCGCGCCCGCGCCCGGCGGCCCGAGCGCGTGGGGCAGCGCCTCGCCCTCCCAGCCGCTCGTCTCCTCGCGGTCTCGGCGGCGGCTCGGCGGGCCGCGCGGCGGCCTCCTCCCCCCACCCAGCCCGCGCGCGCTCCCCTCCCAGCCGGAGCCCTCCCGCCGCTCCTCCTCCTCAGGCTCCTCAGCCTCCTCCCCTCGCGCGCCGCTGACAGGCAGCCTCGGCGGGGAGAGTGCAGGTACTTTGCCTTCAGAATAATTTGCAGGACCCAAGCTAGCTTTCGGAGCGCCCTTGTTTTCCTCGGCCGTTGCCCCCTCCCTCCGGAAGCGAAGATCCCACTTTTGACACAGACAGCCTCCGAAGCACCCTCCCCAAGCCAAAGCCCGACGGGCTGCTGTGCGTGTGCTGTCCTTTCTTGCAGTTCATTCCGGGCCTGTGTGGAATAGAAAGACAATTCTTTATTTGACTGGTAGGAAAGAAAAGAGAAGACTCCTCAGGGTTTCCAAGGAGGACTGGAGCGGCTGCTTTAGTAAGTAAACTGTGCTTTTGTGTTTCTTTTCTCCAAAGTGAGGCATATGCTGGATGCTCTCCCTTCAAATGGTGTGGACACTTCGTTTTAACGGGGAAGAAGTTGACTTATATAACTTAAGTAGTTGTTAATTGAGAAGTGGTTTGCTAAGCCTTTTTTTTTTTTTTTTTTTTTTTTTTTTTAAGAGCATTGAGAAGACTTCAGTTTGGGGAACCTTACCGGGGATCTGATTTTTAGACGTTCATTGTTCAAGGGCTGTTGGAAGCCTCGCTTGGTGAGACGTTGGTTGGTTCTAAGATTTCAGGATGGTTACCTAGAAAAAGCTGGAGAATTTCAACCTGCTGGTTGACTCCTCTTGCCACCTCCCACATCAGCCTTAATCCACACTGACTCCCCTCCTCCTGTGACTTCACTTGGTTGCTTGCTTTATCTTTGGTTCTGAAAACAGCTTGCCAAGAACTGGGTCAAGGGAAAGTTGACAAAGATGGTGTGAAAGACCAGGAGAAAATCCTGTTGAGGTTTCTAATGCTCGTAGGTAGGTGAGATGTGGACGACAACCCCGGGAACTAGGCTAGTTTGGAGAATTTGGATGAGACTAATTTGGAGAGGGAATGTGAAAAATGCTTTGGAGAAGGCAGGAGCTGAGGCTGTGACTTTGACACAGCAGGTTATAAACTGTGACAGAGGCTCAGCAGCCAGTGACAGGCTTAAGGTGTCTCCTAGGGCTGAATATCTCTGCATCAAAAACTTTTGCAGGCAGTATTCCTCTTGGGGCTAACATCACCATGTCAGTAGCTGCAGCATTTCTGTTAAAACAAAGTAGGGCACCTTTCCTCTCTCTGTGAAAGGGTTAATGGTATATTTAAAAAGAAAAAAAAAGGTATACAGTCTAACATTTGCCAATATTTTGTAATATCTAAATAAAACCTTTGTGTTATGTCAGGAAAAATATAGTTGAGTCAGTTTGTTTTGCACAAGAGGGAGAGAATCAATAACATTTCAGCATTTTTTCCTTTATTACTGCCAAATGGACTGGGAATCTAATTCTTCTTGCATTGTTACATATACAGTAGATACAGTAGGGATTGCAATTTAGATACAACAGAGCAGATTTTTAACAAAGTCAAACTTCTCTGACATAATAGCATTCATACTGACTAGTGTAGAATAGGGATTTAAAAAGTTTGTTTTATCTTTAACTTTCAATTTTTTTGTTTCAGTGTAAAGCACACTTTTAAAATCATATGTCTTTAAGAGTTATGAACCAGATTGAAAATTAAAGCCACTTATCTCACATTTTTTTTTCCCACAAGAACACCTTACCATCAAATAGTATCTAAGGGCTCTCTTACACTTAATTGGCGATATGGTAAAGTGTAAAAAAAATGTTACATTTATATTTACTCAAATGAATATATAAAAGTGGCGATATTCATTTGGCATTGATTGAAAATATTTTAAGAGTAAACTAACGTACAGTGGCTCAGAAAAGGGGAAGATGTTTTAGAGTTTTTATGGGTATTCAATGTCAAAAGCTCTGAATATCTTGGGACCTAAGTTTTTCAGGTAATGAGACAGGACACTTGATTAATTTGTTGTAATGAAGTTATAATATATGGAAACATTTGGGAAAGATATATCACTGTTTCTTGTATATTAATTTATTTTTTATCAAATGGGTTTTCTTGGAGGTATTGCTGTTCTCAGCTTCCATTTCTTCTATTGGTTTAAAATGAATTTAAATAATTTAAAATGAAACCCTTGGTTGATCAGATTGGGATAGCATATGACCTCTACTTTCTTGTGACCTCAAATAACTGAAAGGATATCTTCTTATATTTGAAAAAAAAAAAAACAATTGTTGAAAAAAAGAAGGTAAGATTATACTGATGTAGCCAATTTTAAGAGTGGTTCAAATATGTTATTACATATATTACTACAGGACACATTTTCCACAGAAAATGTACAAAAGACATGACAGAATTGTTGGTCCTGTTCAAATTGCTGAGACAAAGATTTACAGTTAACATGAACATTATGTCATAGTGCTAAGGAAGGTAGCCTGAATTAAAGCCATTTCTAGTTAAGCTTGCACATATTATATTTGATCACTTTCAAAAAAAGCCAAAACTGGATGGGGTGATTAACTTGTCAGGATGTGTGTGTGTGTGTGTGTGTGTGTGTGTGTGTGTGTGTGTGTTTGACACCAGCTGTCTGTGCAATACAGAGGTGGTTGCAACTTTAAAGTTGAAAAAAGAAAGTTGCTAATGTCAGCAGTAGTGTGTTTTATTATGCAATTGTTCTTGTTATTCAGATCAGATAATGGCCCTATGAAATACATAAGCAGTCTGCAGGGAATGAATGATTAATTCCTCTAACGTGTGCTTACTAAAGGAGTTCTTAATAACAAAGTGCTGTATACCTGTATTTGCTTACAGTTGCAGTTGGTAAAGGCAAACATACTTTTCTTTCCCTTTAATAGTAACATAGAATTTATAGGTCTAGTCCTGTAACTATAGTGACTGAAATATGGTGGACCACATGATCTTATATTTTATAGCACCCTTTGGATATAATTGCTATTTCCTTAAAACATTTAATTTAGAAAGTAAAATATTGTTAATTACGTGAATACCAAACAAGTGAAGTATTAAAATTTTTGCTTTTCCACAATGGAATGATGTTCTTTCTCTCCTGTGTATTACTAGGTAGGTGCAATGCAAACTTCAAGTACAAAGGGCATTTTTCTTTAATACTATTAAGTGTAAGAGAAAAGTTAAGATATTGCTGATTATATAAAATTATTAGCTAGATACTCTGTTAAAATTTTGGAAATGGCTGATAGTCCACATGACAATTGTTATAGTTACCATTGGTGTAAATTGCTTTGCAGTTTAAGATGTATCATTGATTATCTTTGCATTTCTAAGACTGTATTATAGGTGAAGGTGGGAAGTGGATGGATTTTATGTGGTGATTTGAGAACAGGTGACCTGAACTGCATACTACACGTTTTAAGTTTGTCTACCCAATGTTTTCTCTCTTTAGAAATTTCTAAAAAAAATGTGATTTTCAAAATTGCCTAATTGAATATATCAATATGTCCTTATCTCTCATATTTAATGTAACAAATAACTAAATTTCAAGATTCCTCTGGAGAAAAATCGTTCATTTCAGTAGTATTTTTTGGACTTACACTTAAACTGAATTTAATAAATGTTAACAGCGCAAATGATATAATATATATTTGATAATGCTAATTTACGAGTTATAGTGAAAATTGGATGAGTAGGATTTTGTATCCAGTTAGGTGCCATTTGAATTTATCTCCCTGTGTATTTAAGTGCAATTTTTTATGACTACTGTCAGTTCACTGGGTTTTCATCAGGCTGTTCAAAAGCAATTTGGCATCCATAAAGAATAAGTGAATTTCCACTGGTAGAATCAATGTGGAAGTTAACTTTAACTCGCAATAATGGTTACGGCTTTTCAAACTCTTTAAAAATATGTTGAATAAAAGAAAATGAATGAAGAATCAAAAAATGAACATTCCTACTAGGTGAACACTCAATGTGATTGTAGAATCGAAGCTTCTGGGTTTTCCTCTCATCTATAATTGGCAGGGTGACCCAGGGAGGTAATTTGGACTTCTGTACCTGGATTTTCTCCTCTGTCCAGTAGAGAAATTGACCTACAGTTGAGATAATTTAAATTCCAAAATATAATGGAACAAGATAATATAATTAGTAAAATAATTAATAGTGACATTTATCAAATTGTTAGGTTACACTGTGGCACCTTGAGGACCCATAAAGGAATGTGGTAGCCATCTCCTTTGGAAGAGGGCTAAGGAAATTGTCCCCAAGTCATGTTGGAGGTGACTGGATCCTGTTGCTATGTGGATTAAATGCCTATTTGTAGAAGGAGGATGGAGATGATGGAAGGAAGGGATGGATTAAAATCTCTATAAATCATCTTACCTCTTCCTTCTGAAAAATATATATAAATAATTATTTTCAGATTTGTTAAGGACATGAGAACATAAAAATAAAAGAAACTGTTTAGTGCCTTTTGACTTCCTTTTTTCTTCTCTCAATTTCTTTATATACTCTATTTTACAATATCATGTTTAGATAAATATGCACAATTTAAGTAAACTTGTTTTTTTCCCCCTGAGATACATCTTATAGACTGTCACAGTTAGAAGTTACCATATAAAAATTTAATTCACCCCCTGTATTTAAAAGAGAAAACTAAAAGCTTCAGAGATTAAAAACTATAAAGGTGACTGCATTTCCTAAGTTCACAGAGAGGTTTTACATCACAAAGCAGTAGTAGCTAAGATGATTTATTGACAAGTAAACACCTAGACAATAATTTACATGCCTATTAGTAAATTTTCAAGAAAATCAATCAATAAAATAATTCCATTTATGATGTAAGATACATTTATCTAAAAAGATTTTATACTGACAAAGCTTCTGATCATGGAAAATGAACACAGAAGAAGAACACAATGTTAATTTTGAGGGCTTGCGTTTCTTACAGAAAACGAAGATTGCATACTAGGTGAACACTTAATGTAATTGTAGAATCAAAAGTTTTGAGTTTTCCTCTCATCAATATGATTGATAAAATTGAAAGCGTTTTCAGTTGAAAGGTTTATATTTTAAATCATTAGAGCCTGGGAAATAATGCTGCATTTGAAATGTATTGTGAACACAAGATATAGCTGATTAATTATGGAAAGTTTATATGTTTTACATTTTGTGTATTTGCTTCTGTGTGTGTGTGTGTGTGTGTGTGTGTTAAGCACTCCTGTTCAAGATTGAACTGAGTGAAAATTTTAGAAGTGTATGTATAATAACTGAATAGGCAAAGAGAGATAACATATGTTAGGAGGTGATATATCAAATTGCTAACTGAGCCTTGAATCAAATTAAAGTTCAACGGCGTACCATATTACCAAGGCCTTGCCTCATTTAATAAATCCATATATTTTCTAAATACCACATTATAATAATTAAATATTCTTAAGGTTGCAGTTATAGAATTGCAGGGAACATAATCGCTATTCTTTCCCAGTATTACAGACCTTACTTACCAGTATGTGTAGTTACATTAGGTGCTAAAAAGAAAAGAAAAAAAAATCTCAATTTAATTATGACATAGTTCGTTACTTAAAAGTTTTCATCATTAATTTCAAATTAAATGAAATGTATCTATTTTAACTAGGTTACCTTGTTATTATAATTTATTGCATATTTTATTTGCTTTGTAAAGGGAAAAATAAAAGTATTACACTTCAACACAGAATTAGTGAATTTTATAAAAATTCCTTTTAAGCGTGCTATTATGTAAGTAATCAGCTATACAAGTCTAGTAATGTATTTATTCTATTGGTAATGCTATGGATTATACTTTTCAAAACAATCGAATGTTATATATCTCAAGTGCGGCTTGTATTAAAAAGGTGGCCCCTTCTGCTGCCACAGGAGAGAACAAAGCCAGGGAAATCCATGTGCACATACTCCTTTTTACTCTTTATTTGCTAATCACATGTGCTATGGGATTTGTTTTGCAGGATATACTCCTATTCCTTTGGTTAGACGGAGCTCAGTAGCTTAGGACAAGGGCCTAAAACATAGCCCTTTCAGTTCCAAGAAAGGAATTAATTTAGAATATAGAAGAGAAAAAAGTAAGCAAGAGAAATAGATTGCTTCCTGTTTTTTAATGAACTGGTCTAGGCCACTTGTCTAAGACACTTATTTAGGTAGCTGGAAAAATACTCACATGAGCTTGTATCCCTCGAATGTTGTCCCAGTACAGTGACCTAGAATCTTTATGGTCAAGGTCAGAAATTCTACTTGGAAGGAGAATAAAGGATGAAGAGGGGAGAGGATGGAGAAAGGAGAGGCTTGTTAATCTTGCCCTAAAGACGGTATTCGTCCAGTGAATAGGTTTCAAAATCAGAGATATGAATTTTCACTTTGGGGTAAGAGGTCCTCAAATTAAGATGGAATCTGGCTCATAATAAACTGTTCCATATTCTCAGTTTCTTGTTACCACTGCCTTGTATCATCTGGAACCGCTAAAAAAGTCAGTTTATCAGTTCATGATTTGCATTGTTCCCTCCTTTGATTTTGCCACAGAAATCAAGGAAGGACAATAATTGAGGTAACACAGTCATACTATCTACTCCTAGAAGTTATGTTCGCATCTGTTTCCAAACTTACATGCATTTTCAAGTAGGAATCAGTAATGGAGTGTATTTAACATAATATCTGGTCCCCATATGTTTATTCATTCTCTTATGTACTAAGCAGTGCTGAGTACAACACTCAAAAGCTAACAATTTAAAGCTGCTTATATGGTGATCATCCTATATTTTTATGAAATGTTTCCCATTATTAAGATTTTTTTTGAATCACAGAGAAAATATAATTTCCCAAAGAATCTTTCTGTTTAAAAATATCCAGGTACATGCCTTCTTTTGCCATTTCTCCCCCTTCATTCACTGTCATCCTGAGACAGAAGCAGCTTTTATAGAAGCCAGGTGGAATTCTTGTTGCTTTAGCACCTGCAGGCTATGCTGTATTCCACTGGAATTAATTGACACCCTGCATCATCTTCAAAGCACTATTACCCCAATGCTAATTCTTCAGGTGCCCCACTCTCCAAAATTCTAAAGAAGCAGTAAGGCATAATAAACATATCACCATACCATCCTAATATCTACAAGATATGGGAAACCCCAGTAAACCTCCAGACCACTGTAGCAGTTCACAATCTATGTATCAATGCCTTATAATTCCAAATTCATAGGATACAATGTAAACTACAACCAAAGCTCCTGTTGTTATTCCAGCTATATCCAAAACATCATAGAAGTGCATTGGTTTCCTCAGGAAATAGAACAGAGAAAAGAAGAGAAATTCTGCCTGTACATTGTGATGTGTTATTTTCATTAAAGGCCTTATAATATGTACATTGGATTGGATAACCAAAGAGGAAGACAAAAGTGTAATTTAAATTTTCAGAAACTTACTTAGATTGTTACATATATTTGGAGTTTAAAAAATTACCCCAAATTCACCTTTTGATTTCTGTAGAATAAGTAATGGAAACATTTTCAACTTAATTTTAAAGTGCTTCCCATTTTATTCCCTCTAAAAACCTTACCAAAGTTTCACTGGTGGTATTATTCAGCAGGAACATTTGAAACACACTGCCAATGTAACATATTCTTTCACACTCAAAGGCTCTTTTATATTTCTAAATTTTAATGGTGGACCATGTATATCACAAAGAGAGGAAAAATTTCCCCATCATTTGTTATTTTCTATTATATAATATATTCAATTAGTTCTTAATATTTATTCGTGGTATTTACTTCAATGGACCATTGCTTGTAATTGTAACATGTAAGGATGTCCGGTGGCTTCCCCTCTGAATGGATGTGTTCATTTTGTGTCACACGTGCTATCCATTCGTTTCCTCCTAGGATACATGTGGTTAGCTCTGTAAGACATGGCTCATCCTCATCATTTATACCTGTGTGGTTGAAGACAATAGGGCTTTCTTGCGGTGGAATTGTGTGCTCTCAAGGATAGAATTCAGCACTTCAGTGTCCCATTTCCCTGCCCCTCAGGAAGGCATGCCTTCCTATTGTTTTTTTAGGGGCTTGAAACCTTCCTACTTTTCCTGTGTACCTCTTCCATTGTGGGAACTTGCCAGGACTTAATAACATAAATTGCACATTTGCTAAAACAACCTGATAATTACTGGCTTTTTGAAGTAGTGCATCGTAAGAATTATTCTAATTGTAATATATGTAACAGTAGATATGTTATATAGAGTACACACACACACACACACACACACACACACTTTTTTCAGAGAATGAGTTGGTGTGAAATTTTATATAGGCTGAATCTGGAGATCAGTCAGTTTTGGAGGCTAGTTCAGAAGATATCATGTAGTTCCCACTAGAGGACACTTCTTTTCTCTCTTATTTAACAGGCCTATCTCTTCTCATTACTGTTTCTGCTGCCAAGTTTCCCTTTTCTGCCCATGTCCTTTGTCCTTAGTGGGAACCCAGTGTGGTAGTTTCACAGGGATGGCACATGAGACTATAGAAGTGTATGCTGTTAGGATTTTAAAATAGATTTTGCCATTGTTTGTATTGTACATTTCCTTTACAGCTCAGTCGTCCCTCTCATCAATATAATAATCCACATTTCATAATAGTCCATCACTTCTTATGATGGCACTAAAAGAGAGAAGCAGTTTTCCTTTTCCTAATCAGAGATGGCCTCAGGGCCTTATTTTTTTTTTCTTGAGTTTTTAGATTTTTTTGGTGCCCTAGTACCTTCTCATGAGCTCTGAAAAAATCTTGGGCACTTGTTGGGATGAGCACTGGGTGTTATATGGAAACCAATTTGACAATAAATTATTTTTAAAAAATCTTCAGATAGAGGGAATTAAACTAGCTAACATTTATTGAGTTTAATATGTGCCAGTCCCTATTTTAAATGTTTTACATGCATTGACTCATTAACCTCACATCAGCTCTATGAAGTTGGCACCATTATTATGATTAATTTACAGATGAGGAAACTAAAGTACCTAGAAGCTAAGGAAAATCGCCCAAGGTAGCAGGTCAAGTGCAGCACCTGTGTGCCCTCTGCCTCAGCCCCCACATTTTAAACTGCTTTGTGATCAAGACATTTTGGCACATCGATATGTATGTTTTCCCAGAATTACTTCCATAATTGCATAGGTTTGTATATCAACAGTGGAAAAAGGGAGGGATCCTAGTTCTGCTTGTATAATACGGTTCTTGTCAAATGAAGTAAACACAAGTTATTATAACTAAATAAACATACATGAATAGAACATCGTGAAAGTGTTCTTGAGGGGAAACAAGCAGGGATGAAACACACTGAGGCAAACTATCTCCAAATAGCAGTTCCCAAAGTTAATGTGTAAGCATGGCACCTGTGCTTTGCAGTGTATTCCTTTTCTTCCTTGGAGATATTTGGTCTGCTAGAGAGAAAACCTGATATGCTTTTTGCTTTTCCCTGGTGTAACCCTCCAATCTCAGGGCCCTTCCCAGGAGTAGATTCGTCGAGGTGGTTCCCAGTACTCAGGCCTCTGTAATTTCTTGGGCATAATTTTATGCTGCATCAGCTCCTTTACACACCTTGCTGCACATGGTCAGTGGTGACCAAGAGCCATACTCTTTGAGAGTCAACCAAGATGTTTGAGTCACTTTGTGCCATGTAAAAGGCATAGCAGAATGGAAATGCAAAAGCGGGGAAGCTGAGCTTAGGATGCACTCTGGCGTTAAGTTCAGGGTCAAGAGGGCCCTATCTGCCAGTGAATATTATTCAGAGTATTTTGATACATATTCCCCATAATAGTGAAATGAGACTGACATAATTAATGCAAAGTACAAATAAGGGATACTGATCACAAGCACTAAAGAAATAAGTAAGAAGAGGAAAGCCAAATATTGGTCCTGTGAGAGTCATCTTAATTACAATTATTTGTGTGGACTCTTAGTATTTATGCCTCTTATATAATGCCTCTGGGTATTATTTACACCATTTCATGACATTGTGTAAGCTTTGTTGAAAATTTAAGTTGGTTCTAATAGTAAACTACTTGTATTTACTTATTTTTTTTAGTATATTCATTATTTTTCTCAAATTTTAGTATGACTGCCTACCTGAAACTGAAAAATAAATCAAAGGAATATGAGTTACAACATAAATTATGAGTTAGTCTTCCGATTATAGGAATGGAAGAGTTAAATGGTCACCTCTACATTAACTAAGTTAAAGAAAGCTTGAATAAAATGATGCTCAGCAAACATTTATTGGCTTTCTAATATATGAGAAATACTCAATGCATATTGATGGAAATCTGGTGCCCTAATTTTGAAAGGACATGAGAAATATCTTTGATGTTCTATAAAATTATCAGAAATGTGGTGTGACATTTTAAAAATCAAACAAAATAAAACATTAGCTTTGCTCTTTCTCAGCTTACTGAGTCAACACTTCTTATATCTTAGGTATGCGTTTGTCAAGTATAATTTTATTTAATACCACAAGATGGCAAAACGCATACAAAAAATTCCTTTTTTCCTGTGTTGGAGGAATACATAATACCAAAGATAGAAAGTTAAAGTTGTTTCACGACTCATGTTTCGAGAGGTTCAAACCTCTTCCTTTCAGGTATGAAAGATACAGAAACACTTAGTGAACAGGGTAATTGGATTATCTTTTAACCCCCTAAGGTCTTCCTAAGGTCTTTCTTCCTTCATGTGTTCTGATTACTTGCCAAGAAATTTCAATGAATTTTTCGGTTGTAAATGAGAATTGAGGAGTGGAAAAGTTATCAGCCTGGCCAGTTTGATGATACAAACTTGTCACTGGAGACCTTTGCAGAACCGCTAAAGTGTTAAACTACTTGTTACAAGCTAGGTTTTGGCCTCCTGTCATGGACATGCTTGTAGGAGGAATAATGGTCAAGAATGAGAAACAAAAAAGTTTGGAAATGTTTAACACAGTAGCAATTATATCTTTTTATTCCTTTGCAGTTTACAAAGAAGGAAGACTTAATCTTTAGTTTCAAAGTGTTTTTAAACAGGTGGTCTCAATTATCCTTGAAATATAATATACTCATTACACACAGTTTAACTTCGGACTAATGATGTGAGTAGAGTAAAATATCTTGTATTGAGTCTCCACAGGCAAACATATGTAATAAGTACTGGTAATTAGGTAAAAGTAGCAAAATTTGCAACTTCAACTGAGTCAAGTTTTTTAGAAGTCTAGGTTGTCTCATCAAATTTGTGGCAGTGTCCACATTTAGCACTTTTGGCGTCCTGTTGTTAAATGATACCTTTCAGTGTCTAAGCTCTGTCATATCCACCTTTTATTATTATTATTGTTATTCTTGTTATTATTACTATTATTATTTATCACGTCTTTCCCATGGCCATAATTTTGCTTCATTGTGTTAACAAATTGTTGTAATCCATTTGACCTGCTGTAACAAAAATACCATAGATCACCCAGTTTATAAACAACAGAAATTTATTTCTCACTGTTCTACACCCTGGAAAATCCAAGAACAAGGTGGTGGCAGGTTTTGTATCTAGCGAGAGTCCATTTCCTTGTTCATAGGTAGTCTTCTTTTTACTGTGATATCACATAGGGGAAGGAGCAAGGGACTTCTTTGCCATTTCTTTATAAAACCACGAATACCATGCATGAGGATTCCACCCCCACGGTCTAATCACCTCTTAAAATTCCTACCTTCAGTTACCATCCAATAGGTTTCAACGTACAAATTTTGGAAAGACAGAAACATTCAGTCCATAGAACAAATCTTACCTAGATGACTGCTTCCTGTTTTCTTACCTCTGTCTTATCTCTGTTCTTTTCTCTGCTACCAAATGATTTTTTTTTAAAGTGCAAATCTGATCATGCTTAAAACATTAAAAAAAATCTTTTCTGAAAGAAGTAAAAAAAATTCTTGGTGTGACATAAAGGGACTTTTGTTACCGAGACTGCAAACAACCTTTTTATCTTTGTTCCTTGCCTTCTTTCTACCACCTCACATTGTCTGTAATAAAGCTGTATAAATACTGAAGTTAAAAATTGAATAATTTAAATGGCTTATGATGAAAATGATGATAATGATAATAGAGATTTATAACTGCATTTTTCCTCTTGAAGAGGCTGTCTCAAATTTTGTAATGTTATATGAATGTGTCCTTCAGACACTAATTTTGAATCTTATTTCAGAGTATCTTGAATATTCTTTCCAGCCAATGACATATACAATAGAATGCCAACTTTTGAGGGACCACTTTCTCTTTGTGGCTTTGCTCAAGATGAACCACCTACTATATTACTTCTACACAACAAATTGATCAGTTTTTTTGCTTCCCAGCAGCAGCCAGTATCTGCCATACAAAGTAATGATCTCTAGCAAAATTTTATGTTGTGTTTCCCCTGCCAGCTCCAAAGTGGTCAGCCTCTTTTGGCTTACCATCCTGGAACTATGTGGGTTTCTTACTATAGCCCAGCCCCAATAGGCACACACTTTGCTGCTCACAGCTTGGCTGAGCTCCAGCTCTTTGTTATTGGAGATGCTACTGTAACATCTGTTGAGTCAGGTATGTATGTAGTTACTGTCATCAGTCTTAAAAATTTGGGTGTACTTTCTAGGTTAGGGCAAGCATTGTATAACATGAAGCCTGTCTTGAAGAGAATATTGCAGATCAATACGGGAAATAGTATATATTTTCTAATGTAACTTTGATACTAGTAATCCAAAAAAAAATCTTTGTTGGATATTTAGATAACATATGACTAATTTTCTTTTTTTTTTAATTAATGTTTATTTTTGAGAGAGAGAGATAGAGAAAGAGAGATAGAGTGTACTACGTGCACATGCATGAGCTGGGGAGGGGGAGGGGGAGAGAGAGAGGGAGGCACAGAATCCTCAGCAGGCTTCAGGCCCTGAGCTGTCAGCACAGAGCCTGACTTAGAGGTTGAACTCGACCATAGGATCATGACCTGAGCCAAAATCGGACGCTCAACCAACTGAGCCACCAAGGCACCCCAATATATGACCAGTGTTCTACGGATTTACCAAATAGACATTATTTTTAAGGAAATCCATTTACATAATTGTTTGAAAAATTATTGATTTTAAGTTAGTAAATATTGATTGCCTTAGGAAAGGTACCCCAGGTTAAAGTAATATATCATAAGAGAAAGTAAATAATGTAGTCAGAGTGTCCATCTCAGTATTTGTAACTGTTATTTTGAATATAGTGCATGAACACATTCTTTAGAGCACAAATCAACAATAATGTGATTAAGTAGGAAAATGTTGATTTTATGCATATTGAAATATTTCTGAGATCTGAAGAATTCATAACATTGGGAAATCTACTTTATTAAAAATAGAGTAATCTTGAATTATTTCAGTCTCTGTAAGATCTTGGAATTGAGTTTTCTGATTAAGTACTCAACAGCCACATGACCAGTGGAATAGTTTGAAAAATTATACAGTGTTCATGACCAAACTTTAGAAACAAGTTGGATATTTGTTTTGTAAGCAGTTGTTTTTCTTTTTCAATGGAATAGTCAGTCTAAAAATTCTAAAGCCCTTCCTCTACATTTTGCATCATATATCAGGATTCCTAATTGATATGAAACCAAATAAAGTCCTTTTTAAGCCACATGCTACACTGCAAAAATAAATTTGTAGCAAAGTAAATGATTATGATTTAAGTAGACAACATTCAACATTGTACACATTAGATTACAAACTAAGCTGCTTTGATCATGAGACCCTCCCAAAAAATGTTTCTGAAATGAAATAGAGTTATTTTTCCTTCTTAATAGTCCTAAGGTGAGTGCGCCAGCCTAATGGGATAGGAGTGGTTCATAAAGGCATTCATGGACCCATGTTTCTTCCATTTTGCTTAACTATGACCTAGAGAATTGTCCTTTTCTGCATGCTAGATCTATATCATAAATAGATAGGAAGTCAGGGGAATAACTTTGCTTTTAGGGAATTTTCCTTCTCATCCCTTTGGATTTACCTGGCTTTACAGGAATCTGAAATACGTACACAGTACGTACACAGTACACAGCTGAGTCATCATGCACCTAGCCAAAATTTGGGAGTTGCTGTTATTGAAAGCAGGAAGAGGAAAATAAATGTTGAAGGAATCCATATTCCCCACCTTTCCTATTTACTACTCATCTTATAAAAAATTGGTAATAACTTACATTAACTTACATTATCTTCCTCTTCATAGCCTGTATTGTTCTCCTTTAATCTTGAATCTAGAATAGGTAGTTTAGATTCTTTGTCATCTATACCGTAGTTTGGATTAGCAAGGAAAAAAAATCTAGTGCAAAACATTTAATTTCACTAATAAGAAAGAAGAGGCCTCATGATGTCGCAAGACAAATTCTTATAATTAGTTTTTCAGAAAGAAAGGTTAAAATTAGAACCCAGGGAATGTAACCAACAGTCCAGACTTCTATACAGTGAAGAGTATAACTGGGTTTTTGTATAATTTGGTTTATTTTCTATGGAGAGTCATCTAAACAGTAACATTTTGAAGATAGTTGTTAAAATGTTCCTGTATTTCTTCACCTGGATTTTCTTTTTGTGCTTGAGTGCATCCATGCTGTATGAGCAAGAGCCATCTTGGATAGTCTTATTTACCTTATTTATTTTTTTTAGTCTCATTTACCTAAAAATATGATATAAGTCATTTTTTTTCCTGAATATACATCTAATTTTTACTAGGAAATTCACAACACATAATACTTATGATAAAACTGGATGTAGTGTCTAAGATGAAATCAAAGAATCTCTTACCTAAAACAGAATTGATACTTTATATTTATAATCTCTGTCCCTTCAGGTTTGTAAAATGTTCTAACTTTAGAAAACGAAACCTCAGTCTGTGTCTTGCTGGTCACTCTGTCTACAGTCCAGTTGTCTGAACAGAATATCTAGGTTTCTGGTGAATCCTGCTGGTAGATTTGATGAGCACAGCAAATGCCTACATCTTGCATCACACCCATCCATCAGGAATGCATTAGCCCTCATACTTTCTCAGAGAAGAGTTATTTTGAAGTTGTCCAGAGAATCAGCATACACTGAAAGCTTATAGTACGCCCACCTGGAAAGACCCAATATTCAATGGAAGTCATGTTATGTCTTAATATACACTGTAGAATTATTTACGAGAAAGTATAGAGGGTTTTTTGCTGACATTCTAGCCGTAAATAATGCAAGAGTAAACACTTTAATAATTTCAATTAATTCTGAAGTGTAGCTTTAATTTTTCTAATTACAGTCGATATTCCTAAATCTGAGACTTCTGGCAGAAGTTAATGAAATCTTTGCTTACCATTGCAGCTACATTATAGAGCTTGCTGTTGAAGTGCAGGGTGCCTTAATTAAAAATATTTTCTAATCTAAAATGAGCTGTTTTAACTCCTTAAAAAAGTTTCAAGTCATGCATTATTTTAAAATGAATATTAAATGAATCCAACTGCATTTTTCAATTTCTGTTGATTTGCTATTTCAATGTTAATAAAATGTCAGTTTTTATTCATAGGTCAAATGGCAAATCGTTGCGTTAGTTTAGTAAATTCGTTTGAAGAGTAAAACTCTGTGAGTACTCACAGTATATTTATACAAAGTGTAGATTATTATAAATTTGCTTTGAATAGACAAAATCAAATAAAGATTATTATAGGCTATAAGTAAACTATTATGTGTGTATGCTAAACATTTAAGTGGAAATCTTGGGTGGCACCTGGGCTCAGTGGGTTAAACATCTGACCCTTGGTTTTAGCTCAGGTTATGATCTCACAGTTGGTGAATTTGCCCCGTGTGATGGGCTCTGCACTGGCAGCACAGAGCCTCTTTGAGATTCTCTCTCTCACGCTCTCTGTGCCCCGCTCCTGCTCATACTCTCTCTGCCTCTCTATCAAAATCAGTAAATAACCTTAAAAAAATTTAAATGGCAATCTTGGAACTAAATAATAATATATTTAGGGGAGAAATTTTTTGGGAGCCCCTTTATGTCCTTAAGTACTATATGTACTGAGTTAATGAAGTATGGGATTTTTGAGTAGTCCTTGGTATCTCATTTGATATGTATGATAACAAAATATGAAAGATTATCATGTATCCTCCAGGAAACCTCTTAATAACCATCACACAAAGATAGGTACATAATGGTTCTAGCTTTTTGGGAGTAGCTCTTTGAGAAACGTCTGTTTTAAGTGTTTGATTTACTGGTGAAAAGTTACATATTACCAAAGATTTGGTCTTTATTACCAGTCGAATTTCCCATAGTTTGTACATGTTATAATCCTGTTGATTGCAATGTAGCCAGATGTTTTTCTAATATTAAATGAAAATAGTCTGATCAAATTATAGTTCATTATTTCTCATCTTTATTTATTTGTATATAAATGTGTGTATTTATAAATATATATTCACATGCATACATATATTTTCCATACAAAGGAAATTCCGTTTTTATTTTATTTATTTTTTAATGTTTATTTATGAGAGGTAGAGACAGAGCAGGAGCAGAGGAGGAGCAGAGAGAGAGGGAGACACAGAATCCAAAGCAGGCTCCAGGCTCTGAGCTGTCAGCACAGAGCCCGACGTGGAGCTCAAACTCACAGACCAGTGAGATCATGACCTGAGCTGAAGTTGGACACTTAACCAGCTGAGCCACTCAGGCGTCCCCGTTTTTATTTGAGAGAGAGAGAGAGAGAGAGAGAGAGAGAGAGAGAGAGAGAGAGAGAGTCTGAGTGGGGGAAGGGCACAGAGAGAGGGAGACACAGAATCCGAAGCAGGCTCCAGGCTCTGAGCTGTCAGCACAGAGCCCAATGCAGGGCTCAAACTCATGAACCACAAGATCGTGCCCTGAGCTGAAGTCAGATGCTCAACCGTCTGAGCCACCCAGGCGCCCCTAAATTCCTTTTCTTTACCTTCCTTTCTTGACTGCAGCTTTTCGTTTCTTATGTTCTACCAGCTCTTCAAGGTGTTTATCATTACATTAATTTGGAGTCATAGTTAAATTTAATTAATATTCTGCTTAATAAAAATAACTAATGTACATATTATATTGTGCAAACCCATAAGAAATATTCTACAAGCTCTTAAATATGCCTGCTTATTTTTTATTTACTTTTATTTTATACTGCCTTTAAACATTGATCATTGTTTATAACCACGCACACACGCATGCGCACGCGCGCACACACACACGCACACACACACACACACACACTATTACTTTAAAAAAAAGTAACTTAGTAATTCCTAGATTATAAGGGCTTAATCTAGTGCCTGTGTATAACAGAGACACAGTAAATGCGAGTAAGTTCCCATGCATATACACGTACACAAGTATGACATGTGCTACATATACACATAAATGCTTTCTGGAAAATTTAACAACTTTGTGTTCTGTGTTCAGTATGTATTCTTAAACTAAATAAATAATTAATAAATTTGGTTATAAAATAAGCCGTTTACTATTTCTAAACATAGTGTTTAGTAGTTCCATCGATAGTTTTAGAAATAGTCAAATTCAGATCACATCGAGGGTGTGCTAATTACTAGATTCTTGACCATTGGCCAGTTATCAACAAACTTCTCTTTCCTTATCTGTGAAACAAATATCCTATTTTGTACTTTAATGAGTTTGTATAATATTAAATCAGAAAGCGAACATGTAAACATGTGTGTATTTGTATGTATGTATAACAGTGATTATGGAGGTTTATAAGAAAATTATTTGATAGAAAAGTAGCTTTAATTATTTTTGAAAACTATGTTACAAATTACATGCATGAAAGTGTGGAGGTAATGTTGATATGTGATCCTTTCTCTTTAGTTTGTATAGTCCTTAGTTAAGATATGCTGAACTCATGCATATGTAGTTTATCCTCTTATTACATGTCATTATCATATTCTGTTCTTAATTTTTAAAGTCTTAAATTTATTATGAGAAAGGTGTTCTGGTATATTAGCTTTTCTTCCCCAGTAAAGTAGCTATAGCTTACAGAGAAAGTATTTTAAATTGGGAGGTACGGGTTACAGTTGAGCGTTGTATGGTGACAGGTGGTAGGTATCCTTGTGGTGAACATAGCATATGTATAGAGTTGTGAAATCACTATGTTGTACACCTGAAATTAATGTAACATTGCGTATCAACTATACTTCAGTAAAAATTAAAAAAAAAAAAACAAATATAGGAAAAACTGTAGCTATAAGACTAAACTTTTTAATACCAAAAAACTCACAAAAAGAGAGATTCTATGTTTGTAATCAACATGAAAAGGTTGTCATTGATAATTCATCCCTTCAGCATTCTCATTGTCAAACAAAGACAGGTCTATAATCACTCTGGGTGATCTTTCATCCAGGCTCCAGCTCTGGTGTGCAAAATAAAACTGTACATAGGAATTATGCCTAAAACAGGAGAGAAGAAAAACAGTCATTATTTGGTGGAGGAAACTCTTACATTCCACAAAATAATTCATAATGGCGAAGCAATTTACTCAATTACACATCGTGAATCTGTTATTCATACGGTGATACCTGTAGGGGATGTGAGGATTCTCACTGCATCAAACATTCTCAGTGTCATAAATAGAAGAAGGTCTTCATGATCACTCATTCCTACGTTAACGTTAGTTCTCACACTGAGGAGATACCAGTAGTTAAGTCAGTATGACAAAGCTATCAGCTGGAGTTCTCTTCAGACAACTTAAAGTTGGAAGTGACTCTCTAAATAACCCTTTAGTACACAACTGAGAAAATAATCTGAACGTTGGTTGAAGAATTATTATTTAAAATTGTAAAGATGTAGAATTCTAAAGTGTTCATGGAAATGCTAAATGCACAATTTAGAAACGAATAATAATCAAGATAAACCAACTTTAGGAGGTTTGTACTCACACGCAGGCATTAAATTTTGCTGCTGAACAGTTAAGTATGTGTATATTCGTCTTAACAAAACCATGAAACGTTATGTTGAATAAAAATAGGCTATTTTTATAATAAGAAGAAATATATATATATAAATAACATCCTTGGCATTAATTTATATTATATATATATACTTATATATAATATATGATATATACGTATATATATAATATATGATAACATTGTTGAATCAAATAAAAAAAAGTTCCAGAAGTATTAAATAGTGTGGGCAAATCTTGTTTCAGGCATAGATATGACTCAGATGCAACACAGCAGAATGAGCCAAAAAACAAAACCAAGTTGCTTATGGAGTTCAGATCAGCTTATTTGGTGACCTGAAAGCTCTAGTGATTGTTGCTTTACTTTGTAGGAATTTAAAGCCAAGATAGTTTACTGATTTATCACTGATTTTTCTAAGTTATTTGGAAGTAATTATTGGTTGAGGGAAAATTCATGTAAAGCTATTCAATTAGTTGCAAATTGCCTCATTATCTTTTTAGTTCATCTCTGTTTTTATTTTTAATTTATTTTTCATCATTAATTTTTTTAATTAGCAATTAACATTAAAAACTTCTTTAGATCAGCTGCCTAGATAATTAATATAGTCCTATGGATTTCTGTAGAGACAATAATATGTAAATGGATGCTTTGATTTGACCTAAGCCTCTCTTTTTTCTCTGAAAATTGTACCCATACTGAGTTAGACAAGAACCACACAATATAAGCAAATTGGTTATTTTAGATTCTGAGGTTAACATATGGCCTAATTATCTGCTATAAAAAGTTATCTTTGAATAATTAAGTCAACCTGCCATTGAGCTTTTTTGGGGGAAAAAGCTAACAGAACTCTCCTGAGTGTTGTTTTTTATTTCCCATACCTTGACAATATGAAAGTAAAATTTGTTTCCCTTTTACGTCTTTAAAGTGCAAATGATTCCTTGAAGTAGAGGCATTTTTTCTATTTAATTTGATATTGTGACAAAGATGGACTCAGGAATGTATAATCATGTTTCTGGGTAAGGATACCAAATGTTTTATCCTCAGCTGCCCTTACCACACACCTTTGAACAGTAGACATCTTAGGATACCTCATTAGATGGAATAATTGTGGCAAGGGTGTGACCTTGTATTTCTGAAACAGTCTCCCATTCAATGGATGTTGTGAATGACTAAGTGGGTCAGTCCTAGAAGATTGTACACCATTCATTCTCATTAGGCTGCCAGCCACAAAGCTCCAACAACACACCAGGTTGTTTGAGAAATGCAGCAATTTATTGAAGGCATTTTTATTTCTGCTTCTCTTAAGGCAATCAGCAGTTCAAAGAACATAAATTAACTGAAAATTTAGGCATAAATAGCATCACTTCATTTTTGCTATATTAAGTCCTTGCTTATATTTGGACTGATTTGAAATTAATCAGTGATCATAATTTTATAGGTGCTTTACCTTTTTGAGTTTAGTTAAATGAAGGTTGAAACGTAAAGAGCATTTCTTGTGTCACTGCTACAGACTACCAAAGCAGTACCCAGTTGAATTGTATCAAGACACGTGCAACTTAATTCCTCCTTTATTATTTTTAAGGGAACCTATTCAAAACCAAGGGGAAACTATCCTCTGTAATTACCAGTAAAGGAAATTATATAATATGCTTTTTTAGGCTTATGCTACACAATTTGTGGCAACTAATGTAAATGATTCAGAATTATTGGGAAAGATACAATTTAACTCAAAAGGAGTTAAATTTTTTCTTTTTAGGATGAAAGTGGAAAATATGAAAGTACTTTCTGTTTGTGATTTGGCTAAGTGCTAAATATATGTTTTTAACTCCAAAGGAGAAAGCTATAATGACAATGAGATAGAAATGACTTGAAGAAACAAACAAACAAAACACATTCCTGGGGTAGAGGAAAGATTTTCAAATTGTAGATTTCTTATTTTCTGTCTCAGCAATAAGAAAAAAATATCTTTGTCAAGGTTATAAATAGGTTTAGATTTTTTCAAAGAAATGCATAATTTGCTTCAAGCTTTTTTCTTCATTTGAAAATAGTTCATTAAAATCTCTTTGGTTCAATTCCAAACTGTTGTCTGCTAAAATTCTTAGAGAATTCCCAATCTCTCTGTATTAATATGAAGTGTGTCGTATATATTGGATAAGGATTATTCATGATGCATCTTTAGAGCAATATAGACATAGTTGGAGCTGGAATATAGTTCTGAAGCTATTTGATGGCCTCCAAGTATTTTTTGTTTCTCATATAAAATCTATTGGTGTAGGTGTAACTAGCCTATAAGTATAAAATGAGGACATATTTGCTATAATATCCAACGAATGATAACTTAGAGCTCCCATGTTTATTTGTAGGAATTTGGAGCCTTAAACAATGTCCATTTAAATGTTTTATTTATGTCTTCATAGACAATCATTCTTCCATGTGCTCTATAAATTTATTATTCAGATTCTAGATTGTTGTCCAGTAGCATGTGTATCTCCTGAGAACTTGTCCAAAATGCAGAATTCTCAAGCTCCACCCCAGGCTTTTGAATTATGATCTTTATTTAACAAGATCCTCAGGTATTTTCTACTAAGTTTTGAGACACTCTGCTTTAGAATGCAACTCCATATTGAATTACACATTCGTTTTTGAGGAGTTCATATCCAACTCCAAGAAAGCTTTGGCAGAATAAGAAGTTTTTAACTCACTTCGGTTTAAGATTCTTTAGTAGAATTTCATGTTTCGATCTAGGTTAGACCTTGTATTAGTTATGGAATATAGTGCAACAAATTATTCTAAAATTTAGTGGCTTAAAATAACACTCATATCTAAATTTCTGGAGTCAGGAATCTGGAAGTGGCTCAGCATGGTGATTCCAGCCCTGAGACTCTCA
Source organism: Paguma larvata (assembly GCA_030068075.1). NCBI lineage: Eukaryota > Metazoa > Chordata > Mammalia > Carnivora > Viverridae > Paguma > Paguma larvata. The sequence continues at coordinate 55,823,580 of CM057832.1, forward strand.
CGAGGCTTCCAGCAAAGTGTCAGGGGTGGGTGTGGGGAGTGTACAACACTTCAAGCCTGACTGGTTCTAAGCTGGAGGCTTTGGTTCTTTGAAATGTGCTGCTCTTGGCATGACAGGAGAGAGAGAGGGAGAGAGTGAAGAAAATAAATGCTGTGTTGCCTTTTATGACCAGTTACAAACCATTTCCACCTGATTGCATGCAAAAGATTTGAGTCACCAAGTACAACCCACACACAACAGGTGGAAATTTTAAAGGGTCAAAATCCCAGGAGACTGGGATCTTTGGGGCCAACTTGGAGGCTGTCTCCTATAGTCTTTTCTTCAGGATGATTGATAAGCGGTCCTTTTCTCAAAGTATGACTCTATTCTCTGCTCCCAACAAGGCAGTGTCACCATTTTGTACATTAAGAAACACTGCATGTACATAAATAGGAGGGTCTCCTTCGCAATGCTTTAAATAATTTTCTTGCTCATTAGATGACAACTGTCCTTGAAACCTGACTGAAGCCTCTCCATTTGCTCCTCATTTCCTGCAAATGACCCTCAAACCAAAACAAGACAAAATGAACAGATCTGCAAGAGCATGCACTTTCACCAATACACACAATAGTATAAACATAGTGCTGTTTATATCCATACTGTGTAAGTAATATTTCTTCTGTCGATCTTGTTCTCCACTCCTAAACCCACTGCATACTTACTACAAACACAGGCTCATATGCACAGAGATAGGTAATCTACATCATATCAATTATTTAGAGTTTAGTATAAAATATCTTAATGTTTTTAAAAATTTTATCTATCTATCTATCTATCTATCTATCTATCTATCTATCTATCTATCTATCATCTATCATCATCATCATCTATCTATCATCTATTTCGGAAGCAGGCTCCAGGCTCTGAGCTGTCAGCACAGAGCCCATGCAGAGCTCAAACTCATGAGCTGTGAGATCTTGACCTGAGCTGAAGTCGGATGCTTAACTGAATGAGCCACCCAGGCGCCCTTAAAATATCTTCATCCAGGCTGATAGTGACTACGTAGTTCTCTACTACAAATATTGCTTGCATTGTTGCTTTCTATTTGTGAGACTAAAAGAGAGATTTTGAATAAGCTGCTTAGATAATGAATTTGAAGAGAATAGGTAAATACACTTTAGTATATTCATATAATATAGTACCATACAGCAATGCAAAGGACATACTACTGATGCACACAGGAATACGAATGAATCTCAAAATAAAATGTGTGCTTATGGAAAGAAGCTGGAGGCAGAGACTAAATGAAATATGTTTTTGTTTATGTGAAGTTCTGAAACAGACAATACTAATGTATAGTGTTAGAAATCAGATCACTGGTTGCCTGAGAGGTGAAGATGTGGAAGATTAATAACGAAGAGGCATTTGCTAATTTTTAGGATAGTGAAAATATTCTATAAATATGGTTGCATTTAATTGTACATGAGTTATACCTCAATAAAGTTGATTTTTAAAATGTTTAAAAAGTGAATTTGCTAGTCCACTTATTGTGGACAAACGTGTTTGCAGTAATTACATGACATTTTCCAAATTCTATCTGCTATGACAAAGTATTATGGACTGAGTTTCAACTTTACTACTCAGTATTCATATGATATTTCTTAAAGCATTAAATTTTAATCTTGCTGATTATCATTTTATGTTAGTGGAACATGCCTCAAAAGTTTAATTGAACATATGACATTATAGATTATTGCTTTTGTTCCCCTTGACACAGGTGTCAAACTTAGATAATTAGACTTGATTTATTGTTATTTCTTCATTTACTTTTGTATTTCACTCATTAACTTGAATTTCTGTAGACATTACTGAGTGGTGATAAAATGGAGTCACATCAACAATAATAACATAAATATAAATTTTATTAAAATGTTATAATTTAGGGACGCCTGGGTAGCTCAGTTGGTTAAGCGTCTGACTCTTAGTTTCAGCTCAGATTATGATTTTACCATTTGTGGGTTCAAGCCTTGTGTTGGGTTCTGTGCTGACAGCTGCAGAGCCTGCTTGGGATTCTCTGTCTCCCTCTGCTCTCTCTTTCTCTATCTCTCAAAATAAATTAACATAAAATAAATAAAATTTTATAGTTTATACACATTCTTAGCCTTTGGGAAAAATACTTCCCAAGTATTTTAAGAATTCCCAGGCAGGTTTTTCACATGTGTTCAAATACAAATTTGGATGTCGTAACAGATGTCATTTGGCTTCTGGTAATGCTTTCCTCTTTTCCTGACGCTAGGCCTTTTGCTGTGTGGTACTATGTCCACTTGATATCTCATGCTTGCCACAGGATCCATCAGGTTCTGTAATTTCTTGTCAGGAGTTTGCTGGGACCCAGGTTTGCATCTTGTCTCCTAGATGAAACACTAGACCTTTTAGCTGTTGTCATCATAATTCATTGCCAAGGTAGCCAAGAATGTCTTCCCCCCCATTTCCCCCTTTAATTTTTCTGTCACATTTTACTATACAGATGCTGCTTATGCTCTAATGAGTTAGTCATCTTATTGAAACAGTTCCTTCAGTTTACTTAAAACCCTCTTTGCAACTCTCTCTTTGCTGTATAGGACTCACATATGAACTGAGCCCTGGGTAATTTAACTGTCTGGTTCTACACGTCACTGATAATTTCTTCTCCAATGACTAAACTTTTTTCTAGGTCAAATTCAGCACATCTGGCTTCCTCTTTCCTTTGGTCATCTTCTATTTCTAGGATATTCTCAGTTCCGTTTGATAACAAAATCTCTTCAGATCCATTCGGCCTGTTTATCAGATCCACACAGATGTTTCTGAAATCTCTGTTTATGTTCATGTGCTGATTCCTGCTTTGTTTCTTAGCACAGATTAGATATGATTTCAACTTTACCTAGAGTTAAAGGCCTGAGTCCTAATAACATCCTATACATGAGAAAAACTTAGAAAATTCTTTTGGATCCAGGTATGGTAAGTCAGTGAACAGATCTGTACTTAGTTTCTCTATCTGCAAAATGACAGGGTTCTGATTTGTTAATTCATTTAGTAAGATATTCTCCTTTGATAATGTGGAAGAAATAGACACTATAAACATTTTAGGATTTATATATATAATAATTTAGATATTAAGTGCTAAGGAGAGAAAAAATAAAGGAGTGAAGGGGCTGTAGACGGTGTTGGAGTAGGGTGTAAATTTTTAAATAGAGGACCAGAGTGGCTTTCACTGAAAAGAAGGCATTTGTGTAAAAAGTTAATTGAACATATAAATATATATATATATATATAATGTATATATATGATGTATATATGATATATATATATTGGTATATATGTATGATATATATATTGATGTATATATATATATAATATAAAAAAAAATCTCACAAACCATGAGATCATGACCTAGGCCAAAAGCAAGAGTTGGACACTTAACTGACTGAGCCAGGTGCCCTGGAATAGATAAATTTTTAAGAGCCTCCTATATCCTTGTTTAGGAGACATCAAAGGTGATGTTTCTCACATTGTAGTAGATTTAGTAATCCATTGTTCAGTAGCAATTTTTAGTAATAAGCGATGTTCCTTTTTGAGTATCTGCGTTATAATTTTGAATAATGTGTCTTTAAGGTCTAACTGTGGTGTTCTAACATCGCTACTACGATGAGAGCTCTACTATTATGGCTGGTCTATGAATTCAGATATTTGAGATTAAGACCTATTTTTGGCCTAACTATTTGTACAATTACCATGTATTTGTGTGCTCATCAAGCCACAATGGCACTTTATTTAATGTTCCTCTATTGGATTTTGATGTCCTTACTTAATAACGTTTCCAAGATCACCAGCAAGTGAAGAATCCCCATTGTGGAAGTTCTCTGGAATTCTTCTTTCTGCCATGAGCGCCATTGTAATGACTACTTTATTTTGCTCTAGACAGATCACAAAATTTGGAGACCAAAACCTTTTGATCTGACTCTTGGTTTCTAACTTTAATGACTCTGGGTGCTGACATACATTTAAACTTGAGGATTACAACTGTAAAATTGAGACCACTTAATAATTTGTTGTCGTGGATTGGACACTGTGTAAGGTCAAAGAGTCTCTCCTAGAGTCTGGATCATGAAACTATTACTTGCCTGCCTCATAGATGAATTACCTCATTCCCTTTCTAAAACCCAGAGCACTTTATCTTGCACAAAGAGTTATCTCCTGTGATCTATTAGATACTTGCTATGCAATACATATTGGATTTATCTTTCGTGGGAGTAAACCTTATATATGAGCTATATTTCCATCTTGTACACAAATATAGGAACTTTTTTTTTTTTGTCACAGGTATCTGCTTTTACTCCATTTTTGGCTCTATCCCATATTTTCAGCTTTTCTTGAGCTCTTTCTCTTTTTTTTTTCCTTCAACTGTGTTTATAGAGTATTTTTATATATTGACTGAGCTTTTGGTCCCCTCACTAGACTTTGGGAGAGTATGGAAGTCAGAGACTATACCTTTAGTATTGTGTGTTGAGTACCTCGTTCAGTGTTGAGAATGCGGCTTATATGAATATAGTCCTTAAGTGGGGAGGTGTTAGTTCATATGGTCTACTTTGATGACAAACTATGTCTCTTAGCCATTTAGTTTCTCCAAGTCTCAGTTTTTTATTCTCAAAGAATGCGCATAAGCGTGGCATGCCTGTCAGCGTATTGTTATGAAGGTTAAATGCAATAATCTGGAGCACACACTTTTAACAAAGTTTCCTAACTCATAAGCCTTCCACAAATGTTAGCATCTCATCTTCTCCTTTTCTTCCTCTTGATAATAATAATTAAATACTATATTTTCATGTTTAGTAAGTAGATCCTGTCTGAGTTGAATCGAAAAGGCTACCTATGCCATAGATGTTTAGTAATTCAGTTTGGTAAATAATGTTTATAGAGCCTCTATTGGGTCCACAGCACAAGATTACATGTTATACCTGTGGTGAATACATTTTTCTCTAGAATATAATTTGGTGGAGAAAATTTTAGTGTTTCCTACTCAGGGAAAAGTCATCCTAAAAGAAGCAGGCCTGCAGATGCCTGAGTTTCTTTTTGCAGCTTTCTTGTAGCTGAAAGTAGGACCTTTGCTGTCAGCTGCTCTGACTTGTTTGTGCGTTATCTGTCACAATGTGTCTCTTCGTCTTCCGCCTTCTCCACTTCACTTTATTGACTTATTAACACCTCAACTATTTTGTAATTAGTGGTAAATATCACCTTGAAGTATTAATACTAAATCTATTTATCAGTCATTACATTTCTAGGATCTTGATGGTGAAATAGCCTGTCTTTATTGTTTACTCTTAATTTCACAGAGAGGGGCGCCTGGGTGACTCAGTTGGTTACAGCATCAGACTTCAGCTCAGGTCATGATCTCACAGTCTGTGGGTTCAAACCCCGCATCAGGTTCTGTGCTGACAACTCAGAGTCTGGAGCCTGCTTCGGATTCTGTCTTCTTCTCCCACTTGCACTCTGTCTCTCTCTTAAAAACAGATAAAAATTTTTAAAAAAATTAAAAATTTTGCAGAGAAATATAGCCAAGATATTTCATGTAAAATGAAAAATGAGAGACCATTGACTTAACATTTTGTAGTGTTAAAATAACAAACAAAAATTCTACGTAAACTGAGAGCAGTTATAGATCTGAAAGTTTAATTTTATTGACAACAAGAACACATTGGTTGCAAAAGTCGTGTGTGTGTGTGCGTTGTGTGTGTGTGTGTTTATGAGCACAAACCATTAATTGTTGAAGAATCTTTCACGATTGACAGTACCATGTTCTTTTCTAGGTATCAAGTAAGAGGAAATGAGGCGTTCTCTGCACTTTAGTCATTGTAGCATTTTAATTTTCAAGAAACGTTTTTTCTCACAAGGAAACCTGATGAAAGATGCGTAAGAATGTAGTTCATACTTTTAGATTCTTACTGTCTTGTAGTTTGTTTCTCTTATGACTAACTGCAGAAGATTTATTCTCAAAAGTTACTTTAGGTAGAATTGCCATGCAGTTTTCCTGCTTATTCTTTTAAAAAAGTGCTTTTGACATTTTTTCTGAATATTTTCATTCTCATGAATGTTCTTTTCTATGTCACTTTTATTGAGCCGAATATAGCAATTTGAGGTTGGCATGATACCAGTCTATATTTAGCATTCTTTCTTGTAAAACTCCTCTTACCATCTCTGTGAAGGCTACAAAGATGTAAGGTTCACTTTTTTTTTTCATGATATGCTCAGAGTTCATGTCACTTAATCCTGGATAAAAATAATTGTGTGTTCTTATTGAGTCTATTTAATGTATCTTTCATTGTAGATTGTGGAGAGACTACTGTCAGATAACCAACACAAATATCTCAGAAAAAATTTTGATTACTTAAATATTTTATGGTTTTTTGGTGTGAATTTCTTCCCTGGATTATATTTTAAAAAACACATCCTATCTGTGGAGCTTCAAAAGATATCTCATGCTAGGTACGAGTTTTCTCATACAACATTTATAGTTAATAGTTTTGTTCTCACATGGTATTATTTTCCTTTTACCAACACTAAATTTCAGGGTCTCCTTTCTAACCTAAGTCACATCACTGAATAGATTTCATTTACATATGACTTATCCATGATTTTTTTCTTTAGTTTGTGAAGTAGGTTATTTTTGTTATCTAAACTGTTAAAAATGTCACAAATAGAAAAGCCAGCTCTTATCCTGAAAAGTCTCCAGTGTTTTCATAGGGGCCCCTTTCCCTATATGTGTGTTTGTATATCTGTTAATTGAATGCTTTTTTGGTTGTACTCATAAAGGTTAGAGCTCTACATTTTTTTCAATTATTTCTTTACTTAAAGAAACAAAAACCTGTTAAACATCATATTTTTTGTGTAGATTTGGTATATCTGTTGCTACAGCAGTGACTGTGGTATGATACGAGATTTCTCCATTTTATAAAAACTTTCTGGAGACATATATATATATATTTTCCTGAATTGGGTAATAGGTTCATTGACTTCTAAAGATCATTTAATCAGATAAGTCGTAATCTCATAAACAGATGACTTGAATGAGAGTTAGAAGGGTATGTGAATGGGACAGAGTATGAGGTATTATCTTAAGGTGGGCTTTGATCAATGGGGAAATTGCACAAATACTGACGAGTAGGAGAAAGAGAAGGAACGCTAAAAAATAATAGTAATTATTATGATATGCCAGCCTATTTCACAGTGTATTTTAGGATGATCAATTTTATAAAATATGACTCAGAGGAAGATTAAATTTGTTTACTAGTTTAGGTTAGCATCTTTTTTTCTTATCTGAAAGCTCAAATTCGTTAAGTTATATATCATGCTATTTTGGCTTTAAAGTAGTTTGGGCAGTGCTGTCAAAGGTCCAGCTAAGATATGAGTGGTCCTTTGGCCATAGGGTTGGATTTTTAGTTCAAAAATATCCCAAGAGTATTTCCATATTAAACAACTAGAGACTGTTACTTCCTATAGTTCATTCATATATTCATTCATTGAACAAACACCTACTGCAGCCAATTCTGCGTGGCATCTTTGAACAGATGAACAAGATCTGGTCCTCTCCCTTACTGAGTTATCTCCTTGGTATATGTCATTTTTTGGGATTCAAATAATTTACTCTCCTCTATGTTAAGAGAGACTCATAATAACTTGCGAAATAGAAAGAGTATTTGTATCAACATTTATATTCATTTGGGACTCAATTAAATTCATGTTAGACCCAAGGTTTGAGGAATGAGCTCTTGATAATTGATGAGCTGTAGTCCTTACTTTAAGCTTATGGTTTTATTTCTTGTATACTGAGACTTGTGATGACCAAAGAGCTACCAGAAAGCATCACTGAAAAGAATATTGGAGATACATAAACATTTCATTTTGCTTGATGTGCTTGGGTCAGTATTATAATACACAAATCACTCAACATTCTCCGTAGTTCGTTGGTTGAAGTCATTAGCATATTTATTATACTTGTAAATTTTATTTATTTTAATTTTTAATGTTTTTATTTATTTTTGAAAGAGAGAGAGAGACAGAGTGAATGAGAGAGAGGCAGAGAGTAAGGGAGACACAGAATCCAAAGCAGGCTCCAAGCTCCGAGCTGACGTGGGACTCAAACTCATGAACTGCAACATCATGACCTGAGCTGAAGTTGAACACTTAACTTACTGAGCCACCCAGGTGTCTCCAAATTTTAATAAAATCCATTAGAAAATTTCTACTATGACTGCCAGTCCCATGGGTGCCACTAGCCCATCAGTCCTCTTGTAGTCTCCCAGGATTTTTTTTTAAGTCATATTTGATTTATTTCAGCAGATTTTATGGTTTTCAGTGACAGAGCCTGTTATACATATTTGTTACAGTGATAAATGAATATAACTGTTTTGATTTATTGATATTTTGAGTTTTCAGTTGCACATTGCTTCATATGTAGGAATGCATTTTTGTGTGTGTATGCACACATGTTTGTTCCTGTCTGTGTGTGTATTTCACTTAATATAATGCCCGCCATGGTTATCCATGTTGTCACAATGGCAAGGTTTCCTTCCTTCTTTTTTATGGCTGAATAATATTCTATCGTTTGTATATCTAGTTATTTTTCTACCACAGTTTCTTTATCCATTCATCCATAGATGGACATTGGGTTGTTTCTGCATCATGGTTCTTGTAGATAGTTTTGGGGGTACATATATCTTTTTGAGTTGGTATTTTTGTTTTCTTTGGATACATACCCAGAGGTGGAATCGCTGGATCATATGGTAGTTCTGTTTTCAATTTTTTTGAGGAATCTTTGTACTATTTTGCATGATCGCAACACCAATTTATATTCCCACCGATAGTGTACCAACAATTTTTTTTTTCCACATCCCTGCCAACACTTATTGTTTGTCTTTTTGATAATAGCCATTGTAAAAGGTGTGAGGTGATATTTCACTTTGGTTTCAACTTATTTTTTTATTTTTTTAACGTTTATTTATTTTTGAGACACATAAAGACAGAGTATGAACAGGGGAAGGGCAGAGAGAGAGGGAGACACAGAATCTGAAGCAGGCTTCAGGCCCTGAGCCATCAGCACAGAGCCCGACGCGGAGCTGAACTCACAGACCATGAGATCATGACCTGAGCCGAAGTCGGCCGTTTAACCAACTGAGCCACCCAGGCGCCCCTCACTTTGGTTTCAATTTGCATTTCTATGATGATTTATGATGTAGGGCATCTTCTCATATGCTTGTTGGTCATCTGTATATCTTCTTTGTAAAAATAGTGTCTGTTCAGAAATCTTCTGTCAGTATTAATCAGATTATTTGTTTTATGGGTGTTGAGTTGCCTGAATTCTTTATATATTTTGGATATCAGTTCATTATCAGATATAAAATTTGCAAATATTTTACCCCGTTCTGTAGGCTTTTCGTTTTCTTGATGGTTTCCTTTGCTACATAGAAGATTTTTAGTTTGATGTAGTCCCACCTGTTTTTGATTTGTTGTTTTGCTTTCGGAATCAAATTAAAAAAGAAAAATCATCACCCAGACCTGTGTCAAGGAGCTTACTGCTTACATATATTGTCTTTTAGTAGTTTTATGGTTTCAGGTCTTATATTCAAGTTTTTAGTCCATATTGAGTTAAATTTTGTGTGTGGCACATATAGTGGCTTATTTCCATTCTTTGCACGTGGCTGTCCAGTCTTCCAAACATTTATTGAAGACATCGTCCTTTCCCATTTATATATTGTTTACTTTGTCGTAAATTAATTGACCACACATGTGTGAATTTATTTCTGGGATTTCTATTCTGTTCCACAGATCTATGTGTGTGTTTTTATGCTAGTACCACTCTGTTTTAATTACTGTAGCTTTATAGAATAGTTTGAAATCAGGGAACACAATGCCTCCAGATTTGTTTTTCTTGTTAACATTCTTTGGATATTTGAGATCCTTGGTGGATCCATACACATTTTAGGGTTGTTTTTTTATTTCTGTGAAAAAATACTATGATGATTTTGATAGAGATTACACTGAATGTATCTATTGATTTGGGTAATATGTGCCTTTTAACACTACTATGCTTTCTAATTCATGAGCATAGGATATATTTCCGTTTAGTTGTGCCTTCAGTTTCTTACATTAACATCTTATATTTTTCAGTATACAGGTTTTTCACGTCTTTAAATTTATTCCTGGGTATTTTATGCTTTTTCATGTGATTGTAAATGGTGCAATCTCCCAGTTTTTCTCTTTCAATCTATACTTCTCTGATTCCACGGCTCATTATTTTGGTTACTTTCTTGGTGACGCCCTGCATGCTATCATTTTTACCACTTTTTTATACCTCTCAATCCTAGGCTTTATTGTCCATAAGCTATACTTACCTGGCTAGACTTACTCATAGATTAAACCAATTATTAGTTCATACTTTTGTGTCTGTCAAAAATATTTCTCTCCTTTGCCTCCCTCTATCCCACGTTACTTAATTTATTTTTTCCCTTACATGTTAGATAAAATAAAACTTCTTATCGAGTAAACGGTTTTTGTCTCTTCAGATTAGGTCAGGTTACCCCTTTATTGACTTTTGTAGTAGCTTTGAATTACTTCTTTATGGTATTTATCTCAGTTATAATTGTTTGCATAATTTTTCTTCTGCTTAATGTTGTTCATTCTTGTAGGATGTAAGTTTCTTGTCTGAAGACCTTTGTCTTATTTATACAGCTGTCTGGAGCATAGGGGGCATTTGGTACATGTGTATGAAATGTGCATACACACATTCTATCTGCTCTGAAATGGAAATGCTCAAGAACAGATGTGTAACAATGTTAGAAATATGGTAGAGGAGATTTCTCTCCTCTCTTCAAAATTTGAGTCACTGTTTTATCTAGATGAAAATGAAGGAACAATTTATCTACACAATATCATCAAAGTAGAAAAAATAAGCTAATAAGCTAATGTAAACAGTGTGAATTTGAGAATTATAGCATTAATTCTTTTACTTATTTATATATATTTAAAATGTTTATTGAGAAAGAGAGCACGTGTGTGAGCGAGTAGGGGAAGAGAGAGAGGGAGAGAAAATCCCAGGCAGGCTCCATCTCAATAACTGTGAGATCATGACCTGAGCTGAAATTGAAAGTCAGACACTTAACTGAATGAGCCACCCAGGTGCCCCTGTTTATTTAATTTTACTTATTTTAATTATTATTTTGAGAGAGAGAGGGAGATAAAGAGAGAGAACAAGGAGGGGAGAGAGGCAAAAGAAGAGAGAGAGAGAATCTAAAACAGTTTGCATGCTCAGCACAGAGCCCTACATGGGGCTCAATCCCAGAACCCTGGGATCGTACATTTGGGCTCAGATCTAAGAGCCAAAATCAAGAGTCTGATGCTCAACCAGTTGAGCCACCCAGGATACCCATAGCATTGATTCTAAATTGATATTTTATAACACCAATTCCATATTTAAGTCTTGTGTTTTGGAATGGGCAGAATATGATACAGCATTGGCTTGGCTTAAAGAGAAGGGAAAATTAGAGGAGAAAGGCACGACAGATTAAAGTCCAGGTATAGAAATTGACCTTCATTGAATTAAAAATGGATAATAGCTCATGCTACTTATTTTTGACCAATAATTTTGCCCAGATGTTTACTAACCCAGAGGCATTTTGAAATATATTATGACTTTAATATATGATTAGACCCCACATGATATGGTCTACTTTCTGTGAGTAATAAAGATCAAGACTTTCAAGAGACACTTGACTAAATCTGTGGAATAGCCACAGAGTTTTTACTTCTGGCAGAAGGCTACAATTCCACAGCTTCAGAAATCAAACTTCCTTGAATGGCAGGAATTATAAATCCCAGGTTCTTGGCTTGAGTTTTTTATTCAAGATAATGTTAGAGGATTATGCTTTGTTATTAGCAATGTAGCTGGGTGATGATTATCTTAAAGAAATATTAGTAATAATAGAAAAATCTGTATTTTAAAGTATTAGTCTTCAGGGAAGTTAAATATATCCAATTTAAAAAAATACCACTTCCTTTCTACCTTATACTCTGATATCCCTTAGAAATGAGCTAAACTGCTGAGACTAAACTGAGGGATAGTGAAATAAAAAAGGTGATTTACCCAATTAACACAGCAAGTGGGTTGTCTCACTTCAGCATGTGGTGGTTAATTGTACACAAAATACACAAATCCTGCTAAGTGCATTGGCATTAATTTGATTCTTGGTTGCTATCACTTGAGGATGGCTTCATAGTCCTAAATTAGCTGAAATTATGAATACCTCTGCTTGGTCACTCTTTTAATATAACCTCAAAGGCTCTTTGACAAGAATTTGCTTCCTTAACTGCCTTTACCATGACATTCAACATAATGTTAAAAGAGAATATTTAAATTATTTGGTTGAGTCTATGAATAAACGGATTAGTAGTCTATAAACTCATCAATCTCCTTTCAGGAATAGAGTGGTTATAAGATAAATATCTTATCTTACATTTTGTGTAGGTATAATATTTCTTCAGAATTTGGAATACAATTAAAATCTACTTGTTCATTTTAAGATTGACACAGTTCTTCTGAGACTTTATATTGTTATTCATTTGTTGAACAAATACCTCTACAGTGCTTTATATGCCCCAGACACTGTTCTAAGTACTTTACAAGTGTTAACTGTTAATCTTCATAATAGTCCTACGGGCTAGAGGTGATTTCTGTCTTCATTTTAGTAAAAACATAAATTTAAAGGACAGAGATGACATAATTTGCGTAGATTTACATATGTGGGAAGTGGAAGACCAGGATGGGAACCCATGCAACCTGGCGCCTACGTCTGCACTCTAGGTGCCTGCGTTTTGCTGCCTCTTATTATAAAACAACTGTTACAGACTAAATGTATGCAAACTCCAAAATTCATTGACTGAAGCCATAATGTGTGGGTTTTGGAGGCAGAGCCATTGGCAAGTAATTAGTGGGTAAGCGTGGAGGCCACATGGGGGGATTAGTACCTTTATTAGAAGAGAAAGAAAGCCAGCCTTCTCTCTCGGCATCTTGTGAGGGTACAATGATATACTGACTGTCTAAAATAGGAAGAAGGACTTACCAAGAACTGGTACAAGTGATTTCAAACTTCCAGGCTCCAGAACAGTGGGAAATAAATGTTTATTGTTTAAGCCACCCACTCTATGGTATTCTGTTTTATTAGCTCAAAGAGTAGTGTTTTTTTCTGACAACATTTCTTGTATTTGAGGAAGCTAAGTGAACTATTTGGTTCTCATTAGACATGCATGTCTATGCTATATTAAGATCTATGTGTGTCTAATGATACTTTGAGTGTAGTACTTTAAATGGTATTGTGTAAAGAAAATTGATTTAAGGATCAGATAGTCTTGAGTATGTATTCAGATACACAACCTGTGTGATACAATGCAAATTACTTTATCTCCCTGAGACCTGTTGCTTCCTTTGTGGGATGAGTATTATAATTCATAAATTTTGGATTATAATTCTTCACTTTTTAGTTTATGGCAATTGCTGCTATTACATCTACTAAAATGGTTACAATTATTAGTAGCACTGCTGTGTTACCTTAGAATAGCAATTCTGGGAAAATTTCTATTCAATCTCATATCCAATTATAAAGGAATTGAATTTATATTTATCAGCAAAATTTTGTGCCATAAAAAAGTAGAGGAAAATAAAAAAAGGAAGCAAGACAATTTAAGAGAATCAGAAAATGCTTTATGCCGTAATCATTTTCCCAGCATTTAGACACATACACTTGTATTTTGTTTTAAAAATGAATATATTAATACAGTTTTATACACTGTTGATTGAAATAAAACACATAACCAAGACATAGAATTAAATGTTTTATTTCAAAAATTGGCATGGTGTTTATCAAAATAATTTCTATATTCTGACTAAGGGCTGAGAAGTTTATTGTAACACTAATGTTACCTCTTTGAAAGGTTGTTTATTCTCTTTTTAAAAAAGTTGTGTTTATTTTTGAGAGAGGCAGAGACAGAGTGTGAGAAGGGGAGGGGCATAGACAGTGGGAGACACAGAACCTAAATCAGGTACCAGGCTCTGAGTTGTCAGCACAGAACCAGGCATGGGGCTTGAACTCATAAACTGTGAGATCATGACCTGAGCCAAAAAGTTGGACGCTTAACTGACTGAGCCACCCACACACCTCAAAAGGTTGTTTGATCTTTTATGAGCTAGAGGTTTGCCAGAATGTGTTGTGTTACTGGTACTACATGGAAAATGAGTTGGGTTAGGTCCTCCTGAATTTACTTGAAGATGCAGATAAAGTACTTCGTTGTTATCATTTATGCTTAATTAAACTAGAAAAACAGAGACTTAAATCTCTGATTCCAGTTTCTGTGATTCAAACTAGAAAAACAAAGACTTAAATCTCTGATTCCAGTTTCTGTGATTCAAAACTGAATAAAAAACTGATATGAATGTAAATGACAATTCTATAGTGTGTTACTAATTTATGACATATATTTGGGCATATAGTAAGTAATCTCAATTAATTATTTGCTTCCACAGGGGAAAAATGAGGTTCTGTATTTCCAATAATTAATCAATCTAATTTCTTTGTAAAAATACAAGTGATTCATATAGCAGTAGAATGAGGACTCAGTAATTAATAGTTTCTGCTGGGCTCTTGGTTTTAAAATAATATATTCATGGAAATCATTCCTATCTCTGGGAGTCTGCACTCTTTGTATCTCTTTGTATAAAAGAAATGAAAAACTTATGACAACTCCTAAATAAAATAAGGACATTCACAACTAATTGTAAATATTTGAACATAATATAAAATTTTATGAGTTCGAATTGGTTTTCTATCTATGGGAAGTACTATATAATATGATATTTTCCTAAATTTATACTATTGTCATTTAGGTACACAATTGTCTTTAAATTAGAAGCTTTAGAAAGTGTTCAAGAAATACTTAATGAAATACCTTGAAACTAAAATGTATAGTAGTTTAAATCACTCCTGGTCTTACACTGTAAGCATGAATTACAATCTTTGAAGAGTTGATTGCTTTCAAAAGTTTTTTTTTTTAATTTTAGAACCTCAAAAATTGTTGTAAGATAGATTTCCTATATGTGTAAATTTGTTTGTTTAATACATAAAATATCTTAAGTTCTGTATTCTTTCCAATTTATGGTTTAAGCATTTAGTCTAATCTGGCAAATCATATTATTAGTGTATTTCCTTGTGCCTCTGTAAAAATTATTTAAATTAGTGACAAAACAATTTAAATTTATTATCTTTACATTTCTAGAGGTCATAAGTTCAAATTGGGACTCACTGAGTGAAAATCAAGATATCATCAGTGCTGCATTCCTCCTGTTCTAGGGGAAAGTCAATTTTCTTGCCCTTCCATCTTTTGGAATTTATCTGCATTTATCCCTTCCATCTTCAAACTCAGCGATTGAATCTCTTTCAACTCTGCTTCCATTATCATCTTTTTTCTGGCTCTGATTCTCCTGCCTAGCTCTTTCACTTAAAAGAATCCTTTTGATTAAATTGGGCCCATGGGATAATTTATGATAATCTCTCCATCTCTAGATATTTAGCTTAATTATATCTGCAAAGTTCTTTTTGCTATGTAAGGTAACATATTCAGACATTCCGGGATTAGGGCATGGACATCATTGGGGGTGGGAAGAGGCATTATATTGCTTACCATGATGTGTAATAGACATTTTTAGGTGGAAGTATAGGTAGATGCCTACACTAGGCCCATTTCCTTTTGTGGAAAACTATCCCTCTCTCCACAATGTTGGACTTTTCCTCTTCTCTTATTTCCTTGCGCTACCATGGTCCAAATAATCTCAAGCACACAGAACACACACACATACACGCACCATTACAATCACCACCATCACCGTTTTAAGGACGGTTATCACCAAGCTGATCCAATAAATTGTCTATCCAGAAAATCTGTAGACTCAGGTTTAAGAATGCTAATAACCCCTTTTATGACTAGAACAGAATATGATAAAAAACAAGTAAACAAACAAAAAACCAGGATGAGAAGGCCTTTTGGGTGAAATATGTACAAATGAGAAAGGGAGGAGTGCCTCTCTGCCTACAGGAAAACAAAAATAAACAAACAAAAAAACCTTAAAGGCGATGTAAAAAGATGAGTAGAAAAAGGACTTCACCTGATCATTAAGAAACACAAAAAGTAGCCTCAGTTATTCATGGCTTTCCAGTTCGTGTTTTCAGTTCCCATGAAGCCTGCCTATACATCCTTGAGTTTTATGTCAAATCAGTGTAATGGAACCAGCTTTTGAGAGGCAAATGTGTACATGTCTTCCCAACTCTGTGTTCAGTAGCATTATATTCATGGCTTGAAATTGACTATGGAGTGAGAATTTACACTAAGGAATTAGCTAATGCTATGGATGTGGGATGAAGAGCTACTTGAGAAATGTTTATCAGCCCACAACTGGACATAATCTTAGGTCTGCAGTCAGTTTCTGTCCTTTGTGTAAGTCAGTTGAATGAGTTTACTTACTTGCAATGAAAAGCACTTTAACCAGAATAAGGATGATAAATTTAGGACATTTATTCTTTTGGTCTGCTACATAGTAAAATGCACATATACTTTTTTCTAGAAATTTCGAATTTTTTTTTCTTTATGTAGTAAATCATCATATTTTGGAGGTGAAAGAACAACCAGATGAAGTAGAAAAAAAAAAACAGTAAATGTATCCCTTAATCATTAAGATTAGCAATTAAATTTATTCAGGAGTATTGGAAGAGACTTGTATGATGAGGTGCCTATTCAGCAGAACTTTGTACAATGGGTTGCATATTTACAAATGTTACCACTCTGAGAGATTAATATAAACCTAAAGCATAGATGGAATAAATGTCAGAGTGTAAGTGGCTGATTAAGAGAGTTGTTCCTTATTTGGCATGTAGTTATTTGAAAATAAATTCAGTTCTGGTTCTGAATGACAAATATTAAAAATGAAAACTCAGCCTCAAATACTTTCTACACCAAATCACCATGTAGATCTTGTTTCTACAACATGTAGATAAAAATGTTAAGTGGAGCGATGTATACAAGGCAGAAAGGTGACATGACCCAGTCAAGGTTAGGTGAAATTTTAAAAGCCAGATCTGCTCTTTAACACCATTAGCTTCGAACTTTGTATTCAATCTGCCATTTTATTCATTATTTACTATGGATGATCACTAGCTCAGAGAATAATGAAAGGATAATAGTTGCTTAGTAATTATAAATTTTGTCTGGTTATATTGACTAATCATAGGATGCCATTTAAAACTAAACTAAATCTTTGGGAGGTTCATTTGGATATAGGAGTGTTCATTAAGTTACTCAGAAATGCATATTCTTATGAAAGAATGAAATTGTGATTTTCTTTATTTTTTCAATAAAAGCTACCCCAGTATGCACAGTGGTTTAAACATTAAAATTGAGAGTTTTAAAATGGGAAAAGGATTGACTTTCTAAATTATTTTGATGACATTTTAAAGAACAATTTATTTCTTTGAAACAGATGTTCTCCATTTCTATTTCAAGCCCTTTAAATGTTAAAAAAAAAAAGTGGAAACCAAATTGCATGAAAATAAGTATCAGAGCCATGCCCACAATGCATATACCAAAGATAAGGGTGAGTGATAGCAATTAAGACATTTTCCATTTGGTGGCATCCACCCTTGTTAACAATGATGTATTTAACTTGGTTAATTTTTTGTTCACAAATCTCTGTTTTATATTTATAACCACCTGTAGTGTTTATGACAATGTGAAATAATAATTAAAATATTCCCTCGGAGCTATTGAGCATATGGCATGTTGAATCCTCTGTTGATTTCACTGTGACACTGGTTCTATTTTTTTATATGTTTTCTCAACATGGTTATTTTAAGTTTTGCTGAAGCTTCAGTGATGAGACAACCATTTAAAAGGCAAAGAAGAGTTAGATTTTTTGTCTTTTCGCTTGTTTGTTTTTGTCGTTGCTGTTGTTGTTGTTGTTAGGAAAATGGGCTGTGTAGTGTCTTTGATGTATGCTTTGTCCAAACTTAAAATGTGACAACTTGATGTATTTAAAGTAATTAGGGTAAATTATCAATGTACACTAAATGCAATTAAACTAAGAATCAAGAGGCTTACGTGCTAATGTCTTTCAGTCACCTTATTTCGGCATGACACATTGGTTTTCAACAGTCAGCCCCGTATAGACACTGGATTTCCTGCCTACAATAGAGTATTTTATTTCAAATACTAGGATTCTATTTTTAAGGTCCAGGGTAAATATTAAACTTTATAATATGTGGATTAAAAGCATTATATAAACACTACGAGTATGAAATATACCATATTTTTTAAACAACTGCTCATTAAAAGAAACCTAGAAAATTTGTTTCAAAATCACAATATGTTCCCAAGCAGTTATCATTGGTAAATCATTCACATCCTTTTTGTCGATGCTGAAAATTCTGAGATATCATTAGACTGTTACAACTTATAATGGAAAAATCAATGCAGTAAGAAAATTAAATTTTACTGATAGCCTTTAGGCAAAATGCAATGTTAAAATGCATTTTAGCTTCCCATGTGGTTCATAGGCAAAAGCAAGAAATGGAATCTGGGTTAGCTGTCAGTGCAAAATATTTTTTTTTTAGAAGCTGACAGGCCTGCCTGTGAACCAAACTCTTTCCTAATGCATTTGTTCCTTGATTACTTAATAATGTGAAAATAACCGTCCTAATCTGATCATTTGAAAGGTCAGAAGTTGGTTCTACTTAAAAAAAATAATTTCCTAGTCAAAATCAATGAGGAGAGTCTCAATCTTCCCAGGAAGAGGAGTTAGCAGAAAGAAAATGGATTCATCTCTTGAGTAATAGAGCAATGACATTTGGACCCCTAGGGAAAGAAAGAGTGGGGAAGAGAAACAAAAAAAGATGGAGGAGAGGGACAAACCAAGAGAGAGACTGCTGGAAAAAAAATTCATCAAGGTGCCACCTTCCTCTTGTGAAGATGTGACATACAGAGTCACTTGATGTGATTTGTGATTACCATTAATGACCACTTTCTTTTGTTGGTGGACAGATATGGCACACATGGGTTGACGCTCATGCATTTTACACATCCTGCATCTGTAATAAAGTCATGCTTTATAAAAGTGATTTAAATGACAATGTTCTTTGCTTAATCATCAAGGGGAATGTGCACAGTTAATTTCTAGATCATAAAGAGTAGTACCTTATAACACGTTTTCTACTTTAGTCTATGACTAAAAAATTCATTTATTGCCCTCATAAAATGCAATGGCTAAGTAAGAACACAGTTTTTTTTTTCCCATTTGATTTCTAGAAAAAAAAAATTAGTGTTTTTTTTTGAAGTCTACATAACTCTTAATAATTTTTCTCACTTCCATAGGCTTCAAAGAGTATGTTTGGTTATAGTTAGTATTTGAAAATTCTTGTCAAACAACTTTAAAGTCTTAATAATTATGATTATTAATATTTGAAAGCACTTAGTTATTTTTATTGATGTCCACAATGGAAAATAGAAGGTCAGAAAGTTATTTTTCCAAGTGAAGGGAGCCAGTGATTTCAGTACTCTAAAGGATATTGGTTGTGTTGTCTAATATAATCACAATATTCAACATATTTTAAAAATAATTTTTGTGTCTTTCCTCATGATTTTTTGCTTTGTTGATTTTCTAGCTTGTGCTACACTTTTCAAAGTTGCTTTTGGCAAGATTTATTTTCGACAATTTGTAGAAAGTCTTTTTTAAATTCATCTTGTAAAGAATCGAGTGAGAATAATTAATTTAGGCAACAATTTATTTAAAAGTAGGGAGAATCTAAGATATACATTTGAACCATGTATAATTTATCTAAAGTAATATGAATCTGATATATATGAATACAGAGAAACCTGGGTGGCTTAGTCATTTAAGCATCCAACTCTTCATTTCAGCTCAAGTCATGATTCCAGGGTCTTCGTTGGGCTCCATGCTAAGCATGCTTAAGATTCTCTCTCTCCTCCTTCCTCTTTCCCTCCCCCACAATAACTTTCAAAAATAATAAAAGTAATTAATTAATACAGAAAGTATACTTTTTTGAGCAGATCATATGATTCCTTTTCTTAAGTTTGCAATGAAACTTCCTGTGTTGCACTGCTTAAGCTATCTACGGAGTGCAGTGAACATTAACTCACAAATTTATTGGAATCATAAAATTGTCATATCTTAGCCAAATCTTAGAAATGATAGATTTAAGCTTTCTCCCTAGTTGCATCTTCATTTTGCTGATAAGGAAGGGATGGCAGAGATGATAGGTGGTTTCTCCATAGTCACAGATTTGGGACTCAACCCTGACTTGCTGCCTCACAACACATTATTCCAATATGTTGTGTTGCTTAATTTATTGAGAATGAATTAGTATTTTGAAGTTTGGTGGTCCCTCTTCTACATTCCTAAAAACTTGGGGAGAAAACTCTATGATGCAGACTTGAAACTATTAGTTTAAAAACATAGGATTGACCATGAAACTATAAAAGTCATAAATCCATTTGACAATCATGGAGAAAATAACCAAGCATAGTTAAAACGATATACACCTTGTCTGTCTGTCTTTCTTTATTTCTTTCTCTCTCTCTCTGTCTCTCTCTCTGTCTCCCTCTCTTTCTTTCTTTCTTTCTTTCTTTCTTTCTTTCTTTCTTTCTTTCTTTCTCTCTCTCTCTCTCTCTCTCTCTCTCTCTCTCTCTCTCTCTCTCATCAATCATCTATAGGTTATCTTAGGGAGATTTTCTAGTTTCTGCCTTCCCACCAATTTCAGTGAGTTATTTTAAAGATGATTGAATGTGTTACAGATGTTTAACACAGGATGCCTCCCCCTATTTATTCCATTATCTAAATATCTAGTTGAATTCTACAGCTCACGTTACTGACTTCAGGACTCAGAATCCTTCTGTTTTAAACCTGCGCATGACCCATGCCTGTCTAATTTCATCCTGCTTTACTGTTTTTGGCTTACCCCTGCTCTTTCATCCTTCTCATGAGAAGGATTTCTGTTCTCTGATATACATTTTACTTACTTTTCTTAAGTTTTAAATTTCCTCTTTATTTATAATTCTATTACTTATTCTCAACATTTATTTGGGTAGAAGTAATATTTCTTATTTCCAACAAAAAATGACTTGAAATGTGTGCAATATGTGTATGTCTGAAGCCAAATGTGAAAAATTACAGGATGTGTATACAGAAGTAAATTTGTTAAGGATTTTGAATTAGAAAAACTTGCATTTGAGCCATTCTGGAAGAGAGTGTGCAGGTTCCTCAAAAAATTATAAAGAGAACTACCGTCTGACCCAGCAATAGCACCGCTAGGAATTTACCCAAGGGATACAGGAGTGCTGATGCATAGGGGCACATGTACCCCTATGTTTATAGCAGCACGTTCAACAATAGCCAAATTATGCAAAGAGCCAAAATGTCCATCAACTGATGAATGGATAAAGAAGATGTGGCTTATATATACAACAGAATACTACTTGGCAATGAGAAAGAAAAATCTGGCCATTTGCAGCAAGGTGGATGGAACTGGACGGTATTATGCTAAGTGAAATAAGTCAGTCAGAGAAAGACAGGTATCATATGTTTTCACCCATATGTGGATCTTGAGAAACTTAACAGAAGACCATGGGGGGAGGAAAGGCAAAACATTAGTTACAAAAAGATAGGGAGGGAGGCAAACCATAAGAGACTCTTAAATACAGAGAACAAACTGAGGGTTGATGGGGGATTGGGGAGAGAGGAAAGGGGGTGACGGGCATTGAGGAGGGCACTTGTTGGGATGAGCATTGGGTGTTGTATGTACACCAATTTGACAATAAATTATATTAAAAAAACTTGCTTTTGTAGCTGGATGTATTTAACAAGGTTAAATAACATTCTGTATCTATGTGTGTGTTTTAATGTTGGTGTAAACACACATTGAAATATATAGGTGTATATTAAGATCATTCCTTGTGGTAATATTAACATATATTTCTATTTCCAGGATTTAGAATCTTGTTTTCCTAATTTTGTGGCTTTTAACCCTGTTGTATCAGGCGCTACTTATATACTCACAAGCAAGAACTTACTGACAAGTGAGGTATCTGCTAATTCTGTTGGAAGTTGCTCACATTCTGTCACATTATAGTTGACAATTCAATGATACCTTTTTCACCCAAAATAAAATAGCGGTTCTACACAATACCCTATCTGCAATGGACCCTTTCAGCCTCTTTTCAATTTTAGTTCTCAAAAAAGAAAAGAAAAAGAAAAGAAAAAGAAAGAAAGAAAGAAAAGAAAAGAAAAGAAAAGAAAAGAAAAGAAAAGAAAAGAAAAGAAAAGAAAAGAAAAGAAAAGTATCTACAATTTGCCCAGCATGTGGAAAGGAAGAGGTGGGCTCTCTGGATGGAGGGTAGTTCATTCTGGTTCTAGGGAGACACCAATTTGTCAATGGCACTTTTATCAGTGAAAGCTGTCCTCTATCTTCCTACATGGAGACAGTATATTTTCTTCACTCTTAATAGAACAGTGAATACATAGAACAGTGTTCTATGGAAATAATTCTTAGTGTGTAGTCTTACTCTGAATTATAGTTATATCACAAACATGAACAACTATTTCTTTTTAATTGGTAAGAATAGCTCTTCTTCCCCTACCTAAATGCTGACAGCTTTATAGTTTGGATATTTGGTGGAATGGCTTGTGATTAGCTTCTTACATCATCGTTTAGGGTCTTGGGAACATCGTGCTTTCTCTTCCAGCTTACCTCATAGGAACAAGTTTAAAGAGTTGGTTAAATCATTTTCTTCACAGTGTGGTATTGAGACGATTTGTCCAGAAAACAACTCCTTGTCAGTGAATTATTTCACTATATTGTCTTTGTGTTTTAAACAACTTTCCTTGTCCTCCAGGAATAATACTATTAGAGAAGAACCTATAAATCATGACCCCTTATGGACCTACAGTAGTCCAGTGACTGAGAATGGAGGCCTGATTGTCATTTTAACTGTTTCACAGCTTTAAAAACACTCATTTCACTGTAGTTCCCCCATAAGGCCCTTAAGTTTAGAAGAATTAATGATTCTCTACAAATATTGTACTTTACAGCTACCTAAGTTCATAGATCACATTTCTCCTTAGAAATATGGTTTGCTTCATTTTATAAAAATATAGCTTGCTTCATTTAATAAAAATCATTTCATTTTATAAAAATTTAAATGGCACTAAAAATGTAAAGTCCATTGTTCCTCATCACCTTCTCACAAAGGGTCTTCCAATGGAGGGAATGCACAGTAATCGAAAGCTTTTTATATGACTAGCTTTTCACATATGCAGTTTGAAGGTAGCATAGTAGGATAGTGATTATGACCAATTAATAATGAGTGAATGGAGGATCACAGAAAAGAATAAATTCAAGATCTCTCATCCAGTAATGACGGAACTTGGGTTTAAATCCAAACATGTCACATTCCAAAAGCTAGTTTTTCTACTATACAGAGGAAGCCTTTGGACATTAATAAAGCATTTATTAAATCTGATGACAACACATAAAATACAGGTAGCATCCTCTCAGATTACCATAAGGAAAATACCCAAGTGTCTTGAAAATATGAGTGTACTGAAAATAGGCATAATGTAAATGTCAGGAGATCGTAGCATCAGTTTTTAATAACAGTGGCAGAGTCACTATGATGTAAATCTTTCTAAGTTAAAATTTTATATCGATAACCGAATACGATCTGATGGTACCTTCAAAAATGAAAAATCAGATTTAAAGACTAGTGAATCATTAACATCACATATATTTACAATATTATATGTTCTTAAAAAAACCTGCATGTTATCTACACTGCCATAAATATTAACAAAAATACTACACTATAATGCTGGAGTCATAAAATAGCTAAGGTAGATGGATAACTATGCCATAGCAACTGGCAGCATGACCTTCTAATATATTCTGCTACACATTGTCACAAGTTTCAGGTAGAGTTCTGGTTTCAAAATAATTCCATTCATTCTTTTCCACTCAGTGCAGTGGACTGAGGGAGGTGTACATTGGCAAGAAAATGAGCCGTATAGAAAAAAATCAACCTTATTAACAAGTAGGCAAACCTCCAGGTATGCGCAAGAATGTTGACCACATAGGAGATTGTAAAGAAGCAGAGCACATGAAGCCTGAGCTCCACACTTTAAGATATGGTGACCTATAACCTCCAATACAATAATGTGAATGTCCTGGATGAGGTTAAATTGGCAGCTTGACCTGCCTAGGAAAATGCTATAGAAAGATGTCCCTCCCCATTGTGTATGTATGCGTATGTGGATGCATATGCAAATTTTTTCTATGTTTCAGATTTTTAATCTTATATAAAGATTATTCTTTTCTTCCTCTCAACACCTATCTATCACTATCTTCTTTTCAATATCTTTTTATAGCAATTTAGTTGTCAGTAATTATGTCGCCTTTTCATAGGATTGAAAAGAAGTGTATTGCTGAGATATTAAAACTAGGTTACCCATTTTCTTATGATTATATTATATTATACGTATTATATATATGTATATATATATATATATATGATTACATTATGTGACCTTTAGACAACTTTCATACAGTGGCCACTGGATAATATCCTCTGGAGTTCTTAATAAATTGAGACATATAAAATATTCTTTAACAGTAATTATGATGGATATTTCTGGACACTTTGGATTATCAAAACTGAGGATATAGGTAACAAATACAAAAATAAATGGCAAAGGTTCAATGGTTTGTGAAGCGGATAGATGGGTGAGGGAGAGTACTATGGGTTTTAGGAATATGAAAATCTAGGAATATGAGTTAATTATTTGACTTAGCATTTTTATCATTAAGAAATATTGTGTAATATGAAAATGATCCATTTACTGTATGTAGACAATTAGATGAACAGAGCTTATTTTACAGATATACTGATCATGTTAACTTTGCACAAAAGACTTTTTTTATATGCTTAGTAAAAGTTGTTTTAACTTCATCCATTTAGCACATACAGTTCTCCCAGACATTTTATGTCTTTAATTATCATTTTTTTTTACCCATAGCACTTTTTTCCTACCTTTTAAAGTGTGTTCCTCAAATTTTCTGCCCTTAGA
The DNA here is from genome assembly GCA_030068075.1 of Paguma larvata. Classification (NCBI taxonomy): domain Eukaryota; kingdom Metazoa; phylum Chordata; class Mammalia; order Carnivora; family Viverridae; genus Paguma; species Paguma larvata. The sequence goes on from CM057832.1 coordinate 55,848,817, forward strand.
ATGCATATATATTCCATATATGACTCAAACAGATGAAATGTCACTTCTAATAAAATCTCCTCCAACTCTTTTGGACAATCTTCTCTTGTTTATCATACTTTTTCATTATTTTTTTCTTTCTATTTGCTAAAAGCTCCTTAAGAACAAAGATTCCTTCTTCATGTTACTGTCTTCCTAGCGTATAGAACAGTCTAGCATATATAGTATTCAAAAAACTATTTCCTAAATTAGTGAAATGTCTTGTGGCCAAATCTATTGGGTAGATTTGTTGTTTAGTATGGCATTAAAAAAAACCCGGTAGTTTGTTGAGTACCTACAAGAAGAACAGTTGAATTCCCTGACACACTTATATCTTTTAGTTTTTCTTTTGTTTAAAATATACTTATTTATTACTTACTGTATGGTACACAGTGCCAGGGGTTATAGGAAGTTAAGTGAATTAGATGCTGCCATCACTTCCGAAAAGAGATGTAAGCCATATATAGAAATATCTACCATGCACGTTTGAATGTGATAAATGTTATAAAGGAATTTTAAAGAAAAGATTATAAAAATTCTTAGTAGAGAGAATTACTTCAGCACTCTTTATTTTTTCTTCATTCATTCAGTAATACTTTTGAAATGACTATTTTATGCCAGGTAGTATAGATAAAATGGTGAAGAAGATATCATCTCTAACTTCAAAATGTGAAATCTAGATAAGGTTGGTGTGATGCTGGAAATGCAGATAAGTGGACAAACAATTCTAGAACAATGATGAATCTCATGATAGAGACAGAACAAAGAAAACATCTATTCAAAGTAAGGCAATAGGGGTAGCACATGAATAACACTGATGCGTCTATATCACATTAGATTGTCTACTATATGGAAAACATTTTTCTTTCTATCAATAAATATGCCTCAGCTTGTTTCTTATAATACACCTGATTTTAATTCATTTAAGATAAAACACTCCCAAAATATGATATACCTACAAAATAGTTGTTGCATGCCAAATAAAACACAATTTCATAATTTTCTCACTTTGAAGAAAGAAATATGTTTGTGATTGAACCTGACAGATTTAGAAAATTAAGAAAAAGTGGGTTGTAGAGAAAATGTTATAATGAATTACATAGCTATGAACACAATAAAAATTTATCAACCTCGATTCTGAATAATTATGTAATATATTTAAATTGCATCTATACAATGGAAGTCAAGGCTGTATGTATATGCAGATATACGTATATAGAAAAATACAGGATGAATTTGTAATAACTTTGATCAAACAGCATGCAGACAAATATGTTAATAAACTAATTATTAAAAAAACAGTATGGAAAGGGAGAAGGAGCAGATATCTTATCAAAAATATTAGTATATTTGTTAAATTGAGTACTACTTTGCCACTGAACTCCCTTGGAATTAGAGTTGAGATTTAATACAATGCAAAGAGCACATCCATGGGTTCCCATTATTGAATGGTGGCAGTCGTTGCATTGATTTAATTTGTGACAGCTGAAATTCTAAACTGTATGCATACATGAGCAGAAATTCGAATATCGGATATCAAAGATACACAGACTCTAAAATTCAGAGAGTATGATTTTTTGGTTGATAGAAGTAAGGATATTTAAAAAGTAGCATGTATTTATGCTACTTATGTATGTCTCTACTCCCTGTACTACATATTAGTGATTTTTGCACTGTACTCCATGTCAACTCTTGGGTTACAAAGAGACACATTAGAGACCAAATCAAGGGTTTCAAGGAAAAACAAAAGGGTAGGGGTACAGGTATCCACCCCAATACAATCAGACCTGCTTCAGATTGTTCTCCAAAAGGTCTTAGTATTGCAGGGATGTATTTTGGAAACCACTTACAGATAATAAATCTTAGAATTACATTAGAGATCTTATCACTTAATAAAATGGAATTTAGATAGTACGATTATCTTAAAGGAAGCTATAGCATTTTCCTAAATAACACCAAAAGCAAGAATTTGTGTGATTATGAATATGCAATAGATTTGCCTTTGAAAATGTTAAAAGATATTTTATTTAATTTTGTGACCAAAGTAAATCAAAATTTAAAAAAGCATGAGTTCTTGTACCAATCATTTAAAAAATGGTTTTAGGCATATGAAATCTAAAGATAATCTTTTCTCTTAAGGGAATTCATAGTCCACTGGGAGAAAGACAATATATAGATTATTGCAATAGTGTTTAATAAATTTCAGGAAAGAGGAAGGCACACATACAAATGGAAACACATGGAGTGGGTCATGTGACATGGAGATTGCTCAGGAAGGAAAGAGAGAATTTCTCTACAGAATACTTGGTAGAGTAAATAAAACCTCTTAACGTGAGTGTTAAATGTTAAGTGAAAGTTAGCTGTATGAAAATGAAAGGGAACATTTAAGAATTATAACTTTCTGTATTTGTTTAACAAGGAAAGAATGATAAAATGAATGTGTATGAGAGCTAAAAACTGGAATATGCATAAACTCAGATGTGTAAAAGAATTCTTAAACATGCTAGGTCTGTAGTACACTAGGTTGCTGCATTGGGTATAAGTTGTAGTAAGAGAGAAAGCCAGGTTACTGAAGTTTTTACATGATTCCCTAAGAAGTTCTTTTTTCTTTAAATTTATACCTTTCAATACTACCTTTTAAAGTAAAAATTGCAGTACTTACCATAAATGGTCTTTCCTAAATCATTTGTTAATATCTATCTCATTTAGCAGGCCAGAAGGGGGCAGAATTGTGTCTGATTAACCATTCTCAAGACATATGCCTAGTGTATAATCATTGCTACAAAAATATTTTTTCAATCATATGAATAAATTTGAAGACAATGAAGAACTAATGAGGGATTTTTATATATTGCAAAAAATATATTAGAAAGATGAAGTTGAACATCAAGGAGACAAGTTAAAATTCTATTTCAGTAGTCTAAGACTTAAATAAATTCTAAGTTCCTGATTTGGACAATTAGGTAGATGATAAGGCCTTTGGGAAAATAGGTCATGGATTGAAATTTGTGCCTATATTTATATATAAAACTTCTTTATATTCCAAAGTTTTAAATTTTATGTTAAAAATTATTATTGAAGCATAGTTGAAATGAAATGTTATATTAGTTTCAGGTGTACAACATAATGATTCATCTCTATACCTTATGCTGTATTCACAAGTGTAGCTACCATCTGCCACTATACAATTCTGTTATAATATCATTGACTGTATTCCCTATGCTATGTCTTTTATTCTCAGGATTTATTCATTCCATAACTGAAAGTCTATATTTATGACTCCCCTTTGCCAATTTGCTCATCCCCTTACCTCCCTCCATTAGTTTGTTTTCTGTATTTAAAGATCTGATTCTGCTTTGTGTTTATTAATTTTTGTCTTTTTTTTAGATTCTTCATACGAGTGAAATCTTATGGTATTTTTCTTTCTCAGACTGATATATATCTTTTAGTATAATAACCCTTTAGGACCATTTATGTTGCTGCAAATGGCATAATCTCATTTTAATAACTGTATAGTATTCCTATGTGTTTGTGTGTGTGTCTCTCTGTGTGTGTGTGTGTGTGTGTTACATCTTCCTTATTCATTTGTCTATTGATGGACATGGGTTGCTTCTGTATCTTGGCTACTGTAAATAATGCTGTAATAAACATAAGAGTGCATGTATCTTTTCAAATTAGTGTTTTGTTTTCTTTGGGTAAATATCCTGTAGGGAAATAGGTAGATCCAAATTTAATCTTTAAATCACATTTATATCTTTCTCATGCCTATAATGAAAAATAAAAAAAAAATAATTATTTGTATTTGTCAGGGCCTAGTCATTTAAACAGACACCATTTTCCATATTTCATAGGAGAGAATAGGGCAATACACTGAATTGGTCACAAAAGATTCTAAAAAGATCGAATAGCAAATGGTAAATGGAGATGACAATGGCAAGTTTGTGAACAAAAGGTAATATTGGTCAACCAACAGGTCTGCACATGTGGCTGTGATGTTGAAGATGCTATTGCAGTTAGTCTTGAATTCAACAATGAAATTTCATTTCTTAAGGCTGGAACTACTATAAAAGGGAATGTTTCACCCTATCTGAGTCTCAAATGAATCACCTCAGTCCAATATCATGGCTAGTGCCAGGTACCATTGGTACCAGAAGCAGAACACTTCACGCTCCTTTTTTTCCTGCTTCTTATCTCCTTCCAGTGTCTTCTAATGTGAGCACTTGTAGGAAGTTTGCAATCATAGAAGCTGGAAAATATAATTCACTGGAAAACCAGCTTCATCAGTTTACAGCAGAGTTTTAAAGAGTGTTATGAGTCTGGGAAACCATAGGTAAGCAAGTATCACAGATGTTATTTCAAAATATGTAGATTGCAGGGTATGTCTTCTCTGTTACAGGTAGTCTTACAGAAATTACTTTTGAAAGACATATTTCTTACAATTGCTATTAGACCCCTGTGATTTTTATACCTAAGTAATCATGTTACTCTAGAAATTACATATGTTCACTTCAAACATGTTTTTACTTAATGGCAAAGTTTGTTCAAAAGAAAACGTTATATGTTTACAACTTTTTCAAGTGTAAAGCTCAAGTCTAAGCACACTCAACTAAACTCAAGAGATAAAGGAATGAAATAGAACAACCACAAATGACAACACCACCCTTTCAGTAACACTTAACAGTATTTGAGCATAATTTCTGAAATTGAAATTTTATATTAAATATATACTTTAAAAATGAATGTAATTTATTTATTAGGAATCTTTTGGATGAAATTTAGAATTCTAGTTAAGCTAGAATAAGCTTAAATATTAAGGGAAAGATACTAGTTTGAATAATCAAACCATAAGAAATATGGAGTCTTAGGACTGATGAGACACACATTTGTGCCTGTGTCTTGTTGGTATATATGGGAATTTCTTTCAGTCTGTTTTTCTCATTTCTTCTTCTGTCTGCCTTCTGTTTCCATTCTTTTTATCTGGCTATTCACATGACCTTGGATCCATGATGAATAGCACATTGAAACTTTTTTTTTTCATAATTTTAAGATCAAGAGTCAAGGATTCTTTTCTCTCAACTGAAGTTGAGCAAATCCTAAGGAAGAGTTCTAATTGTCCAAGTTTCATGTGACCTACCTCAAAAAAATATGATCGAGAGTGAGGAATACCATACTTGTTCATGGTTCATCCTTTGCCTGTTACAGGAGGGAACAGTTTTCCATAAGTGGAAATTATATGGACACGGACTCTAGTGGATGTTTGAAGGATGGGGATTACTCTCAAGTTATGTCTAGTCTGTGTAATAGCCTCATCCTCTTATATGGCCCTCATGCTCATATACCTCACCTGCCTCATATGGCCTCTCACTACTTCCATGATTTGTAAAAAAAAATCTGTATTAGCTAGATATATTAAATATTTTAAACAACAACCATTACTGAATATATATTGCTTTTCATCTTCCAAATCATTTCATAAGACATGATATAAATCAAGTTTTCTAAGCAAAGCTCCACTGTAAATCTATTGATATATTTTGGGTCTCAGGGCTTAAACGTGTCCTGCATTGTAATCCAAGATTCCAGCTTACTGCGGTGTGCCCTTAGCACTACTCTACACATGCAGAAAATTTGTCAGTCAATAGTACTTGTTTGGGGGGTGCCTGGGTGGTTCAGTTGGTTGGACGGCCGACTTCAGCTCAGGTCATGATCTCACTGTCTTTGAGTTCAAGTCCCGCATTGGGCTCTGTGCTGATGGTTAGGAGCCTGGAGCCTGCTTTGGATTCCGTGTCTGTCTGTTTCTCTGCCTTTGCAATAAACTATTAAAAAACTAAATAAAAAAAAAGAAAAAGAAAATTTGTTGAATATTAGTGAAATGATGTTTCTGCATCAATAAAAATGACCATGTGAGGTTTTTTTCTTCAAAAATAAATAAAAAAATAGTACTTGTTTGAACGACACAGTTAAAATCAAGATTTTATGTAAGTTTAAATAAAATAAAATTAATGCCACTTAAGGCTGTATTAACTTCCTGAAATGTATCAGTCATTATTCAGGCATATTACTCAATATCATTCATATTCACACTTGTGTGATGTCAATATAGTAAAATAATTATTTGGGATTCTAAAATGTTTCTATTAAATCATTTAAATGTACTCTTTGTATTTCAAGTGTATGAATAAATTAAAATACTTCACTTGACTTTTGAGTATTGTTATTACTTCTTTCCTTTCCTTAACAAAACAGTACACAAAATGCTTTCCCAAAGAGCTTTTGTTGTTTCTACTTGTGGACCGCAACTACAGACATTGTAAAACAACAATGACAACAGTGACACTGGTAAACATTTCCACAATATTCTTAAGTAAAACGGAAATTAGATAACTTTAAACACCTCTGGTCAGTTAATCTTTGTTTGTACAATATTTCTTCATAGACCTAATTACTTGCTGCATTTTTCTGAGGTTGTTAGCAATATCATATCATCGCATTACAAATGAGTTATTTTAATTTAAGGTGGATGGAATAATCACTATAGGATGTTGCAACTTGAATTCTGAGAAACAGCTTTATAATACTTAGGCAGGAAAAACTCTGGACAGTGACTTCTCTCTAAAAACAGACCATCCCCAAAGAGTTCCTCAGTGTGGATGACTGACCTTATAGTTTGAAAAAATTCATAAGGAGATAAAACATTAAATAAAAAAGACACAATTAGAAAACAATCTGATTTTAAAATATGGGCCAATAACCTTAACAGACATCTCACCAAAGATTTACAGATAGTAAATATGCATTGAAAAGATGCTCTTTGTCATTTGTCACCAAAGAAATGCAAATTAAGACAACAATGGGATACCACAGTACACGCCTACTAGAATGGCCAACTTCTGTAACACAGACAACACCAAATGATGGTGAGGATATGGAGCCACGGGAACTCTGATTTGTTACTGGTGAGAATGCAAAATGGTTCAGGTTTTTGGAAGACAGTTTTTAAGTTTCCTACACAACTCGACATACTCATACCATGAGATCTAACAGTCATGCTCTAGGTATTTTTGCAAAGGAGTTGAAAATGTTTGTCCATCCGAAAACATGAACACATGTGTTTATAGCACCTTTATTCATAATTGCTGAAACTTGGAAGCAACCGAGTTGTCTTTCAGTAGGTGAATGTGTAAATAAACTGTGGTACATTCAGACATTCAGATAATGGAATGTTATTCAAAGAAGAAGAAAGAAAAGAAAAGAAATGCACTCTCAAGCCTAGGAAAGACTATCCTAAGATGGATATTACTGAATACTAGAAGCCAGTCTGAAAAGGCTATGTACTGTATGATTCAAAATATATAACATTCTAATAAAGGCCAAAATATGAAGACAATAAAAAAATCAGTGATTGCTAGAGGTTTCAGGAGGGAAAATACTCCCTATAATATTATAATGATGGGTGTATGTCAGTATGCATTTGTCTAGACCCATTGAATGTACAACACTGAGTGAACCCTTAGGTAATGTGTAGACTTTGGGTGATTATGATCTGTCAAAGTAGGTACATCCTTGGTAAAAGAAAAAAAATCCATTTTGGCAAGTGATGCTGATAATAGTGGAAGCTATGCATGTGTAGGAACAGGGTAGAGGGGAAATCTCTGTACTTCTCAATTTTCTTTTAAACCTAAAGCTCATCTAAAAAATCAAGTCTTAAAATATAAAGAAGAGACAAGAGAGTATGTTTGACTTCTCTATTAATGTTATTAGTTAATATTTTTCAAGTATTATTCTTTCTTCCCATTTAACTGGAAGTGTAAGTATAGCCTTCACTATCCCCTCAAAAATAAATGAAAATAGTGTTAAAATTGAGTTAATCTGTGTCAACAGTTGACCTCTGAAATACTTAAAATATGGTTTTTGATATATCAGAGACCTTTATCGTCATGTGTCCTATGAGATCTTCTGTAATGTTTTATCAATGCAAGACAGTTTAAAACTGTAATCCAGAGAATTAGCTGGAGACGAGTTTATGAATTCAATTATATTGCAAAGGAGAATACTGAAAGGTCAGAAAGGTGATTTCTTAAGGTCACAAGGCAAAAAGTAAAACTACATTTTTTTTCTCTATCCATTGTTCTCTGCACTAAATCACACAGATTCAGGCCTCCTGGGATATATCCTTGGCATGCAGTTAACTCAGTCTATAGCATTGGGGACATACTCATTCAACAAATATTTATTGATTGACTGTTTTGTACTATGTAGTATTCCAGGAAATGGGAATATAAAGATAATAGATGCATATAATCGTGTTCAGTATGAACAAGGTGCAGTGAGAAAACAACACAAATTTTCCAGTGTTTATAATTGAAATTAATCGGACATACTAGATGGAACCTAAGGTTCTTCTGCTGCAAAATGTTACTATATTTACCACTCTATTTAAAATGTATTAAATTAGTGCTTCAGGTCTTTTGTTTTTAATTTATAAAACTACCCTGATGGAAAGGTGTTATATTGTCACTTTACATATAAGAAAGCCATTAAGTTGCCCAATATTGCCACCCACTTAAAAAGGAAAACACAACTTCAACCTTGGTAAATCCAAAATCCAGACACTTTTGTATAATACCAAAATGCTACTGATTTTCATTTTTGTTTTGAAGGAAAGTTTACATATCCATGGAACTAGGATTTGGGAGAATATTTTTTTAAAGTCAGCTTCATGGTCCCTAAGAAATACATTTACGCTTTCCCTGAAAGCAATCTTCCTTCATTCATGTGCATTGCATGTAGCAAGGGCACATTCCTTCCACTTGGAGAATTCTCCAGGGTCCATGTCAGTCCTGTGGAATAGGGCTTTCTGAAGTGATGGACACATCCTCTATTTGTGCTGTCCAGTATGGTAGACACTGGCCTTATGTAGCTATTGAATACCTGAAGTAAGTCTAGCATAGCACTGGAGCTGAATATTTAATTTTAATTTGATTTAAACTTAATTTAAATAGTGATGTGGCTGTCGAGTACTTGGAACTTGGATGGTGACACTGAGAAATTGAATTTTAATTTTAGTTAAATTTAAAAAGTCACATTTGGCTATTAGCTAGTAAAATTGATAATGGATATTGCAGGCCTATACCCATTTACATGTGCATGAATGGATTTCAGAAGACTAAAGGAACTCCTACAATTGGATACTATGTGTGCGTGTGAAGTTTTCTTAAGGTAGGTTTTTGTATTACATCCTCAAGAGATTCATAGAGGAATTTTTTAAATGTTTACTTGTTTTGGAGAGAGAGAGACAGACACACACACACACAGAAAGACAGAGCATGAGCGGGGGAGGGGCAGAGAGAGAGGAAGACACAGAATCTGAAGCAGGCTCCAGGCTCTGAGCTGTCAGCACAGAGTCTGATGTGGGGCTTGAACCCATGAACTGGGAGATTATGACCTGAGACAAAGTCAAACACTTAACAGACTGAGCCACCCGGGTCCCCCATGGGACTCAAAAGAGTATTAAGACACACTCCTCTTCAAGAGAAGCGTGGAAGGTCTTCATGTTTTTGTATTTTCTAACCCATGTATTTAACATTTATTGCATTTGTTTTTACCTTAATGAAGTTGATTCTAAACAAAATTTGCTTCTGAGTTTCTAGATATTGAAATCTTCCCAGCACAATACGTAAAAAAGAAATGGGATTTTCAGTAATTTTGATGAAACATGATCAAACTCTCTTTTTATATATGTACCTTAAAAATATTATTCCAAAGAATTCTAATTTCAAAATGATGTTTTGGTGGTGGTTGCTAATGTTCTTAAGCAAATATTTTCTTCTGGATTTTAGTAAATTAGGGGATATTGTCCTTATGAGTTTATCACCAACTTCCAAAATTCTCATTAAATGAATCAATTCATCCATCCATTCTTCAAACATTGAAAAGGTTATACCACTTGCTGCTCATTTTATTTAGCTATAATGATACAAATATAACTAGAAAATGCTCCCCTCTAACAAGGAACTAGTTAGCAGTCTGATAGGTAGACAAACAAGTGACATAAATTGTAACACATCATGATAAATGTTATAATAAAATACAATTGAAGAGTCATTGAATTCTTATTTCATGTCAGGTACTGTGCTGAGTGACTATGTGCATTTTTCTTTTGTAATCACCACAGGTTGTCTTTTTGGCTTGTTATTATTTCTCTACATTTCACAGATGATAAAAATCAAGCCTAAGAATTGCTAAGAAATTTTTGCTTTGCATGTAGCTGTAAGTAGCTGCACCCACTATATTCTCAGACTGGAGAGGGTGGATAGAAAGGTCATGAAAGATTGAGAGAAGGCAGTGAAATATATATACAGGTACATTTTTATTATATCTCCTTGGAGGATTTGCTAAGCAGTAGGAATTCAGGAAGAGTATCAAGACTGTTAAAGTCAAATTACTTTTACTTGGACTCTGAAAGTTTTATTATTTTTCTTCCATCATCTATTTCTAATTAATATCCCATCTACATTGATTTATAGCAAAGATGATTGAATTTTAATATAATGTAAGATAAATGGTGATACTTCATTATATTAAACATATTAGCGTAGTCTTAGGTTACTGTCTTAGAATGTTAGTGACTACTTTTATCTTCATTCTTTAGTGTGCTGAATCTGAAAAAGACACAAAGGGCACACTTCAGCAGATTAGCCTTATCTAGTACATCCTGAACATCTCCAGAACAAAGACTGTGGTCACATCTGATTACAGAGTTTGCAGGGCCCAGTGTGAAATGAAAATGCAGGGGACATTTGTCTAAATATTATTAAGAATTTCAACAAGACCACAAAAAACATTAAACCAAACACAGGGTCTTCTCTGCGCAGGATTCTGTGTAGGACTCTGCAAATGCACAGGCTGTGAGCTCATGAAGACAATCCTAATGTTTTTCTATAAAACACTTATATGTTTCTTCAAATGTGGCATAAATACATATGCTGTATAGTAAAAAATTTGAAGTACCCACCTCTCAAACTTTATGCCCTTTCTTTGGCAATGACCTCCACAGTCCTTCCTGAAGGAGCTGGCCCAGCTGCCTATGTTTGTGTGAGGTAATTCCATACTTGCCTTCAGGGGATGAATCCAGAGGTGAAGAGCTAATCTAAGCAGAGTCAATCAGATTTCTCCTTGAGGAACCAGGAACATTGGAACGAGGATTATAGGAACATATTCAGAGGTTCTAAATCTCTAAGTTTAAGAGATTTGGGGATAATGAGAGCAGTATTCAAAGCCCTGTGAATAAAATTATGGGAAAGCTGGATCTAAGACACTGTATCAGACATGAGCTGTGGAGTCTAGCAAAAATGGAGATAGCAGTAAGAGAAAGAGGAAGAGAGAGGGAAGGGAGAAGACAGAGAGGAATGGAGAAAAGGGAAGGGAGAAAATACACTGTATGGGGAAGGAGTGTTCAGTCTCTACTAGTCTTATAACAATTAATACTATGTCAGACAGGTTGCCATTTTACCTTTTATATGTACTTTTAAAGGATGGGATATCCCTTTAAATGAGAGAAATGGAGAACAGAATGCTGATTACAATTTTCATGAACTTCTTTCAGTCCCACGTGTCTTCTCTTTCCTTAGGATGAATCCTCTATTACAACTTCTGTTAATTTTACTGGTTTGTGTTTCTTTGAGTTAAGTAACCCTTGATAATGAAGATATGGCGTGATTCCATTTGCTTGTGAAACTGAAGTAAAACTAAATTCACTTGTCTTTCATGAGACATGATACTTTCTACTGTGAAAATCGTGACTGTATTACAATGTTAGTATTATTACTCATTTGAATGTAATAAAAAAATAAAAATAAGCCAGTGTCCAAAGCCCAGGTTATTGGCTCAGCACATGACATATAATTGGGACAGAAGGTACTTGTTTCTGTTATAACCATGCAGGAATATTACCTTCCGCTACATCCTCAGTTCCATAGGATGTCCACTATTTTACAGGAATATGAACTATATTTTTCCATTTCTTGTATATTATTTTTTTCAACATTTCTTACCAAATTATCAATTTTTTACTTTTGTTGACTATATATAATGGCAAATTGCTAGTTCTGTTGCTTCCATTAATTGATCTATTTTTACTATTTTATATCAATTCATCTTGGTACAGTAAAATTCTAAAACATAATTACACTTATACTTTTGTTTTGACCATTTATCTGCCCTCATATGTTGCCAAAATGTGTTTTATTTGAATATTATTTCTATGAGATTTTGAGTTTCAATGGACATTTTAAAACAGAAGAAATTTAGGGAAATGCTTTCAAAGGGAAACTGTCCTTATTTTCCCCTTAAATGGACTATTTTAAATGGTCTAACAAAATCTAAAGGTCATGTCGAATATTTTTAGTGATCTAAAATCATGAAGAATTTTTAAGAAGAGAAACGATAGACTTTTTTTTTATGTTTTATTTATTTTTGAGAGCAGGAGAGACAAAGCATGAGTGGGGTAGGGGTGGAGAGAGAGAGGGAGACACAGAATCTGAAGCAGGCTCCAGGCTCTGAGCTGTCAGCACAGAGCCTGACGCGGGGCTCAAACTCACAGACCGTGAGATCATGACCTGAGCTGAAGTCGGACACTTAACCGACTGAGCCACCCAGGCGCCCCTAGACTTTTATTTGTGTTTGTGGAACATGTTAAAATTATGTCTATTTTTCAAAGAGCTAATATAATCCCAGGGTATTGTTAAAGTTCAACAAGCATTAATTAATTAGAACTTGTTAACTTTTGGGGCCTTCCATAATTAGAAAGTATCATTATATAAATCTAATTATCTGTATTTTTCTTTTCATTTTAAATGGGCATGTAAGTGATGTATGTTCACTGTGGAAATACAGAATTTTCATTAAAATGTACAGTGTCTGTCATGGAAAAAAAAACTTTCCTTATAATATCTACTTTTGTAATGTGGTTTAGTATATCTCCTTCCATATGTTTTTCCTAAGCATTTTCTACTCTATCAAGATCACATTCCATACAGAATTTTGATTTCTATTTAATTTTTTAACTAATATGTTAGTTGCTCATCTTATAAATAGGAAGTAATTTACTTAGTAATTTCCTTAATGTTTGCCATTTAGCTAAATCTTAATTTTTGCTACCAAAATAACTCAGGTAAACATCTTCAGTTGCAAATATTGTTTCAGGTTTCAGATTCCTTTTAGATAAGGGTCTCAGACATATAAAAAACAGTTACAAAGGCTCTTTACATTTTTAAGACTTTTTTGTAGTTACTAAAAGTAGTAAGATTCCAAAAGTCGGTAAGTAACATGTATTCCCACCAACAATGCTATTTCACTGTTGTTTCACTAGCAAGATTTTTTTTTCTCTTTTCTCATAGTCCGTTCTTTTTCTTCCTCTCTACCTATGTCATGTAATTTCATTTTATAATTTGATATTTTTAGTATTCATTCTTCTTTACTATGTCTTTTTAGTGAAGGAAATTTATAGGTCTCTGGTTTCTTATATCTTAGTGTTTTAGTTTATGTTTATTTCTGGTGTTTGACTACAATCTGTATTTCTGTCTAGAACTTCTATTTCAAATGCTTTAAATTATCTGAATATCGAAGACGTTAGAGCTCATTTGTTATCAGTTACTAAAAATATTCTTTGTATTAAGAACATAAAACTTAAAATTTTTTATTCTGTTTATTTATTTTGAGAGAGTTAGAGACAGAGACAGAGAGAGACAGAGGGTGCAGGAGGGGCAGAGAGAGAGGGAGACAGCATCCAAACCAGGATCCAGGCTCTGAGCTGTCAGCACAGAGCCAGACGCGAGGCTCGAACCTACAAGCCTTGAGATCATCACCTGAGCTGAAGTCAGACACCTAACTGAGTCATCCAGGCGCCCCAAGAACATAATTCATTTTAAAGGCCAGTCAACATAATGAAGGGTATTCTTACCTTTTGCAAGAGTCTGGGTTACTCTAATCTTACTAAATTGGATGTATTTTGGGAGATAGTGAAAGGGATGCTAACTCTCAAAACCCAAATTTCTCCTAGTAGCTTGGCTTTAAGCCCAGAACTAGAAAGGAATACTGTGATGGCTAGCTGCTATTGTATAATAGGTCTCCTTCCCCTGCCTATTGATACAGTTCAAAGTAGGAAAACCATTCCTCATGTACATGGTAAAATATTTTACTAATTTTATTTCCTATACATCAAGGACAGTTTGTCTTTTTTGTTTTGTTTTGTTTATCTACCGTGGAAACACTACAAAATCTTATTTTGAGGATATGCTTGGCTTGGTTTTACCAATGTAATATTGGACAAAATATTACGACTTGAAATCAGGAGTTTTTAGACATTCAAGTTTGCAAGTGGAAAGGTCTTTTGCTATAGCTTAAAGGGTTTTGGTTGACCTTTTATAAAGACTTAATTGAGCCAGACAAAGAAGTACTATCAGTTTCATTATTTAAGCCAGTTGGGATCGGTGACAATTTCATAACTATTTTAACACATTCTTTTATAAATGGTAGATGCTGTAGTCTTTAGAAATGTATAAACCTGTTAATAGCAACTGTGATACATTATCCTGGGTCGCTGGAATCCTCAAATACTGGATGCTATTATGAATGTACAGGGTAAAGGCAGAAACCATGGATAATATGCAATGATCAGAAAATTGAGCTGCAGGAGTGCCTAGGTGGCTCAGTCAGTTAAGAGTCCAACTCTGGTTTGGGTCATGATCTCATGGTTTGTGGATTCAAGCCCCACATCGGGGTCTCTTCTGTCAGGCTCCCCCTCCCTCTATCCTTCCCCAACTCTCTCTCTCTCTCTCTCTCTCTCTCTCTGTCTCTCTCTCTCTCAAAAATAAACATTAAAAATAAAAGAAAAAAATTGAGCTGCTATTTTGCATCAACAAGTAAAGAAAGTAAAGCATTGCTCTAAAATTTCTTACATATGTAGATATGTTTCTTTTCATTCCGTTGTGAAAGTTCTTAAATACTTTACAGACACAGAGATGAGAAAAGTGTAGAGCTAAGAAGTTTACAACTAGAAATGACCCTGGAGATTACATATACTTTCCATCATTTTTTTTCCAGATGAAGAAACTAAAGGCCCCTTAAGATTATCAAATGACTTCTCCAGAGAAGATCCATTGGAGAAAAAAAAAAATCTCTTGAAAAAAGTGCCAGTTCAAGTGAGGAAACATAATCCCATTTAAGGGTTAGGAATGGTAGAGTACAATGGCATACGGAGAGCATTCAGCCATATAATAAAAGTCTTGATCATTAAAGCTTTTAGTCAGTTGTATTTGGGATGAGCATCGGGACTAGGAGATTAAGAAATTGAATCTTATGACTACCATAGTGTAGAAGTGAGATAGGCAAGCCATGACAAAACAGATTTTTCCCACACTACCTAATCAGGTAATAATAAAGTGGATATTAAAAGAACAATATTAGTAGGAAGAAAATTATAGCAGTCTCCTAGAAATTTGATAAATATTACCCAAATGTGAAATTTATCATCCTTCTCATAGCACTTCTGTTTCTAATAAATCTAATCAACAAAGTATACCTGTACAAGTGAGGAAAAACCTATATTAACCACATTCACTGACCACTTGTGTAACTGCAATATTAAACACAATATAAACGTACATTGACAGGAGTAGTTAGGTAATTATTATATATATATAATATATTTACATGTATATATTATATATATACACACACACATATATATATATATATATATATATACACCTTAAACAAAATGAATAAAACTTTTATGTCAGTATTGAAAGAGTCCTAAAATATATTAATAAATATATAAATAGAGAAGGTGGAGCTCACTGCATATGATATGGTCTTCTTTGTGTTTTAAAAGGAAAGTGTGCATGTAAATGTCTATCCTTGTAGATATTTGGAAAAACCTCCCAAGAAGCATTTAAGTGAGGTGGAGCTGTTTCTTTTAGGGATGGAGTACAGGGTTGTTATTTTAGCCATTTTATGCTGTTTGGATTTGTTAATGTACGTGTGTTACCTTTTTAATTAAAAAGATAAAGATAGTTAAAATTATCTCACAGTTTACAACTAGGACCATCCTGGCATAATCACAGAAATGTAGGCATTGTTCAGTTTTGTTTTTCTGTTTTTTTTTTTCCCAATTCCTAACAGGGTCCTTGACACACTTATAAGTGATGTGCCACCTGCAAATGTTACATTTCTACGTACTGTATTCTGCCTTGATAGGGGCTGTTCTTCCCCTAATTGTATTCTGAACTTCCTAGGCAGGATGGATAGAAGTGTGAAACTCCTGAATGTACTCCAGTGATTCACTGCATAGAGGGATTGCTAGAACTTGTTATGCTCAGCTCAGAACACTGTCAACAGGAGCCACAAATGCTGCCTGAGCCCAGTTTTTGTGTCCCAACTTGAATTTAATTAAATATACCATAGGTTAAATAATTATCATAAATACGTTAATCTAAAATGGCTATAGCAAACAGCTTAAAGTCCCAGAAACTGGATTACATTCATTGAAATAATCACAGATCCAATCCAGGACAAGGGTGCATTTCTTTTCCTCAATAGAGAGAAGGTAAGAATGCCTCACTGTGTGGCTGGCTTGGACTTGTGTTATTGCCACCTTGCTTATCCAGTGTGAGAGTCTTTTTCCTTACATGGGAAAGCATAATTGCCGCTTCTTTCTCTCTTTTCAAAAGAGGACTGAGAGAAGAAATAAATCTTCTGCCCTAAATCTGTAGTGACCCTCTTCCACTCAGATCTGTTATTTTTTCTCAGAAAATGGAAGTTGGAGAAAGGAAAGGTGGATTGACTGATCTAGAGTTTATAGTGGTAGATATTTAAGATACTGCATTTTGGGATTCTTGGAGACAAGGAAAATGCTATAAAACTTGACAGAGGCAGAGGAGTCAGACTATTAAACATTATCAAGTAGAAAAGATAATGGAAGAATGAGGCAATCAGTGACAGAAAAATAGGTTTGGGTCAGGAGGATAATAGAGTTTAAGTTTTCAAAAATGCAAGCAGTTCTTTTTGATAGTAAAGTTGACTGCATGGGGACCAAAATAAATGTTCAAACAGTTATGTGAGAAGTCATTGATATTTAGGGAATTTAGATGCTTTTGGACTGGAATGTTGAAATTCCTCAAGTTCATAATAACGAGGAAAATACTTGTTTTTCTTTACCTGGACAATATAAAGAAGTGACCTACAAGTCAATAGAAAATGAAACAAAAAGAGTTATTGAATGCATAATACTGTCTGAAGACACTAGTATGGAATGGCCTATATGCACCAATTTGGAGTTAACACAAATGATACCACCACCTAAAAGGACCATTGACAGTGTGAATGCAATGGTAAACCTCTTGCAATTACTGCAAGGTTGTAGTCAGGAAAAGAGTCAGTCATAAATGTAAGCAGAATGATATAGGATTAATCATTTGAAGAAGCTAAATATCACAGACTTTGAGTTTGGAGTTCTCTCTTGTCCAGCAAGAGAGCAGATTGCAGAATTGAATACAAGAGAGGCTCATCTCCAGGAGTAGATAAGAGTTCTAAGTAAGGGTCCTTGCTCCATATTTATTAGCATCAGAAGGCTACAAACATGATGCACATACAGAAACAGGCAATGAAACAGTGATCCTTAACTCAAGCCTGTGAAAGAATGTGGGTTTTTAAGATATTCGGTGTTAGGGATTTCAGTCAATACAAGACAAAATTCTGGGCAAGAAGGTTGTTTAAGGTAGCCACCAGGCACCTTATCAGTCTATCTTAACTTGCTCAGGAGATAAGACATATAGAGCATGCTATCTCAGGGTCAACAAAGCACCTTTCTTTTGCTAATTAGCTCTAGGCAATTTCTCTCTGCTGCAGGCAGTCTATTGCCTTGTTTACCTGTTTACCTATTCTGGATGATTTTGTCCTGTGGAAGCAGCTGTATGCTTTTGTTCTGTACTGGGGGCATTTCCCACTGTTTACCTGTTCTCAGATGCTTTTCTGTCTATGGAAGTGGCTTCTGTTCTAAGCCTTTGTTCTATGCTGGGGCTCATTCACCTTGTGGTAGGTTTCCACTCTTTTCCATTGGTGTAAGCACAGGGAATTCATAAACTTAATCCCCACAGCAAAATATAAAGATGACTTTTGCTTAAAGACTCTAAAGGATGGAGAAGCTTGGTGGGACTGCCATGATGTTGAACACATGAGTGTAAAGTACAGAATTAAGGTTGAGAAGATATGTGGAAAAAGAATAATTGAAGAAGTAATCAACGATGGTAGAGATGAAAGCATCTTATTATCAAGCAAAAGATTCTGAATCTAAGTCAATAAAGTCATATTTGATTAGTACTTCTTCTAGGGGTAAGTTGTTACTCTTTTAGCATGCCTATGCCAAAGCCCAAGGTGAAATGGTCAGGAAGCAATAATGAGAAGCAAGGGAAGTGAACCATAGTTGCAAACGTGCAATTTTAATTATAGAGGTGGATCAAAATCTATGCTCTCAGAAAAGAAAGAGTTTTTTGGGGGGCACCTGAGTGGTTAAGTCGGTTAAGCATCTGACTTCGGTTCAAGTCATGATCTCATACTTTGTGAGTTCGAGCCCCTCGTCAGGCTCTGTGCTAGCAGCTGAGACCCTCGAGCCTGATTCAAATTCTGAGTCTCTCTTTCTTTCTGCCCCTCTCCTACTTGCATTCTGTGTGTCTCTCTCTCACACACACAAATAAATATATGTTTTTTAAGAAAAGGTTTTTTAAATGAAATAAATGTTTGTATGGAAATTGGAGAATGAAAGTTAATACCACAGTGAATAAGGCCATAAAAATTAGACAAAATGTGCAATGGCATTGCGGAGTAAATAATCTGTAGAGGTGGAAAAGAAACTGTTTGGCCACTTGTGGCAAGTGAACTCCCCCTTCGTACAATCAGCATTACAATATCTGTGATGGACAGATCTGTGTGCATGTTGCCAGCATCCTATCTTAAGCACACATCACGGGGTCCTTCTCCTCCTCTGCTTCAGGCTTTCTCCAATATATAGAATCTCTCACCCCACGAATGTGTGTGTATATGAGAGTGAAAGTAGAAGTTAATGCTCGCAAAGACCATCTTTAACCAGTGGCGGAAAGAGTCTGTAGGTAATTTCACCAGATTCCCTTTCTTTAAGTGTAACCTTTCTGAAGAGGATTCTATAAGACTCCTAAGAGAGTCTCCTCAAATCGCCAAATAGGTTGATTTCCACTTGCCCAGATCAACAAACAGCTCAATGAGGCACTTTTTTTTCTTCTTGTTGTTTTTGTTTTTTCTTTTGACTTTCAACTTCCCTACTTTCTTACTTCTGCTGCCTAGATTCAGCTCAAAAATTATCTAACCACACTATGATCCCATGTCAGACTCTCCTTTAAGAAATCCAAATTAAGACAGTGCATTCTTTTCTCAGTAAGCAACTTAGTGAAGGGAATTCGTAGATAATGAAGAATTTTTGGAATAGAAAATTCTAGTGGACATTCTATGGGTATTGATTAACAGTGGGGTATAGTAAGGAGCAGTTTTGTTTTTGCATTTATAATTAACCAGTTCCTAAAGACAAATTTCTTTCATCTATGGAATCCTTTAATATCATTTTCTGGGATTGTTACCTCTGGAATCGCATCTATCCATCCTCATCAACCCTCCAGAGGGATGAAATTCTTGGAAACACCAAAGGCACTAGCATTAAATGGAAGGTGAGCATGGGTAACTTGATAAAGCAGAGAAAACAGCTTTGAGAATAACAGGGAGTTCAAGAGGAAGCAGGAGACTGTTATATGAGCTATTATCTCTTCTTTGCCCCTTTATTGTTACATTTTTGTAGGTTAAATCCTTCTTTTTAAAGCTAGTCTGTTGTTTTCCCAAAGTGTAGTGGAAAACTCCCAAGAGTTATCAAGTGGTTTCTATGAAGAACATAGAGAACGTGAAGGCCAAGATGGTTCTTCCTAGATCTTAGGATCTACACCCTTCCTAAGGCAGAAAGATGCTCCTCTGCAGTGGGTATAAACTGATAAATAAGGAAATGACCCCTGGAGGGCTAAACCTATCTAATAATCTCTTGCTGATTTTCTCTGTAATTCTTCCTCAGATTTTGCTCTCTGGCTTCTTGCTCCAAGGTGGACCTAATCTCTGCTGGAATCAGTTCTGCAACCTTCTTATAGTCCCTTAGTCTTTCAACTGAAGAGGGGGTGAGGGTGAAGCTAGTGATTAATTTAGACTAAACATAGTTTATAGTCTCTTCCCATTTCCCCAACTCTCCCCTTTCCCCTTTTCCTGCAGCTAAAATCTAAGGCTTCATGAGAGTTAGCTCTTGAAACTAGAGGCTAACTGGACATTAGGGGTTAGCCCCTCACGTGGAGGTACACCAGAGTTACCTTACACAACAGTGCATATATTCAACTATAACTATAAAATCCTTTCATTAGCAAATATATATGACTTAGGATTAGGAACCTTAGGAGGAAGACAGTTTTTATGTGCTGTACCATACTGCTATTCTGTAATTCTGAATACTATATAGAGCATATATTGATAGACTAAATGGCTATAAACTGATATAATTAATAAATTTTTGTCTTTCTAAATTGAACAAAGACCATGAAATTTAAATTCGCCATAATTGTGTCATATGCAAAGATACTTGTGGGTAATGTTCAGAAACAGATACATGCAAATTTTTTGTCTTATTTTCCTGTGTGATTTATTGGTTATGTGTTCACAGTTGGTTGCTACCCAAAATTTAATGCACATTAACAGTGTCCTAAAGATCATTTGCATTACTCCAGTGACATATTGCGCTTCTCTCCCCTGTGGAGACTCTGTAATTATGCTGAAACCTTTTGTCTGTGACATTGGCAGTTCTCCTGGAGTGCACATATCTCCCAGCATCCTACAGATGTTGCTCAAAGTTAATCTAGTGGCAAAGGATGCCTGATTTTGTTCACATTTTGGGAATCACTAGTGAGAATCTCAGTGCTACCACTTTTATTTTTGTCTTCAGAATTTGCACACGTTATTCAAATTCTCTGCATGATGCCTGTGGCCAGGGACACCACATGGTCGGTGGCTTATGATGAGACTGTGAGCTGTATTTTTAGGTCTTTCAGATGTTTCACTTTTCATGGCTTTCACAGAACGGCTGAGCCCTCATTGGTTGTGGCTGAGCCCCATGGGTTCCCATTTTCAAGTACTTAAACTCCTATAGTGATTGATACCTAGATGAAAATACATCAGTAGGCCTGATAGATGAAGTAGAAAATGTACATTTCTCCACTTAATAGCTGCATGACAGAGAGTATCTGCTTCTGTGTATGATTTATAACCAAGGTCTCCTTATTCTTAGAAGGAGGAAAAAACAACAACTTCTGTGTAGAGAGTAAGTCTTTAAATTTAAAAGGAGACCTCACTTTATATGTGTGCTTCAGATTGTTTGTAAGTACTGTTTCAGTCATGAGCAATGTATGAGTTTCTGTCACTTCTAGACTTGTGTCTAACATCACACATGGTTAAGTATTCTAATTTAAATTTTATTTTACTTCTTTTTACAAGCTTTGCAAATGTTGAAGTTCATTGTCTGAGAGCGCTGAGAAGGCTCATAAAAATCTTTTGCCATTCACAGCTGCTACTATAGCTCTGTCTTTCCTCTTCTCAATATCCCTTCAGATTAATACGAATTATCATGGCTATAAATACATCTTTATTCTGTGATTGATTTTAATTGGGGATAAATCCATTCTAAAAGTAACATGTAACTAAGTCTCCATGAAAACACTCTCACAACCAATAGCATATGGTTTCTCATATAGTACTAAGGAATAAAAAAATATATTGCCCTTATTCATCTCTTGACAAAAAAATAAAACAACCCGATTTGCTAACACTATTAATTTGCATATTCTTCCTCTACTATATTTTTAAATCTTCCAAGTGTTGATCAATTTACAAAAGTTGGATAATACTATTATTTGAAAAAAATCTTGATGTCACAAAATACTGCTTATAAGAAAACATAGTAGAACAAAACATGCACTATAAATACGTTACTATTATGTGTACTTCTCATTTGCAACAAATGTGTTGGATAAGAGGGATGAGTTATTTTTTAGCTGACTACTCAAAGTTTCTCTAAGAAAAGTTGGTATTATACAATATTTGAAGAGGTATCAGAAGTGATAGTGTGTTTTCTCTGGGATACCCCAGGACATGGTAGTATCATCCATGTCTCTGCTCTAGCCCAGTCTCTGCTGCTAAAAGTTTTGCATTTCTGGAGATGGGATTTTTGCACTATCCAGAGGTGGATTAAAAAAAAAACAAAGCATTGGTAACAACCATTAATCAAAACTACTTACATGCTATAAATCAATCAAACCTAATATAAATTCGTGAAACCATAAGTGAGAAACTATTTTGAGTGGAAAAAACATAATTCATTATCAACCCCAGCATCAACTATTCTACTGACACTGATGTAAGTTATAAACTGATTTGAAATAAGGAAATTGAGTTTTTAGACAATGTTTAGAGAAAGCTTCATATTATATAGGACTACTATAGTGAAATTTTGGTGAGGCTCAATGAAATCTAAAGTAGGTGATCTACCTCCAGTGACAGCTTACAGGTCTCTCAGATAATTCAGAAACTCTTACCTGAACAGTGGTAAACTCACATGGCCAAATTTTGCTTCTAGTTTGTGGCTGACAGCCTTAATATTACTAGTTAAATAGGTGAAGGGGGGACTTTATATTACTTTATTTTGTAGTATATCTGTTTGCCTATCGAAGCTTTTATATAGTGTACAAAATATTACATTATTCTCATGTGCTTCCTACATCCCATATTTAAAAGTGTTGTTAAAACCCTAAAGGGCTCAGATTAATATGTTCATTCACTACCTACTATATGTCATTCACTAGGTTTCATCAACAAGGAAGCATTGTTTTGCATAAATGAATGAGATGCATGTGATTCTAAATTTTGAATGTCAGATAATGGTGACATGTAGTATTAGTTGCACTATATCTATTCCCTGGTTATTTTTTATTAACAAATTCCGGTTTTTCTAGGTATCAATGTTTCCAACTAAAAAAAAAATCTGTTTCTCAAACCTCTTTTCAGTAAAGGTGTCCATGTGACTCAGCATTGGCCAATGAGCAGCAAACTACAATTTGCTGAAATCTCTAAGGAATCTTTGTTTCTTCCTTGTCATTTCCTTCTCTCTTTTGCACAGAAAACTGATTTGACCACTAAAGATAGTACTTTCATCGTGCAAACACGAGGAAAAAATTAAAAGAATGTCATACATAAAACTTTTAATATATGTGAACCACTGATCTGAAACTAAGAATACTTCTTTCCAGAATTTTTGTTGCATTGAAAATAAATATGTGCACATATTATTTGCTTATATGTCAGCCTGTGTTTTCATTTACTCATAGGCCAAACTATCCACCTATGTAGTAACTTCGATCTCAAGAGATATTTCTAGTTATTATCAGGATAAAGCAAATTATGGGAGTTTCCCATTGTCACGTAAGACTTTATTCTTGGTAAAAAAAAATACGATGTATTTTGTTTGCATGGCTTCTTAGATATTCTGATATGCTAAGATGCATTTATGTTTTAAAGAGAGGACTGTAGGATAGTATTTCAAACTAATTTGATCAGGGAATCCATTTTCAAAGAGTTTCTGCTATAACTGTGGCACTATTCCATGTAGCAATGGCCCTGAGTAGAGAAACACACATATAAACATAAATTAAATATAATAGAGGAAATGAAGAGATAAATGAAAGTAATTCTATTGTCAAATAATGAAAGACTACTTTACTCGGGTTGGAGTTCAGAGAGATTTTCTGGAAAAAAGTGACTGGTAAAATGAGTTATATTTCATTTATTTTGATACATTCAGCCATCTATTTACACTAATTTGTGCAAATTCTCTTGGTCTGTTTGTATTTTATAACTTATTTTTGAATAATTTGCCAATTAAAAGTTGTATCCCTTGAGAGGAAGAGCAATTGAATCTGTATCAAAATAAATAAATAAACTGGAAATTAAAATAAGTTTTAGTTTTATAAGCTCTGTGCTATAACCAAGTGAACTAATTGGCCATAAACCAGATTTTATTAAGGCCTGTGTGTATAGTATAAATAGCCCTTTGCAAAATCATGCTAAAAATATCTAAAAGAAATCACCATGAAGTTTGAAAACTATGTAATCTAATAATACGTCCTGGATTTCTTCATAGCAGACTACAAGCAGGCAGGGGGAGAAATCACTCTTCCCGCCCTTCATCCATCAGTCAGCGTTCTTCAGAGTGAAGTTGAGATATTCTTTGATTTCGACCCCTGGTCAGGTACCACATGAAGGCTGTGTATGAGAAAGGAATATAGAAGCCACAACATAGGACTTCCCCTCTGCTTTATTGTCCTAGAATTCAGTGCATATATAGTGAGACTGTAAACTATGCCATACTACAGTTCAGTTTCTTAGCATGTCTCCTTTTTACTTGTCCAAAACTTAAACTTCATAAAAGGTAAGAAAAGAGAAATACAGTCATTCCCTGAACTGGTAAAAAAATCATATTATTTTGTTTGTTTATATATTTTGTTTTCTAGGTAGATTCAGGACAGAATTTGAGTTCTGAAATATGATTATATAGCTGAAGAACAGTCTTCTACTTTTATAAAGTACAAAAAATAAAAAAAAATATTTTGCATTTGAAATGTAGGAAGATTATATATTTTTCTTATAAACTTTAAAAAGAACTCAACATATTGACTGTTATTCCCTGTATCCAAGCTGCATTAGGGCCAGTAGGAAGGAAACATGCTTTTAAGAAAGCAGATGCTGTCAGACTACACCTCTGGTATTGATGGATCTTTTAAAATAGTTGTCTGACCTGATGAGTATTCAGATATGGAAAGTGATTCTAATCCTAGAACTTTTAAAAACTGGTTGCTATTTAGCAAACGATGGATAATTATCTTTACTTCAAATGTAGTGCAAATCACTGAGGACATGTTGCTTTATTCTATTATTTAGAAATATGTAATTCACATCCTCACTTAGAATATATCTTTAGGTAGACTGTCGAAGAAAAAAGCAAAAGTGAATAGGTATTTCTTTATGGTAGTATACTGTTAAGTGCCTCTGTTTAGGTAGCATTTTTTGTCTTCTTATTTATACAAATATTTTCTAAAAGAATAACATATTTTAGACTATTTTGTGAAACTCTATCCCTGTCACAATTTGATCTTCAGCATTTTATTCCCAGGGACAACCATGTATGATAATGTTTTAGAGATGTGCTTATGATATGTTAAAGACAGGATTACCGTATATACATATATATATTTTTATATACAATAAAGGTCTTATGCAGTGGGAGAGGGAATTAAAGTTTCTTTATAAACAATAATTTTATTTGATAGTTTTCTAAAGTTATTAAGGGTATGATGAAATGTCCTTAGAGAAAGCAATTTGAAAAATGTGATTGGAATCTTGAGTCATGGATTCACAGGACAGAACTTTTCTTTATGATTGACAGACTTCCTCCACCTTTAGTCACACACCATTTTGACTCTTCCCTACCACAAGTTGATTCTCCTACATGTTAGAGCCTGGACATACCTCTGAGTTGTAGTTCAAAGGCTACCAAATATTTGTGTTGAGACATTATGTTGTAATTGTCATACAACCGTCATTTATGCTAATAATGCAAGACTGTTTGACAGCAATTCATTAGTAGCTCTTGGCCCAGAACCCGCCTTTCCCATGACCTGGAAAGGTATTTTGCTAAAACCTGAAACTCAGCATAGTTCTAATATCCTTTTTTGTGAGGATCGAGATCATCTTCTGTTTCAGCATAATTCCTTAAGATGACATTATGTCTGAACTTACTTTCCAGTAATGCCGATAGATGAGGAACATATTTGTGATTGTAGAAATGTTTTTTTTAACTTCTCAAACTTCTAGAGTTAAGGAAACCAGGATTCCAACCAGTCTTTTCTCACACACAAAATTCGTGACGAAAATTTTCAACACTGGAAAGTAATCAACTAGAAAATTTGGTTTGATTAGATGGTCATCTGAGGTTTTTCCCAAGCCCAATTCTATAAACGAATTGTATAATAGTACATCTTTAGACACCCTGCCTAAATGTAAAGATAGACAAACTGATTCTTAACCTTATCTTCTACTTTACTTTGTAAAAATGAACATTTATGGCAAATAATTATGTAATATTTCACTTAAAAATGCCTACTATAAAGGCAAATAATTAACTTATCACATTATGAGATGAATAAAGAATTCATCTACATTGAAATAATCTTAATTAATTAACTCCAGTAATAAGGCAACATTTCTAGGTATTTAAATAGTAAAATCATATGAGCATGTTTCAAAAATTCAGGGAAATTTATTTATACCTATATGAATTATTAGAGTACACTGACATTAACTAAACATTTTAGTCTTATGTTGTTACTTTTCTCTAAATACACATAGCAATTAAAGCCAAGCAATGACTGGATAGTAAGTAGAAAACTATATTTCAAATCCTTTCAGTGAACTAATAAAATATTTATGCTATTTTATAATACAGTATGAGCTGATGTGGAATTACCCAGGATTGGCAGGAGGAGGCTATTCTTAGTACAAAGCAGTGGTTTTATTTATTTATTTTTTATTTAAAACTTTTTTTTTTAGTTTAATTTTTGAGAGGGAAGGAGAGAGAGAGAGCATTAGGGGGGTGCAGAGGGAGAGGGAGATAGAGAATCCCAAGCAGGCTCCAACTGTCAGCACAGGACCCGATGCAGGGCTCTATCTCATGTACTGTGAAATCATGATCTGAACTGAAATTAAGAGACGTTTAACTGACTGAGTTACCCAGGCACCCCAAAGCAGCTGTTTTTTTTTTTTTTTTAAGTAAAATTTGTCGCAACAACTACAAGTAGAATTTGATCAAATTTTTAACACGAAAAGTAATTTTTATTAGTCTCTCAAGATGAGAAGGAATTACAAAATGTTACAGTGTAAGAATTTACTTCTCATTTAAAAAGTAATTGGCCATTAATTTCTCAATTGGTATGTTGAGAGAAAATTTGGAACATATTAGGAAAAAAAGCTAAACAGCCAAATAATTATGTCAATTAATATAACTTCAGTTTGATCTGCACAGGAGAAAATATAAAATAATTAGTCAAAGTTGTAAGCTGTCTTACATTTTTATTGGTATAAATTTTATTTTGTATTTTGAATATAGTTTGTATATTTTGGAAGGATCTTCAGTTTTATGTGATGTACTACTTAGATAAATATCTCTTTATATGATTATAGTTTATGGAAGCTAAACAACTATAGAATCCCTTGATAATGTGTTAGACATATTATTGTCTTTCTTAATTGTGATGATATATTTATTCATACAGAATTTTAGTCATCAAAACAGTAAATAGATATGAAATTTACTGAGATCAATTTAAAGTTTAGCACTGGTATTTTACACTATTGGTTTATTGACATAAATCGTTATTTATATGTTGTATCAAAATATATAAAGGGATTAGAAAAAACACTTATTGCATGATTTTAGTATTTTAACAACCACCAGTCATGTTTATTAAAAAATGTATTTGCTTTAAGAATTTGACACATACAATCCTTTTAGGATTAAATGAGTTAATATATTAAAAAAATATCTTGTGACTGTGCACTGAAAATGCTAACATTTTAAAAATGAGTTATATCAATTGGATAAGGATTTTTGTGGAAACTATAGAACTGACTTCTACTTTTTGGGTTGGCCTATTCTTTCATAACCAATAGACACCTTAGAATGATGTCAATACTTTCTTCTCATATCAGCATTAAAGAATAAATACATTTCCCAGCTCTTATAGGGTGTTTGGGATTAAAATATAAAATCTAATTAGATCTTCTTTCATGACATAAATAATACAAGTAAAGGAAAAACATGTAAAATACTCTCTTTCCATCCTTGAGTCAGTGTGTACTGCACATTAATGTTTAATGGTTTCTTCTTTTACTTAGTTCAGTTTTATTGCTCATGAAATGAGTGAGTGATTGCAGGAACTAGAGCCAAGCAAGCTTTCCCATACACCTCTGCCAGTGCACTGACCTGCAACACCCTGGTATTTCATTCCTTGGCCTCTGCTAAGTGGAGCCTGCCAGCCATTTTAAAATGTGCCAGCCTGCATAGTGGTTTTGTGATGTGAAAAACATCCATTAAGTTATAGTTTGAGTCTACACACCACTTCATATTACTTGTAAACAAAGCCAGATCTCTCAACCTAGCCTTGAGAGAAGTATACTTCAACAACAACAACAACAACAACAACACAACAACAACAACAAAAACATTTTTAAGCAGATAAATATAGCAACTTAACAAGTATATATGAACATCTTATAAGATTTAGCATTCGAGAGTCAATTTTATTTTATTTTTTTTTACTGTAATGCAACTGAGTTAAGTCTATATCTTTTGCCTCATGACAGGTTCAGAGCATGAGGAAGGTTGGAGGTAGGGACTTGCTCATACTTGACATCAGTCCCTTGCCTACTCTAATACTCACAAAGGCTCACAAGAAAGGACTGTCCTCAGGGGGAAAAAAAGCAACAACAAACCAACAAATAAAAATCTACTATGGACATTATTAAAAGCAACCCTCATTCTTATTCTATTTTCTTTGAATGATTATCAAAACAATGAAGAATATTAAATTAAATGGGTTCTCTTTTAGTTAAAAGGTGCTAGATGTATATTTAGAACAAAGCCATTCAAACTTATCAGTAAACATCTCTAGAAGCAGAAAAAAAATCATTAAGTTTTTAAAGAAGTTAGGACCCAGACACAGAAGTATAGGCCAAAGTAATATTCCAGAGTTGTTTTGAGGCTTACAAATATTAATATAAGCTCTTTCTAAACTATTAAGGTAAAACATAAAATGAATATTTACTGATGAATGAAAAGAATCTAGAAAAAACGAACTGTTGTAGGAATATTGGTAAAAATTCTAAAACCAGAACTTACTAAAATATTCATAGATAAGGGACAACATGAGGCTTCTGGGTGACTCAGGAGGTTAAGCAACCAACTCTTGATTTCGGCTCAGGTCATGATCTCACAGTTCATGGGTTCGAACTCTGCATTGGGCTCTGTACTGATAGTGCAGAGACTGCTAGGGATTCTCTCTCTCTCTCTCTCTTTTGCTCCCTGTCTCTGTCCCTCCTGTACTGTGCTCTCTCTCTCTCAAAATAAATAAATAAGCTTAAAAATTAAAAAAAAGGGGGGGGCAATAAAAATAATAGCATTTCTCTCCCTTCTTCATCCAAGGTTCAGACCAATGGCTGGTGCTTTACAGACACATTCAAATTCATTGAGGGTTAACAGATTTGGGGAGTGATGACCTGGAAATACTGATTTTACATTGAATACAATGTAAAAGAATGATATATATTTAACTTAGTTTGCTAAAGTGTGCTGAATTAGTATGTATGAACATGAAGAAGCATTCCAGAGAGGAAGAAATGTAATTGTTGCTCAGTTGACATACAATGGTGAAGATCACTGTTGGGGATACTCTACAGAGATGAGATAAACTCTTGAAGCCAAATTTGGTTGAATGTCAAGAGTGATGATACCAGTCACACACACACACACACACACACACCAACAGGTGATGAAAACCTTTAAGACTCACATAATGAGGCTTTCTGTAAAGCCTCCAAAATGAGGCTCCAAAGCAGATCTGAAAATGGCTTGAGAGAGTTAGATGGGGCAACTGCAAAATAGGAATGCATATAGGCCAGGGCCTTTGCACAGTCCTAACTTCAAACCAGCACCAAAGAAGGAAACACCCAAACTTTCTTATCAGCTTACCAATATGTGTGGTAGAAGGGAACAGAGTGGTGGAATTTCAAGCTATTTTCATATTTGCACTACAAACATGAAAAACGGATCTATCTTTATTAGAGTGGAAAGCCATACTGATAAATTCAAATGGTGGTTTCTCTTGAAAGCATTGCTCCTTATTCCACTTTGAAAAATAGGTATGAGATCAGATGGAGAGGAAAGTATGTATCCAGTGCTCAAGAGTAGTTGTATTAATGTAGAAGTAAAGGACACTTTTGATCTGGGGAACAGCCAACATCAAACCTGCACTCTCTGAAGAATTGCCTGTGGGCCTAAGCCGGTACACCAGGGGATGCCTAGTATGGTCCCTTTTTGGAACAAATGGTGCGGGGGGAGGAAGATGGTAATAAATGACTTCTATTTTCTGAGCACTTACTATGTACTAAACACTGTGCTAAACATCCTAGTAATAGTAGCTCATCTTATTCCCAAAATTAACTGATAAGGTAGCCCCTTTTTACAGATGAGCAAATTAAGGTCCAAAGAGTAATACCAAGCTAGTGAATCAAGATTTCAACTTGTTCTATGTCTTAACTCAGATTTTGAACTCTTAGTTTCTACTTCAAATATGGTTATGTAGTTTCTGCCTATTTTGTTGTAGCTAACATTTGAAAGCATACATCTCTTATGAAAATTTAGTTTTTTTATATGTTTATATCATGATTTCACTGAAAAAAAAAGATGGGTGATGTTACTTCTTTGTTATTAGGAAATATGGAACTGTTGTGGATATTTTAGGAATGGCTGAAATTGGGGCTTGCATGACTTGCCATTTCTATTCTGAATCACAGCCTGGTTGTGTCACTACTGCTAAAAAACAAAATTCAACTGGATAAATTTGAAGATCTAACTGACTTTATTCAGCAGTTCATGAATTGGGTACCATTCCATCTAGCGAGTAGGAGGAACTTGGAAGAACTATACAAAATGTAATGTTTTCATAGGCAGAAAAGAGGCAAGACAAAGGAAGAGTGTATTGTTTCAGGCAAAGTCCCCTTCCTTTGGGAAAAGGCAGGAATCTATCCAGCACATTACCTCAGGAGTAGCACTAGGTAATTCCAGATTGACGAGTTAAATGTCACATTCCTGGGAGAAACTGAAACTGCGGTTAGATTAGGTATTAAGCCTTGGTTTGTGATGTGGGGTGTGGCATAAGCAACTCCATCTGGAACTACTGTCTGTTTGTTTCTTTCTTAATTAACACTTCTTATTCTACAGTTTTCTATAGACTTATCACCACCAATAGAGTCAAGTATAAATTTATGTGTCTAATTCATATAATAGTTCTATTTTCAAAAAAAATTATAAATCAATATAGTAAGTACTAGTTTATTGAAAATTTTGTATTAAAAAGAACTCCTGAGAAAATGAAGTAGAGGAAGCTCATTTAATATTGTCTACTGGGGTTTATATAAAGATTCAAATTATTAATAATTACATTCAGTTTTAAGATCCATATCCTCAATATTAAAATGTGTTAAACATTTAAAGAAATATCATATCAGTGATATTGTATGTGATTTAGATTGGAATATAAAAGATGAAAAAGATTAATAAAGAAGCCAATTTATTAACTGTCCTATGTATAGAATAGTGCACAAAACACAGGAGGGCACAGAGGGGGGAAGTATAGTCCCTTTCTAGAAAAAATTATAATCTAGGCAAGAAGCTAATCATAGAGACCTGGCCTGGGAATAATCACAAAAGAATATCATAAAATAAATATTATATTTACAAATGTGGTAAAATTGTGTTTAGAGAGAGATATATTAGCCAAGGAAAGCTTCCTGAAAAGAATTGATTTTGATTCAAACGTAGAAGAAGCTGAATGGTCACAGATGCTTAGAGAAAAATAAGGAGAGTGGAAAAATATGAATAACATCACCCAAAATAAACAGAAAATATTTGTCTCCCAGCATCCCCGTCGTAAGTAAACCAGTCCTCTTCTCCTTGTGATCAAGATAGGATTTTCCTACTTCCCTGTCCACAATAGTAGGCTCATGATTAAGGATAAGCCAATCAGGTCACTTCATTTATCTGACCACACTGATTGGTTAAGGATGGGCACCATGATTCAAACTGAGTCAATTAGAAGTTAAGCAATTTGTTTAAGACCATATACATTGAAAAGCATAAAGTCAAATTCAGGTATATCTGACTTCAAAGACAGTGGTTTTATATTCAACACCAAGTGTTCTCAAATTTTAGTCTCAAATGCTTGTTAAAACACTGGGTGCCACCTTCAGACTTTCTGACTCAATAAGTCTGGATTGAATCCTGAAAATATGAATTCCTAACATATATCCAGGTAACATCAAAGAGGCTGATATGGCTACCACTTATGGTGACCACACTACTCTACACAAGACTATAGAGGGATAATCAAGAACATGGAATGCTTGTTTGGGTTTAAATATGTAGGATCTAGCCAAAAGGAAACTTCAGAAAGGTCTAAAATAAATTTAGTATACTATAATGGGAAATATAAATATAGATACAATCATAAACTTACTGAATGATTTGTTCACTGAAGGAGAAAACAGGTCTTTAGCTTAAATGCTTGTGGGCAAAAGACGTAAAGGAAACATAAAAGGTTAATGGATAGGAGAAAGAACAGATAATGAGTTGATAGTCCAAGAGATAACAATTGGAAAAAAAAAAGAGAATCAAAATAGAGACTGGGACACCTGGGTGGTTAAATGTCCGAATTTGTCTCAGGTTATAATCTCATAGTTCTTGAGTTTAAGCCCCATATTGGGCTCTCTGCTGTCAGCACAGAGCCTTCTTCAGATCTTCTGCCCCCTTCTCTGTGCCCCTTCCCCACTTGTGCTCTTTCTCTCTCTCTCAAAAATAATTTAACATTAAAAAAATAAAAGTACAAGAAATAGAGTCATTGGAGTTTCATTTTTGACAACTTTTAATTTAGATTAATACACAATATTTTTATATAGCCATTTATTTTCCAGCCGATTATGATTTACATACTTGATGTCATGTTATAAATATAGATACGACGGTACAAATTAACAGCAGAAAAAACAAGTTCAGGAACAAAAATAGGAAACAAACAGAAGGTGGTGTTGAAATCCTTAACGATTTTGGAGTTAGAGCTGACATTAATAAATCGGTGTGTGAAGAAGGCTGAGTTGTGAGAGATAATCATGTCAGCTTAAGAATAAACTGTTTTAAGCCACTTAGATTTTAAAAACGCATCCTTCACATAAAAATGTGTTGTTTAAACCACATGACCTAACTGTAAGTAAATCTGATAGATTTTTTTTCATGCATCTTTATTTGGTGACAGTTGTCTTCTTATCCTCTTTAGAATTCTTTCTCTCTAAAAAGGAACTGATG
Organism: Paguma larvata; assembly: GCA_030068075.1. Lineage (NCBI taxonomy): Eukaryota > Metazoa > Chordata > Mammalia > Carnivora > Viverridae > Paguma > Paguma larvata. The sequence continues at coordinate 55,882,184 of CM057832.1, forward strand.
CTGTCCAGCTCCCAGAAGGCTATTTCAGGGCTGGAAGAAAAATGCCCATCTCAATTATGAGATAGTTTAAGATAGCCCAAAAGCAAAAGAAGCTTTGAAGTCTTCATTTGAAATACTTTGCTGCTTTACTATAGGTCGCTGGTTTAGGTGAAACTTTAATGGCTGGAAATAAAATATTGTCACTTACTAATTAGATTAAAAAGAAAATTATTTGAATTATGGAACAGGGCACGTTTGGATGTTAGCTTTCAATCCTCAGATAGAAGAAGGAAGGTTCTGAGGTATTAACTCCACATCTAAAGAGACAGCTGTCTTTTTGCTTATGCTTTCTATTCTCTGCAGTGTACCCTGAGCCCATATTTATGCAAGCGATGCATTCTGCTTTGAGCAAGAAAAGACTGTTTACCCAGAGTGGAGTGTGTTCTTTACATCAGCACTGGACAGCTCCAACAAAGCATGGCCAGAAAGCATACTCCACTTTTACACTTTTTTCAGATGCTCGAGTGAACAGATCAGAATGCTAGTAGAATAGAAAAGTTCCTTGAATTTTGTTTTTTTTAATTATTATTATCAAATTATACATGCACACAAAATAATAACAGTTATGCATTAGTTTGGTTTTTGATATGTTATATGCCCATGAGGAAATCCTGAAAGGACAAGGAGGAAGAGGAAAGGGTAGGATATAGAAGAAATCAATTAAGTTCTATGACTTGCAAGAGTATTTCTCTGAATGCTGCAGCTTTATGAATGTTCTGTATCTGTATTGCAGATGATGTTATACCTACCTTTTTGTGCTTTCGTATCTCAGTGCTTCAATAAATCTGTGTGTGTAAAACAGTGATAGGAGGGATTTACTAATGATGCATAATGGTACATAATGCCAGGGCTGAGCCTTGTAGACTCCTGGTTGTATGGATTAGGGTTTGGCCCAGGAACCTAGACTTTAGTATTACAACCTGCCCACTCACAAGTGATTCTGTTGTAAGTGAATGCCTTACCACTCTCTGAGAAGCTCTCAACACTGTTATATTCTCAACACTGTTATTATTCCCAGAAATCCTTGTATTTGATTTTTAGAGCCAAAACCCAACTGTTTGAGTATAAGACAAACACACCTGTGTGAAACTTATGTCTGCTTTCTCACTTTGTGACAATATAGGCCATAAAAATGTAAAAGGGTATCTTGGGACAGATTGTACAGTATGCTTGGATTCACATACGACATGGAGAGTTGCTGACATTATGCTAGATACCAGTTTTCAATGTGCACTGCTTACTATCCTTAAGACTTAGAGGAGCTCCTATTTTATCTTATAGTGAAATTTTATATCTAATGAAGAAAATCAAGTATATTATTTTTATTTAATGGTTACCTTCCATGGCATGCCTATATATATCCCTGTGGCTTTAGTGGTAACTTTTTTTTTTTTTTTTTGAAAAGCAAGGCCATAAAAATCTTTGCTATGGTGATTTAATCATTTCCTTTTATGGAAAGCAAGGCACATATTTCTGTGCCCATTAGCAGAATATATCCTTGCTAGATAATTTTTTTTTTAAGAATTTGGCATACAGCAAGAACACCAGATCTCAAAGAAATGGTGTTGAAATAGCTCACAACAGTAAATAGATGTAAATATTCTAATGAATTAGCCCCAAGTCATAAAATATTTAGTTTGTTTAAGGGAGAGAATAAGTAGTTAAAATAGATTTCCTATGGTGAAATTTAAGAGTCATCAAGATCAAGCAAACAGAAACAAAATAGCATTTGAATTTTTTTCCTCCATTTTTTACTTGAGGGCCTGACTGAAATCCAGCATTCAACATTAAAGCAGCAATCTGCTGCAGAGTGGATGAATTTGTGATAAATGGTCCCTTGAGGTTTATAAAACATATTCTCCATAAAACAAGCCACAATATGTTTCTTCACATTAGTCAGTTCCTGACATTCAGGCTGCAGGAGTTCCAGTCCAGTGTTGGTACCTGCCATCCCCAAGCTGTAAACAACTCTTTGTTTATTGCAGCAAAGCTCATACATCCATTTCAAGGTTTTACAGCGATAAAAGGCTGACTGCTTACATAAACTGAAGTGGGCTGCAATGTTGTTATTTTGTTTATTGCTCTTTTACTGCAGTGGTCAAATAGTCCCTTTGAGACCAGACACCAGTTTTCTGCCATCTGCACAGTTTGTCAGAAAACTTGTGTCAACTGAATCACTGGGGGAAATATTTATAATGAGAGGACTAATTAAATGAAATGTTGCCTCCCAAAATTGAATAGGAAATGCAGATGATTAATCGCAAATTAAAAGTAATGCGCCATCTTTTTTCTTCTTAGTATGGATAGTACCATTTGCCCTGGGGACCTTAATGAGCATAAATCATGTCCGGCTACCTAACAAGGGCCAGCTAAACATAACTTTTGTCCTTTCGTGTTAAGGTTTTGTGTTTCCATTTTGGAAATGCATATCTAAATGTCTCTGGACAGTTTTAACCACATATTTACGTTAATGGGCTATAAATACCTACCCAGAATGCTCATATCAAATCACTTGTTTTTGTCTTTAAGTATGTTGTCTGAATTAGCAAGTTCAAAAACAAAACCATAACTTCAAGCAGAAAGTAAAATTTGGTGACACAAAGTGATGTTCGACCAAAAGAAAATCGTGAACATTCATGATGGGTAGAGGTAATCTGTTTTCCTCCAGACGAAACCTTTACGTTTAGTTGGAAATGATGGAGGGATTTCTCTAATAAAAGTCTAAGCATGCTGTATTTTAAGTATTGAACTCTAGAGGCTGGTCCAGTGGTGTGATTTTCACATTTGTTTGGAACTCTAATATTAAGATTTAAGATATGCACCTCAATAAAGAGAGAGTATTGCCTTCTTTGAATCTCATCACCACACAGTGCTGACAAAAGCCCTGAATAATCTGATGATAACAATAAAGGTTTACTTCAATAAAATATGTTGTAGAAGAGTTCGAGGTTTTAAACTTTCAACAGAATTGTTTTTGAATAAAAATAAAATTATAATATTTAGAAGTGAGGGCAGCATATATTTCATATTTATTATTAAAATCTTCATTGAGAAAAATATTTAAGTACAAGCCACTTTTAATCAGTTTTTTAATTTTTTTTAACATTTATTTATTTTTGAGAGACAGAGAGACAGAGCATGAGGAGGGGAAGGGCAGAGAGAGAGGGAGATGCAGAATCCGAAACAGGCTCCGAGCTCTGAGCCATCAGCACAGAGCCTGATGCGGGGCCCGAACCCACAGACTGTAAGATCATGACCTGAGCCGAAGTCGGCCGCTTAACTGACTGAGCCACCCAGGTGCCCCTAATCAAACAGTTTTAATGAAAAATATTTCCTGTTGAAAACTCATGAAATTATTTCATCTGAAATACTTATGAGACAGCGTTTTGAAGATAAGAGAGGTAACTAGTATTCAGATGAAATTATGTTTAAAATATGGCTATGAAAACATTGATAATTATGAAAATAATTTTATTTTATGTTCCATTCATACAAGCCTGTCAATTCTAAGAAAAAGTTCTTAATGTCCAATATTTACATATTGCATACATGGTAGGGCAGCTGGAGGGGTTAGTATGCATCTTTTTCTGATGTATTTAATAATATTTATACATTTGTGAGATGTACTTTATGGATACCTTAATCTTTAACATATTACTGATTGAGGAAATCAATAGATTGCCGTGTCTATCAAAGTAGACTGTTTCAATACAATGGAATTAAGTCTACAAAGTGACAGCCAGTGCGACAGTTCTGTTTATACCTATGTCATGACTATGAATTCCACCCCAAAGGATTTTCTCATCTACAAATAAGGATACAATGTAAGGATATTTATCATGTCAGCGTGTAATGAGTTGCTTAATATATAAATGATATATGGATAGATGGGTAGATTTCTGAAACTTTACATGAGGAGCCATAAATCCATAGTTGCAGGTAAAGAAATGAAATCCAGTGCCTATATTTTTAGTTATGAAGCACAACATTTTGTTCTGAGAGTTCTAATAAACACAGTAAAAAAGAAAAATATATGTATTATACTATTCTCATTGGCTTAAGAAATACAATGTGTTATTTAGGAGAGACTTTTTCTCATACAAGAATTTTAAACATATAGTAGTCTTTAATACAAGGTTTTTACATCACAAATTGAATTTTGACAGATTTAAGTAAAGGTGTGCGAACATTGTTCACATGGACTCTGGGGAGTACTTTTTGAATCAACTATTAAACAAATTAAATGACAGGCAATGCAATTTGTCCCATTACTAGTAATGTTACCTGGCTGCACAATTCATGTTCTCTCTATGGCCTCAAAATGAGAAACAAGACAAAACAAAACAAAACTTCTGCTGTGGGGTTTCAAGTAGGACTCACTGCACAAATACACATGTACATGCGTATAGTTGTCCTTGGGGACCTTTCACTCCAGTGTGTGTATATGTTGTGGGGTGTGTGCTCTGTAGGAACTCTGGTCAACATCTCAAGGGGAAGGACATATTGAAATTTTGATACATAATTGGTTTTAAGTTTTATTTATCTTTACCCTGAAAGACATTAAGGATAACTTAAGATATGATATGTAATAAAAGAAAGATAACTATAATCAATATAAGTCACTCAGGAGCCACATAATTCTCTATCTCATAATGCTATTTATATGGAATATCCAATTATTATCTTGAAAGAGGCAGAATGAGTCATATACATAGGTAATCATTGTTAAATAAATTCCTGTTCCCTGATGTAATCGATCTACATTTTACATGAACTTTAAAAAGCAACTCATTGTAGTTGGTGTTAATAAAATTGTCTGTGTGAATCTTCTTATGTTGATTATGTTTATAGATCCTTAAACTTGATTTGAGTTTTAGGGAAAATTCTTCAGTTAACCTCCTGTTGTTCCACTTTCCAATGGATATTTATCCAGTGGGTCTGTCTTTTTTATATTATTATTAATTATTGTTAATCCTGATGCTCGTTTAAGTATATGACAATATACATGCCATTATGACTTTTCTTTGGAATTATGTCTTCTTCCGGTCTGCCTTATGCTCCCATCCCATGGTCAATTTCTTTATATTAATGGTTGCATCATGTTTATACAATAGTTTATGTGTTTTGAAAATAGACTCCCCATGTGTGTCACTATTTATTGTTACATATTCCCTTGTCTCTCAGCTGTTTGGGATTCTGTTCTTTTTGGTATCAGTAGCAGAGCATGTCATTAATCCCCATGCCTCTTTATTGGGAAGCATGAGAAAACTTTGGAGCAAATTTACCTGACTTAAAGATAAAAGAATAAATGCCACAGCCTGGAGTCAGTTGACTTGTTTATTCTTAGAGTCTATTTGTCTGCACCATAGCCTGATGCAAAATAACACCTTTGTCAGTTGTATTTATCTTTCCTCTAATTTATTATTCCAAAGTTCATGAGAGCTATGTTAAGTAAATTAAGTTGCTTTTCAGTTATGCATTATACTGAGTAAGATGTTTTCTGAAATAGGCTAAGAGGAACAACAATAATAGTGGAACTAAGAAACTAGATAAAGATGGAAGGTTAAGTATGGATTTCCTGACCCAAGATCATGATTTGTTGCTGACCTGCAATCAAAATGATCACATAGGTCATGAAACTTTACCTGAGAGAAATATTACCTCTTGTTTTGGCTATTCCCCTTTCTGAGTTTTCCTTGGTGATTCTCCCATTGAGGGTCTATAACCAGAAGCACTTCCTCCTCTCCTGCAGTACTGTCTGTGTAAGGAGTCTCAATCCCAATTGTCAATAAATAAACAAGGAAGAAATTATCTTAAAATTTCAGAGACTCTTCTATATGGACAGTAGTGAAAGAGAATCAAGTTAAAGTACAGGTGGTAGGGGTTATGAAGGCAGCTAGAGGAAACTACACAGAATAATTTGAAATTAAGAGTTTGGGTACAAGGGATTTTTCATGTGAAAACCCAAAAAAAGCATCCCCACACCCAGAATTCCAAAATAAACTTTGAAATTATGTACATCCTTGTACTTATTTAATTTGAAATCTGTCATTTTCCTCATAACGTGAAGTAGTGGCAATTAATGTAATTTCCAACATTTATAGAATATTTATTAAAGAATTATTATGTTTCTATTTAAATATAATCAACAATACACTAATCCTTTATCAATATGATACAGCCATCCATCTTCAAAATATGGATATATTTTTCCATACATCATTATCTGCTTTAATATATATTTCCTTTTACTTCCTAAAAGAATTTTATCTGAGTGAAAAACAATATTTTATTCTTTGAAGTCTTATTTATTATTGACCTGTAGACTTGCTGTGTCCCTTTATTTTCTTCCTAGGTCTTTGTATTTTACAAGAGTGTTAAAAGTAAATACCAAAATACAAAACAAAACAAAACAAGATTCTAATTTGCGCTGGCCAATACAGTAGCCACTAACCACATGTGTCTAGTGAGGAGTTGAATTGTGGGCAGTGGTACTGAGGAATGGAATTTTTAACCTTATTTAATTTTAATTAGTTAAACTTGAAGGGCCACTGAAGTTACTGACTCTTTTATTGGACAACATAGTCCTAAGGCATTGTTCTCATTGCAGGATAATTGAACGGTAGGCTTTATTTTTTGTAAAGTAGGAGAAGAGCAATTGTAAAAATAGAGGCAGAAGGAGAGAGCCCGGTGATGATTCTATGATAGGTGAATTCTCCAGTATAGCATTTTTGTCAGGAAAAATACATTTGGAAAATCCTTGTGGATCCTCCTCCTGACTGTTGAAAACCACTGCCTATACCTTTTGAGGGAATATTTTATCCACAATTTTGTGTTATGATTTCTAGAGTAGGGTTTGTTTCCTCAAGAATCTGCAGTGAGCTCACAGTCTGCCTAAGGCAGGAAGTAAATAACATAAAACTAGAACTATATTATTAAAAAGCTATAAACCAGTTATGGACTTGTAGGTTATGACACAAAATCCTAAACATTTTTGATGGGTTAATATCACATGGACAGTTGTTTGTACCGAGTACTTTATAATTAGATGGCTCAGTGTAGAATAAGTGCTCTGAACAAGACTATGATTCCAAAACTAAGCAGGAGAAACTTCTTTGGTATTTTTTTTTTACAATTTGGTTAAGCCATATTTTAAACCATATTACTATAGGCCTTCTTCTGAAATTTGTGGAAAAAATAGGAGATATTTAGCAATTCAGAATTTTATATGGTTTGACAAATATAGTTTGAAGGCTGGGGAATTAAGTAATATTTTGGATTTACATACTGGCTTTGTTCTGTTGAAATCAGAAATCTATTAAAACTAATACCTGTTCTTTATGACTGTGTCCTTTGAGAGAACATAAAGTCTTCTATACTGGAAATAGAAGCATTTATCTGTACTGAAGAACTTAGGATACAAGTTCTAGTATTCTAATCTATATGATCATATGCCCACCAATAATACATTACACTAACTTTGCTTATTTTGCTGCAATATCATAGTTTGTCTTTCAGGTTACCTCTATTTTTCAATTCATCTATAGTTAAGATTAAAAAATAGTAACAGAAAAAATTTTAGTACAAAAAGGAAAGGAAAGAAGCCAATATTACACTGTGAATTTAATTGAAAATCACTTAATAGTTGTCCATGCCTTGGATTATTACTTCTCAAAGTGAGATTACAGGTTACTAGGGCATAGGAAAATGCCTTTTAAAATAATTAGGTATTGCTTTTTTTTTTTTTAACAGAAACATAACTGACCTTCTCAAAGTATATTTAACTCAAATGCTAAAGAGAACACGTGCCTTCAAAAGTAACATATAGAGGCACCTGGGTGGCTCAGTCGGTTGAGCGTCCGACTTCGGCTCAGGTCACGATCTCTCGGTCTGTGAGTTCGAGCCCCGCGTCGGGCTCTGTACTGACAGCTCAGAGCCTGGAGCCTGCTTCCCATTCTGTGTCTCCCTCTCTCTCTGCCCCTCCCCCACTCATGCTCTGTCTCTCTCTGTCTCAAAAATAAATAAACGTTAAAAAAATTAAAAAAAAAAGTAACATATAGCCTGTTCAAAAAAATGTATTTCTTCAATTGATTTTTTAAAACATCAGATATTGACTTTGTAGAGGGTCTGGGTTGTTAATAAATGATGTTTCCCTTAAAATGTTTTGACCAGATATATTATCGTATAAGGAAAGATTCATTTTTTTTTATTTTATTAACTTTTAGATGGATAGATGACACGTAGATGATAGATAAATATGTGTGTGTGTTCTTAGATGTAGATTCCTAAATAGAAATAAAAAAAACAGATTATTTTATTATACTCTGAACTACATGTCAGACCTTATGAATTTAGGTTCACAGCTTGCTATACAGTAAGTGTTATTGGTATCATTTTATAAGCGAGGACAAAGTAGCTTATTGATAAAGCACTTATCTATGTTCATAGAAGTAGTAAAAGCTATAGCTGGGTCCCAAATCCAAGTTCTCAGGCTTCCAAACTCAGGAAGCTAATCCACAACCTTTCCTTGAATTTAGGAATCAGTTAAGTGCAATTATGTCTTCAGCCTCAGTTATGATATTCTTAATATTTTTGATAAGATGATTAGAAATGTATTTAGTGGTAAGAGAACCTAGTATTTCCAAATAATATTTTCCACTTATTACACAAAAGGCGGAGATAGTAAGTATAGAAAAAGAATCCTCATAGTATGAAACTAGATACTGACCATTAATTGAAAAAGATGTTCGGTATTGCATCAAAATATTTGCTACACTATTTTCATAAATACATTCATTATTCACTTATATGTAAGTTTGATAAAGGCAATGCTTCTTCCCTATTTTGTTCCTTAGCATATGCTAGATTCCTAGAAGAGAGTATGCCAAAGAGTAGATATTCAGTAATATTTCTGAATAAATGAATATTTTATCTTTCCATCTATGAGGACATTTTCATTAAATTTTTACTTATCCCAGGCAAATATGTGTGTAATAATTTTGTTATATAAATAATATGTAAGATAAATAAATGGAATTTGAAACCAGTAGAAATCTACTAAAAGCAAATGAAATTAGATTTTGCACTTTATAATTTTTATTCACAGAAAAAGTTCACTGCAGAATTCAGTTTAGAGTGGCTGTTGTTATATGAGTATTTATGTCTTGTAAACAAGATAACTCTCTAAAATACTGCAAGCATTATTCCATATCCCACACATTTGCCCCCCAAACAAATGTAAATGTGATAGGTGTGGATATGACACGTGCCCCCAAGTTCCTAGTTGCTTCAGGAATTTTGTTCCCTGCTAAATCCGTATTTTGAAACCCTAAACCAAGTCTAACTGTATTTGCATATGAGCTGTTAGGAGGTAGTTAAGGTTAAATGAAATCATAGGGTTGAGATCCTAATCTGATAGGATCAGTGGCCTTATAAAAGGAGAGAGAAAGTTTTCTCTCTCTGCCTATACACACCGAAGAAAGAGGTCACAGTACGAAGGCAGCTGTCTGCAAGTCAGGAAAAGAGTCCTTACCAGAAACTGATTATGCTGTCACTGTGATCTTGGACTTCTAGCCTTCAGAACTGTGAGTTCATAAATTTCTGTAGCTTAAGCCACCCAACCTGTATTATTTTGTTATAGCAGCCCAATGAGAGAAGATGTTACATTTTATTAATTAAATGGCAGAATTTATTAGCATGATCATATAGTTAGCCTCACTTTAAATAAAAATTAATAGCATGTTGTTTGTCTTTTTGCTTCTAACAATGAGCACATGATTTTTTTTTACAGTAATCATAAAGGGAAACAAGGGATATATAAAATGTTACCGGTAAGCAAATATTTGCAGCCATTTGCTCTTTTTATTTTTATGTTTTGTATAGAGAAGTGAACTTGAAAAATATTGGTGCTTATATTTTTTTGTTACAATTCTTTCCACTTGTTATATCGAAGGGTTAAAATCGGGCTTGCTTGCAGAAGGATAAATGCCTTCATTATGATAGCTGAACATGCTTGAGAAAAGACTGTAGTGGGAACAGTGGGAGAGTGGCTGAGGTAGAAGTGTTGCTCAGGACAGCTGATTTGTCATTGATACCTAATATATCAAGGCATACAGGAACTGTGCATGTTTTCAGGAGCATCTAGGCTGACAACAAAAGTGTCGATGAAATGAGTCTCTGTATATATCGATATGTGGTGGTAAATCATAGGGATTATTATATCATTCTTTAGAGAACTTTGTCAGTTCAGGTATACTGTCTTGTGAACTAAAATGTCATAAGATGGACTTTTAAAATATTACTATATATTTCTTAAGTGTTGTACTGTGTAAATCCTACCACTCTGATTGTATTTTGAAACCACAGAGAGATTTTGATGAAGCATGTTCATTAGACTGCATTAATTATACATGCAACAAACATGAAACAGGTGTTTGGCTGTAAAAGGGGTAGTTAATCAAAAAAAATTGATCCTAAACTAGTATTTCATATTCTATCCTTATCATGGGCTCCCTCACAGAACATTAATAAAAATTATAATTAAACACTTAGATCTTCTTTTGGTAAATACTCTTTTTAGATGAAGGCTGGCATATTTACAGTATAAAACAATATTTTAATTTACATATTCTTTAAAATTTTCAATTTCTATATTTTGTTCAGTTCATTGTGCTTAAAATAATCCAAATTGAGGGTTCTTGCTCTGAAAAACCTGAAAATAGTTTGAAATGTTCTTGGACACATACCATCTTATAGCCAGTAAATCTAAACTAAAACGTTACATGATTGTTGTTCATGTTGAGTTTTCATTTCTCAAATGGTTAAGTGTTTGTGCCTTCACAGTTATTAACATTCTCTCACTAAATCAAATCTGTTCCTGTAAGATTTGGAGTCACCTATCCTGTTAATTACTTTTAACAGGCACAGATTTCAAATATTCTGAAATAGGTAAGTAATCAGGTATTTTTTATTTCTTGAGAAAGCTCAAGTTTTTGCAAATTACATTAGACGGTAGCAGGTCTTAAAAGAAAGAAAACAGCTTTTCTCAGCCTCTCATGTAAAAGGCCCTCTCATCTGCTTTGCATAAATTTAGAATGATCACATCTAAGCTCAGCTGAGGAGGATGCTTGTGAGTGTCCAGAGTCACATAGCTGATGGCTCTGCATTCAGAGTCCCACATTTTACTGCCCAGAGATTTTGCACATGTTGGCCTTGGCAATGGTTCACAAAGAATAATTGCTTCAGGGACCCCTTCGTGTTTGAGTTCCAAAATGGCTCTTTTCCTCTAATGTTCACCACTCATGGGGAAGCAACAGGAGGAGTTGGCATTGAAGTAAGTCAGGAAGAGGACGTCTTTAGCTTGCTGAAGCCATGTATCAGTTGAATCTTTCCTTCACATCAGATCTTTCTCTCTCTTCTAAGTATTATATCTATGAGCACATGAGCACACACGCCCCTGCTCTACCAGTATATATTTATGGATTAAAACATGACAATATATGCAAAAACTCATTCCACTAAGCTCCAAGAGCTGGAACTGCTTTACTTTTATCCTTTTAAAATTTCGCCAAGCACTTTGTTTGGCATATACTAGTTAAGTGCTAGATGCTTGAAACAGTTGGTTTTATTTAATTATGTTATTTTATAGCAAGTTTTGAATCTTGAGATTTTTATAGTCTTAGTTAATAGTTCGCATATACTTGCTGGAATGTTTAAAGCATGCTATTTCCCCCAAAAGTGAATTCACAGGTCATTCGATTTTGTGGGGTTGCTTTTCGTGTAGAAGAAGTAAGAGAGGAGTTCTAATAACTTTTCCTGCTGAATAGAATGACCTAGATTTGTTGTATACTGGCAAAGCTGCTAGAGGATATTTTTACATTGCCATTTTGTCCTCAAGAGTTATCTAACTGATTTCACCATATGAAATCCCTTTCAAGCTTGTCTTCTGACAATGTGGATATGCTGTTGGATTTGTAGTATCAGAAAGCTAGAAGGCAAGAGGTAAGAGTTAGCTGAAAATAGAAGATAAGAGTTCATATTTCTTCTGACCATTAAAAAAAATCTACCCAGGAAATTTAGCAAGATCTCTTCTTGCTCCACACATTATTTTTTAGGAATGAAAAGGAGTTATTTTAATTGTATAAAATACTTTTTAAAAAATTCATGAATTACCCTGACATAGTTTGAAAATAGACAAAATAATGCGAATGATGTAAACATAGATTATAACCTTGAACCTAGCTGTACAATTTTGCCTTCTAATTTCTTACTGTAACTTGATGAAATGTAACATCTTTGTTTCACAGTCAATTTCCAGTGGACTGGTTGTCATACATGATGCCTAATTTGTCCCTACTTGTACCTAATTAGTAGATATGATAAGTGTATTCACCAATTTTTCCAAGTGAGATTAACAAGAACATATATATGTCAAGCTCTTCAGCTTTCCTGCTAAACTATTATTCATGATTTGTATATCTGGTAGTTAATTGAAAGACACTCAGTCTTTTTAAAATTATAAAATTCTTACTCTAAATTTTCTCGGTATTACTATTAAATGCAAATTTTCAGGCAAACAGTACACAGTTATTCAATTCAGTACGATAGTGTCTGTAAACTAGAATAGAGTGAAGGATTTCATTTTGAGGCCATTGAATCCAATCCCCTGTCTGAAGTTTCTTTACCTTACTAACTGATTATGGAGTTTGACCCCTGTGTTTTACTAGTAGAAAAGTCAATAAATTCCCAAACTATCTGTAAAACTGTACCTTAGAAAAAGTTTCTTTCACCATGTAGAAGAAAGTAAAACTATCTAATCTTTTTGACCTACATAGCATCTCTAAACACACATATTTAGATCCAGTGTGCAAAAGGAGAGAAAGGGAGAAATGCATTCATGAGGCAAAAGATTGCTGGTTTTAACGTTTCCAAATTAGACAACAAAGATTCTGACCTCTGTCACTCTACACTGTACCCTTACCAACAAGTGTAATATCATTATACATAAAAGAGGGGTATTACATAAACATATGGGTAGATAGCTATAGCTATGACTATAACTATTGATATTGATGTATTCATATATATTAAACGGAGCATTAACAGAGTCCTGGCAATTACTTTGCACAGAATATATTGTTCTATTTTATTGATTTTTTCTATTTTATTGAAAATTAGTAAGAATAAAAGAAAGAATGAAAGAAAATAAAATGGGCCTAAAATAATTCATGCTGCAGACATAAAGATATTTTTTAAACATTGTTCATGAGACCATAGCACCTACATTGTACTTTTCCCTGTTTTTCTAGCTGGCAACAGTCGGTGTCACCAAATACCTTACCTTTTTATCGTAATGAAAGATCAAGTATCATATAGTTCTGTTTGTGGACCACATGTACTTTATCATTCGATTTTTAAAAACATAGGGCATAAAGAAATCATGTTTTTTCTCCTCTCAAAGTTCATGGGGATTGATATCTGAGAAGACATTATCAACAGCAGCAAGCATTATTGATATTCTACTTTCTATTGTGTATTTGGTCTGAGTTAAAAAATGGTATGACAATGAGTTTTATCTGGAAAGATAGACCTATAGTTGGAAAACTCTTTTCTCTTGGTTTGGTAATTTTTGAGTGTTTTTGCTACATTATGTTCGGTGTGCTACCAAATTCCTACTCTCCCATCTTGAGAAGAAAGTTAATCTGATAAATGTCAACAATTTCTTGTGAATTAATTTAATCATTCCTTCTATCCGTAGTTCCCAGAAGCACTTACATTTTAAAATATGAATGGCTTCTGAAAGGTGAACATAAAGAAATGTGTCTCTAGTAGTAGAAATTTCATTAACAAACAGATAGATAAATCTAGGTGCCTATTAAATCTGAACTCAAAGATGGCAACTTATTTTGTTTATAAGTATAGCTACTTAATCTTTATTAACCGTAGAGAATGCATTTGTTTTCCAAGTGTTTTTTAATATTTAAATTTTCAATAAAATAAATCTCTTGGTCGTCTAAGACAGTCAAATAAATTTTTGAATTTTTTTGAATTTCAAAAACCATGAATGATACAGAAAAATGTATTATCTGTGGAATGTTTTAAAATTGATTGAATATAATTCAGTTATACATATATAACTGTGTTGTGATACATACATGTACAATGAAATGTTCACAAAGTATGAATGTTAAAAACCACTAATGAAATATCATATTTTTACAACCTAATGCTCTAAACATAATTGTAATTCTTAAAAATTGTGGTTTTATTTCCCAGAGAAGGGCTTCTTAACATATGAAAAAAGAAAGAAACAAAAGGAAAAAAATTTTAGCAGAAAACTGTCTGTTTTTGTATAAACATAAACAAAATATATGTATATATAGTTTTATTTATTGATTTAACAGATATATGTTTTCCAAGTTATACATTGACCTTACTCATTTGTTTTACATACGCAATTTATCAGAAACATAGACTGACTTTGTTAGAAGGTAAAAATTGACCTTAATACTGTACTTATCTATAGATCTTACAGACGAGGCTACTGTAAACACTGCCTCATCATTGAGGCTTGTTTTTCTTTCCATGAATTCTTTGAAGTAACTTCATTACCATAGTTCTACAGTGTCTGGAACTCTGAAAACATCATGGCCTATCCTGGTGTCCTTCTTCATGTTTTTGTCAGGAAAAAATAGTTTCTGCTGAATTAAGCATCCCTAATGTCAGTGATATATAACACATTTTTGAAACTTATTTTGCATACTGTGTCCAATGCAGGTTGTCAAAGAGGTCCCAATCATTTACCACTGCAACAGCGAGATAGGGACATGGAAAATTATACACTGCCTCTCAAAGCATTCACTGAAAAGTGACGCATGTCACTTACCCTTACATTACATTAACCAAGTCAAATCACTTGGACAGACCTAACTTCAAAGGAATTGAAAACTACAATCTTACCATGTCCCCAGAAGAACAAAGCTCAATTGTTTTGGTAACCAGCTATTATAACTAACTTATCTAACTCTCTCTTACAGAGTACTCTCCTGCAAATGATAATTCTGCAAATGCTATTCTTTGATGATCCCTCCTACCTCATTTTTTCCCCCTCTCTCTTCTACATATGTCAGCTCTGTGTTTGGAACTCCATCCTTATTAAACAGTTTTAATCTCATCCCAAATTCTTCTACTTCCTTCTTAGCTAAAATCTGAGTCATTCACAAGAAAATTTCTTGTCCTAAAGCCCTTATGGTTTTTCATTACTGTTTTCCCCATATGACACTTAGAAATACATTTGGCATCATCCTATGTAACTTCTAAACAATAGTTTCATTAAAATTAAAAGCTTTATTAAAACAAACACTTATACCAAATAAAATTAAAATAATCACAATAATAAAACAAGAGCAACGAACACAACATCAAAAACTAGTGTCTACATGTTCCAGTCTTTTGCCATTTTCTGTCCTTCACTAATCTCAACTGAAGATCTTATATAGCTGGATCTGTCTTTCTCCCTAACTATTTTTATATCAGGTTGACTTCAGTAGCCCTGATGACACACCATGAAACATGAGTACATCTGTTTTCTCCCCAACTTTTGTTTCCCTCATCTACTCAATTTGTATTCTCTCTCTTCTAGAGCATTGTGAATCTCCTGATAGTACCCTCAAACGATTTCTCTTTCTTATCTTGTACCATATGGAAAACTTCAAACCCAGTATGAAGATTTGCCTTCTCTACTCACTCTTTAGGACTCTAAACCCTTGTTTCCAATCTTAGGTTCTTCCTTAACTTTATCTATCAACCCTTTGTATGATCTTCATCAGCCATCTTGCATTTCTCCCATTAGCTATGTCAAATCTTCCTATGTCCTCAAGCCACTACCTCCCCAACTTTTCCCCATTTCCTCTTTCCTCTTATCACATTACCCTATTTTCTTTTAAAAAATAAAATAGAGTCCGGACTCATTATTACAAACGAAGGTACGTATATATCCGTCTTTGCTTCCTGGCCTCTGTTAAAGTAGAAATTAAATGGAAGTCATTCATCTAAGGTTATATTTTTTATACTTGTCTTAACTGTGGATTAAAAAGCATTTTGTCCCTTTATAGCATCCTCAATCATTTCTTGATGCCCTTCCATTAGCGATTTTAGAGGTTTTAATATACAAAAAGAAAAAAATATATTTTCTTAGCACTGTGCCTTCTATCCTATCATTGCTTCTCTTTCCTTCATTTCACAGTTTCTTAGAATCATCTGTGCTCTCTCTCTCTCTCTCAAACACTCTCTCCAATTTCTGACTTCATTAGTTACTGTATTCATGTAACCTGTCCTGCCATCCTTAAATTTTACTGATATATTTCTCATGGTAGGCAGAGTCTTTTTTTTCCCCCTAAATCTAATAGCCTGATTGTTCGCTACCTCCTTAATACTATGCCATCCATTATTTGCTTGGTTAACATCTTCCATGGTGGTCTTTCTGTGACTCTGATGTAACTTCCTAATTTTTCTTTCATAAAATATACTTTCTCTACATATTATTAAATTTGTTCAGCTCCAGAGTTGTATTCTACATTTCCTATTCTTACTCCACACTCGTAATAGTAATATCTACTCTTGTGCCTTCACATACCATATGCCAATTTGTTTTAGGTCTAAATTTCCCATTTTAACTTCTCTTCTGAAATCCAAATTTATTCAAAAGTTTTCCAGGAATTTCCACTCATTTCTTCTATCATCTCCTCTTATTAACATAAACAAAACTGAACTCACTGTTTTCTTTCAAAATTATTCTCATGGCTCCTGTCCTTTGTTGAATGAAACCATCATACTCTAAGTTTGAGTCCTTGATTATTTTTCATCTTGTATATTCAACCACTACTAGATCTAGGGTTTATTGATTAAAATCGTCAATATCTCATGTATTCAGTTCACTTCCCTTCTTCTTCAGAACCACTAGCTCAATTCAGGACTTTCCATATAGGTTTTCATATTTTCTTTATTATTGGTCATTCTTCCCCTGGTAATCCCCCTGCTTTACAAGTTGTTCTCCACTTTGCTGCTAAAGTTGCCTTTGTAAAAGCAAATCTAATAACATCATACTATGTGTAAAATCCATGGGCACCCTGACTTAGTAAAGTTCCTATCTTTTTTTTTTAATTTTTTTAATGTTTTTATTTATTTTTGAGAGCAGGAGAGACAAAGCATGAGTGAGGGAGGGTCAGAGAGAGAGGGAGACACAGAATGAAGCAGGCTCCAGGCTCTGAACTGTCAGCACAGAGCCCGACGCGGGGCTCGAACTCACAGACTGTGAGATCATGACCTGAGCCGAAGTCGGACGCTTAACCAACTGAGCCACTCAGGTGCCCCTAAAGTTCCTATCTTAAGCATAGCATAAAATACTTTGTGATTTGATTTCTGCTGAATTCTTCAACATTATCTTTAATATTTTTTCCTTAAAATTGATGTTTCATCCATTCAGGATTTGCTTTTTATTTCTAAGGAGGGATAGCCTTTCCAAACATCCTTCCATTATGTATTATAACTATACCTTGAGATTCATTTCCTGTTGCTCTTTCACTCATTTTCTATTACCATTAAGCTAATTTTTTAATGTTTATTTATTTTTGAGAGACAGAGCATGAGCAAGGGAATAGCAGAGAGAGAGAGAGGCAGACACAGAATCTGAAGCAGTCTCCAGGCTCTGAGCCATCAGCACAGAGCCCGACGCGGGGCTTGAACTCACAGACTGTGAGATCATGACCTGAGCCAAAGTCGGCCGCTTAACCAACTGAGCCACCCAAGCGCCCCCATGTAGCTAATCTTTATTCATCCTTCAGGAAGGCCGCCCAGATATTCCTATTTGATTAGTTATCATTCTTCTTTGCTCTACTAACTTTCACTTCGAGCTTTGTAATCATCCAGTTGTAAGTTTCCTGAGTATGTGAACAGTGTCTAATTCATGTGTATATTCCTGGCACTTAGCACAGTGTCTACTGGTACACAATAATCACAGCTAGTTGCTGTTGAATAAGAAGTGAGGAACCTAGTTCTTATGATATAATTTGCTTTCTCCTTTTGAAGAATAGAAGCTTTAGTAACTACTTTCTTTGGAGAAGGTTTTATATTTAGCCATATTAACAAGTTATAAACACAGAAATTCAGAAACTATTAACAAAAGAGGATTTATAAAAAGCCCAACAAGTAGACAATGTTTTCTTTTTTTAATGCTTATTTATTTTTGAGAGAGAGTGAGAGAGACAGAGAGACACAGAGGCAGAGACAAGGAAGGGCAGAGAGAGAGGGAGACAGAGATTCTTTTTTTTAATATATAGAATTTGTTGTCAAATTGGTTTCCATATAATACCCATTGGTCATACCAAGTGCCCTCCTCAATTTCCATCACTCTTTCCCTTCTCTCTCACTCCCCATCCACTCTGTTTGTTCTCAGTATTTAAGAGTCTCATGGTTTGCCTCCCTCCCTCTCTATAACTTTTTTTTCCTCCTTCTTCTCCACAATAGTCTTATGTTAAGTTTCTCAAGATCCACATATGATTGAAAATATATGGTAGCTGTCTTTCTCAGACTGACTTTTTTCACTTAGCATAATACCCTCCAGTTCCATCCACATTGCTGCAAATGGCCAGATTTCATTCTTTATCATGGCCAAGTAGTATTCCTCATCTTATTTTTCCATTCATCAGTTGATGGGCATTTAGGTTCTTTCCATAATTTGGCTCTTGTTGAAAGTGCTGCTGTGAACATTGGGGTACATGTGTCCCTATGCATCAGCACTCTTTTATCCCTTGGGTAAATTCCTAGCAGTGCTATTGCTGGGTCATAGGGTAGCTCTATTTTTAATTTTTTGAGGAACCTCCACACTGTTTTCCAGAGCGGCTGCCCCAGTTTACATTCCTACCAACAGCGCAAGAGGGTTCCCGTTTCTCCACATTCTCACCAGCATCTATAGTCTCCTGATTTGTTAATTTTAGCCAATCTGATTGGCGTGAGGTGGTATCTCAGTGTGGTTTTGATTTTTATTTCCTGATGATGAGTGAAGTTAAGCATCATTTCATATGTCTGTTGGCCATCTGGATTTCTTCTTGGAAAAGTGTCTATTCATGTCTTCTGCCCAATTCTCCACTGGATTATTTGTTTTTTGGGTGTGGAGTTTGGTGAGTTCTTTAAAGATTTTGGATACTAGCCCTTTATCTGATATGTCATTTGCAAATATATTTTCTCATTCTGTTGGTTGCTATTTTTTTTGTTGATTGTTTCCTTTGCAGTACAGAAGATTTTATCTTGATGAGGTCCCAATAGTACATTGTTGCTTTTAATTCCCTTGCCTTTGGAGATGTGTTGACTAAAAAATTGCTGCAGCTGAGGTCAAAAAGGTTGTTTCCTGCTTTCTCCTCCAGAGTTTTGATGTTTGCCTGTCTCATATGCAGGTCCTTCATCCATTTTGAGTTTATTTTTGTGTATGGTGTAAGAATGTATGCCTAACTAATCTTTGCCAAAGCAGGAAAGAGTATCGAATGGAAAACAAAACAAAACAAAACAAAACAAAACAAAACAGTCTCTTTAACAAATGGTGCTGGGAGAACTGGACAGCAACATGGAGAAGAATGGGACAGAGATCCTGAAGTGGACTCTGCACTGACAGCAAAGAGTCCCATTAACCATGAGCAATTATGTCTTGATCCGAAGTTGGAGGCTTAACCAACTGAGCCACCCAGGTGCCCCAATGATGTTTTCTTAAGTAGGTAAATTATTGTAAAGTGACAAACGACATGAAATTTCTCAAAAGAATAAAACTGAATGTAAGAAGTAGGAAACAAGGGAGAATCAAAACTCATTAGTCACCTATGCCTTTTCCTCTCTGTTTTTTTCTGGTGTGAAATCACTACATTAGGTTTAGGCACATAACTTCCCTGAATGTTTGTTAATTCATTAAATTCTCTCATGCGCCCTTCCCTTTCAATGGTAAACTTCATCCAGTACACTGACATGAAACGTTGGCCAGCCTGGACATTTACGAAGATGAGTTAAGACTGTAGAAAACCCTGAAATCCCCATGAGAGCCCATCTTCTCATTTCCGTTAAAGAAACTCTTTGCTCATCAAGATGTAGTAGGGTGCAGACACAGGAAAATCAGTTCCTGCTCAAGATCTGTTAGGGAAGAGAGTCTCTTAAATAGAGCACCATGGTTTGCTAAAGTGAAAGTCCATGTTTTACTTTTGTATCCATACTGTACATATTGTGTGCTCAGCACATTAAATGTTCTCAATCAATGTTTGTATCTTAGTGGAAAAGAATAAAAGTAGAAACTAGTAAGTGCTATAAATTTGTATAATGTGCTGAAAGACTGTAATTCAAGATGTATTCATTCTTTCTAGGGGGGTATAAAAGAATTAAGAAAAGCTATGCTGGAAGGGCTCTTAGTATGTTCGCTTCTCTGTGGAATCTGGATTTTAAGAAAGCTATGTCCCCGTCCCATCTCTCTTTCTCCATATAGGTAAAAACCAAATGTCTTCTCACATAATAAATTATCTTCATTTCAAAAACTGTATGTTAGTAATTTGCTATAAAGTTTTTGTTGTCATAATAAAATAAACAAGTACTGTGTAAATTATTATTGTTGACAAGAAAAATAGAATAGAAAAAATAGCATTAACTCTATTCTTTTTAGCTGTATTCTGTTTTCACATTAGCTGTATTTAAGAAGAGCAAGCAAAAGATAAATTAAGTAAATTCCTGGAAGTCACAAAGCTACCAGGTGTAGAGTTTGGATTCATAACTAAATTTGACTGACTCCAAAGGCCATACTCTAGGTTTTATTCTGGAATTTAAGCCTATAAGTCCTTGTGTGTGATTATGTCAGTGAGTTCTCAGGTCATTTAAATGAGCACAGGGTCATCTATCTGAGATTTGAATACTTGAGACTAGCCTTTAAGTTCTTGTAAGTTTTTCAACAAATGGTGCCAGAATGGTTGGATGTTAATAGATCAGGAAACTAAAATGAAGCTCAAGGTCTTCATTACTTTATACCAAAATTACCTCAGAATTTATCATAGACCTAACTAATGTCTAAAAGAAAACATAGGAGAAAATCTGCATGATCTTAGATTAGGCAAAATTTTTGTATTTGATACCAAAAGCACATTCCTAGTACTAGGACACCTAGCACATCTCATAGTAGGAAATATAGTAAAGTATACCTTATTAAAATTTAAAATTTAAACTTCTGCTTTGTGAAAGAGACTGTTAAAGGATGAAGAGATTATTCATGATATGGGTGAAAGTATTTGCAAATATTTCTTACATAGGACTTGTCTTAAGAATATATAAAGAACTCTCAACACTCAATAATAATAGAGCAAACTACCTTCCAAAAATGGGCAGAAAGATTAATCAGACACCTCTTTCAAAAAGATATATGAAAAATGAATAAACATATGGAAAGATGTTCAACAAATTTAATCATATAAATGCAAATCAAATCAGTAATGTAGTGCCACTACATATCTTTTAAAATATCTACAGTTAAAAGCAAACAATGAGAAATGACAACAGCAAATGCTGGTAAGGATACAGAGATACTGGAACTCTCATATGTTGCTGGTAGAAATGCAAAATGGCCCAGCTACTTTGGAAGATAGTTTGGCAGTTTCTTATCAATCTAAAGATACATCTACCACATGACCCAGAAGTTCCACTCCTATCTGTCTACCTAAGAGAAGTATAAACTTTCATTCAACGAATATAACCTGTCCATGAATATTTATGGCAGCTTACTCCAAAATTGCCCCAAAGTGTAAATAACCCACATATACTTCTCACCATGGAATAGGTAAATAAATCTGTGGTACATATACACAATGGAATTCTCCTCAACAATAAAATGGACAGACTGTTATATATAATAACATTGATGGGTCATAAACACATTTTTGGTAAGCAAAAGAAGTAAAATATCAAGGACTTCAAATTAATAATTCCATTCATGTGACACTATTAAAGAAGCAAAAGTTTAAGAAGGAAAGCGAATCAGTAGTTGCCAGTAGCTAGGAGGAGATGTTTTATAAAAGTGTACAGAGAGGACATTCTGGAGATGTTAAACTGTTCTATGTGGAACAGTAGTGGTGGACTCTGTCCATGTATCAAACCCATATTCCTGTACACCACAAAAATTCAAATTTCTGTTTGTAAAATAAAAAGAATATGAGGTAAAGATGAAATGCAGACTGTGACAGATGACTCTAACTGTATGAAAAATGAATCATACAACAACACTGAATGAGATGGAGAAGAAGGGGCTAACCTAAGTAACTTTAGAAAAATGGTTTTGACTAAATATTCTAAGGCTAAATATATTTTTTAAAAACCCACATATAAACACTACACTATAGTTGATGAATTTGTTTCTCAAAGGTGTGTAGTTTGGAAATTGTGAAACTAATTTACAGGTATAGTAGAGGTGAACAAATTAACAGATATTTTGGAGATAATGAGAACTAGGATTCTCTCTGTTGGTTAAAGAAGCTGCAAAAAAGGAAATGGAATGACTAGACTGCTGAATTTGTGTTGGCAGTATTAAAATGGATTCATATTTTTATGAAATTATATGCAGATAAGCAAAGAAAGAAATATATGTGTGTGTATCCATGAGTTTGTATACATGCATTTATATCCTAGCCCTCCACAATAACAGATACTAGAAGTGTCATTGCAGTAGCAAGGAGCAAACCTAGTACCCAGATCTTGAATTCTAAATACTATCTCTCATTGAAAGAAATCAGAACTCCTTAGAAGTTTGGTCATTTTTAGGGTTAGAGCAGATGAAATGCAAGATAGGCCAGTTCAGAGAAAATGCAAAATGTGGATGGCATAACTTATGATTCCAGAAAGTAAAGCAGTGGAAAAATATTTTTATTACATGCTTATATGTTATATATTTACACGTAAATATATATGATGCATGCATATCAAAAGGACTCAGGAACCAACATGAAAGAGCAATTCTAGACTAAAGTAGGAACAACTTGATCAGTAAATAAATAATCATAAATTTGGATTATAACCAAAAAAATAATTATATCCAAAATGATATAAATCAGTACATACATGAATAAATAGGAAAGTCACAACTCTTTCTTACAGAAGAACTCCAGTTTGTAACTGTAGAATGAATAAGGAAAAGAGAAAATCACCATTATGATAACTTATTAGAAATTATTACAGGAAAAACTCTCTCATAGATTCTAAGATGAGTGCGTAAAAATTCACATGGAAACTGTTGATTTACAATGTCTTACATTCTCTTCCCTAAATAGTTCATAACTACAAAGGAAAGGAAAATAGTCTACAGGGAAGAATCTTAGCAGAGACCACCTAGCAGATAGCCATGGGTTCAAAGTTAATTTTACCAGATCTCTATCAGCATTATATACAATATACTACATTATATACAATATCATGCATTGTACCCAAATTAAGGCACATTCTAAAAATGTATTGACCAGTGTTCTTTCATAGAGTCATGGTCATGAAAGACAATGATAGATTGAGGAAATGACACAAATTAGAGGAGACTGTGGCCACTAAATACAATGTAGTACCCTGGACTGGATCCTGTAACAACATCAACAAGAAAATGCAGTACATTAATGGACAGATGGTGAAATCCAAATAATTTCTCTACTTTCCCGAATACTATTTTACCAAGTTTATTTTCTTAGTTTTGATAAATATGTAGTTATATAAGATGAGGAAGCTAGGGGAAGGTTGTAGGAGAATATTTTGTTCTATTTTTGCAACTCTGTATTAAAACTAAAATTATCTCAAAAATTAAAAAAAATCTCAAAACTCTAAAGTACCCACTGCCCCTTGTCTTTCTACCCTCCTGTATTCACTGAGACTCTTCACATTCTTCTATGCAATTGATTACCTTTGTAGTGTATATTTATCTTTCAGTGGTACCTTGGTTTGAAATCATTTGTTTACACCACCTCTGTGAGTCTGGTGGGTAAAATTACCATTAACAGTGATTTTCCTTAAGGCGATGATGACTGAATTATTGACTCTCACATTTTTTTATATATCTTCACGTTGATGTTTTTCTGCTTACCTATTAATTAGAAGTCTAATTATAGTATCATCTAACTTGTAAGCTAAAGTGTTTTATAACACATGATTTCATTATGAATCTTTTCCTAATAATTATTATGCTAGATGAATATATTCCCTTCCCTTCCTCAAGAAAGCAATGACCCTAACCCTAAGTATGTAGCTCAGTTAAAATAATATTTGTTTGATAACATGGAACTATGGGTAGAATCTGCAACTATAATTTTTTCAACTTTCTGTTGTTCTGTTAGAGAAAGATGCATCTTTGGAGTATGTAAGTTTCAAGTCATACCACACCTGGTCAAGCCAACAACAACTGTAAATTTTATAGCAACCCAGTGCTTCCTAACATACTTTATTCTGGCTTTCTGAAGGTATATCTTTCAGTTTCTTGATTATCCACGGGTGGCAGGTGGGAGCTTCACAGCTGTTTGATTCAGTGGCTGATATGTCTATTCTTTGAGAACACAATTGGCAGCTTGGCAGTCAGCATTCTTAAATGATCAGTGGAGCTCAAACAAGATCCCGTGTTTTATGCAGCTCTTTCGTGAAGACTTCAATACGTATGCCAGCTGAAAAATATCATATATAATGAGTCCTCAACTTTAAATCTAGTGAAGTCTAATTGCCTCTCTTTGGAATAGTGTTGCCGCTGACTACAACAGCACTTTTGTGGTACCTTACATAAGCTGAATGAATTTGAATTAGACTATCTTAATCACATTGAGAAACTAGAGTGAAGGACATTTATATTCTTCTAGCAGACATATTACTTGCTGTTCAAACTTGAATGCCTGTTCCTTTTAAGGGGTTGCCTCTTTTTCTCTTTGGCAAAACCACAATTTCTGACAGCATCCTAGCGTCTCTAGCTATGACAGCTCTTGCGTGAAGATTGACACAGTGTCTGAACAATTCAGAATTGCTTGTAAGTAATTGCGTGTGTAGTGCCAGCATTGTAGCATATACACTGGTGTTAAAATTCAGCCTTTCTAGGCACTCGGCAGCACTCTCCTGTCATGTCTGTCTTCTGATACAATAGCAAGAGAATAGTTCCTTTTGTGGTGGAAAGAAGGTATGAGGGAGGCAGTAAAATAAAATGGAAAAAGACATGCCTTAGGAATAAGAACACAGGTTTTAGTTTATAGTTCCCTAATACTTAGCTTTATATCTGTGGGGAAGGCATCTTAATGTTCTCAATCTCAATTTATTTCCTTATAAAATGCTAATAATAGTAGCTGTCTTCTTTTCCTCATAGGGTTGTGACATTAATGAATTTGGAGGAGTTGCTGTGTAAAATGCAAAATTCCAAACCTATTTGTTTCTTTTTTTTTCATTGATATGACTCTGCCTTCTAGTTCTCATATTTGGTAATTACACCAATGGTTCGTGAATGTCCAAAGTTTCTGAGGCAGTAATACCAGGTGGCAATCAAATAAACTTACTCTCATTTATTCCTGAAATTAAGTTTATGCAAGACTCCTAGTGAATGTAAGAAACTGAAGTTTTATATCATTTAGAGAGGGATTTACTCTATTTTTTTTTAATAAAAAGGCTAGAGAGTCAATTTGAATATTAAGCTTAACGTTGCCTTGCAGTGAGACTCATTTTGAGATGTTGTTTATATGTAGATAGTAGAGAGATGAACTTCTACATGTTTTAGCATTTATACTTGTTTTAGCAATAGTCTCTTGTTTTGGATACAGACCATTTCAATGAGACTTCCCTTGTGTATCTTTTCTAAAATGACAATCCTTTTCATCACCCGCGACACTTATATTTCCCTTCCTGGCTTTATTTTCTTCCCTAACACCTATAATTATCTCACTTACTGTATATTGTATTCATTTATCTTCCTTAATGTTGGTTGGCCTATTAAAGTGTAAATTCCAGGAGGTAAGATAGTTTGGTCTATCTTCTTTACTGTTATATCTTCAGCATTTGCAATGGTGCCTCACATAGTAGTCTCTCAAAAATATTTTTTCAATAAATGATAAAGTAAAAAATATTTTAAATATATTTTTATATCTTCACATTTCTCCCCTGACTAAACATGTCAAATATTATTAGATGATATTAGGAATCTTAATTAAAAAAATTGAAATTATACTTTTGGTTTCACTTAATATTTTTATAAAAAGTATTAATATATTATCTTTGAGAATGAAATCGCTTTGGATGTTTTATTAATTTACAATGTTATACATCTTTAATTTTATAAATTTTTGCTACACATAGAATAGTTAGTAGAAGTGAAGGTCACAATGAACTGTTCTGGATTTATCCATTTATTTCATTAACCTTTCCAAACCTTCTCAGGAAGAAAGCCTTCTTTGTACTACTCCTGTGTCCCAGTGAACTCATACACTTCTCAGCCACTAACCAAGCCATTCATTTAATTATATATACCATCACACATTGGTCAGATCAAAATGGGAGTGCTGGTCACAGTAGTGGTCATCATAGTTTAAAGACAAAGTCAACATTTTGAAGGAAAACAGAGATGGTCAATTATTAAGTTTTTCAAAGCATAACAAATAAACAAAAAAACCCCAAACTATTGCACTGTCTAATGTAATGGTGAGAATACATATACTGAATCTTTGACCATCTGCTATATACTTAGAAGGAATGCTATTTATGTTTTAGAAAGAATGCCTTAGAGGAAGTGTTAACTGCATTACTTTTAAATACCCTTCTATGTCTAAAATTCTATGATTTTATTACTCTGTTATGTTCTCTAAAATATAGCCAAATTGATCTTTTACAAATCAAATGCATTCTTAGCTAAAGGAATACAATCAACAGTGTTAAGATACATATAATTTAAGTCTGAAATGATTTCATGAATGAATACTTAGATTATAAGAGCATTTTAATACTAATTTTTAAAAATACTTGTATATATTATAATAGTCTTGTTTGTGTGATATGTGTTGGTGTGTGTATGCATACTATTTATTTTTGGCCTGCTTTGTGTAATGGAATAATTGAATCGAGAGATATTCTCTCTTTTCTAGATATTTTCATGACTTTGCAAAAAAAAAAATTGGAGTTGGTGGGACCCCCCCCAGTGTTTTTTACAGTTTATTAATTTATTTTTTTGAGAGACAGAGTACAAGCAGAGGAGGGACAGAGAGAAGTAGAGACAGAATCCCAAGCAAATCTGCACCATCAGCACAAAGTCCGATGCAGGGCTTGAACTCATGAACTGTGAGATCATAACCTGAGCTGAGATCAAGAATTGGATGTTTCACTGACCAAGCTACCCAGGCACTCCAAGGCAGGGCCTTTGAGAACATCAAGTATTTGGGTAAAAATCATGCCTTAATGAGTTAACTTTTACTACTTTTCTGCGTACTTAAGATTGGATACCACAGAACCTTAAATTTGCAAATAGCTAAAGTAATTATAATAAAGTAATTATGCAGTGCTTGGGTTTTATGTATATTTCTTTTTTATTTATGTATATTGGTTAGGTCTGTACTTCTCAAATGTATATATTATCATTTCCTGTCATATCTTGATAATTCGCATATTTATAATTTATTTTATACAGTTTTAATTCTGCTTAATTTTCTGGTAATTGGATGAATGTTTTCCTTGTTTTAATTTTTAAATAGATTTCAATTAATTTGATAATATTTATTTGAAGATAACTCTCCTTGGTAATTTGAACTCCAACATGTGATGATTTTTTTTTCCTAGGTGGTGTTTAATTTTATAATTTTGTACTGATTATTCATCAAAATTAACCTCAGGTTCCCTCTCAGAAGTTCTTCTATAGTAATGGTCCTGAACTCTGAACATTAGAATCTAATGGGGAACTTTCAAAACAGTGATCTTAAAACCCTATGTTGCACATATTAGATTTCTCATGAAATGCAGGCGTGGACAAAGATAACTTTTTGCTTTTAACTCTCTGGGTGATTCTAATGTTCTTCCAGGAGTAACAAGTATTAGTCTTCACCTTCTGTGATGACTTTGTCAACAAATTTTTAGAGGATCTCTCTTTTATAATTCCTACATATTGAAATATGTCCAATAATTAAAGTCCCAGTCCATTCTCATATACCCTGATCTGTGTTGTTTCCAAATAGGAAAGCATCAACATCTTATCTCACTGGGGGGAGAATAAACAATATATTCTCTAAGGTAACTTGGTTTTTCTTTTAAGTTTTCAAGATTGTTTCCTTGTGTGCTCTCATGTAATTTTCGGGATTGTTAACAAGGGATAGGAACTGGAAGGTTATTTAACTCTGCTAGGTATGGGTGATTAGGTAGATCAGACCTTTTGTTTTAATTTTTAAAGTTTTAAGCAGTAGTTTTATTCATTTGTATGTATTTTATATTTTATAGTGAAAATGTTTAAAATATGACTTGGCAGATCTTTAAAATATCAGAAGACAAATATAAAAATTACACGATGGAGGTGATATTAGAAAAAGCTAAAAGTGTTCACTACTGCTAAAAATACACTTAGAAATATGAAGTATTGGTGGTGGCTCAGTCGGTTAAGTGTCTGACTTCGGCTCAGTCATGATCTCTCAGTCTATGAATTTGAACCCGACGTCCAGCTCTGTGCTGACAGCTCAGAGCCTGGAGCCTGCTTTGTATTCCGTGTCTCTGTCTCTCTGTGGCCCTCACCTGCTCTCTCTCTCTCTAAAAATTAATAAACATTAAAACATTTAAAAAAAGGATATATGTAGTATAGGTAAAAGTCAAGTGAAGGGAAAATGACTTCTAAAAGATTCGAAGAAAATTATAAGAATGACAAAGAGATCCAACATAAGTCAAGTTAGTGACCTGAAACAACATTGAATAGTAAGCAGAAATTATAGAAAAAATAGGAAACCACCACCACCGCCACCACCACCACCACCACCGCCACCAACAACAACAACAAAACCAATGTACAGATTGAAGTGGCATGCCATTTACTCCAG
Organism: Paguma larvata; assembly: GCA_030068075.1. Taxonomy (NCBI): domain Eukaryota; kingdom Metazoa; phylum Chordata; class Mammalia; order Carnivora; family Viverridae; genus Paguma; species Paguma larvata. The sequence goes on from CM057832.1 coordinate 55,911,292, forward strand.
AAAAAAATAATATGGAAAATTCAACAAATTATTATGCCTAAATAACAACTCTATGCACATTCGACCTCCCTCCCAAATTATTTTTTTCTTTCAGGTTTTTATTTAAATTCCAGTTTGTTGACATACAGTGTAACATTAGTTTCAGGTATAGATTTTAGTGATTCATCACTTACATATATAACACCAGTGCTCATCGCAACAAATGTCCTCCTTAAATACCCATCACCTCTCTAACCTATCCCTCTCTTAGCTCCCCTCCAATAACCCTCAGTTTGTTCCCTGTAGTTAAGAGTCTGTTTCCTAATTTACCTTTCTCTTTTATCCCCTTGTGTTCACCTGTTTTGTTTTATCAAATTCCACATATGAGTGTAATCATATGGTATTTATCTTTCTCTGACTTATTTCACTTAGCATGGTACTCTCTAGCGCCATTCACATCATTGCAAATGGCAAGATTTTATTCTGTCTTGTGGCTGAGTAATATTCCAATGTGTGTGTGTGTGTGTGTGTGTGTGTGTACACATTTAATGTGGTATGTAAAATATATACCACATTTTTATATTTATATTTATTTATATTAATATTTATATATTTATAAACTACATCTTCTTATCCATTCATCAGTTGATGGATATTTGGTCTATTTCCATAATTTGGCTATTGTTGATAATGCTGCTATAGACATTAGGGTGCATATATCCCTTCAAAGCAGTATTTTTGTGTTTTGGAGAAGTAATTAGAAGTGCAATTGCTGGATCATAGGGAAATTCTAATTTTTACCTCTTGAGGAACCTTCATACTGGTCTCCAGAGTGACTGCACCAGTTTGCATTCCCACCAACAATATAAGAGGGTTCTCGTTTCTCCCCAACTTTGTCAACACCTGTTGTTTCCTGTGTTGCTAATTTTAGCCAACCTGATTGGTGTGAGGTGATATCTCATTGTAGTTTTGATTTGTATTCCCTGAAGATGAGTGATGGATCAGACTTGTTCATATGAGAATTCTGATTGTTCATGAATCCTCTGGAATTTTAAATTTGTATACACTTTTATATGTATTTTTTTTAACCTGGGGAAAGGAACTATACATTTTATTAAGTTTTGAATGAAGTCTGTGACCTTCAAAGGAGTGAACAATCTTGGGGCTAAGTGATCTTTGAAATACATTTCATTCTAGAAAGTTAGTTTTCTAACTCCCAGAACGCTTTCAAGGATCAAAAGAGAAAATGTGTCTGAAAGAAAGTATAAACTATAAATACTACACAAGTATATCGTGAAAACCATAATTTCATATGGGATAAATTTGTTATTAGAAATGTATGTATTTGGCGATTTAAAATAGAGATTAGTTCAGTCTTGGGGGGATAAAAAGGTTGTGATATTGAAAAGAGCAGATTTGCTTAAGGGAAGCAGGAAGATGAGTGTCATGAGCAATACTTTAAGCTAATGATGAGAATATTCATTTGTCCGCAGAAAGGTCTACTGCTAAATGAAGGTTGCAGAAGTTTTAAAGTAACAGTTTATTCTTATAAGATACACCTAAAACATGTTAGATGGCTATTTTTAAAAAAGACCGCCCTATGTCATGTGAGAGAACATAATTCAAAATATTCTTCAGTAATGGAAAATAAGGACAAGGTAAGTAAAGTAAAACATGGTGATCTTAAATAAAGAAATGAGAAGCCTTCAAGCATATTTGACAATTAGACCTAAAATTGAATTAATAATTGGCTTTATATTGCACCTTGAATCACAGTGGCTGATACATGAGCTTAGAACAGTTTATATCTATTTAGCAATTATAGAACGGTCATATAAATTTGGTCAATTGTATGCATTTTAAAACTGATTTTCAAATGTTATACATTATTCCAGACAAGAGGTCCATAAAATTAATAATCAAGACAATTTTCAGAAAACATAAAAAAAATGTATCTTAACTTGGCTAACATTTTTTATAGTAACAGATTTTTAAAAGATTTTGTGCAAATCCAATGATAATTGGAGACAGGCTGAGTATAAAATCTTTGGTTGTCCCTAATGATCATAAATTAGTGGGTTTAGTCAGGGACTTCTCATTATAAAATCTCAAGTTTCATTTATATGATGAAGAGTAAGACTTAACCACTGGGTAACTGTTGCTTCATTGAAATGCTTTGAGTTGGGTGAATATTCTTTGATAATAGTTTTTAATATTAACTGAGATATGTAGTTGACCTGCCTTTTGTTAGGAGAAAGTAGGTCAGAAAAGATTTGTTTTATATATATACGTATGAATATATATATATATATATATATATATATATGTTTTGTATATAATATATGATATATATTAGATTTATATATAATGTATATTTAATACATATATGTTATTATTGTGTATATTCTATCTTAATTGTTGTATTTAATAGATAAAACTGTTGTTTCTCCCGACATTTTTCCTTTCGTCTCAAGCTATAAAATATCTATAATAGTCAACATGTTTAAAAATTTGGTTCATTCAGGGGCGCCTGGGTGGCTCAGTCGGTTGAGCGTCCGACTTCGGCTCAGGTCATGATCTCGCGGTCTGTGAGTTCGAGCCCCGCGTCGGGCTCTGTGCTGACGGCTCAGAGCCTGGAGCCTGCTTCACATTCTGTGTCTCCTTCTCTCTCTGCCCCTCCCCCGCTCATGCTCTGTCTCTCTTTGTCTCAAAAATAAATAAACATTAAAAAAAATAAAAAATAAAAATTTGGTTCATTCAATAATACATATACATAAAAAGTAACCTTTATTTTCTTTTTGTTTATGGATTTGAGAAGATATTTGAAATGAAAATGAAGGATGATGTGACTGTTTGGTTTCAGGGTAGCTTTCCTTTGATATCGTAGAACAAATTGGTATTAAGCAAATGAAAGAATTATTATTAAGACCTATAAGGCTAATGTTGTATTATTAGGGTGCGAAGATATAATGACTGTGTTTCACATTGCTTAGTATCAGTTACATTTGTATTTGAAAGTTTTCTCACATGTCCTTGCTTTATTTTGTTCACCTGCTAAACCATTATGAGGAAGTAATAACTTTATCTTAATGTAATAAGCCACTTTTCTATTAAAAACTAAACATTAGAATCTGAGGTGACATGTTAGGTACCTAAGAAAATCTTGTCTTGGTACTCATTGCAAACATTATGCCTAAAGGGAGTTAAACCAAATCCATGGAACAGCTGAATGTTAATTGTAATATTGCTCTGCAGCTCATTTGGTTCAAATGGATTATGAATTATGCATTAAGCAAGCAACATACTAGCAATATTTCTGTTAACTGAGATCATGACCCTTCTTTTAGCTAATCTTTTAATGTGAAGCTAATAATAAAAAGTCTAGTTATTAACTAACAGAGTAGGTAAGCAACCCAGTGCGTGGTACATAATGATTCCCACAACACATTTTTAAAAATATTTTCTACTATTGATACTGTTTTTGTTTTTAATGGCCAGTTATAGGAATGTGGATATTTTTATAAACAGTAAATGTCAATTTAGGATAAATGGAAAATAGCGTTAATAGAGGAAATTATTTGTTTGGTATACATCTTTCTTTTTTCCCCTAAGTGTATATTTCATAATTGATATACATACATGCATATTCATATTCTATTTTTCCCTAAACGTAATAATTTTATATCCTCAACAATGAAATTGGTTAAAAATTGGAAATTAATTCAGTATATTCACTATTATATTCATAATAAAAATAAAATGAATAATCTTCACACTCTAAAATATTAATGAATATTCTATAAACCCACTGAAATCAATTAGTATTAAAATATCCAAACAAAAATATACTTGAACTACATTTATATTTGTCAAAGAAAATGGGTGACTAAACTCACTCTTTGTTCATTATATTAAAGTTTCCTGAGCACACACTGTGTGTCAACCAATGTATCAGAGGCTGAGAGTACAATGTTAGAATATGTAAGCTCGCCCTTGATTGTGGACTTTGCAGTCTAGTATAGGTATGTGGCAAATATACAGGCAATAACACAGATATTTAAGTTTGTAATGCTTCTCATGCCAAGTACTCTCTGCTAAATAATGTTAACACATTTTTTTCTGCTTTATTCTCTAAAAGAAGGGTCATCTATCTTTGACTAATGTCTCAAAAATGCAACAGATTGCAAATAGCATAATGCATATTTAGAAAATTTTCTCTCTATATACGTAAATATATTTTTGTCCTGACTGAAATAACTTGACTTGGCTTTGCAGAAGACAGACAGTTAGTGGGTAGTGACCCAGTGCCCACCTTTAATTCTAAGATGCTCTTGCTGGTTCCTGATGACTCTTCTCCATTTCCCTCCTTACCCTCCTTGTGATTATATAGAAATAAGAAACTGGGATATAAGTATAAAAGAAGCTTTTCCTACTAAAAGTATTATAAATTATTTTTCTTATGAAAATCTGTTCCAGTTTCAAAAAATATTTTATTATCTCATTATAGTCAGGTTAAAAAGGTTACTAATGAGAGATAATTGTACTTTAATTTTCTTACAAAAAAACAAGACAGACATGAATATGGCAAAAACAATATTAATGTACACGTTTCTCATACACGTAAAATTTTGTTCACATTTTACAAATTATTTGTACTGAAGAAGAACGAAAGAACACTGGCGTTATTCTTTTTTTTAAGTCAGACGTTTTGTGATTATGCAGGAATGAATTCCGATAATAATATTTGATGACCAAATATGCATGCTAACAATATGTCAAATGCGTCTACTAGAATTTTTATAATGTAACATTATGTGCCATAATTTGTCTAACCTAGTATCTTTTAAAAATTTTACCCTTCTAATACAAATTATCTGAAACTGACATTAATTATGCTTTTATTAAAATAATCATAGAAAATTTGTAAAATTTTTAAATTAAATGTCTTACATTTTTATTATAATTTAAAAATATTTCAAAGTTGTACAGTTACCTGTGTTTAATGGCCATGTATTAGACTGGAAAAAAAAATCCCTAAACTGGGAGAAAAGATCTGGAATCTGCCTTTAAGTATAGCTGGAAAACAAAACAAAGATCTAATGATACTGGAAGTTCAGCCTTCCTAATCAAGTCATCTAGCCTCTTTACACCTTACTTTTCTGAGAGGTTAAGTGGGAATACTAGCCTCTATGTATGCTTCAACAGAATGGTATAAGGGCAAATGCTATTAAATATTTAAAAATGTATTAGAGGGGCACCTGGGTGGCTCAATCGGTTGAGTGTCCGACTTCGGCTCAGATCATGATTTCACAGTCTGTGGTTTCAAGCCCCACATCAGGCTCTGTGATGACAGCTCAGATTCTGGAGCCTGCTTTGGATTCTATGTGTCCCTCTCTCTCTCTGCCCCTTCCTCACTCATGCTTTGTCTCTCCTGCTCTCAAAAACAAATAAATCATAAAAAAATTTTTTAATGTATTACAAATTTAATTCTATGCATAGATTGGTTATCTGAACTAGTTGATAGTAATTAGAATAAAGTGTTCCTGTTATGGTCTTTTATACCATTTATCATAATAATGGCCATATTTTTTCTTTTAAAATAAATTCACGTAATCACAAAATTTGATTATATGTTTATGATAAGTGTTTTGACTAGAAAAAAAGAAAAAAATTAAACTTCACCCTGATTTACTTTTTAACTATCTTTAGGGGATACTGCTTATAAAAATGTAAAAAGAATGTATAATCTGGGCTTAAATTGAACTGATTATGTAAATATATTGAAAATGAGTTGGAGGTATAAATCACAGATGTCGACTTGATGGAAAGTTTGTTATGAGCAAAATCTGCGCCCAAATCCCAACGTGTTAATTACAAGAAAGCATCTGGTATACAAATTTATGCTAAGCTAAGAAACATTCAGATTAATGTTGAATACAGTATGTCAAATAGATATGGTACCATCTACTTTTACTTGCTGAATGATTTAAGCCATAATTGTTGGATCAGTGTACATCATGGAAACAGACCTATTATTAAGTACAATTAATACTATTGATAGGTAAAAGAAGTGTATTTTTGTGTATGTTGCACACTCTAAAAATATGCATAAAAAGTTGAGAGTCTAGGAGGAAAAAGTTTATTACGCATGGATCATTACACTCTGGGGAAAAAAAGGAAAAAATAAACATATATATATATATGTTGAGAGAGAGAGAGAATGTGCCCAAGAAAATGGGGGAGAGGTAAAGGGAGAGGGAGAGAGAATCCCAAGCAGATTCCATGCCCAAAGAGGAGCTAAATAATGGGCTTGGCATGGAGCTCAAGTTGGGACTTAACATCAGGTTCCACATGGGGCTGGATGTCAGAATTGTGCAATTATGACCTGAGCTGAAGTCAAGAATCAGCCACTTAATGACTTAGCCACCCTGGCGCCCCTGAAGAAAACATATTTTTAACTTTAAAAATAAAATGCAAATGTAAATGCAAAGATAGGAGGGGCTAAAGAACATAATAATATAGAGGCCCATGGGTGGCTTAGTTGGTTAATCTCCCAGTTCTTGATTTCAATTTAGATCTGATCTCATGGTTGATTAGTTTATGAAATTGAGCTCTGTGCTTGGCTCTGCACTGACAGCATGAAGCCTGCTTGGGATTCTCTATTTCCTCTCTCTGCACCTCACCTGTACTCATGTTCTCTCTCTCTCTCTCTCTCTCTCTCTCTCTCTCTCTCTCAAAATAAATAAATAAACTTAAATACAAAGATAGGGGAGATTGAGGACATGTAATTTTAGCTAAGCACAGTCCTCATCAACTGATCACATATTATTAAAAGAAGCCCTGTGAATCTTGTGCTGTCTTCATCAGGAGTCCTACTTTCCCTCTGAAGGTAAGCCTCAATGTCTGTGTTTATAGAGCCTGAAATTTTTTGTCCCTCTATTTATAAATCATTTATATGGCCATGTCATTACTCACCCGACTTTACATAATTTTAGCCATATTGATGGTATCTTGAGTTGGTCATGGAGACTTGCAAGAAAAAAGACATAGAATCCATACCGAAAATTTCCACATTAACATTTACTTCCTAATTATTCGCAAATGCTGTTAAAATTAAAAATGACTTTGTAAAATACAGCAAGGTTCATGTCTTTAGAGATCTATTTCTTATGTCTTAATTGATATAAAAATCCAAGATAATTAGAAATGTGTGCATTCTTCAATGAAAGAAAGGAGGCATGGTCTATTAATTTTGTAAAGTCAAAGCCAATTGTTATTATATGCTGTAACCCCACTGCAAACATGAATCTTCTCAGTACATCACTTTTGAGAATTATTCATGACTACTTGTCTTTATGCAGTCATTTATCAATTATTTATTGAACACAATATATGCTAGGTATGTTTATAGCTATTGGGTATGTAAGAGTGAACAAGATAATAAGGCTCCTTGCATTCAGGAAGCTTACAATCTAGTGGGGAAACGAGGCAGTAATACATTTTTTTTTAAGTCGGTGAATATAAAGTTAATGGTATGTTCTACACAGAGGATTAACACAAGGAAATGTGTGAGTGTTCCTAGGTATGACACACTACTTACAATCTACTTCTTCCAGGATTTACCGTAGGATCAGTTGTGAAATGTTAATAATTGAAAAACAGAAATTAAAAAGAAAAATATGCTAAATGACAGATGATGCATAAACAAAAGTTCCCTGGGAGAGCAAACAATATGCAAGAATGTCTCTGCATGAAATATATGAAGAACTGTTCAGTAGTGATTTTTGCATGGACAAAAACTAGAGTGTCAGATATAAGGACATGAGGGAAACCATAATCTGTATAAGCACATCATAGAGAAAAATTGAAAAGTAAATTGGGGTCACTGAAGAATGATTTGAATCTCATTCAAAAAAGTCTAAGGAGTGTCAAAATGCTTTAGGCAGATTAATCCAGTGATTTTATACAAGACCGATTTGACATGAGAAGGAAAGAGATGCCTATATAAGCAGGGAGCTCATTGAAATATTAATGAATAATTCAAACACAATATAATAATAACTTACATTAGGATAACGATAGTGATTGTTTTTATGAAAAAATAATATTTATAGTTTTTAAATTTTATTGTGGGTCTATGCATATTGGTTGTCAAGTATTTAAATAATCACTGCTCTAAAATAAAATTTTTAAATGCCATCACATACAGCATTTATAATATGATATAATGGGTATCCATAGTTTCCAAATAGTAACTTTTCCTATTCACTATTTAAATTATCTGGAGAGGAGGAGACTGATGTAAAAATTATATATATACTGTAACTAAATAATTAGGTCCCACTTAAATGTACATCTCTACTAAAAGTAACATCTATCAGATCATGTAGATCTAATCCATATATATTTATGTAGATAACAATATCTGAAATATGTATAAGAAATAATATAGAACCTGCAAAATTGCATATTTTGAAATAGTTAATGGTGGCAGTGTGGGAACTGTTGATAAAGTGATACTATAAGTGAAGTTAAGCATATCGACATAGGAGAACTGCTTTATTCAAACCAAAACTATTAACAATTGAGGATCTGGCCAAGTTAAGTGAACATTTGATGAAGAAATGATAGGGTGGCACCTTGGCGACTTAGTCAGTTAAGCATCCGACTTTGGCTTAGGTCTTGATATCAGGTTTCATGGGTTTGAGACTCAAGTCAGGCTCTGTGCTGACAGCTCAGTGCCTGGATCCTACTTCAGATTTTGTGTCTTCCTCTCTCTTTGTCCCTCCCGAATTGCACTCTGTATCTCTCAAAAGTGAATAAACATTAAAAAAAATTAGAAAGAGAATAATAGGAAAATGCATTGACCTGCCCTGAAAATGGAATAATTTGAATATCAAATATGTTTTTAAAAAACCCTTAAAAAACAAAGAATCTTTAGAAAATTTCTTGTAAAAATGATTGTGTTGCAAAAATCAAATATAATAATTTTAAGGATACTATCACATATGTTTATTAGAAAATTTGTGGCAAAAATCACCAGTTAATACATGCGAGGTTGTGGATTTATCATTACTGTAATGAAATCCTGTTGCTGATTGGATAAACAGATTTCCTTTTTGAATTAAAGGCCCTTTTAGCATTTTTATGATGTTACCTTATTTTTTTTCTAATTCAAGTAGTTACATTTGTTTATTCAGTTTTTGCTCATCTCTGCCAGTAGAATTTAAGTTTCCTGAGGGCAAGAACTTTTTTAGTTTTAACGATAGCTCTATCCTTCATGTCTAAAAGTATGCCTGCTTATGGTATGCACTCAATAAATATTTAATGAAACGTGTTGAAATTAACACACATCATCAATGAAATATGTGAATACATATTTGAGAGAAATATAAAGCAGTCAGCTGTGTAAAATGCTATTGGAAAATGAAATACAAAGACACTAAAAATATGCCATTGATTTTGTTTGCATGGGGATAGGGACACCATTAGAGCTGAAAAGGGAATGTCCAAGGATTAATGGAGGAGGGAGAATTGGTTCTGGAGTTGGTTCCAGGTTAAAGATGAATGGAAAGGAGGAAATGGGTGCACATATGCAGGTTTCTTTCTATAGAATTTAAGCTATGAATGGAAATAGAAATACTGGTCACATGTTGCAATATTTTTGTTGTTGTAGATGACATTTCATTTGCTTTTGCTTTCTTCCTTGTTGCAGTTGTCTTTCAAATTTGATTATACTGTATTCTGCCTTAAAATGTTTAGAAGTTTTCGTAATCATATTTGTTAATATTCTTGTTTTATATTTTCGACTTCATATCATTCTTTGCAAAAATTTCCATCATAAAGATTATAAAATGTTTTATTTTAATGTTGCCTGTTTTATGTTTTATGTTTAATGTTAACATAAAATATTTCTTTTAATGTAATGCCTTTGTTTTTGCATTTATAGTTTTTTTAAATGTTTATTTATTTTTAAGAAAGAGAAACCGAGACAGAGCGTGAGCAGGGAAGAGGCAGAGAGAGATGAGATACAGAGTCTGAAGCAGGCTCCAGGCTCCGAGCTGTCAGCACAGAGCCTGACACGGGGCTCGAAATCACGCTCAGCAAGATGATGACCTGAGCCGAAGTCGGACGCTCAACCGACTGAGCCACCCAGGTGTCCCTTACATTTATAGTTTTTAACCACATACAATTCATTTTGGTCTAAGAAATAAAACACATATTCCAAGGAGGAATTCTTTTTGTACGTCCCTTTAATTTCTAGTTTCTTGTCTTATAAACAAAACTCATTTTGTTTCTGCTTTGGGAAATTATCATGGGTTCCTTATAGTATGAAATAACACAGCTTAGAGTAATAGCCACATATGGGTGAAAAGAAGGTATATTTTCTATTTGAAGGACATATAGTTAAATAGGCGTGGGAATTAAGAACAAAAATGAACTATTGGGATCTCATCAAGATAAAAGCTTCTGCACAGCACAGGAAACAACCAACAAAACTGATAGACGACTGACAGAATGGCAAAGGATAATTGCAAATGACATATTGGATAAAGGACTAGTATCTAAAATCTATAAAGAACTTACCAAACTCCACACCCGAAAAACAAATAATCCAGTGAAAAAATGGGTGGAAGATATGAATAGACACTTCTTCAAAGATGACATCCAGATGGCCAACAGACACATGAAACGATGCTCAGTGTCACTCAGCATCGGGGAATACCAATCAAAACTATACTGAGATACAACCTTACACCGGTCAGAGTGGCTAAAATGAATAAATCAGGAAACTTTAGGTGCTGGTGAGGATGTGGGGAGCAGTCACGCTCCTACGCTGTTGCTGAGAATGCAGACTGGTGCAGCCACTCTGGAAACGGTGTGGAGGTTCCTCAAAAACAATGCAAATAGAACTACGCTATGACCCAGCAGTAGCACTGCTAGGAATCTACCCAAGAGACACAGGAGTGCTGATGCATAGGGGCATGTGTACCCCAATGTTCATAGCAGCACTTTCGACAATAGCCAAATCATGGAAAGAGACCAAGTGCCCATCAACTGACGAGTGGATAAAGAAGATGTGGTGCATATATACAATGGACTACTACGTGGCAATGAGAAGAAAATGATATCTGGCCATGTGTAGCAACATGGATGGAACTGGAGGATATTATGCTAAGTGAAATAAGTCAGTCAGAAAAGACAGATACCATATGTTTCCACACATAGGTGGATTTTGAGAGGCTTAGCGGAAAACCATGGGGGAGGGGAAGAGGTGAAAAGGAAAAAGACACAGAGAGGGAGGGTTGAGGGGGTGTGGGGGGGGGAGAGTGGGTGACGGGCACAGAGAAGGGCATTGTTGGGATGAGCAGTGGGTGTTATATGGAAACTAATTTGACACTAAATTAAAAAAAAAGATTATCTTACAATTAGATTATTCATATCTTCCATATAAAAACGGTTATACTTGATTTCCCCAGTTTGTTGAGTCTAGTTACCTGCACATTTATGTTAAATTCTTAGAATTTTTGTCATTCTTAATAAAATTATTTATTTTATTTTTATGTTATTGTATTGCTTTTATTTTTAATTTTATTTTTATTATGTGACTTTTATATAAAAGTCCATGTCAGATAAAGTTTCAGTTTTTATAAAGTTACTCTGTCACATTTACGTTTTAAAACTTATCATTAACATTAACATTAATTATATCTTCTTTCTCTCTTTGTATTTGTGTGGTACTTAATTGTTCCCCTTTAGATTTCAGATTTTTCAATTCGCATTCTCTTATGCTTGTGACTTTTGTATATGACATATAGGTTATTTTTATATTTTGTTCTATAATATTATGCGCTTGCTTGCTTCTTTATTTGTTTCGGTGAGTTGATTCTTTCTACAGTTATTGTTACAACAACTATTTTTCTTTTCTACTTTCTTCATTTTCATGTATTCGTTTTTCTTTCTTTCTTTTTTTAATTTCTTTGTGCTTTCTTTAGTCCATGTGTTCTTATATTTTGGCCCTCTATATAAATCTAGAGTGTATAGTCTATCTTTAAAGTAATTTTGTTTCTCAAAAAACACAGCATAGGTAATATAGTCAATGATTTAGTAGCTACATGTGGTGAAGATAAAATAATGTATAGAGTTGTCGAATCACTGTTTTGTACATCCGAAACTAATGCAGCTTTGTGTGTCAACTACACTTTTTTTTTTGTTTAATGTTTATTTACTTTTGAGAGAGACACAGAGAAAGAGACAGAGAGACAGAGACATAGCATGAGTGGGGAAGGGACAGAGAGAAAGGGAGACACCGAATCTGAAGCTTGCTCCAGGCTCTGAGTGTTAGCATAGAACCCAAGGCACAGCTGGAACTCAAAAACTGTGAGATCCTGACCTGAGCCGAAGTCGGACACTTAACTGACCTATCCAACCAGATGCCCCTTTCTGGTATTTTAAATATATTTTTAATGTTTGTGTCAACTGTACTTATCTCATATACTGCAATGTATATGTTTACATTAATTTTCAGTTGCTATATTTTAGGACCAAGTAGCGCTGCTGATTGTACCGTGATAAAAATTGCAGAAGGTGTGCAATTACGCTTCTTACAGATCCTCATTCTTAGTCTACCACTACTCTTCCTGGGCTTTGGTCTCTGTGCTCCAGGCTTTTTATCCTAGTTTGTTATATTTTACAGACATTTTCATTATACAGTATACCTATGAAGAGTTTTAATATTTAACAATTTTAAACACACACCATCAGTTCATGCCTGTTATGACTTACTTAGCATTCATTCATTCTTTCATTCATTCATTTATACATTCATGTTCAAATACATTTTCGGTTTCTCATGTGTCAGTCACTGAACTAAAAGATCTAGGTAACAGAGCAGACGAATTCTGGTGCATTTTAATGATAATCTCTAATTTGTAATGAAGAAATTATACAGTAAATTTTAAATTACCTGGCACAGCAGTGAGTATCAATTAAACGTTGATTCTCATCTTTTTGTCTCCTCCCTTTTCCTTCCTCTCCAAAAACCTAATAATCTTCTATATGAGAAAAACAGCTTATCATCTTGTGGGTTTCATTGAGTTATATTTAAACTAATAAAAGATAAGAGAACTAAAATAAATAAGTGGAGGAGGGAAACTTTACCATATTTTTTTTTTCTATTTTATTTACTGGTTCTTGAGATCTCTATTATTAGTGTATTCCACAATTAAGATCAACAATTTCTTATTTGAACAAATTCGTGGCCAAATTTAAAACGGGAGCTCGCATCCCTTTCCCTTCTCAAAACTGTTAGCTAGCTGTGAACGCCACCAGGGTGCAGAATTCCCAAAACTGCTTGAGCATCAAGCCCACCCAGGGATTGTTTTGCAGATATGTTTGAACCCTATTTTGGACATCTCACTAGTATTTTTAAGCACTGGAGTGATCTGTGTGCAACCAGAGTTTGAGGAACTTGAACCTGGCCTTGTCTGATGTTGATGTCTCAGGTCATGGAACTTTAGGAAGAAACTGGTAGAACCTAGAAGATTAGACCAACAAGTACCATAAAGGAAAGATAGATTTTTGAACATGGTATTACTCCTAAAATGTTGTTCCACTTACGGTTAAGCCAGCTTGGAAAACGATCATGCCATATACCAAATCTGCCTTAAATCAAAGTGACTTTTAGAAAACGCTGGCATAAATATCAGGCAAACAGAGCTTTTGTGCCCTGATGCAGTTCTCTTGACTCCTGGTGAGAGCCCCTCTGTCACTTTACATCTGCTGAATTCACATAAGCAATCAGCAAGACTAGTTTCTGCCCTTCCATTCTTCTTGAATTACTCCTGTAATTTTCACCTCCCTACTCCATCACTGTTCATTAGATTATTTTGTGCGACTTCTTTTCTTCTTGAAGCATATCTGACTCCTTTTCTGTGATTCATTTCAGGTTGCTCAAGTTATGTCTTTTAGGAAGGATAAATGGATAATATACTTCCTGAATATGCTATAAAATGAACATTTTTGTTACATTTAATATGAATAACAGACTAACTGTAATGTGATTTGTACACTTTCCCCATGAAAACTCCAGTAAATTCGTGTTTTCTAGAATCTAAATAAACTGTAGAGAATACTGAATACATTTCTTTTCCTACTTTGTAATACTCCATGGCCTTATATATCTGTAGAACTCTTTCTTAAGTGTTATGACTTAATGATGTCATGTTTAAATGTCTTGCTGTTGAGCATGTTATAAAATTTTACAAAATATAGAGTAGTCTTACAAATCCTCAAATCTTTTCTCTTTATCATGAAGGTTTTTTTTTTTTGGTGATTGTTGTTTACCATTATTATTATGCATTTGTATAGAATTGAAAATAGATTTTTGTTTCATATACATAGTCTAGTATTTGAAACAAAGTAATTATCTGTAATTTAAATTTAATGTTATTGTAAAACATATTTTAGATTTTCCAATATATTACTTGTTTTTTTCCCTCTGTGAACACACTCTTGCCACTTCAAGTTTCTCTTCCATGTCTTAGTGCATCAATGCTAGTCTTCATTTTAATGTGTTAAATCTGATAAGTTCTATTAGCTCTCTATTTCATTCTATTTACTCGTTTTTACCCTGTTTCTTTACAGCCCACATTTTTAAAATTTGTTCCTATCGTATTGAAACTGTGTTTATTTAATATTTTCTTCTGTTCTTGGAGGAACCATTTTTCCAGTATCCCTTTTCATTGTTTTCTGGATTCTGTGTTCATTTCTTCCTTCACTGTTGTTTCAGAGGTTCATAAAAATCATTGCTGTTGTTGTTGTGGTTGTGGTTGTGGTTGTTGTTATAATAAATCTGTGAATACAGCATGCAGTTTCACCAAAGAAGGTTTTGAAGCATCACATTGACTCACCCTGTCGGGTATATGATTTGTTTTTTTAGTTCATTTATTTTGAGAAAACAGCATTAGCAGGGGAGGGGCAGAGAGGGAGAGAGAAACTCCCAAGCAGGTTCCATGCTGTCAGCACAGAGCCTCACACGTGGCTCAGTCTCACAAACCCTGAGATCATGACCTGAGCCAAAATCACTTAAGCACCTGAGCCACCCAGGTGCCCCAGATATATGAAATTTCTTATATCATTCTCCTTTTATTGGTGAATTATACAAAAATTTAAAAAATAATGATAATCTTTATCAAAATCTTTAAAATAATGCAATAGAGGAAACACATCCCAAATCATTCCCTGAGGGCAGTACTATTCTGATATCAAAGCAGGATAAAAACAATACTAAAACAAAAAGTCTAGTATGTCCTATATGTCCTGGTTTGTTGCTATTCTGACTCTTCGTTTTTGTTTCCATATGCATGATGGATGTTTATCCATCCTATCACTTTCAATCTGCAAGTGTGTTTAGGACTAAAATGGATCTCTTATAGGCCACATATAAATGGGTCCTGTTTTGTTTTGTTTTTTATTAATCCATTTAACTCCCTATGTCCTTTCCTTGGAGTATTCAGTCCATTTACATTCAAAGTAATTGATAGATAATATATTTATCACCATATAATTACTTGTTTTTTCATAGTTTCTGTAGATTTACTGTGATTCTTTCTTGTCTTTGTCATTTTTGGTCCCTCTTTTGCACTTGGAGTCCCCTTTAATAATTTTTGCAGGGTTGGGTTAGTGGTCATGAACTCTTTTAGATTTTGTTAGTCTGGGAAACTCTTTATCTCTCCTTCTGTTCTGAATGACAGCCTTGTTGGATAGAATATTCTTGGGTGCAGATTTTTCCCATTTAAACCTTTGAATATATTATGCCACTGCCTTCTGGCTTTGTAGAGTTTCCATTGAAAAATCCTCTGCTAGCTTTATGAGTTTTTCCTATGTAAGTTACTGATTTCTTTTGCTGCTTTATTTTTTTTTTCTTTATCACTATATTTTGCCAATTTAATTACATATGTCTTTGTGTGGGTTTGCCTTTGTTGATTTTGATTGGAGTTCTCTATGCCTCCTCCATCTGGATATGTTTCCTTCACTAGATTAGGTAAATTTTAAGATATTATTTCTTCAGATTATTTGCTACCCCCCTTTTTTCTTTATTCTTCCTCTAGGACTACATTACATATGATATAGTCCCTGAGTTTCCTAAGTCTATTGTCATGTTGCATAATTATATCTCTCCTTTGTTCAGCTCCATTTTTTCCCCCAATATTTTGCCTTTTAGGTCACTAATTCATTCCTGTGCTTCTTCCACGGCACTGTTCATTGCAGCAAGCCTGTTTATATTCTCATTTATTGCATTCATAATTCATCTCTGATTCTTTTTCACTCTTTTATCTCCATAGTAAGGGTCCCATTGATGTCTTCTATTCTTTGCTTAAGCCCAGCGAGTATCCTTATGACTGTTGCTTTAAATTCTCCGTTGGGCATGTTACTTATGTCTGTTTTACTTAGATCTCTGGTTGTGGCCTTATTGGGTTCTTCCATTTGGGATAAATTTCTCCATCTTGGCTTTTCGTCTAAGTTTCTGCCTTCTTCTCTGTGTTAGAAAAAACAGTTCTGTCTCTTGTTCCTAAAAGTAATGGCCTTATGAGGAAGAGTTCTTGTAGTGCCCAGGTCATGGTGCGTCAGGAGTGGCTCTTGTGTGTGATGTGTCTGCTCTACTATTGTATTTTGGCTGCTCTGTTCTTCAGGCCAGTTGTCTATAGAGGCTCTCCTCGCCTGCTGTGGGTAGTGATCTTGTTCCTGGGTTGAACGTGATGTGTCTTAACTAAGTATGCTCTGGTCGGCTTGTGAAATGGAATCGGACACCAGCTCTTCCACAACTGAGGCCTCGCAGAACTCTCTGGTTGGGATAAGTGGTGCATACAGGAGGTTTGTGCTGGTCTCTTGGGGAGGGGCCTGCCATGCTGGGACTGAGGAAGGGCTGACTGAGAAGGTCAGTCCCACCAGAGCACAGGGAATTTGATGGTTTCTTCTGTCTTCTCACCCATCTCAGCTGCCTAATAGAGGATGGATAGGACTTCAAAACACTGAAGGCACACTGAAGGGAATTCGAGGGATGGTGTAAGCCAGCTAGGCAACCAGTGTTGGTGCTGTGCTGCTTCCAGCTTGTGGCTCTGTTTTTATGCCGAGGGATATGGGAAGGAAATGGCAAGGAGCAGTTCCCCAATTTCCAAAGAGACATCTGCGTGAATGTTGCCTTCGAGGGACACTCTCCTCTCCAAGACAAGTGCATAATCTCTCCACCGTGTGCCAAACACAGTCTTCAGACGGCTGTTTCCATCACGTTTGTCCCTGGGATGTTTGCCTACTTCTCTCCAGAATCAGGCCAGTGCCCTCTGAGCTCGAGCCCAGCCAAGCCTGCTGACCTTTACAACACCTTGCTGGGGCGCCTGGGTGGCTCAGTCGGTTAAGTGGCCGACTTCAGCTCAGGTCATGATCTTGCAGTCTATGAGTTCGAGCCCCACGTTGGGCTCTGTGCTGACAGCTCAGAGCCTGGAGCCTGCTTCAGATTCTGTGTCCCTCTCTCTCTGCCCCTCCCCTGCTCACACTCTGTCTCTCTCTCTCAAAAATAAACAGTAAAAAAAAATAAATAAATACTAAAAAAAAATTAAACAACTTGCTTTCAGCTCTACTGGCTGCAAGAATTCACAAAATTCAGCCCTTCTTGTTTTCCAAGCAAATGGCTTTGGGGAAAAGTTCTCTTCCCCTGTGTGCTCCTCTCTCTCTGTCTCTGTCTCTCTCTCTCTCTCCACCATGAGCCCAGATCCCTGCACTTCTCAGCACTTCCTACCTTCTTCATAGTGGCCTCATCTTTTCCTTTAGTTGTGGAGTTTGTTCTGTCAATTTTCAGGCAGATTTCTGGGGTGTTTAGGATGATTTGATATCTAGTTGTGTTCCTGGGATGAGAGCAGCCTAGGGCCCTCTTATCTGCTGCCATATTCTATCCCCTCATTCTCCTTTTAATACCAAGTGGAGGGTGGGAACTTGATGGTTTCTACTCCCTGCAGCTTCCTGGTTGACAACAGATAGGACTTCAAACTACTGAAGCCACACCGAAGGGAATTCTATTATTTGTGTGTCTTTTGAAATTTCTGTACTGTCGGCAAATCAGGCTGAACCTGGAAAGGTACATCATCCAAATGTGGTACATTTGTTGAGGGAAGATGGGGTTGAATTGTTACTTCCTACATTTTAACTCCACTTCCAGGAAAATAGGGCATAACACCATTGGAGTCCACTTGTATCAGGTGATAATAGTCACCTGAAAGATTTGCTTTCTCAAGCGTCCCCTTTTTCTCTATCTTTCCTGAAAGTTATGTGTTTTTATATAAAAGACTGAAATCTGAAAGTTAGCTAGTGTTGTCCATATGACAGACAAGTAGCCCTAGTGTTGCTTGTTCTCTGTGTCAATGACCGATATACAGGTTTGGAACATAATGTATCTGGACACCAATTTTGACACTAAAAAATCTGTAACATAAGTTTTTAATATCCAAGGACTAAGATGATGAGTGTTCTATTTTTACCATTTACTTTAGCCTACTCAAATATTTTGTAAACAAAATCACCGGCAGGAAACTTTATTTCTGATTTAATTACATCTTTTGTGAGGTTCACTTAATGATTAAAAAATATTAGTTTTGAAGAGCCTTTTAAAAAACTTTGTCCTGGGGCGCCTAGGTTGCTCAGTCAGCTAAGCATAGAACTTCAGCTCAGGTCATGATCTCATGGTTCACAAGTTCTAGCCCCGTGTCAGGCTCTGTGCTGACAGCTCAGAGCCTGGAGCCTGCTTCGGATTTTGTGTGTGTGTGTCTCTCTCTGTCCCTCCCCTGCTCACGCTCTGTCTCTCTCTCTCTCAAAAATAAATGAACATTAAAAAAATTTACAAACTCTGACTTGTATTTTTTTTGGAAAAGTTAAAAAATATGTTTTGAAAAGCACGAAAAATGATTTAAACATTAACTTCAGAATTTTACTTTAGAATCTCATTGGAAAATATATATGAATACTTTCCTAAATTTTCTTATGTGTTTCATCACAGTTATCATATAGGAAATACAACAGACAGATTTGTAGGCAATAGAGTTTGTTTCTGAAACTTTCCTCAACGGAGATGAGTGAATGTTTACCTGAGAGATATGGAAATATGGAAACATAGTGAGTGGGTTTAGGTATGTTATTTAGTTAAGGAAGAGCACCAGGGATAGTGAAAGGAGTGGTTAGTGTTTCTTTCAGCTAGAAAAGAAATCAATCTGTATTTTTTTAGTTTGCTAATATAATCTGGTTTATATAAATCTCTTGTCCTCATCTGTCTCCTCTTTATAATGGGCACGATGCAACAGAAACATACTTCTTACAGGCAGAAATCTAAATAAAGAGATTTTTATAGATTACTTCCTTTGGAAATTACTAGGTGCTCCTCAGATATGCATATTATCCACAGTATCCAGAACTAAAATGTTATGTAGGATTCAAGGCATTCAGATTATATGTTTAAGGTCACACAGTAAGTGGCAAGATTAGATTTAGAACTTCATAGTTTAAACAACATGGTGTTATTTCTAAGTAAAAGATTGGCTTCCTGTCATTTCCTTTGTAAGTGTAACAATGTTTATTAAGTTTTAAATGGAACATAATTACTAATTTATGTATTTTAGCTAGTTCAATATACTGTACTTTTTAGGTGGTGTTCTGAGTGAAGTCTTAGATTGCTAAAACTCTCTCTTCTATAGGATTCTGACACTAAATGAAATCATTCACAGGTAAATTCTTAACATTGAGATAAGGTGTTTGACTCTTATTGTGTAGAAATAACAGGAACAATAATTTATAATGATCCCTTTTCATGAGTCCAAAGAATACTTAGTCTCTACTAATCTCTTGAACTTTTCAAACATTAGGATAACTGAGCACTGTTTTTAGTTTGTTTCATTAGTCTACTTAAAATAATCATATGAAATAATTTAACAGTATAATATGTAATATATAATTATAATAAATAATATTTACTTTTATTAAATGAAATATTAACAATTGGCATTTAATTTCCAAAATGAATAAATTTAGTATATTTGTTATAAATATCACACACAGACACATATGCACAAATATATGTCTATACACAAGGTTTTTCTTATTCATCAACTTCTATATTAGGAAAATGCTATTGTTAGATCATGTCTTCTCAGTATATTACTGTGGGGGGCACCTGGGTGGCCAAGTTGGTAGAGCATCTGCTTCCTAACAGGTCATGGTGTCATGGTTCGCAAGTTCGAGCCCCATGTCGGGCACAGAGCCTGGAGCCTGCTTCGAGTCTGTCTCTCCCTCTCTCGCTGACCTTCCCCACTCGCACTCTGTCTCCCTCACCCTCAAAAATAAACATTAAAAATTAAAAAAATTTGTATGTTACTGTGAGTTAATAACATCAAGACAAAAAAGTGAGATTGCTAATAGATAGAAGTCACACAAACACAACTAAGCTAACAAATCTCTATAGGAATTACTATATATAGTCTCTGGCATATATTTCTTAGAGACATGTTCAGAGTTTTAAGTTAGATTTTGTTTTTCTAAAATATTATTTATTGTATATGCTAGGCTGTCTGTGTTCTTATCTTCAAATTTATCGTTTTTTAAAAAAGCCAATAGTATACAAGAAGGATTGAATTTAATGTGGCCACAGGTGTCACATGACAAATGATGCCACATTTCATGCAGGCCAATTTTAAGTGCTTTAATGAATTTTGGGTATTGTTGGATGGCTGTAATAATTTAAATATCATATGAACATATACTTTGAAATAATCTTAATGTTTTAAAATATTAAGCACTCAATTTTTTTTAATATAATCTCTTGCTTTACTCATATTTAATTATTTGAAAGTGCTATGAAACATGTTTTTAATTTTTTCCTTTGTGTGCCTCTTTTTGAAATAATTTTAAATAGAATTTTTATTATGATTGTTTTCTTAATATGAAAAAATATTTAGGTTGATGTATCAGATATCATTCAATTTGAGGGGCGCTGGGTGGCTCAGTTGGTTAAGTGTCCGACTTTGGCTCAGGTCATGATCTCACAGTTCGTGAGTTCGAGCCCCGCGTTGGGCTCTGTGCTGACAGCTGGGAGCCTGGAGCCTGCTTTGGATTCTGTGTCTCTTCCTCTCTCTCCTCTCCCATGCTCATGCTCTGTCCCTCTCTGTCTCTTAATAGTAAATAAAAATGTTTAAAAAAATATATCATTCAATTTGAATTTCCTAGGATGTCATAAATGTTTCTTTGCATTTAAGTGAACTCTTAGGATAACTCTTAAGGCACAGAGGTAAAAGGAAAAAAAATTGTTTCTGAACATTTTGTCTTCTCTCCAACATTGGATACTGTTACTGTTTGTAGCAGTTAGCCCAGATATTGTGAAGATGTCCATGAACTCCTACTCAGCCTGTTAAAGGCAAGGTAGCTGATAGTTTGTGATTACAGATATTTCACTGACATTGCCACACACCCTCACCAACCCCCAATACTCCACCCTGCTTAAAAATTGGGTTTACCAGACATCCCATGTTAAAGAATTTCAAGATTTGTGGTAATCAGTTTAAATTATTGAAAACTGAGATTCTACTCTCTTGTAATGGGACTCTTAACAAAAATTTAGTAGCCCCAACATTTAATTTCAAGATGCCATTCTGGATTTTACAAAATAAATACGTTGCAATATTAGTAACTTAAGAAGTGTTGGAAAACAGGTTCGTTGTGTATGAAGTGCTAAAACCAAACATAATTTTCACACTTTTCATTTTCTAATCTTATTCTAACACCCTCTAAATAGGAACTTGAGAAAAACAATCACTTTATCTATTCTTGTTAAAGTTATCTTAAGAATCCTATAATTTAAAATTTATATATAATGTTTTGCATTTACTAGAACGCAACAAGAATTTTTACATTTTGTGATGTTTTATAAACTATATAAAGTTTTATTGTCAGGCGTGTCTTTTTTGATTTGAGACACAAACCAAAAGAGTGACAATAGAGGTCATTCTTTGGAACTCTCTGGCCTTGTGAACCTTCAGTATTTAATGTCTGCTGATTTTTGTTCGGTATTTTTGTTCTTTTTTTAAAATCAAATAATTACTTTCTAATTTTCATTTTAAAGTAAAATTGACCACACAAAGTATTTTCAATTGGAAAAATAAAACATTTTATAGTTATGACTATGACTATAACAATGACGATTTACCCATATACCATGAATGCTTCCATAATGACTTTATAAGCAAAATAATATTAATTTAAAATGCAGGAGAACTTTGTTTTTGAGCATTCACTGTGTTCTAGGGACTATGCTAAGACTTTCATATGGTTATTTAATTTATTTTTCACAATGACCAGATTTGGAAATGGTGTCTTGGGGAAAATAGGAAGCGGGTACAAAGTCATATAAATACTGAACTCTAAGTCAGATTACAAAACAAGCTAGTTCTAAACTACAACCAGCACCATTAACAATTAAACCATATGCTACACTATCCAGTGACACTTTAAAATTTTGAAAATTCAAATAAATGAAAAGATACAAAAATAATGTGACTCACACTCATGTCCACCCCACCCCTTCAGATTCAATAGATGTTGACATTTTGCCATTTTATTTCAGATCTTTATTTTGTTCCCTTCTCCTCCCCTTTCATTTTGAAAACTAATAGCAACGACTTAGTTGGCTAAGGTGGTTCTCAATTGGAATCAGTATTGCCCCTGAAGGACTTTTGATTTATTTTCGGGGAGTGTTTTAATTGTCAGGACTGACAGGAGGGGTGCAACTCTTATCTAATGTGTAAAGCCAGGGATACTCAGATATCCTTCAATGCACAGGGAAGAATCCACAGCAAAGACCGTATGCTACTTCATTATTCTCCTCTTCTCTTTCTCTCCAGAGGACACCACTATCAGGAAGATGATATACATTATCTTCTGGCAAGTTTTCAAAATTTCCTTACTCTGTATTGAATCATAATTTTATGCATTTATATTTTACATAAATTGTACCTATTTTAAGAAAATGAAGGATTTTAACTTGATATTGAAATCTATTTGCTATGATATACAATACTATGAAATGGATTTTGATACCCAAAGGGGAGTTCACCTTTTGTATTTTTATATTACTATTTTGACTCTTTGCTGTTTCTTGAGTTTTAGTATAAGTTTTTTATGTTTTATAAAAAATCCCATTGGGATTTCATTTGGAAGTGCACTGTACCCATAGTTCAATTCTTCACCATCTTTAATGGTCCTCCTTCCAAGAGAAATGACTTACTTCATTTACACTCATCGTTTTCCTTTGTATAATATTTTGTAAATTTCTTCCATTATTTTGTAAAATTTCTTACCATATACCTTATAGTTCCAATCCTTTTGTGAATGGCACCTCTTAAAAGATTTTCCAGTATTCTTTTGGTTGTGTGTAGGAAAAGAAACTTGCTGAATATTCCTATGTGCTGAGCATTCCTATTTGCTTCAGAATTGTTTCCATTTTCTGTGTGAACAACCACATTATCTGTGGGTTGTTTCTTCCTTTTGATCATTATATCTCCTTCGCCTGCTTTGAGATTGAGAACATTGTTGGATAAAAGCATGGGTAGTGTACCTCCTTCTCATTTTTCTATTTTTAGAAGTGATTGTTTTCAATTTTACCATTACTGTACTATTACTATACGTTTTTAGTCATCTTTACTAGGTTAGGGGACCCCTTTTCTATATCCATTCCATAAAGAGATATTGACTTTTGTCAAATGAGTTTTCTGCATTTACTAGTAAGAACATATGGTTTTTCTTCTTTCATCTATTATTTTGAGGAATGAAATATATACAAACGAAAGTGTTGAGCCATTTTTGTATTCCTGGAATAACCCTGCTTGGTTATGATCCATCATTTATGTGTGCATGTGTATATGTACATAGACTCAATTTGTTTAAACAAGCATTTTCTCTCTGGTTAGTTTTGATATCTGCCTTTGGTATTTTGCATTTTCAACAGAAGGTGTCAGGGTGTAGTCCTTCCCACGGGGTTTACTCTGAATGCTTAATTTGAGAATTCATGTCTTTCATCGCCTCTGCAAATTCTTACCCATTATTTCTTTGAATATTGCTTTTCTTGTGTCTTCTAGTCTCTCTGACAGTAGCAAATATTAGATGAATCTTGGGGTCTCTCTTCCTTGGTGTCATTTGACCTTTCTACTTATATTTTAGGTGATTTAGATATATCTGCCAATCTATGAAATCTCTCCTCAAATATAATGAATTTTATTTTAGTTACTGTACTTTTCCTAATGAAAAGTTCTTATCATATGTTTTTATTTTAATATTTAATCATTGACTTTTGTTTTGCAGGCATTTTAGATTTTTGTATTATTATCTTTGGTTTGCAGGTTCCTTTTTTTATCTGCTGATACTCATTTAAGACAGACTAGTTTTTAAGAGGACTTGTTTTTATATCTATTTATAAATCTTAGGTGATCTGTTGCATAATAATCCCTCTATGGTGGATGTGTGTTTGCTTCTACCAGGTATCATAAGAGAATTTCTGGCTCAAGATCAAATTTTATGTTAAATTCTTGACATGTTGATTTCCACATCAGAAAAGTATTGTCGAAAACACATAGTGACTGATTTCCACTCTGAAGCTTTCTTTTTTGTACCTAGAGCCTAGATAGAAACGTTTGTTTGTTTACTTATGGTCTTACTGACTGTTCTCTTTTCTTGTGTCTTCTAGTCTCTAAGACTTATGTTAGCCTAATACATTTTCTTCTGTCCTATGGACACACTGTCTCAAGTTTGCAGTAGGTCACTGGTACTAGTCCTTCCTTTGCATCTATTCCATAGCGTCAGCTAACTCATTAATTGTTCTTAGTTTCAATTCCTTTGTTTTGGGTACTTGGGATGTCTTTTTCTATCTTACATTTAGGTGTGTATGTTTTGAAGTTGTTATTTATCTTTATGCAACATTTCTAAGTGCTGTGTGTAGTTTTGTCTGTCAACTTAGGAGCAGAAACTCTATATAACAAACTGGAATTACTCTTTTGATCATATATAATCAAATAAAAATATGTCATAATACATATTTTTATAAGATATAGTTAGTGAAAAACAAATATAATATCAAACACTTTTATAAATTATGACAACTGAGAATCTATTAGTCTAACACAATTTTAGGTTACTGTACAATGTGGTTTGCTGCTTTCTTCCATATACATACCTTAATTATCAGAGCTGTAGTGATACTTCACCTGGTACTTTTTAGTTTGCATTTTTGTAGCATCCAGTAAGTTTTTTTCTGTCCTCATAAGTATACTTTAAGATCTGCATCAAAATTCAATTGCATAGCAATTATAGTAATCTATTATGCCATCATTCCCTAATGTTGAATTTTTAGCTTCCATCAAAATTTTAACATTACGAAAATGCTGCAAAGAACATCTTCAAACATGTTATCTTTTCCTTACTTAAAGTTTACTACCCTAAAATAAGGTCTTAAAATTAAAATATTGTTGTCAAAGGTAAGGTCATTTTTGTGGCTTTTCTTACGTATTACCTATATTAAATATCATCTAAAGCATTGTGCAGATTATATGTATACAGCATCCCAGAATAACTAGTTCAGTTTGAATATATCTTTCAGCACTGGCTTATTTATTTATTTATTTATTTATTTATTTATTTATTTATTTTTACTTTAATGATTGCCACAGGAAATCAGATTTCATTTTAATTTGCATTTCGATGCTCTGGAAAAAATATTTCCTATGTGATTTTCCTTCTGCATTTCTTTTCTTGTTCTCTTTCTCTTTCTCCTCCTTTTCCTCTCTTACTATTTGTTTTAGCAGCTTTGTTTATTATATGCCCATATGTATATTATACATTTTATCTCTTTGTCTCACATTCATATATTGATATAATTGGTGATCACTTATAATCACAACTATCACTCTTTTGCCTCTATACACATGTATACACACATTGAAATTTTTCCTGTTTTCCTTTTTCTTTTCTGTATAGAGAATAAATGTGTGTACACTTTCCCATGATTTAAATGAAATGGTGTGGATTTTATTGCAATCTATAGTCATTTGGAGTATTTGCAATATGGGGAGGATGCAGTGTAGGATGACTGTGGAGAAAAGCAGTTTCCTGAGGGCAGGTAAAGGTGACTCATGAAAGGTGACTGGCAGTGAACTCTTGGATGCTTCCCAAAGAAGGCAGTGGGGGTGAGTATTTTAGGGAAAAGAGTCACTGAAGGACAGGACACCAAGAGTATTTCTAGGTAGGAATACTCTTATTCTGTAAAATGAGGGAAAACAGACTTAAGGTTCCTTGTCAGAGCTTGCTACTCCCCCCATGTCTTACTGATCATGTCTCTTGTATATTGCCACTATGGCAATATAACTAAAAATGTTTTTTTTTATTATTTAATTTTTTATGTTTTCTTTATTTTTGAGAGCAGGAGAGACAAAGCATGAGCGGTGGAGGGGCAGACAGAGAGGGAGACACAGAATCCGAAGCAGGCTCCAGGCTCTGAGCTGTCAGCACAGAGTCCGACGCGGGGCTCGAACTCACAGACCGTGAGATCATGACTTGAGCCAAAGTCGGACACTTAACTGACTGAGCCACCCAGGCGCCCCTAAAAATGCTTTCTTGATGTTTTGTGCTTTGTAATGAGTTTGACTATCGTGATATTAATGATAAAATCATTAAAAATAATTTATTAAGTGCTGTTCCAGGAATGATGCAGGTGTTTTACAAGCAAATTATTTCTAATTCTTAAAACTACACAGTAAACTTGGCAATGCATTCGCCATTTGCAGATGCTGAGTCTAACATCCCACAACTACTTAGAGTAGAGCCAGGCTAGCCATCTAACTCTGTGTTTTGAAATTGTGTGCTCTTTTCCCCACCATACCTCATTAGCATTAGCAATGCACAATGGAATGGAATCTTATTTGAACCTCCTCATGGGGTGAGGGCATGGCTGTGCAATCTGAGTGTGGACAGATGGGTAATGTCTGGTCACTGGCTGAAGTGGATACAATGGAAAGTGAATCACTGCCATGGTGGTTTGGTGCCACAAACCATGGGGTCTCTGGGAACTGTAGTATTCTCTACATAGTACTTGTTCCTACATAGTACATAGTTCCTAGAATAACTGCATCCGTAGGACATTCAACATCTATATCACTCGTACCCTGCTGGGTGATAATTTTTGATGTTTAATGTTGACAATTATTTTGAAACATTGAGTGAATCGAGTCTCTAATTTCTCCCCTTCTATGAATTGCTATCAGGGTGCCAGAAAACTATTAATAATTCTGCCTTTCTTTTGAAAAGCTTACATTACCAATTTTAAATGTTTATGTGAAGTTTTCTGATGCCCAATCTGCATTCTGTTTTGTGTATTTGATTTTCTGCTTTAAACCCAGGGCCACATTTTCATAAGTTTTGTTTTCTCAAGGAGTTTATTATTCATTTTTCAAATAATTAAGCAGCAGCCATGGTGTCCTCTGCATACATTCAAATCTTGAGTCTATTAAATTCCCTCTATAACATCAGGAACCATGTTAAGCTTCCTAAGCATCAGTTTCCTCATATAATTTAAAAAAAGGGCAAACTGCAATAATAGTTCCTTCCTCATCAGATTTTTGGAGGATTAAGGCAAAAACGGTAAGGAAAATGTCCAACATTGAACAAATCGTAGATAGAAGGCATTACAGAATTAGTAGTAGTAGCAGCGACAATAGCACAATAATTATTATCTCAAGTTTCACTCATTTATTTTTTCCAGTGAGTTTTTCAATCAGCAATGATAGTCCTAAAAACAATATTTTGATTCTATTTAGAATACTGCTAAGCCTATGTATTTAGTATATTCATAATATACTAATAATATACATAATAGTGCTTACTATTTGGAATTGTATAGCAATTACTTTATAGTATTTAGGATCTATATAGTTTTAGTATTTGAAATTGTGTTAAGCTTATATATTTACTATCTTTTTACAGAATTAATTGAGAGATCCAGGTCCATTTATTTACATCAGCTTCTTCAACTCAATAAAGTTTTATCAACAGCTCCTTTCTTTTTATTTTTGGTTATTCAGAAGAACGTTATTGCTGCTAATATGAGGAGTAGCTAAAATTTACCATCATGTAAATTAATTTCGTGATAGAGTGTCTTATCATTTATGTTTCTCTAATGGTCTTTGCTGAAGTAAGTGTTGAATGTGTATCATTCATCAGAAATCATTATTGACTTATTATTATTAGTGAAAATTTAGCTGATTCTTCCAATGCATGCAGTGTTATATACAAATAACAGTATATATCTTTATAATTTTTTTAACACTTATTCACTTTTGAGAGACAGAGAGAGACAGAATGTGAGCAGGGGAGGAGCAGAGAGAGAGAAGGATACACAGCAGACTCCAGGCTCTGAGCTGTCAGCATAGAGCCTGATGTAAGGCTTGAACCCACAAACCGTGAGATCCTGACCGGAGCCTAAGTTGGATGCCTAACCAACTAAGCCATCCAGGCACCCCAAGTATTTATCTTTATAACAAAAATTCCTATTCATTATTCCTCTTGAATTGTCAAGAGCCTCTTTAATATTGCACAATATTGATAGCAGAAGATAATCTGGTTTGTTACTGAATTGGAAAGTGTTAATCACCATCATTTTGCCAGTATTGCAATGTTGGTTTTGGGTTATGCGGCTTTTTCAAAAAGAATTCTTCTAGTCTTTTAAAGTATTTTATTGGTAGATATGTTAAATTTTCACTTTTGAAAAGTGAAAATTGAAAATTTGAATTTTGAATGATTTTTTAAATGTTTTATCCTACTGATGTATTAAGATCATTACATTGAATTATCCTTTTTATTATGGGTTAAATGATATCATCAATTTGTTGGTGCATTTATTATATTTTAATATTTAGTCAACTTCTAAGGTTAATCTTTGATTTTATTAAATATGGACTTAGAATCATAACTAGCTCACAAGGAATATTATGCATCTTTATTATAGTTTTTATTTCCTTCTTTCTTCACTGTTTGATGTAGGGGTGACATGTCTTTATGCTTTTCTCTCCTCACAGCTTGTTATAATAACCAGAAACTTTTTTTTAAATGTTTATTTATTTTTGAGACAGAGAGATACAGAACATGAGTGGGAGAGGGGCAGACAGGGAGACACAGAATCCGAAGCAAGTTCCACGCTCTGAGCTGTCAGCACAGAGCCCGACGCAGGGATCGAACTCACAGACCGTGAGATCATGACCTGAGCCGAAGTTGGCCGCTTAACCGACTGAGCCACCCAGGCGCCCCCTGAGCCACCCAGGTGCCCCAGAAACATTTTTAACAAAATTGCCAAAATTTTAACACGCTTATACCTGCACATATAATTCATGTTACAAATGCTTACCTTTTTTTAAGTATATAGGTATTGCCCAAGTTTTTATCATAATCAACGTCTGTGCCGAGAAGTGCTCTCTTTATTTATTATGTTATTTTCTCAGTCTCTGCAGAATAAACCCGTGGTACATTTTATGACAGTTCACAAATCTGAAACTGTTTCTCATCCTCACATATGAATGACAACTTGCTTGGGTAAAGCAAAGTTCTGAATCACACCTCTGTTTTTGTTAAGACTCTGAAGTTATCCCTCTATATTACCTTCTGATGTTGACTATCACAGTAGAGAACCCTGAAACAATAATGTCTTGCTTTCTTTGAAAGATTTTTGCTTTTGTTCTTTTAGAGGCATAGAAAAAACTTTTATTTTTCCTTGAAATTTAAGACTATTTCCTTGGTTATCTTATTGAGGTCATTGTGAATTCAATCTCAATGCTTTGTGAAGTTCTGGAAAGTTGTTGTTGTTTTTTTTTTTTTTTCAATTTTGTACTTCTACCTCAAATTCTTTTGTAAAGAGGTGTAAACAAGATGGGTTGCAACAAACAACTTATTCTTGGTTATTAATTCACTTCTTCTGTGTTCTATGTTTTCAATATTTGTCATCTCTTCTTGTATTCTTCTTGTCTCTATTAAATTGGTTTTGTATTTTACATGCATTTTTGGCTTACCTTCTGGCTTACTAATACAATTTTAGCCAACATAAGTTCTAATATATACTTCTCTGAATGACTTTTTAAGTAAATGTATTTTTAAATTATAACAACAGAAACCTGTGAAACCAGCTTTCAGAATCTATTCATTATTATTCAATTTTCAGAAATATGTAAACATGTAACCATGTCGTGAGATATACACATAATTTTATATCTATTATAATTTCTTAGAGTTCTATATCCGTTTTTGACTCAGCGTTATGTCACAGACATAATTTACAACATCATAAAGAATGTCAATTGTAGGAAAGCAAGAGAAACATATCGTGTGACAACAATACCCAAAGGTAATGACTACTATTTAGTTGAATGTCACCGTTGTCACCATTGTATCTAATTGTATATATGTACAATTTATGTAGAGTTCTTATATCTGGTTGATTTTATTACTCCAACATATTTTAATCATTTCTGTGGCCTTAATATTTTTTTGTATTCATCTGAATGGCTCTGTTAATATTAAGCCTTTTTATGTACTATTGTCTGTATGCATGTATAAATGTGTGTGTGTGTATGTGTGTGTGTGTGTGTAATAATGCTGGAAGAGCATTACTAAACAGAAATCCAAGCAAACACTTCTGTGCCTTCTTTTAGAAAATATATTTAGAAATTGTAAAGTTCATATTGTCCTTGTGGACTTTTTCATAACTGAAATCTATTGCTTTATGTATAGGGAATTGGTAATATTTATTTCTAATAAATTCCACTTTGATCAGTTACTAACAGAGTGAACTATCTGTGTTAAAGTTATGTGAAAATAGGTAAGGGGCCAATTCAACTGTCTAGCATACCGATCACAGTAATGGATGAGAACCCACTTTCCTGTGCCT
Organism: Paguma larvata; assembly: GCA_030068075.1. Lineage (NCBI taxonomy): Eukaryota > Metazoa > Chordata > Mammalia > Carnivora > Viverridae > Paguma > Paguma larvata. Next base: position 55,942,280 of record CM057832.1, read on the forward strand.
ATGAAATTTCTAAGATTCTATTGTTCAGGCATTTGGAAATTGGCTGAAGTAGTGGCAGTATCTTTTGCATTGGGGGGGCACATATGGGTAGCACTTTTACCTTTTTGTTTCTAAGATCATAACAAGTTGGACATTCCAGTAACTATCTCCATAGCATGAATTTTAAGTGATTACCTTTTCTGAGCTAGTATCTGAGGCACGTATTTCTGTTACTATTAATTTCCCTTTTTCATTGGGATGGTGTTCTGTATCAGTGCTTACAAGAATCTGGATTTTTGTTTTAAAGTTTATTTAAATATATGCTGTGTGTTTCTGTGTGTATGCTGGTGTGTGTGAATTTATCTTTAGCCCATAGGTTTCCATTTTGCATCAGGAAAGAAGGATCAAAAGGAAAAAGGGAAGCTACTTCCATAGCGAGCTAATTTTTACAAACTCTTCATAGGTATTTCTTGGAAAAGTATTCTCTTGCCAAATAATTTTAGAAATGCTAGATTACACACATTTAAGAGGACTCTATAGAGGCTTTTATAGACTAAAGTCATTTTAATTTCATCCATTTTACAACATTATACTGCTTTACTGTACAAAGCAAAAAATACGTCTGTAACTAGTCTTCCTTGGGACACAGTGTTTGAAATGCATTATATTTTACATATACTAATTTTCTTTTTTTCCCAGATACCTTGCCTCTACCTCATTGAGCTACTAATGATCTCTTACTTCCACTCTTTGGGAAGGGAGACTAGTAGAAATAAGGATATGTCATCTTCTTATCTTAGGGAGAAATGTTTCTGTGATCTTGTTTCCTTGGACAGCTTGCCCATATAATCTTATAATCTGTACTACACTGTGTAGGCTGCTCTGAAGAGCATATGCTATTGAGTGAGGCACAAAGAACCCCATGCCTCCTCTGCCCTTACTAGATGTATGATGTTAGTGAATTGTTTTACCTCTCAGGACCTCATTTTTGTCATTATTAAAGTGGAGTTAATATTGTCTTTCTCAAAATTCATGAAGACAGATAAGACTCATTTGTAGGTTAAAGTACTCCCACAAATATATCTAAAAGAAGAGGTACTTAGATGGCCAATGTTCAAATAAAACCATTTTTGGCATCAATTCTTCAACAGAGAAATGCAAATTTAAACTACAAAGAGATATCACAGTAACATTGCATGACAATTTACCGACCATATGAAATTTTTTTGCAAGAATATAGAGAAATTGAACACTTGTAGTTTTCCAGTGGAAATGAAAATTGCCACAAGCATTTTGGACAGCTCTTTGACAGTTTCACTAAAGTTAAGTGTATGCCAACATTATCATTTTGCATTTGCAGTCCTAGAGTATTAAGTGTTCATTGCAGATTTAGCTATAGATAAAAACAATAAGAAAATCTGTAAAGTGTGGCATATTCTTAAATTGGAATACTACTCTACTGATAACTTGTGGTAACATTGAAGGATCCTTCAGAAAGAACACGGACTTGATAGACTGTAGAATATATGATGTATAAACTCATTGATATGATGTTCATGAGCAAGCAAAGCTAGTCTATGGTAATAAAAGTCCAAATAATGGTTAACTCCATGGAATGGGATGGGTACGGCCTGAAAAGAGGCAAAAGAGAACTTTTTTAAGTGATGGTAATGTTCGATGTCTTGATCCAGGTAGCCATTCTGTAAGTGTATACACCTATACAAATGTATCCAACTGCACTTTATGTCCTTAATGTAAGTATGCATTAGCTCAGTTAAAAACAAACAAACAAAAAAGCAATTAGGATAACAATGAGATATAATATACGTAATATAGAATATTGACATTTAGTAGATCTTCAATAAATTGAAGCTTCTTTGACTTTTAAGGTTGGTCTGAGACTGATATACTGCTTCTAAAGGCATTCCAAAGAGAAAATGTGTTTCCTATTCCGAGCTACTGATTTAAAAAATGAGTTTTTGGACTACTACCAGTTCATAAGTTGGATCAGCCTATATATATGCAATGTACTTCCTGTTCTAGAGACAGAAATGAGTTATATTCTGTATCATCTGCAGGCTGTTTGAAGAAAATTAAGGAAGGATAAAATAGAAAGGCCATAAATTTGTTTTCATTTCGTTACTTGCGAGAGGAGGGTAGTAAGAAAAGATGGCAAACCAAAAGAGATGCATCTCCGAATCTAGGACAAGTCTGGCATGGCTGAGCTCATCTTACTGTTCTGCCTGAATTTATGTCCTTTTTCTAGAGAAAAGTGCTGTCTGTTTGATAACTGCACCATAATACACAGTTAATAAAAATAAGAAAACAAACAAGAGAAAAAAAACCTTATAGTTTCTTAAGATATAGGTTGAATATTTAAATTTAATGTGTCCCTGGAATTAGATTTCTTCCCTTGATCTTTTAAAAAAATACAAATGAATTGAGATGGTTCTACATCTAATAATGCTAAGCAAAGCTATCACGCTCAGCAATTGTATGGTGGGTGCAGCACACATTATGCAGAGAGCTTGAGTCACTTGGTAAATGGAGCTTTAAAAATGATTATCAAGTTTTTAAACAATGGTAGCTATGAAGTGGTGTTTCAAAACAGCTCTTTAAAACTACACCCATTTAATTTGTTCTATTTTTCTGTTATATTTTTATAGGTTCCCATTTCTCCTGCTGCCGAAATTGCTTAGCCTTATCAAGTTTTATGAATGGAAACATAGTCTCAAGTAGTTTATTTAATGAATCCAATCTATCTGTGCACTTCATCTTTAAGTAATAGACAAAGACCACAAGATTTGCTTCCACATGGTTCTAGTGAGCCCGAGGCATAAACAATTTTTTAGTTGGCTTATAATAAACAAAGCTACATAATAAGAGTACTCCAAGAAAACAGAAGATCAGAAGACTAGAAACAAAATTCTGATATGTTTTTATAACTCTGCATTAAATCTTCTGTGATTTCTTAGCAGTTCAAACACAAAAGGAAACATAATTAGTCATATATTCCTTATAATCTACTTCAAGTAATTATATTTGTTGAGAGCAATAGGATTTTTCTTATAAATGAGTGTGAAAGAGGAATTTATACCATATCAAATTTGAGCAAATACTGAACAAAGCTTTCTGGCCCTCAGCAAAGATGAGTGCTTCCCACGAAATATCTATTCAACTTATGTGCTAACTGGTAGTGGAGAGAGAGAGGGTGGTGGTGGTGGTGGGGAGATAGTGTGCACTAGCCTAGCACAGGAGGAATGAAGAACTACAGTGAGGTCAAAGCCTAAATGATTGCAGGGTTAAATTGTTGAATATAAAGTGTGGCTGGGGCATTTGTGTGAAATGTCTAAAATGAATTTTAACATGCAAGTATGAATTATTAAACAAGAGATCAAGAAAAGAAATGTAAAGATAGATGTTTCTGCATTAGGTGAAAATTGAGTGCATAAGATTTCCAAAGGGAGGGGTGCCTGGGTGGCTTAGTCAGTTAGGCCTCTGACTTTGGCTCAGGTCATGGTCTCAAAGTTCCTGAGTTAGAGCCCGGCGTCTGGCTCAGTGTTGACAGCTCAGAACCTAGAGCTTGTTTCAGATTCTGTCTCTCTCTCTCTCTCTCTCTCTCTCTCTCTCTCTCTCTCTGCCCCTCCCCTGCTTGCACTCTGTCTCTGTCTCTCTCTCTCTCTCAAAAATAAATAAACATTAAAAAATTTAAAAAATATTCAAGGAGAGGACAATAAAGAAATAGAATTAAGAGTCAAAAGGAGAAAGATTTAGTAATAAGTGAAGTAGAGGATCTAGGAGAACAAGAGTTACTTTACCCAAACTAAAGAAGATTGTTAAAATTATTATTTGAATATAGTTGACACACAATGTTACATTAGTTTCAGATGTACAACTGGGTCATTTGACAAGTTTATAAATGATGCTCTTTTCACCACAAGTACAACTACCATCTGTCCCATTACATTGCTATTACAATATCATTGACTATTTTCCTTATGTTGTGCTTTTCATACTTGTGACTTATTCACTCCATAACTGGAGGCCTGTATCTCCCTCTTTTCTTTACTCATTTTTCCCAAGCCCATACCCACTCTCCTTTCTGGCAAACATCTCTATATTTATAGTTCTGATTCTGCTTTTTTTGCTTACTCATATTTTATTGCATTTGTGAGTGGAATCATATAGTATTTGTCTTTCTCAGTCTGACTTATTTCACTTAGCAAAATTCCTTCCATGTTGTCTCAACACATTTCATCCATGTTGTCTTAAATGACACAATCTCATCCCTTTTTATGACTATGTAATTATCCAGTGTGTATGTGTGTGTGTATGTGTGTTGTGTCTGTGTGTGTGTGTATCACATTTTCCTTATCCATTTGTCTATTGATGGATTGGTCAGCAGCTATGGTCTGAAATGCTATAGAGGTTCTGTGAGCCTTCTCAGAAAAAGGGGTCGGTTTAATTAACTTCCGTGTCTAGGTTGCTTCCATGTCTTGGTGATTGTAAATAATGCTGTAATAAACATAGTGGGGGTGCATACATCATTTTGAGGGTTTCACAAATGGATTCTGCTACACATTTAAAGACTTAATACCTATTCTTCTCAAAGTGTTTCAAAACATAGAAGAGGAAAGAAAGCTTCCAAATACATTCTAGGAAACTGCATTACCCTGATAACAAAACCAGAGAAAGAGACTATAAAAAAGAAAACTACAGGCCAATATCCCTGATAACCACAGATGCAAAAATCCACAAATTATTAGCAAATTGCATACATATATACATTAAAAAGATCATTCACCGCAATCACATGAGATTTATTCCTGGGATTCAAAGTTGGTTTCCATTGTTACCTTGTAAGTCAGTCAATGTCATATACCACATCAACAAAACAAAGGATAGAAATCATATGATCAACTCAATAGATGCAGAAAAAGTATTTGGCAAGATTCAACATCCATTCACAATAAAAATGTCAGAAAAATGTGGTTAAAGGGAACATACCTCAACATAATTAAAGCCATATAAGAAAAACCTACAGCTAGCATCATCTTAAGCTTGAAAAATTGAGATCTTTCCCTCCAAGGTCAAGGAACAAGACAAGGATGTCCACTCTTGTCACTTTTATTCAGCATAGTATTGGAAGTCCTAGCCACAGCTGTCAGAGAAGAAAACAAAAGAAGAGGCATCCATATAGGTAAACTAAGTTGACCTGTCACTATTTTCAGACATTGAGAAGGAGATATTTTTAAGAAAGCTATAGTCAGAAATGCTATAGAGGTTATATAAGCCTTCTCAGGAAAAGCTTACCTCATGGATTTGGTTTAAATAACTATGTACACATGCCTATTGAAGTTTCTTGAATCACTTTGATTTTGGCTTCCAGAAGACTTATTTCCTTGGGAATCTGAGGCAAACCAGTAGAAACAATGCAGGTTGAGTCAGGAAAGTGTGAACAACAAGGGAAAGAGTAGCATTTGAAAATTTGAAAATTTCAAAGAGGACGAACTTCATTGGAGAATTCCTGCTAAATTAGGTTATGTTTACTTTATTTCTTCACCTCAACTTACCTTTTATTTTTCTTTTTCCATTTTGATTTTTCCCTGGTACATTAAGACAACTGCTCTTTTGAAGTTTACTTGTATTATTTTTCAATTGGTTAATTGAACTTTTAATACTCTTCTTTAATTTCTGTTTTGCTTTCCCTTCTTGAAAAAATATCCCTTCACTGCTGTGAAAAAGTGCTATCCTAGAAGCCATCCTGTGTCTTTGAATGTATCTCCTCTTCCTTCTCTGGGGACTCATTCTCTTCCTGCTCTTTAAGTATAGTACTGCACAGAGATATTTTACTAAACCTATAAAATTTTATGATCTTTTAGTGTTTAAATACCTCTTGCTTGTGGTAAATATTTTCATAAATAAAAAGAAAATTCACATACTAATTTTTTTGCAGTAGGTATTGTCTCTTATCTAATTCTAATTTACGAAAAGGTCAACTAATTAGTAATTGGTAGCATACAATTTTATAGGCATAATGCTTGAAGTGTCAAACATAAAAAAAAAACTCAAGTATTATATGGTTTAAAGATGTATAGTTGTTGATTAGGGAAGAATTCACATGTAAATCTACTTGCTGTATGACTACAGAGCTTTTTATATGTATTATCCTATTTGAATATAATAGTCTATTAATAAGGGCTCTTCAGAAGACTTTGAAAATACTCTTGAACTGTAGCTTCTTACAAGAATCTCATTGATGAAATAGAAATTGTAAATGAGAAAAGACATAAAAGGAGATATAAGAGATTTTCAATTCAGAAGCTTATGGGCAGAGGCCTATTTTGCTAATGGATATGCTTTTATTTTTTGTTTCTCTTTTTTTTTCCTCAGAGAAGAAATAATTAAGCATTAGCTGTGAAATAATACCTTTAACTGTTACTGTGAAATTCCTGTGGTATGCAACACATAACTAGGGGCAAGTTTAGTTTTGTTTAATTTTGATCAGATGAATGTTCTAGTTGCCATACAAGAAAGGTCGAGAAAGACAATGCGTAAACCTTAAAATAAAAATGAAGAAAGCATTGATAGTAAGAATAAGTAATCAAAGTGGGCATACTTTCCAACTGGAAAGCACATACAAATCCATTAGAAACCACTCTGTTAGTGAAAACCTTCTGTAGACTTTAATTTAACAAGAATAGGAACGGTTTAATAGCATCTGTTTTGTGCCACACCCTGATTTAGGTGCTGAATATATCAGATTCACTTAATCCTTTAAACAATACTATAGTTAGATACTATTTTAATCACCAGGTTAGACGTAATGAACTGTGGTGGAGACATTCTTGAGGTCTCTCAATAGGAAGTGGAGGATCCCAAATTCAAACCCAGGAGGTGTGATTAAGGCTTTCATCCATGCTGCTAAGCTCCATTTCACCATTAAAAAAGAAAAAAACAGAAGTGCCATGGAATGACTTTATCATGTAAAACAGAACAATGGCATATGTTAATCACAGACCATAGCCATTCCATAAATTAACTCTCCAGTGAACTGAGGAATTAATCAAGCAGAACTAGGATTTATTATTTTCCTTAGCCTCAGAGCACCTTAAAACAGTGTTTTGTTTTTAACAGAGTCTCAAATAGATATTTAGTGAATTAATGCATATTTTGCTGCTTGAGGTATTTTAGTGAGTCAAATTGATCAGAATTAACAAAATAAGTATACTTAAATACTTACAAAACCTTTTAAATGTAGTGGATTAAAAACATGAAAAAGCCCTGACTTCTTGAATAAAATATCAAAACCCTTAGTGAATTAAATGTATCAAGAATACAGGTTTTGACCTCTAAGAGTATTAAGAATGTTTTTGTAAATTAAATGTATTAGGAGTAATTTAAAATTTTTGGAGATCTAAATAGATAACCATTATTTTCTTATCAAAGAATGTTAAATGCTCCGAAAACAATAACAGCTGAAAAATGAGTAAGACTTAATTGTAAGGCAGCCGCCACATTCACCGAAATCGTTTTAAGTGTTTGAATCAAGAATTTTTATATCAACAATTCCAGTAGAATGGTTTTAAATAATGATTATAAACTGATCAGTACATGGACTGAAGAGAATACATTAGCCAAAAATATGACAGTAAAATATATGAAGAAAATTTTATAATATAGTTCTTTCCAAGGGCAATAGCTTAATTTGAATTGGAATTGGTCTTCTCACTTACTTTTTGCATGTTTAAGGACTTATAAAATTTATACTACAGATTAGGGACTATAAATTTTGGAATGCTTTGAATAAAGCAATAAATAATTGTGGGCACATTCTCAAAGTTTCCCTGAATTATTGACAAATAGCATGACTTCAGGGATACTGATTGCTCTTAGTTCCCAGCAGCAGGCTAATATGACAATTAGATAAGGAAGTTAAGCATATATTTTATCTTGTGACATATATATAAGGGGTTTAAAATTTTTTTTGATGTTTATTTTTGAGAACGAACAAGAGCAAGGAGGGTAGAGAGAGAGGGAAGGAGACACAGAATCCGAAGCAGGCTCCAGGCTCTGAGCTGTCAACACAGAGCCCGACTAGGGGCTCAAACCCACAAACTGCGAGATCATGACTTGAGCCAAAGTTGGACGCTTAACCGACTAAGCCACCCAGGAACCCCATATACGAGGGCATTTTTAAATCATGTTGGTTTTTTAAAAGTTAACAAAATGAGTGAGAAGTATTTTCATTAAGTAGAAAGATTACTAAGTTAATGAAACATTTAGCAAAGATTCCAAATTTTGAAAAGCATGAGATAATAGTATGGTTAGGGGACCCCCTCTGGCTTGGAGAGAATGAGCCCTCCTGGGCATGCAAGATACCTTTGGGTGTGATGTGATACCTTGAACAGAGTTTAGGATTGGGAGAGGGGCAGATGCAGACTCTTGCTCATTTGTCAGTTATCGGTCTGGCTCTTTGGCAAAGTTAATTAAACTTTCTTAGTTCTAATACCCTCATATGTGAAAAGAAATTAAAGCAATTTTCATTTCCATAGATAATTGTGTCTCTCTCAAAAATAAATAAACATTAAAAATAATAAAACAAGTAGGCAGTTGTGAAGAGGAAATCAATCCATACTTGTAAGGTTTGTAGCACAATGTGAGGTATGTTTAAGGTGTCCATTAATACTTGCCACCCTACCACTTCCTATCATTTGTCTTCTCTATGTTTCAGATAAACCACCCTTTAGCAAATATTATATTTAGTGCTAACCTGATTTATATATTCTCAAGAGCGAACAGGACAAGAGTACTTAAAACCAGTGTAGTGTTCCCTGTAACTTTTGTCCGTGTAGGGAAAATGAAAGGTGTAGAAACATGCTTCTGTGTTGTCCTCTATCTGGCCAGTGTCCCTAAATCCAAGCTGTCTCTAACCCCCTAATTATAGATTGTCATGCAAGGCCCAACAGTTTGCAGGACTCTAAGTCAGGAATTTTTCCGTAGCATGTTGTTAAAGTAGAGTGATGTGGTAGAATTCTGTCTTAGAAGTCAAAAAGAATTGAATTTGTAGCCCTAGCTTTGATCTCTGATACTATGTATAATCTCCAATTGAATTAAAATATGTGGATCTTTTTTTCTTCGTCTGTTGGGAAAATTAAGATATATAGATATAGGTAGGTAGATATACAAATATATATATATATATGTACATATATATATATATACATATACATATATATACACACACACACACAGATTAAATACATACGATCCAGACCTACATGGAACACACATGCACACACACACACACACGAAACTATAAAATGTTCCGATTTTCTCATAACCTATCATGTGGACTGTGTATGCCAGTCTCTGAAAATGTTATATGTGAGTGTTGTCACCATTCTAACACAACTTGTGCTTGACCTTAAGTTTCTCTGTTTTTGTAAAGAGCCGAACGAGCGTTTTCCATCTTGTTTTTAAAAATATTTTCAAAAAATTATCTATTTATTTAGATGAATGGGGGGAGAGAGAGAATTCCAAGGAGGACCCCTTGCTGTCAGCACAGAGTCCGACACAGGGCTCAAAGTCCCGAATCGTGAGATCATGCCTGAGCCGAGATCAAGTGTCAGATGCTTAACCAACTGTGCCACCCAGGCTCTCCATCCCTCATCTTATATATAACCCAGCATGTCATCCATAGTACTTTACTTGAAGTATTAGAACAGAAAAGGATATTTCGGAAGCATCAAGTTCAGGCTTTTCCCATGAAGCAAATTCCAGAGTGCAAGTCAGTACCTCTGGTCACATCTCACTGTTAAGGAGCTCCTACTGATTCCTCCTCATGCGGTCCTGGTTCTCCTTTTCTGTTTTCCTCTTTGTCCTTAAGTGATAAAAACAAGTAAATATTTATTTGTATGTAGTGTGATTCAGTCTACTGCTGCTTTTCAGTGCTCCAAAATATAAAATGTGGAAGGCGGAGAAACGGGGGAAGGAATGGTGGAAGATAGTTTGGCATGGAGAAAGATTCGATTTCAGAAAATACTGGCAATATTATACATGTTTCTCCCTAACTCCTCAGAAGCCAGAATGATCAGAGAGAAGTGGAGGTATATGAAACACTGAGAGGATTAATAGTAGCATGTGAGTACCTAAAGCTACCTTCAACCCAGGTTGATGGGAGCACAGATCTGACAGAAAATGTTGTTGGCCTAACTTAGAGTTTTCTGATTAATTTCATGGCAGTTATTTATCTACGTACCATATGCTCATGCAGGAGACAGCTAACTCAGTAAACCAGGGTGCTAACTCAGGCGAACATTCTCTTATTATCTGCTGGTCGTGATGCCCTTGTTCAGCATCTGGAAATCTGGAAATGGAACTCTTGTTCCTACAGGTTGGTTCCACTACAGGGATTGCCTTTCCAGGATACACGGGATAAATTTTTTAAGAGTTTTCTCTCTTGAAACACTAATTCTCAACACCTTCTTAGCAGACTATTATTATATTTTTCTGAAGTGGTTAGATTTACAAGAGAATGGTTGACAGATCATCTTATTTAACACCCTTTGCCATTACATGAAGAGTTCTGTAAATATGCTTCTTTTTGCGCATATGCGGGTTTCTCCCAGTATTCTATATAACTGGAGGTATATAATTATTTCCAGTATCTTATGGTATAACCGTTAGGCCCCATGATTTTTTGCAGGTCTTTTTCAGAGTAATCGCTCTCTTTATGGATTCAGTTTCCTTTTAAACACACATAATATTGAAACAATTTGTCTCCTTGATATGCAAAAGTCCCTTGAGGTTTAAGGGTGATTAGGGCAGCAGATTTTCTTGCAAGTAAATCAGACATCAAATGCAGTGGCTTCCTGCCATGTACGAAAAATATCCAACAACTTCACTTACACACTAAGGTCATATTTTATTTAATGAAGTCTTGCTCTTCAATTTGAAAAGAACACTTTTATGACTTTATTTTTTTAACCTATATTTACTACTCTATTTGACTTTCTTGAAGTCTTTGGGAAGTATATCGAGTCCCCCTAAAAGAGGACAATTTCAACATATTTCATCTTTTAGATCTGAAAGGGTTGTCACAGCAAAGGAATTGTTTTAATATAAAATTCAGCCAAACCAGCACTACTGCTCAATAGTTCTTACATTTCTCTCTTCCTGGCTTCCTTGAACATTACACAGAACAGTAATACCAGACCCTTTTCACTTTCTTTGAGCCTCCGTCTCCTCCTGCAACTCTTACCCCTCAGTGTATTTAAGATGATGTAACATGCCACATTGTTAGACCAAAGATGTCAAGTGTGACTCAGCTTCCTTCATTTCCACCCAAGACTATCCTTATATGTTTGCATTCTTTCTATTCTTTATATATCAGAACAGGAGAAAGTGGTTTTCTTTCTTTCTCCCTCTTTCCTTCCTCTCTCTGCCCCTCTCTCTCTTTCTTTATTTTTAAATTTGAGTATGCTTCACACCCAATATTACATTAGTTTCAGGTGTACAAAATAGTGATTCAACAACTCTATGTATTCTATCATGTTCACTATGAGTGTAGCAGCCATCTACAGTATCATGTCAGTATTCTCTATGCTGTTCTTTATATTCCCGTGACTTTTTAAAAATTTTCTTAGTGTTTATTTATTTTTGAGGTGGGGGATGAGCAGGGGAAGGGCAGAAGGAGAGGGAGGGGGACACAGAATCTGAAGCAGGCTCCAGACTCTGAGTTGTCAGCACAGAACAGGAAGTGGGGCTCGAACCCACAAACCGTGTGATCATGACCTGAGCCGAAGTTGGACTCTTAACTAACTGAGCTACCCAGGCACTCCAACCCATAACTTTTTCATTCCATAGTCGGAAGCCTGTATCTTCTACTCTGCTTCATTCATTTTGCTCATTCCTTCACCCACTCCCCTTTGTCAACCATCAGTTTGTTCTCTGTATTTATAGGGCTGATTCTGTTTTTGTTTGTTTATTCATTGCTTTGTTTTTTAGATTTAACATATAGAGGAAATCAATGGTATTTGTATTTCTCTGTCTAACGCATTTCACTTAGCATAATACCCTCTAGGTCCATCCATGTCATCACAGATGGCATGACCTTATCCTTTTTTATGGCCAACTAGTATTCTGGTGTGTGTGTGTGTGTGTGTGTGTGTGTGTGTGTGTGTGTAATATCTATCTATCGGTGTATACTTGGGCTGCTTCCATATCTTGACTATTGTAAATACTGCTGCGATATACATAGGGGTACATATATTGTTTCAAATTAGCATTTTGTGTTTTCTGTGTGTAAATACCAGTAGAGGACTTATTGAATCATATGGTATTTCATTCCTTTTTCAAAGGTTTATTTTTGAGACAGAGAGAGAGAGCCCAAGCGGGGGAAGGGTGAGAGAGAGGGGCAGAGGATCTGATGAGGACTCCATTCTGACAGCAGAAAGCTTGATGTGGGGCTTCAACTCACGAACTGCAAGATCATGACCTGAGCCAAAGTTGGATGTTTAACCAAATGAACCACCCAGGTACCCCTGGTATTTCTAATTTTAATTTTTGGAGGATCCTTCATACTGTTTTCTAGGTATGTCTCCTAAGACAAGAGAAACAAAGGCAAAAACAAACTCTTGGGACTTCAACAAAATAAAAAGCTTTTGCATGGCCAAGGAAACCATCAACAAAATGAAAAGGTAACCCACTGGATGGGGAAAGGTATTTACAAATAATATATGCAGAAAGGGATTAATATTCAAAATATATAAAGAAACTTCTACAACTCAACACCTGAAAAAGCTATCTGATTAGAAAAATGGGCAGAAGACCCAAGTAGACATATTTCCAAAGAAAACATTCATGACCAACAGACACACTTGGGTGGCTCAGTCGGTTTAGCATCCCACTTTAGCTCAGGTCATGATCTCAAGGTTTTTGAGTTTAAGCCTCACATGATCCACTGTCTCTCTTCTCTGCCCCACATCCATTTGTGCTCTCTCAAAAATTGAAAGAAAGAAAGAAGGAAGGAAGGAAGGAAGGAGAAAGGAAAAGAAAGAAAGAAAGAGAGAAAGAGAGAGAGAAAGAGAGAAAGAAAGAAAGAAAAAGAAAAGAAAGAAAGGAAGAGAGAGAGAGAGGAGGGAGGAGGGAGGGAGGGAGGAAGGAAGGAAGGAAGGAAGGAAGGTAGGAAGGAGGAGGAAGGAAGGGAAAAATCTTCTCACCAGGGCACTTAACTTATTTATAATTAGGAAGTCCTGAATGCCTTTTACTCTTTACTGATTTTCTTAATTGATCTATTTTCATTCCTTCAGACCAGTAGTAGCTCGTCTGGACTTCCCACTTCTCTTAAGAACCTTTGTATTTTCTGCCTTTTTAAAATCTCTATGTATGTGCAATTTCTGTGGAAGAAGTGGCTTTCCCATAGTTGAGGTTTAGCATAAGGAAAAATATATATTGAAGGAAAAATCAGTTGATTTGAAACAAAAGTCTTTTACTTAGGAATGTTGTCTAATCATAGTGCTTCCGAAACTACAAGATAATTTTATTTCATTTCACTGTATTGCAGTTAGAAGTTTTGCTTAGTTCTTTCTCTTGTTTTATCTCTGTGGTTGTCTTTTATGGAATAATAGGGCACTTTATTAACTTCTAAAATAAACTTTAGCATTAATCTTTCTTATTTCATGTCATTGCCATAGTTGATATGTATGTTGTCTTTAGTGAAGTATTCATTTTATAGGTATTGCCATGTTTCCTTGATTGCTGGATTTAAAACAAAAATGTCACGTGTTGTAAAATTTGGGTGTAAAGAAAGTTAACAAAAACCAATTACCTATTAATATGAATTTGAAAGAGTTGAATGATTCTGACTATATATTTTTAACATTTATATCTATAATTTTTACCTCCTTAACATAATGAAACTATGTATTATTCCGATAAGCCATATACTTCCCTTAATCGATCATATGATATTTTTATTTTGTAAAATTTGTATCTTTTCTACTTTGGAAACATCTAAATTGCATATAAATTGGAAGCAAAGAAAATAATGATTTTAGAATAAAACAGAGCAGAGGTATTAAACCTAATGAGTTAAAGTAGAAAATACCAGGTATATGCATAAACTGATAACTTTCATTGGTTCTTATTTGTAATATTCTGGCGGCTAAGACAGAAATATATGCATGTTGACTTAAATAGTCAACTGGATAATTACTGACTCTTGACTTCAATTTATGTAATCTGAACTTGGCAGAAATGTGAAACTTGAGCAGACACCTTAAAGGAAGCCACAATCAGGGCTCAGTATTGCTTATTAGTAAATTGGTTTTAAGTAACATATAGGAAATACCAGCACCTTAATTGTTGATAGGAAAACTCAAGGATTTTTTCATAAGAGGTTGTAGAAATGTTATTCACTTGTTGGGAATAACTCTGCATAGTTTTAACTTCTAAGCTTATTTATTTATTTATTTTTAATTTGAATCTGATGTCAGGCACTTTATGAAATACCATTATATTTAGCAACTAATGGACATTAATATTGAGGAGAAATCCTAAGGGGAAAACAAGTATATCTCACTGAAAAGCTCTTTAGCAATAAATCTTATTTGATTTGAGAGTATCTGTCTGCATTCCAAGCAGAGAGAAAAAAAATACATGAAGCCTCAAGTAATGTGACTTAAAGGTATAAATGTATATATTTTGAAGTAAGGGAATGTATTTGAAAAAGAATTTCAGTTACCTTACTCAAAATATTTCTTTTCTCAGTATTATTGTGAACTCTGTTTGACCTCAAATAAAAGAAAATTTTCCAGGGAGATACTAGTATGTCAAATTGGGTTTGATTCAAGGGACATTTGGTGAACCTACATCGAGTCTGGATTGCAGGCTGAGAGAAGTTAGTTTAGAAGATTTACTACTATAGATTGAATCTAGCATCTCACCATAAACCCAATTTATCATCAGACATTATCAGGTAGTTCCACAAGGTAGAAAAATTACGCTGCAGGTTTCATTAATTTTTGGCATATGCGACTGGAGTCTAAGTATATATAGCCTCAACGTGAACATTTTAGTGTGGACTGGCATTATTTCAATCCGTTCACATAAACACAGGACTGTATCTCTAATAAAAAGCACAAATGTCATCCAAGATGGGTTACCCCTCTATTGCTCATATAAGAAGCCAGACCTCTATTTCTCTGTCCATTTTCCTAGGTATCTTAAAAAAGTAAAATTGAGTGGTGAAGGAAAATATTCTACCTGATGTTTATTCCTTTAATCTATGTGCCCATAAATTTAATTAAAGCCAAGATATAATTTCTCCTCATAAACATGGATACTTACGTTGACTTCTTAGGAAACATAAAAGCACCATATAGTAGATATAACACTATAAAATTTCAGAGCTGAATGGATACCTGAAGTGATTAATTCTAGTCTCCTGCTTCCAGATGACAAATGTTTTTGAAAATAACTCAACATTTACTAAGCACATATGGTTGTTAACATTATTTTAGGTACATACATATATTAAACCATTTAATCTTCATAATAGCCCTATGATGAAAAGACCATTATTGTTCTCATTCTCTTTACTTTTTAAAACATATACATCATATAATTACCATTGTCTTGTTCATTTCTTTTTTTAATAGTTTATTTTCAAATTGGTTTACCTATAACACCCAGTGTTCATCCCAACATATACACTCTTTAATGCCCGTCACCCCCTCTCCCCCCTCTCTCACCCCCCTCACTCTCAGTTCGTTCTTAGTCTTTGAGAGTCTCTTATGTTTTATCTCGCTCCCTCTGTGTCTTTTTTTCCTTTCCCCTCTTCCCCTCACCCTGGTTTTTGTTTAGTCTCACAAAGTCCACCTTTTCGTGGAAACATATGGTATCTTTTTCTGACTGACTTATTTCACTTAACATAATACCTTCCAGTTCCATCCATGTTGCTACACATGGCCAGATCTCATTTTTTCTCATTGCCACGTAGTAGTCCATTGTATATATGTACAACATCTTCTTTATCCACTCGTCAGTTGATGGGCACTTGGTCTCTTTCCATGATTTGGCTATTGTCGAAAGTGCTGCTATGAACATTGGGGTACACGTGCTCCTATGCATCAGTATTCCTGTGTGTCTTGGGTAGATTCCTAGCAGGGCTATTGCTGGGTCATAGGGTAGCTCTATTTTCATTTTTTTGAGGAACCTCCACATCGTTTTCCAGAGTGGCTGCACCAGTTCGCATTCCCACCAACAGTGTAGGAGGGTGCCTGCTTCTCCACATCCCTTCCAGCATCTATAGTTTCCTGATTTATTCATTTTAGCCACTCGAACTGGTGTAAGGTGATATCTCAGTGTGGTTTTGATTTGTATTTTCCTGATGGTGAGTGACTTTGAGCATCGTTTCATGTGTCTGTTGGCCATCTGAATGTCCTCTTTGGAGAAGTGTCTATTCATATCTTCTGCCCATTTCTTCACTGGATCATTCATTTTTCGAGTGTGGAGTTTGGTAAGTTCTTTATAAATTTTAGATATTAGTCCTTTATCCGATATGTCATTTGCAATGATCCTTTCCTATTTCGTTGGTTGCCTATCGTTTTGTTGGTTGTTTCTTTTGCCATGCAGAAGCTTTTTATCTTGATGAGGTCCCAGTAGTTCATCTTTGCTTTTAATTCCCTTGCTTTTGGAGACGTGTTGAGTAAGAAATTGGTGTGTCTTAGGTCAAAGAGGCTTTTTCCTGCTTTCTCCTCTAGGATTTTGAAGGTTTCCTGTCTCACATTCAGGTCCTTCATCCATTTAGAGTTTATTTTTGTGAGTGGTGTAAGAAAGTGGTCTAGTTTCATTCTTTTGCATGTTGCTGTCCAGTTCTCCAAGCACCATTTATTAAAGAGGCTGTCTTTTTTCCATTGGATACATTTTCCCGCTTTGTCAAAGATTAGTTGGCCATATACTTGCGGGTCCATTTCTGAGTTTTCTATTCTATTCCATTGGTCTGTGTGTCTGTTTTTGTGCCAATACCATACAGTCTTGATGACCACCGCTTTGTAGTAGAGGTTAAAGTCTGGGATTGTGATGCCTCCCGCCTTGGTTTTATTCTTCAGTATTATTTTGGCTATTCAAGGTCTTTTGTGGTTCCATACAAATTTTAGGATTGTTTGCTCTAGCTTTGAGAAGAATGCTGGTGCAATTTTGATTGGGATTGCATTGAATGTGTAGATTGCTTTGGGTGGTATTGCCATTTTAACGATATTTATTCTTCCAATCCATGAGCATGGGATGTTTTTCCATTTCCTTGTGTCTTCCTCAATTTCCTTCATAAGTTTTTTATAGTTTTCATTGTAGAGGTCTTTCACATCTTTGGTTAGGTTTATTCCTAAGTATTTTATGGTTTTTGGTGTAATTGTGAAAGGGATTAGCTTCTTTATTTCTCTTTCTGAAATTTCAACTATTTCACTGTTGGTTTATAGAAATGCCACCGATTTCTGTACATTGATTTTGTACCCTGCAACTTTGCTGAAATCATGGATCAATTCCAGTAGGCTTTTGATAGATTCCGTCAGGTTTTCCATGTAAAGTATCATGACATCTGCAAAAAGTGAAAGTTTGACTTCCTCCTTGCCAATCTTGATGCCTTTTATTTTGTTTTGTTGTCTGATTGCTGATGCTAAGACTTCCAACACTATGTTAAATAGCAGTGGCGAGAGTGGACACCCCTGTCGTGTTCCTGATCTCAGAGGGAAGGCTCTCAATTTTTCCCCATTGAGGATGATATTAGCTGTGGGCTTTTCATATATGGCTTTTATGATGTTTAAGTACGTTCCTTCTATCCCGACTTTCTCGAGAGTTTTTATTAAGAAAGGGTGCTGTATTTTGTCAAATGCTTTTTCTGCATCTATTGACAGGATCATATGGTTCTTATCTTTTCTTTTGTTTATGTGATTTATCACGGTGATTGATTTGCGAATATTGAACCAGCCCTGCAACCCAGAGATGAATCCTACTTGATTATGGTGGATGATTCTCTTTATATGCTGTGGGATTCGATATGCTAGTATCTTGTTGCAAATTTTTGCATCCATATTCATCAGGGATATTGGCCTGTAATTCTTTCTTTCTTGGGTCTCTATCTGGTTTGGGAATCAAAGTGATGCTGGCTTCATAGAATGAGTCCGGGAGTTTTCCATCCGTTTCAGTTTTTTGGAACAGCTTGAGGAGGATAGGAATTAACTCTGTTTTAAATATCTGGTAAAATTCTGTAGGAAAGCCAACTGGTCCAGGGCTTTTATTTGCTGGGAGGATTTTGATAACTGATTCTATTTCCTTACTAGATATGGGTCTGTTCAAATTTTCTATTTCTTCCCATTTGAGTTTTGGTAGGGTGTGGTTATTTAGGAATTTGTCCATTTCTTCCAGGTTGCCGAGTTTGGCGGCATATAATTTTTCATAGTATTCTCTGATCATTGCTTGTATTTCTGAGGGATTGGTTGAAATTTCTCCCTTTTCATTCTCGATTTTATCTATTTTAGTTCTCTCTTTTTTCTTTTTGAGAAGCCTGGCTAGAGGTTTGTCTATTTTGTTTATTTTTTCAAAGAACCAGCTTTTGGTTTTATTGATCTATTCCACTACTTTCTCTGTTTCCATATGAATAATTTGTGCCCTGATCTTTATTATTTCTCTCTTTCTGCTGGGCTTGGGTTGTTCTAGTTTTTCTGCTTCTAGTTCCTTTAGGCGTGCTGTTAGAATTTGTGTTATTGATTTTTCTTGTTTCTTGAGGTGAGCCTGGTTTGCAATATATTTCCCTCCCAGGACTGCCTTTGCTGCATCCCAGAGCATTTGGATTGTTGTATTTTCATTTTCATTTGTTTCCATGTATTTTTTAATTTCTTCTCTGATTTCCTGGTTGACCCACTCATCTTTTAGTAGGTTATTTCTTAGCCTACTAAATATTTTGGATATTTTCCAGGCTTTCTCCTATGGTTGATTTCAAGTTTCAAAGCATTGTGGTCTGACAGTGTGCACGGTATGATCTCAATTCTTTTATATTTATTCAGAGCTTCCCTGTGCCCCAGAATATGGTCTATCTTAGAAAATGTACCGTGTGTGTTGAAAATAATGTAAATTCCTTTGCTTCTGGATGAAGGACCCTGAAGATGCCTGTAGGCCCATCTGTTCTAATGTGTCGTTCAGGGCCATTGTTTCTGTGGTGATTTTCTGTTTTGTGGATCTATCCAATGCTGAGAGTGGAGTGTTAAGGTCCCCTACTATTAGGACATTTTTATCGATGAGGTTGCTAATGTTCGTAATTAGTTGTTTTACAAATTTGGGTGCTCCCGAATTCGGCACATAGATATTTATAATTGTTAGCTCTTCCTGCTGGATGGTCCCTGAGACCATTATATAATGTCCTTCTCCATCTCTTATTACATCGTTCATTTTAAAGTCTAATTTGTCTGATATAAATATGACTACTCCGGCTTTTTTCTGACTTCCAATAACATGGTAGATAGTTCTCCATCCCCTCACTTTCAATCTGAAGGTGTCTTCAGGTTTAAGATGAGTTTCTTGAAGACAGCAAATAGATGGGTCTTGTTTTTTAATCCATTCTGTTACCCTGTGTCTTTTGATTGGCGCATTTAGTCCATTTATATTCAGTGTTAATATTGAAAAATATGGGCTTACAGTCACTGTATTATCTGTAAGTTTCATGTTTGTAAGGCTGTCTCTGGCAGTCGTGTTCTTTGCAACCTTTCCTTCATAGAGTGCCCCTCAGGATCCCTTGTAGTGCTGGCTTATTTGTGATAAATTCTTTCAGTTTTTGTTTGTTGGGAAAAACCTTGATCTCTCCTTCTATTCTGAATGACAGGCTAGCCGGATACAGAATTCTTGGTTGCATGTCCTTCTTGCTTATCCCATTGAAGATATCCTGCCATTCCTTTCTGGCTTGCCAAGTTTCTGTAGTTAAGTCTGCGACTACCCTTATATGTCTGCCTTTGTATGTTAGGGTTCTTTTGTCCCTAGCTGCTTTCAGGATTCTCTCCCTATCTTTGTATTTTGTCAGCTTCACTATGATGTGCCGTGCAGAAGGTCTATTCAAGTTACGTCTGAGGGGAGTTCTCTGTGCCTCTTGGATTTCCATGCCCGTTTCCTTCCTCATGTTGGGGAAGTTCTCAGCAATGATTTGTTCAAGAACCCCTTCGATTCCTTTCTCTCTCTCTTCTTCCTCTGGAACTCCTATGATATGGATATTGTTTCTTTTGAGTGCATCGCTCAGCTCTCGAATTCTCCTTTCCTGTTCCTGGATCAGCTTCTCTCTCTTTTTATCTGCTTCCTCTTTTTCAATGATTTTATCTTCTAATGCACTAACTCTTTCCTCTACCTCTTCAATCCGTGCTGTGGCTGCTTCCAATTTCCCTTGTATTTCTTCCAAGGTCGTTTTTAATTCTTCCTGACCGTTTTTAAGGTCCTTGAACTCTGCCGTGTGGGACCCCTTGCATTTATCTAAGCTTTTTTCAAGCCCAGCGATTAGTTTTATGATTATCATTCTATATTCATGTTCTGTTATGTTGCTTATATCTGTTTTCATTAATTCTTGAGCTGTCACTGCTTCTTGTAGATTCTTTTGAGGAGAATTCTTCCATTTCGTCATTTTAGCTAGATATGTTTTGAATTGTTTCGTGAAGTTGCCCTGGACAGGAAAACAGAGTTTTAGCTGGGCCGTGTCTCTTTTTGCCTTCGTTCCTTGTAAGCTGCAGCACCTTTTCCCCCCGAATCTTGGAGTTGAGAAAGACTATGGTTTCAGTCGTCCCCGTTTAAAGGGCACGCAAAATACTGGAGCCCCCTACTCCTCCGCCATGTTGCCAACCCTTTTCTTATTACACTGATGCTTCTTGGGGAGCATGGGTGGCTCAGTCGGTTGAGCGTCCGACTTTGGCTCAGGGCATGATCTCGCGGTCTGAGAGTTCAAGCCCGCATGGGGCTCTGTGCTGACAGCTCAGAGCCTGGAGCCTGTTTCGGATTCTGTGTCTCCCTCTCTCTCTGCCCCTCCCCCACTCATGCTGTCTCTGTCTCAAAAATAAATAAACATGAAAAAAAACTGATGCTTCTTATAAGAAGAATATGAGAGCAGAACTTGTATATACATTTCTAGCATATAAAGCAATTGTATAATGCATATCAATATAGGCTAATTTATAAGGTGTACAATAGTATAATAAAAAACTCACATTCCAGGCTACCTACTATATTCTAATAATTAGCATATCTCTTTTTCTCAGCAAATAATATTAAGGCCACACACTGCCTATTTAAATTGCTTACTATTGTAGCAATATTTAACAATTGGCTTACAAGCAGAGTCAAATACTTATTTATATTGTTTTATTCTCTTTATATTTGCTTTATATTTTAAAATAAATTGACACTTTTTACAAGAATCCAGCTATGTCATTTATCTGATTTCTTTTGATTATTTGCTACCAACTTCCCTTTGCTATTAACTTTTATTATGCTATTTTACCTACTTGGGAAAACAAAAACAGGAGCAAATCTGAGATCCCTTGTAACCTTATTATGTGCCTTACTTTAGTAACCTTACTATGTCTGTAGAGTAATTTTTCAAAATCTTTTGGATTACTCCTTCTCTGTGCCTTCTTGAAAACCAAGACCACAGTAAATCTATCCATATAGATTAAAGCACTAGTAACATTCCCTTACCTTTTAGGCTTATATAATCCTGTAGTTTTGAAACGGATAAATTACCTTAGCCACCACAACTCAAAATTCACATAACTAGGGCAAGCCTCTTTGACTGCTCAAGTACTCTTTCTTTTGTCTCATAAAAAAGGAAGGTGACTTGGCAAAGAATGATTAAATCTTGAAAGGAAGTAGATCGAAGAAATATTTCTGGTTACATGTATTCAATAATCAATAAGTGATTCTGCATGCAAGGTATTTAGGCTGAGGACACTAATTCAAATCACTTGGGTTTCACTAAGCTCAGGAACTGGATTTTTAATCACCAGGAAGTTTCCAGCTGTTGTTTAAAATACTTCTCCAGAGTTCTTATATCTATATGACACGATTTATATGGTATTACTGTATATTTTATAACATTATATTTTGAAGAAGTTCATTTAAAAATTCATAGAGGTAACTATAAACCTAACTCAACAAAAATAAAGTTTGTGCAATCTTAGGAGATATTGTTTTAACTTGCTATTTAGAGGAACACCTGATGCTGCAAACCAAAAATATCTGTTTCCTGTATTTTTCTATAATATACCCAAGATTAGTTATTAAAGAAAAAATATTCATTATGTCACCAAAGTGTACTTGTAATTATTAGTAATAGTAACAGTAGTAGATCTTCCAATATATGTGTAAAAGCTTGATTAGGACATTCAACTTAGTAGAATCAACATTTGTATTTGAAACTGATAAATTATCTTTCTAAGTTTATGTTGAATCTACACCCCCTACAACACATGCGTGCTTACACACACACACACACACAATAACAGATGAGTGCTTGGGGACTTTTTTTTAATGTTTATTTATTTTGGTGGGGGAGGGGTCAGAGACAGAAAGAGAGAATATCAAGGAGGCACTGTGCTGTTAGCAGAGAGTCTGACCCAGGGCTCCATCCCATGAACCGTGAGATCATGTGCCAAAATCAAGAATTGGACACTTAACCGACTAAGCCACCCAGGAGTCCAAGTTGGGGATTTTCAGCCCAAATATATAGATTACAGTAGACTAAAAATAAAGCATAAATACATTTTATTATTAAAAATAATAAAAATATTTTATTATTAAAAAATCCCACATTTGGCTTTGCTTCTATCCATCATTAATTTCTGTTAACAAGACAGTAAAAGAAGAGTTCAGGGAGTTTCTTATCCTGTTCATCCTTAGATATGTGTCCAAGCCCACTGCATTGTAAATAATTGTTTTAATGTGACTTCAATGTTAACAATTTTGTAATTATGTCTTCTACAGGCTAGTACTTCTTCCTAGAATAAAATATGTTAATAAAAGTAATATAGATGTAAGTTTATTTGTTTGTTTGTTCACAGTTTTCTGTAGCAAAAATACCAGTTGTACTAGAGGAGGGAGCATTAACAATGCTTGGGACATGCGGTTTCCCCCTAACTGGGCCATGAAAAGTCCTTGCAGAGGGAACACTCAAGCACAATGCTGGCAAAAAAAGTGCCGAATCTGAACCAAAGTCTCTGTCTCAGTTTCTGTTGCTGTGAAATGAATGGAATGACTTAAAGCATTCTGTGAGTTGAGGATCCAACGGGAACGTACTGTCAAATTCTCCTTGTGCCATATTTATCAATGCCCCATTTAGCAACTAAGTCACTTCGTCTGTGAGGTCAAATCCTAAAACCCTGAGTCTATGATAGAATAGACTACAGAAGTCATGGATGCAAAGAGATGTATCTCCTTAGGACCATTATTTTTATATTCTACCATGGCCTCTGTCACCGTTTCTGGCTCAGTTAGGGGGACTGTGGCCATGAATTAGGTGATGTTTACAGACCTCCAAGCACTCAGAGGGTAGATAAAACTTTTCCTACACATGATGACTATATACGTTATTATAAGAAGACTCAGAATTAATGAACTTTGGAATAGAAAAAAATTCCAAAACTATTTTGTCTCCCACGGTTTGCCAGCCCCTACACTAGATAATGAATTCAGAGATCTTCAAAGAGTTCCACATACATTGCTGAAATAAGAATCAGTAAAGAAACAGAAACAATAATTAGTATACTAAGAAAAACCAATAAGAACTATTGTCACAATGAAGTGTGAATTTAATCAATTTCCAGGAAACCTCAAAACAATACTGACTTAGGGTCCAAATTCAAAAATTTCGTGAGGTTGGTGTCCATCTCTGATTTCCTTTAGTGTCCTAAATACCTAGAGTGGTGTCCGACACACATAGATACTTGGTAATTGTTAAAGAAATGACAAATAAAAAAAGGAAGCGTCAGAGAAAAATACTTAAAGATTAGAATATCTTTGCTGAATATTGGCCATAGCACTTAATACGTAAGCTATTTTGAATAAATCACATTTTTATGGAAATTTTACCTTCGATAAAATAGGAATAACATCGGAGTCCCTGTTCAGTCGGTTAAGCGTCATGATATCGCCATTCATGAGTTTGAGTACCATGTTCGGCTCTGTGCTGACAGCCCAGAGCCTGGAGCCTCCTTCAAATTCTGTGTCTCCTGCTCTCTCGGCCCCTCCCCACCATCAAAAATAAATAAACATAAAAAATAAAAAAACATAAATGAGGAATAATATCTTAATTATATATATTTATCTAGTAAACTTAAAATGGAATGATTTATTTAATAGATGGAATTTTTGCGGACAGAAACCATGCCACTTTTCTTCAAATATAACTGCTGTTTAGCACAATATTGTAGATATGCTCAGTAATAAGTAAAGTAGGAATTAAACAGAGACCTGTAAGTATTTACAATAGTCCATGAAGTAAACCTAAACTTTAAAGGAAAATCTCAGACCCTGAAGAAGAATCAAACATCATTCACACATAATCTAGTATCCTTGATGTAACTTCTGATATCTAGGTGTGTTAATTTTTGGATTAGAAATTCCGTGCTGATTTTGTGCTACATGATCTGAAAATAGACTGGAAATACTACATAGTGATGATCAGATTTAATTGGCAACATCTTAGCTTATATCTGGAATTTCAGAAGAAGAGCTATCAAGTTGGAATACTTTGAATATATTTGTTTTTCGCTTCATATAAGTCTAGCTTGTAAGAAATTTTAAAATCTTATCCATTGATGATTTTTTGGCTCACATTATGTTTTGTTTTTAGTATTTTTCAGTGGAATTTTCTTTTTACTTTTTTTCTTCCGTTTTTAAAATAGACTTTATTTATAGAGCAGATTTAAGTCATGGTGAAATTGATAGAAGGTGCAGAGAATTCCCGTATACCCACTTCCTATAACACATGCACAGCTTCCCTCATTATCAACATCTCTCACCAGAGTGGTACATTTGTTACAATTGATGAACTTACATTGACGCATCATTATCATCGAGAGTCTATAGTTTCCTTAAGGGTTCACTCTTGGTGTTGTACATTCTATGGGTTTGAACAAATGTGTAATGACATGTATCCACCATTACAGTATTGTAAAGAGTATTTTCAGTGCCCTAAAAGTCCTCTGTGCTCTGTTTATTTATTTCTCCCTTCCCCAAATCCCTGACAATCACTGCTATTTTACTTGTTTCTACAGTTTTGCCTTTTCTGGAACATCATATAGTTGGATTCATACAGTATATGAACTTTTCATATTGGCTTCTGCACTCAATAATATGCATTTAAGCTTCCTCCATAGTCTTTCATGGATTAATGGTTAATTTCTTTTTTAAATTTTTTTAATGTTTTTATTTATTGTTGAGAGGCAGAAAGAGACAGAGTATGAGCATGGGAGGGGCAGAGAGAGGAGGAGACATAGAATCTGAAGGAGGCTCCAGGCTCTGAGCTGTCAGCCCAGAGCCCAACGCGGGGCTCAAACTCACAAACTGAGAGATCATGACCTGAGCTGAAGTCAGATGCTGAACCCACTGAGCCATCCAGGTGCCTCCTTAATGGTTAATTTCTTTTTAACATTAAATAATATTCCGTTGTCTGGATGTGCCACAGTTTATTTATCTGTTCGTCCCTTGAGAGACATCTTGGTTGCTTCTAGGTTTTGGTAATTATGTGTAAAGCTGCTATAAATAGCCATGTGCAGGTTATTGTTTGAACATATATTTTTAAATCATTTGAGTGCATTATTTTAAATACATTTGCTTCTAAAAAGTGACTCTTCTCAAAAGAAATTGACTATCTAATAATTGAAATGTGAATTCCAAAGTATATTCCAAATTTCACAAAATCCCATAATGATCACTGATAATAAGTAAAGCAAGTTTATGGGAATGGTGGGTCCTGAAAATGTATCAGTCTTCAGAGAAGCACAGGAGATTGTAAAATTAGGTCGAGTTGCTGTGCTGAGAGGGTGGTTATTGCACATCTACTTATCTCAGCAGTTAAGAAACTGCTTCCAAAATGACTACCCAGTTAGGTTCAGCCCACACGTTGGAACTTAACTGACAAGTTGGCGCATATAAGTGGACATCTTGCACCCACATTTAGTACACGTTTAGTTCTCTGAGTTTAATGTCTCTTAAACTTTATTTTCAAGACCCTTCTGAACCAAGCCTTGGGCATTAGTTCTCCATTCCTACATGGCATTCTTGAATGTTTGACAAGCTCACAAACAGAAAACCTACATGTCACTATTTTTGACAGAGATTCAGCCAAATAAAACAGGAAACAAATAAAATGATATCTTAAATGATATCATTTTTTTCTTAAATTGCTTAGACTTATTTCAGGCAGTGGGAGAGATTATAATAAGAGCCCATTCAGTCTTGATATAAGCAGGAAAAATAAGTTGAAGACTAATTTGTAATGATTTAATCCTTTTGTAGAATGGTACATATTAATTCTTGTCTTACACATTATGGCACAGAGTATGATACAAACTCTGAGTGAAAGGCCATTGATACTGAAGGGTGAGAGCACAACACCCTTTTCCTTCCTGTTAGTTCTTAATACAAATAAGAACACTGAAAAAAATTTATGTATGTACTTTGTATATTATACGCAGTTACACACACACACACACACACACACACACACACACACACATTTGTGTGACAGAGAGATGGAGAGAGAGAAAGCCAGAGAATTAGTTCCACATCCTGACCATAGCTCTGTCTTTTCTAGAAAAATATTACATTCATTCTTTTGACATATTATCTTCTTCAGATGTGTCCTAAAAGAGCCGTTTATTTAGTGTTTTTCTTCTCAGAAACTTGGCAAATGTCACAGTGATACTAAGTGACTTTTGAAGACTCTTTCATTTCATGGTATACCCCTTTCATTATCTCAGAAGGTGGATAGTCCGGAAATGACTAATTCTTTCCATACAGTGTACTTTTATTGAGTATAGAAACGCACAAAATATAGGTAATTTTAAAAGTCTGAAGACATAGAAAGGGCCTTAAGACATAAAAAAGCAAAGTTGCTTCCAAATACTTGATTTGTTTTAGTAACTGAATTTTAAACTCACTCTTTTTCCTCTTGTTTTGACTATTAAGTGTGTGAGAGCCAAAATGTGTAACCCTCACCAAAATTACACCAAATAATAAATTATATTATGTGCATGACCGTTAGTCCATTTATGTTCATGAAGTTTTCCATTTTCTCCAACACTGTCATAAGCATTTCAGGTATTTTTGGAATGAAAAAAGTATAGCTAAGTAAGAATAATTTAAAGGAATGATTTATAGTAGAGTTCTAATGCAATGATGAAAACTTTGGTACAGCAAAAAGAGCAAAGCAGAAGGAGTAGGCAAATTTGGATTGAAAGCTTGTCTCTGTCCATCATTAGTCATGGGTCCCTGAGAAGTCACTTTACCTGTCTGTCCTTCATTTTCTTTCTGTAAAGTTGAATATTTAGGCCATTGTGAATATGAGTGTGAAAGTGCTCTGAGGAACTTAACATACTGTAAGGGTGGTATAAAGTGCTGCTGGGATGTCTTATTTTAATGTTTTAAAGACAGCACTTTGGGAAGATATGGATTTCCTGCTGGATTTTGCTCATTCGCATCATTAGCATTGGCTGAAGTTGAGGGAATAACCATTCTCCTGGTTAACTTCCCATAGATTGTACTTTTGGAGTTTAGGTTCAAACACTGCAGCTTACATTGGCTTTCTTGAGTCCTTTAAGCAATAATGGTTCTTCTGCAGGAAAATGTGAGCAAAAATGCCCTTTAAAAGTATCTTTAATCTAGATTCCAATAAAATTGAAAATAAACACTTAGTACTGTTTCATATTTGCTCTCTGCTTTTCCCATACTCAAAAATTTCCTTCATGCCCAGTTCTTGGAGGGAAGCAAAGGGTCTGTGCCTCACTCAAAGATTCAAAGATAGGGTCTAAACATTAAGGTGCACTTAAAAAGTTCAACTGGCAGTACCATGGTTACTGCGAGTCATCACCTAGCCACATTTACATGATTGATAAACAAGGAAAAAAAGTGGAAACTACGAAAGTATCTAATAAAGTTCTGGTTGTGCAAAACAAAAAAATAAATTCTTTCAAAGTAAATTGCATGCAGAGAAAAAATCTCCACCAATAGCAATCATGGGGGAAAGTGTTGTTTTTATTCAAAATAACAATCACTTACCTCCTGGAGTTTCAAACAATCTTTGTAAGCATACACTTTGTTATGACTCTGTTTGCATTATTATGAATGAAGACATGTTATAATAGATTTTGGTAATTAGCATATGCAAATAAAAAGGATGTTCTTTTTAAGAGAAATAACGTCTGACTCTTTTCTTTTAAATTCTTAAATATTTATATTGCTGAAATAAGTATATAATTGGTAAGAAAACCAATGAGCATTATTTTCTAATATAGATCATTTTAACTTGTGCTAAAAGATGACAATTAAGTTTATTTATTAATTGAAAAGCAGTATTGAATTTCTGTAGTCCAGATGCTATCATCGAATTTATTTGAATCATGATTTCTAGTTTAAAAAGTATCTTGAGGGAGCCCCTGGATGGCTCAGTCAGTTGAGCTTCCGGCTCTTGATTTGGGCTCAGGTCATGATCTCACAGTTCATGGGTAAAGTGCTGCACTGGGCTCCATGTTGACAGTGTGGAGCCTGCTTGGGATTCTCTCTCCCTCTGTCTCTCTCTCTCTCTCTCTCTCCCTGCCCCTCCCCTGCTCGCTTTCTCTGTCTCTCAAAATAAATAAACCTAAAAATTTTAATAAAAATAAATTTAAAAATATTTACATGTACCCTGAAGTATATTTTCATTTGGAAATAATAAAATATTTGTTACTTTTAGATGGGATATTGAGATATGCTTAAGAAATTGATTTAAACATATTTAATACATATTAAAGACTTGATACTAAGTGATCCTTATTAAAGTGTCATATAAATTAATATGTATCATGATAGAGAATCACAATAGCTGGAGTACAGGTGATTTTTATACTTAAAATTTATACATTTTGAAATTAACATGCAAAGAGTCACCTATTTAATGACATTTCAAAACAATTTTCCTTAATATTACATCCTAACCCTACATTAGATGTTTAATTAAGTACAGAAACAGTCAATTAAATTTGAAATAAAATAAGTAATTGCACTCTCGCATCATTGCAAACATATTTTTGTGGGCTACGTGATGTAGTTAAGGGCTTTAAGATGTCTCTTCTCTATCTTGACATTTAAAATGTATTCCTAAGATGAAGAGCTGCATATTAATTATTTTCATAATTTTATGAACTACCACAGGTGTCTTTGGATGTAAGAACAAAATTACTATTCTCTCTAATTGATTTATTACATTGCCAGTGGCACTCCAAGTAACTTTGTAATGGATTAAAATATAGTATTATGATCAATTATGATTTTAAAGTAGCCCATAGAGAATTATATTTATTCTACAAGTAATTTTCCTAAACTTCCTGAGAAAGGTTTTAAATATCTAAGTTAAAGTCATTCTTTAATGTACATAATGTTACTAATAATTTTGTCCGTCATCTCCTAAACAGATCCTGAAGATCACCTTTTGATATTGTAAACCAAATCATTATAAAATCATCCCCTTTTTCCATATAATGTTTTATTCCCTCCCATCATTTTCATCTGTTTCCAAATAGTCAAACATTCATATTCCATTTTCATATGGTTCCCTTCCAAACTCCCCCCTCCATTAATTTCATCTGTTCTATATGGCTTCTTTATGCTCCCTCTAAATTAGATGACAAGCATTTTTTATGCGGTAACATCAGCAGTTAGATACATGATATTAGATAACACCAGAGAGTATTCCTTCCTAGGTGAAAGAATCATAATCATGTTATCATCTTCATAACTGAAATGTTAAGAGCAGTTATAGATGCAATTGAGGGATGAGGTTAGGCTTGTCTTTACAGCAAATGAGACCCTGGAGCTCTACAAATAGGTGTTTGTTTTATATACCTTGGTAACAGAACCAGAAGCATCTGTAACAAGACACTTGTGCATAGTAACCACCAGCACATGTCTCAAAAAACATATTTTTTTTATTAATGAAACCACAGTAAATAGCATGAGAGCCTGTCTATGTAAGCTTATATGTATAAATGTAGGTTAAAGTAAAGGAGTAGGAAAGATAAATCGTGTCGTTTTATATGGGCCTTCAGATGAGTGAATTGCACAATGGCTTCTTTTGAGCAAGCAACATTTTCCCTGAAGAAAGGAACTAAAAACATACCTAATTGTCTCTGAACACTTTGAAATATAGCAATACTTAATAAACTGCCATCGTTGAAAATAAAACAAAAAAGGAAGGAGCTATATTAGTAAGATGGATTTATGAGTAGACCTGACGATAAAGGCAAACAGGCATTCTCAATGGTTGGCTGATCTGATAGCAGATGGAAAGGGGGAGGGATCAGACCCAGGAAGGAAAGAATGTGAGGCACTAGGAGCAAAAATAAGGAGGTATGAAATCAGCCTGGTATTTCAAGAAAAATGAGTAATTTGTTCAATTTTAGTGTGCATATATAAGGAGACATGTGGGTGAAGGATGTCTAGGAAGCTTACTTTACAGCCTAGAAGGCAAATGAAAGATCAAAAGAGCCTCATATGCCATTACAGAACATTTAAACATTCTTTGGGTAACAGTAGATGGGGAGGGGCACTGGTGTTTTATCAGTGAAATAAAATGATCCGCTTTAAAATTTTAGAATGTCATTTGGGTCGCATTATGGAAAATGGGTTGGGTAATTTGAAGACTGAAGTTGGTGATGGTTTTATGAGTCCAGTTCTGATCTAAGAAGTAGTGGGGATGGAAGGGGAAATAAGTTGAAAAATTGAAGTTGAAAAGAAACCTTTCAAACAATAATTGTAAACAGATGATATTTAGGATACTAAAAAAAGGAGAGAACAGACTCAAAGGAGGCATTTATAGCTTTCTTGGGAGGCTTATATTGATGGAATTGAGAAGTCACTGCATTGTCTATAATTTTAAATATATTAATTTGTGGGTTTTTATGTACTTATAATTAGTTTAATCTGTGATAAGCACTCAGATAGCATTGAGGAGTTAGTTCTTATTTATGTGTTTATATATGCATATAACACACACACAAATATATATATAGGTAGCTGATATTATTTTGATTTTTCAAAAGCTTTAAATATCCCTTAATACTCAAAACATTTTCAACTTTTCTTCACCATTAATGATTGTCAACTTCCAATTAATATCAGGGATAAAGAGGAACTATGATAGCTTATTAAAAGCAGTTTTCTTTTACCCTACCATACATAAATAATTATGAAAATAATTAAGGGTGCTTGGGTTGCTCAGTGAGTTAAGCATCTGACTCATGATTTTAGTTCAAGTCATGACCTCATGGTTTGTGGGATTGACCCCATGTCAGGCTCTCTTCTGACAGCATGGAGCCTTTAGGATTCTCTCTCTCTATCTCTCTCTGTCCTTCCCCTATTTCCACATATATGCTCACTCTTGCATTCTCTCTCTCTTTCAAAAATAAATAAACTTGACTAATTATGAAAATAATTAAAAATATGAAATCATATTACAAGGTGTTTATAACCTTTATCACCTTTTACCAAGATCAATATTTATGAATGTTAAAGTTCTATAATAAACTTCAATTATTATTTTTATGGCACAAAGGCATAACTTATTAGCATGATTATGATTGTGATAGATGTAATCAGTCTTTTATACAGTGTTATTTCAGTGAAATTTTTATTAAATGTAAGACTAAATTAAATATTATTAAGTTAAATATATTAATTTTAAATAAATAACATATACGACTTAAAAAGTGAAAATGCTTTCTTAATTATAATCTTATATAGCTTATACCTCAAATCAAATATGGTTATTTTCTGGCATTATGTATTGTTTCATATGTTATATTGTACATATTTTATATGTATATAACAACATAAAGAGAATGTATATGTAATATGTATATATAATTGTATTTATATATATAAGAGAGAGGAAAAGGAATACATACACACATATAGGATTATTTAAGCATTATTTAAATTATAAATATTGCCAAACATCATGTGTAAGTTTATATTACTCTATTATAATTTCTTTTATCTTTACAATTGAAGTAAAATTAAATTTGAGATGAATGCATAAATAATTGTCTAAATGAGACATACCAAAAATATATAATTGTCTTTAAAATCATTTTATAAGAATTATAAATTTTTCTGAATTTCATGATCTGAACAATATATAATAGCATATCTCTTACAGACGGAGATACCTGCTGGTTGTTATATATTTATTTGGGCTAAGTTATTTATATAAAACAAAGCTATTCTTAGGACATAAACTGTTACTTAATTTACGGTCCATAAAGAATAGCGAATAAATCAATGATGGTACAGGGAGCTGGTTAGAGGATTGGCATAAGGTTTAGGGTAATCTTGATTTTAATTTTATCCTTGACAATGAAAAGCTTTATGAATTTAGGCAAATGTTTCACCACTCTGAACCTGCATTTCCTTATTTAAGAAAGGGGACCATGGCTTGCTTACTTCCTAGAGTTTCAAAGACAAATTAAGGTAGATTAAATGAGTGTTCTATTCCCAGAAATGTTTAAACCCTACATGAACTAGATGGTAATGATGATAATTAATTTGATGATGTTTGATAAGTTGATTTTCTAGGACTTATTAAAGACTTATTATGCATCATCCATTACCTTCTTCAACCATCTGAGACCAGCACTATTATCACACTTATTTTCCAACTAAAGACTTAGTAATTTAAAGGAAGTTGTCTAAGGCCACATCAAGTACATGGCAAGGCCAAGTGTGTCTGATGGTAGACCCATACATACATACCTGACTGGATTTCCTCAAATCAAGAGGAATGCTATTATCAAAGCATCTCTAGTATTTTCATACATTTCCTTCCCTCTCAATTCTACCAATCATTCTTTACTGTGCCAAAAAGTGTGATAAGCCATACTCTGTTCTTTAGATTTTAATAAAAGATGTTTGGCCAAACAGACTTTTGCTACTAACTTATTTTGACCCTTAATATTGACCATTTAATACTAACTTGTTAAAAATAAAATCCTCTCTGAGCCTATATCTGGCATAAGAAGACTGGTATCTTGAGAATGTTGAGTCTTCAAGGCTTCTTCCACACATAGTTTTCTTACTGTCTCATACTCTCTGAAACATGTAAAATAAGCAAAAATATCAATAGCATTGAAATTACAAAAAATACTAATAGCTGTTTGCAATATGTGACACAGAAAATATTTTATCCCAAAGTTGTAGCTTATTTACTTTAAAAATTTGCTGCTTAAAGATTTATCTCTAAGTTAGCCATGTTATAAGAGACTCTCAAAGACTAAGAACAAACTGAGGGTGAGGGGGTGAGGGAGGGGGGAAGAGGGGGTGACGGGCATTAAAAAGGGCACATGTTGGGATGAACATTGGGTGTTATATGTAAACCAATTTGAAAATAAACTATTATAAAATTAAAAAAAAAGTTTAACAAATAAAAAAAATAAGTTAGCCATGTTACTAAGGCATCACTATAAAAGAAATTCATCACTATAAAAGCTTAAATGAAGTTTAAATCTGTATTTATTTAATATTAATTTTAAACACTTTTACAACATGTTTGTAACTGTGGAAAACTGATGTAAGATTATTGAAAGAATATGCCTAAGTTATAATATACTCCTATATTATATTTTCCATAAAATTGATGCCATCTAAATGACATGTAAAATTTTTAAAGGAATAGAATAATTCATATGGAAGTTGTTGATATTTTTAGCGGTCAGTAATTCCTCCCAAACATGTTAGCAAACTTTTTCCACGCCAGTGGGTTTTTGTTTTGTTAAATACAAGGGGTGATTTCCAATGAAAGTGACTAATTATTGAGTATCTAATCAGGACAAGCAGTACATGTCAACTCAGGCTTTGATCCCCTTTTTAGTGAGTGTTTTATGATTGGCATGTAGCTCTAGTGAATTGTGCCTGAATGGCAGTTATCAACCATCGGTAGACCATATGCTGTGATGGGTAGACTTGCTGCCAGCTGCCATTTGGCCATCTGGAATAATGCTTACTAAGTAATCTAAAGATCGCTCAGAAGTGCGGATGAGAGCCAGCAGTCAGTGGAATAGGTCTTGATATCTTCACACCAAAACTTGGATTAACCTTAGCAATTGAGTCTCTTAGAGGAATAATAAAAGGTACATATTTTTTGCCAATTTTTAACATCTTCTAATCATATTTAACGAGGCATAGGTTTCATAGTGATGTGAAAATCTACATTTCATTTATTTGGAAAAAAAATCTAGTTATTTTTATCAGGAAGATGTTCATAGATAAAATGATAGTACAAATGCTAGCCAACAACGTGGTAACTGATTTTTATATGCTATTGCATATAAAGGAGAGGATACTATTTAAAACAGACTTCCTTACTGATTCCATTTAAATACTTTGTAAACAAGTGATATGTAACAATGCAATTAATAAAGGAAAAATAACACCAAGATTCCTTTTTTCAGCTTTTGTGTAGACTTCTCTAATAGAATCATTTCATTTTCTTAGTATTGATATGCAGGGATGTCTTTGACATCTTTGCCATCTAAAAAAAGATGTGAGAAATATACTTAGTTCTGAAATTATGACATGTAAAATTATTGAGAACACTGACTGACAGTCCTTTTGCCAATGTGTACTCTATGGATTTATGAGTAGAATAGAAGTTTGAGTGATACCTATGACCAATATATAAGCCAATATCCCCAAAACAAGGGTGATTTTTAATTTTCTTCTTTGCCTCTAGAGAAAACTAAAATCTTCTTGGGTAAAAAGAAAGATAGCAGTGTTATCATGTGAGAAGCTGGCCCTTACTGTGACTCTTGCACATTACCAGTCTGCAGAAGGGGAGGCATCTCTTTGTCAGCATCAAGCTGCACTGCTCTCTTACGCCCTCTCTTTCGTAAGTAAGAATGGGCCTCTGTAAGATATCTGGAAAACAGATGGATATAAACTGATGGCTTTAAAATAGAGTAATGCTGAGACACCTGGGTGGCTTAGTCGTTTGAGCATCTGACTCTTGATTTCTGCTCAGGTCATGATCTCACAGTTTTGTGAGTTTGAGTCCCACATCGGGTTCTGGGCACTGACAGCGCAGAGCCTGCTTGAGATTCTCTCTTTCTCCCTCTCTCTCTGCTCCTCTCCCCACTCGTGTTCTCTCTGTCTCTCTCAAAGTAAACAAACTTAAAAAAATAAAAAATACATAAAGGAAACAAAACAATGTTGACCAGTTTTCATAGTAAAACCACTAATATTTCTGCTTTTGGTAAAAACTACAGATTATTCTTAGTAAAATTACATAGATTTATATACACAAATCCTTTGAGGATTCCTAGGCTTTCGAAGAAAAAAAGTGCAAGGCAACTGATAAAGTAAGAAAGAGTTAGAACTTCACAAAGGAAAATTAAATAACTCTGAACAATGACATTACTCTTGAAATAAGAATTAATTACTTTAAACTTAAGAGTTTTATTCAACACCCTTTGGTAAGATTAATTTTGCCATTAAAAAAATAGAAGAGTGCTTATTTTAGAAGTAATGACAAGCTAAAATATGGAAAGCATTATCCACATGAAACAGAAGGTGTGTATGCAGTGATCTCTTAATTACTGGCTTTGCGTTGCATTATTTTCTGTTATAAAAATGCAAATAGTGGATTGCTGCAAATCCAGATGTTTATATATTTTATATAGTGGTATTTATAATTGTGTACATATATACTGTGCATATATATATTGTGCATATATATATTCATATGTATATTTAATGTGTGTATATATACACAAATGTATATAATTGAATATGTATGCATTAAATATCTTCAAGGAAAAAGGTCAACTTAAAAAGACGGACAAAAAAGTAAATAAAGTTGTATATGAATTATGATTGTAATCACATGTGCAGCATGTGTTGTAATATATTTTAGAATAATTGAGTCAGCCTGCTATTAGTTTAATTAAATTTTTTACACCTTCTTGATTAGACAGCTAGTTTAATGACATCTTCCACACTTTGAGCTATGAAGTGTGGCTCATTTTAAAGTTCTGTAATGAGAAGGAAAATGTAAATCTGATGAAGATCTCAACCGAATTAAAAAAAAATTCAGTTTTCACTTGTGAGAAAACAACAGAATCCAGAGATTATTAGCATTTTGCTTAATACAAATTTAGTACGAGCATGATGTAATTGGCCATTAAATGGGTGAAAACCTTCACTGCATAGGGACATACCTCAGTGCTGAGAGAGCAAGGTAGCATGCTACAGATGAGATTGTGTGTGTGTGTGCATGATGCCGTATATTAGACAAATAACACTGTACATGTGAACAAAGAGAATGTTGTTCTGATGACTTTGGAGGGCAATACAGGAACAAATATTCATCAAATGTGTTGTGAAGTATGTATAAGACCAAAGACAAAATGAAATTGGATTTTACTTTATTTAGCACTTTAATATTTCAGTAATTCCTTTATAAGAAAAACATTTGAATAAGTCTAATGAGCTGACTGTAACCTGCCAGCAAGCTCTGCAGCCATTTTATATTTGCTAGAAAATATCATTGGTCTCTAGAGCGGGCTATTTATACCATGAGCTCTGAGACTATTATCAAAATGTTTATTTTTATGTTATTTTTAATTATATGGAGTCCCATGTGAAACTATGAACCCTATATGTAAGCCCTCTATTTTTCACCTTCATTAAACTAAATAAACTGAAGAAATCATTTGTCTTCACATTTTGACTTGGAATATAAGGCTATAGTACTATAATACATGAATCACACTATTTTGGATTGCGTAGGAGTGTTCATTTAATTATTCATATTATGTTAAAAAGTAATTATTAGGAAAACAGAACTAGCATGACACTCAGTAATAACTGTGAGAATAATAATATTTCTTACATTTTTATTTATTCCCAACAGGGTATTTGTTTTAGTTTTTTAAAGGAAAATATAGCAGTGAATGTTTAGCACATATATCCTTCAAACAGTGGCCATTTACCATTTCTGTACATTAGAAACTTAATGATTCTTAGGTGTCGGAACCCCTTTGCTCACTTCTGGTTATATTGCTTTTCCTCACTTTATTATCCACTGTCCTTTGTAAGAGAAGGAGCAGGGAGGGCAACAGGAGTGCATTCACCCCGAGACTCTCTCCTGCGCGACAGCTGATATGTTCTTTTTGACAAAGTTTTGACAAATTTACAGTTTTCAACCCCTCCTGTTCTAATGGTGAATGAAGATATTCCTGTGATGGATCATTGCCACAGAGACCCATTTATGGGCAGTATTGCTTTGGTGGGAATAATAGTTCTGAACAGTTAACTAAAAATATAACTAATCTCATAATGCCTAAGAGAGGAAAAAAGGAAAAAAAAATACTGTGAAGTTTTATTTATGTCCCTTTTGATTTAGATGCCCAATTTTGTTTAACCTTTAATATTCAATTACAATCCATAATGGCCTCAGACTCATAGTTTAGTAATATTACTTTTACCTAATGTTAATTCATTAGACTTATATGGTCCCTAGATATGACCATGATGTTGCCATTAGTTCTTCATTTCGAATTCTCCAAAGTAGGCCTTTAACTCAAACAAAAATTTTGAAATATAATCTGGTTTTATGCTTCTAAAACTTTTCAGTCACTGAAGTAGCTTTTTACAATTAATTTATCAGATTTTGAAAAGAACATATCCTTTCCTGGCACATGTTAGTGAGAGGCTTCTTGAGGATTCAGCTTTCCATCAGTATTTTAAAAAAAGAAGAAAAGAAAAAAAAAAAACAAAACCACACACACTGCAATGAAATGTAGATTCCACCTTCTCAAAATCAAGAGGATGAATTCCAAACCTAAAAACACACACTGGAAGTTACATGTATTTATACTTGCCATGGACTTAAATCTTGGATTTTAAGTACAGTTTTTAACTATGAATATAATTACTTTCAGATATGTTAACATTTAAATTCTGTTCCCCTTATCTTTGCCGTAACATATCACTCTAAACAAGTGTTAGATTCTACTTTAAGAGGAGAATCTTTAAAAAATGTCTCCTAACCACCACATGAAAGGTAGTAGTATACTGTTGAGACTTTTAACGTTGGCAATTATAGTTTTCTTGGGGACTATCTTGGAGAAATTGAATAAAGTGAAACAAAAGAAGGAATGATTTTAGTGTTTATATAGTAAGTATGACCATGATTTCCTCATAAAAGACTAAGTCATAATCATAATTTAATTTCAGTGCCTGGAGTATAATAGGCACTTTATAAATATTTCTATAATGAATAAAATTTTTGCATTTCTTGTGTAATTCTCCATATTAAACTATACTATTGTGTCTGGGGCAAACTTTCTGAGCTTCCAGTGAATAATTTGGAATAATAATAAAGGATTGTTCATTTGGCAAAATGGGAGTAGTTAGCCAAAGTACAAAAAGAAAGTTAAAAGTAAGTTCAAAACTAAGATTATTGATAAAACTGGAACACCAAATAGGAAGAAAAATGGAAATTAAGTGAAAGAAAATAGCAAGACACTATAAAAGGGATTGGTGCTGGAGAGTAGTTTCATAAACTACATCTGTTAATTTCGACAATGTAAAATGGCGCAGCTCTGATATACGATATAAAATGCTTGCGGAGCTAGTGTATAGGAACTAAAGTGGACAGTATGACTTAAATTGGACAGTGAGCTCTGTTATAATTTATCACCATCTCTTTAAAATGGTTCAGTAAAAAACAGAAGTGGCATTTTCTTATCTTCGTTAGTTGCAGTAAATTAAAAATAGCTAACGAATGTGCCAACAGTGGCAACTGGGTGGCTCAAGTATTTAAGTGTCCAACTTTAGCTCAGAGTTGTGATTGTGAGCCCCACATTGGGCTCTGTGCTCACTGCTCGGAGCCTGGAGCCTGCTTTGGATTCTGTGTCTCCCTCTCTCTCTCTGTTCCTCCCTGCTCATGATCTCTCTCTCTCTCTCTCTCTCTCTCTCTCTCTCTCTCAAAAATTAATAAACATTAGGAAAATTAAAAAAAAAAGAATTTGCCAACAATGTAGTTCATTACTCTTCTATCTGGACATGGCTACCATTACAATAAAGTTATGTTTCCTATCTAAACTGGTTGACATCATATGTTGATACTACAATAGAGGAAATGTGTAAACTTAAGGAGCAGAATGAAGGAAGAAAAAGGAAGGAAAATGTAATTTCTTTTGAGGTCTGATTGGCATGAATACCCAGCTAAGGAATTCCTCTGATCTATGGTACAAAACATGCTTGCTTCATGGCATAGCGAATTTTGTTGTAGATGACAAATGCAAATTGACCTCCTAGATGAGGAAGAGATGAAACAACTCCAGTAACGGTAAAGGCAGTATGAAAATCTTAGAAAGGTACGGTGAAATAAAATAATATCCATTTTCATAACTGATAGGAAAACGAAACGAGGAAGGCATTTATCTCCGACAGTTCGAGGCACACACTGAGTACTTTTAAAGCATATTAAAGTGAAAGGAAATATAAAATTTAGAATAAGTAAGAAAATGTATCGCAAAACTGTAAGTGCTGTTTGATGAAATTTAAGACATATAATAAGCAAAGACATTTGAAGTTACTGGGGATAAGGACTATGAGTTCAGTTATCTCTTTAGAATAAGACAATGACCAGGGAATGTGCCCACTTCTTGGAGAAAAGTATCCTGTTTTTCCTCTTGGTTGTTTAGCTGGTCCAGCCACCTTACACCATGAATGACTAATAGTAATAAAAATAAACAAAATCAAGTAAATTGCTCAGCAAGAGTTTATTTCTGACTCATAATCTCTCCCATCCATATCCAAGGATCTCTATGTCTCTTCTAACCTAGTTCTAATCTCCATATCTCTATAGATAGATAAATTGCCTCTCATAATAATGAAAGAATGTTCAGAATTCTTGAACCACTGTCAAAATTCACTGAGAAATTTGAAAGATTTTCAAATGTGACAAAGGACTAGAGATGACCTATTTCTCATCTGAATATTAAGAGAGCAAAATAAACTCAATATTAATTCTTGAAAAATTATAGAAACAACATGAACGGGATTCTGAAAATTAGAAAATTTATTGGTGATCTGTGGAAGCTAATGTATGTTGATTAAATTTTTCATGCTAATTAATAGTATCATTATCTCCATTTTTCAGAACTACAATTATGTTCAGGGCTTTGGTATTATATAGTGACAAACCTAATTGTTCTAAAATTATAATGGGGTTGTAAATTTTTGATTCTTGTAATGTTGAATTACAACATTATGATGTCGAATTTCCCTCCTTGTTAAGCCTTAGGAACTGACAAGATGTCTGTAACAAGGGTTCTCAAATTTAGTGCAATGTGAAAAGCACTAGATTTTTGATTAAGGTCTAGATTCCCACTTCCCCTTCTAGAAATCTTAATTCACTACAATTGGAAGTACAATCGGGGATCTTTATTTTTTGTGAACAGTTCAAGTTATTAGGATGCACATAGTCTTGAACCTCATTCTGAGAAATACTGAGTATAGCCTAAGTCAGGAAAGAGGTCAGAGACATAAGCTTTGAGGAATATTATAATTAGAAAAAATCTCTAAATGTAGAAGCCAACAATAAATGAGAAAGTCTAAAATTCTATCCATGGGGGTTCAGGAAAACTGTATTAGAACTCATATATATTTTTGCTTCTACCTTAACAAGTAAGGAAATGAACTCTGATAGTAATTACAAACAGATCAGCCTTGCCGAGTTTCATGTTAAAGACCCCCACATCCTAAGCAATCTAAGAAGTACTAGATATGCTCTAATTGGTGGTTAGAGGTAAGGGTTCCAGAGTCTGATCTCCTGCATTTAAATCCCAGTTCTACTGACAATAACACCAAAGTGCTTTCAGATGCTTATGCTCATTCTTTTGTCATCTCTGAAAAGGAAATTATAGAACCACCTACTTCATGGAGGTCTCAGTGAACCCTAAATGGGTTAATACATGTAAATTGTTCAGAACAATTTCTGGTACATAGTAAACTCCATAATAATAGTAGCTTCTGTACTTTTTGTTCCCTCTTCTTCCTCTTTCTATCATTTCATTCTTATTTTTACCTTTATTTTTATCACCATTTTCATCTTTGAGAGAGAATGGAAAATAAACAGTGCACAGGTGTTGAGAGCAGTACTCCATCTTTTGTTCACAGCCAACAATTTGCAGTACTAATCAGATTGCCTCTACCTGGTTAAGTTAAGCAGTGGGAGAACTGAACATTCTAGTGTGGGAATGACTGGTTGGGAGAAAACTTTAACTAAATAAATAAAGCCAAATATCAAAAGTAACTTTAAATATTGAATTTTCTAGTCGGAAATTTCCCTCACTAAATGCACAGCTTTAACTTATTAATGAAAAGAAATTTCTGGTTATTTATAAAGATAGTAATGCATGCACAGAAAATAACAAGAAAATGTTATAGTAAAACATTGCTGAATCCCAATAGGTCCTCTTCAGTGGCACTTCATGGGATGAAAGACAATCAATGGATTCATTTAAAGCTTTTGCTTCCTTAAAAAAATTATCAAGAAAGCTATTCAGTCATTTTTATTTTTGTTAACAATGTGTCTTGCCCAAAATATATGTTCTGTCCTTCTACATTTACTAATGATTAATATAAAGTCATTGCAACCAAACAGTTTTTAAAAATATTGTCATTGTACCTTTATCTCATTTTTTCATTTTATTTTTGCATTGTATTTATAGTATCCAAAACTTGCTAGAAAATCATTATGGAAGCCTGATAATTTTTTTTAACATATAGAGCTTTTTTTGTTTGTTTGTTTTTTTAAAGCAGACCTTCCTACCGATGTATAGTCCTGGTAGAGTAGTAAATATCAGTAAGTTCAGAGAGAAGGAAAGACAATTGGCTAGGAAGAGAACAGCAGAGTATGGTGTCATGGAAGTCAAAATAATAAAGGGCTTACTTGAAAACAAGGTCATCTTTGTTGAGAACTGATGAGATATCGTATAATTTGAGGCCTGAAAATTGTCTGCTTGATTTTGCAAATGGTAACCATTGGTGATTTTTACACAAGTATTTTCCTTAGTGCTATGAAGCTTCGTTCCCAAACTAAAATAGACCCTATGTCGGACTATCTTTTGTGTAGGCAAATTTAAGAAAAGAAAACTTCAGTACTGAACCCAGGCTTAGTGGTGTCCTTGACCACTATGTTCCTTTGTGTTAGAAACTGTTCTCCAAAGAAATAAAACCACTAAGAGATGATAGATTTATAGATAGGTAGGTAGATAGATAGATAGGAAAATGATAGATAAGATAAACAGACAAATAGGGAGAAATTTATTATAAGGAATTGGTACATGCAGTTATGGAGGCTGAAAAGTTCCAAGATCTGTGCTGAACAGGCTGGAGGCCCAGGAGAACTGATGGTGTAAGTTCTCATCTAAGTCCAAAGGTAGAAGACCTATGTCTCAGCTAGAAGACAGACAGAAAGTAAATTCTCTTACTCTGCTTTTTTGTTTTACTCAGGGTTTCAGTGGATTGGATAAGGCCTCCCACACTGAGGAGGGCAATCTGTTTTACTCAGATCACCTATTTAAATGTTAATGTCATCAGGAAGTAACCTCACAGACCCCAGAATAATCTTTAACCAAATATCTGAGCACCAGGTGGGCCAGTAACGTTGACACATAAAATTAACTATCATAGCCCTCATATAAATTGACCTAGTATATTGAGAGTACAGGGGGAAGGAAACATGCCAAGGCAACATAAGGATGCAGGCTCATCCCCAAAGGGATTTTGACTTAGACCCTCTTTCCTTATTAGTACGGTGGGATAAAAAAAATGGAACAGGAAATCACTTCTAGATGGGCTCTGAAATCTAATGGTGCCCTTCTTCTAGGTAGCTCTGTTGCCCAGTTAATCCTTAAAAGTGATATCCTTCTTTTTTTCTTCATACCTTTCTTCTTTTCCCTCCTTTCCTACAATTAATATTGATTACCAAAAAAAAAAAAAATAGTGACTACCTACTACATGGCAGACATTGTCCAGGGCCCTGGGAATAAAGGAGGCACAAAACAATGTTTCTGTGAGTATGGAGCTGAACATGCT
Organism: Paguma larvata; assembly: GCA_030068075.1. NCBI lineage: Eukaryota > Metazoa > Chordata > Mammalia > Carnivora > Viverridae > Paguma > Paguma larvata. The sequence continues at coordinate 55,985,645 of CM057832.1, forward strand.
AGGGTGGGAGTTGGAGGGAGCAAAACTTAACCAAATAAATAATAACAAATATTTAAAATTAACAGATATGCCAGATGGTGATGAATGCTGTGGAAGCAAAGCAGAAAAGAGGGATAGGAAATGTGTGTGTGTGTGTATGTTTGTGTGTCTGTGTGTAGAAGGGAAGGCTCTATTTCAAACAGCATGGCCAAGAAAATTCCCACTGTGTGGGGAGAGCCCTCACAAATTAATCGTACTTTCTGTTTAATTAACCAAGGGCAAAAGAATACAAAAAATTAACCAAGGGCAAAGTATATATTTTTTATTCAAAGATATAGTTTTAAATTATATTATTTTGAAACATTCAATGCTAATAATGCATTTGTCTTGAGCTAGATAGCACAATCTAACTGCATTAATACATTTAATGGTTTTAGACAGTGAAGAACTTCAAAGATTTACAATTATACCATTATTATACTTTCTTCATTTCCACTGCCTTTTAAAACAATAGCAATCACTGTATATTTCATCCTGACTGGTAGATTTAATAGAAAACAACCTGCATTACTTAATCATTTGTCTGTCATGATTCCTTTCCCATTTCTTCTCCGTTTTCCCAGCTTTAGGAGACATCACTAACTAATCTCTTTAACTCCATAAATAAGTAAAATGATATATTCACAGTGTAAATGTTTTAAACCTTGGAATAAAATTTGGAGTCATTTAATGGAGTCCTGAAGATATGTTAAAAATGAAGTGCTGCTGGCAAACTAGTGGAGGATTTGAATATTCAAACAGTGGAGACTAGAATGCTTCTCTAATTGGGATTCGGTTCATGTTGGCTTCACTCAGAATCACTTGTCTTAGATCCCAGTAATCCCTATGATTCCTCTTGAGGAAGAGTCTTCCTTGACATTTCAGGTTTTTTTAACCAATTGGATAAATTATGAAATTTATTTATATTTCATGATATTTTCTTTCTTCTCTAATTTTTTTTAAAGTTTATTTATTTATTTTGAGAGATAGAGAGAACATGAGCAGGGGAGACAGAGAGAGAGAGAGAGAGAGAGGGAGAGGGAGGTTCACAAGCAGGCTCCATGCTGTCAGCTGTAAGCCTGATGCAGGGCTCAATCCCACGAACTGTGAGATCCTGACCTGAGCCAAAATCAAGAGTTGGATGCTCAACCGACTGAGCCAGCCAGGCACCCAGACATTGTTTTCTAATTTTAATTTGAATTCTGTTATTTTTTGATATTAACTAATTTCAGAATCTAAATTCGTTTTATATGTATTATTCTTGATATATCCCTATTATAAGACATATAAATGTCACTATGTTTGTTATTAATTGTAGGACTTTTCATCTAAAATGTTCAACTAATAAGAACTTAGCAAGCACATGATGCTTGCTCTGTTCATTAGTTGTATCTACAAACTAACTGTCGTAGGACTGTAAAGAAAGAACACAGGGGGGCGCCTGGGTGGCTCAGTTGGTTAAGCGGCCGACTTCAGCTCAGGTCATGATCTCTGTTGCCCAGTTAATCCTTAAAAGTGATATCCTTCTTTTTTTCTTCATACCTTTCTTCTTTTCCCTCCTTTCCTACAATTAATATTGATTACCAAAAAAAAAAAAAAATAGTGACTACCTACTACATGGCAGACATTGTCCAGGGCCCTGGGAATAAAGGAGGCACAAAACAATGTTTCTGTGAGTATGGAGCTGAACATGCTAGGGTGGGAGTTGGAGGGAGTTCTGTGAGTTCGAGCCCCGCGTCGGGCTCTGTGCTGGCGGCTCAGAGCCTGGAGCCTGCTTCAGATTCTGTATCTCCCTCTCTCTCTGCCCTTCCCCTGCTCATACTCTCTGTCTCTGTGTCTCTCAAAAATAAATAAACGTTAAAAAAAAAAAAAAAGAAAGAAAGAACACAGGGATGCCCACCCAACAGATATTTCAGAGATCACTTTGAATTCCCATGGATGAGGAAAATAGCAAAATTCAAATAAAATAACAAGGAATTCTTTAAACCATTAAAAATAAATATTCACATTTTTATAGGAAGGTGGCTATACTGATGATTATTAGAATGTAATGTGTTTTTAAGATTTTTAGTATTTTTCTTACTAGAACTTGATTGATTAGTACTGAAGTACCTATATTTGATCATCATTGTCTATTCCTAGGAAAGGAATGCTTGCTCTGTATGTGAACCATTTCTTGTTCTTGTAAGGAGAAGAAATTAATGAAGCCCCAAAACCTATACACCCACACAGTTTACTGTCTTCATTAACAAAAGTTTATAATTCTATTGTCTTCATCAACATGGCTTTACTATTCAAGGAAACTCTTGCCCAGGAAGAGTTGTGAAAATATTGTTTGTTTAATTCAGGGACTTCTTGCAAAACTCATTTCACTGAACATCAGGCTGTAAAGCTTTTCAATAGCATCAAATGATTGTTTATGTTCCGAGACTTTTTGAACTCTCATTTTAAAACCCTCCTTTTGCTTCGTCTGTGAGTCCTAAACTATTGTTTCAGAATCCGTGCCCACTCTGAATTTAGCTCCAGAGAAATTCCCACCCAGAGAAAGACTCACCTTAAGCCCAATCTCCAAACCTCGTAAATAAGTTGACATCGGCCTCCCTACTGAGACATTCCTAAATCTCTGTCAAAGTAGCAATCTGTTTTACTAAGTAAGAATAAACTCACTTTGCCATATCTTCAATTATTCTATGGTATTTTCTGGCAGCTTTTTAAAAAAAATAATGTTTATTTTTGAGAGAGAAACAGAGAGAGAGAGAGAGAGAAGAGAGAGAGAGAGAGAGAGAAGGAGGAGGAGGAGGAGGAGGGGCAGAGAGAGAGGGAGACACAGAATCTGAAGCAGACTCGAGACTCTAAGTGTCAGCACAGAGCCCCACAAGGAGCTCACACCCAAGAACTGTGAGACCATGACCTGAGCCAAAGCTGGAGGCTCAAATGACTGAGCCACTCAGGTGTCCCTTTTCTGGAAGCTTTTATTTGACTGGGATAAATTTGAACTATTTGTTTATTAGTGTCATGCTTTAAATTAAGCTGCTTCTTTTTTTTTTTTTTTTTACCACTTTCTTCCCACCCCTCCTAGTTTTATTGATATACAATTGATACAACATTCCCCAATATTAAGGTGTACAACATAATGATACATGTATATATAGCAAATTGATTAAGTGTAGTTAATATCTATCACCTCATGTAGTTACAAATTTTTTCTTGCGATGAGAATTTTTGAGACCTACTCTCTTAGTTTCAACACTTTCTTTTTCGTAACAGGGAATATGCTTTAAGTTAATTTTCCAGTAAAAGTGATATGCTTCATATGTATGCATTTCTTTAACACTCAGTCCCTTCCTCAACTTCTTTCAAATTTTTCTTCTTTAATATCACTCTCTTGAACATTCCTACCTCAAAAGTGTTACATATTTTTTAAATATACACTCTGTTTTCTGTCCTTGAGGAAAAAAGAAAAAGGTCTTTGCTGTCTTTTGAGATTAATCTTGGATTTATAAACAAAAATGTTAAAAATGAATTTTGGACTTGTGCTGCCTATATTCTAGAAGTGTTCTCTCCTTCCTCCTTCTTTTCCCTCTATTCATCTCACTGATACATTGTCTCTCTTGGTGATACTGTCTTTTTCTGTAAAAATAGTCACTATTTTCTCCCGAAACCCTCCTGTTGTCCAGATACTTTTTCTAGTTGAAGTTACTATTGCTCACATTTATTTCATTGTGCACCAAAGAACTGGGGTAGAAGTATGTTTTGTTTCCATATCTTTATCAGTGATTAGCTTTTTAAGACTTTGCAATTTATTTTCAAATCATGTCATTCTATTAAAAAAAACCCCTCAAATATAACTGATATCTTTTGAAATGTCTAAATCTTTTTTGGAGAGCAGTGTTGCTAAAAGGTTGCTTTTATTAAAGCAAGGGACAGGACCTTTGGGCAGGAAGACTTGCCATGGGAGTGTGAAGAAAGACTGATTACATATTTGGGAATTGGGGGAGGTAAAATCAAAAGGGAGGCCTCCAAAAGGACTTCCATATGCTAAAGAGGACTCCTAAAATACTGGAGGCTTAGCTATTCTCAAGCTAAAATGTTTTTTTTTTTCTCCAGCAAAGCATTTACCTTAAAACAGTAGAGAGTTCTTGGAGGAATGTTATGCTCTACCTCCCTCAAGTATTTGTCAATAGACTTTAGGTCATAAGAAATTTAATTTTATCTGTAATTTCCTTTTGCCTTTGTTTACCACATCATTCCTCCCTGAACAATTTTGACCCTCGCAGTCTCTTTTGCAACTTCTTCCTGCTGAATAGGGGCATAGAGATATCCCTACCGACAACATTGATAAGTTGGGGAAACTTATATATAGGAGTTAACACAGGCAGAGGCAGCCGATCCAAGGTAGATAACATATATGAACCTTCCTGAGTAGGAAGGATCATCTGTCAGCTGGAAATTATGGCAGTGAAGGAATCTCAGCACCAGGCAGGGAGACACTGGAAAATACAACAAAATAAGGTTAATATTATTATGAGAAAGAGAAACCCAAATAAAAGACCTTTGATAGTTAATCAGAACTTTCCTCAAGTCCTTCGTTGTTGTTTGAAGAGAAAGTTGAGGTCCTCCACAGCTTTACAGGAATAAGGAGGTGTGTCCACTGTCAGACTAGGTTGCTGTGAATAAGGTACAGTTTTAATTCTTGATATATGAGTCCACGAGGACTGCCTCTCCAACTTCACTGCAGAGGGAGTACATAATGTAATCTGGTAAGGGCCCTTCCATGTTGGAGTTAAATTCCCTGCTATCTTATACTTCCAGTTGTTTAAATAAACTGGGCTTATATGGGGTGGGTTTCTGGTAAATATCAGATCAAGTTTAGGGAGGAAATGGTTTGCATATTTATTTACAGATTTATGAGTTAACCTTAAGTGAATAATCAAGTACTAAAGTTGTATCTACAAAGTCGTGTTATTGAAACATAATTTTTAGCACTACCCTCATTTCCAGTGATAACCAAATCAAGACAAATTCATTTGTAAAATAAGTCCAGTTTTAATAAACTTGGTCTAATTATTTACATAAACTCAGCAAGAGTAGTGGTTGATCAGACAGATCTCTTAGAACCTGCTTTGCTGGAACGTTTTATAAGGATTTTCTAGATTGAACTTTTAGTAGTCTCTTCGAAACAGAAGCCAAGCCAAGTAGTTGCCATCAAACATGCCTGCAGACCTATAGACTTGGGTGAATTCCTCTTCTTGAGATCCCCAAAATATCCTGAGGTTCCTGTCCTGCCAGGAAGTGACATTCTTTACGCACCTGGTAAGGCTTCTGGAACTCTGTAACAAGGTATCAAGTCGACAGTTCCACAGGGCTCTATGGATTTGTGTTTCATAGTCAATCGAAGTTTCTTAAAACTGCATGGTCATATCTGAGTCTATGCATATCTCTCTCAAATATGACGTTTTAGCCAAAGCCTTGGCAAAATCAACCAATAGTTTCAATGGTGTCCTGTTACAAGGATAACAGATTTTTATTGAACTTATTAATGGCCTAAATCTGATCGCGTTTCTTAATATTGCTTCTTACAAACAGAAGTCAAAAAAACCTCTTGCCCAACATTCCCTTTATGAATCTCTCCTTTACCTGGCTTAACACTAGGAAATATTAAAATGATGACCATTCCAATGAGAAATATAAAAATCAGTACCATTTGTTGACTAATTAAATAGCCCATTTTCCTGGGCACATAAAATAGAACAATTGCTAAAATATTTAACAAAAATAATATGCACATATAGCGTATGTATATATGTAGCATTCTTATTTTTTGAGAAACATTGTGCATGCATATAGCATCTTATAGTAAAATTTCATTTGTACATTATCTCATTTAGACCTCATAGTGGGATAGGTATATTCATTTACAAAAGATGTAGCAAAGTTACGGAGAAGTTACTTGATTTGCCCAGTCTATATATTGAGAAATTTGTATTCATTTTGTTCTCATTCGGCTCCAAGTCTAAATTCTTCCCATCATACTCACAGCATTACATAAATAAGATTTATTAGGGAATGGATGCACATCATTAATAACCTCAGAAACTATAAAACTCAGTTTTTATAATCACACATCTAAATGCATGATAATCTTGATGCACATCATATTTTTAATTAAGGATTTAAGTACTTTTAATCCACATGCACTCTTGATTGGTGTCATGAACATTCAAAATAATCTTAGTTCAAGTTTATTTACTTATAACTATGTGACTATGTGTGAAATTTAAGTTAATTTCAATGTTTTTCTTTAATTAGCATTATGGAACATCTAGTAACTCTTAGTTTTGTCACTTTAGGGGCCAATGGAATTACCAATACTTATGCACCTTTGTATTGAACCAACATAAGGTATATTAAGGAACCATTAGTAGCTTTATGAAAGACAGAGAACCAAAAATCCAATGGCTCCAGTAATATGGAATTTGTTACCTGTTGAACAATTCAGGCACAATTTAGCGGGTCACCAACCTGCTCTTATCTAAGGGGTATTTTAGGAATTTTGGATGATGGTGGCTCTGCCAACTTTAACACATTCTTTCCTAAGTCACTTTGAATATTACCATTCTGGAACTCAAACAGAAGAAGTTTAGAGTCAAAGATTCCCTCGTAAGCAAGCGAGATCGAAATTACAAGTATTTCAGTTACATTTCATTGACAAGAGCTTAGATGTGTTACAACCTTTCAAAGAGTAGTAGAAAATTCTGTCCCTAACTGGGCAGCCAAAAACAAGTTACAATTTTTTACTATATCAAGAGTGAAGAATTTTGGTGGCCAGATAGCAGAATCCTTCAATTAGGTCTGTAATGCAATTGTTCTTCCTAATGCAAATTAGGTGATGTAAAGGCCTTTTAAAAACACAAACATATTCCAATTCAGAGTGAAAAAAGTGCTCTTAAAAATCTGCATTATCCATCTCATTTTTATCATGTCTGCTAACTATTAACCTTATTATAAACAATAATGTAAATGATAACAGGTTGACATTTTTTTTATCTTTTACCTTGTACCAGTCTCTGTGCTAGTACTTGACATCAGCTTTCTTGTTTGTTGCCTGGAACAGTTTACACTCCAGTTTCTTGAGTCAGGAATTTGAAGACTGTGTAGCTGGACAATTTGGAGTCAATATTTCTCAGGAGGCTGCAATCAAGATGTTGCTGAGATTGCAGTCATCTGAAGTCTTGACTAGGCTCGGAGAATCTGCTTCTAGGATGGCTTACACACATGGCTGCTATCTAAACTGGTGCTGGCTGTGTGGGAAGTCTCAGATGCTTTCAATGTGGGCTTCTCCTGATACGTTCAAGATGCAATGTTTTCCTTCTTCCAGAGTGATCTGTACAAGAATGAGTGAGGAGGAAGTTACGATTTTTGTGACTACACTTTGGAAGCAATATAGCATCAATTCTACCATTCTTATTCACTAGAAGCAAGTCCACAGCCTGGCCCACATGGAGGAGGATAAGGTTTTACTCTTCAAAAGAAAAGTGTCAAAAACTTTTAAAATAGTGTCATATGTTAAAACCACTATATGGAATACATATAGTATTATCAGGAGTATGGTATGACTGGAATTACATATATATTTACTGAAGAAGTGGGAGATAAATTTCAGAAATGAAAAACAGTTTGACTTTGAATATTTGGTAGAAGGATTTGAACTTGATTCTTTACTTTCATTATGTATGTATTTATGTATGTATTTTTGAGAAATGGAGTCATATGGTCAAAATGGTGCTGTCAGGCGATTAGTGGGACCTTGAATGAAGGATAAATTGAAGAGGAGAGAAACTACAGGAAGGAATAGAAGTATATTCAAGCTATTTAAGTGGTTACTAAACTTTATAAACTTTAGTAATATACCAATTCTTACAAGAAACTCATCAAGATAGTTTTTTAAGATTTATTTTTCCAAAAGATATTGCTATATTTTTAACTGAAGTCTAGATTATTTATAGCAGCAGTTGGTAAACTATGTCTGTAAAGAACCAGCTAGTTAATATTTTAGGAGTTGTGACCCATACACAATATCTGTCATGCATTCTTTTTTTGTTTTGTTTTGTTTTTATAATCCCTTAAAAATGTGAAAATCATACTTAGCATGCTATCGGTACAAAAAGAGGCAGCTGGCCAGGTTTGGACCATTGACTATATATAATTTGCCTTCCTTGGGTCTATAGTCTTACATTTAATTTAGTTTTGTATTAATACTCTATAGTTGTTGAGTAGCTTTTTAGTCAGAGCACTTTTTTTTATTTTTATTTTTTCTTGAGAGAGAGAGAGAGAGAGATTGAGAGCATGAGCAGGGAAAAGGGGCAGAGGGAGAGAAAGATAATCTTAAGCAGTTTCCCTGCACAGCACAAAGCCCAACTTGGGACTTGATCCCACAATCTTGGGATCATGACCCAAACCAAAATCAAGAGTCGAATGCTCAACTGACTGAGCCACCCATGTGCCCCATAGTCAGAGCACTTTTTAAAATGCTATCGAGCATGATATAACAAGAGCTAACACACAGTGAGCCCTGAGGTGCAGCCAAGTGCCTTGCAAGGCATTTGACGTTATTTCTGCAATTCCCTCAATGACTTAAGACATAGAAACTCAGAAGGGTAAACTGAGTCTTATAAAGTTTAAGTAACTTGCTCAAGTGGGAAAGCCAGGGATTAAACATAGGTCTTTAAGCAATAAACACTGGCCACTAGCATATAGAGTAAGATCTACCACTTACTTTCACAGGACCTATACTCTGTAAAAGGAAAAAAGTATCGACAGAACTGCTTTAATCAAGCCCAGAAATGCAATCGTAGAGGTATACATTTTATTACATAGGAAGGATGAAATATAGTCAGTCTAAACCAGCTTTCTCATCCCAGTCCCAATCCCTAGCTGCATAATCTTGTAGAGTCATTAAAACTCACTGATATTCCATTATTTCATCTTTGATGTATTTATTTAAGATGTGTACTATAAAGGTCATCAGTTCTTTGCTTCTTTATGGATGTAGTGAAAAATAATGATCTACATGGTGAGTCAGCTCCAAAGTTTGCATGACATTCTTCTAAGGAACAAGCAGAGTCCAGCCCACAGCCACATTCTTAAGAGAGGAAGACTTGAGGGGCGCCTGGGTGGCTCAGTCGGTTGAGCGTCCTACTTCAGCTCAGGTCATGATCTCGCGGTCTGTGAGTTCCAGACCCGCGTCGGGCTCTGTGCTGACGGCTCAGAGCCTGGAGCCTGCTTCGGATTCTGTATCTCCCTCTCTCTCTGCCCCTCCCCCGCTCATGCTCTGTCTCTCTCTGTCTCAAAAATAAATAAACATTTAAAAAAAAAAAAAAAAAAAAAGAGAGAGGAAGACTTGAAAGTGCCTAGACTGGGAAGGCTTCATTGGTGGTGTTAAAATCATTACCCAAAATTCATTTATTTGAACAGCACTAGCCCCTTTGGTTGGGTGTTATTTGTTCTTAGAGAAATGAGAATCACAAGAGAGGCAGACCACGAGGGCAGGGGGATACAGTGCCTATTTGTTAAAATGTTAAGTCATTTTGTGACAAGGAATGTGGGCAGTGGAAAATTGAAGAAGAGAGCTGAAATTACTCATATTACCTGTATTCCTCTATTTTAGTTAAAAACTATCAGAAGGACATTTTTCAAAATATTTAAATGCCTTCCTAAAACCAGGGTCAATTTTAGTAAAAAAATTACACTTAACTAGTGGTTCATCATCATATGAGATAATAACATTCTTGCATCTCTTTTCATTTGGGTGTGTGTATTATATGTCTATGCATGTAACCTCTCAGATCTGTAATATAGGACATTATATCAAACATTTATTTATTTATTTATTTATTTATTTATTTATTTGTTTGTTTGTTTGTTTGTTTATCTGAGAGAGAAATAGAAAGAGAGAGATTGAAAGAGAGAGTGTGAGCAGGTGAGGGGCGGAGGGAAAAGGAGACAGAGAATCTCAAGCAGGCTTCATCGCAGAGTGGAGTCCAAGGTGGGGCTTCATCTAACCACCATGGGATCATGACCTGAACTGAAATAAAAAATTGGACACTTAACCGACTGAGCCACCCAAGCGCCCCATAGATAAAAAAAATCTTTTGAATAATCATCATCCTTTTCCATAAATTCCCCCATCAAGAAGAATTACCATGAACTGATCATTTATATCATTTGAATCTATTCACATTTGGTAATACTTAAAGATTTGCAAGGAATTTATAACACATAGCTTTATAGCACAAAGTATGGTTTCCTTTTCATTTATCTAGCAGAGTGTTAGCATTTTATAAGAAAAGCTTATATGCATGCATATATCATTATTATCAAAATAAGCCATGAATTTATACATGCTGTTTCAGAAACCCTATCATCAATAAACTTTTTTAAACAGATTTCAATAGGGTCAAATCACTGAGTATATCTGACAACATTATAACAAGGTGTAAACTTTATAAGCTTAAAAACTCTTTGACGAGTTGAAAGGTATCAGAGCTCTTTGCAGCTGCTACCTATTAGGAAACAAACTAGACAACAATTTATAAGATAGGCTGTATATTTTAATATGTTTTTCTTCTGTTCTCAGTTTTTGAATAAATGGAAGTTTATTCAGAATAAAATGAAATTCAAGAGCATATGTATTCTGAAAAAAATGGAAATATTTAAACACATTTGCTTAGATCTGTGTGTGTGTGAATGACATTCTCATACACGTTTAACATTCATTCAATTATTATGCCATTATGCATCTTAAATCCACAACCTAAACTTTACTGGGTATAATACCATGATCATATAGAGCTATATTTTTATTTTTATTTTATGATTATTATTTAAATAGTTTGTTGGGCATTACCAGTAAATACTAAGAAATATACTGATAGATAGTAGTGGTTATGGTCTGATGATTTGGGTGCAAAGATCAATGTATATTGTTCATTTAATTTAACTACTCATACCACTAAAGGTGACCAACTCATCTAGGAAATCAATAGCTGGGTGACACCACCTATCTCTCTCTATTCCCACTCACCATGGGAGCCTTTGAAACTCTACGAACATCTTTAGTTTAATAATTTTCAAAATGTTTCTGTCACTCATTTTTCTTGCTCACCAATACTAATATTAAAGCTGGCTCTCACTCATAATTTGTGCTGATTAAACTGAAACTACCCTTAGAGAAAATTGAAACACACATGCTAATGGTGAATATTCTCCTGTCATAGTTATTTACAGCTAAAGATTCTTTGTCCAACAACAATGTGTTTCATTCACATCAGTTGCAGATATTTTGTTTTGCGTTTCAACTTGTAGTGCAGATATTAGTGACAAGAGAATTTCCCTATAAGATAGGACATTGATGGATTTTATTTTTGGTTTCCAAAATTAGAATATTGTCAGGATTTCATACAAGATACATACAGATTTTTGATTTTACTCAAATTAAGACTATGGAAAATATGTAGATATGGCTTAAATATTTTTGCCATTTCTCTAATTTTCCCTTTGTTTTTTTAATTTTATTTTTTATTTTTTAATGTTTTATTATATTCTGAGAGAGGGAGGGCAGAGAAAAAGGGTGATACAGAATTCAAAGCAGGCTCCAGGTTCCAAGCTGTGAGCACAGAGCCCGACGTGGGGCTCGAACTCACAACTGTGAGATCATGACCTGAGCCGAAGATGGACGCTTAACTGACCTAGCCACCCAGGTGCCCCTCCAACTTTCCCTTTGTACTCCACTATGATAACAGACATTTTGTACAAGTGTGAACTTATCCAATGTTTTCTTAAATCAGGTTATGTGATAGCTTAAGGGGCCAATTATCAGACCAATAAATATACAATAATTTGTTTAAATTGTTATGACAATTGTTGAAATTATAACTCTCTTTACCATCTGTAAATTCCAAGTAGCATTCTTGTTTCCACTTCATTCAAGATTTGTCACCTAGAGGAAGTGGTAAGATCAGTAATTTCTAAAGTATATGTATTAGAACATCTCATCTATTTGCAAAATCATTGTTCTGAGGTAGAAAATCATATAGTTGGTAATTTTCAAGTACATTCCATGATTTATTCTTGTAATATTCACCTATTAATACACGTTGATAGAGTTTAGAGCATTAATATGCTGTCGTATACAATGGAGATAATGCAATCTTCAATTATGTACTTTATCTCCTTACATTTGTTACGTTATCTATTCCTATCATTAGGCAATTGTTTTAAAAAATTAGTTTGATAACCTATCAACTTCTCCTGAATTGCCATAATTGAGCTTTGCCAAACCATTTTATTGTTGAGTTCATTTGTATTTACTAGTTGAAGTTGTTGTGTTGGGCTAGATTAAGCTTTAAGATTCCATTTTATTACATTTATTTATAGATGTAAACCTGCTATTAGAACTTTGTAATTTTTTTCATACATGTCCTTGGTATTTAAGCATAGTTATATAAACTAATGTAAGTGATTTAGGAGGTTCTTAATGAGAGAATTAGAAAAGAATAATTTTGTCTTTTTGTTTAGTGAAATTATTATATTTTTCATACTTAGTGCTATGGCAACTATATGGTTCTCTAACTCTCATTCCGCTATTCTGGTCATAATATTATTATGTGTTATTTTCTCCCCTCCTGATCAGTTTATTTTTTATTAATACATTTGTATAAAGTAAAAGCAAACATTCCAAGTAACTGACACTTAAATAAGAGCATTATGTTTAACTAAAAAGTTACATGTAATGCCATCAACAAATGGAGATCCATCAGAGATTCTGAAGACCTCAGATACCTGCCGAGGTTTCACAGTGAACATAGTAATCTGACAACATGGACCCTTCTAAGCACTGATCTCCCATTTTTCTTTCTTTTCTTTTATTTCTTTCTTTTTAGAAGGTTGGGTTACAGTTTTTGAGCACTTGCCTGGGAGACATATGTCCATGGGCAGTTATTCATTGGTCAATCCAAGCATTTGATACACTTGTTCTGGTTGTCCACAAGCAGGCAGAGGACATGAGGTTAGGTCAGTCCCAGATTGGCTCCTGCCATTGCCATAGGGTGTGTGGATTTCACACATGGGCACGGATGGTGATTTTAAAATGTCCATGTCACAATTACTGTCCTCTCATTTAGGTCAACCAACTCTCCTCAGTACCTCAGAGGGCAGAGGAAGAGAATCATATCTGAGTCAAAGGGCAGAGTGGACTTCTTGTAGACCCTTACATTAGCAGACGTGTGTTTGCCAGTGCCAAGCTTCTAAGACGGCTTGTGAATTATGGAGTTTCTTCTACTTTGAGGTCTCAAATTATCTTCTCTATTAAGATTTAATATTTCAGGTGCTCCATTTGTACTATATAGCTTGATATTCTAAATGAGGAGCTACAACACGAAATAATTTATATAACCTCATATTTAATAAATGTCATTTATATTCATTGGTTGATTTTTGACATAGTATAAAAACTCAAGTTTAAAGTAAAGCTTCATTTATAAATAAATATATTTTGATTTTCTCAACTATCAGGCTAGTGTAACTAATGAAACAAAAAGTATATCCTTTTGAGAAAATAGATATAGGCTGAAAATAACAATAATCAAAATAAGAAACCATCTAATTACTCTTGATTAACTTTGTGCCTGTTGTTCTTCACTAGTTTAAAAAGCACATGCCGGTTTGAACTTTCTTTCAAAAAGTTCACAGAAAAGCATGCTAGTTACTCTGACCCTAAAAGATAACTCTCTAGAAATCTGTAACCACTGTCTACTCTCAGCCCCTGGTTGGGAACCCAAGCTTCACTTGTTAAAATTTTTGAAAATTTAAAAATTAAAAAAATAGTTAAAATGACTAAATTTTAAAATAAATTATGATTGGGGCAAATCGTCAGACTTTGGCTGAGGTCATGATCTCAGGGTTCCTAAGTTTGAGCCCCGCATCAGGCTCTATGCCAACAGCTCAGAGCCTGGAACCTCCTTCAGAGACTATATCTCCCTCTCTCTCTCTCTCTTGTCTCCCCCACTTGTTTCCTCTCTTTCTCTCTTAAAATTAAATAAATAAACACTTAAATATTTAAAATAAATTATAATTTAACTATTCCTTCTTATGTACTTAAATTTTCATTTGATCTTTTCAACTCTGCTATCTAAGATTGTCCCTTATCAAAGTGGTCTTTCAATATCGTGTTCTGATAATGATGTATTTACACACACACACAAACACACGCACACACTAACACACACTTTCATTTCATTTTTGTGTTTTCTTTTATTTTTGTTATTAAAATTATAAATTTATCTTGGTGTCTGTGGCCATGCATATTGCATATCGGTGGTGCTGATAGAAAATTTTTAAATTGATGTGCAGAATTCAATCTGAGAATTTAGTTTCAGAAAGGTTTTCTTCAAGAGTTTCTAAAGATTGAATAATTGATCTGCTGTGAGGAAGAGAGCCATTAATGTAGTGAAAGAAGCACGCCAATTATATAGACCTAATATGCTACATAGAGACAAAATAAATGTCTAGAATCTTGTTTCTCAGGCTGTAAGGCAATAAAGAAATTCACAGTTTTGAGGGAAAGAGAGACTTTGGTAGTCTCTCCACTTTAGTTCACTGGAGATCTTAGAAAATTCAGTTTTAATAAAATGTGATGAGTTTAACATGGATTGGACTCTGTCACAGATAGGTTGAAAAATGATTTATTTGAGGTAACAAGGTATTTCATTTATTTGGTTTAGTTCTTTACCCTATGTAAATCTAGGAAAGGGAATAACTATATTCATGTCAGAGGTAACATCATTTACAACTTTTATGTCTGTGTACCCTGCAGTTCATAAAAATATATTTAATATGACCTTTACCACAAGTTGCTTTTCAGAAATATTCAGCTACTGGAGAAATACTTTACTCTATAGATATGATGTTTTCTCATCTTAAAAGTTAACCTGAATCCTAATAGATATGAAAACGTATCCCAAAATATGTTCATATCGTGATCACAGAATAAAATTTCCCTTTAAAATATACCTTAGGATTTGTGATATCATCTACTTTAGAGTCAAGGGAACTCACTGGAGAAGTCTAACAGTTATAAGTAATTGTCATCAGTTTTGCAACCTCAAGATATTTTTATAGCTCCCCATACAATAATTTATGGCTTGGGATCGGCTATCAGCCTGTCTGAAGATACTTAAGTTATATTTCAGAATTTATTGCTTTACAAAGCAATGGCTGATCAATGACCTGCTCTGTAAGAAATCAGATACACTTTTTAAATTTTGCACCCTTTTTCTTTTAATTTGTTTTCTCTTTCAAACCACAGTTACTTAATATCTCTGGTTTTAGTCTTAGTTAACATTTTTGATAACTCACTTTAGATGGATTTTTTATAGCTAATTTAGACCAGTGCCATATTTCTGGAATAATCTCAATTATTAATTTAGAATTTATACTTAGGGCAAATAGATAAATCTGAAAACATGATTATTAAATGTAAATATATTAAAGTGAGGATTTGACTCAAACTAAATTCTCTAAAATAAATTGACAGATGTCCCAGACTTACATATGCCCTTATTGAGGTAGGACACATATGAAATATTTATTCTATGTATTATGCCAAATATCCATTTGTAATTATACAAAAAAAGAATATCTGCATGAAAATTATTCAAGACCAGTATTTATCAATTTTTTTATTATCACTCACCTAAGAAATCTTTTGTCTTAATTGTGTCGATACCTATGAAATTTTAATACACTGCATAAAGGTTATGAGACAGGTATAACCACAAACTATTTGGAGGGCCACGAACTATTTTCATCTAAGATTTTGGCCCCTAAGAGTCAATTTAATCCTTTTCAGGATGACACTCCCCCCATTGGGAATGCACAATTTTGACTATCTCTCAGGAGATTTCTTTTTTCGATTAATGTCTGCTTGATAGATTTACTACTCATTTGGAGATCACTTCAGATAAATTACCTCAGGTAAAATAGAACTAGCCCGAGGCCTTGAGAAATTTATTATTTTCAGACATGATACTGCTGTTTTAAATAAAGTAGCTTAGCTGCAAGTTTAAAGTAAGATGGTTCAGGCAAAATTTAATAATTGGAAAAAAGATAAGGGTAATTTTTAGATAGAAAACTAAAGCTTCCTAAAATATGAAAATATGGAGTTGAGTTTCAAGGCATTTGATAGCCCCAAACTATTGGTGATTGCAGTCCTCAGAAGAGAGAGAAATGACAAATACCCTGTGATAATAATTGAGTAGGGATGTAACGTTAGCACACGGCAAGAGTGCATGAGCTATGGAAGCAGAAATTGTATACTGAGGTCCCTGATTGTTGGCGAATCTTCAAAACCAAGGAGAGTATTTTATATTTAATATCTAAAATATGTAGCCTAAGAAAATGGACGATAGTGTATTTTTATGTGGTCTTTATCTGATTGGAAAATGCTTTGGGGGGAAATAATTATAGCTGTAGTGGATATGCATTTGTATGTATATGGAGTAAAGAGAGAATGGGAGAACGAATGGGAATACAAACATAAATACACATCATAGGAAAAAACCTTAGCTCTTTATTAAACTATTAGATCACTATTTCTGAGGGAAAAAAGAGAAAATTCTTAAAGATAATATTAGTATAAACGAAGAAGGAAATAGGGGAAAACATTTCCAATTTTCAGTTATTTTAATAAGTATAAGTTCAAATTAATTTGATTTAGAAATTCAATTGAAATTTTAGTTAGGGAACTTTTGACTAATCCTTTCAAACTTCGTAAATTTTCATCACTATTTCATTCGATGTTTCTTAGTCTGCCTGGGGTGATACAAACTCAAAAGCTGATTTTTACAGATTTATTTCATTTTTTACTTTGATCTCCCGTGAATGCATTTTGAAGCAACTTTACTACCTATGATGTTAGCATTGGCTTACCTATTATTAACTTGCAAAAACAAGAATTGCATTAGTAAAAATGAAAATAAATAAATTAAATACATGAGGAATTATGTTTCTTTTAACATTTAAAATACTCATAGTTGGTACCGCATTTGGCAGCATCTTATTTTAATAAATTCAATAATAATGTTTAAATGCCTGTATTTTTGTATAGAGAAAATGTTATAATTATAACCTCATTAAAATTAGCATTCATTAAAATTTTTCTTTGTTATAAGTATTTAATTCATATTATCTCAATCCTTACAACTACCCTGTGCGTGAGAACTATTCTTACCCTTCTTTTAGAAAGGAGAAGCTGAATCTCAGAGACTTTAATTGACCTGCCCAAGGACACAGCTGGTTCACAAGTGGAGGAGACAAGAATCAAATACATTCCCTCTGGCTTCTGTGAGCATACACTTATATCAGAGCTCTTCTCTATAAAATAGGAAATCACTGATTTTTTTCTGTAAAACGTAATTTTAAGATAATAATATTTTTGGAAGAAAAATCTGATGCTGCTTTCCCACTTGTAATGATTTAAGGGTGTCCATTGCCAACGAGATAAATCTAGACTCCTTAAAATTGCACTCCAGGCCTTTAGTGTTCTCATGCTGCCTTCTTTCTGTATCTGTGCATCCTCCTGCTCAAATACTGCGTCTCCTCCCACCATTTGTAGCTCTCACCCTAGAAACACTGAACTATTTTCAGTTCCTTGAACATGCCATGCTCTCTCTTACATTCTCACTGCTTGGAATCTCTTTCTCCTACATATTGCCTCAATATTCCTAATCAGTCTTCAAAAGTAGTACAGATGTCACTTCATCTCTAAAATCTTCCCTGAGCCAGCCTCCACCCAGGCATAGTTAATCTCTTTATTACTTTTTATATATCATTCTCTAAAGAACTATACATATCATTCTCTAACGAATTATACTATCACTACGTATTGTTACCCCAGAACATATATATCTCCATGAATCCTCTTAAGGATGGTGTGTAATTCTTCCTTTATACCCTCAGAAAATACAGTACTGCCTGTGCACATTGTAAGAACTCAACTGCGTTAAATAATAATTTTTAAAAGGTTTATGTTTCTTTAAAAAAAGCACACTTCAATTTTAATGTCAAATTTTTGTTTAAGGTCACTACTATGTTTCTTGAATAACAACACAAAATTTTTCAAAGCATTTAATATAAAAATATCCAATAGTAGACATTTTAACGTGGAAAAGTAAAAGTATCTAAACCTTTCTCACATTAAATCCAGTTTTATCAATGATTCATTCTTAAATGTCATTCTCTACTGAATAAAGCTCAG
Organism: Paguma larvata; assembly: GCA_030068075.1. Classification (NCBI taxonomy): domain Eukaryota; kingdom Metazoa; phylum Chordata; class Mammalia; order Carnivora; family Viverridae; genus Paguma; species Paguma larvata. The sequence goes on from CM057832.1 coordinate 56,003,976, forward strand.
AATCTTTCAATTCTAGATTCTCTTTTAAGTCTCGATAACTATATTTGATTTGGTGATAGCACATTCCTTAATAACCACCCTTTTTTTGTTTTTTTTTTTTAATTTTATTTATTTTTTTAATATTTGTTTTACTTCTGAGAGGCAGAGCTCGTGCACAAGCAGGGGAGGGGCAGAAAGAGAGGGGAACAGAGGATCCGAAGCAGGCTCCGTGCTGACAGCATACAACCCGATGTGGCGCTCAAACTCTCAAACTGAGATCACGACCTGAACCAAAGTCAGATGGTCAACCAGCTGAGCCACCCAGGTGCCCCACAACCACCCTTTATTTTAAATAAAGACAGTCTCTGCAGGAGCCAACCACTCTCAACGCCACTAGTGATTGTATTTCTGAGGGAAGCCTTGCAAAAGAGAAGTCTGACATTTATTGAGTAGTCTTCTTGTGCCGCACGCAAGCTTAGGAGATTTCCATGCATGAGATAATATAGACTGTGGACGAAAGCACAACTTTTGTTTCACACAGCCGAAGTCCCAGTTCCATTGCTTCCTTAGACAAGTTACTAACTTACCTCTGCCTCAGTTTCTTCATCTCTATAATGAGGATAATAATAGTATCCTACTCATAGAATTGTCAGAGTTTTATGGTGGCTCTTGGATAAGGTCTTCCATAATAAAGAAGTGGCTGCTATCATTATCATCACTACCATCATTAGCACCATCACCATCATCTCTAATATAGATTACTTTCTCTGAAACAACTAAGAAATTGGTAGAAAGTATTTACATTGGATGATTACAAAGGGAATCATAGCAGAAAATGTTTCTCATTTGTCTTTACATCCATAGCATTAGGCTCAATATCAGAGCATCATATGGACTTTTAAAGACTACTTTCACTTCTGATACACATCAAAATCAACCAAGGGGAAATGCACATGAGTCAGAGTCCAGAGGAGTTCCGGGTGTGATGCTTTCTGTTGTCATCTTCTACTGGAGATGTGGACAGTGCTAACTCCTCACAGCAAAGATGTGCAACTATGTACTTGGAGTATTACCCGCCAGGGAAGCTCATCCAAGCCTTGGTGTCCAGGGTTTCTATCGGGGCCTGGTCACATTAATGCCGTTGACCGCTTGGAGTTTCCAGCCTCTCCAAAAGCTGAATTGACAGTGCATGGCCTAAAGCCCCCGCCATAAATGATGTTGTTAGTGTAGACTACTCAGTGTTTCCAAAGCCCCCATGTAAACAGACATTCTTCAGGCAGCACACAACAAAGCTCAGAGATTACTTCCCAGGAGCTGAGGGCAAAGGACAGGCCTCTTTGGGTGAGATTAATACTTTACTACACAGTGTTGAGAAGTAATTTTCAGCTAATAAATTAAGCTTTGAATCCAGGAAAGCAGTAAAAGAAAGAGAGGTAATCAGATCCTCCCAAGACTTACACTGACTTAGACTACACTTTAATTTTAAGAGAGATTATAATGGGTGTTAGACTAGGGCAGTGAATCCAAGAATTCTTATTTGTAAGTTGTATTTACAATGGTATGGTAGACAAAGGACTTTTATTCCAAATAGAGGAAATTCCAAATAGAGGAAAGGTTATGACAGATGAAGAGTTTTATTTTGTTTTGTTTTTGTTTGGCCACCCTTCACTCGTGTTTGTATTCTATCATAATCACTAGGCTGATACATCTAAAATACAAGAAATAAAGAACACAATTCACGCCAGGGACCCACTTTTCCTCATCTTATCAGGCTACAAGAAGAAAACAGATGATCACAAAATTAGAATTATGAATTGTGGTTAACTATAGCCTAATTTTCGCAGCTGGAGGCAAAGAAATTCTGTACACCATTCTTAAAAGCTAAATCCAGCATCTCAGGAAAGATGGCTTTTGAGAACCTCTTTTTTTTGTTTTTGCCTATTGGCCCAGTTTCCCTCAAAACAACATTAGAAAGAAGCTGGAAACTATGCTCCTTAATAGTCTAACTGAATACATGTTCACTTCCTTCGTGAGCCCCACCTCCAGTACTTATTTTGGTCAACTGTAATATGCACAAATGCAATCCAGATTAATATATTATACATGTTTGGTAGGCAAGCAGAAGGAGACCAGAATATATTGTTTTGACTTGAGACATATTAGAACAATGTAAAATATGTCATAGTTCAGTGAATATTCAAATTTTTACCTGCTGCTAATAAGTGTAATACAGTTTCAAAACTGTGCCAGGTATGATTAATCCACTATTGTTTACTTGGTAAACAATACTCTTCAATAAGAAAAGGATTGAGGTCAAATTATCATAGGATCAAAACCAGCAAAAACAAGAATAATAAAAGTAAGTAACAAGTCCAGGGCTTTCATGCCCTAGTTGCTTGCTAGGATACTTGCATCTTGTTAGACTGGCACAACTAAGGCGTGGCAGACATACTATTACCCTTCGCCATTATACAGGTAAGAAAAGTACAACACAGGGGCTCCTGGGTGGCTCGGTCTTTTAAGCATCCGCTCAGGTCACAATCTTGGGGTTTCATGAGCTCAAGCCCCATGTCAGGCATTAAACCTGACCTGGTGGAACCTACTCGGATTCTCCCCCCACCTCTCTCTCTGCCCGTCCCCAACTCACACTCTCTCTGTCTCTCTCAAAACAAATAAAACTTAAAAAAAAAAAAAAAAAGAAAGAAAATAAATAGGTACCAGCTGGTAGCGTGGAGTTTAAATGCATAGCCATCAATATATATATTTATATAAATATAAATATATATTTCTTGTCAATACATATATTTTTTTCCATTTCGCTTTGTGGTCTTATATAGAAAGAGAGCAAGCTGTTATTCCTATAAGGACAAGGAGGGATGTGCTGGCCTATCATTACCCAGTGTTGGTGTTGTGGCTTATGGTATACATTTCTAAGCAACTTTCAAGGTAGCCCCATACCTGCCGGTGCATAGCTAGATGTGTTACCTGCAGTTGTCAGAGAGATTATTTGGCTGGATATATCAAGAGCCTGATTCCAGGGCCTCAAGTGTGGGGGAGGTACCCACAGTGTTAGCTATGTAATTTTGTTCTCAGCTCCCTTCAATCTACGCCTGCCTCCCCACTGGGCCAATTTATAGTGCAGTGTAAAGTAATGAACAGTTACAGTGTCCCTGGGGAAAATCAGCAAGTTTTACTCAGTATTGCATTACAGCCAATTGTTATGTATACTTCCCCATTAGTCAGCTTGAACAGACATAAATGAAATCCGCAGATATTTCCCAAATCTCATTAAGACATCACTTTGCCCTTATTTCCACCAAATCTTTTACTAGCTGGCTAAAAGATAACCAGATACATTGATTTTACTTTCACTGCCTCTGTAATTCTTTTCCTGGAATCTGGCAGAGGGATTAGTAGGATTAAAGCTCATTTTGAAAGAATTGGCAGCAGACTAGAACTAGGCGAAAAAAAGAGAGGATGATTAATAATTTAGATAATTAGGTCTTAAATAACCAACATGTTTTACAACCCTCCCCAACCGTTTGATTATAGTAGACTGAAAGATCTTGAAAAATCACATGGTTTATTGCCCAGCCAGCTCCCTCAACCATCCCCAGCAGCTTCCCACCTCAAAGCTCTGCTCATTCCTCCACCTTCCCTGTGATCATGAGATTTCAGGGAAATTTAAATAGCACTGTTATTTTTGGGATAAAGTTTAGAAGCTCCTGCTTTCCTCGTTAGATTGCATTCATTTTAATTGAAACTATTGTTTGTAAAAAAAAAAAAAAATCTACCTTTCATTACCTACAGTAAAAAGGGAAGAAGATATGACTATCTAAAGGCTTTTCATGAATAAAAATATCGTTGGACTTGTGAGGGGATTGAAACCAGATACTAGACATTTCTAGAAAGGCCAGGAAGGTATTTATTCCTCTCCCTCTCTTTATCTTCATCTCTTTTTGCCTCTCTAGGACCAGTGTTTCTATGTCTTGCTACCCAATACACAGCCAGTTCATTGATTTCTCCTGGACGTTGCACAGTTTTTATTGTTTTGTTTGCCTTTTTCATCTGCACTTGTAATTATTTCACTTCAATCAATTCTAGAAAGAACTATGATCTCTTTGCCCAAATGTAATTCTCTTGGAGTGCGAATGTGTTCCCCATTGGGTCAGCTCATGTGTATGACTATTACAAACTTGGCGGTGAGGCTGACTATAGACTATAGTATATGAGATGGTGGAACAGCAATTAGTCCTCAGCTGTGTACACATTTGCCTCTAAAGCATGAATATCTTTGAGGTCAATAATCATATTTAATTTTTGTTGTTTCACCTGAACTCTGTGCCTTCTATTGAAGATGTGGCTGAGTGTTTTTCAGTGACGGTAGTATTTTGGAAAAATGGAGGACGGGGCCGCTGCCCTCAGAGAGCATGCAGAGTAAGAGGCTCTCCAGCATCTCTCAGTATTTAATGAGCAGCGGAAGAGCATGTGTGTATTGATGAAATACAGGCGGTAGCACCTGGGGTCACTGACAGCTGATCCGAAAAATTGGTGGCACATAAGCAGGTCCTCTAAACACACCACTGTGTTCATTAATTCTACCTTTTATCAGCATCATTAAAAAATGTTGAGGATGGCTATCTTGATACCTAAAATATTCTACCTCACATAGGTTTCTAATTTCATTTTGAAACGTCTGTAGAGATCGTTTATTCTATTCAGCTAAGCAGAAAGTTAAAACAAATTACTCATTTTATATAATTTTGTACTTGTTTTATCAAAGGTAAAGAAAAAATGCCTTAGGGGCCACAAAATGATATTTTGATAAAGTTTTCTTAATCATAACACTGTATCACTGTATCACTATTAGGTTGTATATGCTATTTATTGAAGGAAATGTTGGATAAGCTCTCTGGTTTTGGAAATTTATGTGTGTCACGATGGTTCAAGGTACTCATTCTATTCTGTGTAGTCTCATTTAATTCATGTGACAATTAGTTTTACTGATGAAGGAAGCCATGCTTAGTCGTGTTAGATGTCTTTATCTACACCATATGGTTACTAGGTGATATGTTAGTTTCTTCGTATACTCTTAGCTAATAAGAAGAAATTACTTATTTGTTGCCCAATTATTCAATGTGGGGGGTTGATCAATTATTGAAAACTTAAATCACAACCATTAACTATACCTGAACTTCACATTTTCTGTAGAAGGTATATTGAAGGAAAAGATAATTTTATTCATATTAGACAAATTAACAATAAACATCTATTCCAGGTATACTATAGACAAGTGAAATGAACACATTTGTGTTAATAATAAATGCTCTGGAAACAGTGAAGAAAATAATTAAAAATTCCAAAGTTGCAATATTACTTTTAAAAAGGAGAGTTGTAGTAAAGCGCTTATTAACGAGGAAATGTGGCCAATAAATAATACTTACTTGTATGATTTATTAAATAGAGCAGACTTTGTTGTTCAATTAATCAAAACCATGATAACAGCTTATTCATCCTTCAACTATGCCACCATCAAGGCCTCCCTTGACAAAGCAAATGTATACAAAAAACCTGCATATATTTTAGTTCTTATTACATGTCTTCAAATAATTTTAATTTTGTAGTTGAAGTTATGGAAAAATGATAACATAGTACTAATCGGGTAATAAATAGATTATGTAAATAATAAAATTATATCTAAATAGGCACAGTTTAACATGTGCCTAAATTCTTAGTTTCTAGAGAATTCTAGAAAATCATCAGTTCATGAATTACTTAGTAAAATAAAGTATATGTAGGAGGCATTGTTGAATGCAACAATATTGATTAGACTTTCTTTATAAATCCCAGCCCATGAAACATTAACACCTCTGGTATATTACTTACAGTGGGAGGCCTAAACCCCTAAAGCTCCAAGACCGAGACCACTTAGCTACTTCAAGGACTCAGAGCCCATCAGACATGACTGTAATGGATCACTGTGTTATGCACCAGGTCCTGCCTACTCCACTGCTAAAGGCCTTGGGAATCTGGTCCATTCTTTCTAGTCTAGCAAATGCCTCTACTCCTCAAACAAAATTTGCTTTCTCGTGCAGCCACGATTGGTCCTTCCACCTGAATGGCTCTTTTCCCAATCTTCTTCTGTTTCTCTTGTGGTCTCCTACTCATCCTCAGAGCTTCAAATTAAGTATCATGACCTGGCAGAATTCAGAGTGCCCTTCTCTGGACTACTATAAAATACTTTCAGTAACTCCATGAGGGGATTTTCATCCAGTTTTACCTTTTGTGTTTATCTTTCCTCAGTGTATTCTTTAAAGGAAGAACTTTGCCTTTTCATCTTTATATTCACTTCATCTTGTAAGACACAGAGATGATAAGTTCTAAATAATTGTTTGTTAAATGACAGAATGAATATAGGCATAGCTGGGACACACTTCATTAGTAAGGATTTTTCTGCCCTAGTTGATCTCTTTCAGAGTGAGGCCAACTCCCCTTCGTGCAAACTAATGGAGAGTTCTTGTCTACTGAGGGCATATAAAATGACCAATATGTAACCATCTTGGCTATAGAAACAGTTATTTTTATATGGTTCAGGATAAAAGCACCTAATCGTAAAATTAAGCTGATCTTTATGTGGCTACTGACTAAACACATACTATGGATATAGACTTTTTTCATGATTTTCGATATGTGTTAGGGAATTTTCTCAGTTCTGAGGATAAAGGTTCAGGTTAAAAATTGGATTTTAGAAGAAAAAAACATAAAATAATCAGATTATGCAAATAATTTAATACCAGTTATGAAAAGGAGAGGATGAGAGAGGAGAAGAAGAAGAAAATGAGGAAAAGAAGAGGCAGAAATAATAGGGTTTAAAGAAGGTTTCTCTCACAGGTAACAGTCTGAGCAGACTTGCATGAAATATGGGGTGAGCCTTATGGTCTGGAGGAAAAGCACTCTTGACAAAGGGTACAGCAAATGCAAAAAGTCCAAGATGGTGTGTTGGGGCAGTGGAAAATGTCTGATAAATACCCAAGAGTTAGATAATGGTAAGGATTTTGGATACTGGTCTAGGGGTGATGGGAAGCTATTGGAGTTTAGGTGTAGGGAATTTACTCAATACGAATTATACTGAAAGTGATCACTCTGGCTGCTACATGGTGATGAGACTTTAGGGGGAAGTAAACCCACTGGAAAATAGAGATACAGGTAATGAGGGGCACCTGGGTGGCTCAGTCGGTTGAGCGGCCAACTTCAGCTCGGATCATGATCTCACGGTCTGTGGGTTCAAGCCCCGCGTCGGGCTCTGTGCTGACAGCTCAGAGCCTGGAGCCTGCTTCGGATTCTGTGTCTCCCTCTCTCTCTGCCCCTCCCCTGCTCACACTCTGTCTCTATGTCTCTCAAAAATAAATAAACGTTAAAAATTTAAAAAAAAGAGATACAGGTAATGAATAATGTTGACTTGGAGGAGGGTTGTAGAAATGAAAGGTTTGAGAAATGAACAAAATCAGGACATATTTTAAAGGACTTGCTCACAGGGATTTGCTACTCACTGTACAGACATTTATATCTGTCTTAGCTGTGAATAAAAGACGCAGCCCATGACAGATGGGAATTGTCCTGGTACTGTCAATCATGCCTTTTTGACATTTAGGAGTTTCTCTGATGTTCAAGCCTAGACAGTCTTCACATTGAGCATAAACAATGTAACAGAAGACCTGCATCACATTGGGCCATTTATGATTATGATGGGTCAAGACAAAAACAAGACCATCCTTTAAATGGATCCAAATGCAGATAAATACATGAATATTGGTCAAATCATAAAAATGACCAAATTTCCCCCAACCCTGCTGTGCTGCCACTTTCCAAAACATAGCTTTAGCCTTAGTTTGTTCCTTGTGTCTTCTAGATAAGAACTATTAAGATACCAATAGTGAAACTACCCCTGCTTTCCGATTGATTCTATCCAGAGAAAAGACTTACTTTCTTTAACCTTTCCCCAAATAATTTAACACAAGGCCAATACTATAAGTCCTTCTAATAGTTTCTTGCTGAGACACCCCATAGTTCCCATGGTGAACATTCTCCTCCATTGCAGAGGCAATTAACCAAACTTTGCTCAACTATATTATTCCTGGTGGCGTTTGGCTGGGGCATTGACATATACTGGTAGTAGACCAATAGTTTTATAACACCTTGGGAAATTTGGCTTGTCTATTTTTCAGCCTGAAAACCTATATCAAGATCTGTATTAAATTTCTTACCAAAATATTTAATTTTTGGCTTAAGTCTAGATCCTGCAGACATGTATCATGTGAATAAATCAGATGAAAGCTGGCCTGGGGAACAAGCCTACTCCAAGGAATCTGATGTATTCTTATGAGTGTTTATTTTTGAGAGTACCTGTCTTTCCCTACCCTGAAAAGAAAATTATTTTCTCATCTCAGAGAACATGGAAAAATGAATACTATTTATTTGTTAGGCTTCCAAGGACTTCCCTTCAGCTTCATAGTTAAACACTTGTCACTCTATTGAGATTACCTTAGGTTCTCAAGGTAATCTTAGATAAATTAACCTTCTCAGTGGTTGCCTTCTGTAGTAGATTCCTATTGTTTTGGCAAACCCTTCGAAGGAGATACACGTCCTTTTAACAGTTTTCTATAAAGGGTGTTCCTTAACTGCTTTTAGCTGCCCAGAGAATCAAGGTCTTCACAGGTCAATCCAGAGAAGAAGAGATAGGCTGCTCTCATCCAATGGAGTTTAATCTGGATTTCAAATATGTCAGAATATGGTACATTAGTTGTAATAAAATGGAGGAGCTATAGGGAAAGTCAAGGGTTTGATAGAGTCTAAGACCATGTTCTGCGATTTGGGGTGTATTTTAATCATTAGAAATGTTAATTTACCTCTCTGTAATGCAGAGATAATTAAATGAAATACAGAGCATGTGAAATAATATGTATGAAATTATACTGTAGTTAAGCTCTACTGTTTATATATCCCTTATAGGTAGAACCATATTTGCTTTCTATGTTTGTTCCTGAAGGTTAATTTATCTAAGATTTAATTGTAATTGTGAGCTACATGAAATTATCTAAAGGGAAAAAGATAATTAACTCAGGCTCATTAAATATTAGCTGTGCATTGACTGCAAAATCTATGGATCTTTTAAATTGATAACATAATCTTTAGATCAGAATAGTCCTTGTCATTAATGGTAAGCTTTACCTGTTTTCTCCTTCCAAAGGTGTTTTCAAAATCAAACAAGATTAGACAAAAAAAAATAAAAATAAAAAAATAAAAATAAAAAAACGGTTATGAAACCGTGTCATAAACTTAAAATTAGACTGTGAAACTTAAAAACTAATGGGAACATATGATTTTGCAAAGTGTTTTATGGTGTGTTGATTATAATGATGTGGAGGTGGAGACTGATGTGTGATGTGGGGAAAGTCAAATGTGCGGAGTCAGAGGAGACTGTAAGGCTCTATACTATAGTTTAGGGTGTAAGTCTTTTAATCATCTCAATGTTGAGATTTTATCTGTACTGCAGAGATAAGTAAACACAGTGCAGAGCATATTAGGTAACATATATGAAATATTTTACCCATTACAAAACACTATGTAAGTGTTTATAGAAGAGCTCTTGGCTTTGTGATAAAGGAAACAGTTAACGGTGATGCCAAATTGCTCTTGGTAGATTTGGCCAGTGTGAATGTTTAGCTTGAATGGATTTCATTTGAATTGGATGTTTCGAAATATAGTTTGTAATGCTATATTAAAATAGTACTCTGATAGAAAGTAAGAGATCATCTAATTTCCAACATGTCAGATCTGTTTCAAGGGAGCAATTTACACACTGGGACAATGTCATTGTGTCAATAATATTTAAATGAGTCACTCTTATTTGTAAACCTTTAATTGTGGTAGCTAGCACAAAATAATATGTGAAAAACATGATTATATGGTTATCACTCTATTTAATAGAGTTTGCAGCCTCTATGTACACATAACAGCTGCCAGAGCAAGCCCTCAATTAATTTTACATAACAGGAGCAATTTTACACAATTACTTGAAAATCTTTGGCCGTGTTCCATTTCTCTGACATAAACATATGGGCCAAAATCACAAGAAATGATTACTCCATTGGGATCTCTTAAAGTAATGGTTGTATAACTATATCACTATAGTTAATATTTTTCCAGATTCAATTCTCAACTTTTCATCAATATCACTTGATGTTTTAAGAGTTATTTTCACATGCACAATGTGAAGTAGTTACTATTAGAGATAACATTTATTGAATACTTACTAAATCCTAGGCTTTTTGCTTATCATTTCAAATTTATTAACTCCTTCAGTCTTCAGACTTCCTAAAGAATAGATACCGAAGTTATTTTTCCTGTTAGGAGGAAACAAATTGAGAGAGGTTAAGTAGCCTTGACTAAGGTCACAGTGACGAATAAGCAGAATAGGCAAGACTCTAATACAGGTTGGCTGGTATCTAAAGCCAATTTTCTTAACCATAAAGCTCCCAGTTTCTTTTTGTCACTATTCAATATGCTATTGTCAAAACTAGTTTCAATGTAGGAATTATTTTTTCTAGCTATAATTATAAATTACTTCAGAATGCATGTGTTTATTAGCTCTGACAATTAGTAACATCATGTAGGCACCATCAGCTATTTTTTGCTAATTATCCATTTAGATATTCATTCCACAAGTATTCATTAAGCATCTAGTATAGTCAAGCCTCTGTGCTTGAGTTGACATATTTAGTTGCTCCTGCTGCCAAGAAATGCAGACGTGTACTCTCTAGTCAGGAAGCATGCTTCTTTCTAATCATCTTATCTCAGGATGTACTTCCTTTCCATTTGGGAAGAGAATAATTATAGTTGAGTCCACATTCTATATATAGCTAATCTATGAGTCTTTTAATCATACTTCCCTCAGTTATCTTGCATTACAAATACCCATATTATAGACTATATCATATTGCATTGCAATTTCTACTTATTTACCCATTTGCCCTTTTAATCCATAAACTCCTTGAGCAGAGACACCTACTATATTTATCTTTATGTTTTCAGCATTTAGATTATAATTATGTGCTTAATGAATTGTGTTGTCTAAAATAGAGATCGAATGAATGAATGAATGATATCTCCAGTTTACTCTAGAGACTTTAAGGTCACTGCTTAAAAGAATTCTGGGAAAAGGAAAAAATCATTTTATTACTATATTCACCACATATCGGTAACAGCATTTCAGCTGGAAATGGCAGAAATGGCCTCAAAATACTTAAGCTAACATGCAGGGTAGGTCATTTGAGGCTTTTGCCTGTTATGTACCAGGGCTCAGGATGAATGGTACAGTAACAGAAAGTAAGGCTAAGATTATAGGCCTTATTGGGGAAATTTACTATTCAAGTATCAGCAAGAGGAGAAGACCTGATTGCTGTGATCTTTAATATTACCTAGGGAGGTGAAGATGAGTCCAGGTTCTTTCCTGGAATACCTATTCTTGCTATGTGCCCAGCCAACTCCAGTAAGTCCCACACTGGGAAGTTAATGAAAATAAGGGGACATAGGCCTTCTGGTTTGACTGGATCCTAGTGTGTATATTTCCCCAATAAAGCCTGTTGCTTAACCCGTAGTTAGCCATACAGCCTGAGAGGCTAAACTACAAGACACCAACCATATAAGGTGGAACGGGGGAAAGTAAATTTATGGTTCATGTCAACTTAAAAGACCATAGGTGTTATTGGAGTCTTTACACAGATATCCCTGTATTTCCCATGGCTGCTGTAAAAAATTACTGCAAACTTAGAGACTTAAAACAAAAAAGACTTATTATCTTACATTTCTACAGGCCAGACATCCAAAATGGGTTTTACTGGGCTAAAATGAAAGTGTGGGCAGGGCTGTTTTCCTTTTTGGAGGCTCTTGGGAACAAACTGGATTTTTGCCTTTTCTAGTTTCTGGAGGCCATCCACATTCCTTAACTTGTGGCCTCCTTCCATCTTCAAAACCAGCGATGGTGATTGAGTTGCTCTTATACTGTATCACTGATAGTGACTCTTCTGCATGTCTCTTCAATTTTTTGAGGATTCTTCTGTTTACATTGAGCCCACCAAGATAATCTCCCTATCTTAAAGTCAACAGATAATCAAACTTAATTCTACCTGAGACCTTAATTCCTCTTATATGTAACATAACATATTCACAGGTTCCAGGGATTATGGTATGGATAACTTTGGGGATCTATTTTTGTGATGCTACAGAGACATCACTTAGTTATTAAAGCTAATATTTATCAAGTGTTAACTAAAGTCTAAGTTCTTTGCTAAGCATTTCAAATGCATTATCTCCTTTAATCTTCAAACTTCCTAAAGAAAATTTTCCATAATTACTTTGGCTTTCTTTTACTGTTTTAGGGCTTTATTGTTAAGTTCTACAAGACAGGAAGATGGCTGCCAGCAGCTAATAAGATACAGCTTCCTAGTTTCGGGTTGCATGATAGGAGGAAAGTTTCCCTTCCTTCCAGGTCCTATTATTTTCCAAGTTGTTTCATGTTTGCAGTCCTTGGGAGCGGCAAAATGAAATGTTCTTTATCCCTAGGTCTTAGGCACACCTTCACCCTTATATGATGTAGATAGATTGATGATGGGGAGAGAGGCAGACACAGGGAAAGGGACTTTCCCCAGGATACTAGTTAGGCTAAAACACGAGGGAACCAAGAGACCAAAATATCCACCCTATAGCAATAGGAGAGAGAAAAATAAATTATATTTATATAGGAAAGTATGTCTGTTTGGGGTAACTAACATCTGTCTACATATATGTGTTGCAAGTCCTCCCATCCAAGGTAAGTCAGAAATACAGACTCACTATAAAAATTGGATCTTACCTGGTCTCTATATGTTTTATCATACATGATATATCTTATGTATATTTTTAATGTTTATTTATTTTTGAGAGAGAGAGAACATGAACAGGGGAGACACAGTATCTGAAGCAGGCTCCAAGCTCCCAGCTGTCAGCACAGAGCCCAATGCTGGGCTTAAATCCACGAACCGTTAGATCATGACCTGAGCCAAAGTCGGATGCTTAGCCGACTGAGCCACCCAACCGCTCCATATTATATATGATATATCTTAAAGTTTTCATAAGGAAAACCTTTTACTAATAATGATTGAATGGCATGGTTTTTGGTTTGTAAATTAAAACATAGTTCAGAGGCACCTAGGTAGCTCAGCGGTTAAGTGTCTGACTCTTGATTTCAGCTGAAGTCATGATCTCATGGTTCATGGGATTGGGCCACACATCAGGCTCCATGCTCACAGTGTGGACCCTGCTTGGGATTCTCTCTCTCTCCTCTGTCTCTCTGCCCCTCCCCCACTCATGCACGTGCCTGTGTTTTCTCTCTCTCTCTCTCTCTCTCTCTCTTTCTGTCTCTTTCAAAAACAAATAAATACACTTAAAACATAAACTAATTACAAATAGTTCAAAAAATTAGGTCAGTTTACTTTTGTCTCTTTCAAAGAAAAATAAAAAGGTATTCCAAAGTAAATAATTATATTGACTAAAATACATTGAAAAATAGTTGTAAAAAAGATATTAATTTACAAAAATGTAATATGTGATCTTGCCATTCTTTAATGTGTAAACGGTTGATTTTCTGTTGTAATCATAGATGTAGTGTCCTAGACTTTAAGGAAAAAAGATTAATGTTCATGTGATTGGCCATCTGTATCAATTCTCACAAGATAAGGTCAGAGTGTTCATTCCATTTATAATAACCATTACATAGATTCATCTATGTATCAGGCACTAAAAGCTGAATACTCATGTATTTGCCATTTGCCCTTTGTAATAAACTATTAGTTAAGTACCATCTATATTTTGTAAGTGAATGAATTGAAGCTCTGAGAGATTAATTTTCTCAATACCACATAGCATTTAAGCAGAAACCAGGTCTCTGTGACCAATAAATAAATAAATAAATACATAAATAAATAAGTAAATAAATAACCTTCATATTCTGCAATGATATTTATTTTGGGGAGAAAAAGATAGATTGACTGCAATTTTGGAGCTTGTATCTTTCTATCTTACATTAACAGTCACTGAAACGTACCTTCTTTTTTCTCCCCCCACTAAGCATATTTGCTGAATACATGAATGAAATATGTTGTGTTTCCACCCCTCACAGAATGGATCACCCTTCTGTGAAGAATGCATGCTGGAGGCTACAAGAGGAAATAACTATTAAGTGAACTGTAATTCTTCTTAAGGAGTTTTAAGTTTAGTGAAAAAGATTAAAAAAATTAATATCTACACATACACCCAGACACAGTCACATATCATAACAGAGCATTTAGAGTATGTGTTATATTTCCCCAATGAGAAGCACAAAGAACTTTATAAACAGAAAAAATGAACACACTTTCACTTTTGGCTGGAGATATGGCTCTTTTGGAAAAAAAATACTATTTGTTGTTAATTTGGAAGGACACATAATTTCCAGTGTGTAGAAATATGAGGCAAAGCTGAAAAGCACCCTACAAGATGAGGATTGCTGAGCGGTAGAGGTAGAGGAAGGAGAAACAGCATTGTGAGCCATCTCTATTATAAATGGAGAGAGGGAAGGCAAGGAAATGGATCTCTATTTAAATATTTATTTTTTAGAGAAAGAACAAAATTGGGGGAGGGACAGAGAGAGGCTTGGACAGAAGATCTGAAGAGGGCTCTGCACTGACAGCAGGGAGCCCAGTGTGGGGCTCAAACTCACTAACTGTGAGATCATGACCTGAGCCTAAGTTGGAGGCTCAACTGACTGAGCCACCGAGATGCCCCAGGAAGTGTATCTTTAGGGCAAGATGGATCTTAAAACCCAGGGGAGGTTCACATTTAGAATTTAGAATAAAAGTTTAAATCGTGGCTTATGAAACAAAAATAGCAATTGAACACTTCAGTAAAGGAAGATTATCCCTTGGAAAAATTTTTAATTCTAATTACGTCTTTAAGAAGGTTAAGCAGTCCTTTTGCTGACAAATTTAGAAACTATTTCTCCATTTTTTTCAGGGATTATGAATTTGTATCAGTGTGCTTACAGGGATTTTGCCCTTAAATTTTACTTTGCAATATTTCTCATTCTTTATACTATTATTTTGCTAATTTCTCTAACTTGTCTTAATTCTCCTTTTTTCCCAGCATATCATGTGGTTCTATATTCTGTTCCCTACAATTGGGCCCATCTTTTGCACTTTTTTAATTTCATAAAGATGTAAAGTACTTAATGTTCTTTTTAATAATTTTTATTGGCAAATTGGTTTCCATACAACCAACACCAAGTCCTCATCCCAACCCGTGCCCTGCTCAGTGTCCGTCACCTGCTCTCCCCACTGCCATACCCTCCTCAACCCTCGGTTTGTTCTTAGTATTTTTTTTTTTTTGCAAGTATAATATTTTTTTTTTATTTTTAAATTATTTTTTTTAATTTAAAATACTTTATTTTCAAATTGGTTTACATAAAACACCCAGTGTTCATCCCAACATGTGCCCTTTTTAATGCCCGTCCCCCCCCCATCCCCCTCACCCTCAGTTTGTTCTTAGTCCAGAAGCAAGATAAAAAGCTTCTGCACAGCAAAAGAAACAACCAACAAAACGAATAGGCAACCAACAGAATGGGAAAAGATCATCGCAAATGACATATCGGATAAAGGACTAATATCTAAAATCTATAAAGAACGTACCAAACTCCACACCCGAAAAACAAACAACCCAGTGAAGAAATGGGCGGAAGATATGAATAGACACTTCTCCAAAGAGGACATTCAGATGGCAAATAGACACTTGAAACGATGTTCAATGTCACTCATCATCAGGGAAATACAAATCAAAACCACACTGCGATACCACCTCACACCAGTCAGAGTGGCTAAAATGTTCTTAGTATTTAAGAGTCTCTTATGTTTCGTCTCCCTCCCTCTCTGTGTCTTTTTTTCTTTCCCCTCTTCCCCTCCCCCATGGTTTTCTGTTAAGTCTCGCAAAGCCCACCTATGCGTGGAAACATATGGTGTCTGTTTTTCTCTGACTGACTTATTTCACTCAGCATAATACCCTCCAGTTCCATCCATGTTGCATGTTGCTACGCGTGGCCAAATTTCATACTTTCTCATTGCCGTGTAGCATTCCGTTGTGTATATATATATATATACCACATCTTCTTTATCCATTCGTCAGCTGATGGACGCTTAGTCTCTTTCCATGATTTGGCTATTGTCAAAGATGCTGCTATGAAAATTGGGGTACATGTGCCCATGTGCATCAGCACTCCTGTGTCTATTGGGTAGATTCCTAGCAGTGCTATTGCTGGGTCATAGGGTAGTTCTATTTGCATTTTATTTGGATGTAAAGTTCTTGATTTTTTCTTTCAAATTGTACTCCAATATTTTTGAAAGATTTGATTTTACTTGAAACATGTGTCTTGATTTTATTAGCATTTTTTGTGTCTATTTTAATGCATAGAATAAAAAAAAGCCTTAAGGTATCATAGGAAATTACCTGGTCTAGAATAATAGCAGTGACGTCCACTCACTTTAATGAAGGTTTTGAAATGGTATTTTCAAATATTCTTGATAGGGTAAACCTGTGGTTAGTGTTCTTTTTTCTAAAATTTTTTTTAATGTTTATTTATTTTTGAGAGAGAGAGAAGACCACAAGTGGGGGGAGGGGCAGAGAGAGAGAGACAGAGAATCTGAAGCAGACTCCAGGCTCTGAGCTGTCAGCACAGAGCCTGATGCGGGCTTGAACTCCCGAATTGTGAGATCGTGACCTGAATTGAAGTCAGACACTCGACCAACTGAGACACCCAGGTGCCCCTGGTTAGTATTCTTGAGATAAAGTCTCTCTTTTTTTTTATGCTATCATTATTATTTCTTGATGTTCCCATTTCCAAAATGATGTGTTCTCTTCCAGTACATTCCTCTATTTTATACTGACTTCTAAGTGGAGCCAGACATTTGATGTCTATGTATTCAAAGTCTATAGGGTGACTCTCCCCCCAGATCTTATTACTAAAGATTTTGTCTTGTCATCTGCAGTGAACTGTGACTCATAAATAGTGCAAATGAAACACATGCAACACTGCAATTCTGTCACTACTGTGCTTTGATAATACGATAAGATGTCATCCACTTTCAACATGTGACTTTAAAAAGAAGGGTGAGTTAAAATGAGGACCACTAAAGATGTAGACACAGCTAGGTTCCCAAAACTTAGCTCTACCCATTTAAAGTAAAGCAAAAGCCTTATCAATCATATCATTTAGGTGGTATTGATTGTGTTAAGGAACCATAGAGAAAGGAGTAAAGGAGGCATGTGATGTCAACACATCCCTTGAAATGCCTTATAATGACACCAGAAAAAAAGGACATGAGCAAATGAGTATTAACTAATAAAAGTAAATTTGATGAAAAATACTCTTTCACTTAAAAGTACTAAATTACTAGGAGTATGTGATTCTTTATGTTTGACTAATGTTTTAAAAATGACACTAAGAGGGGCACCTGGCTCAGTCAGTTGAGGGTCTGGCTTTGGGTCAGGTCATGATCTCACAGTTCATGGGTTCGGGCCCCGCGTCGGGCTCTGTGCTGACAGCTCAGAGCCTGGAGCCTGCTTCGGATTCTGTGTCTCCCTCTCTCTCTGCCCTTCCTCTGCTCGCACTCTTTGTCTCTCACTCTCTCTCTCAGAAATAAACATTGAAACAAAATTTAAATCAGCAAGGAAGAAATAAACCTTAAAAAATAATAAAATAAGAATGACACTAAGAGATATTTTCCCTGATAAGAATATCTTTAAAAATAACTGGACGAACTTAAGGTATTTAGATTGAAGATAATGCTTGGTGGTCAATACTGGAAAGTTCATATTTTCTACCATGTGTAAAGGAACTAAATATAAATCCAAGTTAAGTGAGTATGTTCACAAAATATTTACATGCCCTCTTTTATGAATGTTATTAAAAATATATAACCGATGTCTTGTGGCATCACCAGTGTATGAATACAAATATGAAGTATATTAATAGTAGTAATTCAAATATCACTGCTACATTCTCCAACTTATTCAAAAGCTCGGCATCCCTGGGAGAACTGTGGAGAATGTTCCTCTCTCCGCTGTATACCACACTACCTTACCAGGGGCCCAAGGCAGATCCTCTCAGAGGCTTTTATAAAAAAAAAAAAAAAAAAGTTCATTTTAAATGCTAGCCATTTTGTGCAGGGACCATCATTCTTGCCAAATGTCATGCCAAATGTCATTCTGTATGTGTGTATCCATGCTAATCAATGGATACAAATAGGTTTCTCAGGGTTATCACTCCTACTAACTTTCTTAGACTTACATGTGTCTGTATGAGACCCCTTTCTACTGTATGTATGATGTTTAATAATTTATTTTAAGCAAATTAAGTGCTTAATATCTGTCCAATGGAATATGGTGGTCATGGGAATTTGATGGTGAATAACCTCTATCTTATTCTGTCTAGCTGCATGGTAGCAGCAATACCCAGTCTAGATTGTGGTTCAAAAATTCTTAGAGCAAGTCATGTTTCACAGTGGAAACAAAAATGAGTAATGACTAGTCGGTTCTTCTAGAATTTAAGTAGAAAATTTCAATGTGGAGGCACTGGAATAAAAGTAAGGCATAGAATATTAAGGTAACTAGAAATAGTTCAATGTAACTATATTGATGTGTGTGTTAATCTACAGGAGGAGGAACACAGCCAAGAGCTTGGGAGAAAAGGACTCTGAATGTCTTATTAGAAATGTGAAGATTTATGTGGAGTCACTGAAATTAAATGACAGGGTCAGATTTTAGGTATTAGAAAGATCAGTCTGGCATCATTCTGGAGAATTGAAGCAGCCCAAACCGAGACTTGGAGACTAAATAAATATCAGTTTTGGAAATGACAGTGACAGTGGCAATGGGGTGGAGAGATTAAGTGACTTACTGGATGTGAAGGAAAATTTTCTGTAGAGTACAGAAAATAGATTTCTTCCTTATGAATGAGGAAGATGGTGCCCCTATTCTCTGAGATAAGAAACACAGAAGGAATCATTTTTTTATAAATTAAAATATCACAGGAAGCTTTGGATTTAGATCTTATTTTTATCATTTTCTAGTTGGGGAAATCTGAGAGCAAGAGAGATTATATTAAATTATTCCTCCCTAGCCCCACTGAAAGATGTCTAGCTGCCATAATAAATCAGCTGTGTCTGCCCTAAAACCCATAACTTTTCCTCCACATCAATGCTATACTGATAAATTAAAATCAAGCAGAGCCAAATAATCTATAGAAGATCACTTTGTATGTGATAAACAATTTCCTAGTGTCTTGTAAAAAATATCCTAGTACTTATTGTGGTGAGAAGAGGATAAAAGGGTTCCTCCCCAAGGGAATTCAGCTAATGTGTGCTGGTCTTTTGTAGCCAGATAAGAGATTAGATTAACAGAAACAAAAATAGATATTCAGTCTCACAGACTTTAGAATCTCCAGGAAATGATCTCCAGATCACAGTGTAAGAACCAGTGCTCTCTGACTTAAGTCTTTGAAAATCTGTTTGGCCCGTTTCATTCGAACGAACATGTGATATGGTAAGAAGCCAGTTGGCTGCAGCCAAGGACTCTGTTGAAGGCTTCGACAATATAGAAATGATGAATCTGGCTTACAGAGGGAGTTTGGTGGTTAAATGAATTCCTGCTATTGTAGCTATTGTATGTTTCCTAGGCAACTAAAATACCTAAGAAATGGTGGCAGTTTAAGAAGAAAAGTGCTCTACAACTAAGGGGGAAAATACTCTTTTTTCAAGGGTGATATGTGACTACACAATATTATGATTTTTTAAAAAATTACTGAATGAGTAATTGTCCCTGATGTACAATTGAGAGCATTTAAAAACGTAATACAGGACTAAGGCGACTATGTTTAATTTTTGCATTTCAGTTCCCGTTTTATTTAGTTGTTTTAATATTCTGCATTTTATAATTATCAAGTTGAACTTTCTCCTAATCTCTTTCTATATTAAGCAGCTTGTGCATTTTTAAAGATCTTTACCATATGTCAATTCTCTTCGGAGAAACTGTCTAAGTGTGAATTCTACCTGTGAAAAACTATTTTCAATGTGTGAAGTGCATCTTTCAAACTGATAAAGATGATAAAAACTATTCTGATCATGGCATAATGGACCCACCACAATCGAATTCACAGACTATCTGGAAATCAAACTAGAGAAAAAAAAAATAGAAGGCTGATGGAATATTTGAGCTGAGATGATAAGGGTTCTAGAAACAATTTTACAAGGTTTGTGTTAAATTTTCAATCTTCCAGCTGTTTTTTTTAATCAGAATTTAATACTGTATTTCGTTCCATTGAACTTCAGAACATTCTAGTTATTTCTTAATATCAGAGAAAATTCCTGTTATATTGGACTAAACATTACTTTTGAATAAAGGCAGTGATACATATGATGGCATTTTTTTTTCTTTCAGTCAGATGATAATAGAGACACTCTTTGGTATTGACATGGGATATTTTTCTTAGGGTACTTAGTTTTCAGGGGCCTGCTAGCCCTTGGTAGGCAAGGGAACTAAAAATACCATTTCTAAAATTCAAGTGGATCCAATACATTTGAAAACCATGTTCAAAAGCATCTTGCTCTCATCTTTTGTTTTTTGGTATTTATGTTGACCCAGAATCCATTCTGAATATATTGCTATTATGGATCATTGATTTCTACAGAATTTCCTAGATATTTCAGGTTTGCCTAGCAGAGCTTTCTTAGAAGGATAATGTTTTCCATAATGATATCATGCCTTAAAAATACAATGTATCTATGTGTTTCTTTCTGCTTCTTATAAAAAATTAATTAGAAATCAAATTTGCTAAAACAACTTTACAAAAAGAAGAAAAGAATGAAACAAAGGTGGTGATAAGTCAGTCAGAAAAAGACAGATACCATATGTTTCCACGAATAGGTGGACTTTGTGAAACTAAGCAAAAACCAGGGGGAGGGGAAGAGGGGAAAGAAAAAAAAGACACAGAGAGGGAGGGAGATAAAACATAAGAGACTCTCAAAGACTAAGAAAAAACTGAGGGTAAGGGGGATGAGGGAGGGGGGAGAGGGGGTGATGGGCATTAAAAAGGGCACATGTTGGGATGAACACTGGGTGTTATATGTAAACCAATTTGAAAATAAACTATTATAACAAAAAAAAAAAAAGGTGGTGAGTCTCAGATATTGTACATAGATTTTGCCTATATAAATAGAAGTACTTTGAACAAAAATATTCAGACATAAAATATGTTCTCTATAACAACACACAGGTATTTGGAAGTTTCTAGATGGGGAGAAAGTTACCACATAGTTTAAACTATTATTACATTTTCCCAACATTCCTGATAGTGAGTAAGCTAGAAAGAGAGAAGAGTTTGAATAACTCACATCTAATGCAGAAAATATAATTTATAGTTTTTAAGCAATTACTCTAATTTGAACTCATTTATACTTTTAACCCAAATTGATTAGACATAAAAATATCCTTGCTTCTATAAATATATCAAGTAGAATTTCATACATATAATATATTTAAAAGGTGCAATGTTTGTATGATGTTGACAAGTGCATATTGAATAAGAAAAATGAAACCTGACCTGAGTCTCAAGAATAATCTGTTTTGAAGTTTACATAATCAAAGTAAATTTGAGTACCATCTCCTCTTATGTAAAAGTAAATGGCCCTGCATTTAATGGTATCAAGGAACAGATAGATTCATTAGGTCATGTTGCCCCATCTCTAAAAATAAAAGGACAGTTTTCTGTCTTAATACCAGTAATAGATGTTTTTCCCCAATCAACTGATTTATTTTTATCTTATGGACACAATAATTAACCAATTCTCTTTGCCATTTATACTGACCACTTACAAATTGAGAATTAATTCTGAAACCAACCTCTAGCAAGTAAGTAGAATATCAAGACTTGCATTTATTGTATTACATTACTTCTGAAATAATCTTCTTTGTTCTGTAATCTTCTTTGTTTCCTATATTAATTGGGATGGTCCATACTAGCTGCACTGTCCAAACCCAAGGCTTCCCTGGTTGCTGCAGCAGGAAAAGAAAGAGCATACAGTTAGTGACATCATCAACATGGCTGAATAAAACATCCCTGGACATGTCCCTCCATCATCCAACACTACCAATTTACCATTAATCCACAGACCAAAGTGCCTTTGTTGGAGCTGTGTGGGATCCAGAATTGTATGTTAAGGGACTGGGGAAGACTCTCACTTACCCTTGCAGTGATTAATAGGTATACACGACTCAGTCCTGGCTGTGGAGCCTGGAGTGGTCCATGAAACATCCACAGCCCCCTGGTATGTGGTCCAGGAGCTCCTGGAAAACTCCATCTCAGACAGTTATCCACAGACAAGAAAGCCTTCGTGAAATTTAGATTTCTGGTGGAAAAATTCCTCCATACTATTGGAGCAGAAAACAAACAATCAATAACAGACGTGTAGGTCTGGACACATTAGAGAGAGTAAGAGGAACAATTTGACTCTACCCACATTACCCATCCCCGAGGCAATATGGCTCAAGTCCCAAGAAAGATCTTCTTAGTCTGTGATTTTTACTGTGGGAGAAAGTGAGAAAGTATAGTTGAGCACCCAGCTTCCCTACATGTGAGGAATGCTGCCAAAGAAGCTCATTACTCTCTTGCCCCATCCAGAGTACTGAATCATGAGCTGCGTGATGTGGTGGGGGTGGGGAAAGAGGCTGGGGAGCCATAGATAGGATGTTCAGAGGGCATTAAAAGGAAGCAGATTTTACTAACTAACTGTATTACAGGCTCCGTTAAGAGATGCCCACCCATGAGGGCGCCTGGGTAGCTCAGTTGGTTAAGCTTCTGACTCTTGGTTTCAGGTTAGGTTCTCGTCTCATTGTTCATGAGTTTGAGTCCCATATCTGGCTCAGTGAGAGTGTGGAGCCTGCTTGGGATTCTCTCTCTCTCTCACTCTCTCTCTCTCTCTCTCTCTCTCTCTCTCTGCCCCTGCCCCAATTATGCACATTCTTTCTTTCTCTCTCAAAATAAATAAATAAAGTTTAAAAAAAGAAAAAAAGAGAGATGCCCACCCATAAGCAGCTGGGGACACCTTGCCAATGGATAACCCTGACTGGCCCCTGTGTGCCCCTGTGCATTCCTTACATACATTACACACAGACACAGGTGCATGCACACAAACACACACACACACACACACACACACACACACACACACACACACACTTTGTATCTGTCTTCCTGTGATGCTCCCTACGGTAGCAAGAGTAAGCTTTGCAGACAACCAGTTAGCATGTACAGAAAACCAGCCAGATCATGCAGACCAAGGAGAGACCAAAATCTTGAACTTTAGTGCCATCCTTGGGAGATCAAAAAGAAGCTGTCAGCACTTAGCCTGGTACAATGCAGGATCAAAAGAAGGCAAAAATAAAGAAAGAAAGGAAGGAAGGAAGGAAAGAAGGAAGGCAGGCAGGCAGGCAGGCATACAAACTTAAGAATTCTGCCGCAAGGGGGAGCAAGAAACATGGAGCAGATATACCCAGAGAAGGTCTGAAAAAGCCTCAGAATCCCTAGGAGAGCTGATGGAAGAAGATGTTTCTCTCTTAAAAGAAGTTAGTAGAGAGACTGGAAGAGGTGTCTGTTACTTTAAATATGAAGGTGGCAACACACAACTTCAAAAAGCCTGAAAAAATCAAGGAAACGTGACAACACAAATGAATCATAATAATCTTCCAGTAACTGATCGCGAAGACACACAGATCTGTAATTTGCCCAATAAAGAATTCAGAACAGCTATTTTAAGGAAATTCAGTGAGATACAAGAAAACGCAAAGGCAATTCAACAAAATCAGGAAAACATGAAACCAACAAAATGAAAGTTAGGCAAAGATATAAAGATCATAAAAACAAACCAAAAAGAAATTCTGAAGTCGGAGAATACAATGAATGAAATGGAAAATAAAATAGAAACTAGCAATGGAAGAATGGATCAAGCAGAAGAAAAGAATTTATGATTTAGACATTTGAAATTATTCAGTAGAGGAGATCAAAGCAAAAAAAGAAGACAGAGAAAAAGCCTAAGTAATGGGATATCATCAAAAGAAATAATTATGGATTATTGGAACATCAGAAGAAGAGAGGTGTAAGTGGGTAGAAACTTATTAAAGAAATAATGACAGAACTTTTCAAATCTGGGTAGAAATTTGGATATTCAAGTTGAAGCTCATAGGTAACCAAGTATACTCAATTTAAAAAGATACTCTGCAAGACGCACTGTAACAAAGCTGTCAAATATCAATATGGGCTAAAATGAAATTCAATATGGGCTTCAAGTTATGAAATGCCTAAGTCATGAGGATGAAAGGTACAGCATAGGGCATATAGTTAGTGGTACTGTAACAGTGCATGGTGACAGATGGTAGCTACACTTGTGGTGAGCATAGCATAACATAGAGAGTGGTCAAATCTCTATGTTGTACCTCTAAAACTCAAATGACATTGTCACCTATACTTCAATAAAAAGTAAATAAATAAAAATCAAAAACAAAGAGAACTTAAAGGTAACAAGAGAAAAAAAGCTATAATCTGCCAGAGAATCCCATAAGGCTGTCAGTGGATCTCTCAGCAGAAAACTTACAGGGCAGCATAAAATAGAACGATATATTCAAAGTGCTGAAAGAAAAAAAAAAATAAAACTGCCAATCAAGGATAACTTACTTGGCAAAGATGTCCTTTAGAAACAAAGGGAAGATAAAGACTCTAAAACAAATAAACCTAAGGGAATTTACCACTAGATCTACTGTATAAGACATACTGAAAAGAGTAATTTAAGCTGAACTTAAAGATACTAATTAGGAATATGAAAATATATAACACACTGATAAAGGCAAAAAATATGTAGTCAAATTTAGAAAACCCTAATATTGTGATATGGTAGTATGTTAACCTCTTTAGTATAAATGTTAAAGGACAAGAGTATTAAAAGTAATGATAGATAATAATTTGTTGATAAATATACAAAATGAAAAGGTAAATTGTGACATCAAAAACATAAAAAGGAAGAGAGTAAAGTAGTAGAACTGTTCTGTGCAATCAAAAGTAAATGGTTATCGAAATACAATATCGTACGTAGAATATTTTCAGTGTGAGACTCATGGTAACTCCAAAGCAAAAACCTAGAGTAGGTACGCAAAAGATGGAGAGAAGGGAGTCGAAGCATACCAATATAGAAAATCATCAGTTTACAATGAAAGGCAGCAGAGTAAGAAAGGAACAAGGGAGCTACAAATTAACTAGAAAACAGTAAGATGACATTATGAAGTCCTTACCTATGACTAATTACTCTAAATGCAAATGGATTAAATTCTCCAATCAAAAGCATAGTGTAGTTGAATGAATTTAAAACACAACATCCACCTATATGCTGACTACAAGAGACTCACTTAAGCTTTAAGGATGCACATACGCTTAAAGTAAAGGGACGGATTAGATATTCCATGCAAGTGAAAACAAAAAGAGAGTAAAGGTTGTTACACTTATTTCAGACAAAATAGTTTGTAAACCAAAAACTATAGTACAAGGCAAAGAAGGTCATGATGTAATGAGAAAGAGTCCATTCATCAACAGGATGTAACAATCATAAATATATATGCATCTAACATTAGAGCAGCAAAATATATTAAGGAAATACTGGCAGATCTGAAGAAAGAAAGAGATGACAATACAGTAATAGTAGGGGACTTCGATATCCCATTTTCAACAATGTATAGATCATCCAGACAGAAAATCGGTACGGGAATGTTAGATTTGTACTATGCTTTAGACTAAATGGACCCAACAATAATGTACTGGACATTCCATCCAATAACAGCAGAACACACATTTTTCTCATGCATACATGGAGAATTCTTCAGATAGATCACATGTGAGGCCACAAAACATGTCTTAAGAATAATAGATTCATATCAGGCATCTTTCCCAAGCACAACAGTATGAAACTAGAAATCAGTAATAGGAGGAAACTAGAAAATTCACAAATGTGGAAATAAACTAAATACTTCTGAACAATCTGTGGGTCAAAGAAGAAATAAAAAAAAAACAAATCTTGAAATAAATTGAAATGGAAAGATCACACAAAACTTATAAGATGTCACAAAAGCAGTTCTTAGTGGAAGTTATAGCAATAAATGCATATTTTAAGAAATAAAATCTCAGATAAACAATCTAACTTAACACTTCAAGGAACTAGAAAAAGGGAAACAAAGCCTGAAGTTACAGAAGTAAAGGAATAAGAAAGATCAGAGCAAACATTAATGAAATTGAGACTAGAAAACACTAGAAATATCAGCAAAACTATGAGCCGGTTTATGGAAAAGATAAACAAAATGGACAAACATTTAGACTAAAAAAATCCAGATGATTCAAATTAACAAAATGAGAAATGAAAGAGGAGGTATTACAACTGATACCACAGATCAGAAAAGGCTACTAGGAACAATTTTATGCTCCCAATATTGGATAATCTAGAAGAAAAGGATTAAATTCCTAGAAGCACACAATCTGCAAAGAATGAGTCATGAAGAAATAGACATCGAAACACATCAGTAGTGTGTAGGATTGAATCAGAAATCAAAACCTTCATTAAAAAAAAACATATGAGTCCAGATAATTTCACTGGTATATTCTACCAAACGTTTAGAAATAATGCCAATACTCAAACTCTTCTGAAAAATTGAAGAGAAGGAAACCCTTTCAAATACGTTTATAAGACCAGCCTTACCCTGATGCCAAAGTGAGATAAAGACTACAAGCAAAGAAAACAACAGGCTAATGACCCTGGTGAAATATGAATGCAATAATTCTGAACAAAATAAAAGCAAACCAAATTCAATAGCACATTAAAAGTATCATATACCGGATGCCTGAGTGGCTCAGCTGGTTGAGCATCTGACTCTTTTTAATTTGTAAAGACTATTTTAAACATTTATTCAATTTTGAGAGACAGAGCTCAAGTGTGGGGCTTGAGAGAAGGAGACACAGAATCCGAAGCAGGCTCCAGTCTCTGAGCTGTCAGCACAGAGCCTGACACAGGGCTTAGCCTCGAGATCTGTAAGATCATGACATGTACCAAGTTGGACACTTAACTGACTGAGCCACTCAGGCACCACGGGCATCTGACTCTTGATTTCAGCTCTGGTCATGATCTCACATTCCGTGTTTTGGAGTCCCACACCAGGCTCTACTCTGACAGTGAAGAGCATGCATAGGATTTTCCCTCTCTCTCTCTCTCTCTCTCTCTCTCTCTCTCTGTCCCTCCCTGCTTGCAAGCACAATCTCTCTCTCACAATATATAAATAAACTTTAGAAAAATAAATAAAATATAAAAATATCATATACCATGATCAAGTGGGATTTATCCCTAGTATGTAAGGATGGTTCCACATATGCAAATAAATAAAATATACACTACATTAAGAGAATGAAAAATAAAAATCGTATGATCATTTCGTTAGATGCAGAAAAAACATTTAAAAATTCAACATTCTTTCATGATTAAAATTCTCAACAAATTGGGTATAGAAGGAGCATGCCTTAATATAATAAAGGCTATGTATAAAAAGGCCGCAGCTAACATCATGGTGAAAGTGAAAGTTTCAAAGTTTTTTTTCTAAGAACAGAAACAAGGCAGGGTGCCTGGGTGGCTCAGTGGTTAGGCATCTGACTTTGGCTCAGGTCATGATCTTACAGTCTATGCATTCAAGCCCCACATCAGGCTCTGTGCTGACAGCTCAGAGCCTGGAGCCTGCTTTGGATTCTGTGTCTCCCTCTCTCTCTGCCCCCCCACCTCTCCACTCACACTCTGTCTCTCTCTCTGTGTCTCTCAAAAATAAATAAACATTAAAAAAACTAAAAAAAAAATCAGAAACAAGAGAAAAATGCCCAATCTCACCACTCCTATTCAACACAGTACTGAATAGTACTCCTATTCCTAATCCACAGTACTGGAAGTCCTACCCAGGGCAATTAGGCAAAAAAAAAAAAAAAAAAAAAAAAATAAGTTTTTGACCTAATCTATGAATGTAAGTTTACAGAATACAAAATCAATATAGGGAAATTTGTGCACTTCCATACACTAACAAAATATTTTAAAAAATGAAATTTAAAATGAATCCCATTTGGGGGCACCTGGTTGGTTAAGCGTCTGAGTTCAGCTCAGGTCATGATTTCACGGATGAGTGGTATGACTTCGAGCTCTGCATAGAGCTCTGCATGGATGGTGTGGAGTCTGCTTGGGCATCAATCTCTCCTTCCTCTCTCTGTCTCTCCTCCACTCACACTCTCTCTTTCTCTCTTTCAATATATATAAACTTAATAAAAAGAAACCCATTCATAATAGCATCAAAAATATTTAGGAGTAAATTTAACTAAGGAGGAGAAATATCTGAACATTGAAAAGTAAAAGACTGATGAAAAAAATTGAAGAAAGTGCAAATAATTGGAAAGATATCTCATACTCATATGTCAGAGTTGACTGTTAAATTGTCCGTACTATGTAAGGCCATCTATATATTCAGTGTAATCCCTCTCATGATTACATGGTATTTTTGACAAGGAAAATTAAAAGGAAAAAAAAGCTAATATGATTAAGAGCTATCAAAGTCATCCTGAGAAAGAAGAACAAAGCTGGAGGTATCAGACTTCGTGATTTCAAACTAGAATATAGAGTTATAGAGATCAAAACAATATGGTACTGGCATAAAGTTAGGGGAAAAAAAGAAAACCAATGGAAAAATTCAGAGCCCAGAAATAAAGCCTCACATATGTGGTCAACTAATATTTAATCAGGGGACCAATAATACTCAATGTGAAAAAGATAGTTTCTCAATAACGGTGTTAGGAAAACTGGATAACTACATGCAGAAAAATGAAATTAGACCCTTTATCTTATACTACTCACAAAAAATTAACGTGAAGCGGACAGAAGACCGAAATTTGTAAAACTCCTAGGCCAAAAGAAATTATAGAGGAAAAAGAAGTTGATATTGGACTTGGCAATGATTTTTTAATATGATACAAAAAGCACAGGCAACCAAAGCAAAAATAAACAAGTGGACCACATGAAACTGAAAAGCTTATGCATAGTGAAAGAAACAATCAACAGAATGAAAAGGCAACCTATAGTATGAAAGAAAATATTTGCAAACCATTCATGAGATAAGGAGCCAATATCCAAAACATAAAAAACTCATACACTCAAAAACGTTAAAAAAAAAAACAAAAACAAACAATCTGATTTAAAAATGAGGAGGGGTACCTGGGGCTGGCTCATCGGGTTGAGTGACTTTGGTTCATGTAATTGTCTCAAGGTTTGTGAGGTCTAGCCCCACATCTATCTCACTTCTGTCAGCATAGAGCCCGCTACAGTTCCTTTCTCCCCTCTCTCTTTGCCCCTCCCAACCCCTCAAAAATAAATATTTAAAAAAATTTAATGGTGAAAAGAACTGAATAGACATATTTTTCAAAGAAGACATACATTGGCCAAAAGGCAAAGGAAAACGTACTCAGCATCACTGATTATCAGGGAAGTGCAGGTCCAAACTGCAATGAGGTATCACCTTAGACTTTTTAGAATGGATGTTATCAAAAAGAAAAGATCCAACAAGTGTTAGCAAGGATGTGAAGAAAACGGAACCCTTATGCACTGTTGGGGGGGAAAGAAATTTAGTACAGACACTATAAAAAACAGTATGGAGATTCTTCAAGAAATTAAAAATGGAATCACCAGGGCCACCTGAGTGGCTCACTTGGTTAAGAATATCTGCTATGGAATGACATACTTACTTCATTTTAACTCATCATGCACTGGCCATAACTAGTCTCCTAAATGCAATATATTCTGAGAAATGTAGGAATGCTCATGCAACACCTGTAGTATTACCTTGCCATAGTAGGTTCTCAACAAAGTGTCTGTGATGAAAATGTTGTGCAAGTTGGAACTTATGACATTGTAACAAAAGGCAGAGAGATGATGTTAATGAAGAAATCCTAGAGTTAAAAGAAGGCTGGTTAGTATGCAATATATTTAAAACAAATGAATGGATAAATTGCAAATTCAAAAGAGGGCATGATAAGCTAATCTCAATATTTAGAGAATTTTGACAAATAATTGCTTCGCAATTTGAGCACTATCTCTTAGTATTCAGAGGCGAATACCCAAGATTTTCAGAGTCACCTGGTAAAGAATTTCAAAGGTTTTTGAGAGATTCTATCATCACATATCATAACTTCAAGTACTCTTCTCCTTGAAGGGAAAGTAACAAAGCAGAATTATTCATTGGGGATTATGATGATAAAATATTCACAATTCCTATTAAAGAAATAATGTGCCAGTTTTTAAGTTACCGAACTATTCTCTTTGTTATTTTCAAGGGAATCTTATTAGCAAAGATAGAACACACTAACACGATTTTGCTTTGGGATTCACCACATGTCTGATTATATTATTATTTAAAAATACATTTCAGATATCCTCATTTTACTTGCTCTAAACAAGTTGAAATGACAATTAAGTAGTCTTTGTGTTATAATATTCAGAGGACATGAAGGAACATTGTAGCCTGTGAAACTGTACCAGCAATGCACATAATAATGTGGACAGAAAAAAATAAATAAAAGGATCAGAGTTTTAAAATAATCTAATTCCGTATGCAAAGAATTACCCCCAGAGCATTCTGGAAATGATTTGTAGCACATAGAATCACCTTGGTCGAGGAAAATAATAATGCAAGTTCAGAGCTGTACTTAACATGACAATAATCTCTTGCCCATTGAATGACCCAGTTAGTTTTGATCTGGAAATATCTATCTCATCAAACAAAAGTGAATAGTTTTTTTTTTTTTTCAAAAATTTTAAACATCAATACTTGATTTAGCCAATTTACATAAAGAACCCATTCTGTTATAAGCGAACCAGGTCTGTAAATCTGTATTTTAAGAAATACAGATTTAGGGGCGCCTGGGTGGCTCAGTTGGTTAAGTGGCCGACTTCGGCTCAGGTCATGATCTCACGGTCTGTGAGTTCAAGCCCCACATCGGGCTCTGGCTGACAGCTCAGAGCCTGGAGCCTGCTTCAGTTTCTGTGTCTCCCTCTCTCTCTCTGCCCTTTCCCTGCTCATGCTCTGTCTCTGTATCTCTCAAAAATAAATAAACGTTAAAAAATTATTAAAAAAAGAAATACAGATTTAAATCATCGAAAGATGGTTTATCTAGTTGTTCAACGTATCTTTAGTTTAATATAATTATCTAAAATAAAATTCTCATTTTGCTTCAACCCAGTTGAAATTGTTTGGTCAGAAAGTGAATTTCCATGTCAGAACATTTAATAAAAGTTTATGTTTAGTAAGAGCTCACAAATTACTTTAATATTAATTGCAAACAGTCGTATATACCAAGAAAAAAGTCAGCCATTTGTAAAAGATGGGTGTCCTAGATATAAATTAAGGAAAAATTCATTTCTTCTAATCAAGTAGACCCTCACACAAGAAATGTGAAACCAGCATATGTGCAGAAAATAAAATCATACTTTATCAATACCTCCAGCCTTTTTAAAAGAACAGTGAGGAGGGAGAGGATTCTGAACCTTGGCAGGATTAATAGTTTTATCTTTCCTTATTGAGGTATTGACCCAGATATCTGGTTCATCTAGTCAGGGGAGGGACAGTCATCCTATGGGCAGGTTCCAACAGGTGGAGCAGCCTGAGTATGAACCGGACCTGTTGCCTTGTTGGATTAGCCTTTTCCTGAAAGAACATCAAGGAGATTGCCTTTTTTCTGACTGATTCATCTAGTGATGGTGTTTATCAGGAGAAGCCATGAGTTTATATGCATAACTGACCTCTAGATAAAGCAGCATAACTAAGACAAACCACAATCATAATTCTTACATTGTACTTGCCCTGCAAATTTACACTGCAATATCCTAATACAGTTGCATCACGGTGTTTATTATGTAAAAGCTCTAGCAGCAACTTTTAAAAAGTTTCATCTGATGATCAGAAAGAGAAACTGTTTTGTAAGGAAGTATTTATTTAGAGGACATAAGCCCCTCCACAGGAATTTTCCTGAGAATTCCTATTTATATGCAACTATTTTCAAATATCTCACAGCTAAGGAAGCATAGAAAATATTTTCACTAAGTTAAGGGATGCAGGTATTGATATAAACAAAAGTGTTTGTGAAGATGTGTAGACCAAATACCATCTGGTAGATATGCTGTGATTGATGTGAACTCAAAACCTAAAGGAACATAACAATAATGTAAATAAGCAAGGTAGATCAGGAATAAAATGTAGAAAAATGAAAGTATATATCCTGGTTCCAGAGGTCAGCTGCTGCTTGGCTCTAGCCAATTGTTGACATGCAGAAATGTGGGCTTGGTATTGCCAAATCAAACTTTTAAGTAAATTGAAAAAGATGGGAAGGCTATAAAAATGATGTGTCTGAAAAAGTTTAAGTGGAATAAATATGGTAAGGAAAGAAATGAGAGAGGAGACACTGAAACAGAGATCATCAAGGTGCAGTAGGGAATGGGGGAAGCCCATAGCTTCCAGCAACAAGGGACACAAGTTTCCATTGTCACCTTGCTATTTGAAAGGCATTATCTTAAGTAATAATCTAGTGTCCAGGCTATATTATATTTCACACACTTATATATTGTTTCATAGAGTAAAATGAAGATCTAATTAATGCCAGTTAAATATATAGGAGAGACTGATACAACTTGTATTCATGTATTCAAATACATTGTAATCTGCAGATTGGATGCCAGGAACTGTGCAAATGTAGAAAACAAGGAAAGTTATTTGAAAACACAAGTAGGTTTTTGGGTAGAGACTAAATTCAAGTAAGTTCTCCAAGTGAGATCTTGTATTTGACTCTGTGAAGCTGAGTTCCCTTATTGAGTTTATTCACATTCTAAGAAGGTTAACCTCATTTTTAACTCAGTTGATGTGTACTACTTTTTATTGAATTTTTTTAAAAATTCAAAAATCTGAAATGCAGAAGGTGAACCTAATGTATTATTTAGTTCTCCCATTAGGCCTGTCTTTTAATGAAATTTCATGTATATAAATATTAATGGGAATATTAGCTTATTAAGGACTCATGAAGTACCTGAAGCCTACATTCATCCATTTTGTAACCTACTGTCTGTGTGCTCACCATGAGTCGGGCACTGCACTAGATACTGAGTATGGAATGGTTTACAGTAAAATGATAGATAGCAATGCAACAGGCAAGAGGAACATGGCATAGGGATAAAAGTGTTAATGGTAGACAAAGCTGAATTGAGGGTAAAATGTACCAACAGGAATAAGAGGGCCCCCTTTTACTAATAAGTGCTGTGAACTACAATTCAGATAGATATAATTAACTATTTGAAATGTTAAATTATATAAAATATCTAGACAAAAACTTCTGGAAACAACAAAAGAGAAAACAGCAGACATGAAGACTCATGACACACTTTATACTCTATCAATAGCTATCGAATAATGTAAATATCAAAAGGGCAGAGGACCACGATCTGAATAGTTTAATACAATTACATATTATTAATATTAACAAACATACCTGGAAATCCATCCCAGGAGCAGAAAAAAGAATATCTTCATTAGATTTTTTAAAAAATTGTTCATACATTAAGGCAGAAAAAAATTCCTTGAACCTTCCAAACGCCAACAATTTTAAAATGTGTAACAAATATCAAACGTTAACTACTTAATTTTTGGAAATATATTTTTTAATTTTTTTTAATGTTTACTTAATTTTTGAGAGACAGAGCATGAGTGGGGGAGGAGCAGAGCGAGAAGGAGACAGAATCCGAAGCAGGCTCCAGGCTCTGAGCTGTCAGTACGGAGACCAACGCGGGGCTCGAACTCACGAACTGTGAGATCATGACCTGAGCCGAAGTCGGACGCTTAACTGACTGAGCCACCAAGATGCCCCAATTTTTTGGAAATTTAAAAACTCTCTTGCAAGGCATTATTCAGTCAAAAGGAAAAAAAATACTTTATTATTTAGTTATTTAGGAAAAATAATGGTATCACTTTACATAAAAGGATTCAACCAAGTCTGAACACAAGCAAAATTATAGCTTAAGCATTTTTCAACACCAACCAAGACGGAATAAAAATAAGCAGATTTTAATTGAAGAAGCCAAAAATAAGTGGGTAGGATAGGCAATTTTAATAAAGCCGATGCATTAATGCATTTCAAAATGTAAAAAGAAACTGGATAGATTGTATTAAGATCAATTTTTCTATAATAGTAAATTAAAAAGTAATGCACTGGGTAAAAAATAGTAGACACTTTCCATTTATGAAAGAATAATTTTGATACACACACACACGCACACACACACACTCTATAAAATGATGTCCTCAAAGTTGCCAAATGTATCTCAAATTGATTTCTACCCCAAATGTTCTAATCCCAATAATTTCTCAAAATACTTCCCTCTTTAATCTAACAGTCTGAAGCCTATTTTGTTTTCCCTCAAGAAGATGGCTCTATTAAAAACTACTGTTTATAATCTTATATATTATTAATATAGTTTATTTTTCATTGAAATAACTAGTGCTCAACTCTAACTAGCTTACTAATAACAGCAAAAGTGGGAAGATCATAGGGGCAGAATAGGTTGCACATGTTGCATTAGGCAAGACTACATCCAGGACTTTTGTCACTTTTCTCTTGCTCTTTGCATTTCTCAGCTCTGTTTCTAATTTTGTGTTGGCTCTATCCTATCCTCTCCTACCACCAATGGCTTCCAAACTTCTCTTCCTGCCCATTACTCAACACTGTAAGTGTTGTTGATAAAATGGTTGTTAACCATTAGCATCTCATCCTCCAACTAAGAGATAGTTGGGTCATTTCTATGACCCATGAGATAAAGTAGATCATATAACAGGATCAGGAATCAAAATGGATTCAGACATTTCACCAGCAACTCTGAGAAGTAGAAGGCAGTGTTTATGTAATTCTGAAATGAACACCATATGCTCTGAAAATATTCCAAGAAAAAAGGATTCTATCCTAAAATGATATTCTCAGCCAACTTTTTAATCATGTACAATGATCAGTTTTCTATAATGCTATACTCCAGAATTTACCCCATGTGCATCTTTCTCAGGAATATGTACTAAGATATCCTTCAGCAAAATGAAGGTGTAAATCAAGGAAGAGGAAGAGGTAAAGACAGGGAAAAGGGTATCCAACACGAGAAAAGAAAATTTCGAGGTAATGATAATGGGAAGTTCCAAGATTAGAGCTGCTCAATAGAGCAAGAGAAATATCTATTCCAGACTAGAGCAGGCAGATAAAATACTGCAAAGGGATAGATCTCAGGGTATAAAAAGTCAATAACCAAGAGCATTATAATGGTATTAGAGAGTTTGAAACCAAATTATTTTTTAAAATTAATGTTTATTTATTTTGAGAGAGACAGAGAGAGAGCACAAGTAGAGGGGGGAGCAGAGAGAGGGGGAGAGACAGTCCCAAGCAGGCTCCATGCCCTCAGTGCTGAGCCTGATGGGGGACTTGATCTCACGAATTCTGAGATCATGACCTGAACCAAAATCAAGAGTCAGATGATTAATCGACTGAGCCAATCAGGTGCCCCTGGAAAAAATTATTTTAAAAGAGTAACATAGAAAAAGTGAGCAGGGAGAAGTTACACAAGAAAATAAATAAAATATTAATATGCAGTTTTCTTAAATGTCAGTCATATTTATCCAACCAAAGAGTAACCTGACATTATTATATCACAACACCATGCGGGCTGAATAGAAGAGGAGAAGTATGCATGATAAAGAGTATAAGGTTTTAAATGTTTATCTTTCATATTAAGCATTCTGTATACAATATCTAACATTAACAAAATATAAATATCACTTTGAAATATGCATCTATGAGCATATTATTAAAAAAACATTGAAAGGTATAGTCACTGAGAAGTATGAATTGGGTTGGATTGGGGGACTGCTGTTTTTCATTATAAATTTAACTTTTAGAATTCTTTACCTGTTTTATTTTGATACAAATAATTAAAGTAATTAATGCATTTTTTAAAAAAAGAGACAATTTGTCTGCTAGCTCCAACAGACAGAAACGCTTCTGGCAAAGATCACATTCCCAACTCCTCTGGATGCCTACGCTGACCGGGGAGGGGCTATTGATTAGAGAGAAACTCATTACATGTCTGCATCTGTGATCGAAGGAGAAAGATATTTTATTGAAAGATAGCAGTAAGGTGGGAAATGAGGCCTTTGTGACTAATATGACAAAAAGATGCATGTAGGTGGAATATGTTTAACACTTAAGAAAAGATACTGGCTTCTTAATATATTAAATATTTTTAAATCTAATATTTTTTAGGATTTCTATAATTAGATTAGTAAACCCTATTCTGTCTACACCTCAGTGCAAAACTGAGTCTTATTTAATTATTGGCTTTATTAGTCTAATTTTAGCATATTTTAAAATTCTACATAAACGTTTCCCAAGGCAAAACATGCAGAAAGTTAGTAGAGAACATTAGATTTTTAGATTGATATGAAACAAAAAGGATTGTACAATGTCAGTGAATACTTGCACTAAAAATAGAATAGCCCCAAGAAAGTGAAATGTTTCATGGTGTTACAGCTTCTATTAAAAACTAGATTAATACATTCACTCTCAGTAGAAATTTTTAGTGAGGTTGGTTATGTG
Organism: Paguma larvata; assembly: GCA_030068075.1. NCBI lineage: Eukaryota > Metazoa > Chordata > Mammalia > Carnivora > Viverridae > Paguma > Paguma larvata. Next base: position 56,040,850 of record CM057832.1, read on the forward strand.
ACTTGGTAGTGAACACGTGCAGTGATTCTTTCATTGATTATTTTAATTGAATTTTTTTAATGAGGAGAAAAATAAGTCAGAGGCTATAGAACATATGAAGAACAATGAAAATAAAGAATGTTCTGAAATATGTGATTTGACAACACTGCTGAGAAGCAGCATGGTGTAATGGCTGGAGTTTCTTGTTCAAGTTCTGGCTCTGCCATTCTGAGCTGTAGGACCTCAGTGAGTGTACTTGATCTTTTTCTGCCTCAGTTTCAACATGTATAAAAGGGATAATATTAGTGTTTGTGTCAAACTGTGTGTATGAATATTTGATGAAATAATATATGTAGAGTATTAAGATAATGCCTGGCACATAATTAAGCATTAGCTAACTAGTAGCTATCATTATTGCTCTTTTCTTAAGCCTGTGTTTCCTTTTGATAAAATATGCTACATGTCTTTCTTATCTTAACTGAGAATTTCTGTTGTTCATTTGAAAAAAAAAAATCCATAGGACTGTGTAGCTCACTTAATGCTCTTCTTTGGGAGGATATTGATGGTTAATTTTCCATCGTTAATATCTGATTCAGACCTTTTATTCCTGTGAAATATTCAGTTCATATAGACACAGCATAGGCTAGAAGGGCAGCAGTCAGTTGTTAGTACTTAAATAAATTAAAGGGCTGATACTCATAAGGGAGGTTTTGTCATGAGGCATGTTTCTTTAAAAATCATTGAAAATCATTTCCAATAGCCTCATTCTTATACATATCAGCAAACACTTGGCTTTCAAAGGCATTGCTGGGTGCTTCTTACTATAACAGTAGCTGTTCAGAGAAATACAGCCAGATCTCTCCTGCTTTCTTTGTTCTATCTCTCTCTCTCTACTCAGCCCCATCATTGCCACCATACCACCAGGACAAGGACATTCCTGGCTGCTAGAATTGAAGCATGCTTGTCATTTTCATGTTTGATCTTTTAGAAAATAGATGCAGTGTGCTAATTGAATATAGTACAAAGGGTAATGGGATCCTAAAACATTAAAACTGCTAAGAATTTTAGAAAGTACTGCTGAAGCCCAAATGCTTTATTTGTGATTAAGCAAGTAGATTCCATGAGGCAAAAGAGTTTGCACTAGTTTAAATAGCTAGTAAATGGCAAACAAGAACGAATATATGGATCTTTTAAATCCAACATTAGCACAATTATTTTTTTTACCTTGTTGCCTACTAACGTTTAGATATGTGGTACTATAGTCTCAATTGTTTTGTTTGGTTTTATCACGTATAATAAAAAACACATTCTCGACAGTAAATAGTACTGAAGCCATTAAAACAAGTAAGGTAACCCTATCCTATTGCATTTTACTGTTTAATCATACTTTCTGGTTACTCCTTCCCCCCCAATTTACAGAAATCACTAATTTTATCAGGTAACTTAATGTTGATGAAAATTCTTTCTATGAATCAATAAACTTTTGGAGCATGATCTCTCATTATGTTCTTTCATTACCATTCCAAAATAGATATCTGTTATACCTTCCTTTGTTATATGACATTAATGTGGCCATATTCTGCATAAAGATTATTTTTTTCAGTTCCTTCCTATAAGTGAAATAGATATCTAGTGATTACTATCTAACTCTTAAGAGAGAAAACTTATTAAATACTTCTCAATTACAACACTCTCTATTCTTCCTAATTATCTCTACCCTACATTAACATCGTATCATGTTAATCATATTGCTTTCATAGAAGCACCTCAATTGATCAGTTTAAACAAAATCTATTGGATTGAATTTATCTCTGGGAGAATTGAGAGATGACGTTTTTGTTGTCAATCATGTGTGATTTCGTTTTAGTAGCTGAACCTAGAAAATAAATAGAAGCAATATATATATTGCTATGGATGATATATATATCCATCATTGTATCCAGATGTAGATTGTATCCATCTAAGTCTCCATTAGATATTTGCAGAAGTTGTAGAATCTGTGCATCATATGACTTAATTTTGTATTATATTTACTTTCCTTCATTATTAGTTTATTCTAAAATGAGTCATTATTAGTCACATGCACTAATAGAAACACTGTATGTAGAAGAAAACTCACATTTTTTATCTTAATTATTTTAGAGAAGACTCAGTCTTATGTGACAAAGAGAAAGTAAGCTGTCCCAAGGCTATTTTTGCTTGCACTCAAATCATATTTATCTATCAAGCTAACAAATATCCATTAACACCTGCTATTACCTTGACTTATTTCTACATACGATATTATATTAACAAATCTAATAATAACGTATATCTTAATAAAAATGGCAATGTTGGTAATGATATTCATTCATTGAATACCAACTATGTGCTATTACTATATCTTATCTTTAATAATCAAAATATCCCTGAAAAGCGGTTATTCTTTATCCCATTTTATAGATAAGCAAACTACAACAAAAAAGTTAAGTATTTTCCTCAAGTTCTGAACAAGATCTGTCTGAATTTAAAGCAGGTACTTTTTACACCCTATTATATCTTACTTGACATAAAATAACACTTTGAACACATGGATGGTTGGTGGAGGAGAATCAATGAGTAGTAAAGGAAGACTTTTGTGTTAAGTGAGAGCAGCTTTTATATACTTTGCTCATCCTACTTTCTAATTTTCCTATTTGGTTCCTATTCACATGTCTACTTTAACTCTTCCTACTTTTCTGTTGATTATGCTTTTATTTTTCCTTTGGTTTATTACTTATTCTCCTGGTGGATTTCCAAAAGACTAGGATTGTATCATTTCAGTTTAGTAAAGTAATTGTGGTCCTTATCCCCATAAAGGTGTGTACCACCCCAGTGGCCGTGGCTGGCTCAGAGGAAACTGCAGTAGATAAAGGTGCAGATTAGTGGGTTGCCTTCTCTTTCTTCTTCATATGATATCTCCCACTTAGCTCACAGATCAAGATGATGACTTTCTAAAATTTTAAGAACTTTTCTTGTTGTAACAACATCAAGGATCTCTTTATAATCCTTTGGTACAATTGAACTTTTTTTTAAGTTTCTCCCTAAATTTTGCAGGTTAGTTAAATTTTTCCATCTTTACTCTGCCTGATTCCAATTGTCAATAGGGTGGGCCTACCCCATAATCTAAACCTATTTCTGTCAAGAGCCAGGATTTATAAGGCTTGTGCTCTTTGTTGCTTATCTTTTTTTTTTTTTTTATTTTTTCTGTTCCTTTCTTGCAAGTACAATATGCAGACAGAAAAGTATATGATTTATAAGACTGTAACTGGAGGAATTACAGCAAGGTGAACCCACCTACCTACGTTAAGAAATGGGTCAAAGAAGCTATCCTCTTGTTTCTTATTAATCACTACGGCTTTGCCCTTCTCTTCAAAGGTGAATGTCAAGTCAGAATGTTTTCATAAAGTTGTTTTGTTAAGAAAAAATATGAGGTTTTGGGGCATCTGGGTGGCTTAGTCAGTTGTGCATCCGACTTGTGCTCAGGTCATGATCTCACAGTTCGTGAGTTCGAGACCCACGCCTGGCTCTGTGCTGACAGCTCAGAGTCTGGAGCCTGCTTCGGATTCTTTGTCTCCCACTCTCTCTGCCCCTCCCCTGCTCATGCTCTCTCTCTCACACAAAAATAAATAAACATTAAAAAAAAGAAAAATTATGAGGTTTGAATGCATTCATACATGCGACATCAGAACATTTTGCAAGTATGTGGTAACAAATGTGAACAGCATGGGTCACTGCTTGAGCCGAGTTTTGAGTATATGGAGGTTGCTCATACAGCTCACTCTGCTTTTGAGTATTAAACTAAGGCAATTTCATGTTGTCTCACCATGTATCAGTAACAACACTATTCAGTGTGAAACATAGCCATTCACTAATCTACCCTACGGCTCTCTATTTTGTTCACCTTCAAGATACCTAATAGATCTTCCACTTAGTCTGAAATAGGGTGCTTCTTTCACAGTTTCTGGCTACTCTGGGGAACAGTGTGGAACTCCCACAAAGGGAGTTGTAGTGTAAATATCAAGCTAGCGCTGCATCACCATCTAGAGGTTGAAATGATAACTGCAAAGTTCCTCACTTCAGTGGGCCATATGTAAGCTTTGAAATCTGAATACACATAGCCGTTAATGTGAATGTGGTGAAAATAATCTGTTTGCTATTGTTTTCTCTCCAGTTGAATTTCCAGAAAGAGATCATAGCACAAAGCAGGAACCACCTGTACCTACAGATGGCATGGGGAAGCAAAAATCCTAGAACCATACAACATAATTCTACCAAAGTTGAGCCTCCCACATGTCAGACAAACCACCTCCAGAAGGACCACAGTGGTGTCAGTGTTTTATAGCACATTCCTGATAATGAAATCCATGTTGAACTCAACAAGAATGGCTTTCTTTTCTCTTGGCAGTCGACAATTTATACCAACTCGCAATTGACTGTTTAGATTATTCTCTTCTCTCCATAGGCATGACTGTGGGAATAGAGTAGAGGGTATGCTTGGTATTTTTGAGACTATTTCCGTATTTTTACCTCCATTTTCTGCTAGCTACAGCTCACATCCTTTTTTATCCAAAGGGAAGAAATCATGATATAGGTGTGTGAGAGACAAAATGCCATGCACTAATTATTATTAATGTTATTAATTAGTTGTTTGATTATTATTTAAGTTATATCTAAAATCATGACATGAATTATTAATGTAAAATCATTGATTAAGCCAAAGGGTTTTTTTTTCTATTTTTTTTACCTAGTAAATGTTTACTGAACTCCTACTGTATGCCAAAAACTGTGAGAGATTTTCTTAACCTGCAAGAAGGACATGGTTTAGAACAACTCATACAAAATACACTCAAGCACATAACGTGATAGAGGAGTGAAATTGTAGAATGCTAAGAAAGACTTAATTTTGGAGGATGAATAAAAACTGTCAAGTTACAAATGTGGACAGGGACATTCTGTACAGAACAGAAAGTATATATTAAAAAGATTTTAAGGACATTGTTAAAGTAAGAAGCTTATATGGAGAAAAAATAGTTGTGGCTGTGGCTGGAAAAGTAGTCTGGAGTTAAAATAGAACTGACTTTATATACCTCACTAAGTAGTTTGAGCTTAAATCTATAAGCATAGGGTGGATAACATAGGTCTTTAAATTGGCAAGTCATGAGGCTGTCTATATATGCTTTAGAAAAGGAGGTTGATGAGAGTATCAAAGAATCTTGGAGAAGTGAAAGTCATGAGAAGCTTGGAGGGTACTCCCATAGTCCAAAGGAGAGATGCTGAGGACTTCAGCTGATGTGCGGTGCTGAGGTACTATTACTATTACTTCATGAACAATTAAATATAATATGGAAAAAAAAGAGAACATTGCTGAGAATGTCTTTGAGCTCTTAATTATATTAATGTGCCGATAGTAACATCATTAGCTAGCACAGCGCTTTAGGAGGAGAAACAATTCTGTGTGGGATTTTGACCCTAGAAAGCAACAAGCTTCAGCTTTACTTTAAATCGATGATATCCCAGCCAGGAATACATGTTGCATGTAGAAAATTAAATTAAATTTGAAAGCAACAAACTATGGTAGAAATGGGAAATGGGGCAGGGGATTACGAGAGACAGGAAGGTAAGGCTCACTGTGTAGACAGTGGATCATGTCTACAATGAAATTTTCCCCATCATCCTTCCTCTAGGTACTCTGTCAAGAGTCAGCCCTCATCCTCATCACCCTCTCTGATCAAATTCACATAAATGACTTAACACTCTCTTGGTCTCACCTCTGCTTAGACCAAGAACTTATTCCTCCCAAGGCAGTTTGCTTTCCATTGCCACTTTAGGTGGGAATGTCCAATGGATAATTGGAAATATATTTCTAAAATTCCAGGAAGCTACAAAAAATACGGATATCATTTGGTGGTAGTGGCAGTAGATTAGTTCATTATAGCAGTGTGTGTTCAGTGGAAAGTAATGTGAACCCAGGATACTACGTTGGAGAAGAAAGCCAGTTCTTCTTTACTTCTGCCATGCCTTGCCTCTCTTGGTGTTCTTAAAGCCCTAATCATTCTACATCTTAATCGGGTATTTATTTGTCACTGTTCTGTTTGTGACACTGTAAATTTCTGAAAGGAGTTTGATTCTTCAGGTTAATCAAAAATAAAATTGGATATAATTCTTCAAATCTTTGGAAATATCAATTATATATTTCCTTTAGAAATTCATAGAGGGAGACAGTATTGGACAGTGGTTGAGAGCACAGCTTCTGAGGCCACCAGACTGCCTTGTTTCAAATCCTGGTTACTACATTAAAATAGATGTGAGACCTTGAGTAATATACTTAATTTTGCTGTGCCTTGGTTTTATTACCTGTAGAATGGAGAATATAATAATAGTACTTGTTTGTGTTATGCATTTTGAGCAAGTTAATATTTATATAACAACTGGAATAGTATCTGAAACAAATTAAATGCGACAGAAGTGTTTGCTAAATAAATACTGATTACTTTAATATTTTTCCATTGCCTGTGTCTACATGTATGAAATGAAAGGAATCAAACTTGACCTTCTCTTCATTGCAAAAATGTGTCTCTTTTTAATTAGTTTATTTTGACATTTGTCATATATTTAAATCCTGGAATGATGAATGGATCCAAGAAATTTGATGTGGATGTTTTTGCATTTTTCCACTTATTTTTTAATGTTTATTTATTTTTGAGAGAGAGAGACAGAATGCGAGTGGGGAAGGGACAGAAAGAGGGAGATACAGAATCCAAAGCAGACTCCAGGCTCTGACCTGTCAGCACAGAGCCTGACTCGGGGTCTTGGACTCATGAACCGTGAGATCATGACCTGAGTCGTAGTCAGACACTTAATCGACTGAGCCACCCAGGAATCCCTTTGCATTTTTCCATTTAATCTTAACTGTAAGATAGCTTGCCTTTTCAAAATTTTAAATATGTGTTTATTTGTGTTTAATTCATAGGAAAGGTCATACGAAAAACATTGACAGTTGGAGATATCCAAACAAAGTGTCACAGTATGTCCCTGAATGAAGCTTGAAGACTTTAACATTCTATGTGACTATCATTCCTGTAGCAGTGAAAAATGTCACTTTTCAGTTTGTCCTAAAATAAGGGCAACAGTATAAATGAGAAGGATAGAATGTAAAAAATAGAATCATGATACTCATAATGTTTATTTTCTCTATTGCTTGTTATGACTTTTAAGTCAATTTTATTACTGAAATCTGAAAGTCACACCTAAAGACATGGATACTCAAAAAGTACCATGATCTTTGCTGTAGAGCAACGACCTGACCTGACCTAGAAGCTTTTTAGAAATTCAGATACTCAAGCTTCATGAGAAGACACTCTAAATCATGATCTGTATTTTAATAGGATTCCCAAGAGATTTTATAAAAATTAAATTTGAAAATAACTGAATACTAAAGACACCTGTTAATCAGTAACAGGTTGACAATAAATAGGATTGTTGGAGAGTAAAAACAAACTAAATGACTCTCCCTCTAGCTCCACTTCACTGAATTTCTGAAATAAACCCACTTTATAACCATAATCATTAAATTTATTTTTACTCCACGAATATTTATTAGGAACCTATTCTGTGCTAATTACTATTCTGGGTTCTAAAGATACAATTGTGAAGAAAATAGGGAAAGTTCTTTATACTGAAGTATTAATGTTATACTGAGGTCCAAGACAGCCGGAAGAAATTCTTATTTAAGAACAAGAATTTAGGGTCTCCTGGGTGGCTCAGCTGATTAAGCATCCAGATCTTGGTTTCAGCTCTGATCATGATCTCATGGTTCATGCAGATGAGCTCCACATCAGGCTCCAAGCTGTTAGCATCTCTCTCTCCCTCTTTCTCTCTCTCTCTTTCTCTCTTTCTCTCTCCCTGTCTCTCAAAAAGACAAAAAAAAAAAAAAAAGAAAAAAGAAAAAAGGAAGAATTTAAAAAAGTAGGCTTTTGGGGGTCCCTGAGTGGCTCAGTCAGTTATGCATCCTATCTTGATTTCAGCTCAGGTCATGATGTTATGGTTCCTGGGTTCAAGCCATGTGTCGGGCTCTGGGCTGACAGAGTGGAGCTTGCATGCTCTCTCTCTTAGTAAATAAAATAAAAATAATAATAATAATAATAATAATACAATAAACTAAAAAGAGAGAAAGGAAAAAAAGGAAGAAAGAAAGAAGTGGGATTTTTGACACTTGTGAAATTTTCCCTGAAAATTTTTACATATTCATGTGTTGTAGATACAGTTGCTGCTTAGTTCTTGTTCACATTCTGGGTCCAGGTTGCCTGGCTTCAAATCTTGACTCCCTGACTTTAGGCAAAACGCTCAACCTTTGTGTTCCTCAGTTTCCTCATCTGAAAAACAGGGGAAATAATAGTGTCTAGATCAGGACATTGTTGTGAGATTAATGAGATTTGTATATAGAACATACTCAAGACAGTGCCTGGAATTTTGGAAGTAAGCATGAGAGATTATTGTTGTTGTTGTTAGTGAAAATTTATTAGTGATATGTTTCTCTACCCTGATTATGAGTTTTGAGAAAATAGCTCTAGTTTGGGAATAAGTGAAATGTGTGAAAACAAACAAACAAACAAACTAAATACCAAAATAAACTGCTAATGGCTTCTGGAGTACTTGCATTCATTAAACTGGAGTAATTGCTAACTAGATTCTGGTGGAGAAGACTGTCTTCTACAGTCTATCCTGGACTGAAAACCTGGATGAGGATATACTCACTTCTAAACTCTTGTCTGTTCCCTGCATTTTGCACAGTCAGAGAGCAAGTGTGCATGCCCATCTAATTCGCTTTGAACTTTGCTCATGTTCCCAAGCTCTTGGTCTTTAATCTCAGCTTTCCTATTGGTCAACATTGTTGGTAAATGTGCAGAAAGTTAATTCTTGCTTACTTTGGTTTCTTTTCTAATTTTCCCATGTGATTTAGTGAAATCTCTCCAAGTGATGACTTTTTTTTTTTTTCATAGTGTAATGAGCAAAACACAACAAAACTGGTGAAGCCATCTAAGCAATCAAAATAGTAGTTCTATTTATAGGCATTTTTTTCTTCTTGTACAAGTGGAAGTAAGATTTCTTTCAATTAATTCACATTCCTTACTAACTCTTCACATATTTTGAATGTTTATTTCTGAAGTAGACTCTGTCCAAAATCAAGAACTTAAAGAATCATATAAACCAGTGTGCAACCAACTAATATGCACAACTGCATACAAGTTCTCTGTTATCTGGGCTTGGCCAACCAGCCCCCATATCTCCTGCTCCTCTCCCACCTAAGTACTGTGCTGGTCAAAGCACAGCATTTCATATACTACGCCCACACCTATGTTTACAACCACCAGCCAATCTCAAAACGTGGTCTGGAGTTGAAACTCTTGCAGAAAATCTGAGAGGTCAAAGTAATTTTGTGACTCTAGGGAGTTAGTGCCTTTTTAAATTCTCATTCTCTTATGAGTAGACGGTGAAGTTTTTGATAGACTACCTGATGTGATTTCATAATAAGTTGGAAACAGATATGAGAATCTACCTATCCACCATTAAGTCAGATATTATGGAGATTCTTAAAGATGCAAAATAATCCTACTCTTCTCACTGTTTTTTTTTTTTTTTTTGAGCTTGGAAAATATTTTTTTAATGAAAGGTGTTTTTAGATTAATATTAATGTGATTATTTTAAATTATTTAATAAAATAAATGCTTTCAATGTTTAGATTTAATTTATAGTACAGTAAATGAAAACCATGTAAATGGAAGTTTTGGGGGTCCTCAATAATTTTTGAGTGTAAAGTGGTCAAAAGCCAAAATGTTTGAAAACTTTTAATCTACACTTTTTTCTTGGTATGGTTGAGACAAGTGAGACGGTGGTGCTTGCTATGTAGTCATTTCTCTCCCATCCTGTCTGGATTGTAAAGACAATTCTATACCTTTTCCAAGGCTTTGCTTTTGCAGGATGGAAGGGAAGGAAAGATCGAGTGAGCCAAGGAAAAAGTGAAATGCTAAGTGGATAAAAGTCTCCTTTCTAGGTAATCAAATGCCTATACTATACACAAAATGACGACGTTATTTTCTGATTTAGTAAAATAACTAGAATAATAGTAAAAGGCGAAAGATTTATGCGATCTGAAGAGAAACCAGCGTATATAACTAGAATAATAGATTTAGTAAAATAATAGAATCACAAATAAAGCTGATTGAGTGTGATCGTGATTGATTATGTGAAGCACTGAAAGAGCCTCTTTGAATTTTAATATGAGTGTAACCAAATCCATCATGTTTGATAGGCAAAGAAACTGAAGCCAGCGTCTATGAGTCACTCGTCTCTTAGTGACAAATCAAGAATCAGAACTCGAGATCCTGGCTCCTAGTTTTATTCTACTGCCACGTAGGTCACAAAATTGAATGTTTGTCCATATTTTCAATTAGGATAAATTATTATGATAATTATGTAAGCTATATGCATAATAGTGCTTCTATGAATAAAAGCCTGGCACATGAACTAATAAAGCTGAAAAGGAACATTGAGAAAATATAAATAAATATATGGTTGTTATTTGTCAAAAGATTAGGTATAGAGGTTCAAATTCAGCTTTCAAACCAGCATATGCAATTATCTCTGTAATTCCAGCAAATTATTTCAATAGCCTGTAACACCCTGCATTCAGAGATTCTAGGGGCTTGTAATTATATCTCAACTTTTAAAACCATATCATTATCAATTTAGTTAATAGAGTACATTGATAACAGTATCCCCTGGTGTGCACTAAAATTGTTAAGCGGAATAATTTATGCAAATTACTTATAGAGTTAATATATGTTAAATATGTTTAATTACACTGCAAAACTCAGTTCTCTGCAGCACACACAATTATTTTTAATTATAAAAACAGATATTTTGGAGATTTATGTTCAACCCATCACACTGCTGGTTAATACTGCTTTTCTTCCTTGCTTCCAGAAATAAATTAAAAAAAAAAAAACAGATTAATAATTTGTGCCAGAATCTTCTTGTTACTGAAGCACTTATGTATATTTTAATTTTAACATTCTCCAAAATATAAAAGCTAACAAATGCTTTCTGGGCCTTATTTAAAATACACTTTTACTACCACGAGATGGTAAGGAAGCTAGCAGAAGAAACTGCTTAGGGACATAATAACATTTACCTCTGGGGAGCAAAACTGGAGAAATAAAGAGGGCAGTGATTTTTTGTTTTTATTATAAGCTTTTTATATTTCTTAATTTTTGATTATATACATATTACTGTGAGTAAAAAGGAAATATAAGAAAACGCACATGTACAACTAACGCAATAGTAGAAAACAATATTCACCCATAATCTTTCTGAAAATGAACATTCCTTCTCTGATTTATGTAGAAGGCATGGTTGAATAATGAATGTTCAAATGTTAAAGACAGATCAAATGATATAAATAAACCTAAAAATTTCCAAGTTTCGAAAAAATGCCCTTTTCTTTGGGATTATTTTTCCACACCATGATATTAAGTACTAGATTTATAATATATGTACACATATGGGAAATAAAATCACATTTTAACCAAACGCATTTCAGTAACAATGATGCAATTCCCCATGCCAAAATGTGAGTTTGTAAGAGACCTAATATCTGCTGCATACTTTATATAAACCCCCAATCTTGTAAGTTACAAGTTCAGTACAATACTTCTATAGGAAATAATGTTCTCCGTGATAGAAAAGTGCATTACCCAATGAAGGTCAAAAATACATACTTTTAGTGGACTACTTTATTTAATGACATAGCCTACTATTAAATGAACGAACAATTCTATTGAGCATAGGATGCAATTAAATTAGTAAATAAAATTTCAGATTAAAGAATTGTTATGTAGTATGTATACTTATGATAGTATTACTGTACCAATGATGGAATATAAATATAAAATCAAATATAAGATGGGCACAGAGGCGGGTACTTGTTGGGATGAGCTCTGGGTGTTGTATGGAAACCAATTTGACAAAAATTATTAAAAATAAATGAATAAATAATCAAAAAAGATATTTTAATAATTCTAAGAGTTTTTACATTATAAAACCTAACATTTTTTTCAGATAGGTTACTGTACTAGACACGGTAATACACAGATCTTTCAAAATTAACCCACAGACATTGCAGCTATTACCTAAGTTTTATAAACAAAAGAGTGACAAAATAAAGTAAACATGACTCCACTGTCTTTAATTCAATGTTAAAATACTTAAAGATTGTTTCGGTAATCAATGAAATTTTAATTGCCTCCAAGGAGGAGATGGTAAAAATAATTAAAACTAGTGCATTATTGGGGCGCATGGGTGGCTCAGTCAGTTGAGCGTCCGACTTCGGCTCAGGTCATGATCTCTCGGTCTGTGAGTTCAAGGCCCACGTCGGGCTCTGTGCTGACGGCTCAGAGCCTGTAGCCTGCTTCGAATTCTGTGTCTCCCTGTCTCTCTGCCCCTCCCCTGCTCATGCTCTGTCTCTCTCTGTCTCAAAAATAAACATTAAAAATAAAAAAAAAAAACTAATGCTTGATTTATTTGCTGTTTTTATTCACAAATAGGTTTACAATGAATTCTGTTTATTCTTCTTTGCATGGGGGCACCTGGGTGGCTCAGTCAGTTGAGCGTCCGACTTCAGCTTAGGTCATGATCTCATGGTTCCTGCGTTCAAACCCTGCATCCGGCTCTGCGCTGACGGCCAGAGCCTGGAGCTTGCTTCAGATTTTGTGTCTCCCTCTCTCTGCCCCTTTCCTGCTCATTCTCTGTCTCTCTGGTCTCTCAAGAATAAATAAAAATCTTAAAAAATTATTCTTCTTTGCATGATTAAATGTGGTTGCTTTTTCTGATTGAAGAATTTCTGACAAAAAACATGACCTTTTAATGAAGACAAACCTGTTAATTCATTATGTGAAATTTCATGATCTCACTGTTTTGTTTTGTTCTCTTCCCCTATATATTGCTTTCTTGAATTTTATACACTAGCTTTCTAATGAGGTTTTTCCCATCGAAGTCTTGAGCACTGTAGTTGAGGCTTCTGACTATGCAGCATTTGAAAATGCATCATGAAGGTGATTAGGTCAATGTGGTCAATATTGCTGTGTCAGTAGTTTTTACATGGAACTATATTTCTGAATTCTCTTCAAACATTTATCTTTATGTAATACGACAAAGCACTGAATACTAACTTCTGATTAATGGAAATGTCCCCAGTGATCTCATGGGCCTCTTCATGGTTGCAAGTTATTTTAATATCAAGGAATTTACTTTTTATCTTATACATGCTCAGTGACTATGTCAGCACTTTGTGCATAGTAGGCATTTTTTAATCATTTAAAAACAATTTCCTCTTTCCTACTGTTACAAAATAATGTAACAATACTTTGATAGTAATCATCAGTATGTCTGCAGCACTTTTATGTGCCAAGTTCTCCTTTAAGCACTTTGCATGGACTACTTTGTTTAATGACATATTCCACTGTCAGCTGATTTAATCCTCACAACTCCATGATGTAGATATTAATCTCGTTAATCTAATTTTACAGGAATTAAGCAACGAAGCTCAATAATTTGCTCAGGCCGTATAGCAACTAAGAACAAGGTTTGAGATCAGGCCATTGGACACGAGAATTCATTCTATATAACACTGACAAATTTCATTTAGGAATGAATCCTGCTGAAGATACTTCTGGTAGAGAGTTTCCCAAAATTTTGTTTTGTGATAGCTAAATCAAATCAAACACCTGAAAACTCAAATGTGTACAACCATTTAAATCAGTGTTCTCAGAGATAAGTGGTGTACGGTGCAGGAATACGTAAGACGACATACTAGGAGTTAGGAGGAAAATATAGAATTTATGTTATATAATATTGGTTAGCTCTTTTTTCTTAATTTTGGCAGTGTTTTCACTATTTTTAATATGTAAACACTATTATAGTATAGTAGCATATTTATGTGATTTATAAATCAGCAACATACAAGTATTGGTGGTGCCTATATGCTTCAAAATATTTTTATGAATATTTGAGCTATAAAGTTGGGAAGAAATCCTCTTATAGAAACTACCAGGAATTTAAAGAAAAATAGGATTTAGGGTAATAAGGCGTAAGGCATTATCTGCTAGAATATTTTAGAGTAGTTGTGTATTTTTTCTGAGCAACCTTTCCTCATCTATAAGATGGGAACATTAAGTACCTTTCTAGTTTTATTATGATGACTAAATGAATAAAAGGCATGCGAACTTTTTAAAAGCCTAAATTCTGGATGATTCAGTTGGTAGAACATGAGATTCTTGATCTTGAGGTTGTGATTGAAGCCCTATGTTGGGCGTGAAGCCTACTTAACAATAAATAAATAAATAAATAAATAAATAAATAAATAAATAAATCTCTACAAGACTACTAATTACTCAAGTATTCTTCATCAACACATTAAAACAGCATTTTGAATATATGGGACAAGCCCAAGAGAGAGACATATTTGTGCAGGGAGTCTTCTGGGCTCTCTTATGGTTAAGTCATCTGGATGATTTTTGACATGGCTGGCATAAATCAGACAATTCCTGAGAGACATTGTCTCTGCCACTTTAATTCCTGCTGCTGATATTCCAAAATGCATTAATAGGTTCCTAGGAAGTCGCACTAGCCTCTGGCCAGATAGATCTAAGCTTGGTTCAAATAAATAAACAAAATCTGAAAAGGAATAACGTAGTTTTCTCTTTTCTTTAAAGATCCCTTGCCTTGAAAGTCAAAAAGAAAAATCAAATGAATTAATAATTTGAGATGTGAATGTATCCAGTTAATAATAATATTTTCCTGAAAGTGTCCACATCGTTTTCAGTGCACACCTGAATGTATCCTCTAATGTCACGTTAGATTTTAGCTTAGTAAGTATAATTAGTAATCTTCTATTGACAATATTAACCTATATTGTAGTGTCTCAAATCTGCATATTAGCTAAAGTAGGTATACCATAGTTTCTTCAATTTTCTATACCTTTATATTTAATGTATTGAAATACATACGGCTTTCCTCAAGAATGACCCATAGAACACCAGTCCTATAAGCTATTGTTAACAAAGCATTCCATGATATGTTTTCAAAGTATAGAAGTTTACATTAGCATATTACTAAACCTGAGAAGGCTGAGTACTTTGAATATTTTCCAAATTTATTTGACTAAGAAATCATTTTTGATTTTGTTTGCTGGCTGACATTGCAAGGAACTAAATTTTACAAAACAGGATAAAAATATGAAAATATATATTTCTTATTCATAATTTCTTTAGTAACTAAAATCAGGTGATTAGAAAATGCCAAAGTAGAGATGAAATTTTTGCATATTTTTATTTTCCAAAACAACTTGGTTATTTACCAAAACAAAATTTACAATATAAATATACATTAGTATTTAAGTCTAAGATGAATGTATTCTGGATTAACTATGAGAAATAATGTATTCATAAGCCTTCCATTTGAAAATGTGCATCTCTTTAGTGAACATATTTTTTAAATTGACCTAACAGTGCTCCTATCAAGTAACGATAAGATAGGTGTTAAGGTCAGAGGAAGGTATCATGGCCACATCCAAAATCTTGACATCTAGTACACACAGAAAGCACACAGCACGCATCTGTCTCATGTCCTCCCTTCCCTCTACCAGATTACTGGATATACTTCCCACACTCAGTAAAACATGACATGAAAATGGAGCTGACAGAAGAGGACACGATGTCACATTAGCTGTAGCCTCGTATTCATCACCTTCATGTGATCCCCTCCAGCAGAATGACAGACAAGGTATTTCAGTCACCTTCCCAGGCAAACTGGATATAAAACAATTGCTGGTTGAAATGCAATCAATATTTTTTTATAATAGTTTCTTTTCAAATTGGTTTACATATAACACCCAGTGTTCATCCCAACATGTGTCCTTTTTAATGCCCATCACCCCCTCTCCCCCCTTCCTCATCTCCCTCACCCTCAGTTTTTTCTTAGTCTTTGAGAGTCTCTTATGTTTTATCTCCCTCCCTCTCTGTGTCTTTTTTTCCTTTCCCCTCTTCCCCTCCCCCTGGTTTTTTCTTAGTCTCACAAAGTCCACCTATTCGTGGAAACATATGGTATCTGTCTTTTTCTGACTGACTTATTTCACTTAACATAATACCCTCCAGTTCCATCCATGTTGCTACACACGGCCAGATTTCACTTTTTCTCATTGCCACGTAGTAGTCCATTGTATATCATTACCATAACTTCTTTATCCATTCATCAGTTGATGGGCACTTGGTCTCTTTCCATGATTTGGCTATTGTCGAAAGTGCTGCTATGAACATTGGGGTACACGTGCTCCTATGCATCAGCATTCCTGTGTCTCTTGGGTAGATTCCTAGCAGTGCTATTGCTGGATCATAGGGTAGCTCTATTTTCATTTTTTTGAGGAACCTCCACACCGTTTTCCAGAGTGGTTGCACCAGTTTGCATTCCCACCAACAATGTAGGAGGGTGCCTACTTCTCCACATCCTCGCCAGCATCTATAGTTTCCTGATTTGTTCATTTTAGCCACTCTGACTGGTGTGAGGTGGTATCTCAGTGTGGTTTTGATTTGTATTTCCCTGATGATGAGAGACATTGAGCATCATTTCATGTGTCTGTTGGCCATCTGAATGTCCTCTTTGGAGAAGTGTCTATTCATATCTTCTGCCCATTTCTTCACTGGGTTGTTTGTTTTTCGGGGAAAAGATCATCGCAAATGACATATCGGATAAAGGACTAATATCTAAAATTTATAAAGAACTTAAGGAAAATTTTTGACAAAATCTTAAGAGTAAGTAGAATCAAATGTAGCTATTTACTGTGCATGTTTGGGTTATAAAGGGTATAAAGCAGATAAGAGGCAATATCTGTGAGATATAGGGACTTCAACCCTAAACTAGCTTCAGGGAATTCTACCCTAAACTAGATTGATTGTCACATATATTCATACAAAAATGAACTTACACATATGTTACCATTTTAATAGTCAATAAATGGAGATATTCTAAATGCCTATCAGGTTAAATATCAGTATTTATGTGTGTGTGTGTGTGTGTGTGTGTGTGTATAGTTTTTTTTGGGGGGTATGTATATATAATATACATAATAGATGATTTCCATTGGCTTAAGTTTGGGCAATACGCTAAATTATTAACAAAGGATGCTGCTTTATATACAATCGTTGGGGTGGAAAATTTTTTTCTCTATTCTTAAGTTTCTCCTAGCTCTTCTAAAAGAATTAAATTGACATGAGACATATTAACAAGAGCAAACAAACTGACAAACAAACAAACAAAAAAACCAGCATTTAATTATGTATAGACAGAGGCCCGATAAAGAAATTGAGACCCAAGGAAATAAACAAGGCATACCGGTTTTATACTTTTTTAGACAGAGAGGCCATAAAACTGTGAGGAATTTCCAGGACAAAGAAAACATATGTTCAGGAGTTTCAATTAATAAGGAATTCTAAACAGAATTTGGACTGGGGTAGTAAGTTAGTGGAAGTAACAAGGTTTATGTATATAGCCTTAGCTCTGAATTCCTTATCTCTGGCTATGTCCCTTTACTACCTGGTATAAGGAGGGTACTTTTTTACATAGGAGATTTATTTCCTAATTTCTGGAGACAAAGGAGAAGTCAGAATGTTTTCCTGGCACTGTTACTTAAGTAACTTTAATTAAAAACAATCAGTACTCCAAAGTGACACATTTGGGGCAGCCTACCCTAAGCCTCTACATAGTGTCAAAACAACTAAACAATACTCTTTACAGTTTAGAGGTATTTATATATGTAAGAAGATAGGAAAATTATAAATATTAGTTAAGTGGCTAGTAACTTGAGAAGGTAACAGCATGATGTAGTTTGGAAACACAACACAGTAAGCTTCAATTTTATTGCTGAAGTTCTATTTTAAGCGGAATTATAAGTACATGGAAGTTCCCTTTATTATTCTTTATGTCTTATTATTATTCATATATTTAATAATAAATAAATAAATAAATAAATAAATAAATAAATAATTCAATTTGTGCCTGAGAAAATCTTGAAAGATATCTAATGGTTTAATTCTAACAGTTAATGGTTGTGTTTTACAGGCAACTTTCCAATATAATATAGAAAAATTACCAAAAATATTTTCTAACACATGATTAAATTTTAATGTTTTTGAATATGAGTTTAAAATAAGTGATTTAGTATTTGAAAGATGATATTTTGTCATAAGTTTGTCACTGACTTTTATTGTAAAGACCTTGTTCTCATTTTGTGAGAGGTAAAGAAAAGTCTTGATTTTTAAAGAGCATAAGGTTATTTGACTCTATAATCTTCTTTTTTTGTTTTAAGAATTTTTCTGTTAATGCTTTTCGGATCCTTCTCCTGGATGTTTCCGCTCATCCCCCATGCTCCCCAAATCCCGTCTTCTGAAGGGAGGTTGAAGGGAATGTAAGAGTTTGTTATATTGTTGAGGATAGAAGACAGCATAATTAAAATAACAGTTAGTATAAGCATATAAACAAAGTGTTTGTTCACTTAGTACTGAGAACTGAAAAGTACTCTTTGGAAGTGGAGTAAACAAATTCTGGGATGGTCAAATAACAGGAAAATAAAAATTTTGTCATTAGTGGCTCCATCAGTATCATTGGACTATTACCATAAGTTTTTTTTCACGGAGACTGTTTCTGGTGCAAACTTTAGGACTCTTACAAAAAATAAACTTGATTCTAATCAAGATTAAAACCCTAGTTTTAACGGAGAGTTTTTTAAAGGGGATTTTTTAAAGGAAGAGTTTCAAATATAAAGTTGTAATATAGCTCAATATATTGAAACTGATTATTTCAGCAGTGATTATTTTATTTTGGATTTAGGTAAACAAGCTGATAAGTTAGGTGAAAATTAGTTTTTTTTGGATCTTATTGAAGGAATATTACCATAAATACCTTGCTTCACATGCACACTTGGTGTGGCTTATCAAATTTCAGAGGATTTAACTCAACTATAATAAATTCTGTTGAATATAAGTTAATCTTCCTTTTATGATACAAAAGCCACCTGAAGATATTGCTGCATTTAAGGATAAGTATTATGCATATTGTACAAGAGAAGCAGAGGTTAATACAGATTTATGTGGATAGTATGGGTTCTATCCTATTTTGTAAACTTTATACTTATTTTAAGTCACGTAGATAATACATTAAAAATAAATATTTAGTGACAAAATAGAGTTATAAAATAAGACATTGTCATTATTATGTAATCAAATACTAATAGACTTGAATGCTTGAATAAGCAATACATTCAATTACATATGATCTGGGAATTATAAATACTCACACATATACAGCTATTTCTACTTGTGATCCATATTTCATTACTTTAACCTTACATGTAAAACAATTGTCTGTTTTATATGCAGGAACTCAACTGCTCTATCTACAGAGGTGATGTAAAATTTCTACTTGAATAGCAATGTAAATCATGTTAATTCAGCCCTGGTCAAATGAAACTTGGTAGAAAGGATGGAAGGAGAATAGGAATGAGAATGGTGGAAACAAACTGTTAAGTATAAGAATCTGCCCAGTTGAAGTGATGAAAAAGTGATTTTGAGTTAAGTACTTCCAGCTATGAAACAAGAACTCAGATCAGCATTAGTGTTTGTATAATCATACTAATCTACTGATAGTAAAATAGGATGAAGTGATTTTGTATGTTTTGATTTTAGTGCAGTGTTTGCTTACAAATTCAGTGAACACAAATCAAGTAGTCTCAAAAATGAGGTGAAAAAGGACAAGGTTAGTGAGATAAAACTGGGTTGCGTTGGAACTCAAACAGAGCTCTCATATTGAGGAAATAAGAACCCACCTTATGTCCTCTTTCCACGACATTCTCTCCTCAAAGTGAGGCTTAATGAAATTGGGTTTACCTATCAATGCCTCCAAATTAACACAGGTACCTAATATTGAATCAAAACTCAATCTTTCTGGAAAGATGCATTTTTCTTTTTTTTTTTTTTTTAATAATGTTTATTTATTTTTGAAATACAGAAACAGAGCACAAGTGGTATAGGGGCAGAGAGTGAGAGGGAGACACAGAATCCGAAGCAGACTCCAGGTTCTGAGCTGTCAGCACAGAGCCCTTTGTGGGGCTTGAACCCATGAACCATGAAATCATCACCTGAGCTGAAGTTGAGTGCTTAACCGACTGAGCCACCCAGGCGCCCCCAGGTGCATTTTTCTAAGGAGAGTTACTTACCCATATATGCAGGTCTGCATTTCAATCCATCTACCTCCACTACCATCTGGGAAATGAACATATGTATTATCTCGTGTGTCCTTTGCATTCTTCTAAATCCTCAATTTTTCATTCTCCAAAAAGCTCAATAAATTAATGACCAAAGGGAAAATTTTAAGGCACTTTTTATGTGTGCAAATGTGAAACAAAATTTTAAGAATCTTCTACTTGACAAAGAAGTTAGAATTCACACATCTAGAAGATGTTAGCCCATGATTCCCCAGTATCATTTCTTCGATGAATGATGACTTTTGGCCCATATTTGAAAGTTAAGGTTCCCAGTCATGATTGAATCCAACACAGATATTTAGCACCCTGTAATTATTCCATTGCTTCAATACAATATCCTTTCTTAGGGATGAATAAGAGGTTCTGCTTGAAGAAATCTATTTCCTCTTCTTTAGAGAGGTTTTGTATATGAATCTTAATCTCCATCAAAGTATAATTGAGCACTGAGAGAAACTGATTATTGTCGACTCTATGATAGACACTGCAGAGAGCCAGGGTAAGACATGATTCATTGATTTTAATCATATTCAATTCAAACTCTCCATCCCAGAGAATATCATGCAAAATAAATATAATGTAAAATAAAGGCAGTATTTTAGAATACAAAATTGTTTAGAATTTCTACTCTCAAGATAAATTGACTTGGTTCTGAATGTTATTTTTTAGTTCCTTTGTGTTCAACTATAGAAGGAAATTCCTCATTGATTAATTGCTGAAACATTTACAAATTGATAAGGCTTTCAATGTGCATCTCTCCTATGATAAAGTGCAGAGGTGGGAGGTCTCTGTTCTGACCTCCTAATATAATAGATTTATTTATCAACTTATAAAATACATTTAATCCATATTATCTCATAGCTTGTGAACTTATACCATACCACAAGGTAGATACACAGATCCATCTGCCTTAAAAAGCATCATTAATATTGCTTTTTTAATTTTTTTGAGAAATGAAACATCTGAATTCTGACTTGCATTGCAGCAACATGATCCTGAAAACTTTCCAATTTT
The DNA here is from genome assembly GCA_030068075.1 of Paguma larvata. Classification (NCBI taxonomy): domain Eukaryota; kingdom Metazoa; phylum Chordata; class Mammalia; order Carnivora; family Viverridae; genus Paguma; species Paguma larvata. The sequence goes on from CM057832.1 coordinate 56,062,229, forward strand.
ATCCGTGTAAACTTGTGATATCCGAATTCCATCCTATATATTTTCTTTTTTCTTCAAGACTTCATTATATTAAAGATATGCAGGTTTATTCTCTAAAAGTGAAAAAACCATGCTAATAGTATCTTTTTTTAACATTTATTTGTTTTTAAAAGACAGAGAGAGAGACCGAGTACTAGAGGGGGAGGAGCAGAGAGAGAGAGAGATACATAGAATTTCAAGCAGGCTCCAGGCTCTTAGCCATCAGCACCAAGCCCGATGTGGGGCTCAAACCCATGAACTGTGAGATGATGACCTGAGCTAAAGTCGGATGTCTAACCGACAGAACCACTCAGGTGACCTAATAGTATCCTTCTTGATAGAAAAAAAAAATGGTAAGATGGACTTGATTAAAATTGATAATACCATAAAAAGAACCATAAAATAAATAAAAAGCCACAAACTGGATGAAAATATTTGCAAAAGACACATCTGATAAAGGACTGTGTCTTAGTTCAGGTTCTTATAAAAGAAAAATACAGACTAGGTGGCTTAAACAACAAACATTTATTTGTCAGAGTTCTGGAGGCTAGGAAGTATAAGATCAAAATATGGACAGATTCAGTGTGTGGTGAGGACCCTCTTCTAGACTGTCATCTTCTGGTTGTATCTTCAATGGCAGAAAGAGGGCAAGAGCTACAGACAAGAATAGCATTCATAAGGGCATCATTCTCAGGACCTAATAACCTTTCAAAGGTCTTACTTCCCAATACTATCACATTGAGTGTTAGCATTTCAACATATGCATTTGGAGGGGCCCCCGAAATATAGTCCATTGCAGGCACTTGTTCAAAACTTACAAAGAACTCTTAAAACTCAACAGTAAGGAAACAAATAACCCTACTGACAAGTGGTTGAGATTCTTAACAGACACTTCACCAAAGAAGATATAGAGATGGCAAATAAGCATATGAAAAGTTGTTGTATATCATATGTCACTAGGAAAATGCAAATTCAAACAGTGAGTTACCACTACACACTTATTAGATTGGCTTAAATAGAGAACACTGATAATACAAAATGCTAGAGAGGATATAGAGCAAAAGGAATTCTCATCCATTTCTGGTGGGAATGCAAATACTACCCTGTATGATATTTTTATGATGGATATGTATAACTATGCATTTATTCAAACTCAATGGTTGTAAAACCAAGAGTGAGTCCTAATGTAAACCATAGATTTTGAGTGATAATGATGTGTCAGTGTAGTTTCATAAGTTGCAATGAATGTACCACTCTGATGATCACTGGTCAAGGATGTTGATGATGGGGGAGGCTGTGCGTGTGTTGTGGTAGGGGGCATAAAAGAAGTCCATGTACCTTCACCTCAATTTTGCTGTGAATATAAAACTACCCTACAATTAGTGTGTATTTAAAATCTTTTTTTTTTTTCAGAAATCCCCTCAAGGAGCAAATAGTTGTTTTTTATTAGCTATATTAAAAAGATACTAGAAATTAATGATTTGAGTAGACAGTTTTCCAAAGAAGGTATATAAAAGGACAGTAAGAACATAAGAAGTTTCTCACATCATTAGCCATTAGAGAAATGCAAAGCAAACCACAATGAGATATCAGTAGAGACTCAATAAAATATGGCTATAATAAAAAGACAGAAAGTAACAAGTATTCTTGAGGTTGTGGAAAAATTGCAATCCTCATACATTGCTGACAGGAATATAAATGAGGCATCCGTTGCCAGTTTCTCTGAATGATAACTGTAGACTCACCATGTGACCTCGCAGTTTCACTCCCAGGTACATACTCATGATGAATGAAAACATATGTCCATAAAACCTCATACATAAATGATCATAGTGTGGCCGCATTTCTTTTTGGGAGCTCTGAGGGAATATATGCTTCTTTGTCTTTTCCAGTTTTTGGAGGCTTCCCACATGCCAAATGTTCACTTCCTTCTCCAGAGCCAGCAATGACAATGGCAAATAGATTATTTCCCAGATCATATCATTAAAATTCTTACTCTTTCTCACTTACAAGAACCCTTATGATGACACGGGGCCCACCTCAATGATCCAGGATAATCTCCATCATCTCAAGGTCAGCTAAGGTCAGCAATTTAACTCCATCTACAATCTTAATTATAATCCCCTTTGCCATGTGACATAATACATTCACAGGTTCTGGGAATTAGAACATAGACATTTTGGGGGGAAGTTTTTCTGCCTACCATAGATGACTTTTTTTCCCCTTTTTTTTGGTCACTTATAAATGATTACAATTTAAAATTAAGCCTAAGTTCAAAGATATTGCTAAATGAAAACTTTTTTTAACAGATACTACTTTTTAGAACACTTTTAAGTCCATGTCAAAATTGAGTGCAAAGTACTCATATATCCCATACCATTACATATTTCCACTTGTCACGCATTCAAACAATTATATATGAATCTTCAAATTAATGACTCATTCTGATGACACCCTAAAAATATTTAGGGGACATGGAAACAGATCTACAATGTATCTGAGGGGGATACACACACATTTGTGTATTTGTGTTTCTGCACATTCCTATTTAGTAATTTAATTATTCAGAGATAACTGAATGAAACCTAGACCACGTGATGTTAGCGGGAATGATTTATCCCCAAGGACTGCAGTTAGCACTAGAGAATATGTAAATGTGAATGTGTGGATGTGTGGATGTGTGAATGTGGGTGTGCACATTTGTGTGAACATACACTTGTGTATATTTATGCTTTTTCACATCCATGATTGCATTTCACTCTTATTGTTAGAAAAATATAAGATTTTATTTATTTATTTTTTTTTAATTTTTTTTTTTTAATGTTTATTTATTTTTGAGAGACAGAGAGAGCATGAGCAGGGGAGGGGCAGAGAGAGAGGGAGACACAGAATCTGAAGCAGGCTCCAGGCTCTGAGCCATCAGCACAGAGCCCGATGCGGGCTTGAACTCACAAACTGTGAGATCATGACCTGAGCCGAAGTCCGCCGCCCAACCGACTGAGCCACCCAGGCGCCCCGAAAAATATAAGATTTTAAAAATGAAGAATTAATCGTACCATATGTGATATACAAACAGAAGAGGTAAGGGGTACCTGGGTGGCTCAGTTGGTTAGAATTTGACTCTTGATTTCGGCACAGGTGACGATCTGACAGTTTCTGAGTTCAAGGCCCACTTAGGGGTCCACATTGGCACTGCAGAGCCTGCCTGGGATTCTCCCCCCCCCATCTCTCTCTGCCCTTCCCACTTGATTTTTCTCTCTTTCTTTCTCTCTCTCTCAAGATAAACAAGTAACCTTAAAATAAAAAGAAACAAATGGAAGAGGTAAGCTATTTTTTTAAGTTTATTTATTTATTTTGAGAGAGAGAGAATGCATGAGTGGGGCAGGGCCAGAAAGAGAGAATCCCAAGCAGGCTTCTGCACTGTCACCCAGAGCCCAACACAGGTCTCGAACTCATGAACTGTGAGATCATGACCTGAGCCGAAGTCAGCTGCTCAACTGACTGAGTCACCCAGGTGCCTCACTTCATCCCTACTTTTTTTTTTTTAATGAAATAAGGTTGTTTTTCTAAACTTTTAAAATGTTTGTTTATTTTTGAGAGAGAGAGACAGACAGAGTATGAGCAGAGCAGGGGGCAGAAAAAGAGAGAAGAAGACACGGAATCCTTAGCAGGCTCTAGGCTCTAAGCTGTCAGCACAGAGCCCTACGCGAGGCTTGAACTCATGAACTGCTAGATCATGACCTGTGCTGAAGTCGGATGCTCAACTGACTGAGCCACCCAGGTGTCCTTCATCCCTATTTTAAATCACTAGAATTGTATTTTGTACCCCCAAACACGATTTTCTGACAGTCCTTTTACCTAAAAGTCAATGGTACTCTCTAAAACCTAGGCAACAACATTCATGTTAAGAAAGTGGATCATAGGCATATGTGATTGGTGATTTTAGATAATTTACAGTTAAAAGCTCAGAATAATCTTAATATTACCTCATAAAAAGTAATCTGAGAGGAAAAAAATAAACATGCCTAGAGGAAAAACAAAAGTTTTCCATGTAAGGCCGCCTTGGTCTAGACTGGCCCCAGCGACAGACAGTGGAGTGTCAATATAAACAGGAACAAGAAAGAGAAGCAGAAACCAACAATTGGTAGTGGTGTGTATGTGGCTCTTGGGAATAAAAATTGAAGAGATTGGTAGGGTGGGCATGTGTTACAGTGAGGAGAGAGAGAATTCTCTTTTCCCCATGGCCTAAGATTTGACCACCTGGCAATTATATTTTCAAATATTTGCTTTATCTTAATGAGATCGCAATTGTGCAGCACATAAAATTATAACCGTGACAAGATTTCAAACAAATTAATAATCAAATCAGATAGATGGACAGGCTCAAGATCAGTCAGAGCTGAGCGGTTGCTATAAAGCCTATGCAGGAATACATTCTGTGGAATCACAGTCCCTCTCATTTTCAGATACACATCTTTGGATCCTTTTCTACTATTGACTTCAGACAATGTAACCTAAGGACTAGGAAGCAAGATGCTCCCGCCCTCCTTCTCACCAATCAGTCTACAGACAGGGGGAAAAGATGCTCTCGAATAATAACTATAATATCATGATGCCAAACTTATAATGGAAAAGGAATTTGTTTTAAACCTACCTACTCAGATGTATTTTTTTCCTGGAATTTTAATATCACTTGCGGCTTAGAATAATACCAAATCTTGTGAAACCACAGAATATGTAGTCTATGCCATTTTAGTTAAAGTGCTCTTTTATGCATTTTAATATTTTTCTCATTTTATTTTGTTTTCCATGTATTTTGTATACTGTTTTGCTCTTCTTAGACATTTTGAAACAGGGATTGATTGGTTGATTCATTAATGCATTTAAAACACAAATTTAGTCCTTACAATGAGCCAGGTATTGTGTTAATTCCTGGGAGAACAAGGTCAATAGACATTTTGCATTCAAGAAGCACAAGTTCTTGTTTTGGATGACATTAACTAAGAGCTAGGGAATGGATTTTGTTTCTAATTTGTCTTTTCATAATTTCTTTCATGGACTTCTACTAATTTTTACAATGAAACATTTCTTTCAGCACTTTTATCTTAGGATACTATTTTGTTCTTTAAAATGCTACCATTGATTCTAATGTTTAATATTCTGGTTTTTGTATAATTCCTCAAATTTAATAATGTTTTGCATTCCATACATAAAAACTGTTACAAGATTACTCAAATTTACAAAATATATTTTCCTGCGTATAGTAAAGTCAGAAATATGTTATGATGATTTATAATTGATAATACTAATTGTGATCAGTTTCCTGATGCAAAAAAATAATTATTGAGCACTTATGAGTCAGAAACTCTGGTAAGTGATTAAAATTCATCAGTTTACAAATAGGTTAGTCTTTTTTCTTTAAGCTTCACAAAGCTGCCTTTCAAAGACAGGTAAAGACAGGAAAGGAAAATAAGGCTCAGAAACAGAAAATTAAATAATGGAAACAAAATAAGTATGATGCGAGATTTACTGGGTACAATACTAGCAACATAAAATAAACATCTAACATAAATATGGACAACAGAGAACATGGCATCAGGGAGTTTTTACTCGTTTATAACTTTTGTTTGCTACTTCTTTTATTGTAGTATTTACAAGAAAGGTAGGGTAGAACTATTTAAGTGGAAAGGATGATTAATTTTAAAATCTGTTTTTAAAACAGATATACCATATATATCTTTATCTTTGTGTCTTTTGAGAAATTGCATTTTTGTCATTTTTTCATTCATCAAAAATGAATTTAAAAAAACTCTAGCAGAATATGCACTAGTAAGTAAATGCATAGTAGAGGAAAGCACATGATGTACCTTAATGTAATTTACAAGTCAAAGGATTGCTTAAATTACCTCATTTTAATCTATGGATGTCCCGTATTCACTAGATAATTATACAGGCATATGTTGAAACTTATCATATAAAATACTGCATTGTATAGGAGAATTAAGAATAAACAGAATTATACTTAAGATAAGCATACTTCTTTATTTGGAGACAAATATTGTCTCTTTTTTATGGATTTTTTCAAATAATTTGTCATGAAATACCTATCCTGTGGTTTTCTAGCCTATACATTAATGTTTATATGTATTTTTCTATTACTTCAAAGATTCAGTAATAATTATTCTTTGTACTACATTGATGGCTTTGTCATTTTTGAATGCATGCATATTTTTAACTTAAATGTATAGAAATGGAGGGAAGAAGACTAGTGGCAATACTGAAGATTATTTAGATAATTGAGTGCTTATTTGCCAACATTACAAATTTCTTGTGTTTTCTACTTGATTAAAAACAATGACTGTACTCTTGAATAAACAAAGTAAACAGGAGAACTTGTCACCTGCAAGTGACACAGAACAACTTAAAGGATGCACTCATGATGTGAGCAGAGGTCAATATGATCTGATGGTCTCCCAATGAAATGCATGTGAGGTCCATACTAATTAGCTTGTAAATCAGACTAATACTTGAGTTTATTTGGACCAGAAAGACTACCTACTGTCAAGCAATCAAGTACTACCCCTTTAATTGCAATTTATTCCAACAACCACAATTTATTGATCCTAGCATACACTTATGCCACAGCAGTATCATTATTTGACTTTATTTTAACAGCTTCAAAAGGTTAGAAAGTTAGAAACCACTGGGAAAGAAACCATTAAAAAGTGGAGTTGCTGACATTGCTTTACACACTATGCCAGGCAATATTTACTAGGTATTGTGGAATTAGATAATAGGAGAAATTAAAAGGAACTAATATTCTTTGGCATTTAATATAAACTAGTGCTTTCTTATACTGAATATTACTTAATAATCACAAAACACATTCAGAAAAACAAGGAATATCAATATTGTATTCTGCATTTTACAGAAAAGCTACAGCATAAAGACTTTAAGTACATTTCTCAGAACTGTAATGTTAAAATGCTAAAACCATATATCTGACTCCAAAGCACATGTTTAATTTCTTGCATGATTTCTTGTACAGTTTTTGTACATTGACTATTTTGATATTTGGTCAACTTGAAACACTCTAAGGGACATTGAATCTCAAAGTCAGTTCATCCATATGAGTTTTGTATCCAGTGTCATGTTTAAAACACAAAACATCAGCATCTTATCACTTATGTGTTAGCTATATTACCTTTTTGAACCAAGATATGCTATTTATTTATTTATTTATTTATTTAAGCACTAGTGTGAAATTTCATTTGGAATTCTTAGCTAATTAGATAACATTCTGGAGCATGCTTGGTAAAAAACAAAAACAAAAACAAACAAACAAACAAACAAAAACTTGTGTAGCATCAAGAATCTTTAGGAAATATTCAGAAGATATAGAGTGGTTTAACATTTGAAATTTCTTCCATTCCATACCAAAATTAAATAGGCCACCTGACTTAATTTTTGACAATTAAAAATTATATATATTTAAGGTGTACAACTTGATTTTATCAAATATGTGTACACTGTGAAGTATCCACCACAATCAAGTTAGATAACATATTCATCACCTCATATAGTTAACATGTGTGTGTGTGTGTGTGTGTGTGTGTGTGTGTGTGTGTGTTGGAACACTTCAGATCTATGTTTTAGCTGATTTCACGTCTGCAATACAGTATTGTTAACTATAGTCACACTATTGTATATTAGATTTTTAAAACATATTAAATGGCGTAATTGAAATGTATTCCTGGACCAGCATCTCCTATATCCCACTCCCTGATAACCACCATTCTATTCTCTGTTTCTATGATTTAACATTTTTGATTCCACACATAACTGAGACCAACATGCAGTATTTTTCATTCTGCATCTAGCTTATTTCACAGAGCTAACATCATCAGGTTCATCCATGTTGTCACAAATGGCAGGATTTCCTTCTTTTTAAAGGCTGAGTAATATTCCACTGTGTGTGTGTGTGTGCGCGCGCGTGTGTGTGTGTGTGTGTGTGTTGTGTACATGTGCATGTGCATGTATGTGTATGTAATCACATTTTCTTTATCCATTAATCTGTAAATAGTATTTGGGTATGTAAATTGGCACATTATAGAAAAGAGTGTGGAAGTTTCAAAAAAATACAACTGCCTTATGATCTAGCTCTTCTGCTTCTGGGTGTTTATCTAAAGTATATGAAATCAGTGTCTTGAAGAGATAGCTGCATTATTCACAAGCAAAAGCAAAAATATGGAAACAACCTAAATGTTCCTCAATGGATGGATGCATAAAATTTGTAATTTTTTACAAATACGTTCTGAGTACGCCTGCACAGTTCTTCATGCACCCTCTGTAAATCCTTACTAGATTTAAGCCAGAAGTAGTCTGACCTATAGGAAGAGACCAAACGGTGGAAGCCCTCAATTTCCTCTTTGTATCGCCCTCTCTGTGGATGGTGGTTTTAATACTTCCATGGTTTTACTTCCATAAAAGCTTATTTACAGAATAAATAAACCAATACATTTTCAAATGTTAATCAAATTAGAAATCATGGATCTAGTCCAATGTCCTCATTTTTGCAGGTGACGAAATGGAGAATCAAAGAAGTAAAGGACCTGCCTCAAAGTCACACTACTAGTAAGTAATATCTGGAGATCTAGAATCAGGTGTCAGACCATTTGACCTAAGTTCTAGCATTGCAGAAAGATTTCTCATTTTAGACATGATGTTGGAATCTCTGTATAAAACTGTTTATATCTTTGTTTAGATCACATTTGGTCAGTAACATTAGTTGCATGTCACCTGTATTCAATTTTTTATACACTTTAGAGGATACTTAGAAAGTGAAGTACAGGATAGGATATTCTTTTTAAGAAGAAACAGTATAGATCATGAGATTATATAGCAAAAGAAGAAAAAAAGCTGGCATTCATCTGAAGGTTTTCCATGTTCAAGGTGCTTAATATGAGTCATTCCATTTGACCTCACAAATATATTGTAATAGATCCGGTTTTATCCCTATATTAGTAGTAAACTAAGGCTCTAAAGTTGTTGATAGTTTTCTCAAGTACATAGAGCTTTTTAATGTCAGAGCTAATTTCAAATCTATCTCTCTGACTTTGAAGATGCCCACTTTTGTACTACACAGTCTTGCATTTACACAAAAAACAAAGGCACTGGTCAACACAACTTGTGCATAATTCCAAACCAGTGTGATATAACCCGTTGTATGATATAGTGCATAGTTCAGGGTGCTAAGAGAAAATTAAATAGTGAAAGATTAGCTAGGGTTGACACTGACAAAATATTGAGATGCTCTTGCTACTAACTCCCAACTAGTCATTCTTTGAAAAGCTTGTTGCAGTAAAGACATTACACATAATGATATCTGTAAATGAGTGGGAACATATTGGCAACACATATATGATGACACTACAGGTAGAGATTGATGACTTGTCAAGATACAGGGGAATGAGCCTTTCAAAGAGAGAACCTTTTTTAGCTGTTGGAATGTGGAAGAATTGCTGACTAAAGCACATGACATTTTCATTTGGATGGGAGGTAGATATGTGAGGTTGGATAAAATCATTTTCTTTCAAGAGGAGAACGGGAGAAGCATGGAGGTTGAAATAAGTGGAGACATTTGGCAATAGGATATAGGCTAAATCATAGAAAATTATATGGAAGATTGAGACATTTGTCCAAACTGCTGGACTAGGATTCATTGGCAGAAGTTTTTGAAGTCTGATGAAAAAAATAATATATATAAACATATATAATATTTTATATGTAAGAATAAAAAATAAAAATAAAAATATATAAAATATATTTTATATAATATATATTTTTTTACCATATGAGCATTAAGGAGTCATTGAAGGTGTTGGACCTTTGTTATTATTTGTGTTTGTTTGTATGGTCAGAGCTATACCTTGGAAAAACTGTGATAGACTTATGATGGGTGCACTACATGGGTAAAAACTTGGAAGTGAGGAAACCAAAGAGCAGGTGTGAAAATGTGAGGGCAGGCATTCCTACTTAACTTTTATCTGTTAACGATATTAAGACATCTTCCATCCCCAGTAGCTTTAACCAGTCAGATTTCTATAGTAACTTTAAGAAAAAAATCTATATTACCGATCTCATGTAGCATACCTTAAGTCATTCTTCATTCAGAGAAACCAACAAAATTCCATAGATCCAATATCCATTATTTTTCTCAGTTTTCACTTTCTTGATATTTCTTAAATGAATAACTGGATCCCTTTTCAATCTACATATCTACCTTGAAAATTCCTGTCATGTAAAGGAAAAGATAAATGTCATGATAGTTTTTTTTTTCTTAATTGTTTGTTATTATTGTTGTTGTTGTTGTATCCTGGAGCCCTATTACATCCTACAGGAGTCTTCCTTTGTAAAGACTTTGCAGGTGCTTTGAGGATCCCTGTTTATCTAAAATGTGCACATCAGATGGAGGAAAGGGAAAAAATAAGGGATACTTGTTCACCTCATGAGTGATATAAACCAATAGGAAGTAGCTGTGTTATCCTAAAGCATTTTGCTGGGATAACTAAGGAGCAACAACAATGAAAAAGCCTTTATGCAAGTTTTGAATCCTTTAGCTTCTTAAAGGTCAGCTCTTTGGTTTTAACACCCAAACTGGCAAGAAAGAGCCCTGAAAGCTGTCTGCCCCTGTGTTAGGTAAACAATACAGGGCAACCTCTGCTCTTAATGAGGATTCCATTTTAAACCCACAGCACTCTTCTCATTTTAGAATCCTTCTTCTTCCAGGAATCATATACATCCATTAATGAAGCTGAACAATACCATCCCAGTACCCTGCTGCTTCCTAACTGTTCTTTCAAAGTAATTGCAATTGCACTCTGAACAATTTGCTTTCTTTTTGCTCAGTTGATTTTACACCCATGAAACTTTTTTCAGTTTTTTTTTCTTGCATTATATTTTTGACTCTGGACACATTTAAGAATGCATTTGTAGTAATTTGTCTTACAAGCAATATATCTGCCTTTATATTGTATCCTTGTTCTGCTTTCTTAGAGAGAAAAATATTTCTTTATCCTGTCCAAAGATGGGCTATATTCAAAGTTTCAAAGGTGATACCTTTGCCATTAAAGAAATTTTTGCCAAACTGATACATATTACTATTTCTGACTGAAAACAAACAAACAAACAAACAAAAAAAAAAACAGCACTTTGATGTAGGGGCTATTCAAGTCTATTCAAATAAATTTTACACACACACACACACACACACACACACACACATTCAAATGTAAGTTTGACTTTTTTTTTTTTGTCCAGGTCTTTGTAATGAAAAGGTGAGTTGGAGTTTTGGGAGAGAAAGGAAAGGAGCACTCCACTTTTATCTATAGATGTATTAAAAGTCAAAATAGACCAGCCATGTCGGCTTTGAATATACATTGCACTGTGTCTGACACACAGAAAAATTATTTGTTGACTGAATACGTGCCTTGTTGGCTTGTAACTGGCAGGCCTTTTTTCTGTTTTATTGTCTGTGTGTGATAGTAGCCCAGCAGATCAGTCAAAGATTACATTGGTATGAATAGAAATCTAGCATTAGATATCAGGCAACAGTCTCAAGAATTAGTCCTCTTCTTGCTAGAATGTCATTCATTAGCCAAAAAAAAAAAAAAAAAAAAAAAGTGAGTTTGTATAGAAGCTGAGCTGTAACACTCTACCTGACCACTAGTAACCAATTGTTCTCTTAACTGGAATGAACATGCTGTTCTCAGCATTGTTTCCTTGGTTATAGTATTTCTAGCAAGACTCAGTGGCATTCCATTTACTGTTTTCTTTTTATATTTTCCAAATTTATCTTTGGGCTAAAAAAATAGAGTGAGAATTGTATTATAGAGATGAAACCTGCATCATTACTTTAATATCTGATGTAGATAGATGAGGGAAATTTTTTGGTTTGTGTCCCAAGGAGACAAATCAATAAATTGTATGGTATTATGAAAATTTCAAAGAAAAAAGGATTGTTGGAATATGTTTTTACATAAAATATATCATTATATTATGGAAGGTTGTTTGGCAGAGAGATAAAAAGTATAGATTCTGGGGAAACTTATTGTGTGTAAAATAATGGATTCTACCATTTAATATTTGTATAATGTTGGAGAAGTTTTCAAATGTTTCTATGTTTCATTTTCTTCCACTGAAAATACATCTACTTCACAGAGTTATTCTAAGTATTAAATAAGTTAATGCGTGCAAAGTTTTTGATATGTAACCATAATAAGCTTTTATTTTGAGTATTACTAAAGTTTGCTGAATTAGTTCTATATTAATTACATCTGAAATTTTTGTTTTTGTTTTTCTTTTTTTTTTCTTAATTTATTGTCAAATTGATTTCCATATAGCACCTACTGCTTATCCCAACAAGTGCCCTCCTCTGTGGCTGCCACCCACTCTCCCCCCTCTTACACCCCCCTTACCCCTGAGATTGTTCTTAGTCTTTGAGAGACTCTTATTTTATCTCCCTCCCTCTCTGTGTCTTTTTTCTTTTCCCCTCTTCCCCTCCCCCATGGCTGTCTGTTAAGTCTTTCAAAATCCACCTATGTGTGGAAACATATGGTATCTGTCTTTCTCTGCCTGTCTTATTTCACTTAGGATAATACCCTCCAGTTCCATCCATGTTACTACACATGGCCAGATTTCATCCGTTCTCATTGCCACGTAGTATTCCATTGTATGTATATACCACATCTTCTTCATCCATTCGTCAGTGGATGGACACTTAGTCTCTTTCCATGATTTGGCTATTGTCGAAAGTGCTGCTATGAACATTGGGGTACGTGTGCATCAGCACTCCTGTGTCTCTTGGGTAGATTCCTAGCAGTGCTATTGCTGAGTCATAGGGTAGCTCTATTTTCATTATTTTGAGGAACCTGTACACTGTTTTCCAGAGCGGTTGCACTAGTTTGCATTCCCACCAACAGTATAGGAGGGCGCCTGCTTCTTCACATCCTCATGAAATTTTTGGCTTCTTGAACTTCTCAAATCATAGTAGAAAAAAAGAAAAAAAATCATGAATCCATATATGAACTCTTGTTTTGTATTTAAGTTTGCAAAGAACACAAATTCCATATGTTAGAATGTTATTAATTAGCATAGTACATATTCAATTACGCTCTGATATTTTCCACATCAATTTCAGTAAATTGATAGATATGATTATTTGGCACCAAGTCAAAATCCACTTAACATGTGACATTAAGAAAAGTAAGCATGCTGTGTTGGTAGTGTATCCATATCTCTACGTGTGTAAGTAAGTCTATTTTTCTTTTTCTAACCCTAACTTTTTCAAGATCTTTGCATTAACTTTTATTTGGAATTTGTAATGAAATGCATATACTATAATATGATATTGAGGGCATAAATTCTGTCTTACAAATTTACATTTATTAAATTTACTTAAATAATTTTAATGTAATACTTCCCCCCACACACATTTAATAAACCAAATATAGCTCACTAAGTTTTGAAATTATAAAATTGAAAAGAAAATATATTTTGTTAAAGGGAATTATATATTCTAGCAAATTTCACTATCTGCTGTTTTTGCCAATGTTGCACTTGGAAACCAATTCACCTAGTCTGCTTTATCAAACGGCTCGCTAACCTGTTGTTGAATATGGAAACTCTCCGTTCAAAACCTCCCAGGAAGTTTGTTTTTTCTTCACTGCGTGTCTGGAAACATCTCATCTCTGTGTCTATTAAGGATAGCCTCATCTCTGTCTCCAAATTCCAAAGCACCAGTTGTCATTTTCAGTCTGGTTTCTAATATTACTTCTTTGGTTTCATCACTGGGACTCATCTCCCCTCCCCCGTGATGCATCAGTCTCTTGTTTCTGATGCTCTTGTCAACAACTGTCCTGTAGTTATTCGCCAGTTCTGTTTTTGCCACTAATGAAAATAAAACTTTATTTTATTGTTTGTTAAAAACTTTGTTTTATTGATTTCTTGATTGTGATTTTATTTAATCTTTCATCGTCTAGGACATATCTAAAGATTGTCTGGATCCAATTTTCTTAACTGATGGTGCATTCTACCCACCGACCCCAGTTCTTGTTAAATTCTTACTTAGGACTGAATTTTGGCCAGGAGAACATAGATTAAGATTGTTTTCCACTTCCTGGCCCATACAAACTTCCAGTGCTTGATTCTCCATCTTTTCTCCCCTCCTATGATGTCTTTGGGAGTGACATAAAATCCGTGCTCTCCCAAAATGCTCTTGCTTTTTGTTTCCTTTTTTTCTGACCACTTACTAATCTCATTCTATCCACACTCTGAGATTCAGTTTTGGCTTTCACCTATTTTTGGCTTAGCGTTGGCTAGAATTCTATATCTAGTGAACATCACCAAGACACGTTTTAGTTACAGACATACACAAAAAGTGAATGATGCCCTACTAGCCTTGTACGGAGGGTTGTATTTGTTTATTTGTGCTTACTTGTTTATATTTACAGGCAATTCTTATATATATATTTTTTTTTAAATTTTTTTAACGTTTATTTATTTTTGAGAGACATAGAGTCAGAGTATGAGCATGGGAAGGGCAGAGAGAGAGGGAGACACAGAATCTGAAGCAGGCTCCAGGCTCTGAGCCGTCAGCACAGAGCCTGACGCGGGGCTCGAACTCACAGACCGTGAGATCATGACCTGAGTAAACTGGCCTGTTTAGAAATCCAGTATTTCATTTTGCATCTTAAAGAAGAAAAAATGAAGAAGACTCTGGTCAATTTTGATATAATTTCTGTATCATTCTGTAAAAAGAGGGAAATTATTTTGTAATAATAGAAAATATAAATGTCCTCTTTTTAATGCATTAGTTCAAATGATGAGATGGTAGGAAGGCTCATTCAAGTGTCCAGATGCAGGCGCTGATTACACAGTGCAAATTAATGCTCAGAGACTGCAATTGTTTTTGACAATCGTTTATTTAACATAGGTTCACAGTGGGATTTTCACAAACCAATAGCATACAGGCTAAGGTCTCTCAATAAGCCAGTAATGGCATAAAGTACTCCAGATCAGTGGTAGATTAATCACACTATTGTTCTAGGCAAGGAGAGATGAAAGGAATAAAGTCCTAATAGCTTTACATGATTTGGTGGTACTCGGGAGAGGTGGCTAATGACAGCTGATAGTTGATATCCAGCTGCCAGTACAAAAGGAAGAGTCCTGTAGCTAGAGGACTTTGCTAGGGAACACCGACAAGACAAGGATATTGATGGGCAAGAGGATGTTCTTCATGGCGCTACTGCACGGCCTTCACCACTGCTTGAATAAAAGTGTCACCTTCACTGTGGAACTAATTGCCCTAAGGTCTTCAAGGAGCTATTTTAAGTCAGCACAGTATAACTTTCCCCACACTGAACATTCTTGGGTAGCCCTCACAAAATCTCCATGTTTATAGTAAAAATGTCTCCTTGATAGTTACCTCATCCTGTTTTTATTGCTAAGCCCCCAGTGGGAGCCCCTCCATGGCTGAGTTACTGAGTTCTCATGGGTGAGAACAGATAAGACGATGACATCCTGACCCAATTTATTTCGTTCTTATATGAAAACAACTTAACTTCTAAAAACACCTTTTTTGATCTTTGTCATAAATAAGTGGATTTGAAATCAAATCAAACCAATACATAACTCACAGTCACACAATGATCCCTGAGACTTACAGAGAGCAAACCTAAGTTATGCAAGGGAGAGGATCAGGCATTTGTCACAGAGATGTGCTTCCTGCTCTGATTTATGAGCAAACTATTTCAGAACAAACTTGATATACAGAATATAGAATTCCTATGGCAAGTGAAATTCCATTGACCTAAGGGCATATAGAATTGGAAGATAAACAATTTGAACAAATTCTTTGCTGGGATTGAATCATTTTCATAGATATCCTAGTGCATGTCATAGAAATGGCAGACCTTAATTAGGTGGACTAATATCCCTTCCTAAAACTGTACCTTTTCCATAGAAGTAAATGTTCTCTCCCTCCCAGCCTCTCCAAATCCCCACACTCCTCAAAAATGAAATTAGAAAGCAGCAGATTCCCCTTTGTCAGTGCAGCCAATTAAATGGCTGCGGGTATCTGTGTCTGTGTCGTTTTGAGAAACAATTGTATCATTAAATCGCTGAAATTGTAGTGTCAGCAGGAAATAGAGCAAATAGCTGCCAAAGGGAGAAAAAATATGAACAATACAGCTACTTTGATGTCTTCCTGCCCTCCTTTCCAGTGTCTATTGCTGAACAAGCTACAAACAAAATGTGAGAGAGCAAAAGCTTGTGCCTATGAGCCTGGTGGCTTCAGCCTCCCTTGCTGGGAGGCTTGCTCACTGATTTCTGCTCCCACTTGACACCTTAGGCAGGCCGCACTAACTAATCAATGTTTCAGAATACAACTCCCACTGCCCTGCCTCTGTTCCTCTCCAATTACTGTTCACTCATGGAATTTACTCTCTTATCTTCTTTAAAAAGAAAATCATTCTTTTATTCATTGAACACATTCCTATGGAGCACCCACCTTGTGCTGAATATAATCCCAGGTTAAGATAGATCTGTGAACAAAATAGGCAAAATCCGTGCCATTAAGGACATTACTTGCAGGTAGTAAAAACAGACAATAAATTATGTACATCATAAATCTGTCAATTAAAACAACGGGGTAAGTGAAATCAAGAGTAAGAGGATTAAAGATTTTAATCAGATGGAAGTTTGGGAGAAAGTGTTTCATGCTTTCCTCAGAGATGTATGACATAGTGGTTAATACAACAGACTCTTAGCAGACTGCAAGGGTTCTTAATTCATCCAGCTCTGTCATTTGTATGACTTGTAGCTGTATAACCTTGAGAAACTTACTTTATTTCTCCAGGTTTCAGTTTCCCCATCTCTAAAGTAAGGATCATGCTAATACTACTATTGAGTCATATTGTACGTATAGGATTTATAACATAATACATAGTGCATGTTACATAGTGCACCTACCAAGGACATAGTGAATATGTCATTTTGATGTTCTGAAAAGAGCATACACCTCGAGTTAGAGGCATCTGAGTGTGAAAACACAAATATGTTTTCTTTTCTTCTTGCTAATCTGACCCTCAGTTCTATGAACAAGAAAATTAAGGTAATTCCTACCATTTAGAACCATTGTCAGGATTATAAGAAAGTTCACATTAAATATTCATGGAAGATCCTTATTAAATATCATGTTCTCTCCTCAACTACACTCAATTCAAATGCTTTGACACCTTCTCATATTATCTCAGCTAGTGAAAATCTTAAGTCTCCTGGTATCACTCATGGTACTTCTTACATACTTGCTAGTGGTATATTAGATTTCTTGCCTTCTAAAACCTCATGGGTGATAAGGAGTACACTGTAGTTTAATAGCAGCTTTTCAAGGGAAGAAAAGAAACACTCCAAAATTAAAATACACCTATCAATTATATGATGTGCCCTGATTTTAAAATGATTTAAATGGGAAAAAGAATAATAAAAGATGTTGGAATCAAGGAAATGTGTTACTTTCTGTTTCTGTATCTCATTGCTGCTACTGTTTGATTATCTACTCATGAACTATATAATTCTTTGTATTTTTCCCTTTGCTTAACCCACTGCTTGTCACATTGAAAGAACTCAATATTTTTTTTGGATGATTGAATGGATGACTGCATAAATCCTTACACAAAATAACTGATTTAAGTTTGTATATGTCAAACAAAAATGGATCATGGTTTTTCAAATAGGGGGCATTTCTTAATTAAAAACTGCATGAAGATAGTAAGGATATAATAAGGTAATTTTTAAAAACCAATATGCATAAAGAGCATTTAACATATTTCTGTTGATTGTATGATTGGTTAGGAATCTTTTTGACTGTAAGTTGAAGAAACTCAATTTGGACTAACTTTAGCAATGAGGGGGAGTGGTGTCTATAAACACACAGGATTCTAGAAGCAGAGTGTGGAGCTCAAGAGCAGGAATGCAGTGCAACTCTGATTGTTCCACGTCTAGCACCAGCTTATTTATGAATCATCTCTTCCTGCTAACGAACCATTCCTGGCCTAGTGGCATAAAACAGCCCGTGGATCAGGAATACAGACAAAGCACAGAGGGGATGGTCTGCCTTTGCTCTGTGGTGTCAGGGTTCTCAACAGGAAGACTTCAACAGCTGAAGATAATTCAAATAGTTAGGGGCTGGCCTCTTCTGTAAACCCTCACTGATAGCCTCTTTCACCCCTGAAGGCTGCTGCTAATAGTCTTCTCAAGCCTCTTCAAGCTTCTTTCACTGCTGGGCCCAAAGCCACATGGTCTAGGGTTTTTGTTGTAATAGCACTTATCTCTTTCTATACTAATGTATGTGTCATGTCCCTTAGTGTCTGGTCAGAGATGCAGAATCACTATGATGGTATGGAATAAGGGACCTAGTACACAGTTTGTATGGAATCATGGAACCAACATTTCACTAGGCTGTTGACGCTGCATCTAATGTTGAGCCTGAACTTGCTGTGACGTGGTTAGGCTATTAGTTAGGTGAGTGTGAAGTAGAAGACAAGAACAAACTGAGACCCAGGAAGATGAACTGGAACTCATCCCTGTCTCTCACCACCACTAATGACGATGGTACAGATGACTTGTAGAAGTCAGCAAACTTCACCAAAATTTACCCAAACTCAGAAAGGCTAGAGGAAGAAAATCAGTGGAAGTTTAAGGAGTTGGATACTTCAGTGCTGCCTTCTCCCAATCAAGTAAGTCAGCAGGTCAGGACCTGTACAAGCTGCCCCAGAGTGTAACATCCTACACCTGCACTTAAGGAGAAGAATATCTGTCACTTCTCTAGAATCACATACAAATTTCTCTTGTGGCCTAACTGGAAACCGGGCAGATTAAAAGGAGAAAATCAAATTTGATTACATAAGTCTATAAGCGTATGAGGCCCGCAGGAAGTCAGGCAATTGAGGCTTACATGTTATCCAGAGCTTTAAGAGAAGTGGGTAGGGGTCAGGACTTCAAAGAGAAGGAAAACAATTCACAGGAAGATAAAAAGGGTAAATGTTTGGTAAACAAATGTTTGTTGGGCCATACAGAACAACATAGAGAATAATTTTAACAATTTGCTAGGTCCACCACACCTAGTTCATAGTATACTGCAGTTATCTGTGATGACATCTCACTTTCTGGAACAAGTCTTCTATCTAAATTCATTTAGGCACTTGGGGGAAGATCAAAGTTTCCTCTTGAGTCCTCTGTTTCTTAAGAATAATCATCCTAAAAGAATCTACATACCAAAGAAAGACACTTTTTTTTCAATTTTTTAAAAATTCTCCTTAGTTAATATACAGTACAATATTCATTTCAGTAGTGGAATTCAGTGGCTAATCACTTACATACAACACCCAGTGCTCATCACACCAAGTGCCCTCCTTAATACCCATCACCCATCTAGCCCAACCACCACCTACCTACCTCCATCAACCCTCGGTTTGTTTTCTGTCATTAACAGTCCCAAAGAGAGACATTTTGATGTGACATTTTGTTCCTCCACCCCATACAAGGAATGAAATTATGGGAAACATAGTTTCAGCTTAACTAAGAAGACTCAATAAAAGGCATTGAAAGTAGTGTGCATCGAAAATCTTTAAAACAATTATTTACATTGACAATTTAAAAAGCTTTTGAACTTACTGAAACCCAGTCTAGACAAGTGAGCAAAACAAATGAAGATTGTTTTAAAGAAGGTTCTGAGGACTTCCATCCATGTGACATTTGACATGACAAAGTTGGAAAGAGTATGGGATACCTAAGACAAATAGGAACTATCTTCTGCTTTTGAAGTTCTAATAAGTTGAATCACTGTTTTCATATTACCTCTCTCTCTACTGTAAATAGGTAATAATTCTTTTACTGAATATGATAAGGTTTTGTAATGGTGGTGGGAGTCCAGAGCTTATGACCAAGAAAGAATTCTTGAGATATCTTCGTTGCAAAATGGTGATTTTATTAAAGCATGGGGACAGGACCTCTGGGCAGAAAGGGCTGCATTGGGGTTGTGAGGAGTGACTGATTATATACTATGGTGTTTGGGGAGGTAAAGGCACAAGAGAGTTTTCCAAAAGGACTTTCAAATGCTAAAGAAGAATCAGAGATACTGGAGGTCTTGTTATTGTCCAGCTAAGGTTGTTTTTCCACCTAGCAAGGCATTAACATTAAGACGATAGGGAGTTCCTGGAGAAATGTTATACTCTGCCTGCTTCTAATATCTGTCCACGGGCTGCAGGTTAGAAGGAAATTTAATTTTACCTGCCATTTCCTTCTTGCCTTTATTTCCCACATTACTATGGAGGGAGGGTCCTGTAAGAGGCTTCAAAAAACTGAGTCTATAGGTTTCTGGAGATTAGGCTATTGATAAAATTGCCTTTTTCTTGCTATTTACTAAGATATTTTGTAAAGTGATGGAGACTCATGCCCTGCATGGCTGTAATCTCTATCAGTTAACCGTTTTGTTTTTTTCCTTTCCTTTGTTCTTGGGCAGCCAGGAGTGCCTGAGGAATATCACACACATCCCACCTGGGAGGTTTGTGTGCTGCCTCCTTCTCTTATGCTCCCTTATCACATAGAAATGAATTTTGTTACACTTAGAAAATAAATTACAGAACATGTAATCAAGAATTTTTCTAGGTGCATAACATTTTAAAGCCTACTTCCATCAAGTTGTTCGAATTCTTGTAGGAAAACTCTCTTGACAGTAGCTATGTTGACTTGATTCCAGGACATAAAGAGGCCTTACATAAGATAATTTTTCTCTATACACTTGTCTAAGTTACTAGCAAGCTCCTCTGGGCAGAGAGAAGTTTGTATAGGTATGTGTATTTGTGTATATTCATATCTGTGTGTGATGCACATTTAAAAAAATGAGATTCTTCTGCCCTCAAATCTTGAAAAAATTGTACAAAATCCTCTCTTACTTTCCTTCCTCCCTGCACTTCTTCCTTTTTTTTTTTTTTTAGTTCTAACAATCTATTGTGTAAATGCATTTAAAGTACCAAGTGTAATTCAATAGTCATCATCATGAAACACACAAAAATGAAAAACTGTGTTTATGTCTCAATAGCAATTAATATAGTATTTTGGAATGGCCCCAGGCCACTGATTAAAATGTTTGGCTTTTAGTATTTCTTAGGATTTCTAATTTTTTCCCCTAGTCTGTATAAGGCCAATTAAATAAAATGTTTCTTTTGTTTAGGGCTGTTTTGATTTTAGAATGGTAGCTAATCTACAGAGACAGAAAGTTTATGTCAGGAGCTGTTGAATTCCTTTCTTTTATTGTCTATCACAACCTACTGGCAAGAAATTTTTATAATGAAAACTCCAGAAATTGTGACTGCAATGTAATATGTTCCCTGTTGCAAGAATTTGAGTCATTCTTCCATAAGATATCAAAGAGTGGGACTGAGTGTCTGCAGAAGCCCGGAGACTATCACACCGTCATTACAATGGGGCCTTTTGATAAGTGTGGCATTGGTTTGAGCCCTAGACACTGAGGTATCGACATGAAGGACAGAAAAATGATTGATCACTTCCTTGTATGTCATGATATAGACTATTCTAGAAATTAGTGCAAAACCAGAAGCTAATTGCTTGAAATCTACCTAACACACGTAAATTTAAGACCTGAAAATAACTCCAGTTATAAACAGTTAAGCCATGATAGACAATAATATGCAGATGTGTGAACATTTTATAATCATTTATCTCACAGCCATTGTTTAACTTACTGAATGATGAATGGTCTGTCCGTTTCCTTCAGGTAAACCGACTTTCCTGATTAATATTATTTTATTTTAGGGAAAAGAGTCTCATTAGTTCTAAAAAAAAAACCCAAAGTGTCTTTGACCTTTATCACCTACTCTTAGACGTGATCACCTACTAATATCACCTACTAATTAGAGAATTATCTCTAAATCTGTGAGAATTAGATAATACAAATATGTTATCTTTATATATACATATATTTTGGTAATGTTTATATAACATATGTAATGTATACATATGTCCATGTTTGTGTCTTTTCAATACCTCCCAAATTACCTAGGAGAGAATCAACAACTGACCAATTCTAAGAAATTAAACATTTTCTACAACCCTCACAGAACTCTGAACATACGTAGGTTTGTCAGTTGTGCAGATACCAGAGAGCTTATTAACGTTTTGATCTCCCATAGTGATATTGTATTAAAGAAATTTTAGATTGAAGGAATGAACATCACATTATAGAACTCATTTTATTGATATTCCAGTTATAATTTTAAATGGGAAATTGGTCAGAATAAGTTTTTAAGGTAAAAATAGACTGCATATTTCCATTTATAAATAATATAGCATAAACAAACACTGAAATATGTATATATCAAAGAATGAATGTGTTTTCTTCTGTTACTTTGCAGATGATTTTCTTATACTTTTCTATACCTCCTAAAGTTTCAAAAATTGTTGTGTTTTACTTTCATAAATAATATTCTAATAAAACCAAATGTAAGGCAATCTGAAAATAAAGAAGAGGTGGGAAGTAAATTCACAATACTGTTAAGGAATGGATATAAGCAGGGTGCCTGGGTGGGTCAGTCAGTTAAGAGTCCAAATCTTGATTTTAGCTCAAGTCATCATCTCCCAGTTTGTGAGATTATGCCCTTCATTTGGTTCCTCGCTGACAGTGTGGAGCCTGCTGGAGATTCTCTCTTTCCTCTCTCTTTCTGTCCCTCCCCTTGCTCCCATGTGCATGCTTGCTCTCTCTCTCTCTAAATAAATAAACATTAAAAAAAAGGAATGAATATAAACAAAGCCAGCCTGAGCTGAAATAATTCAATGCTGTAAAATAGCCTCTGTAATGATTAGTATATAAGTTAGTAGTGAGAAATTTAGGCTCTGGAAAGAATATTTATCTCTTTAATACCAGGAAGTCAATACTGTGGTTGAAAACAGTGTTTTCTAAAAGACAAATGTTATATATGTGTTAATATTATATAAAAGACAATATCAACCTACTTATAATGTGCTATTAGAAGTTTTATTATGAGATTTAACAATAACAACAAAATTCAACTTTTGGGATTTGGCTTCATTAACATATTTTATAATATATCCCACATATTTTCATTATTTTTATTTCAAAGTTCTCTACTATGAAGGTACTTTGAACTTTGCCTAATTAATAAATCAACTTGTTCATAATAAAACCTTACATATAACTGCTTTACAAATGTGATACACTTAAGTCTCTAAGCATAATCGGATTTCTAAATGGCCAAGTCAGCATGTAGGGCCTTCACATTGGACATTGGCATTTTACCTGAATTATTTGCAGATTTTTATTAAGGAACACAAAAATTGATGAGTCCAGCCGACACCTTTCCTCATTTGGACTAAGATTTTTAAGTAATTCAAAGTAATTAGTACATTTTTTAAATAATTGGGTAAACCTCACTTAGTGCTATTTACGAAAATAGTGTTAAAGAATAAATATAATTTAAAGATTGCATATAATATAAAAAATAGTAAAGTAGCGTGCATTTACTCCGAATTCATTTCCCAAAACACGACAAAAATATGGGCAGAATAGAGATTTAAGTACTGCATAAATGTAACACAAACTTTTTTTGATTATATAATGT
This sequence comes from Paguma larvata, assembly GCA_030068075.1. NCBI lineage: Eukaryota > Metazoa > Chordata > Mammalia > Carnivora > Viverridae > Paguma > Paguma larvata. The sequence goes on from CM057832.1 coordinate 56,085,961, forward strand.
GTATTATCCCTGCATCTCAAAATGTAGCCAGGTGTATTATCAACAGCATTAGCATCACCTGGGAGCTTGTTAAAAATTCAGAATCTCAGATCCCACTCCAGACCTACTGAATCATAGTCTGCATTTCAAGAAGCCACTCAAGTGATTTGATGATATTCAAGTTTTAGGATCACTGCTTTAGAACACGTGTTTCTCCATTTCACACTGCGTAGTAGTTAAGAGACAAGGAAAGTGTGACTATTTGGAATCTAGAGACACTCTGGCCTAAGTAACTACTTTAATACATAGTGCCCAAATGACATGTCATTTAACTAATCTGAATCTCCTTCATAAAAATGCATTAATAATAATTCCCACGGCAAAACCTTGTTATGAGCCTTATTTAAGTAAATTACAGTAAAGGCAGTTTGCATGTTAAGATTATAGATATGTTAGTATAATTTGATATTCAGATTTGTCTTGTTAAGTTAGACATTTTACTGTCGAATTATTTCTGAAGTTTATTTTATATATTTTCTCATTTTTTTAACATTTATTTATTTTTGAGAGACAGAGACAGAGCATGAGCAGTGGAAGGGCAGAGAGAGAGGGAGACACAGAATCCGAAGCAGGTTCCAGGCTCTGAGCCACCAGCACAGAGCCCGATGCGGGCCTCGAACTCACAGACCGTGAGATCATGACCTGAGCCGAAGTCGGCCGCCCAACTGACTGAGCCACCCAGGCGCCCCTATTTCTGAAGTTTAAAGTGGACCACATGCAAATTTTGGTAGCAGATCTTGTATGTGGTGAAGCATCATTACACGTATAAAGCTTGAGGTACAAAATTTATGTTTTCAAAACCAAATAATGATCAGACAAAAAGTCACTGAGTGCTTCTTTGACAGCAGGGATTTCCAGAAAAGATACTCTTAATCACGTAAGATTCTATCTCAGAAAAATGTCGTCCTTTTGGGTGAATAGGGGATCTCAGAGAGACGGTTATAAAGCCGTTGGAGAAAAGGGATCATCTGACTACACAGCCCGAAATGTTTAATCAACCATGGACTCAATGAAGTGACAACTGTCTCAACAGTAACTCTGCATATCCACTGAATAGTGGTAATATTAACAAAAATAACAGCTTACCTATTGGCCAAGGAGAAAATATACCTTGCCTTTGAATTTTTTCTTGGTATGAAGTCATACCCACTTAATTTTCATTGATTATTTTTTGCATTAAAAATGAATGGTATTTCCTAAACTTGACATAGTAAAAATCATTGCTCAAGCTACCATTAAGGAGACATTGTGAGAGATTGTAAAAATTGATGATATTTCTTTGAAAGTTTTGTTTTTGTTTTTTCAACTAAGAGAAGAGGCCATCAGGATATCTAATAATGGGACATTCTTCCTGTAAAAGATTATGTATTGATAAAAATCCCTTTGTGAATGATGTATACTCTCTCTTTAGAGAAGCGTCAGTCAATTCATAGGTTTAAAGGAAGGCTCTCATACTTTACCCTAAAATCCTAGGCAAGTGAGAGAGGAGGCATTATAATTTATTTATTCAAAAAAATGAATCAATACATCTAACTATTTGAATGTTTCTAGTTCTACTAACTTAATTAAAAGAAAAGCAATCCAGTTTATTTTGAATTTCTCTTAAAAATTCATACCAACAAATTCTCAGGGCTATTATTTTTTCTTAGAGGATAGATGTTCTTCTGACCTGTCCCTCTATATATAGTCTTAAAATGATTTTTCTTGTGGGAGCTGCACTGGTCACTATAAACATGTATTCTCTCTGCTTCTTGGTGTAATATACACAATGAACAGAATTAGTGCTATATTCCTATACTAAAAAAAGAGAAACATTCCAGGTCTATAAGAATAAATTATCTTCCACCCCAAACAGAATATAAGATCAAAACTAGATTGCTACTAATTGAACTGTTATCATTTATCATCATTAGTAGTACATTGCCGGGTTTAATTATTCAGTTGAGTAATCACCACTCTTAATTTCTGTGCCTCCATCTTTGCCCAAATGCAGAAAGAATTAGAGTTTATATTAGATGTTTTTATACTTTAAAGTTTATTTATTGTTTTGATAGAGAGTAAGATTGAAAGCAGAGGAAGGGCAGAGAGAGAGGGAGAGAGAATCCCATGCAGGCTCTTTGCTGTCACCACAGAGACTGACGTGGGGCCCAAACCTCATGAACTGTGAGATCATAACCTGAACCGAAATCAAGAGACGCTCAACCCACTTAGGCATCCAGGTGCTCCAAGAGTTTATATTGGATTTTAAATGAGTAGCTAAAATGCCCATTTTTACCCCTTTAAATATCTTTTCCAATAGATTGCTCAGGAGTGAAAGCAACATTTTCCTTAATAGCTTACATAAAATTGTGAATCAGATAATTGTGCAAAAATGCTTTATTATTATTATTATTATTATTATTATTTTTATTTATTGTGGAATCCTCATGCTATCCATGGTTACTTCTCTTACTGAACATTTCTTCATATTATATTGGTTTTTCTCAGGCCACCACCTTAAGTAACACATACCAAAATTTCACTGCAAGGGCCCACATAGGGAATCCCTTCCTGATAGTGTAGCACTTGGATTTCCTCATCTTCCCCAAGACTAAATGTGTCTATTTCTTCATCCCTTAAAGTGTAACATTTTATACTGACTCGCTGCTGGGTGAATTTTCATATACTAAACCAAGTGGTAGCAGTGTGAGAATTGTTTGATGTGTTCATTGCCATCTTTCCACTTTTCAATTACGTATTTGCTTTGTAAATAATTTCTGAATATCTGAACCCAAAGAGAATTCCCAAACTTGGGGATTACAAGTATACTAGTAAAATTATAGAGAAATGTTTGATGGTGGAAAATGATTTGGCGTTTCTTTAATTAAATCTCAGTTGTAGATACAAATGGATAAGCTTGACCAGAGTAGTCTAAAAACCACTGTTTATTTTAGGTTTGACAGATTGGCCTGGAACAATAGAGAAATTCTTACTTTATATTTGAAATAGTATGATATGAGTGTTAGCTTGTAACCTTCTGGCTCAGCCTGGAATGATGTCTTCAAAGTACAGCTTATTTTATAACAAACTTCAGCCCTCATTTGTTCTGCGGTTTCCATCACTTTTATTTTTACAAGCAGTTAGGATGTGCCAACATTGCACTATTTTATCATGCATAATCTTTTTTATGGGTCTGTCATGCATTAAACTGTCTGCAAGATGTTTGTATTCATGGTGGTGAAGAGTACTTGCTGGTCTTTCACAAACTGATCAAATATTTAATGGGGTTTTGGTTTGAGCTTGTTGGAAACAGTAATGTAATAATCCTCACACAGTTTGCTCAGAACATAAAATTTCCTCACTTCATCTTTTGATATGAATGTATTTTGAGATCCTGGGACTCAGTCTTTACCACACTACCATTTCTGTCATTGTATTTAAGATTTCTGTTACATTAACATGCATCTCTAGTGGGTAAATCTTCCTTCCTGGTTTTCTTGACACATTTATTTCAAAATTAAAATGCTTTAGAGAGAAAAGTGAATTCATCTTTAGGAAAAATAAGAATATTTAGCTTCTGATATTGTGTAGTGGTTTGGCAATGATCTAGTGAATGATTTGGGAGTCAGCCATTTTATTCAGCTAGTACTTAATTCGATATATCTACCTACTTGAATGGCAATTTCAAACATAAATGTTTAGTACAGAAATATCATCCCATCATTCCTTTTAAATTATTTAATAAATAAAATAGTTGGTAGTTTTAATAGTTAAAGATTATGTTCCTACCTACCCTCCCTCTACATTTTAAAACCCTCCAAAGTTATCTTAATCATTCTGATTTGGGGTGAAGTCTATACTCTGACAATTTACAACATTCTGTTTGGTCTTGCTCTGTCTCAGATATATCTTTTTTCTCTTTTTTTCCAAACCATGTTGAGCTTCTCTCAGTGTCTTTGATGCCTTGAATTTCTTTCAGGTTCTTTGTAATTCAGTTTTGTTTCTTGCACCTGCTGTTGACTCTGTTATTGTGATTCAACCCTTTACTTAATCACTTCCCTCCTTACTCTTAATATTCTAGCTTAAATATTACTGTCTCAGAGTGGTTTGTCTCCAGTTCTACAGATTCCATTACCATTTTCTGATACACACTTTTATAACAATTGTCCTCCCCTCGCCCGTGGAGCAGTCATTGCAACTAATTGATTGGTTAGTGATTATAAGTGTAAACTCCATTGGTTAACTAAAGGTGCATGAGTGCTGATTCTGTCTTGTTTTCCACCCAAAGTCTAAATTTTAGCCAATACTCCCCATATATTTGATGAGTGAATAAATGAATGGAAATGTTCTGAGTAGGAATTTCTAAGAACTTGTAAAGAGGAAACAATATAATTTACATTCTAACAATGTTAAGGAAGTGTGGAATCTCTGTGGGTTTAGGGTTGAATGCCTTGGGTTATTGTAACATGAGTTTTTGTGGTAATAAAAGAAATGTTGTAATATCAAAAGATCCATCAGTTTGGGTATAAGGTGTCTACCAAGCACATGGCAATCCAGTCACTTAAAAAAAATATCTTAACTTTTAAAGGGGAAACCCGGCCAAGTTTTGCTAAATTCTTGATCCTTATATTAATAAGGCTTAGTGTGATTAAGAGAGAGGATTTTCAAGCTTATGTAGTCAGCTGTTTTTTCCTCAGCTGTAGGCGTTGCTGACTTAAGCAAGTCTGAGACTTTATTTATCAATATTAAGTACAGAACTATTCAATTGCTAGTTCTTTATAATGCAATGTACATGTGTAACTGGAACCATTATTTATAATTGAACCAGATTTTTTAGACATCCCTTGCTAAATAGCTACACTGAGATGTAAATTATTCTGTAAAAAGTCAAAAGTTTAGGACATAAAGCAGAAATCCATACTATGTAAAGATTTTAGAATCTCAATTGACAAGCTACTTACTGATCCACTAAAATGTCAGATAATGCATTTAGGCATTTTTATTAGAATTTCCAAGAGAAATGACATTTTGTGGCTAGAAATAATTTGCTGGAAAATATATATTTTAGGTTAGTACTGATTGAACTGAGTAGGATGATAATACTGAGCATTAAATTATAGGAAGAAGGAAAAATGTCATTGCCAAATATTTCATCTAGAATCTGTCTCTTTTGTTATAGTTCTGCATTTTTGTGCAATTTTAGCTCTCTGCATCATGATCTCTCTTTAAATATCATTTATTGTTCCTAATAGTCATTATTATAAAAAGGATATAAAAGCATCCTACCTAACAAACAGTAGATGAGTAGTTCTACTTCTCACTGCCTTCATTACCCAACTTATATATCCATTTGTTCAAAAAAAAAAAAAAAACTTTAGTGGTGAACTGACTTTATGTTAAGCGTGCCTTTCTTCTAAAAAATAATTGAAGGGAAAAGAATATTTTTCTGTCACAGTTCTTCAACTTGTTTCCTCTTGCAAAAGATATAATCCACAAACATTCTAAATTAGTCTGATAACTGAGCTTCTAAAAGTGAGGTTCTAGAGAACACCCACAGAAGCCGTCATCCACATAGTGAGGTAGATGGTGCCTCACGTATATTGTATATTTCAGGTGTACTTAATAGTTAAGTGAATTTCAAATGTGAAATTTAAAGTAGTAACAGACCGTAAGCCACTGTATGTGATGATCACTAATTCATCCACCAAGGAGAAGGCTAAGTGCAATTGTTTGCAAGCTTGAAGAGACAGTATCAGAAGGTAATTACAGTCTCAGAGACTGATTAATAATGCATTACAGCTTAGGTACGCACTGTCCCCTGCCCATCCTTTTGAATCATCTTACTGTAGCTCATGCTGGTAGCTTGCCAACAGACACAGTGTGCCTTGCCACCTTTATTTCTATTTTTCTATAATGAATGATTACTTAAGAGTTGATTGTATGATTCTGAAAGAGAAGAGAGAAGAAGAGGGAGAGGAGAAGAAGAAGAAAAAGAAGCGGGAGCAGCAACATGTTTTTAGCTTGACTCTGAGCTCTCAGAAGTCTTCTTGTCATGAAACTCAGCTCTACTTCCAGATGTATGAGTAGAATCACCGTGGCAGGCAGATACTGCTAAATGCCTGACAAGTGCATATTCTCTCCTGCTATAGAATTTTATTTTGGGGAGGCAGCAATGTACCCAGTTAAAAATATCTTTTCTCCCAGACTTTCATGGAGCTAACTGTGGTTCTGTAACCCAGTTCTAGCTAACCAGACATGCAAGGGAATATACTGAGTAGGGATTCTGGGAAAGCTATTGATTTATTGACTAAAAGAGACTGACAAGGCTGACAGGAACCCTCTGTTGTTTGATATGATCTCCATCTTATTTCCAAACATCCCAGCTTCATACTTGAGGTAGAGTAGTTATATTGTGGTCACAGGGATGGGAACTACAAAATGCAGGGCACTTGATCTAGCTTAGTCCTCTGGTGATTTTCTGAACAAACTCTGCACATATTCTGTCTGCTTGCTATGTGAGAAAATGAACCTTCTTTATGGTTATGTCACTGTGGTCAACTTAACAAAACACAGCCATTCAAAATCTTCATGGACACAGATATGAAAAATGGAAGAACACAAGATATGCTATAGTTTTGCAAATGTCGTGATTTTTAAGCAGACACCTGTTCTGTCAAATGATAGACCAAACTTAGCAAGTTTGATTTAGCTCACTTGGAGAAAACCAGTAGCAACTGAAGAGGTACCACACAAGTGAAATTACTAATGAGTTAAATTTTAGATAAAATACTGCATCAAGGGAGACTTTTTTTTTTCTTTTTAAATTTTGTTAATGTTTGCTTGTTTTTGAGAGAGAGACAGAGCGTGAGTGGGGAAAGGGCAGAGAGAGAGGGAGACAGAATCTGAAACAGGCTCCAGGCTCTGAGCTATCAGCACAGAGCCTGATGTAGGGCTCGAGCCCACAAACCCTGAGATCATGACCTGAGCCGAAGTCAAACGCTTTACCAACTGAGCCACCCAGGAGCCCTGAGACTTTTTTTTTATAGTATGACACAAATGCCGCAACTGTATTGATAATTAGATAAGTGAAGCTGCAATTTAGAACAAAATTAGCAGCTGAGTATTAAAAATCATCATTCTACGTATGTGTCACATGCATGAGTCAAAGGTGAATCCTGTACGTTAAATAGTAGTCAGAGGTTGTATACTGTCAGCTTTAAGACCACCTTGGGGCCATGGGAATCAGCCCCAAGAGGTGATTTTTTAGACTTTCTTTTTGCTTGAGTGTTTTCTGTCTGTTACTTTGAACTTTGTATGAATAAGATGAACAACTTAAAAACCAGATTTTATACAAAAATCCAGATTTTTTAATCTTCTCACAAAATATCAAAAGACATAGAAACACTAGCCGACTTTCCAGTAGAGTTCAGCTGTAGCTAAGCAACTACTGAATGCTATTTTTAGTTTTACTGTAGTATCTTATATGACCTATTCCTTTAAGCTCCCTTTTGGTTCTGGCTCTGGTTCACTAGACTCTTTTACTCACTTTTTTTTGGCCTATTAGTGATGTGAAATTAAAACATTTTAATGGTATAACCTGCAAGGTTTCATATTATTAAAAATAGGGAAACTATTCAAATCTAATTTTAAATGACAGCACAAAAATTCTAAATGAATAATCCCCTCAAATTATTATAATTTTTTGATATTTTTTGCCTCTACTTGACAAAGTGCTGTATCTGTATAGAGCCTAGTTTTTTGTATTAGCATTTGAATACATCTCAAACTGTGAAATTCTGTAGCCAGTCCCAACAAGGAAATAAACCCATTATGTATGGAATTACATTCTACAAACCATGCATTAACGACCTAATAGGGGTCTCTGTACAGAAAATAGTATGTGCTTGCTTTATGAATGCTTGCATATTTTGTTATCTTTTTGTTTTATTTTTATTTTTCTTAGTAGTTAGGATTCTTTAAAGAAGCTCTTGGTATTAGGTTCAAGATCTTTAATTAAAGCGCTTGCCACATTGTACATTGTTAGCTTCTTATTTGCCAGGGAAATTATTTCACTGTTGTTGAATCTGTTTTTATCTTGCCAAGATTGAAAGTGTTCTAACCGCAGTGCTAAGACTTTTTATACATTTAGAATAATGTATTACTCATAACTTTGATAGGACTTGCTGTTATTTGTGGGTATGGGAAAAGGTAAATGTGCGACAAAAAGTGCATAAAAATCATTAATTTAACATTCGGAAGAATGTACTGATGTAAGATAATATAATCTACTCTATTATATATATTATATACATAATATAATATATTCAAATAATAATCTAATCAAATACAGTTTCAACATAAAACCATCATGACTTTTCTGGAATAAATTTGTCGAAATAAAATATTTCACCAGTAAAAAATGTAAATATGAATCAAAAATTACAGTCCCGGTTCTCTTTATCCTTTTTCCATTCTTAAAAGTTACACACAATTACTCTCATTCTTTTGTCCTTTCTCCCTATTTATTTTCTGTAATTCATCCAACGTTAATCTTTAGTAACATGAATCATAATACATAGCCCATGCATACATGTGTCATTCTACATTGGGATCTTTCTCAGTCATTTGTCTTTCAAGTAGTATTGCTACTATCATTGCAGTTGTATTTTTCTAAATTCCAAAGGTCCTTGATGTTTATAGTTAAAGACAACATCTTGTTTGCTAAGTTATTGGGAATACTATGCAATTATTTTTCTACTTTGTAAAATAATGTACAGTGATCATTATACATATTTGCCATGTAGTAACATATGTGCCAAGTTAATACTCATTTGATACCCCTCTCTCCTATTTTTGAAATTATCCTGAGTTAGGTTCCTTCATAGTATTTAGTCAGATTTGTCTCCAAAAGAAAAATACTAATTAGGTACTTGCAATACTATCTCATAAGATTTCCTTTGAAAATCCAACAGTTATATTAAAATAACTAGGGGAACGCCTGGGTGGCTCAGATGCCTGGGTGGCATCCAACTTCGGCTCAGGGCATGATCTCGTGGTTCATGGGTTTCAGGCCCCACGTTGGGCTCTGTGCTGATAGCTCAGAGCCTGGAGCTTGTTTTGGACTTTATGCCTCTTCTCTCTCTGTCCCTCCCCTGCTTATACTTTGTCTCTGTCTCTCTCGGTCTCTCAAAAATAAACACTAAAAAAGTAAAAAACAAAACAAAACAAAAAACAGTGTTTTAAAGTGATTATAAATATATCACTATCATAAATTCAGACTCCAAATACTATGTTCAACACACTGTGTATTGAACTGTCTCTTGTTTTCTTATAAATTTCAAAGTGGCTTATCTAGGCCCAAAAGAGATTATGATGACAGTATCATAAAACTTAGGGAAATCCAACGAGAAAAGTATTATGAAATAGATGCAGTATGAAGTTGTCCTGAGCAGGTATCAGCACTGTAAATATACTTCTATAAATGGCATAAGCCACCAGCTAACAGCTGAGCCCCTCTCTGGGGATCAACCAGCTTGAGTGCAAAATTGGTAGAGGCTGCAGAAGGAAGGCTAATTCTTCTCTATAGTTCCGTGGGGCCTATTGCTGTGCCCTGCAGAATAGTAAAGGGCTAATGAAACAGGGTTTGTTATTTTTATCCACACAAATTATTTGGATTACCTTGTGGGAACGTTTAAGAAAAAAATGCAAATAAATATTATGGCAGTCAGAATGAAAGACTCTAAACTATACATAGAAATAGAATGCACATGCATTGCTTGAAAATTCTAGAAGTTTGCTTTGGAGTTATTCCTGTATTACATATTGCAAATAAAAAATTAAAAACTCCTACAGTTTTTTTTTTAATCTAATGACTTTTTTTTTTCTATCTATATCTTTAGTTCCATATATACATTATGATTTCAGGAGAGGTAAGTGTGTTGGTGAATGTGATGGAGTCAGGCCACTAGTGATACTGGGGACTAGATTTCGCAGACATAAAATAAATCCCTTTTGCTTTAGATTTAGGTTTATTTCACTTTAATTTGTATGCATGCCATACATTAGGTTGCTCAAGCATGGAATCTATGATTGACCTTATTTAAAAAAACAGTCTTGGGTTGAATGTAAAACACTTAAATGATAAAATTAACACAAATATAATCAAGGCATTCATTTTGGATGTCTCATAGAAAAATGAATCATGATTATATATTTTCTTATCATGAAAATGAACTGCATGTGCATACATTTTAATGTCACCTTGGTACGGGTCTTTCCTCTCCATATGCTTGCAAATTCTTCTCTACCCATGCTACCTCTCTCACCATTCCCAGAACATTTAAAGAGCAAAGCATAGAATTAGACCGCACAAGTTCGCATTAAACTGTGTCAGAGCCCAGAAGAAATATATGACCAAAGCCTCAAATACCAGAGCAAACCTATAATTTTGAAAGGGTGGATATGCTATTGGACTATGTGGTGTTGTCAAAAGAGAGATAACCTGGAACTCAGAACACAAATTTTAATCTTGCCTCAACCACTTACTTAAAATATTCTCTCAGTAATAGATAGTGCCTTGGATATTAGGAAGTGTTCATCACAGTTGCTTTCTTGAAAGTCTCCTCTTTTGGCATCTGTCACTGTATACTGATGATTCTTTCCCTATCTACCTCTCTGTCTGTCTCTTTTTCATCTGTCTATAAGTTCTTTTTACCACTGTGCAAACTACTGTAAATAAATATACCAAAATATACATACATATTTATATTTATATTTGTTTATATAATATGATTTACCTGTTTGTTTGTTTATTTATCTAAGCCTCAAGTTATCTTCCAAACTTCAGAAATGCATTTTTAATTGCCTCCCAGTTATTCATAATAAGGCATGACAAGATAACCTCAAATTTTCTATGTCAAAAACTAGACTCATTAGTCTCCCTTCCCAACATTCCCTAATTCTTTTTTGTTTACTTGTCCCTGCTGTGTTCCTGATCCTAAGACTCAAAATAAAATCTTTTTTATCTACACTTTCAATCTCACCCTTCACATCTAGTAAGGTGACAGATCCTATTGATTCAGTTTCTAAAACCTTTAGAAAATTTGCGCTTTTTATTCCAACATTATTCTTGTTGGAGACTCCTTTTTCTGTACTACTATAACAATTCTTTATCTGGTCTTCACATTTATAACATCATTTCCTATATAAATGTACCTTGTATGCATCAAATATATTAATACTTCTATTGGATAATCATGATTATGTATCTTTCTGGACCCATAACATTCTGAATTTTTCCACTACCTCATGATTAAAATGCAGATTTCTTTGATTAATGTCAAACTTCCTTTAAACCTATCTATCACTTAACAGCTTCTGTCTCCACCACTCTGTCTTCATCTCTATTTATCAAATCTCCACAACTCAAAGATCACCACTTCCATAAGGCTGAACAGAAAGCCACTGTAGTGAGAAACCATCTGTCCGATTGGAACTGCCAGGTTTTGTCTGTACCTTTCTTATGATATATATCCTAATAGACTGTGCATAATTTGTAACTCTCTCTGTATAGAAAGGGAAATACTTATAGAAGTCTTCCAAAGGGAGGTATCAGCTTAGCTGAATTTTGAAAGGCGAGCGTAATTAAGCACACAAAGACAACTAGTGAAAACACACTGGAAACAGAGCAATGCTTGCAAATGCATCAGACTGGCATGTTCAGAGACCCAGGACTATATTTGGATGGTTTATGTATGGAAACATAGTTGGAGGATTGTGCAGGATTCTAACCTACTAGCTACACAGAGAAGGCTTTGCATCTCTTGCTAAGAAATGTCTGCTCAGGTAGATTAAGAACTATTTGAAAATTTAAAAATTATGAAATCCCATGATCCACAGTTGTATTTTGGAATAACTATCAATAGCTTTATTTTGGAATACCCTTACTAATGGCTGTGTAAGTGAAGGTGGACAAAATAAGGATTTATATATTATTTTTTCTAATTATTTATCACCCTCGTTCCCTGTCTCTTCACATATTGTACATTTTAATTTCTAAGTTTTCATTCTTTCTATTCTTGAAACCCCCAATTTTTAGCTATAGTAACCTACATGAATAGTGCCTGGAAATATAATGTAGGTTAGCCCTGTGAAGCTGTGTGTAAGCATCAGGATCGTTTCCTGGACTGAATTGCCTAATGATGGAAGATCTACACTGACTTAGCCTCTTTTTAGAAGAAAGTATTCAAAATCGTGTCCCAATCTTGAGTCCAGAAAGGTTTCACCTATAGAGATTACAAACTGCATAGCCTGCATAGCATACAGTGAGAATGGAGAAGGCGTGTATTCAGTTATTATTAATAGTCATGATATGTCTGTTTATTTTTAAATCCATATGTCACTCATGAAGAGACTATCATTGACAGACTAAAAGATGGGTCTTTTTTATTATATATCTCTTTAGAATTATTCACATGTTTTCATCCCACAGAAACACCAATAGAGGCGACCCAAAATTTTATATTTCATAAAATTTCATCTTAAATCTCTCATATTTGCTCCTAAACTTTATTGTAGAGGCTACAAAATTCCTTTTCTGAGTTCCGTGGTATTGCATCTTTGAATCTTGGTTTATTTCTACTTTATTTTCATTTTTATTGTCTTGTTCTGACCTTTTTCTGTTTATATTTTTTCATGCTTTTATATATAAAACACATATAGAGGAGGTATATAGATATATACTAATATGAAGGATAGTAGCTAGTTATATAAATTTAGAAAATGAGGGTGTTATTGATTATTTTTGTTTCAGGTAAAAGATGTAGGCAAATCTTTTTTTAAAGCATTAGTTTAAAAATTGCAAAACTTCTAACACCAAGTTGTTATAAAATACCTGGTTAGCGTTTCTGTCTTGAAAATCCATTTCTATTCCAACAAAACTGGAAGGTAGCTATGTATTCTACTTCGTATTAGTCATAATCAATACCTCCATATTCCTACAATGCTAAAATGCTACTTTAATTGTATATGTGCTTACTTTATCAAGAATGAAATCAATATTTTAAGAAATCAATGTTTACAAAATAGCCTCAAAAGGATGAGGAAGAGTGAATAGTCCAAATATGCAGAAAGAATTGACTTTGCCTTTTTATACCAATGTTAGCACAGGAGTATGTAATGAAAAATCAATTATAACATAAAATCTCATAAAGGCATCAAGTGTTCTCTCATCAGATGACAGTTCAAAAACAAGTCTGACTGCACTAGACTCCAGTTATTTTTATTTCCTTTGAGTATGAACAGCTGTCAGAGGTGTGTAATAACAGTGAAGTAGGTAAGGTTTTTTATTGGTCACTGTGTGAGATATCCAGGTTAGCATTGCCAGAACCAGATGTGTCTGTGCATATGGGAGGCAGGAAGAGAGAAAAAGGAAAAGAGGTAAATATAACTTTGTGACATCTCTCCCAGTAGGCTTTCCTGACAAAAGCTTTTTATTGTATCAGCATAACTGTGACTGGTTAACAGTGAGGACAGGAAAGCCCATTATGGTTAGCCTAGTTGCTATTACACTATAAACTGAAGGGGAGTCTGGTTTTATACAGAACAATACAATGCAACTAGTAATATTGTGTATCTCTGTGTGTGTGTGTGTGTGTGTGTGTGTGGGTGTGTGTGTGTGTGTGACAGATGCGAGTTGTATATAAGTTTATCTGAATGAAAACCCAACTTTGAAGATAATGGAATGCATTCTTTTTTCATTAGTTGCACAGTGATGATTGTAATTGTGCCTATAACTGTTGAAGTAATAATGACAGCAGAAGTATCTGATATATGCATATTTTTTTTCTTCTTCTTAGTTTTTAAGGTAGTCATATGTTTTATTTTTCATGGGATCCTCACAAGAAGTCAGTATCTACCACACAATAGCCATTCAATATAAAAAACTGATAAATCCATGTACGGAGGATGGATAGAACAAGTATACAAATAACCCAATGAGACAGGCAACGTAATTGCATTTATCTTGATTTTGAGGTAAGAAAAATGAACTTAGAGCAAGATGATGATTTTATGAAGATTAATTGGCAAAGTGAGTAACAAGTCCTAAAATAATAGGTCCTCATTCCTAGAGCATATTGCGCCTGTGTTTAGATTTTCACCTGCCATTTATCACTCAGGTGCACATAATTATGAGCTTCTTGAGTTGTTTCATAATCAGTATGAAGATTGGCCTTGAGCTTGGAAGAAGACACTGTGAAAGCTAAATATTTTTTTCTCCAACTTTAGAATATTAAGAAGGGAAAAGTCAAGGCAGTATAAGAAAAACCAGCACCTTACACTCGAGAAGAGGAAGGGATGGTTAAGGGTTGCATATGGAATTTGAAGTATAGCATTATGTACATAAAAGCATAAACAAAATAAAAAGGAAAAATGCAGCATAAATATACAGAATTTGAATATCCAAAATGGGATCTTGCACCCACTTTTATGGGAAAGGAGCCAGATGGAGTTTACTGTAAAAAAATGGTTCCCATTTGCTACACATGCTTCTCCTGTGACAAAGAGAGATTTGATAATGTAGATACAGTAGGTGACTAGTAGCAGCAGCTTGTTCTCAAGGCTATTTTGGACTCAGGTGTTCTGTGCCTAGAACAACAACATTTTAATGGAGAAACCATCTTTGCACTCTTTTTTTTTTTGTTTAAGAATGATTCAGACTTATCAAAATTCCAGCCCTTTGTTTGAAGACAGTGTTACAAGTATGTCTGTTGAGGAATGAATAAAGACTCTAACGGCTTATTGACAAATGGAAGATAATGGAACTTCAGCCAAAAGCTTGAGAATCCATTGGGATTTGTGGAAACATTTTCTCCAAACATTTGGGAAAGTTCCAAACTTCCATTATTCCTCTCCTTTTAATACAACCACAGTTTTTTTTTCCTCTTAATTCTTAGCGAATATGTTATTTCTCTTTCTTTTGCCACTGAAACATTACTTTCCTCATAATTCTGTTTCCTTAACCTGTAAAATTGGATATTTTTTCTGAAACTTTAAGACTTTGTGTTTGTTAATATAGGCATGCCTGATAGTCATAATGATAGACTATATATATTTTTTTTCTTTTGCTATGCCTCTGTACTTCTGAAATTACATTTTCTATTTTTTATCAGTTACTAGGGACTAGGAGAAAATATATACATGTCTTGACATTTCTTTGACTACGCATTAGTAAATATTTCCCATTTACTGGCTTTTCTCTTAAATGCTATCTACATCTGTTCTCACACATTAATTTTTGATATAGATTTTATTTTGAAGTAATCTCTATACTCAACCAAGGGCTTGAACTCACAACCCCAAGATCAAGAGTCTCATCCTCGACTGACTGAGCCAGCCAGGCGCCCCACTTCTCATAGATTATTAAGTTTGACCCTGAGGCAAATTTGAAAATCTTGTGTGGAATTTATTGATTTACACTGTTCTTGCTCATTTTTAAGTCTGTAAACAGACCTCTGGTCTATCTGAAAAGAGAATAATGTGCTAGTGAAACACCTGTTTAATAATTGTGAAGAAGTATTCTCAGCCTGTGATACCCCAGGGGATCTCCAGTTGTTTCAATAAGCATTAGATTCTTGACATATATTTCATTAAAAGTTTTGTGTCATGGTGCACTTTTTGAAACAAAAGAAAAGTGGCAAAATCAATGAATCCTAGTGATAAGGTATTAACACAACTCAAAAAAATGTTGTGAAATACTACGTTAGCCTGCAAAATTGTACCATTTTTAGTATAGGTTTCTTCTTTTCCTTTTAAAAGCTATTCCATTCTCTTTATTTTGTGGAGAAAAATTGAAGTTGAATATGTGTATGTGTGTGTGTGTGTGTGATTGTATATATATATATATATATATATAATATATTTATATATTATTATAATCTATTTAATATATATATTAAATATATATATATATATAATCAAATGTTGGATGTGAAAAAGATATCGAAACTAAACTACTTTCAGGATTTGTTCCCATAGTCACTAGTAATATACTTTCACAAATATGCAACGATTATCCTCGAGGACATTTAATGCAGCATTGTTTATGATAGCAAATACTGGAAACAGTCTATTGATAAAAGACTGTTTAAATCAATTCTGCTACATTTGTGTAGTGAAATACAATGCAGAAGTTAGGTAAATGATTGAGATGAATTGTTTTCATTTTTGCAATAAAGTCTTATTATTTTTATGATAGAAACTAATTAAGAAGATAGAAAAAATAATAAGTAATAGAATTATAATGTTAAGAAGAGACAACAGTAGCACCTGCAGAAGCTGGACAGCTGAGTTCCTTTAGAGTGTATACATTATATCACAAAACAATTCTAGAAGATACTATTGATACTTGAAGCAAGTGAATTCAAATCAAGATGTAATATATTGAGACTCTGGATGGTTGTGAAGGACAAATAGTATGCTCACAGAAGATTTCTAAACAATTTAATATTTCTGTATCTTAATTATTACTAATTTTATTTAGAAAAAATACTTGGGGAATATTTTAAATCTAGTTATTAGAGGGTTACCATATTTTCCACAAATTGATTCACATATTCGAAAACTCTTGCTTTGAATGATGATAGGAAAATCAATAGGAAGGACTACTTACACAAAACATATATCCCCATTCAAATTTTTAACTTGCATCAGTTGGTTTTATTTCGTGAGTTTTTTATCTGCTTCTGTTTATCAAAAGACAATATTGACAGAGATGGAATGAAGTCATTTAGAATTGTAAACTTAAAATTTTATGTAATTTTAAGGTTATAGCCATTATACAGGACTAATAGTGCAGTGGACGGAACACTGTCCCTGAAAATATGTTATAAAATGAACACAAAATGAGTTAGATTAGAAGTATGCCAAGTTTCCCAGGGGACAGGAAATGGAGGCTAAGCTGTAAATAATTGTACTTCAGCTCCTTGACTGTATAAGTAAGTTTAATGGGAAAATGTCTCAATAGTGATAGATAAATTATGGTAGTGCAAACACAAGAAGTGAAAATATTGACTGCTTGCAGAGTAGTCTCAATACTGGATATATCTGTTTTTAAGCTATCAAAACTAGATGCTTTTACCTGTGATGATTCCAGAACTACTGAGCAGATTTCCTATGAGTTACCTAACTCATCTATGGTTGCCAGGGTGAGAATACTCTCTTCTGGCTAATGTGAGGTCTATTTAGCAGTTATAATGTGAATTTTAACCATGAAAAAGCCTGGACAATCTTCCCTTACAAGCACTTTGACCTCACTACAAGCCTTGCACACATATTTCTAGGAAGATCTCTTTATTTAACGTCCTTTAAAAAAATTGAAGGATTATAATTTGTAGAGAAGGTTGCTTTTGTTTTCCATAATCATGCAGCTAGGTTGCGGAATAGATGAAATTACCATGTTGGTGCCCTGCCTCCCAGGAAATGTTCTTTTTCGTACCCATTCTTCTGTCCAAAGCACACAGATTTCAGATTTTTGATAATTACAACTCATTGGTCAAAAAATAGGCAATAGTCTAAAATATTCTGCAGTTAATGGATTCTCAACAATAATCTATTTTTGATGGTTATAATGAAAGTAATTCTGCCCAAGCTTATTGCAAGATCACTATATCTGACTCATTATAATAATAAACTAGAAAGTGTTAATAATAATAAAATGAAAATATTACATTGAGAAAGCATAAAATATTACAATGGGGAAATTAAGATTTATTGAACATTTACTTTTTTAAATTCTCGGGGCATCTGGGTGACTCAGTCGGTTAAATGTCCGATTTTGGCTCAGGTCATGATCTCACAGTTTATAGGTTTGAGCCCCGCATTGGGTCTGTACTGACAGCTCAGAGCCTGGAGCCTGCTTTGGATTCTGTGTCGCCCTCTCTCTCTGCCCCTCTGCCTCTTGTGTTCTCTCTCTCTCTCTCTCTCTGTCTCAAAAATAAACATTAAATTTTTAATTAAAAAATAAATCTAGTTAACACATAGTGTAATATTTGTTTCAGGAGTAGAACTTAATTATTCATCATTTATATATAACACCTAGTGCTCATCACAAGTACCCTCCTTGATACCCATCACCCATTTAGCCCGCTCCCTGCCCACCCTTCTCTATCAACCCTTAGTTTGTTCTCTGCAGAGTCTCTTATGGTCTACTTCTCTCCCTCTCTCTCTCTCTCTCTTCCTCTCTCTCTCTTTCTCTTTTTCTTCCCTTCCTCTATGTGTTTTGTGTCTTAAATTATGGAACATTTATAATGTATCCTGACACTCTGCAATATAATTGCATACATTAATTAGTTTAATTCCTTATAATGTAATGAAGTGGATTCTATTTAATCTTCAGTTTACAGAAGAAACTAAAGCTTTAGAAAGTTTCTAGGTACTTTCCAACCAATGACAAACTACGTGCCTTCAAGAACCCTCTGCTCTATCTTCACAGCTCTAATATACAAAATTCTATAATGCAAGTCAAAAACTAAATGTCATAAGAATAGTAAAAATGCTTTTTAATAACAATTATATAACACACTAATATTTTTGTCGTTGCTCTCTTTCTTTAAAGGGGAGTGTCTATCTTGCACTTTATCTAGATCTTTAAATTTTATTATTGTGTTATAGAAAAAAAAACTAAGTATTGTTTTCCAAAAAAATATGGCAATTGACTGAAAATTATAAAGTGAATGAACGCATAGGCAGAATACAGATATACATTTAAAAAGCTAGGCTACAAAAATTCTCTTTGATCTTAACTCTAACTTATCCTTTTATCGTTATTGAAAATTTAATGTTTGGCTTGGCAAGGAACATACCTTTAGTATAATTGGAAACAGTGGAATACTGATTTGGCAAATAGTCTTCCTGCTTCAGTAATGGATGTTTTAGAATATATTGCTGTTGGAACCTATAATGTGTTCTTAAGGTTAACTTTTCAGGGGAAATGGGCTGATTTTTATTTTAGGGCACTAAAACAGTTACTTTGCATTTCATAATAAAATCTATTAAGAATTATCACTCACAAAAAGTAAAGATTGTTATTTGATTTAGTGGTGGTAACATATTTTTATGATAGGTAAAAAAAGGAACCACAAAAATAAAGAGCCACCTTAGACTTCCATTTTCTGTGTTTTCCTTATATTTTGTTACTTTAGGAACCGTCTTTTCTGCCTGATGTTATGGATCAGAGCATTCATTCATGCGTATATTCTTTAGTCCTACTGCCTTGAGACTCTGTCCTAGGAAATGGCAGCTATACCAGTGGAGCTTTTTTATATGAAGGGTGACTTTGAAATGGCATATTACCAGATGTGAAATCTTCTCTAATCATTAGACTAAAGCCCACACTCCCAGAAGTATTCATGCAGATATTTACCATGCCAACATTCCTATGACACTTTCCCATAGTTGTGATTAAAGAGCTAAAGTTGAAAGTCTTGGTTTCACCCTCAGCACACTACTGACGTTAGTCACACTCTTCCATCTGGGTCCAATTTGTTGTTCAAGATATTGGTTATTCATTCATTTTTTAAAATTTATACCTGAATTTAATTTGGAGTTTTACATTGGCAACTTATTTCTTTTTAGAGAAACACTGCTTGTAGATATTGGCCATCTCCACCTTTAATCATGAATATTACTCAAGGTCATCCCGGTCACTCACTTTCTCTGTTCCCCCAAAATACATCTTGGAAGGGATACTAAGCCCTGATAGAGTACATTTGCCTGATCCTGTTTTTTTTTGTTAGAATTAGAAGGCAACAACAGAGGTGCCTTGGTGGCTCAGTGGGTTTAGCGTCTAACACTTGATCTTGACTCAGCACTCGATCTTAGGGTTGTGAGTTCAAGCACTGCGTTGGGCTCCACCTAAACAAACAACACAAAACAAAAGAAACAAACAAAACAAAACAGAGAGAGAGAGAGAGAGAGAGAGAGAAGATTTACAAGGCAACTAAAAAAACATCGTCCAAGTCTATATCTCGCACAATGAGTATGTAAGGGAGTATGTAAACCTGAAGAACAAAATGGTACATCTTTCTGGAATTTATTTTTATTTACATCATTCAAATATTTAGGGGAAATAATGCTATCAACATTCCCACAAATTAATAAGAAATGAAATAATTTCTTCTCCTGCAGACTCTCTTGGGTTGTATCCCAGGTATTGAAGGACTTCAAATTCCCCATACTTTACTATTAGCAGCTTATCAGTCAAAAAGTTTGAGTAGCATTGGTCAAAGTGGATAGGCATTCTTATAATATTCTATGCTAATGGAGGATGAGAAATATTGTAGGATTCAAAAATAGAAATAAAATGGGCAAATTTGGTGACTTTGGAGAACCTGAGAGATCAACACCGCTTAGGAAGAAAGAATCAATATAAAATAGTTGAAATACCACAATATTTATATTCTCGATACCTCAGAAGTAAAAAAAAAATGAAGGCTCTGTATGGAATTTGATACATTAAAATGAATTCTAGAGGTGCTGACCTGCATCTGTGTCACACCTAGATTTCTTGTGCTAAAATATTATTTAATTAAGTAATTTAAAGAATAATGAAGTGATTTTTTGAAGAGGAAAGAATGGATTTGTGGAGAAATAATATTATTTTGTCCACAAATGAAGCA
This sequence comes from Paguma larvata, assembly GCA_030068075.1. NCBI lineage: Eukaryota > Metazoa > Chordata > Mammalia > Carnivora > Viverridae > Paguma > Paguma larvata. The sequence goes on from CM057832.1 coordinate 56,106,654, forward strand.
TGAATTTATTGTTTTTTTTCTGTCTGTGGTCCAGGTTCAGTGGAGTCCATCAGTCACACAACTGTGTGTTCATGTTGCCACGAGGGTTTTTCCATTCTAATCCCTCCATTTAAGGAGGTTTACACTAAAATATGGACAGCTAGTCTGCAATCTGAGCAAGCAGCTGATTTTTCTTTGCCCAGAAGAGGCACACACTTGAAGGGCAGTGTCAGGAACCATGTTAACAATGCTCAAATATTTCCTAAGCATAATCTGTTTATTAACTTATTGTAAACTTCTAAGTTCAAATCTAAGCTCTATCACTCACGCTTATCTTAAATGTACTTCTAAAACAAAACACAATAAACAAGGATTAAATAAAATATCTATCTACAAATGAGGGATGATATAAGACATAGAAGTATACAAATCCCTCTGCCATTACAAAAGACAATTTTCATGATGATATTCAATGCTCTTTATATACAGACACTATGTAAAAATGCATACATGTTTTTAGTTGACTTGAATAGCTCCTTATGTGCGGATGATGAGAACTATGTAAGAAAATGTCTTTTCATTTTTGTTTTCCCTGATAGGCTGCTCAGTTTTATATTTGGATTCAAATTGTGTAACCTACTCTATCAAGTTAGGGATATGCTGTTCTTTGTTATCTCATTTTTATGTCGTACATAGTTTGTTTGCTTCTGACTTTGGATCTTATTTTATATTGCTTTTATTGTAAATCATCTTATATCCTCTTTAAAATATATAGATTAAAATAAATCAACTTAAAATAAGATCAAGGATATAAGATGATAGAGCATTATAGTCAATCAATAAACTTTATTGATCATCTCCTATATGAAAGGCCCTGCAAACAACACGGATATCATGATGAGTGAGAAATTACCTCTGACCCTGGAGAAGTAAATCTAGTTGTGTTTAGTTGTATTTATAAAACTAAATCTGGTTTTCTATGCTAGCAGAACAAATCACCACATTCACTGGCTTAAAACAACACAGATTTATTATCTCACTGTTCTGTAGGCCAGGAGTGTGTTGGTTTGTGTAATCCCTTTCCTTTGCGTCCCATAAGCCAGAGTCAAGGCATTTGCCTGTCTGGGCTCCTATCTGGAGACTGCTGGGGAGAATCCTTTTTCAAGCTCATTCAGGTTGTTGGTAGAATGAAGTTTCTTGGGGCTTTAGGCCTGAGGTCTTTGTTTCCTGCTGGCTGTTACCCAGCAACTCTCTGGGGTTCTGACATAGCCCCCTCCTCTTTGAAACAGCAAAGGTGCATAAAACCCCTCTTATACTTCTTACCGTTTTGGGTTTTCCTGCCACTACGTCTCTTCTCCTCCAGCCAGAGAAATTTCTGTTTTGAGGGCTCATGTGACTAGATTGGGCCCAGCCAGGTAGACATAATACAGGATGATCTTCATATACTTTAATCACCTCTACAAAATTCCCTTTGCCATTTAAGTAGCATATTTACAGGATTTGGGAATTAAGGTAGGGATTTATTGAGGAGACATCCTGCCTACCATATTGTAATGAAAAAGAGTGATATAAGCAAATAAGTTCTTTAATAAAAGTATGTGAATGCAATCACACAGAAAAGAATAATTATAATTCATCAGGACAGGAGAAACTCAGAAACATATATTGAGAAAATAAAAGCAAATAATCAAAATAGATTAAAAAGGAATTCAGTTTTATCCACACACAACATTATTTATCATAATAAATGGAACGTAAAACTTCTATTACTCCTGGTAATGACACAGTATGACAAGAACATATGCCTGTTTTGCCATGAAATAAAGAGAAAGCAAGAGAAAACATCTCTTAGTCAAACTGGTGTAGCTAGGCTGTTTTTTTGGCTTCTCACAAATACTTAAGCAACTATGTCTTCTCTAGTTGATTTCTTAGTAATTTCAAGATTGATAAAGGTAGTCACATCATTTCTCAATGAATTTGGAAGTCACTTATAGCTTGGGTGAACCCAGAGCTTTTATGACTCATGAAATTTTATAGCAACAAAATTTTCTATCTCTAACTATATAAGTGAAGAGCAATTGAAATCTTCAAATATCCAGAATGGCTTGAAATCCTTTGATTTCAAGCAAAAACAGCTAACAGCATATATATAATTAAATACATGGTTATTAAGAAAATAAAAATAACCCAGAAACCCCATGCAAGGATACTTCATATACTTGTCAGTGAGGTAGTACATTCATACAAATGTCTTTTTGAAGATTTTTAACAATGTTTAAAGACTTTTAACAATATATTTGTAAAGAACTTCAATAATTAAAAGTTTTTCTCTTTTTTCAATACATTAAATAGTCATAAATTTATGAAGTAAAATTCATCTAACTCAAAATCTGTCTTTTCATTGATATTTTATTTATTCTAAATGAAGATAAATGGATGAAAAATCATTCAATAAACTCACACGGTGAAATAAAAGCTATTCTCTATTATTGCTTATTCATTTAAGATTAGTAAATACAAGTGGAATTTATTATTTATGATACACATATTAAAGAGTTGGTAGAGTACAATGAAAATAGCACTGATGTTATTATCAGAAGACAGGAATTAAAGTCCATCTCATTTCCGATATATTTTAACTGTATAATTTACCTCTGAAACAATCTGAGGCTATATCTTTATCCCTATAAAAGAGGAGATTAGATTAAACAATCTCTAAGCTCTTTTCATACTATAAATATTTATTATTTGAAAATATAGGTAACAGAATATCCAGCAAAATGTATGCATCAAATAAAACAAATTGGTATCTAAAGGCCTTTTTAAAACTTCAATTATTTCTTAGTTAAAAGTGCAAGTGTTTTCCAGAAAACAATGCTTTCAGTTTGACTTGATTTACAGTCACTTTCCAAAATTGGAAATACACCACAAAAAGTAATTGTTTTTAATGGTTTTCATACTTTAGCTTGTAACCACTCGATAATGTGACTTTTTCTCCTATCTTTCTGCTTCTTTCAAATTAGATGCTTTATCTTAATGGGATTTTTTTTTTCTTCTCGTGTTTTCAGTAGATGAACATCTCTTTGTATTTACAACCACTGAACATCATCAAATTCATTTGAGGTTTAGCCTTCCTGATATCTCCCCCTTTTTAGATAACATGGGGAAGCAGGAAAAGCAAAAACAAAAACACCCCAACCAAACAAAAACAAAAATAATTGCTTGGGAAGCATTTACCAACATTATAAAAATGAGATATGGCCAATTTACTACCAAGGCACCCAATTCCAGTAAAATGTTTCATATATTCTGTAACAATGTTGAGAAAGTTTTATAGGTTCCTGGATACTTATCATACCTGATAGTTATTACACAATATGCCATAAGTAATGAAAAAATGAGTGAGAATTCATCACTTTTAAATTGTGGGTTTATAGATCACTGAGCAACCACACAGTAAGAATGGCAGAAAAAAAAGTCACCACAATATTGATTCCATGCTATTCTTTAAAAGGTAGGATATTTTGACTAGATTAGTTCTAAGATCTATCTAACTCACCTTGGTATCTCTGAAAGAGACAGCAGCAGTCACCTGGAGATTCGTGTGGTTTCTCTCAACCAAAAGGATCTGAAACCATGTTTCAAAACACTTTGAAGTATCATAACTTACCGGCACATTTTTCTATAATATAGATATCCCTTCAGCATATGCTAACTTTGAGGAAAGGGAATTTTAAAGCTGTTCCCCACCTTATCATAGAATACCTCCTCTCAATTTAATGTGAAGCTCTGTAAATATTCAAGGAGTGTCCTCAACTTAATAATGGAGCAAATAAAAAATTAAATTTATGTAACATGATTTAGTATTTTTCAGGGTTAATTTCTTTTAGCCATTTTGTTTCTTTTTTCTTCTCTGAAGTACTTAAACTAAATCTCTTGTCAAATGCTAGATCCTTCTCCAAAATTTGATAATTGTGTGTATTTTGAAACAATTACCATTTGCAGTATTTTTGTTGTTGTTTTTGTTGTTTTTGGAATGCAGAGGACAAAAGTTCTGTGCATTAGTGTAGGGAAAATAAAACCATTGTTTACAAAATAAAGAAATACTGAATATTGCCATTTCTTTTTTCTTTTTGCTATGGTTCTTGTAGGAGATCCTCAACATTTTGTTGAGTTTTCAGGTTGTGATATTTCATTTTGATGTGGAAGCAGGAAATGCAGAATTTGAGGCCAGAGATTATCAAGCATGGAATATCATGTCTGCCACTCTCTGCATGATCTTGGCTATGCTACTTAAATTCTAACACTTATGATGGAATCAACAATACTCCTTCACAGATGTCTAGTTGATTTGGGCTGCTATAACAAAAATTACCTTAGACTAGGTGGCTTAAACAAACATTTATTTCATGTTTTGTAAGTTTATTTATTTATTTTGAAAGAGAGAGAGAGAGACAGAGAGAGCACAAGCAAATGGGAGAGGGACAGAAAGAAGACAGAATCACAAGCAGGTTCTGCACTGTCAGCACAGAGCCCAAAACAGAGCTGGAAACCAAGAACCAAACTGTAAGATCATGACCTGACCGAGTCAAGAGACGCTTAACTGAATGAGTCATCCAGGCACCCCAACAAACATTTATTTCTCATAGTTCCAGAGACTGGAAGTCTGAGAATTGGGTGCTGCATGATTGGATTCCTGATAAGGGCTGTCTTCCTGGTTTCCGCAAAGCTGCCTTCTTTCTATATCTTTACATTGGCGGGGAAAGGGATCGTCTCTTTCATATCTCTTTCTATAAGGACACTAATCTCATTCATATATATCAGCTGGGAAATCTGCCTCTGGAGTCCCCCAAGAAACTTTGTTCACACTTGGAGAGAAATCTCAGAACATGCTCATTCCTAAATAAATCAGTATTTTATTTATAAATAAATCAGTATTTATTTAGGGGTAATTAATGCAGATTCCCTGATAACAAATTGCATTTGTTTTAAAAATGGAAGGTCAGACTATTAAGTGCTGTCAATATTAGATAAACAACCCACACTTCTCTTACATTTCTCTAGCATTCCCTTCTCACTTCTATATCAAGAGTTCATTTCATATGCAAAAGTATCTGTAGAGTATTGTGTGTATGTGATTTCCTTTATTGAGACAATTTTCATATTATTACATCATGATACTAGCAAACACTAAATCCTCTTAGAGCATTGACCCTTCCTGACTTCGACCCTTATTCATTATATTTAAGCATCCATAGAATGCTATATTTTGGGTTTTTTTTACTCTAAATTTAATGCATGTCGGATATTATAAATATAACTTAAATATGTTTTAAAGTAACACATCTCCCTGTGGTCTTATTGTTTAAAACCAAGGATAAAAGGAACGCTAGAAAGCTTAGTCCGGTGTAGTTGTCAATAATATAATTTCCTATTTTCTTAATCCATTTATATATTAAATATACATTAGTGGGATATGTCATTTTTAAACATATGGATGAATGCGAAAGAAAAGAAAGTGAAAGAGACGCTTTCCAAAATTAAGCTACTCTGTGATACGACTACAGCTTTCATGTGTAGTACTGTAATCCTGAAAGCAAATGTCTGACATTCTCTTTCTTAAGTTGGAACCTGATTTATGGGCTTATGTCTGCATCAGTGCTTCCTTTAGATTGTTACAGTTTAAAAAGAGTAAACCAGTCAGCTTAAGATTGTCTTTGTTAACAGTTCTGGAAAAGTAATAACCAGCCTGTCATACAAAGAGATGAGATAGATGAGGTATGGGGAGAAGAGAAATCCTGACTTTTATTGAATTAATTAACAGTATTTTGGATGCTTTTAAGCCATGTAATTTGCTACTAGCAGCAACTAGCTCCCAGTTTTTACTGTTGTCCTCCCATACCTTTGGAGAGGCCCCTAGATTTAATCCAAAGATATCAAGTTCAACAACTTATCAAGGTCATCCTATCAGGAAAGAAGATTTTTACCAGTAGCTCTTGTTTTCAATTTTAATAAGTGACTAAGAATTAGGAAAAGTTCAAAGTGACTGGAATGCTGACATAAATTTCACTGAAATAAATGAGTATGTGAAAATTTCACTGTAATCAGCACACCCATCCTCAACACACACATACCTTGTAAGAATTCCCTCTTTATCTACATACTCATTTCCTCTGCACTTTCCTTCCCACCCATTGCATTATACTCTTCATCAAATTGGCCTTATGCATTTCTTATTTTCCTTACTTTAAGTCTCATATGTATATAAAGGGTGTCCTACACACAACAGATACTTCAAAGCACCTACTGAATGAATGTTTAGTTCCAAATGACACTGTAGAATTTCCCATTCAGCCCCACTTTTAAAATGCCCTAATTAACTTTTGTGATGAGTAAAGAACAAATGATTTCTACATTTGAAGCCATTTCCTTTTTTCAATTTTTCTAACTTTTTCCCCCTTAATTGAAGGTCAAATGTGGTATTAGGATTAAGAGATGAGGGACAATAACATTGCCAGGTTATTACTTCCACTTACTCTTCAGATTAAATGAAAAAAGTTCTTCCTGTGACTATAGATATTTGGGAGAAATCATTTATACCATCCTGAGGTTAGACAGTCTTATCAGTGTGAACAAGGTTCTTATCTGTGTTCTCACAACCTCTAGACTTCTCTGTGGTTCACGCACAGTATGTGTGTATTGTATGAAACATGTTATGAAGTAAAAAGTTGATTTATGGCTTTCTTAAAATAGAAGGGATGTCACTTAGAGCCTGTGAATAAATGCATAAATACATAAACAAATATATAAATAAGTACATCATAAAATATCTATGGATAAATAAGAAATAACTAGGTTGTTAATATCTGCCCCTAGCACCTGGGTGGCTCAGTTGGTTGAGCCGGCCGACTTCGGCTCAGGTCATGATCTCACAGTCTGTGAGTTCGAGCCCCGCATCAGGCTCTGTGCTGATGGCTCGGAACCTGGAGCCTGTCTCAGATTCTGTGTCTGCCTTTCTCTCTGCCCTTCCCCTGCTCATGCTCTGTCTCTCTGTCTCTCAAAAATAAATAAATGTTAAAAAATTAAAAAAAAAATATCTGCCCCTAACTTCATGTGAACCTACCTCGTTTCTGGGGGCTTGGGACTTTATGGCATGGACTCTGTTAAAAGAATAGTAACATTTTTAAGAGTTTGAGCAAAAACCGATTAGAACCAGGCAGCACTAAGCCAGACATGGTAATGAGTGCTCCAGAGTCAGGAGCTCTGAAAGAGATGCTTCTAGAGAAAAGGTGGAAACAAAGCAACAAACTGTTCATTGGCTGAATGAAAGCTACTTAGTCCTTTGTGATGGGTTATCCTTAGGCTTTACTTCAGTGATGTGGAGGCATTTAGAGGCTTAGATTTTGGTTTGCTTATGTAGCAACACAGCATTAAAGCCACCGTTTCTAAACACTTCCTCGATTAATTTTGCGACACTTAAACAGGTCCCATTCTGGCAACGGTGTCTTCAAATTTGAATCTAGTCTTTGATTTTCTAGAGACTACAATAAAGGGGAAAAAGATAATAAAAATGTCTATCTTGATTTATACTAAGTAAGTGAGCAATCTTTTGGTTATTCTACATCATATATTCCCACTTGGTACCTTATTAATGCCCTATTATATGGTCAATTTCTTTGAGTACAGATGAAAGCGAGTTTGGATCTTTTCTATTGCGTATTTTCTTATAACCCAGTTTTAGTATTTCTGAAATAAACTCCTCAAGGAGAAAAAAATGTTTTTAATTTCCCACTTCTAATCTGGGCTCCTGCCATGACTGTATTTTAGAAATTGTAAAGTAAATGAGGCAGTGATGAAGCTTTCATTCCAGAAATGCTTTTAAATACCAAAAGATGTCATTACTGCTGAGTTTCGTTTTCCTCCTAATTCTTTAATTAGATAGGATAAGAACCGCATCTCTTAAGCAAATTCTCCTGCTATCCTTTCCTAGCCTCCAGAAGATCTTGTATGCTTCATATTTTATTTGTAATGAACTTTTACAAATGGTAGACTTTGTTCGTTCAGCCTATCCTTGAACTAGAAGTGAGTTTTAGATTTCTGTGTTCCTAAAAATAAAGGCTGAATTGTGTCATGTCTTTATTTGGTTCAGTAAGTTAACAGATAAATTGATGTTTTAAATTCTGTAGAGAAAATACAAGGCATAATTTTGCAGCATATTTAAAAATGGGCAATTGTAGAATTGGTTTTAAAACTATTGACCCAGCAGCTAATTGAGACATAAGTACTTTTCCTTCTAAAATAGTTTTAACATGATAGTATAAATGCGTTTCATCTTCTGTAAAATGGTTACAGAAGTTTTAAGTTATTTTAAAAATCTGTTTTTAAAATGATGAAACCAAATCAACTACCATCCAACGCCCACACCCCCCCAAAAATGAGGGTGAATTTTGTGTTTATTTTTAAAATATTTTTAATATTTATTGATTTTTGAGAGAGAGAGAGAGAGAGAGAGAGAGAGAGAGAGAGAGAGAGAATACGAGTCAGGTAGATACACAGAATAGATACACAGAATCTGAAGCAGGCTCCAGGCTCTGAGCTGTCAGCGTGGAGCCCAATGTGGAGTTTGAACTTGTGAACCATGAGATCATGACCTGAACCAAAGTCAAACGCTTACCCAACTGGGTCACCCAGGCTCCCTTTAACTGTAAGTTTCTAAGTAGTTCAACAGAGGTTTATCAAATTACTTAAATGTTGTAGAATAATTCTTGAATTCTTAATTTATTTGTAATTATCTTCCAAATTTAAGACTATAGAAATACTCCAGTCATTGTTAAGTTTGTGGCTTTGTTAGTTATTTGAACTTCTTTTTTTCCCCTTAATTTTTAAAGCTTATTTATTTTGAGAGAGAGAGAGCACACTTGCGTGCATGTACACGATTGGGGCAGGGACAGAGAGCAGTGGTGACATCAATATGTGCATTTTCTATTTGTTATTTATTTCGAATATAATTTATTGTCAAACTGAATAACATACAGTATGCAAAGTGTGCTCTCGGCTTTTGGAGTAGATTCCTATGATTCGTGGCTTGCATTCAACACCTAGTATTCATCCCAACAAGTACCCTCCTCAATGCCTTTCACCCATTTTCCCTTCTCTGCGACCACCCCCTGCATCAAGTCTCAGTTCATTCTCTGTATTTGAGTCTCTTATGGGGTGTCTGGGTGGCTCACTCGGTTAAGCGCCTGACTTAGGTCATGATCTCATTGTCCATGAGTTTGAGACCCATATCCGGCTCTGTGCTGACAGCTCAGAGCCTGGAGCCTGCTTTGGATTCTGTGTCTCCTCCATTCTCTGCCCCTCCCCCTCTTACACTGGGTCTCTATCTCTCAAAAATGAATAAATATTAAAAAAATTAATAAAAAGAGACTCATGATTTGCCTCCATACCTCTCTGTTTGTAATTATTTTTTCCCCTTCCCTTCCTCCATAGTCTTCTGTTAAATTTCTCAAGATCCACATATGAGTGAAAATATATGACATCTGTCTTCCTCTGACTGACTTATTTCACTCAGCATAATACCTTCCAGTTCATCCACATTGCTGCAAATGGCATGAATTCATTCTTTCTCATTGCCAAGTAGTATTCCTTTGTGTATATAAACCACATTTTCTTTATCCATTCGTCAGTTGATGGACATTTAGGCTCTTATCTTAATTTGGCTATTGTTGTAACCACCGCTATAAACGTTGGGGTACATGTGCCACTATGAATCAGTACTCCTTTATCCTTTGGATAATTTCCTTGTAGTAGTATTGCTGAATCGTAGGATAGTTCTATTTTTAGATTTTTGAGGAAACTCCACACAATTTTCCAGAGCAGCTGCACTGGTTTCCATTCCCACTAACAGCGCAGGAGGGTTCTCGTTTCTCCACATCCTCCCCTGCATCTGTTGTTTCCTGACTTGTTAATTTTAACCACTCTGCCCCGTGTATGGGGGGTATCTCAGTGTGGTTTTGATTTGTATTTCCCTGATGATGAGTGATATTGAGCATTTTTTCATGTGACTGTTGGCCAGCTGTATGTCTTCTTTGAAAAGTGCCTATTCATGACTTCTGCCCATTTCTTCACTGGATTATTTGCTTTTTGGATGTCGAGTTTGGTAAGTTCTTTATAGATTTTGGATACTTAATCCTTTATCTGATATGTCATTTGCAAATACCTTTTCCCATTCTATCAGTTACCTTTTAGTTTTGTTGATTGTTTCCTTTGCAGTGCAGAAGCTTTTTATCTTGATGAGGTCCCAATAGTTCATTTTTGCTTTTAATTCCTTTGTCTTTGGAGATGTGTGGAGCAAGAACTTGCTGTGGCTGAGGTCAAAGAGGTTGTTGCCTGCTTTTTCCTCTAGGGTTTTAATGGTTTCCTGTCTCTCATTTAGAAAAGACCTAGACATTTAGGTCTTTCATCCACTTTGAGTTTATTTTTGTGTATGGTGTAAGAAGGTGATCTACTTTCAGTCTTCTGCATGTTGCTGTCCAGTTCTCCCACTATTTGCTAAAGAGACTGTATTTTACATTGAATACTCTTTCTTGCTTTGTCAAAGATTAGTTGGCCAAACATTTGTGGATACAATTCTGGGTTCTCTAATCTATTGCATTGGTATATGTGTCTGTTTTTGTGCCAATACCATACTGTCTTCATGATTACAGCTTTGTAGTAGAGGCTAAAGTCTGGGGTTGTGATTCCTCCTGCATTCGATTTCTTCTTCAATAGTACTTTTTCTATTTGAAGTATTTTGTGGTTCCATACAAATTTTAGGATTTGGTCTAGCTTTGAAAAGAATGCTGGTGGAATTTTGACTGGGATTGCATTGAATGTGTAGATTGCTTTGGGTAGTATTAACATTTTAACAATATTTATCCTTCCAATTCATGAACATGGAATGTTTTTCCATTTTTTTTGTGTGTCTTCTTTAATTTCCTTCATAAGTTTTCTATAGTTTTCAGCATACAGATATTTTATATCTTTGGTTAGGTTTATTCCTAAGTATTTTAGGGTTCTTAGTGCAATTTAAATGGGATCAGTTTCTCAATTTCTCTTTCTGTTGCTTCATTATTGGTGTATGCAACTGATTTCTCTACATTGATTTTGTTCCCTGAACTTTGCTAAATTTGTGTATCAGTTCTAGCGGTATTTTGGAGGAGTTTTTCTGGTTTTCCATGCAGAGTATCATGTTCTCTGCAAAAAGTGAAAGTTTGACTTCTTCTTTGCCAATTTGGAATCCCTTTATTTTATTTTTTTGTCTGGTTGCTGATGCTAGGACTTCCAACACTGTGTTAAACAACAGTGGTGAGAGTAGACATCCTTGTGTTCCTGATCTCAGGAGGAAAGTTCTCAGTTTTCTGTACTGAGGATGATATTACCTGTGGGATTTTTATATATGGCTTCAATGATGTTTATGATATTCCTTCTACCCCAAGCTTGTTGAGTTTTTATTAAGAAAGGATGCTGTATTTTGTCACATGCTTTTTCTGCACCTATTGACAGGATCATATGGTTCTTATCCTTATTTTATTAATGTGATGTATCACATTTATTTGTGAATATGGAACTAGTTCTGCAGCCCATGAATGAATACCACTTGAACAGGATGAATAATTATTTTTATATGCTGTTTAATTTGATTCGCTAGTATCTTGTTGAGAGTTTTTACATCCATATCCATCAGGTATATTGGCCTGTAATTCTCCTTTTTTGTGGAGTCTCTGTCTGCTTTGGGGATCAAGGTAATGTTGGTTTCATAGAATGAGTCCAGAAGTTTTCCTTCCATTTCTATATTTTGGAAAAGCTTGAAAGGATGGGTATTAATTCTGCTTTAAATGTCTGGTAGAATTCCCCTGGGAAGCCATCTGGTCCAGGACTCTTATTTATTGGAAGATTTTTGATAACTGATTCAATTTCTTCACTGGTTATGGGTGTGTTCAAAATTTCATTTCTTCTTGCTTGAGTTTTCGTAGTGTGTGGGTGTCTAGGGATTTGTCCATTGCTTCCAGATTGTCCAGTTTGTTGGCATATCATTTTTCACAGTATTTTCTGAATATTGCTTGGATTTCTGAGGGATTGGTTGTGATAAACCCATTTTCATTTCTTATTTTATTTTTTTGAGTCCTCTTTCTTTTCTTTTTGAGAAGTCTGGCTATGGTTTTATCATTTCGTTTAGTTTTTCAAAAAAACAGCTCTAAGTTTCATTGATCTGTTCTACTGTTTATTGTTGTTTTGTTTTGTTTTTTTTTTGTTTTGTTTTTGTTTTTATTCTATATTGTTTATTTTTGCTCTGATCTTTATTATTTCTCTTCTTCTGCTGGCCTTGGGGTTTCTTTGTTGTTCTGCTTCTAGTTCCTTTAGGTGTGCTGTTAGATTTTGCATTGGGATTTTTCCTGTTTCTTGAGATAGGCCTGGATGGCAGTGTATTTTCCTCTTAGGACTGTCTTTGCTGCATCCCTAAAGGTTTGGACTATTGTATTTTCATTTTCATTTGTTTCCATATATTTTTAAATTTCTTCTTTAGTTGCCTGGTTAACCGATTCGTTCTTTAGTAGAATGTTAGTAGAATGTTCTTTATCCTCCATGCATTCGGAGGTTTTCCAAACTTTTTCCTGTGGTTGATTTCAAGTTTCATAGCATTGTTAGCTGAAAATGGGCATAGTATTATCTCAATTTTTTTATAATTACTAAGGGGTGTTTTGTTAGCCAGTATGCGGTCTACCTTGGAGAATGTTCCGTGTGCACTTGAGAAGAATGTGTATTTTGCTGCTTTAGGATGAAAAGTTCTAAATAAATCCTTCAAGTCCATATGGTCCAGTGTATTATTCAGGACCATGGTTTCTTTATTGATTTTCTGCATAGATGACCTGTCCCTTGCTGTAAATAGAATATTAAAATCCCACTGCAGTTACCACATTATTAGCAATAAAATTGCTTATGTTTGTGATTAATTGTTTTTTTATATTTGGGTTCTACCGAATTCATTGCATAAACATTTATAGTTATTTAGCTTTTCTTGATGGAACACCTCATAGTTTTGATATGATGTCCTTCTTCACCTCTTGTTACAGTCTTTAGTTTAAAATCTAGTTTGTCTGATATAAGTATGGCTACTCCACCTTTCTTTTGACTTCTAGTAGTATATTAGATGATTCTCCATCCCCTCACTTTCAAACTGAAGGTGTCCTCAGGTCTTAAAGGGTCTCTTGTAAACAGAAAATAGATAGCTCTTGGTTTTTTTTTTTTAATTTTATAATAGTTTATTTTCAAATTGGTTTACATATAACACCCAGTGTTCATCCCAACATGTGCCCTTTTTAATGCCCATCACCCCCTCTCCCCCCTCCGTCATCCCCTTACCCTCAGTTTTTTTCTTAGTCTTTGAGAGTCTCTTATGTTTTATCTCCCTCCCTCTCTCTGTCTTTTTTTCCTTTCCTCTTGGTTTTTTATCCGTTCTGATACCCTATGTTTTTTGATTGGAACATTTAGTTCATTTAACTTCAGCATTTATGAAAGATATGGATTTATAGTCATTATGTTATCTAGGTTTCATGCTTGTAGTTATGTCTCTTGTCCTTTTTGGTCTTTGCAACATTCCACTTGTAGAGCCCCTCTTAGGACTGCTAGTAGGGCTGGTTTACTGGTGATGAATTCCTTCAGCTTTTATTTGTCTGGGAAAACATTTATCTCTCTTTCTATTCTGAATGGCGGCCTTGTTGGATAAACGATTCTTGGTTGAATATTTTTCCTATTCATTACATTGAAAATTTCCTGCCACTCCTTTCTGGCCTGCCGAGTTTTAGTAGATAGGTCTGCTACTACCCTTATGTGTCTACCCTTGTAGGTTAAGGCCAATTTGTTCCTAACTACTTTCAGAATTCTCTCTTTATCTTTGTATTTTACCAGTTTCATAATGATATATCGTGCAGAAGATCGATTCATGTTGTGTCTGAGGAGACTTCTCTGTATCACCTGGATTTCAATGTTTGTTTCCTTACCCAGATTGGGGAAATTCTAAGCTATGAATATCAAGTACACATTCCGCCCCTTACTCTCTTTCTTCTTCTTCTGGAACTCCTGTGATACGGATATTATTCCATTTCGTTGAATCACTTAGTTCTTTAATTCTCCCCTCGTGGTCCAGAAGTTTTTTTTTTTTTTTTTAACTCTCTTTTTCTCAACTTAATCTTTTCCCATAATTTTATCTTTTCATTTTAATTATTCTCCCCTCTGCCTCTTCAATCCTTGGTGTCACCACCTCTAGTTTATTTTGCACCTCCTTTACAGCATTATTTAGTTCATCATGACTATTTTTTTAGTTCCTTGATCTCTGCAGCAATAGATTCTCTTCTGTCTTCTATGTTCTGTTCAAGCCCAGTGATTAATCTTATGACTATTACTCTAAATTATTGTTCAGTTATATTGTTTATATCCATTTTGATTAATTCTTTAGATGTCATTTTTTCCTGGAATTTCTTTTGAGGAGAATTCTTTCATTTCATCATTTTGACTAGTTTTCTGTCCCTTATGTGTTCTAAAAGCTTGCTCTGTGCCCTGCACCTGTGAGCACTACTATATTAAAAGGAGTCATAACTGTACAGGGCCTGGCCCTTCAGTAGGTGTTTTTAGGAGTATGTTACTTGGTCTCTGTTTTGACTTTGGTTACTTTATCTCCCTACTCCTACCAATGTTTTGAACTCTCTACCAGGTGTGCTTTGATTTGTTCCTTGAAGTGGCCCTGGAAAGGAATACAAACAAACAAACAAACCATAAGCAAAAACCCAAAAACAAACACACAAATAGACAATGACAAAAACAAACAAACAAACAACAGAAACGCCAACAACACCAGCTACAAGTAGTGCTGACAGAAGAGGCCTTATCCCATACAAAGGTAGACATGACAGGGGCAGGGAAAAAGAAAAGAAAAGAACTTGACCAGACAGAGAAACTTAATCCAGAGAGAGAGAAAGTAAAATAAAGGAGGTATAGAACATGTATTAAAAGAATAGATTAAATATGTCTGCTTAAATAAATCAGCAACCAGAATAAATAGACTAGACTAGGGAAGAGGTAAGAAGGAAAAAAGGAAGGAAGAATATATATAAGAATTGTCTGAGAATTAAAACAGGCAATGCAACAGCACTTGTCTGGAGGAGGAGCTGTCTGGTTCCTCAGCATCAATCCTGCTACAGTAGATATGCAGTTACCAGGCATAGAGGGGCATGGTTTGGTGTAGGCGGGTCCCGCCTACACTATGGGCCTGCTGTCCATTCCCTGAAGCCCCACCTTCTTCTTGATGGAGAGAAAAATAGGGACCCCCCCCCCAGTCTCTCCTCCACAGACCAGGTGTCCCAAACCACTTTATTCATACCATACTCACTGTGCTGTGAGTATGAACAGTTTGTCCAGCTCTGCTGACTCCCATGCCTCCCTGCCACTCAGCTGGGGTTTAAACCCTAATGTCTTAAAGAATCCCTCTCCTTGCACCCCGGTTCTGTGGAAGGGCCACCCTGAGCTGCCTCCTTACATTGTGTGCCTGGTTTGTCACGGTCCACAGACTGCCACACCTCCCTAGCATTTGGCTCGAGCTTAAACCCCAGTGTCTTAAAGGCTTCCACTGTGTATGCCCTGGTTTTGGGGAAGTGCCACTCTTCGCTGCCCCATTTATTGCCTCTGGGTGGCAGGCACAGGCAGTCTTTGTCTTTTGAAAGGTTATATACCTTCTTCCCACAGCATTCCAGGGAGAAGATTGCTTTCTCCCACTGTGGACTGTGCTTCTGAACTAGTTACCAAGCTCGGGACTGGCTCCTCTCCTCCCTAGGTGTGCAAAGAGGGCAGCTGGTCCCAGTCTGGAGGAAGCTACGCAATTAGAGATTGGATCTTTCTTGTCCTGGTCTGTGGTTTTTCTCTTGTCTAGATACAGTCCTACGCTTCCCCAGCCTCTCTTTCTCTTCCCTTTGTCTCTCCGCAGAAGCGAATCCCTCCCCTCCGTTTCTCCACTGCCAGTTTTACCTCTTCCAGTTCTGAATCATGCACCTATGGCTCTCCAGGTTGTCCTGCTGGGGCCCTGGAGGCATGTCTGTCACTCTGCCACCTGGACTCTTGGAGTTCAAAGTCCTTTGGCCTCAACACTGCTGTGTTTGAGAGATGAGGGAACTTCGGATCTCCCTATTTCTCCATGTTGTATCCCCTGGGACCTGCATTTTTTAAATGGTGCTCTTGGGAGGGCATAGGTTCATCTAACCAGAAACAGCCTTTTCAGCGTGGTCTGGATGCAGAAGGAATGACATGTTAAGGGACAATTTATTTCTGCTATGATTGTATAGGTTTTATCGTGCAGAAGAACCCAACTGAGCCATTAAGTTATTTCTGAAAGTCTGTTTGGGCCCACTTATCAAGCCTTGCTATAGGACCTAGGCCTGCACCTATCTAGATTTTGGGACATTTTTATCTAAAGGTATTCCAACACCCACATGATATGTTTGTGCTAACAGAGTCCTGATCTTGTCAGTTCCTGCCTTACACCCAAAGTAGGTATTTTAAGGGCTTGAACCATATGACACATGGTGTACAATTAACAATTAATAGGCTCCTTGACTACAATAGGCTGGTGGTCTGGGTAAAACATACTTGACATAATAATATTCCCTGCTGTCTCTTGTTAATCTCTTTCCGCCACTCGTTCTCTGTAACTGGGTGGTTAAATATTGATATAGATAGTTACATATATCTCAAGTAAGAGAGTGCACACAGTATCTGTCTTTTGATGTATTTTACTTAGTATAATGCCTTCGAGATCCATCCATGTTGTTATAAGTGGTGATATTTCAATCTTGTTTATGGAAGTATTTCATATTCTTCTGGTAAAAACCCAGAAGTAGAAATAATGGATTATATGGTAGCTTTATTTTTAACTTCTTGAGAAAACTCCATACTGTTTTCCATAAGGATTGCATGAATTTATTCCTAGATATTTTAGCCTTTTTAATGCAAGTGTCAATGGAATCGCCCTCTTAATTTATCTTTCTGATACTTCATTATGTTTCTGCATCTATTGATAAGATCATGTGATTTTTATCCTTCATTTTGTTAATGTGGCGTAGCACTTTGACTGATTTGTGGAAGTCCGAACATCCTGATATCGCAGGAATAAATCCCACTTGATTATTGTTTTATCATTTTAAAGTATTGTTGAATTTGGTTTGATAACATTTTGTTGAGATTTTTCGTATCTATGTTCACCAGTGATATTGGCCTGTACTTTTCTTTCTTTCTGGCATCCTTTTTTGATTTTGGTATCAGGGTAATGCATCCTCATAAAATGATCTTGGAAGATTTTCGTCTTCTTATGATTTTTGGAAGGGTTTGAGAAGGATCGGTCTGAAATATTCTTTGAATATTTGGTAGAATTCACCGGTGAAGCCATCTGGTCCTGGACTTTTGTTTGTCAGGAGGTTTTTGATCACTGATTCAATCTTCTTACTAGTAATTAGTCTGTTCGGAATTTCTGTTTCATCAGGATTCATTCTCGGTAGGTTATATGTTTCTATGAATTGATTCATCTAGACTGTCCAATTTTATTAGTGTGTAGTTGTTGGTAGTGGTCACTTATGATCTTTTGTATTTCTGTGGTATCAGTTATAATACCTTTTTTTTTTTTTTTGATTTATTCGACTTTTTTTTTTTTGTTTCTTGAAGAGTCTGGCTAAAGGTTTGCCAATTTGCTTATCTTTTAAAAGGAACTAAGTATGTTTAAATAATAAGCATATGAGTTTATTTTTCAATTTAACAACTTTAAACAAAATTCCTTGACTCACCTGTGAAAAAAATTTCTGTGCAATTACATTGTTCTATTAGCCTTCCTCAGTCCTCTCAATATTTGATAGAGACTCTTTTGAATTATTTTTTAGTTACTTCTGCATATTTATATGACTCATTTGAACTTTGGTTTCATGTACCGTCAATGTGTGCAGCTAATGAGAACCTTTACTATATTAAATGAGAATACTGTGTTCTTATCAATATCTTAATTTCTACTTGCTACCCTGTTTCCTGAGAGATCTAACTTTACTTACATTTTCAGATTTGTTAAATGTATATTCTGTTTTTCTACCATGTTTTAGTCATTATTACTTAAAAATTTTTAATGTTTATTCATTTTTGAGACAGATAGAGTGTTAGTGGGGCAGAGAGAGGGAAACATAGAATCTGAAGCAGGCTTCAGACTCCGAGCTGTCAGCCCAAAGTCTGACAGGGGGCTCGAACTCACAAACCATTAAAATCATGAAATGAGCCAAAGTTGGCCACTTAGCAGATTGAGCCACCCAGGCACTCTGGGTCATTAGTAATTTTTATATAGATTGATCCCAACCATAAGAAGAAACATTCATAGTAGTATGATTCTGTGACTACTGTTACTTACAGTAGTGGGTAATATATAAATATCTAAACATAAATATTTCATAAATATTTCTCCATCTCCAAGCCTAAGAACCTTTTGCATTAGGGGTTTTAAAAAACGGTAGAGTCATTATTTTTGTCTCTCAGTGCTTTAATACTTGTTGAGGATTTCTTTATCATCATGTACACACACAGGTCCAAATTAAAAGACATAATTTCATGTTTATAAGATTAAGACATTTAAACATATATTACACACACACACATACTCACACACAAACGTCATGTGCTAGTATCTTTCTAAGTATATAGAAACAAATTTAATTAAAAAATTTAATCTTCTCCATAATCCTCTTAAGGCTGGTACTTATTATTTGCCTATTTTATTTATGAGAATACGATGACCAGAAAATGGTATGTAACATGTCTAGTGTTACATGGTTGATGGGTTACTAATGGCACTGGTATTCAAACCCAGAAGTCCTGTTCCAAATGTGATTTGTCAATTATCATGCAGCGTTTCTATAAAAAGAATTAAGTTTAGATTCTTATTAAGATGTTATTTATGGGTATTTCACCATAAATGATGAAATTCGACTGAGGTTATTATACTGAGCCAAACAAAATACTTTCTTATGTTAATAAAAGGGAAAGTATTTAAATGCAATCTTTTTGCAAATATTTTCTTTCTATACTTTTAATTTCTTTGTACTTTCATGTGAAAATAAGTAAATTCTTTATTGCCAAGTCTGAGTTTTGAAACACTCTATGTAGCATCATATGGAATATATAAAAACAAGTATATTTCAGAACTTAGTTATTTACATTTTAATTTGAAAGACTGTTTCAAGAGATACTTAGAGTTAATAACTGGCAAAAACCTTTACTGCAGTTATTAGCCCGATTGAAAGTAAATTCTTAGTTCCAGTAAGTAATTAAAATTAAACATTAATAGCTTTTATAAAATGTTCAAAATAACAATCGAAATTAAACATTAATGCTGTTTGGAATACTCTCCAAAATGGAACTCCTCTATAGAAAACTCAAATGTGGATTGCGATGTAGATCATGTATGAATGTGGTATGCAGAATTCTAAGGTGAACCTCAGTGTCACGTATCTTTGTGTAATCCCACCTCCTTGAGTCTAAGCTGAGTCTAAAATTGCTCCCACCCATGTAAACTGGTAAAGTGGAGACATTTTTCAGATGTAAATAAATCCCTAGTCAGTTGGCTTTAAATTAATCCAAAGGGAGATTATTATGAATGGACCTGGCTGGATCAGGTGGGATCTTCAGAAGGGGTGGGGAGATGAGAGACTGGAAGCAGCAAAAACTGGTCTTCTTTACTGTTGGGCTTGAGGAGCAAGGTTCCTTGAGGTGAACAAGTGCAAGGAAATGAATTCTGCCGAAAGCCACAAGATACTGGAAAAAAGATGCTGAGACTCAGACAAGACTCCAAATCCAGCCAACACTAGCTTACACCCTTTTGAGACCCTAAGAAAGAGAACACAACTAAGTCATACCTGTATTTCTGATCCACAGGAACTATGAGATAATAAATGGATATTGTTTTATGCTGCTATGCTTACGGTAATTTTTAATAGAGCAATAGAAAACAAATGCACTGAACTATCTCTTAGAGAAAAAAGTAGAATATTTGTCAGTAATATAGTCTTTGCTTGAATAATGTTTTGTCACATATACCAGACACACAAATATATGCATACATGCATGCAAGTCTAAGACATCTAATTCCTCAGAATTTGTGGAAAAATCCAATCTCAATCAATAATGATATATTAAAAGTTCTAATAAACATAGAATGTCAGAGATAAAGAGTGGAGAGTATGTCTACATATTTAATGCTTAAAAAATAAGAACAGCAAAAAGGGCACTTGCTGAGCATCACATAACTGCAAAGGAGGTCCTGGGGTAAGAGCCCAGTCTGTGTCCCCAGACACAGACCAGTTTCCTCCTGGTACAATTTCTTGTGGAATCTAGTCAGACTTTACAAGACCAATATAGAATGGCACATAACTCATCTTTGTTATGTGTAGAAATGGGATTGTGTAATCTTGCGATGAATAGGATTCGAAGGGTTTTACTTCACAATGTACAAAAACCTAAAGATACTAGGTCAATTGGCTGAACGTTTTTATATCATATGACAGTTCTCAATGATTAACTGTACATTTTGACACCAAACAGACAGTTTAAATCTCAGCTGTGTCAATTGAAACCTGATCTCTATCTTCAGACAAATAGATTGCAGGGCTTGAATGAGTCAGGAAGATTATACTATAGTGAAACTAATCCACAGAAGAAATGAACAGTACCAATAGACACTTGAAAAGATGCTCAGACTATCAGTTACTAAGTGCAAAAAATGATGACAAAATATTATTTTTAACTTTTATTGTTTAACAAATATTTATTGAGTGCTTATAGTATGCTAGGCACTTTGTGTCGTCTCTGAGAATAAATAGCAAAAACATAATTCTTGGCTTAATGGATTTAACATTCCAGCATCAGACATGGACATTGAACAGTAGCAGATCACACAAACAAAACTGAATCAGCAGTAAGTTCCATGGAGAAAAAGACTAGTGGGCTATGAACAGATAGCACATCTAACCTAATCTGTTTTTTATTTTATTTTTCCTGCGTAATTTGAGATAAAGTTTTACTTTTTTTTGAAATTATTTTTAAATGAAAAAAATATTGAAGCATAATTGACATATAACATATTAGTTTCAGGTGTACGACAAAAATATTTGATACTTGTATACACTACAAAATGATTACCATATTAGTATAGTTGTCATCTGGAAAAATATCAAGTTACAAATACATTTTTCTTGTGATGAGAACTATTAAGATTTATTTTCTTAATAACTTTCAAATGTGCAATACAATATTACTAACCATACTCACTGTGCTTTCCTTTACATTCCCATGATTTATTTATTTTACAACTGAAAATTTGTACCAATCTGTACTCTGTATCTCTGAGTTTTGTGTTTGTGTTTTCTGTTTCGTTTTCTAGATTCCATACATAAGTGAGATCATACAGTATTTTTCTAACATATTTCACTTAGCATAATAACTCAAGGTTTATCCATGTGTTATAAGTGGCAAGCTTTCATTTTTTATTGTCATATATATATATATATATATATATATATATATAAAATACAGATATTATATATATACACACACACTCAGCTTCGTGTTTTCATTTTATTCAGACATATACACACAAGTGGAATTGTTGGATCATATAGATCATTATTAATTTAAAAAGGAATCTCCATACTGTTTTCCATTGAACCTGCACCAATTTACATTCCCTCCAACAGTGCACAAGGGTTCCCTGTTCTTCACATCCTTGCAAATACTTCTTATTTCTTGTCTTTTTGATAACAGCCATTCTAACAAATGGTGGTTTGATATCTCATTGTTGTCTTTGATTTGCGTTGTCCAGATGATCAGTGTGATAGGTGATGTTGAGCATCTTTTTATGTGTCTGTTGTCCATCTCTATGTCTCCTTTGGAAAAATATCTTTTCAATTCTCTGCCTGTTTTTAATCAATAGTTTTTTGTTTTGTTTTGTTTTTACTATTGCATTTTATGATATTTTATGCATTTTGGATATTAATCTCTTATCATATATCAGATATATGTTTTTCAAATATTTTCCCATTCAGAAGGATGAGTTTTCATTTTGTTGATGGTTTCATTTGTTATGCAGAAGATTTTTAGTTCAATATTATCCTGCTTGTTTATTTTTTGCTTTTCTTGCCTTTGCTTTTAAAGTTAGATGTAAAAAATCATCACCGTAACTGATGTCAAGGAGTTTGCCACCTTCTTCTAAGGAGTTTTATAGTTTCAGGTTTCACATCTAGGCCTTTAGTCCATTTTGATTTTATTTTTGTGAATGGTGTAAGACAGTAGTGCAGTTTCATTCTTTTACATGTTCAGTTTTCCTAACCACATTTGTTGAACAGACTATTCTTTCCCCATTGTATATTCTTGTCTCCTTTGTCATAAAATAATTAACCATACTTTTCTGGGTTTATATCTGGGCTCTCTACTCTATTCCATTGATCTGTGTGTCTGTTTTTAATGCCAATACTGTTTTAATGGCTATAGCTTTGCAATATAGTTTGAAATCAGGGAGTGTGATGCCTCCAGCTTTGTTCTTCTTTATCTGGGTTGCCCTGGAATCTTTTGTTGTTTCAAACAATTTTTAGGATTGTTTATTGTATATCTATGAAAACTGCCATTGGAATTTTGGTAGGGATTATATAGAATATGTAGATTTATTTGGGTAGTATGTACATTTAAACAATATTAATTTTTCTAATTTGCGAGTGTGGAATATCTTTCCATTTATTTCTGTCCTCTTCAATTTATTTTTTCTTAAGTTTTTATTTTTTGATTTTTGAGATAAGGGAGGGAGGGGGAGAGAAAGAGAGAGAATCTCAAACAAGTTCTGATGACAGTGTGGAGCCCGGTGTGGTATGAACTGAAAGTCATGAGCCAAAGCCAATAGTCAGATGCTTAACCGACTGAACCACCCAGGTGCCCCTTCAGTTACTTTCTTTAATGTTATATAGCTATTGGCATATAGTTCTTTTGCTTATTTGCTTAAATTTGTTCCTAAGTATTTAATCATTTTGATGCAGTTGAGAATTTGATGGTTTTCTGTATTTTTCTTTCTGATAATTGTAAGTGGATAGGAATGGGACAAATATTTGTATTTTGATTGGGTACCCTGCAACTTCCTTGAATTCCTTTATTAGATTTAACAGTTTTATTTAGTCTGTAAGGGATTTCTATGTATGAAATTGTGTAATACATACAGAGTGACAGTTTACTTTATTATTCTCTAATTTGGATGACTTTACTTTCTTTTTTCTTGCCTAATTGCTGTGACAAGGACTTCCAGTAAAATGTTAAATAAGAATTGTAAGAGTGTGCATTTTGTTTTGTTCCTGGTCTTAGAGACGAAACTTTTCAGCTTTTACTGTTGAGTCTGATGTTAGCTGTGGGCTTGTCATATATGACCTTTATTGTGTCGAGGTATGATCTCTTTAACCCACTTTACAGAGATTTTTTTTATATAACAAATAGATGTTGCATTTTGTGAAATTAATTTTATCTGCATTAATTGAGATTATCGTATGATTTTTGTCCTTCATTTTCTTAATGTAGTGTATCACATTGAATGATTTTTACCATTCTTGTATCCCTGGAATAATCTCACTTGATCATAGTTTTAATTATTTTAATATATTATTGAATTCGGTTTGCTAATATTTGTTGAGGAGTTTGCATCTGTGTTCATCAGGAATATTGACCTCTAATTTTCGTTTCTTGTGGTGTCCTTCTCTGGTTTCATTATCAGAGAAATGCTGTTTTCATAAAGTTATTTCAAAAGAGTTACCACATCTATTTTTTGAAAGAGTTTGAAAAGGATAGACATTAAAACTTCCTTGAATGTGGGATAGATTTGTGAGTGAAGCTGTCTGGTCCTCGACTTTAGTTTGCTGGGAGATTTTTGATTACTGATTCAATCTCTTTACTAGTAATTGATCTATTCATGATTTCTGTTTTTCATGATTCAGTCTTGAAAAATTGTATGTTCCGAGGAGTTTATCTATTTTTTCTACGTTGTCTAATCTGTTGACCTGTAATTACTCATTGTAATCTCTTTTGTGTTTCTGTGGTATTGGCGGTAATGTCTCCTCTTTTAATAGTTGTTTTTGTATTGAGTCCTCTCTCTTTTCTCTTGATGAGTGTAAAAGTTTATTATTTTTTTTATCTTTTCAAAAAACAGCTTTTAGCTTTATTAATGTTTCTATTGTCTTTTTAATCTGTTTTATTTCTTTCTACTCTGATCTTTCTTATTTCCTTCCTTCAACTAATGTTGGGCTTCATTTGTTCTTACTTTTTTAGTTCCTTTTAGTGTAGGGTTAGATTGTTTATTTGAGGCTTTTCTTGCTTCTTGGGGTAGGAAAATATTACTATGAACTTCAGTCTTAGAATTGCTTTTGCTGCATCCTATAGATACTGCTATATTAGCATTTTCATTTGTCTCAAAGTATTTTTTTTATTTGTCCTTTGATTTCTTCAGCGACCCATTCAGTTCAGTAACATGTTATTTAATCTTCATACTTGTGAAATTTCCAGTGTTTTCTTGTAACTGGTTTCTAGTTTCATACGACTGTGGTCAGAAAAGACACTTGGTATTATTTCATTTTTCTTAAATTCACTGATGCTTACTTGTGTCCTAACCTATGCTCTGTCCTACAGAATATTCCATGTGTACTTGAGAGGAATGTATATTTTGCTGCTTTTGTATTGAATGTTCTGTATTTATCTGTTAAGTCACTCAGTCACTCTGGTCTTATGTATTATTTGAGGCGCATAATTCCCTTTTAAATTTCTGTCTGGTTGGTATATCCATTGACGTTAAGTGAGGTATTAAAATCTCCTATTTATTGCATTGCTATTTGTTTCTCTCTTGAGGTCTGCCGACATTTGCCTTATAAATTAAGTGCTTCTGTGTTGGGTGCATATTTACAAATGTTATACTGTTATACGCTCTTGTTGACCTGACCACTTTATCATTATGTAATGCCCTTAGTTGTCTTTTATTCAAATCTTTGTTTTGAAGTCTATTTTATCTAATCTAAATATAGCTACCACTGTTTTCTTTCGGTTTTCATTTACTTGGAACAGATTTTCTCCATTCCTTCACTTTCAGTCTATGTATTCCCTTAAAATTGAAGTGAATCTCTCATTGGCAGGAAATGGATGAGTGTTGCCTTTTTTTTTTTTTTTTAATCATTTAACCAATCTGCTTTTTGGTTGGAGAATATAGTTCATTTACATTTAAAGTACTTACTGATATATGTATACTTATTGCCGTTTTGTTAAGTGTTCTCTGGTTGTTTTGATTTTTTTTTTCTTTTCTTTTCTTTTTCTCTTGCTCTTTTCCCTTGTAGTATAATAATTTTCTTT
The DNA here is from genome assembly GCA_030068075.1 of Paguma larvata. NCBI lineage: Eukaryota > Metazoa > Chordata > Mammalia > Carnivora > Viverridae > Paguma > Paguma larvata. Next base: position 56,132,106 of record CM057832.1, read on the forward strand.
AGTGTTATGCTTAGGTTAATTTCTCATTATCTTTTGTGTATCCCAGTGTAGGTTTCTGCTTTGTGGTTACCTTGAGGCTTACGGTAGCTCTATATGTAACTACTTATTTGTAAAAACAAGTTTGAACACATTCTAAAGTCCTACATTTTTATATTTTTATTGTCACATTGTATGTCTTTTAGTTTGAGTGTCCTTTAATTAATCGTTGTAGTTACAGTTAATTTTGCTACTTTTATATTTTAATCTTCATACTAGATTTATAAGTGATGAACCCAATACCTTTATGTTATGTTTACTTTTACCAGTAAGATTTATTTTTTTCATGTTTCTTGCTATTAATCAGCACCTTCTCTTTTCAGCTTAAAGAAGTCCTGTTGGGGGCACCTCTGTAGCTCAGTAGGTTAAGCATCTGACTCTTGATTGTGGCTCAGTTTATGATTTCACGGTTCATGGGAACAAGCCCCACATTGGGCTCTTTGCTGACAGAGCCTGCTTGGGATTCTCTCCTTCCCACTCTCAGAACAAAAAATAAACTTTTTTTTTTTAAAGAAGTCTCTTTAACATTTCTTATAAAGCTAATTTAGTGGTGATGGAAACCATTAGCTTTTCTTGTCTGGAAAACTCCTTATCTCTTCTAAAATTCTCGGTGAAAACTTTGCAGGTAGAGTATTCTTGGGTAATTTTATTTTTTCTTTCAGCTCTTTCAATATATCATGTCCTTCCCTTCTGGCCTATAAATTTTTTGCTGAAAAATATACTGATAGTCGTATGCAATTGCTTTATATGTGACAAGTTGTTTTTCTCTTGCTGCTTTTAATATCCTCTCATAATCTTTTAATACTTTAATTGTAATGTATCTTGGTGTAGAATTCTTTGTGTTCATTCTATTTAGAATTCTTGGGCTTCCTGTACCTAGATGAATGTTTCCTTCCCCAAGTTAGAGAAGTTTTTAGCTATGATTTCTTTAAATAAGCTTTCTGCTTCTTTCTCTTTCTCTTCTCCTTCTGGAGACCCTATGATGCAAATTTTACTCACCTGATAATTTACCACAGATTTGGTAAGCTATCTTCATTTTTAATATATTCTTTTTTTCTTTTTGCAGTTCTACTTGATTTCTACTGACCAGTCTTCCAGGACCCTGATCCTTTCTTTTGTTTCATCCAGTCTGCTGTTGCAACTGTTTAGTGTAGTTTTCAGTTAAGTTATTATATTTTTTAGCTCTGTGACTTCTCTTTGTAACTTTTCTTACATGTTTTATCTGTTTGTTGAAGTTCTTATAGCCATAGTTTGTATAGCCATTCTTGTGTAGTCCACGTTCTTTAAACATCTTCATAATCAGCACTTTGAACCCTTTATCAGGTAAATTACCCATCCCATTTCTTTAAGTTTATTTTCCCCCTTGAGATTTTATTTTATTCTTAAATTTGTAAGATATTCATCTGTTTCTTATGTACTTGACTCTGTGATCATTTTTATGTTTTAAGCAAAACAACTACCACTCCCAATCTTAAAGAAGTGGTCTTATGTAGGAGATGAACTTTATTATTCAAGTTTGCCTTAGTTCTTTGTTTTCTCTTGAAACTTTGTGATTTTTTTAAAAAAATGTTTTTTTTTTTTTTTATTTTTGGGAAAGAGAGAGACAGAGTGCAAGAGAAGGTAGGGAAAAGAGAGAGTGGGAGACACAGAATCTGAAACAGGCTCCAGGCTCTGAGCCCTCAGCACAGAGCCTGAAATGGGGCTTGAAATCATGATCCGTGAGATCATGACCTGAGCTGAAGTCAGACACTTAACCTACAGTCACCTAGGCACCAAAACCTTTGTGATTTTTTTTAAACAGCCTGATTTATTCTTAATAGGTCCCCATTGTTGAGAGAATGTCAAGACCTCTCAGTGTTCCAAAGGAAATGATCTCTGTCACCACTTGGGTACAGGCCGATTGGAAACCAGACCCTCAGGCAGCTTTACAAATATTTGCTTATTTTTAAAGTTTGCAGATATGTGCAGTCATGTAAGACCACAATCATAATCATAGCTGCCCTTCAGATCAATAGATCTGGAAATGCCTCTTGGGTGACAGTTGCAAAAATAAGGCCTTATATTTGTATATTACTTGGAGGTACCATAGTTTTAGTAAGAGTAGGGGGGGCACAAAGATGGTGTCTCGTTGTCTACATTCCCTGAGATCACTTTTGTAGCGTTTAGAGGTATAACAAACCTGAAGCTTGCACATTAGCTTTAGTTCTAGTACAAGCAAACGGGCCTCTGACAGAAAAATGCTGGGGATGTGTTTTAGTTTGCTGTCTGTGCAATGCCCTGGAGGTGGTAGTCTGCCAAGAACCGTCTCTCTGATTGTCACAGTTCTGGGAAACCCAGGAACACAAGCTCCTCTGGCTACCATAGCCAATTAAGGAGTGTCTCCTATGTGGAATATATGTAACTGCCAGATTTAGCAAGAAGACAGTGGGAGAGCACAAACACTGCATGCCTACCACTCCTGTCAAGGTTGAGGGAAAGTGCAAAAATGATACCTACCAGCACCTCTGTCCCAGGGGAGACTCCCAACACATCCCTGCCACCTTGGAAGATGCTTTAAGGTTAGCAAATGAGTTTCCTTCTCCTTTGGTCCAGATGCTTTTCAAACTGCTGATTTTGTGTTGTGCCCTGGGATATGTGTGCAAGCCCCTTTAGGACATATCTCAGTTCCATATAGCTGTTTGGGTCTCCTGGATATAAGCTCCAGTAGTCTTCAAAAACAGGTGTTTTGGAGGTTCATCTCTTCAATGCAAGTCTTAGGGTTTGAAGTACCTGATGTCAGGTATAAACCATTTACTCTTTGGGGAGAAGCTCCTGGATTTCTTAGTTACAACGCCAGGGCTGGGGTTTGTGGCGAGACCATGTCTCAGCCCTCTCCTTCCCACCATATGTGACCCTCTTATCATCTCTTGCTAGGAAGGTGTTCAGCTAGTGTTTAGTTCTTTTTCAGAGGGAATTCTCCCATACGTAGTGGTAGATTAGGTGTGTCCATGGGAGGAGGTGAGTTCAGGATTTTTGTACTATTTTGCCCCATCCACTTCCTCCATCTAACCTCATCATAAAGAGGTCAGAAGTGGTGACGGGGTGTGTGGGTGGGTTGGAACTTTCCTGAATAAGTGACTTTTAAAGGTGAAATATAAGTTGATAGATTGTGTGTGTGTGTGTGTGTGTGTGTGTGTGTGTGTGTGTACATGTAGATGTTTTGTGATACAACAAAAAATCTTAAATTTCATGCCGTGGTTTAGATCTTCAGAAATTAGAGAAATTTCTTTAACATGAAAATCGTGCTAAAGAAGAGATATCAATGAATGAAATGAATTCAATTATGGACAAACTGAGTTTGTTGCAGGCGGATGGAAATAAGAGAATAGATTTTGGATGAGAAAATTAGATAAACGGTTTCGTGAGGCTCACCTCTAACAGAGAGTCTTTAGTTTGGGAAATGGAAGAGGATTCTTGCTGATTATGCTGTTAACTTCACTTATATCTGAATTACTTACAACTTTAAGGTGGTGGTTCACAATCCTGACTACCACTGGAATCATCATACTACTTTAAAGGATCGTTGATACTCAGGCTATATTCCACAAAGATTCTGATTTGATTTTTGGAGTCAAATTTTTTTAAAGGCACTGAACCAGGTTTTATTTATTTTTTTTTATTATAATAGTTTATTTTCAAATTGGTTTACATATAACACCCAGTGTTCATCCCAACATGTGCCCCCTCCAATGCCCATCACCCCCTCTTTCCCCTCCCTCATCTCCCTTACCCTCAGTTTTTTCTTAGTCTTTGAGAGTCTCTTATGTTTTATCTCCCTCCCTCTCTGTGTCTTTTTTTTTTCTTTCCCCTCTTCCCCTCCCCCTGGTTTTTGCTTAGTCTCACCAAGTCCACCTATTCGTGGAAACATATGGTATCTGTCTTTTTCTAACTGACTTATTTCACTTAACATAATACCCTCCAGTTCATCCATGTTGCTACACATGGCCAGATTTCATTTTTTCTCATTGCCACGTAGTAAAGAAGTTATGGTACTTATATACAATGGACTACTACGTGAACCAGGTTTTAGAACCATAGCCTCCAAACCTTTCTTAGCTAACATTAGGATAATCTATCTATGACAGAATCTTAAGCTCATTTGAATTGAGGATTTCTAACAGCACTATTTAGAATATGATAGAATAACAATAAATAAGTGCCCTTGGGAATCATCTAATTCAATCCCTACATTTTATAGATGACGCTCATCTAGAGTGGGAAAGTAGTCTTGTTTCTTTTTATTAAACCTATTTAAATCATAGTCCACATGTGAAATTTTATATTGAGTAATTAAAATTCATTCCTAAAAAATAAGTCAGTATCCACTATTAGTCAGATGTGCTAAGTCACTTAAGTTAATAACTCATCATATAACTATTATATTTCCATTTTAGAGATTATAGGATATTATTTAATTTCCATAAATTATGGGGCCAATAATAGTGGAGTCAGGATTCAAAAGCATTTTAACCAGATTGAAATCTATGATCTTTTCATTACTGCTTCATGGGCTTATTTAGTGTCTCCTCATATGCCTAACATTACCTATTAATTAAATTGCCAGGTTCTTTCGACACTTCCTAAAAAAGCTTATTTTGCATTTTTTGATTATTTTAATTTCTTAGAACCCTAATATCATTGTGATTATGTTAGCCTAAAAGACTGAAAAGACTTATGCAGAAGTGTCAAAGTTAAATAATTCTAAAATAGTTTATATTATATTAAAAATGCAATGGAATACTGATCCTTGTTCTGGAAAACTTCAGAATGTTCACTTAAATATCTTTTGAGTCATTTTTAAAATAGTTATCCTGACCTTTAGTGAGTGTTAAACAGGTTTGTTCAAAATTTAATGAGGATAAGTTTTCAGATCATAGTCATTTTAATTCAAAGTATTATGAAGGATTCAACAATTTTGGTATAAAATAGCAGAACTTGTTACATATGTATGGTCGATGACAAGCTCAGGCTAAATTTTGCACATCTACGGATTCTAAAATTGAATTTGGATTTCATCCAAATTTTTGTTTAAGTATCATAAGTAAGAGAAAATACATAGTCTAAAATGAACCATGATTTGAATATGCATTCCCTTCAGCCACTGTTCCTTTGTGAGTGGATTCTCACAAGCAACTCTAAGTATGGAATATTAGGGAAGATTTAGAAATTGTGATAAAACAGAACATGTATGCAGTGTTGGCTTCCTCTTACCTTGTTTCATCTAGTAAGTGTGTGAAATATAACAAAAAGGCTTAATTTTTAAATATCATTATTTCAAGACATAGTAAATGAATTCAACTGAAAAAAGAATATTGATATCAATATTTGCTTAGAATTAACCTAGCATCTAAACTAGCCACCGTTTCCCTCTAACATACGTATTTCAATGTCTGAGTAATTTCAACCACTATTATTCCTGACTTGTTTGAATCATTTTTAGAAGTTTTTGGCAGTTTTTTTTTAATAAATTCATATATACATACAACCCCTTCAGATTTCTTTCCCTATTAATCAGTCCTGAGTGGTGACAAGCTGAAGGGCCAGCCTAGGAAATTTGAGTATCATAATATTAAAAAAATGACAATAAAATGCTGAAAATATAATATAGGAAAATGAGTATGTAATATAAGAGAATATTTTCTCTTCAATGTGAATCCACCAGAATCCCCTGGCTTCTAACTTACTTTATTAAAAAAATCACACAGATCATTTTTACTCCCTTTAACTATAGAATATTGCTTTTGGATATATAAACATTTTAAGGAGTTTACTCTTTGCTTGGGAAAATGAGACTACCATAGATGAAGCAAAAACTATCAGATGAGTGTACTAAATTTTACGATTAGTATTTGTTTTGTTGTTGTTGTTGTTGTTGTTTTTTCGGATAATTGGTTTTCAGATATGATCCTTAAACCACCAGCATCAGTATTACCTGAGAATTTGTTAGAAATGCATTAAGACATACTAAATGAGAACTTTTTGGGGTTGGGCTAAGAAACTGGATGTCCAGGTGATTCTGAAACACACTAAAGTTTGAGAATTGTAGACCTTAACTTTTAAAGTTCCAACATTTTAATTATCCTTATCTTATTGTTATTGTTATAATTATTCTGCAATTGGTGGAGACTTGCTGTATTTATTTTAGTTTTGTTGAGATATAATTGATATATAGCACTGTATAAGTTTAAGTTGTATAGCATGATTTTATTTACATATATAATAAAATGATTATCATCTCAAATAAATACCAAAAAAGAAAAAAAATAAAGAGTCCTTCTGGGGTGCCTGGGTGGCCCAGTCATTTGAGCATCTAACTTCGGCTCAGTAATGATCACACGGTTCCTAGGTTTGAGCCCCATATCAGGCTCTGTGCTGACAGCTGAGAGCCTGAAGCCTGCTTCAGATTCTGTGTCTTACTCTCTCTCTGCGCCTTCCCTGCCCAAGCTCTGTCTCTATCTCAAAAATAAATAAACATTAAAAAAATAAAAAAAAGAGTCTTTCTTGTGATAGAACTCATAGGATTTATTCTCTTAACAACTTTGATATATGCCATACAGCAGTATTAATCATAGTCATAATGTTGTACGTTATATCCTTAGTATTTATTTATCCTATAACTGGAAATGTGTACCTTTTGTCCACTTTCTTGCAATTCCCCCTTCCCTAACTCCCTTTGGATAACTATAAATCTGATTTCTATTTGTATGAGTTTGTTTTGTTTTGTTTCTTTATATTATTTTTCCTAAGTCTCACTTATTTAATTGTCTTTGTCTTTCTCTGACTGATTTAGCTTAGCATAATGCTCTCAAGGTCCATTCATGTTGTCACATATGGCAAGATTCCTTCTTTTTATGAACAAATAACATTTCATTCTATCTATCTATCTATTTGTCATATATGTATCTATCCCACAACTTCTTTATCCATTCATTTGTTTATGACCACTAAGGTTGTTTCCATGTCTTGGCTATTTTAAATAATGTTTCTATCAACATGGAAGTACAGATGTCTCTTCAACATAGTGTTCTCATTTCCTTCAGATATATTCCCAGAAGTGGAACTGCTGGATTACATGGCAGTTACTCATTCTAACAGGCGTGAGGTGATATCTCATTGTGGTTTTGATTTGCATTTTCCTAGTGATTAGTGAATTTGAGCAGTTTTCATGTACCTGTTTTCACTGCTCTATGGTTTCAGGCATCTTCGAATATGTGTATATTTTCTCCCATTTCATCCGTTTTTATCTTCTTCACTATGTTTCTGAAAATTGGGAAATAATCCAACCTCAGATAATCAATCACTAGCAGATTTAACTAGATTCACTCTTCATTTAAAAAATCTATATAATTCTGAAAGAAAAACATACCCTGGGGAAAATTGTAAAAATAAGAAAAGAAATTCTAGGCTATCTAAGATGGACCTCCTGATTCATTTGAATCTCTCGGTTATGTCTGTTGAAATGTTCAGCATAACCAACATATACATGCCCATAAAATTTATATTAAATATAGAATGCAATTGTTATTCTCATAATATCATAAGACACTAGATCTGCGATTTAAAAAAAAATGAATATTTGGGAAAATATTGGGAAAAATATAGTCAGATATGGTCAACAGGAGGATTGTGGATAAGATGGGGTTCTAACTGGACTTCAAAACATTATAAGAATTTGTACAGGTAAGATAAGAGGCCATTTTTTGAAAAGGGCATAGAAATAAAATTATGAAAGCAGCATATCAATGTTACTCACAATTCTTGACTATGGCTTTTGGGGACTACTTATAGTTTTCCAAAACTTTAGCATAGGTTAGTATCTGTCTTCTGAGCAAATGCTTTTACCCTTAGTTTCATGCCGTATATCCACCAGCCAGTACAGTGTCTGTAACATAAATACTTTAGAATATGTAATGAAGATTAAGTAGTCACTTGGAACTAGGTTGAGTAGGACAGTGATATCCAGATCTCAGCAAAAGAGTTTAGATAATTTTCTATAGGCTTTGTCTAAATATTAAAACTTTTCTTTTAATTTATTTTTGAGACATAGAGACAGAGTGTGAGCAGGGGAAGGGCAGAGAGAGAAGGAGACACAGAATCCGAAGCAGGCTCCAGGCTCTGAGCTGTCAGCACAGAGCCCGACGCGGGGCTCGAACTCACAGACCGCGAGAGATCATGACCTGAGCCAAAGTCGGCCGCTTAACCGACTGAGCCACCCAGGTGCCCCCAGCTTTATCTAAATACTAAAGTGATATAGTCGGAGTGCAGAGATAGCAGGAAGGAAGATTAGGACAGAGAAGAGAGACAGACCAAGAAATCATGCAAAAGACTTGTAATTAATAGTTTTATGGATGAGGAAAGGTCTATGGGCAAAGATGTCATTCATTACTGTTTTATTTCTTAAATCACCAAAATATTATGTCAATTAAATTAAAAAGTACATCTGTTTTCATGAAACAGTGCCAAGTTTTACTTCAGTTTCTACGTTTAAAAAAATCACTTCAGCTTTATTACATACGGATGACCATATGCCCTTTATGTAAATCTGTTATATGCCCTTACTGCTAGCCAGAGTACTAGCCAGAGTGGGGGAACAAATCGGGGAATGGTGAGAATAATTATTGAATATCCTAGGACAAGTGAGGACTGAAGCAAAAAGTTCTAGTAAAAACTTTTTCCATACATGAATAGAAGATGCAAGTTTATATATATTTTTAAGTGTAAGGATTGGCAGAAAAAAAGATAATATCAGAATCAATAGTAATCCTTGCCATGATTTGAAGGATTATACTGTTTTTTTTTTATATCCTAAATGAGGAAAATGTAAAACCTAGATCAAAAATCTTAGCTTTTTTAAATTTTTTTTATTTTTGAGAGACATAGAGACTGAGCGTGAGCAAGGCAAGGGCAGAGAGAGAGGGAGATATTGAATCTGAAGCAAGCTCCAGGCTCTGAGCTGTCAGCACAGAGCCTGATGCAGGACTCCCAACTCACAGACCGTGAGATCATGACCTGAGCCGCTTAACCAACTGAGCCACCCAGGTGCCCCAAAAATCTTAACTTTTTTAAGCAGCTACACACACACACACACACACACACACACACACACACACACACACACAAACAATCCTTTCTTTTCTAAAATGAAATCTTAATTGGAATCTTGCTACTAAAATGTACAAATCAAATGAAATCAGAAGTTATGTGATTGAAGAGGATATGTAGTGGAGCAACCCTAAGTTTCTGACTCTGCTGACCTCTAACTGTCTCTCAAGGCACTCTGAGACACTTCATTTGTATACAGACCTCCCAGGAAGCCTATGTTTTCATATTGAGGATATGCATCAACTACTCTATCTACACTACAGTGACAAAACATAAATCTAATATAGGGGATGAAAAGGTGTTAAATTATTTTCTCCTATATGTTTTCTGGTAACTTCTGTATTTGCATGTAGGGTCTACAAGGTGATCAAAGTGCACCTTTAAAGTACCTCTTAGACACTGTACCTGAGTACTGGTTGCCTGAATCTCCCTGTGGGTTTCATTTAACTCACTTTGCTGGTGATTCCTTGAATATGGAGCGAGGATATATAGAATACAGAAATATCACCAAAGAGTATGTTTTAGTTAAATTAGGAGGATATTCTTTCTGTAGGGATGGAATCAGTAGTGTAGTGTGAGTTAGGAATTGCACCTGGAGTGATACAAGTCTCTTCTACAGCCATTTTAGCTTCATTAGAATTGAGATCCTGGGGCACCTGGGTGGCTCAGTTGGTTAAGTGGCCCACTTCGGCTCAGGTCATGATCTCGCGGTCTGTGAGTTCGAGCCCCGCGTCGGGCTCTGGTGCTGACAGCTCAGGGCCTGGAGCCTGCTTCGGATTCTGTGTCTCCCTCCTCTCTCTGCCCTTCTCCTGCTCATGCTCTGTCTCTATGTCTCAAAAATAAATAAATATTAAAAAAAAATTGAGATCCTTCCCACTCCTCACTACCATACCATAACACAGAGCTTTTGCATAGTGGAGGCACTCAATGAATGGTTTGGAGTTTAATTAATATCATGTATCATTTTCTTGTCCATTACAAATTTATAGCTCTTTTTATTCCCCATTACAATGATATGTGTAAATACACTAATACTTTTATATTTAAATTTTAATTTACAAAAAGACTTTGTGTATATAAAATTTTGCTTTACCTCTCAATTTTAAAAATGTCAGAATTTGGAAGAGTCTCTCACCTTTAATAATACATGGATCCCTAAAACTCTGGAGAATCAAAGTTTTATACATCAGATTAATTTAAAATTTTTTAACGTTTATTTATTTTTGAGAGACATAGAGACAGAGTATGAGCAGGGGAAGGGCAGAGAGAGAGGGAGACACAGAATCTGAAACAGGCTCCAGGCTCTGAGCTGTCAGCACAGAGCCCGACGCGGGGCTCAAACTCACAGACTACATCAAATTAATTTAAGTAATATCCATTTGGAAAAAAAAATTAGTAAAAATTCTTGCCTGGGTATAATTGGGTGGGAAACGTTTGGTGGGACATACATTATTCTATAAGCCATGAATACCTGTAGTTTTAGGAAGCTATTTTAAGTAATTTACCTATATATAATACCCATTCTTATATTTGGTTATGGCTGAAAGAGGAAAAAACCTTCAAATAAAGTCATTAAAATAATCTGTGTTTTTATTTGTTGTACAAATGGCCCTCTGCTGTGTGTATGTTGTGAGACTAGCTTAAATAAAAATTCTTGTCCAGGTTTGTTCTCAAAGTTTGTTTTAATGTATTATGTATAAGAAATATAGGCTTTTTGAAGCATAATTTTCTGGGGATCTCTCATATAAAATTGATCACAAAACTTTCCTAGCACAAATTACTTGAATTTCAGTCATTTCAGTAATTGACAATAACCTATCTGCAAATTGACTGAGTCTGACTTTATACTTGAATGTACTTGCTGTTGTGGACACTCATTAGATACAGGATGCCTCCCCACGACAAAATTTGGCTCAGGTGTCAGGACTGATGACACACACAACCTAGAGTGTATAAAAAGCTTTATATCCTGCGTGATGACGTTTTGGGGTAGAGCAGGGCACGTATCTGAGGTTGGTCTCAAAATGACTTGGGAGAGCAGGTAAAGGAGATGAACCTGAGTTTTCACTGTGGCTAGGGAGCAAGGATAGCATGTTACTGCACTTGTAGGCCAGGGCTTGTGTGATCAAAGGATGGGGCTTCTTGGCCTATTCTTTGCTGCTTATCAAGATTGGAGAAGAAGTGGACCAGAGAGTTGTGAGGCTGAAAGCTTCTAGCTGTAAAACATCAAAAATTGAAGTTAGAGTCTTTGTTTCACACTTTTTTGTTCCTTTTAAAAATGAAAAAAGTAGAAAATTATTTCTACTTAAGTTCTTGACATTGAAACTCTCAGAAATTGGTGATAATTCTTTATTCTGTAGAGATAAAGAAAATCTCAAAAAGTGAGTGGAGGGGCACCTGGGTGGTACAGTCTGAGCGTCTGATTTCATCAGAAATCACGATCCCAAGGTTATGGGATCCAGCCCTATATTGGAATTGGAATTCTTTCTCTCATGCTCTGCCCTTTTCCCCCACTTGCACTCATTCTCTCTCTCTCTCTCTCTCTCTCTCTCTCTGTCTGTCTGTCTGTCTCTCTCTCTTTTGAGATATTTTTTTAATACAAAAATAGTAATTGGAGATTTATGTGTAATTATATCAGAAACAAATTACCATGCAGATGACATTAAGCAAACTCAAATAGCAGTGTCTGTATAAGAGTCATGGGATTTTAAGTCTCTCTCCACTATTATTACATAAGCTAGCAGATATTAAACATTCCGTATCAGACACTCAACTAATCAGTTTATATGATTATCTCAACAACCTCATATGTTAGGTTTTATGATTATTTCCAATCTACGATTGAGGAAATTTGCACCTAGGGAAATGAAAGGATATACTTAAAGTTTTTAGCCAGTGGTATAGAGAACCCAGGCTGACCTCAGAGTAGGGCTGAAGTCATTGTCGTCTTCTGCCTTTGAAATTGTGAACTTTCTTGGAAGTTTACTTTAGAAAAATGCATAAGAGCCTGACTTATGATAAAGACACCAGACAATATGTAAACTTCTGCTATATTTTGATAAAAGTATTCATGTCAGTGATGATGGTTGTATTCAAGTTAATTTGCTATGAAGAACTATCTAGGAGAACAAACTGTGGAAAATGTATTGCTTTAAATCCCTGGGAATTAAGCTAAAATCCAATTTTGTAATAAGAGAAATATTTGTATTTTTATTGGCCAGTGTGCTTATAATTCAAGGTGTTGTTGCTTTTTAAGATTTAAATAAATTACTCCAAGAGGTCACATTTATAAAATTTGAGAGTGGCACTGTGCGAGAGGTTAAACGCTGTTTTCTTTTATAAAAGGAATAGGAACTCAGGGAAACTAAGGCCTTTGAATGGCACCAGGTTGATGGATGGCCCTTTGGTTCTTCCTTTCCATTTCTGTCCTTCTTCTGTGCCCATCTTTTGGATGCACTGTGATGAAAGAATCAAGGGCTAAATAATTTGATTATTCTTTATTCTACTATATCTCACTGGTATATTTTTACATTATATTTAGACTTTTTTAATGTTTATTTCTTTTTGAGGGAAAGATAGAGTGTGAGTGGGGGAGGGGCAGAGAGAGAGGGAGACACAGAATCTGAAGCAGAGTCTAGGCTCTGAGCTGTCAGCACAGAGCCCAATGCAGGGCTCCAACTCATGAACTGTGAGAACATGATCTGAGCCAAAATTGGACGCTTAACCAAATGAGTCTTGCAGGCACCCCTACATTTAGATTCTGATTAGACCGAACTTAGTATGACTTGTGCACTCAAAAAGAGAAAAGATATTCCTGGTGATCTGGTCAACAACTATATTTTATGTAGTTCCCATTCCTAAATTGGAAAGGATTAAGAATACTATTTAAAACTATGGGAATACTTTACTTTCTAAGCTTATGCCATATGAAATATATGTGGGTTTCAGTCAATTCAGTAGGTATATGATACACAAGTGTGAGTTTTATAGACTCAAAATCCATACCTTTATCTACTACAACATTCTGTTAGATTATAGAACTACCTAGAGGCTAATGCAATGAATGTGTCTAAAATATGTTGCTCAAATTAATTTTTACAATAATTTTAATGACTTGTCTTGATTTATCAAGATACTATGCATACTGAGATCTGATCATTTCTCAAATGACTGGAATTAGTTACAATTTTTACATACATTCTCTTTTAATGAGAAAATTAGCTACTCTTTTCTTGCCTTGTCCTTGGGGGTAAGTGGAAGAGGCATCAAAGAAAGGAAGGAAAGTGCAAGATTGTGCATTTGTGCATTTGTGTCATGTACTAGTTAATGAGCTGAACCCATGGCATTTCCCAAGGAAAATTAAATATGCAAATGAAAGCAATGGCTGAATTAAGGCCTTTCCATGTGTTTAATGTGAGATCCTCTGTAGAAATTATGTTTTTAATTACTTTTTTATAATATTTATTTTTCGCCATTTTATTCATCCAGATGTCGTTGCTGCAAATCATTATTCAGTTTTAGGCAGCCCCAGCCAGACTGTGCTAAGCATTGCTAGAGGGTCACTAATGTCCAATTGAAAAGGGCAAGATAACGAAATTTGTTAAATGTTGCTAAATGTACTTAGCTCTTTAGCCTAAGAGACCAAATGAGCCATTTGTTCAAAAGTACCCCAATTTACAGTGGCCCCAAAACCCGTGTGCCATTTTAATTTTGAGGTTCTCTTCTCTTATTATAATATCCTTTATGGATTTTCTCTACTTAGGCTATCTCAGGTATTCCTAAGTCATGTTGTACTTCTGGCTCTTCCATTTCCTAACTCCTAATTGTGTCTCTTCTATTTGCAAAAGGGATACTTTTAATGCATATTCTATACAAATCATCTCCTACAATTCTGGGACAGTCGAGCCTGACCTTGTTGCTGGCAGATTGCTGCCTCTATGTGACATTGAAGAAGAAGGTGGGGATGCTGCCCTCTTTTTGGCAGTTTGTCCCAATGAGAGAAGAGAATCTTGCCTTAATTCTCACAAAATGGTAACAAGCCTAGCACTGTTCATTTTATTTTTTAAAGATATTTTTAATGATTATTTAGTTTTGAGAGAGAGAGAGATACAGAAGTCGAGTGGGGGAGGGGTAGAGAGAGCGGGAGACACAGAATCAGATGTAGGTTCCAGAGCTGTCAGCACAGAGCCCGACGAGGGGCTTGAACTCATGAACCATGAGATCCTGACCTGGGCCAAAGTCAGATACTTAACCGACTGTGCCACCAGGCACCCCATCATAGCACTGTTTATTATCAACACCAGATTATAATACCATTTATGGAGTACGAATGTGTGCGGGCAATATGACTTAATCTTCAAATAAACCTATATGAACATTACTCTCTTTTTTAACCAAGGATAAAAATAAGTTTCAAAGAAGTTAAAAAACAGTCTATAAATTTGTGACTTGAAAATAGTAGATTTCGAATGCCCGGCCACTTGTACTCCATATGGTACCTTTGTACAAATAAAAAAAATAAAAAGCTCCCTTTTCCCTTACTCTCATCTTTCAGGAAATTACGAGAATATGAATATATATTTTAAAAGAAACACATACTTCACTGCCACCTGCAGGGAAGTTGTAATATAGTCTCTGCATCTACGATGGCTATGACATGAGTGGTATCTCCTTAGACGTGCTGTCCTTGTGAAGTCAAGAATCTGTACAAACACACCAGCCCTTAATAGGATTTGAAAACTACTGTTTGAAGTTCAGAGCTCTTCTTCCTAACTTGACATAAACTCAGAAGTATCTAAGCAAGATATAGTCACAGTATATATGTAAGTTATGTGGGTAAAACTGTTAATGCTTTCTGCTCCTACGCTGGTCACTACAGCTCCACCTGACTTCCAATCCACCGTGATTACCCCTCAGGGCATACTCCCTGAACATCCTGAGGACCAAAGGAATTTTAGAAAGAGAGATGATGAAGTAAATGAAGTTAGGGCAACATGTAAATCTGGCTCCTACGTTACTTAAGAATTAAATGAAAGACCTTTTCTTTCTTTCAAAACTAAGCATAAATGGAGAAAAGAAAAAGAAAATCAAGCTCCATTGTTTCTTAAGCTACTAGACACTCATAACTATGAAACACAGCACTTGATGACAGAAGGTTCCTGAAAAGGATGTGAATATAGTCCCGATAGTCAGCCAGTATCTGTTTTGGAATGTCTGCTTCTGCCAGAGCCATACTTGTTAACTAATTTGAGAATCAATTTAGGTCATACTAGTGCAAACCAGATTCTCTTTTTTTAATTTATTTTAATTATTTTTTTTAAATGTTTATTTTTGAGAGAGAGAGTGAGAGCGCGAGAGAGTGCTAGAGGGAGAGGAGCAGAAAGAGAGGGAGACAGAAGATCTGAAGCAAGCTCTGCACTGACAGCAGAGAGCCCAATGTGGGACTGGAACCTATGAATCCTGAGATCATGAACTGAGCTGAAGTCGGACGCTTTACCAACAGAGACACCGAGGCGCCCCAAGATTTTCTTTTATTAAATGGAAGAATGCAGGGGACCAATAGTCACAGGAAACTATTTGGAGAATATGTTTTTGACACACTATTTTCAGCAACAAATTCTGCTGCCATAGCACCATTTTTTGAACTACAACCACCAAACAATTCACTACATGTTAACTATGACTATTGTCCTCAGTGAGGATTCCTAGTATGTTAGTCCATTTTCATTTCCTTCAACTTCTTATGTAGAAGTTATTAACATACAGTCCAAAATGCAATTGTATGATTGAATCTTAATGTGACTTGCATACCATCCAGTTTTACTCCATGCTGTTCCCTGATGGGAGCATATGACAGTTGCATAGGACCTTACGGATAAACTGGTAGCCAGAGCTTTTATTTTAGAGTTGAGAGAACAGAAACTCACACATTGAATAGATTTCTCAAGGCTGAAGTTCTTTTAGGGGGACACAACTAAAATAAGAACACTTGTCTCATGACTTAAAGTATGCAGATTTTTTAATACATTGCACAATTTTTATACTGAGTCATCTAGGCAATTTAAAAAAATCAAAAAAGAAGAATGTTATATTTCTAAATAAACTGGGACAAGACCAATACTACTTTATTACTTTAATAAAATGTATATATCAATAACTAACTTAATTGTGGTTACTCTTTATAATATGCTAACTACTAGCCATTATTTATGCTTCAAAGTATTTAATTTTAAATAGATAGTTAACATATAGTGTCCTATTAATTTCAGGTATAAATACAGTGGTTCAACAATTCCATACAACACCTAGTTCTCATCATGACAAGTGTCCTCCTTAATCCCCATCACCGGTTTTACTCATGCCCCCACCCACCTCTCCTCTGGTAACCATCACTTTGTTCTCTATAATTAAGAGTCTTTTTCTTGATTTGTCTCTCTCTCTCTCTTTCTCCTTTTTTTTCTTTCATTTGTTTTGTTACTTAATTCCACATGTGAGTGAAAACATACGGTATTCTTCTTTCTTCCGACTCATTTCTTTACTTAACATTACACTCTCTGGCTCCATCCATGTAGTTGCAAATGACAAAATATTTTTATGTTTTTTATGGCTGAATAATATTCATTCATCTTCTTTATTCATTTATCTGTCAGTGGACTCTTGGGCTGCCTCCATAATTTGAGTATTGAAATAATGGTGCAAAAAGAGTGGGATGCATGAATCCCTTTGAATTAGTGTTCTTGTATTTTTTGGGTAAATGCCCAGTAGTGCCATTACTGGATCATAGAGTAGTTCTATTTTTTTTTATTATAACATTTATTTATTTATTTTTGAGAGATATAGAGACAGAGCGTGAGCAGGGGAAGGGCAGAGAGAGAGGGAGACACAGAATCTGAAGCAGGCTCCAGGCTCTGAGCCGCCAGCACAGAGCCAGATGCGGGGCTTGAACTCACAGACGGTGAGATCATGACCTGAGCCGAAGTCAGCCGCCCAACCAACTGAGCCACCCAGGCGCCCCCTATTTTTAAATTGTGAGGAACCTCCATACTGTTTTCCACAGTCACTGCGCCAGTTTGGATTCCCACCAATAATGCAAGAGGGTTCCTGTTTCTCCACATCCTTACCAATACCTAATGTTTCTTGTGCTATTGATTGTAGCCATTCTGACAGGGGTGAGGTAATATCTCAGTGTAGTTTTGATTTGTGTTTCCCTGATGTTGAGTGGCATGGAGCATCGTTTCATGTGTCTATTGGCCATCTGGACGTCTGTTTTGGAGAAATATCTGTTCATGTCTTCTGCTTATGTTTTAATTTGGTTATTTGTTTAGGGGTGTTGAGTTTCAGAAGTTCTTGGTAGTGTTTTCTATACCAATCCTTTATCAGAAATGTCATTTGCAAATATCTTCTCCTATTCAGTAGGTTGTCTTTTGGTTTTGTTGATTATTTCCTTCACTCCGCAGAAGCTTCTTATTTTGATGTGGTCTCAATAGCTTATTTTTCTTTTATTTCCTTGCCTTAGAAGACATATCTAGAAAAATGTTGCTATGGCCAATATCAGAGAGATTGCTGCCTGTGCTCTCTTTTAAGATTTCATTGGTTTCCTGTCTCATATTTAGGTCTTTAATACATTTTGAATTTGTTTTTGTGTATGGTATAAGATAGTGATTCAGAATCATCCTTTTACTTATAGTTGATAAGTTTTCCCAGTATCTTTTGTTGAAAAGCCTGTGTTTTTGCCATTGAATATTCTTTCCAGCTTTGTTGAAGATTAATTGACCATACAATTGTGGGTTTATTTCTGGGTTTCCATTTCTGTTCCATTGATCTCTGTGTTTCTATTTTGTCTATACTACATGGTTTTGATTACTATAGCTTTGTAATATCACTTGAAGTCTAGAATTGTGATACATTGTGTTTTGCTTTCTTTTTCAAAATTGCTTTGGCTATTTGGGGTCTTTTGTGTTTTCATATAAATTTTAGGATTGCTTGTTCTAGTTCTGTGAAAAATGCTATTGGTTTTTAGAGAAGGATTGTGTTAAATTTGTAGATTGCTTTTGGTAGTGTAGACTTTTTAACAATGTTTGTTCCTTCCATCTATACGCATAGAATGTCTTTCCATTTCTTTGCATCATCTTCAGTTTCTTTCATCAATATTTTGTAGTCTTCTGAGTACAGGTCTTTCCTCTCTTTGGTTAGGTTTATTTATAGGTACCTATTATTTTTGGTGTAGTTGTAAAGGGGATTGTTTTCTTAATTCCTCTTTTCTTCTTATTATTTTATAGAAACAGAACAGATTTCTGCACATTAATTTTGTATTCTACTGAATTTATTTATCTGTTCTAGTAGTTTTTTTAGTGGAGTCTTTAGGATTTTCTATATATAATATCACATCATCTGCAAATAGAGTTTTACTTCTTCCTTACCAATTTGGATGCCTTTTACTACTTTCTCTTTTCTGATCGCTGGGGCTAGGACTTCAGTATTTGTTGAATAAAAGTGGTGATAATGGACATCCATGTCTTGTTCCTTACATTTTGAAGAAAATTCTGTTTTTCCCCATTGAGTATGGTGCTAGCTGTGGGTTTTTGATATATGGCCTTTATTATGTTGAGGTATGTTCCTTCTAAATCTACTTTGTTGAGGAATTTTATCATGAATGGACATTGTACTTTGTCAAATGCTTTTTCTGCATTTCTTGAAACATTCGTATGCATTTTATTCTTTTACTTGTTGAATTGATTTATCACATCGATTTGCAAATATTAGACCCCCCCCTTGAATATCAGGAATTATTCCCGCTTGATCATAGTGAATGATTTTTTTTTATAATATTTTGTTGGATTCAGTCTGCTAATATTTTTGAAGATTTTTGCAGTTATGCTCATCAGAGATACTGGCCTGTAGTTCTCTTTTTCTGTAATGTCTTTATCTGGTTCTGGTATTAGCGTGATGTAGAACAAATTAGGGAATATTCCTTCTTTTATTTTTTTGGAGTAGTTCAAGAAGAATAGTTATTAACTCTTCCATAAATGTTTGGTAGAATTCACCTATGAATACATCTGGTCCTGAACTTCTGTTTTTTGGGTGTATTTTTTAATACCGATTCTCTCTTTTTTTTAATGTTTATTTATTTTTGAGAGAGAGAGAGAGAGAGCAGATCAGAGGAAGGGCAGAGAGACGGGAGACCTAGGATCTTACAGGAGCTCCATGCCGATAGCAACAAGCTCTGTGTGGGCCTGGAACTCATTAACCATGAGATCACAACATGAGCCAAAGTCAACACTCAACCCAATTGAGCCACCCAGATGTCCCAGTGATTCACTCTCTTGCTGGGAGTCTGTTCAAATTTTCTGTTTCTTCTTGCTTCAGTTTCTAGGTTAGGTTTCTAGGAATTTATCCATTTCTTCTAGGTTACCTAATTTTTAGGCATAGAGGTTTCCATAATATTCTTTTATAATTGTTTCTATTCCCATTGTGTTGGTTGTTATTTCTCCTTCATTTGTGATTTTGTTTGCGTCCTCTCTCTTTCTCTCTCTCTCTCTCTCTCTCTCTCTCTCTCTCTCTCATTCTCCCTTTAATGTATCTACTGGAGGTTCATCCATTTTGTTGATCATTTCAAAGAACCAGCTCCTCATTCCATTGATCTATTCCGTTGACTTTATAGTTTGTATATAATTTATTTCTGCTCTAATCATTATGATTTCCTTTTGCTGTTTTTGGATTTTGTTTGTTGTTTCTTATCTAGTTCCATTAGGTGTAAGGTTAGGTTGTTTATTTGTGTGCTACCAAGGAATTTAATTTTGATCACACAAACTCAGTTCCACACTAGGAATCAGCAGCATTTCTGTGCATCATTCGCTTCTTAATGGTTCTTTGGGTAGAGAAAACACATAGACTTTGATCAGCTCACCTAAACAACTTCACAATGGACCAGGGATTGTGGATTGCACATGGCCTTGCTAAAATTCCGATTTACACCTAGGAACCACATTGAGATATTTTTGACAAAACAAAGGCATTTCTAGTGCATCAGAACTTTTGCTTTAAACTTCAGTTAGGTTAAACATTAATTTGTTTTCATCTTCACCTTTTTCTCTTATCATTCTTATCTCTAATATGCCTCATCTAATATAGTTTGTAACTATAAAAGTCCTAATTTTTTAATATTTTTTAATGTTTATTTATTTTTGAGACAGAGAGAGACTGAGCATGAGTGGGGGGGGGGCAGAGAGAGAGGGAGACGCAGAATGTGAAGCAGGCTCCAGGCTCTGAGCTGTCAGCACAGAGCCCGACGCGGGGCTCGAACTCACAGACTGCGAGATCATGACCTGAGACGAAGTCGGACCCTCAACCGACTGAGCCACTCAGGTGCCCCTTAAAGTCCTAATTCTTAATATTGTGTTAAAATAATTTTCTTATTGGATTGTGAAAACGAAAACAAAAACACACTATTAACAGAATTCACTCAATATTTGAAATCTAATATGTACTCCATGGTGTGGCTCATGAAATCAGGGGATCTATAATCTGATAAAGCAAAAAGGGACTCTGGTTTTAGTGCTATAGTTGGTCTCTAAAGGCACTTCAGAACTCTCGTATATGTCATAATTTCTTAGTGATGAATTCCCTTGTTATATTACGGGTACATCATCTGAAAAAGGTAAGTTCTTCTCTAAATATCAGAATTGTAAATTAAAAGAAAACATCTGCACACAAATTGTGCCAATCATCAGAGCATTGCTGAGAACAGACAATTTTCCTATGGGCTTGCTCATCAAATCTTCCTGAGTATGTTTGACAGTGACATCAGGCATTTTTCATTTCTACTGAATTGAAACAGAATACTGATGGATAACATTTCAATTGCTCGTCCCACAGAAGAAAGGCATTTATTACAAGTTAAAATAGAAAGACTTGAAAGAATTTTCACATGACATGTGATACCTTCTCAGTTTCTTAGCCATATATTAAAATTTTAAATGGCAAAATTTTTCCATTTAGAGAAAAAATGTCACGTTGGATAGCAGCTTACTTAACTTACTGACTTCTTAAATAGAGTCTCAAATGAAAATAGGAGTTAAACCACTATTTATGTGAGTTCCAACATTGGTGGTATTCATAAAATGGAAAGCCAAAAGTTATCATTTGAAGTTATGTCTTACAAATATCACAAGAACAAAATACAGTGTTGTCTCAAAAAGTAGTTATTTTTTCCAGCTGTTAATAAAATAGAAATTAAATGATTAAAATAACACACAAAAACAATGTGCTTGAGAGTGCATTCTTCTGTTTTCAAAAAAATAAAATAGTTCACTTTTGGGCATGTACTCAAGAGAAATGAAAACGTATGCCTATACAAAATTTTGTTCATGGCAGAAGTATTCACAATAGTAAAAAAGTCAAAACAACTCAAATATCCATCAGAACACAAAGATAAATAATATGTGGTTATGTCCGTAAAATAGAATAATATTTGGCCATAAAACAAAATGAAGTATTCATACATGCTACAACATTGGTGAATTTTAAAAACATTATGCTAAGTGAAAGAGGTCAGTCACAAAAGTACATATATCCTGTGATTCATTTTATATGAATTGTCCAGGAAAGGCAAATAAATATAAATACAAAATAAATTAGTAGTTGCCTATAGCTCAGAAGAGTTTAGGGGGAAATTATGGGTCATGACTAAAGGTATGACCTTTCTTTTAGGGCATGAAAATATCCTAAAATTGATTGTGATGACAGTTGTATAACTGTGAACATAGCAAAACACTGAATTGTGCAATTTAAATGGGTGGATTGTATGATATATGAATTAAAATGTAATAAAAAATGCCCAGACAACAGACCGAAGGCAAAATCACACACGAAAATAAATAAATAAATAAACAAAAATACAACAAACCAAAGAAATATTCTGTAACATAAGAAACATTTGTGTTTATCAGTATTGGGTAGTATTTGCTTATGAATTATGAGACAGCACTCAGATGATAATTATGAATATTGCTTCATTGTTATTTTTGTGAAGTGCAATGTTCTTAGAAGTATTAGATTCTCAGATGTCATCAAGAGAGCCTTATGTGCTCTTTATAGTTCAGTTACTCTAAAATCAACAGTTGCTTAAATGTACCATTCATATACCTTTACTTGTGTTAAATGTTACTTGTAACCACCACAATAAACCAATGCAATCTTGAAAGACATTATTTTTTTCTAAAAACATATATATTTTTAAAAATTATATTTAAAGTGAATTAAAAATAGAAAATATTTAAAGAGTTTAAATGTAAGCATAAGAAAATATGGCTCAAAATATTGCTTCTCTTAAAACATTAGGCTCAAGAATTTGAATAGCTTTAGGAAAAATCTTTAAATTACAAATTTCAGGTAATTTCTCATAGATCATGAAATAGTCCATATTCTAGCAGTATATTTAAAAGAGGACTATATCTAAGATAGATACATTAAATATTACATTTTATGCTCAAAAATAATTCCATTTAGAATAAATTGTCATTATTGAGACTGAAATGTTTTCCAAGGGGCTGAGGATCATATCATATATCTGGTATGGAAGTCAGGTTCTTATTTTGGTTTTTGTGTGGCAGTTCTGCGTTTTACATCTTATTCAAATTAGATTTTTTCAATATCTGGCACAGCCCTCACTGACAGATAAAAATTGCTTTGTAAAATTATAGGAAACAGAAAGTATATACAACAAGGCTCATTTAGTTTGCTTTCAAACTCTTTAAAATCCAATTTGAATTTGTGTTTCCTTGACTTGAGACTCGTATCCTTAACCTGAAATCCATCGCTTTATTGCATTCTGTTTTTAAAAGTCTGATGTAACAGGAGTGTTGGATCGACATGACACATGTTATTTACAAACAAAATGTTGTAAGCATTTTTTAAAAAGCTTTTTTAAATATAATAAGCCTTATGGATAATTTGATTAAGGAAGATAAATTTAAAACATGTAAATAAATATATATTTATAAAGCTCTTCATAGGTTTATGAATATTGCTGGACACTCATCATTATTTAAAACCTATGCACATTTCCACACATAGAAATGAATATTACTCATTAGAAATATAATTTCTCCTCTCAAAACATTTATATTTAGTCTTTCACACTTTCCTAATTCTGTCCTATAGTTCTAACCCTAACCCTAACTCTAACCCTAACTGCATATTTGGATCTAGATGGCACCTTTACTGTTCACTTATATCAAATTTATCACAATATTAAAGCAGTTTTTTTATATTTTTAAGAATATAATTTTGCAGAACAAATTGAATTTAATATATTCAGAAGGTTTCTATAGAGATTGTAAGATACTTTTTTGAAACACAAAAAAATGAGATGGGTTTATTCTCAGTGAGTTAAAAAATAAACCTGTAACTTCTTTGGAAAAGTTTTAGTTAATAAGATACAATGTACTGAACTTTCAGTAAGGGAGCATTCTGGGAACTGTGGGTGGTTAAAAGACATTGGAAATATATTGCTTGCCTTTAAGCAGCTTACAGTCTTATTAAGCAGAGGGAAAAAAAAAACAAAATAAAACAATACAAAAAACAAAAACAAAATCTAAAGAACAACTGAACACCCTCTCACTTCTTATAATCAAAATATCTTCTTTCCTAAGATGGTTGATTAGTGGCAACAGCAATATTACAGGTCAGGCTGAGTAAGTGGCCTTGCCCCTGCCTCTCCAAATAGTCTAGTGCACTGACCAAAGAGTTCATTGTTAGGGCATTTAGAGATTGTATCAGATTTTTCATCAGAGTTACTATTTTGAACAATGTATTTTCCCCCTAGTATGTTTAATTTGGCAGGTTTGAAGTCTGGAGTGGACAGTGATCAGCTTGTGAAGTGACAGCCCTTTGATGGAGGAATTAATTTTGAAAATGTGATTTTAGTCTTTGGGACCAGACAGGCCTTTACATTTTCTCCAAAACCAGCAGTTCTCAGCTTGGTAATATTGCCCCCAAGAGGATATTTGGCAGTGTCTGGACACATTGTTGTTTGTGCCACTAGGAGTGCTACTGGTATTCAATGTGCAGAACTCAGGGATGCTGCTAATAGTCCTGCAACCCACAAGACACACTATTGCCCACAACAAAGACTGTCAATAATACTTATGTTGAAAAACCCCGCCTAAAAGGAGGTTAACATGTTAACCTCTCCCACTTTTTCCATGCCCCTCCCCTTTGGTAAAAGCTGATTTAAGTTGGATTTCTATCCATGACAGTTGAGCAGGTGACATTTCACTATCAATAGAACTTAAGAGAATTGTTCAGCACAGTGGTTATCTAGGTTTCTGGAATGTGAGGGTACAGATGGCCTCTGACTTAGTTCGGTTCGAGGCACAATTTTTTGACTTATGTTGATTTGAGAGTGATATACATTCAGTAGAAACTGTTCTTCAAGGTTTGAACTTTGATCATTTCCCAGGCTAGCAATATGTGGTGTGATGCTTTCTTGTGATGCTGGGTAGCGGCAGTGAGCCCCAGCTGCCAGTTGGCCATGTCAGGGCAAACAACCAATATGCTTAGAGCCATTCTGTACCCATACAATCATTCTGTTTTTCACTTTCTGTGCAGTATTCAGTAAGTTACATGAGATATTCAACGTTGTAGTATAAATTCAGCATTGTATTATAAAATAGGGTTTGTGTTAAATGGTCTTGCACACTGTAGGCTAAGGTAAGTATTCTGAATACATTTAAGATAGGCTAGGCCAAGCATTTTGACTTAGGATATTTTCAGCTTCTGATGGGTTTTTTTTGGGACGTAACCCCACTGTAGTCAAGGAACATCTGCACTAGGAAGAGGATTTCAAGATAGGAGGGTGACACATTGAGAGAAACAGGTGAAGTGTTCTAGGTAAACAGAACTAAGGCGCTGGACTGTCGAATAAAAATAAGAAAGTGTAGTCTATTTGCAACAAGTGGTAAGAAAGAGTAGAGTTGGATAAAAAAGACACTTGATAATAGATTTTGAACAGCCTAGAACATCAACTTAAGAAACATTTAAGAGGTTTTGAACTAGAAGGGATAGTATTTCCTGACACCGTATTTTTAAATCCCCATAAAAACATTATTGGTTCATATTTGCAAATTTTAGAAACTTTTAAAAGTGTAAAGGAGTAAATGCTGTCACTTCGAGAATAATCACTATTATTAATTATTATTATCATATTTTCTGACAGATTTTTTCTACAAATAAGTATTCATACATACATAAATAAGATCATTATGTATACACAATTTTTATATCGCTTTTGTATTATTCAACTAATATAATGAGGTTCTCAGATTAGAACTTTTTATGGTCATATAAAATGTATTATTTTTATTTGCCATATTTTATTTAACCATTTCTTTATTGTTGGCCTTCCTGTTGTCAGGTTAGAAAAAGAAATAAATGACTGTAATGAATATATTTGTGCATAAAATTTTATAATAGTTACTATTATAATTACCTGAAATATATAAACAATTAAGAATCTTGATTTTTTAAAAATTTTTAATGTTTATTTATTTTTGAGACAGAGAGAGACAGAGCACGAGTGGGAGAGGGGCAGAGAGAGAGGGAGACACAGAATGTGAAGCAGGCTCCAGGCTCTGAGCTGTCAGCACAGAGCCCAACGCGGGGCTTGAACTCACAGACCATGAGATCATGACCTGAGCCAAAGTCGGTCGCTCAACCGACTGAGCCACCCAGGCGCCCCTTAAGAAACAATATACCAAATTATCTTCCTTTCAGCAATCCACAGATATTACTCCTAGTTATTCTTAGGATTTAAGAGAATAATTTTTTTAAAAAAGTTTATTTTTGAGAGCGAGGAGAGAGAGAGACTGGGGAAGGAGCACAGAGTGAGAGAGAGAATCCCAAGCAGGCTCCACACTGTCATCACAGAGTTCAGTGTGGGCCTTGGTCAAACAAACTGTGAGATCATGACCTGAGGCCAAAACTAAGAGTCAGACATTCAGGTGCCCCCAAATTTAAGATAATTCTTAACTAAGGAATGCCCTGTCAAGAATTTTATTATTCTGATATTTTGCTAATAGGTTAGGTTCCAATCATTTGCTATTTGTGTCTGAAAAATTTAACCATTAAGAAAATTACTTGTGAATCAATGCATTTAATCATAAACCACAATTCTAGTAAGATATTAATCTATAAAAGTTTTCATTGCTTAAATTATAGTTGCTTCTTATATAATTTTGATCTTAATACCTACTGTTAATATATCAGTGTTTTTGATATGCTTTGGGCCTATTATTTGTACATGTATTTTTATTTATATTCCACCTACTACCAAAAATGTTGGCCTGAGTCTATCTGCCTGATATCTGACTACTTATAAAGACAGAAATTATTCCTTAGTTTCATCATAAATTCTCATGATAGTATTTTGACAGCTTCTAGAATGTTCTTGATGGTCCTCATATGCTGAATTTTTAACCCACATAAGTTATAGCAGTAACTTATTTAGGTTAGATTTGTTTTCTTTCTAAAATTAACCTTCAGCACAGAATTGTTCTCACTCTGCTTTAAATTGAAGTCTCCTCTGAAGTTCAATTCAAACTTTGCTAAGTGTTCTCTCCTTCTGTATTTCTACTCTCCTGTCTTTCTGCTTTTCTGCTTTCACCTTCTGCCCCTCTCTTCATTCTATACATACATACACACTCTTGATGTTATCGGTTTTCTTTTACACTAAAATTCTACTATCAGCTAATAACCTTAATGGAACTTCTTCTAAGATATACTCTGCATAAATTAAAAGTGACAGATTTGGGTCAAGATTATCCTCATTCAGCATTCAAGGACACATAGATCGTTTAAAACTGCCGTGTTTCTCAGCACCATCTATTCTCTTCACTCTCATATTTTAGGGATGGCCTTTACAACTGGCACATCACATGAAGGATCACATTTAACATTTCACATTAAATAATACACATAATATGCATGCTAAGATATTTGCAAATTTTTGGTTTCCTTTTTTTAATTCTCCTTAACTGTCCTTAGATCAGTGGGCTTATAAGCTTGCTTAACAACTGTGCTTTTTAAAGCACATATAACTAATGATTTTTAAACTTTAACTGTGTGTGTAGATGCATGCAGGAGAATGTTGATCTCATAGGGCCAAGGAAGAGGTATTGTGTGAAATTCAGTTATATTTTTATTATTTTAGTTAATATAATTTTAGTATTGTATCCCATGTTTTAAGCAATAATTTCCATCAAAAGTAAGTTTGAATTAGAGGAAAAATATTTTCTATTCCTATTCAATGATGAATACTTGGTACTTAGGGAACAGATTTAATTGGAATAATGTAATTGTGATTTCACTTGTAATTCAAATTCTATTTACAGAATTGATTTTCTCAATGTTAATGAGCTCATCTTGAGAAAGCTATCAACTTCTCTCTATAACATATCACCTTAAAGTTTTTTGGCTTAAAACAAGGGTCAGCAAACCACTTCCTGAAATATATCCAAGTATTGCTTGTGTTTTTTTTTTTTGTTGTTGTTGTTAGTTTTGTTTTTGATGCTCGTTTTGGCAAATAAAGTTTTATTGACACACAGTCATGCCATTTATGTACTTATTAGCTATGACTGCTTTTGTGCTACAACAACAGGGTTGAGTAATTGTGATATAGACTGTATGGCCCACACAGCCTAAAACATTTACTATCTGGCCCCATACTGAGAAAAATATTTGCTTACCCATGGCTGAAAACAACAGTCACTCGTTAGCTTACAGTTGTATCTGTCACCAATTTGGGCTGAGCTCAGCTGAGCAGTTCTTTTGATGGCTTTTTCTGGACTCTTTGATGCGAGTCCAGTCTGCTGACCTCATTTACATGTCTGATGGTTGGTGCTGGCTGTCATATGAAGTGGCAAGGATGACTAAGTCACAGGCTTGCCTCGCCTGAGATGATTCATATTGCTGTTCTTGCAGGAATCACAGAAGCAACAAGAGAGTAAACCCCACTGAGTTTGAAGGAGTTTTCAAGCCAGGGCTTGATCACATTTTCTATTCTCTCACCTACCAAGGCAAGTCACAGTGGCAGGCCCAGCATCAGTGTGCAAAGGGTGTGTATAAATATGTGGATAGAGGAAGGCATGAACAAACTGGGGACTGTCACTGCAAAAATCTACCACAGTTCATTTCCTAATTTACAGATGAGGAAAATGAGTCCCAGAGAATTAAAATGACTTCCCTATGTTCATATAGCTAGTCAGTGTCTAAGCTTGTAGTAGACACAGAATCTTTTGATTTCTGATAGCAGTACATCTATTTCTATTATTCTTAAAATGCCCTTCAGCTCATTGTGAGTAAACAGTTATGTAACACGAAAGGATAGTATAGTGCAACAGCTAACAGCATTATCTTGTATTTTAGGCCTCAGTTTTAATCTGGGCTTCACTACTCTGTAGGCGAGTTTGAACAAGTGACTCAAGTCTTATGAATATATTCTCCTATGCATGTAAAGATGACAGAGCTTACATTGTAAGCATGTTGGATAAGCATAAAAGATGAACTCTGTAAGGTATTACCAAAGAACCGAATCAGTGCTCAAAAACTGCTAGCTTCTTTAGTATTACTATTTCATTTCATATTTCATTGTGCCATTTTTTTTGTATCAAATATATTGTTTGCTCTTTAAATTTTATCATAATTTCTTTCAAACAACAAATTGGTTTCTCTTGCATTTCACCTTTCTGGACACTGATTTTCAAGTAGCCTACATTTTCATGTTTAGAGCCTAGTTTGTCAATTAAATGCTTTCATATGTAGATAGATAATAGATAGCCTTGTCATATGAAGTAAGATTTTTGGCCTTTTAACACTTCTATTTGGTCATGACATATTTTTTGCAGGGGAGACATTATTTGTTGAAATAACGTCAAGTTTTGCATGAGCACCTTACAAAGCAGCTATTGAGTTACTAGGTTCTAGGAGTACATCTTATTTCTTTATGCCCAGCAGACCAGAATACCTCAAGATTCCACATCTGCTTTGATATCTAGTGTAGAAACAGATCTGTTTTGTTACTTCTATACATTTATGATTGTTTTATTGTCATTATCACTTTTTATAAAGGAGACTTGAGTTCGAGGAGTGAATTTCATTTCTTTTTTTAGAATGTTAAACTATATCATTGGCATAATCATTTAGATACTCTGATTTGATTTTTTAAACTCATAAATCACTATTTCCATTGGATAATAAATAAATATAAATATAATACCTTTATCATAGCTTAGATTGGATCAACATAAATGACAACTGTCAAAACATTTTAAATTTGTTCCCAGTTATTTTACTAAGCATTGACATTATTTTATTTTTTCAACATTATTTTGTAATGTTCTTTCCCTACCTTTGAGTATGTATCTGATTCTAGGGCTGTCGATTGAATGCTCTACCAAGGAAACTCAGTTTCTAGTGTTTATGAACTTGGCAATACTTGTCATTGTGATAATTGACATATATTTTTTCAAATGACATTATGCTTTTTTCTTTGTTGAAAAAGCATGTGTCACATTGGGTCATGTGAGCTAGAAGATTAATTGTAAGCATGTCTCTTGCTTCTAACGTCCTCTAGTTTGTTTGTTTTTTTTTGTTTGTTTGTTTGTTTTTTATTTTTTGTTTTTCCCCTACAATTGTTTCAATCTATTTGAACTGGTCTTTAAAGTTAGATTCACTTTAATAACAGAGACTGTGGGTTATTTAGAAAAATAACCACATGTATGCCCTAAGTAAAACAACTCCCTTGAATATGTAAGAATTAAAAAGAGCAGCAAGGAAATCACACTTAAAATTTTAGCTTCTTTCTTAAACTGCTGGCAAGGGACAAACAAAGCTATTACTATAGACTTATAATCATGTGCAACATAATGCTGCTCTTGAAGGAAATTTCCAACTGCAAGTACAACTTCCATTTTGTTAATTATCTAAATAGAAGCTTGGATGCTTTTCTTTCGTTATGAAAATTGGGAGGAGATAGAATATTATTGTATTCTACAGGGCAAGTGTAGAGTGTCACCTTATGGTGACATTTGCAGACACACTAATGCAAGATGCCAGTCTTAGGCATTCTTCAAGAGCTCACTCTGGATAACACAGGAGTAAGGAATCCAAAGATTTAGGCTTGCATGATAAAACCTGTGTTTCTATTTAGAAATGCTAGTAGTTGAGGCAGGATTTAGACTTGGAAGGGACCTTTGCAATTACCTTGTTGAAAGTCTATGTCTGTTGAAAAAATGATATCTTGAGGTAGAGAACATTATATAAAACATCAGAAAGTAGCTACTATTGAAAGAGGCGCTCAATTAGGATAGAAATGTGAGATCTGACATTATAACAAAATGCTTTCTTGGGCTGGATAAGGTTTCAATACAACTCAAGGGATAATGTTTATTTGGTACTGATTCATAGTCTGGACCCAACTACCCACTGCCTGATATAACAAATAAAAATGTAAGGAACCTAGTTAAAGTCGAATTTCAGATAAATGGATCTTTTAGTAAAAATAGGTTTCCATATTTCTCATTTTACAAAAGCTAGCCTTGAGATATATTAGAGCTGAGTATCTGGTAAAGGGTACTGCTAGGAACCAAGCAGAAGTTTGGGGGTGCCTGGGTGGCTCAGTCAGTTAAGTGTCCAACTTCAGACTTCAACTCAGATCATGATCTCATGGTTTGTGAATACCAGCCCTGCATTGGACTCTCTGCTGTCAGCACAGAACCTGCTTTGGATCCTCTGTCTCCCTCTCTCTCTGCCCCTCCTCTGCTCATGCTCTCCTTCTCTCTCAAAAATAAATAAACATTAAAAGGAGAAGAAGGAGGAGGAGGAGGAGGAGGAGGAGGAGGAGGAGGAGGAGGATCACGACCCAGAATGTAAAGCTGAGTTTCTGGGTGGTTTTATAATTGACAGAACAGGAGTATTTTGGTGGGGGAAATTAAGATAGATACCCATCTTTTTTATTTATTAGTCAACTAAATTTTGACTATTTAAAGGCAAGTTATTATAGAAAACAGCTGTGAATTAATTAAATAAAATAAAAATGATCACCAGACGGTAATGTGAACTTCTGCCACAGTTTCCAATCAGATTGGCTCAAGAACTGATTGGGGCCCATCCAAAACGGGGAAAACAGCAGAACTTCCCACTTGGAGGGTTTGCTAAGTCTAGAGGGTCAGGAGTGAAATGGATGACTTTGAGGCTTTGTATAAACAAGGCGTTATCCCTGGATTCCAGGGTATTTTCAGTAAGCAATCAACTGATTACCAGTGAGGAGGACCAAGCGTATCAGCCCCACTCTGTATCCCTATCCATACTAAAGAGATACTTTCAACAATCTCAAAGAATAAGTTGGACAATACTGTTTTAAAGTTGTTTATATTTTTTTCTATTTGTAAGAATCCATTCTTCATCATACAGTAAATGATTTTAATGAATTATAAATTAAGCATAAAGCAAGCTGTGAAAGCTGTGGCATATCCAAGTGTTTTCCCTACTTTTTGAAATTTTAACCACAAATTGTTATTTCTGAGTGTATGTGTGTGTGCATGCGTGTGAAAGAGGGAGAGAGAGAGAGAAAAGACAGAGGAAAGTCAACATCTTACAAAACTGAAATCACACTCAATTGCCTATTTATATACTTTATACAAATTTGGTATAAAAAAGATTTAGGGGCAGGTAAATATTTTGAAGTAAGTATCCAGATGATTGTTGGCTTGCCAATATCATGCATAAAAAATATTGCTTACTTTATTGCTGATTTTATAAGCATTGCTAAGTGAAAATGTGTACATAAAATACCTAGATTGCTCACATAAATTGCATCATTTCATGATGATCTAGACGTATTAATGGTGGTCAGTGCTGTTTGAGGTATTTATAGCAAGGTAATTTATGTTCATCTGCTCTTTTGTATTTTGCTATCCTACCTTCATACTTTCTTGTGATTCAGCCTGGTAAAACCACATTAATACCACATTTCTTGCACTCTAGGACCCCTCAGCCACCGTGACCATGCATAAGGAACTAAGTACGAGGGTCATCTAAGCAGAAATTCATCAAAACTTGAGTTCCAGATCATGATCCTCAATTAATATGTGTATCCCGCTTGGTCCTTCTGTTTGATGTCGACCCAACTGCAGCTAGTTGAAGCAAGAAGAGAGATATATTAGATTTACCTTTTCAATCTCTGTAAAGGGCTAGAGCAAAACTGGCTGAAGTGTGGCTGGTATTAAGGGGAATTGAAATCTGTGTTCTCTCTTTTCTGTCTCCCCTCTCTCTCTCTCTCTCTTTCCCATTCTCTTCCTCTCTCTCTCCTCCATCTTCCTTTCCTCCTCCTTTCCTTCTTCTTTCCTTCCCTCTATTCCTTCACTTTCTAACACACACACCCAACCCCACTACATGCACACTTTTTTCTCTCCACACATGCTCCTTTTTTTTTAATACTGTGGGTGCATATGACTGTTAACATCCTAACATTTTAATTGATCTTTTTTTAAAATCTTTTTAATGTTTATTTATGTTTGAGACAGAGAGAGACAGAGCATGAGTGAGGGAGGAGCAGAGAGAGAGGGAGACACAGAATCAGAAGCAGGCTCCAGGTTCTGAGCCATCAGCACAGAGCCCGACGCGGGGCTCGAACTCACAGACCTCGAGATCATGACCTGAGCCGAAGTCGGCGCTCAACCGACTGAGCCACCCAGGCACCCCTTAATTGATCTTTAATCAGCTATCCAGTTACTCTTATCCTAAGTTTTTAAATTGGCAGGAGAAAATTCAGGTTGGCCTGGCTTGAGTCACATGTTTATCTATTGACCACTCAAGGTATTTAGGAACTTGAGTACCAATGCATGGTCCAGGTGAGGTCTCCTCCTGGAACTTTCAATGATTCTAGCAGAGAGGAGCATGGGAAGGAGGAAATATATTATGGCACCATGGGCATCCTTTTGAAGTAGGCAGTCTGCCCAAATTGTACCCCTGCAGTTGTCTGGGATATTGCTGTCTTTGTTCTTTCTCACACTTCTGCACTTGCCTAACTAATTAGATGTAATGCATATTCTTTTCTTCCTGGCTATGAATTCATTACTCAGATGGTGATCCTGACTCTTTGCTTTAGCAATTTTGCCCTGAAGGGTGCTCCTGGTTTGCTGTAGCTCCCTGGGAGTCCTTCTCCACCAGTACCTCCCTCCCAGTTGGAGGCTTAACACTTAATTACATAAAGATTTGGCTTAACCAGCAAAGTAACATTGTACCTTGAGCCTTTGTGGTATAGACAACATGTGAGATGTAACCTACCTTTTTTCTTTGTATCTCAGACAGTTAACAGAAAAGCAAAAACCTGACTAAAACCAGTTTATGCTAACTAAAACTAGTTTATGCTAACTCCTTCAGTCATAATTTATCTTTTTTAAAATTTGTTTTTATATTTATTTACTTTTGAGAGACAAAGAGAGGCAATGTGAGCGGGGGAGGGACAAAGACAGAAGGGGACACAGAATCCGAAGCAGGCTCCAGGCTCTGAGGAAGCTGTCAGCACAGAGCCTGATGCGGGGCTTGAACCTATGAACTGTGAGATCATGATCTGAGCTGAAGTCAGACTCTCAACTGACTGAGCCCCACCCAACCTCCCCAGTCCTAACTTATCTTTTAATTTTAATAATCTTTTTGAGCTTTATGTGAGCCACCCTTCTAACTGGAGAAAAAAAATAGCCTTTTTCCTGTCTTTATGGAACTTTTTTGTCTTAAAGAGACAGATACTAACCAAAATCCACTTTAACATGGAATTATTGATGTGACGGTGTATAATGATGTACACGATCTATACTTATCATAATGTGATCCTAACAAGGAAGGATGGTTGAGGAAGTGATTGAACGAGACATGAATATCAAGTTTGGGTTAAGTAAGTGGAGTATTTTCAGGGTAGGGGGTGGGATAGGGATGGGAATTACTGGAGAAGGAACCAACAAGAAAAGGTTCAGTGGCAGGAGAAAATCTGGCATTTTCAAAAGGGACCTGATGCATAATGAATTTGGAGAGTTAGATAGAACATGTAAGGGGTTCTACCCTGTATGATAGGAGCAATTGTAGCTACTAAAGGCTTTTAGTAAGAAAGAGACTTGGTCAGTTACCTAACTGAGTTGAATTTCTCTTACCATTGACACAAAGTATGAGACAAAGAAAGCCAAAATAATAAGAAACGCTTGTCAGAGTAATGTAAATAGCATCACTTCATTTAAAATAGCAACACTTTGAAGTTGAAGGGCTTATAGATCACTTTGTGCTGTACCTGGCATAACGAAAAATTCTCGTTAATTGTTATTATCATTTTCTCGTTCCTTTTCTTTGTATTTTATTTCCAAGGCCATGTTTTCTTAAGACATATGATAGCAACCAATATTTTAACAAATAAGATATTTTATACAGCATATGAGGGCAAGTGAAAAGATTGTAATGCATGTTTTTAGTCATCAGAGGACAAGGATGTCGTTTTGATCACTAGAGATTACATTTGTTGATGCTTGCCAAGAGTTTCCTAGGAGATAGGTACCAGCCATAGTAAACACATATGAACCATAGTTTACAGAAAGTCTGTCTGCCTATTTGTCCTTGTGACCTCAGAGCAGGAGTGAAAATAGTGTCAGCATATTACTTCAGAGGGGTATCTAGCCTCCTTCTTTCCTTTCTACATCTGGCAGTCAAAAGAATCCCCATTCTTCTGGGAAATTTTTGATCTATTTTTAGAGCTAGACCTTGAAGATAATTGAAAGTCTTCAGTCTTCCTGATGGTTAGTGAGCACAAACTTTCTTGAAACAGAAGTCTGTTGGGGCTAAATTGTTTTTATCCTTTATTCATTTGCCATCAGTGAAGATGTTCACACACACACACACACACACACACACACACACACACACACACACAGAGAGAGAGATGGCCATCAGCCTGGCAACATTAAAAAATAGATAAAGTCTTGGCTATTTGACAAACCGGAACATTTGTCCCTGAGTAAGAAGTTGGCCCAAGTATTAAACAGATATACTTCTTTGTGTAATTCATATCGTTTATCACCAAGGGAAAGATTCAAAACACTATCAAGCACAATTTGGTAAATCAAAGCCTTACAGTTATTACTTTTGGATTTTAAATAACTGATTTTTTGTTCAGTTAGTTACTTTTACTTCTATATCATCTCACAAATGATTTACCAGCTTACAATCATTTATAAACCATGTAATATAAATAACAATTTAGAAGAGGGTAGGGAATATATGGCTGTGTTAGCTTTGTTCTAAGTACACAGTATGATGTTTAGTTAGAGCCTTTTTTTTTTAATTTGCTGAGATAAGATGCTTTCTTTAACACTAAGCTCTAATGGAAACATTTTATTATCTTCAACATGATTGCATTTCTATAGCTATATAATTAGGGTTAATTTATCTTATTTAAAGTTTTATTTTATTTCCTTTGACATTTCTCTTTTCAAAAAGTCAAATTGCTGACAGGGTTGATATTCTACTCTGTAGAGTTATTGTGGACTTTCTTTTCTAACTAGAGATCAGTTTCTCAAAGTGAGAGAAAAATTAGCACATTTAATTCTTTGCAAAAATTACAGTTTGTCTTTTGAAATACTGTATAACTCTATATTAAATGATTATCTTCTCTTCTTCAATGTCTTTAATGCAGTAAGCTTTCCTCTTCTATAGTGCACTTATGGAGCCTGATACTACCCAAGAAAATGCCACTCTTTGAGAGAATTTTCTTTGACAGATTGTTAGACAAATTAAATGGTTAAAGTCTTTACATTTAAAGTTGGGCAGTGCATCTGAGTTATTATTTAGCAGATTGAATTCAGACCTCAGTGCTATGTTTATTTTTTTAATGTTTATTGATTATTAAAAGAGAAAGAGAACATCAGCAGGGGGAGTGGCTGCGAGAAAGAGAGACACAGAATCCAAAGCAAGTTCCAGACTGTGAGCTGTCTGCACAGAGTCTAACGTGGGGCACAAACTCATGAAACATGGAATCATGACCTGAAATGAAGTCGGGTGCTTAACTGACTGAGCCACCCAGGCATCCCTCCAGTGCTATATTTCAGTCAGAAGAGAAGGATTGGTTTTTAGTTATGTGTTAAAAGAGTTGGTTGATTACATTTCCCCAAGCAGCCAAGACTCTAAAGTGGATGGTTTTATCTTCAATGTTTCTGGGCAGTTTGGTTACTGCATGCCTTGTCTTCTTTATTAAGAATCAGGGGCGCCTGGGTGGCTCAGTCAGTTAAGCGGCCGACTTCAGCTCAGGTCATGATCTCACGGTCTGTGGGTTCGAGCCCCATGTCGGGCTCTGTGCTGACGGCTCTGAGCCTGGAGCCTGCTTTGGATTCTGTGTCTCCCTCTCTCTCTGCCCTTCCCCTGGTCATACTCTGTCTCTATGTCTCTCAAAAATAAATAAACATTAAAAAAAAAAAAAAGAATCAGAACTCCCTCCAGGTGGCCCCATAAGAGGAAGGATCCCAACTTCCTGGTACCATGGTGATTGATGAGGATAATGTTCTTTTCTACCTTAGGAAGAAGTGCCTTAAGCTATACATGTGCTCTTTGATTCATCCTCTTATGCCATACCATGCTTGGAGTAGTGTTGGGTCATCCCTTTCTTTTTGGGTAGCAGAAAAATGAAAATTTTCATTAAGTCTAATTGTGAATCTCTGTGTCTCCATAGGAGCTATTCATTTAGAAAAAAAGAAAATGCTTCAGCTCTGTAACTAGATTTTTGTAAAAACCAAACAAATTCAAGAATACATTTAATCAGTCTATTTTTTAGCAGAAAAAAATTAAAAAGGAAACTTGGTGACTGGACTGGTTATTTATTGTTATAGATAATTTCACCCCACCAAACAGTGGTATCTGCTCATTTGTATTCCTCATGTGTGTATCTCATCATCAAGGAGGTCATTGGGCTAGCTTGGTGGTTCTTGCTCTTACCGCATAGAAATTAAGTCAGATCATAGTAGAGATTGTTATTATTTTAAAGGCTTTTTCACTCACACTTCTGGGAGTTAATGATGGCTGTTGACTGGGGATTTAGCTGGAGGTTTTGGCTGGAATATCTATACATAACCTGTACATATGGCTGGACTTACTCTCAGCCTCATGATTAGATTCTGACAGTAAACATAGGGAGACAAAGAGACAGAGACAGAGAAAGATGGAGTGATACAGAGACACAGACAGAGGCACTATATTACCTTTTATGACCTAACTTTGGAAGTCATATAACTTTATTTCCATTAAATTCTGTTGGTGTGACTG
Organism: Paguma larvata; assembly: GCA_030068075.1. Taxonomy (NCBI): domain Eukaryota; kingdom Metazoa; phylum Chordata; class Mammalia; order Carnivora; family Viverridae; genus Paguma; species Paguma larvata. Next base: position 56,169,633 of record CM057832.1, read on the forward strand.
TCACATAGTTGCCCCTGGTTCAAAGGGAAAAATATATAGACTCTACCCCTTGTTGGAAAAAAGCAAGGTCACATAGTTAGAGGAGCAAGTGAATTATTTTTATGGCCAGATCTGCCACAATGACTCCCTAAGGATAACAGAATGAATCTATAGTAATAAAAGTAATATTAGATAAATTTTGTATATGGTTGCTATTTGCTCTGTGATAGTCTATCATGATTTACATGTATTATTATTCAGATCTCACCACATTCATTTATTTAATATGAATACTTTTGCTTTCCCCCATTTTATTTTATTTTTTAACATTTTTATTTCTTTTCGTATTTTTATTTTTGAGAGACATAGAGACAGAGCATGAGCAAAGGAAGGGCAGAGAGAGAGGGAGACACAGAATTCGAAGCAGGCCCCAGGCTCCGATCCATCAGCACAGAGCTCGACGCGAGGCTCCAACTCACAGACCATGAGATCATGACCTGAGCCGAAGTCGGCCGCCCAACCTACTGAGCCACTCAGGCGTCCCTGCTTTCCCCTGTTTTAAAGATTAGAAAACAAAGCTAAATAATTTATTCCATGTCTATTCTATACTGATTCTCATTAGGCAATAGAAATGAATAGTCTGGGGAAAAGTTTAATATTTTAATTTAGAAGACCTACTGTTTAACCACATGTGCTTGTGGAGTACCTGGGTAGCTTAGTCGTTTAAGCATCTGACTCTTGGTTTTCGGCTCCAGTCATTATTTCATGGTTTCTGAGATTGTGCCCTGTGTCATTCTCTGCTCTGACAGCATGGGACCTGCTTGAGATTGGGATTTTCTCTCTCCCTCTCTCTCTGCCCCTCCCCCACTCACTCTGTCTATCTCTGTCTCCCTCTCAAAATAAAAACGTAAAAAAAAAAGACATATGAGACTGATTTACGACACACACATATAAAAGGTTTCTTCTTGGACTGTCTTTTTATAGATGAATTTTTCCCCTTTGACTTAGATTTTCTTTTATCCTGTATAATTAGAATGTTGTATGTCCAATAAGTGTTTGTTGATTGATCAAAAGATTTTAGGTCTGGGCTTAAGTTTAAAGAAGGATTATGTCTTAATTGTCTCTTCCTAAATATCATTTTTGAAAATGCTTGAAAATAATCAAGCCTCATTTAAGACTCTAATTTTGATCTGATGCTAACCTAAACCTTATGAAGACTTTCTAGGCCTTTTGACATTACAGAATTTAGTTCCAGTACATCTTGTCTTGGCAGGAACCCAGAAATGAAGCGACTATTCAGCTGTCTCATAAAATTATTGAGTTTAATTTAAAATTTGGTTATATAAATGAATGAGAGTCCAGAGAACATACATGACATATATTTTATTATCCAAAACTTGAATATTGGAGGAAATTACTTACTTTTACATTTTGCTATAGTATCTTTTATCAGAATCTTTATTTCTTTTCTCTTGATATAAATGTTTTAAAACAATGAATGTTCTCTTTATGCTGCTAAAGCTATTATAAACCCTGAAATTATATGCTAAGTACTTTAATTCGAGTAAAGTTTGACAAGTGAAGCAACTAGGATGAAAGCTGTTATTTTCCCCCCAACTCTTCTTTGTAGACAAATCTATGAAAGATTTAGATGTGACCATTTTTTTAGATAATGCATAGTGACAATAAAAATCATCATTTTCTTTTTTTTTGGCAAATGTAAGTCTTTGTCTTTAATTGTGTTTAAATGGAAATATGTAAGCATATATTTTTTAAGTTTATTTATTTATTTTGAGAGAGGTAGTTTGAGCGGGGAAGGGGCAGAGAGAGAGGGAGAGAGAATCTCAGGCAGGCTCCGTGCTGCCAGCTGTGGAGCCCAAAGTGGTGCTTGAACCCTTAAACTGGAGATCATGACCTGAGCAGAAACCAAGAGTCAGATGCTTAACTGACTGGGGGCCCCTCTGTATTTGTTTTTAGAAAGCAGCCAATTTCCATAGATTATTGCAGGCACTGTTATCTAGAAACAGATGCTGACACATAAATTACTTGAATTTGTAGGTAGCTAAGTATCAATTGATTACCAATCCCTAAGATGCAGGACAACTGCATTTATGATAGCGCCATTTCGATGTTGTCTAATTGCAGAAAGTAAAGTCCTTAGTATTAGTACTTATCATAAACACATGGGAAAATTTGTTAGGAAAAATATGATGAGATTTAAAAATAAAATATTGATTTTTAAATCTGAGTGATGAATTAGATGTCAGGTATGTTCCTCTACCTACTTTATAAAATTGGTCAAATGTTCATTCTTTTCTCTTGAGAGAGTGATTACCTAGATAGCTTGCTCTCGCTAATGGAATCAAACCTGACACATGGAAAGGATATTTTTAGGTCTACTCTTGGATATTGCCAAAATTTACTACCAAATTTTAAACTCTTACTCCTAGCACCTGCAAATCTTGAAACAAGAGAATCTGAGAGCTACCAAAAGTGTTAGTCGCAGAAAAATTCAAGCACAATAGTGTCTTTGTTGTTGTGGAGATCAGAATTAAGTTCACATTTCACAAGAGGCATGATCACTTGACCTTTTCTGCAGTGACCGACAGCTATAGAGTTTCCTCTTGCTACACTCAGTGCAAGCATAGCAGGGGAGATAAAGGCAGAGAGGTCTTGAAATAGTTTTAATCACTCACCTGATGGTGAAGATTTTTAAATACAGTTTGAGTTTACTGGCTTCATAATAATAAGATTTGCAGAAGTAATATCTTGACTTGAAAAAGGAGCACAAAAGCAGTAGGAATTCATACCATGATTCAAAGGACCAAGTTTCTAGGCGACCATGCAATATTACCTCCTTAGGAGTTTAAATTCCCTGTAGTAGGCTACACGCATTTAAGAGGAAATTGAGCATTGGTGATCCTAAAGAAGATCACACACTTCTTACAGATGGAGGTCATGTTTTAGCCAAAGTTTTATCCCCAGCGTGTGACACAAGACTTCTGAACTAACCCAGACTCTCTGAAACAATATGCCTACATGAGAGAATATGCCATGAGTTTCATGAAGTCATATCCTGCACATGCAGTGGAGGGGCAGAGAGAGAGAGAATCCCAAGCAGGCTCTACACTGACAGCAGGGCTCCAACTCATGAACCATGATCGTGACCCGAGCCAAAATCAAGTCAGATGTTCAACCAACTAAGCCACCCAGGCATACCTTTATGTATGTTCTTAATATGGAAATTGTACTTTACAAATTACCTAGGACCACGCAAGAAAATATTGACTCAGAGCCTCAGTCCCCTCTCTGCCTCCTCGTGACAGCATTTAACCTTACTGCTTGTCTCTACTCAGTACTACTACTTACCATCACTCATCTTATGTCTCTACTATATTCCTCCCTTTACCATATGCAACACAAACCTCTTCTCTTGTGCTCTCTGGTCTCTCCCCTCTGGATTCTAGGGAAGCAACCGAAACAGAATGCAAATAAATATGAAAAACAGTGAAATGTGTGAATTTTTAAAAATTTCTATAACCCTATAAACCAACATTAAATGCACAAATAATGTCAAGTCTTTTAGGGGAAATTATCTATGGAAACGACACAAATGTGACAGCAACTATAACTGGGAATAATGTTGAATCCATAAAATGTTGTCTCATAAAATGTTCAGAGTATATGGTAATGTATGTGTAAATTATGGAAGTGAGAATTCCACTAAAACATTCTTCATAAGTGACTGTGGAAAAATAGATTTTATGCCTAACTTATTGTCTTGGGTTTAACATTTCAGAGAATTAATAGTGTTTTAATAGGGATCTTATTATTTTAATTTATCTGGGAGGAAAATATGCATAGCTTACCTTTCAGTGTTCTGAAGCATGTATCTTAATCACTTCTGATTAAATTCAAGTTGTAACTTTATGAACTCTAACTCAGAATGTATAATATAGGCACGGAAATTTGAGATGCCATTGTCCCTCTAGGCATATAGATTTGTCAATAATAAGGACAATGACTAATGAAACTACTTTTAATTTATATAAAATCTTTTAATCAAAGTTTAAAAATGTTTAATTTTCTAGTAAGGTTTAAGTTACATTTTATGAATGCAAGGAAAACATGTTTCTTTTAGAACAGTATTTATTTATTTATTTATTTATTTATGTTTTATTTATTAAAGTTTAATTTATTTCTTTTGAGAGAAAGAGAGGGAGAGAGGCAGAGAGAGTGAGAGAGAGAAGAATCCCAAGCAGGCCTCATGGTGACAGCACAGAGCCCATTGAGGGACTTGAACTCACAAACTGTGAGATCATGACCTGAACCAAAACCAGGAGTCAGACACTTAACTGACTGAGCCAACCAGGTGCTCCTAAAGATATATGTTTTAAATATCTGAAATTCCTGCAGAGTTCAAATAAACTAGTAATTATAGTAGAAAGATTATGAGGTGATCGTGATAGCAGATGAAGGGAAGAGGAGGAGGAGGAGGAGGAAAAGGAAGAGAAGATGAAAGAAATGGTGAAAGAGAAGGAGGAGGAGGAGGAAGAGAAGAAAAAAGTGGAGAAGAAGGACAGGGGTTAGGGGAGGGAGGGAGAGGAGAAGGGGGAGGAGGAGGTGGTGAAGGAGAGAGAGGAAGAAGAAGGGAAGAAGAGACACGGTGTTTTACTTGAGGTTTTACTTTATGTCTATTATTATTCATGTATTTTGCAGATAATCCTTTAAACAACTAAAGGAATTAAGCATTGTCTATTTTCTTGATAGGGAGATTCATGTTTAGAAAGATTAAGTCAATTTACAAAGCATATATACCTAGTAATTTGCATAATGATGTTTCAACCTTGTTATTCCTTAAAAAAATAGTTTTTTTTTTTTTATTTTGAGAGAGAGAGAGAGAGAGCGAGCAAGTGGGGGAAGGGCAGAAAGACAGGGAGAGAGAGACAATCCCAGGCAGCCTCCTAACTGTCATTACAGAGCCTGATGCAGGGTTCAAACTCAGGAGCCATGAGATCATGACCTGGGCCAAAGTCAGATGCTTAACCAACTGAGTCACCCAGTTGCCCCAAACTTAGGTTACTCTTCTAACCACTGTTATGGCTATTGGCCATACAATTGTTAGGCTTGGAAGGCAAGAACAGAGAGACAGAAGGTCAGGAGACCAGTAGAAATTTTAAGAATAAGGAATATTCATTTATTAATGTGGTTTATATTTTTTCAATGTTCATGCTTGCTTTTTGATAGAAAGTGTTTTATCACTTAATTGGCTTGTAATATTGTTCACATGTAATTCTCTTCAAAATGTCTTATATGCCATCTCCATTTTTGAAGGTGTTTTATTTTTGTTTTTGTTTTTGTTTTATTCTCTGATTGGATATTCTTTTTCTTATTTGAGTTTACATAACTTTGGACTCTTTATATACTGCCTTATCTAAGTGATCAATCTTCCAGCCCCATCTCGCACCCCCAGCTCTCACACGTGACAGATTAATGCCTTCAGGAGAACCACTAATTCTCATCCACAGCTTGTTCATTTATTTCATTATTCATTCATTAATTCATGCACACATGCATTCATTCATACATCTAACAAACTTGTAGTAACCACATAATATTAAAAACGAACCACTCCATTTTCGATTTAAGGCTGTACCTTATAATGAGAGAAAAGGGCTAGTACACCAGTATTTATAGTGTAATGTTGGGGTGGTCACCTAACACATCATCTACATATGCAACTATCAATGAGTTTTCATTGAATAGTCAGTTATGGTCTTCCTAAGCAGTCATTTTATTGAAAATGTTATTACAGTTATACTTAGGACATCATAGGTACCATGATATGCTTAAATATTTTAAATTATTATTTTACTGTCATTAAATATGCATCATATAGCTTTACATAAAAACCTTTGGTCATCCTGTACTTAAAGGAATACATAATCATGACCTTAAATGATGTATTTACTGTGCACGCATTCTAAAACATATGACTAATGTGTCCTAGGAGGAAAATTGCCCCAGAGTATACTGAAATCAGCTGGGGTATGGTAGAATTGCATTTTATTTTTCACTATGTTTAGGGTAATATACTTTTCCAAGAAATGGAAAATACCAAACCTTAAATAAGGTCAAAATTATAAATAATGTTCAGTCAGGTACATTGTGTTACTGTTCTAACATACATTCATTTATAGCTTCATTTTTATTAGTTACTAAGAAACAATAGGATGAGAAGAGTTTTCCAATATACTACTAACTAAAACAAATTGTGTGATGAACTTTCACACAGACCTAAAGCATATGTCTGAGACTAAAGTATTATGCTTGAGCTTAGACAAGTCAATATAGAATCAGAGGGAAAAGAGTGCTCTGATAAGAGGGGCAGCCATTTTCAAATCATTGTTCAATTAAAAAGGCAGTGATCATAGTTTTTCTCCCGGTTTTAAACATTGTTAGAATTTCACTTCCTCAGACAACATATTCACATAGAACATTACATTTCAACAGGGGCTCTACAATTTGAAGTAGTGGGAAACAAATTTTTAATTTTATCTTTTGATGAGATGGTTTCCTATTCAAATCCAGAATGCAAGAGGGACTTTTATTGCTGTTCAATGTAATAAGTAGCTTTGATATGAAAAAGAAATCTACATTGACCGTAAACTCATATCTCTGTGCCCATATCTCTTTACTGTCCATAGAAACTTGCTCAGCTATGCTCGTATGACACTCACTCCACTGTGTTTGAAAAGTTGCAAACAGAATGCTGTATCTAACAGACATTTATTAACCATCTATCATGTACAGGTCACGGTGATGGGCGCAAAGGATGCAGAACTGCATTAATCAATATCTCTGCTTGGAGGGAGATTGCAGTTTAATGAGGATGCCTTGAAACAAATATTACAGCACGCTGAAGGAAGTAAAGATATAGGTTAGATGTAGTTTTAGAATGCAAGAATAGAATGACTAACCTCTAAGGGCCACATAGTGATTCACAGAGAGGTTGCTTCTGATCTTGGGCTTAAAGTATGGGTGAGATACCAGTAGATTACAATAGTGAGAAAGAATAATGATTATAGAGGGCTTTCTATGTCAGTATCATGCCATGCAATTTACATATATTACCTCATTCATTCCTCCTAAAGCTATGAGAGAGTGTCATTATTTTTCCAACTTAGATGAGCCAACTGTGGGAAGCTTAACATACCTAATGTTACACATTAAGTGATAGAACCTTGGTGCAAATCTAAAGCTTTATAATATTAAAATTAGCAGTTTGGTGCAAGAGACTGATGCCAAATAGGAAAAAAAATCAATTAATTAAGTACATGAGGACAGCATACATGCACAATGTCTTTAGGTGGAGGTGATAAATTAAAAGACTGGATGACTGATACGAAGGACAGCTAAAATAGGAGACAGAAGTTGGAGACTGGGTCTAGATTGTTAAGAGTTTTATATGGTAAGCATTTGTAGTTATTACTTCTACTGTGTGTAAATTCATTGTTGATGGAAATATGTATATATTTTTTATTTTTATTTTTTTGATATCTTATGGGATTTCTGAATGAATCTGTGGTAGTGTTGTGAGTGTAGATCTTACAGGGGGAAAAAAAAGCTGAGAATATTGGTTCAAAATCAGTTAAGTGGAGCTATTGCAGTGGTACAGGTGGGAAAATATTGATGAGGATTCATATTAAAACAGTAAAAGCAGGTCTGTGATATTATGGAATAGAAGGTTTCACCAAAAAGAAAATGTATCTTATGCTCAAACCTCCACAGCCAAGAGCAATTGTTGTAACACACAAAACAAACGAAGTGATAAACATTAAAATATTAACATTTAATATGAGAAGAAAATTAAACCTGTCTCCAAAACACTAGCCTCTTGAGCTGTGGCCAAATGCTGATACAAGACAGAATATAAATGTGGAAACCACTCCGTTTTCATAATCAAAGGAAACCATTATCCTCAAACCAGTGACCTCAAGAAGAAATAAGCATGACATTAAAGGAGGCTTTCTTTGAAAAACTCCTTCCCCAAGAGTGAATACACTTGGATTTTTTTAAAGTATCAGGCAAAACCGTTTATAAAGTGTAAAGGGGCAGTGGAGACTAAATTGCCTCAGGCTCTGAAAATGGAAGCCCTAGTTTAGAGACAGAAATTTGTATCAACTTTTAAACTTTCGATTTTTGAAGCATAACCATTTCTTCTCCCACACCACCTCATCTTTCTCCCTCACTCCCTCTCTCTTCTCCAGCACAGATGTGGTGACATTTTGCATATTCTGCCAATTTTCTACTAGAGAAACGTTATGTTATGGCAAGTCTCTTGATCACATCCAGAGAGAAGTAGCAAGGTTATAAAATTTATAGTCATCAGCTCACTTAATTAGAGCTAAATTGTACTGTTTCCTCAACCACCAGAGAGAAAAATGTCCATCGATCCTCTCTAAGCTCTAGAATTAGATATTTTTGTAAATAGGAAAATTCTCAAGCTGATTGATTTTACATAATACAAAAGAGGCAGTATGCTATAATCAGCAATGCAAAAATAAATTTGGAAACAGATCTTGTCTCTAATATTAGAATAAAGCTACAGTTATTACTCTCTTCCTAGATCTAGCTGAGCACCTAGCGCATAGTAGGGACTAATATATTTCTGTTGCTGAAATAAGTGAATATTCGTCTAATGATTTGATCCATCTAAATCACAGTATCCTAATCTGCTATGAGAACTGATTAATAACACGTAAGTGTATCTAAACCAAGGCTTGATACTGCTCTGGTCTCATGCCTTGCTAGGCCTATTGTAGTCAAATAACTTCAATATTTCAACCTACCATGATTTGCTATGATGAATTTCAGTTTATGGAAGTTAAAAGAAATTAAGCAAGTGAAAAACAGCCCTTCTGTCTTTGAAAAGAGGTTAGAGGACTACAAATGAATCTATTCCAGCATGCCTGGGTGGCTCAGTCGGTTAAGCAACTGATTCTTATTTCAGCTAGGGTCATGATCCCAGGATAGTGAGATCAGGCCCCGCATGCTGCTCTGAGCTGAATATGGACCCTGGCTTTCTCGCTCTCTCCCTGTGCCCCTCTCCACCACTTGTCCTCTCTCTAAAAATTAAAAATTAAAAAAAAATAATAGGTATTGGAACCCTATATCTGGTGTGGTGAATTGGGACAAAGAGTAGACTCATGTTTTATTTTTTATATTGACACACATACATATACATAAATATAGTGAATATATATATATATATATATATATATATACATACAAACATATGCATACATATATTGGGTATATTTGTGTGTGTGTATATATATATATTATGTATCTGTGCGTATATATATATGTGTGTGTATATGTATATATATATACACATATAGATATATATGGTGTTTGAAAGCTAATGTTAGTAGTGACTGGGTGGCTCAGTTGGTTGAGCAATCTGACTCTTGATTTTGGCTCAGTCATGATCCTAGGGTTGTGGGATTGAGCCCCATGTCAGGCTCCACACTAAGTGTGGAGCCTGCTTAAGATTCTCTTCCTTAGACACAAGGAAATGGAAAAACATCCCATGCTCATGGATTGGAAGAATAAATATCGTCAAAATGGCAATACTACCCAAAGCAATCTACACATTCAATGCAATCCCAATCAAAATTGCACCAGCATTCTTCTCAAAGCTAGAGCAAACAATCCTAAAATTTGTATGGAACCACAAAAGACCTCGAATAGCCAAAATAATACTGAAGAATAAAACCAAGGTGGGAGGCATCACAATCCCAGACTTTAACCTCTACTACAAAGCGGTGGTCATCAAGACTGTATGGTATTGGCACAAAAACAGACACATAGATCAATGGAATAGAATAGAAAACTCAGAAATGGACCCGCAAGTATATGGCCAACTAATCTTTGACAAAGCGGGAAAATGTATCCAATGGAAAAAAGACAGCCTCTTTAACAAATGGTGCTGGGAGAATTGGACAGCAACATGCAAAAGAAGGAAACTAGACCACTTTCTTACACCACTCACAAAAATAAATTCTAAATCGATAAAAGATCTGAATGTGAGACAGGAAACCGTCAAAATCCTAGAGGAGAAAGCAGGAAAAAGCCTCTTTGACCTAAGACGCACCAATTTCTTACTCGACACGTCTGCAAAGGCAAGAGAAATAAAAGCAAAGATGAACTATTGGGACCTCATCAAGATAAGAAGCTTCTGCACAGCAAAAGAAACAACCAACAAAACGAATAGGCAACCAACGGAATGGGAAAAGATCATCGCAAATGACATATCGGATCAAGGACTAATATCTAAAATCTATACAGAACTTACCAAACTCCACAACCGAAAAACAAACAACCCAGTGAAGAAATGGGCGGAAGATATGAATAGACACTTCTCCAAAGGGGACATTCAGATGGCCAACAGACACATGAAACAATGCTCAATGTCACTCAGCATCAGGGAAATACAAATCAAAACCACACTGAGATACCACCTCACACCAGTCAGAGTGGCTAAAATGAACAAATCAGGAAACTATAGATGCTGACGAGGATGTGGAGAAGTAGGCACCCTCCTACACTGTTGGTGGGAATGCAAACTGGTGCAGCCACTCTGGAAAACGGTGTGGAGGTTCCTCAAAAAAATGAAAATAGAGCTACCCTATGATCCAGCAATAGCCCTGCTAGGAATCTACCCAAGAGACACAGGAATGCTGATGCATAGGAGCACGTGTACCCCAATGTTCATAGCAGCAATTTCGACAATAGCCAAATCATGGAAAGAGACCAAGTGCCCATCAACTGACGAATGGATAAAGAAGTTATGGTACTTATATACAATGGACTACTACGTGGCAATGAGAAAAAATGAAATCTGGCCATGTGTAGCAACATGGATAGAACTGGAGGGTATTATGTTAAGTGAAATAAGTCAGTCAGAAAAAGACAGATACCATATGTTTCCAAGAATAGGTGGACTTTGTGAGACTAAGCAAAAACCAGGGGGAGGGGAAGAGGGGAAAGGAAAAAAAGACACAGAGAGGGAGGGAGATAAAACAGAAGAGACTCAAAGACTAAGAAAAAAACTGAGGGTAAGGGGATGAGGGAGGGGGGAGAGGGGGTGATGGGCATTAAAAAGGGCACGTGTTGGGATGAACACTGGGTGTTATATGTAAACCAATTTGAAAATAAACTATTATAAAATTAAAAAAAAAAAGATTCTCTTCCTTTCTCTCTCTCTCACTTTGACCCTCTCCCCTGCTAATGCATGCTCTCTCTCTCTCAAATTAAAAAAAAAAAAAAACTAAAATAATAAAGCTAATGGTAGAATGATATTTATTTTAAATTGATCATATTCCTTTTTTTGTCTCATATTTTCAGATTTTCTCCAAGTATCATAGTTCTAAATCCAAAGTCTCTTATTCCCTTACATTGGCTTCTTTAGCCTTACGCTTCAGTGCAGACATTAAAAACAGCCTTGCTGTTTAAGTAAACATCCAATAAGGTGGGTCAATTTGCAAATGAGAAATACAGTCATGGTTTCATTCAGCATTACTTATAATAAGTACTTAACTTCTTATCAGTTTACTTTCAAAATAATCAATTTAACAGTGTTACTATAGTATACATGACATGGAAATACTGTACTGTATGTTAAGTGACTGTAATTTAAATAAAGAAATTAAATAATAAATAAATATATACATATATAAATATACAATAAACATTTTTAACATGGTGAGATCTCATAAGCTCCTCAGAAATGCATCTTTTAAGAATTATGCACCTTTTACTGATTTATGCCATATCCTAAAATAAAAACCTATTATAAAGTATTTTTAGCTAAAATGTGAAGGCCTATAAAATAGAGGCAATAAATAAGTTTGATAGATGTTATAGTTGAGTTTAACGAGTGGTGATAGATTTTCAATATATCCGAATGCTGGAAGCTTCCAAGTGCTAGATTTTGCAGACAGGTCTACTATGTAGGATATATCATAACTAATGTATGCTATATATACTCTCAAAGTGAAGTTCTACGGGAATCTTAATAGACTGCAAATATAATAGAGTATGCTGGGAAAATGCAATTATGAAAACTGTGGTAGTCAAGTATGCAAATTGCATCCATCTGTTGAACAAACCCTTGGGATAACATGGATTGTTGGAGCAGAATGAATGATTATTTTCCAAGCATTCCTGTCAGAAGTCATACATTTTAAGCCTAACTGTGAAGATAGGACCCTTTTTAAACATTATAGGTCCGTAATCTTTCTCTGGTCTGAATGAAGTAGCAAGCTCAAAAGGTAGACCAAAAACTAGAATGAAGTCAGGCCCATTTTTGCCATTAAATCTGCATCAAACTTGACCCAGTTCAGTCTTTCAAATAGACTTGGCAATGACTTCACTTCCTGTAATTTTTTGTGGAGTGCAGACATCTCTCTCTCTTCCACATAGACCGAGGTTAGGGCACAAAATTGGCTGTGGAATGAAACCTTAGGGTTGAAAATACCCTGTTATAAAAATAACTTTCAGGGGGAGGTGCCTGGATGGCTCAGTCAGTTGAGTGTCCTTAATCAACTCAGATCATGATCCCATGGTTTGTGACTGTAGAGCTGCTTTGAACCCTCTGTCCCCTTCTCTCTCTGCCCCTCACTGCTAATTCTCTCTCTCTCTCTTCTCAAAAATAAACATTAAAAAAATGACCTTCAGGCCAGTATTAGTGGTAGGGAAGCTTTCATGATTATTTAGTGGAAACTCATATTAAATCACAACTCTCCTTGTCTGGAATGCAGTAGAATAATATCAAAAGTATACATCAGTCTACCAACATGAGGATTAACCTACTTATCTTTAAAGTAGCCTTATCATGGAGTATTTTTATATTAAAATTTCAAGGGCACTTTAGCTCATTAATTACTTAAGCATGCATATATTGTTAAGATACATGTGCTCTTGTGTAATCTTTAAAGTGAAGTCACCTGTGGATGAGAGCCTTTAGTGACAATTGATTTTTCTCACATGTAAGACATGTTATGAAACTCTAACAACTCATGAGTGTTGACTACCAGACCAGCTGGTGTTTGACTCATTTGGCAGTTCTTTTCTGTGCCTGAATTTGTTTTCCTGCAGGAGTCTAGAAATAGGCTTAAGTGATATCACCAAGTGTCTCCTAATTTTAGATTTTTCCTCATGTGCTGGTTAATGGTCAAATAGAGTGCCATAACCTTCCTGGTTCCACCACTTTTACATAAGCAGCAAGCTGTACCCTTTACAGCACTTAAACTTTCTGGCAGATGACATAGGGATTTTTTTAGGAAATGAAGCACAGTGACAATCCTTCATACATGGTCCTAGTACATTTTGGCTTACCTAAATTATTTCATACTTAGTCTCACATGGCCTTTTAATTTGCATCGTTAAACTAAGGTAATGGAAGTTCAGAGGGTTTGTAGAAGAATGTAATCCACTAAGGTAAACATCACCAATTAAATAAATTAATATTTTCAATACTTAAATATCTTTCTTTTTTTGTTTTGTTTTGTTTTATTTTTTTAATTTTATAATAGTTTATTTTCAAATTGGTTTACATATAACACCCAGTGTTCATCCCAACACGTGCCCTCTTTAATGCCCATTACCCCCTCTCCCCCCTCCCTCATCCTCCTTACCCTCAGTTTGTTCTTAGTCTTTGAGAGTCTCTTATGTTTTATCTCCCTCCCTCTCTGTGTCTTTTTTTTTCTTTCCCCTCTTCCCCTCCCCCTGGTTTATCTTTCTATTAAAATAGTACATGTTCATTTTAAAAATAACTGTAGAGGATATTAGAGAGAAAAAGAAAAGGATAGAAAATTAAAATCAGTAACAGTCTCAATACAAAAATAGTTTTAAATGATGTATAATGATCAATTCTAAATGTTTATATCCATATGTATATCTATCTATATATATAGTCACATACATAACAATATATGTTGCCTTAAAGTATTTTAATGACCTAACTGTAACTATTATGTTTTCATGAACTAGGAAAACATATCAGAAGCCCTATATAATGAAAATTTAAGACTTTCAATAGTGCGTTACTTGATCATCCAAACTATATTTAGAAAATCTGTTGTGATAAAAAGAAAATGAGAAATCTTTTGTGATAATTAAAATGTATTTCATTTTGGCTTATTATTGCTGAGAAAAACAATTAGTGTTTACTCTATTCTCCACAAAACTACAACTTGATCCAAAAATTAAAATAAACGATTTTTATCATTCATTTATTTAAACGGAGTTAAGTACATTTAAAAATATTTATCAAAATATTCAGGAAAACTATTACTTAAAAAATTACAGGTTTGCAATTCAGTGGTGCGTTTCCAGCAATTTGCGTATCTTCACATAAATTTCTAGAATTGTGTAAATTGTTAATTGTTCATTGTTTAAATTTTTTGTTATTATATATTTAACCAGTTTTATAACTCCGTAATCTAAGTGTTAATATAAACAGTTCTTGCCCTCTAGGGATTTAATTCTCCAGATCAGTGAGCTAAAAATAAAGTTCTATGTTAGATAAAGTTTGCAAGGTGGAAGAAATATATATGTCAAGAAAAAAATAATCAGGGGCACCTGGGTGGCTCAGTCGGTTAAGCATCCTACTTCGACTCAGGTCATGATCTCACAGATTGTGAGTTCGAGCCCCGTGTCAGGCTTTGTGCTGACAGGTCAGAGCTTGGAGTCTGCTTCTGATTCTGTGTCTCTTTCTCTCTGCCCCTTCCCCAGTTCACCATCTGTCTCTCTCTCTCTCTCTCTCAAAAATAAATAAACATTAAAGAAAACATTAAAAAAAAAAAAGAAAAAAAGAAAAGAAAAAAAAAAAGAAAAAAATAATCAAAGCTTGGATTTTGGCTGGTTTGGGGTCCAGCAAGTATTATCAGAGTATTCCCATAGCATGTGTTCCCTACATGTGTTCTTTATATGTCCTTTTATAAAAAATGGTTATGTAATGTGATATTCCAGGATTAAAGGGGGTCTTTATATTTTTTAAAGTTAATACTTTTTCTCAAAGGAAACATGTATTGTCTCTAACAAAGACAGAAGACAGACATAGCCAGATGTTACCAAACATATTTAGAAGTTAACATTTGGCACTTTACTAGCAAGACATATCCCATGGCAGAGATTCAGGAAAGAGTTCTCACATGGGAAAAAACTTCAAGTTCATATGCACTCTTTTTCCTCAAGGCAGTTCCTCTTCCTCAGGCCTTTTAAAATAATGATGGATACCTCCATTCAGTTTCTATCTCTTATTATTATCATAAACTAATTCAGCATTATATTCACTTTAAATTTTATTCACTGTCGTATTTTTAAATATTGAAAACCTCTGTATCTCAGGCCACACTGCGATTTAGTTACTAGCATGTATAAAAGACCCTTATACTGTAATAGTTTTGCTATTTTGTTACACATTGATCTCTAGATTTCAAATCGTTGGCATAGGTGGAATTTGAATATACCTCACAATAAAGAAGTGCTGGATGGAACACTGCAGTTATATCTGCCTATTAAATGCAGGTTTTAACTCACAGGTCCAATCCACTTCAACACACATGTATGTACCCAGAATTACGATCATGTGGACCATCATTTCTGCTCACTCCGTATCAGTCCTTCTCTAAGGAAAACCCCTGTAGCATCAACATCAAGGGATTTGCTGAAAATACAAAAGTGAGGACTGCACTTTAGACCTGTATTATCACTATGGGGGTGGGGCCAAGTAATCTCTGTGTTAACAGTCTTCCAAGACAAATCATTCTAATGTGTACTAAAGTTAAAGAACTACTGGTCTGGAGTAAATGTTAATGCTATCTTGATCACAATCTATAATGGATGTCAGTAGTACAAAGCTTATTTCATCATTCTCTAGTCAACTAAGTTTGAAGTTCTAGAATACTTTCATTCTGATGAAGTCATGTTGCCATCTTTATTATTTTTGCTGTGTTAATAATAATTGTATTAAAAAATCAGGTGACATTAACAAACATCTATTGTTCGTAACAGGGACATTGTGAAATTCAGTTACCTCTAATAATATAAATATATATTTATTAATATATTAATGTTAATATGATAATATATTTAGTATTAATATATTAATATTTAATATGAATATACTAATATATTTATGTGATATATTAAATATATTATATTTTATTAATGTAAAAGTTACCTCCCCTCCAGTTTATCTCTAATAATATAAAAATTTTAAGCAGCAAGGCACTTTCTGTATTCACTGGTATTAATAATTAACCTCTAAGTACAAGATGGCAATGTACAAATGGTTCATATTTTAATTGAATATTTTAATTCTGAATTAAACGTTGAGTTTCATTCTCTGTAAGGTAAATTGTTAGACTGATTTAGTAATTTGATAATTAACCCCCTACTATGAGCAAGCCTATATGCAGGAGAGTATAAAGTTGAATAGTATGGCATCAACTGTATCTTCAAGAACTTAGAGATTAGCAGCAGATATGAAATATACACTGCTGTATACACTCTGTAATGTGGGGAAGTACATGAGAAACTTGGTAAGATAAGTAAATATATACTATGGAACAAAGGGAGGAGAAACCTCTGATAATGACCTTCTGAGATGCTTTATGTGGAAGAGGCCATTTGAATTAAGACCATTAAGCCTAAATAGTGAACCATATCGTAAGAGGTATAACAGAGTAGAGAAAGGTGTCCAGGAAAAGGAAAGAACATAAGCAAAGGAAGTGAGGGAAGAAAGCCTAGTACTCTGTTCATAGAGTATCAAAGAATGAGGCTCATTAGAAATCAAAGTATGTGTCTAAAATAGTTGGGGACATAATAAGGAATCCAGTAGAAATTTAGAGACCAATGAGAATTTTAAGAAGGAAAGTAAGTGAGACAATTAAATGTATAAACACACACATCCATTTTTCTTATGTAGCATGGATTGAAAGAGTAACAAAGTTTGAGAGAATTTGAGCAATTAAAAATTGTGTGTAAGTCTGGTCTAAGAAATAAGAAATTAGGCCCTGAACAAGAGAAGGAAGAAGAGGGGACAGTATAACAGAATTATCGGGTAGCCTCCAAAAGTTAAAGTGAATATTCACAGTATGGAAACATAATGAAGAAAGTATGCTTGTGTTAACTATAGAAGGGCAATGTTCCTGGCAGGAGAAATAGTAAGTTTGTTTGGGGACATGCTAATGTGGCTTTGTTAGAGGGACTAGCAGTTCTAGGGACAGTTAATACAGTGGAACTGAGTCTCCGGAAGAACGGTTGCAGCCAAAGAAAAGCATAGGGGAACTTGGTGTCCATTAATACCATGTTATCAGAAAATGAATCTCTTTCCAGATAGGTTTTTAGTAATTAATCCTTTCCTTTATCCAACAGCTGTTTCTTAAACTCTCGCTATATGCCAGACACTATTCCAGGCACTGCTGATAACAGCACTAGAGAAAACACCATTGTGCTCAAACATTAGATAGTTATTAAGAATAAAAACAAATTAGAATAATACATATATATATATATGTATTTATGTATTATTTTGGGTAAGGTGAAATATTTGATTTTTTGAGAGCACTGTTTAGAACACCCACTTCTTCTGTGTGAAATATTGATTCAAGTTATGCTCTTATTTAATGTTCAAGTATTTTAAAATAGTCTATGTATTAAGTTTTCTACCATGCTAATCCCTAGACTGAGTATGACATCATCTGAAAATTATCTTAACGTTTTCCAGTGTTCTTTCACATTCATGACAGAAAGAATAATACCTATATACTGAATTGTAGATTTTATGGGTAGCAAAATTCTTTTTGGCAAGTAAAATATAATGAGAAAAAAATCTGTCCCTTTCTTGGTAAACTATTGCTCATAACTTGGCTTTCTTCAACGAAAATGTTCGTATTTTATTTAATTTTATTTTTTTAAAGAAAGGAATGAAACCAAAAGGAAAAGAGAGAGATCTCAAGCTGTTGGGCTTTGAAATTTTGGCAGATAATTATTTTCTCTGAAAAAAAAATGTTGGATGAGAATTCAAAACATCTGCCTCTTTAGCCCTATTTAGACATCCATAATACTGCCTCAGAGGACACAAAACAGTGAGGGACCCTGCTTATCCTACAGGGAAAATCATTTGAAATATTGGCATGCAAGCAGAGAAAATTCTGGTGACCCTGTGTACATCCAAACCACTCACTTTCATTCTTAGACCTCAATCACTATCATTTCTATGAAACTGACAGAATTCTCAGCATTGGTATGCAAATGAATGCACTGACAGTAGCCACACTATTTATTTTCCATGTGCTCTCTAAGCCAGAATTCTGAAAGGCTTCCAGCAATTTAATACACAACACCTTCAATGAATTCAACTGAAAACAGTCAACCAGCTTCACATACACAAGAATAGTCTGTTGAGACCTTGACATATTCCTGAGGACTGTTATGTTTTAAGTTTGCTAAATGCCACTGAGGAATTTTTTTTAATGGGTAAAATGGTAGCAAGGCAAAATGGAATGCTTAAAATCTTTGTTTCCATTTATGCTCTTTCAAATTACATAAAATGTATGGCTTAGATGACATTTGAGCTGTAAGATCAAATGGAAAAGGTTGGCCCTGTTTTGTGTGAGCTGAATTTCTTTTTAGCAAAGCAATTAAATTGTCTCTCCAATAACAGACTACTCACTGCCTATCAGCCTGTTGTACTCTTCCGAGAATCATGAAAATTGAAATGGGATACAAATTATGATAATGGAACTAAAAAGGAGAGGAAGCAGAAGGAATTTACTCCTCTCTTTTTTTTTTTTTTTTCCTATTTTCCTTCTCCTAAATCTTAAGGTAATTACAAAACTCTGGAGATGTGAACATCTTTATTATGTATGCAAAACACCGCCATCTGCTGGAAGCTTACTTTGCAAACCTTCCGGGTCTGAATATGAGAAAACCCTATTAGTAAAAGTGATGCTTTGTTGTACTGTTCCTTTACTCAAGTGCCAGACTTTTCCTTGGTGTCCCAGGAGCTCTGTTTCTAAGGAACTAAAAGGAAAGTGGGACACGTCTAGGAAGAGATTTGGTTTCATCCAGCCCCCACTGTTACATTCTCTTTCTCCTGATGCTCCAGAGCCGAGTGTTGTGTCTCGATTAGGGGATGTTTCAGTTATCTCATTAAGAATAATTCTTCTAATGATTTGCAAATCAGAACAAATTGAGTAACTATGAATGGCTAACCAAAGGTCATTCCTTAAACAAGTATTTATTAAGCACTTACTGTTTGTCAGATGATTTGACTACATGCTGAGGATACAAAGAAAGAGGCACATAGGCACATGCATGCATAGATGTACACACCTGCATGTGCACGCCTTCACACACACATACACACATGCTGGCCTCCAATTCTGCTCTCCAAGAACTCATTACCTAGTTTATCAGAGAGCATATAATAACTACCTGAAATTTACCATCAACATGATAAGAAGATACCCTTTTATACTTCGCTTAGATTATTTTTAAACTTTTTTTTTAATGTTTATTTATTCTTGAGAGAGAAGAGAGACAGAGAGACAGAGCACGAGTCGGGGAGAGAGGGAGACACAGAATCTGAAGCAGGTTCCAGGCTCTGAGCTGTCAGCACAGAGCCCGGTGTGGGGCTAGAACTCATGAACCATGAGATCATGACCTGAGCCGAAGTCATACACCTAACCGACTGAGCCACCCAGGTGTCCCCGCTTAGATTATTTTTAAGGTAATTGAATTTTTGTTTCTTTTTCTACCTGACTCAACCTCTAGTTATTCCTTCAAATGAACCCATCATTTTTTTTTTCTTTTCTGAATGTTGGTCCCTTCACAGGATTCTATTTTGCTTGCTAGTCTTTATTCTTTTTCATTCCCTTATTTATCCCTTCACATATCAACTTTATTATTTTTTTTCCTCTTTCACTTAGAAATTATTCATTCCTAAATCACACTTGTCTTAGGAAATCCAAAATCCAGGTTAAGATCCACTGTTACTTTTGTTTTATAATTTACTTTCATCAGGGACTCTGAGATTTACCAGTTTAGTTTGCGAAACTTATCTATCTCATATAGTATTCTCAGTCTTTCATGGGCACTTTGAAAGGCAAATGACCAGCAGCCCTCAAACCTCATAATCACCCTAGAAAACCAAAGGTACCTCAGATTTGAATTCTGATTACCTATGAAGATGTACAACAACTTACAATTATTAGCATAACTGTATAAAATAAGCTTTAAATACTAGAATCACTCTGGGCTAAACAATTCTCTTCGATAATTGACCCAAATAAGTAAAGATAGAAGATTGAGGGCTTCTGTTACATTTTGACACACACATGAAAATGGTTTTATATGCTATTGTTTAACCTGAAAAGAAAAATGAATTAAAAAAAAATACTAGGGTGAACCTCTGAAGACAAACAACCAAAAAACATTTTGGATTTCAAAACTGAAAATAATTGGGCATCACTCAGTGGCTAGGTCACATTAGTTATATGAAAAAGAGATTAATGGAACCTGAGTGGCTCAGTTGGTCGAGTGTCTGACTTCAGCTCAGGTCGTGATCTCACAGCTCATGAGTTCAAACTCTGCATCAGGCTCTGTGCTGGCAGCTCAGAGCCTGGAGCCTGTTTTGGATTCTGTGTCTGCCTCCCTCTTCCTCTCAAAAGTAAATAAACATTAACAAAATTTAAATAAAAGGAAAAGAAAAGAGATTTAAACCTTAAGGCCCAGAGAACTACAAATACATCTCTCAGATCCCAGAGCTTCATGAAGGTTTATATGATTAGAACTAGGTTATTGTCAGAAGGGAGTTCTCAAAGTTCACATCATATTACGTTGCTGGGGCTGCTATAACAAAGCACTACAAACCGAGTGTCTTAAATAACAGAGATTGATTGTCACACAGTTCTGGAGACTAGAAGTCCAAGAAGAAATCAAGATGTTGATAGAATTACTTCCTTCTGAGGACCCAGAGAGATAATTTGTTCTGTTCCACCTTCCTAGCTCTGGCAGTACGCTGGAATCTTTAACATTGCTTGGCTTTTGATGTCTCACACTGATCTCTGCCTTTATTTTTACATAGTGTTTTCTGTCTACATGCCTGTGGTCGAACTTCTTCTTTTAAGGCACCAGTCATACTGGATTGGGGCCTCAATCAACCCTTGCATAACCTCATCTTAACTAATTACATCTGCAAACACTCTATTTACAAAAATATTTTATTCTATCATACTGGGAGTAAGACTCCAACATAGGCTTTCAGAGGACACAATTCAAACCATGATACACATAGATCCCCATGTAACCAACCATTAAAATGTCTAGCATGGTAAGCTTGGGTAACAGTGAAGACCTTGCCACTTAGGAGACAGTGAAGGCAGCCAAGACCTTGTTTCTGTTACTGAACACACTAAACTATTCTCACCTCATAAGTACTGTCTATCAAGTCTTTGAGTAATGGCTCAGTCTATACATAAAAGATAATGCTATCAAGAGCAAGAATTGAAAGTACACTGTTTAGGTACAAAATGGGTTACCGGCCATGGGGAAGTCCAAAACATACACCAATAAAGTAATTAGAGAATATCGAAGCTAGTGAAATACACTTAAAAATTTCTTTGCCGTTTTCTTATATCACAGTCATTGCTTAAAACCAGTTGATACTGATCTCATGCATCTGAAAAAATCAACTTAGTTTTCATTCTTGTGAAATATCAACTACTGAAGACTTATGTGGGAAGCAATGGCTCTGTCAGTGTGTTTCCATAGTAGTCACTATGTTGTAATTATAGCTTGAATATAATTATAATGTAAATATAATGTTAACTTAGCATTCTAATTTTAGAACATAAATTTGAAAATAAGGTTATGTTTATATAACATTTACATATATATGTGTATGTCATCTATATGTGTATATGCATATGTGTGTATATATACATGTACATATATGTGCATATGTATGTATTTACAACCAATATAAACATACATATACATATGTATATGCTACACATGGATAATATATGTATTTTATTTATTTATACATATTAGATATGAATGCTTACAATATATAGAATTTATAGTTCTGTATAATATAAAATACATATAAATATATCTGCTATATAATATATAACACTATATCAATATCTACTATATAATATATAAAGCTATACCATTTATATAGAGAAATGTATACATTTCTGTGTGTGTATATATATTTTTTTTCTCTTTTGTTTTTAGATTTTTTTTTTAATTTCCCCTTCTTTCTCAAAACGAAATGCAGAATTGATTACAGGGCAGATGAATTTTACCTTTATAAAAATCGTGAGGAGTAGGTAGCTGATGACAAATATTTACTGTGCCCTAGGAGTAGTTCGAATGGCTTTCCTTATATTTGAAAAATAACTTTATACTTAACATGTTTAGCCTCATGGTTGTAGTTAATTATAGTTGTTACAATTCTATGACATGCAATAAACTAATGCTCATTGTTATCCAGATAACAGTCAATATTAAACCAAAAGGCTGGCTAATGCTCAGTGTTTAATATATAAAAATACTCTGTGGATAAAGCAACACACCTTCTCAATTCTGAATGTGACTTCCCTAATTGACTTAAGAAAACAAAATGTGAAAACAAAATATTCAAACACTAAGAGGAAACCTTCCTCAAGACTTAATACTGGATGCAAGCACATTATTTGAAGAGTAATTTCCATATATGTATAGATCTCTTCTCTTCCTTGAGAGTGAGTCATAACTAAGATTTCATTTGAAAGCAAGTTACCTAGAATTTGGTATATTTTCTCTATTTTCTTAAGTTTTAGATTTAGAATTAGTAGCTATATTTTGAGGAATCCTATTTATTCATAATTAGGTTAAAATTACAGCAAATGACCACCTGAATTACAAACTAGAATTTTTCCTTTAGTCTTTAAAGAATTATAGCAATATGAACAATTTCTAGACTCTTCTGTATGGCCAAGAAGGCTTTACATTATTTCTGAATTGTGAAGATTTGATAATATGTAAGGAAATACCTTGCCAGTCTATACCCATGCAGGGCCAGGCAAGGCAGGCATTAACTCTGATTTTACGTAAAAAATAAATGCCCATCTGCTTGCTCTTCATTCCTTCTCCCCTCCCTCTATGCTTCTTCCCTCCCTCCCTCTATTCCTTCCTTCCTTCCTTCCTTCCTTCCTTCCTTCCTTCCTTCCTTCCTTCCTTCCTTCCTTCCTTCCTTCTTCCTTCCTAGACTTAGTGTTTTCCATCTCCCAGACATACTAATACAGATATTATAGAAACAAGCAAGTGAAGGGATGCCCAGGTGGCTTAGTGGTTATGCATCCTACTCTTGATTACAGCCCCGGTCGGGACCTCCTAGTTTCCTGAGTTCCAGAGCCCAACGTTGAGTGGAGCCTGATTGGGAACTTCTCTCTCTGTTTCTGCCCTACTTGTGCTCTCTCTGTCTTTCAAAATAAATTAAACTTAACTGGGTTCCTGGGTGGCTCAGTCTTTTTGAGTGTCTGACTTTGGCTCAGGTCATGATCTCACAGTTCTTGAGTTTGAGCCACAGATCAGGTTCCTGGCTGTCAGCACAGAGACCGCTTTGGATCTTCTGTTCCCGTCTCTCTCTACCCCTGCCCTCCTTGCTCACTCTTTCTAAAAAATAAATAAACACTAAAAAAAAAAAAAGAAAACAAGCAAGCAAATAAAAAAACAGATTGTCTTTTCCCTGAAGTTGCTGAGAGCTGTGAGGAAGAGAGAGGATAATGAAAAACCATGTTTGGTACTAATACAGGATTAAAGATATGCACAAGTCTCCCAGGCAGAAATAAAGAGGAGCTCCTTACTCCGAAAGCAGAGAAAGGTGGTTAAGCAAATTAAATTAAGGAAACTGATCTGTGAACCAATACTTGAATAGCTTTCCAACTGTGGGATTGTATGTGAAATTTAAAGGTTTATTGGAGAAAGAAGAATAATTTTTAATTATAAAATTAAAATACTTTTTAATGTTTTTAATGTTTATTTATTTTTGAGAAAGAGAAAGTCTGAGCAGGGGAGGGACAGAGAGAGAGACACACACACAATCCGAAGCAGGTTCCAGGATCTGAGATGTCAACACAGAGCCAGATGTGAGACTCGAAGTCACGAACTGTGAGATCGTGACCTGAGCTGAAGTTGGAGGCTTAACTGACTGAGCCACCCAGGCACCGCTAAAATAGTTTTCATATAAGTATAAAACAGATCATAGAGCTGACTTAAATTGTTCTTGTTATAACCATCTGAGGAATATTTAGCTACTGATGTGTATATTTGTATAATGCTGTACATGTTTTTAATCCAAGATCATTCTTGATCTTTCATTATTTTGATGACTTTGTAGAAGCTACAACTTTCTACTTATCATACCATTTTTATGTGGAGTGCTTCTTAACATGTAATTTCTATGCTTTTTGAGTCATGGTAGACCAGAGATGATGATGATAATGAACTAAATATGTATAAATGATTTCCACATGAAAACATCTCTGCAAGTATGATGTAAAATTACCTTGAAAAGTTAAAATATTACCTTCTATTTTATAAATGTTCCTATAAACTTCTCATGGTAGTCAATATGAGCTTGATAACATAAAAATATGTATATATAGATATTACTATTGCCTATTTGTTGATAAGGCAGAGTTTTAAAGGTTGACCAAGTGTTTACATATTTTATTAGTCCTTCAAAACTCTCTATTGCTTATATCTATTTTTTTATTCTATTACCTTTACATCTACTACAAATATATGAACTGTGAGGAGTACACTGTAAAACACCTTCAATTAATTTGGAGGGTGATAAATATATATGGCCAATTAGACATCGTAAAAAACAAATAAACAAACTTTAGAGTTTTAGCTACCAATTCCACGTCTGCACACACACATTTTATCTTATGCTGATGGATGTGACTTTGGATATTTGTTTTTATCTGTGTAATGGGTGCAGGACTGACTCTGTGGGCATGTGAACAGTGTAGCACACTTCGGATTTGTGTTTAGTAAGTAAAGTCTTAGGCAAAAATGAAACATACTCTAGGTGCTTGGAGCCTGCTGATGCACTGTTCCACCTTCTGTAGCCTCTACTTTTCTGGGATGGGATATCTTCCTATCTGCCTCCTTCTACTCAAGCTCCCCTTCTGTGGCCCCAGCTGTATGACTTCTGCCATCTTCCACTGGGGGTGGCAACTGTAAGAGGTCCGTGTTCCACTTCTACTGTCTTTTCTCATCAGGGGTCTAGGCATGGGCACAGGACAGGGAGGGGTTGAGCACATGGTGCATGGTGTTTCAGAGCAGAGCAAGGCTGTGGACATCCCACAGTAGGCTAGCAGCAGTACTGCACATTCAGTAAGCAATTTAACAGGGACCTTTTACCCATCTTCAGCCAGATACTGAGTGGCCTCGGGTTGGAAGCTTGCAATCTTGCAATCCCATTGGAATCATCAATCTGCCATGCACTGGGGTGGCAAGCTGGTGGAAAGGAGACCTTGATTTACCCACCCCAGCTGGGGTGGTACATTTCCATTTTGTCTTAGAGCCCACAGGTTATGTAGCAGGACCTGGATGGAAATGATTCAAAACTTAAACTGTGGTAGGGATTAAATAAGATCCATGTACAATGCCTCTAATAATGCCTGGCATAGAAGAGATTCTTAGTAAAGTTATCATTCTTCCCAGTGTCCCATTCTCTTTCTTATTCACTTCCATTATCTACATTAGCCAGATCTGTATTAAATGCGCATAAATTATTCCAATCCACTCAAATTCACTCCTCTGTGCTATCTAGATTGAAAACCATGAATATTAGCTCTTAAAAGTTCCATTAAATTATTTATTGGATTTAGTTAATACTTCAGAAATGCTCTTGCCTTGGAGGCATTTATCCTCAACATGAATGTGACAGTTAATGGATGCGATGGTGTTACTCTTGGACCATGTTATTCACTGCTTCTGGACTCCCGTATTCAATACTTTTTGAAAGGGATAAGCAATTGGGTCCCACTGCAGCCATCCAAATAAATAGGTTGCATACCACAATAGTCTGTCCATAGACATGTCCAGTTTTCTCATGCTTCATCCTCTAGTCAATGAATGTAGTGCCTACTCTTCACCCATGTAGCGCCCTCATGCCCTTACATCAGAAACACTAGCTCACTAGTTATTAGTTTACTATCTCTGAAGATAGTCATTAGAAGTAGATTCCTAATTAATGTCACCTATTTTATTATGATTAAGATGGCTACATACATTAAACTTAAGAAACTGGGGTGGCCTGGGTGGCTCATTTGGATAAGTGTCCAGCTCTTGATTTTGGCTCAGGTCACAATTTCATGGTCCCTGGGTTCAAGCCATGCATTGGGTGCAGTGTTAATGGCGCAGAGCCTCCTTGGGATTCTCTGTCTCTTTTACTCTCTCTCCCTCCCCTATTATGCTGCTCTCTCTCAAAATAAATAAATAAACTTTAAAAATGTTAAAAAAAAACCCTCGAAACACGTTATGATGTTCAGCACTTCAGAGCTGTATAGAATAGCTTGTTTTGTTTTATCAGTGTACCAAACTTTTATAATTATGGCAAGAATAAAATTGATATATTGTTTCTTTTTTTTTTTTTACAAAGGAAGCTTTTAAAATATTCGCCATACACTATTAAAATTCAATTTTATAGACTCAACTCATCTGTTCTGAAAAAAAAGACAAACTGAAAGTTAAAATTTTTGTTACTTAGTGTTATAGATTCATTTTAGAAAATAGAGTTACATTATCTCTTCTAAAAAGAAACCATGAAATTTCATTATATGAAATAAATGGTTAAATTCCTTTAGATTTATAAATATCGTCAAAATGGCAATACTACCCAAAGCAATCTACACATTCAATGCAATCCCAATCAAAATTGCACCAGCATTCTTCTCAAAGCTAGAGCAAACAATCCTAAAATTTGTATGGAACCACAAAAGACCTCGAATAGCCAAAATAATACTGAAGAATAAAACCAAGGCGGGAGGCATCACAATCCCAGACTTTAACCTCTACTACAAAGCGGTGGTCATCAAGACTGTATGGTATTGGCACAAAAACAGACGCATAGACCAATGGAATAGAATAGAAAACTCAGAAATGGACCCGCAAGTATATGGCCAACTAATCTTTGACAAAGCGGGAAAATGTATCCAATGGAAAAAAGACAGCCTTTTTAACAAATGGTGCTGGGAGAATTGGACAGCAACATGCAAAAGAATGAAACTAGACCACTTTCTTACACCACTCACAAAAATAAATTCTAAATGGATAAAAGATCTGAATGTGAGGCAGGAAACCGTCAAAATCCTAGAGGAGAAAACAGGAAAAAGCCTCTTTGACCTAAGACGCACCAATTTCTTACTCGACACGTCTCCAAAGGCAAGAGAATTAAAAGCAAAGATGAACTATTGGGACCTCATCAAGATAAAAAGCTTCTGCACGGCAAAAGAAACAACCAACAAAACGAATAGGCAACCAACGGAATGGGAAAAGATCATCGCAAATGACATATCGGATAAAGGACTAATATCTAAAATTTATAAAGAACTTACCAAACTCCAAACCCGAAAAACAAACAACCCAGTGAAGAAATGGGCGGAAGATATGAATAGACACTTCTCCAAAGGGGACATTCAGATGGCCAACAGACACATGAAACGATGCTCAATGTCACTCAGCATCAGGGAAATACAAATCAAAACTACACTGAGATACCACCTCACACCAGTCAGAGTGGCTAAAATGAACAAATCAGGAAACTATAGATGCTGGCGAGGATGTGGAGAAGTAGGCACCCTCCTACACTGTTGGTGGGAATGCAAACTGGTGCAGCCACTCTGGAAAACGGTGTGGAGGTTCCTCAAAAAAATGAAAATAGAGCTACCCTATGACCCAGCAATAGCCCTGCTAGGAATCTACCCAAGAGACACAGGAATGCTGATGCATAGGAGCACGTGTACCCCAATGTTCATAGCAGCACTTTCGACAATAGCCAAATCATGGAAAGAGACCAAGTGCCCATCAACTGACGAATGGATAAAGAAGTTATGGTACTTATATACAATGGACTACTACGTGGCAATGAGAAAAAATGAAATCTGGCCATGTGTAGCAAGATGGATGGAACTGGAGGGTATTATGTTAAGTGAAATAAGTCAGTCAGAAAAAGACAGATACCATATGTTTCCACGAATAGGTGGACTTTGTGAAACTAAGCAAAAACCAGGGGGAGGGGAAGAGGGGAAAGAAAAAAAAGACACAGAGAGGGAGGGAGATAAAACATAAGAGACTCTCAAAGACTAAGAAAAAACTGAGGGTAAGGGGGATGAGGGAGGGGGGAGAGGGGGTGATGGGCATTAAAAAGGGCACATGTTGGGATGAACACTGGGTGTTATATGTAAACCAATTTGAAAATAAACTATTATAACATAAAAAAAATAAATAAATACAGCATTAACTGCAAAAAAAAAATAAATAAATTATACACAAATGAAGGGGCATAGCAAAATGTTGATGTTGTGATGAGTGTTTAAGTAAACCATACAACACTGAAACCTAATGCTACATTATAGAAATTTTAAACTTCAAAGTCTTCTGTTTACAAGTAAGTAATGATAAGTTCTGGAATTTATCATACATACGTATGCATCAGTCTTCTAACTCTCATAATCCATATAACCGCACATGTTCTGAAAACTCTTTATTTGAAAAGTCTGTTTATTCCTTATAGGAGTCTTGTGAACAGGATAACGTAAAGAGTGTTTGGTATAATGTAAGGATTCAACAAATGGAACAGATGGAACGAGCCTTGAGACTGTTTTTGTTAATAATATGATTTGTGTTATTATTCCCAAGAGATTACTGAGAGCAACTTTATAGACTTACCATTATATGAGTATTTTGCCATTTATTGTTGCTGTGCTTAGGAGATATGATTTCCCCTATAACATTCAAATCAACCCAATAACATTAACCATATGCTAATAGGTTCTGCAGTAAGAAGTTTCTGGTCTATACAAAGTCATTGGAAAGTCTAAATTAGTATGTATTTACTGTGACTAGTGTGGATAGATTAAGTTGTTTAGTTTTTGCTTATAGCTTCTTCTAGGATTTGCAAGAACATGCCTCTGTATAGAAGCCTATTATTATTACAAATAAATTACAATTCACTTTTACTTATATTACCTAGATTTTTTTATTGTTTGTTTTAATAGAATGAAGTGGGTAAACTACTGTAATAACCAAGACTTACAATTTAAGAATAGCAGGTGGTTATAATTTTCAGCCTAGTATTAGCTTAGTGCCAGGAAATGGACCTATAAAGAATAAGGAGAATGAGAAATAAGGAAAATAAATTTAAAAGAAGGTAAAATAGACTAAGAGAAATGCCACATTAGAAAATTGTATGAGGACTAGAAAGAAATAAAAACAAAAAAATGATTGAATAGAGTAAGGAAAATGGAAAAAAAAAAGAATTAAAAGCTGAAAGAAAATTAGCTTTTTTCCTTGTAATTTTTTTTCACTACCTTTTCTCAGGCTTTCTTTCTCTCTGGTCTGACATACAACCCTGACTACAACTTCTGTTCCACATCCCTGCCCCTACTACTCCAGGCACTGCATCAAACACAAACATGTAGAAATAACACATTTTCAACTTTCCTTGAGATTTTCCAAAGCTTTGGTGAGTATAAATCTAATGGAACTAAGTGTCCTTTAAAAAAAAATGCTTATTTTTGAGAGAGACACAGAGTACAAACAGGGGAGGGACCGAGTAAGAGAGAGACAGAATCTGAAGCAGGGTCCAAGCTCTGAATTGTCAGCACAGAGCCTGAAGCGGGGCTCAAATCCACAAGCTGTGAGATTATGACTTGAGCCAAAGTAAGACACTTAACTGACTGAGCCACCCCTCATATCCTTTTTTTGTTTTATTTTCTAAACAAGTTTATTTTAATTTCAGATCATCAAATTACCAACTATTCTGAATGTCATAGAAGTGCACCTATTAATAGCTAGAAAAGGAATTTCATTTTTTTTTTCTTTAAACATATCTGCCTTTGCTTGGATGAGCTTTTTAGGTAAATCACTTGTGGTTTCTGTGCTTTGGGTTACTTACTACAAAAAAAATTAAGGGTGTTCATACAGTTTTGGTAAATATGACATATCATAATGAATTGGATAAATATATTCTAAATTGTAAGATGTTTTCAAGTGTTCATGGATATCATGTCCTTATAATAAAACGTCTTATACAAACTTATTGAGGCTGAAAATAAAGAATGTTAACAAAACTATAGACTGCTGCAAAGAAAAAATAGAAACTTAAGTAAAGTTGACCACAAATATTTTTTTATTTCTTTTATTTTACAAGCAATGTGAATTTTTTCATTTTTTATTTTACATTTAGGATTACTATATTTTCATAATAAAGGGTACAACAAAACAATTGTAGCAAATACTGTTCTCTAAGTGTATC
Source organism: Paguma larvata (assembly GCA_030068075.1). NCBI lineage: Eukaryota > Metazoa > Chordata > Mammalia > Carnivora > Viverridae > Paguma > Paguma larvata. The sequence continues at coordinate 56,200,231 of CM057832.1, forward strand.
CCTGTGTGTTATATGAACTTTTCATAGCATCGAAGTTGTCACAGATAAGAGGAAAAAGTCCTAGTTAGAAAAAGTTTTATGAAAATATTTTCTCATCTATTTAACTCTGAAAATATTAGATTACAGTAGTAAGTGGAAAGCAGACATTTTTTCAGGCTACTGTTTTATGCATTGTGATAATCGGTAATTTATACATTTGTAACCTCGAAGTTTAGCAGGTGTTTTTTTCTTTTCTTCTGACAGTTTTGTGTTTCTGCTATAAGTAGTAAGTTAGGTCTGTTGGAGAACGTTGTTAGCCTCTCTGTGTTTATTATAAGATTCTCCAAGTTTAATAATTATGATAAAATATTTATAGATCAAGATAATATATGGTCTCGTGGCTCAATATTTGCTTTCAGATTTACTCGTTTTATACTAATAGACCAGGTCAAAAGTAAGATGGGGAAAAAAACTGTATGATAGCCATGAACACTAGTCTAATAACTTGGTTAATATATATTGCTTTATAAAGATTAGAAACAATCAGTTTAAAAGCATTATAGTTGTACTTAATGCTTCTTAAAAATAGATCTATTATACATGCCAGAAGGGAACAATTCCTTAGCTTAAATAAAAAGAAATTTTATGCAGTAGTACTCTGAATGTATTCATAAAAATAAATATATAACTATGGGTTCACGGAGTCTAAGGAATAGTGAATGAATAATAAATTTTATGTCACTACTTCAGAACTATATATATATACACATATATATATATGGCTGTGTGAATATATGTGTGTGTCTGTGTGAATGTGTGTGCATACATCTGACCTCCCTTCCAGGCCCCCAATTTTGTGATTTATTTCTGCACACCAACAAGGGCAGAAAATAACAAAGAAAAAGAATATCTGAATCTTTCATGTTCCACACAGGAAGGCACCGAAAGGAAATATTTTGCCATCTTTTTTCCTGGTGAGCTTGAACTCTACGATCACACAGGCTTGCACATCTAATCGAATCAATGTGGGGGAAAAGAAAACAGCATCACAGCAGCTGCTAGCTGCCCTTCTGTGTAGTGTGTGTTTGTTTTCTTGTTTAATGTTTCAGGAAAGAAATTACGTATTTATTTTGTTCATGGTTTTTTTGTGCTTTTGAGCCTTCTACCATGTCTTCTGGGTCCTCACCAATGCCTGGGGATCATGCTTCAAAACTAGGTAAAGCTAAATGCCCTTTTAAAACTTCTACATTCAAGGGAACCTGGCCGACTCAGTCAGTAGAACATGCAACTCCTGACCTCCTGGTTGTGTGTTCGAACCCCAATTTGGATTTAGAGGTTATTTAAAACAATTAAAATATTTTAAAAAATCTATATTAAGGAAAAAGAAAACTTAGGGTAGGGATGCCTCGGTGGCTCAGTCAGTTAAGTGTCCAATTGTTGATCTTGGCTCAGGTCATGATCTCACAGTTCATGAAATGGAGCTCTGTGTTTGGCTCTGTACTGGCAGCAAGAAGCCTGTTTGGGATTCTCTCTCTCCCTCTCTCTCTGCCCCTCCCCCACCCTCTCTCTTTCTCTCTCTAAATACAAATAAATAAACTTATAAGGAATGAAAACTCAGAGTATCAGAAAGTAAATTAATATGTGAATGTACAAACACACACATATATATAAATATAATTATATATGTATATATTTAGTATGCTAAATAATAATTTTATGTATAATTAAACGTACAACAAATGCTTTTTAACAACAAAAAATTATAGCATATAGTGTATATATAATACATGTATATATATTATGGATACATATTATTTTACAATGCACCATTATTGTAAGTTCTAAAATAGTTTATAATATTTAAGCAGTTGCACAATGTTTTTGCTTTATATGCACTTAAAAATAATTATTGCAAAACAGTTGTCCATTAACATTTCTCTTCTGTAATGACAATCTGGAACTTATTAATCATTACTCAAGATGTCTTCAGTGTTTAATCTTTGACAGTGTAGCCCTGGACTATAAAGTCACACAGTGCTCTTTGTGGTTACATCAGTTACTGTATATGTTAACTTAGGTATTTAGTTCTCAGTTTCAAAATCTATAAAATTTCCATAATTTCAGTAAATTGTTCCTAGTGTTACAGTAAGGGGTTCAGTTATTAATATATGTAAAATTAATAATCATATTTGGCATGTAGTGAGCATTCACTAAGTGCTAGTGATTTATTATCATTTTTTACTTAGAATATGATAGTATGCTATAATGTCATATTGCAATTTATTATTCATTACATTTATAAATGGAAGAAATCCTAACGTTTATATTTAAGTTAATGATTGTTAATTCTAAAGTAGTCTTTTTTCTTTAAGTAAAAATACTATTTAAAATGAATACAAGTCGGGGCACCTGTGTGGTTCAGTCGGTTAAGCCTAGTATATTGAGTTCATACTCTTAAAATGTTTTGCCTTGGTTTCAATTTTCAGTACCTTTCAGTAGTAGTCATCTAATAATTTTATTGAAAAAGGCCAAATTTTTGTTTCTGTGAGTTTTTGGTGGAAACTGGGAATGTATGAGTAGGTATAATCACTAGTTATCCAAAGCCATCTCATTTTAGTGCATGATTTCACCATGTACCATCAAAGCTTAAGAAAAATAAAATTTCACCATAAGGTCCTAATCTAATATTGTAAAATTAATTATGGCCAATATAATGTGGAGTGAAGTTATAATGAGTTTACCGTGTCTCAACTGAGGTATCTAAATGGAGCAGGGGAAGAAACTCAAGACATGAAAAATCAAACAGTATTAATTAGTCCATGAATGCTCTAGAGTTGAGTGGATTAAGTCAAATCATTCTATTTAGAATAAAGACATGTAATGCTAAGTGATATGTCCAGGAAAAGAAAAAAAAGAAAACGAATCATTCAGAGACTATGTTGGCATTACTTCTAAAACAAAATCCCAACTTAACTTTATTAGACATTAATTTTTTCTGTGTATTTTTATCTCTTCCTTTGATATTGAAAAGTATTGCTTTAGTATATATTTTTTTCTTTTTTTGACTTCTTTTTTATACTTTAAATATACTTTTTTTTTTTATACTTTTTTATACTTTTAAGAAATCCTTTTGGCCATGAGACACTCTTAAACAGAGAAACTGTTAAACTGGGAGTTACTGGAGGGGAGGGGAGTGGGAGGATGGGCTAAATGGTTGATGGGCATTAAGGAGGGCGCTTGTTGGGATGGGTACTGGATGTTACATGTAAGAGATGAATCACTTGGGTTCTGCTCCTGAAGCCAATACTGCTCTGTATGTTAACTACCTTGAATTTAAATAAATAAATTTTTAAAAATCCTTTTGGATGTCTTTTGAAGACATTTTCCCCCCAACATGGTGATTTTAGAGAATAGATTGATTTGTGTTTCAAATTCCAGAGTAAGAAAGGTGTCACAGTGTTTGCATTTGCTGTTGGAATCTTATTTTATATATTTGTTTTTTAAATTTTTATCTGCTTTGAAAGAGAGAGAGCCCTATAGGGGTGGGGCAGAGAGATAGGTGGACAGAGGGTCTGAAGTAGTCTCTGTGCTGAGACCAGGGCTTGAACTCACGAACCATGAGATCATGACCTGAGCCGAAGTCAGACACTTAATCCACTGAGTCACGCATATGCCCCAAAATCTTATTTTAAATATTGAGGTTTGTAAACAGCGCACATCTTGTTTGATCTGGAATAGCAGAAGAGTCGGAATAGCAGTTGAGTTGGAATAGTTGCTAGACTATTCAGATACAGTCTTTAAGTTCTATAATGTACTGCCATTGGCCAAACCAATCCTGAAATACGAAGTGACTACCAATGGTTGTGTTTACTGACAAAGGTTGCCTTTTCAGTAATGGAGCTGCACATGGCTACCAAGAAGTGACTGGCGGTGTTTCCAGCCTTTTGAGTCTTCCTAGAAATTAATCATATATACTTGACTGATTAAATGGTTATTCTTTTATTCATTCATTTATTAATTTATTTATACCAGAAGCATTGACTGAGGGCTTACCCTGTGACCTCCTTTATATGAAAATTCAAAATTCATAGTAATACACACAGTGCTTCCTCTCAGGATGCTTAAAATCAGAATGCTAAGTGCTTTCTTGCTGGCACTGTGGCTTATAGTGAAAGAGAAATTCAGTTTTGAGGGCAGGTGGAGCAATAAAAGGCTGGGACTAGGAGAGCAGAATAGTGTTTCTAGAGGAGTCTGCGTCTCTTCTAGCTACTAGTAATATAGCAAGCAGAATTTCTGTGACACTGGTAATCCTGTCCAGCATTATTATGTTTACAGTAATGTATATTCAAATTCTTCTCTGTGCAGATCCAGTCAACTGTTAAATAAATTTAAAAAATGTGGTCTTTCTGTATAACTAAGTGTAAGTGCCTACTTACCTTTTAGGACGTACCTCTATCGAGATTGTATATTAAAATATTGCCCTTTTGGTACAATCAAATACCTAATTTCTTTCTAATGAAAAAGAACATTACACTTTTGTTCACCACTATGTCACTCTTCTGTGGTTAAAAGTATTAGTCACAAAAGGGTGAAAGAAGGGAAGTAAAATGTAATTTTTAAAATTTCAATTTAGCAAAAGTTGTTTTCTAAACCATATAATAAGAACATTAAAGTACTATTAAAAGGAGATTTAGAATGACTTGTGATTTTTATAGATGAAAAACATTAAAGATTAATATTTTTAAAATAGGAGGAAACAACTCATCTGTTTAATGAGAAATCCAAAATCAATTTAGGCACACCTTTACCAAAAGCTTGCTATACAATTAGTTGACACTTTCTTTCATGACTATTTAACCTGAAGATGTTAACTGTAGACAGAGAGGCCTTGCCATCCTCTTAGCATTTGAATTATATTCCTTAGCTGGTGCAGAAATCAGACGATGGTAACACCAATTAATGCCAGTGATTTCAGCGTAAGTGCACATTAGCTCCCAAGTCTAAAGCTGGGAGAGTCTTGTCTAAGGAACCTTACTGCAAGATCAGACATGGAAAAACACAAATATTCATCATGCTAATGCTTAGAAATTAATCTTCAAAATTGGGGATAACCTATTTGAAATAACTTTTCTTCTTACATTACCTTAACTATAAATCTTCACACTATATTGAGAGTTTCATTTACTAGAGAATTCACATGTTTGGCACACAGCAAGTTTTCTTACACCTTGTTTTATTTATTTTTTTCATCTGAGAGAGATGAAGATACCTATTGGACCTCCCTTCACCACTTCTAATATATTATTATTTGGAAGCGTTTGATTAAGTAGTTCATCTCCTAGTACAACTTTTAATTGAGTGTTAATCTTTCATGTAGTGCCCTAGTTTGTTATTCAGCACAAGGTTAGTGGAAAAATATAATGCAGCAACGATTTTTTGTTTCATATTTTAGGTTCTCCCTGTATATAGTTAACTGTGTCAAATTCTTACTATGTTGTTTACCTTCAAGACTTTTCTGTTAACACATTTTATTTTATTTGGCTTCATAGTAATAACATTGTTTTCATAATGACTTTATGACAATTATAAACAACACAAGTGATACAGAAAAGATTAGAAATATGTTATAAATCATCCAGAAGCCATATTAAATAGCCAGTATTTTTGGTAAAGATCATTATTGACATTCCTGTATGCATCTATATAGATTACGTTATCTAAGTATTTTGTGAATGAATTCAGACTAAATACACTGATGTGTTTCTAGTGATTCACTTCAATTCAAGATTGTATACACTCTGTCTCTAAAAATAAAAGATGAATAATTGACCTTGCTTACTGAAATCCTTGGGGAATAGCATTTATATTGAATAAGGTTTGTGTTATCCACTGCCTAATTAAAAATAAAGCTATAAATTTAAAAGTGAAAAATTAAATTACTTCCCCAAGACACATATTATGTTTTAAAATCTTTTATTTTATAACCAAATTTTTAAAAATAAAGGTAACCAAACTATTTCTTTGAAACGTTTTGAGGAGTGAAAAAATTGAGAAAACAGTAGATACACGTAAGATAGGGAAGTACAAGGAAGACATAGCTTATGTGGGGGTTTTTTGTTTGCTTTTTTTGCTTGTTTTAAGTCTATGACATTGTTAGTATTTTTAAGAGTCTACTTTTACAAAGGCCCTATGTGTAAGAAGAATGTCCAGATGTATACAAAGTCTATTTTGAGAAGCAATCAGTCTCTGTTTTTCTTCTTATCTAATGGGAAAAATATATTACATCTATGTGTGTGTGTGTGTGTTGTGTTTAATAATGCGTAGCCATATGTATAATAAAGTCCCTGGCCACAGTGGAAGCTCCTTAATAACTGCAATACCGTAGTCACTATATTTATGTTAACATTAACAAAAATACAATTAACCAAACAAAAAACTCAGAGTTTGTACATCTTGATTTGTCCTGTAATAAATGCTAATGGACTATTTCTGCAAATAAATAAATAAATAAATAAATAAATAAATAAATAAAGTAAAATAAAAGTTCCAATGAAGCATCTTGGAAGCTCTTTAGGATGCTTCACGGTCTTAGTCATGGAACTTCTCTACCTTCGTTTCCCTTGTATTCTCTTTTCCTTAAGTGGAAATCTGTGTTGCCAGGTGCCACTCGCCAAGACACATAATGAATTAATATATACATTCGGTTGGATTTTTTACCTTCAGACAACTATGAAAATCTGACTTGACCTGATAGAGTGACATAGCATGCTTGGTTCAATGAAGTTGCCATTTTTCTTATTGGTCAGAGAAAGCAATTAGGCATCAGCTCTGATGAATTGCTATGGCTTCCTGTTGTGCTTTCTCTGAAAAAGATTTTAATGCATTTTCATGGCTAAGTGAAAAGAGTGTGTAATCAATTTGCAATGTCTCCTGTGCTAGAAAAAGGCTTAACAGAAAGACACTTGCTTTCTATGTGCACCTGTGTTCCAGTTCCTCAGGTTTGGGAAGCTCACATAGCACTCACTAACATGCTTTGAATTTTGGTGGGTAATAGTGGGTTGAATTTTTAACTTGCTTTCAGCTTTCAGAAGTTACCTCTGTGGAGTGTATGTATTCATGTGTATGCATGTGTGCAAACATGTGTAGTTATGTTTATGTGTAGGCTTGGCAGAGTACAGTAAAAATATAATGCCAACATAGACATGCAAATAACAGTGTATAGCTTAAATGTAGCTTATTTAAGTTTTTTTCAACAGCAAATACAATTTACAATGACATTAGGGATAAAGCAAAGAAAAATCTGGTGGAAAGCCAGTTTCAATAATGAAAACTCTTTCAATGCCACTTGAGCACTTAGAAATAAAAAACAAGACAGTTAAGTAAATGAACAGGAAAAAGACACTATGTTGTAATAGTTATTTTTCTAACTTTAGATTACAACTGAATGACCATTAATAATAATGAAGAAATAACCATATAATGAGTGAGTTCTTGATTTTCGTTTTTTACCTAGCTAGGAGAAGAATGTAAAACTATTGCTGGAGTAAGCATCCCTATGGAAGGCAGAAATTGAACAAATAAAGTACTTCCATCTTTCTAATGAACAAGGTAGTTGGAGAATTTTGATAATGAAATAGAGGAAGAGATTGAAAAGTGTTACATTTGCTTGTCAAGTCACTGCTTTCTAGCATTGTCAGGTTTTGATAAACCACACTTGATGTAAATGTATCCCTTATATTTGTACCCTCATCAGGAAAATTCAAGAAAGTTCTGTTGTATGCAGAAGTTGAGTATATGAATACATTTTAGAAGCATTCATAAGAGTTGTGAATTTAAGGGAGAAACCTCATTGTATGCCTTTTGCTAGTGTTTTCTTTTAATATCGACCCAAAAAATGTATCGTTGTGGCACCTGGGTGACTCAGTCTATTAAGTGACCAACTCTCAGTTTTGGATAAGGTCATGATCTCACGGTCTGTAGGTTCGAGCCCTGTGTTGGGCTCTGTGCTGATGGTGAGGAGCCTGCTTGGGCTTCTCTTCCCTTTCTCCCCTCCCCTCCTCTGATTGCTCTCTAACTCTGTCTCTCAAAATAAATAAATAAACAATTAAAAACACTGAATTGTTGATATTTTAATAATAGTTTAGACTAGCCAACGTATGCATAATAAATAGCAAAATTCTAATAATTTATAAATAATAATAAAGGTGTGTATTCATAGCATATGAATTAATCATAATTTCTACTCCTTTTTAAGTTTGCTTTCATTTAATTAATGCGTAGAAAAGACTGTATATAAGCTATATATATAGTTTGAAGAAAAATAATAAAACAACTTCTCCCCCCAAAACTATGGGTCTGCTTAAGAAATTAGAATTTGGGGATTGAGGGATGGGATAAATAGGTAATACACATTAGGAGTGCACTTGTGATGAGCACAGGGTGATGTATGGAATTGCTGAATCACCTAATGTATTAATATAATACTATATGTTAAGTAACTGGAATTAAAATAAAAACTTAAACAAATTTAAATTAAAGAAATTAGAATATAAATTTCTGTGAAGCTCTATAAGCCCTTACCTCTACCTGAGCTCCTCCAGGACTGGGACTAACAGGAAATAAGTGAGGCCCTTGCTTCAAGCCCACAATTTAAGGAGGCATCAAAAAACTCAATAATTGAGATAAGTAATATTATAATGCAGTATTTTTAAATAATCAAAATTGATGTAAAGAATCATGATGAGAAAAATATCAAATTTTTAAATACTGTATCAGTGAAAAGGAAAATTAAAGAGAAAAAAATAGCAATTCTGATTCTTTTTATTAAAAGTGTAGTAAAAATTTGATTTTTTAGTATGTTTTCACATTTCTTCAGAGAAGTTTCTCATTGTCAGTCTATTGTTGGTACTATTGAGTTGAAAAATTCTTCATGGTTGGGCCGCCTGTGCATTGTAGGAAGCTTAGCGGCACCCGTGACTTGGATCAAGTTTTGAATCTTATATACATAAGACCATACTATATGTTTTTCTTCATTTTTTTTTACTTCAAATGATGCTTTTTAAGTTCAAGCATGTTGAAAAAAATTAATTCCTGTATGTTGACATGCTCAGTACTAAACACATGTGTCTCAATTTAATTAGACTTTCTACTATCGTAGGACATTTGGATTGTTTCTAGTATTTACAAACAAGGGTACTTTGGACATTCTTACATGGTCCTTGATGCATATATATCCAAATCATGTATATAAATACATGACTGAATACATGCAAAATCGTGTATATAAACATATGACTTAAGACGTTTTTTAATGTGGATATTGCACAGATTTCTAGAAATCTCGTTTGTTCAATTTTTTCTTAGGGTTTTCTCTGTTTTAATCAATACAAGTTACATTTTTATTTACTTGTATGCAAATGACAAATAACTGATTAAAGTTTCTGAGAAAAAAGGTGAAGTTAATTATAAAAATTTCATTTCATGCATGAGGGGGATATTTTACAACATAACTTTATTGATAGATGCACTGTGTCTACATCTGAATCTTTTGGTGCAAATCTCCATTGAATTTTGAGGAAGATAAAATTGTGCTTGGCAGCAAGAAAACATTTAGAGAAAGAGTAGGACATATTTTAAAATTAGAGAATGGAATCAGCTTCTACCACATGAGGCAACATTAAGATTCCAATTGTCTATCCAAAATATCTCATCCAATACGTGGTCATTTCCTTGAAGTTGTCCAAATCTTAAACTCTTGGAGACTCTCCTGGGGTTAAATGCCTTTCCTAGAGAAAGGTATCTGGTCAGGGATCTTGCATGGACAATGAATGTAGCAACATCCTCGCTAGACTTTTCTTAGTAGTAATAGACTGTTTAATGTCTTAGGTATATGTTGTCAAAGAGACTAGTGGGAAAAGAATGATGAAGAAAGTCTTGGTACAGAAATGTTGCATTTCAGCAGCTCCATCCAGTTTGTGATTCTTCATGAAAGCTGCTTTGTTGCAGCAGGACTGAAGGATTTTATATAGGCAGGCCTTTTGTTAAGTAATCAATATGAACGCCATGCCTGCAGCTAATTTCCCTAAGCGGAAGCAAACTTTCCAATAAGAATTAATAGTAAATGAATGAGGTAGTAAGATTCACTGGTATTTGTAGACAGGGCTTTCCATATTTTTTCCAGCCTTAGAAATATAATTTACACACTTAAATATAAAGATTACGTAAGTTAGAGTAGATGTCAAAACAAAGTACACTAATAAAACTCCTTGAAATTAAAACGTAAGAATACACTTGTAAAATGTACTCCTTTTATGCATATGCAAGTCATACTGATGGATCTGATGAAGATGAACTCCTTTTATAGCTTGTGTTGAGTAATTGTGGGAATTGTGAGGATGACATAGGAAAACAAGGAGCCAGGCTGACAGATAAGACAGAATTTTTCCCCCATAAATATGATTCAAATGTAAACACCAAGACATGGAGTGAAACATGCTTAGAAGCTTGAATAATTTCAATAAGTGTTCCTAGTATGATAAAAGTTAAAATAAATAGGGATAATGTAAAGAATCCTTAAGTATTTGGAAGGAGAAATTATACACTTAGGCATCAAAGATTTACCTGTATTTTGCTAATAACAAAATGTTACCATATTTGCTGTACCCCAGGACTCATGATTTCAGAACAAAAATTAGTCGGGTAAATAACATAAAGTCTAAATATGGAGAAAATAAACTTAAAGTGTTCTCAAGTGAAATAAATAAAATCAGCATTAAGCAAGATTTCTTAGGTGCAAACTTATTTAGCAAATAATTTTCATTGCTTTAGTGGCTGAACATAATGGAAAATCATATCTTGGTCTCTTCACAGTCTTTTTAGCAGATGGCTTCCCTGAGGTACATGATCTCAGGTCCTCTGCTCTTGGGTCTGTCTGCCATCCTGTAGGACTTCAAGGTTCTCGGCACCCACACTGCAGACAGGGAAACAGAACATGGAGGAGGTACGGAGGCTTCTAAAAAGCCAGGTCCCGAAGGAAGACACATTATTTGTATTCAAGGCTTACTTCCTCTCGGAAGCCTTTCCTGATTCTTCTGAGCCATGAAAACCCCTGTGTTCTCAGGATCCCCAAAGTAGTTTGTTTATAACTTTATTTCCTGATGCTGTTTTAATTCACTTACCTTCTTGATCCTCATCTTGACATGTCTGGTTTCAACCCTCGTCAAATCATCTTCAGTCAATTTGCTTCCAATAGATACATTCATTTGGGTCATTTACATAATGTGTGTTTTTCTATATAAAAATATCATCTGACCACCATACCAACCCCTGAAGTATCTATTCTTCACATTTTAACAGACAGAATGAAGTTCAGAAATTGTAAGTGCACTCAATTTTTATAAGCAGGGGAGACTAATTTGAAAGTGGTACACACTAAACTGTTTTATCACAAAATAATTGAACCCTCAGAAACTTATTAAATATTGTCAGAAGCATCGTTTCCGACTTCCTAAGTCTCTATTTTCCCACCTACCTCTCGGAAAACTATCTTAACCTGTCAGAAAAGGAGCTGCCAGGACCAGCAATGCATTTTGAATTTGTCTTCTCTAATGGTGTTGTTAATCAGATAAGAAGATGCACGCATAGAACTTTACCCGTGGAAAGTATATCTCAAATGCTTTATAAGATTGTCTTTAAAAGCTTAAAGGGAAAAAAATAAATAGAAACTGAAGGGGAAAAGAGTGACTCTTTAAAGAATAATATTCTCAGTCTTGGGATTTGCAGTCCCAGAAGCTAATTTGGGACATCTTGGTTACTTCAATGACATTTTTAAAGTCTACTTTCAAGAGACATATTTAGTGTTATGTATTTTTTTAAGTACATAGAAACCTAAATGCTATTTTTTAATACCAGAACATCTCGTTGAGAAGCTTATGGATTTAGAAATACTTTGATAGTGCCATCTAGTGAATACAATATAGAAATCCAAGTAAAAATAATTCTGTTTTGTTAAAAAACTTGGACGGTAGCATTTGTAATGATATAAATATTTTTCTTTTCTAAGGTTCAAAGTTGTATTATCATTCGAAAACTTGAGTAGTTTTAATGTGTTATGTACTTAATAGATTTTTAAAAGCCAGACAACAATATAAGGGATAACCATTATAAAATGGTGGTTGAACTTACACTTGGTGCAACATTTTAGCAATAATTTCATTGCATTCCTGAGAGAGCTGTTTGAGATAAATAGCTCTGTCATACATAGCTGCTGGCATTCCTTAATATTCGCAGACGTGCAATCACTCAAGCCATGTGGGGAAGGAAGAGTAGGTTACAAAAGTAGGCTCGTTGATCCTGTGGGTGAAGCCTTCTAGGACTCTGACAAGTTCAGCCGTGAAAACACTGTCTGCCTCTTGACAAGAACAAGATTATAAAATGCTTTGAGCAGAGGATATCAATAGTGACCTGGATTATAGGGAAAGGATTACAGTACATATCCAGAGAATGCTTAAGAGATTACAAGTACTTATGTTCATGCAATGGTGAATAATAGTATATTAAATTATTGTTTTTGATTAAATAGTTGAAGTGTTTAAACTAAAGGAAGTTATTTTTATTATAATGAGTAGTAAAATTCTCCTGGTTGAATCAACACACTCAACAAGATATAAATAGCAGAAGGAGTTTCAATTTTATCTTTAATATTGTCTTCATACCGACCTGAATATATGGAAAATACAAATTTTGTCTTTGTTGGTCTAACAATCTAGTTTCCTCATCCTTTACTTCTTGTATAAGATCTTTACCCATACATTTATCCTCAGCTACTACCAACTGGTAAATTGAGTTACCCCATTATCAATTCCCATATGTTCCATTTCTTTCATGGCCTCCTTTCTCCAGCTTGCTTTTGCCTTTGCCTACCTTAACGAGTTACTCTTATAGTAATCTCTGAAATCTTCTTGATCAATGGGTGATGGCCATATTAAGTGAGTATCTGTGCTGTCAAAACCTTCGCTGTTATCACTGAGAGAACACTGTCAGGTACAAATTGCGTACTGGCTACTAGATAGAATAGAAAAGTTCATTCCACTGGTCACTGTCCTCTAAATCGTATTTAGTCTTTCTCAGCAGCACCTATTCCCTAAATTTCATCCTAAAGTGTAATAGTGCGTGCCAAGGTGGCCTGCTGCATCTTTAATGAGTTGATCTCAGGTGTTCTGCATCATTAATACTGGTAGACAGGGAGCCACAGAAGATCTGACGGAATTGTTCATTTCAGCATATTTATTGTTTGACACTTGCCTACATGATGCAACAATGCTTCATCTAGCATCTTCTGTTCAAGAACTGCAGGTTCTAGGTTTGCTGTAAAGACAAGCCACATGGTTTGAATTTAGAAAATCATCTTGGAAATAAAAGTTTAGTCAAAACCATGCATGAAATTTTTCATCATTATAGATTTGTCCTCAATTGCAATTGCCCTTGAAGATGCATTATTTTTCTTTGTTTAGGAACTTTAGGTTTTTGCCTTTGAAGCACTCTTTAGGCATTTAATCAAAGACTGTTATTTTTGTTACTATGAACTTCTTTTCCTTCCACAGATGGTATTATAATAAAAATAAAGGAAATAAAGAAATTGCTCACCCCAGGGCATTCAGCTGTTTCCATTTTTCATTTTCACTGTATTTCTCTTTCCTTAGATATATTAAATAGAGAGATAATTGTATTCATAAAGTAATTACACAATTGTATTCTGTGTCTTTCAAATAAATTATTCCATTAAATTTTGTCATGTGTACCCTTCTTGGTTACTATGGCTTTATAGGTCAGTTTTATGGAATCATCTACATTGTTTAGCATTGGCTCTGAACTTGTAAATTTGGAAAAAAAATACATCATAACAACAGTTCAAGTACTTAGCTCAGAATGATATATGTAAATTCATATAATATGTTAATATTGAGAGTCCCTATCACTTAATCATTACATAAATAACCCCATTGGTGTCTCAATGATAGTGGAAATAGATGAAAATGTCCTTGGTATTTTTCCCATTCCCCAAGAACTGGAAGGTATTGATACTGTCTTGTAACTAACTGGTTGATATAATATCTAAAAGATACTACAATAATTAAGAATTTATAGATAATCAGTAACTTGTTCCCATATATTTTGGATAGCTAATAAAGTGCCTCAATCATATTTTCATATCATCTCTCTGTCTCTGCTCACTTTTATGTGAGGTATCCAATTTTTTTTCTCTCCTCTATGTGGCTTTGGGAGGCAACCCATATAAATAGAATTCACCAGTGGATGTTACTCTCTTAAATGACAATTGATAAATACCCAATAATATAAGTTGTAAAGGGTATACCGCAGTTTCCATATTATATTTTAATGGATGATGAAAAGATTATTTGAATTGGTAATCCACTTAATATTTATTTGATTTTTAATTAATATCATTCCTTATTTTGTACTACAATTTTGCATAGATGACCTTTTTCATTTTTTGTAATTCTGTCTTTTAATACACATTTACTAGACCAAGGATTTGGATAGTAGGTTGGTTCTTGATACTAACTGTTACATTGCTTTCCAAAGAAAGTGTATTTATTTGTCTTAATCACAACAAAAAAGCCAGATTTATCACATTTCTGATCTTTAATATTCTCTAATTAGAAATGGATAAATTTGTAGATAATATTTTGGAATGTGGAAAACATTTTCCTCATTTAATTCCTACTTGCATTTCTGCACTTTTCTGTTATTGCTCATTGTCTTTGAAGGACCTTTATTTTGTTTCACATTCTTTTTTAAGTTACAAAATGAAAGATATGAGATGAAAGTCTCTGAGTACTACCGTAAAATTAAGTCCAAAAAAAGTCCATAGTACAAAAAATAAAGTCAGAAAGAAAAGTTATAACAACTTTCAAAAATAACTAAGAAACTAAAGATCAATTGTCAATCAGTGTTATTGAATCCAGTTTTATGTGAGAGCGTAGTGGCACAAGGAGAAAAAAAAAAAGATCAAATTGACTTGACTACCGTAATGGCCCATTATCAGATTACCTAAATGAAAAAATTTGATTGCTACTAATTTGAGCAGAAGTAGAAATTGAGAATGGAATGGATTGGTCATCAAAGTGGCTCACTAGAAAGAAGCCTTGAACATTTTATTTTTCATTTCCAAAAACTGAGTTTAATATAAATTGAGTATAAACAACTGATAGTGAGTCTGTGTTTTCATAGGGTTTTCTGTCTAGATTTTTTTCTTTCTTCTGAATACAGCAAGTATGTGGACTCTTTGTAAAAGCAGACTCCATACTTAAAACAGTTTTATGTATCATCTTGGCATATTGTTTTCAGTAGAACTTTATAAATAATATTTTAGTCATACAGCTTCTAGTAGCAGAAAAATATCATAAACTACATCATCCATAAAACTTCTAAACATGAAAATCAGACTATGTCTTAGAAAAGCAGGTAAAACCAAGTAGTGTTCAACATGTGAAAAACTGAAACTAAGATTTTGTTTTGACACTTTTTCTAGTGCATGGGGTGTCTGTTGTATAATAAATAAATGGTCTGGTAGGATAAAAGCTGTCTGCATTCTTTGCTGCTCATGCAACATGACATGGTGCCTTGTCATCACCTGCCCACATTTAGTTAATAAACATCTGTTTCATTTTTACATTTGTTCAAGATAGTGGCTTGATTTTGCTTTCCTGATACTTTACTTATTTCTGGTAATAAAATAATATTTTATCTTTTTTATTCCTTCCCAAACAGCTTATGTTGACAAAAATTCAGGGCATGTTTGTTAAACTAATGTGGAGAAACAGACAATGCCGAAGAGGTTTCAGTTCTAGAAATTAAAAGATGAAATAACTTGTGGATAAAACAAGAGTGAATTGAGTTGTATTTAAGCTCTTCACAATTTCTATTGCTGTTCAAGTAGTTTTACTTTTTTATTACACTACCAGATGCAGTATATCAAAAAATAGCTTGCGATAAATTACAAGATGACACGATTGTTTCCCAGAGAAGATGTTAACAACAAAAGCCCCTATTAAATAGGTTTTTGTGGTTGTTACTCCTGGGAGTCAAGGACTTTACAGCCTAGAGCTATATTTAAGGTAATGATTGACAACTTCTGATTCTCTATTAATGTTGTGCATATGCAGGATCAGTGGAGAAAATGTTAATAATTCAAATATTTGCCAAGGAAACAGTTCCAGATGTGTGGAGATTGATATACGGTTGATTGTAGCAACATAGGTAAATTATTATTTATTTTTCTTTTTTAATACAAGTTTTTAGTTTAGTTTTATTTTTTGCCTCCATACAAGAAGCTGCAAGCTCATTTCTGTTGTTTCCTTTCCTTGGAATATTTTTTAATTTGTACCCACTTTTCTACAGTGAATTCAATTGATGTCAAACTTAAAAGTGTAGATTATTGAAGAGAACAAGGTATAAATGACAAATTGGTTGCTCTTTGTCAAGAACTAAATTTGTAAAAGTAGTGCTTTACATTTAGTAATACTGTCATTAGAATACCATCACTGTTCAAATGAACTGTCATGATATTGTTTATAACTGAACAATATGGAAATCTGATCATGTTTTACATTCTTAGAATGTAATGGCATGTCCCAGTCTATACTTGTGGGTGTTTCCTGAGTTTCTAGTCTGTATTATCAATCTCACCTACTTTTTCTATCTCTGTTACCTTGTTCATAATCTGTATACACAGATTTCTAAGTCTAAGTCTAACTCAAAAATTGTGTTTAATATAAATTGAGTATAAACAACTGGTAGTGGATCTGTGTTTTCATAGGTTTCTATGTCTAGCTCTTTTACTTTCTTCTGAATACTTGCTGTTATTGTAGACTCTTTGTAAAAGCAGACTCCATACTTAAAGCAGTATTATATATCTTTTTGACATATTCTAAGTCTAAGACTTAGAAGTCTGTGTATTCAGGTAGAACTCTCTGCTGTGAATAGGACCTAAACATACCAATCTACCTACTAGATATGCTATCTGGACATTACACATATACTTCAACCTATGTGCTTTAAACCCAAATTATCTTTGTCTTAAAAATTTGCTCCTTCTTTCTGCCTCAGTTAATTGATTTGTAATTCTCCATGGCCTGGAACCACGAAATTTACAGCTGTTCCTATACTTGATAGATCCAATGATTTTCCAAGTTCTATTAATTTTAATTTCAAAAGCATATCATCTTCATTGTTTTCTTCATATCTTGTTCACCTTCATGAGGGCTATTTCAATATTCTCAAACCTAGCTCTGGTCCAGTTTCTTTCTAATCTGCTGTATGTATTACCAAGAGTGTGATTTTCTAAAAATTAAGTTCACTCGGAGGTGACTTTGCTTGAGAATTCCAGGTGATAACCCTTCAGAAAAAAAGGCACTTATTCCTTAGCATGGGATGGAAGGCCAACTCTTTATAGTTTGACATTTACTAACACTTCCTGTATTCTTTTCTACTAGTTGTTTTCCATGAAAATCGAACCTCAGAAAATTAACCTCCTTCTAGTTTCCCAAATATGCTGTGATATTTCATTTCTCTCTGACCTCACACGTGCTGTTTCTTCTCAAAGGAGTCCTGCTCACCTGTCTGCTTACAAACTCCTACTTTCTCTTTTAGACACAATTAAAGCTCCTTAAGTTCTGTGATGCCCTGGTGTCTCTGAGTCACCAACACTATTTTTTTTTCACAAGGCTGTTAATGGAAGTATTGATTTATATACACATTATTTCCCTACTAGATTATAAGTTCATTGTGAGCATGCCAGTATCTGATTCATCTTTGTTTTCCCAGTCAGGGCCTAGGACAGGAAAGGCACATGTAATTTAACTGGCATCCATTGAGTAAAAGAAAGATGGGACAAACATGAATAATACAATTAATCCTAATTTATAAATTATAGAATTACTTGTCACTTCAGATAATTATAAAATTGCTTGAACACTCTAGGTATGCACTGTCTCAAATTAAATACTGTGACTATATAATCGTAATTTGTACTGAAGCATGAGTTTTTTTGGAGTTTTAAAAATAAAGCAAAAATGTCACCACAAAATGTAAAATGTCATAAAAACTCTGTTATTTTAAAATATCTGACCTCTATAAATTATCAGTGTTCATTACAGTACTTAAACTTAGTTCTTAGTATATATTTTGCAGTGTTAGAAAGAAACTTTTTTGAAAGAAAAAAAAGAAAATATTAAAGATAATCGCTAGGTCAAGCAAACTTTAATATTAAAAATGTTATTAAATTGATCAAGTTTGTTGTTACAGATACAGAGAAAATTTAAATTAAAAAAATGAAAATAAATAAACAAATATGGCACATGGGTAATGGGCTTGAAAATAATCCAAAGCTTAGCAGAGTTGTTGGAAAAAATATAATTGTGGCATTCAAAGTAATAATTTGTACCTAACTGTGCATTATTAAAAACATCGTCCAGTAAAGGAACTATATTAGAGAGGGATGTTCACAGGTTTCAGCTTTAGTAACATGATTTTGGAGACAAGTCCTGAGCTCGTCACGTAATTGTATGCTTTCTCTACTTGAAGGAGAGGAAGTAGTTTATTTGACATTTATAGGCTTACTTAAAATTCAACAATGGATTTTCTGATAAATTAAATGTATTCAATGTTAAATTTGCTTCATATATACTTTGTACTTCTTAGATTGCAGAAAATTTTTGCAACCAATTCTTGCTCCAGTAAGACAGTCTTCAGCAGAAATCTTTTTTAGGTTATCATCAATCTTGCCTTTGTCATAGTCATGCACAGCATTGCTTGGCTAGAAAAAAAGTTGAGTCTAAACTTATGAATCAGACCAAATGCTGTCTTCACTATATTTATTATGCCAAAACTATTATCTCAATTTATCTGCTTATACAACAAATATTAATGCTAGCCAACTAGATGCAATCCAGTCGAGGCACTAAAAACACAAGGACTGAGATCTTTTCTTGGATATGAGTAATATAACTTAGTTAGAAGCTATCTGACTTTTTTCTAGTATTTTGAAGTGGTGTGGTGGAGTATTCTGAAATTAAGTTGACCAAGACTGAGTTAGTTTAATAGAACATATGCAATGGGTCAAGCAGCAAATCCAAAGAATTTTTCACATCGAGGGAGAATGTAGCTGCCATCCATACCAGAAAGGAAGAGGACAGTCAGAAAAGCAGGAGGAACATTCAAATCTCATAGAGGTCAAGTCTTTCAAAACCAACGCATGAGGGAGTTGCCAGGAAAAGACCTAGAGCACCAGAGATTCAGCAGCAATAGCACAAGCTGGCAAATAGAAGATACACTCACCGTAATCCAGAAACTATTTTTTCTACTATTTTATTGGAGGTTGGGGTAGGAAGAACATGCATTTGGGTTTGCCATCACATTCTACATACAACTGAGGAAAGGATAGAGATGATAGGATTACCTTCAACTTAGTCCTTGGAAATTTGTTTCTACACTCTATAGTTTTATCAGTTAGCAAAATAGCAGTGTCATCTAATAACTGAAGTTGAACTCATCTAGTTTAATTATGTTATTACCAGATTAGACTAGGACATTTTTTAATACGGAATGGTTCTGTGCTGTCTTAAACATAAAAGTGATTTTTTTCCCATTTTAGTTATGTACATATGCCAAAGATCATTGTTGATAGTGAGAGAAATAATCCATTCCCAATTAGAGATACATAGTTCTTAACATACTAGATAAGTGATAGAATCCTGTATTCATACCGCATGTCTATCCCCTTGTCTGTGAATAAATGGATATCGATAAAAGTGATTCTCAAATCTGAAATAATTTATGGGGATTAAAGAGCACACTTATCATGATGAGCACTGAGTAATGTATAGAATCGTTGAATCACTATAATGTA
Organism: Paguma larvata; assembly: GCA_030068075.1. Taxonomy (NCBI): domain Eukaryota; kingdom Metazoa; phylum Chordata; class Mammalia; order Carnivora; family Viverridae; genus Paguma; species Paguma larvata. The sequence continues at coordinate 56,220,140 of CM057832.1, forward strand.
CACCTGAAACTAATATAACAGTGTATGTTACCTATATTGGAATTAATATAGAAATAAAAAATAAAAGTACCCCAAAAAATGGTTCTCAAATTTCTAGATTGTAAGAATAACTGATAAAGCATTTTAAAAGATAGATTTCTTGGGGCACCTGAGTGGCTCAGTTGGTTAAGCGTCAGACTCTTAATTTCAGCTCAGGTCATGATCTAGTGACTCATGAGATCAAGCCCCACGTCATGCTCTGCTGATAGCACGGAACCTGCTTGGGATTCTCTTTCTCCCTCCTTTTCTACCCTTCCCCCACTCATACTCACTCTCTCTCAAAATAAATAAACATTAAAAATAGATAGATAGATGATAAATAGATAGATAGATAGATAGATTATTCAACCTTTATATTGGATGAAAACAATAAACACTCTTTCTCAGAATGTGGTATGGTCTTTACATCATTGATGACTTACCAAAACTTCCACCAAATGCCCTGCGATATACCCAGAGCTGACGACCATAGACCAAAATACCTATAAAGCTGGCATTACCTGATGTTAGGTTTATTTCCTTGTGGGCTCCAGGAAAGTGAGTTAATAAGCAATTTTCAATGTATTCATCAATGATTTATTGAGTACTTATTATGTGAGGGGCGCCAAGCTGCAAGGCAAAATCTAACAACACAAAGACTCTTCCCTCCAAAATCTCATAATCTGCATATAGAAAATGGAAGATAGCAAATAGGAACTACATTTCTCAGGAACTCATTTGGACTTAAATCAACAGCATCCCTCCGCTTTGGCATATTAAGCAAATTAAGAGTCATTCAGGCATCTAGGTGGTTCCATCAGTTAAGTGTCTGATTCTTGATTTCAGCTCAGGACATGATCTCACAGTTTGTGAGTTCAAGCCTTGCACTAGGCTCTGTATTGACAGTGCAGAGCCTGTTTGTGATTCTCTGTCTCCCTCTCTGTCTGCTTTTTCCCTGTGTACTCTCTTTCTATTTCAAAAATAAATTAATAAATGTTCAAAATGTCCAAAATGTCATATATACACATGCATATATGATACACACAGATTTATATATATATATATATATATATATATATATATATGTTACACACACACTATATATATATATGAAATATATAGATTTCATAGAGGTCGAAAACTTTTTTCTCCTTTAGGTTGGATTGCCTATAAAAGATTAAGATGTGACATATATTAACGTGGCATTAACACATATTAACTCTTCACTGATATGTACACGTATCATGAATTCTTCTAAATAGGCAGCCAGGTGCTATAGAATTTGAAGCACCCTCAGTGTAGCCCACTTATCTCTCAGAATGACAATCTGAATCAGGTAATCAAAGGATAATTTGAAGAAGTGTACGTGTTGTAAAAGGAAATATAAGTCATCATGGAAGCTAAATTTTTAAGATGCTAAATTGTCTCTTCATTTTAAATAAAATAAATGATGCTAAATAGCATCATTTCTAAAGTCATCCCTGTATTTAAATTGTAGCACCTGGAGGTGAAAGAAGACCTTAGAACTTACACAGATTCAGCTCCTAACAAAGGCTGGAATCTGTTCAATAACATGATTGACATATGGTCAGTAGCCTCTTTTTGAAACTTCTACTTTCTAAGGAAGTGAGGATGCTGTGACACGGTTATGGGAACATTCTTTTCATAATGAGCCGACATTCTTTTTGTAAATTCTACCTGTGGAGACTGTGGTCTCATCCTCAGAAGAATCATATATTTCACTAAATTCATTTGCATATAAAAGTGCTGAAGAAATTTGGGAAAAGTTGTCATTTTCCTCATATGTCTTTTCTTTCTCAAACTAAAATTCCTTTCCTTGTTTGAAAACACATCTATTTTTCTCATTGCCTTGGTTTCTTTCACCTGGGTGCTTATCCTTTGGTCAGAACCCATCAGGAGGAGCTCCTGAGGTACTCAGTCAGTTAAGCATCTGACTCTTGCTTTGGATCGGGTCATGATCTCACGGTTTTGTGGTTTAAAGCCCTACGTTGGGCTCCACACTAACAAGGTGAAGCCTGGTTGGGACTCTCTGTCTGCCTCTCTCTCTACCCCTGCCCCACTCACGCTGTTTCTGTCTCTCTCAAAATAAATAAATAAACTAAAAAAAAAAAAAAATCTGTCAAGACACGTACTACCCAGAAATCGAATTCTGGTATTGCTTCTTACAGGCTTCAATTATAATGGAAAACTATTTAATCTCCATATATAAGTATTAAATGTCATATTATCCATGTCTGAAAAATGAATAAAATACCATGTTTAACTTTTGAAGTGGTCGTGAGAAATTCCCATAACTGGTTGTTGAAAAGCCCCTACTTATTCTCTCATACTTTGTGGGCTCTCACTCTTTCCATTCCCTGCATCTACTCCTTGATTAGAAATAAAATAATAGTAGCTGATGCCTAAAGAAAAAAGGTGGGCAGTATCATATGAGTAATGTCAGACGTTCCATAAACATTCATGTATCAATATCGATTGTTTATAAGGTTCTGCTATCATTTGTGTGGATTGGTTTTGAGGGTAGGGATAAGAAATTTTTGATTTACAGGCAACACATAGCATATGTTAGAAACAACTAGTTATACACTAAGCAATTTGTGGAAATAAATAGAGTGCCTGAGGCCATATATTGGTTTTAACAAATACACAAGGAACTATGTAAAAAAGAAAAAAATAAGAACCAGTTCAAATCGAGTATATTGTGAGCATGCACTGATCTTAAGATATTCCAGAACCTGAACTCTGCCTTAAAGCGAAAAAGAATTTGAAAGGCAGATAAAGGAAGCAAAGAAGGAGGAGGAAGAAGAGGAGGAGGGAGGGGGGGAAGGAGGAAAAAATGAGGACAAGGAAAAGTCTGTGTAGTTATTTCAATGTAATCGATTATCTTCTCTTAACTCTGTCAACTTTATTTAACTAAATTTGAGCCAATCAGTTTTTATTTTTTTTTTATTTTATTTTTTAAATTTTTTGTTTAATGTTTATTTATTTTTGAGAGACATAGAGGCACAGCATGAACAGGGGAAGGGCGGAGAGAGAGGGAGACACAGAATCGGAAGCAGGCTCCAGGCTCTGAGCCGTCAGCACAGAGCCCGACGCGGGGCTCGAATTCACAGACTGCGAGATCATGACCTGAGCTGAAGTCGGCCGCCCAACCGACTGAGCCACCCAGGCGCCCCGCCAATCAGTTTTTAAAAGACAATTGTAGGGCATCTTGTTGGCTCAGTTATTTGAGCACCCCACTCTTGATTTTGGTTCAGGTCGTGATCTCATGGTTTGTGAGTTTGAGCCTACATTGGGCTCTGCACTGACAACATGGAGCCTGCTTAGGATTCTCTCTCCCTTTCTCTGCCCCTCCCCTGGTTGTGCTCTCCTTCTCTCACACACACCTAATAAATAAATAAATAATTTAAAAAGTAAAATAAATAAAAAGGCAATTGTGAATAGTGACCCTTACATTTCTTTAACATGCATCCTGTTATTGCAAACTTATAAAAATAATCAATTGAACATATATGCCACACTGCATATTACATTTGCAATTATAACATCCAAATTGATTTGGGAAAGAGGCATACTGTCATAGAATAAGAGAAATTGCCATTAGACATAATGAATTCATAGAATTTACTTTAGCCATTTCAACATTCATTTTTCTACCTTTGAGAACAAAAGAGGCATATTAATCTACCGGAGAATAGATGTATTGTTAAGTAAACCTTTCCAGTTGTTTATCCGCTCTCAAAGTTTTGATTAAGCACCATCAGTGAAAATGAAATTTCATTTTATCCTTTCAATGTTTCCTTTGTCCTTGCCTCTAACAGTCCTGTAATGGGTCCTGCCTCTCGTTTTTTTTTTCAATTATGTCCATAATGCTAATGCCTTTAAGCATCAAATGTCCTGTGAATCTTTTCTGACCCGCCTCTTCAGGCAATCATTACAACTTTCAGCTTCTATTACTGTACTCCATTTGTTAGAGCTGATCATACTTGGCCATCAGTTGTAAGATGCCACCTGATTCTATCTGCCTTTCAGGCACTAGCATTCATGCCTAACCACTATTCCTTTTGTGCACAGCATATAATCTGATCAGTCAGCATTACAGTGCCTGAGATCATGACTCTGTACCTATTCTTTCTGTCAACTCTACAGTAATATATTCCTGGGACTCTCTCTGCTATCATTCGTTTTTTAATTAATTTTTTCCATGCAAAGTTAATTCTTCCAAATATTTTTAAGAAAAACGACATGTATCAATAAAAGTTAAGTTGAAAACTTTAACATAAAATATTCATTGAAAGCAAGATAGGGACGCCTGAGTTGTTCAATCGGTTAAGTGTCTGACTCTCAGTTTAGGCTCAGTTCATGATCTTCATGAGTTGGAGCCCCATGTCGGGCTCTGTGCTGACAGTGCAGAGCCTCCCTGGCATTCTCTCTCTCTCCCTCTATCTCGGCCCTTCCCCTGCTCATGCTGCCTCTGTCTCTCTCAAAATTAATAAATAAACAAAAATTTTTAATAACAAAAAATAAATTTTAAAACAGCAAGATGATTTCTTCAATTAAGTAATTTAAAAATATATTTTTTAATGTTTATTTCTGAGAGAAAGAGAGACAGAGCATGAGTGGGGGAGTGGCACAGAGAGATATGGAGACACAGAATCCAAAGGAGGCTCCAGGCTCTGAGCTGTCAATACAGAGCCCAATGTGGGGCTTGAACCCATGAGTCATGAGATCATGACCTGAGCTGAAGTCAGATGCTCAACCTACTGAACCACTCAGGCACTCCCAATTAAGTAATTTTAAAAAGCATAGATAGAAGAAACAATTTTTTATATATTTTTGAGATAAAGAAAGAGGCAGAGAGAGAGGGAGACTGAGGATCCAAAGCCAGATATTGCGTCTGATATGGGGTTGAAACTCATGAACTGTGAGATTATGACCTGAGATGAAGTTGGCCACACAACCAACTGAGCCACCCAAACACCCCTAGAAGAAACAATTTTAAAGGAGTGAATTATGTGTATGTGAGGAATAAATAATTCCAATTTTTGAGGATAGGAAACAGGGCTTATATTTTATAGAAATTTTGGGTGATATTTGACATTCTGAATGTGTCAAGCTTCTCTGAATGTTGTTTTTTGGTCTTTGCTTATCTTGGTCTTCTCCTCAGTTACTGCTTCCCTGTCTATTTTGTCCCTTCTTTGGACCCATTCCTACTATGGTCCACTAGACTTCTAATGAAAAGTTCTTCACCATAAACTATAGATTTCAGTTTACCACTCAGTCTCCCCTGTAAGCATTCAGGCATCTGCTCTTCCTGAAGCTTCTCCCAAAACAAAGAGCATCTACTTGTGAAATGTATTCGTATATCCCTGTATCTCTCTGTGTCTAATTATGTTGTACAGGAAGTTAATCATCAACACTTTCAATGTGCTGATCTCCTCGGTGTAACAACAAAGCCATAATATATCCCTTATTTCTTACAAAGATGAATTTCCCAATAAGAAGTGGATCATGAACTTGTCTAAAATAAAACTACGATGGAATATGGAGAGTGTATGCTTCTCATGGCATTGCTCAAGCAAAGTTTTAATGTCCTGTGAGAGAAAGGGATGCAGTTCTATCAGTTTCTCCTGTGAGAATCCATTCCCATCTCCAGTTTACATGGCTGCTGTCATATCTTAAATGAGTATAATCCCCACCCAGTTTTATTGATAAATAGATTTGTAATTAATGCTGTGTTTTATCAAGAGTAAAAATAAGTCATCGTAGAGGTAATTCATTGAAAAAAAAAAAAAAAAAAAGATCAGGCTACTGCCTAGTGGCCATACTGGGGTACGGAATACTGGCAACCGTCCAGCTTCAGACTCAGCTCTTTAGTAGCACACCAAAAGTTTTCTTTCTATTCCTGTATGTGTGTGTTTTTTCTTACATTTTGATAAAAACATAAACATCCCTACCATAGTGTATTGTATTCAGATTAATTGATGGTTTGAGATTTTTATTATTTTTTTCTTATTATTTTTTTTCCTTAAGGGATTTGCTTTGAATGCAGTACAGGCTTAATACCACTTATTGCCATGGATTAATATTTCTATCTTTTTTAATAGGACGTGATAAAACATTGAAAGGGTACCTGGAGAGGCACCTGAGTGGTTCAGTTGGTTAAGCATCCTACTCTTGATTTCATCTCAGGTCAAGGGCTCATATATAATGAGTTCAAGCCCTGAATCAGACTTGCACTCACAGCGTGGAGCCTGCTTGAGATTCTCTCTCTCCCTCTCTCTGCCTCTCCCCCATGTTCTCTCTCTCTCTCTCTCTTCTCTCTCTCTCTCTCTCTCTGCCTCTTTTTATCTCTCAAAATAAATAAATAAACCTAAAAAAGAAAATTATTAGGAAAATTTGCTTAAGAAAGGGGGTATCTGGGGAACACCTGGGTGGCTCATTTGGTTAAGCATTTAACTTCAACTCAGGTCATGATCTCACAGTTTGTGAATTCCAGGTCTACATCAGGCTCTGTGCTGACAGCTCGAAGCCTGGAGTCTGCCTTATATTCTGTGTCTCCTTCTCTCTCCGTTCCTCCCTGACTCACACTCTGTCTCTCACTCTCCCAAAATAAACATTATTTTTTTAATTAGAAAAAGGGGTACCTGGAATCTAATTGCTACATAGAGAGGTACTAGAAATTTTGTCTTTTGAGGATTGTTCAGGTCATCTGAGAAAGGATTTATAAGCAATAACAGCAGAAACTAACACATTGCTTACTTTCTGCCAGCTTCCTCTAAACACGTTACATATATTGTCTAATTTAACCCTCAAAATAGAACTTTATGAAAGAAATACTCTTATGAACTCCATTTTTATGTGATGAAATTGAGGCACAAAGGAGTTTAAGTGTATTTTCCAAGTTTCCAAGTCGAAAATTAGGACACAGTGTGAAGGAATTTTCCTACAAAGGAAAGTTTTCTAGAATCTTTAACAAAATAACGTGACACTAAAATGTGGATTCTTCATTTCTTTTTACTAAATGTACTAAATTACTCTACAGAGGAACTAAATAAGGACTGATCTTGTGTGAAGGCAATTTGACAAAGAAAGGTCTATAGAAACTAGAATGAACTTACAAAGTGGTTAAGGGACAAAATTCACATTGACAAACCATGTTGGAAATAAGAATTCTAAATGACCCTTGGACAACTTAGTTTATGCACAGTTTCTTGTGCACTCAAAAAAAAAAGTTATATCTGGCTCTCCAGAGTTCTGAGTACATTAAAGTATATAATTTCAGATTCTCAGTATCAATTGGCAGAGTACCCAGGCACTAGTTACTCCTGTTTAACTGTTGTACTGTAAGCTTATAACTCAAATAACTGCTATTATCAAATATTTATCTAATTGTGGAATCACCAAACTATGATGAATATAAACTGTATTTAAAAGAAAGTTCTAAGGGGCATCTAGGTGACTCAGGTGGTTAAGTCTCTGACTCATGATTTCGGGTCAGGTCATGACCTCACGGTTCATGGGATAGAATCCTAGATCAGGCTCTGCGTTGATAGTGTAAAGCTTGCTTGGAATTCTCTCTCTCTCTCTCTCTCTCTCTCTGCCCCTCCACGACTCAAAAAAAAAAAAAAAGATAGTTCTAAAAAAATAATATTAGTGTTTTACCCCCACCTTAGTTTGCCCTTGCTCTGATTATTTCTCTTCATAGTATATTTAAAGACATCCAAGACCTTTTAACTTTTAATATTTTAATCCCTACATTGGGTTTACAAAACTCAGAGGTGGCAAATTGTGATCTTCAGATAACTAAGGCTACACAATAATTGTTTAGCTTATATGTTGGTATATAGCATGAATATTATTCAAGTCTTGTTTATATGCAATAAAAATGATCCGTTTTAGCTATATATTTGTTATTTTTATTTTTTAATTTTTTTAATGATTATTTATTTTTGAGACAGAGAGAGACAGAGCATGAGTGGGGGAGGGGCAGAGAGAGAGGGAGACACAGAACGTGAAGCAGGCTCCAGGCTCTGAGCTGTCAGCACAGAGCCTGACGTGGGGCTTGAACTCATGAACCGCAAGATCATGACCTGAGCCGAAATCGAACGTTCAACCGACTGAGCCACCCGGGCACCTCTATTTTAGTTATTTCTGATGACTGTATAAAGTCGTGGAAAAATCTCTATAATCAAAATACAACATATTTTTGTTTTCCCATGGGGTTCTTCTTGCTTCTGTAGTTAATCCCCCCTGCTCTACTCCCAGCCTTTGGCAATCACTGATTTGATTTATATTACTGGTTTGGTTTTCTATAGTGTCATAAAAATGGAAACCTATAACACGTAGCCATTTGTGTCTGGCTACTATCATTTAAGATGGTGCTTTTGAGATTCATCCATGTTTTGCATGCATAAGTAGTTTGTCCCATTTCATTTCTGAGATGAATTTTATTGTATATTTAAAATAATTAGTTAACTAGGAAAAGTTCTGATAACAGATAATCCAGAACAGATAGCCCAGAATAAAGAGGCTACTAAGAGAAGCACTGGGTGTAGAAGCACTGGGAGGCAGAAGCAAAAATGACAATAAAAGTCTAAGGAAATTATATTAGGGACAGCTTTTATCATTTCAAAATTATATTTTGGCAAAACTCTCACTTTGAATACTGATTGTATGTGTTCATATTGTATTAGAAATATTTTGGAGAAAGAAGCGAAAATAACTATAGGTAAATAGAATTTTCAGCTATTGGCTTTGTTCTAAATTTGAGCATAGCAATAATTATTTTAACAATTAAAATGGAACATGTTCTGGACAGCTGATTAAGCATGTAATATTATGACATTTTAATTTTTTTAATTTGGCTCTCTTTTCATGTTTAGTGCCCATAACAGTGCCAAACGATTTATTATTATTTTTTGATTATTTTTAATGTTTATTTATTTTCAAAGAAACATAGAGAGCCTGAGCAGGGAAGGGGGGTAAAGACAGAGAGAAATGATCTTCACAGTGAGTGGGACCCCAATGGAGAGGCTCAGTCTCAAAACGGGGAGATCATGGCCTGAGCTGAAATCAAGAGTCCAATACTAAACTAAGTCATTGGTATGCCACATTGATTATTTTAAAGTACTAGAAAGAGGGGCACCTGGGTGGCTCAGTCGTTTGAGAGTTGACTTTGGTTTAGGTCATAATCTCATGGTTTGAGAGTTCAAGCCTGCATACGGCTCTCTGCTGTCAGCACAGAGTCACTTTGGATCCTTTGCACCCTTCTCTCTCTGCCTCTCCCCTGCTGGTTCCCTCTCTCAATCTTTCTCTCTCCCTCTCAAAATAAATAAATATTTAAAGTAGTAGAAACATACATTTTTTTAAATCAAAAATAATTACATAAATTATTTCCCTAAACTTTCCTACAGATACCCTGCATACTTCCCAAAATAAGACTCTGCTACAAGAAGTAATACAAAAAGAATTTTAAAAAGAAACTCTGAAATATAAAATAAAATAAAACAATATAAAATAAAATGAGAAGAAATGAAATGAAATTCTGCATGAGATTATTGACATCCTGCAAGGACTCTTTACAAATGTACTCATAAATACAATTTCTTGACATTTAAAGCTGATAATAACCCCCATTCCTATATACTTTAACAAAATGTTGCTAATAGTACAACATGTCTGTATTTTTTTTCCTGGCTTTACATTTGTTTGCCTTATGATAATTAATATGTTCAAATGATAGTACTTAATTTCATTTTCTGCTTCTCCCAGCTATACTCCCAGTATTCAAATGCTAATATTCCTCTTCCCAGACTAATACACACATAAATTCTTAGATTTAAAACATTTTTTTTGAAAGAGAGAGAGGGAGAGAGAGCTCATGAGCAGGGGAGGGGCAAAGAGAGAGGGAGACACAGAATCTGAAGCAGGCACAGGCTCTAAACTGTCCGCACAGAGCCAGACATGGGGCTCCAACCTATGAACTGCAAGATTATGACCTGAGAAGAAGTCTGATGCTTAACCAACTGAACCACCCAGGTGCCCAAGCCCTTAGATTTTAAATATAATCTGGGTGACATGTCTAAGTAGACTTTTCCCCCAGATCAATATTTTAAAGTTATAAACTAAAGCAAAAATTTCAAAAAAAAAAAAAACACCTTGTAAAGAAATTAAAATTTAAAAAAGAAGAAGAAAAGCAAGCAAACAAAAACTAGAGTCTGAAGAATGGAGATCATTTAACAGTGGAGGTTTGCAGAGGAGAGAGTAGGGGATTGAAGGGTATCTCTGAAAATAGTCAAAGCTATTTTTGGTTAAACACACCTTCTGATGAAGAAGCAAAAACTGACCTGTATTGTAGTAATATGATTTTGGAGTTTATAACAGGAAAAGAGGAAGTACTTGTATACTAGAAAAGGGTTTTTATGATGCTTTGGGGGTCCGTTTCCTTGAACCTCTAGAGAAATAAGCTAGATGTCCCACAGCTTAGGAAGGTTTAGGCTCTCATCCTTCCTGAACTCATAAGTGTAGACTTACAGATCCCTAATGTACCATTTTGCTTTTGTAATTCTGAAATCCTCATTAACATTGCTTTCAGGCTAAGCTTATTTGTCTACTGGGATTCCTAGAAAGGGATATCTGCCTGTAACTGAGCTCTTCTTTCTCAAAATGTGTTGTCCCGATCTGACAGCAAGGTTAGGATTTGGAAGTTGGTACTGAATTAAGAATGCCAGGCTCAATATCTCAGGTTGCCTTATATAAATCTTACCCAGTTTGAGAGCACATATCATTTCAATTGTATAGAAAACATTTTGCCCTAAGCAGTATTACTTTCTTTCTATTGAACCCATTAAGTTGTTGGTCTGTGCCCATAAGAATTTGTATCATTTTAGGGGGAGTATTGCTTATATGACAAACTTTTTTTAAATTTTTAATTTTTCTAAATTTTGACATTGCCAACAGCTTGGTTTTATCTCAGTAATTTGATACTATGCAGAATAAAAACTAAATGTTGTTGCGTTAAGTAACCAGGTTGTGATAATTTGTTACAACAGCTGTGAGAAACTAATGCATGGTGTTTACACAGTAACCTCACAGGCAATTACATGAGGTATATTTTCCAATGTGACATTCCAGAAATATCCAATTCTTTTTAGAGTACATATCTGCCTATTCCAAAAAAAAAAAAAAAACAAAAACAAAAACAAAAACAAACAAACAAAAACAAACAAAAAAACCCACAAAAACTGGCTTGCCAACCTAACAGTGATCATTACTTGATATTTTCAATAAAGTTTATCTTTAACAAGAAACTGCCTTTCTTCTCAAATCCACAAATTTCCTTCAGTTATAATGATATGTGTATTATAGACCTCACGTAGGAAGATAATAGTTTAAGTCGTTTTGTGAATCTTAATCTAGTCTTGTGTCACCCACTAAATGATACATAATAATAAAAACTGATAAGCTAACCTCCAATATAAGCACTGTGGACGCTCAGATTAGTGCATCTTGGTTGACTGGCATTATGATATTTATTTCTATCAGAAATATCTGTTTTTCACAGTAACCATATTCTTCCTCCCACTTCCATGCCCTTCTGGTTCCAGACCTGTGTTTACACTCTGCTGTTCCTTGAACTCAGAAGCCTCTCCCTCACGTATCATTATTTACTCAATCCTGGAGTCTCAGTTATATTTTCCTTTTCTAGAAGAAATTTTCTGATTCCCAACTGGTCTAGGGATATACTCCTGCTACTTATTCTTATAGTGCCCTATAATTCCTCCTCTTCTTAAAAAAAAGATATATATGATTATAATTATATATAATATGTTAATAGCAATTACCTCTTTTAAATATTTTATATATACCTCAATTATATGTAAATATATATAAATAGACATATAATAATATATTATATATTAATATCTATTACCTCTTTGTATATTTTATATATACCTTTCTTATAAAAATATATAATATAATCATAGAAGTAATACATTATAATATATAATATAATAATATTTCTATTTCTCTAACCTGTTGAATCTGGGCTGGATTTATGACTTGGTTTAACATATAAAATTCTGCAGAGATTATAGTCACAAACCTTTAAAGGTATTACAATATCCAGTCTTGATTCTTTCTATACTGAGACCTCATGTGAGAAAGCCTGGCTTAGCTTCCTTGAGAACTAAATACTCATGAAGAGAGAACTCAGTGCAAACTCCACACGTGTGTGAACGAGATCATCTAAGACCGTCTCGCTATCTTCTAGCACCAGGTCATTACAGCAACCTGATTGACCCCAGGCAAGACCATTTTAAAATTGTGAAAAACAAAGTGAGTAAATACAGTTAGTCTGTTAGACAAGTCTAAGTTGTTAGGTTGTTTGTTATTGTTGCAGTAGATAACAAATACAGTTGTTATATTCACACTACCTGTCACAATTTCCTGACACATAGTAGTAAACAAATTAATCCACCTGCTGCTTGCTTATGATGAACTTTCTGTCTTTATTCTTTCAATAAGTGGTACCCTTCAATCCAAAGAGCATTACACCTATAGAGATACATGCTTTCCAAATTAGCTGTATTATTCTCAAAATTCCAAATGGTAGTTTTGCTTGTGAGAATATATGATTTTTTTCTAAATACTTAGTAAAATGAAAAAAATGTGTGAAAGAACTAGTTAAATGATTTGGAAAGTAAAAAAAAAAAAAGTTAATATTTTAAAGATGCTGTAAGTTAGGTGTAGGCATGACAACTATAAAGGATTGGGAGAAGATCACCAAAATTTTGAAGGATTCTACATTCAGATTACATTACAAGTGATATATCATTCCTCATTAAACTGGAACTCTTACAAAGATGCATTAAGGGTGGTATTTATGCAGAGACAACTCAAAAAGCCTCATTCAAAAGTAAGTCTTGGCCTTACATCAAAAGATTCTGAAGTGAATGTAGATGTATAGATTCTGAAATTAATGAAATGTTTGCTATGCTAACATCATGCTTTTATGAGTTCTATTTTAATAAACATTTCCAATTAACCAATTGAGTACAATCCCAATCATGTCATCTAAGATATTTGACTTAATATATATTCACAAAATGAGTGGATAAAAGTAGAATCAAGAAAAGGAGGTTTAATAGCTTTCCTGTTGGGACAAACTACATAAATGAATTTTAGTTGAAAATTGCATGGGATTCCCAAATAGTGGTAAATGATACCGGAAAAAATAGATAGAGGAGAGGAGAAGAAACAGGGTAGTGAAATGTTGCTAAGAAGATATATTAGAGCTCTACTATAGAGATCTCTCAAAGTCAGACATAAAGAGTTTAATATTGATTCGCTGAAAAAAGAAAACCTTTTTATCTTTTTTTTCTAAAGAAGACCAAAAGTTTGCAACCACATTTTAGGAAGATAATTCTTGTCCTATTGTAAAGTATAAATAGGAGAGCCAGGAAAGATCAGTTGGAAGACTTATGCCATAATACAAGTGAGAGATGAAGTCCCAGGGTCACCTACAATACCAGTTGATGGAGATGGCGGAAGAATGGCCCACGGAAATGGAGGAACATCTTTCTAACGCAGACGATTTCTTCTGTCCCTGGTCACACATTACCCACAACGCACAGGAAGGAGAGGAGCTTCAGTATTGGAGGGAAGTGTAACAGCCTACTTTGCTGGGTCTTTTGGAAAAATGAGTTTGGTGACCATGAAAATTCGATGCTCACTACAGGTTAAAACTGGAGGGATTTGAGGGATCAAAAAGCCTTAGAGGCTTAATTTACTTTTCATCAAGAAGTCTTTGTGCAAATGTCTATTTGATGGTGTATTAGAAGCTCCCATTAGATTACAAAATCAAGATCCTAAAGATGTCTAAGCAGTGATTAGAGAATTAAGTAATATCGGTGAAATCTAAATCCTTGATAAACGGCATAGAAACCAAAAGCTGTATGATATTGCTGGATTGAAAGAACTGACTCATCCATTCAATAATGAAATGCATATATGTATTTCGCCCAAGGTACTGCGCTACATGCTATGGGAGAGACCAAAGTGTAGGAAGATACATCATTTTCTGCCATTAAAGAGAGATTTAAAAATAAGACAATCAAATTAAGAACAATTTAAAAATGAACATTTAGGGATCACTAGCAAGAAGAAAGTTATATAAATTGAATCAAACATATTAGTATGTTACTTGTATTGGTCACCGAAAAAGCAGAATATTTTATATTTCCTGTATGGCATGAGGATATTAGGACCATCATTGGTCTTAGAAACACTGATAATGGAGATTCTTGAATACAGCAAGAAGTCAATGGGGTTTTCTAATTATGGAGTTATTTATCACGGATGCCAGTAGGTTAGTATTTTCTTGAGTAATGGTTTTCCTTAGATATTAAAATAATCTGAAAAATCAATTGTCTGTATCCTATGATGATAGACTAGGTACTGTCATACAGACAAATGATTTGCACAGTTGAGGATACCATTTTGAGTAGTGTACTTAATGTTCCACACTTCAGTGATACCTGATACTGCGTTTTTATAGCATTTAGTGATTTTATTTTTTCTACCAATGTTATTTATGAACCAAAAAACTATCTTGGCAAGACTAGTCATTTTAGAAACCTCACTAGAAATGGCTCAGTGTAAATTTTGTTTAGATGAAGATTTGTAAAAGATGATAAATGCAACGTGATATAATAACCTTATCCTTTCATCTATCATATTGTTAAATCAAATTGCAAGTGTTGTGTTAATGTGATAAAATGTTTTCTGCTTACTTTCTCTTTTAGTCAGTTAAGAACTGAGATCCAAGGAGAAAATTGGACCTGAGCAAACAAGATTGCAAAATGTTTACTCTATATACCAATAAATTAAAAGGAAAATGATTGATCATATATCTTTGAGTTCTCAAATTATGCAGAGAATCCTAATGCCACCTTGCATATAGGTCAATTGTAGAAGAATAATTGACTCTTGGTCTGAATTTAGATATCTTTAACTTTTCTGATCGTCTGAATTGTTTTGAAAAGTTGGTTTAAGTTTGGATCCCTCATGACCATATCCCTGTCACTAAAAAGGGTGATTTTTTACTTCCACCACAACTATCTCCTACCACTGTGCATGTTCTGGTATACAAATGAGATGGTTATCACTACCTCAAACTCCCGAGCCATTAGTTTGCAGAAGTAGTGTTCGACTGCTGACAAGTAAAAGGATCTGGTAGGAATTCCTCTGGAAATTTTCTCCCCTTTTTGCGGACACCATTTTATTAAATACTTGCTTCCCCACAGGGAACAGACATAGCAGGATTTATTATCTATTCTTTCATCATATTCTGATAAAATGTCAGAGTGCTTCACAGGAAGTGAGTTAGGTCATAACCCACATATGTAGATTCCACAAGGAAAACAAGGAAAGGAAGCTCCCAGTTATACAGTGAATTCCTGTGAAAACATTAATTATAATATGCAATGCAGGTATGAAAAGATGACAACTGACATTTTAAAAGGACTGACATTAAAGAGTACACCCATGTTTATAGCAGCACATTTGACAATAGTCAAATCATGGAAAGAGACTAAGTGTCCATCAACTGATGAATGGATAAAGAAGATGTGGTACATATATACAATGGAATACTACATAGCAATGAGGAAGAATGAAATCTGGCCATGCGTAGCAACATGGATGGAACTGGAGGGTATTATGCTAAGTGAAATAAGTCAGTCAGAGAAAGACAAATACCCTATGTTTTCAGGCATAGGTGGACTTTGAGAGACTTAGCAGAAAGCCATGGGGGAGGGGAAGGAGAGAAAGAAAAAAGACAGAGAGGGAGGGAGACAAAACATAAGAGACTCTTAAGTACTAAGAACAAACTGAGGTTTGAGAAGGGTATGGGAGAGGGGAGAATGGGTGACAGGCACTGAGGAGGGTACTGGTTGGCATGAACACTGGGTGTTGTATCAAAACCAATTTGACAAAAAAAAGTTAAAAAACAAGCAAATAAAAATAAAAGCATTTTATAAGTCAGTCAGAAAAAGACAGATACCATATGTTTCCACGAATAGGTGGACTTTGTGAGACTAAGCAAAAACCAGGGGGAGGGGAAGAGGGGAAAGGAAAAAAAGACACAGAGAGGGAGGGAGATAAAACATAAGAGACTCTCAAAGACTAAGAAAAAACTGAGGATGAGGGGGTTGAGGGAGGGGGGAGAGGGGGTGATGGGCATTAAAAAGGGCACATGTTGGGATGAACACTGGGTGTTATATGTAAACCAATTTGAAAATAAACTATTATAAAATTAAAAAAAATAAAAGCATTTTAAAAGTTTTAGTCAAGTTAGCCTTGTTCTCACTGTTGTCTTGACCATATTAGCCATCTAACCTTAGGCAAGTTATCAGATGACCCTGAGGTGTTTGTAAAACTCAAGTAGCAACCATTCCATAAAGTTTATTTGAGAATTGATTGAGATAATTAATTAATATATATTAAATGCCTAGCATATGACTTACCACAAAGAAGGGAAAATGTGAAATGACAGTTCTCTTTCTCTCTCCCTTTTCCCTCAGAAGAAGTCACAAGACTCCTCAAAACATAAAGTAAATTTCCCATTGTAAGGGAAGATTATGCATTATTCCAAACTGGAAAATATCAAAATTATTGGCTTTTCTTTTTAATTTTAGTCTGAATTGTATACGGACATTTGTAAAACATCCTGTGTGTCCCTTTATTAAACATAGTAAATTGTAGTAAATCAGAATTCAGAAACAAGTAGGATCTCACATAGAAAACATTTTCAAATTACGTAAAGATTGACAATAAAAACATCTTCAGTGATGTTCTGGTAATTGTGTTACAAAAGAGGTAGCAGAAATTTAAAAAAATATATATATGTTTTTACCACTTTCAATCTGTTTCTATACAATCTATCTCCTTATCTTAGGAAACATGCTCTCTGCTTTTATATACAATCTTTTATTTTAATTTTCTTTTAATGTTTATTTTTGAGAGAGATACAACACGAGCAGGGGAGAGGCAGAGAGAGAGGGAGACACAGAATCTGAAGCAGACTCCAAGCTCAGAGCTCTCAGCACACAGCCAGATGCCGGACTTGAACCCAGGAACCATGAAATCATGACATGAGCCCAAGTCGGACACTCCACCTTTTCTATGCAATTTTGAGCCACCCAGGCGTCCCTTTTCTATGCAATTTTGAATGAGCCTACCAATTGCACAATAGAGCTGTGGTTATAGACCTTTTTATATGCACTTTAAGTTTTTCTGCCCTTCAGGGTGATACATAAAGAGGAATGAAAAGACCTATCTCAAATTGCAAAGTATCTACTCTGTGTCTGGTAGGATACTACGGGTCTCCTGTGCATTCTTTTATGTGATTCTCAGAAAACCTCCATTTATCACTTTGAGTGACTGCAGAGAAATTCCTGGCCTTGCCCCTATACATTAGTCCTTTTAAAAACCAGAGGAAGAAAAGTGGAAATAGCAAGGAAAATGGGAGAAAAAATGAGGGAAAGAGTGGGCATAATTCTTCCACATAACCCAGTGCTTTTTATTTGCATACAGAGTTACTATCAGTGTTTAGCAAATCTTTCCCAAAATGTACACTGTGCTCCATGCGCAGATTAGGGTCTAGGGAATCACATTAGATGCATTCTAATTCTCATCTTGGAGTTCTAGTATCTAGGTGAGTAGATTCTAAGGTTTCCTTTTCATTGAAACCAGCGAATCCTCTCCTTATTAAAAGGTTTTGTAATCATTCTTATCCTACCTCATGAGTCATTCCTTAAATAGCAGAATAATATCTTTAGTTCTAAGGGAGGTTTGGAAGTAAGGTACACATGAAATGTGACCAGATGTGTTAAGCCGTTTAATGTGTAAATGAAAAATATTTGAATATACTCAGAATTATTTCATGTGAGTAAAAAATAATTATATTTCTTTATGAAACCCTCACTGGGAGATTACAATAGTTATCTCTCCTTTGCTGTTTACAATTTATCGACCTGTTAATATGATTGTGCATTTCATTGTTTGCTTACTAGTTTATTTATAGTAAAAGGAGACCTTGATTTTTTTCTCTGACATCATTTTTCCTTAAAAAAATAACCTCACAAAGGTTTCATGTGTCCTCTCTTTGTCTGCTTACTCTTTGATTTTTCATCTCTCCCCTTTTCCTTTTGTCCTTTCCTATGGGCCCTAGATACGGCTGGCTCCAAGTCCTTGAGGAAAGACGTAGAAACAAATGAATAAACTAAAAAGCTGCAACAGCGTATTTTTTGCCCAGATTAGCTCTCTTTTAAATAATTCCTAATGCTGATTTAGTAATTTTATCTTTAATACTACATAGAAGGATATATTTTTTAAACATTAAGAGTTTCCTCAGCCACTCACTAGTTTGAACACTCAGAGGTATGCAATTATTTTTTCCTTTTTGTTTTTCATTCAAATACTTCCGTTGCACAAAGGATCATAAATGTGAATTGATCATAATCCTAGTTCTTGAATTATTATCATCATTCTGTCCATGGAAGGTAATTCTTGTTAGTCTTGTGGTTTGTTTTTCATCCCCTTTCCTCATTCCCTTATTCTTCCCTTATTCTCAACCCCAATCCTGATAGGTACCCACGCTAATGTATAAAGTGAGAATTTACTGTGTGCTAGGATCCGACCTGAGAAGTTGTCATCATTAAAACCCATAACAATCCTAACAGTGACTTATTATTATTATTATTATTACTATTATTATTATCCTCGTTATTATTTCCATTTTCCATTTAGAATGGACACAAAGAGATTAAGACACCAATATATTCAGAAGCTTGCCCAAGCTCAAAAGCCAGCATATGGAAAATATAGTATGTGAATGCAAGGAGTATGGTTGAGAGACTGTGTTTTTAACCAATTATATTGTATTATCTAGGTGCTATCTTCATATTTCACAGTATAATAG
Organism: Paguma larvata; assembly: GCA_030068075.1. Classification (NCBI taxonomy): domain Eukaryota; kingdom Metazoa; phylum Chordata; class Mammalia; order Carnivora; family Viverridae; genus Paguma; species Paguma larvata. The sequence continues at coordinate 56,239,167 of CM057832.1, forward strand.
GCCTGGGAATGGACTTCTCTGAAGTAGTGCCAAATTGTTTACAGTCCTGTTTGCACTGCGTGAGTCCCCTCTTCATCCATACCATACCCAGAATTCAGTATTTTCTACTTTGCATTTTTAGCCAGTTTTATGTGTAGAAAGTAGAAATTGAATGTTTAAATGTGCATTTATCTACTTTCTGGTGTGTTTGAATATCTCTTTAAAACATGTATTTGTCACTTTTTTCCCCTTATGTGAATTTTCTATTATTATGTAAATAGATATAAAACAATTAGAGGAATTACTGATAAATAATAAGGTATTGGCATCTGTTGTCATATTGTCATTGCTAATTTATCATAGCTTCTATTTGATTTTCTAGATTTTCCAGAAGATTTGAAATAGTCATCAATTCCTTAAATTTTAGACATTCCAGATATATTCTCCCGTATCTTTAATGTATCCATTTCAATTTTTCTTTTATCGTAAGTTTTTTAATTTTTTAAGTATCTATTTATTTATTTTGAGAGAGAGAGAGAGAGTCCACAAGCAGGGTGGGAGGCAGAGAGAGAGGAAAAGAAGGGAATCTCAAGCAGGCTTCACACTGTTAGTGTAGAGCCCAATATGGGGCTTGAACCTGCTTAAATGAAGGTCCGGATGTTTAATTGACTGAGCCACCCAGGCACCTCTCCGTTTAAAATTGTCTGTGATACCTTTTGATTAAAAAATCTATAACATGGATGCAGTAAATACATTTTTTTCTTTTGTAGTATTTAAGAAAGTTTCCCTACCTCTGAGTTTCAATAATATCATCTTATTTTCTGTTATCATTGTAAGTTTCTCTTTCACATTTTTATGTTTTATCTTTTTAAAGTTAATTTAGATATATAGTCTGACATTGGAATTTTTTCTTTTACTACGTAATGAGACTATTTATTAAACAGCTCATCTTTTTCATATATAGATTATATGTTTATAGGCCATCAATTATGTTATTCTACTTGACAGTAACTACAAGAGTACATTACTATGTTAATTAGGATGGCTATAAATATGCTTTAGAATCTGGCAAGATTAGTTTTCCTGGTATATGCTTTTTTTATTTCATAACTTCTCTACAATATCGTCTTTTAATTTTAATGAATAATGTTTGGGAATCTTCCTAAATTTTTAGATTATAATGTATTAAATTTATAAATAGATTTAAGGAGAACTGAGGTCTTTACAATGTTAAATCATTTCATATATGGACTCAGAATTTCTCTATATTTAGTGAGTTATTTTTATGTCATTTAATGGAGTTTTATACTTCCATGTATGCAGTTCATATTCTCTATCAGGGTAATTCCCTAAAAAAATGCTTTCCTATTGTTTCACTTGGTACTAGAAATGGTACTCTATATTTTCTGGTTGTTAATTGCTCATGTAAAGGGTGATAATACATTGAGCAACCTTCTTTATTTAGGTGGATGTCCTCCTATAATACCTCCTATAACAATTAGTTGGATATCTTGAATTGCCTATATAAATAATCATATAAGTTAACAAATGTTACCATGTTTTCTCTTAATTCCCAAACTATTTGATTTTTTTCCTTGACTTACATGTAATATCTAGGACCTTGAACTCTGTGCTAAACAGTAGTGATGGGTTGTTATTGATCTTAAAAAGACTATATCTAAAACATATCCATTGAATATGGCATCTACTTAGCTTTTTTGCAATAATCTTTATCAAGTCCTGGAAGTTTAATGCTGATCTAGTTTTTTAGATTATTTTTAATCCTGAATACATATCAATTTAATAGAATGCTTTCTTTTCTGCACAAATGAAATGAGATAAGATAATATAAGAGATAGTTTTGGTGTAAATTTTATAATACCATCATTTTAAAAAATGAGTTTTTTCTTTCTCTTTTAAACTTCATTAAAATTTAAAGTATTATTTTAAAGAGTTTGTTCGGATTTACCAGTAAAACCACCCAGCCAGAAATGTATCCATTTTATCTAGAGTTTCCTACTTATTTGCTACTTTTTTCCTAGTTTTTTTTATTTCATAACTTCTCTACAATATCTTCTTTTAATTTTAATTGAATAGTATATGAGATTCTTCCTAAATTTTTAGATTAAAATGTATTAAATTTATAAATAGATTTAAGGAGAACTGAGATCTTTACAATGTTAAATATTTAATATATGAACTCAGAATTTCTCTATATTAGTGAGTTATTTTTATGCCATTTAATGGAGTTTTAACTTCCATGTATGCACTCTGTATTCCAGTGTGGTCAAGCAATCTGACTAAGGAGACAGAGTGTTAGGAAAGAAGTCAGAGAGGAAAGGGAGATAATGTTGTGGATCATGCTGATTTTTTAAAAATGATAATTACTTTTTAACTTAAGTGTATGCCTTTTTTCTTCCTGACTTATTGTTTCTTTTCCAGTATACATCCATCCTTGTGTCTTAGGTCTGAAGCCTTAATTTTCTGTTTACTTGAAATAAAATGTATGCCAAATAGATTCCATTGTGTGTGTGTGTGTGTGTGTGTGTGTGTGTGTATACATATTTTTAATTTTCAATTATTCTATATCCTTTCTTTAATCTAAATGCGTATGTTATAGATATCCTATCAGTAAATCATCATCTGGCTTTTAACACTAATTGGAAAGTCTTTATCTTCCAGTTAGTGAATTTAGTCTATTAATATTTATTTGAATTACTATCATATGTTATTTCTGGTACTTTATATTTTCTATACGAAAAGTATCATTGTACTTTTTCTTTTCTTTTTACCACTCTTAATTTTAAAATTTAATTTTGCCAGCTTGAACTAAAATGTATGCTTATTTTTCCAATCACTCTCTCAATCTGATTAGCAGTGATATATCTTCTTGCCGGGGTCCTTTTTCCGGCGAATCTAGGGGTCCACGAAGGACGAACGGTTAGGCGAAATGAGGTGAGAGAGCCACGAGTGAGATGGAGTCTGATGACCAAGCAGGCAGCCCTGGAAATTCTGGCATCTCTGACCTGCTAGTCTCAGTGTCTTTATTTTTAAAGGTAGCGAGTGACAATACATGTGTGACAAGGCATCATTTACAATTTTTCTTAGGTTGGCATATTTGCGAATCCCTCAGACTTAGATTAGGCAGTAACTGTTTTTATGACTTTGTTCCAAAGTTACACATTGTTTTTTAGGCAAAGCAGAGGAAATAACAAGATAAAGTTTTTAGGAAGAGAGCAGGATTGTCGTAGCCCTTGGTAAACAGAGGGCGCATACATTGTTGCCTTAAGACCTATGTTAATCATCTATAGATAGTTTAGGAGACATTCTATCCATAATCTTTAACTATGATGGAGGAAGTAGAGACAAGATCTCTAAGTTCTTTTCCTTTATGAGTGAGTGAGCCTATATCATAAGGGCTCATGATTATCTGTTCTCTATACAAGGAGCAGTTTCTGTAAAGGTATTTTGTTATTGCCTTTATATTATAAAGGAGCGTGGGGATGGGAATAGCAAAAGGATTTGTGAAACGTTAACCTCAGGAAGGTACTCAATGTTTGTTGTTGATCAGTGAAGATGTGTGTAGCTACTTTTATTTGGCTATTGTTTGTACCTTATCTGTAAACAGTGCTCCTAACTTCTGGGCTAAGCCAACCTCCGGAGAAGGTCCCAAGTCTCTTTACAACCTCTCCTATCAGTCTTAACCAAATACTGAGAGAAGCTTCAGAGATGTGCCTTGAGGTTTTATGGTGGGGCTGAGGGGATGATTAACACAATGCGATACGTGCAGGGAAAATCTAGTTTGGTTCAAGGAGTCTTGGGGCCTAACGTCTGCCAATTTCTAGCCAACTCATAACTGCTATTCTATATGATCAATTTGTGAAACCTATCCCCAAGAAGCAACTTTGAGGTTACTTCTGACCAGGTTACTCTCATTCAGATTTTATCCATCAAGACCAGGTCCCCTTTTCCATGTCCCATAAACCCAAAGAGCATTATATCCTTTAGGCCAACAAAAGCAGCTCCAAGAAATCCAGGCCTGAAAGATTATTTAGAAGGAGGTAAGATTAGGCTCCAGTTTGGCTGGCAGGAGCTGTGCTTCAACCTTTTCCACACAGAGAGGGGTCTCAACCTGCGAGCCCAAAACGGCTCCCAACATCTTCTAATCATCTCTCTGTTCACTGCTGAGGAGTGTAGGCTCCTTGGACCACCTGGGATGAATTCTAACTCTGTGACTTTGGGCATATTAATCAAGTTCACTTGGCTTCTTCAGGATTCTCATTTTTAAATTAACAATAATAAGATAAACATTTCATTGTAATTTAGTGAGGATTAAATAAATTAATGCGTGTAAAGCATTTTGAAAAGTGTCTGACGTGCAGTAAACCCACAATAAATGTGTTATTATCATATCCAAAACAAAGTAAGAATCTTCATATGCTCTTACTTCTCTGTTCAAACCCTTTTCCTCGAAATTCTCCTTTTCCCATGTCATATACATGTGCCATGTTGGTATAATTTGAGGTCTTCATCTGGATTTTAGGGATATATTTTATTGTTAGCCTTGCTCATTTAAACAATAGCAAACTTAATAACACTTTTACACCCCCATTTCCCATATCTCATTGCTATCTCTTGGATTTATTGCTCGTGATACTGGAAATATCCTGTAAGAGTTGTGTGTCAAAGGATCTCTTTTGTGTACTTCTAAGAATTTTATAACACAGCACATCTATGTTTTGGACTTAAATTTTTTTTCTTGCCTAAAAAATTGCATTTCTAACTCGAAGTTCTTTTCCATCAATGCTGATAATATTTTATTGTCTTCTTGCATCCACTGCTGTTATTAATATAAATGAGGCCTAAATGTTGCCATTTTTAGAAATGATCTTTTACTTGTTGATTGCATTTATAATTTAAAATTTGGTTAGATATTTCAAAATTTAACCACAATTGACCAAGTATGGATTTAAAAAAATATATATCTTTTATTCTTTGATAGAACATGAATGGTTTAAATCATTTTTATACATTTTTTTTAATTCTAGAAAATTCTTATTTCTTAATTCTGTATTTTTTCTCCTTTATCTCTTTCTCTTTTTGGGACTCATAGATGTAGTTATTTGAATTTGTACATCTTTTATCCATATATCTTAGTGGTACTCTACTGGGTCATGTTGCCCTCCAGGGAACATTGGAAACATCTAAAGATTTTTGGTTGTTGCAAATTGAATTCATCTGACATCTTAATGGGTAGATATCAGGGATGCTGCTAAGTGTCCTGTAATGCCAAAGAAAGCCCCACACCACCACCACCATTCCAGTTATCCATTCCAAACGTAGCATTGATGTTGACAAATCCTGATATATCTTACCTCTTCATTTATTATTCCTATCTTTTGATCTCACTCTGAGGTCCACAATTTCATCTCCCAATATAATTATTTCTTTTTAAACTAAGTACATTCTACTGTCTTGTCCATCTATTGAAATCTGTATTTTATCACTTGCATTTTTCATATCTAATTTTCTCTTTGATCTCCCTGAAGGTGTTCACTGTGCTGTTAAAAATTTTTCATTGTGTCTTACTAATTTTGGCTCTTATAGTGTCCATTTTTTTTCTTTTTAAATTTTTTTATTTAACCAAAGTGCTTATACCCCTCAGATACTTCATATTTCTTTCCTGTGTTTCTATCACTTATTCTCTGAAGATCATCAGATGCCTGGACCACTAGCATATGGGTGAAGAAGGGTGTAGAGGGACAGAATTCTAGACCCCTAGTTTTCAATCTTCCAAATAAATATGGGAACTGGGGTTACTCTAATCTTTTCTGTGGACATAATCCTTCCTCATGCCCCACTCCTACTCCAAGACAAGTGTTTTGTACTCTTTAGACACATAAAATCTCCATCCTAGGCATTCATCTGGCACCCAGACAGTCTTTGCTGTAATTGCTCACTAATGGAGTCAAGGGAAGAAATAGGGGAAACATAGGGAAGGAACATTAGGGGCTGGATAGCCCGATCATGGACACAGGATAAGGACTGATCCATTAGGAGAGGGAAGAAAAAGATCACTAGGAACCAGAAGTTAGAAATCTCTCCTCCAGTTCACGTCATAATCTCCACCTAGCACTCGCGCTTTTCCATTTTGATTTGTAGTTTGCCATACCTGGTACCTTAGATATAAGAGAGAGGACAATATTCTTAAGCATGAAAGGTACTGGATAATAGATGACAACTCCTTTCAAAATGTTCTACGAAGAGATCTCCTGGCTTGAAATGTATAGTTAAGACAGCATTTCGATTTAACCCTCAGTATAACAGAGCTAATGGAAGGGGAAAAAACAAAACAAAGCAAAACAGGCTCACACTATAATTTTTAAAAAGCTAATGATGATTAAGCCACGTTAAATTTGACCTTTAAAACATATGTCCAGTCTCTTGCACAGTTCCATTCGCATTAGCATTAGCCTAATTTAGACCACTATCATATTTTACTTGAAATGCGGGATAGCCTCCTAACTCATTTTTCTCCCTTTGATCTTACAGTCCTGTCTACTTTTTCCATTTGTTTTCTGCACAGCCAACAGTGAGAGCTTTCTAATTTGCAAGATTCATCATATCACTTTCTTTTATAAAACCACTTAACAGCATTTCTTTGTACTGAAGCACAATGTCACTTGTTATATAGCCCCTTAGTTTTCTGCCTTCTCTTCCTCTCTGTGCCCTCTTCACCTTTGCCAGTCCAGATTTACTAGGCTTCCTTAATTTGTCATTCTCTTTCTTTCTTCCCTAGACTTTCATATTTATATTCTCTTCCTTGAACACTTCACTCCTCACTTGCCTCCCCTAGTGATTTCTTACTCATCCTTCAAATCCTAGTTTGAATGCAAAAAGCACTCCATGATGAAACCAACTATCTCGCCCCCTGTATATTATTCATCGCAATGTGAAGCAGTTTTCTATTGTCATTGATTTTTTTTTCTGTCCCTTTTTAGAGTATAAGATTTGTGAAGGTAGGGCCTCAATCTTATTATTTTCTAAACACCTAGCACAGTAGCCACAACATGGCTAAGTTATATGAATGAGTAGCAAAAGAAGCAGACGGGCAAACTCTGTATAAAAAGCTCCCACCCGATAAACATGCTGTGCTTGCCTGTTTGTCTTTATAAGAATGTGCTTCAGTGAATAAATAAGAATAAAGCGATCCCAAGCAATTTTTGGTAAAAACTAGACATCAAATATTTATGTCATATCAAGAGCATATTATATTAGTTTTTCTATTCACAGCTTATTTCTTTTTTTGAATACAGCACTTATATGGTTTTCTCAACGAGAGTTTGTCTTGTAGAGATGACGGTGCGGCTCATAAATGGTTGAGGATCTCTGGAGGCTACTCCTAAAGTAGCTGGCTTCCGAAGCCCCTGTCACCACGCAGAGATAATTATTTGTATGATTTATGTGCCTGCGAAGAACCTTTGTTCAAGATAACCTTTTCCAATTACTTTTATTATGTAACTGTCATGCTATCTTGAGATTCGGGATCTTTCTCTGCCTTTGTTGACCCTCCTTTGGTTTACTTACAGGTCTGAGGATTGATTTTATATTTCATATATGGGTCAAAGGGCTGTCTGTTTTCTTCACTTGGTTCTGAACAATTTTATGGGGAATCTGATTGATTTGGGTTTAACTTCCTAGGCTTTTCAGTTTTTTTAATACCTAAACTGTTACATTCTTAAAATATGGGGGCACCTGGGTGGCTCAGTCGGTTGGGCGGCCGACTTGGGCTCAGGTCATGATCTCACAGTCTGTGGGTTCGAGCCCATGTCGGGCTCTGTGCTGATGGCTCGGAGCCTGGAGCCTGCTTCGGATTCTGCGTCTGCCTCTCTCTTTCTGCCCTTCCTCTGCCCATGCTCTGTCTCTCAAAAGTAAATGTTAAAAAAAAAAGAATCCTAAAAAAAATATACGGTGTAGACGTTCACCAAATTGTCAATAGAAAAATTGAAACTCACTAAAATCTCTTAACCTTCTACTGAGAAAAATTACATAAAAATAACTACATAAACAAGTAGTGTTTAAATAAAACATTGTATTTATATTATAATATTTAAAGATTAAGACGAAGTATTTTACTATCTTGCGCAAGAAGTATTTCAAGTAATACAATTATTCATGCTCCTCAGAGGAACAAAGTAAAGAAAATGCCCCATAGCAAATATTGTTTGCAGTGCACTGTATTTGAAGGGATACTTGGAACAATAACAAGTTGTTTGTAGTTTAGTTTAATGGGTACTGTTACTCCTTTTGCAGCCAAAATAATAAAAAAAATATTGAAAGATCCTGTTAAAAATAAGCTCTCTGGGGTGCCTGAGTGACTCAGTCAATTGAGCCTCTGACTTCGGCTCAGGCAGGATGTCAAGGTCGGTGGGTTCCAGCCCGTCATCGGACTCTGTGCTGACAGCTCAGAGCCTGGAGCCTGCTTAGGATTCTGTGTCTCCCTCTCTCTCTGCCCCTCCCCTACTTGCGCTCTGTATCTCTCTCTCAAAAATAAATAAATATTAAAATATTTTAAAAATAACTTCTCTTTAGGTTTAAGAAGGTTGACTACTGTCATAATAAACCTATGGCCTGGATGGAAGGGACCACAAGATGTTTCACTACACTTGAAGATAAGCAAGCGATGTTAAAAAAGCCTACTGTACAACATACTGCTTATAGTTAGTAATACTGTTTCATCTAACATGGTAGATCTTATGTTGTGTTCTTATCGAAATTATCATTATAATCGTCATAAAGAAAGATGATGGGAAGAAACTTTGGGAGGTGATGGACATGTTCATGGCATACATTGTGGTGTATGTTTCATAAAAGCATATTTATCTCCAGGGGTGCCTGGGTGGCTCAGTCGGTTAAGCGTCCGACTTTAGCTCAGGTCGTGATCTCACGGTCCGTGAGTTCGAGCCCCGCGTCGGGCTCTGTGCTGGCGGCTCAGAGCCTGGAGCCTGCTTCGGATTCTGTGTCTCCCTCTCTCTCTGCCCTTCCCCTGCTCACGCTCTGTCTCTATGTCTCTCAAAAATAAATAAATGTTAAAAAAAAATTATCTCCAAACTCATCAAATTATATGTAGTAAATATGCACGTCTTTTTGTATATAAGACGATCTCAATAAATTGGTTTAAAAAATGAGAGGTCATCACTATCTACAATTAGCTACTTATTATAGAAAATGATTTGGTATTATAAATTGTGTTATCTTAAGTTAACTCTATTTGATGGTAGGTTATACAATTTCATTTTTCCTTAGGTTTTTAATTTTAGATAAATTGTTGCTTTGTTCTCTGATGTGACATGGACTATATAATAAAAACTACCATTCACTGAGAGCAATGGGGAATGCTTTTTTCAATGGGAATTCTAAATCTTAACATTTCCCTTCTGATAATAGTTGCACACAGTTCTACATAGAAAGAGATTGAGTTTGGAGAATTTAGGTGATTATGTCAGCTTAACATAGTTAATGAGTAGTAGTGGTGAGGCATGGACACTTGATGATTGTTGGAATGATCCAGCTCCTTCCATCAAGTGGTCATTAACTCTCCTTAAACTGAGAGACAGAAATCAACAATTTATTGGCCAAAAAAGTTATATAACCCTTTTCACTAACTTAAAGGAGTCTAAACCTCATTACTGTCTGTGTTTTAAGAAACATATTTACTGACTTATTTCACTTAACATAATACCCTCCAGTTCCATCCATGTTGCTACACATGGCCAGATTTCATTTTTTCTCATTGCCACGTAGTAGTCCATTGTATATAAGTACCATAACTTCTTTATCCATTCGTCAGTTGATGGGCACTTGGTCTCTTTCCATGATTTGGCTATTGTCGAAAGTGCTGCTATGAACATTGGGGTACACGTGCTCCTATGCATCAGCATTCCTGTGTCTCTTGGGTAGATTCCTAGCAGGGCTATTGCTGGGTCATAGGGTAGCTCTATTTTCATTTTTTTGAGGAACCTCCACACCGTTTTCCAGAGTGGCTGCACCAGTTTGCATTCCCACCAACAGTGGAGGGTATTATGTTAAGTGAAATAAGTCAGTCAGAAAAAGACAGATACCATATGTTTCCACGAATAGGTGGACTTTGTGAAACTAAGCAAAAACCAGGGGGAGGGGAAGAGGGGAAAGAAAAAAAAGACACAGAGAGGGAGGGAGATAAAACATAAGAGACTCTCAAAGACTAAGAAAAAACTGAGGGTGAGGGGGATGAGGGAGGGGGGAGAGGGGGTGATGGGCATTAAAAAGGGCACATGTTGGGATGAACACTGGGTGTTATATGTAAACCAATTTGAAAATAAACTATTATAATAAAAAAAAAAAAAAAAAAAAGAAAACTCCAAAAAAAAAAAAAAAAAAAAAAAAAGAAACATATTTAATAGTATTAAAGATAAATAACCCGAGGTAGATATTTTACCATGTAATTGGTTACAAACATTAATTTTTGCTGAAATAAACAATTACAAGCATTCATTTTTGCTGACCTAAATAATGTTACTGATGTTCACCAAGTGTGCCTGCATTTTAGAAAAGCTGTTCCACCATTCAATTCCTGAATCAGAAGAAAGAGTAAAATAAGTTTAATAAAAAAGTTTAGAGGTAAATCTAATATTGCATTACTTATTTTGTTGCTGGCTCTTGATAATTTATGTCTCATTTGTGATTTTCCTGTCAACATTATTTAAAATTTTCATGGGTGTGGGGCTCAGTAGGTTGAGCCATCCGTTCTTGATTTCAGCTCAGGTCAAGATTTCACATTCCTGAGTCCGAGCCTCCCCACCCCCACCTCCACTCCCTCAGGTCAGCACTCTCAGCAAAGAACCTGCTTTCGATTTTCTCTCTCCCCTTCCCAGCTCGCACGTGCTCTCTCTTTCTCTCTCTCTCAAAATACATTTAAAAGATAAAAATAAAATAAAATAAATTTATCACAGGTGTTATCTGTATATGTGCACGTATGATTAGTTGTTTGCACTTCTTTTTTGGAAATAAGTGGAATTAAAAACTGTTATACAATTCTACTGATTCTTTAAATTCCAAGTCTTTGAAAAGAAAGGAAAAAATATATATATCCTTTATTGATGTATTATAGCCAAAAGTTCAAAACTTTTTTCTGAGTGAAATCCTTTACCTCACTTCTGACACATGAGGAAAACTGCCTTTATTTTGTAAATAATGCCCAACAACAGAAAATTACTGTTAAGGCATATAGTGCTAAATAGAGGACTTCATTTTGTATGCATACACATATGGCTGGCAGTTATTTCTGTTACTGTTTGGAAAGAATTTTCCCCCAAATTGAGTATAGTAAGTGCTATCAACACTATTATAAGTACCAAGTTGAACACTGACAGGCTTAAATTTAACAGTCACAGTTTAACTGCTCATGTGAGACCACAAGGCTCAGGACATGTTACGAATAATTATCCTAAGACTCACCTTTCAGTCTAGCGATCTGTGAGAGGCATTTACCTAAAGGATGAGGAGAGAAGGCTACGTGGCACAGTGCAGGTATCTCTGTGAGTCTTTATTGTTTTCTGTGTATCCTTACGTGTCAGATATCCTCCTTTGAAATACGAAAATGTTTTCTATGGTGAAAAAATGCCATGGGGGGGAAAATTAAGGCCAGTTTTTATTTGTGAATGTTAAGATAAAGGAAAACATTCCTACATAAATGACAATGTTTGTAAACGTAAGAATGTGCAAAGTTGGAGGCATTATTCTTTTGGAATAGGAATGACTAGTTTTGATAAGATCCTAACAGTATATGATAATCTTTGTGGGATGTCCGACCCTACGTCTCATTACCTATGGGCTAGACTAGCAAGTCATTTACACTTTCCTTAACACAGTTCCTTGCTCTTTAGTTAAAAAAAAATATTGCCTGTTTTACTGGTGTTTTATAACTTTAATTTTTGTAATATTTGAATTTTTTTCTAATTTCTTTTCTAAGAATCTCAAAGGTCCTATTCCTAACAAGATTAAAAAAATACCAGAATATGCTAAAGAGCAATATCCCACACTTCACATTAAATTCCCCCAACACAAATAGATCTAATTATAATAAAATGTTAATATAAAACTGCCATCTGGAATCATATTCTGATGTTATATTCCAAATTTAGATGGGAAAATGTCCATACTACATTCTGTAATGTGAGTTATTTGTCAGGTAATAAATACTTTTCAATGAGTGGCTTCACATTTATAAGGGAGAAGGGGACTCTAGGGGTATTTATGTGACATTGGAAACCTGACCCTCCCTCATTTGTCTCATTTAAATTAAATTTTATTATAAGTATGCATCAATATCTTCTTGATAAAAGACAGAAGGTATTTGCCAGTTGATAAAGTCTGTCGTTGATGCTGTATAAATTTTAGTTTACCTCTTTTCACATACTCACTAGAACTCAACATTAGCTGTTGATTGGCTCAGATTTCACCAGCATGATTAACTTGAGGTAATTACGATGAAGTAGAATGCTGTCATATCTTTATAATATATACTCTTAGAAAAGTCCCCAATACCTGCCATAGCCATTTTTTTCTTCCTGTCTCTCAGCTCAGTTCAGCATTAACTGAGGCTACAGGGGAGAGTCAGCCATGAATAGGCTAACCAGTTCCATCAAAGGTAACCAGAACTAGCATGACAAGCCTCACAAAGTCATGAATCATTGACTCAGAATTACAGATGGTGTTACAAATCATTCAGATACCAAGGTAACTTTCAAGTAATCCAATAGTTAAGATTTCAACTGCTTATTTGTATATTTGTAGATTTACATTATTAATAACAGTGATGTTTTAATGTTAGTAGTCTTTAAGAAGGTTGAAACATCATCTTATTCTTAAAGTATCTCTGTGAACAAGGTGGTAATGCAAGGCTAGAGTATTTGTCATTTGATATATTGCCTAAGAAGAGTATAACACCATGTCTTCTCACACCTAAATAAGACTCCTCCTGCCCTTTCTACTGTCTCGTGTTCCTGGATTGGAAAACTATCTTGATGGCTAAAGTGCATGCTTAAGAAGCAAGGCAGTACATTTCTTGGGTATAAGTTAAAACTCTCTAACGAGTTATTCAATTCTGTAGTGAAAGATTTGACATGTTGCTGCTCTTTGTGGCATTTGACCCTGTGTTTATTCAACAAATATTTGTGAAGGGCCTACTATGTCATAGGCACTGTGATGTAATGGTATTATAGTGAAATCTAGGAAGTGAACTTGAGGGTAGGTAACTGTACTCTATGTATGGAGATATTTTTGAATTTGTGTCCAGTCTTGGTTTCCTGTTTTTGTTTTTGGACTCATGACCTTGATATCAAACATGAGATCAAGAGTCAGATGCTCCACAACTGAGCCACCTAGCCACCTCCAAATGTAGTATTTTTAAAGTTATCGTTATGAATATTTTCGCATCCACGATGTCTATTAGTGTGAGGATATACTATTGATAAAGGAAACGAAACTTAAATAAAAATGGGACTTAAAGTAGTAGTGTTAGTATTTGGAATAATAAACATGTGACTCTAGCTATGTTGTTAAAAAATACATGATTTCCATGATTTCCAAAACCTGACTTTAATAATCTCAGAAAGTAACTTAGTTTAGGTGAATGTCCTCCAAGGTATCTAAATAGTTTTCACAATAAAATATGCCCACTTAAAGGCATCTCACACTTGCTTTCAGTGACCACTTTGACAAAAGAGGTGGGTGCCAAAGGAACTAATTATAGATATTTCAGGTGATTCTTGCAATAGCAGCTAAGTATCAGATTCTGAGATCCATCACAGTCACTGTGGAGAGGACTTGTGACCACTGCTGCCTGCCTAAGATAAATACACTAGCACCTTTGATGCTCTAAGGATTCCCTATCATCCTTTGGAATTCTCAATACATGAAAGTTTCATCTAAGTTCTATGTCACATTTAAATGGCAGGCTCGATTGAAAAAGATCTTCCTTGAATTTTGTGATACAAAAATACCATATTGATAACATTTTCTCTAATCTTTTGACATATATTTTCTTTATTTATTTGAATACTTTTAATATAGCTTCTCTGAATTCTTTGTAAGCTAAATTCACTCTCTGGATGCACGTGGAATCAGTTCCTATTGTGTATCTTGAGTATGGGTCATACCTTCCTCTTTTCTTTACAGGTATACTAATTTTGGACTGAAAGCTGGGCATTGCAAATAATACATTTTGGAGATTACTAGCCTGAAATCTTCTCTGTGGCACCTTTTCCTGGCAAAGCCATGGAGTTTCAATCTGATATTTCCTGTAGCTATAGCTGTGGAGGTTGGACAGTGCCCCAGGCCAGAAAGCCACAATACATTTCAGAATTTCCCCAGGATTCTGAATGCTTAGGACATTTTAAAATATATTTAAATAGTTGAGTTGATTTATTTTTTTATCCAGTTCATAATTGTAAACTACTCCACAACTATCTCTCTCATCTGCCACTATGATAAATGTTCCTGTTCTTTTATTTGTGTTCATAGGTTTTTCGCTATTAGGATTCAGCCATGAATGTATTGATGGCAGTGGGAAAATGGAGGTCAACTACCAGCAACTGCTTTTTTAAGAATCTCCCCTCCATTTGGAAAGCTATCTGTATATTTGAATCAGGGCTGTTCCCCACAGCTTTTTTGAATAAATCAGTTACCAGAAGTCACCATTGTTCTTCTGTAAAAAACTCCTGACAAGTTGGCTTCTTCCAGTCAAAATTCAGAGGGAAATAAACTAAGAATTAAACTGTAGTTACCCAACTCTACTTTCATATCTACTTTCCCTTCAGTCTAGATAAGCTTTTTTAGATTTAATTGCTAGGCCCGTAGGATATTTTTTTTTCTTTTTTTCTGAAAGAGAACTGAAAATTCCAGTTTGTTTTACTTCTGTCTGATACTCACAGAAAAAGTAAGTTTTAAACTTATGTAGTTAGTCATTGAATTAGTGAGTGACAGATCTATTTTTTTTAATAAATACCCTTTTGGCTAAAAACTTTATATTGGAAAATGAAAGATTAAAACATTTTTCTTTCTTCCTTTTTTTAAATATGGGAAGATACACTGCTGCTTTGGTATTTGCAGAGAAAGGGAAACACAAAAGATGCTGTTCTTGTGATTTTTCTGTTAGATCTCTATAGAGATTTTAAAAGGCGAATGTTAGGAATAAGAGCCCATGCAGAGGCAAGGTATCATAAAGGACATGGCTGACTCCAGGCATAGAGCAGCTGTGAAAACATCATTTTTGCTGGAGATAATAGTGTAGCTCATTACACAGACATTTTAAACAGTACTGCCTATTAGAATGAACATTGGATTTTCAAAAACAACAGATTAGTAATAAAAGTTCTTTTAATTTTCATGATCCAATAAGTCAACTTCCTGATTCAGTAAATACCTCAATGTGGATTAAATGATTGAATAAAAATATAATTGTAAAATACAGATTTTATTATATCATTATGTAACACTTTAAATGTATTTTAACAAATATCATACTCGTTTTCATATATTTTGTAAAAATATTTTAGAAGAGACCATCTCCTGTAAATACAAGTATTTCTTAAACTTCAAGGTATTTTACAAATTTTTAAAAATACAGTTTCAAGGAAATAAAATAAATTTTCTCCACCTGCTACCCACCATCACTTCTAGGAATAATGGCCAGTGAGGTACCATGAAGTCTGTTCATCAAGTTCATACTGATGCTCGAGTTCCGGTGCAGGCTCCCTGCAAGCTTGTGTGCCCAGCACATTTTCATCTCCCCAAAACTGACACAGCAGCAACTCTTACAGCTACATCGAGAGAAATGAATTTGGACTTCATCTGTCTCTTCCTGAAATAAAAATACTAGCCTTGGAGTTTCTGGAGATAAGCTGACAAAAAGGACTAAACAGAATATTAATAAATCAATCTTTCAAAAACTCATTACGCCAACTTTTAACTATAGGGTATCCCATACAGCATGCATAGTACTTTCCTAAAAAATTACAATGCACAAAGGAGATTCCATTCCCTAATAGCTAAACAGACAACAAAAAATCTTAGTGGATCCCAGCTTATAGACAAAACTCCAATAATATGTTTCTATCATTTTCATATAGACTTGAATATGTTTTTATATATCCTTGAATATTCCTTAACTTCATAAATGAACACACAATCAACCTGTGAATCCAGTTGGAGTAAAAGATTTGCTGCTTTCAACATGTCAGAAGATTTCATCCTTACTTCAAGTCTTTCATTTTTATGGTTCTTTTTCTTCTGATAACTAGTAATAATAATTTCGAAGTAACATTTTGACCTACCATGTGAAGAAATGAAAGCTAATTGCCATAAAATATTCCAAATTTTCAGATTCTACTTTTTAAACAAAGATGATAAACCTGTCAAAGCTTGACGGTTGTCTATGGGCAGGACCGTAATGCAGTAGCTCAGGTATTCATTGATTACGTCCTCTGTAAGGAAACATATGTAGATTCAGGCTGTTTAACAATTAAGGATTACCTGTGATAAGTAATAGATATATGGATTTTTTGACTAAATCAAAATATCATTGAGGCCTCAAGAAGAATCAATGAAATACAATACACATTTTACCATTGTTTTTCATGCAACTGATAATTTATGTATGCAAGTATACAGGGGCCAAAAATCTTCAGTCCAATGTAACTTTATATTGCCTTGAAACTCAAAAATAGATGAAGGTTAGTTCCATGATTAGTAGGGACTAATCTCTAAAGGACTGTCTCTGAGCTCATCCTTCAAATTCACATCAGCCTCCATCCTACTTCATTGCCAGATGTATGTTTAATATGAAAGGATGTCTGATTTTATAAGACTAAACATCTGCAAAATCCTAGCAGGTAAATACTGGACTTCAGATTTATATGGGCTTTCATGCTTAATAAAATTCTGGGAGTGAGTAATTTGTTTTAACCACTAATTCCGTTAGTATATCAAATGTTTTCACACAAAAGGGATGCGATAAGTCTTGTAAATTTTATGCATATTTGTGGAGTAGTAAGCACATCTGATTGTTTTATACCTGCAAGGTGTAAAAGAAATCAGCATTACACAGTGCAAAAGAAAACTACAGAAAAACTATCTTGGGAACAGGTAGTGCATGGACAAAGCATCTGATAGAGTGGAAATATCTGATGTCTTACAGTCTCTCATTTTATTTCAGTGAAACATACTAGTATCTTGCGTTTCTCTAAAAAGTGTTATTTTTATCTTTTTCCAAGTGCTAGGGAAGAAGAGCAATTTTGTTTACTCCCAGGTGGCTTAAATTTGATTTGAACTCACAGCAGAGTTTACGCTGATGAATAGCTTTCCATTGAACGTGAATAAATTGAGAAATACAGATTAGTCAGCCACTTTTTCTTCATAATTTAAATTCCAGAGAAGATGCATTTAGCAAAAATAGAACACAAAGGGTTGTGCAGTTGATGAATAGCACCTGATGCCTAGCTGCATTAATAAAACCATTAATGAACTAGACACCAAAGCTCCTTTTCAGAACATCTACAAAAATGACTGTTTAAGTAAAAGATCAGGCAAAAAAGAAGCACTGGCATCAAAAAAAGAGCAAGTGTTTTGTTCAGTTAATGTGCAGACTGATATGATGTTAATAACAGATGCAAGCTTCACAAACACATTTTTTCCTCAGTGTTATTTATTTATGTTCGCTTTCTACCTTTTAAGTAGCTTAACCACCAAATATCTTTAATAGTTAAAATGAAAAAAACAGATACTCTCTCTCTGCTATATATGTATATGTATATATAAACATATATACATAAACACATATATATAAACATATATATATATACATATATATATATATATAAATGTGTTTAAACGTCCTGAATAGTTTACACTGCTCATCCTTTTAAAACTTTCACATTTCTACAAATTTATAATCATGAGATTATACTTAGATAAGTGTAATTATTCAGGATGTTTTAATCTTATTTTAGAGAAAATATTTTTATAAGTGTTTGAAAACCTTACCGAAAATCTCCATCTGTAACAAGCATTTGAATTTATCTTCTATTTGTTTAATACATGTAAGTATTCTATGCCTTTATTACTGTGACACTAAATTTGACCATGATATATTGCTAAGTTGAAAGCACTAACTCTTTTAAAAAATAATATTTTACTACTTGACAAAGAAACAAAACCTTTTACTAACCACACTTTTATATGTAAGAATAGGAAGTGGGTATAAAACAAAACTACTTACTTTCAACACAAAGCAAAATATTATTCTTTGTTTGACAGATCGTTAATTGTTTTTCTAGTGCTTGATTCTATTTTAACATAGAAATCTTACAAGATAATACATTTTAGTGATTTTAGTCGTGGTTTCATGATGACTGAAATGCGTGGCATCAAACCCTTGCTGAGGACTATAATTGATTGAAAAGTCTTGAAAATCACTCTTGGCAAATAAAATAGAATCTTTAAGTGTGAAGAGATTAACTCAATGCTACTTTCAAACAAATGCAGGACATAATAGCCTAGTCACAGGATCATAATCTCTTGAGCAATGTAAATAGACTGCATAGCTCAGGACTCTGGGCTCTCCCATTGTGATTCCTGACTGAGTTTCTATTTCTGCAGATGCCAGATGCTAAGAAATCCTTTTAGCTCTATGATCTTTGGTATAGCTTCTGGCACAAGTATTAATTCCGACCTTCAAAGATGAGAGGAATTTGTTCCTTATTTTCTTATCCCTAATCAGTTTGGGCCAGTTTAGGTTAAACCGTAGATTCAGTAGTCCAAGTTCATAACTCAAATGTGTGTTAGTAAGTATTCTTTCTTGTCTAGCCTAATCAAATGGATTCAGTGGAAACACACTGAATATGATTAATTGATGGCAAACAGTACAATGGGAGAAAACCAATCTTGGAAAACTCATGACTAGAAGCAAAAACTTAGTTTGGTTGAGGAAATATATCCTATATGGTCAAGGTAATTGGTTCAAGAAGTTGGCAGTGATTTCCATTTTTAAAATATTCAATCTCATGGGCTTCTTGAAGCTATTTAAGTGCTAACATACATTTGTAGATTTTGTAGAAATAAAAATGAAAAGATATAACTATTTTCTGATCTATATCTTATAATCCCTCAAGCCTCATAAATAATATGGTCATTTAAAATTATTAAAGTATGATTAACATAAACTGTTATATTTGTTTCTGGTGTATATTAAGATGTTTCAACAATTCTATATAGTTCTCAGTGCTCATCTAGGTAAGTGTACTCGGATTCCCTTTATCTATTTTACCCATACGTAATATACCCACCAACCCTCTGGTAAATAAAACCATTTTGTTATCTGTTTTTTGGAGTCTGTATTTTTTGTTGTTGTCATTTCTTTTTTCCTTTGTTCCTTTGTTTTGTTTCTTAAGTTCCAAATATGAGTGAAATCATATTGTATTTCTCTCTGCCTGACTGACTTAGTTCATGCAATATTATGTCCTCTAATTCCATCTATGTTGTTACAAATGGCAAGATTTCATACTTTTTTATGGCTGAATAGTATTCCCTTGTGTGTGTATATGTGTGTGTGTGTATGTGTGTGTGTGTATGTGTGTGTGTGTATGTGTGTGTGTGTAGCTCACATCTTTTTTATTCATTAGCCTATGGATAAACACCTGGGTTGCTTCCATATCTTGGCTACTATAAATAATGCTCCAGTAAACACAGAGATGCATATATCTTTTCCAACTTGTGTTTTCAATTTCTTTAAGTAAATACCCAATAGTGGAACTGGATCAAATGGTAATTCAATGTTTAATTTTTTTAAGGAACCTTCACTGATTTTTCCAGAGTGGCTGCACCAATTGGCATTCCTACCAACAGTGCACAAGGATTCCTTTTTGTCCATATCCTCACCAATACTTGCTGTTTCGTCTATTTTTTCTTTTTTGTTTTTGTTTTTGTTTTAGCCATTCTGACAGGTTTAAAATGATATCTCAATGGAGTTCTGATTTGCATTTTCCTAATGATTAGTGATACTGATCATCTTTTCATAAGTCATTGGCCACCTGTATGTCTTCTTTGGAAAAAAATACTATGCAGGTCCTCTGCAGATTTTTAAATTAAATTATTTGGGCTGGTGTGTGTGTGTGTGTGTGTGTGTGTGTGTGTGTGTGTGTGTGTGTAGTTATTTAAGATGTTCATGTAATTATTTGCAAATATTTTCTCCCATTCACTGGGCTGCCTTTTTCTTTCGATGATGGTTTTGTTTGCTGGGTGAAAGCTTCTTATTTGGTTTAGTCCCAATAGTTCAATTTTTCTTTTATTTCACTTACCTGAGGAGACCAAGCTAGAATAATATTTTTATGACCAATGTCAAAAAAAAAAAAATCACTGCCTATGTTTCCTTCTAGGAATTTTATCTCACATGTATGTCTTTAATCCATTTTAGGTTATTTTTGTGTATGATGTAAAAAAGTGGTAAAAGTTCATTCCCTTTGCATGTGGCAGTCCAGTATTTGCAGCACTATTTATTGAAAAGACTGTCTTTTCCCAACTGTGTATTCTTACCTCATTCATCATAGATTTATTGTCCATATAAATGTGGGTTATTCTGGACACTCTCTTCTGTTCTATTGATCTATGTGTCTGTTTTTGTGCCAGTATCATGCTGTTTTGATTACTGTTACTTTGTAGCATATCTTGAAACCTGGGTTTATGATATTTCGTGTTTTTCTTTTTAAGATTGCTTTGGTTATTCAGAGTCTTTTGTCGTTCCATACAAGATCCACGAGCATTGTTTTCTAGTTCTGTGAAAAAAGATTGACAGTATTTTGGTAGAGATTGCATGGAACATGTCGATTGCTTTTGGCAGTATGTAATTTTTAAAAATATTGCTTCTTCCAGTCGATGAGCATAAGATATCTTTTCATTTGTTTGTGTTACCCAGTTTCTTTTATCAGTCTTATAGTTTTCAGAGTAGAGGTCTTTCACCTCTTAGGTCAAGTTTATTCCTAAGTATTTTATTCTTTTAGATGCAATTGCAAATGGGATTGTTTTCTTAATTTCTCTTTCTGCTACTTTGCTATTAATGTATAGAAATGCAACATATATCTGTATGTTATCTTAATTGTGTATCATACATATTTATTTTGTTCATTTAATAGTTTTTTTGGTGAGGTTTAAGTAATTTCATATATAGTATTATGGCCTCTGCAAATAGTGAAAATTTTAATTCTTCCTTGTTGATAGTATGCCCTTTATTTCTTCTGGTTGTCTGATTGCTGTGTCTAGGACTTCTAGTACTATGTTGAATAAAAGTAGTGAGAATGGGTGTCCTTGTCCTCTTCCTGGTCTTAGAGGGAAAAGCTCTCAGTTTTTCCTTATTGAAAATGATGTTGGCTGTGGATTTTTCATATAGGGCCTTTGTTATGTTGAGGTATGCTCCCTCTAAACCTACTTTGTTGAGAGTTTTTATCATGAATGAATGTTGTACGTTTCAAATGCTTTTTCTGCATCTGTTAAGAAAATTATACATTTTTTATCCTTACACTTGTTAATGTGATATATCACACTGATTTGTGAATATTCTATGTAGTAAATCTTCCTTGATTATGGTGAATGACTTTTAGATATATTTTTGAATTCAGTTGGCTGTATTCATCAGAGATACAGAGTGTCCTGTAGTCTTATTTTTTGTAGTGTTTTTACCTGATTTGGTATTAGGGTACTATTGGCCTTGTAGAATGAATTTGGAAGCTGTCCTTTCTCTTACATTTTTTTAATAGTTTGAGGATAGGTATTAACTCTTCTATAAATGTTTGATACAATTCACCTGTGAACCCATCTACTCCTGGACTTTTGTTTGTTGGGAGTTTTTGGTTGGTGATTTGGTTTCATTTATTTAATCCGGTCATTTTTATGTGCTGAGATTCAGATATTTGTTGATCATTGCTTTTAAATTATATTTCTCACCTTAAAGGAGGATGATAAAATCGTTCCATCTTCTGCTTTAGTCCAAGCCAACTTTTTGAATTCTACATCAATGTGTGTGTGCTAAAAATAGTTCATTGTTATGGGCACCTGGATGGCTCAGTTGGTTAAGCAGTTAAGTGTCAGACTTTGGCTTAGGTCATGATCTCACTGTTCTTGAGTTTGAGCCCTACCGTAGTCTTTTTGCTGACAGCTCAGAGCCTGGAGCCTGCTTCAGTTTCTGTGTCTCCCTCTCTCTCTGCCCTTCCCCCACTCCCACTCTCTCCCTCTGTCTCTCAAAAATAAACATTAAAAAATATTTTAAAAAGTTAACTGTTATATATAACAGTTTCAATATATATTTACTTTGGATTGATATAATTCAAAGAATCTACAAAAGCTATGAAATTTAGAAAGCCTCCTGGGTGGCTCAGTCAATTGGGTGCCCAAGTTTTGATTTCAGCTCAGGTTGTGATCCCAGGATTATGGGATTGAAGCCCAGTCTGGCTCTGTGCTGGGCATGCAGCCTGCCTTGAGATTCTCTATCTCTCTCCCTCTGCCCTCTCGCCTGCTCATGCTCTCTCTTTTTAAAATAACGTCATAATAATAATAATTTTAAAAAGCCCATTCCAGTTACAAGAACAGGTAATACTCTCAATAACCCTTCAAAGAAAAATGTCAATAGATTTTCTCTGTCTTATGGTTGAGCATGCCGATGACTTGGATATTTTGGCATAGCTCACATTCAAACAGCAATCTCCAGACATACATGGTTTTAAATGTATTTTTGCAGAGGATTATCTTGAAGAATATTCTTCAAGGATATATTTTTTTGAAACGTTGACCTTGGTCAGCTCAAGTAAAAATTGTTGTTCTAACTTTCCCATCATACACTGAGTTGATTTTCAATCTGTCTTTAGCTCTACAGATGAAGAATAATCTATATACCTTGAATTTGGAAATGGAATACAAAATGAAAAATATGTTTCAGTGTATAAAAATAACAGCAACTTTAATGGAATTGTGGCTGATTGAGACATATTTATTCTAGTCAGCTTAGAAACTCACTTTATAAAAGTGAATATATTAACATAGGAATATATTTAAATGCAAATATGTTTAAATTCTATCATAGTTAAAGGGTGTCTCTGGTTTACATTTATCTCAAAAACTGGCATATATTTTCTAAGTAAAATGTCATACATGTTGGGATATTGTATTTAAAATCAAGTTTAAATGAAGGGTGAACTTAGGGTCTTAGAAGAGGATAACAAAAGTAAACGTGGCCTCTGTGATAAATTTACATAACTGGTAGGTCAATTAGAGAGGAATGCTATTTAAATCATTTTTAATTAGGAAAGTCAGATTTAGCATTCAATATAATATAGATTATTTTTTAAAAATATAAAAATACTCAAAATTAAAATTTTATTTCCTTATTCCTTCATATTATCCTCTCTCATCTAGATTGATAAATACTGATGTATATTTGCATTGTATAATCACTTTGGAGTTAACCTAGTCAAAAGCCTTTAGTAATACATCTTGCTTATATTTTTCCCTAAATTAATGGCTATTTACTAAAAGAAAGATACAAAAATAATAAAATTAAACAGCTAATTTTTAGTATTTATAGATATGGTATAGTTTAATAGAGTAAACATATGTAATATTGAAGGAAAATTAATACCACATGTTTCAGGGGGTGACAACTTGTTTTGAATAACAGCAGTTTTGCCCACTTAATATGTGACTTTGAGCAAATTTTCTCCATCTATGTAGCTTCACTAGAGAGATGATTATTATTAAATTACTTTTCTCAGAGGTTCTTGTAATATTCAATGAGATAATGTATACATTTAACCAATTACAGGAAGAGCTGTATAAAGAATTGCTACCAGTAGTAAGACCTGATTTTTAAATCATGTATATATATTAGGTAACTTTGGGGAAATAAGTTGATCATCTGAACCTCAATATCTTTATTTTACATTGAAACAGATGCTTATTATAAAAATTTTAAATGATAGTTAATTAGCTGGTGTACTTTGTATATTTAAACAATTTTTTCTCCTCTTTCACTATTATATTTTGTTTGGTTCTTCTCATTGTTTTTATAAATATAAAGGATAGAAACTGCCCACAGAATATTGCTGAAAGTGGTTCAGTAGGGAAAGAGCTATTTCTTAAAATTGAAAATAAAGGAGCAAGACTGAATAGGAGGCGAAAAGGTGTGTGTAGAATAATATATTCTAAAAAATGGATGGGGAAAAGTTCAAAGGACAATGCATGTAATAGTGACGTATATGGACAAAAAATAAAGATTGAAAATTGGGTTTTCAGCAGAGAAAATGAGATCAAGAGAGGTAACATTGGAATTTGAAGTGGTAATACTAGTTCTTAGAATATAGGCAGTAATGGATCTAATAACCTAGTAGTAGAATGGTATCCTTAGTCATATCAATCAGCATAAAAATTGGAGATTTACGAAGCTCACACAGGACTACCAAAGCGTTCACAAAATTTTGAGCAGCAGGAAAGCAAATTAATAAGCAGTGAAATAGATTATTTTTTCACAATGAGTTACACCTTAATTGGTAAACCAAGAGATATTAGCAATTTGATTCTTGTTTATTTGTATAAGTAGGTATGTAATAGTGAATGCTTATTATACAATTTATGCAAATTAAAAAATCAAACTACTTATAAATGTGGATTTTATATTAAGTATTTAGGTTGTATTTTGGATTACTATAAACTTTTGTTTAATAAAGTTACTCAGTAATATCAAAATCATTTCTCTGCCCAAGTTTGGGACTTGAATTATGATATATTGAATTGTGATTTTTTTTAGTGAATTACTTTTGAAATAGGCCACATGTTAATTTATTTTTATTATTATAATTACTAATCTCGTAAAAACAGAGACAATAAACAATATAAAAATTGACTATCATTTCATATTTTATTAGTGGGTGATACCCATGAAGTTAGCATTGCCTTTACTGAATACATGTCTTTACTAAATAACCCCATGCTTCTAATAGGAAAATAAATGTGTATAGCAATTAAGGCAGTAGTAATTCCAGGAGCTGAGTGTCATTCCCAATTTGTTAGGAAAAGCTATGCAATTGATGTTGATAAACCTTCCCTTCTTCCTCTTTTTTTCCTTTTTCATGGGGTGTTTAATGACAAATTTCATATAAATCCCCTTCTGGGCAAATCTAAATTCTTATTTAAACTGAATGTTGGACAAAAAAGGTAATACTTTGTTAGTAACTCATATGTACACTTGTCTTTTTCCTTCACTTGATTTTTCTACTCCTAGCCCATATATTATGACTTTTTTGTGTTGTAGAAAGAGTATCTATGGGGTGCTTGGGTGGCTAAGTAGGTTAAGCATCCAACTCCTGATTTCGGCTTAGGTCATGATCTCACAGACGTGGAATTGAGCTCTCTCTGTTTAGAATTCTCTCTCTCCTTCTCATTCTGCCCCTCCCCCATTATCTCTCTCTCTCTCTAAAAATAAATAAACATTAAAAAAAAAAAAGAGTATCAAAGTGTTTGACATATACAAAGTACTGAATAAATGCTTTTTGAATGATTTAATGGATGAAGAATGAATGAATGAATAAAAATCAAAGCAAGTAAGATGTCAATAATATGCTTAATTTTTAGTCAGAATGATCACGAAAAATTAATGAAAAAATAAATTAAAGAATAAATAAATTAAAGACGTAAAAATCAATTATCAGTATCAGGAATAAAGGGATCAGTACAGATCCTAGAGACATTAAATGGATATTAACTAATATTAAGAATACTTTAAGCTAATAAATTCCATGACTTATTTGTATTGTGCAGATTGTTTGAAAGGTAAAAGCTACCCAAAGCTCATTTAAGAATAAATTGATAATCTGTATAGCTGGGAACTATTAAAGAAAACTTTGGGCACAAATAGCTTCACCGAAGCATTCAACCAAACATTTAAGGGATGCAATAGTACTGATTCTTTACTAATTCTTCTAACTCATGCTATGATATGAACTTTGCCAATTAAAGCAAATCCGAAGAAAGGAATTAAAGAAAATTATTGCCTAATATGTCTAGTCAACTTAGATGCAAAATCATAATAATGATATAAGAGATTTTTAGCAAAATAAACACAAAAGTGTATAAACAGTGCAATACTTTATGCCCAAGAGGAGTTTATCTAAAAAATGAAAGGCTGCTGGCGCACCTGGGTGGCTTAGTCGGTTAAGCATCCGACTTCAGCTCAGGTCATAATCTCTCAGTTCGTGATTTCAAGCCCCGCATTGGGCTCTGTGCTGACGGCTTGGAGCCTGGAGCCTGCTTCAGATTCTGTGTCTCCCCCTCTCTGCTCTTCCCCTGCTCACATTCCATCTCTGTCTCTCTCTCTTTCTCAAAAATAAACATTAAAACTAAAAAACAAAAAAAAAACAAAAATTTTAAATATTTTAAATCCATGTAATTATCTCAATAGCCACTGGAAAAATGTTTGACAAAATTCAATATCTCGTCCTGATTAAAAAATAAAATTCTTAGCACATTATAAAAAGGGAGAATTTCCTAAAACTGATAAAAGTCATCTACAACAACCTTTAACTATTATCATCACACTTAATGATGAAAGACTATATACTTTCAGCCTAACACTGGAATCAAAGCAAAGATGTCATTATGATTACAGTAACAAAATGTAACATGGTGAGCATTGAATAATTTATAAAATCATGAAATCACTATGTTGTACATTTGAAACTAATATAATATATGCCAACTATACTTAAATAATAATTTTTAAAGATTTTACTTTTACCACTATTATTTGTCACTTCAATTGAAGTCCTAGACAGTGCAAAAGGTAAGAAAATAAATAAATAAAAATAAAACTAATTGGAAAAAGGAGAAATAAGATTGTTTCTGTTTTAAGAGGACGTGATTTTTTGGAGTGACTGGGTGGCTCAGTCGGTTAAGTTTCCAACTTTGGCTGACGTTATGATTTCATGGTTTGTGAGGTCGAGCCCTGTGTGTGCTCTGTGCTGACAGCACAGACCCTGGAGCCTGCTTTGGATTCTGTGTCTTCCTCTCTCTGCCCTCCTTCCCTTGCTCACACTCTGTCTCTCTCTGTCTCAATGTCTCTCTCTCTTCCTCAAAAAATAAATAAACGATTAAAAAATATTAAAAAATAGATGACATGCTTTTCTATGTAGGTTACCCAAAAATATACAAAAATAGCTACCAGATCTAATATATGAGTTTAGAATGTCACAAATACAAGGTCAGTACACTACAATTAATCGTATTTCTATATGCTAGCAATTAACTGGGGGAAATTAAAAACCTTAATACCATTTACATTAGTGATTTAAATACATTAAAAATACACGAAATCCCTAGGTATAAACCTAATAAAATATGACCAAGATCAAGATGCTAAAATTTTACCTTGAAATCAAAATACACCTACATAAATGGAGAAAAATGCTATGTTCATGGATTGAAATAACGAATATCATTGATATATAATTTCCTCCAAACTGTTTTATAAATTCAATACAATCCCAATGATTATTTTAGCAGTTCTTTTTTTTTAATCAACAAATGTGTTCTGAAATTTATATATAAATTGTAAATTTATTAAAATAGCCTTAACACCTTGGGAGAAAAAAGTAAATTACACTACCTGTTACCAAGACTTACTATAAAGCAACATAAATCAAGGCAGTGTGCCATTATTAAAAGGATATGTTTGAGAACAATTGAACAGATTGATCCATCTAGAAATAGACCCACAGACGTATGGTCAGTTAATTTTGACTAAAGTGAGAAAGTAATTCTATGAAGTTTTTTTTCAACAAATAGTCCTGGTTGAATATGTGTATATCAAAATATCAACCACACATATACACACACAATTCTCTCTGTCTTTCTGTCTGTCTGTCTGTCTGTCTTTCTCCTTCAAAAAACAAATAAACAATTAAAAAATTTACAAAATAGATGACATGCTTTTCTATGTAGAAGGTTGATTTCTCACACCATAGAGAAATCAATCGAAAATTAATCATAGACTTAAATGCCAAGCCTTATATTATAAAAACTTTGGGAGAAAAGGTATGAGAAAATTTAGTGTTCTAAGTTTTAACTATTTAAACTATTTTTTTTTACGTATGACACCAAAAACATGACCCATAGAAGAAGAAAAAAAAAAAGATAAATTGGACTTCATCAAAATAAAGAACATTTGCTATTTGAAGGACACTGTTATGTGAACAATAGGATAAAACTAGAAGAAAATATTTGGAAATCCAATAAATAATTTATAACCAAAATAAATGAAAATCTCTCCAAAATTAATAAAAACAAATGATTCAGTTAAACATTGGCAAAATAATTGAACAGATACTGAAGTTATACAAATGACATATAAACTCATAAAAAACTCAAAATCATTTGTCACTAGGAAATGAACATTAAAACCATAATGCGATAGGTACACATATTTAGTAGAATGACTGTATTTTTTAACTGATATCACTGAATGCTGCCAATAGGCATTCTCATCTTTTGCTGGTGGCAATGGGAACATTTTATAACCACCTTGGGATGCAGTTTGGCAATTTATTCCAAAGTTGCACATAACTTAACATGCAATCTAGGAATCTCAGTTCTGAGTATTTTTCCAAGTGAAATAAAAACATATTCATGAAAACACATATGCAAATGTTGATAAACAGCTTTAGTCAGAATTGCCCTGAATTGGAAATAACCCAAACACCCTTCTGCTGGTGAAGTGATAAATAAACAGTGGTATATCCGTTGAATGGAATACTACAGAGTACTGACACATACAATAGCAGAGATGGATTTCAAATGCATTATGATATGTGAAAGTAGGCTTTATATCGTAAGATTCTCTAAAAGGTAAGGTGAGGTTAGGGGTTGATTACAAATAGCTTAAGAGGTAAATTTGGGGGTATTGGTACAGTTTATATCTTGATGGTGGTGGGCATTACACAGGCTCTATGATTTTTCAGAACTCAGGGAACTTCACACTAAAAGTTATGAAATTTATGTTAATTAAATCTTAATTTTAAAAAAAGATATATAAAAATATTCAAAAATTTAACCAAAAAAATTAAAATTTTACACATACACATGAAAATTATATTTTGCAAGTTTGATTAATTGATTAATTTTAAACCCACAACCCACCATACAGACAATGTAGTATGGATGGATGAATGATGGCAAGATTAAGCTTATAAAGTGATAATTTCCTGTGTTCAAAAGCAAATTTAAAACTTGTAAGAGTATTTATTGGACTTTGTGAATGTGTTTACTGGCTTCTCTTTTAAACAATTATCCCACTGAGGAAATTCAAATCATGTTTTCTAATGAATACCTTGTATTCCATTATGTTGATTTACTAGGGTTTATTTAACCATATCTTATTGGTAAACATTTATGTTATTTTTCTTTAGTTCCTCAGTATTATAAGTAATTATTTGAGAATATCTTTGAGCATAAATATTCTGAATTTCTTTATTTCTAAATGCTATATTTCTAAAATATAATGTGAAGTTTCAGAGTTCATAAGGTGGATTTTTTTTTCAAGATGTTCTAACTATAGGAACAATGGACAAGATCTTGTACCAGAACATTTACGCATATGATATCATTTAAAATATCCACAATTATACAGATAGAAAATAGTGAGCTGTAATTATAATCCATTCATTGTAGTCCCAGAACTTGAGTTTACATCAATATGTCCAGAATCCTGAAGGGGCGCCTGGGTGGCTCAGTTGGTTAAGCGGCCGACTTCGGCTCAGGTCATGATCTCGCGGACTGTGAGTTCGAGCGCCGCGTCGGGGTCTGTGCTGACAGCTCAGAGCCTGGAGCCTGCTTCGGATTCTGTGTCTCCCTCTCTCTCTCTCTGCCCTTCTCCTGCTCACACTCTGTCTCTGTGTCTCAAAAATAAATAAACGTTAAAAATAAATTAAAAAAAAAAAGAGTCCTGAATTCACATATCTGTAGAGAACAGAAGGATCATATGAGTTACGGTACACACCAGGTAAAGGACAGGTGAGGTGGAGGACAATGCCTTGCCTAAGCATGCTTTTTGCTATCCATCTACAGACAATTATCGTCCTGTAAGAACACACACCGGTCTAGAAAAAGCTGGAAACTAGATTTTGCTATTATTTAAAAGGATGATAACTTTGTAAAACTTTGAAAACCAAACAATAAAAATCTGTGTTTGGGTACTTTTATTGGGTGAATCTGGTCCAGTTTCCAGCTGGCAATTTATGCCCTCATTGGCAAAGTTTGCGATCTTGATTTGCTGATACTACATTTCAATAAAAAATATTCAAATAAAATGTGACAACTGAGACTTGTGTTGCAGGGTGGCTGCCCTAGAGTCTATAGCTTCATAGAAATATTTTAATATCTAATTTCATTTTGGTGTTACTAAATAATAATATGAATATTGCTCTGTACTTGTACTTGCTATGTGGCCATGATATAGGGACATTACTGATTCGTTTGAATGTGAATCACATATTCTCATTCCCTTCTATTATGAATGAAAGGCTTTTCTGAGTCAGCTGCAGGAAGCACACTAAAATCCCATTAATTTATTGTGAAACCACACTTCTGTCCTCACATACCACAGTCTCTGTTACTATTCAGCTTTAATGTTATATAGAAGAGCCAATATAGTCCTGAACTTCACAAGCCTATATTCAACAAGAAATACATATTTAACATGTGTCTGATGTATTAGTGCTCAAACTTGGCTGTATGTTGGAAGTACCTGGGAAAACTTAAAATCACTGAGGATGGTTTCTACCCCAGAGGTGGATTGAATTGGCCTGGGTGCCCCTGCACATCAGAGTTGTTAAAAGGTCTCCAGGTGATTCTAGTGTTCGGCCATGGGTGAGGTCACCTACGTAATGTATGTTTCACAATACAGTTTTTGATCAATAATAACAGTTCAATAAATAAATAATTTGTAATTATTATTACCAACAGCATTTTCATCTCTCCATTTTAAATCACTACAATGAGTCTTTCTTTTTCCTTCAACCTTTGTAGGAAGTGGTACATAACTTACTGTGATGCCATGTTTTATAAACTCAGAGAGCTTTCTGATCAAGTTGAAGAGGTAAAGTTCTTTTTATTTCCATCACCTCCCTCATTTTCTAGACTGTTATCTCCTTGAAGGAAGGAACCATGTCTCAGTGTCCCCAATACACTTAGCATCGTGCTAGGCACACATTACGAGTTTTAAAACTTGTTGAATAATTGAGTGGATCCATTCATTTCTCATGTGAGAAAGATAAGTTAGATTAAGAACATATAGAGATAGCCTATGAATATGACATACTTTGTCTGCAAGTTACTGGGACCCGGGAGACAGGAGGAGGTAGACAAGCAACAATGTGGTGCCTTTGACTTGTTTCCCGCATTGTATACTTTTCTCATATTCAGGAACATTCCTTTGAAAATGCAAACAGAGTGAAGAGGGTGAGGCAGAATAACTGTAGTTCTAGAAACTACTGTTTGTCTCTTGATTTCAGGTATCTCTGGAAAACAAAATGTGGGTCAAAGCCCTTGACCATACACTTTTATATTTATAATGGGCTCAGGACTTACTATACTCAAATATGCAAAGTAAATGTAGGCTTAAATCTCTAAAACGCATCTTCTTCCTAAACCGTTCTTATGACTGAGAAAAACAAAAGTTAGGCTAATTAAATAACATTTTCTTATTCTATAAACTGAATCATTTCATTATGTAACTCAGTCCCTTAGATTTAAGTGTTTAGTTAGATTTTTCTCCTCCTCCCATCTTCTCTTTGAAGTGGCTTCTGAGTACATAGGCAGCATGCTTTCCACTGCCTGGACACCATGGCAGAGGGACAGAAAAGGGTTCACCTCCAGCTGGAATCCTTGGGTTCCTTCCAGGTGTCTGATGGAAGTAGGTCTAGTTTGCATCTGTATTTGTTACTGTGATGACATTTCCGGTCCCGTCTTGACACTAGGTGGAAAATTCTCTTGGCTTTGGTTCCATTCATTTGTTTTCAGACTCAGTCACCACCTGCATCTTTGGACCCCAGGTCTCTGCTCATCATCTGTCTCTGCCAGCAGCAGCACCTTCATACCCCTGAGACCCTAAGACTTTCCTAACTGTGCTTTTTACTTGCAAAGACTTCCTGCATTCTCAAGGTATTGCTCCAAGATGGAAATGGGGAGTAACTAGGACTTTATTTCCTATCTTTACTCCTCCTAAGTTTCTCCTCTGCAGGTGATGCAACAGAGCTGGAAGAAGCAGCATTTTTAATACTTGATGTCTTAGCCTGACTTTTCATTCCTCCAGTGATCAGAGCCAAATAGGTCTAGCTCTAGATATCCTAGGCTAAAATGCTTTAGAAGTGCCTACCCCATTCACCCCTCAAAAACCCAGCTTTCAAGACTATTTTCTGGGAGCACAAAATTTATCTATGACAGTTAACTTCTGGAAAAGACTTGATTTCTCTGAAATCATAACATCAACCTTGTCCAGAAAGAGTCAGCTTTAGAGGAAATATCACTGTCTGAAATTATTTTATAAATTTCTTCATTTATTTATTTATTGTCTCCTCCACAAACTGTATGTTAAATGAGGACATACATTCTATTAGTCTTGTTAAGCATTGTATCCCCACCTCATAGGACAATGATATATATATATATATTTTTTTTTTCCTCATGAGAAAGTATCATTAAACTATTTACTGCATATAAGTATATATGGTTGGAGGGTAGATGACTGTATATCTATATGTGTGCATAGATGACTGAATAGGTGGATATATGGATAAATTCATTAATTAGCATTTCAGCTTTGAATTGAGAAGGTAGAAAGAAAACATAATATAAGGAGAAAGTGAAATGGCATAAATTTTATATAGCTAAAATCTCTGCCTACTTTTTTTGCTAATATATTAAATAAAAACAATAGATTTGACATTTAAAGTTTGGGATATCCATTGGATTTATACATATATTCATAATACATGCTTAGATAATTATGTTTGTGGGGATTATAACAAAAATATAATTATATCTTGATGTGATTTTGAATAATTTTTATTCTGCCATTATATCTATTTCACAGACTATTCCACCACAATCATATTTTATTTTGTGCATGGCAGAAAATACATGCATATTATTTATAAGTATATATGTGCACATTTAATTTATCTGAAATTTTATGAGGTTGCATGAAGAAATTGAAGTGGTTTTTAATGAATTCCTCTGTGAGATAAAATGTTAATTACTGACAATCTCCTAACATAGTATTCGGAAAACATTTCTTGTCATAGCGTAATCTCTGTTGACAGATGGAACATATATAGGAAACAAAAATAAGTATTGTTAAAATGGTTGTCTTTATTTTTATATTTTCCTCTCATAGAAGAGAATATTTCTATTTTTCTATTTTCCAAGAGAAGAATTAGTCTTATTATGTTTTCTTTCTTGTTAGTAAGTTTAGTATAGTGCGATAGATTAAGACACTGATTATTTATTTATTATGTTGCTAATGAAAGAGAAAAAAAACATGATTATCCCAGAAGTGAATAAATTACATGCCAAATTCATCCTGAAGTGAAAATTTTTGTGAGCGTATTATAATTTATTAGAGAAAGAGATGGATAATGGGAATACTAACAAACTGCTCCTATGCCATATGGATGCTTCCTTAGCTGATTTGTTAATACCTAACGAAGCCAGCCTATGTCTTTTTCAAATCAAATTCTTCCTTTCTAGTGAAGACAGGTCAAAATATTGAAGAAACCGTGTGCGCTCCGGTAGAAACAAAATAGATGATGCTGACATCTCCGTTGGTTTAATGAGAGTGTGGCAGCAGAGGGCCGCTGGATGGAGTGCTTTGTCAGAACGGACAAGGTCTATTTTTAGACAATGTGGGTTGCCTTTTATATTCATCCTGCCTAATGGCAGGGGGAATGCAGCAAGTTCCTGACTGCTGAAATAGAAAACACAGGAATGAAAGCAGCTCAATTTCTATCGGTACTTAAGTCCACCTCAGTGTCACCAATATTTTGCCTTTGCTTAGACATCCCTTTCTTTTCTTTCATTCTTTCTTTCTTTTCTTCTTTACAGTTTGGAGACTGCTGTTACCCTTTGTTTAATGTAACAGCAACCTCAGAGTTGTACTCCATTAAAATGATGTATTTTGTTACTTTGCGGCTTTATTTCCTAGAGTTCCACGTAGCTTGTAGGGAATGCTGTTGGTTTGACATTTTTAATATATCTATTCTGATAGAATTGGGTAGGTTGTCTTGAAAAGACTTTTGAATTGTGAAAAATTATCCTGCAACTTGTTCATGTACTAATTGTATTTAAAGGTGTGAACAATTTAGAATGTGAACTATCAGTACTGATAGTCTTGCCTTTAATGGAGCATATGTTAATTTTTGAATCTTTGGATATATGTGTCATTTTTATGAGCTTTCATTGCAGATGCTGCATTATATGCAAGTGGCAAAATTGGATTCTAGATTAGGACATCGGGATGCTTACAACAGCCTGGGTTGAAAACCAGTGCACCACTTACCACATGTGTGATCATTTGCAAGTAATTTCACCTCTCTGCCTTGTTTTCTTAAATGGTAAAATGGAAGCAATAATAAATTAATGAAAGATTTATGAAATGATGCTTAAAGAGGGGCCTGCCTCATCATAAACAATAAATGCCAACTTTTTAACTCAAAATTGAATTTTATCACACCACTAAGTATATAAATTAATTAATTTGCATTATGACTTTAATAAAGCAATTCTCAAGTAAATTTAGTTTCCTATTTCCAATAAGCTAGCAGTAGTTCACTGTTTTATTACTATGATAAACAGAAGGCTATACCACAAAAAGGACATAATTTTATAATCATAATGATTTTATTCAAGTATATAAATAAATATTATGAGCAAGAATCAAATGTTACATTCCAGGTATACATATTCTAACATGAGATTTCAAGAGAGAACTGGATTTCCAATATGCTTTCTTAATCTGAAATTACTTTTTTTTTCTGTTTTTTTTAAACCTTTTTTTTCTGTTTTTTTTAAACTTTTTTTTAAAAAAAATGTTTATTCATTTTTGAGAGTCAGAGAGAGACAGAGTGGCAGTGGGGGAGGGACAAAGAGAGAGGGAGAACTAGAATCCAAAACAGGCTACAGGCTCTGAGCTATCAGCATAGAGCCCTACATGGGCTCAAACCCACGAATTGTGAGATCATGACCTGAGCTGAAGTTGGAGGCTTAACCAACTGAGCCACCCAGGCGCCCCTGAAGTTAGGTTTTAACACTTGCATATAATGATCAGTAAAAAGTACTCATAAAAATGTTGTATCTATACAGAAGTTCAAAAATTAACATACACATCATTAAAAACAAGACTAAGGTAGGAAGCAATTGATTGTAGGCATTTCAAATTGTAGTTTTTGCCCTATGTGAATGGTAAGCTACCTTCTCCAATGCTTCTTCACTGAAGGTGGAATATAAAATAATGAGGTGACCGTATTAGACATTAATTGCTGTATTAAAAAGCCTCAAGGGGCGCCTGGGTGGCGCAGTTGGTTGAGCGGCCAACTTCAGCTCAGGTCATGATCTCACGGTCTGTGTGGGTTCGAGCCCCGCATCGGGCTCTGTGCTGACTGCTCAGAGCCTGGAGCCTGCTTCAGATTCTGTGTCTCCCTCTCTCTCTGCCCTTCCCCTGCTCATACTCTATCTCTACATCTCTCAAAAATAAATAAACGTTTAAAAAAAAAAAAGCCTCAAAATGGTGTGGCTTAAAACAACAATAAACAGTATCCTCACAGTTTCTGTGGGCCAAGATTCAGGCATGGTTTATGTAGAGGCTTATGTCTTAGACTTTCTTATGAGTTTGCAGTCAGATGTCATCTACAGGCTTTTCTGAAGGTGTAAGGTTCGATTCCAAGGAGTCGTGTTTACAAGGCTGGGAAGTTGATAGTGGTTGTTGAGGGGAAGCTTCAATTCCTCCTCACATCTCCCCCTCCCCCCTTTTTTTTTTTATTTGCTTGTGACATGACTGCTGGCTTCCCCCAGAGTAAGTGGTTCAAAAGAGAGCCTGTGTACATGGCTGTGGGCGTGTGCGTGTGTGTGTTTGTATGTGATCCACTCACATAGTAACCCTCCTGCCACATTATATTGGTTGGAATGAATATAAATCCAGCCTACATTTCAGGGGCAGTAAATTAATCTTCACCTTTTGAAGGAAAAGTATTAAAGAAATTATGGACATAATTTAAAATGATGACCACACTGATTTAATTGGGTAAATATTGCAAAGAGATTCTTTAAAAATACTTGTTAAAAAGAGAATGTGTGAAAATATTGGAAACTTGGTAAAGAATGTACTTAGCTATACAGCAATGACATAGAATAAATAATACCTTAATGTCTTAAACAGTCTTAGAATTCAACAATGTAATACTTCGAATTATTGCCACACACTGTATAAGTTTTGATTAAACATTATCTAAAATCTGTCTATCTATTGACTGATCAATAGATAGATAGACACACATTTCTCTTTTATACTTTTATACCTTCCTGGAATTTATAGGAAAATGTAATAAAATTTGACATAATTTACCAACAAAAATAATCACATTACAGGAACTGAGTACAGGGATAATGAAAATGCTAATATTAATATATAACCTATTTTTCAACTAAAGATTAGTTTAGCATTTATCAGACTCACTTCTGAAATTTAAACATTCCCTGTATACAAATTTAAAAGTATGTGTATATTAGGTAACTTAATTTTACCCTCTAATATGGTGAATATATCACTTGTTTTTCTACTTCACCTTTAATTTTTATTATGCTAAGTTTATCGTAGTTATTTTTCGGGGCGCCTGGGTGGCTCAGGCAGTTAAGCATCAGACTTTGGCTCAGGCCATGATCTCATGGTTTGTGAGTTCGAGTCCCACGTCGGGCTCTGTGCTTATGGCTCGGAGCCTGGAGCCTGCTTCAGATTCTGTGTCTCCCTCCCTCTCTCCCTCTCTCTCTGCCTCTCGCCTGCTCACGCTCTCTCTCACTCTCTCTCTCTCAAAAATAAACAAACATCAAAAAAAAATTATGGTAGTTATTTTTCAACAATACATTCATATTGATTATTCTGTTATGTACTTTTTACATTAGTTCATGTTAATTTTAAGTGATCTATGTTAATTATGCACTTACATTTCAATTACCTATATTAAGTGCACATGTATATACTTTTATATTTCATTCTTATGTGGTAGTCATTATGAGTCTTCTTTTAATACAGTTTTTAATGTCTATTTATTTAAATACAGTTTTTTAATGTCTATTTATTTATTTTGAGAGAGACAGCATGAGCAGGAGAGGGGCAGAGAGAGAGAGAGAGAGAGAGAGAGAGAGAGAATCCCAAGCAGGCTCTGCGATGTCAGCTGCAGAGCCCAATATGGGGCTTGATCTTGCAAATTTGTGACATCATGACCTGAACCAATATCAGAAGTCAGATGCTTAACTGACATAGCCACCCAGGTAACCCTGTAGTTATTATATGTCTGGAATATGAGTTAGGGATATTCTGATCCTCAGAGTAAACATTCGGCACAAATCCAGTTTTTTAGCTATAGGAGTCTAGAGATTCCATGTTCACTGCACTTTCTGTATTTGCCCAATGAGTTTCTCCACATTTCTTTAGATTCCCTTCCCCCTGTGAGTGCTGTTTCAGTTCCTCTGTGTCATCTGGATATATGTGTTGACCCCTTCTGTGATCCATGTTTCTCCTATGTACATCTTCTTGTGTACCCTGCATGTTCTAGCCTATCAACTTTATCAGCATTGGTCATGTGCAAGAGAATTCAGATTCTTTGCCAATGTACTTCTCCCTGGGATGAGTGTCCCTAGGTCGTGACACCTGGGTGCCTCTAGAGTGATTAATGAGAGAGTCAGACAAAGATACAGAGAAAGACAGAGAGAGAGAGAGAGAGAGAGAGAGAGAATGTCAAAGAAAGAAGCCATAGGCTGTTGTTACCTAATCATGTAAGTGACACAGTATCACTTCTGTACTCTATTTGCCACATAGACAAATGTGGGAAGGCCTTTACGAAAGCATGTACACCAGGAGGAAGACGTCACTGGGGGCTGCCTTGGAGGTTGCCTACCGAAGTCTGACCTCTGGCCCCAGGGAGGTAGCTCACATGTACAGAATATGCTCATTATACTCACAAGCTCTCAAAGCTACAAGAGACGGAAGCGTGACCTGCTACAAATCTCCTGTCACAGTGTGGGCTTCTCCTTACCCTCTTCCTATTTATTTCTAGTCCCTTCACACCACCCACTGACACACACACACACTGTGTCTCAAGATCAACCAGCAAATTGCTCCAATTATTGTGAGCATAACAGAGCTCTCTGTGCTCGGGATCAGCTAAGGTCTTGATTTCTGCTCCAGTTTTTGTCACCACAGGTAGCTATGTTCTCAAGAGGTATTCTACATCTAGCTATGAAAGGAGTTTGTTGTCCTCTGTATTTGACTCTTCATCTCCATGTTCAACATAGTGATAACATATGGCAGGCAAGGGCTTCCTAAATTAAAATAAATGATTGTTTCAAAGAGAGTAATATATGTACTTAAGTATGTACTCTTTGTAAAGATTTTTATTACTTCCTGGTCAACAATCAAGGTAAACTAAGTCAGCATAAAAAATGATGAGAGCTAGGAAAACTATGAACTGCAATATTGGTTAATGAAATGGAGTGGGTATAAATATTTTGTAGCAGAAATCTCATAATTTCTTTGTTTTTTTAATTTTTTTAATGTTTATTTATTTTTGAGAGACATAGAGACAGAGTGAGCAGGGGAAGGGCAGAGAGAGAGGGAGACACAGAATCTGAAGCAGGCTCCAGGCTCTGAGCCATCAGCACAGAGCCCGATGCGGGGCTCGAACTCACAGACTGTGAGATCATGACCTGAGCTGAAGTCGGCCACTTAACCAACTGAGCCACCCAGGCACCCCAGAAATCTCATAATTTCTGAAAAACTTCATTGAATATTCACTCTTCCAAATACAGAATTTTTCTTTCTATTTTCCATACCTTATAAATAAATAATAAATTGCTTCCAATCATATATTTAAAAAGCAGTAAATTACCAAATATGCGTCTGGCTGGTCCGAGTGCAGTGGTGTTTACAATTAATCGATCACAGCCAGTTACAGATTTCTTTGTTGGGGCACCTGGGTGGCTCAGTCGGTTGAGCATTTGATTTCGCTCAGGTCATAATCTTGCAGTTTTTGAGTTCGAGGCCCACGTTGGACTCTGTGCTGACAGCTCAGAGCCTGGAGCCTGCTTTGATTCTGTGTCTCCCTCTCTCTCTGACCCTCCCCACTCATGCTCTGTCTCTCTCTGTCTCAAAAATAATAAACACTAAGAAAAATTAAAAAAAATAAAACATAACAAAACATTAAAAAAATTACCAAATATGCTAAGTATAAGCATTCCCAGTTTTAACCAATGACCACTAATATAAACAGTTTTCACTGCTGTAGAGTCTCTTAACATGGTAGTTATTTTAAATAAATAACACAATAGTGTGTACTGGATGAGAGTTCAGGCCAATGCAGCAGGATCCTAGTCATCTCTTAACTTTCAAATATGGTCTCCTGGGTGGATCAGTTGGTTAATCATCTGACTTTGGCTCAGGTCATGATCTCATAGTTTGTGGGTTCAAGCCCCGCATTGGGTTCTGTGCTGACAGCTCAGAGCCTAGAGCCTGCTTCAGATTTTGTGTCTCCCTCTCCTTCTCTCCCTCCCCAGCTTGAGCTCTATCCTCTCTCTCTTTCTCTCAAAAATAAATAAACATTAAAAATATTAAATGTGATCTTTATTATTCCAGTGTATTTTTGATTTTCAGTTTATAATTATCTGTATCTCCACGTTACATAAACTGTGCAATTATCCTCCATAGGCTGTGAATGATAAGGTTGATGATCAGATATACCATACTGTATACTTAAGCCAGCTTTAGCAAAATTGTGAAGTAGTTGATCTTCCACACCTTCTCACCCCTTTTGTGCTCTTCTTGAATATTCCCCACCTTATGTACCCCCTACATAAACATATATATATATATATATATCCAGATATATAGATATAGGAATATATATGTATATATCAATTATGAAAGACATTTAGGTAATGAAGAAAACATGTAATAAATCACACCCTTGTCTGTATAGTTATATAAGAATGGGAATGTTTAAAATATAATGGCTCCTGAGTACGTGGGAGTCTGTCCTGAATTTAGGAGCAGCAAAGCCTTTCAGAAGTCTCTAAAATATAGAGTGTATTAAAGATTGAAAATAATAGTTAATATGTTTGAGCACTTACCAGTATAGGTTTTGTGCTAAATGCTTAAAGGTTCTTAAATCTCCTTCACAAATGCTTTGAATTACTACTATTTTTCCTCATCCCCCAAAGAGGAATCTAATACATAATCGAGTAAGGTTAGCCCATCAGGCTCCTAAGGGACAGAACTTGGAGGCAAGCCGGTCATCTTTTACCTCAAAGCTTTATGCTTTAAACACTGTTAAATACTAACACCAGATGACCAAAATGAAAACAAAAAAAATATTTTTCTTGAGTTTTGCCTTATTTCCCCTCCCTCTTTCTCACTCAAACCCTGAGGCAAGTTTTCCACAACCTCCCCTACAACCCAGCCTCCACCAAATGCAGTAATTCTTGTTCTTGTTTTGTGCTGCTTAATATTACTATCACTCTGACTTCCTTTTTCTTGAATTTGGTGCTAACTTATAGAGCTTTAAGGGATCTATTCTTTCCTTTATTTTCTGAATGTTCTCTGCTCTCAGTCTCCACTTTTCTAAGAAGTGTTGACCTACTTTGTACAATTCTTTATAAAGAAAGGTCTGGGAGTCTTGTTTCCCAAACTACTTCAATTTCCATTTCCAGATCCTCTGCCTACCTTAAAGTCCGATTTGGCTCCAAAGAGATGATCTATCTTCTCTCTGCAGTTCCAGTTTATTTTTATTTTTTCTTACAATTATGTCTGCAGTAAATGCCTTTTATTGTTTAGATATATAGTTACTTGTACTATTTCTTTCAATTCAGAACAGATCCACTGGATAGGTTTTAATTTATAATCACTTCCTGTTTTCTCCTATTTTGCATTTTGCAGCTGTGTCCACACAGAAGACAGATCTTTACAGTCAATGCAGTACGGTTCTGTAAACGTGTGAGTGATGCTTGTGTTGTGCATCATGTTTACAAATGTCAGGTAAACAGTGATACCTGACCTTAAGAAGAACACAGTTAAGTAGGAAACATATATTTCAAATGAACTACAGCATAATATGCTGTTATCATTGCTGTAAAGAGAAGGCAAATCTGAACTATGCTACAGGGAAATATCAATGAAGAAGTGGGCTTTGTGCTAAGGATGAGCATGACTTTTGAAGGTACAAACAGAAAAGATGGATGTTAATTTATGTGGAAGAAACATCTTTGATAGTCATTATAATACTGATGTAGGAATCTCAAATATTTGAATGGTTTTTGAATCGCTGACTCAAATGGAATATAAATTGTATGGGGCAGTGGAAAGGAAATAGCCAGAAAAGGAGATTTGAGTCAGTTCTTAGAAGGCTATAAATGCTGGTCTAAGAAGATTAGGGTTTATACAAGAGGAGTAGAGAACCAATGAAAATGTTAGAATCCTCATATGTCCTTATCAAAATCCAAAACTAAACCAAAATACACTTAAATGTGCCAAGTTTAAATTCATATTAAGCAATATTATTTGTAAGTGAATACAACAGAAAAGTCATATTGGAAAGGTAGATATTTTTCTAAAACTTTGTGGTCATTTTCACTAAACATGGTCACAATCATGATTTTTATTATCAAAT
Source organism: Paguma larvata (assembly GCA_030068075.1). Classification (NCBI taxonomy): domain Eukaryota; kingdom Metazoa; phylum Chordata; class Mammalia; order Carnivora; family Viverridae; genus Paguma; species Paguma larvata. Next base: position 56,281,199 of record CM057832.1, read on the forward strand.
AATGTTTCAATTCAGTTATGTTTTTTTCTTTGATGATGGCCTTTGGTCAAAAAAGAAATGATTACTGATAATTATTATGAATATTCCCAACAACCCAGTCAACTTAGCTGATTCAGAAAGGATACTGGAGTTGGAGGGGTTGTGCTTAAGTGATATCACACATACACAATAGGTAAGTTTGCTGCTTAAAAGGCTATTGTCAAGACTAATATGAAGTATGAACTTCTGCATAGCCCAGGAAATCATTGGAAATATGTTTCTGGGGCTGCTTTAGAATCAGAGATGCAAACGTGGGCATCATTAGTATTGTTTTGGCAATTGAATCTTTGAAAATGAGTGAGAGAGTAGAAAATGGAGGTGAAACCCACAAAAGACAAGTAAAGATTAGGTAAGTAGTTTGAAAACCAAGAAAGAAAAAAGAGAACGAAAGTCAAAGAGACAATAATTTGAAGTATAGAGAGTAGTTAACTATGGTGATTGTTTTATAGACATCAGTGGAAACAGCAAAATAGAATTAGATTTGGAAAATAAGAGATCATTGAAGACCTTAAAAAGGGCACTGAACACATTTTAAAGATTAAAGAAAGGATTCTTGAAGTGTTCCTCAATAATCTGTATATTCCATTACTATGCACGGACTTCGTGAAGTCTGTCAATCAAAATTAGGTGCTAGAGCAACAAATATAATCCATTAACAAATAAAGATGAATATCACCAAAGTGTAGTATGCTTTGAAATTCATGCACAAACAAGAAACAGAAAGGTTCAATCACTCCTTACCTGAATTCATATCAAGAGAATTGAAATAGATTGCTTACTATATTAGAAAATGTTTTTGCTACTATTCTTGATACTAGCTATTATTTTATCTTCATGTATTCCTTATCCTTGTGTGCCCCCAGAGCCAATTTATACACTTTAAATTACTATAGATGTCCTATGTCAATGAGAGTGGCCAGAAGGTCACTCCAATTTAGCTTTATGTTTATATATGAAATTTAAATAGGAGTCTAGCTTTTATTTTCAAGTAATCAATAAGGCAGCATGTGATATTTTCCAAGTGAATTAGCTACTATTAACTGGTTCAAAAAACTGAAGTTTGCCAAGAGCCAAGGCAGCTGAACAGTTTGAGAAGGCTGCAGTACTTGGGGTAGTTCTTAAAGGAGGAAGGAATGTAATGAAGACATTCCAGGTAGAACTAAGGCACAGAGAGGAAAATGTGCTTAGGATGCTTAGAAACTGGATTAATTTGCTAGGACTGCCATAGCAAAGTACCACAGACCAGGTAGCTTAAAGGACAGAAATTAATTGTTTCCCATTCAGGCGTTTAGAAGTCTGAGATCAAAGTGTTGACAAAATGGGTTCCTTCTAAGTGCCTCAGGAAAGCAATTTGGCTCCTACCTCTCTCCTAGTTTCTGGTGTTTTGCTGGGATTTTTGGCATTCCTTGGCTTCTGCTGTGTCATTCTGATATCTGCCTTTATTTTTACATGGTGTTCTCTCTGTGTGTACATGTCTGTGTCCAAATTTCTCCTTTTAGTATGGAAACCAGTCTTACTGGATTACAGCTGCCCCCATACTCCAGTAATACCTGATAGTAACTAGTTATATCTGCAAACACTCTATTTCCTAATAAGGTCGCTTTCTGATGTATTGGAGGTTAGAACTTCAACATATTAATTTTGAGAGGATGCAATTCAACCTAAATGAACAAATCATTTTGACCAAGGCAGAGCTCATGCAGAGGAGATCTGGTATCAGAGGGAAAGCTGAGGCCAGAAAAGGGAGAATCTAGAAATTTAAATGATCAGACTTCATCCTGAAGACAGCTAACACTACTGCTTTTACAAAATTATTGTAGCCCCCAAGGCCTTTCTCTAAACACAGTGTCAAAAAGAAGCACAGTATATAAACTGGGTGCAAAGTGGAGCCTCTCTGGCAGTAGTCTGATGTGAGATCTCCACAATCCTGTCCCTCTCATCTCTGTGACAGTTATGGGGAATTTTAAGGCTCCCTGAAGCAGAATTTGAAAACTTCCACTTCAGAGGATTAATCTAGGAAAAAACAAGTTAGACACAGCAGAAGAGGAGACCTAAATAGATTACTGCACTGGTGCAGAAACGAGAAAATGAGAGCAGACTCGGGTGGCGCCAGTGAGAAAGGGAAAGTTAATGACTCTACTAATGCAAGTAGAACAGTTTGTTCAAGTTTGAATGCTAATGTGATGGTGGCTGTAGAAGGGAATAAGAATAACATGATTAATATTTTTAATTAATAAATGATTACAATATATTAATTTCCACTCCATGTCAAGCTGCGTCCTACTTGCTCAAGTTCATTAAGCTAATACACTGGGATTTGAAAATAAAGCTGGTATGGGCATCTTCTTGAATTCAAAACCTCTTTTCTTTATTATAGATCTTATTTGCTCTCAAAGATCACACTAAAATTTTGAATGTAGTTGACTAAAGAGCTTTTTAAAACCATTTGCAAAATTGTGGCATGTTTGTGTGTAAAGAAAAGGTAAGGTTTCTTTTACCACCTTAAATTGAGAAAATGGCAAGTAAAATCACTAAGAAGAAATGCCTTGGGGGGGCATTACAGGCATGGGAATGGTGTTCAAGACGGATGCCCTGTGTGACCCCACTTTTGTCAGCTGTTCCACTATACCCGAGGCTCAGTGCTTGGTGGGAAAGATTCACAGGACTCAGCATATACTTGAATTCATGACTGATAATTATTGAAACAACACAGTAAGGATACGGAGTTGGGTGAGTGAGGGATCAAGATGTATCTGATTGCTTCTGGGGGGACCCACATGCTCTTCCTGTGCTCTCCCTAAAGGTGTCACACCAAGTATGATGTCCACTAAACGTGAAATACAACAACATACATACAGTGTTTCCTCCCAAGCAAGTCCATTGGAGACTTAAGAGTTTAAAAAAAATTTGTGGGAAAGCGTGATTATATAGGCAATCTCTACCTACTCACAACTATCAAAATTCTAGATTCCCAGAAAGTACAAAGTTCACCATCAACCACATTGTTTGTAGTCTAATGAGGCTATTATGGTGAAACAACCTTATCCATTGCTGACAGAAGGACCAGTTTAAAAGCCAAGTTCCTAGATGCCAGCCCGCACCTATCTCTATCAGCAGATTCTCTGAAAGCCCCAGACTGACACGCTAACTTTTTCCTGCACATCTTTTAAAAAGGAATCTGGTGTTGGGGCACCTGGGTGGCTCAGTCAGTTAAGTGTCCGCCTTTGCATCACGTCATGATCTCACAGTTTGTGAGTTTGAGCCCCACATAGGGCTCCGTGCTGACAGCTCAGAGCCTGGAGTCTGCTTCAGATTCTGTGTCTCCTTCCCTCTGCCTCTCCCCACTCACATTCTGTCTCGCTCTCATAAACAAACATTAATTTAAAAAAATAAAGGAAAAAGGAATCTGTTTTTACTTATGAAAGCTAAGTGACATGTAAGATATAAAATGAGAAAAGCAGAAGGGCAAGAATTAATTATTGGATTATTACCATATCTATGGGCTCAATGATCTATAAAAATTGGCGATAAATTGATTCTAAAGTTTGAGGTGATTAGGAGAGTTAAGCTATATAAAGCTGTATTATTTAAGAAATCAGGGGCGCCTGGGTGGCTCAGTTGGTTGAGCATCCGACTTCGGCTCAGGTCATGATCTCGCAGTCCGTGAGTTCGAGCCCCGTGTCGGGCTCTGTGCTGACAGCTCAGAGCTTGGAGCCTGCTTTGGATTCTGTGTCTCCCTCGCTCTCTGCCCCTCCCCCACTCATGCTCTGTCTCTCTGTCTCAAAAATAATAAACATTAAAAAAATTAAAAAAAAAAAAAAAAGAAATCAAATTTGTCAATGATCAACCCCTGAAAATGAAAGAAAGATTGTAAGGTACAAAAATTTGAGAATGAATCTGAAGGTATTAGGGGATATCAAATACTAAGGGGGAAATTGTAACAGGGAAATATGTTAATACCACGTCTCAGTAAAACAAGTAGAGATAGAGGACAGGAGATTATATTCAGTGTTTGCCGACTTTATAACACTATGTATATGCACTTGCCTTTTGCTTCCCATTTTAATTCCTGAATTGTTAGATTGATATATGGACCCTATTTTTTAATGCATACCAAAGGCTAAAGAAAAATATGACTTCTCTATATTGTGCTAAAAACTAAATTTAAAACTTCACTTCATAGTGTCTTCACAAATTATATTTTATAAGTACAAAAGTAATAGCATAACTTACCAATTTACTATTATAGTGACATTATTTGTGATTTTTGTTGTTTTTGGTCTTGGTATTTTATGTTTTAAGAACTTATGTGCTAGCATCTATTTCTGTATCAATATCCAGATTTATATCTGTATCTTTATCCATCCCCAAATCCATCAGATTTTCATGTTGTTAACTGATAGTTTTACTAGAGATTTAAAAAAGAAAGAAAACTTAATTTGTTTTCCTTTGATCCCAAATTTTTCCTCAATAATATAATATATAAAATATATATTATATATACAAATAATATAATTATTATATCAGTAATATGTATACTATATATAATACATATTATATATTATATCACTATAATATATAATATATATTACATCAGTAATATATATATACAAAATATTCATTAAGAGAATAGCTAAAGAATATGGCAATTGTATCATAGTGTCCTAACAAAGGTAATTGATTATATTGTCTTTGACGGATTCCACCTATAATATCTCAGGAACCCTAGTGTCCTTTAAAGCATTTCTGCCTTGAAAATCTTCAGCATATGTATCAAACGCGACCCTAAATACAGTACTGGGGATCGGATAACACATACCACCCTTACTCAGTTGCTGCCTTGATGTCTTCTCTGTTTTGAGCTATGTGGGTTCACAGCCTCTTGCTAGATTCCTCTACTGTTTCTGAACAGTAAGACCAGTGTGCTGTGTTGATACATTTCAGATTGTTTCTCTTTTGTTTAATACTCCCACAAATATATTTATTTGTGCTATAACACAAAACAAAACTTTGTGCTCTGAAAAAACTGTGTTCGAATAACAAGACTTATTGGAAAAAAATATGATTGAGAGCAGAGTGTTCAAAACATATGCAACTTTATTATTACAGTATTAACAAAAACAGTAACAATTCTAGCAAAAATAGTACCATACTTTAAAAGGCATGGAAACTTCCTAGTAAACTAAAATTACAGTGTATAAAAAATATTTTTCTTCTAAAAAGCAAAGTAAGGATGTTCGTAGCTTGAAGGGAAATAATTCTAAGTAAGAACTGAGACCTCTAAACTGTGGAATCAAAGAATAAACATCCAAAATATCAGAAAACTGCACAAGAGTGACGAATTCAGAGTATGTAGCTAATCTGTGCCAAAAGAAAAAATAGAGGATGGATTAGCATGGTGTACTATGCTGCATTCTTCCAGAACTTGCTGCATTAGTGTACTTTGCTTTCAGAAGCAACATTTGGTGACACACAATATGAACGCATTGGGAAAATTACATAATAAAATAATTCTTCTATTTACTGAAAATATATGCACTAATTTTAATTATAGAAGTATTCATTAAAACAGTAACTTCTCCTAACTTGTAGAATACATTATATTAAAAATCATGTTTAAGTACAACAGATGATATAGCAAATCATGGATGAATTCTGTGCTCTGGCTCTTTGTGCTTTACAATTTTTCTTAGAGTCTTTCTACCTTACGACTAAAGCATAAGTTGCAAAGGTTGAGTAAGAAACCTATCCAAAGACTATCTTCAGAATAAACTCTTCCTTTTGCAACTAATTCTTGTTCCTCACCAAATTTTACAGCTCAGCCCTCTCTTCCATAAAAAAAAAAAAAAGGTTCCTCAAACTACTAAGTAGTTTCAAGTAAGTTTTATTAGTCCTCTAAATGCATCCTGTGTGCATCTGAATTTATGGTAGTTACATAACACAAATCTTCATCCTAGGATTTGCACCCCACATTCAAAATTAGATAGTTCCACACCAATGTTGTTTGGCAAGTTATTAAGAACACATTTTTTATAGTAACCTGGATATCTCAAGTCCACAGGCACTCACCAGGTACTTGCTATGGCCTTGCCGTTATAAATGCATTATAGCTGTAACGTAGTATACACACTAGGTTGTTTTCTAGCCAGTCCACCCAATTGTTTAAACCATGCTGTAACTACAACACAACACAGCCAATAATGCAGAAACCAACACCATGAATATTAGTTTTTGAAGGAAGACACATTCACTATTAAAACTTAGAGTGACATGCAGTCATTTTTCTCCATCCCTGTTCTCCAAAATAATGATGTCCTTTTCTTGATCTGCCTTCATTTCCTTCATCTTCTTAAAGATGAGTTGGTGGTTGATTCTTTTTCAAAAGTCACTTTTGACAGTGGTCATATAACAAGATAGTGCATGAATGACAGGGATGGAAGTCACAGAGAATAATTGGGATGAAGTTTTGGAAACTCCATTTAGGGGCCCCTAGGTGGCTCAGTCAGTTAAGGAAACTCCATCTAGGGTCAACTTCCATGACAACCCTTCACTGGTTTCCCTGTATCAAAAGGAAAGGCAAATAAAATCAAATGCCATCTTTGGCAATTTGAGACTTCACAGAGATGATTGCAGGGCAAAATACCAAAGAACAAATCTGACAGTCTAGAAAACTTGAAATAATCTCCATCTCACAAACACGCATGTTAGCACACTAGTCATTAATTACTAGGCAAATTTTATAAATAGGGTCTGTTTAATCTAAAGGTGGCCATATTCCTGAGGCAAATTTAAAGTACAGGAAGGAGCATTTGCTTAGCTTCAATTCACCGTGTACCCTTTCTGAACATCCCTGTGCTCTGGAGAATTTCTCCTCTTATCTGTATGTCCTATGGGATTTGCCTCCTCTGTTGCCTTAAATGTCCAGCTTCCACATTTTGCCTAGAACAGGTATGTGAACTGGTTCTTGCTGCTAGGACTCAGGCAACACACAGACAAGCACTTCAGCAAGTGTATAATTAAGCAAGTATATTGTTAATGAGAGAGCTGCTTAAAGGCACCAGCCTGATAACCTGCTGCAGTTTTCCATAAACTGCTATTTTCAGACTGCTTCTGGCATGGAAAAGCCTTCTCCACCAAGTTCCACTTTACAACTGCTTTACAGTCTCCAAGGTGAGCCAACTGCCAGTGTGATGGGTATGGGGGTGATGGGGTTTAGCTCTTGAGTGTTGATAGTGAAGCCTAAGACTATTTATCTGACCCCTTTTTTTAGGTAAAACACCAGGCTAGAGTTCAGTCTTACTCTCTAGCTGCAAACTGGAGCTATGGTTTGGATACAGAAATGGTAAGGATGATCTAGAGAACTGAAGATCCTTACCAATTTCTAATTGCACTCAAAGGATCCACTTGTTAACCAGATCTTAATTGATACTCTGTTGCTCACTATGCAAACATAATCTCCACTTCAGCACAATATCCACCAAAAGGATGTTTGTGGTTGTTGGTCACAATCTTCCAGTCTTTCTCAAGCATCCCATTGTCCTCAGCCAAATTTAAATAAATACATAACTTCCTTGTTCACCTTTTGATATTTGGAAATTACTATGTTTATTTTAAATAAAATCATTTTATTGGATATATTATTTTGCTTTTTGTATGTTTTTAAACAATTTGTTTAAGTAATCTCTACACCCAACATGGGGCTCAAACTCACGACCCTGTGACCATGTGTCTCAATGCTCTTCCAGATTAGCCAGCCAGGTGCCCTCTGGATATATTATTTTGGTCAACCCAGTTAATGTGGTCCAAGAATACTATAATTGAGTAATTGTAAGATCTTAAACAAGCATGTAACAGCCTAAGGCTACTGTGAAGACCTGGTTTTACTGAAGCTTAAGGACTAATGGAGGAAGACTACAATGAGCAAAATCTAGAACCAAATTAAAATAGAGTATTAGAAAAGTTAGTATGCTTTTCTTGGGAATGGAAACATCCTTCTGCCATAGGCAGGCCCAGGTTTTCTGGACCTGAAGCTTATATAAGTTGTGTACTTCTATAAGAAAAGCATATGCAATTATGAATGCAAATTTATCCCAGTGCGTTGGAGAAACTTTTGCAGTTGGGAAGCCTTTTTGTTTGTTTCATTAACTTCTCTCTGTTTTCCACTCATCCTTACCCTTACCTCTGAATTCCAGGAGTCCCTACCCTCCCTTAGAACCTACTGTGAAAGGATAACTAAGATTTCCTTTTGACATCCTTGTCTCAAACACTCCCTCCCAAAGAAATCAGCTCTTCCTTCTCATAAGACAAAGCATTTCCCAAAAACAAAGTACCATTTACATTTAAGGTCATTCCTTATCCCCATTCCAATAGTTAAATCATAAAATATAGATGCATTTATTTTTTATTAAATGACATTTAAAAAATTAATATGAACTCATTAGCAGTGGCTGGCATGTAGTACATACATGATAAACAATAAATGACTGCGGTGATCGTGTTGTTGTTAGTAGTTGTAGCAGCAACACTAATAGTTATTTAATATCAATAGAGGTAATTAGCGTTACATTTGCAGAACAGAATATATTTTATTTTTTCCCTACACCTCTGTTCCAGGAATAGCTATATCTACAAAATAGTTTTTATTGTTGGCAGTAATGGGATACAAGAAATTATATGAACTTTCGTAAACTCCATATCTTTTTCATTATTTTAACCCTAACTGGTACAAAGCCTGTGCTTTTAGGCACACCAACCACTGAAAGAACAAACACAGACACTTTAGAAATAAACTCAATGTGAGACTCATCTTGAAATTTTGTTACATGAGTTAGCATTTCAGCAAGGTCATGGTATAAGGGTTGAAGTCAGAATGGGGCCTCTTTGGGGAGAGGGTCGTAGAAAATGTCGCACTTCACCCTCAGTTTTTGTGGTTGGCGAGAATATAAATCTTGGCATTCCTTCTGCAGTCAATAGGACACCCAGGCTGGGTCTAATTAAGTATTGGGGAAGACTTAATACTCATGTCATAATGTTATTGTTTAATGAAAGATATGGGGCTTGAAGTATACTTTGAAATTTTCTATAAATATGGATACATGAAAATAGAAGATTACAGCAGAAACAATAGTAATAGGGCAAGAATTAATGAGAAACCTAGAGCTGACTCTAATTGGTATCACAACTTGTATATACTTGAATAGATTCTGAGTTTTCTCCTTAAGACTGTACTGTTGTTGATGTTATATTGTTATTGTTGTTATGTGTTTGGTTGTTGGCACTACAGTCAGCTGTCCGATTTGGACTGCCTTCATCAAGCACACCACTTTAGGCTGTCCCACCTTCTTATTGAATAACATTTATCTATTTTAACTTTAGCCTAAGCAAAGTGCAATTATGAAATAAATCTGCTTCCAAATTGAAATACATCCCAAAGCCAACTCTAAATGATTTTGGAATCATTCAGTATTGAGGATTATCCACATCACTACTTCCTTCCAATTACATGGCTAAACAAAGGTAATTTAAAACACAATGTCTATGAATTTGGCATATTTATCATTAAGGTGCGAGCTGGGTTGAATTATCATTGATAATGAAAACGCTTTTATATCTATATCACTGGGCAAGCTAACAATTTAATAATATTTATCAAGAATATTGCAAATATTAAAGGCATCTTTTAAAACATATTTAACCTATTAGCATGATCTATTTTGCTACAAACCATGCCAGAATTCTACAACCCTACATTTCAATAAAAAATAACAAATATATTTTACCAAATGCAAATAAATCTATATTGCTGGTAACATAGTTTGCTTCTGTCTTCTATCTCTCTCTCTGAGGTATGTTCATTTTTTTCTTTTCTCTTACTTTGGAAAGGGACATGAGGGGAGTGGCAGGAGTGAGGGTAGAGTTTAGCATTTGGTCTGGAAATAAGTAAGGTAAGTGATCCAAAGAAAACTGTCTGCTTATGGTTTTAATCATTGGTTCTTTGAATAGATATCTTAAAAAGAAATTTAGGGGACATCTGTGTGGATGAGTCAGTCGTGCGTCAGACTTTGGCTCAGGTCATGATCTCATAATGCTTGAGTTGAAGCCCCACTTTGGGCTAGCTGCTGTCAGCATGGAGCCCAGTTTGGATTCTCTCTGCCCCTCTCCCACTTGAGCTCTCTCTTTCAAAAATAAAAATACTAAAAAAAAAGAAATTTCAAATTTGGCTATGGATTTTCTAAAATATGTTTTTGAGCAATCCATTTGTGAAATACATATAATCACTGATGGTCATTTAAAACTATAGGAACTCTTCTGAAAACTGAGCGTATTTCATATGTGTTTTTGTGATGTCTGGGAATATTGTAAGGAAACAACTTTGTATTCTAATAGGTATACGTCAGAACACATTGACCTATGATACATGACAGGTTAGTTTAGTAGTGCAATAATTATAACCACAGACTTTGTGTTCAGAGACCTAGGTTGGAATATTATTAGTTGCGTGATACTGGCTAATTTATTGACCTCCCCAATCCTCAATTTCTTCTTCAATTAAAGAGATAATAAATCATAGCTGTGGTTGTTAAGATTAAGAAGGGTTAATACTTAGGACAGGTACTTGACTTTCATAACCATTCAACTAAACTGAAATACCATCATTATTTTTTCTGATGCTGTTATATTATGATTAGTAGGAAAGTATACATAATAAGGCACATAAATCGATTAACACAAAGTCTAACAAATAATTATTTGTTATTGTTATCATAAAGTGTAAAATGCTTCGTACTGAATGCAGTAGATATCCATGAACTCTCTGTTTTCTCCTGCTTTTGTATGCAACATACACATATCTCTGGGAGGCCATGTGGTCTGATGCAGAGTTCATTTTTTTTCAAGCTAAACAGACCTACATTTCTGTCACTCCTCTGGACCTTCCCATCTATGTAACTTGTACAATCATAATAATGAACACTTGAAGATAACATTGTGAAAGACTTTGAAATGGGCCTAGGTGGATGCCTTCAACTGAAAATTGGGTGTTTTCTAAGCGTGTCCTTTTATATTGTCTGATTCCAATGGGTCTCTGTACCTCTCAGTATGTTGGAGCTAGTCTACATCTCTGTACATTGTAGATAACTGATAGCAATGCACATGACTATTTTCCATACACATGAAAATAAATTTTGTTCCGACAAAATATGACTGATTTCCCTCCCTTCTGTGGAGTACATAAGTTTTGCATTATTGGTAAATAAACTTTATTGCTTAGTAGGTGTATGTGTGTGTATGTGTGTGTGTATCTATGTTTAAATTCTCCTTAAAACCAGTTGTAGTACTGACTCCCTCCTTAATTGATGAATTAAATAAAATCTTTGATCCATATTTAATTTATATATTATGAAAGTTATGATTACATGATTATACTCTCTTCTAAAAATTATCCTTTAACATATTCAATATATTTTAGCTACTGTTACTACCAGAACTATTCTAAATATTTTTTTTTCATGTATTAAACTTAGGAGTCAGAAATACTACACTCTGTATGCATGGCATCCTTTTGAAAGACTTATAACAGATGTGCTCAGTCCAGTGTACCATAGATGGCCAAGATTGTGAATATGGTTGAAATAATAGGTTTAGAATCTCCAGTTGTTCAACCATGGACAAATCACTTATATTTCCTCTTCCCAGAAATGGAGATAATAATCTCTGCCTCATAGGATCGTTGTTGAGATTGATTGCAATACTGGAGACACACAGTTAGCGTGGTACCAAGTACTTCAATGACCAGTAATTACCACTCTTACGGAAATTCAGTGTGTGACCAGGAAGTCCATTTCACTGCTTAATAGTTCTCATATTTAGCAGGTATTTCTTACAAGGAGCTCTAACCTTGTCTGCTGTAACATTCATTTTCTAGCTTGGTTGGTTGTTTGGTTTGGTTTTATGTCATTTTACCACTTTCCACATGACCATGTTTCAAAGTTTTTAATACAAATGCTATTTTTATTGTCAATAGGTCTTTCAAGTAAAATATCTCTTTTTCCCTCATCAGTTTTTTAATATTGCATATTTCACAAATTATTTACCTTCCTGGTTATCCTGTAGTTGTAAAAGTTATCCTCAAAGTACTGTGCCTAGAACTTGGGATTCTTCTTTTTTTTAATTGTTTACTTATTTTTGAGAGAGAGACAGAGTGCGAGTAGGGGAGAGGCAGAGAGAGAGGAAGACACAGAATCTGAAGCAGGTTCCAGGCTTTGAGGTGTCAACACAGAGCCTACTGCGGGGCTTGAACTCAGAAACTGTGAGATCATGACCTGAGATAAAGTTGGACACTTAAGCAACTGAGCCACCCAGGTGCCACTGTGCCTAGAACATAATGACAAATCCTCTTTGTGATTTGAACAAAAATGTACTCCTGAACCACCATTGATCAAGGCTTTTTTTTTCAGGAATTTGATCCAAGAATACTTTACATTTATTTATTTAAAAAAACATTATTTTAATGTTTATTTATTTTGAGAGGGAGAGAGACAGAGCACGACGAGGGGAGGGTCAGAGAGAGAGGGAGACACAGGGTCTGAAACAAGTTCCGGGATCTGAGCTGTCAGCACAAAGCCAATGCAGAGCTCAATCCCAGGAACTGTAAGATCATGAACTGAGCTGAAGTTGGACGCTTAACTGACTGTGTCACCCATGTGTCCCAATATTTTACATTTATTAATTTGGATATATTTTTGGCTAATTTTGAGCTTCTTATAGCCAACTAACATCATTTTTCCCCAACTTCTCTCTCTCTCTTTCTCTCTCTCTCTCTTTTTTACTTGCACATTTGGCATTTTGGATCAAAAGTTAGAAATTTACATGTATCACTTATGACAAACATTTTTTGTCACATAAACATATTTTTAACACATTTAACACACAAGACAACCCTTGGAAGTAGTTACTCTTATGGATTTAGATCAAATACATGAAGCATATATTATTTCTTTTGGGAAAATAAGAGGTACTCAATAAATGTTACCAGTTTCTTTTAGTCTTTGAGCACTTAGCCTCTAATTTAATGCTTCCCTAATCATTGCCATGGGGATCTCACAGATAGGTGACCTGAGCTGCAGTCTAATTTCCGTCAGGCTAGCCACAGTTGACCTATCCTCCCTATGGGAAAAAAAAAAAAAAGTGGCATCCATTGATTTGGTATTTCTTATCACTTTTTTTTCCCCAGTGGGAAAAAGTATCAATTCAGAGTTCTCAGTCTGTAGTTAGTTTACTTCCAGCTTGATGCTAAAGATCAATTTACATTAGTCCTCTTAACTATGCAGAGTTTTAGAGTCCTACTTCAAAGTGCTACTGTTTCTCACATTTAAATTTTTTAAAGAACTTTTAGGGGTACCTGGGTAGCTCAGTCGGTTAGGTGTCTGACTTCAGCTCAGGTCATGATCTCATAGTCTGAGTTCAAGCCCCGCGTTGGACTCTGTACTGACAGCTCAGGGCCTGGAGCCTGCTTTGGATTCTGTGTCTCCCTCTCTCTCTGCCCCTCCCCCACTCATGCTTTGTCTCTCCTGCTCTCAAAAAAAAAAAAATAAAACATTAAAAAAAGAACTTTTAGTAATATCAAACCACTTTTCTTTTCTTCAGAATCAATTAGTAGATCTTCCAGAATAATAAAGCATGTAATTCAAGAAAAATAATAAGAAGACCTAAGTGTCCTTTTTGAAAACAAGGCAAATGAAAACATCGAGTTTGTTTAGGCAGAAATTTCTCTATCAGTTGTTATCTTCTATATGGAATTTGTCTTTCAAAAAGATTTGCCCTAGTCCCAATCTATAGTACGTATGAGTGTGACCTCATTTGGAAATATGGTCTTTTCCGGTATAATTAAGTTAAAGATCTCAAATGAATTCATCCTGGATTCAGAGTGGTCCCTAAATCCAGTGACTGGTGTCTTTATATTTTACTAAGATTTTGTTTACATTCCAGTCAGTTAACATACAGTGTAATAGTACTTTCATGTGTAGAATTTAGTGATTCAGCATTTCCTTACAACACCCAGTGCGTCACACCAAATGCAGTTTTTTTTTAGATTTTTTTAAATGTTTAGTTATTTTTGAGAGACAGAGACAGAGTGTGAGCAGGGGAAGGGCAGAGAGAGAGGGAGACACAGAATCTGAAGCAGGCTCCAGGCTCTGATGAGCCATCAGCACAGAGCCCGACGTGGGGCTCGAATCCACAGACTGTGAGATCATGACCTGAGCTGAAGTCGGCCACTTAACCAACTGAGCCACCCAGGTGCCCCCAAATGCAGTTTTTTTAAATTTTTTTTTAGTTTATTTTTGAGAGAGACAGAGCACGAGTGGGGGAAGGGCAGAGAGAAGGAGGGAGACACAGAATCCGAAGCAGGCTCCAGGCTCTGAGCTGTCAGCACAGAGCCCGACATGGGGCTCAAACCCACGAACCGTGAGATCATGACCTGAGCTGAAGTCGGCCACCTAACCGACTGAGCCACCCAGGCGCCCCCCAAATGCAGTTTTTAATCTCCATCAACTATTTAACCCATCTGTCCCCCTACCTCCCCTCTGGTAACCATCTGTTGTTCTCTCTTCAAGAGTCTGTCTTGTTTTTCCTCTCTTTTATCCTCCATGTTCTTTGTTTGTTTTTAATTCCTTACATGCATGAAATCATATGCTAAGTGAAATAAGTAGGTGAGAGAAAGACAAATACCCTATGACTGGTGTCTTGACAAGAGAAAGGAAAGGGGGGTATGGTCACGCAGGAGAAAAGGCCAGATGAATATGGTGGCAGACTGGAGTCCTACTGCTACCAACCAAGGAACTCCAGGAGCCACCAGATTCTGGAAGAGGCAAGGAAGAATTCTCCCCTACAGCCTTCAGAGGGACTGCAGCCCTGCCGACACCTTACTCTGGGACTCCTAGCCTCTAGAACTGTGAAAGAATAAATTGTTGTTCTAAGCCACCAGAGTGTGGTAATTTGTTGCTCCAGGAAACGAGTATATTTTCCATAGACACTTCTAGTTAACTAATGATAAAGAAATAGCATCAACTTTCTAACTTTTCTGGTTCTACATTTAGCAATTGTACAAATGGGCTAATCTGTTACAGAGGTAATTTACTCTGTTTTCCAGACTTACTTAAAGTGTCACTTACTTTTACACGTTATTCTCTCATTTTACAAGATTCATATATGTATATATACATATATATATACATATATATATAGTTTGTTTATTTATTTATTTATTTATTTATTTATTTATTTATTTATTTATTTATTTATAGCATGAGCAAGGAAAGGGCAGAGAGTGGGGGAGAGAGAGAATCCCAAGGAGGCTCCACCCCCATCAGTGCAGAGGCCAATGTGGGGCTCGATCCCACAAACCGCGGGAATTAAGGTTAGATGAGCCGAAATCGAGAGTTGGCACAACCAACCGAGCCACTCATACACCCCTCATTTCACAATATTTTATTGAGCACCTCCAAATATTTTATGATACTTTGGTGAACAAAACAGTAAACACACACACACACACACACACACCCCACCCACACACATGCTCATACACACGCACACACACACACACACACATGCTCATACACACGCACACACATACATACACAAATTTCTGCTCCAATGGGGCTTATATTGTAGAGTTGATAGAAAATAATAGTAACTTGCAATGTCGTTAGCAGAAGAGTGAGGAAATTAGGATTGTGTGGAGGGATATGATTGTAAATTAAAAAGTAAAAGCACAGGCTTGAATGAAGTGACATTTTTTTAAAAAAGTTTAGAAGGAGGTGAGTACAAAATGATTATATCCAAGGGGCAATAATTCTAGTTAGAGGGAACAATCAATTCAAAGACTCTCAGCTGGGGGTATGTTTGATGTATTTGAGAAATGGAATGATGAAGCCACAGCTAATGGCAATAGAAATCATGGGATCACTAGAACCCCACTTAGTGAGATGCAAAGCCATTGGAGAGTTTTAAGAGAGGAGTGACATGACCTGACTCATTCTCAAAACAAATGTGTCTTTTTTCATTTTGAGAGACACAGAGAGCACAAGAGTGGGAGGTGCAGAGAGAGAGAGAGAGAGAAAGAGAGAGAGAGGAAGAAACCCAAGCAGCATCCTTGCTGTCAGCGCAGAGCCTGATGCAAGGCTCAAACTCAGGGGCATGACCTGAGCTGAAATCAAGAGTTGGCCACTGAGTCAACTGAGCCACCCAGATGCCCTTCAAAACATATGTTTTAATCATTTTTATGTCATGAATCTATGGATTCATAAAAGTCCATATTGTACTTTTAGAAGAATGTGTTAATGCTAATAACACTAAAAGTCTAGATAATACAAAGTAAACCATATAACAAATTTGTGATAGAGAAAAATATGGGATTCATTGAAACTTAGCAGCATGAATACCTAGTACTGTAATTTTGAAATAATGATGGATATAATTGATATTTCAAGATATCTGCGGCAACCTAAATGTGATATGAAAACACTTGTACAAATTTTTGGTGACCTAAATATGAATATTGTTAATATAACTATGGATTGTTGTCTGTATTCATAACCATTGAAATTACTTCCCGAATTCTATCCAAATTAATAACCATTAGTTTGTATGTATGTTGTAACAAAATCAAGAGTAAAAGCAGAAACACTAAATATTCATGTATCATATGATTTAATTCTGACTCACACTTTGCCACTGGGAAATAGAGATTTTTATGATGATGTGGCTATTTCAATAGTTGGTCTTGATGTTCAAATGTAGGACATTAAAAAAGAAATCACATTTTAGTTTATATTTAGTTTTTCATGTTAAGTCTGATACAATTATAGGTACAAATATGGAGAAAGTGAGAGTTGACTCCCCTAAAGATGACTGCATCGTTACCAAGGAACATATTTATTTGATAGATAGATTGTATAGATAATATAGATGATATAGATATAGATCTTTGTTTGGGATATACACATAGAACACACACACACACAAACACACACACACACACTTTACTTCCCAATTTATGATTTGCATTTGTCCTCCTACATTCAGAAGGAACCTAGATAGAAAAAGTAACTCAAGTTAAATATTGCCAATAACCCTACTTGTGTTACATTATTCCAGTTATAATCCAAGCTTAAAATAGTTTAGGTTTCAAAAGGAAATACACCTACACAAATTAACACTGCATCATTCCCCTTACATTGAAAAGAAAAAAAAAAACTCATAAAATTTTAACAAATATCATTTAACTTTAAATGCCTTACTCTCTTGTAGGTCTTAAAATATCAAAGTTGAAAGTGGACATAATTCTAGAACTTAAAACAAAAAAACTGTTTGCATTCATTTTCAATGTCTTCGCCAAATATTAAAGAAACAAAGGTATCTATTTTGGAAATTTCATCGTGTAGCTAATAATGAAAAGTCATTTTAGTCACTTGATTATCATATGAAACATAATTTATATAATTTTATTTTTCTATTTTTTTAATGTTTATTTTTGAGAGAGAGAGAGCTAGAGAGAGAGAGAGAGAGCTCCAACGTGGGGGAGGGGCAGAGAGAGAGGGAGACACAGACTCTGAAGTAGGCTTCAGGCTCTGAGGTGTCAGCATAGAACCCAATGCAGGCTTGTACCCAGCCATTTTGGCTCAAGGTCAGACACTTAAGTGACTGAGCCACCCAGGTGCCCTAAGCAACATAATTTTATACATCTCATTAAAATATCTTACTCTCTCAGTATGTGTTAGAATGCACTACCTCTTCAACTTAACATTAGGATAATTCAGTAAGTATACACCAAGCCCTAACTAGCATGTACACAAAACAGCTCTGTGTTAAATGTATGGCATCAAACATATTGAAAGCATATTTAATTAATTGTGATTTTCATACTTGCATTGTTTGTGCCTACTCCACATTTTAAAACATCTGGATATACCATCTGGAATGTAGTGTGTGACTTTTCTTTTTAATCGACATATTTCTGCTGCTTCGGTAATCCTTGCCGCAGGCTATTGAAAGACAGTACTTTGAAGGGTATTATTTTGGGGGGGTGGTAATCCAATAAGGCATGTTCTGGGAAAGAAGCTGAAGACTCTCTCCTTTTAAAAAAGTTACAAACAAACTTTCAAATAGGGTAAAGACACAGTAATAATAGCAGACTACTATAATAGATTAGAACATTCTATAATAAAAATTTGTATCTTTCCATATTTCTATTGATATTCTAAGTAGAACTTGAGATTTAAAAGTTGGAAATATAACATATGAATCAGCTTAACATTTAAGAACATGCATTATTAAAAAGGTGTTGTTAAAATGTCATATTTTAGGAGCTACATTAGCATTGTTTTAAAGGTTAGCTGTATTACATGTGTCTTTAGAATCTCAAGGAATCTATAAAATTTAAGTTTATATGCCTATGTATATATTTCATATTTGCAAGTATATACATGCATATGTGCACACACAGTAATGTATTTATCTTAATAGCATAAACAGATGATATTTGCTTTGCTTATGGGCATGAAATGCATATGGACAGAGAGATAGAGAGACTATCATTTTATAATAACAGACAGGGATCACTCCTGCCTAGCTAGTAAGTAGATAGAGCAAATGTAGTGATTTTGTGAATTGCCTTTACAGCCTAAAAATCAGGAAAATACAGGAAAGCTTTTCTGCTGCTTTGGCCAAAAGTGGTTCTTTGCTGGATCCATATCCTATTTCCGTTGACCCCTTGAATAGGGTGGCTCAGCTGTTCTTTGCTTTCATGTCTTATCTCATTTTATCCTAACAACTCTATAAAGGCACATATTATTCTCTCCAAGTTATGGGTGATAAAACCAAGGGATTGAATGACTTCTATAATGGCACACTGCTGTTCTTTCCACCTTTAGAGTGCTTTGATTTCCACAGCCTTTTCAATGTTTCTCAGCGGAGAGTAGGATTTAGGACTATCTGCATCAGAATCAAATCCCATGAGGTTCTGGCTTAAAAAAAAGTACATTTTGATAACTGTCTTCACCTTGTCAAATGAGAATCTAAAAGATAGATACTGGAATTTGCATTTTTTTACTAACAGCCAAAGTAGTTATTTTGTTTATGAAAAGGCCAAGGCTATGGCCAACAGTGGGTGAGTGCTAGATCTCTGACTGCTGAGTCATTGCCTGGAGAATGCTTCACAAAATGTGGTCTGTGCACCAGCGGCACTGGCATAACTGGACGCTGGTTAGAAATGCAGAGACAGGCCTGCTGCCACATGATCTCGAGGTGATCTGTCTGCATATCGAAGTGTGAGAAGCACTGCCTTAAGACTTGTTCATTATTCACCTCATTTGGTATTTCCCAATCTTGTTTTATAATACTAATAATCATTTAGGGGCCTTTTCAACCATGACTGTCCCCAGACCTCTCCCTGGAAATTGTTTCTCCAGGTCTGAGGAGGTGTCTGTAATCTGTGTGTTCCGAAAGCACCCGGATAATCTTTATAGTCGGTTAAAGGTTGTAAAACATCATTTCTGTATCTTTAATACCAAGTCTCTGGTGTGTATGTCTGTTGGCAGTTGGAGTTTGGGGTTGGTATTTGACTTATCGATCAATAGGCAGATGTAGCAAATTATCTGTATCTGTGCAGAGGCAGCACGGTGTGGGATGGTGACCACAGCAATACAAGTGGCCTGGGTGTGCCAAATGTACTTAACTTTTCTGGTCCTCAGTTTCCTCATTGGTAAAATAAGGACAATAATCATACATACTTTGTAGAGTTGTTATGAAGAATAAATGTATTTTTACAAAAACCACCTAAAACAGTTCCTATAAAATTTAAGTTTATATGCCTATGTATATAGGCCGTTCCTGCTTACCTGATATTAGTAATACGTAGCTTCTCTACAAAACCGCTTTATAATTGAGCCCTTGACTTTTTGTTTTTATTTCTCTAAACACTCCCATGTCTTTTTGCCAGCTCACCTTCTTAAGAGTAAAATTAGATTTGGGAATTTCGATTCCTACACTCCGAATTCATTTTCCTGTCTTCTCCCTCCCCTCCTATGTAGGCAAAAAAATCTGTGGGGAAAATTTTGGATATAAAAGAGCTCCTTAGAGCCACCTGCTAGCCTGCACCCCAATTTCAACTGCAGCTGTTCTAACTCTATTTCAGGCCAGGTGGGTGTTACCATCTCCACCTTGTGACTAAAAGTTTTTAAGAAACTGAAATATGCAAAGAGGCAGTGGAAGGAATTGCCTAATATTGAGTATCACTTGATATAAGTGATTTTATTTACATCAAAACCCTGCAAAGATTTTAGACATAGGTTAACTGACAGAAAGTTTATATGTATTTTCGCTCAGGCCACACAGAATAAGGGATCCCGATTCCAGACCCAGGTCAGATGGTCCCTGTCGCTAGACTTTTTCCAACTAGAGTTATATATTCTCCATATTTCAGAAAGGAATGGGGAAAATGCAGAGTGCCATACAGTTCAAGATAAACCATTTTAGGAAAAGGGAGACTGGCGATGAAGAAGTTAATATAATAGTTAACAGTTCTGAGTGCTTACAACAGATCAGGCTTTAGGAGTTTAACATGTATTAATTCATCCACTATCTGAAGTGATATTCATTATTATAGTAGTGCTCATTCTAGATATGAGAAATTAAGACCAGGATATTAATTAAGTAGTCCAAGGGCATTAGAAGGGTTGGAACTGGCATTGGAAAGTGGGGAACCCAATTCCAAGTATGAGCCCTTAACCACTATATGTGTGGACACCCCCCAAACCTTAGCTCCAACCGTCGAGGTAGCTGGGGGCAAAACGAGTCTATTAGAAATTCAACTTTTGACTTTTTGCCAATTCAATGTTCAATTTAAGTAAGAACTTTCATGTGTTATGACCCATTTCCACCCGATTTAATTCCCCTTTCCTGTACCACTTGCACTCATCTCAATTCGACCTCCAAGGTCGGTGTCCAGTTATTGTGTTGACATTCATGGGCAAACAGCTTTTAGAGAAGTAGATTTCTAGTACTGAGGCATTGCAGAAAGTTTAATTTCTGCAAGTTTAGTTTCAAGAGAGTGGGACTTGTGACTACAGGAACTTTGGGAGTGTCACAAAAAGAGTATCTCTACAATTCCAAATGACTGTTGGCAAGGGCAGAGTCAACTATCCCAGAGTTTGGGCAGGATGAATTGCCACTTTTACCAAACGTCCCTTACACCATCTTTCCAGCTTACAAAATAAGCTATGTGGCTTTGAAGGATACTAGCTCTGAGATACCAGAGAACTGGTCTATCCTGCTCTATCCCCACAATGGTGGGGAGTTACTTTATTTAAAGAGAATGCATGCACCTTGGACCATCCTTGGGGGATCCAGGAAGAGGCGAAGATGGGAATACTTGGGAATCATTTTTCTGGTTCTTCCTAGTAGCTGAACATCTTCCAGCTCATGAGAATTTTGAAGCCCAGCCTGTTTGCATTGTGTTTAATTTTAGCTTTCCTGTTCCTTTACTGTGACTTTTAGAATTTGGATTACAGAAAATTAACTTTATCTGAGAAGTCTGCCTCCTCCACAACGTGGGTAGGGTTAATCATAGCCTGTTATGCATCTAGGATTTATCATGGTTGTAAAACAGTCAATTGTGTATCTATTCCTCTTTCTTTCTAAATTTGATATTCCTGGAAAGCAGTGACCTTGATTTACTTTTTTTTTTTTTTTTAGTCCCCAGCGTCAAGTATATGGCTTAACAAAATAGTGTAGATAAGTGTTGGTCGAACAGATAAATCATTGAATAAATCTATAAAAATAGTATGTCTATCATTTGGGCAAGGTAATCACACAATATCTGTAACTAATGAGGCTCATATTAACTCCATGCATAAGGTATTAAGAAATTAGACTGCTATGCCAAGTACATGCTCCAGACCAACCTGAGAGCTCAGCTGTGATTTGTTTTCCTGGTTATTCGGCTTCTGGCTGCACAAAGAAAGCTAAGTCCTCACAGCTGGTCTTTCTGAAAAGGGAAGTGGCTTGTCAGTTTCATGAACACCAACAGCACTGTGACAAAAGCAGAAATCTGGGATAGTCTTCCCCTTCGGTGGTACCTGCGTATTTATCACCCTCTCTGGCTTGTTATTTACTCACAACTGCTTTAAACCACTAGAGTCAATCAAGCCTGTATATCAAAATTACATAGGAGAGAGCATATCTGCTGGATTTAGAGCTAAAGTGTAAAACTCATAGAAGTAAGAGAAAATACATTTCATCGAATCAAAGTATGCCATTGCCTGTACGTACATGATCTTTCTGAATTCTCATCCTTCTGTTTCATAAATGAGGAAATGAGCTCAAAGAGGCTAAATAACTTGTCCACGAAAAGAATCAGGAGCACCTGGGTGGTTCAGTCAATAAGGCATCCAACTCTTGGTTTCTGCTCAGTTCATGATCTCAGGGGCGTAGAATCGAGCCCCACTTTGGGCTCTGTGCTGCGCACGGAGCCTTGTTAAGATTTCTCTCTCTCTGCCCTTCTCTGCAGCTTGTGTGCTCTTGCTCTCTCTCTCTAGAAAAATAAATAAAATCTTAAAATTAAATAAATAAATAAAACCTAGAATCAATTCATCAGCAGAATGAATTAATCTTCTTTTAATTGATCTTTCTATTACAACAAATTTAGAATGAAAAGTAGAAACCACCAAACTGCTACTCATTCAATTGTCAAATTATACCTGAGAAAGGAATAATTAAGGAGGACAAAAACTCAGAAGAATCACTGAAGTGTATAATAATTGCTACAATAATAAAGTTGGCCCTTCTTCCGGTATGAGAAACCAAATGGAAGTGCACAGATTATAATCACCATTTTAATTTGCATAGAATTGTTCACAAGTGCTATGGCATTTATCTAATTTCACGAAACCCTTAGAGCATTTGTTCTCTCCATTTTGCATAGGAGGCAAAAGAGATACAGGAACCAAAGTAGTGTGTGTAGGGCTATATGGGAATTGAGTATCACTACAGTCCAGGACTTTCCCATATGTTGAGGACAGAATGACACTTTATGCCCAAATTGAAAATCCTCAGAAGTCAAAAATAAAATCAATAGTCTCATTCATGAAGTGCTGTGTAAAAGATTTCACTAAGATTCTGATAAAGCTTTGACTGGCTTGAAAGTCAGCTATATGGGACATTAAATTATTATGTTTCATAATAAAAATGTACTTAATATTTAAAGAGTTGAGGGAGTTGATACTCTCAAACCACATTTTTCTTGACATTAGCCAGGGATTCTTTCCAAATTATTTCCCACCTTAATTATTGCCAATCTTTTCTTGATTGAACTGGCCAATAACCCATTCAGTAGCCTTCCTTTTGGCAAAATATAGTCTCCAAATGACCTTAGCTAACGTGGCAAATTGAGATAAAATTACTCATCTCCCCCACCAACTTTAAAAAAACAATCTTAAGCAAATAATATTCCTCATGATTTTTTTTTTTACTTACTCCTCTTGCTTGCTTTTAAGATTGTTTTGTTTCTCTTGCATTTACTTTTTCATTTGTTCATTTTGTTTGTTCTTTTGATGGGTAGAAGGGACAACTGCATCGTAATAGAAGTGTGATACCACTTCATAGTGATGTGATGTTGAACCAAGGACTGAAGTTCTCTGAGATACTCTTCTCATCCTAAAGAAAGGCAACAATAACAACTTCACAGGGTGTTTGCGAGAAGTAAAATTCCAAATTTGGTGCGACTAGCTCACAGAGCCTAGAATATTCACAAGAGGAATTTAATAATCGGAGTTAATGCTATAGATGAATGAGAGTTGTATATGCTCCTTCCAACATTGGGTTCTTAAGTACTTAGTAGAAGGTTTGTGACAGGGTGTTCTCACACTTTCATGGGGAAATTTAATCTGTCTTTAAAGACAAACAGGAAACAATACCACCCACACTATTCCTTATAGCCTGTGTATCAGAGATGTCGACATCATCTTTGAGAAAATAAACTTTTCTTCCTTTTCCCCCCATCTCTTTGGCATAAGTCATTGGCATATATCAAGAAAGTAGCTGCACAAATGCTGGAATTTTTACAGTTTGGGGCTGCTTGTCCTGTCTTTTTATTCTTGTCACAGTCATTCTCGAAAATAGTCTCCTTGTAACAATGAAAAAATATATATATATATATTTATAAATATATATTTATAATATATATATATTATATATATATAATATATAACCAAGTAGTTCAGTTTCTAGCTCTTATGTTTTCCCATGAGTTTTGGAAAGTTGGCACTTAGAGGCCTGGTTTTATCAAGCACTAGTAACATTTGCCATGGAAATACTACCAGACACCACTCCATTCAACCCTGCATCAGGTACCAATAATAGAAGTGGACACTGCCACTTAAATATGACTTGGGTCAAAGATGATGATCAGAACAATAGGTAGGTAGTGGAAAATCTGAACTAAAGTTGCTTAAATAAAAGTAGATTATTTGGGGGCACCTGGGTGGCTCAGTTGGTTGAGCAGCCGACTTCAGCTCAGGTCATGATCTCACCGTTTGTGAGTTTGAGCCCCGCGTCGCGCTCTGTGCTGACAGCTCAGAGCCTGGAGCCTGCTTCGGATTCTGTGTCTCCCTCTCTCTCTGCCCTTCCCCTGCTCATACTCTGTCTCTTTGTCTCTCATAAATAAATAAATAAATGTTAATTTTTAAAGTAGATTATTTGTTTTGTTCTGATTTACATTTTCAAACTTGGTCAAGGATACTTCAGAAGGAATTCATTTAGAATACTAGAATCCTGTAGGATATTTATTGAATGCAATGAGATTTCGTACTTACAGTAAAGCAGGTAATTTTATTTTACCTGTTACATCAAAAGACTTGACAAGGTTTATTAGGAAATTTCATTCGGTCCCCCAAAATATCTTATTAGCTAGCCAATTTAACATCAGATGTACCCTTAATTATAAAATCGGACCATCAGTCTTCTCACCAGCCCTCTTTCTTCCTACCAATGAGAATACAACGGTTTGCTCTTAGTAACAGAACTTTCCAGATAAAAGAAATTAGAATGCAATAACAGAAAGATGTTGCTTGTAGAAAATCTCTCTTTAGCCTCCTTAATCTCTTAAGGGTTTGACTTTGCTGATTCCTCAAAGAATATTGCAACATATTTATGTTTTCCCTTTATTTATGTATTTTGTAGTAGTCATTTTCTGATACATCAGTCTACTGTAGTGTCTTAACTCATTTTAAATCATGAGTATGCAAATATTGTGCTAATCCTAGTGGTACTGGAGATGCAGAGATTTTTACATTAGTAAATCTGGAAGGGTCTTTCCCACCATGAAGTCGAATATACTAGTCAGGATAGACTAAGTTATGTTGCATTTTCAAAGAACCCCATGTTCTTACTGGTTTATACAAGGTTTATTTCTTGCTCATGGTGCATGTCCATGTCAGGCTGGTTTCACCCTGAGAACTGACCTAATGCACACATGTCATTTTTCTTACAATGTACTGTCCTGAACTAGTCACATACACTTTCTCAACGACAGGGAGCCAAAAAGGTAGAAATCCTACCACTTGTCATGCAGAAGAGAGAACCATCCATGACTGAATGATCAGACCAATAACTATCACACTAAATATATCATTAATAGTGCTGGATGTAAAGAGTAACATTTGTGAGGAGATTAAACTAAGGAAGTTGAAAATACATGTAGCTAATTGAGGAGATATCTTTAGGAATAATCCAGGATGGATTGCAATTTACCTTCCAGTTCTAACGCCGATCTTTTTCCAGTCATGAATGCAACAAACGTTTATTGAGCACATACTGCATATGTGTGATTTCCCAGATACTGTGTCATTGAGTAGGTTAAGAATCCATGAATCTGCATTCAACTTATGTTTATTGAAGATTTATTTTACTAGGAATGATGTCAGGTACTATCGTGTATTTTATTTTATGTATCCTAACAATAAATAAAATTAAGTTGCTGTTATTCTTGCGAACAGATGGGGACATTGGTTAAGACAGGAGCATAAACTTGTTCAAATTTAGTGGCAGAGTTAATCTAGACACCTTGGTCATTATAGTGGCAAGTCGGGCTCCTTTTAACACATTTGTGACAACAGAAATGGCCCATGTGAATATAAAAACCAAAGCCAAACAGTTCCCTACTCATGCAGAAGAATCTTTATGACTAATACATTTCACACACTGGTTTGACAATTCTCACATTTCTTGTCTTCTCTTTTGCACATCCCTCAGTTGTAGGCCTTTATCAGACATCTTTTGTTATAGTACTATACTTTTTTTTCCCTTAGAGTGTGTCATCCTTTTGTACACTTGAAGTCTCACATCCAGAATAAATACAGTATTTCCTTTTCCATTCCCATGTGCCAAGTCTATTTTAGTTATCCTATTAATTTTAAAGTTTTAAAATATTTATACACTCTTCTCAAAAAGCCACATTCCTCTAATATACATTTTAGTTAATCTTCATAATATTTTCTATTTCCTCAGGATCCACTCTTTAGTATCATCTTTGATTTCTTCCTCATTCCCACATCCAGTCATTTTAGAGCTTATTGTTCTGGGTACCAAGGTGACTCAATTAGTTGAGCATCTGACTCTTGATTTCAGCTTAGGTCATGATCCTGGAGTTATGGGATTGAGCCTCATGTCAAGCTCCACCCTAGACATGGAGCATGATTAAGATTCTTTTTCTCTCTCTCTACCTTGCTTACTCTCTCTCTGTCCCTCTCTCTTTCTCTGAAATTAAAAAAAATAAAATAAATGCTTATCCATCACAATGACTCTTACATTTATTTCCTTCTCTGTCAAACTCATTATTGAAATTCTGTCCCTCCTGACATCAATTCCAAACTTTTGCTGTAGTGTCCATTCTCCTTTCCTTTTCTGCATGTCATTGCCTAAACTTTCTGTTTAATGTACAGACTTTTTATATCTAATAGCTAGCATTCAAGTTCCTCTACATTCTGACCTAATGCTCCTCTTCCTGCTTATTCTCCAGTATGTATAACACAAAACAAAATAGAGGCACCACATTGGCTCAGTTGGTAGAGCACATGACTCTTGATCACAGGGTTGTAAACCAAGCCCCACATTAGTTGTAGCGATTACTTAAAAATAAAATCTTAAAGGGACACCTGAGTGGCTCTGTTGGTTAAGCGTCCCACTTAGGCTCAGGTCATGATCCCGTGGTTCGTGATTTCAAGCCCTGTACTGAGCTCTCTGCTGTCATGCAGAGCCTGTTTCAGATCCTCTGTCCTGGTCTCTCTCCGTCCCTCTCCCATTTACACACTGTTTCCCTCTCTCTTTCAAAAATAGACATTTTTAAATTATAAAACAATAAAACTCTTTAAAAAAGAAAAATAAACAAAATAAAGCAAAAATTTTTATTTTATTCCAACCAGGCAACTACTACACCTTAAACATTGTTACCACTGACCCTTTGCTCATGTTATTTTTATCATTTGGATTGTCCTTTCATACTTTAAATAACTATTGAAACTTCACCTATTATGTTAGGCAGAGATAAAATTCATTGTTTTTATTTAACACACTGTATCACATCCATAGCCTGCTAAATTATTATTTTCTTTGTGTCACTACAATTCTCACTCTATGTACTAATCAGCAACAATAACATAGTCTCCCTGGGATCCACAACTTCTAATGTATTAGATTGTCTTCTCATATATAGTAGGTAGAATACAAGCATCATTGTGGCCAAAAGTTATTAAACTGCTAACTTTCTGGAAGCCAACTAAACAGTATTAAAAAGAAAAAAGTTAATGTGGATTATCTTTGGGGCCCCTGGCTGGCTCAGTCAATAAAGCATGCAACTCTTTTTTTTTAAAGTTTTGGTGGTAGTGGTGGTGGTGGTGATTTTTTTTGTTTGTTTGTTTGTTTTAGAGAAAGAGAGCATGCACCCCACACTGGGAGAGAGACAGAGGGAGAGAGAGAGAGAGAGAGAGAGAGAGAGAGAGAGAGAGGGAATCCCTAGCAGGCTCTAAGCTCAGCACAGAGCCTCATGCA
Organism: Paguma larvata; assembly: GCA_030068075.1. NCBI lineage: Eukaryota > Metazoa > Chordata > Mammalia > Carnivora > Viverridae > Paguma > Paguma larvata. Next base: position 56,309,339 of record CM057832.1, read on the forward strand.
GGACTAGAACCAACCATGCTGGGATCATGACCAGAGCCAAAATCAAGAATCAGAAGCTCAACCAGCTGAGCCACTCAGGCGCCCCAAGCGTGCAACTCTTGATCTCAGGGTTGTGAGTTTGAGCTCCATGTTAGGTATAGAGATTACTTAAAAAAAATAAAACCTTTAAAATTTTTAAAAGAAACCTGGATTAGCTTTGACATCAAAATGTCACTTCAAGGAGAACTTAGAACATTGTATTATGTTATTAGAAAGTGGGAACCAACCTGATTTCCTACATGAATTACTGGTAGAGGAGAACTCTTGCTAAAACACTTGTGGTCTCATAAATTCAAATTCAAAACTACATTGGAAACACTAGAAACATATTTAATACCATGAATCATGTGCACAAAAAAGGTTGGAGGAGGAGGGACCAGGTTAAAAAAATGTATTTTTTTTTAAGAATATCTGATAAACCAAGATTCCTTTTTTTCCTTCTGAGCACTCATCTTCTTGTAGGTATTTGTGGCTTTGAGACTTATTTTGGTCAATAAAATGTGAGTGGAAGTACTATGTGCTATTTCCAGGTAATAATATTAAAGAGGAGTGTAAGAGTTTCTTTCTTCCTTCTCCTGCTCTCAGGAGTCCTGAAGACTTGTGCTTACGTGATGACATGATAAAATTGAGGTACATCCATCAGATTAGGGCCCTGAGTAACCACACTTTGCTTTCTGCTATACTGTTTTTGTTATGAAATATTGGCAGGTATTTTAGGAGCTTCTCATGTGAGATAATCACTCTGCGGCTAACATGTTAATAATTAATATGTTCATATGTGTTTGATATTAACAACCTTAAGGTTTGGGAACACCTGGATGGCTGAGTCAGAATGTGCGACTCCTAATCCGGGTTCATGAGTTCAAGCCTCATGTTGGGTGTAAGAGATTACTTAAATAAATAAATAAATCTTTAAAAGTAAAAGCAACCTTAAGGTTTAGAAAGTAGCAAAGTGGCCAAAGACAAGTTGGCAGAGAAAGTAAAATGATGAGCAAATTACTAGTTATCAGGACAACAGACCTGCAAAAATTTTGAAGAATCATGTAGGTTAACTACTTCATTTACAGATGAAGAAACAGACAGACATATAAAGTGTGATGAAGGAGAGAGGCAAGACTCTCGTTTCCTTGCCGTTTAATCCCATGTATTTCTTGACATATACACTTCCCCTGAAGAAATGACATTCTTCCTTCCATTTTACTTTTGTCTAGTTGTCTAGCTAAACTAATTTGAAAATGTGTTGCAACCATCGTCAGAACTGTAGAGTAAAATGAACTAGGTAGTTAACAGCATGGTACGATAATATATATTAATCTTCCCTTTATGATTAATTGTAATGTAGTTTTCAAAATACAGGCCATTGAGTAATATACTCTGTCAAAGTTATCTGAGTGCCTAATGTATAGAGTACTTTGCTAAGCATTAGGAAAAAAAAAACTTAAAACACACAAATAAAAAACAAACTCCATACTCAATGACTCCTCAGTCCAATGGAGAGTAGAAGAAACCTTCGTACTAAAGTTTTGTATGTAGTCGCTCTTTCAGAGTTATACTCAAGGCACTGAGGAACACAGAAGAGAGGCCTGGTTCAGGAAAGATATTTCGAGGAGGACTAATTGAACTGATATTTGAAACATGATTAAGAGAAGTTTTCCAGATACAGAAGGGAAGAAAAACGTGTTCTGAAGGCCGAGATTATGAAGACATTAAAAAGTTGGAAAGCATGATGCAGGTGCCAAGTATGGCTGGAACACGTTGCAAGAAATGAGAAGAGAGATTAAAGCAGAAATCATAGTCTATGCCAAGTGTAATTCTTCTGTTTCTTAAAGATTTTGAATTAAAAAAAAAAAAAGACTGAATGATTCCATGTACACATTGGATTTAAGCATTTTTTAACAAAAATTTTTCAACATTTTACTATATTGACTTTGATTTAAAAATATTGACTTTTGGGAGTGCCTGGGTGGCTCAGTTGGTTAAACATCTGGCTTTGGCTCAGGTCATGATCTGCCAGTTTGTGGGTTTGAGCCCTGCATCGGGCTCTCTGCTGTCAGCACAGAGCCTCTGTCTCCCTCTCCCCTGTTTACATGCTTACTCTCTCTTTCTCTCAAAAATTAACATTAAAAAAATAATGAAGTTTGGATAAATAGACAAACTGGAAGACGAGGATCAACAATTTTGTTATTAAATACCTTTTAAATGGCATATGAAAGGCAGTAGGTCTTAAGTATTCTTACCACACACAAAGAACTGTAAGTATGTGGGGTGTGGATGTGTTAATTAACTTGATTGCGGTATTCATTTCATGATGTATATTTATGTTAAATCATCACACTGTACTTAAAAAATCCTGTTGTGGGGAGCCTGGGTGGCTCAGTCGGTTGGGCGGCCGACTTCAGCTCAGGTCATGATCTCGCAGTCTGTGAGTTCGAGCCCCGTGTCGGGCTCTGTGCTGACAGCTCAGAGCCTGGAGCCTGCTTCTGATTCTGTGTCTCCCTCTCTCTCAGCCCTTCCCCTGTTCACACTGTGCCTCTATGTCTCTCAAAAATAAATATTAAAAAATTTAAAAAAATCCTGTTGTATAAATGTTACTAAAAGTAACTAAATATTACTTGAAAATATTTAACAGATAGGGGCGCCAAGCACCCAATTGGTTGAGTATCCCACTTGAGCTCAGGTCATTATCTCGCAGTTCGTGAGTTCGGGCCCCACATCAGGCTTGTTGCTGTCAGCATGGAGCCCACTTTGGATCCTCTGTCCCCCTCTTTCTGCCTCAGCTCTGCTTGCATTCTCTGTCTCTCAAAAATAAATAAACAAAAATAAATGAATATTTAAAACAGATAAATGACATACATGAGAAAAAATAAAAAGTTAATTAAAATTGCATATAGGGATGCCTTGGTGGCTCAGATGGTTGAGTATTTGACTCTTGATTTTGGCCTAGATCCCAGGGTCGTAGGATGGAGCCCCACATGGGGCTCTGTGCTGAGTACACAGCCTGCTTAAGATTCTCCCTCTCCTTCTGTCCCTCTCCCATATTCGCGCTGTCTCTCAAATTTAAAATGTATTAATTAACTAATTACTTAATTATAATAAAATATTATTTATAAAATCATGTTTATATAACTACTATTACCAACTATATTTTAATAATTAGTTATTTAATAATTATATTTTAATAATTTTGTAGTTATTTTAATACTTCTGGATATAATGAGTTGCTTAAATGACATTGTGTGGGATTTAAAACTGTTATATACTGGATAAAATTCATGACTTTTTTTAATTGTAGATCTCCAGTGTGTGTGTGTGTGTGTGTGTGTGTGTGTGCATGTGCACACACACGTACCTGTGTAGGGAGCTGCAGTAGATATTTTCAAAGTATTTATCTAGCTATGAAATTCTAGAATTCTATTATTTTTTTAGGTTTTTACTCTAATTCCAATTAGTTGACATACACTGTTACATTAGTTTCTATAATTCCAATTTTAATTTATCTAAATTCTATTTTTTTAATGTTTTTATTTCATTTTTGAGAGAGAAAGCAGAGAGAGAGAGGCAGAGAGAGAGAGATACACACACAGTATCCGAAGAAGGTTCCAGGCTCCGAGCTGTCAGCACAGAGCCGGATGCCAGGGCTCAAACTCACAAATTGTGAGATTATGACCTGAGCCAAAGTCAGGCACTTAACCGACAGAGGCACCCAGGTGCCCCAAATTTATCCAAATTCTTAAGAACACCAAAAACAATGTGGAAGAGGGATACATTGCCATGTGGAATCAATCCTGATTCTACCTCACAGTCAGCATTAGCTTCCCTAGGATTCCAGAGTTCCATTTGGAAAGTTAGCAAAGATTCGTTAGAATCAGTGTTGAGGAAGAATCAGAGCAGGACAATGGACCCCTTAAACCTTCCTCTTGAATGTCTCAGAATAATGGATAAGACAAAACACATCCGTATAAGAATGAAGGCTTTAATGGGATTATATTGTGTAAAGAGGCACTCGGGCAGTTTCCATTTTGATCCAGATATTTGGGGTGAGCTTTTGGCCCTATTTTTTGCTAATTAAACGATGGTGCCTGATGTTTTCATTCATGTATTTACCTTCAAGTTCATCTCACTACAATGCTGTTAATATATTTATGCATACTATAATTTGGTTTAAAGTAAGCATTATAATCCAATGGCAATAATCCTGACAATATGTATCATAAATTATGGTTTTAGGGAAGAAAATTGTAGCGATCAGGAAATGTATAGATATTTATGAAGAAGCAGTCCTAGATTTCCATAAAATAAAAAGGAGAGCTATAAAAAGTAACTAAAAGCATGTGCAGATATCAGTGCTGGGTAAGTGAAAATTCTTTGAAAACCTGTCTAAGACGTGTGCTTCCTATTCAGCCTTTCTCTTCTCCCTCAGCAATAGTAGGTTTGCATATTCCTCCAACACTTTGCAATCCTTTTATCATGGTATTTACATTACTGAATTCTAATTTTTTGTTTAGTTGGCTTCTAGAGATCAGGTCCTACTCTTATTCTCCTTGACATCTGGAATAAAGTTGGTATTTTAGGAAAGACCATTGAAGGAGTTAGTGCATGAAGAAATGAGTGTGTAATTATTGTTATAAAGGAAAGGAAATATTTGGAGTAAGTTATCAGGAAAAAATATTTACTTCATGTGTTGTTTCTCCTTTTCAAGAATTTGACTAGAATATGAGTATTATATTTTCTCTCTGATATTTTCAAATCTTTTTTACAAAGTATATTTCTTCTATACTCATTTTGAAACACTTATTGAATAAGTGGGACATATGTCACCGTGAAGTAGTAGCTACTGATGGATACTACCACTACTAATACCACCTATATATCTCACAGAAAACATCTATGAGAAGGGCTAAATTCTTGAGGATAAAATTGTACATAACTTATTGATTTTATTAGTATTTTTCACATTTTAGTATAAATAATTATGATAATGAACCATCAGTGAAGGGTAGTTGGCCATTGTGACTAGTTTTGTGTATCTGATTTAATAAGCAATACGATAATATTGAGATTAGTTCTAGGGATTCTTTATTAATAATAAACTTAGTATTCTTTTTATATTGATACCCTTCTAGCAATAATCTGAAGCTTTCTATATCTGATCTTTGTTTACAGTTGTTTTTGTTTTCTACCCACGAGGAATGTTTCATCAAATTTAATACCCCAGGCAGCAGAATATATTGAAGGATCTATGTCAGGTTTTAGATGAAATAGCTTGATCCAGTGTGAGTTTCTGAAATAATGAGTATTGTAAAAATAAGAGAAAGAGAAAGACTGAGTGAAGATTTTATAAGACATAAAAAACAAACTTGTCATGTAATTAAACTAGAGGAAACAACTGATTTAAAATGAATGTAAAATAAATTGTTATATGCACATATATTTATTAAACAGAATGGTTAAAATTCAATAAGTGTATGATTAATTAACACTCAGATGTAATTCAGAGAAATTCGAAACTTCTTTTTAGCACCTCTATAAAATGTAGCAGGTGTATGGCCGGTCAAGTACCATGTGACCTGCTTTCCTTGTAGCTAGGGCACTGGCAGTGCTTCTTCAAAGATGTTTTTCCAAAGCTGTCTCCCATAGCACCTAAAGTTATACCCAGAATGGATTTGCAATTATTTACAGATGTAATGTATAGTCTCTAATACACTGCATCTGTGGCTAGGATTTATGATTTTAAATAACTTCTACAAAGTGCACTCGAGGTCATTTTTCCATTGCACAATACGTTCTCCGATATAAGATTATCTTTTATTTTCACGTGGTTGCTCTCACCTTTAAAATATACTATATAGGAGAGAGTAGTATGAGTTGTGCAAAGCATCTGTAGTAAGAAGCTAACTATATGATATGAAATAAAGGCAAGAAGGGGTGTACCAGGGAAGCTGGTTTTTCTATGGTTAAAGTCTACTGTTCATATGTCAATATTAAATTTGGTCCCCATGTCCAGGGATACTTCTTATGGTTGTTCATGTTGTACACTGTTCAAAGACGTCTAGAAGAGGAGGAAAGCTGAGATACCAGCTATGCTCAGCATGCCAGGCAGTGCATCCTGGGATGATGCTGCATCAGATGGTGGAAAGGACTGCCCTATTGCACTCTGTCTCTACAGATTGGGTGCCTTTTTGCATTTTACCTACTGAAAGGAGTCTTTTCTCCTTCACATAAGTGTTTTTCACATCCCTGTTCTTTACTTTCAGCCAATCTAGTAGGAAATCCACCTCTACTTCCTCTGTAGTCTGCTAACACTTACTCTGCTTCCTGGCGTTGCTCTCACTCATGAGTCAAGCATGGTCTCCTACATGCTCCACTTTTGCAGATTGTTTGAGGGGAAATTTTTCAATCAGTCCCTCTGAATTTCAAAGCCACCTCTGTTTCTTCCTTATTATTTGACTCATGGGCAAGTGGTCTAAGAATTTTCAGCCTCGATTTCTCTTCTACAAAATAAACAAGATTTTTCCTACTCTGCAGAATCATGGGGTAAAGTGAAAGGTAATTCATGTCAGTGACGAGCAGATGCACGGCAATTAGGATGCAGTTAGGCACTCGATATACTTCATGCCTTTTTTCCCCGCTCCCTATGTACTACTTACAGGTGTACATATTTTTAGTTTTTTTTTTTTTTCAATTTCTGTCTCTCACTGGTATTAAAACTACAAATAATAACAAAGGGAGTCTCAGAATTTTAAAAATCTACGACATCCATCCTCTTTATGACTCCATATCCCTTGTTTCCTGAGTTTCTTGCAGATAGCCTGCTCTGAGATCATTCTTCTCTTGCATGTATTCCTGAATGTCCAGCCCCGCAAACCACTTCTTATACCACTTGACTTCCCTACCTCAGGACGTAATAGAGCTCAGATTCTGAGAATATAGGCTTTATGGCTAGACAGTGTAAGTTCAAATTCTACTTCTTACTAGCCATCTGACCTTAAGATGGATATTTAAATATCATTTTCTCAATTATTTCATCTATGAATTGAGAATAATGATGGTACCTTCACTTTGGGTTGTTATGAATATTTAGTGAGAGGACTACATGAAAGGTGCTTAGTGAAATGCTGTGGACTAATAAGCCAATTCTCAGTGTGTTGTTGATTATCATTTTCTACTTCATTCCTCAGGAAAACCCATCTGTCCGATGGTAGAATTAAATCTAAACTGAGGAACATTTCCCAAAAATGTGTCCTTCTGAGAAGAAGTTAATAAATATTGCTGGTTAAAGTTTACACACACATAAACCCACACACTACACACACATACATTTGGGAAAGCTGACTTTAAGGAAAGTTACAAATGTTTATATCCTGGATGAATTCTCAGTTCTTTCAACATGCCAGTGTGCATCAGTAGATTATAGAGCACAAAGTATGCACTATACTAATTTCCCCACAATACCTTGCTTAGCCTTATAAATTACTTCTAGCGAAGAGTCTTTCAAATCTCTCTTGTTATTTATTTTTGAGACATAGAGACGGAGCATGAGTAGGAGAAGTGCAGAGTGTCTCTCTTTAAACCTAATTCTACCCATCCTTGTTTTAAAAATCAGCAATTGGTAAGCTTGGCATTTTAAGACAATGCATGACAAGTTGCCCCAACGCCATGATGTTTTATTACCAAAAAGAGAAGACTCACCATATTAAGATAAACACAAAACTCTAAGGACTGTGAGCCCACAGTAATTTGGCCGTTGTAGTTCCTACCTCATTTGCTTAGGGCAACCTTGTCAAATGGGGATTACAAATGATATGAAATAAAGCCTCCAACTAAAGAAAAAAATATTTTGAAGGGGTGCCTGGGAGTCAGACTCTTGATTTTGGCTCAGGTCATGATCTCATGGTTCATGGGTTCAAGCCCCTCATCTGGCTCTGTGCTGACAGTGTGGAGCCTGCTTGGGATTGTCTGTCTTTCCCTCTCTCTCTGCCCCAACCCCCCCCCCACCCCACCGCTTACTCTCTCCCTCTTTTGCAAAACAAATAAACATTACACATTAAAAAAAAATTTTTTGTAATGTTTATTTTTGAGAAAGAGAGAGAGAGCACGTCAGTTAGGGGCAAGGATAGGGAGAGAGAGAGAGAGACAGTCCCTGAAGCAGGTTCCAGGCTCTGAGTTGTCAGCACAGAGTTCGACTTGGGACTCAAACTCATGAACTATGAGATCATGACCTGAGCTTAAGGTGTATGCTTAACTGAACCACCCAAGAGCTCCTTAAAAAATTTGTTTTAGGGTGCCAGGGTGACTCAGTCAGTTGGGCGTCCGACTTTGCCTAGGGTCGTGATCTCATGATTTGAGTTCAAGCCCCACATCAGACTCTGTGCTGATGGCTCAGAGTCTGGAGCCTGCTTCGGATTCTGTGTCTTCCTCTCTCTCTGTCCTTCCCCTGCTTGTGCTTGCCTACGTGCATGCTCTCTCTCTCTCTCTCAAAAATACATAACATTATTTTTTTTATTTATTTTAAATAAATAAATAAATGCCAACAAAATTTTATTTGTTTCTAGGGAGCATGGCTGGAAACCTCAAATAATTTCACCATTTAACTGCAAATTTTATTAAAAATGATAACAGTGAACTCTGAAATAGTATTTACTATGAGTTGGGGGATTAACATACATAAAGTTATTTAATTTCTACCAATTGTATTGGAGGATACTATTTTTATTCCTATTTTTCAGATGGGAAAACTGAGGCACAGAGAAATTTGTTGAAGTTCTCACTTCTTTTTATGTAGCTCCTCTGGAATTTGAACCTAGGAAATAAGTCTGACTTTGAATTCCATGTTCTTAACAAGTATAATTATACTATTTTTCAAAATATAATCCTGACATTAAAATCATAATGTAAACTATGAAACTCAATGAACTATATGGAAATCAAGAGTAAAATCATTTCTTAAAATTATAGCATTTATACAATTTGTTTACACACCTTAATACAGTTTTAAATGTTTTAGTAGGTGATCGCATTGAAAGAGAGTATATATAGCTCAGTGGCTTTTGCTGCCTGTGAAATTTGACTTCTTTAATCCATTTTTTTTTAATCTGAAAACGAACGAGTAAGATACGGTAGTGAGTGCTGAAATAGTGAAGTGGAAAATCACTGATCTTTGACTATATAATCATAGTTCAGTTTTTAAATCCCAAGACTGCAGCTTACTGCCTGCACGTCTTTGCATAAGTTATTTACTTTTAAATGTGCAGTTTTTCCACCCGTAAAGTTGGGATAATAACTCAGTTCCTGGATGTTCTCAGGGTTTAAATGTAGAACATATAAACTGGCCGAAGGAGAAAAGCTCCTTAAAGTGAGCAGAGTCTTTCTCCTAGAACAAAACTGTTCTGCCCTTTCCCTCGAAGGCTGAGAAAGGTGTGACACAGGAAGACACTGCCACCTGTTGCTACTGCGATGTGACAGCATGTGCCCAAACAAACCAAGAAGCACTTTTCACGAACAGCCGTTTTCAGTCAGAGAAAAGGGGTGATGTATGGAAGGCTTAGCACCACGTGAGTTGTTTTTTGAATTCAGTAATAGAGATAAATGAGACATGTCAGATAACCAGTATAACAGTCTATGTCTTAATAACTTTCCTTGTCGTCCTACGTTTGACCAGTACCCAAATCCAGTAGTGTAGCCTAGAAGAGATGACGCTATTGCCTATATGATATTACCCCATTGTTCCTTATGTTTGTGCTGTTAAGTGATCAGAATGGTCAATCTGCAACTCTACTGCTATGAGCTTACTGAACATCCATTGCAGTTCTATGTGGAAATGTTGGGGTTTGTAGCAAAGTGTCAAGAAAGAAGTCTCGAGATGTCTTCAGTGCAAAGGGTGGTTTTATTGAAGCATGGGAACAGGACCCATGGACAGAAACAGCTGCACTGGGATTGTGAGAAGCAACTGATTATATACTTTCAAGTTGGGAGGAGGTTACGGATAGTGTAAGTCTCTAAGGAATTTTGGAAACAAGGTTTCTGGGACCTTGAGGGGGCTAACTATTGTGAGGAAAAAGGTCATTTATTACTGTCCCGTAGAACCTGACTCCTGAAACCCTCCAGATGCGTATCAGTGGGTCATATGCTTGGAGGATGATTGCTAAAATATATCTTGGGAGGTAGACATAAAGGAAATTTCCAAAGGAATTTTTGTATGTTAAAGAAGACTTATAGGATCCTGAAGGTCAGCATAATGTCAATCTAAGATTGCCTTTTGCCCTTAGCAAAATGTCAACATCAAGGCAGCTGAATTCCTAGAGGAAGGTCACTGTGCCTATTTCAAGGATATGTCGAGGGCTGCAATTGTTAGGGAATTTAGTTTTTTTTTTAGTTTTTTTTCCTTTGCCCATGTTTCCCATATCAGTTCAGGGTCCCCTTGGTGTGTATGTAAGGTGATGGAGGTACAGAAGGCATATCAGATGGTCAGATAAAATTACTTCAGGCATGGCAGCAGTAAGCGTGAGAGACTTTGGGAAGAGAATCACTGACTACTGGACAAGAAGAAGAATGCATGAATTTGTGCTTTAATATGTTCAAATGTCAGAGGTATGTGTAGAGGAGGATGATGGCTGTTAATATCCTATCTACTATCAAATACATACATTTATACACTTATTAATTAATGTGGGAGAACACATTTTGGTTGTATAAAAATAATGCCTATACAGAAACGCATGTGAACTACTGACTAATTATGGCTAATTACCACGCAACACAGAATCGCTGTCAATTTGGTTTAAAACATTCCAGATTAACACTTTTATGTTTTATGCATTAGATTAATAAAGTCTATGCATATGATCTCAGTTTTTATTCTTGTCCAGATGTCATGCCGTTCTTGCAGTCTTGAATGTAGGGAAGAAATCACTGGCTACTTTCTGTATTGAATTGCAGTGGGTGATCATGAGTAGTGAGAAGGGTAAGACTGAATTCATGTCAGTATGGCTAATCTATTTATTTCTAATGTTGCATTGCAAGTATCACCACAGGTGACATCCAGGTACGATGTGGATTATTCATTCATGGCTTCTGAAGTAAAATATGGGACAATTATAGATTCCTGACAGACATTTCCAGACTCTAGGATAAAATATGGAAATACTCTATTATGTTCCATCTGTGGTGCATTGCACACTTTTACCTTATATTTTACTGTGTTTTGCAGATTTAGCACTGCAAAAAGAAAGAGAATATATCAAGTTAAATCCATTAAAGCGAAAGCATTCCTCTACTATTTGAAGTGTCAGTATGAGACTTCATACACGATTTTGTTTAGAACCAGCAATATGACAGAATATCTCACCTACGCCTCTTTCCTCTGTAGATTGTGCATAGTTTTCTGTTTTCTTCAAATTTCTATTCTGACACCTTAAGGCTTACCGTGCTCTACTCTGAAGTTTATTGCTATTGTAATGAATCTTAAACCAGTCCATAGGACACTCTAAAGTGTAAGGAGCCTTTATGTGATAATGGAAAACAAATCAGTAATGCTAATATCCTTGCATTTGAAGAAGTCCATGATTACCAATGCATAAAAACCTGGCACTTAGTGTAAGAGTGAAATAAGGATGAAAGCTTTTCACTGTTGGTTGTCAAAACATTTTTTGAAATTCTCAGGCCTGGAAAATTAGCTTACAGTCATCACAGCAGTCTTTTGCCATGCGAGCCATTATTTTAATTTCTTACTGCAATTCCTGTGAGAAGTCAAGCTCTGCAGCCTCATGTTTTACATAAACCCAACATGATTATAGATATGGTGTGTCTGCATGTGACAGCAGTGACTACTGTCAGAAATGGGAAATGAGATAATATGTTTTTCTGGACAATTATCCTGCCCTGTTTCAGAAAAAAACGAACTATCATATTTTTTAGTAATTTTATTTTTCCTCTCTAAGGTCTCTGATATAGATTAGTGTAAGTCACAAATGATTGTTAAAGAAAGAAAAGGCATGAGACTGATTTTCAATGTCTTGTCTCAAAGTGGTTCTAAGAATTGAGAAAATCATGTCAAATTTATGTTAAGGACCTTCTGCTCTTCTCACTCAACATCCAGCGTCTCTGCTTTGTGAGTAATTTTATATTATAACCATCATAATTGGTCTCATAGGGGTTGAAATTTACTAAGAATATAAATATATAAGAAAAGAGGGAAACCTTTTAAAAGATAGGATAAATTCAGTGGTGCTTGGGTAGCATTTACTTAAATGTCCCACTTCTGCTCAGGTCATGATCTCACAGTTTGTGAGTTCAAGACTTGCATCTGAGGACACCTGGGTGGCTCAGTCGGTTAAGCAGCCGACTTTGACTCGGGTCACGATCTCGCGGTCTGTGAGTTCGAGCCCCACATCAGGCTGTGTGCTGCCGGCTCAGAACCTGGAGCCTGCTTCGGATTCTGTGTCTCCCTCTCTCTCTCAGCCCTTCCCCTGCTCATGCTCTGTCTCTATGTCTCTCAAAAATAAATAAATGTTAAAAAAAAAAAAAAAAAAAGACTTGTATCAGGCTCTCTGCTGTCAGCAACAGAGCCCACCTCGGATCCTCTGTCCCCTTCTCTCTCTGTCTTTCTCCAGCGCTCCTGTGCACATGCTCTATCTTCCTCTCAAAAATTATCAAATAAAAAAAATAATAAAGTAAAATAAATAAAAATGTGATAAATACAAAGATGGAAGGAGTAAAATGTTAAAACCAAGTCAACCAATCCTACAAGTCTGGAAGCTTTAGAGAGAAACATTTTCAGTAATCTTTAAAACTTGCAGCTTTTGGGGCGCCTGGGTGGCTCAGTCGGTTGGGCGGCCGACTTCAGCTCAGGTCATGATCTCGCGCTCTGTGAGTTTGAGCCCCGCGTCGGGCTCTGTGCTGATGGCTTGGAGCCTGGAGCCTGCTTCTGATTCTGTGTCTCCCTCTCTCTCTGCCCTCCCCCTGTTCATGCTGTACCTCTATGTCTCTCAAAAATAAATAAACATTAAAAAATTAAAAAAAATAATAAAAAAATAAAACTTGCAGCTTTTATAGGCCACCTTTTGACAAATAGCAATCTTTCCTAAATCTCTAATTATACATATCTTTGATAATAATATTGTGTTATGTAAGCCGATTGCAATATTTTCTTAGCAGAAAAATATTTCAACGACGCTTTCTGAGAAGTATTAGGGTGGCTTTGTACTTAATAGATTGGCCTGCAGTTCCCTGCCAAGTACAGGCTCTCACCTTTTCAGAATTTAAAAGTTTGTATGTGTAATGCCTAAAATTCACCCAATGATAGTGAAAACAGAAAAGCAACTTCATATACAAATAGGCATTTTATTCGGACATATACCCTGACTTTCTGCCTGACAGATGGCAACCCAGTGCTTCCTATTTCAGTGATTTCCATGAGGCATAGGTGGGGACAGACATGGCTACTCCCTTAAGCTCTACCTCATCTTTGCCACTTTGTAGGGAACTCTGGCACAGTATGGATTAGATGTTTGTGCCTTTCACAGCATTTCCTTGATCTTTGACTCTGTGTCCAGGAATCGAGTATAAGACAAAATTTATCATCTCATTATAGAGCCTAGGAGGTGTAAACTCATAGAAACCTTATAATATTACTCTGAAACCACGTTTGTTAGGAGTGGTCTTTTAAAGGATCAGTTAATAATTTCCAGTGGGGATAAAAAAAGGTAGGCTCTGCTGATCAATTTCTTTTGAACTTGTTCTTTAATGATGACACTACTTTAGAGTAAGTTGGATGCCTTCCCTGCTTCTCTGAGAAAATGAGAGCTAAGTATTCTCTTTTATGAAGAAAATATGGATATATGATCATAATATGTAACAGTCTTAATAATAAATGGCTCTGCTTTCTGATTATTCCTAGAAAGTCTACAAATCAATTACTCTAAAAATAATTATTTCGAGAAACATCTATCTTTTAATTGACATATACTTGATAATTCCAAACCACAACTATTTTAAATGAACTGGAAAACATTTGGGCTGTAAGACCTTATGATACCCATCAAAATGCACAAATATTTTAAGTTTCTATTTTAGGAAAAAAAATGTTCACCATTTAATTTGGAAGGTCTACTTTCCATCTCCACTTACAATGTAATTTGCCACTTCCTTCAATTTCAAAATCAATTTCTGGTACTGAACACTTCAGTACTGAATTGGTCAATAGAGGGAAACATTTTAAATATAGTACCTACCATAATTAACTCTTCTCGATGAAACGCTTTCAAATAACTTTTCTTTTACTATTGGGACATCTTGCCAGAGAGAAAAAAATAACTACTTGCATTTTATGAAAGATAGAAGTTAAAAGATTCTTTTGAACTATGCAGTAATTAAGAAAATTATCTAAACATGTACTATAAATCCTAAATTCTTACTCAATTTGTACATAATTTTTTATGGTCTATGCATCTTTGTTACAGTTCATTGAGTTTTTTTTTTTCCCATTAGGAAATCAAACTCTACTGTCTCTTGTTTTGTATAAGCCAAACATGATTATAGAAGCAGTATATGATAGCATTGACTAATGTCAGAAGTGAAAATAGGTAACATTTTTGTCTGAACAATTAGTTTTAGGGGAAATATATATTTCTTTATTTTACTTTTATATGTATTTGTGTAAGACACACATTATTGTATAGGATACAACATGGCAATTGCATGATGCAGCAGTATTTTATATTCCACTAAGAAAGAAAAAGTATCAAAAGATACCTTTGATTGTAAAAATGCCACTTTATTTCAGGGTTGTTAACGTGAAAAAAACATTGCATCTTAGAATTAATTAAATGCATTATTACAGACCTATTTTCTATAATTTTTGTCATTTATTTGGATAGTTTAGTTCTTGGTGGATGGATTTTGATTCACATGTATACTTTAATCTTTCAGCTGCTTGAGAATAGTTTCGTACTTCCTATATGCTGAAACTGCTCTTTTATTTTTCTTTAATAGAAAATGCAAAGAGCTGACTAAAAACAATCAAAATTAAGTTTTTAATATCTTATATCATGGCTTCGTTTCTCCAGGGATTTAAGAGATTTACTATTGCAGATTTTGCCCTAAATGCCTAAGGTACTTGGTGAACATGCTATTCTAGTGAACTCCAAATGTTCTTAAGTTTTTGCTCCTAGAATGAATAAGGACTAAATTATATGTCAGTTGAGTTAGATTTTAACACAGTTTTATAGATCAACCCCAATTTTTTCCAATCCTAGAAAAAGATAAGCAGTTTTTAAAGAGTGACATAAAGATACTTTTATAGTAGAGGATGGCGACTCTACTGTATTAGGTACATATACTCAGTTTTACTCAGATGCATGGCTTAGAACTCTTCTTGAGTTTCCAACTAAGACAACTGAGCAATTTTGTTAACTTGTAACTATTTTTCTTCACTCTTTCCTTGTGCTAGCATACCTGTCATGTAAAAATACTATAGAGAGAAAGAGAGAACTCGATCTAAATAATGGACTATTTCATCAATCACTTTTAATTTGAAATACTTTTTCAACATCTTTAGATTTCATTTTATCTTTGAAGCAGAAGGTTAATAGCTCACACTGTCAAAAGTATGATGGTTCTGCTCTTGAAGTATTAGACTTTACTGAGTTATGTTTCCCCCAGTTTAGTTCACACTTTATATGTAGACCGAATAAGAGAGCCTTTTATTTCCCTTCAAAATTTTAAAGATATTAAAGAATTTAGCCTCTTTTATGCAATATCCAGTATAATAATATGTGTAAGAGAAACATATTAAAACAATTTCTTGAATTTTCTTTTCTTGTAATGCTTTGACCTCAATTAAAGTTATTCAAATAAAGAGCAACTCTGTATCTCTCAAGGGGGACTGCAGGGAGGCAGAATGGACCCTGGCCAGAAATCAGAAAACTTGGTCTAATATGGGATATTGCATGTATTACTGATGCCTGGCAGACAAAGAGTATTCAACAAATATCCATATAGTATATAATTAATAACTTATACAGAAACAAGTATCCTGAGCTCAGTCCTTGTATTCCTCCTCATGTTCCCTCCATTGGAAGTATGGATGCAGGCATCGTTGAAGACATTGCAGAAGAGGGAAGGGAAAAGAGTTAAAGTTTACTGAATACATCTCAAAAAGCATGCATGTTATAATCTCAATATAACTAATCAGGAAAAAAAAGAAGTATACTGAAGCAATCTACTTTATCCAAGGTCATTCATTTACTATATTTGGGGAAGTTAGAATTTGACTCTGGCAAAACTGAATTCTCCAAAATTGGGGATGATTGAATTACTAACTTTCCAGTGACTCCTCCTCTAGTAAATGGCTCAATTGGATCCGATGCTATGCCATACCTATTTTGCACTCTCAATGTTGCCTACTATTTTAGCCAAATGTATGTGTATTTATTCAACTAAATCATAAAATCTCAACATTTTTTTATAAAACTTCTCAACTTCATCATCTTTAAGCTGCTTTTTTTTTTAAGTTTATTCATTCATTTTTGAGAGAGAGAGAGGGAGGGACAAAGAGAGAGGGGGACAGAGAATCCTGACCAGATGCCATGCTGTCAGCACATAGCCTGACCTGAGGCTCGAACTCACGAACAGTAAGATCAGGACCTGATCCTAAATCAAGAGTCAGACGCTTAACAGACTGAGCCAACCAGGTGTCACTCAATTTCATCATTTCTTATTACTCCATTTTTCTAACCCTTCCTGTTGCTTTCACTACCCACCATTATTATATGTTATAGTATAACCAAAAGTCATGGTATAACTAAAAGGCTTCAAGCTAACACTAGCTATTAGCTACATCAAATCATTTTTTATTGACTTGTGTGCCATAGTATTTCAAGACAGAAAATAAAATCTCTACTTTATGTACAAAATATTTTGTATTTATTAAATGCATTATAATAAATACAATCATAGCAAACCTTATTTTGTTTTTTGTTGTTTTAACATATAATTCATGATAATATCTCACATAAAATAAAATTTGCCATTTTAAAGTGTATAATTTAGTGGTTTTTAGTTTATTTACTAGGTTGTGCATCACCGTCATAAAATTCCAGAACGTTACTATCAACCAAAAAAGTAATACATTACACATTTATAGCTAAACTTTCATGAGTACATTCCATGATTAACCACTATGCTAAGCACTATATGTATGAATGTATTGTTTAACACTGGTAATAGTTCCAAGTTGGTGGGTAAAATTTGTGTATATATTTTGTAGGAAAATTGAAATTAAGAGAAACTGATTAGATTTAGTTATATGACAGAAATTCTTGACTATCATCCACAGTTTGTAGACTTCTTTCGTTCAGTAGTAACACTCCAGTTCTTTTCTCTTCCTGAAAATGAAATCGAACTAAGGAGTTACGTTCTTTCACATAGAAATAAAAGAGACAAATAAAATATAGGAATCCTATCTTCTTTTCTCTATCTTTATGTTTCAAGAGTGAATAGCTTGAATTTTCTGAGTCCTGACTTCAAATATTTTTTCCACTGTCATCTGATTATAAATCAGAAGATGTGTTCTTAAAGTCTATATATATGAAAATTTTACATATTTTAAATTTACTTCTATTGGAAACATATTCATTTCTTGTATTACAGCTGGAAATTCCAAGTATATTTTCCTTTGGAAACCTTTGGTGTGTAGGTAGATATGAAATTCTCCTACTGGTACAATGCACCTCGGTAGTTTTAAGTTCATTTTGAGATTATCATTGGGATGTAACATTTCATAGCACTGTCTCTATAGAAAAAAGATGACTGTTCCAAACAGCAAGGTTTTAAATAGTCCTTTCCTTACAACTTACCAGTTACTTAATAAATATTGGTTCAATAAATAACGTAATAAATGGATCAGTATATGCCATTATTTTTGAATTCCCTGTACTGCCTTAAAGAAATTCGTTCCAAAGTATTACAAACATATTGTAATATATTGAAGCTTTTTTTTTTATTGTACTTTTGGAAGAACTTAAACTTTCCAAAAGAGGTAGACTGTATTTGTAGTCGGAAAACTGTATATTTATTTGAGAATTTATTATATTGAAATCTCAAATTTATAAAATTTTCTATGTAGTTACACACTTTAGATACAGCTATGATGATTCTTACTATTTTCCTTCACAGTAAATGCCTGTTTGTTTTTCCACGGGTTCCAAGTGCTTATCTCATAATAATTGTTGCAATGCTAAGCAGTCATTTTCTATGAGTACATTCAGTTATAAAACATTGAATCACTCATTTCTACCTACAAAGCAAGATGAGAACTTAATTTCCTCTGGGTATTCTGTGAAGAGATATTTTGGAAAGTTCTCATGGCACTCCAGATGATCAGTTATTATAATATTAGTCTCTTAGTGTTACTAGATTTCTTTTCAGTCCCTTCCTTCCTTAACAACTCTCTGCCTGGGTTCGATGGGAGGCTATATTTATAGCGATAATGAATAAACTACACTCTAAAGGATCAACACTGAGAACAGAGTTTGCCCACATCTTCAATAGACACCGTAAAAAAAAGGAAAAGAAAATGTCTTAGCATAATTAGAAGATCTAGTAATAATACTAACAGGTATTACTTTTATGTAAATTCAGAATTTTAGAGGCTAAAATTTAGTCCTCGTGCTGCCTTTAAGCCACAGTGAAGATGAACATTTCCATCTGAGAGAAGAATTTAAACATAAGATGAGTTTAATACAAATACATCTGTGTGTACCAAGTTTAGTTTTAAAAAAGTATAACTTTTTACTACCTTCTTATTATATATATATATAGCATTATTTTTTTAGTTTCTAAAAAAAGAAGTAAATCCAAAACGTTTTTGAGGAAAAAAAACAACAACAACAAAACTTTGTTTATATCTTGCTGTTTGGGTTGCTCTTTGCTTAAAAATATTTCCCCTAGCAACTTTGAAAAGGCTTACAGCAGATAGGTCAATGGTCAGCAAAAGATACTGTTGAGGCCTCACTTGGAGTCATTTTAGAGGTCAAAGACCACAGTTTATTCTCCCCTAAAGATGAAAACTGCTACAAAGATAGAGAGAACACTTAAATTATGAAGAGTAGATTCTAGACTTGAAACCACATTTTCAAAGGAACAATTACCACAGCATGTGTTTATATCTTGCTTTATTTATCCTAAACAAGATACAATAAATAGGCTAGAGAGTTGTTTGAAGGGCTACAGTTGATTCTTTCAACATTAGTGGCTCCGGTGTTGGGAGGAGGACCTTCCTCTGCTCTATGATCATGCTAGAGGGACTTAGAATCAAATCGACATTAGTCAGATTAACAGGAGAAAATCGAATTTAATAGGTATACATAGGGAGAATCAACATAGAAATGAAATTCCAAAGGCAGTGATGCAACTTGAAGTATAACTTAGTTAAAGAGAAGGGTAGGGGCCTGAGTATACAAAGGGGAGAAAACTCAAGAAGGTGAAAGGGATGTTGGGGGGAAGACAAGTTTGCTCTGTTATGCAGATAATGTCCTTTCTTAAAAGGGAGCCTCTGTTAATAGCTCTGTTCCCTTTGCAGGTTCTCCTTTCCAATGTAAATTTAGGCAGTTTGGAGGAGGCAGAAACTTTTCATGCATCTGCTAGGCTTTTATTACTTTTACTCAAAATAATATTTATGCCAAAGTGACGTATTTTGGGGCATCTCATCCTGCACTCCTTCAATAGGTAGACATGGGACTTGCTTGCTTAATAAATTTAACCTCAATCCTAACAAACAGCAAAATGCTCTTAATTTGCCTAACATGAGAGGCCCAACATCAGAAATATTTGTCTACGTTTGCTGCTTGGAAAGGGACAGAGAAGAGGAGCCAAGCTCATGTCTTTCTGATCGGAAACAGATTCACTTCCATGCCACTGAGGCAGGCAATAGTTTGAGCTACTGCCTAAAGGACTGAGCTCCAGAACATGGAGTTTCAGTGGTCATCAGAGTTACTGAAAAGGAGAGGATGGTTGGATTGTTCTACTGCTGACAACTTCTAAGATACTGTGGGAAACAAACTCCCAGTCAGTGAGTACCGATATTAGATGAGTCATGAGCTGTTTTATACACTCATCACATGTACCTAAAATTATAAATAAGTCTACAGCATTTTTTATACAAATGATGTAATTAAACCTTTTAGTATTAGAAATCTTATTTGTCACTATGAAATTCACCTTTTTGCCAGCCCTTATTAAATGCCAATGTGTCAAACCCTTTACCAGTTCTTATATATTTGGAATCAGATAATTTCTTTAAATTGTTTTCTGAGACACTGGCAACTGATTTCAATACATTGAGTTGATCATATAGGCATCAGATAAGACCACAACTGGTTGTTAAATATGCAGCTAGGATTTCATTGATTTTAATTATGTATCGTAGAAACACTGTTGGTTGTAACTGGATGAGTTAGATTTCATGAAGCAGAGTCTTTCATAGAGTAGAAGTTGGCAGTTCATCAGGTTCTGAAATATACTTGGAGAGCTTTCAAAAACATTACCGATGATCTCTAAAGAAACGAATAAAACTGAACGTTTTTACTTAAAAATTGTAGGTTAAGATGATGGTTTCCCCTAATCCTTTCACACCTTGGGAGTTGTTGCTGAGGAAACAGCAGGCCTGTGTGTGTGTGTGTGTGTGTGTGTGTGCGCGCGCGTGTGTGTTGATGGTGGAGGAGGTATATGCATGCCTGCGCCATTATTCATTAACAGTCTTTCCCACTTTCCACCCTGTAACGTGCTTCCTGGGCTTTAGCCATGATCAGCGTCTTTACCCCATTCCTGCCTGAGTTTCTCATGACATATTGCACCTGTGGAGTCTTTCGTTTCTCAGAAAGAAAAAAATGGAATGACCAACAGAAACACTGGCTTTCTTGATTTTATAGTCTTAGGCTTAGGCTCCTGAATGTTATTCCTACTTTAGAGTGCTTAAAAATATCACCAGCACTTATAAATAAATTCCATTACCGCTCACATGAAGGGTGTTTCACCATTCAAAATTATGTTGGCCCGGTTCACTATGAGATCAATATTCATTGTAATTTTTCTGTTACTCACTTGTGTTAATCAGAAACTTGAAATTAATTGGTTAACTGGTTCCATTGACTCCAAATTTGTTGACTCTCTTGCCACATCAGTTAAAAAATGTTGGCTCTATGCCTCAATATTGTTATATATTTATTTATAAAATACATAAATGTAAATGCACATAAGACTATAGTAATATATTTTATGCATTATATTACATACACAAATGAATGAAAAATAAATTCTAATATTTACGACTAATCTTAATGAATGGTCATATGCCAATCCACCCTACCTCACACTCAGAGAAGTCATCCCTTACTTTGAAAAGCACTAGAATTAATTTTTCCAGACTCTTCCAAATCACAACTATAATTTAAATCTACACCTTCATGCTACTGTCTTAAGTGATCTTAAGAAGAGCTGAAGCTCTTATTGATATTTTTTATGTATGTTAAAATTTCCAAGTTTTATCTTCTGTGTTCTAAGTATGTTGTGTTGAACTGAACAAGAGCCAGTGAATCCCATGGAGCAAATTTGGTTTACCTTGAATTTTGTAAATAAACCTTTATTCTAACAGAGCACACTTATTTGTTACATGGCGTCTATGTCTAAATACATAGGGCAGAATGGAGTAGTTATGAGAGACTATGTAGCTTGCAAAACATGAAATATTTACTATCTAGCCCTTTATAGAAAATGTTTGCTGACTCTCAAATTAATCAATCAATTATTGTATTTAGCTAGTGATACTTACAAAGAGATTACTATTAATATTTAGGAACATAGTTCTATTTACATCATATTTTCTCATTTTTTAGGTCCTCTCACAATGTAATTTGGTTTTGCTTATTATTTTATTAAAAATTTAATTCTAGAGTTTCCAGTAGATCATCTGACATTATACTAGACACTGTAGAAACAAAGGAGAAAAATGTAATTTCCATACTTCGGAAAGGATAGCTAGACATAGAAAAAGCATTGATGGGGCCCCTAGGTGGCTCAGTCTGTTAAGCATAAAACTTTGGCTCAGGTTATGATCTTAGAGTTTGTGAGTTCGAGTCCCACATCAGGCTCTTTCTTCCCCTGCTTGAGCTTTCTCTCTCTCTCTCTCTCAAAAATAAATAAACATTGAAAAAATTGATGATTAATCATGCCACTTTTTTTCCTAAGTATCACAAAATGATACCTAACAGAACTATAGCATGGTATGATTTACATGTATTTTTACATATATTATATCACTTGGTACTTAAAACCATAGGAAGTGGGTAATGCACCTCTTATTTTCCCTGTTTTCAGACTGGAGAATACAGGTTGAGGATATTTGTTTCAAAGGCACATGACCATTAAGAGCTCAGGTATGATCTTGAGCCCAATTCTTGGATGGTTGTTTAATAACATTATCTGCCAGTGTTAATAATTTTCATTTGTATTTATATTTTACGTTCTTATTAAAACTAGATGCTTTTTTTAGAGTGTGCTGTATAAACATCAATTTACCAACAAGAATTAGATCCCTAAACAGTCTGGCTAGGATTTGAAAAGTAAATAGTTCAGAAAAAGCATCTATTCCTCCTTACACAGGCCTTATATACCTTATTGTGTCCTTTTCAGATAGCCACAAGTTGAAAATATAATAGGTGCATATGACTATTTACACATGTATCGAGGGTAGCTAACAAATATAGATGAGGCACCTGCCTGTAAGGGACTTCTAATCCATTTGGAAACCAAATTTAATCTGACAGAAAAAGTCAAATTATTATTAAAAGATGACATATGTGAGCAGGTAAGACAGAAGGTTATTATAAGAAATCAGAAGACTGCAATTTCCAGGGACTAAGAGGGTCAAGGAAGACTTTAAAGATAGTATAGTATTTATAATATGCAGAATACTATCATAGGTAGAGAGGTAGAAAGAAGAGGGGAATAATATATACTTTAGATGATATTTATTTATATAGCTTTAGAATTTAATTAAGAAACACAAATTTGGAAGGTGAAAATAATTTCTAATGTCTAAATCCAAGATTGATTGTATGTTATTTTTTTCCTAAAGAGGGACTGTGGCTCTGTCGGTCGACTGTCCGACATGGGCTCAGGTTATGAACTTGCAGTTCATGAGATCGAGCCCCACATTGGGCTCTGTGCTAACAGCTTGGAGCCTGGAGCCTGCTTCAGACTCTGTGTCTCCCTCTCTCTCTGTCCCTCTGCTGCTTGCACTTTATCTCTCAAAATTAAATATAGACTAAAAAAACAAAAAGAGTCTTTTAAAAGGAGAGACTGTCATTATTTAGTTTAATTTCGAATAATCACTAATGTGACCAAATATTGAAATTTTGCCAACGACAATCAAAAGAATGTCGTGCGTGTATGAATTTGGAGTAAGAAGAGATGGAGTTTGCTTTCTAGCATAGAGTTTCCTTTAACAAACACTGTCATGGTTAAATAAGCATATTGTACCAATTAGCATATCAGTTTTGTGAATTGTACTTTTAAACACGTAGCACTGCCAAGGGTCAGGGGTCATTTTTAGAGAACTTTTTGGCACTAGGTACTCGCAAAGGGTCAAACTCAAAATGCACATGAGGTTTCTATATAACTCACTCTCTTTCTCTCTCATCTCTTCCTCCCTCTCACTCATTTGGAATCCATAGTGCTTGCTTTAAAACCTGACATTAAATTTCTGCTTGATAGAATTACTTGCTGCCAAGTCCTTGTAGCCACAAAAATTATGCCCACATTTTGCAGCATAATTGGTGCCTACACCTTGTCAACTTGAAAGCATCAACTCTTGCATGAGGTCATTGTTCATATTATAAGGTTTGCATCAGACTACTTGGCGCTGTAGTCCAATCGCAAGTTAAACGTACCACTGCATTTGATAAGTGTGAAGATGTTGGGCACTTCTGAACCTTATTGATCAGTTCAACACAGTGCTTTCAGCCTTAAAATATATCACTCTGACTTAATTAAATAATTAAATCCAAAAAAATAGATTTGTGAAAATTTCTTAGATCAATGCTATCATGAAATAATAGATAACAATGAAGATATTTGTAGGAAGCCAACACATTTGCAGCTGCCAAAGCAAATCAGCCACATGGATTTATTGTTGGCATTTCAGAGAGATAGAATCTTTCTATTTGGCCCAGTGAAGGTTAAATGTTACACTTAGCCTTTCTCTAAATCCTATATGACGTAAGTCTAAAATTTTCAAGTTATTACAAAACACTGTGATGAGTGGTTGGATTAATTAAGAAGTACTCAGTTACTTTTGTGAGTAGCTGACTTAGAAACTCCAATGAATTTTTATAAAAACAAATCTAGTAATCCACATATGATTACAGGTAAATATTTAGCAATTAAAACTAAAAGTCATGGGGCACCTGGGTGGCTCAGTTTGTTGAGCATCCAAATTCAGCTCTATTCATGATCTCAAGGTTCGTGAGTACAAGCCCTGCGTTGGGTTCTGTTTGGACAGCTCAGAGCCTGGAGCCTGCTTAGGATTGTGTGTCTCCCTCTGTCTCTGCTCCTCCCCTGCTAATGCTCTGTTTCTCTCCCTCTCTCAAAAATAAATAAACATTTAAAAACAAATCAAAAACCTAAAGGTCATAGAAAAGGTTATTTCCTTGTAGTAAGAATACTAAAACTCCATTTCCCTGTTTTATAATTGATTTAAATATTTAAGGAAAATCATCAATATCTAGAGAATAATTTATTGGTTGACATATTTAGAATCTTGTGATATTTAAAACTTTTTCTAGAAATTTAAGAATTAATATTTCTTTGAAAGGAATACTGAGAAGCATGCTTATTTATCCTCATACTTATACCCTAACTGGATAATAGGAATAGCAAATACTTTTAAAAAGTAAAAAAGAATATTTTAGTGGATATTTCATGTCATTTAGATGTTCCAATTTAAGAAACATTGGAATTTTCTTGAAAGATATAACTATAATGTCTTAAAAGAATAGGTAATGGTTTAAAAAAAACTCGATATATTGTCATTATTCTTTCAATTATTAGTATATTCATTTGTCCCACTATTTTTGTAATGTTTTTAGAATATTCACACTAATAACAGTATATCGAACTCACGAGGAAATTAATTTTCATGATGATAGTTTTATAATTCTCTAGAACATAAAATGGTAATTTTATCTTTTCTCTTTGGCTTCATAGTTAAGGAATAAGAACTCCTATAAAGAAAAGAAATGGTGTTGTTATCACTTTTTAAAACTATCTATAATGTGTATGATAATAGATTTCAGCTATCATTATATATTGAGATAAGTCAAAGCCCGTCATCTTGGCTGGTCTGTTATTTGTATGTAAAACATGTTTTCTCAGTAGTTTCACACAAATAAATGTGAGGATTTTCTGTGGAAAGGGTTAGGAGTTTAAGCAGTTTAAGCTTGTCACCTTTTACATGCCCCATTCTTCCTGTTTCTTCTAATACATTCCTAATTTCTCTACTTCTCTCCCTTGTGTCATGATTGGATTAAAATATGACTATGACAAGTGTTTTGAATACCAATGCCTTCCTATTGCATCTACTCTACACGCACACTGTTAACATTCAGGTTTAGTCTAATAAAGGAGATACAGCATTTTGTCCTCTGGTAAAATTGTCATTATTTCTATTTCTATTTTTGGTTTTCCTGCTTCTGCCAGATTTTCCTTTACTGTGAACTGTTTTTGCTACTCTGTGCTACCAGCTCTAACGATGATGATTTGTAACTAGTTTCCTTTAGAGAATTTGCTGTCAGGCTGTTACAGAAAGCTTCCTTAACTTATCATTTAAATGTATGCTGTTCCATTTGCATTAAGGTTTTCTTAGGCTATTAGCGGCATTTTCTCCTCCTTCTTCTCTGTTTGTGTTTACTGTCTCCTAAGTATTGCTCTCTTCTGTCACACAATTCCTTGTTTGTTCCGCCCACACGTTGGGTGGTGTTATGTGTCAGAATGGGATTGTGCACACCAAGCAGAAGAAAAAAAATTGAGAATAGAATTACCTTGCATGCTCTGAAATCTATTCCTGTGTTCCCTGAGAGTTATTTCCAGTAAATGCACTGTGTGCATTCCTTGTCCTTTGAGAGTCAGTGAAAACATACCCATCTTTCAGTTGGCTTCAGAGTGACTTTGAATTTGCCGAGCACCCATTCCCAAAAGTGAGGGAGATCAACCTTAACTTAATCAATGCCCGCTCACTAGATGATTAAGACACGCATGAGGATTTACAGCTGGACAAGACTTTTGAGTTTTATAGAGAAAGTAATTGAAGCAAACAAGAGTGAGGTTGGTGGCAGGGTTCTATACTTAATCCAAGATCACATAATTAGCAGCAAGGCCAGAATTACAGTTCACCTCTCCGACCTTGATGTATGTACTGAAACATGTGGCAGTGCATTGGCGGAGTGGAAAAGAGGGTTGTGAAAAACAAAGGGTCTTCACTCTGGAGTGTCTCTTGCCTTGGATGCTCTGAAATTAAAAAAAAATAATAATAATGGCCCCAGGGTAGCCTCAGGATTTCATTCCTGCCAATGAACATTTGGATGCGAGAGAAGTATTGCCATGCATTACCATTTCTTTTAGTGCAATCCCTGTGTCCTCCGCCAAGAGTGAATTTGCCATCTGCAAGAGTAAAGCCACCAGAATAGCTGCAGTGGCGTGCCTACCTAAATCAGATCAATCCATATCAGATTGTCAGACACAACCTTAAGCTGGAAACTAGAGTTCAGAAGCTTTCCAGTGCCATTATTCCTTTCCAGGACTGGCATCTGATATTGGCTTGGAGGGAAGGGTAGCAGTAAAATAGATTAGTCTCTTAGGAGAACATTTTAAGATTTAGAACACAGGTAAAGCCAGGTGCAAAGGACAAAGATCTAAATGTTGTCTGCATATATTTAAATTTTAACAACAGATCCCTACTCATATTGATTGGAGGTAGATTTAAAATGGATACTGATCAATCAGAAGGAATTCAAAAAAGAAAAAAAAAAGCCAGATGGTGAGTAGTCTAGAAATAATTTCGCATATTCAATGTTGTTAGAAGGAGAAGAATAAAGGAAAATACTAAAAACTCTAAAATATTTCACGAATTATCAACTGGAAGAGGCAGCAGTTATTTTACTAAAATAAAAACAAAACAAAACAAAACAAAACAAAAAAGATGAGAAGGAGAAGGAAAAAGAGTAAATATAAATTCCTGAGACAAATGTTGTTAAGGTAACTGGAAGAGAATTATAGAGCTGTTACAAAGACTATTTCATGAAATCATTAAATAATTATTATCTCATCTTCTGAAAAGTAGAGACTAGATGGCCAGTTACCTGGTAGAGATTCTTAATGACACCGACAATAAGTAGAAGCCTAGTTTAGATTATGTGAAAAAGTTCTTTCTAACTCTAAGATTCTATGAATTTATATAATTATTAATATAAAATATTAGTTTTTTTTTAAATTTTGTTAATGGTTATTTTTAAGAGAGAAAGAGAGAGAGTGTGAGTGGGGGAGGAGCAGAGAGCGAGAGAGAGAGAGAGAGAAGCGAATTGGAAGCAGACTCCAGGCTCTGAGACGTCAGCATATAGCCCGACATGGGTTTCGAACTCACAAACCTTGAGATCATGACCTGAGTTGAAACCAGTTGTTCAACCAACTGAGCCACCCAGGTGCCCCAAAATATTTGGTTATGTTTTGATTTCTTCCTTATTTTTAGTTTTTTTTTTTGTTGTTGTTGTTCTTTATTACTCCCCTAGAGTCAGCAATAGCACTGTTAGGAATCTACCCAAGAAATGCAGGAGTGCTGATGCATAGGGGTACATGTACCCCGATGTTTACAGCAGCACTTTCAACAATAGCCAAATCATGGAAAGAGACTAAGTGTTCATCAACTGATGAATGGATAAAGAAGATATGGTATATATATGCAATGGAATATTACACGACAATGAGAAAGAATGAAATCTAAAGAATTTTCTAACATCTCTCTGATCCTTTGAATCACTCCATTTCTCTGTGGGTAATTCATTCTCATAAAAAATGGGAACTAGCAGTATGTCAAGTACTATATGTAACGTGAAGGAGACACAAACCAAATGAGATTTTGATTCTTTTCACAGGTTGCTTAGAGTGTGCAGTGATTATCAGATTGTGATGTGATGCATTTTACTTTCAGCCATCGGCATCAAAATTGGTTTTGTAGGGGAAAGAGAAATAAAGTTGAAGCTGAGTTGAGTATGGTGTGTGCCAGGCTATATGGCTAGGCAATGACAAAACGTTTGATGTCACAACCTCTTTCCTACAAATGCAGCAGCAATTGTGATTTCAAATTGAGATTCATATTTATAGGCAACCACTGACTACCTGTGTCAGGTTTGTTTAACTTTGAGGAAGGAATGGGAAAGACCATGTCAGCATGGCTTCATCAAGTAAATTTTCCCTGAGAATTCTTACAAGAGTTCCGGTACTGCTCTCCAAACACCACAAGGGGGGCATCTCAGTTTTAAAGGTTGAGACCCTGGGGGTGGGGGCAAGTCAGCTCAGCATAGGCAAATCTCATATATAAAAGCCCATGAGAGTGATAACCTACTCAAGAGCCATGGTTTTTACAAGAGACATCACACAAAGAGGCCAAGGGTTGTATTTTCTATCAGGTTTTCGTATGTTTTCTTTTTGTCATGTAGACCTTCAGGGTCTATATATGTTCATTCAGTCTTCCCAGTACTGATGTAATTCACCAATTCGGAGTTAATAAACAATGATGTGTCATACACAGTTCCCTGTTTATGAATTTTCAAAGAAACAAAGCTGAAATCTGAGAACAACTTCCCACAGAGAAAAGGTATACCCTGCTGTTAGTCCTTTCTCCCCAGATGGTCTGTGAGCAGAACAGGGTTATGATGAGTACTGTAGTTCAAGAAGATGAGCTTGTAGCAGATGTATGAGAAAATATTGGCAGTGAAACTGAAGGTGGGGGAGACAGAGGTGGCAAGCAGTGCATGACATACAATAAACACTCAAATATGCACTCAAGAAGCTAGACAGCCACTTAACAGCAGCTTAAATGAAAAATAATGAGGATTCAGGAAGATGTTCGCAGTTAAAATGGGAAGAAGGAATAGATCAGATAACTATGACAGAAGTCCTGAGGCCAGAATTGGAACCTTTGTTAGGAAGATGTTAGAGAGTATCGGTTAATCTGATCCCAGTGATCTTCCCCATTCCACAGAAAGAAAAACATGAATGTGAAGATTTTACATGTTTTTGTTTTTTTGAGAGGGAGAGCGTGCAAGCAGGAGAGGGGCAGAGAAAGGGAGACAGAGGATTGGAAGCAGGCTCCGTGCTGACAACAGACAGCCCGAAGCAGGGCTCGAGTCCTTGAACTGTGAGATCATGGCCTGACCCAAAGTCAGACCCTCAACTGACTGAGCCACCAAGGCGCCCCATAAATGTGAATATTTTAAAGCACTTACGCAGAGGAAAAAAGCAACATATAGGTTATGAAAGATGATATCATAGATATCAAAAATGTCAGGACTCTGAGTTTTTGGTCATCTCCCATTTTGTTAAATATTAAGCTTAGTATAGACTTTAAAACTTTAAATTTTACAATGACCGTGGAATCAACGTGTCTAATATTGCAGTTTTATCCTAATATAACCACAACACAACCTCGACCCCAAAAAGTGAAACAGAGATAAAATATATAATTTATTTACGAAGCATATATTTACTGAGTGCCTTCTATGTACCAAACACTGTCTAGGCACTTGTGAATATCAGCAAAAAAACTGATGAAAATCTCAAGTAATCTTAATAATAATTTAAAAAAATATATTAAGGCGGTAAATGCTGTGAAAAGTAAATGAATGAGTATGTAGTAAAATGCAAAATCTTTAGTAAGTTATGTTTATCTTGGACTTAGATTTGTTTTAAATCTTAAAAAAAATAAACCACTCTTGGGGCATCTGGCAGGTTCAGTCAGTGAAGCATGTGACTCTTGGTCTCAGGGTTGTGAGTTTGAGCCCCACATTGGGTGTGGAGATTATTTAAAAATAAAGTCTTAAAAATTTTTCTTATTCTAGAAATCTAAAAATAATGATAAAAAAGCATATTTCACATAATTTACCAAATTTTTGGCTTACAGTTACTAATCATTATGTAACTTAAGGGATCCACTTCTTTAACAGGTACATTTTCAGTAGTAAAAATAAGTGTTAAGTTGTTGCAAGTATTCAAAAAAAAAAGGCAAAACTCATTTTGCTATATTTTTCCCCTTTGGGAAAAATTAATATGTACTGGAATCCAATGGAAATCTTAATATTATTTCCTTATCAATATTTGTGCCAATGACTTACTACTTCATTAAATCCATTTAGTATACATACAGAAAATGAATTTACAGTTTTGGAATTTATTATATTTTTGTCTCTCTCTTTCTCCATACATCTTATTTATGGAAAGGCATGGAAATGAAACAAATTATTTGCCTATGTAAAACTTCCCAAAAAAACTCTAGGGGAAAATAAAAGTATTCCATAAAGTGGTTTAAGGAAACTATGTTCCCATCATTATTGAAGATCTTAAATGGTAGGTAACCATTTAACAATTTAGATGGCTGCAGACTGATGCTTTATATACCACGTGGGCTTTAGCATGGCTTATCAAACTCCTTCCATTCTTCTGGTTCAGAAACATGAGCTGAATGCATATGGTATGCAGGAAACTCACAGGAGCTCCCTCTTTTTTGTACAGATCTGGTACAAAAATATTTGTAAATAACCTCAAAAACTGGCCACCTTAACTTGACATCCTTGGGTTTAGTAGGATCAGAGAAAACAACATAAAATTAAATGAAAATGTATTGTCTCAGTGCATCTTTTTCTTTTTTTTTTCTCAAAAAGAGCATCCAAAGCACTCATCAAATTCTCAAAATGTCTCAGTAGCTTTAAAAATGTTAAAAATCCCATTGCTCTCTCTGTTTTAGAAGTTCTTTTTTTTTTTTTTTATAATAGTTTATTTTCAAATTGGTTTACATATAACACCTAGAAGTTCTATAGATCCCAACTGAACCAAAACCACACTGAGTAGATAGGTACATAAAGAGGGTCTGGAATTGAATCACATTCTTTGATGTTTGTTTGTTTGCTTGTTTATGGACGTGATATTGACTTTGGGTTTGGACTGAAAGCCTGTAAGCCGTTTTGCACTGCTGTGGGTATCATAATTTAAACATTATCAGGCCACCGTAGGAACCTGCAGAAATGAGCAGGGAGCCAAGTGGTCTATGGAATCAAATGGCGTACAAGCAGGGAAGCGAGGGAAGCCAGATACTCTCAGATGGGACAGTTCACTCTAGCAAACAAACATAGGACAGAATTGAGTAGACCATCGGAATGCCTTCAATTGTGGTGGACATTTGAAATACCTACCCTGAGATCCTAGCACGAGAGCTCACAAATTCTGAGAAACCTACACAAAGTAAAGTTTAACTCTGTAAGATATTAATTTGATGATTGTAAAAGGATTATAGGTATCATAATATATTATGTGCCCTTTACCTTTTATTAAGAGTAACTGATAGGACACCTGGTTGCCTCAGTTGACAGGGCAATTAACTCTTGATCTTGGGGTTGTAAATCCAATCCCCTCACGGGATGTAGAGATTACTTAAAAATAAAATCTTTATTAAAAAATTAAGAAAATGAAATCTTTATTAAAAAGGAATAATTGAGGATTTTGTTTTATTCCATGTCCTAGCTATGCTAGTTTTAAAAGTTGTTAGTCCAGGGGCACCTGGGTGGCTCAGTCTATTAAGCATCCCACTTAAGATTAGGTCATGATTTTGCAGTTCACGAGCTGGAGCTCCGCATTGGGCTGTGTGCTGACAGCTCGGAGCCTGGAGCCTGCTTCAGATTCTGTGTCTCCCTCTCTCTCTTCCCCTACCCTGGTCAGTCTGTGTGTGTGTGTCTCTCTCTCAAAAATAAATAAACATTAAAAGTACATTTAGAAAAAGTTGCTAGTCCATTAAAATTACAAAAACATTAATGCACATTTTAAATCAGTCACTTGAAAAATCTTTTTAAAAATCTTCAAAAAGACCTTTACTCTTTAAAAATCTTTCAAAAAGGATCTAACCCCAATATAGTGTTTCATTCCTACCTTTCTCCATAATCACATCACAGAAAGGAGTGGAAGATAAACGTAGTAGAATCTGGATGAAAAAAAATCTGGATCTTGCCAACAGGAGGTCTTTTCATTCCTGAACTGTTGGCAGTTGTCAATGACATTAAAATCCAAGGTGATGGAATGCACACTGATGAGGTCTCTTCTCTCATAGTGGAAAACAGCTCTGGACTCAAAGTCAGAGAAAGTGTCATCCAAAAAGTGTGCTGCCACTTTCCAAAGTTGGGATTTTTAGCAAATCACATAAATATTTGTGGCTTGAAGTTCTTTGTGTTTTTAATTTTTTTGTTTTTAATGGTTTTTAATTGAAGAGCATATTTATTTGGATTTCTTTGATTTTCCCTTCACACACTTTCTGTGTCCCACACTTTCATCCAAAATGAAACTTGCCATGTTCTAATATCTTCTTGGTTGTCATAGTTCTTTAGACTTTGTTTTTAATGATCTTTACAGTTTTAAGGATTACTAGTCAAGTGTTTTGTGAAACGTCCCTCGACTGGTATTTGTGTAATGTTTTTCTCATGGTCACACTGAGGTCATGGTTTTGGGAAGGAAAATCACAGAAGTGAAGTACCATTTTTATTGTTTCATATCAAGTGTACATATCATCAATGTGAATTCTATCTGTCGGTGTTACTCTGACCACCTGGATGGCTTACTGTTTGTCAGGTTTCTCTACTGTATTTATTCATTTTCCCCTATTTCCATACTGTGGGCTTTGCGGAGATGTATCATATCTACACTTAAGGAGAGGACAGTTATGCTCTATCATCTTGAAAATGGAATATCTAAATATATCATTTCAGATTCTTCTAGATGAGAAATTTTTCATTTCCCTTATTTATTGGTTAAAATATTTAAAGATTTATTAATATCAATATAGGCTCATGCATATTTAGTTTGTGGCTCAAATTATGTGTGCTTTGCAATTGGGAATTCTTTCATTTGGCTCTTGTGTCCCTTTGACATATCCCCATTATCTTTTATGTTTGCTTTTTTGAATACTCTCTTTCCTTCTTGGCACTAATAGATGTTCTTGGCTTCCCTTTTAGATTTCCAGGCTCAGTATTGCAGTCAGAAACTTCTCTCATGAGCCTTGGTTCCTTTACTGGAGAAAAGTATTTCGGTGCTGAGCTTGTTGCTAAATATTCGTATATGCATTCACTGTATCTACATTAAGCCACACATGAGTTTATACTGATATCTCCATTTCTAATATACTGTCACACAGATTATTCTAGACAATTGCCCTTCCTTATCTATAAAGTTCCACCCCAACAGAGAGGGATCTACTTGCTACTATTCTCCACCAGTTAATTACTTTTCAGCTACAGTACAGTGTTTGCGTGCAGTTCCTTTTGCCTTTAATCTTAGAGACTACGCTCAGTTTCATGTTACTTAGGTCAGCACTCCCACACTCAAGCCTGTTTCATACATTTGTTTGCAACTAGCTTCTTTTGTCACAGTCTACACTCTATCCCAGAGTCCCATGACTTCCTAAATTTTAGTTGTTTTTTTATTTTTTAATTTTAAGTTAAGTTTCACTCTCTGTGCTATAAAGTTCCATGGATATTGAAAATTACCTATTGTCATGTATCTACCATTACAGTATGATAAGGAAAATTTCACTGTCCTAAAATACCAGATACTTCACTAACTCAAAAACCCCTCCCCCTCATTGGAACTCTTGATAACCACTAATCTGTTTACCATCTCTGTTTCTTGCCTGTCATTTTTCATACAGGCTTCTTTCGCTTGGCAATATGCATTGGTGCCTGCTTTTATATGGCTGGATATCTCATTTCTTTTTACGGCAGAAGTATTCCATTATACAGAACCACAGTTTGCTGATCCGTTCACCTGTTGAAAGATATCTTGGTCGCTCCAATTGTTAGCAATTGAAACTGCTATAAAAATTTTTTGAAGATTATGTACGGAAATATGTTTCTGAATTAGTTCTAAGAATGTGATAACTAGATTGTATGGTTAAGACTTAGTTTAGCGTTGTGAAAAACTGCCAAATGGTTCCAAAGTGGATGGATTATTTTAAATTCCCACCAGCAGTGAATGAGAGTTCTTGTTTTTCTGCATCCTTGCTAGCAACTGATGATTGTCAGTTTTTTTGATTTTTGTCATTTTAACAGGCATGTAGGGATACTTAGTTGTTTAAATTTGTCTTTCCCTAATGGAAAATACCGAGCATATTTTCTTTTTTAAATGTTTGTTTTTTTGAGAGTAAGAGAGAGAGACAGTGTGTGTGTGTGTGTGTGTGTGTGTGTGTGTGTAACTGAGGTAGAGGCAGAGAGAGGGGTCGGCAGAGGATCCCAAGCAGGTTCTGCCCTGACAGCAGAGAGCCCAATGCGGGGCTCAAACTCAGGAACCTGTGAGATTATGACCTGAGTGGAAGTCAGCTATTCAACCAACTGAGCCACCCAGGTGCCCTGGAGCATACTTTGATATGCTTAGTTAACATCTATCTGCCTTCTTTAGTGAATTCTCTGTTCAAACTCTTGCCGATGCTTTGAATGGCCTCTGTTTGCTTTCTGTTGAATTTTAAAACTTCATTTTATTTTGGATACAAGTCACTTATTTGATATATGTTTTATAAATAGTTTCTCCCAGTCTGTGGCTAATCTTTTCACTCTCTAAAGAGCATCTTTCACAGATGATGATTTAGTTTCAATGAAATACAAATTGTCATTTTTTTTCATAAGTTTTGGTTTTGGTCTTATATCTAAAAATTCATCATGAAACTGAAAGCCACATCAGTTCTTTCCTATGTTTTCTTCTAGATGTTTAGCACTTATATTTAGGCTTATAATCCTTTTTTTGCCTTAATTTCTGTGAAATTTATGATACCTAGGGCTATATTCTTTTTTTTTTTTTTTTGTGCATATCTAGCTGTTCTGTACCCATTTGTTGAACAAACTGTCTATCTCCATTGACGTGCCTTTACTGCTTTGTCTCATCCATGTGCTTTTTTTTTCTTTACTACTACCCTGCTCTCTTGATTATTGTATTTTACAGTAATCTTGAAATCGATAGAGCAAGTCATTCAACTTTGATCTTTTTCAGTATTGTGTTGTCTATTCTGTATCTTTTCCCTTTTTGTGTAAATTTTAGAATCGAGTTGTTGATATATACAAAATACCTTGCTAAGATTTTTATTGGAATTGTGCTAAACCTATAGATCACGTTAAGAATAATTGATATCTTGGCAATATTAAGACTTTTAATTCATAAACATGGAACCGTTTATTTAGATTTACGATTTATGTAGATTTTCTTTGATCTGTTTCAACAGATCTTTGAAATTTTCCACCTACGGATTCTGTATGTCTTTTGTTTCATTTATGAGTAAGTATTTCATTTTTTCTGCTCTTGTAAATGGCATTTTTTTTTTACAATTGATGTTCCAAATATTTATTGATGGAATGTAGGAGAGCAGCTGATTTTCGTATCCTCTGACTTCCTTATTCATTCTTTAGTTTACAGAAGTTTATTTTTGTTTTGTTTTGTTTTGTTTCTTGTCTCCTAAATCTTAATTAAATTCTAGTTGTGTAACATGCAGTGTAATGTTATTTTCAGATGTCAAATTTAATGACACACCACTTACATACAACATCCAGTGCTCATCCCACGAGTGGCCTCTTTAATGCCCATCATCCATTTAGCCCATTTCCCTATCCACCTCCCCAACTGTTAACCATCAGTTTGTTCTTTATTGTTAAGAATCTGTTTTCTAGATTTGTCTCTCTTTCCCCACCCGCACCCATATTCATGTTTTGTTTCTAGATTCCACATAGGAGTGAAGACGTACGGTATTTGTTTTCTATGACTGACTGACTTCACTTAGCGTAATGCTATCTATCTCTGTCCATGTCATACACACACACACACACACACACACACACACACACATACACACACACACACACACCACATTTTCTTTATCCATTCGTCAGTCCGCAGTCATTTCGATTCTTTACATAATTTGGCTATTGTTGAAACTGTAAAATGGCTACTGTAAACATTAGGGTGCATGTATCCTTTTGAATCAGTATTTTTGTATCCTTTGGGTAAATACCTAGTAGTGCAATTGTTGGATCATAAGGTTTCTGAGAAACCTCCATACTATTTCCTAGAGTAGCTGCCCCACCGACAGTGTAAGAGGATCTCCCTTTCTCCACATCCTTGCAACACCTGTTGTTTCTTGTGTGGTTAATTTAGCCATTTTTTTTTGAGAGAGAAAGAGAGAGAGATTCTGTGTATGCATGCACCTGTGCATGTACAGGGGAGGAGCAGAGGGAAAGAGAGAGAGAATCCCAAGCAGGCTCTGTGCTGTCAGGTCTTATGAACAATAAGATCGTGAAGTGAGCTGAGTCCGTGCTTAACTGACTGAACCTCCCAAGCACCACTAATTTTAGCCATTCCAACTGGTGTGAAGTGATATCTCATTAACGTTTTGATTTATGTTTCCTTGATGATGAGTGATCTTGCACATCTTTTCATGTGTCTGTTGGCCATGTGTATGTCTTTTTTGGAAAAATGTATATTCATGTCTTCTGCCCATTTTTAACCAGATGATTTGTTTTTTGGGTATTGAGTTTTATAAGTTCTTTATAGATCGTGAATACTAAGCAAATATATTTTCTTATTCCATAGGTTACCTTTTAGTTTGTTAATTGTTTCCTTTGCTCTATAGAGCTTTTATTTTGATGAAGTCCCACAAGTTTATTTTTGGTTTTGTTTCCCTTGCCTCAGGAGACATATCTACTAAGAAGTTGCTGCAGCCATTGCCAAAGAGTTTACTGCCTGTGATCTCCTCTAAGACTTTGATGGTGTTCTGTTTTATATTTTGGTCTTTCATCCATTTTGAATTTATTTTTGTGTATGGTGTAAGAAAGTGGTCCAATTTCATTCTTTTGTATGTTGCTGTCTAGTTTTCCCAACACCATCTTTTGAAGAGATTGTCATTTTTCCCCTGGATATTCTTTCCTACTTTGTCAAAGATCAGTTAACCATACGGTTGTGGGTTCATTTCTGAGTTTTCTATTCTGTCCCTTTGCTCTATGTGTCTGTTCTTGTGCCAGGACCATACTGTCTAGATGACTACAGCTTTGTAACATAACTTGAAGTCAGAATTGTGATGCCTTCAGCTTTATTTTTCTTTTTCAAGATTGCTTCGGCTATTTGAGGTCTCTTGTGGTTCCATACAAAATGTAGGATTGTTTATTCTAGCTCTGTGAGAAGTGCTGGTGATATTTTGATAGTGATTGAACTAAATGTGTAGATTGTTTTGGGTACTGTAGACATTTTAACAATTTTGTTCTCCCAATCCATGAGCATGGAATATCTTTCCGTTTCTTTGTGTCAACTTCAATTTGTTTTTTCAGTGATTTACTGTTTTCAGCATATAGATCTTCTACAATGTTGGTTAGGTTTATTCCTAGATTTCTCATGATTATTGGTGCAACTGTAAAGAAGATTGATTCCTTGATTTCTCCTTCTTCTGCTTTCAGGAGGGTTTTTTGGTTGTTGTTTTTGTTTTTTTAGATTCATGACTATGTTTTTTTTTCTACCCTACAAAATAAGACCAATAAGAACTCCTCCCCCATAGTTTAACCAAATAACAACAACAACAAAAGTACAATATTGTATAAGGCAATGGCTAATACAGAGTCTCATACATAGTAAGAGTTTACTAAAGAGTATCAGTAATTTTAGCCCCATGTCAGGCTCTGTGTTGACAGCTCAGAGCCTGGAGCCTACTTAAGATTCTGTGTTCCCTCTCTCACTCTGCCCCTCCCTCACTCACATTTTGTCTCTCTCTAAAATATAAATAAAAAACATTTAAAAATATTAAAAAATTGTAAAAACAATTTTAATTCAACAAGAAACTTTGATGTAAAGATCGTGTTCATAATTTGTTTGAAAAATACTGAGAAAATATATTCTTTTCCTAATTACTTCTGTCCTTAACAAAAAGTAATTAAATAAATATTTAGTAAGGTGATTTTAAGTTCCATTACCTGATTTTTCTTTTTTTGTTTTCTTTTAATTTGAGACAAAGATAGTATCTTCAATGCAATGTATAATGCATTGTTCTTGGCAAAACTTTCTATCATAGAATTTCTTATGTCAAACACTGAAAATCTTTCATATTAATGCCTGTTATTGTACTAGATTTTATCTATAATACTACAAAGATGCTGAATCCAACTCAAAGGAATTACAGTATCTTTAATTTTATCGAGCAAGAAGTACAGAAAAATGTTAGAAAAAATATAATACTTTCTTTGATCTTTTGTATTTCTTTGAATTTTGGTTTAAGCTAGTAAAGTAGTCAGTAGGAAGGGGATAGAAGATCTTGAAAAACTGTATGGGGCAAAAATGACACAATAGCAAGAAATGTTTAAAGTAGATATGGCATGGTGCATGAACCAGAAGAGCTGACGTACAAAACTGCTCCCTGGACCCAACCGGCCCATGTACTACTCCTCTACCAGCAATTTCCACTTTGTTTGAGCAAAAGAATCACATTTTATCGCTATTCATATTTATCATTCCCAAGCTTCACACCAAACGTTTTGATTCAATATGTCTTGATTTGAGTCTGGGAATCTGAATTTGAACAACAGGATGTCTGCAGGACATATTTTGAGAAAGTACCTGTTCAGGACTGAATTGTGTTTCCCCTCAAACTCACTGATTAACCTTAACACCCAATGTGGTGTCATTGGAGAGAGGGTCTTTAAAAAATAATTAAGGTTAAATGAGGTCACAAGGGTGGAGACATAATTTGATAGGGTCGATGTCCTATTAGAAGAGGGAGAGGCATTAGGGTGCATGTGCACAGAAAAGAGACTGTGTGACGTCACAGCAAAGAAGTGGCCATCTTCAAGCTAAAGAGAAAGGCCTTAGGAGAAACCAAATCTGCCAATACCTTGATCTTGAACTTCGAAACTCCAGACCTATGAGAAAACAAATTCCTGCTGTTTAAGTCACCAAGTCCATTGTATTTTGTTATGGCAGCCCTCGCAAACTAATACAGTTTCCCCCTGCGCCGTTCACACTCTTTGTGTCTATTATATGCTATATATTTTTGATATGAGTATGATGAACACTAACTATATAGGATTTCGCCCTTTATAAAACATACAATTTTGTTGGCATTAATTATTTCAAAATGGGGAAAAAATTGAAACCAATAAGATACTGAAATATCTCAGCTTGTTCATTTCTCAAGAGATGTCATAATATCAAGGAGTATGGCTTCTAATTCTTAACACTATTTTTGTTTTTGTTTTCCTCTCTCTCTCTCTCTCTCTCTCTTTCTCTCTTTCTCAAACAAAGAACAAAAGTTATTGTCTATTGGAAATACCATTATATTAAAATAAAATTAATTAGGAAATCGATTATCTTATTTTATTGAGGTCAAAGGCAGAGTCTCAGTGGATGATTAGTTTGAGTGCTAACCCAGCCATCTACTCACCTACTCACTTGGCAGACTTGCAACACTATAAATCTGAGTAACTGCATGTGGTTTTGTGAGAGAAGAGTAAACATCATTCTCTCAAGAGAAATCCTGGGAGCAACTCCACTAGAACTATTCATAACTGACAAATGGTCAGGTAGTTTGGAATGGTAAGTGGAGGAGAAAATCCAATCCAGTAGGGAGGCTGGCATAATACAGTGTCACAAACCAGGAAGGGGCTAATGTTCACAGCATGACTTTTTTGCAGGTGCTCACACTCTTAGAATTGCAATTGAGTATTATAAAGGGAGTGTGTTTTTGTTTACACTCTGTTGGAGACAAGCCTCACCAATCTTGTTGCCTTCTTACAATGTGGGGTTCTTCCATTGGGTTACCACCTCCAGCCAGACTAGACTCAGAAGGTCAGGACAGATGTCCTATCTCTCTTCTCTGTGAGAGGTGGAAGTCATACAGTGTTCACAGCGTTAAGCAGAACAATGAAAGCCTTTTTGAGAAGAGATGAAGGGTCTAAACTAGGGATGATAGAACAAAACAAAGCTGATAAATACAAATGACAAATCCCCTTTTGGGATCTGGCAGCCAAAACAGTATGCATGTGCATGCACACACACATATGCACACACAGACACACCCCCGATGTTGATGAGTAAAGATTATACTAATAAAGAAACTGGTTAATATAGTGGCAATAATCTGAACCTGAGAGAGTGAAAGCAGACCACAGATACAAAGAACACTTTTGATTTCAGTTACCTCTTATTCTCTATGCATATACTGGGTGTATTTTTAGGGGCCAAAAATACAAAACCTGCACGCATGCTAAACAAAAGTGCATTCTTCTTGGCATTTCATGCTGTTTCCACTGTTAATGCCCTTCTCTTCTGTTCCAACTTGGTAATAAAATTGCTTGTTCAATTCTGGTGGAATTAATTGGCACGATGTTAGAAGGTGCAATAACAGAGCTTGTAGTTACATTACTTTCCAAGTGTTAGCCTAGCGGAGCTCAAAAATGTAGAGGAACCTGCTTTGCCTCATTAAAAATATAGGTAGTTATATTTTATTCTTTGAGTCTGTAGAGTTTGTATTGTGTGAGGTATACTCTCAGTATTATGTGGATGAAATTAGTTAGGTATAGAGTGTGTGACAGACAAATGCAAAGGAATAGAGAATATCATAGATATCAGTTATGTTCTATGCTTTTGTTTATCATGTTATTTATCAAATATTTCAAGGTGGATTATCTTTTATGTTATTCACCTTGAAGGCAGTTAACTTAGGGTTAACCGTTTTCTTCCGCGTGATGAGAAAGCCAAGGTTCAGAAAGGTGAGTGTTTTTCACCTTTCCTACTTCCAATCAACCAGCAAGTGGGAGATTTGGGACTTAAAGTGAGTATCAGTTCTTCTCATTTGTTATCTGGTGTGCTTTCTCCTATATCTGATTGTCTTTCTCATAAAGCAGACACAGCTCTATAAACTGATAGTGTTTCTGGAAACTGTTGTTAATTTCAGTGGATCAGCTGAATCCTTTCCTGGTTACCAGAGCTGGAAGCTCTAGAGCAGACAAACACAAGATTACACCATAAATATGGAAGGAAAAAGTTTGAATTTGATCCAGTGTGTGCTAGAGGCACCTAGCACCAGAGAGCCCAAGAGCCACTTGATTAACATCTGTTTTCAACTCCATGTTCAGTAGTTTGTAATTGGCAACTTGAAATTGGCCAAGATGAGCATATTTACATCAGAGAAACAAGCAAATGCTATGCAATCATGGTTTTTTTTTTTTATCTAGAAATATAGTTAAGTAATTTTACTTGTACACTGAGGTGGGGATATGAGTAATGAATAGATCTTTGTAGTAAAAAAATTAGTTTGAGTTCTGACTCTACCATTAGAGAACAGAGTGGCCAAATTATTCTCTCTGAGCCTCATTCCCTATTAAGCGTAAGTGGCTAATAACCTCCTTGCAGAGTTTTAGTATTAATGATCATGTACGTAAGTGCTGACATATAAAAAGCAGTCAGTGTTAGGTGTTATTATTAGGATTATCAGAAACTTCACTGTTTTTTTTTTTTTCCTTTGTGTCAAGTTTCCACATGGGTAAATTTAAAATCAAGTTGTACTCTGTGGAAGATGTACTCCATTGGAGGAAAGATTTTTTCAAATGGGAAAAAATGATGAAATCCATTAGGTTCTTTAGAAACAGGTACCATTATAATTCTAGCCATTTATTGTTACTACACAATACAACAGAATATAAAATCCAGCAAAGAGAGAGCTACTTTTGCCAAATTGAAATAACAGGAGGTAAATGGTACTGCTCTCCTCCAAAGGATCTGTAAATTTATAAATTGGTCGGAAGCATAGGGTTTTGGTTATTTTGTTTCATATGATTCACAGTGCCAAGCACTGCAGTCCTAATTTTATCCTGGGGCATCCATTCAATACTTGCTTGGAGAGAATAGTGCCACCAGCCGCGTCCTCGTAAGCACTGCCAAATATCCAAATTTCTTTTTCCTGTTTGGAGAGGAATACACTCTAAAGAGTATCTATGAAGCCTAAGCTACTTTTTTTTTTTTTCTGGGATGACAACCCAACTCTTGTATCGAAGTGAGAGTTGAGATTAGGAGTGATGTTTCCCTAAGAAGCATCTTATTCCAACATTCAGGGATTCTAGGAACCTAAGACAGTGCAAGTATTGTGAAATCTTCAAGAATATACAAGGCAGTAAACATTGTAGTGGTGAAACCAGCAACAACACAGAAGCAAAATAAGCACATAATAACAAACCATGGAAAACTAGCTTTTGTTTAGTAGAAATGCTGAGGAGCTGAACTGTCCTGGGTACCTCAGACTCAGGGAAAGTGCCTTTTCAGTCCTTCAGGCACATTGC
The DNA here is from genome assembly GCA_030068075.1 of Paguma larvata. NCBI lineage: Eukaryota > Metazoa > Chordata > Mammalia > Carnivora > Viverridae > Paguma > Paguma larvata. Next base: position 56,352,028 of record CM057832.1, read on the forward strand.
ATCTAAGAGATTTAAAGGACACTTTAATGCCTGCTTAATGCTATGTGGAAGACACTCAGGAAGAAGTCCTCCCACTAGGTGATTATTTCATGTTGAAAATAACAGCTTTTGAGGTACCTCGTTTTCTGCTTATTCTATGAAAAGTATGAAGCAGGCCAAAGTGAGTCATATAGATTATTATGTATTTATTCTCTGAAGCCTTGTAATAAATATGCAATTAATGGTTTAGATTAATGAAGTGAATAAGGGGTCTCTCTTCCAAAGGAAATGAATGACAGAAATTTAGTTGTGGATCAGGAACCCATTGAAATAGGTGCTAAATTGCTATTGCTTCTTTGTATGCAAATAAATACACATCTACCGGACAGAAGTGCAGGTTCTGAAATGTGAAGTTATATTGGTAGCAAAGCTTTGTTGTCTCTCTTTAAAAACATTGGCTGATGTTGAGAAGGAAGAATATCCTCCAGAGTTGGCAGAAGACTCAAGAGGTCACTGAATAGACTGCTTGCATTACTGGAAGCAAATATTTTACATTACGTTCCAAGAGAAATAACACTTTGTTAGGAGATATTAACATCCAGAAACTTGAATATTTTTGGATGAGAAAAAATGTAGTTACTAACGTGCAATCTCTAAAATAACGCCTTCTGGAAATTTGCAATGGCTTCATTTGCTTTACGATACCAGTAACATGAAAAGACCGCTAGTAAGTAAGAAATCGATCTGAAATAGAGACCAGTCTTTCAGCCCCCCAAATGGAATTGGTCATGATAAAATTCTCTTGCTCTTAATCATTGGCAAGCACATTCTTTCTCAGTTTTTTACGGAAAACATTTAAGGAAAATATCACAGGCCCACTTCTTTTTTTTGGATCTTGGCTGGATTTCACAATCTTTCTTGCCTTTTAGCTCTTTCATATCTTGGTGGATATTTGAGGTCTCCCTTCATAACTATAGCAATCTGTAAATTCTTTAAGTGGATATTTCTTCTCAGCCCCTGGGGATTCAAATGTATCAGACCAAAAATTTGATTTTATTTGTAATGAAAATGGTAGAGCACTATAACAAAAATCAAATGGTCTAGTGGTGCAAGCAAATAAAATAGGCCTTCTCCCAGGAAAAAAGCCTAATGGAGTTCTTGCTTCAAGCATGAAAAGTAAAGCCATCTGACTGTGACAAAGCTGCATGGTATTTTGTTTTTTGTCAAAATTCTAACTTTTATGGGGCTAGTAGCCAATGACAGAAAACAACCATGGATCCATTGACTATGCAACTCTGCACCAGTTACCTTGGATTAGAGTTGTGTTCTCAGGCAATAAATATGTGCAAACTGGAAATGATGAGTTTCTGGATGCCTGCAAAGCACCTCTCCCCTCCCCCCCCTTTTTTTTTAATTCAAACCACAGCAGAATAATAGGCAGAGGAATTCATCTGAAAATTTAGAGAGAGAGTGCAGCATTCTAAGGAAGGCATATTATTGTGTATATTTGGAAACATCTTTTTATACCTAATTGGATTTCTCTGGTTCTTAATTAAATGTTACATTTCAAGTCAGCTATTGGCTGCATGAACTCTAAGTTAGGAGGAAGTAATTGTGGAGCTAGAATTTCAGTTTAGCATTCTGCTTTAGTATGTAGGACACTGACCTGGACCATGAACTAGCAAATCAAGCCTTTTGTCTCATGGTTTTGAGGACTAACTGCTTAATGTCTATGGACTTCATTTCCTCTTTTTCAAGAGGGAGGATGATCTGAGAATAATAAGACTAAACCTAATCTGAGCTTCTTTGAGAGAGCCAACTTTGTGGAATTCCTGATGATGCTGTTAGTAAAAATACAAAAGGAAGGAAGGAAGGAAGGAAGGAGGGAAGGAAGGAAGGAAAGAAACTATCATTAGCTACATTACACTGACTGAAATGAGTGAATTCAGTGAAAAAACAAAACAAAACAAAACAGGTACCAAAGATAAAAACATATTTCCCCTCTTGAGAGATATGAGAGAACAGGAAGGCTAGTCTTATCATAGTTTTTGTCATTTTTGAGGTCAACTGGGTTTCGGAATATCTATCATTCCAATTCAGCAAACATAAAGTACTCTGTTGGGCAGAAAGTTGATAAGTTAATACACCATAGTCCTTCCTCACAATCGAGTCAGTGATAAATATTTAGACACCTCACTGTTTCTAAAAGAAAGAATTAAATGAAAACCATTTCAAGAATAAATAATTTTTAACAGAAACAAAGAGAGAGGACTAAATCTTATAAGGATGAGCAGTAGAAAAAGAAAATTAAAAAATATATCTTTTAAATTATAAATTGAAGATGGAAAAAAATCTCACTAAGTGAAAATAAAGGAGGGACATTCACCACAAGCTAAGAAAAATACCCTGGGAAACATGGAAAACTTATGAAGGTTGAGGGAAAAAAATTTGACGTGTTTTTATATTATTTCTATCAAGAGTTATGAAGGCATGTTTTAATCCTAAAATTGGCTAATAGTAGATGTCACTGAGTTTTGTAAGTTGACGATTATCCACTGTATACTGGAGATTCTATGTGTGTGTGTGTGTATGTGTGTGTGTGTGTGTGTGTGTGTATTGTATTACTACTCACGTTTTCTCTCAACTAGATGCAAAATATATGGGATACTTTCCAGCCACCTTCAAACCTGAGGTTCAATATCTTAAAATTATGTCATTTTCAGACCAAAACTTTCCAAATTTCATATATTTATAATCAAGTGTAATGGAGTTCAAAACATGCTACCCCCAAATATGAAATTTGTCATATTAGATATCTTTATTACTATTTTTTTAATTTTATGTTAGAGAGAAAGAGTGTGAGTGGGGGAGAGGGGCAGAAAGAAAGAGAGAGAGGATCTTAAGCAGGCTCCACACCCAGCGCAGAGCCCAATACAGGACTGTATTTCATGATCTTAGGATCATGATTTGAGCTAAAATCAAGAGTCGGATGCTCAACCAACTGAGCCGCCCAAGTATCCCCATATTATATACTTTAAACTGAAGGGATTTGAGAAATGCAAATGAAGAAAGGACTCTGATTTCTCCCTTCCCCCCAAAGCAGGTCATATCACCATCTTGTGCCGTCTCCATACGTGGAGGAAAGAAACATCCTTTTTTTTTATTTTTCCCAATGACAGTGAGACACCAGTTGGAATCCAAATGAAAAGGTGTTAATGTTTTTTCCTGTCATGTTTTTCTACAATTTCCCATAATTCATTAAACCTATATTTAAAAAAATTAAAATTCAGGTTTAACTTTTCTGAGTCTTCATTTCCTTGTCATAAAAAATATATTAAATTAATGTTTTATGCTTTTCTCTTGTTAATCTGCCTTTGCTTAGTCTAAGGTGCAGGGCCTTAGATAGAAAACGTAGGAGGGTGGTAGGAGAAAATATTTGTTTTATTCCCTCTACATGCATATGATGTCCACTTGGCTTGTGTTAGAACTTAATTATCGTTTTATGACGTATGCAATTTTCTGCCATACTGTAGAGATCTCCTCAATTCAAAGACATACAAACTAAGACTGAAGGATCTTGCTAAATGATCTGTTAGTAACTACTAATTACTGTTAATTACTAATAACTAGATTAACTAGTAGACAGTTGGTATATCCAGATCTAACCCCATGCCCTAAATTCCTGTTTGGTTTTTCATGATGCTATTCTTTTCCGCTGTGGGGCAAAAAAAAAAAAAAAAAAATGATTTTCTCTCTACTCTTCTAGTTCTTGATTGAGACTCTCTCTGATATAAAATTAACAGATTAGCATGACAAAAACAAATAGAAACTTAATAACATGTATACCTCTGGTGTGTATGGGAGATAGCCGGGAAAACAGAATAACTCCCAGATATGGCCCAAGGCACCACTAGCTAAAGACTAAAGATGTTGGGGCTGAGGGGGCAGGTTTGGGGTGGGGTGGGAGCCAGTTACAGGAGGTTTGCAGGCATAGCATGGTAAACAAGGGCATGTTATCAGATCCTTGCCTTTTCCAGTGACAGAGTTTTGAGGAATGTCATCATCATCCTCTTCCTATTACAGAGATGGAGACATTCTTACAAATAGAAATTTCTCTTATAAATGTAAATGTCCCTTACAAAAGTTTAACTTCTACTTGGTTTTCAGAGTTTCTCTCCTGTCTGCTCTTTCCTACCCAACAGCAGTCTAAAATAACCCTTGTGCCAAAGAGGCATATGTCAGGGTGGCAAATTTTGTTTCCTTTCACTACTATACTATACTGGTCCCTCCTCTTCAATAGATGCTTTGAAGACATAATTAAACCAATCTTGCTATAGGCAACTATTGTTAAGAGGAATATGTTTCTTAAGAGAAAGGAGGAGAAATACTTTATTTTTCTCTCTCTCTCTGCTGTTGACAGGCTCAGTTTTATAACTTGAGTACCTATGTCAGTATGAATTGGTTAAAACTATGATAGAAGTAGAACACTTGAATTTTGCTGAATTTACAAATTCTTTTTTTTTCTGACCTTGACCTTATTGCATACAATAACATATTAGGATACTTGTTTTATTTGCTAGAACTTATTGCCTTTACAGAATAGATTTCTGCTGTTCATTTAGCAGATTTTTCTCTGCAAATGATACAAATTTACTTGCTACACTAAAATTTCAGGATACTGCATGGGGTTCTATTTCCAAAAGTGTTTCTCACATTCATTCTTAGGACAATCCAATGCTCAGATCATGCCTACAAAAAACAAAACTAAACAAAACTAAACAGAAAACAAAAAACAAAAACAAAAAATACATATTATTTTATCTCCCCAATTCCCAGGTTCCTTCAGTATTTACTGATTAACTGATATCACTCGGAGTAGGTCAGAGGTAAAGATAGGCATAAAAATGGGAATCTTGAGTTGGGATGACTCAAGAATTTCAAGATGAATGATGTTTGGCCATATTAAGCTTTATGTGAGCTTAAGTGTTCTAAACTGTCAGGAAAAAATATATATATATAAAAGACTGAAATGAGGGGAAAAGTACTAAGTGTCTTGCCTAGGGTACCATTGCCAAAGTGACTATGGCTAATTTATAACCACAATATAAAAAACTGGTGGTAGAAAACTAATAATAATACAGATGATCCATAAAAAGCAAATGGATTGTGCTTGGTGAGTGTAATTGACTACTGCCCAGTGGAAAGAGTAGTCTCACATCTTTTATACATTCATGTCAGTGTCTGTTATTGCCTAGATATGTATAGTTATTTGAATTCATCTTTGAACTGGTTATGACATGGTACCATCCTTCTCATTAATGAGTTAAATAAATCAGCATATGATTATTTAAAATTATATGAGAGTCATGATTTTGCCACTTTTTTAAATACACTTTTAGCAGTATAAATCAGTGGTTCCAAACTCTGGTGTGCATTGCAATACCCTGGAGGGCTTGTTAAGACACAGATCACTGGGCCCCATTTCCAGCATTTCTGATTCAGTATTCCTGGGTGGGGCCCAAGAAGGGGAAAGAAGCAAGTGCCTGGTGATACCGATGCCGCTGGTCCAGGGACTATCGTGTCAGAACCACTGGTATAAATCATAGTGCCCCAGGCTGAGGATTACAATCCCAAGAAGCCTCCACTTTACCTAAGCAGAAAGATATTCATTCTAAAACTTAATCTGCAGCCCTAAACTATTTTCAGGTCCCTATGTGAAAAGAATGTTTCTAGTCCTCTCATTTTCCCCCCTATGGCTGGATAAATCAGCCTCTTAAATCTCCTGATTTGGGCATTAGAAATAGTGGCAGCTTCTATTAAGTAATGTGATGCGAAATAGGAAGGCATCCTAGACGACAATATAAGATTCACTCTAGACCAATTATGTAGTTAATTACTCTAGTGTGTGAACTTAGCCTTCAAAGCAATCTCAATCTGAGGCTGACGAAAAAGCTACTACAGACAATTATGGGATGTGTGTGGTGTTAGAAAGGGGAAGACAGACCTATTGTTGGAAGAACAGTATAAATGCTGAGCAGTGTAATCTGAAATAAACATAAATGGAACTGTGTTTTCCCTGAGCTGTAGTCTTCATTGCATAATAGGTCCTTTCCATTCTAATTTCTATGATTCATTTGTTCACTGGGACACGTTATATATTTTTCTTCTTTCCTCTTTCCTATTGCAGGTATACATTACCCTTCCCCATTGTGACTATAGAATTCAATATGCATTTTTTTTTTTTGTCAGACAGGAAGGCAGCATTGGAGTGTAAATGAACAAACATCTTTTTCTTATTTAAATCAAAAGGAAATCCTCATACTCTTAGATGAACACCATATATGGCACCTAAAGATGTAATTATTGTTTTCCTTTTATGTTTTCACATTCCCAAGGGAAAAAAAAATTAAAAGCAAGTCCTGTCATTGCTATGCTGATAATAGGAAAAATATAGACAAAACTTCAAACACTTGATGTTGGCTTTTTAAAAAGCCTTTTGTAAACCTATACAACATAAAGTAAATTAAATCTAATTTGCATGCAATTTGTCATGTATTTAGAAGTTGGTGGCAATTAAGAAATGCAATTTTTAAGACTGTATTTCTGTTATGTATATTAAAAAAAAATCAACACTTTTCTCTTATATTCATAAGATTACAATGGTGCACTCTAGTGGACAAACTGAGCACTTGAAATTATATGCCAAATTTCTGTAAGGATTTGATAATTTTATACACACAGGGTGACCTGTATTAAATTCAAATAGAAACTCAGTAATCACACTTTGAGTAACTAGAAGATAATGCATTATTTTAGGAGGAGAGAATTTGTGGATGGGACAATGTCTGAGTCAATTTGGATTTAGAAAGTGGTTTTCTTTTTCTCCCCTCCTTTTCTTTTCTTCCCATTTTCATTTTACTTTCACCAATAACTGTCAATTCAACATTATAAAGCAAATATAAAGCCGAGACTTGAAAGCTGAGGAAATAAATGTGTTATTATCATAAATTTCAGGGCCATTTTAGGAGGTTTTCACTTTGGTGGAGAAAGCTATTTTAGCAAAACCTTTTTGCAGTGGTACCTCTTTATTTCCTTGCATATGGGTTGTCAAACAAATAGAATACTGAAGCATCTAACATAGAAATTTATGAAGACTTTTTAATTGGTTAATACTCAACACATAACTTTAGAAAGAGTAAAAATATCTGAGCAATATCTTAATCTTAAGGTTTTTTTCTCTTTTAAAACCATTTTTTTAACATTTATTTATTTTTGAGAGACAGAGAGACAGAGCTGGGAGAGGAACAGAAAGAGAGGGAGACACAGAATCCGAAGCAGGGTCCAAGCTCTGAGCTGTGAGCACAGAGCCTGATGCGGGGATTGAACTCATGAACTGTGAGATCCTGACCTGAGCCAAAGTCAGAGACTTAAGCAACTGAGCCACCCAGGTGCCCTTAAGGTTTTTTTTTTTTTTTTCCTAAATGTAGTGATATTTTGAGACTAAGATTTCTGCCTGTTATTCTAAATTATCTAATAATAATGCATACTTAATTGGAATCTTGTAAAGTAATTTTCATATTACCTATACTCTTTAAAAATATTCACAGTTAAAGCTTAGATTTTGGATTTTGTTTTGTTTTGTTTTTTACATTTCTAACGTATTATCTTAGAGTCTTTAACAGATAAGGCATTTTTATGTTTATGATACTTAAAAAACAGTGATTAGCTTACCCTCATATCTAATGTATCCATGACTAAAATATTAGAATAAAAATACACTATAAAGAAAAGGGTATAATCTTTTCAAATACTAAACACCCAAAATCTCTAATTCGAAGATCATACTTTTATGAATAGAACTTTTCCCTTGAATATTAATCAGTTAAATGAACTATGAAGTAAACATTTATCAATTAAGAAGTTATTTAAGAAATAAACTGTACCATGAGTGACTTTGCATTATATTGAGAGAATAGTTAGTACAAGCGACTGCCTTGTTATAATAGAATGGCCCAAGAGCTGCCTGCAATTCTAACTCTGCTTCCCAGAAGTAAATGTGTCATAGTTGATGTGGAAATATCGGGGTTCAGAGCTGATGGCCAAGAAAGAATTCTTGAGATGTCTTCCGTGCTAAAAGATGGCTTTATTAAAGCACAGGGACAGGATCCAGCAGCAGAAAGAGCTGCACTGTGGTTGTGACAGCTGACTGATTTTATACTTTCAAGTTGGGAGAGGATTAGGGACAGCATAAGTCTCTAAGGAATTTTGGAAAAAAGGTTTCCAGAACCTTGAGGGGGCTAACTATGTGAGGAAAAGGTCATTTATTACTGTCTAGTAAAACCTCAGTCATGAGACCCTTCAGATGTATATCAGGGGGCCATAAGCTTGGAGTATGATTGCCTACCTATATCCTGGGAGGGTAGAGGTAAAGGAAGTTTCTAAAGGAATTTTTATATGTTAAAGAAGACTTACAGGATCCTGGGGAGTTGGGCTAAGATTGCCTTTTGCCCTTAGCAAGTGTCAACATCGAGGCAGCTGAATTCCCAGCGGAAGATCACTCTGCCTGTTTCAAGGACTTATCAGTGGGCCGTAGACAGTAAGGAACTTTAATTTTTCATTTCTCTTTGTTTCCTACATCAATAGTCATGATTCTCTTAAACTTGATAAACATGATTCTCTTCCTTGAAGAGAAGGCCCAAGAGCATTCTTCAACATGGACGTTGTGAATATTGGCAAGCTATTGAACACAAGTATGTAAAGAGTACCCTTTATTCCAGTTCAGGCTCACTCATGAGACTCAATTGGCCCAAACGTAATCTTAGATTTGAGCTTACTGCTTCTGGACAAACATGATGCCATTAGCAAAATAAATGAGATGGCAAGAGTTGCTTCTACTCATTCTCTCTAAATCACTTATAATAATTTTGTTAAATTCAACTGAGCATATACATATCTATTCAAAACAAATGAATTCATTTTATTTTTGGCTTTAAAATAGCCCTTCTGTTTACATGAGAGATATCCAGAAAACTGAGTAACTCTCCAAAATGACTCAAAGTACCCTCTTAAATATCATCAAGATATTGGGGAGCAAAGGAGCCAGATATGGGAGACTGTCAGGAGGCTGTTGAGGGTTAGGTTGTTATGAAGAGGTAGGTCATAGCCTTCCCCATCCATAAGAGCTTCTAGAGATTTATTCATCTTCCACTTCCTGTTACAGAAGTAGCCACTCTTACAAATGGAAATTTCCCTTATAAATATAAGTATCTTTTATAAAAGGGTAACTTCCACTTGGTTTTCAGAGTTTTTCCTGTGTCAGCTGTGTCTTAAAGAAATAACAAGCTCAAAATAATCTTTATGTCAAAATAATCCTTATGTGTATTTTGGATGACAAATTCTCCCCTTTACTTGCAACAATGCCCAACCTCCTAATAAGATTGTATACCTTTAGTTTTGAGTCACTGTGGATGGAAAATTAAGTGCTCAACCAGAGACAAAAAAATCTACTTTTATAATTGCTTATATAGCCTTCGTGCTAATTGTGGGACTATGGATTATAAGTAACTGAAAACCCAGACTTGAATAAAATATAAGAATGTGTGCTATTTGAATAACAGGAAATCCAGCAGTAACATATTATTACAGGTTGAATTTTGTCCTCTAAAAAAAGAAATGTTAAAGTTCTTACCCCTAGTACCTCAGAATGTTACATTATTTGAATTAGGATGTTCAGGAAAGTAATCAACTTAAAATAAAATTATCAGTGTGAGATCAAATCCGGTATGATTGGTGTCCTTATAAAAAGGGGAAATTTTTACATAGAGACAGACAGATATGCATAGATGTAAATAAAACAAGGAGAAAACCATCTACAGGCCAAAGAACAGCTGAGACTACCAGAAATTAAGAGAGAGGTCAGACACAGAATATTCTCTAGTGCCTTCAGAGGGAGCATGGCCATACCTATGCCTTGATTTTGGGATCTGACTTCCAGAACTGTGAGACAGTAAGTTCTCATTATTTTAAGCCATCAATTGGTGATGCATTGTTATGACAGCCCTATAGAATTAATACTAGTAGAATATGCATACATTACAATCAAGACTCTGGTGCCATTTCCCTACAATTCTCTTGATTCTGCCCTATTTGGTGTATCGGCTTTGATTTTAGGTTAGTTGCATCATGTTTACAAGAAGATTCCAGCAAGATTTAGTTTTGTTTTTTTGTTTGTTTTTTTGATGATTGTTTTAAGTCTATTAATTTTGAGATAGGGAGATACAGCATGAGTGAGGGACGGGAGAGAGAGAATTCCAAGCAGGCTCTGCACTGTCAGCTCAGAGCCCAATGTGGGCCTCAAACTCACAAACCTTGAGAGCATGACCTGAGCTGAAACTAATAGTGAAGCTTAACCAAATGAGGCACCCAGGTGCCCCTAGACTTTTTTTTTTTCCTTTTTTTAACCTCAAGAAGATGAGAGAAAATTTCTCAATAATTAAAAAAAAAAAAAAGGTGGTTTTGATTGATCTTGTCTTACTTTGGACCTATAATAATGGCTTTGGGATGCCAAGTTTTGATTGGATTTGGCCTCAATTCATAAACTAACAAACAGGGAGGATCCTTATCATAATCTAATTGGGTTTATATCTGTAGTTGGAATTAGCATCCTGAATTACATGGGTTTTTCAGGGGAGTAGATCTACCTGAAAGTCCAGTGTTCTTTTAGGAAGGAACACAGAGGAAGATTCCAGGTACTTATTGTGTCCCTTGTCCTTTCAACCATGGCAGGCCCTGGAATAGCTGGAAACTATGATTAAATGCTTCTATGGTGGAGGCCTTCTGGTGGGCATACAATTAGATACAAATAGTTGAGGGTTCTAGAATCTCTTTTAAAAAGTTCTGTCAATAGACTGCTATAAATCTTTTTTCTTTCTTTCTTTCTATCCTCCAGTCTTATCCTCTAGAAGTCCCTGGCCACGTCCTCAAATCTCTGTCATTCCCTAGTAGTCCATGTAAAGCCTATCCTCAGACCATATCTCTTTCCAAGCATAGTGGAACATAAGATGCATTGGTGTAAATGCTGTCCTTTGGGAGGATTGTTTTCTTCTTTCATGTTCTTAGGACCACACAAGAGGGAGTGTAATTATGTGGAAACTCACGTCAGCTGATGCTGGTATACAGCACCTAAGTTGCTGCTAAGTCTTGCTTGCTTTCCATTGCTTAGTTGGCTTTTCACTTCTTCAACCTCTTTGGAACTATTTCCTGCATTAAATGTCCTCTGTTAATTGGTGTTATGTTGGCTATGTCCTGTGATGTCTCTTCTGATCAGATGGGGGCCCACGAATGTGCGTTGACCCAATCCGGTTGAAGCTGGCGGTGTGGGTGGTGAACGATTCACCCGAGGCAGAACAAAGGATATAAAAGTATTGAATACACCAAAAGGGGGCAGTAGGCAACACAGCAAAAGAGACCGTGAAGAGGCAGGGGTGAGTTAAATGGCATCTTGAGGGAGTAAGGGAACGTGTGGAATTTTCCCTTTTTTGATAACTGTGTCCAGGTGTAAGTAACCCATTAGTCAGCTAGGGCTTATGGAGATGTTGAGGCGGTTCACCTAATGGGCCTGTTTGTATACAGCTCCAGAGTCACTGTGGGCCTTTTGCCTTGTTGTACATTCCATTGTTCAAGCCTTAGAGCACCCTCTACGTGTTCCTGACTGTACTCAAACTGATCTAGGAGTGCACCCAGTTATTTATTGCATCTGTGGTTAATATTTGATGTTGGTATAAATGTGCAGATTCCTTATAATAATTGTAAATCCTTCCAGGTCTTTCTGACCACAGCATCTCAGAAATTTAAGAAACTTTAAGAGGTTCACCTGAGTAATGTATCTGAGTAGAGATGGAGCTAGGAAACAGCATTCCTGACCTCCATTTGAGTGCCTTTTTTATCTCTATATTACCTTATATTTTATAAATATTATATTTCTGTTTCTGCTTATAATTCTCAACCTAATACAAATTCACTTATTTTTTATAACCAGAAATAATAATCCCACAGTGAATATCCATGCAAAATTTTCAAGGTTCAACAACTTTTAAATTTTAAGACAGGTTGTCTGTAAGGCACTGCTTTGGTGCACTAAATAATACTCAAGTGGCTTGAAAGAGTTAATTCAGCTTGCAAAAGAGCTTAATTTATTCCCAAGACATAACCCATACACAAGGAGAATATGGCTCATTAAATCCCTTTCAAAGACTCCCGATAGAGAAGCGTGTTTTTGGATCAATATTATGTTCCTGTGGACTTAACAGAATCACAATTACTCTTGGGAGGAGGCTAGCTTTTCCTTCTGGGTGTGGAACTCTTTTCAAAGATGGATGTTATACCTATGGTTATTCATAATTCTGTTTAAAAAGCAAACTATTTTAAAAAACGACTTAGAATTAGGTAATCTTTTATTCACTGGTTGCTTTCTTCCCCCCTTTCTAGCAGCTAAGAAAAGAGCTTACCCTCCTGTTAAGTATTATGTTTGTTTGACACTCTTTGTGCCTGCAAAGAGTATATTTGTGCTTGCAAACTTCAGCAAGTCAGATTATCTAATAGAAACATTGTACTTCACAATGTACTTGGTACTTGTGAGAGGTACTGCTCAGAAGTAAGAAACAAGCATCAAGAGAAAGCTTGCTTTATTAGGTGATTCTTTCCCCTAGTCATATACATATTACAACATCTAATACATATGACACAATAAAATGGTATCTACGCATTGTCGGAAAATTGGATGAAATATCATAAATTATGATGAGTCCCTTCTATAACATAGTGAGGACCCCAGAATCAGTTTCCTGCATTTAAATCCTGGCTTCACCACTTAACTAGATGTGTGACTCCATGCATGTTATTTCAAGCCTCCAAGTCTGCTTCCTCTTCTGTATACTGGTGTAAAAACATAATCTTCCTCATTAGAACATAAATGGCAAGGCTAAATTAAGTGAAAGAGTATATATGTGAAAGATCTGATTATATCAATATAATCTGTATTATTGTATATATTGTATTATATAAAAACATATTAGCTGTAATTATGACATGGGTATTTTTAAGCATCTCCATTATTTTTAAATATTCAAGAACTTCATTAGTATAGTTGATGAATATTAACATAACTCCATTTTAAAAGTACGCTATTTATTTATTTATTTATTACTTTAAGTAGCTTTTATGCCCAATGTTAGGCGTGAACTCATGACCCTAAGATTAAGAGTCCCACGCTCTACTGCCTGGGCCAGCCAGGTGCCCCTATCATAATCCCATTTTTGAAGAAAAATTTTGCATATCTTTATAGATTACAAAGTCTACATGAGCAAAGACACATCAAAATATCTCTGCCAGCATCTATTGGCTATCTCTTCAAACTATAATGACAAATATTATCTATACATTATTAAGCACAATGTTATTTGTATGATTATGAAGGATTTCAGGACAGCCTCCCCCTCCCCAGAATATGCCAATTTGGGCTGTGGATTTTTTTGAGCCAAAGGCACTTGAGACCCTGTGGGTTCAAAAGAAATTTTTGCCCGTCCCTTAGGGATATAAATAATCTAAACTCGGGGTCTTTCCCAGCATAAGGGTTATTAGCAAAGATCAATTTTATCTGAGTGACCCGTCTGTATGGTAGGGCAAACATCTAATTACCAAATATCTGCTTTTCTTATTGCCTTGTGAAGTGCATTCCTTTCCTCTGAAATCCCAGACCTCTACCTCCCCTCTCCTTAGTTCGGAATGATGTATATACCTCATTTTGCCTGTCTTTGGAATTTCTATGTCCATGTGGATTCCCCTGTTTATATACCTATTAAATTTGATTTTCCCCTGTTAATCTTTCTCATGTCAATTTAATTCTTTCCAGCTAAAAGGATCTTTGAGGAACAGAAATTCTTGCTTCCCGACAATTGCTATACTTATCCACCAAATATTTTCCCTTTACTGATGACTATTGGGAGTTTTCTGTTATATTTCTCCTGACTAGTTTGAAATGGAGTGGACTGGGGAAAGGCTTATATTTTTGAGTTTAATAAACCAAGGAGCTATTCACACCTAAATTATTTTTAACTGTGTGAAATTTGTCCTGCATTTATTATGAAGGCAGAAGTAATAATAGCATTTCATTATATGTTCTGAGTTCTCTACTAAGTTCATAAATTACAATGGCAAAATGTGTAAAGAATTCTATAATAACTAAAATATATGAAATCTTACCTAAAAATTTTAATGAGCTATTAACAAAAACCTCAACTGCTGTTCATTTAAAGGGTCATGATTTCTGGTTAGAATACATAATCTCTAAAGAGTTACAAGCATCTTTTGCCTATATTCACCCGCTGTGAACATCTACAGTCATACACTGGGAAATATTCAAACACCTGACCCAAAGTGTCTTTTCTTTCCTTCACTTCCAAAGGCCACTGATAGACCACAAGCAGGAAGAATATAACTACTAAGGCCTAAGGGAAGAGGATAGCTGAAGAAAGATATTGGGCTGTTTTGCTTCCTCACTTGTGCAGCTCCAATATTAAATGCCAAACAACTTTAAGATTTATTGTATATTCTAAAGTCATTTCAGCTCTGTTAACAACTAGTCATTCATTTTAAGGACACAAACATCATAAGTCTATTATTTTTGAGGTTCATGTAGTTTCTTTATGTTTTGATTACATAATCATTTTAAGAGCCCAACGATGTTTGCTTTGTTTCTTCCTCATGATAAAATTTGTGGATATACCATCTACCCTCACTTATTAAGCACATTATACACATTTTACCTTAGTGTAACATTTAGTTATGTAGAAACTAAAATGAAAATATAATATGAAAATAAATCAAAGTATATTTTACGCTTCATGGTTAGTAACCCAATTCATTATTTTTGATATCCCGCATAGTAATTGGTGTTCGTAAATGCTGAATGTTTGTTACAAGAAGGGAGGGAAGGAAGGAAGGAGCAAGGAAGGATGAGTAGATGGGTGGTTGGACGGATGGATGAGGAAGGATGGAAATGAAGGGAAGAAGAAAGTTTGTGATAATTGAGTGGGAAGAACATAGTGAGAAATGTTTGCATGTAACCTGGATCTTCTTAGCTCTGTAACTTTTAGCTTTGCTTTCCACACCTGTGGGGGGAAAAAAAAAAAAGAAAGAATGAAAAAAAAAAAAGGTGAGACGGATGATAATAATCACTTCATGCATTCTGAGAATCAAATCAGGTAGCCTGGGAGAAATGCCCACTTTCACAATACCTGAAATATAATAGGTGCTCCTTAAATGTCAGTTTCTCCTCTTTTGCACAGCTTGGCCTGATTTTACCTTAAAGGCAGGTTTTTCAGTGTTTCCAAGTTACAGTTGAACAGATGATTCGAAGGTGGGGAATGACACAGTTCCAACTCTTCGCACTTCTCCCTCCTGTGCTGCTTCTTTTGGGAGTTGGCCACTAAGCAGGCGCCTTTTTTAACCTCGCTGTGTTTGAATGAGCTCATCTCTGGAGAAAGTTTCCTTCTTGTACTCCACTTTATTCCATCAATAGAAACTATTGATTCCTAAGGCCAGGTGGAGCAGCCCTGGAGTCATATAGCCATGCTATCTGAAGATTGCATTACTATGTAAATAATCACAGAGAGGAGCCTAAATAATTAACCAAGTAAAATACATGGTTGTAGTGGTTTATCTATAAGTTTCATGTGAATTAGAAGATTAATGTATTTTAGCATTTCTTGACTGAAAAAAGCGAATTAAAACATAATCATATTTGAAAGGGAGCAAAAATTCCATGTGTCTATTAAAGTGGAAAAGGTTACTCTCCTTTGAGTAGAAAAAAGGAGTATAGGATCAGAGAAGACGCAAAGCAATGTCCCTTGACATAGGAGAAGAAAGATCGTAATGTCATGGACCTTATGGAGGAAAAAAAAGATCACACTATGACTAAAAACAGAAGTTAAATTAGAATGTATGAGCTAGGCTAGGGCTCACAGTGGGAAATGAGTGAGTACTGGTTAACATTTCTAATACGTTAAGGGGAATAGTTCAGAACAATAATTACCAACTTATAACTAAGCCATGTTTTCCTAAAACAGAACTCTTTTCTTCAAAATTAAGATTATACTTCTCTTCACTCAGAAATAAAAATGACTTCATCCTATGCTTGTGGAGAATAATATACTAGGTACAAACTATTCAGTGGCTTTGGCATTTTTTTTCTCTTTTATGTGGGTGTCAAATCTGCTGTGTGAATATAACAACTTTCATTTTGCTTAAGGTACATTTAGCATAGCATGGGGTAATATGTGGTTTATATTGACTTAGGAAGTTTTAATATTGATGAAAACTAGGCCTTACATACACTTATTCTTTTCATAAAGTTGAAACAGCAAAGTAAGTCAACACTTAACTTCATATAATTTTCTAATGAATGGTTACATAAAATGTTTTTCAGAGTCTGGTATTGATGAAGAACCACAGCTGTCAAAGTATTGGATAGGAAGTTCAGGGTTAAATGGAAACACACGATAAAGTAAAAATAAGGCAAGGGTATGCATTTGAAAAAGTTCCGAGGAGATTTTTTTGTTGTTGGTTTATTAAATGACTATTCATTGAAACCGTAATTTTACATATTCAGAAGAATATATATGTTACATATGTGTATATATATGTATATATATATATACACACACACACACATATATATATATATATATATATATATATATAACAGAAAATTACTGTTAGAAGACGCCTGAATATTGCTTACAGAGTATTTAATAACTTGACTTTCCTTTCAAAAAATTTCTCTCATAATTCTGACTATTAACATTGACCCAAAATCTTCGGCAGGATTGCATCACTGGATACAAAAAAGGGAACCTGACTTAAAGTGGAAAAAGAAACAGATGGTAAAGTGTGTTCTACACACACATATAGGTTTCTTCCCGGGGAAGCTGCTGCTTCTTTTAATCCAGTTCAGTATGTTCTAAGGCAGCTACTATTTCTGAAAGCATTGAACATGCAGGGCCAACGTTTCTAAGTATGGACCCACAAGAGCAGGAAGGAAATGATGCATGTTAAATGTCCTGGAAAAATGAGGAGGCTGCCATAGATGGTTGCAAAGATCTCTTCCAACTCCAATACCCTGTGCCTGTCTGTTCTCTGCAAAGCCACATGGAAGTGGTACCAGAACTGATGACAGTTCTCAGGTGACATCACTGCTTTTTCCTCTAAATACTTTGCTTTTTTCATTTCTCTTTTGACACTTACATTTTATAAATTTGAAACTTCTTTTCAAACCTCGCTGACGTCTCATTCAAGGTCTGCAGCTCTCTCCTGCTCTCAGACTAACCTAGTCTTAGACCTTCCTCATGACAAATGGCGTCCAGTCCTAGTATAATTCAAGAGACCCTTACTCTAAGTAACCATCCTATGACCACCTTTTTTGCTTTTTTCACTTACTGAACTTGACTTTAAAAAATTAGAGGGGCGCCTGGGTGGCTCAGTTGGTAAAGCATTAGACTCTTGATCTTGGCTCAGATCATGATCTCACGGTTTGTGAGTTTGAGCCCCCCATCGGGCTCTGAGCTAACACTGTGAGCCTACTTGGGATTATCCCTCTGTCTGTCCCTCCTCTCTGCCTCTGTCTCTCTGTCTCTCTCTCTCAAAATAAATAAACAGTATAAGAATAAAAATGAGTTATATTTTGAAGATTACCATTTAAGTTAATATAAGTCATTAGCATTTTAGTGAAACACCTGAAAATAGGATTGTTGGGGGGAAGGGTTAGGAATTTACACTCAATATTTTTTCCCTGGATACCAAAAACTATTGAGTGAAGATGATTAAATGTAAGAACACAAGTGTATGGGGAACTCCTTTACTTGCCTTTATGAAAGCTAATGGTCCTAAGGCCTACTTTTCTATAGATTTTTCCCCACCAGTTTCCAGAGTGGTTATAAGTAGTAAGAGTCTTGATGAAATTAGGAGCATGAAAGATGAAAATTAATCCATGGTGGAGTCATAATTTAATATATTCAATGAAACTGGAAGCCAAAATAAAGCAGTGGATATAAAGTCAAGAAGACAAATGGAATAAATCCAAATGGCATGAGTCAATTCAGAAGTACAGGTCAAAGATGATAAAGAATCCCCAAACCAGAGTTTTTGCAAGAGTCAAAGGCCATGGATTTAAACTAGATATGTAATCTGTAAGCAGACCTGGGGTACTGAAGACTACAGAAGCTTGAGCACTTGTTGACCGGAAGATGAATCAGATTGTAATAATTTAGGAGCGAAGGGCAGCAAGTCAAGACAAGGAACACAAAGGAGAATGGGATTGACGTTAAGGAAACAAGTAAAACAAAGCAGAAGATCAAGAAAGTAGTAGACACTAGTTATTAGAATACCTGGCAATAAAAATGTGGCAAATATCTTTATCACCTAGGAAGCCTTTTTTATGTTTTCTACTTGCAGCAAGAAATAGATAGCTAGATTCAAGAGCAGAACTAACATACAACCTGGAGGCAGCTAATGCTTGCACTAGGAAAATAGGAAGCTCACTTGGTGGATGGGAACTATCAAAGATGAAAATTCATTGGCAGTCCTGTTGGGAGGAAACAATAATAAGTAGAATAAGGTGAATAGTGAGAAGGAGCTC
Organism: Paguma larvata; assembly: GCA_030068075.1. Taxonomy (NCBI): domain Eukaryota; kingdom Metazoa; phylum Chordata; class Mammalia; order Carnivora; family Viverridae; genus Paguma; species Paguma larvata. Next base: position 56,370,698 of record CM057832.1, read on the forward strand.
ACATTTCTGTGCTGAGACTTTTTGCTTGCCTCAACCCATTTAACCATCTTGCAACAGTTTTGAGATATTGATAGTAATCTTTGATAAATGAAATAAACATGTTTGAGTAAAGCCAAACGAATCGCCTAAGGCCAGCCAACTGACTGACCAAGAACTCAGATCCAAATACCAAGTTGACAGTGTAGGAATAAAACCCAGTTTTCTAGCTGCATCCTATTTTACTTATAGTGCTGTGCCATATCAAAAATGAAATTTCAATGTTTTCATCTTGATGGATTCAAACCAAAATTTTGTCAGGGGTGTAAATGTGGGAGCCACAATAGTAGAAACAAAAACTTATGTGGGCAGTGTTGCAACAGAAGTCCAGAGATGCTAAATTGAAAATATAAGGAGGATTTTTTTTAACTGAATATTATGGAAACTCATTTATTCTGAAGAGTTTCATTTCTTCAATTTAACAAAATAAAATGAATAATAGTAATACATATTCGACAATCACTGCATGTGTGGTAAATGCCAGCTATGCTAATGTCTTTGGACACATAACCATATGTCTCCAAATAATTACTATCATTATCCTCATTTTATAGATAGAAGACTGAGATACAGAGATCTTAGCACAGTAACCCAGGGCCACATACTCATTAAAGGTTTGGTGCAAGGATTCATAGATGGGTATCACGCCTTCATATTTATGGTCTCCAGACATTGTAATTTCATGCTCACAAAATAATATATTTAACTTACATGTTATATGTGGCAATATTCAAACTATAGGTAGTTTGATGTCCTTCTAATATTTAAACATTACTTTCCCCCATATTGCCATGACATTATTCTTCCTAAAGATTAAATATTCTTTGTTATACAATATAGTGAAAGAAGTTTGAGTAGTTAGTAAAACAAAATACCCATGGTATTTAAAACTGAATAAAACTTCAGTTATATTGGATGTGCTTATTCCTTATAAAATATTCTAGTTTGGATATCCGTAGTTATTACTATTTTTTTTGAGTGCAGAAAACAGATTTTTTTTCTTTGACAGGTGTAATGGTGTTTTGAGACCAGCACAGTTTTCGTGGTGTTTCCATTTTTAAACAAGGTGGGCGTTTGGTTAAACTATCTTGCTTCCACTGTAAAAATATTATCGAGAAGAACAGCATGTACTTGCTCATCTTCATTAATTGAGTGGGGAATATTAATTGTTCTCCAAATGGAATCATCTATCATATCTTTTCAGATAAATGGTGCATGTTTAAGTGAATGTACTTTTCTCTGAAATAAACCATTGCTCAGTTGCAAGTAAGTCATATTTATATTTAGACACACCTTGTTTGCTGAGGACAACTGAAGCATCATGAGACAACTCCTGATAGACATTCACATTCCTCATTCTGGTTTTTAACATGTACTTAGAAAAATCAGTTCAGGCCATTTTGAAACAGTGTTTCGTAAAGGTGAGAGGAGTTTACAATATTGCTTTAGTTAGAAATGTCCGTTTTTCCGAATCCCAAACAATTTTGAATGTTGTGGCTGTGATTTAACAATTCTTTAAGTTTTTAGTGAAGAGTAAGAGATTTGTTGAAGATGAAATGTTAAAAATCCAACGATTCAGTTGTGTTTTAACTGGAAACCTAAAAACATTTTTGCATAACTGAAAAAACAATTGCAAAAACATAATACAATATAAAAATTATCACTAATGTATGTACTTTAGTATATTTATTTAAAATCCTCTTTGAGACCATCTAGAAAAGCGGTTAATAATGATTTATAATGTTCGGGCAAATTATTTGGTCATTAGCTAAATCCAATTGCTAATACACTTTCGTAAATCAAGTTAAAAAAAGTATTTTCTGTAGCTTAATATATTTCATATCGCTTGAATTATTAATATCATATTACTACTAACATGCAATTTTCTCGAATTTAGAAATAAACTAGGGAATGATTGAGAGATTTCTATTATTTTAACACTTTTCCCAATAACGACATAAAATGTTACAGAAATTTGCAAGTAAAAACCTGAGATACCATACAGATATGTTTCTTAGCAGAAATAAATGGAACTAGGTCCTTTTAGAAATAATTTGATGAAAATGAATATTTCTTATGCAACAGCACAGACTAGTGGCCATGCCTTAAAAGTAAATGTTTGCCTTATTCTGGGACATGTTATCTGAGGTAGTCATATGTGTATATATATATTATGAAATGGTATTAAACAAATTATAAATTTAAATAGTAATTGTTATAATATGTTATAATTTTATGGAACGTAGAGTATATTTGCCAAATCTACTTTATTCGTTCAAGTTGTCATTCATTCCAAATTGCCTAGAAATTATTCTGAAAATGATAGATGAAATTATATACACATAGCTGCTAACACAGATAGTGAATTTAAAGAATATGTACTTATCAAAATATATATTTCTGTGATGTGTATTTTTTAAGTTTATTAAGCTTTAATAAGCTGGTTCTCTATAAATAAGACCATTTTTTAGTTTAGAATAGTGACAGATTGATTACACTGAGTCACATTTTATACATGTCAGTTCATTTGTCCAAAGACTCTCAATTCATAGGAATTCACTTTAAATATGTCCTTCTAATATTTTAACATACTTTCTCCCATTTAAAGTGTTTTGGCAATTATTAAAATGTTTTTTTCCAGTTTATACTTTTTTAAAACAAATTCTTGACAAATTTGTCTATAGGGAAATTAAAGGGTACTACTTCGGCTAATGGAAAATTATGAGTATTCTCTGATTTGTCTCCTAATTATGTGAAGAGAAGAAAAAGATGAGCAAATTAGTTCAAAGACCTCATTTTTATCTCTAAATATTGAATATATTTTCTTTCAAAAACTCTGAAATCAAACATCCCTTTATGGACTATACTCACCATCTAGAATGGGAGAGGGAGAAGCCATCATATTGTGATATGCAGGAGATAATTATGAATAAAATGACTCATAGACTGGCAGCAAAAGGTAGAATACTGAATGGCCCCAAATGATCATTATAGTGGATAAAAAGCCTGTGATTATTTTAGATTGTGCCTATTCCATGAGGGCACAAAATCTGTCCTATAAGTTCTGCAAGTTTTTCATTGGTCTGTGCTTTACAATAATTATTTGGATTTCAATCCCAGCTCTATTGTCTACTATCTCTGCAACCTTGAAAAAAAATTACCAGTCTTCCTGAGCTTCAATTTCCTAATCTATAAATTGTGTATAATATTAATGACTAACAGCGTGATGGCCAAATGAGGTAATGATTGTGAATCTGAGAAATGCAAAATGAGAACAAATTATTTATTCCAATAGCAAGATTCTCAACCTGTATTTGTGGATATTTTGTTTTATTATTCATAAGGTGGTGATTTTAACATTGCTCTTTAATCTCTTTTTATGGGAAAAGATCATAGATATCAATCAAATATTATTCCATTTTTACATCTGAAAAGATATTCCCCTGGGAAATAGAGCCTACATAAAAAATTAGATCAATGACTTCATTGTTACACTTTTTTGTTTGTATTTAATTATGAAAAAAAGTAGCAAAATTTATATCTTCTAAAGTTTGAGGGTAATCTATTATATCTTCTCTTATTCAATCACAAAGAATAATTTTAAGGAAAAACTCTTAGTGACTATTCTCTTATTCCCGTTAAAATATACTCATAAGCAAAAATATAGGTAGAATATTGATTCTGTAGTGACACAAAATGGATGTATTATAAATATCTTCAATAGTAGATGTCAGAATGTCAAACAAGAATGAAGGTTCTCTAGTACCTTCCATGACTTTTCTGAGACTAACAGGAAAGATGGGGGTCGATACTTGTTGCAAATTCTAAATTTGTGTCCCTGTATTACAAAGCATAAGAAATAATCAGTAATCAAAATTGAAGAGTTGATTTAAGTCACAATGATCACAGCTCATGATCAAAATATTTGTTTAGGAACTACAATTCATTATGCACACTCACTCATTTGGATGTTTATCATGTAAAAGACAAATTAACCTTTGGAATCTTGCAGTTGTGGGTGGGCAGATCCTACATTACTAACCTAAAGATTTACTCAGAAACATTGCATTTGTCTCTTTATGTCGCGTTGATCTTGAGGTGAGAACCATTTCTTTACATTTTTGCATCATAAGCTTCTTTGAATTGCAGGTCTAAGCTATGAAACATTTCAGAAAAAAAATGTACACCTGCTTCATATAAAGTTGCACAGACTTTTTAAGGAGGCTCATAGGAACCCCAAGGTTAAGCCTTGCCTCCCATAGAAGTTCACCAAGAGGAGTTAAAAATCCCAATCCTAGTTGGTGATTGCCAAACTGTTTTCTGCAATACTTCCCATGAATAAATGAGCACTTTGAAAGAGAGGTTATGGGGCGCCTGGGTGGCTCAGTTGGTTGGGCGGCCGACTTTGGCTCGGGTCATGATCTCGCGGTCTGTGAGTTCAAGCTCTGCGTCGGGCTCTGTGCCTGGGGCCTGCTTTGGATTCTGTGTCTCCCTCTCTCTCTGCCCTTCTCCTGCTCACGCTCTGTCTCTATGTCTCAAAAATAAATAAAACGTTAAAAAAATTAAAAAAAAAAAAGAAAGAGAGGTTATTATGTGGGATATCAGAATTGCCTACTTCCTCAGACATAGTCCTGATCTCTAAGTAAAACAACAAATATGCTTGCTTTCAAACTCCAGTGGTTTGAATCATTTTGGTTATGTGAATAGTATTACATTAGTTTTACATAAAAATTATAGATTATTATGCAGAAATAATCTGATGTCTGACCCTAGCAGAAAGCAGTAGCACAATACATATTTTTTTAACCCACAACCGGAAAAACAATTGATTTGTACAGCTTTGTGTTTTTAGAAATCTGTGATCTCTTAGAGGTCTGCTTTCCCTGCTCTCCTTTGAACAGATGAGAAATTAACTAAAATCCAGAAATAGCCCCTTAATGCTCACATTTGGTAAGTGCCCAAACTGAGATTAGAATTCAAGTATCTTAGTTAAAAGTGTTCTTTCTTTCTGAACTTTAAACTCGTCACCTGCTCATATGTATGGGAATTAAAAGCAAAAAACAAAAACAAAAACAAAACAAAACAACAACAACAAAAAACCTTTTTCAGGGATGCATTCATATTAGGTGAACAGTGAACTCTTGGTAATTTTATGCTTTCTGTTTGCAATAAAATACTGTCATGATTTTAAAAGTATTGGGTGGTAACTGTCATTTAGATTTATTTGAATGAGATTAGGTAAGGGAAAGAACAATGTCCTTCCTGGTTAGTGCCAAGCTAAGCATATGTAGGCAGTCCTCTGCCTTCCTGTTCTCAAATTCTTCCTCATCTGGTTGTTTCCCACTTGTTTTCCGTTCTCTGTGTTTTACCTTCCACAAACAGCATCAACTCTGTCCATTTCTTCGTCAATGCTAATGTATTATTAGTTCCCCTCCTGTTATATTAACTAAGGTTAACTGCATTTTAATAAGGATGCCAGCATAAAGCAGCAGGCAAAAGTGCTGAGGGTGGAATTCTACCCCAGAGCAAGTAGAGTAGCATCCTGATTTTTCAGGAAATGGTTTAGAGAAATAGTTTCCTCCTCTACAGCTCTACTGGACTTTTAACTAAGTTGGCAATCTGCGGTGTTTTAAAATATTATATTTAATAGATTAATCTACTTACAGGATTAATCTCTGAATCTTTAATCTCCTCATCCTTTTTATGCTGACTCTTCAGAATATATAATAGTAGGCAGAAACGGAATGCACTTTAAGTTATACATGGAGATATGACCCTGGTCGCAGCTGAAAAGGTAAAAAAAAAAAAAGGGGGGATTAAATTTGCTCTTATCTTTTATATGCCTACGGGGCCTTATTTGCTGGTGTTTAAATCTCTGGGAAAAAGTAGTTGGAGGTTTAAGTATTTTGCTACCTCTGCTACTGTGTTCCCATGGGGGTAGTGCCCTATTTCTTACCATTATTCATTGTCGTTCTGCTTCTACATAGCAATACTTCTGAGGATGATTGTGTAGTACTGCGGATGCTGCTTTACTTGAGCTAGGATGACATTCCAGAAATGCTGCCACAGAAGATGTGCTTCTAAGAAGGATGTTATTTTGCCATGAGCGGATGAGATCATACATTATATTTAGGATTCACGGGGAAGGAAACTGCTAATGGTTTGCAGTCTGGATCTAAACTTTATATTTTATTTAAGTTGCATTAGCTTTAAGAAAAAACAACTTTTCTTTTTCCTAGATGACAATTTTCTTTTAAAGTGCTTAATCACCTCATGCATTTATCATGTAAAAAAAGTATAACGTTTTCCAAAATTAACCCAATTAGTGGTGTTTTTGTAACAGTGATGCCGAGATTGCTGAGATTTTTTAAAGCTATGTTTCTTTCTCATATTAAATATTTCAGTGAATCCTGTAAAGCCTCAAATGTAACAAGAACATTGGGAATGATTTTCCTTCCCCACCCCTCAGTTTTAGACAGAACTTAAAAATGTGCTTGAAATAATTGCTCCAAAATACAATATGCTATTTTCAGAGGCCTGTTTTATTTTAGGGTCCTAAAACTGAGGTATTGACCTATTGAGAAAACTTTTTTTATAGATAAAATCGAGAAATCTCGTTCTTTTTTTTTTTTTTTGAAATGGTCTTTTTTTTTTTTTTTTCCCTGAAGATTGACTGCAAGTGAAAGTGTTACGTTATTTGTTTTTGTAAGTAAGCTCTTCCATGTGGGGCTTAAACCACTGACTCAGAGATCAAGAGTCACATGCTGTACTGACTGAGCCTGCCATATGCCCCTAGAAATGTGGTTCTTTTAAAAAGCCGACTTGGGGTGCCGGGTGGCTCAGTTGGTTAGGCATCCAACTTAAGCTGAGATCATGATCTCACGGTTCTTGGGTTCAAGCTCCGCATCAGGCTCTGTGCTGACAGCTTAGAGCCTGGAGCCTGTTTCAGATTCTGTGTCTCCCTTACTCTCTCTGCCCCTCCCCCACTTTTCCTCTATCTCTCTCTCTCAAAGAATAAATAAACATTAAAAAAGTTTAAAAAAATAAAAAGACGGACATTCCTGGGAAGTTTGGGAAGATGGTCGAGTAAGGAGTACTCTGAGCTCCCCTGTCCCATGTTTACAACAAGATTTCATCTACATCTGAGTCAATAAACCACAGAGAACTCTGAAGACTGGCAGAACAAACTCCACAACCAAATCTAGAGAAGCTGCATCTGAAAGCTTAGGAAGGCAGAGGGAGGCTGCCTGGAGGAGGGAGAGAGGTGCCTGCACTGAGAAGGCACATAAACCAGCCATACCACCACAGTTCACTCAGGGAAAGTGAATCCCTATAACATTTGGCTTTAAAAACCAGAGGAGCTAAAAACAAATAATCCAGTGAAGAAATGGGCAAAAGACATAAATGGATAATTCTCCAAAAAAGACATCCAGATCGCTAATAGACACATGAAAATGTGTGCTCAACACATGCTCAACATCAGTCATGATCAGGGAAATACAAATTAAAACCAAAATGAGATACCACCTCACGCCGGTCAGGATGACTAACATTAACAACTCAGGCAACAACAGACATTGGTGAGGATGCAGAGAAAGAGGATCTCTTTTGCACTACTGGTGGGAATGCACACTGGTGCAGCCACTCTGGAAAACAGTATGGAGGTTCCTCAAAAAATTAAAACAGAACTACTCTATGACCCAGCAATTGCACTATGAGGTATTCCAAAGTGTGTGTTTCAGAGGGGCACATGCACCCCAATATTTATATCAGCACTATTGACAATAGCCAAAGTATGGAAAGAGCCAAAATGTCCATCGATAATGAATGGGTTAAAAAGATGTGAGATATATATATATACAATGGAGTACTACTCAGCAATCAAAAAGAATGAAATTTTGCCATTTGCAACTATGTGGATGGAACTAGGTTGTATTATGCTAGGTGAAATTTGTCTGTCAGAGAAAAACAAATATCATATGACTTCATTAATATCAGAAATTTAAGATGAAAAACAGATGAACATAAGGAAAGGGAAGCAAAAATACTATAAAATCAAGAGGGGGACAAAACATAAGAGACTCTTATACAGAGAACAAACTGAGGGTTATTGGAGGGGTTGTTGGTGGAGAGATGGGTTAAATGGTCAAGGGGCATTAAGGAAGACAGTTGTCGGGGTGAGCAAGGGTGTTATACACAGAGGATGAATCACTGGAATCTACTCCTGAAATCATTATTGTACTATATGCTAACTACCTTGGATGAAAATTAAAGAATTTAAAAAATAAAAATTAAAAATACAAAAAAAAATATGGAATGTGATCAAAACTATACTCAAAAGGGAACTCTTACATTTAAATACTTTCATTAGTTTAAAAGAAAGTAAACAAACAATAACTCAAAAAGGCAGGAAAAACAAAAGAAAACAAAACAAAGAGGATCTTTCAGAAAACCACAAGAAAAGACCAAAAGGGCCAGAATTGAAGTTAATGAATTAGAAAACAGAATGTTTGTAGAACTAACAATACATATCCAAATATGTCATAGTTATTTGTGTTGTAAGAGGAAAATTTTATAAAAGCTAAAATGACAGGTAAAGGTGAAAAAAAATAAATAAAAACCAGAGGGCCAGAAGTTTTTAAAACCAGTGGGACTTGGGGCCTGGAGCTTTAAAAGTCTACTGACTCAGCACTGGGAGAGCTGGAGGGCAAGTAATAGCTGGCTCTCTACCCTTAAAGAGACATCAGCCTATGCGAAGAGACAAGGTAAAAACAGCAGCAAACAAAAGACAGATCTGTTCATACAGATTTCAAATCATGTTGGGGACTTTGAAAACAAGGGAGCCAGGAGGCACAATTTTCTTCCCCTTACTTCCCCATCATAAACACCGAGAGCCATTTATGGGGCACTGCACAGATACTACCTAAACTGCTAGCTGTACATGATGCCCACAAGTTCTGAGGACTCCCCACTCCAAGATGACTAGCCTTGGCCCTGGGCTCAGGGCAAAGTTTGTTAGTGCACACATCATGCCCAGCCTCTATGATGTACCCAACCACTGCCTCGTGTGGTGCCCAACTGCTGGGTGCCCAGCTGCCATGCTGCACCAGGCTGTGCACCCTTAGCCACAATCAAGTGCCAGCCATGCGAATCCCTCAGCTGCCTCAGTTCCCAGTCCCCAGCCACTGCAGCACTTCTGGGAATCCAACATAGGACTAGTGGCCCAGTGTACAGTTTGCTAACACCACCACCCCATTCCCAAATTCCCTGGTGGGCGTGTCCCCTCAGACCTGGTCTGCCTGCATCCCACTGAGTGCCTTCAGAGAGTAAGCACAGCCCACGACAGGCAGAGAGTCAGTGCAGACAACTGCACTGAAAGGAAAGTGACTCAGACACAGCAGCAAGGCATAATCAACACACATAGGAGACTCTCCTGAAGTGCCAGCTTCTGGTGAACAGGAGACACTACACTGAGGGCACTCCAGGATCTCTTTTTCATAAAGTCACTTCTTTCAAGAGCAGAAGACATCCATGACTTTCTTAACACAGAAAAACAGACACAGAGAGGCAGACAAAATGAAGAGACAGAGAAATTTATCCGACATGAAAGAACAGGACAAGTCCACAACCAGAAATCTAACCAAACAGATATAGCTAACATATCTGATAGAGAATTTAAAGTAGTGCTTATAAGGATACTCACTGGACTTGAGATAAGAGTGGAAGACAAGAGTGGGACGCTTAATACAGAAATAAGGAATAACATATTAGAGATAAAGGTCTCAATAAAATAACTGAGAAATATTGGAATGAACAATAGGCTGAAAGAAGCAGAGGAATGAATTAGTAACTAGAAGGCAGAGTAATAGAAAGTAATTAAGCTGAAAAAAAGAATAAAAAAATAATTGTGCAAAACGAGAATAGACTTAGAAAATGCAAACATAATAACATAAACATCAAATATAAAAACCTTTGTGTTATAGGAGTCCCAGAAAAAAATAAAAAGGGGCAGAAGATTTATCTAAAGAAAGAATAGCTGAAAACTTCCCGCATCTGGGAAAGGAAACAGATATCCAGATGCCTGAGGCACAGAGAACTCCCATCAAAATCAACAAGACCAAACCTACACCAAGACATACTGTAATTAAGTTTGCAAAATATAGTGATAAAGAGAAAAATCTTAAAAGCAGCAAGACACATGAAGTCGGTAACTTATTAGAGAAAACTCATAAGGATAATAGAGCATTTTTCAACAGAAACTCTGCAAACCAGAAGGGAGTGGCATGATATATTCAAAGTGCTGGAATGGGAAAAATCTGAAACCAGGAATACTCTACCCATCAAGGCTGTCATTCAGAAAGAAGGAAGATAAAGAGTTTTCCAGACAAACTAAAACTAAAGGAGTTGATGACCCAGCCTTGCAAGAAATATTAAAGAGGACTCTGAGTGTGAAGAAGAGACCAAAATGATAGTATAAGGTAGGAAGCATAAAAGTAGGAAAAAATATTTCTGTAAAAACAACTCAAGGAACTCACAGAAAAAGTTATAAAATATAATAACATATAGCTAAAACATAGGGACCAGAGGAGAAAAGAATGAGTTCAAACCTAAATGACCATCAATTTAATATACACTGATATGTCCAGAACAGGCAATATACAAACTTAATGGTAACCATGTATCAAAAACTACAAATAAAGGTACCTGGGTTGCTCAGTCAGTTAAGCATCCAACTTCGACTCAGGTCATGGTCTCACAGCATGTGAGTTCGAGCCCTGTGTCTGGCTCATTGCTTACAGTTCAGATCCTGGAACCTGCTTCATATTCTATGTCTCCCTCTCCCTCTGCCCCTCCTCCTCCTCTCTCTCTCTCTCTCTCTTTCTCTTTCGAGAATAAATAAACCTTAAATATTAAAAAAACAAATAAACATAAAGATAATAAAGAAAAAGAACCTAAATATATCACTAAAGGGAATTGGCAAAACATGAAAGAGAGAAAGACAGAAAGGATCAGAGAAAATCTTTAGAAACAATTAAAATACAAGTAATAAAATGACAAATGCATATCTATCAGTATTTACTTTGAATGTAAATGGACTAAGCACTCCAACCAATAGATATAAGGTGACAGAATGGTTAAAGAAAATAAGACCAATCTATATGCTGCCTACAAGAGACTCACTGTAGACCTAAAGACACCTGCAGATTGAAAGGATGACATCTGTCATCCTAAACGATATCAAAAAAGCCAGAGTAGCAATACTTATATTGGACAAAATAGACTTTAAAACAAAGACTGTATCAAAAGACAAAGGAGGACATTAATAATAATAAAGGTAACAATCCAACAGGAAGATATAACAAATGTAAATATTGATGCATCCAAAATAGGGGCACCCAAGTACATAAAACAGTTAATAACAAACATAAAAGTATTAATTGATAATAATGTAATAATAGGGGTCTTTAATACCCCACTTGCATCAATGGACAGATCATCTAAACAGAATATCGACAAGGAAACAAGACTTTTATTGGCACACTGAAACAGATGGATTTAAGAGATATATTCAGAACATTCCATTCTAAAATAGCAGAATACACACTCTTCTCAAGTGCACATGGGATATTCTCCAGAAGAAATCACATATAAGCCAAGAAAGCAAGTATGAACAAATTCAAGAAGATAGAAGCCATATTATGCATCTTTTTTCTCCACAACATTATGAAACCTGAAGTCAATTACAAGAAAACAATCTGGAAAGATCACAAATACATGGAGGTTAAATAACATACTAGTAAATAAATAAGAAATAAAACAAGAAATTAAAAAGTACACGGAAACAAATGAAAATGAAAATACAATGGTATAAAACTTTTTGGATGTAGCAAAAGTGGTTCTAAGATGGAACTATATACAATACAGGCCTATCTCAAGAAGCAAGAAAAATTGCAAGTAATCAACCTCACCTTACAACTGAAATAAACAAAACCTAAAAGCAACAGAAGGAATAAAATAATAAAGATTAGAGTAGGAAAATGTGATATAGAAAGTACAAAAGCAATAGAACATGTCAATGAAACCTGGAGCTGGTTCTTTGAAAAAATCAATAAACCTCTAGCTAGATTCAAGAAAGAATGAAAGAGAGGACTCAAATAAATAAAATAACAACTGAGAGAGGAAAAATAACAAGAAACACCAAAGAAATACAATTTAAAGACAATATTGTGAAAACACCCATGCCCACAAATTGAACAACCTACAATAAATGGATAAATTCCTAGACACATATATACTACCAAAACTCAAATAAGAAGAAATAGACCATTTGAACAGACTGATAACCAGCAAAGAAATTGAATCCATAATCGATAAATTCCCAACCAAAAAACTGCAGGACAAAATGGCTTCACCAGCAAATTCTACCAAACATTTAAAGAAGAGTTAATAATACCTATTCTTCTCACAGTATTCCAAAAAAATAAGAAAGGAAGGAGAACGTTGAAATTCATTCTATGAAGCTAACATTATCCTGATACCAAAACTGGATAAAGACACCCCTAGAAAAAAGAAGCAGGCCAATATCCCTGATGAACATAGATGCAAAAGTCCACAAAGCTAGCAAACAGAATATCAACAACATTCAACAATATTCAATAACACATCAGAAAAACAAAAACAAAAACAATAACAAAAACATTCACCATGATCAACTGGTTAACTGGGGTTTATTCCTGGATTGCAAGGGTGGTTCTATATCTGCAAATCAATCAATGTGATAAGTCACATCAGTAAGATAAAAATGGTAAGAATCATGTGATCATTTATTTTTTTAAAAATGTTCATTTATTTTGAGAGAGAAAGAGCAAGACAGGGTTTGAAAGAGTGAAAGAGAGAAGCTTCAGTAGACTGTGAGTGCAGAGCCTGATGCAGGGCTCAGTCTCACAAACCATGAGATCATCATCTAAGCCAAAATCAAGAGTTGGACACCTAACTGACTGAGCCACTCAGGCACCCATTATATGATCATTTCAATAGATGCAGAAAAATCATTTGACAAAATACAACATCTATTCATGATAAAAAGAAAATCGACAAAGTAGGTTTAGAGGGAACATACTTCAACATGAGCAAGGCCATACACTGAATGCTCAAAGCTAACATCATCTTCAGTGGAGAAAAACTAAGAACTTTTCTCCTAAAATCAGGAACAAGAGAAGGATGTCCACTCTCACCACTTTTATTCAACATAGTACTGGAAGTCCTAGCCACAGTGCAACAACAACAACAAAAATAAATAAAAGGCATCCAGATCTGTAAGAAAGAAGTAAAACTTTCACTATTTTGCAGATGACACATGCATAGAAAACCCAGAAAAACACCATGAAAAACTACTAAAAGTGATGAACGAATTAAGTAAATTTACAAGTCACAAAATCAATGTATACAAATCTGTTGTGTATCTGTACACCAATAATGAAGCAGCAGAAAGAGAAATTAAGAAAACAAAACCATTTACTATTGCACCAGACATAGTAAAATACCTAGGAACAAACCTAACTAAAGAGGTGAAAGACGTGTACCCTGAAAAATGTGATGAAAAAAAATTGATGACACAAAGAATGGAAAAACATTCTATGCTCATGGATTGGAAGAACAAATACGATTTAAGTGTTTATACTACCCAAAGCAATGTATACACTTAATGCAATCTGCATCAAAATTTCAGTAGCATTTTTCACAGAGCTGTAACAAAGAATTCTAAAATTTGTATGGAACCACAAAAGACCCTGGATAGCCAAAGTAACCTTTACAAAGAAAGGCAAAGTGGGGCACTTGGGTGGCTTACTTGATTAAGTGTCTGACTTCAGCTCAGGTCATGAGCTCACAGTTTGCGGGTTTGAACCCCATGTCAAGCTCTGTGGTAACAGCTCAGAGCCTGATGCCTGCTTCAGATGCTTTGTCTCCCTCTCTCTCTGCTTCTCCCCCTTCATGCTCATTTTCTCTTGAAAATGAATAAATGTCAAAAGGGCACATGTTGGGATGAACACTGGGTGTTTTATGTAAACCAATTTGAAAATAAACTATTTTAAATTTAAAAAATAAATAAATAAATAAATAAAACAAAAAAAAAAAAACAAAAAACATTTTTTTAAAAAAATAAAAAGAAAAGCTGGAAACATCCCAATTCAGGATTTCAAGTTATATTACAAAGTTGTAGTAATCAAAACAGTATGGTACTGGCACAAAAATAGACACATAGTTCAATAGAACACAATGGAAAACCCAGAAATATACCCACAACTATATAACCAGTTAATCTTCACCAAGCAGGAAAGAATATCCAGTTGGAAAAGGACAGTCTCTTCAACAAATGGTATTGGGAAAACTGGACAGTAACATGCAAAAGAATGAAACCAGACCACTTTCCTATACCGTACATAAAAAATAAATTCAAGGATTAAAGTCCTAAATGTGAGACTTGAAACCATAAATATGCCAGAAGAGAACACAGTAACCTCCTTGACATGAACTGTAGCAACTTCTAGACTTGTCTCCTGGGCAAGAAAAACAAAAGCAAAAACTGACCCCCTCTGCCAGCAAAGGAAAAAACCAACAAAACTCAAACGAAACTTACTGAATGGAAGAAGATATTTGACAGTGACATATCCAGTTAAGACTTAGTATCCAAAAAATGTAAAGTAGTGATACAGCTCAACACCTGCCCCTCAAAAAAGATACTTGTAGGATGAGCACTGGATACAACACATCAAGGATTATTCACTGAAATCTAATTCTGAAATCATTATCGCACTATATGCTAACTAATTTGGATGTAAATTAAAATAATAATGACAAAAAATAATTCCGTTAAACATGGGTAGAAGGTACAAATAGACATTTATCCAAAGAAGACATCCAAATGGCCAGTAGATCGATGGAAAGTTGTTCATCACTACTTACCATCAGGGAAATGCAAATCAAAACTACATTGAGATATTACTTCACACCTGTCAGAATGGCTAAAATCAACAACCCAGGAAACAACAGGTGTTGGCGAGAATGTGGAGAAAGGGGAACCCTCTTGCACTGTTGGTGGGAATGTAAACTGGTGCAGTCACTGTGGAAAACAGTATGGAGTTTCCTCAAAAAGTTAAAAGTAGAACTTTATGATCCAATAAGCACACTACAGGATATTTACCCAAAGAATACAAAAACAGTAATTCAAAGAGATATATGTACCCTTATTTTGTAGCAGCATTATTTATAATAGCCAAGATATGGAATTAGCCTAAGGTGTCCATTGGTTGATGAATGGGTACAGAAGTTGCGGTGTATATATATATATATATATGAATGGAATATTATTCAGCCATAAAAAGAATGAAATATTGCTGTTTTGTAACAACATGGATGGAGGTAGAGAGTATAATGTTAATAAGCAAAATAAGTCAGAGAAAGACAAATACCATATGATCTCACTCATATGTGAATTTGAAAAACAAAACAAAGGGGAAAAGAGAGTGAGAGACAAACTAAGAAACAAACTCTTAACTATAGAGAAGAGACTGATGGTTACCAGAGTGGAGGTCGGTGGGGTGATAGGTGAAACAGGACAGGTGCTGGGGATTAAGGAGTGCACTTGTGATGAGCACTAGGTGTTGTATGGATCACCATATCACACACCTGCAACTAATATAACACCGTATGTTAACTAATAGGAATTAAAAAAAGAAAGAAAGAAAGAAAGAAAACTGACCTTCCTAGAATTCAATTCCACTGAATTTCACATTTCTCTTTTATTTCTAGTACAAAGTTAAAATTGAACACTCTTCAGTGATCGTCTCAGTCTTTCACACAATTTCAAACTGTCTCAAGATATAACTATATATTTCCCAAACCACAATTTTTGGTGTGTGTATGGGCCTGAAAAAAATAAAATATTTTTCACAACAGTCACTTTAAAAACTACTTTCTGTCACTAGTGGCATAATGGATTTTTGTGATTTGGGTATCTATCTATCTATCTATTTGTCTATCTATATCTATATCTATATATATAGATATAATTTTTAAAGAAAGCATGCATTCTTATGGAAACGTTACATATTTTACATTCTTATTTTTCAAAACATCAAGATGCATTTATTTAAGAAAATGGTAAACATTTTAAAATTTATCACTTTCTTCAAAACAACAAATAGAAATTGCGAAAGAAAAGCAATCTCACCCACCTTCCAGTAGATTTGGTTAGCAAGAAAGCAGAGTTTTACATTAATAGCTTTTAAGCAGATTATCTCATTTTAAAATAGTGCATATTGTACTTTGTGCAAAACCAAGATGGAAGAATACATTTAAGTTTGTTTAAATGCCTTTAACAGTAAAGGTCATCAGTGCTGGATTTAATTTTGCAATTAACACCGTTTTGCTGAATTCTTTCATTTTTTAATGATATTTTTTAAATCTCAGTTTTGAAAGAACCATTCTTGGTTAGCGAAGAAAATGTTTAAGCCATCTTTGTCTTAATTTTTGCCTTTCTCTTACTCTTTGCCACTGACTCAGAAAGAAGTTACCTGTATCAGCCCCATAAATAAGCTTACAGAAATCAATTTATAGTCTGTAGTTGCTTAGGACTCTGCTGCTGGATCTCCCAGTAGCCTGGGCAGTTCTGCTAAATTGAGAGGATCACTAATTTTTATTTGGGGAAAACAAGGTCAGGTCAGCAGTGATTGCCTCCCATATTCAGAGTGGTGGCAATTAGATTGGAGTGATTTGGCTGCTTGTTTGATTGGAATTCTCTGTATGTGGTTTGGGCAGAAATACATCAGCTCTTAGGACTCCCCGACAGATGCATCTAATGTATTCTGACCAACTGTTGAAAGTGCTGGATGGCTGTTTGTTCAAAGTTGCATTCAGTGTGCATAAAAACGGTGTGAGTGCTCTTAATTCAATGGTATCAGACTTCCAACAAAATGGGAATACTTTGAGCTCTCTGATCAGAAATTTTCTATCAGTACATTCATTTTTATTGATATTTTGACCCAAAATGCTTGTTCATCTTACTTCTGTCTCTAGTTTGAGCTTATTTTTCTCGACAGAGTCCTGTACCAAACACTGAAGTCACTGCTCTCTTTCACTTTTTCTATTCCAAATATATCTCCGCTTTGAAACAAAGTCATTCATTATGGAAAACACTGTGTACACCTTTGTGATTCTGAATTTGTACACTTTAATTAAAGGCAATTTAGGAGAATAGCATTAAAGCTTCTGGATTTTTTTCCTTCAAAATAAAAATAATTCAAATTGTTAAGTTCAAATTTCAATCACAGATATGTCATTCTTTTTTGTTCTCAAAATAGATATAATAATGTTTTGTCGTTTGTTTAAATTTTGTTCTTTGCGTTAATTCACGTGATGATACCAAGGCAACTTTATCTGATTTGAGAAATCTCCCCTTTAATTAAGGTGTACAGTTTCCCGCTTGTGCTCTCTCTTTCTCTTTCTCTCTGTCAGAATTAAGTAAATAAACATAAAAAAAAAGAAAAGAATGAAGGGCCCTCTGGTGGCTCAGTTGGTTAAGTGTCTGACTTCGGCTCAGGTCATGATCTTGAGGTTCCTGAGTTCAAGCCCGGGGTTAGGCTCTGTGCTGACAGCTTAGAGCCTGGAACCTGCTTCAGATTCTGTCTTTCCTTCTCACTCTGTGCCTCCCCTGCTCACACTCTGTCTCTTTCTCTGTCTCTCTCTCCCTCAAAAATAAATAAACATTAAAAATTTTAAAAAGATTGTGAAAGTCAAAGTACGAAAGATGAAGTGCTAAGGAAACATATCATGAGATAACATGTAATTAATTAAGGAGAAATAATCAGAGTGATAGGAAGAAACCTAGAGGGAAACAATGTCATAGAAGTCAGGAGAGAGGTTTTAAGATGGTAACAGTAGTCAGCAGGACCAAATGTTAAATAATACAAGTAAAATAACTGAGAATTTAATCGGCATTGGAATTGTCCATACAGTGTTCATTGGCAACTCCAGATATAGCAGTCGCTGCCAGGAATCTCTAAGGATGTGTTTAAGTTATGAAGAGAATGTTTGGAAGTAGAGTTAGTAAAGGTTAACCACTTTTTTGGAGAGGGCATGACAGAGAAGAGGAGGATGGAGAAAAGTAATAGCTTTATACAATATGAAGCTTACAAGTGCTTCATTTCTTTGCTTTCTTTTCCTTTTGAGGTACTGGAACTGTCTGTCCTTCAAGTAAGTTCTTTTCAGTGTAATTATTGTGTAGATACTACAGTTGCAGTTTAACAAACTTTCTTTCTGTATGTAAGATAATTGGCATGCTTCCCAACAAAACAAAGATTGTTGCTCTTTCAAATATTTCTAGTCTGTTCACATGGGAAACTTGTCTGGATTACCCCATCCACTAAGTGTAAGGTGAATGCATCAATTTCCTATTTCAAAAAAATATCTATGCAGTTCATGGAATCCTGGTAAAATTTCTTAAGCATATATGATATCTTCTGCTGGTATTCAATATCAATTATAGTTGATTCACACTTTATGGGGGGTGTCATCTGATGTGATGCTTAAATTATGGTAAAATTGGTGTTCAGCAAGGAAATGAGCCTTAGAAATGTTAGTCATGTCTGACAGTCAGAAACATCCGTGAGTTAAGCATGGTAGTAACGCTGCGATCACCATGTAGCTGTCAACAAGCTACCATTTGTGAGTCCCACATGTCAAGGAAAGCTATACAAATCTGCCTTAGAAAGCAGAGATGTCACTAATGTGTGCACACTGTCAGCCCTAACCTGCCCTGGTTCTTATCGAAAGAATTAGTATATTAGTATGTGACTTTGAAATATCTACTTCTGGATTGTTATTTGGAAGATTCGCAATGTGAGTAACGGTGAGTGTGCTGCCAGCTACCAGGTGTGAATACCTAACATTGTAGCTTATTTTAGACTCACATGCTAGCAAGAATCTGAAATGATAATTGGCAAAGCATATTCCATCCACAATTTAGATGGACACATATCTCCTCCTACCTTTTAAATACAAACAAATGAAGATCTAGGCTTTCTGATTCTTGGGCTATGTTGTACAGTTAATCCTCAGAAGTGTCTGTCTTGCTGCTATATACTCGCTAATCATTTTCCAACCCAATTTTTTTGATAAAATAAATTACTATTATTAATAAAGAAGCCACAGGGGTACCTGAATGACTCAGTCAGTTGTGCATCTGACTTCAGCTCAGGTCATGATCTCGCAGTTTGTGGGTTCGAGTCCAGCATGGGGCTCTGTGCTGATACCTTGGACCCTAAGGCCTGCTTCAGATTCTGTGTCTCCCTCTCTGCACCCCTCCTCTTGCATTCCCTTTCTCTCTCTCTCTCTCTCTCTCTCTCTCTCTCTGTCTGTCTCTCTCTCTCTCAAAACATAAATAAGCATTAAAAGTTAAAGAAAATAAAGAAGCCGTTAATTATGAGTTTCATTAATAAGGAAATCAGATTGTCAAGGTGGCGAAAAAGAAGATATAGAATGAAGGAAAAGGACTGTTGGGTTTGTCTAGAGTTTTCAATTAGCAAGATACAATGCAGGAAGACTGAGGTAATAAGAGTTTTAGATGTTGACCTGAGGCCAACCCAGAAATGGAAGCAGGAAGAGGGGAGGAAACTGAGATAGACTGGAGGAAGAGTCAGAGGCAGGAACTTTATAGTTATGCTGAAGAAATGATTTAGAGCAAGAGTAGAGGTTGAAAAATATGGAATAATTGTAAGAAAGAATTCAATGAGATACAGAGTTGGCTTTAGCTTCACCTGTGGATTGAGGCCAGTTGCTTACATGATTACATTATACAATCTTTTATGAATGCATTATCTTATATTCAACTTTTCATTACACATATATTTTATTAGGTAATTTATCTTTAATATCTGTTCACAGAATTATACCATATCCTAAAGAACTTTCAAAAGAACTGCACGTACTCCTTAAAATTTTCACCTTTTTCCTGTTATTGTATATCCTTATAACTCTCAGAAATTTCCTTTTCTATAATTTATTTCATGATAGAACAGAAGGCATACTTTATAAATTTCCCCTTTTACAATATTATGAGTCTCCTTAACTACTGGTGTGTTTAACGTATTTTAAAATCAGCTTTAGTGTTCTAAGACTTAAAATCAGTGACCATGGAATAGGATTTAATTTGCAACATTGATGCTCAGGGAATTTTTGAAGATGATTAGTGCATAATGGAATTGTAAATTACTTTCTAAACTTATGTCAGATCTTATGTAAATTATGTAAAAAGTCATGTAAATCATGTGTCTAAACACAAACAACATATTTTTTAAACAACATACTTGATCTTGTGTGTGTGTGTGTATGAGTCGATTACTTGCTTTTTCTGTGAAAATTAAAAGCAACATATGAAGTGTCAGAAAATGATAACAATACAATACAAAAGAAATATAACGAAAAGAAGCAATAGGAAACCCAATATCAAAGAGCAGAGGAAAAACCCAAGCTCTCCTAAGAACAACTTGAGTAACACTGAGCAGTGATTTGACATGCTCGGACACATTTTTCCAAACCTTTAAAACGGGGAGTCTTCTGTCAAAGATAGCTACCTCAAAGTTAAGTGCAAACTGTAAATCTCAGTAAAATGTTTTTTATAGGACATAATAACTTCTGAATTAGCTTTTAGAAAGAAAAGGTGAGAATATCCTCATGCATAATTTTGAACACCACCACTATTAAATATTGCTTTATTCTACAAAATGTGCATACTTTAGCAAAAAGGGAAAAGTGAAGTTTGTAGTACTAAAAGCTCAAAATTATACGCAGGTCTCGCACATGCTGTATCGGTTAATGGAAATATAAAAATGCTTAAGGTGTTCAAGAACAGAGAAGTAAAGGTACAAATCAAATTTAAAAGCTATTTTAAATCTAAAATTAAATGGCACAATTTGAATTCTAATATATTACAAAAAAGTGTTTGAAATGTTGAGTGCCCATGTAACTAAGAAATTTCTTTTTTTTTCTAAATTCCTAAATACATTCCTACATCTAGATAAAAGTCTTATAACTTTTTGGCTCATTTACATGAACTCTGATTCTAAGACTACCTGGGGTATGTTGGGGAAGGGGTGTGAAGAGCAGAATCCTTTAGGAATTGTAACCAGCTTTTAAAAAATGTCAATTTCAGATTTTGACAATATGTAAACTATCCTTCTCATTCCTTCCTCCTGGCATTCTCTTCCCCTTTATCCAGCTTACGTGAATTGTAGAAGCAGGTAGCATATTGTTGAAATTAGAATGGGAGGCTGCAAATCAGACTGCCTGCATTTAAGTCCCATCTTGACCACTTACTGACTGGCAGGCTTTGGGGAAGTAACTCAAAATTTCTGGGGCACCTGGGTGGCTCAGTCGGTTGGGCGGCCGACTTCAGCTCAGGTCATGATCTTACCGTCTGTGAGTTCGAGCCCCACATCGGGCTCTGTGCTGATGGCTCAGAGCCTAGAGCCTGCTTCAGATTCTGTGTCTTCCTCTCTCTCTGCCCTTCCCCTGCTCACACTCTGTTTCTATGTCTCTCAAAAGTAAATAATAAAAAAAAAAAAAAACTTAAAAAAAATTTCTCTGCTTCACATTCCTCATCTGAAAATAAGGGGAATCAACAGTAGTTTCTTCCTTATTAGTTTGCATGTGATCACGAAAAGAAATGGTCAATGTAATATACATACGAGGCATCCGTCATATGGTAAATACTCAATGCTACTTTGCTTAGGTTCTGTAGACCCTAATTTCTTTGGAAGCTCAGCAAAAGGTGACAGCAATACCTTGTAAGATTTTAACAGTATCCATTGAAAGCATGTAGAAAAAATTAGTCCTGATATAGTTTTCTATTAGTCCTGAACGAGAACTGTTTGTCAAATTAGACAGACTAGCAGTCACATAGTGGAGTTTTTGACATTAATCATTTCATATATAGTGTGTAGTAGCAAGATTCACCAATTAACTAAGTAATCAAAACAGTGTGTTTTCTCATCTAAGTAGCTAGAATTCTACCATATTCTGACTTTCTAAATACATACAGAAATACAGAGCATGATTTCTCTTCTAATGATCTAATAATGTAGTTGAGGAAAGAAGTCATATATGTAAAAATGTATGATGAAGTATGTATTAGTATTGGAACAAGACTATGAATGCAAAATAAATTATGGCTCCATAGATTAGGTTTTTAGAGTTTGGTTTAGATGGCATGAATAATGGAGGTGATTGGGTGGCTCAGTTGGTTACGCATCTGATTCTTGATTTTGGGTCCAGGTAATGATCTCATGGTTTGTGAGATCAAGCCTAAGGTCAGGCTCTCTCTCTCCCTCTCTCTCTCTCTGCCTGTCCTCCCACCCCCCACTCATTTTCTGTCTCATAAAAAAAAAAAAACTTAAAAAAACAGTGTTTAGAATGAATTAATAATTCATTATTAACTAATAATGAATTAATGAAGTAGCAAGGGGCTACTTTTAGAGAGAGGGAAAGGTACAAAGCTTGGTTGTGTATAGGAAGGAGCTTTTGGATCAGATGTAAGAAATCGTGATGAACCCCAAATACCCAGTTCTTTTTTTATCATATTCTTATTTTATATGTATGTATGTGTGTATGTATGTATGTTTTGAGAGAGTTAGATAGTGAGAAGGAGAGAAGCAGTGGACGGGCAGAGGGAGAGAGAGAATCTTAAGCAGGTTCCAAGCAACGTGGGGTTCAATCTCATGATTCTTTGATCATCGTCTGAGCCAGAATGAAGAATTGGACACTTAACAGACGGAGCCACCCAGGTGCCCCCAAATGCTCACTTTTTTGTGGTTGGTAAATGGCAGAAATTTTGCATATTTCTCTTTAGATCTCAGGAGCAAATGACCAGATAATCATTAAATAGTTCATGGAATCAAATGATCTTCTTTGTAACCCAATTCAATTTTATGTTGTTAAATGTTATATTTTACCTGAACTTTTAATTATATACTATTTTTCTATGACCTGTATTTACCTGGTAAATATTCAGCTATATATTTGCATATTTTCTACCTGGTACATTAATGGTTTTTGATGTACATTAGTTATGATCTCAAATATTTTGTGTTTAGTACTGTGATGTTAATTTAGAACTGTTCTAGAGTACAGCAGTGACTCGGAGATGGGTAACAGTTCTATAGATAATAAGCATAATTTGATGGATGCTGCTTTCTGAATCTATGAGAGAACATATCTGAATAATGACTAAATAGTAGAAAAAAGTTGTGGGAGATTCACTTTTTATGCAACATAAAAGAGAACAAAAATTTAAAGATCATATATGCCAGAGTCGATCCTTGTTCAGGCAAATCTAGGGGTCCACGAAGGACGGACGGTCAGGCGAAATGAAGTGAGAGAGCAATGAGTGAGATGGAATCTGATGACCAAGCAGGCAGCCCTGGCAATTCTGGCATCTCTGCTTTGCTGGTCTCAGTGTCTTTATTTTTAAAGGTAGCCAGTGACATTACATCAGTGGCAAGGCATTCTTTACAACATACATTGTTGTCACAAGACCTATGTAGTCATCTATAAGTTTATGGTATAAGGGAGTATGGGGATGAGAATTACAAAAGGATTTGCGAAATGTTAACCTCAGGGAGGTGCTCAATATTTGCTGCTGATAAACAGTGCTTCTGACTTTTGGGCGAGGCTAACCTTGGGGAAGGTCCTAAGTCTCTTTACAATCTTTCCCATCAGTGTGTTAATTCTGAGAGAAGCTTTACGGAGATGTGCCTTGAGGTTTTATGGTGGGGCTGAGGGGAGCAATACCTGCAGGGAAAATCTAATTCGGTTCAAGGAGTCTTGGGCCTACGCCTCAATTTGTGTAACCTATCCCCAAGAGGCAACCTTGAGGTTGCTTCCGGCCAGGTTACTCTCACACAGATTTTATCCATCAAATCAGGTCCCATTTTCCATATGCCATAAAACCAAAGAGTATTATGTCCCTTAGGCCAATGTGAGCAATTCAAGAAATCCAGTCCTGAAAGATTATTTAGAAGGAGGTAAAACTAGGCGCCAGTTTGGCTGGCGGGAGCTTTTGCTTCAACCTTTTCCACGCGTGGAGGGGTCTCAACCTGTGAGCCTAAAATGGCTCCCAACACATATATATATATGAAGATCATATTATGTTTTAATAAGGTAAATTATCTTTTAATAAAAGTAAATGGGATTATGGTTAATCAAATTAATACATTTTAGCATGAATTTTATATCAGAGAAATATTTATAAATTGTATTCTTTAAATGTGAATATTAAGTATTCTTTATAATATATAATGTATATTATATATATAATATATAAATGTGAATATAAAGTATTCTTTATAATACTTTATATTAAAGCAACCCTTTTGATGGGATTATTTCTTAGCATTAGTCAGTTTCATTAATCTATAAATTGTCTATTATTGTTCTCCTTCTTCACCTCATCAGCTGAGTTAGATATAGTATCTAATAACTGCTGCCAAAGTGTGAATTCACAATGTGTTCCTCCTTCCCCTTTTTTTTTTCCTTTTAGGGAAATCCTGAGGGGTTTGACACTTTTCATCCTCCAGCCATTTGTCATCCTGTAGGGAAAGGCTATACATTGGTAAGTCCCACTCATTCTAATAGCTCTTTTTACACCAGTGTGACTTGACTGTAATATATAACAAGGAGGATTAAAGACATGATAACATCATTGCATGGGTCAATAAAGACTTTTTCAAACAAAATCTGTAACAATCAGGATTGTGTTTTGTTTTTAATTAATCAAATAATAGGAGTACTACTAAAACCTGTAGTTATAAAATTAAAATTATATGGAGAATGGAAACTAGTAGTTGTTTAAAGTCTAAAATTGTGGTGGTATTACGTATCTATATTTTGTTAATTTACACCATGAACAACAATTGCTAATTTACACCATGACCCAAAAGCAATAGCTGAATGAGCATCCATGAATCAGTCTGAGGCTGCAGTCAAATAAAAACTAATAAATACTATCTATTTTGGCAATACATAATAGTCATTTTGCATGTTGAAAATTCATTTTTAAAGTTAAATAATTATTTTGTATATTTATGCCATAAAACGAAATTCATGCATTTTTGCTTCAGTTTCTTATTTTCTATCTATAAATGGCATTAATGTATCCTAATATCATGTTTATGACCAACCCTCACCTCAATTATCCAAGTTTTTTTTTCTTTCTCTATCTTACACATACACACACACTCACACTCACACTCACTCTTTTCTTAAAATAGCATATTTCATATGTTATATAGGTTTAAATTTATGTGTTATGTTTAAGTCACATCAATTAATTTGAACTTTTCCAATTTCTCTAAACTACAGTGTTTGAGGTATTTCTCATGCTCTCACATGCTTTGTAGGTATGGCCTTCAAATGTTTTTGATGAAGCAATCCATCAGTTAAAAATGTTAAATGTACACTCCAATATATGCACATTATTTATAAATTACATTAACTTATCACTGTCTTTAGATAAACAAATAATAGTAAAAATATGAAAAGCTCGTAAAAGAAATTTTAAAAGATACAATGACAATGTATATATTCCCTATATATTATATATTGTCTCTCTAAAAATTCATTGCATTTTCCTATTTCTGTATACTCCCGGAAGTTGTATTGGGTACTCAAAGATTCTAAAAAAACTCATTTTAAGCATTAGATTGTATAGCTATATGGTATACTACAGGTCAGTGAGTGTGTTTATACATTTATTTACAGAAATGGGTGTGTTTGTGCATGTGGATGATTTAGATAGGATTCGCTGGATCAAGAGTTTGAGGTGGCCTAGAGTCACAGTCAATGATCTTATCTGAATATCCCTCTTCTGGAAAGATTAGGGAGTAAAATAACCCAGAGGGAAGTTATAAAGAATCGAAGAGCCAAATAAATAGTTAGGAAGAATACCTTCTGTCATATGGAATACCTCCGAGATATCTTGTCAAATTGATATCTTCGTAAAAATAGATTTATACCATTTATCCTCACGGTATGAGAGAATTCCTTAGTTATGCATAGGCTTGCCAATTTTTTTTCCTCAATTGGGTCCTCAGTGGTGAGCCACCAGATACTATACTATAAAGAGATGAGGGGAAGATTAAAGGGTTAGAGTGAAAATCATTTAATCCTAATTGCTTCTGCAAATGTGAACCAACAACCCCAGTGCAGTTGTTTTTCATAGTACAACAGGTTAATTTCCACTGATTGTTCAATATAAATTAAGAGCGTCCCACCCCTATCCTTACAAAAGGAGCTCACATTTAACTGGAGTCAAATCTCAGGTCAAATCTGAAGCCAGGCATGGAGATGGCAAATGGGATATGATAAATTCAGGATTTACCAGACAAGGCAACTTTCATTAAATCTTTAATAGAAAAGGCTTCATAATTGCTGATTCCATTTATTTGAGCCCTCTTCTAATTTAAGAGCCTAACACTGCAGAATCCATTTGGATGATCTGTTATCCAGGAACCAATTCTCTACTGCTTACCTTTGAAAATCTCATGTCAAATACCTTGCTGAAATACGGATCTATTGAATTTACTTCATTGCATTAATCTACTGGTTTAAAAACTGCTATAAAAATAAAAAAAACAATAAGAAATAAAATAAGATTTGTCTGTCACAACTCAGTAAATCCTTAATGACTCTTACCAATTATGGCTTTCTTCACAGGATGCTCAGGTGATAGAAAATTCCTTTAAATTTAAGTATATTTTGAGGATCAGGTTCTACCTCACCTATTCATAGTACATGTAATCTAGCTTGTCTAAAACAAATAAATAAAACAACCCACTCCCCACAAAAACAAACAAACAAACAAACAAACT
This sequence comes from Paguma larvata, assembly GCA_030068075.1. Lineage (NCBI taxonomy): Eukaryota > Metazoa > Chordata > Mammalia > Carnivora > Viverridae > Paguma > Paguma larvata. The sequence goes on from CM057832.1 coordinate 56,397,655, forward strand.
CACTATTACCTGACATTAGGACCACTATACTTGGGCTCTAGTATTTCTTTATGACTTGATCTAGAGAAAAAGAAAGAAAGCACAACAATCAGTTTTGCTGTTTCACTTTTGATTAAATTTTTCCTGTTATGTGTTCTGAGCAGTCAACCACTTCAAAAAGGTGTCTGTGTTGTTAGATGTTGAGAACAAAATAGGGAAAAAAGAGAAGTTGATTTGCTACCTTCCCAGAAAAAGGGTGAAGTTTTAAGCAGCTTTGTATTCAAAACTGCTAGTGAAAAAATCACAAACCATAGAATTCAAGTGTGAAGATGACGTGGGGCATGGTTCTAACAAGGTGGTTAGTTTGCGTCTTTATTGAATAAACTATATGCATCATTTAAGACATAGGGACCCACTGCTCAAGCTGCCAAGATTTCCCCAATTGGTATTTTTCTAATTAGGTAGACGTCCCACGGTGACTCCCTTCATTCTTTACCCATCCTTAGGCCATTATTAACTATTTTCCTTGCTGTAAGACTTCCTTTTTCCCAGATATCTCTTTCAAGAATTGATATTAGCTACATGAATTATGATTCCTCTCCTTCCAGTCTTTACCTTTCTTGCTTGAACTCATCTACTCTTGTAGTTTCAGAGATTATTTATATCTAATGACACTCAAATCGATATGTTCTCTAAAGATCTCATTCCTGAGAATCATATCAACATATTTATTTGATAGCACATTAACCTTCTCAACTTTCAGTATATTAAAATTGAACTCGCATTATCTTTCCACAAACCTATATTTTTTCTTTCCCATTTCTCTGAAGTACCATCTACCCAATTTTCCAAAAAGAAAACTGCGAAATATATCGGATTCCTCTTTCACCTCTCTTAGTATATCATCAACTAAGTCTATTAATTCTACCTCTGGACAAATGAGGAATGGCACTGGAAGTAGGAAAAAGCATAATATGTATTTTTAAACCAGTTTGAAACACGTCAGTGGAAAGTGAATTCATTAAGTGAAATTGAGCTTGTGTGGCTCAATCGGTTAAGTATCTGACTCTTGATTTTGGCTCAGGTCATAATTCCAAGGTCATGAGATCAAGCCCTGCATCAGACTCTGGGCTGAACATGGAACCTGCTTGGGATTCTCTCTTTTTCTCTCTCTGCTCCTCCACTGCTTTCAGTCTCTCTCTCTCTCTCTCTCTCTCTCTCTCTCTCTCTCTCTCTCTCTCTTTTTCTCTCCCTCTCTTTCTGCCTCTCTCTCTCAAAATAAATAAGCAAATATTAAAAAAAAGAAACAAAATGATCACCATAGTTTAAAATAAATACAAAAAGATAATTCATCCCTAGGTAAGAGCTAATGTCATAGTTTCTATTTTTTATCTTTAAGTTCATTACATTTTTACTATAAACTCCAGTCTCTTTAATTTTATTTCATTAATACCTTAGTATTTCTTGCTGTAATACATATGTATATATCTTTGTAGAGCCATTCTAATATTTCCCAATAAGCATATCAGTTTTAATGTTCAAAAATTTCCATTATGTGATAACATCAGTGAGAAAAGAATTATTTACCATAAATACTTTTGTGATTTAACATATGTATTTTTCTCTAATCCTTTTATTTTTTAAAAGTATTTTAACATTTATTCATTTTTTGAGAGACAGAGAGAGACAGAACTTGAGGTAGGGAGGGGCGGAGAGAGACACACACAGAATCTGAAGCAGGCTCCAAGCTCTGACTGTCAACACGGAGCCCGATGCAGGACTCAAACTCACAAACTGTGAGATCATGCCCTCAGCCGAAGTGGGATGCTTAACTGACTGAGCCTCCCAGGCACCCCTCTGTAATCCTTTTAAATAGAATAGAACATATGACACACATCTGTGTTAATAATGTTTTAGTACTTTTTTTTCTTATCAACATTTTTTTAAATTCCAGTATAGTTAACAGTGTTATATGAGTTTCAGGTGTACAGTGTAGTGATTGAACAGTTACATACATTGTCATTCAGTGCTCTTCATGATAAGTGTATTCTTAATCCCCTTCACCTATTTCACCCATTCCTCCACCCATCCCCCCCCCTCTGAAATGCTTTATTTAAATAAGTACTGTCAGTTAAAGTTACAGTTTTTGTTTAAACAAAAACATATTTTTACTTGAAGCATACCTAAGAATACATGGTTCTAAAATCATGGTTTTATAAACCATGTTTATATAACATTCTACCCAAGAAAAATAGAACACAGATTTTCTTTAAGTACAGAAGAAGAATCCCCAGTTAAATCACATAAAAAGAGACATAACAAATACTACAAATTTAAGACGATTGAAATCAAACCAAGTAGATTTTCCAAACACAGTGGTACAGAACTAAATATCAACAATAAAACAAAGCTAGAAAACTTACAATGTAAGTATTAAATATTTACACTACTGTATAAGCAGTGGGCCAAATAAGAAACCAAATGGTAAATCAAAACGTCTCAAAACAAAAGCAAAAGAAAACACAATATTCCAAAAACTATGGTACACAGCAAAAGTTGATGTTAGAGTGAAGTTTTTGTTTTAAATGCTTGTATTAAGAAAAAATGGGTTAAACAAACAATATTACACCCCAAAGGAACTAGAAAAAGAAGAAATCTTGCTTGAAATTTAGTAGAGGAATGAAATAATAGGAAAAATCAGAAATAAATAAAATAGACACCAGAATAAACAATAACATAACATTGAAAGTAATGACTCATTTTTCTAAAAAAATATAAATAAAATTGGCAATGCTTTAACTATACTAACTAAGAAAAAATGAGAGCGGAAGAGAGAGAGAGAGAGAGAGAGAGAGAGAGAGAGAAGGCTCAAAAATCGAAATCAGAAATGAGAAAGAAAACAATACAACAGCCAACCACAGAAATACATAGTGTGATAACAGATTATTATGAACAATTATATACTAACAAATCAGATAACTGAGAAAAAAACAGATAATTCCTAAAAATGCACATTATCATAATTGAGTCGTGAATCTTAAATCCAAGAAATAAGAAATATTCCGAGACCAATAGCAACACTGAAAGTTGAGTTAGGAATCAAACTTTCCCAGCACAGAAAAGTCCAAGGCCACATGGTTTCATTGCTGAATTAATCCTGAACACTTTAATGATAATCTTTATCAAAATCTTACAAATAATGGAATAGAAGAAGGAACACATTCAAAATCATTCCATGAGGCCCAGTACTACCCTAATATCAAAGCAGGATAAAAAAAATACAAGACCGAAAAAGTCCATTTTATCATATAGGAGTGGTGCTACCCTGACTTCCTTTTGACGTCCATTTGTGTGGTAAATATTTCTCCACTCCCTCACTTTCAATCTGTCATTGTCTTTAGGTCTAAAATGAGTCTTTTCTAGGCAGCACACAGAAGGATCTTGATTGTTTGTTTGTTTTAACCATTCTGATACCCTATGTCTTTTGATTAGAGTGCTTATTAGTCCATTTACATTAAAAGTAATTATCAATAGCAATGTGTTATTGCCATTTTATTACTTGTTTTGTCTTGTTTCTAGAGATTTTCTCTTATCCTTTCCTGTCTTTGTTAGTTTTTGCATTCAAATATTCCTCTTTAATATTTTTTCAGGGCTGAATCCAGGTCATGAACCCCTTTAGTTTTTTTCTGGAAAACTCTTTATCTCTCCTTCTATTCTGAATGATAGCTGTGATGGATTGAATATTCCTGACTGCAGATTTTTCCCATTCAGCATGTGGAGTATATCATGCAACTCTCTTCTAGCTTGCCGAGTTTCTGTTGAAAAATCCTCTGCTAGCCTTATGAGTTTTTTCTTGTAAGTTACTGACTTCTTTTGTCTCGCTGCTTTTAAGATTTTCTCTTTATCACTATATATATCACTATGTAAATTTAATTACAATATGTCTTGGTGTTGGGCTACTTTTGTTGATTTTGATAGGAGGTTTTTGTGCCTCCTGGATCTGAATGTCTATTTCCTTTCCCATATTAGGGAAGTTTTCTGCTATTATTTATTTCTTGAAATAAAATTTTCTGTCCCCTTTTCTCTCTCTTCATCTTCTGGGACTCTTACAATAGAAATGTTATTACATTTGATGTCATCACTGAGTTCCATAAATATATTCTGTGTTGCTTAATTATTCTTTCTCTCTTTTGTTCAGTTTCATTATTTTCCATTATTTTGTCTTCTAGGTCACTGATTTGTTTCTGTGCTGCCTCTAGCCTGCTGTTTATTGCATCAAGCCTGTTTCCAATCTCTTTTATTGCATTCTTCATCTGACTGATTTTTTTTTAATTCTGTTATCTCTGTCATAAGGGTCTTTCTGATCTCTTCCATTCTTTTCTCAAACCCCAGTGAGCATACTTACAATTGTTGTTTTACATTCTCCATCAGGCATGTTACTTATGTCTGTTTCGTTTACATTTTTGGCTATGGTCTTATCTTGTTCTTTCATTTAGGATATGTTCCTCCATCTTGACATGTTGTCTAAACCTCTGTCTTCTTATTTTAGTTAGAAAAGCCAGTATATCTCCTGGTCCTGAAAGTAATGGCCTTATGAAGAAGAGGCCATGAGGTGTTTAGAGCCTGGTGCTTCAGGGAGTGTCTCTAGTATGTGCTGCATACATTGTTCTGTTGTGTTTTGGCTGCTCTATATGTCAGATCAGTCATCTGCAGAGGCTCTTCTTGCCTGCTGTGGGCAGTGTTGGGTGGCTCGCCTGAATGTGGCAAGTTTTAAGTAGGTGTGCTCTGGTCTGCTTGTGAAATAAGATCTGGCACCAATTCCACTACAAGTGAAGCCCTGCAGTACTCTAGTTGGGAGACATGGTGTAGGTAGAGGTTTGTGCTAGTCTTCTGGGGAAGGGCCTGCCACGCTGGGACTGAGGTAACTTGGCTGAGAAGGGCTGTCTTGCCAGAGTGCAGGGAGGTGGGGCTTGGTGTAAGCAAGTAAGTCAGCTGCGCTGCCTCCTGCAAGTGGCTCTGTGTTTATCCTGAAGGACAGGGAAGGGAAACGGTGCTGGACAGCTCCTCTGTTCCCAGAGAGGTGGCTCTGTGACCATTACTTCCAAGAATGCTCTCTGAGACAGATGAATAATCTCCCCACTTTGTGCCCCAGGAATTCTTCAGATCACTGTTTCCATGCCATCTGCCCCCAAGGTTGTTTGCCTGCCTTCTCTCCAGGAGCAGTGCAGTGCCCTCTGGGCTTTATCCCAGCCAAGCCTGCTGACCTTCAAAACTCCAGGCTTTAAGCCTTGCTGGTTGCAAGAACTCGTGACATTTCAATATTTCTTGTTTTCCAAGCCACTGGTTTGGGGAAACATTCTCCTTTTGCATTCCCCTGTGTCTTCCCCATCCCCCTCCCTCTCTTCTCTGCATGTACTGCTCCCTCTCCTCCACAGCACTCCTGATTCGCTTCTCCCCTAAACCACATCTCCATACTTCCTACTATCTTTGATGTGGTCTCTTCTCTCTTAGTTGTAGTTTGTCCTGTAAATCTTCAGGCTGATTTCTGGGGTATTTAGGATGATTTAATAGTTGCAAATGAGATGAGAAGAGTCTAAATTCTTCCGTACTCCACCACCATCTTCAATCTTTGTTATAGTATTTTTGGACACAGACTTAGCATAACCAACATATTGTTTGAGAAATGCATACGCACATATCTCCATTTACTGGAACATATTTGTGAATTAGGCAGTCGTTGTCCTGACAGGTTGGAAATGGTCATATCCCATCTATTCCTTTCTACCCCCCAAATTTAATGCTTATGTTTTTATCTCAATGGTTTTGAATATCACAATGGAAATTTTTATCCATTTGCTCAATATTTCTTTTTTTTTTATTACTGGAAGAGGAAATTTTGGTTGCCCTTAGGATATATAATAGTCTGTGGTTTTGCTTTCTGCATTTCCCATTACCCATGGTTTGAGTTGCTGGCAGTCAACACTCATCCAGAAGTAGATGACCCTTCTTCTGAAGTATTGTCAGAGGTCGCTAGTCGCCTACCACTATATTACACTGCCTGCATCATTAACCTCACTTTATCTCATCACACAGGCCTTTTATCATCTCACTTGACAAGAAGGTTGAGTGCAGTACAATAAAAGAGAGAGAAACCACATTCAGATAACTTTTATTATAAACTTTTATTATATCTGTTCTATTGTATTGTTATTTATTATTGTTAATCTCTCATTGTGCCTAATTTATAAATTAAACTTTAGCATACATATGCGTGTATAGGAATAAAACTGTATACATACGATTTGGTACTATCCATGGTTTCAAGACATCCACTGGGGGTCTTAAAATGTACCTCTGGATAGGGGGATTACTGTATGATAAAATTGTATAACCAAATTGATAATTCACATCATGGTCCAACTGCTATTTATTTATTTATTTTAATTTTTTTTAATGTTTATTTATTTTTGAGAGACATAGAGACAGAGTATGAGCAGGGGAAGGGCACAGAGAGAGGGAGACACAGAATCTGAAGCAGGCTCCAGGCTCTAAGCCGTCAGCACAGAGCCCGACACGGGGCACAAACTCACAGACCATGAGATCATGACCTGAGCCGAAGTTGGCCGCTTAACCAACTTCGCCTGAGCCACCCAGGCGCCCCCCCCCCAAATTCTATTTATTAATGGTAGACCCTCCTCCCTCCTGCTCATCCACCCACCTTGGGTTAGTTTTCAGGAATCAGACTCTATTCCTATCAATGGCCAGAGTGAACTGAATTAATAGAAGGAATTACCCCTTTTTATTTATTCTACCAAGCTGAGTCTCCAGAGGAATGCTTCATTGTTGCAGACAGTGCATCCCTGGTTTGCTGGCTGGCCTTAATGGGATGTTAAAATCGATTGAAGTAATTTCTCTGTCACCTGAGAAGCACTGTAGGTTTTGTGGTGTGTTGCAATTGCATATCCTACCCATGTCTTTTAAAAAACTTTACATCATTAAACCATTGTCTTCCTTGCTTATGAGACCACAACTTCCTTTTTCTAAGGAAACAGTTCTTGTAAATGTGTAATATACCTGGAATCCAAGCAGACCCATCTCAGTGGTTGTGTCAAAGCCATGACAGATAATACTGCACATGGTAGGAGTAAATTAAAAGTGTGGAGAGTTAAGATCTTGTGTGTCTGCAATTAATAGTACTGCCGTATTGAAGAAAGAGTGTCCCCTTGTGAAGGCACCCTTATTCTTGTGAATACCTTTCCGAAGCTTAAGCACAGATTGAGAGATACAGTAAACAAAATCAACTTTACTTTGCATTCTATTGTCTGTGTTAATCACTGTCGAAATAGTTATTTCCCTGCCCTTTGAAAAACTCAGACAGGTTCTTTGTGTTTTCTGGTAACTTTATGATATAAAAAAATGTCCACAATCACTTCAGAACTTTAAAACATAGTGTCAGTTCATGTTCAGTCTTCCTGGTTAATGTGAAGACCTCTCTTCCTTGCCAGTCTGAGCAATTTGCAGGCCAGTAGTTCAGGAAAGATTGGGTGATCAGCTTCTGTCCCCTTCTCTACTCAAACCTTATACAATAGTTTCCTTTTACTCCAGCTTGCAAAACACAGTTTCAAAATCCTTAATTTTGGGGCATGATGAAAGAGAAGAAGTAGGGGGATCAGTAAGGTTCTTGGATAAATAAATGATACTTGCCTGAACCGGTAGGTATTTAAAGTTGATTTTTTTCAGGACCCGGGGGGCGGCTCAGTCAGTTAAGCATCTTACTCTTTCGGCTCAGGTTATGATCTCACAGTTTGTGAGATTGAAGTCTGCGTCAGGCTCTGCTCTGACTGCAAGGAGCCTTCTTGAGATTTTCTCTCTCTCCTTCTCTATCTTTTCCTTCTCTTTCTCTTAAAATAAATAAATGAACATTAAAAAAAAAGTAAACCTGATTTTCTCTTGTCAGTATATCTGTGGTTTCTTTGTTATCTTTCATCAAACACAAGTTTACAGATGCTGTAAAGCAGTATAAAGTAGCAAACTTCTCTGACATTCATTGTTAAAACCTTCCTCAGCATTTAGACATAAGATGTTACCTCTAGTTTTCTTTCTTGAGATCTGTCCATGCCCCTCTGTTCTCCTTTATGTCAGAATCTTTATCTCACCTTTTATATTTCTCAAGTGAGAATGTTAAAATGTCCCCCAAACTGTAATGCAAGTATTCAACCCCCTAGCAGGCATTTAACCTCCTAATAGTTACCTTAGGGTGACTCTCTGTCATTGTGATATTAATAGATTGTACCCCAAATTCCTAAAAAGTCAGTGGGGGAAGCTCATAGTACAGCTTTTTCAAAGGAAATCTTTTTCAAATATCATTCATTTTTTTTTTATTTTCTCAGTGTGGTTGAGAGATTTAAAAGTTTAACCTAAATTTTATTTGACTTTATTAATTTTTAATTTTTAACTGTTTATTTATTTTTGAAAGTGAGAGAGAGAGAACAAGCAGGGAAGAGGCAGAGAGAGTGAGACACAGAATCCAAAGCAGGATCCAGGCTCTTGAGCTGTCAACCCAAGAGGCTGATGTGGGGCTTGAACCCATGAACCATGAGATCATGACCTGAACTGAAGTCAGAGGCTTAGCTGACTGAGCCACCTAGGAACTCCAAGTTACCTAAAATTTTAAGTTATCTAAGATTTGTCTAAAGATTGCATCCATTTTAAATGTGTGCAGCCAAACATCTATTCTAAGTCTCTCTTAGATGCATAAAACAATTCTGAAAGAAATATGAATTCTCCCATGATCAGTGTTGACTCTTGAGAAAATTTAGTAAGCCAGTTCAAATCTGGCTGTCAAATGGATTGTGTTATGATTATGTTCAAATATACATAGCTTGATATTTACCATTCTCAGGTGAAATATTTTAATAATCAGAAAATGTCAGAATTTCTGTAAGGACTTGGGGAAAGTGGACATGAGTGAGCAGATCAGAAATGAAACTCTTGGAAGTAGTGAATTGGGACATCTGGTTGCAGTACTGAACATAATACATCATTATATCATTTTTTTAAGTATGACATTATGAGAGTTAATTATATAATTACTATAAAGGGATTGCATATTTGCAGTCATAAAAGGTTTGTATTCTAAGGGATGTTATTTTCTCAAGGAACCAGGCAATTACATGGAGCAATCAAATGTAATAAATGACAAACAGAACTCCTTTTGAGGGAAAAACCTGCCTTCCTGGTTCAGAAGCAGCCAGAATATATAATATTCTATGTATAAAATCTTCTTCATTCTTAATCTGGAATGGAATTTAAAACCACTATGTAAATGAATTATATATCAATGCTTTATATTAATGCTTCATTTTTTAAGCTTATTTATTTTTTTAGTAATCTGTACAACCAATGTGGCGCTTGACCTCATGACTGACTCCAAGATTAAGACTCACACTCTCCACTGACAAGCCAGTCAGGTCCCCCTAAAAGCTTTCCTTTCTTTTACTTTTTTTATTTTTGTTTATTTGTTTGTTTATTTAGTGGGTTCCATGTCCAATGCAGGACATGAACAATATTTTAAAAAATCATGACAAATGCTTATCACAATTTAATTATATATTATTAAAGTATTTGTGATCTTTCATTAAACACATTTCATGACAGGGATAATGCAAATGTTACTTTCATAAAACATTTGAACATACGTTTTTTAAAGATTTAATTTTTAAGTAATCTTTACACTCAACATGGTGCTTGAATCCATAACATCGAGATTGAGTGTCACATGGTCTACCGACTGAACCAGCCAGGCGCCCCTGAAAGTACATTTTTGAAATGATTGAACATACATCAAGTGTTAACGATATAAAAGTGGGGGCGCCTGGGTGGCTCAGTTGGTTAAGCGGCCAACTTCGGCTTAGGTCATGATCTCAGGGTCTGTGAGTTTGTGCCCCGTGTCGGGCTCTGTGCTGACGGCTCAGAGCCTGGAGCCTGCTTCAGATTCTGTATCTTCCTCTCTCTGTGCCCTTCCTCTGCTCATACTCTGTCTCTTTGTCTCTCAAAAATTAATAAATGTTAAAAAAATTAAAAAATATATAAAAGTATAGGAAGCACACTTGACTGGAAAATATATAACATGCTATTCAGTTAAAATCAAAATAATTAAAGTTTACAAATTAAAGTTCTCATTTTGTAATATATATATATATATATATATATATATATATATATATTTGAAATAATTCCCAATCATTATTTTAAAATATTATTTTTAAGCATGAAACTAATGCAATATTTTGCTGAAGAATAAATATTGGCATATCCACCATGGTTGTGAAGAATGTCTTACCTATCTTAAGTGGACTATACTTTTTTTCTCAAGTCTTTTTAGTTTTGTTTTGTTTTGAGGATGTAAGTACTTAAGCAGTTTTACTTAGACTATTACTTGCAGTGCAATATAGTATATGAGTGTTAGCAGCTACTAACACAAACTTAGAACTTAATAAGATGAAGAATATAAATTTTATATAATTCTGTAGCAATTCTCATACTTTATCAGAAAAAAAAATTGTGTGCAACTTGAGTTCTGAAAATAAAATATGGGAGAGAACACTGGACAGAATTAAAAAAGAACAGCGATAAGTATGACGGTTTGTGAAATATTTACTTAGTAAAAAGATGTAGGGCTTTCATTTCTACAAGTTCATGGTAGAAATTATAAATATTGTTTTTGCTTCCCCTGAGGAAGAACAAGAGTCTTTGCTTTAAAATGTCTGATACCTCAGTATATAGGCACGTGTCTGTGGCATGGCAGGAGGGTCCAGGCTCCCTTCTCAAATGAGCTTCAGTGTCTCCTTTACTGACCAAGTTTATAGGGAGACTGGAATATAGTTAAGATATGGCTTTGGTTCTATATAAAAATCACGAGATGGGATTTTTGGGAATACTCTTTTTAACAGGACCAGCGTATAATTATCGACTTCTATAATGACATTCAAAACTCTTGAACTGATGAAGAGTTTTTGAAATATTGTGGTTTCTGATCCCTAAAGAAAACCTTGGAACTATGTATATTATCTGCAGTATGTTCACAATGAGTAGTCATAATTAGGTTAGACATAACAGTGATACATTTATATACATTTAGTGATTTACAAAACTCTGATCAAGGTGTATTTGCTGTTGATCAATATTTACAAAATATTTAATCTATGAAAATATTTTCCTGTATAAATAAATATGTGAAATATATTATTTTCATTTTACTTTAACTTTTAATTTGGACAAAGAGTATATACTTTTGGTGCAATATTATTTTTAGAGACAAAACACAATTTCATTCAAGGAAAGCTTCATATAAAGCCAATATCAGGGTTTTTTGAGGCGTTTAATACTGAGGCATAAAACATATTATAGGAACAACTCATTACAACTATACAGTTCAATGGGCTTTCTGCTCTATGATAGTGCATTATTGAGAAATGGAAAACAACTAATGGAAAAATAATTTGTAAAATGGAATTTGGTTTTTGGCTCCTGTTTATTGTATTTTATTCATTCTAGTGGCTAAAATAAAACTTAGTCAATATAAATCTTAACTGCTGCCCAATCTGCATAAACTGTAATTAATTAGTTTAATGATTCTAACTATAGTTTAAAATTAAATACCCAGTGTATAAAACTTATGTAGGGTGGTTTTGGTCTGTGCAATACAAGTGCCTTTGACTTTATTTCTCCTCCGGTTATCTTTTAATCAGGTAGCAATATTTTTGTCATATTAGCAAAAATTATAGCATTCAGGTGTCAAATGCAGAGTGATTCTTTTTCAACAAACATTTATTCAATTCAGTTGTACGTGCCAATAAATTTTAATGCTATGTATGACAGCAGCATATCAGAAACAAGTAACAAATATGGGACCAAAATTGCCTTAAATAATAAGGGTTTACCTTCAGACACATCAACAAGTAGAGGTAAAAATGTCTAGGCTTGGTTAATTCTGTGATTATAGAACATTCAGGAAAATTCCTTCCTGTCCTTCTGCCTTCCTCAGTCCGTGGGCTTCAAGTTTATTTCCCTAAGACCATAAGATGACTTATCTGTGAGTGTCTGATTTTCTAGTGCCTGATACTTTAGAACTCCCCAGCAGACTCTTTCAAGTCAATGACCGCATTTGGAGAGCAGCATTACAAGATTAAGTATCTCACATTTTCATAGTGTGTAATGGGAGATGGATCTATCAGAATATGTGTATGTGTGGATGGCTAGTTGTTGTTCAACAAGAAACCAGCACACTTGATAGAAGAAGTATAAACAAATTGTTGTGTTTTACAGAATGTAGAAATACCACGTTCGTGTGTATAAGCCTAGTAAAACTTCATAGAGGAGATAATACTCATGATAAGATGATTAAGATTGTTCATTTAAAACAACGGGTTTATAAGTGGATAGGCTTAACAAAAAACAGGATTTCCTAGTCGTAATAAGTAACTAACATCTATATCTGAGAATATCATTTAAAAAATGTTTATTTGTTTATTTTGACAGATAGAGGGAGAGAGCGAAAGCAGGGAAGGGTGAGAGAGTATCCCAAGCAGGCTTTGTGCTATCAGTGCAGAGCCTGACAAGGGGCTTGATCTTGCAAACCAGGAGATCATGCCCTAAGCTGAAATCAAGATGGGACACTTCACTCACTGAGCCACTTTGGAACCCCTATTTCCGATGACATAATAAATGTGAAAACAAACAATATGGATGTGTTTCTAGACTAGGTGATGCTTTTGTGTTGTACCAAGGCTGATGGTTTCTTTTAAGCAGAGAATAAAAGTCCCTTTTAAGCAGAGAATAAAGTAGAAGCAGTCTTTGAAATATCTTACTATGAAATGTTTCCTTATATAATGTAGGAAATATTTTTTATTGTTAGCAATATATCTTTAACTTCTTCAAATGACAAAATTAAAATGATTATGATTTCAATCTTCAACACCCAAGGCTGAATTCAATATAATAAAAAGACTTCTGAAAATCGATAGGCAAAAGTACCAGTGAACAAAAAAAATGGACAAAGTCATGAGTAGGAATTTCACAAATGAATGCCTCATATCTATATGAAAAGATGCTAGCAATAAAATACATACAGATCAAAACATAATGAAAAATGTCTGTTCTAACGAGATTTACATAACTAAGAAATCTGTCATCATTACTAATTGCTAGTGAAGATGTGTAACAATGGGGATGGTTTACACATTGCTGGTGGGAATGCAGCTTGGAGCAATCGGTTCAAGAAGAAATGCTTGCGGTATTTTATCATTGGACCAGAGGTGTGGGTAATCCATGACACACAATTTATTTTCCTAAGAATATATCCTAAAGAAATGCTTATAAATGTGCAAAAGGAGGTATTTTCATAACATCTCTAGCAATGTTACTTATGTGAGAAGTAAGCCAATAAACCAACAATTCTAGAAACAGTCTACAGTTTTCAAATACAATTTTCTCTTCTAATTAATAGTGCTTTATGGAGAGATTCTTTGAGACTGTGTAAATATTCATTTCTTTCTTGGGGCACCTGACTGATTCAGTAGGTAGAGTATGTGACTCTTGATCTCAGGCCCCACATTGGGCATTAAGCTTACAACATAAACTAAAATAAATAAAATAAAATAAAATAGGAATTGAATCAAAAAAATTCTGTTCTTTCCCAAACTTCCACCCACTACTTGTAGCCTCTACTGATGATATTTAAACTCCATTATTTCCTCGGTATTTATTACTTGGCATTCTACTAAGAAAGACCCTATCTATCTATCTACCTACCTATCTATCAATCATCTATCTATCATCTATCATTTATTTACATATATTTAGAAAATATATTTCTATTTTATTCAAATCCATTTGATATAATGGATTACTCTAAATAAGTGTGTTTTAAAATAAATGTATATCACCAAGAAAAACTAAGCATTTTTAAATACTTGTTAGAATGAAGAACGTATTTATTATAAAGCATTTACTTACAAACCACTTACTATTGCATCATACGTTGGCAGATTACATTAAGCCTTATCAAGTACACATGCCTTACTTCAGACTGATAGTATGTAACCAAGTTCTGAGGAACAAAGACAGACTTAGGTCAGTAGAGGTGACTGTAGCCTAGTGCCTCACACAGGAGATGCAGATTCAAGGGATTGCCATGTATCAGGGGCAATACCAGTCAATAGACAATTAGAGAGATGTATATAGGACACACTTAGTATGAGATCTTGAGAGCAGCATAATAGTACTTCTAAATTTTGCCTGGTATAACCCAAACATGAAGTGTTCAAAAGAACTTTGTGATATCTTACATTATAAAATCTGCTCAGTACCGTAATCCCACCAGAAGAGATACATTTTATAAGATTCTACCATATAGAATCTGCTGCTCGTGGCCTCTGTTGTACTCCCCCCTTCCTTTTCTCCGCCTCGTCGTCTTCCTCTTTCTCCTCCTCTTTTTATTCTATAAGTTCTACTATTAAAATAATAGTTTTGGTAGATGCCTCAGATAAGTCCCTTAGTGCTTGAAACACCCCACTATGTGATTTTAATATATTATTTCGCTAATGCTTACAATAGTTCTTTGGGAAACATTATTTCATCATTTTACAAATGAAGAAAATGAAAGTTAAAAAAAGGTTAAATAACTTTATTGGAATCTGAATAAAAAGGTAACCTTTTATTAATTTATCTTCTCTCAAGTCAAAGTTAATATATTCTGCCTAGCTTTTTAAGGCATTCTATCCACTGGGGTTCCCTCATCTCTTCAGCTTTATTGCCTACATCTCCCTACATAATTTTTTTTCTAATTCCAGTCTCCTCAATCTTTCCTATGCATGATAAGCTTAGTTCTCCCTCTAAACTTTCCATCACCACGTACTCTCTTATCTAGAATGCTCTTCATTTTCTCATTAGCCTATCCAAGTCATATCTTGCCTTTAGATCATGCTTTTTACTGCTTCTTCTGGGGAGTCTTCTTTTTCCTTCTAGATAGTTCACTCTCTGAAAAATTAAGTTACTTATTATTGGTAGAAAGTAGAAGACAGACAAAAAGCTTACAATTATGGAGTATCGATTGTGTTCGAGTGTGTTTATAATTAAGATATCTGGCTCTAGAATCAGTTTCCTGAGGGGGAAAAACAGAAACAAAAACAAAAACAGTGATCACACTGGCAGTGTGAACTTGAGCAAAAACTTAACTTTTCTCTGTTTCAGTTTTGCATCAAAAAAATGGCCTATTCTACGTAAGAGTAGTGCATAACTCATAGAATTTTGGGTTTTAAAAGACTTACTATATGTAAAATAACTAGCACTGTATTAACTGCTTTGCATGCACAGAAATTAAATCGCACAAGGATTCCATTTTTAGAGTTGTGGCTGCGATTGCCTTTTACTTCTTAATATACATACAAAAAACATAATTACCTTTATACATCTACTATGACCTATGAAACCACAGGATTCGATTGTGAGTTCATTGAAATTTTATTTTTAACAGCTCCCAAAGGATTTCTTTCACAAAGAAGCATGATTAATCTAGGTGTGAAATATTTTCATATAGATACACTGACTTTGTGTTACTGTGGGCTACTTTCTTCTATTGTCATGGTTTTCGTAACTGTTTAAATATTTATTTAGGGGCCCCTGGGTGACTCAGTCAATTGAGTGTCCAACTTCAGCTCAGGTCATGATCTCACCATTCTCGAGTTCGAGCCCTGCATAGGGCTCTGTGCTGACAGCTCAGAGCCTGGAGCCTGTTTCAGATTCTGTGTCTCCCTCTCTGTCTGTGCCCCTCCCCCACACATGCTCTGTCTCTCTCTCTCTGCCTCTCTCTCTGTCTCTCTCAAAAATAAAAAAACATTTTTAAAAAATAAATATTTATCTAACATAATAACAATAATTATAAAATGTAAGTCAGCAGCTGTTAGTGCATATGTTTTTGTTGCTAACAAATTCAATTAGAGGCATTTCTAGTTAAACCAGTCAAAAAGCAGGTAACTCCAAAAGGTCAATTCTGAATTATTGTTACCCATAATCATTTCCCAAGCCATTAAGTCCATAAAATCCAATTGAAACTGAAAGCTATAAAAGTAAATTATAGAAAAGGTGCTTAAGTAGGTAGTGAGAGTTCCATACATGTGAGCAAGACACTTGTCTACAGACATTACTTTGACTGTATTATCCACAATAGGACTGCTCTAGTGAACTTTAAGTGCTCATTACCATTTACAGACCCCATCTCTCAAGACATTTTAATTAATCAACCCCAAACAATCCAATGAGGCGAAGTGCTAACAGAAGCGGTTTTAAAATATACTCACAAAATAGAGTAACAAGTCTCTTGAATTAGAAGTGAAAAAAAGGAGGAAAAAAGAAAACAGCACAGTTAAATATAGAAACTGTGCTTTCAGGCACCTGGGTGGCGCAGTCAGTTGCGTTAGACTTCGGCTCAGGTCATGATCTGACAGTTTATGTGTGCAAGCCCTGCATTGGTCTCTGTGCTGACACTTGGAGCCTGGAGCCTGCTTCAGATTGTGTTTCCCTTGGATTCTGTGTCTCCCTCTCTCTCTGCCCCTTCTCAGCTCACTCTCTCTCTCTCAAAAATAAATAAACTCCAAGAAATAAAAAAAAAAAAAACTATGCCATTACTCACATTAGATGTCTTTTGTTACAATAGAGATTGATGCAAAAACTGTTAGAAAATAAGTCCATATCAAATAATTTGTAATGAAGATTAAAAATATATTTATTCCATAGGTACCTGGTTGCCTCAGTTGGTAGAACATTAGAGAATGTGACTCTTGATCTGTGGGTTGTGAGTTCAGTATTCCATGTCTCATTTCTCATCTGTAAAGAAAGATTCCTTTTTTCCTTTAAGACTTGTTGAGGCTTTTCTCCCTTTTTTGAAGTGAAATATAGGGAAACAGTATGAATTAAAATAAAATTTAATATTGTAATTTGGTTTACTCTTTCTAGAATAAATAATATTTTCTTATTATGCTCTGAAGTCTTTTTATAAAAGGTCTGAATACATCAGTAATCCTCCCAGTCAAAACTTACATAGAATAATTTATGGCCATTGGACTTGTAATATGCAGTTAGTAGTTCGCATGATGAAATGTGAAAAAGTAAACGTAGAATTTCATCTTGGAAGTCAATGGGAAAGTGAAAAGAACACGGAATTTTGCTAACTAAACACCTGAATGGGAATTAAAGCTTTGGAAAATTACTTAGTTTCTCCGAGTCTTAGTTTCCCCATCTGTGAAAGTGTTTTTGTAATGTGAAAGTATTGATCCATTAGGAAACTATAGCAACGGGGTAGCTTGGTCAGTTGAGTGTCTGTTCTTGATTTTGACTCAGGTATGATCTCACAACTAGTGAAATTGAGCCCCGGCTTCAGGTTCTGCACTGACAGTGTAGAACCTACTTGGAATCCTCTCTCCCTCTCTCTCTGCCCCTCCCTCACTGACAGTCTTTCTCTTTCTCTCTCCCTTTCTCAAAATAAATAAATATTTTAAAAATCAACCTAAGGAGGCTGATTGTCAAAATAGTTTTAACAAATGTTGCAACTATAAAATATATGCATCTAAACAGCAGAAATACATACATAAAGTAAAAATATAAGTAAAGTACATAAAGTAAAAATGACAAAATTGAAGGGAAAGTAAACCATTCAATATTAATAAAGATGCCAGTGCCACAATTTTAATGACTATGACTAATAAAACAACTAGGAAGAAAATCAACAAAGATACAAAAGACAAATAACAACTAATCAAACTAGACTAGCAATTATCTATAGAAAAGTACATTTAGTAATGGCAAGAGAGAGACTGGTGGTATTTCCTGTGCACAGAATTAGTCACTTAAATAGCAAAAATCAGTTTCCAGGTATTGGGTGGTTTCCCATGTGTGAGAAGGACTTTTCAAAATAAAATGGAAACAAATGAGATTTTAAATAATAACTAGTGGTTTTTAATTACTAAAAAAAACATTCTATCACTGTAGGAAATTTTAAAGAATCAGAATAGCTCCAAGAAGAAAATAGACATCACACATAAACTAAAGTATAGAATCTATTGATGTGTTTTCTAATACATACTTATCTAGAAAATTTAATTATGTTCTTTTCTTTAAGTGATTTAGATTCTATCATACATACGTTTCAAAAATCACTTCATTCTTGAAACATATGGTTGAAAATTTCTCTGTCATTAAATATATTTCTACAGTAAATTTTTCATGATGTTATAGTATCCTTTCAGTAATCCATTCATTGTTTAAGATTTGATATGTAAGTTATTTTCACATTTACACAATGCATTGCTTCATTTTTGATTTTGATTTTTTGATTTTTTATTTTTTTTAATTTTTAAATGTTTTTATTTTATTTTTGGGAGACACAGAGACAGAGTGTGAGCAAGGGAAGGGCAGGGAGGGAGGGAGATACAGATATGAAGCAGGCTCCAGGCTCTGAGCCGTCAGCACAGAGCCCGATGCGGGACTCGAACTCATAGACCGTGAGATCATGACCTGAGCTGAAGTCGGACGCGCAAGCGACTGAGCCACCCAGGCGCCCCTCATTTTTGATTTTTAATTGGTTAAAAATATTCCGTATATTTTCCAAGGCATTATGAGGAGTTTGAAATTCAAATTCCTATTTAAAAAATGATAGACCAAGACTTTAAATAAAGGAAAAAGTTAAGAGAATAATGCATGTTCTGATGGATTGAGAAAATGTCAACATGAACTTTGTTCCTCTCACATATCCATAAGTTTCCCATTTAACAAGTTATTCATTCCAAAAAAGTATTAATTGAGCTCTATTATGTATAAAGGAATTTGATAGATGTTATGAGGGTGCCAAGATGAAGATCTGCCTATCCTTAAGGAAGAAAAGAGAATAGATAAAAAGTACATTTAACAAAGAGATTCATTCATCATTTCAAGAATAGAGTAGCTGATGGCAAAGCAATCATCAGAAACAAAATGGTATTTGGATGGCAATGAAATGAATTCTGAAGTACAAATGAAAAGAGCACAGAATTGGCAAACAGGAGACCTGGTTCTTGGCCTGGGCTCTGCTGGTGCTAGCCTGCTGTATGACCTTGAATGACTCCTTACATCTCTTTTCCTTAAGAGCTAATTTCCTCATGTATAAGAGTATGAGATTGGAATTCATAGTCACTGAAGTCACATTCAGCTAGAAAAGTGCATGACTTTCACAGTAGAATTATTATTTTTTCTTTTTTAATATAGGAGATTATAATGTATTAATATTAAAAAATATATTAATATATTAATGTAATATTAATTATTAGATTATAATTGGAGAAAATGATCATTGAAACTGTCTAACTAGTTTTCCTTCCTTTCCTTTCAAGTGTTGCAGAATGACAACTTTTGTGTAGAGTTTTACGTATCTTTCATGTTTTTGGTAGTTTTTGTTAAGTCTTAGTTTTTGGGGGAGCATGTGGTGGCTCAGTTGGTTAAGTGTCCAACTCTTGATTTCAGCTCAAGTCATAATCTCACAGTTGGTAAGATCAAGCCCTGCATCGCATTGTGAGTGTGGAGCCCACTTGGGAGTTTTTCTCCCCATCTGTCTTTGTCCCTTCCCCACTTTTGCTCACTTGTTCTCTCTTTATCTCTCTTTCTCAAAATACATAAATAAACTTTATTTTTTTTTTTTTTTGTTTTTTTTTTGTTTTTTTGTTTTTTTTTTTTTAAATTAACGTTTATTTAATTTTGAGATAGAGACAGAGCGTGAGCAGGAGGGCAGAGAGAGAGGGAGACACAGAATCCGAAGCAGGCTCCACGCTCTGAGCTGTCAGCACAGAGCCCGACGCGGGGCTCGAACTCACAGACTGTGAGATCGTGACCTGAGCCGAAGTCGGCCGCCTAACCGACTGAGCCACCCAGGCGCCCCCATAAATAAACTTTAATAAAACAAAACAAAATATAATACTATTTGGGAATGGATATTTGAATGTATGCGATTATGTGGATGAATTTACTTAAGAGATCAAAGTTCTTTTTCCATTAACTGTAAAATATAAATGATTACAGCTAGTGTCTCTAGTAGAATAATTGAGAAAGTTGGAGTGAGATGTTGTATTTAACATCCCTAGCATCATGCTGGCACATAGTAGTCCATAGTAAATTATACAGGAGTGAGTCGTCTCTTCTGCACTCACTTACTTTTTCTCTACATCAAACGCAGATTTTTAAGATGAAGTATGTATCTTACTTTACCACAAATTATACCATAAATTCTACTTGAACATCTTTACTTTTTGAACAAATTGCTGTGTATTTCTAAGTTTGTTTAGTCAAGAAGCTACATTAGTTAACAAATTAAAATGTAATTATTTTTAAAATTCCCAGCAACATTACTAAGCAAAACTTAGTCTTCCTGAAAATTTTACTCTATTTTATTACTGTTGAAGCAATGGAAATCAGAGACTGTGTTTAACAGACATATCAGAGATGTGTTTAAAAGGGAAAATAATTTTTGCTGGGTCTGCAATCTGGACCTCACAGTGTCTTTAATGTAATATTATGATTTAATATGGTAAAATCAAAGGGACAGTTATGTGATGTTTCATTTGACTGCTAATTGCACTCAAGTTGAGAAATATAGTTGAATTTTTTAAATGTCAGAATGAGATGTTCTCTGATGATCCACTTTTACTATATTCTTATAGGTAGCTAATTTATATAAAACCAAGGGAAGGATGCCTTGAAAAGTTAGCAAAACCTTAATATGTGATCGTCTATTGATAGGACTGTAAAAGAATGGATAAACAAAATTTAATATGCAAGCCTATATAATTATGCAGTCTTACTATCTTCCCTCTGGTAGAGTCAGAAGATAAATAAAACCACACTTCCAGTTATAAAACAAGTCATGGGGATATAAAATATAGCATGAGGAATATAATATGTTCAATAGTATTGTAATAACTTTGTGGTGACAGATGATTAGTAGACTTGTCATGGCGATCATTTCCCAATGTACATAAATGTTGAATTATAATATTGTATACCTGAAACTAAAATAACTTTGTACATCAACTATACTTTGATAAAAATAAATAAATACAGCAGCATGCTTTTTTTACTCTATCTCTCTAATTAACAACACCAAAAACAAAACAAAACAAAAGTAAGTGCATATGGTACAACAGATATTTGGGAACATAGGCCTGCAGTTTTCTTTTTTTAATATTTTTTAATGTTTATTTATTTTTGAGAGAGAGAGAGAGAGAGAGAGAGAGCACGAGCAGGGTAGGGGCAGAGAGAGATAGAGACACAGAATCTGAAGCAGGCTCCAGGCTCTGAGCTGTCAGCACAGGCCCCAATGCGGGGCTCGAACTCACTGACTGAGAGACCATGACCTGAGCTGAAGTTGGATGCTTAACCGACTGAGTCACCCAGGCATCCCAGTCTGCAGTTTTCTGATCTCTGTTTACATCTAAAACTTCTCTAACACCTAGTGTTTCGTACGATTTATTAAGTATCTCTTCAAAGTCCTTAATACAGTTAATAAGCCATATTTTTATATAGATTAATAAAGTTAAATAGCTGCTATATTGTAAATGTTGAGATACTAACATGTAAAAACCCCGAACTTAGCCCTTTAAGAGCTCAAAATCTAGTGGTCAAGTGACAAAAAATGATTAAAAATGCAATTACTTGAGTACTATAAGGGTAAACAATGTGCTAAAAATGCTTATTTCCTCAAAAAATAGTTCCTGCCTCAGTATCAAAATATTGTAGAACATTAGACTATGCAGCAGAGAGTGTTTAAAAATGAGATGGTAGGTGAGTAAAAGCTTTATTTTATTTATCTTTGGCTTCATACCTCCAATAGCATAACCGAGTGTCTCACTGGATGGTACATATTCAATAATTGTGTGTTTGTTGATTGATGTCGGTGAATCGGCATGCATTCTTATATTTGTGCCTCAGTTGCTATGTACCTTTGAGTCTAATCTTTTATGCATTATTTTTCCAGTTGGGCAGCTTAAAATGACTGCTAGAAGGGGTGATTTATGCGAAAATTTATTCATTCAGCCACTCTGACTACCTTGTAGATAGTTTTAAACCAGAGAATAAAATAAATAACACATGGTCAGAAGTATACATTTGTCCTTTCTTTCCCTTTAGCAGAAAGATACAAAATCTTACTTTTGAGAGCTGTACTCAGTGGAAAATACTAACAAACTATGGATGACTGCAAGTTGGCCAAAATTATCATATTTTATTTATCTTCTTCAAGTTTTTATTTATTTATAGTTAGTTAACATATAGTGTATAAAGTATCAAATTAAAAAAAATTAATGTTTATTTATTTTTGAGAGAGACAGAGAGAGAGTGAGTTGGTGAGGGGCAGAGAGAGAGGGAGACACAGTATCCAAAGCAGGCTCCAGGCTCTGAGCTGTCAGCACAGAGCCCGATGTTGGGCTTGAACTCACGAACTGTGAGGTCATGACCTGAGCTGAAGTCAGTCGCTCAACCGACTGAGCCACCCAGGTGCCCCTAAAAGTATCACAATTTAAAATATCACAATATAAGCTAAAATATAAAATGACTAGCAGAAATTTAAATATAAAAAATTGCATATATCTTCCCTAGATAAGTATAAAACATCGAAAAATTTTTCTGAAGTTAAGCCAATAACATTTCCTATATATGTTTTTATTAAGAGCTCAATGAAATATTTCATCCATGTGCAGTATAGTTTTTCATAAAATTTATTAGACTCTGATAGTAATTACAATCCAGTACTTTCTTCTGTGGTGACATATTTTTCAACTATTCTGTTTCTGTTAAAGGTGAAGAATTTTCTACCATCGAAACAAATTTTATTTTTAAGACTAATCATCTAGAAATTTCTATGGCTGAGTTCCTTTTTCCTGCCTCTTGTGTATTGTATATCATAGAAGAAAAAGGGTTTATCTGTATGATCCTAAGGAATTGAAAAATGAAAATAGGTAACATGAATCAGAACTGATTATCACGTTTATTGGTGGAATATCCATGATTGTTGTTTATATTCTTACTATTAATTTACTTTTGTTTTTTGGTTTCTGTGAAAATTGCCTTTTTGCCACCATCAGCACAGGTAAAGTGCTCTTAACTAGAGGTTGGGGAGCGATAACTCTTCCAGGTTCCAATAACAACCTTGCAGAAATCAATGAAAAACTACCATGTCTTTATTTTTTATAAAATGGTAGTAATAAAGACTTTGTTCGGATATAGTGACAATGTGATATGGTAGAAACAATATTGACTCTGAATTCATTTAACTGAAATTCAAATCATGTTTTTGCCACGTATTGTTTTCTATATTTGGATACGGAGCTGTAAGTTGTGAACTTTCACATCGCTGAAAACATGATGATAATAATAATGGCACAAGTTTGCTGAGAATTAAATAAATCTATTCTAGAGTGGGCATACTCTTCTAGCATATCATAGATTCTTTTTTTTACTGTTTACTTATGAGAGAGAGAGAGAGAGAGAGAGAGAGAGAGGAGAGAGCATGAGCAGAGGAGGAGCAGACACCAAATCCAAAGCAGGTTCCAGGCTCCGAGCTGTCCGCAGAGAGCCCCATGTGGGGCTCGAACCCACAGACCGTGAGATTGTGCCCTCAGCCGAAGTCGGACGCTTAACTGACTGAGCCGCCCAGGCGCCCCACAAGTTTTAATGAAATATCAATATACTTCATTAATTTAGTCATGAACTTGAATGTTACATGCTCATATCCAGGTAATAATGTAATCTTGCAGCTCATTGATTTGGATGCATTTGATGGGTTGTATGTTATCTAATGTTTCTTGCAATAGAGAGCAGGAGTTTAGCCTGTCAAGAGGTGTCCTAATATACACAATAACGGTATTTATACAGGAAATTTGGTCCTTGGAAATCTTAGTATTTTTTACTTGTATTTAACATTTGCCCCAAATATTGAGTGTTGCATTGCTTTTATAATAGGTCTAAAAAGCTTACATTGAGGAATCATCTAGTGCAGATAACAATGCTAGTCTTGGCAGATGAAATAGTGAGTAAAAGCTGATTGTTGTTCCCACATTAATGAAACTTATAATCTTACAGAGAAGATGAATATTAATAATTCAAAAAAATTAACTCATACATAAAGTGTCAACTGTAGTAGTGCTCAGAAGAGCAGTGGGAAAGATGATAATTTTTCACATCTGATTTTCCTATAGTATTTTCTGTTCTTGTCTGAATTTTCCCTCCTTTATCATCTCTTGTTTATACTGTGGTTACAGCTTCATTTTAGTTTGCCCTTTCTAAAAATATGAAATATTTTTTATAACTCTTCAAAAATCTTACATAAATTTTTGTGTTTATACATTTTACAATATTTAAAAATTCTGATTAGGTAAGTAAATATTCCAATTTGATTATGGGGATGATTAGACATATATTTACTTCCTTTAAAATGTTATTATCTACAGGTTACCTGTCAGTATCAAATTTATCATTTAAAAGGAAAGATTTAATGAAATAAATAGTTAATTGGCTAAAAACAAGTAAACTTTTAGCATATACATGGACCAAAATATTTGCCATGGGCCAAACATAATAGAAGGTACTCGAAGTGTGCTTGTCCCCACTGTCTGTCTGTCCTCACCTACAATTTGGAATATTGATCACTGATTAAATATAGATTTTAAGAGGTGATTTTAAGATACAAGCAATATGTCTACAAAGCCAATTTAGTGTTTTAATAGAAACTTAGTAAGTAAAGAGCAATGAAAGTCTCTGAAACTCTTTTCATATTATAATCATAAATTAATATTGTTTTTTTTAAAATATTCTAAATTTTTTAACATTTATTTATTTTTGAGAGACGTAGAGACAGAGTATGAGTGGGGGAAGGGCAGAGAGAGAGGGAGACGCAGAATCCAAAGCAGGCTCCAGGCTCTGAGCCGTCAGCAAAGAGCCTGACGTGGGGCTCGAACTCACAGACTGTGAGATCATGACCTGAGCTGAAGTCGGCCGCTTAACTGACTGAGCCACCCAGGCGCCCCTATAAATTACTATTGTAAACACATGACTAATCAGAGTTCAACATGCTGCAATGGTTGATATCTCTCTGAGAGATAAGCATAGTCCTCCCACTCAAAACAAAAAAAAAAAAATGCAAACATTATCTAAAACAGCTCAGCACTGGATAGTTAAGCATTATGCTTTCACGGTAGCCTATTTATTATTGTGCTTTGACTAGCTAAATGAAGTGGAGGAATCAATGAAAGCTAATTTAAGAAATCAATATATTAGGAACCTATCAGTGAAAAATGAATTAGAGTAAGATCTTTTGTTTATTTGTGTTTTTAAATTCCAAGTTCCAAAATGCCAGGAAATGGCAGCTTTTTGATACTTCTTCAGAAAACAGATTAAGGACTTCACTACTGAGGAAAAGAAAACCGAATGGAAGTTAGCTAAATTCAATCTAACCAACCAATATTTTACAATTAAATGCTTCTCTAATGATAGGAGCTTCAGTTTTTAGTATGTGAAATCAAAGTTAACAACTTGGAACATTGACAGGGTCTGTTAAATCCTTCTCCACCCTAAGAAAAATAACCCAATCTTGTGTGATTTCTTTTTTCTAAAAATAAATGACTTTTATAGTGATAAACACTTGGTGGATGGGTTGTGGAGAATGATTTTTTTTTAGCAAGGGTCTATTTAATAGTTCATTTATTATATTTTAAATAAACAACTTTGTAGAATTTGCAGTTTATTCACGTGCTAATGAGATGAAATACTTTGCTATTGTTTCTTTTTCTGTCTATAATTACTTTAATTTCTCTGATAAATTGGAGTATTAAAATGTTACCTAGCATAGGGAGCATTGTCTCTCCATTAGAAGTTATTGCATTGGTTTGAATATAAGGACGAAAAGTAATCATTCTCAAATATGAAAAAACATTTTTTGTGTTCTATGAGTTTTAATGCGGAAGCTTCATAGCGTTCTCTGTGGTCCTTCCATAACCAAAAAGATGTGGATGAGACTGTCTAAAATCTCAACTTTTTGTTCCATTTCTGTCACAAAATTTCCGTATTTATGTGTCTTTTTATGAGAGGGCAGCAGTTGGGACTTAATGGTCACCTCTGGCTTAGAAAGTCAGTCACCACTGAGTCCAGGATATGAATTGCCACAGAATCTTGTGCATACCCCCTTGGTTGTACACTGCACTGAACCAATTGTGAAACTCATCCTCTTCCCCAATCTCCATAAGAAAACAACAAAACAAAACCAAACAAAAAGAAACCAATCAAACAAACAACTCCCAAAACATTCATATGAGCCACAAGCAACCGTTATTGAACATTTGAGAAGGTAAGGGGACATTATAAGAACATTATAGAGTAATCGTAGACATTTTGTGTATATTTGAGAAAATTACTATGTAAATATGCTACATTTTAAAATAATTCAAAATTCATATTCATCCTTTCTCTGAATATGAAATAGATGATAGATTCGATTTTTCCTTTTACATTATATTTTGGAGACACATGGATGACAGTTTAGACACATAGGATAAAGGACAAGTATCTAAAATCTATAAAGAACTTACCAAACTCCACACCCGAAAAACAAATAATCCAGTGAAGAAATGGGCAGAAGATATGAATAGACACTTCTCCAAAGAAGACATTCAGATGGCCAACAGACACATGAAACGATGCTCAATGTCACTCATCATCAGGGAAACACAAATCAAAACCACACTGAGATACCATCTCACACCGGTTCGAGTGGCTAAAATGAATAAATCAAGAAACCATAGATGCTGGCGAGGATGTGAAGAAGCAGGCACCCTCCTACACTGTTGGTGAGAATGCAAACTGGTGCAGCCACTCTGCAAAACGGTGTGGAGTTTCCTCAATGAAATGAAAATAGAGCTACCCTATGACCCAGCAATAGCACTGCTAGGAATCTACCCAAGAGACACAGGAATGCTGATGCACAGGGGCACGTGTACCCCAATGTTCATAGCAGCACTTTCAACAATAGCCAAATCATGGAAAGAGACCAAGTGCCCATCAACTGATGAATGGATAAAGAAGATGTGGTACATATATACAATGGACTACTAAGTGGCAATGAGAAAAAATGTAATCTGGCCATGTGTAGCAACATGGATGGAACTGGAGGGTATTATGTTAAGTGAAATAAGTCAGTCAGAAAAAGACAGATATCATATGTTTCCACACATAGGTGGATTTTGAGAGACTAAGCAAAAACCAGGGGGGAGGAGAATAAGGGAAAGGAAAAAAAGACACAGAGAGGGAGGGAGATAAAACATAAGAGACTCTCAAATACTAAGAACAAACTGAGGGTGAGGGGTTCGCGAAGGGGGGAGAAGGGGTGACGGGCATTAAAGAGGACATGTGTTGGGATGAACACTGGGTGATACATATAAACCAATTTGAAAATAAACTATTAAAAATAAAAAAATAAATGCTATATTTTCCAATTTCTAGTTGGGTGAATGTAGGCAAGTACATTTATTTAAAAGAACATTTAAAGGAAACATTTAAAGGTACATTTAAAGGAAATAAATTTCCTAAATTTGATTTCTCAGCTTAAATGAATATTTTAATAATAATATCAACCCATAATTAGGTTGTTGTAAAGATTAAATATTTTGAATTTCACCTACTAGGCAAAAGGTTTAAGACTCCAAAGTTTCTCAGTGTTAATGAAACCATATTAATTTAATTTCCATTATATTAGATAATTGATCCTTTCAAAGAAAATTTTCGCAAAACAAATTTTAAGCCCTTATTTATGCTTTATTCTTGGAGAGTAGGTTTGATTTGGCAATCAGTAACTTGAGAAAAAGAAGCAGAAAAATAAAATCAAACCATCCATCATAAGTATTTTTGCTTATATTATAGGTAGTCAGTTTAATCACACACTTCTTTTCAGCCACACGATTTTTTACTAGGGACATGAGCCATTTCTTTATTTTGGTCTTTTGTGGATGTGTCATACAAATTACTGGTCAACTAGAAATTAATCTTGAATCAATTGGAAATTGATTGGAAATGCTAACCATCCATCTCCAGATTTGTGGTATTATATTAAGTGTGTTTTTCATAATGTAGCTAGTTTACTACTTTCTCTATATACTTAACTAGAATTTGTGAATCTTAGATAGGACTAAAAGTATGGAACCATTAAAAATGTATTTATCCTTAATATGCCATTAACCTTAAAAATGAACCAAATTTTCATATAATTAATATGGGACTGATGAATAAAGTTTGATGGTTTTGCACAGATTGTACCCTAAATTTATTTCTAACCAGTTTTGACTCTGGACAGAGAGTTAAAGAGCTAAGATCTTAAATATCAAAAATACACTAAAAATATCTATGCATTTATTTACTATTTATGTACTATTTTAGCCAAAGCATCCCTCATATTCATAGCAGTAGATGGCTTACTAAGAAAATTTTTGGCTGTGTCATATTTCTCCTGACAGCAATTTAGACATAGAAAGATGAACAGCACTGGAAGGGAACCATATTACCAGAAGCAATTCATGAGATCATATGGTTCAGCTCGAATACAATACTGATTAGTGCCGAAATATCCAAACAATGGCTCTCTGCCTTATTTAACTGGTCCCCAGCTCCCCATAGACAAGTAATTCAGAACATCTCTTATTAGCCTGTTGTCCACTATTATAATCAGAAAATTTTAAATTCTCTTTCAATGCTGCTTTTTTTCTAAGTACTTTTTTTTTTATTAGGCTATCTTCCATAAAAATGAAGAAAAAAGTCATCTGCAAATTTTCTATATTTAAATGTTTAATCTACTTCGTTCTGTTTTTTTCTCTACGTCCGTTTTTCCAAGATGATGAGATGATAATAATAATAATAATACACGCAGAGTAAACTGATGTCAGTGCACTGAAGGTTTATGTAGTCTGGGACAGAGATGGAGATTTTGGAGGCAGACAAACTTGCATTTCATTCCTGGATCAGTAATTTCTGATTGTCTGTCCATCCCAAAATGAAGTAAACTCTTTTGAGGTTCAATGTTTTCTTTTGAAAACAGAAATAATTACTTCTACCCTAGAGTAGTTTTGAGAATTTAGATAATGTAACTATTAACGTGGCAGATATAGTGCATTTGTTATATTAAAATTGTTGCTGGGGCGCCTGGGTGGCTCAGTCGGTTAAGTGGCAGACTTCAGCTCAGGTCATGATCTCATGGTCTGTGTGTTTGAGCCCCCTGTCGGCTCTGTGCTGACAGCTCAGAGTCTGGAACCTGCTTCAGATTCTGTGTCTCCCTCTCTCTCTGCCCTTCCCCTGCTCACGCACTGTCTCTCTGTCTGTCAATAATAAATAAACGTTAAAAAAAATTAGAATAAAGAAAATAAAATAAAATTGTTGCTATTGCAACTAATATATCATCGATAGTATCTTTATTTTTAGAAAAACAGTTAGAAAGAAATAATGACCAATGAAAACTAAAATGCAGTCTTTGACAATGAAAGATGTCAGAATAAATAACTTCATTCCATTTCTTCTATAAGGCTATTAGACATAGGTAAAATAAGGGTTTGTTGTCAAAAAAGTATATCTATTTATAGCAAGTCTTAAGAAGCCTTCTCTAGCATTTTGTGGATAGGATGGAACAATACTGAATGAGTTATTGGAAAGATAGAGGAATTCCTACTTATTTGAGTCAAGAGTTTTGACTCTGATTATTGGATTGATGAGAAGAGAAATAAACAATGGCTGACATAGGGAGCCACACTTTTACAGTATTTGAATGAATATATTAATTATATTCTAATTATATTCATGCACAGCACAAAACTGGAGAAGGGCTATGACAATTGAGTCAATAAAACAGAAACATGATCCAAATACAGCTCACTTTACAATTTGTAGGGACCAGGTCATAAAGAATGAGTAAGAGTTTGGGGATAAAGGAAATTTTAAGGAAGAGGGATCAGCACATAACTAATGTTAAAATTAGCTACAACTTGAGTAAAATTAGTGGAAAAGTGGTAATAGTGAAACTACAGCAAAATGGAATAGTCACATTCTAAATGATAGTTGAATTTTTATCCCATTCTAGAGAAGAACCAATGAAAATTATTCAAGGACTTAAATTCTCATTATTAGTTTTCCCAGGTTTTCCTGTCACTTACATTTTTTGAATATTTAACCTGAAAAGTTTGAAATCCAGGATACCTGGGGTGGCTTAGTCGGTTAATTGTCTGACTCTTGATTTCAGCTCAGGTCATGATCTCACAGTCATAAGATCAAGGCCCTCATTAGTATCTGCACTGATGAAACAGAGCTGCTTCGGATTCTCTCTCTGCTTCTCTGTCTTTCCCCCTGCTCGTATGGTGTCTCTCTCCAATAAATAAACTTAAAAAAATTTTTTGAAATCTAAGAATCAAAAGCACCAGGATATCATTAAGTACAATGTTTATCATTTTCTTACTTCAATTTAATAGAATGATATTATTCTATAATATATTTACAAATATTATTTTATATTTGTACACATATACATCTATACACATAAATATACTTATATGTAAATACATATAATTTCATGCCTTTATGTTACATCATAAGAACTTTTGATATCATTAAACATTCTTAAAATCTTAATGTTAGTGATTGATCCCACAGCAGTTTTTCCTTTGATATTTAATTATGCATTTACCATAATTATTTAGATTTTAATAAAATTTTGTCCTTTTATGAATAATATGATGAATCTTTCTTTTTGTATTCATGTGCATTTCAAATTGTTAGAGGCAGATAAGATCTCTCTAAGGATAATAACTAGGTCAAAGACTAAATGGTTATTTAATTTTGTTGACATATATTACCAGGTGGCTTTCCACGAAGTTTTATTGTGTCATGCCAGAGACATTACATGAGAAAGAGAACCTGCTGTTGAGTAATGACAGGCAAAAACACATCTACTTATGTGTTTCTACCCCCACAGTCTACTGCTTTTGTTAAAAAATAGATACACAAGCAGGGGAGGGGCAGAGGAAGGGGAGAATCCAGGCAGGCTCCATACTGTCAGTACAGAGCCCCAGGAGGGCTCTCACAGTGGGATCATGACCTGATCCCTGAAATCAAGAGGAGAACGCTTGACCCACTGAGCCACCTAGGAGCCCCTCTCTTACTTTTTAAGTAAAAAATGGAAAAGGAGGAGATGGGACACAATTTAAAATTCTCAACAGCCAATATGCATTTTAGAGTTATCTGGAGAACGATGAAAAAGAAAAAAAAAGTGACAACCTTTTGATGTTTGGCTATACTTCTTGCTAAGATGGAGGAAAGGAGCTGAGACTTAGCCAGGCAGCAGTCTCTAAAAGGTGATCACAAGTAGCATCTATAACTATTTTCTGAAGAGATCTTTTCTTAGCTGTCTTTTGAAACTGAATTGCCATTGTAATTCAGGTGTAAAGTCTAGCATCATAGTTATCAAATAATGAAAAGTTCTAGTGTTTCACTTAGCCTTTATTTATTTCTTTTCTCATTTACCTTTAAAAGCTGGTGGTTAGGTTCTTTGGAAATGCCAGTGTTAGTCATTTGCTGCTCCAGGACAGTAATAGGTACAATCACCAAGAGTTATAAAATGAGCTTTATCTGGGCTATAAAAAGATGAAAAAGAAATATATATAAAAGACAAAAAAAAAATTCTATAGGAAATGCTTTCCATATTTTATACCTTCTTATGTTTTGTATTCTTTGCAAGGGAATCTGATCAAGCTGAGAAAAGTAGTTTTTCCACTGGTATGAAGGGTGGCAGCCTACTATTACACTTGACTTACATTTTGAGTTAATTAATAACTAAAGTATATCCCTAAAAACAGGCTAACAAACAAGCATTGACCTACTTTGCACTTCCAGTAAGTTCATACCTTTGCCAACTTTTATGAGTGATTATACACCTGGAGTGGAAAGTTTAAGTCAGAATATATTTTTCTGTTCTACTTCAGTTGATATTGCCAAAATTTTAACCACCATCTGTATGTAAAATTTCACGCGGGTATCTGCTTGTTTTAGTTTATGATGCCTGATGTGCTGGACCGCATTATTTTTCCATTTCATTCATTTTATTATAACTTTTTATTTTCATTTCATCTAATTTTTAGTAACTTTATTGGAATATATTTACATCAAATAAAGTGTACACATTTAAAACATCTAATTCAACGGATTTCAGTATATTTTTAATTGATGCAAATATTCTATCTAATCCCAAATATCTCATCATCCCTAGAATAAAATCTTTACCTGTTAGTATTCATAACTATCATGCTCCCAAACTCCCAGCCCTAGGAAATCACCAATTTACTTTCTGATTGTATGGATCTGCCTGCACTGGATGTTTCATATTAATGAGAATATACAGTGTATGGTCTTTTGTGAATGGCTTCTTCCACTTAGCATTATTTTTTGAGGTTTATCATATTATAAAGTATATCAATACTACACTCCATTTTATTGCTGATCATTATCTTATTGTATGAATATACCACATTTTATTTATGTCAGTGGCCATTTGGAATTTGTGAATGTGAAATGCCATCGATGTTGAGTTGTCAAGCAATGATTTTTGCAAGTTGTTTAATAGTCTATCTATGTACCGGTTGTTTCTTATATACATTGCACGTATCTTTTCTCATTTTATGCCTTTCCCTTGCACTGTTTTAATGTATGCTGATGAAGAGGATTTCTTAATTTTAATGTTTGGTTTATCAGTCTTTGTTTTGGTTAGTGTTTTTGGTGTTCTGCTTAAAAAAACCTTTCTCATGTCCAAATTCATGAAGATCTCTTATTCTTTATCTTCCCTAGAAGATTTTACTTTT
Source organism: Paguma larvata (assembly GCA_030068075.1). Classification (NCBI taxonomy): domain Eukaryota; kingdom Metazoa; phylum Chordata; class Mammalia; order Carnivora; family Viverridae; genus Paguma; species Paguma larvata. The sequence continues at coordinate 56,430,585 of CM057832.1, forward strand.
TGTATTTGCAAAGCTACTTTGATATGGAGACAATGCATTTCTCCCAAGGACCCTTATGAGGTAGATATATCTATTGTGGTGTCATGTCCTCTAGAATAACGTCGGTAAAAAGTTTAATGGAGATATTTATAGTAACACTCCATGCAAGCAGATGCCAACTTGCTAATGTGCACTTGAAGAAAAACAATTCTTTAGGGATGGGTTGGTGAGACATCCATCCCAGCCCTGGGCTAAGAATATTCAGAGAAAAAAGCTACAGTTACATTGACTCTGAATTATCGCAATATCAAAATAAACATGGTGTATATAGCCACACTAATCATTTTACAAATACACAATATTATGTTGAAAATTATTTATTATAATGGGCTTTTCAACTGAGATGGCTCTGTGGCAAGATTATTCTAAAAGAATTCTAAAACATGTAAATTTAGCTTATTTACACACATAAGATTATTCAAACATTAACATGTAAAGCAAACGAAAAATGCCAATTCCTTCTGTCATTGTGATTTTATCTAACTCATGTTTGATACTTGTAACAGCTTTATTCAAGCCTTAATCACGTTATGTGGATTAAGCTCTATGTTCCAATTCTCTCTGTAAGGCGTGTAAATTACTAATAAGTGACAGAAATAACTTGGCTAATTCATCTTACACTGTAGGAGAAATTCTCTGATATTTAATTGTGGGAAACTCTTCTTGATCCTCTTGTAAGGAATAAACCCTAAATGATGTCCTGAATAGATATAATTACTAATACAGGTAAACTTGTTCTGTTAGGTTTCTTCGTTGCAAAAGAGAAAGCAGAAAATAAATGTCCCAAGAAAAATTTCAGCTCTGAATCCAATCCTCATTAAACTTCACAGTCCACAAACTGAGATGTATGCATTTGCAAGAATCTAAGTTCAAAGGAGATGTTTTAATTAGACTATTCTTAAAAGCACATAAAGAACCAAAACTAAATTAATGACTGAGAACTCTAGAGATAGACTGATTTAAAACATGGGCTCACTCTGATAATCTGTTTTCTAGTTTGCTGTTTTTCAATGCAAGACATATTTATACTTTTATATGTATATATTCTAGCCAACATTTTCCACTAATTGAGTCATGTGTAACGTTTTTTTTTGTCATCCTAAAATGAAATTAAATTCATTAAACTTTGTGACCAGAATTCATATATTATCTCACTTAACCCTCTTGGTCATTAGCCCACATATTGCTGCAGCCTGTGCAATTCTTTCCCCATTTTTCCAGATAGAGAAACCAAATGTTATGAGGTTATGCAATCAATCCAAAGTCATCCAATTTGTAGGACTGGACTCAATCGCTGATTTAACGGACTCCAGGGGTAATGTTCTTTCCAGTGCACCAACATTTGTGTTCTGCTGCATGTTTTCTATGTCTGTCTGTCTATCTATCTATCTATCTATCTATCTATCTATCTATCTATCTATCCATGATCTATCTATCTATCTATCTATCTATCATCTGTCTATCATCTATCTATCTATCATCTATCTGTCTATCATCTTTGTCATATCTCTCTTTGGTAATACAGTTTAAAATAATATTGTCTCTAACTGAAACAAAAATGCTTCAGTTATAGAAATAAACATTACCTTGGTCTATAATTACATTCAGGAGTATCTTCCCTTTAATTTATTCTATATTGGTTATATTTCCATATATTGAAATGTGGAAGACATGTCAGTAAAAATGTAGAATCTGCATATTGAACTTCTTAATTTTGGCAGAGAGCATAGCTACTAGCTAGAACTACTCTTTAGGCATAGCTGCATGGAGTTACTTACTGTCAGTAAAACCAAGGTGGCAAAAACTAGAGCCCTGTGAGTGGATTTAGTGTGATATTCACTTAAAACATACTGTCTGATGTATGAAAGGAAGAACACATATAGCACCTTTACGTATAGGCATTAGTGCAGAAAGTAATTGGTCTTACTTTGATTTTCTCTGTGTTTCCCTAGATCAGTTGTTCCTTTTCTTCTTATTGAAAATAAATTAAGATTTTTCTCTTCTTTTGATGTGTGAAAGATGCCCCTTATATAATTCCTGACCATAACAAAGAAATAAAAGCCTTCCTTTATCTGGGAAAACAAATCTTTTTATCTTAAAGGTAACTTAAACATACTTTTTAGAGTTTTGATAGAGCTCTACTACTTCTAGATATGTGAAATAATCACCCTGAATTTTTTTAATAAAGAAAAAAGAAAAAAAAATGACATTAAGGCTAGACACTAGGGCAACGACATTACTAAACAGAGGAAAAAATAAATGTTTTAAGAAAGAGGCATAAATATAACAGTGTGTTTGTGATAGACTCAGACCAGGCATTTTATCTTTAAGGCTTACATTCTGTGTGTCCTTAAAATCAAAACCAAAATATACAGACACTATATCTAATGTAATTGAAAAGAAAATGTTGTTTGTTACCTTAAGGAAATCAGTTTGATCTGCAGGATTAAAGGTCAGAGAACTCCTGAACTAATCAATTAAATAAAGACTGTGAAGTTGGAATTTATAATACATTCAGGCAGGTTTTAGCTGCAGAGAGAGAAAAGAAAAGATTAAATAATAGACAAGGAGAAATTTAACAATAATGAAAATAATTTCATAAAATATATTTTTTGGAAATAATGGATGAATATGTACAATATAGTCTAAAGCAATTTCGGTTTTTCATTGATGTTCAATAGATGATTTTCTATTTGCCGACAGATTTTAATCATCATGGTTGTACAATCAATAAAGACAATTTACTTTTGAAATAAGGTTAATGATATATTTAGCTATAAAACATCCCAAAATAAATATCCTTTTATAGTCAGACACCTGTTGTAAAAGCAGATGATTGTCTAGGTGCCTTGTTATTGACATCTCTTAGAAGAAATAAGTGTTGACATGATTATAATAAAACTGCTGTCACTGCAAATCTGTCAGTGTAATGTGACTCTAGAGCTACCGTGTAGGATTTCATTACCAATTACAGTAAATAACATTTCTCTTGTGAAAATGTGAAAAATGAGTTTTCGGTATACCAGTTATCTTTTTCCAGTGTGAAAAAGTATACTGAAAAAAATCCTATATGAGTGGTAAGATTTATTTCATACATTACTGTACTGCTAGGCAAGCTGTGTATGAAAAAGTAAGTACTCTTTCATGAAATATATGGCATACCAAACCTTAAAGAACTTTTGGGAATGAATCTTTGTTAAGAAATCATAAGTGTAATTAGTTTAACACTATAATATCTAATCTATAAAATTAGTCATTTGGTGTTAATATCCATGTACTAATCATATATTTAAAGGTTGGGTTGGAGGTTTACTATCCGTGCTTATTATTTTGTTAATATTTAGCCTACCCAGAGAAAAGGTTGTTTGTTGGAGTTAAGGGTAAAAAAATCTCTTGAGTTACAGTCTAATCTCTGCTTGATTATAGCTGCATAACTTCCTCCCCAGTCACACCATATATACCCTATATATTTTTCCTCTTTTTTTCCTCCCGTCTCTCTTCCCCAGCTACTTTTCTGGATTAAATTTCCTAAATCCAATTTCAGTTAGATGTCATTTCTGTTAAAGTGATAGGGACAAGTTTAACCATTTCAGAATTCTACAGGGTAATTTTTTATTATGGTAAAAAACACATAATATGAAGTTCCATTTCATTGACATTTTAAGTGTACAGTGTTATTAATTATGTGTGTACTCTTGCTTCATACTAGGGAGTATTTTCATCACAAAACAGAAATGCTGTGTTTCTAACTGATAAAATTTAAAAAGTAAATGTGTTAAACCATGTGAATGTTTTCTTTCTTAACATAAAATTTGTCTTTGATTAAAGCAGTTTATTATAAAAATTTAATATATTATTATAATAATATATAATTATAATAATTATAATAATTATAAATAATTTAAATTATAAAATAAAATGATATAATATAAAAGTTTATTATAAAATGTCTTTTGTTTATTATAAAATGCTCAATTCAATAATTTAGGTAATATGAACACACATTAACACACATTAAGAGAACAGTAAGAGATAGGTTTCCTGGGTTGGTTGAGCATCTGACTTCAGTTTAGGTCATGATCTCACGGTTCGTGGGTTTGAGCCCTTCATCAAGCTCTGTGCTGACAACTCTGAGTTTGGAGCCTGCTTCAGACTGTGTCTTCCTTTCCCTCTGCCCCTCCCCCACAACTGCTCTGTCTCTCTCTCTGTCTCTCTCTCTCTCTCTCAAAATTAAAATTAACATTAAAAAAAATTAAAAGAAAACAACAAAAGAGAGATGCCTTGGGTGACTCAGTTGGCTGATTGACTCTTGATTATGTGTCAGGTCATAATGTCACGGTGGGTGAGTTCAAGTCCAGTGTCAGGCTATGCACTGAGGGCACAGAGCCTTCTTGGGACTCTCTGTTTCTCTCTCCAGCTCGCCCTCCCCCAGAAATAAATAAATAGACATTAAGAAAAAAAAAAAGAAAACAATAAAAGATTGTCAGAGTGTCCCTCGAAGTAGGAGATAACTTTTGTGAATTGTTTGAGATTATACTTTGAGACTTTTGTGTTTATACATGCATAAATTGTGTTTAAAGCAGTAAAATTGCATTATAATCTAGTTTTTATTTTTCTATGCTATCAAGATCCGTTATTCACACCAAAAATATTGTTCTCAGATATCAGATTAATAAACGAATAGTAGAATGCAATTATGTCAATGCCTTGTAATGTCTTGAACTTTCTATTGATAGATATTTAGCCTCTCTATTGATAGATATTTTTATTGATAGATTATTGCAGTAATACTACAAAGTAAAAGGTGATGTTTACATCTTCTCACAATTGTTCAATTATTTTCTAGATGTGAAATATGTGGTACAGAAGATATATTTAATTTTAAATATTATGACATTCTACATATTACTCTGCAAAATTTGGTACCAATTTGTATTTCTTAGCAATGTAAGAGAAAGGCTACTCTGACTAATGAATAAAATTTTAATTAGTAAAAACCTCGGAAGGGTTATTTGAAATTACAAAATTCCCTCGTTCCTATGGCGTTCTCCCCATACCCAAGAAAGATTAGTCTTCTAAGAAGTAAACTGAAATTTCTATAGTTATTTCAAGTTTTCGATGTTTGGTTTTAAACTCTACCTACACATCATTTTTCACTACTCTAAACAACTAGATGGCTTGCTGTACTTCCACTCCTGGACACTGGAGATAGAAAAAAAAAGAGTATGACTTATATAATATCGTTATATTTTTCCAAATATGATATGAAATAGCTAATATACAAAATATATATGCGTGTTTCCATAATCAAAAATTATTGTAGTAAATTTTACAGTGCTACTTTTACTCAGATTATTTATTAAATTATACCAGGTGAACAATAATATTTTTAAAACTATAATTGTTTAACTCTTTTTAGTATTTTAGGATGAGGACTGCAACCAACAGTATCAAACTTAGCTATTAGGACTCAGAAGTGAGGGGCACCTGGGTGACTTAGTCGGTTAGGTGTCCAACTCTTGATGTCAACTCAGATCATGATCATGTAGTTTCTGAGATTGAGCCCCATGTCAGGCTCTGCACTGATATTATGGAGCCGACTTGGGATTCTCTCTTACTCTTGCTTTCTCTCCACCCCTCCCCTGTTCATAACACACCCTCTCTTTCCAAATAAATATTTTTTAAAGGGACTAAGAAATGAGACTACTTATAGTTAACATGACTTAGTTGCTTGTTCCCAAGAAATCTTTGCTCCAGAAAGATAAAGCTATAAACCAGTAAATAAACCTCCCTGCTCACTTCAGAAAACTAATGCAAAATCAAAACAAAGCAAAACAACTATCTACTGGCTGGAGGATGCACTTTCAATGTAGCCCATTCTCAGGACTGACAGTTTGGTGAAGACCGTGGGAAGGAGGATAATTTCTCTCCCATATGGACCGCCTCACAGGATTCCTCCAAACTGGGTAATATAAGAGAAAACTCTGTGTCATTTTTAATAACTTAGCCTTACAAACAGAATAACAACTTTGTTGCCATAGTCTATTCATGATAGAGGAGTTACTAACAACTCTGGCTCACATTTGAGAGAAGGAAATTGGGTTTCCGAAGTGCAGAATGTGAAAGAATTTGCCGGCATATTTTAAAACCTTTGTAGAATATTGTCTGTTGTATAGTTTACTCAGTTAGTTATCCAGAGCTTGGAATTTTATATTAAAGAGTGGAGGTGATAGTCAGGATAGTGTTGAAAGTAGTATTATATGTATACCTGTTTATTTTAATGTTTAGGAAAGCTTTCCAGAGCACCTCAAAGACAAAATTATTAATACTTTTAAAATTTATTTATTTATTTTTGAGAGAGAGAGAAGGAGAGTGTGCACAGCACAAACAGGGGAGGGGTAGAGAGGAAGGGAGAGAGAGATTCTCAAGCAGGCTCTGCACTTCAGCCCAGAGCCCAGTATGGGGCTCGGATTCATGATCCAACCATGAGATCATGACCTGAGTTGAAATCAGGAGTCAGATGCTTAACCAACTAAGCCACCCAGGCTCCCCGAGATCAAATTATTTTTAAAAGCCTAAGCTATGCTGACATTGATGTCTCTGACTATCTCAGGACATATTTCCCAGTATAGGAGAAAAGTCTGGAAGACATACATAATAATATAAAAACAAAATTCTCACTTATAAATATTTTGTAAAAATAGTACTGTTTGAAATATGGTATAATGGAAAAAAGTTATGAAGTACCACTATTATACATCAACTCTAGAGATAATTATATACATTATAAACTACCAGATAACCTCTGCCATGATTTTTATTTACTGCCCCATGTAGAAGAGAAAAAAACAATCAAAGTTACTAGTTTGTGTCTTTATTAAAATAATGTAAGAGAAGCTCTCATGGGTGTTCTATGGGAGCAAGGGACTTAAAAATTGTACAGGTATGGTATATAAGGGTAGCAAGCCTGGGGTCATAAGCCTGAAGTTGCTGTCTTAATAATTTTGTTTCAGCAAGAGGGATGGGGTAGAAAGGTTTGGGGTAAATGTCTTGAAAACATTAATGGAAAACGTGAGTCTTTTATAGATTTGTAGACAATAGTCTCTTGCTCATTCCTAAAGCATCACCACTAACTAGCTATGTTTTCTAAAATACCAATTTTAGTGATAACCTAAAGAAAATAAAAAGTATTTGTGGAGTATTTTATTGGAGAAAAGCAATTATATGATATATTCAAAAACAAATAAAATTTTATTTTTGATTATGCATATTTATTTGGATTACATAACTATATATGTATCTTTTAATATGCATTATCCATATGTATTTGGATTATATAACCATATATGTATATATTTAAACTGTAAAACATAGCCAAATAACATATCACCTACATAGTAAAATATATTTGAATTCCTATTAAATGTTTACATTAACAAAACTATTTTACTTAATAAGTTTTATTAATGTAATGAGATAAATGTATAATTTAATATAAAAGTATTAAAAATCATTATCTTCAGATATTTTAAGCATAACTCTTTAATTATCCCTCTCTCATGACAAACAAATTTTGTAAAACTAACTTCTATCTGTACATTTTTTTAATTAAATTTTTATTTTCATTCCAGTATAGTTAACATACAGTGTTATATTAGTTTCAGGGGTACAATATAGTGATTCAACAATTCTATACAGTACTCAGTGCTCATCGTGATAATTGTACTCTTTAATCCCCATCACCTATTTCACCCATCGCCCCACTCATCTCCCTTCTGGTAACAATCAGTTTGTTCTTTATAGTTAAGTGTCTGTTTCTTGTTCTGTCTCTCTAAATCTCTTTCTTTTCCCCTTTGGTCACTTATTTTGTATCTTTAATTCTACACATGAGTTTATTTTTCTCTGACTGACTTATGTCTCTAGCATTATGCTTTCTAGTTCCATCTATATTATGGCAAATGGCAAGACTTTATTTCTTTTATGGCTGGATAACATTCCATTGTATGTATGTGTGTGTGTATATATACACATATACACACATATATATGTCACAATTTCTTTTTCCATTCATCTATCGATGGACACTTGGGTTGCTTCCATTAATTGGCTATTGTAAATAATGTTGCAATAAACACAGAGTTTCATGTATCCCTTTAAATTAGTGTTTTGTTTTTTGTTTTTGTTTTTGTTTTATTTTTTTGGTTATATACCCAGTAGTGTGATTACTGAATCATAAAGTAGTTCTGTTTCAACTTCTTGAGGAAACTCCATACTCTTTCCCATATGGCTGAACCAGTTTGCATTACCACAATTTATTCTTTGCTTACCTACATCCAATGTCAATACACATATATACATGCATACACACACCACTTAGTAAACCTGTCAATGGGTTACTTTTGGAAAAGCTTTTTAGGTGTTTCGTTGATACATAAATTGTTCAAACCACAGAGTCACATTCCTACCTGACACATAGTAAATGCTCCATGATATAGACTGATCAATTCTTTGACAATTTAGTCTAGCTCTTTAGATTACATGGACATGCAATTAGACATCTAACATATTATGGATTTTCAAAATATTTGAATTTCATATTAGACTTTGTTAGTAAGCTTTTGATTATCAACTTTATTTTTTGAAAGAATAGCCTAAAACTTTGTCTACACTTAAGCAGGTTTTTCTTCATTTGAACAGAAAAAAAATGTGTTATGTAACATATTGGATCATGTGCTTTCTATTTTAATATTAAATAAATCTGAATATGACATCATAAAAATATAGAGTGGATTTGAGCACTTTCATCCCAAAAAGTAGGATATAATTACAGTTACTCACTTGTTTAGACACCTCCTAACAGGAAAATAATCCATTCTATCGAATTTCTTTTTTTTTTTTCTTTTTTTCTTTTTTTTTGGTAAAGATCCCATTGTTCTTGTATTCAACAAATATATTTTGGGTCTACCCTTTGCCACATAATGACTAGATTGAGCAGAGAGAGAGAAATACAGAGGCCCTACCTTCAACTTGCTAGCAATCTAATAGAGAAAAAAAATGAACATAAATACTTGTAAAAGTCAAAAGTTCTTTGAAGGTCTCTTATGTTACGTCTTCCTCCCTCTCTGTGGCTTTTTTCCTTCCCCTCTTCCCCTCCCTCCTGGTTTTCTGTTAGTTCTCAGAAAGCCTACCTATGCGTGGAAACATATGGCATCTGTCCTTCTCAGCCTTATTTCACTCAGCATGATACCCTCCAGTTCCATCCATATTGCCACACATGGCCAGATTTCATTCTTTCTCATTGCTGCGTAGTATTCCATTGTGTGTGTGTGTGTGTGTGTATATATATATATATATATATATATATATATATATATATATATACACACACCACATCTTCTTTATCCATTCATCAGTTGATGGATACTTAGGCTCTTTCCGTGATTTGGCTACTGTCGAAAGTGCTGTTATGAACATAAGGGTACACGTGCCCCTATGCATCAGCAGTCCTGTATCTCCTGGGTAGATTCCTAACAGTGCTATAGCTGGGTCGTAGGGTAATTCTATTTTCATTTTTTCGATGAACTTCCACACCGTTCTCCAAAGTGGCTGCACCAGTTTGCATTCCCACCAACAGTGCAAGAGGGTGCCTGTTTCTCCACATCCTCGCCAGCATCTGTAGTTTCCTGATTTGTTCATTTTGGCTACTCTGACTGGTGTGAGGTGTTATCTCAGTGTGGTTTTGATTTGTTTTTCCCTGATGATGAGTGACATTGAGCATCGTTTCATGTGTCTGTTTGCCATTTGGATGTCTTCTTTGGAGAAGTGTCTATTCATATCTTCCATCCATTTCTTCCCTGGATTATTCGTTTTTCGGGTGTGGAGTTTGGTAAGTTCTTTATAGATTTTAGATACTAGTCCTTTATCTGATATGTCATTTGCAATTATCTTTTCCAATTCTGTTGGTTGCCTGTCAGTTTTGTTGGTTGTTTCTTTTGCCTTGCAGAAACTTTTTATCTTAATGAGGTCCCAGTAGTTCATTTTTGCTTTTAATTCCCTTGCCTTTAGAGATGTGTCAAGTAAGAAATTGGTGCGTCTTAGGTCAAAGAGGCTTTTTCCTGCTTTCTCCTCTAGGATTTTGGTCGTTTCCTGTCTCACATTTCAGATTCTTCATCCATTTAGAATTTATTTTTGTGAGTGGTGTAAAGAAGTGCTCTACTTTTTCTTTTGCATTCTTTTGCATTTTGCTGTCCAGTTATCCCAGCATCATTTATTAAAGAGGCTGTCTTTTTTCCATTGGATACATTTTCCCACTTTGTCAAAGATTAGTTGGCCATATACCTGCGGGTCCATTTCTGAGTTTTCTATTCTATCCCACTTGTCTATGTCTGTTTTTGTGCCAATACCATACTGTCTTGATGACTACGGCTTTGTAGTAATGGTTAAAGTCTGGGATTGTGATGCCTCCTGCCTTGGTTTTATTCTTCAGTATTACTTTGGCTATTCGGGGTCTTTTGTGGTTCCATACAAATTTTAGGATTGTTTGCTCTAGCCTTGAGAAGAATGCTGGTGCAATTTTGATTGGGATTGCATTGAATGTGTAGTATTACCATTTTCATGATATTTATTCTTCCAGTCCATGAGCATGGGATGTTTTTCCATTTCCTTGTGTCTTCCTCAATTTCCTTCATAAGTTTTTTAGTGTTCAGCATAAAGGTCTTTTACATATTTGGTTAGGTTTATTCCTAACTCTTTTATGATTTTTGGTGCAATTGTGAAAGGGATTAGCTTCTTTATTTCTCTTTCTGTTGCTTCTGTTGGTGTATAGAAATGCCACCGATTCCTGTACATTGATTTTGCACCCTGCAACTTTGCTGAATTCATGGATCAGTTCTAGTAGGCTTTTGGTGGATTCTGTCGGGTTTTCCTTGTAAAGTATCAGGTCATCTGCAAAAAGTGAAAGTTTGACTTCCTCCTTGCCAATCTTGATGCGTTTTATATTGTTTTGTTGTCTGATTGCTGATGCTAGAACTTCCGACACTATGTTAAGTAGTAGTGGTGAGAGTGGACACCCCTGTTGTGTTCCTGATCTTAGGGGGAAGGCTCTCATTTTTCCCCATTGAGGATGATATTAGCTGTGGGCTTTTCATATATGGCTTTTATGATGTTTAAGTATGTTCCTTCTATCCCAACTTTCTCGAGAGTTTTTATTAAGAAAGGGTGCTGTATTTTGTCAAATGCTTTTTCTGCATCTATTGACAGGATCATATGGTTCTTATCTTTTCTTTAGTTAATGTGAGGTATCACATCGATTGATTTGCGAATATTGAACCAGCCCTGCAACCCAGGGATGAATCCTACTTGATCATGGTGGATAATTCTTTTTATATGCTGTTGGATTTGATTTGCTAGTATCTTGTTGAGAATTTTTGCATCCATATTCATCAGGAATATTGGCCTGTAATTATCTTTTTTTACTGCCTCTTTATCTGGATTGGGAATCAAAGTGACACTGGCTTCATATTATGAGTCCAGGAGTTTTCCTTCCATTTCAATTTTTTGAAACAGCTTGAGGAGGATAGGAGTTAACTCCGTTTTATATGTCTGGTAAAATTCCGCAGGGAAGCCATCTGGTCCAGGGCTTTTATTTGGTGGGAGACTTTTGATAACTGATACAATTTCTTCACTAGTTATGGGTCTGTTCACATTTTCTCTTTCTTCCCATTTGAGTTTTGATAGTGCGTGGCTATTTAGGTATTTGTCCATTTCTTCCAGGTTGCCGAGTTCGGTGGCATATAATTTTTCATAGTATTCTCTGACAATTGCTTGTATTTCTGAGGAATTGGTTGTAATTACTCCTTTTTCATTCATGATTTTATCTATTTGACTTCTCTCTCTTTTCTTTTTGAGAAGCCTGGATAGAGGTTTGTCTATTTTGTTTATTTTTTCAAAGAACCAGCTTTTGATTTCATTGAACTGTTCCACTATTTTTTTCTGTTTCCATATGATTAATTTGTGCCCTGATCTTTGTTATTTCTCTCTTTCTGCTGGTTTTGGGTTGTCTTAGTTGTTCTGTTTCTAGTTATTTTAGGCGTGCTGCTAGAATTTGTGTTATTGATTTTTCTTGTTTCTTGAGGTGGGCCTGGATTGCAATATATTTCCCTCTCAGGACTGCCTTTGCTGCGTCCCAGAGCGTATGGATTGTTGTATTTTCATTTTCATTTGTTTCCATGTATTTTTAAATTTCTTTTCTCGTTATTTGGTTGACCCACTCGTCTTTTAGTAGGTTATCCCTTAGCCTCCATGTTTTTGGATATTTTCCAGACTTTCTTGAACTTTCACTACTTCCTGTAGATTCTTTTGAGGAGAATTCTTCCATTTTGTCATTTTGGCTTGGTGTGTTTTGGAGTGTTTCTTGAAGTCGCTGATTCCTGAGGCATTTTCTGGGTTTCGCTTTCTATTCCTTGTAGACGGCAACACCTTTCCTCCCCAACTCTTGGGGTTGAGAGTCCTTTGGTTTCAGTCTTTCTTAGTTTGAAAGACAAGGAGAATACTGGGTCCCCCTACTCCTCCGCCATGTTGGCCCCCTCCTCCCCTATCTGTACATTTTAGTGTAATATACTCTTGTGTCTTTTTTTCTTTATTTATTTTGAGAGAGAATGAGTGAGAGGGCCTGCAAGCAGGGGATGGGCAGAAAGAATCCCCAGCAGGCTCTGTGCTCACAGTGCACACACGGGGCTCGAATTCATAAACCCAGAGATCATGACCTGAACGGATATCAAGTGTTGGTCACTCTACTGACGGAGCCTCCCAGACCCCCCTCCATTCTCATGTTTTTAAAATTTTTCTCTGGATTTGGCTCCCAAATGTTATGTGTTAGTAAAGACCATTTCTCTGAGCTTTGAATCCATTCAAACCCAATCAGGCATCTGATGCATGGCTTATGGATGTCCACATTCTTGTCTTGTCTTTTCTTGTTTTTCTTGTCTTTTCTTCTTTCATTTCTTTTCCTTTTCTTTCCTTTTTTTTTTTTTTTCTTGAGGAGGGGGGCAAAGGGACAGGAGAGAGAGAATCTTAAACAGCCTCCGTACACACCACAGCGACGAATTGGAGCTCGATTTCACTATCGTGAGATCATGACCTGAGCTCAAATAAAGAGTAGGTGGCTTAACAAACTGAGGCACCCAGGCACCCCGACAGTCTTTTCAAATATATTCTATGACCACTCTATATGTAGATCAGATCATTCTTTTGTGTTTACTTTTTTTTTTTAGGGTTGATCACTATTTCTATTATACTTACATAATTTTATACTTGTCTGTTGTACCCTTTAGTAAAATGTAAGCTTCATAAAAATAGATACCATGTCTACATTATTATTGCATTTTTACCACTTGACAGAATACTTACCCCATAGATGTTTATTTAACATTTAAAAAATGGCAGAGCTATTTCAGTTGTTTTGAATAAATGGTGCATGAATCTCAGAGTCCTGATGTCCAATCACTTAGTGAGGAGACTACTGATTACTTGTATGGAACCATAAGAGCTTTATACAATACATTTTTGAAAACCAGTAATTTAGAAAACAATATACAAAATTTTTTCTTTAAGAGGATTGTCATACTCATTCATAATCTGTAGAATGATTAAAAATCGTAAAAAGAGTTTTATATTTATCTTCATTTTTTACTACTTTTGACACTGTGCATTTCTTTGTGTAAATCTAAGTTTATGTCTCTTATCATATTCCTTCTGCCTAAAAGATGTCCCTTGACATTTCTTATAGCATAAATGTGCTGACGATGGATAGGCTTTAGCTTTTCTGAGAAGCTTTCTCTTATCTTTATTTTTAAAACATTTTTAGGGGCGTCAGGGTAACATAGTCAGTTTAGCCTCCGACTCTTGATTTTGGATCAGGTCATGATCTCAAGTTCGTGAGACTGAGCCCTGCCACAGGCGCTGGGCTGCCAGCACAGAGCTTGCCTGAGATTCTCTCTCTCTCCCTCTTTCTCTGCTCCTCCCTGCATGCATGCTTTCACTCTCTACCTAAATAAATAGATAAACATTAACATAATTAAAATATATATATGTATATATATTTACTGAAGACAGAATTATGAGCTGAAAATTTTGTTTTCTTACGGATATTTAAAGATGTTACCATGTGTTCTTGTTCTAGCTTGCATAGTTTCTAAGAATTTTACTGTATTTTTGTTTGTTTGTTTTGTTTTGCTTTTGTTTGTGTCCTTGTGTGTGTAATATATCTTTCTTTTCTGGTCTCTTAAAACTTTTTTTTTTCCCCTTACATAATTGTGACTGAGATGTATCTTGGTGTGTACATGGCTTTCTCTGTTTTGTTTTGTTGTTTATTCTGCTTAGGGTCCTTTGAACATCTTTGTTCTGTGGTGCTCTCTCCTTAATTTTGGACACTTCTCATCCAAAATCTCATTTATATATTAACTTCTTTTCCTCCTGTTCTCTATTGGTTCTCTTTTTGGGACTGAAAAACACTCATGAAAAACCAGTTTATATTGTCCCACAACTCTTGATATTCTGTTCTTTGCATTGTCTGTATTGTTTACTTTTACCTTCTTCACTTTATTTTCTCTCCGTGTTTTGGTTTGTGTATTTTCTAGCAATGTATCTTTGTTTCATTCCTCAGCTGTGTCAAGTACCCTTATTTGTCCATTAAGGAAATATTCAATTTGTATTATCGTGTTTTTGGTTTTAGCATTTGACTTCTTATAAAATCCACCATCCATGGCACACGTTTTCTACCCTTTCCCCTAGATTTTTAACAAGTTTCAAAAGTATTTTAAAGTCCCAGCCCAATAAATCCAATGTTCAAGTCATGTATGAGTTTTGTTCTATTGATTTTCTTATCTCTTGATCTTGAGATGTTTGTTTGTTTGTTTGTATCTCAATCTTTTATCGAATGCTGTACATGAGTTTATAGAACAGGGACCAAGGCAAATAGCATTTATGCCGGATAATGGCATACCTATTATTCTGATAGTCCATTGTATGAAGGTTGAGAAAAAGTAGTCAGAAGTAAGGCTAACCACCATCCAATACTTAACCTTCAATGATTTTAAATTATTTTTCTTACTCCTATATATGTCAGTAATACCTTCCCTCCATGCTTGTCTTTTTTGTAATTCTGGCTAATTGGTTCCTTATAACATCACTGATCTGATGGAATTTTGGGGAGGGTGTTAGGAGCAATACTACTTCCCACTTTCTATATACTACATGAAAGCAGAAAACTTGGAACATATTTTTTACTGAAAAGATATTTTATAAATACTCCCAAAATACCTGATTGTGTAAGAAGAAATATTAGTTCTATATTTAAACAAACCTTCTAATATATTTTAATTTTTTTTAAGTTTATGTATTTATTTTGAGAGAGACAGAGACAGCATGAGTAGGGGAGAGACAGAGAGAAAGGAAGAGAGAGAAAATCCCAAGTAGTCTCTGCACCATCAGTGCGAAGCCTGATGTGGGGCTTGGACTCATGAAACCCAAAATCATGACCTGAGCCGAAACCGAGAGTCGGATACCTAACTGAGTGAACCACTCAGGGGCCCCTAATGTCTTTTTAAGAATTATCTCTTCATACCAACTTATGTTGAATCATAATTACAAATAAACTAAGTTCTCTTCTTTCTTAGTTTTATCTTTAAATAACTCAAGGTAAATGACAATGAGTTAAATAAATTCTGGGATATTTATTAAATTCAAAGGGAACCATCAAAAGCTAATTGATATATTCCCCTCAGATATAATCATGGCAATTTTCTTTGTATCCACTCTCTCTTTTGCTACTCTTGAACCATAGTATTATACCTTAATATTTCTGCGCAAAGACTTAAAAACAACCCCTCCCACCCCAACACTAGTGCCTCTATTTTATGTTTACATCTATGATTACATGCTATTTATATCATTGTATTTGTGGATTTGATTTTTCAACAATAAAAGCCTAAACATAGATGTGTGAATATTAAACTCTGTAATTTATGCATGCATCTAAGCTCTTTTTCTTGAGATGCAATTTTATTGCTAGAATCTGATATTATAAATGCACTGGGGTACCAGTAAGAGCCTTGAGATAAGATCATACATCACATGCTGTTTTATGTTCTACTTTTATTAAACCCAGATAGCCATTTGGGATTTCTATTTGATGATTTCCACTCTGGAGCTCCTACTACCTTACAGAAATGTATAAATATTACCAGGCTGGGAGGTAATCTACCTATCAAGGCTCTGAACTGACATCACTTAAAAGAGTAATCTGCAAAGTTCAAAGACTTTGAAAATTAATTAATGACTGTACATGCTTAAGTGGACATTGAATCATAGTTACCATTTTTAAATAATCATAAAATATTTGATTTTAAGAGTACCATATATTTTCTATGTGCTTAAAATATATTTATTGAAGCCTTTTGCCTTCGACTATAAGGCATTCAATTTATGGACTAATGTCTTTTCTGTTTAAATGGCATGGTTAATTTTCGTGGCCAAACCAAACAACAAATCAAATTTGCTGTCAGAAAAGATTGGTTTCATGTTTTAATTTAAGTAAACTTGTTAATATTCGTCACGCATGCAGAGTCTGAACTCTTCTAAAATAAGTAGTTGGATGGCTAGCTAAAGAATAGAGCACACAATTTTGCTATCAATAGTTTGTCATCTCACTGTACTGCACAGCTGAAATTAATGTAAAATGTGTGTCAGCTATTCTTCCATTAAGAAAAAAATAGTTTGTCACCAAGATGATACATGAAAAGTGCCTTTGCTACTGCCAATCGCGCTTGCGCGTGCTTGCATTTGTGTGTGCGTGTGTGTGTGTGTGTGGGCGCGCGCGCGCGTGCACGCGTACCTATTTACACCCAGGACAGTGTACCAGAGTAAAACTTAAAGGGCAGAGTTATATTTAGATTTTGTACATTGTGAGCAGGACCTTTGTGACCAGGCAACTTGGGAAAAGAAAGGCAAGGCTCAGACACTACAGCAGACATGACAAATTTTAATGTATATAAATGTAAACAGGTGCATAAGGATGTTGATGAACTTGAAATGTTCCACTTAAACCTAACAGTACTTCTGTTTCATCTGGCATGTCTATTATTACTTTTCAGAGTTTTTATACCCCAGTTGTAGATTTCGGTTTTAGTTTACTGTAAGGCTCATAGTCCCTAAAGATAATATCTTCAACCTGTGTTCAAATCCAAGTTTAATTAATGCTAGTGGTGATAACAAACTCTACTGAGTGCCTATGCCAAACAATGTTATAGGATTCATATCAACCTTATAGGTTTGGTGTTATCATTATCTCCATTTTCTTATACTAAATTGAAGGGTAGGTGTCAAGGTGTTATAAGTAACCTAATTAAGGTAACTTAAATATCTATTGCAATCCAAGTAGTTTGATTCCAGAACCAGATGCCTACAAGCTATAATGCCTCCATCTAGAGCCTTTCCTGATTACCTCAACAGAGTTCTCTCTCTTGCTTTGTATTTTAGTAGGTTGACATAACAGAGAGCACTGCATCTCAAACTTTACTGCATGTGTGAATCACATAAAAATTTTGTTAAAATGCAGATTCTGCTTTAGGAGGTTTTCGACAAGGTCGGAGATTCTGCATATCCATCAATTGCAGTACTGCTCGTCCTAGGTCACCATTCTGAGTAGCTCAGTATTTCTCAGTCCTGAATGCAGCAGAATTACCTGATGCTTTCTCTACTTCTGAGACTTAGGATGGAGCACAGGCAACTGCATTTTGTAAATGTCTCACAGGTTATTTTGAATAATAGCCAGAGGAGGAACCACAATTGAATTTTTATTTTATTTTATTTTTTAATTTTTTTTTGGCATTTATTTATTTTGAGAGAGAGAGAGAGAGAGAGAGAGAGAGAGAGAGAGAGAGAAAGCATGAGCAGGGGAAGGGCAGAGAGAGGGAGACACAGAATCGGAAGCAGGCTCCAGTCTCTGAGCTGTCAGCACAGAGCCCGACGCGGGCCCGAACCCAGGAGCAAGATCATGACCGGAGCTGAAGTCGGACGCTCAACTGACTGAGCCACCTGGGAGCCCCCACAATTGAATTTTTAGATGAACTTACTTTACTGTATTTTAACATGTTTTTATCTTATTTTTTATATTTTATTTTATTTTATTTTATTTTATTTTATTTTATTTTATTTTTTCCTTAAAGGCTGTGTTACCCCTATTCAGATGGGGGAAGCCAAAGTATTTTGGCTTCCCCAAACATCTAGGGAGCTGTAAAAAATTGGAGGGGATTTGGTGGAGATGGTGAGGCTAAGTCCCACCTTGCCACATTATAACTGTGCCATGGGGTGCACCTCTGTCAGCTATAGATATAAGAATGGTGCACTCTGTCACTGGGAGTGTGTATTGGTAGGGGAAAACCTAAAAGATGGTGTTAATGCAAGAGTAGGTGAAGAACGGAACATGTGCAGTTTGAAGAAATCTACCCAATGATTCTGATACAGTCTTCTCTTCTAGAGAATCACAGATTTAGAGCATTTATTATGATTACATTTCAGTTGTATGTAGTGGATATTTTTCTCCAGTTTTGCTTCTCTCTACCCCTAAATAAACTATAAACATATCAATAATAAGACTTGTGAAATATTTCATCTTTCTACAAAGTGAAGGAATTCAGCAAAGTCTCATTCATTGTGTGCTCTATTTATGAATTCATGTATTCAACAGATGTACCAACAAATGTTTCATATATCAAACAATATGATAGAAATTAAAGGTGTTAGACAGAGTTCCTATCCTCAAAGAGCTCACTGTCTATTTAAGATACAGAGGGAAGTATATATGGAAGTAGTCTGAAAAGTTTTGGAAAGGATGTCAGAGATCCCTGAGAAAAACACCCCACTCTAGGAAATGTATCCTGAAATTATGGAATAAGTAGATATAAGAAGTAAGTAGGACACCAAGTGTAGTTTCATTAAAATAGATAATCTTGAAGAAACTATTTAAAAAAAATTCTCCAAGCCCAGTGATGTTGGCCCAAGAGGTGTCAAAACACCTTTATGGAAAGGCATACACAGTTAAATACTACTTATAAAGTGAATTTTATTCATCATCCACATGAGGATGTAGGCAGCTTCTTTAAGTGCAAAAGGTAAATATTTTTTGTAAACATTTTGGCATAATTGAATATAGGCCATCTGTGATACTTCTGTAGGAAAATAAAATGTTTTTAATTGGTGATTTTTATATTTAAACACCTCTGGAAGCCTACATTAGGTTCAAAACTAATACACTGAGGTTGTGTAGTCAGTGCCTTTCTGCTGAGATCATACAAAATAAAACGAGACCAAAAAAATCTCTGATATGTAAATCAGAGATAATGGAAAGGATATCTCCCTGTTTTCATCAAATTGAAGATGTTGGGCAAGCTTGTTTTTTCTAGCTGCCTGTAGTGGAAGCTACTTAATAATATAATTGGAGATGAAAATCATCCCAGGGGTCACAATGTCTAAATTCCTACGATGTGGACAAATACATATATAGATCAAGCTGAATATGTGCTCTCCCTTTTTACAAATATCAAAGCAATTTTAGAGGTATGGAGAGTCTGTGATTACCTTTCAATATTTGATGGTGTCCCTTAAGTATTAATTATATTAGAGCACATTGCACTGACTAGTTAACTAGAAAATTAACAACAGCAATATTTAAATATTTTTATTTAAAAATAAAAATAAAAGTCCCTTAATTTGTGCCAAGGTATATGTTTTTACATCAACATCTTTTCCCAACTCGAGGTGAAAATCTTGCACCTGAGCTAAACGTGCATTTTCTTTGAGTTCCCCAGGAACTTGGTCTCTATAAGGCATATAAATAATGCAATATAGGGGCGCCTGGGTAAGTAACTTGGTTAAGTGTCTCTATTTTTTAATTTTTACTATTTTTATTTTAGAGAGAACATGCACAAGTTGCGGAGAAGGGCAGAATGAGAGAGAGAGAGAGAGAGAGAAAGAGAATCTTAAGTAAGTTCCTCACTAGGGGTGGAGCCTGATATGGGGCTCAATCCCACGACACTGGGATCATGACCTGAGCCAAAATCAATGAGTCAGATGCTCAACCAACTGAGTCATCTAGGTGCCCAAGTGTCTGACTCTTGATTTTCGTTCAGGTCGTGATCTCACAGTCTGGGACTGAGTCTCACATTGGGCTCTGCATTGGGTTTGGGGACTGTTTGGGATTCCCTCTCTCCCTCAGTCTCATTCCCTCCCCTCGCTCTCAAAATAAATAAATAAAAATTTCTTAAAAAGGAATACAGTATAAATAGTGCAGTTTCTTCCTTTCTAAGCCAGGAAAATCGGGTTTAGAATGATAAGAGTAAGGAGTTATGAAAACTTTCTGAGCAATTCAGATCAAGTAAGTCTCTTTCCAGTTGTCATCAGAATATCTTTCAAACTTCAATACCATTGTAAAAATTCAACCATGTTAGTGTGTGTCTTCTTACCCTTCTGGTAAATTATATACTAGGCTCTTTGGAATATTCTAAGTTACTCTCCAAAATCGATTTTGAGGATGTTCCCTTGTAACCCTTTGAGCTAGGTTGCATTATGCCACTCACGAAATGTTCATGCCTTAATTCTGGAAGTTTTGGATAAGTTACATCACAAAAGGAGCATTGCTGATGTGAATAATTAAGGATCTAATGATGAGGCAGTTACTCTGGTTTATCTAGGTGGTCTAATGTAATCCCTAGGACCCTTATAAGAGGGAGGCAGAAGGGTCAGAATTACTAAGAGATGTTGGGAAAGAAGCACAAATAGGAGTGATGTGAGCAAGAGGCTCTAAGGCAAAGCATCCCCATAGCCACTAGAAGCTGAACAAGACAAGGAAATGAACCGTTCCCTCAGAGACTTGACAAAGCCTGACACCTTGACACAACAAGACTGATTTTGGGTTTCTTACCTCCAATTTTAGTACCACCTGGACTTTTTAAGTCACTAATTTTATGGTAACTTCTTGTACCAGTAACAGGAAACTAATGCACCGGGACATGGACAAATAACTCAAGAAATGTATATTAAATGACGTAAAGGGATAAACTTAAAATCAGACTGTTAACCTAAAAGAGTAGCATGGGAATAGTAGGAAGTTACAGGTAGCCTCTATGTAACTGCTACGAGGACTATGGAAGGAAGCAGAAAACAGAAAGGGCCCAAGGGACTCCACAAACCTCTCATTAACATTTTAGTTGATTCCTCTTGAGGGGAGTAAAACAGGTGTCAAGCTTTCATATTTTGCAAGAGAGGTAAAGAACAAATGTGCATGCTAAATGCCGAATGTTAGTTCTTTAATGCTTACTGTGACAAAAAGAAATTGGGAAACGTGCTAGAAATGCCCTTGTATTTTTGTGCATTTTCTCCGTGGATCAGGTCAGAACTTAAAATCTTGTTTTTGGTTGACAAATTCTACATAATCAAATAGCATACAGCATGAATCTGCATATTGTCAAAAGCTGCAAATTTGATTTATATTACTCAAAGAAACACAGCTCAATAAGATGAAACAAACGTTTAATGTGAGAAATTCAATATTTTAATATTTATTTCAATATTTCATTTAGAATAAACTTTGTTACTAAAGTTAAAAGCCCAGTATAAGTTATTAGCAATGTTACTAAAGATGATTTTACTTATGAAATTCTTATTTTGTTAATATAGATCAGTGGTTGTCAACTTGAGACCTGTCCCAAATTTGCTATCAAAACACTAAGTGTTTATGGTGTTTAAAATGTAGGTACACAAGGAAGGAGACTTCCAGGGAAGATGGTGAAGTAGAAAGATCCTAAAATTACCTCTTCCCACAGATACAATTAGATAAGTCCCACCTCACTGTAAATAACCCAGAAAATGACCTAAACACTGGCAGAGAGATTCTTCCCAGCCAAATATAGAGAAGAGGCCATATCAGAGAACGTAGGAAGGACAGAGGCATGGTCAAGAGCTCACTGAACTTACAGGACTGTCTGCAGGAGGGATAGATACCATGGAAGCACAGCAGGAAAAGAAACAGACCCTCATACCGGGCAACCCAGGCACAGGGGACCTGTATGGATAAGATGAATCCCCATAACATTTGGCTTTAAAAACCAGAGGGACCTAATTTCAGCAGTTCTTCACAATGTGCAGAACTCAATACCTGGAACTTTAAAAATCAATAGGCTAGGCTCTGGGATTGCCAGGAGGGCAAAAAGAAACCAAATCCCTGCCCTAAAGAGACATGGAGATACAGCATCATAGCAGCAGTTTGAAAAAATGCCTGGGATATTCAGAAGAGAGACTTGTTTACTAATCTCAGAGCATGTGCTGGAGGGGCAGGGACCCTTGGGAGATTTCTCCGAGAACAAAAGAGTGGTTAGGTTCCATTTCTCTCTACCCTCATCCTAGACACATGGGGACCCATGGGAACCAGCTCAATGTCAACACTCCAGGTAGCTTACTAACAGTGTGCCCCACTCCCACATTCTCCTATGGAACTGCCCCTTCCAGTATGCCCTTGACCTTTGCAGGAGCCCATCCAAAGTGGTGCTACAAGCCTGGCAGTGTGCAAACAGCCCTGACAGGGGTGAGCACCACTCCAGAGTGACTCCCTGCTCCAGGGAAAAAGGGAGATAACCACACACACCAGTCTGACTGTGGCCTTGGCAATGGGTTGGGATTAGGCAGCAATGGATTAAGGATCCAAATGTGAGACCCTAAACCACAAAGAACCTAGAAGAGAGCATAGGTAGTAATCTCTTTGACATTGGCAACATTTTTCCTAGACTAGGGAAAGAATAGCAAAAATAAATTATTAGGACTATATCAGAATAAAATCCTTCTGCACAGTAAACAATAGGGGCACCTGGGTGGCTCTGTCAGTTAAACATCCATCCAATTTGATTTTGTCTCAAGTCATGATCTCACATTTCATGAGATAGAGCCCCATGTGGGGCAGTGCTTTGTGAGCACAGAGCCTGCTTGGGATTCTTTCATTCCCTCTCTCTCTGCCCCTTCTCTGTGCTCTCTCTCTCTCTCTCTCTCTCTCTCTCTCAATATAAGTAAATAAACTATATATGTAAATATATATTATATTATATATAAATATATATATAAGTATATATATATATATAAAACAGTAAAATTATCTATGTTTAATTTACTATGTTCTTTTTTTTAATTTTTTTAATGTTTGTTTATTTTTGATAGAAACAGAGCTGGAGTGGGGGAGGGGCAGAAAGAGAGAGAGACATAGAATCTGAAGCAGGCTCCAGGCTCTCAGCTGCCAGCACACAGCCTGATGTGGGGCTCGAACCCACGAACTGTGAGATCATGACCTGAGCCGAAGTCGGACATTCAACCGACTGAGCCACCCAGGCGCCCCTAATTTACTAGTTTCTTAAGTGTAGAAAGGCTAGGCAGTGTGAGGGAATGATCACTTACTCCACTACAGCTTTCTGCAAGCAATAAATAAGTCTCTCACTGGGTTGAGAGACAAGGTTTTCTTTCCTTCCTTCTTTCTCTGTAAATCCACACGATATCAAGGCCAAGGGCATGAAGTCTGTGCTTACATTTTATTTCGGTAACCTAGCTTTCCTGCAGGAGAGGAAGAAATGTTCCAAAGTCCCCCCTGTGAATCTTTACCATTTAGAGAGACAAGGTCTGGTAATCTGCTCAGGAAGATCACCACTCCTTTCCATTCTCAAAACACAAAGCCAAAATAAATCATCCTTTCTCAGGTTCTCTGCCTTTCTGGAGACTATAGTATTTTCTGCCCCATTTCTTCAAGATCCTTTAACTAGTTGCTGTTTGCTTTTTGCCTTTGTCTCTCTAGTGGCAATCTGGATGGCTTATAATTATATGTGCACTGCTTTTTTCTTCATCCAATGTATTTTTTAATCTCTTACTATTATTTACTAAAAATTTCCTATATAAGTTTGTTACTTAAAAAGACAGTGCAAAATGACATTTTAGGGCCCATGCTTCTGAATGAGGCTGCTAGAAATATCATTAACACTAATCAAATTAGTTGCCCTCACAATCCAGCTTCACTGGCAGTAACAAAAGCATGGCCTTCAAATATCCTAGTGTGGCACATGTGTGTATAGAAAATACTCAGTATTGTGGCTTCACGGTTTAATGGACAGACAGCAAGTGTCCTTTTAAATCTTTTCAGATTCTGAAATAGAATTCTTCTACCTAATGAAAAATATTAAAAGCATCAGACCTGTATACATATATTCTCATTACCATATGCATTAGAGAACATTTTTCTCACCATTTTTTTCTAATCAGAATGTTTCACAAAAGCTTCTCTAATACAAATATAAATTCTAAATTTTTGAAAAAAATTTCTTAATATTTAAGGAAATTTCTTAATATTTCATATATAATGATATATGTCCTATATATTTATATATCTAAACAGTGTATTTAGAGCATAGTTTCCATCTCTTGAATTTCTCAGACATGTTGTGCTTAGGTTACCTTCAGCTTATTGCATCCTTTCAACTATCCTTAGTGATACTGACATACAGAAATGAAAGCACATTGTAAACCAAAGCTACCAACTCCATTAAGACAGTTAGACCCTTTACGACTTGTTCCAATCCTGATATAACTTTTAATTCTGTATGACGTTAGGAAAGTCTTTTGAACTCTGCGAACCTCAAGTTCCTCATCTGAATAATAATCACCTTTTATGAGCATTGTGGATTTAATGTTATAACATGCAGAATTACCAGGCATACCTTCTATTACATAGTTGTGTCTCACATGTTATCTTTCCCTCAACCTCGACCCCTGCACTACCTTAATATCTTAGTACAGTGGTTATTGATATTTAGTGGGCTTACAGGTGATTTTAAAACAGAATGAGAAGAGGCTTGCAGATCTAGGGAAGCTCTGTTTTATTTTCCTCTGAATGACTTAAACCTGGCTTATATTCTAATGGCTAGGGATCTTTATCTGTATCAATTTGTCACCTTAATGCTATAATACTGTTGGTAATGATGACAGCAGTTAACATTTTGTGTAGTGAAGGCAATTGTTGAAACAACTCAGAAGCACTGTTAATATCTACAACTCACAAATGATAAGACCAAGGCAAAGGGTGGTTGAGACATTTGTTCAACAGTGTCCAGATAATCCATGGGCCCAGGCAGTCTGGTTATGAAAACTGACTCAAACATTTAATTACCCTGGCTCTCCATACTACAGTCTCTACACAGTACCTTACAGGGAAGCCCTCTGCCTTTGGAGTCATGATGTGTGGGGTCAAAGTCAGATAGTGCTGCCTTGTATCTTTAATCTTGAGTCTCTAAGCTTCTCTAGGACTCTCTATAATCTGTAAAATGAAGGTAGCATTTATAAGAATTTATTGAGGCAGTATACATAAGCGCTGTGCTCAATACTTGCTACAGTGTAAACGAGGTATAAGTTAGCTATTTCTGTTAATGGTTACAAACACTTATGGTCCTTTCTGCTACTAAACTCTCTCTAAAGCATTCATGGTTGTGTGTGTGTGTGTGTGTGTGTGTGTGTGTGTGTGTATCTTTTCCCCTCCTCTGTTATCCTCGGGAGTAATTAATACTAACCAAGGGAGCCTACAACCAAAATAGACCATTTTTCAGATACTGGACTTATCCTAACACCCTGTAGGAAATCAGTGTTAGGTCAAAGGAAAAGTAGAGCAGACAATGGGACAGTATAATGTTGCCTGTCTCTATGTCAATAAAATCCTAAAGGTTTCTGAATCTTCTTAGCAGAGCATATGAGGTCCTTCTCAACTGGTTCATGTACAAATTTGATTGCATTCCCTACCATTTCCTGTTTGTGACATATTCTAAACTCATAGTGAGCTGCTCTCTTTTCTGCTAATCTAGGACTACCTATCTTATTTTTATTACTGCCTTAACTGTTTTTTCATCTATTGTAGTGTCCAATGAAAATACAATTTCTTTTTAGAAAGATTTCCTCTTGTTCCCTTCTTTAACCTTTTTTAAATGTTTATTTTTTGAGAGAAAGAGAGACAGAGTGTGAGCAGGGGAGGGGCAGGAGAGAGGTAGACACAGAATCCAAAGCAGGCTCCAGACTCTGAGCTGTCAGAACAGAACCCAACGCAGGGTTGGAACCCACAAACAGTGAGATCATGACCTGAACTGAAGTCAGATGCTTAACCAACTGAGATACCTAGGCGTCCCTCTATTCCCCTTGTTAAAGCTACCTGCTCCAATCATCTTAAAATAGAATCAACTTCTCTTACTCTTCAGCTGAGATGTCACGGCATTTTATTCTTAATTATTTGGCTCTAGTACTTACAGAAAAACTGTTTCCATTTTTAAGGACAGTTTCTTAGGGTCTACCCAGATCTGAAAGAATTTGCTAATTTAGACTCCATCAGTGTGTTGTGCATGAGCTTATACACATGTGTGCCTATTTGAAGATCTTTTGCAAATTACGAAATTCTTCTAAATTTACATAATGTTGAAATAAGCCATTAAGACCATTACTGACTTAGAGGTTCCAAAACCAAAATAAGATTATGGATTTTTGTGAATGTTGAACTTGTTCATTAACATAGTTTTACTTAAATAACTGAACGAAAGAGGAGAAAACAAAAATTAAGGTTTACTATTTACTCACATTTCAAATGAAAAATAAGGTTAGTTAACTCAGATCTTGGAATATACTTTTTCATTATATCTTCTGGTTTAAACACAAATCATACAAATCCCATAGTTATGCTACACAAACTAAGCTTTCATTGTCCTTCATTATATTCTTAAAATGTATCACTTCGATCACATTAAGTTACATGCAAGAGATGAAAACTTTTTCCTGAAGAAATATAAATATAATCTAACTTCCTATGCAGTTTGATTAGATTTAAGGAATAAAACTATAAATTGTAAAACTGAAATAAAACTGTATAAGGTTCTATCAGAAAACAAGTTTTACCCCATGCCTAACCTTCATCAAGAGGATTTTCTAAATCCATTATGAGTCATGATTAAGGTATAGTTTTCTTGTTTTTCCTGTTTCCTTGCTGAGCTCTTATAAATTTTACCCTGCATCATAAATAGCATTTGGAATTACTCAGAAAGAAGAATTTCTCAATTCTTTCCTTTCGAGCTTCTATTTCTAAATCATGAGAAACATTGACCCCATGACCCATACATGTCTCAAATATACCACCTGTGTTAAAGTAGAGGCAGTAGTGTTTCCAGTAAGCTGCCCTATCCCTTTCCTTTCTGTCCTACTAGTGACTAAATATTTGATAGCTGGATTCCTTCACTCCCCAGTCAAATTCAATGTTGTGTCCCTAATTGAAGAGAATAGATATCTCTCTGATTTTATTTCCAAAACCATATAGGCACATCACGCACATAAAATTGAACCTAAGTTTGTATGCCCAATGTGTAGCAAAGCCACTCACTGAGATCTTGAGTATGTAGCAAGGCAAGGGCTTGAGAAGCAGCCATACAAGGAGATAGGAGGGCAAGCCTTAAACCTTCCTCACCCAATTGAGACAACAGCAAGTTTTTATAATCCTAGGAGTTGGGTTGTATACTTATTGATGAAAAGGGTGGGAAAACTCATTACTATTTTTGAGAAAATGTGGAACATGCACATTGAGCAAGCATAGAACGTATTCCGTGTTCACTTTGAGATGGAGACATTAAAATGAGGCCAAATTCAGCCCCTTGTCGGGAGGTCCAGGAGAGGTGCAATGGGCATGCTCTGAGAACAAAACTGAGTAGGGTTTTCGGCTCCTTATCTCAGGGAAGGAATGTAGGGCCTTGCTTGTTCATACTCTGGAACTACATCAGTGACCTTCAGTTGTGACAGTTTGGGCTCTTGGGGAGACAGCCAGTGCACTTGTGAGTGGGGCCTAAAAAGAAACAATAGCTGATTGGGGAGAAACAGGTCTCCGAAAAACAAGCTTTAAATTTGTTAGCAGTAGCTTCATTAACCTTATGGGGCATGGTTTCAAACACACTTGAACAAAGGTAGTTTAAATAAGTTCTGATATGGATATGCCATTTATATATTAATGTGTGAAAGAAATGCCCATATAAATGAAAACATAGAAACACCACTTGTTTGCACCCATGATAAGCAAAGTCCTTTCTAGATTGAAAATTTTATTCTAACCCAAAATGTTTATGAACCCGCATGTGTACTCATTAAGGTTGATGAATGCTTTGGCAGCCTTATAATTAACATTGATAAGGTTGTGTCAAGTACCCTCCAAGAACTAATTGAAGCCACAAGTTTATTTCCTTATGTATAAACTCTAAATGTTTTACATAACAGTTTTGTCTGTCTTGATCTGGACTTCAGGGTTTCATTACCAAAAGAGAGTTTCATTCCTTATTTCTTCTGAAAATGTTTAAACATCAAGCTGCTCAACTTCATCAAAATTCAATTTCTTGATTGCATATTTTGTGCTGCCTCTTTTGCATGGCAGTGAACTCTATACTAGCAAATATGCCAGTCTCTGTGATACAGCTTCTCTCTCTGTTGCCCTGATTTATTTAATGATACTACAATCTGGTTTCTATCACAATCGGATCATTTTCGTTGAAGGAATTAAAATGTCAAACAGAAGAAATTGGGCAGAAGACAGAGGTTAATTATGAAGGAGAAAACTATGTAAACATATAGGTATTTCTTTTTTCTCAGTGCCCATAGTATTCCCATTACTGTTAATGGGTGTTACAGGGACCCACTGAGTGGCAAATAGACCTAGAATATTAAATCTTAGTAATCAGCAGTAATGGAAAATTAGGTGCATACAATTCAGTTTAATGGAGTCTAGTAAGTTCCTTTTCAATTTGTCTGAATTTGACTAGGAATTTTTAATTTTTAGTATTAAATATTTACAAAAGCATTTTTAAAAGACATTAAATATGTCTGACTTGTTTATTTGACAATTTCTAAATTTTATTTCTCTGGTTGCAATAGAGATTCAGAAATCTATTCTCTAGGATGTTGAGGTGCGATGTAAATGTTCCACTGTTTGGGGGCACCTGGGTGGCTCAGTCGGTTAAGTGTCCGACTTCAGCTCAGGTCATGATCTTGCAGTCTGTGAGTTCGAGCCCTGTGTCAGGCTCTGGGCTGACAGCTCAGAGTCTGGAGTCTGCTTCAGATTCTGTGTCTCCCTCTCTCTCTGCCCCTGCCCCCACTCATGCTCTGTCTCTCTCACTCTCAAAAATGAATAAATGTTAAAAAAAACAATTAAATATTCCACTATTTTATTGCCCTAATAGATTCTTATCTTTTTGGTTTGACACATAAGTTTGTACATTCTTATTCAGTTGGGTTTACTCAAGTTATAGTGGATTGCATTTTGAAAAATTATATTTACATCTCTGGGACACCTGGGTGACTCAGTCAGTTAAGCGTCCAACTTCGATTCAGGTCATGATCTCGCGTTTTGTGAGTTCAAGTCCTGGTCAGGCTCTGTGTTCAGAGCCTGCTTAGGAGTCCATGTCTCCTTCTCTCTCTGCACTTCCTCACTCATGCTCTATCTCTCTCTCTCTTTCTCCAAAATAAAACATTTTAATTTTTTTTAAAAAAAGAAAAATCTCCTCTCCTATTGTGTACAATTTTTATTAATCCTCTAGGCTTCACCCATGGTTCTCAATAAGTAATATTAAGCAGAAATTGGAAATATGTTGCATATATAATCTTAGCCAGTGAGAGGCTCAACTTTGCAGAGTTACATGGGGATATGTGTAACAACTAGAGCTTAGAACACCCTAGGCTTGCAAAATAATGGAACATTTAAATGGTGAGTAGGGGAGAGGAGACCCAACGATGGGAGAAGGGAGAAAGAGGGGAGAGTTGGACTATTAGGAAAAGAAGTTAGAACAACGGAGATTTCTTTAAAATTTAGCATTTAATCTGAAATATATTAATGTTTTTCTTTTCTAATAACATTTGTCAGCAAGCTGACCAAGGTCTAATGCATTAGCTGTATGCTTCACATCTATTCACTTTTTAGTCATCATACTGAATACCTCTGTATGACATAACATAGAAATTAAACTTGAATGGCTCAAAATTATTCAATCTAATTACCTTCATCTTCAATTACAGACTAACACATTTATTAGTCTGCCCCCTGGTGGCAGCAGGCATGTCCACAAGCTCACATGAGTTAGCTAATTATGGAAAATGTGTTTTGGTTAAAAATATCAGACTGTTTTTGGGATGAGATGAGCTATATTGAGCCCAGGGCCTCTCACTGGACTCTTAAGGCAGGGAGAAAATGAAGGACTTACACAGTTTTTTTCTGACTCTATATAACACACATGTGAAAAATAGGATATTACAATATATCATACCACATACACATGTAAATAGAATACCTACCATTACATAAATTAATATCAAGACTGGCATCTGTGGACTTGGGCATATTAGAATTACCAGGGATATATAACTTCCTCCTGTTACTGCCAAATACCACATATTTCTTCCACTCAACCCTAGGGCAGGAAGATACAGTTTACTGTGAGCTTGAGAGTTTAAGACTCAGGATTGTTGAAAGAAGAACATTGATGACTACCATAATCTCTTAAAAGCAGACTTACAATGAGGAGTCTAGATGATGCAGATAGGAGAGAAAAGGGCAATGTTTCTGCACCCATCTCTGTATGTGTATATGCATCTGCATTTGAATGATAACTTTTAGATGAAACTGTCAATGTGGAAATACAGATAGTAGTTTATAAACACAGTTTTCTAAAAACTGTTGCCTAACATTTGAAACGATTGTGCTGTGAAAACAAATGGGAGCACCAAAAGAGAACAAGTGTGTGCAAGATCCAATATGCTTAGCCTACTTTGACTTTTATAATAGAGTAATTATTTAGTATGTTATCAACGGTTAAGCTGGATGGACAGGAAATAAAATTTTTTATTGGCAATACTTTAGAAATATTACTTCCTTTAGCTTCTCACTTATTCTCAATTATTCTATTTTTTAATCACCTCACCTACATCTTTTGGGTGTCTTAAAATGCATCTTATTTATAGAGTGCTATTCTTCTTTGGGATTAATTGACCAATTACAAATTGGAGACATATTTTACATGCCTGGTCCCTCATTGCTTTGTTTGCGAGTTTAGAAAGCGAAATGTCCTTTTGATCATCAACTTTTTAAAAAGCTAGCACTGTTGTCAAGAGCAAAACAAAAGATGTCCTGCAAGTAAGGTGGGCTGAAGTTTACTCATACCTACTTCTAAGGTACTGTTCTTAATTCATAACATTTTCCATGGGGGTCGCCTGGGTGGTGACCAACTTCAGCTCAGGTCATGATCACGCCATCCGAGAGTTTGAGCCCTGAGTTGGGCTCTGTGCTGACAACTCAGAGTCTGAAGCCTGCTGTGGATTCTGTCTCCCTCTCTCTCTTCCCCTCTCCACCCATACTCCGTCTCTCTCTGTCTCCCAAAAATGAATAAACATTAAAAAATAAATAAAAATAAATATTTTCTGTGGATTTCTTTAAAAGTACTGATAGAAGCACTACCAGTCATTGCTACCGTATCTATTTTCCACTAGTAATTGTTCTTAGGTTTATTTTTACAAACTTTGACTTCCTTTCTGTTTAATTAATTTATTTATTTATTTGGAGAGAGAGAGAATGCAAGTGGGGAAGGGTTAGAGAGAGGGAGAGAGAGAGAGGAAGAGAGAGAGAATCTCAAGCAGACTCTGTACCACCGTGCAGAGCCTGATGTGGGGCTCAAACTCATGAACCATGATATCATAACCAGAGCTGAAGTCAGACACTTAACCTACTGAACCATCCAGATGCCCCACAAACTTGGACTTCGAAATTTCATTATGATTATGTTTTGATAACTGGTCATCAGCTTTGCCAAGCACTATATTACACAGTTTATTTTATCACCTGACTTGATTTTCACATCAACAAAGCATGCGCTTCTGTTTAAGTTTACGTGCCTGCTACTTCCTACGCTGTCTGTCATAGCATTCATTACACAAGTCAATTAGGCAATCATCATCAGGACAAAAACAATATTTTTTTCACGCTTTGAACTACAACATGGAGCACAGTGCCTACTATATGGTAGGTCTCATTTAATGCCTGTTCAATGAATCCTTACTAATGTTTTTAGGAACTTTAAGCCTTTTGGGAAAGAGGATTCATTTTAGCATATTTTGCCTGAGTAAATATTTTTATTTAAAAGGTACATTGGAAATCATATTTACTCCCAAATTCAGTCATTTAAGACCACACTTGCAGCAATTATATTTTTTATTATTTCTCAAACAAGGAAATGATGAAAGCAAGGTTGCTGTGTCTCAAACTCCTTTGATTTCAAAACTTCTAACTCGAGGTTTTGATATGGAATAGAAGATAAATATGGCAATAATTATTTGGGAAGAAAGACTGTGTCTGCCTATGAGATGTTTACATATACAAATTGTAAATATATGTGCATATATATGTGTGATATTGGACACTAATCAAAGTTTTGACTACATTGGTAAAAGGCAGTATTGGCATTATACTTTTAATGGGCAGTTTCTTTTTTTTTAATTTTTTTAATGTTTATTTATTTTCGAGACAGAGAGAGACAGAGCATTAGTAGGGGAGGGGCAGAGAGAGAGGGAGACACAGAATCCGAAGCAGGCTCCAGGCTCTGAGCTGTCAGCACAGAGCCCAACGCGGGGCTCGAACTCACAGACCACGAGATCATGACCTGAGTTGAAGTTGGACGCTCAACCGACTGAGCCACCCGGGCGCCCCATTAATGAGCAGTTTCGAAGTGAAATACATGCCAAGTCCTCCAGACTATTAATATTAGGCCATAACATGTACATGTATGCATATTTTAATCCATAACAATCATATCAGTTAATGTCAAAGTTATTAACATAACATTTTCTATCTCGATATCTTGGCTGTCACCACTGCATGAACATGCACCATAAACATCTAAGTGTTTGCTGTTTAGAACATACCGTGATGCTTCTAATTTTCCTACTAGTAAGCACTGGTCTTTTCTACCCAGAATGTCCTCTCTGAATTTGCTATCTGCTTGCTTAATATCTTAAAACCTCCGAATTGCCTAGGATACCACATGTTGCTATATTGCCTGGTGTATATGTCTCTCACATAGTATATAAATATTACTCATCATATTATTCTATTCTACAGTCTCTGTATTGCCCTTATCACACCATGCTATATATTTTTTCGTTTTTATTTTTTTAAACTTTATTTAAATCCAAGCTAGTTAACATATAGTGTAGCAATGGTTTCAAGAGTAGAATTTAGTGAATCATTACTTACATATAATACCCAATGCTCATCCCAACAACTATCCTCCTTAATGCCCCTTGCCCATTTAGGTAATCCCCCCACATCATGTTGTATTATATTTACTTGTCTACTTGATGTGAGTTTTAAGAGAAATGATCTTGGCTTATTCATCTTAATATCCTACACCTATAATTCAATAAATGCTAAATGAAAAACAAATGCAGAAATAAATGAAACAAAAGATTTATAAATGCCTCCATCTTTATCTTAATGGAATTCTTACTGTACAGGGAATGCTGGGGGTTCTCTGTACTGTTCATGTGAGGTAACTGAGGCTCAGTGATAGTTACGGGAATGCCTCTGGGTTTTGTTTATTTTTTTTTTTAAGATTTTTATTTATTTATTTATTTTTAATTGAATTCCACTATAGTTAATATACGGTGTAATACTGGTTTCAGGTGTACAATATAGTGATTCCACACTTCCATACAACACCCGGTGCTCATCATGACAAGTGCCCTCCTTCGTCCCCATCACCTATTTTACCCATCCCCCACCACCTCCCCTCTAGCAACAATCAGTTTGTTCTCTACAGTAAAGAGTCTGTTTCTTGGTTTGTCTCCAGAGAAGGTAAGACTTTTAACATGAAACTGTGGGATTTAAATAAATGGAGAGACAAAAGGCATTCTAGGCCACTAGTAAAGAGAAAATGGGAGACATACACTTGGCTGAACAAAGCCAAAAGTACAATTCATTTCACTTAGTCATCACAGTTCTTCACAGGTATGCAGTAGCAGAAATCATCTTTAACTAAACCTACATAAATCTCCTTTCACTGTCTCTTATTCCCAGAAAGAATGTCTATATTCCTGGGAATGATTTAGACAACAAATATTCCTTTTCCATTCTCTTAAAACAGGAAATTTTAGTGTTTATTTAAAACAGTACCTTATGGATTAATACGACTCTAGATAATATGGCAGAATAAGGTATATAAGTGAACACAGAACTGAAGCAGTAAATCATAGATACACTAAGTCATCTTAGCTTTCCCTACTTCAGTGTCTGTGGAAAAATGATAGTATGGAAGTAATTTGGATTCAGGTATAGATCCATATCCGATGGGATTGCCAAAATCATGTCTTAAATTTTAGTCATCACTTATTAAGTTAACTCCTTTTGGGGTGTATGGTGGAGTTTAGCATTTTAAATGGACTCTAAAGAGAGGAGGACAAAGTCCTCATTTGACATGAGGAAAAGAATAATGTCATACCTGAGTGCATCATGGCCATTAGTGGCTAATCTGCTTCCTTCCCCATATGGCAATATAAATTTATTGCTGTAAAAAATTATCGCTTTTCAGTATGGATCAGATCTTAAAGTTTTAAAGAATAGGAAAATTCAGGGTGAAAATTTCAGTACAAATTAAGAAAGTGTGGCAACGATGGTATTTTGTAAGAGGGAAATATGTATAGGGCTAGATGATGCTTGTTTCCCCAACCCAGAGGTTCTGTTAATCACTAAACTACATCATTTCCATGTAGAAATAACAATAGAAATTATAAGCTGAATTTAGGAAAATTAGTTTCAAGCAGGTAAGCCTGGATGTTTAACTTTTCACATAAGACCCCTCTGTTTTTCCATGCAACTAAATGTAAATTATAGTTTAAAATGTGAATACAATACTCATTCATCCAAATTACCAATACACTTCGCTTTCCCTGAGCGCCTTCCTTTGTGACTGTTTTTTGTCTCAGAATATAATTGATCCAAGTTCCCATGAGGCTTCCGATGAGCCTTTTAAGCTGCAAACCTCTTTGATTTTTTACATTTCACTTTCAATCTTTTTGCAAAGTCTCCATTTTTATGTAAATGATCTGCCACTTATTCGCATTTTTGTAGCTCCCTAAGTGAATTGTGGAAACAAACCAAATAGGCAGTAATTTTCCTTAATATTAAAAACATTGGACCTTTTTGCTAAAGATGGACCTGGGAAGAAATTATTCTTATAAAGAGGGGATTTGATTACTCTGCGCAGATCACAAATACTGAAGAATCAGCTGTGCTTGCATACCACCAGAATCTTCTGCTGGGCAGATAAACTGGCTGGCTTAAAAGAATGACCTCTGTAGAAAAACCACACTCCAAAATGCATTCTAAGGAAAAGAACACATGGGTTTCTCTTTTAGGGAGACCTACTAATGATACACAATCATCTACTTTCTTTTTCCCTTGTTTTTTAACCCATCTGCTCAACTCTGGTCCTTCTGTCCAACTACCTGATAATCATTCAGCCTGGATAATTTGCATTTCTAACTCCAATACTCAGGCTAAACTCATGAACTTCAAAGTCTGTTCTTCCTGCTATCTTCCTAATTTCTTTAATATCACCAATCTCTAGTCAGCAGTCTGAAATGTCTTTGAATCCACACTCTCTTCCTCTACCCTCTTGCTCTTCACATCTATTCTACCATTGGCTCTCTCCTCCCTCATCCTTGTCATTGGACTCCATTCACTTGCTTGCTTTCTTGCATTTGGACCTTCTCTGACTTCTTTAACTTAAGGAACTCAAGGTGCTTCTCCCTGTCACATAATCCAGAGAACCACACTTCATTATTATTTTATGAATACTGTATTCAAGACCATCTAATACTATTTTTTGATATATCTTTCTAATGTCATCTCCCAATATTCACGTCCCTATACTTTATACTGTGATTAAATTGTGATGTTCGCTGGTCTCTGTGCAAATACTTTGTTTTCATATCTTTAAGTATTACATATCTTTGTTAGGATATTCTCAGCTTAAAATGCCTTTCTTTGCCTAATCTCACTTATAGATGATATTTTTATTAGTAACATTTTTCCCAAACACAACTTTCTTCAAAAATTAGTGCATGCAATTTTTGTAATTTGTTATCATTGAATATTGATGAACAAAATATAATATTTTTTTCCTTTTAGACCTGACTCTTTCTCATATTAGCTTTGTCAGTTTAGTTGGATTAGTATTTATCTCATACATAGTTTAGATCCTTTTACTTTTCATTATTTTAATTCCCTTAGGGTTTTGGTGTGTTCCTAATATGTAGTTCATAGTTGTTCTTCAAAAAAATGTATTAATATGTATGCAGATATAAAAGTGTTTTATTTAATTGAGGTCTCATGTGAAAGGGTATAAACAATCAAAGTACTGACACTTGTGTGTAAACATAAAACAACATTTTTGGAGAAATGAAGTATAATCAGACATTGTAGACTTTCACTGCTCGCCTTTCAACCTCGTTGTTTGAGGTTCTATACCCCAAGTTGGTTTGTTCCATCACTATTCTAGAGTTAATACTCATATTTCTTTAAGTGTTTATTTATTTTGAGAGAGTGTGCATGTGAGCAGGTAGAGGGGAAGAGAGAGAGGAGAGAGAAAATCCCAAGCAAGCTCCAAGCTGTCAGCACAGAGCTTGACTCAGGGCTCAATCCCATAAACATTGAGATCATGATCTGAACCAAAATCGAGAGCTAGATTCTTAACTGACTGAGCCACTAGGTGCACCTAGTTAATATTTGTTTTAATGTAACAATATATCTGCCAACATTTGCTACCCATCTCTCCTTGAATTGCAGACTTTTATTGTATGCTTAACATCCTTCCTTCTAAACTACATGCTCTAAGTTTCTCCAGTGAGATTTCGTTAGTAGTAAATTCTTAGTTTGGTTTCTTTGTTTTTGTTTTGTTTCTCTAAAGCACCTTTTCCTTTACCCTTGTACAGAAGATACCTAGGTACAAAATTGGATGTATCACTATCTTTTCTCAGGCACATAATGGTATTTCACTTCCTATATTCTTCATGTAGTTGAAAAATCTGTCAATTTTGTTATATCTTTATATATCATGGGAATTTTCAAATATTTATAACTAATATCTTCATCATGGTGGTCTAAATTGACCTAACAACACACCTTCTTATAGACTTCATTCTGTTCCATACTCCTTGTCCTTCCTAAATTTGAGGAGCCATGTCTTTTAGCAATTCTGAAAAACATTGGAGCCAATAGATTCTTAAAATTTCTTTCAATTTCCTCCTACTAAAACTCTTGTGAAACATTTTTGCAACTTTTTATTCAGCTATTAATATTCTTTTCCTTTTCTTTCATAATTTATCTTTTTCTGAATTACTTAAAATTAGGTTTACCTTCTATTTCATTATGACTCGAGAATTATCTAAATAGTTTTTCAGTTTTTTTTTTAATTTATTTTTGAGAGACAGAGAGAGACAGCACATGAGTGGGGGCAGGGCAGAGAGAGAGGAAGACACAGAATCCCAAGCAGGCTCCAGGCTCTGAGCTGTCAGCATGGAGCCTGATGTGGGGCTTGAACTCAGGAGCCTGTGAGATCATGACCTCAGACGAAGTAGGACACTTAGGCACCCAGACACCACTTCGTTTTTTTTTTATTTGAAAAGTTTTATATTTACAGAAAATTCATGAATATTGTACATAGGAGTTTCATATACCCCACACTGAGTTCCCATATTAACATCTTAAGTTAATATGATACAATATTATGATTATAAACCAATATTGACACATTATGAACTAAAGTCCATATTTTATTTAAAGTTTTTAGTTTCTGCTTAATGTCCTTTTTCTGTCCCAGTATCTCATCCAGAATACCACTTTATATTCAGTGTTTATATCTCCTCAGGGTTCTCTAGGCTGTGGTAGTTTTGAGACTTTCCTTGTCTTGATGGTTTTCAGAACTGGTCAGATATTTCATAGGGTTCCCAAGTACTAGAATTTGTCTGTTTTTCCCAAGACAACATTTTATAAATTAGTTAATGGGAAGAAGACCCCAGAGGTCAAGTGCCATTTCCATCACCTATCACGGATGTATATTATCAAAATGAGTTATTACTGGTGATGTTGCCTGTCATCGTCTGATATGTTTTGTTGAGTGTTTCCATTGTAAAGTTAGTCTCCCCATAGCCTTCTCCTTTCCGTACTGGACTCTTTGGAAGCAAGGTACTATCCACGGCCCATACCTAAGTAGTAGGGAATTATATTCCACCTCCTTAATGGCAATATCTACATACGATATTTTGTTCATTTTTGTTTTTTGTTTTTTCCTTCAGGAGATGTTTTACTCTTCTGCACATTTTTAACTTAATTATTTCTATCAGTATCTATACTCATTTTATACTTTGGGTTATAATACAATAATACTGATTTTATTGCTCAACTTGTTAGTTTTCACCATTGGGAGCACTTTCAATTGCGCCTGGGTTCCTTTGGCATATCCCCACTAATGAAGGTGTATATATTTTATATTGTTTTAAGTGTTTTTTTTTTTAACGTCCTTCCACTACAAGATGCTCTTGGCTCATTTTATATTTTTTAATTATTTAAATGTTTTTATTTATTTTTGAGGGAGACAGAGCATGAGTGGGGGAGGTTCAGGGAGAGAGAGAGACACAGAATCTGAAGCAGGTGCCAGGCTCCGAGCTGTCAGCACAGAGCCTGATGTGGGACTTGAACTCACAGACTCCACTCATTTTATAAATATCCTGCCCCCAATGGAAAATCAGATGATTTGGTTGTAAAAACAATTTTCCCATTGCAAACTGATACCAGCCTTCTGCTCGGTCTCCCCCCTCCCCACTTTATAAGGCACCATGAGAGTCAATCCAGCATTACTAGGCACCATAGTGTTTATATCCTTTAATATCTACCTTTCTTCCACTGCAACTGTTCCTGATGGCTACCTGGATTCTAATATGGAGTCCCGTTGTCTTCCGTGAAACTGCAGAGCCCGATAGTGACCTGTAATACAGAACATAGCCACTTTGAGTTTCCCAATGTTGCCCTTTCCCTTTTCACCAATGTACTCTTCGCTGCTTAAATCATACTGAGTCTTCTAGGCTCTCCAAGGGACATAAATTTCAGGTGATTAGTTTTCAAATCTTACCTAGTAAACCCATTCAAATTTTCCTACCATTCTAAACTTCTAGATTTCTTTAATACTTTGCCCCCCAACCCCCCCCCAATAAACAACTCTACAAATCTCTAGTTTATATAATGCAGGCCATGATTATATGTAACCTTCAAAGAGTTATTCCAACACACACATTTGTTCTAGGGCCAGGTGTTCCTACTTAAACACTGAATTCAAATCATGAATAAGTTCTATGTCAAATTCTCCTCATGCCCAGCCTTATACTATCCCTACCTTGATCTAATAACCACAGCAGATTTAAACATGCTGAATCTTGGTTCCTCCTTATGGATTAGCTGGGACCTGCTGTTTCTACAATATATAAACTATTTTCCTCTGAGGCAGAGACTGCACTGCTCCAGTCAGGCTGTGCTAAGATCTCATACTGGTTATTAGCTTGAGGGAACCAAAAAGGATTGTAGAATGGGATCTTGGGGAGAATAATACTATCTTTTGAGGGACCTATCCCAAGTAATGTTCTGTACATTCCCAAGCAAGTAGAGGTATAACTTTTCTCTAAGGATTTGAGGGTGCTGCTTTCTTCTGACTAAGAGGATTCTGAGGAATTTAAGAGTTCAAGATTTAAAGGCTCATCCACTCTAATGTAACTTGTAGGACTTGGTTTCCTGTACTGTTTTACAGAAGGACCGGCCTTCGTTATAGATCAACCAAGTCTACGATGTTCTTCATAGCTCTATTTTCACAATTAAATCCTGAGTTTAATTTTCAGTGCAGTTTGCCTTTCAACTCTGGGGGATAAGAATATCTTCAAAAACTTCTATAGGTACCCACCCTCAGGCTTTTACTGCTTGCTTTAAGTAGGGATTGAATGCCCTGAGCCTATCACTCATTTTTTTTTCTTTCTTTCAAGGCTTCAAATTCATTTAACAAAAGCTAGATCTCTCCATACTTATC
The DNA here is from genome assembly GCA_030068075.1 of Paguma larvata. NCBI lineage: Eukaryota > Metazoa > Chordata > Mammalia > Carnivora > Viverridae > Paguma > Paguma larvata. The sequence continues at coordinate 56,470,880 of CM057832.1, forward strand.
AGTTTCTGTACCTTTAAGGGCCATAAATACCTAGTATTTCACCTTCTTCCTCAGTTTGATTCTTATTAGCCACAGGTAAAAAGCCTTAGTATTTGGGATACATTTACATTCCGTGGATTATCACCACACTATTACTAGCAGAAATGGAAACCCTTATATGAGACCAGTGAGTAATCCCACCTCCAAATCCTTTCCTCATTCCGCTTTCCAGGGTCATGCATGGCTCCCACTGCTTTAATCAGAACAAAGGATTATGTGCTACTACTGTTATTAGGGATATTCCTGTGTAATAGGAATAAAGGAGAAATAGAATAAGGAAAGAGGGAAATATAATAAAAAATGCATTATTTTTTTATTATAATAGTTTATTTTCAAATTGGTTTACATATAACACACAGTGTTCATCCCAACACGTGCCCTCTTTAATATCCGTCACCCCCTCTCCCCCCTCCCTCACCTCCCTCACCTCCCTCACCTTCAGATTGTTCTTAGTCTTTGAGAGTCTCTTATGTTTTATCTCCCTCCCTCTCTGTGTCTTTTTTTCCTTTCCCCTCTTCCCCTCCCCCTGGTTTTTGCTTAGTCTCACAAAGTCCACCTATTCGTGGAAACATATGGTATCTGTCTTTTTCTGACTGACTTTTTTCACTTAATATAATACCCTCCAGTTCCATCCATGTTGCTACACATGGCCAGATTTCATTCTTTCTCATTGCCATGTAGTAGTCCATTGTATATATGTGCCACAACTTCTTTATCCGTTTCAGTTGATGGGCACTTGGTTTGCTTCCATGATTTGGCTATTGTCGAAAGTGCTGCTATGAACATTGGGGTACACGTACCCCTATGCAAAGATGCATTATTGATCCAGAGCTTCGACAGATTATTTCATACCCAGTGTTTTGTTTTGTTTTGTTTTTCCTAAGATCCCAAATAAAATGGATTTAAGGGAACTTTGTCCAGGGAAGAAAGGGGTAAATAATTTCTCCATCAACTGTCATAGCCTGTTGTCAAAGCTTTACCTCTTGGGAAATTAAATATCCACAGTTCTGACTTAAATATGTGTGTTTGGTAAAAATGTTTCACAGCCTTCCCATCTAGATGTTGACATGGAAGTCACAGGGAGAAGATGAGAAGTATGTGGTATGACATCAAGATAAATCACTGTTAGGCCAGGTCGGCATGAAGTCGGCCGCGCTCCCAGAACTGCCACAGGGGCAACTAGGAAAAAAGACGCGTTAAGGCCAAGAAAGCCGAAAGTGATCTGTAAGGTGTGGCTGATACAGATAAGCTGGGCTGTAAGTCACAAATTAGAGAGAGACCCTATGTATGTGAAGACACAACATTTGGGAAATGATCACAAGGAACCAAAAACTGAATTCATACTGGCTTATACAGAAAAAGGAAATGTATTAGTTTAAACTAAAATGTTTTGTGATGATTGGTCCAAAACAGCCATGGTCCAGGTATTAATTCGAGTCACCAAGTATCCCATTTTCTTTGTGTTTATTTGGTCTTCAGAGTATTGTCATTAATATAACATTACCTCATCTCAAGATGACTTAGGGCTATATATTTCCTATTTCTCAATAATAATTAAGAATGACAAAGTATCTTTTCCTCAAAGTTTTCAACAGAAGTGTAGACTTAGAACATCCCCACCCCTGAATGTGACCAGTGGGTTGGATGTGTGGTAATTGGTTTAACCTAGGTCATGTGACTCTTCCTTTAGCCATGAGAGTAGAAGTCCACTAGAAAAAGGTATAGTCTTTTATTGCTATTCCTACAAAGAATACAAATAAACTTTAACTTTAAACATTCCAAAAAAAAAAAAAAAAAAAAAGGTATAGTCAACACCCAAATAGCAATGTCTGAAAGGAGCAATGTGCACATGTACACTGAGGTAAAGAAATAGGGGTGATTGCGTAAATCACTAAATCATTATTGCTTAGTGAAATCAATTTAAAGATAAAAATCTCAAAACCTATAGATTTCATCCAGAAATAATTTTAAAGGTCCTTTTACTGTGACAGATTTTTCTCTCTAAATATATTGTCAATCTTAAAAATCTCTCAGAAAGGTTCAGAAGTACGTACCATTTGCTAAAGTATGAAGAATAGGAAATTCATAAATATGAATCAAACATGAAAATTTTTGCATAGATCCATGACGGGAAAATTAAACCTATGAGAATCATTGATTATGTTTCCTTTATGGTTGATCTTTATCTGACTTAAAATTTCCCTTGTAAATCATCTTGCTTTCTCCCATAGGTGACCCTTTACTCCACCACAGAAGTCTTAGTTCCACTACCCTACCATTGTATCAATGCTAGTGTCGTTTGCTGCACATAAGAATTATTCTACTTACGTAATTCTGCTACTGAGTGTATTATTTTCATTTCAAATAGCCTTTGTAATTTATGACTGCTCTCTTTTTTATGTAAATATCCTCTTATTGTAATGTCTCTTATCAATATTTTCCTTTGTACCTACTGCTATAATCATCTCTTAGGACACTGCCAAATTTGTTGTTGTTGTTGTTAGGCTGATAACACTTGTCTTACTCTTCGAATAATGTTCCTGAAGTTACTGCAATTGCAACACATAAATTGCTTGGATGGACTTCTTAAAATGCTTTGCTAAATATTGCATGTTAACCTTTAAAATTTTACTTTTTAAAGATAAATATACATAGTAGAGTGAGTACTAAATGAACCAATCGCATAAAAGAAGGTAAAAGTACAACAGTATTTGATCTAACCTATCTTTAACTTTTACTTTTAGTAAAAGTAAAAGTTAGTTGCCTTTATTTCTTTCATTTGTTGTGTGTTTTCTTCAGTCATTTTATTTTCACTGAACATTCAAATGAACTTACTATTTTCTGGGCATGATTTTAGGCACTGGAGAAGGACAGGGATGATGTTAGGTTTGAGGAGAAAAGAGTCCAGCAGTAAGGGATGCATATCCTTCTTGGAAGGTCTTGATTAACTGAGGGAAGACATTGATTTTTTTTTAAGTTAAAATACAATGAGAGAGTGGTATTGATAGAGAATGACAGTGCAATATATAAGTAAATGGAACAATTAACTGAACTTTGAGGGTGATAGCCAATGACTTTCAGTAGGGTCTTAAATGATGAGGAAGACACCAACTCCAACCATCATAACTCCTGTTAGGATCATCAATAAACATCTCAGCAATTCCTTGTGCTCTAAATTTTCTTTTCATTTTACTTGTTTTCTTCATCTGTCCAGTTCCTGGATAAAAATCAAGAACAAAAAAATAGTGCTCTTTTGCAAGCAGGCTATTCTTCCAACAGAGAAACACAGATTCCTTCTAGAGTGAGGAGACTCCCTTATTGTTGCTTTTCTTGATGTGTTCTCTGTGTAGAGATATTCACTCTGAGTGGTAGACAATTTAATAAAATACCCTTGATAGTCACATTATACAAATATTTTTATGTGCAAAGTTAACTTTTCTAGCTTCACAAATGTGAAAGGGAAAAAATGTCTTTTAGAAGATGTGATATTCACAGCACTGCTAACTTTAAGAATTTTAGTCTTTAGAACCAAGAGTCAAAATGAAAACCTACCTTGCTGTCTCACTACCCACATGTCATAGTATTTTTAATTTTATTGTCATCTAGAGAGCACATGTCAAATACACCTAGCAAAAGATTTGGACACTTAAATGTTACCATTACTTCCCAAGGTACCTTGTTGAAAGCTTAATGATATATTGTTATCATCTAACTGCTTGACATACTGAACAACCTTCTTCTATATGGAGATACATATGTTAAAGAGAAGTGTCAAATTTTCAGCTTGTTATTTTTTAGAAAAAGAGCATTTATTTTTTATTTTTTTTGGTTCTTGAGCTAAGAAATCTTCACTTTTGGTTTTCATAAGCAAATAGAATCTATGTATGGCTCACAAAATCAGGAGTTTAATATATATAATCATTATTCATCCTGTCATTTGCATTATAAAAATGATAATGAATCAGCACATATTCATAATTCTGCTTCACAGAACATTTTGCTTCAATTAAAATATATTTTATGTTCCCGTGAAAACTTGTTTGATTTTTTACTCTTCATTTTGTTGTGAAAACTTTCTTATGGTATTTCAGGCATGGGTTGAGGAAAAAACAATAGTTGTGGCTTTACAGCTTAGGTCATTGCGTTAGTGTTCTTATGAATTCTATGGGTTCTATTACTGTGTTAGCGTTCTTATGAATTTTGTAAACCTTCCCAGCCTTTGTGCTGCTGCAACTGTACTCCAGAAAGCCAGTGTTTGTGTGGGAGATTTGGGGATGAGCAGCTTGGAGACTTACAATAAGGAAAAAGTGTATGGAGAGATGAGCACTTCAGTAAAAGCCAGGCAAAAGGTCATGGCAATCCTCAGGAGTGGATCCTTTTTGGGGACTGATAAGCAGCTATTGAACCCTGCACTCTTTCTGCATATTTATTTTTGCAGCTAGTTTAAAGAGCAAATTTAAAAAGAAAATCCACACAGCTTAACTGATGTCTGACATGCCACTGATGAATCTAGGTATTTTCAGCCATATTAACAGCTTTGTGCACCCCTCAGTTATACTTATCAATGTGTAAGACCATTAGTTGTCTAAATATTCACCTCATCCATTCATTAAATAAGCATACATTCAGCACCACCCACTTATTAGGTATCTTGTCAAGTTCTGGAGATTACCAAAGTAAATGCTTGTTTTTAAATCTCCCACAGTCCAGTGGGGAAGATGAGAAAATAGTCAAATTATCTTAGAAATAGGGTAGGAGATAGTGACTTTGTTTAAAAGGCCAATTATTTCACATGCGTTGCTAGAAGTAGTACTCAGCCCGTGGAAGTGGAGCCTGACAGAGAGGGGAAGCATCTTCGGGATTCTCAAGTTTTAATATGAAATGGTTCTGTTACATTCAGATTGTATTGTTCTAAATTTAGTCTACTATTTCTTGGGTTATTAAATTTGTTTTTTTTTTTTTTAGTTTCCAGATAAATAGTTTAATTTTGGATCTTTTTGGTATTGATTTTCAACTTATTTTCTTTGAAGTCCATGCTCTCTCACCATGATGTTTCGAAAATTAAGGCTTGCTTTCTAATAGAAGTCTAGTCCGTTTTAATAAACAAGAACATGAAAATATTCCGTGTTCTCTGGTGTTTCTCCTTCACAAAGGTCTTGGTCCTCTCCATTCTAGCACCCTTCTGTATCATTTCACTGAAACAATCTTGTCTTGGTCATCTGTGATTTCTACATTGCAAATACACTGCACACTGGGTCTTCCTCCTCCTTGACTCAGCAGCAACAGTTGATACAGTTGAACATTTTCTCCTCTTTGAACCACTTTTTTCCCTGCCTTCTGGGTTCCTTGCATACTTCAGTAGCTATTCTTTTTCCTTCTTTTTTCTTTCACCTCTTTGTCTGCCAGTCTTTAAAAGTTGAAGTACCCAAGGCTTCAGTCCTTGAACCTTGTAACTTTTGAGACTTTCTCCTTCAGTGACATCATTTGTTCTCTGGGATTTTTAATACTAACCATGTTCTAATGACTTCCAAATTGACATTTCCAGCCATACGGTTTCCCCTGGATCTCAGATACCCAGCTCCCTATTTCATATCTTCATTTTATTGCCTAATGGGCATCCTAGAACTGACATTTCCACAATAGATCTTTTGATTACTCCCCCTAAGCTTTAGTGGTCCTCCCTCTCTGAGTAATGCCAACTCTACATTTCCTTTTACTCAGATCTAAAATCATGATGCTATGTGGTTCCTGGGTGGCTCAGTCGTTTGAGTGTCCAACTTTGACTCAGGTCATGATCTTGTGGTTCATGACTTGGAGCCCTGCTATGGGCTCTGTGCTGACAGCTCGGAGCCTGGAATCTGCTTCAGATTCTGTGTCTCCCTCTCTCTCTGCCCCTATCCCTCTTGCATCCTGTCTCTCTTTTCTCTCTCTCTGTCTCTCTCTCAAAAATAAAAAAAATATTTAAAAAATAATAAGAAATGAAAATAAAAATAAAACCATGGGGTTATGCTTTCTCTCTCTCACTAACACCCCACATGGATTCGGTTTGCAAATCCTAGCTTTTCTACCTTCAAACATACGCATATTCTAACCATGTCTTTAAACCTCCACTGCTTCTGCCCTAGTCTAAGCCATATTCATGAGCCTTCCCTACTTTGATGCAATAGTCTCATTTCTCTGCTCCTGACTTTTAACGCCCTTCAGTTTCTTCTCAACATTCAGCCAGAATGATTCTGTCTGTCATCTGCCCCCAACCCCCCATTGTGTTTCCATCTCATTAGGAGTAAAAGCTGGTGTCTCATTTCCACAATAATCTTTAGATGATTACTCTCAGATTCATTATTCTCTGAGCTCTGCTCCATGCGGGCACTGTTTTCTCATTCAGCTCACTCCAAAGTAACTTGGTGTCTTGCAGTTTATCGGAAACATCAACAACAACAAGACTTACTGTCTTGGACTTCATTGTTCATGTTGCCAGCATCTGGAACCTTCTCCTCCCAGTTGCCCTCAGGGCTGACCCCTTTATTCCCTTCAGGTCTTTACCCAAGTGTTGCTTTAGTGAGGATTTACTTCACTTCCATATGTAAAACTGCAACCTTTTCTAGACATTTCTTCCACCTTTTTGCTGTTTTTTCTCCTTAGCCGTTATTGCTATGTTATAGATGATGTATTTTATTTTTGTCTTCTCTGCTATAATCTTCATATGAACAAATTCCATTTTTTTCGCTACTGTATTCTAAGCATCAAATTTAGTGCTAGCACATAGTAGACAGTCAACCGATATTTGTGACAAGGAATGAATGCTGTACTAGGTTATGAGCTAGCTGCACAGTAACTACCTTGCTGTTCCAGGTAGGAGCAGATGGACACAGAAGTTATCATGCAGGAGTTTATAGTCAGTGTTCTGGGATCTACTTGTGTGAAACAAAAGGGAAGAAAAAAGGAATGAGCAAATGGATGGTGGGCTGCAATTTAGCCTGAACTAAGGTTTCTTTCAACAACACAGGAAGCTGTCCTTCATGCTCAACAGCCGTAACTGGGCGCAGGCTGCATTTGAGTGAGGGTTGGTGAGGCAACATGGTCAGCACAAGGCAGTTTCCAGGTGGAATTAGACGTGGCAGTTGGCAGCATTCCCATCAGCTGGGTGGAAAGATCTATTAATCTTGAAAGGGCATCTTTCAGGTGTCCACCGCAGGACTATGGCCATAAGACTATTGTCGTGTTCTAGGGGCACCTGGGTGGCTCCATCGGTTAAGTGACCAACTTCCAGTTTTGGCTGAGATCAGGATCTCACGGTTCATGTGATTGAGCACCGCATGGGGCTCTGCGCTGACAGCATGGAACCTGCTGGGATTCTCTCTCTCTCCCTCTGTCTCTACCCTCCTCTGCTCATGAGCTCTCTCTCTCTCTCTCAAAATAAATAAATAAACTTAAAAAAAAAAAAGCAAAAACTATTGCCATGTTCTAGATGATTTCTCCTCCTAGGAACCACATGGTTTCCACACCTTCAAATCCTTATTCAAAGAGGCCTAACCTTTATATCCCTCTCTAATTTAAAGAGAAACATGCACTCTTCTCCCCCACATAATCTCACAGGTCCATACCTCACAATATAAGCATATTACTAACTTAATTACACTCTTCTGAATTTCATCCTTGAACTAGAAGATATGCTCCAAGAGGACATATTTTTTTCTTTTAGTATATTTTGTTCACTGAAAATAATCACAGGCACCTAGAACGGCGCATATAGTACTTGAAATACTTGTGGAACGAAGGAATTTCAGGCTTCTGACTGAGCTGACTTTGTGATATTTTGACTCCTTGGAATTCTGAAGGAGGACGATAGCTCTTTTGATTGCACTGATGTGCAGAGAAGGGTGAGGCAGAGCCTGACTTCCTGGAACAAACCTTGTACTGCAGCCCAAAACAAGACAGGATGTTCCAGGGCCATTTCTACAGCATCTGGGAGGCGGTGGGGAAGCGCCTAGGAAAGAAATGCATCTTGTCTGTTAGAACACCCGCAAATATGCAGGCACAAACCTGGTTCCTTGAGGGCTGACGTAGCTCTAATGCCTCCTCCTTTTCAGGCTGAGTGCAGTTCCATATTGTCTTCAGGGTGAGGAAACTGAGGCTAGGTTTAGAGGTTGAGGACGAGTTTGATAAGCTCTATTTACCTATAGTTTCTACCCCAAGAATTAATGCAGGGAAGATGCGATGCAGCAGGCGACCACCAGAGAGCGCTGTGGGACCTTTTTGCGAGGTTTCACTTTCCAGCATAAGATTGCAAGGAGCTTGGGAACAGAGGCTTTTAAACCCCTTAACATAGAAGAATTTTGCTGATGTCGTTAATGACTTAGCTTCATTTTGAAAGTACATAGGATGAGAAAGAATGTGTTAACTTGTTCTTGAAATTTAAAAACCTCAAAGAATAGTAATAGAAGTTTCACACAAAGAGATACATAATATCCTTTAAATGACACAAGGAGATCTTGAACCTACATCTTAATTTTTAAAATGCTCACTTAAATGACAGAGATAAAAATGTTCACCTATCGGATTTTCAAGAATCTAGAAGTCTGCCCACCCAAGCAGAAGTTGGTGGTTGTAGCATTAATTGATTTGACGTTAAGAAGGGAAACTTAGCAACATATTTGGAAGCTACAAATGCATTTACCTTCGACTTCTCCACCCTCAGAGGAGTTTATCCTACAGATGTACCTTTTAAATACAGATTCACAGACTTTTTTTTTTAATCTCAATAATAATAAAGGTTTTGAAAAATAAATATCTTGGGGTATAATTAAATAACTTCTGTTGAATCAGAGCAATAGGAAGACATGAAACTGACTACATGGAAGGTACTGTTATTTCCTAATATAAAAGCCTGTTTTCTGTAGGGAAGGGGAAAAGGCAAGGCCCATAATAATGGGTAAAGAATGCAATCTTTTTTTTCTTTTCTTAGGTGGGGGCGGGGAGCAGAATAATATACGTGCTTTCTTGTATTTGCATAAGGAATTGTTGCAGGGATCCACAGCCGCCAATAAAGTTGAACTTGTTGAGGTGGTATAAGAGCATGGAGGCAAGGGTGAGAGAAAGACTTAGTCCTATATGCCGCTTTATGATGCCTAGATTCATGCATATTTCTTACCAGTTCACAAAACGGAAAAAATATATGTATTTTATTTTATTATTTTTAAGTTCCTTTATCCATTTATTTTGAGAGAGGGAGAGAGAGAGAGAGAGAGAGCAAGCTTACATGGAGGAGGGACAGAGAGAGAAGGAGAGAGAGAATACCAGGCAAGCTCTACACAGCACAGAGTTTGACACGGGGTTGGAAACCAGGAACTGTGAGATCATGGCCCAAACTGAAATCAAGAGTCAGACGCTCAACCGACGGAGTCACCTAAGCACCCCAATATATGTATTTTAAATTTCAGGGGAAAACTGTCGGGTTAGTCATAGAGGAAATGTTGACAATTCAAACTTGTCTTTTCACTTAAATGCATCAGATACTTAGAGGTGTTTGTATTCAGTTCCCTAGTTAGTTTATAAGTTCCTGATTGTCTGCTTGAAATCAGCCAATACTACTGCCTCTGGCAGCCTTGTGATGAATGAGGTGAATTTTCCAGCAGGGTGTCCCAGGGAGAACTTGCAGAGGTGCTTGGAGTTTCCTTTGGGACCTCTTGTTAAGTTGTCTTGACTTTCCGTGATAATGTTACTCCCCACCACCTACCATGTTACAGATTGATTTGCCCTTTGGGAAAAGGGGAAAGAAGTTAGCAAACCTTTTCCTCACATTGTCACAGACTTACTCTAGTAAGACACATTTATTCACTTAATGTTTATTGAACCTGAGAATGAACTACTTTCTGAGGAAACAAATCTGTCAGACATAACCTTTCCTTTAAGGAACTCACAGTCAAATAGGAAGATGGCATAGTCTAATTACTTTGCAGAGTGATATGTGTCGTGGCAAGACAAAAGGGAATGATCTCCTTTTACTGAAATGGAAGAAAACCTTCAGATCATTTCATGGATTTTAAAATATGAATAGGGCCTCTCTCAGCAAACGGGGTGGGATGCAGAGGGGGAAGGAATAGCAATCGTGAAAGGTCTGAAAATACACTGTCCATTACAAGTGTTGAAGAGTGTAGTGTGGCTAGAGTGTGTTTGTATTTGACTTCGACACATTTTGAGAGGAATTACTGCCACTGCGTCTAATCCTAACTACTTACTAGATATATATGTATTAGGTATGTTATGCCATTTAATTCTAACAATGAAACTCTGAAATATGTTCTCTGAATTGCACAGATGACGATACCAAGGATTATAAAAATTTATCTAGTTACACAAGTAAGTAAAGGTGAGAGTCAAACCTTTACCTTATTCCAAATCCCATGCTACGAAGTATGAATAAGTGTTTGCTGAACCCCTTCCATTCTCTTTTCAGATTCATTTTTACCCTTGTCCATCCTACTCTCTAACACTGGACACTAGTCTGGATGGATTTCATCGAGAGGCTCCATGACCTTGGGAGTCCAGTGTGGTTTGTCCCATAGGTTTTGTAGATAGAAAACTGGAGAGAAGATGAGAACATGAGAGATGATAGGGCTCCCTCCTATCTTGTCATCTTGTGCCACCCAGGATTTCCAAGCGAAGATCACTGTTTCTGTCCCAGAGGCTCTCGCTACACATCTACCTCCAAGATGGCAGTAGCTGCCCCCCGTCCTCTCTCTGCCAGTCTAAGTGCAGTAACAACTCTACTCCATCTTCTCTTGTGGTTTCCCTACATAGAGCCCACAGTTTTGTAATAGTTCTTTATTAAACTCTCCTCAAATTTTTCTAATTGAAAGTGCCATCTGTTTTCAGTTGGCACTAGATCAACATTTAAGAAGTTATTGTTCTTATCTAAATGAGAGGTAATGAAAGTTTATTGTGCTAGTAGCAGAAGAAATAAAGGGGATAAAATGGATTCTAGTGGGAGATGAGAAAAATTTGAATTTTTAAGAAGGCTGCAAAGAAAGAACAATATTCTCTCTTAAGAGTTGAATTTTAGGGGCGCCTGGGTGGCTCAGTCGGTTGAGCGTCCGACTTCGGCTCAGGTCATGATCTCGCTCATGGGTTCGGGCCCCGCATCAGGCTCTGTGCTGACAGCTCAGAGCCTGGAGCCTGCTTCAGATTCTGTGTCTCTTTCTCTCTCTCTCTGCCCTTCCCCTGCTCATGCTCTGTTCCTCTCTCTCTCTCAAAATAAATAAATGCCAAAAAAAATTAAAAAAAAAAAGAGTTGAATTTTATTAAGGGAATGAAATGACTCTCTCACCTTTTATGCTACACACTCTAAAATTAATAGCAACATGGGACAAAAGAAGGGGTTCATAACCTGACAGGAAGGTTAGGGTTTGGGGGAGTGGATTTCTCTGCTTGTGTCGAAGTACGTGGAGCCACATTATTCACATAGAGAGGGTGGTGCCAGGGATCAGGTGGCAATTCAGGCAAGTGATCAGTGTAAAGTAGGTCCGACAAGAGGTAATGGATTGGTCACCCTGGCAGGTAGATCAAACAGTAGTGTGTTTCAACCTGCTTCAGGGGATGAAGTCAAGCTGTAAGCATCAGGAAGGTGAGCAAATAACAGGATCCCCACCATGAGATTCAATCCTGAGTCAAACTCCAGCCCCTGGGGAAGGAGACAAAGGCAGAGGCAAAACAAGTGCTGACTGGACAGACTGCAACAAGATGGGCATATTGTTGGGTTTCTTCTGTTTCCTTAGACCACCCAGGTGTGCACCAGACTCACCAGACTGAAGCGAGTGCTGAAGGTCAAGGGGCTCCAGCTGAGAGAAGTAAAGGACCGTGATAACGCATTCATGCACAGGCAGTCCAGCTCTGAGGAGTTTTTTGAGTCTATGATGTCATCAGCTGGTCAAAATGTCTATTTTCATTTAATGTTCCTTAGTAGCAACTCTCTGGTGCATTTGAGGAAGCATCTGTGTTCTTCATCAGTGTCTTACAAGTTGAACAATTATCACATTCCTAAATTGTTTCCTACTGGAATTCCTTCTCACGGCATTAAAAAAAAAATCCAGAAAACAATATTTTTAACATATTTTCTGGGTTTAAAGGATTCTGATTTACAGTCTCCAAGGACAATATATAAAAATGCCTTCCTAAATTAACACATCAATTACTTAAACGAGATGGATAGGAATGATGAGGCTGAAATAATAATCCTTTACAAAGAACATTATTTTAGGAGATAAAATATAGACGGCCCCTTTGACTTAAATAGGTGCCATATTAATCATGGCGTAAATGATAGAGGTGAAGAGTTTACACTTCTCTCCTTTGTGTTGAACATTCTGATAAATGGGTGTCTAATGTGACAGAGAAAGATAACATAATGAATATCTTAATGTGCTTGAAGGAACATTAAAAAAAATGACTGACGCTGTATTTTGTTCCAGGTAGGAATAAAAAACAAGCAGTTCCTGGCCAGTGATACTCCAGTTAAAGGTGTCTGACCAACAGCATGTTGGCACCAGCATTGAAGGAAGTGATGGCCTTTGGCTCCAGGTGAGTACAGTTCCCAAGACTTAAAGTATGCATCTTTCTGACTCTTAACCACAGAACCCATAAGATAACTCCAGCAAGACTTTTACCCTTTCAAAATACAAGACTACTGCATTTCTTCAAAATAGTATAGCTGGAGAAATAGTACTTTAACGTTTTTTTTTCCTCTTTAAAGTGATGAAACAGGTAACTATGAATAAGTTTATTTCTGAACTGGGTGTCGAAATACCTGAAATGTAAATAGAATGAAAGGTGAAGTTTCATAGAATATTTGGGGAGTAAGGAGGGAAGGCTATTTCTGGAAGTGACCCTAGTGGGAACAAAGTTATCATTAAACATTTCGGATTGGCACATTGTTCCACAGCCTTCTAATGACTGGCACATGAAGGCTGAGTTAGCCCTGAGGACTCCAAATTTTGTCACTTCCAAAGTCATGCAATTAGGGTAAGCAGATAATCCAGTAACTCAAAAGACCTCGTGACTTCTGGCTTCTAAATTGCAAGAGATCAGAAGTAAGGGTCACACATACCTGTGTTTTAATTGTGATTCTCAGAGTATGTACCTTCATGAATTCATAAGCCAGAATGTATGCATCACCCACGGACCTCAATATGAAACTTTTGTGGGCTGAATCGATTAATGGGCTTTAGATTTAAGGAAATGAAGGAAAGTTACACAACCCAATTTTTTAACTTTGCAGACTTATATACTAGGCTTAAAGCAGATTAAAATATCTTAAAATAGCATTTGTGTGTTTATGCAGAAAAGACAGAAAGAAAGATACCTATATGATTATTTTTATGTTTAACTTTATTTTTTTATGTTTTCATAGTGGCTATTTTTACTATATTCTGAAAAAAATATGACTCGAGATTGAAAATTAAATCATTAACATTTTTCATAAGAAAATAGGATTATAGAAGAATAAAGTTATGAAAAAATACCATATATCTCAGAGTTTAAAAACCAGGTTACAAAACAGAATTGAAGCAAAAGCCTATATGTGTGTAAAATGTCTGTCTATATAGATAACAAAACAGAATTTGGGTAAAATTTTGCATTTGTACTTTTTTAAAGTGTATGTACTTATATATTTGTAGATATATACATATATGTATATTATATATATTAATTATATGCAACTTTTCTGTTTATTTTTTTCATTGGTTTTTTAATGTTTATTTATTTTAGAGAGGGAGAGAGAGAGACAGAGTATGAGCAAGGTAGAGGCAGAGAGAGAGGGAGACACAGAATCTGAAGCAGGCTCCAGGCTTCGAGCTGTCAGCACAGAGCCCGATGCAGGACTTGAACTCATGAACCATGAGATCATGACCTGAGCTAAAGTCGTACGCTTAACTGACTGAGCCACTGAGGGGCCCCACCACTTTTCTGTTTAAATAAAAGAATTTCGGAGAGTCAAGATAATTCCTACTTAATAAGTATGTAAAGTCCCCAAAAAAAGGATTTAAATTTGAATAGGGCCTTGAAGGTTAAATATACAGAAATGTGCTTTCATGAGTATTAATAACAATATCTGACTTGTTGAAATGGACTAGGGCACATATAATGCTCACTTCACTGCATGGATTTGAATATTGTTTAAAGTTTATTTATTTTGAGAGACACACAGAGAAAGAGAGGCAGAGAGAGACAGAGAGAATCCCAAACAGGCTCTGCACTGTCAGTGAGGAACCACATGTGGGGCTCAAACTCATGCACCATGAGATTGTGACCTGAGCCGAAGTTGGATGCTTAACCGACTGAGTCACCCAGGTGCCTAGAATATGAATACTGATATTTGTTTCAAGTTTAGAATAATCAAATTGACATACTAAATGGTATCTTTTATCACTCACTGACACTTTGTAAATACTACTGTATTTGTAATAAAAATTACATCATTGTGTAGTTAATCACAGTATGAACATATTCACCAAATCTGTGAAAGTTACTTATATTTCATTACCATACCCTTCTGCAATTCTCCTTTACATGAGCTCTGTGATGCATGAGTAGGTTGTATATTTATCTTAAAAAAGAAATACAAAGTAAAAGAAACAACTCTAATTTCTTATGTGAACATTTCACTTTAGAAATAAATGTTGTGAAGAATAGCAGTAATGTTCTCTTGCACAGGCTTCTCTGTACTTATCTTCCACTTAGATTATGGTTTCCAAGTCCGTCCTTAGCCGTTTTTATTCTTCCTCTGTATTCTGCTTGGGTGATCACATAGACACCCGTGGCTTTAATATTCCCAAATTTATAACTCTAAATCCATGCCTTAACGGCCCACTGGATCAAAATACCAGATGAACCACAGGTATTGTCATTTAGGCTTTACCTCCTGCCTTTTTCATTCAGATTTCTCTTTAATGGGGTCTCCTCCTTCCACCTTCCCCGATGTCAAATCTGAAAACGTAAAATCTTGCTTATAGAGATGTAGGAGGGGTGCCCAGATTGACTGAGTAGACCTGAATTATGGACAGGACAAAGGACAAGTTTGTTAATGTCATTAATATATTAATAGCTTAATAATAGTACAAATGCTTCTCCCTTTTACCATTATCAATGAATTTACTCTTGGTAATTCTTCATGATTCCCTTATCTATGCTTCCCCCCATAATATGCACATTATAAATGAATCACCTAACATTACGTTGAAATGTGAAGAATGGCAGAAGAATGTGCACAATGATAGTTTAAAGTTGTCAATATACCAACCTGGGCATGTGGGACAGACTTCTACTAGGGGATCTGGGCTCAAATATCTACTCTGCCATGAATGAGTTATGCAGTCCGCAATCTACCGTTCTCTTCAAGTCTCTGAGTCTTAAACGATTCATTCTACATTTTTCCTTTTCTATAAATCAACCAATACAGTGTTCGTGTAACCAGTATGTAAATGTCTAAGCACTTCATGAATGTGAGCATTGATCATTACCACCAAAGAGAATAGATACAACTTCCCAAAATATCCACATGTGTGTATGTATATATATATTCTATATATGTATGCATATATTCTATATATGCATGCACTTATGTGTGTATATATGTACACATAAGTGCATACATATATAGAAAGACAGACTACTTCTATTGAAGTAGAAGGAGTAGTTTTTTTCCACAGTGATATCTTAGATTTTCAGTAAAATATCTTCAAGTAGTTATTTGCAGATAGTTTCCTCCCTTTTACTTTAATGTGTGTGGTCTGCCCATCAAATCAGCACAGTTCAATAATTCAGGAGATGTTCTCTCTGCCCTTTGATCACAAAGGGACTTCAACTCGGGATAAAATCCCAAGATAATGAGCTAGGCAACACAAAGCAACGTTCTCTTATGAAATCAACTCACAAAATAAATGTAGTATGAAAATTAAAGACACAGAATATTAAGATAGCATTGATTCATTGATCTGGAAATTATTTCCAACCATATAATATTAATAACACTCCATGACCTGAAATTTAAGCCACAGCGAACATCACACAGCAACAAAAATTATTTAATATTGACAACTGTAGTGATGTTGAACTTTAACAGTTGAAATTACATTTGCTGAAGTACTGAGAATATTTTGCAAACTATGATATTAGAAATTCTCAGAAGATGAAAATTTGGTCAGATGAAATTAGACATTCAATAGACATTCAATAATATATTCCTAGAATAAATCAAAATACATTTCATTTTGACTGCATTGAAACCACCTAGAGGTCCAAATAATGTACAATAAAATCTGGGATAATTAGATCACCACAAACCAATACTCTCAACTGGATTTTGGGTGTGTGTCCTTTATTCATGTATCTCAAGAAAATGTAATAACCTGAACATTGACTAGAGCTTAGGAAGGAAGGAAAAAAGGCAGGAAGGACTGAGGGAAGGAAGGAAGGAAGGAAGGAAGGAAGGGAGGAAGGAAGGCAAAGACTAACATTCAAAATGGTGGTTCTCAATAATTAAGAGCCTTAATCATTCAAAAATGTTAAGCATCTACAAGTACACTATGCTCCCCACAGGTCTAGGGATATACAGACCCTAGTAGTCTGTATAAATCAAAATACATTTTGATGTGCAACTGATTAGTATGTCATTATGTAGATACATATCATACATATTTAGATAAATATAGTGTCAGATATCAAAAGATAAGGAGAGATCTAGTGCCAATGGCTTTCCACAAGACAACTTTTGACTTGTGTGTCAGCAACTGAGAAGGCTTCTTGAAGGAAGTTGAATTTGATAAGTTAAATGGGAGATGTGCAGGCTGGGAATGGTATTGTAGATGAGGGGACAATTTATATGCAAACAATGGTGTTGAATGTAGAGGAGATGCAGAAAAGGACAGCTAGCAGTGTTTTTGTTTGTTTGTTTGTTTGTTTTTGTAATAAAGGATGGCATTACTGGAAAGAGAAGGATAGAGGCTAATTCTAGTGGTGTTTATTGTTGGCCCAAAGAGTGTGTTCTTAATTTTGTGTTCCCCTTACAGTGACCTTTCAACTTTCCATTGTATTGGACTCCAGTATCATCACAAGTACTAATGCTTGCATAACCTTGTTCCAATTTAAAATGGAAATACTCACTATTTTATACTGGTGGGCTATATAATCGTTGTTACCAATCTTTTAAGTTCAGAGCAGTGTGAGTTAATAAGCAAAATTTACATCTGAGGGTAGATAAAATATAAAATTAAACACTTTTTCCTACAACCTTTAAATACTTTTAATTTCCACAGCAAATATTGGCCTCAAGGTTACAAATCAATGGTACTTGGAACTATCAAAACTAATCTTGGTATACTACAAAAAGCTTTTTACTATTTGTACTAAACAAAATCAAATTCATGATAACATAATGCTAAAAAGGCATAGATTAACATGCAAATTTTATGATCGCATACAGGTATTTAGTAATCTTTATCTTTCTACACAGTGATTGACTCATAGCTTTTTGTTCTCAAAGCATTTGTGCCAATTTCTTAGTTTCCTTTGAAGGTTCCAGATTAACAGTAGTTTAAAATTTTGGACCCAAGTTTCAAATATTGTTTTAATCAAGAATGAGTCAAATATATTTCAGGCTTACAATCTTTATTTCTACCAGTTTTCAGTTATATTCGTGATAGAATTACCTCTATACTTACCAAAATTTTAAATCATGGAGAGTTTTACTTAATTGTCTTTTCATTTCCTAAGATGTGTTTATTCAACTAGGAATTGTTGAAGTGAAACACTTTTCTGAGTACCAGGGGCCTTTTTTCACAACCTCTTTTGTATTTTCCTTTTTTCATCTGTCTATTCTTTTTTTTAAACTGGATTATTTTTGTCTTGGATACTTAAAACTGTTCCTTAATGATTATCCTGATACTGTGTTCATGTCTTTTTTCTCCTTTTTATTTTGTCATATTGTTGCCATAATAATTCTCTTAAGATAGAAGCACTATACTATTGTTATTGTTCCCCAAAATTATTATGTCTCTTTAATTCATACTGAGATTTTGAGGGATTGACATGGTGGCAGGATATTATGCAGAAGGGCAAGGTTGCAGCTAAAAGAGTGAAAAACTGAGAACAGCTCAAGTCTGGAGTATAGATTTGAGATTCCTTTCTACAGGAACTTAGTTTGGGGTATAAAAAGACAGATAAAGACAAAAGCAAGACAAAAGATGGTAACTCATTTTGTGGCATGGACATTAAGAGATAGAATAAAGATTTGCCAGAGAAGGAGTAATCTCAGGTTATAATGAACAAGTAGGAAAGTTTAGGTGGAGGAGTGTTTTAAAAACAGTAGGGGCACTTTGGTGGCTCATTGGGTTGGGCACCAGACTCATGATTTCCACTCAGGTCATAATTTCACAGTTCATCAGTTCAAAGCTCTGTGCTGAGAGTGTACAGCTGGTTAAGGGGTTTTCCCTCTCCCTCTCTCTGTCCCTCTTCCTCCTGTCTCTCTCTCTCTCTCTCAAAATTAATAAATGAACATTTAAAATAAAATTTAAAAAAATGTGGTTATTGTCATCTGCTGATGTTTGCTGGTGGGAAAATGAGAACTGATGGGAAAATGTTTTTATGTAACAACAAAAATGAAAACAGTGTTTTTTCTAAAAAGTTAATGTGAGGTGAAGCAGCTGACTTTCTGGTTATTTGAAAAGGTGAGTCAGTCTCCTTCAAGGACCCTTTATATAATATAGGACCTTATTCAGTGTTTTATATAGAATATAAACTTCAAATACAAGACACATCAGCAGTTTTCATAGATCTATGACAGATGCTATATGTGAGATTATATTAAACTCAGATCTTAACAATAGTAAATAGTAAATACACAAAAATTCCTGTTAAGGTATTTTTTAAAATCTTAATGAGAAGAATTTTCTTACAGTTTTAGGTATTATTTTTCTTTATATGAAAGAATAAGTGATTTTTGCCATTAAAATTTGTGATTATATCTTAAATATGTGAAAAAGTAATTTTTTGTTGTTGCAGTATGCTGTAACAGTTAAGTACCACCATCCATAGTATACACCAGTATATACCAGTTGCTGGAGTCAAAGGTATTGCTACTCAATATTGGCAACTTGGAAATTAGAGCGAACATATTAGAAATTGTGGAAATTGACATTTTATCACTAGCAGTAGAGATAATTAGCATCTACTCTGGGTGGGAATTAAATACAGAGGTAAGATATAAGATAATACAAATACATTTTTGTAATTTATTTATTTGTTTTGAGGGAGAAGGTGTTGGCAGGCGAGGAGCAGAGAGAGAGAGAGAGAGAGGGATTCCCCACAGGCCCCACTTTTTCAGGGCAGAGTTCTACTCAGGGCTCCATCCCATGAACAATGAGATCATGACCTGAGCCGAAATCAAGAATCAGATGCTCAATAGACTGAGCCCTCCAGGAGCCCCTCAAACATATTTTTAACATTGAAAGTAACTGATTTTACAAAACTAAGAGGCATTTGTGGTATTACTATCCTTGTCCTGAAATCCACAAAACTCTAGCTCTCAAATTTCTCTCAAAACATCAGTCTTAACTTTGTAAAGCAGTTGTTTTATGAGATACAAAGACAACAAAAACATCCGGGGTCTTTGAAATTCACTTTGTTGGGAGATGGTTTTCCATTCAAAAGTACATCATAGTGACACTAAACAAATGTTTCTTTAAAAAAAAATGACAGAAAAAACTCAGGCAAGGACCTCTCTGTATAATGATCAGTGTACTCTATTTTTAAAATGGTTTAAGCAGTTTCAGAACAGGAAGTGTTCTACTTCTTAAAAATAGAAACTCATGATCTAGTAATCAAATAGTATTAAGAGATTTGCAACAGCAGCAGAATCACAATAGCTTGCCACACATCTATCTATGCTTCAGTCACACTGAATAAAGAGAAAAGTTCAACTCTCCTCTGTTGGTAGTTACTTTATTTTTATTTTAATGTGTTTATAATACCTTGATTAATTTTAAGCATTGCGTATTAACCCCCTGCTATGATACTTACATAGGATGAAGGACAGGAACACCAATGACAGGACTTCTTTTTCACTATTCTGTCAATGTCTTGAATCAAACTATTTTAGAGAGATCATGTTTAAATCATGACTATACAAATGTCGCTTAGTAGATTTCCAACTTTTTGTATAAGATATTTTTAATTTTCAGAGTTTATAAGAACGTTAATGACTATTTGAAATTTCAAATGCACATGACGAAAAGATTTGTGACCTCCATTATTTATGTTGTGATCACACTCCTCCACCCGTCATCCGGATGCTCCCATCTACCTGCTGACTCTCACCTCCTGGCTCCCTGAGTCTCCCTGTTTTTGCTTTTCTCCGTTGGCTTCTTGGTCCTGGGTTGCACTTGTTCTTTCTTCTTGATGATTATGAAATGATCACTCCAATCCCAGACTGATTCCCTTGTTTTACTTCTCTGTTCTGTTCTGCTTTTTCTTTACAAGAACCTCTCAGTGTTTTTGCAATTCATGACAATATGCCTTGGTGTGTGACAAACTCCATTTTGGAGATTGATATTTTTTGCATTAAAAACATAATTTCTCAGATTCATCTTAGCTGTCAGAGGTTTCTCTTTTTTATTAGTTAGTTAGCTATTGAGCCTTCATAATTATTCTTTTCCTATATTAAAAAAATATTCATCCCTTTTCTCTTAGTTTTACTCTTTGGGAGATCTCCTTGACTTTATCTTACACCTCTTCTTGGAATTTAAAACATTATTTTATTTGGAAAAAAAAATTGAAACATACGGAAATGTTATTGGGGGTTGGGAGAAAGTACAAGAAAGGCATCAATGCCTTTTACCCAAATTATCTATAGTTAACATTTGTTTATGGTTTCTTCTCAGCTTACTCACACACACACATACTGTATCAATCATCTATGTTGTTGTTTTTGTTGTTGTTTTTGTTTGCCTTATCCATTTGACAGTAGGTACCATATATCATTGCCCTTCACCTCTGGTGAACACTTCAGTTTGTGTTTCCTAAGAACAATGGTATTTTCTAACATAATTACAGTACGATAATTAGCTTTAGTAAATGTAACATTTATATAATACTTTAATGTAATCTAGTGCTCATATTCCAATGTTATCAACTGAGCCAATCTTTCATAGTATGTTTTTATTCCACAATGGGATATAGTCTAGAAAAATGTATTGCATTTCCCTGTGTTAAAAAACAAACCAAGGGATATTAATTTTTTTTTGAAAATTTGAAGAAAAATCTATTCAAATTGGCAGCAACAAACAGGAAGTGCTTAGGAACACTACACCAACAGGAGGTCAAGGATAGACATTTATTGACAAAAGGACAAAACTTAATTAAGGAATTTTTTTTAATGTTTATTTTGAGAGAGAGACAGAGTGCAAGCAGGGGAGGGGCAGAGAGAGAGAGGGAGACAGAGAATCTCAAGCAAGCCCCACATTCAGTAGGGAGCCCTACTCAGGGCTCAGTCTCACCATGATGAGATCATGACCTGTGCAGAAGTCAAGAGTCCAAGGCTTTAAGCCTCAGTCACTCAGGGGCCCCAGAAAGGAAATTTTTGATTGGCTATAGCTGAAAGCCTACTGGCAGCCCATTGGCTGTGATTGGTTGTCCTCAGGTTAAAACTTCATAGCCTTAAGGCGTTTAGAGGCTTAGATTTTGGCTTGCTTACATAGGCCACCATGGTCTTACAGCCATTTCATTAAAATGGAATTCTTTAATTTAACAACTGCCATGTCTCACAGTACCCTTCATTGTGTAACACTTTTTCAGCTTTTCTTTGGCCACACCATTTGTTAAGAATGCAATCCCCCTTTTAAAAAATAAAATATTCACTGGGCACCAGTGTGACTCAGTTGATTGAGCATTGACTCTTGGTTTCGGTTTAGGTCGTGATCTCATGGTTCATGGGACTGAGCCCCTTGTTGGGCTCTGCCCTGACAGTGTGGATTCTGCTTGGAATTCTTCCTCTTGCTCTCTCTCTCTTCTTCTCTCTGCCTCTCCCCTGCTCATTTTTTCGTGTTTTCTCTTGCCATGTGAGCGCAAAATAAATAAACTTAAAAAAATAAAAAATAGAATATTAACATTATTGTATCTGATGTTCTGCTGATTTTTAAGTTTTATTTATCATACTTTTAAGATTTAATAACTTTTTTGATTATCATAGCATGTTTTTGTTATATTAACATAGCACCCATTCTTATTCTATATTGATTATAGTAACTTTTCCCCCCCAGTTCTTTAACTCCCTTTATTGTCTGCTTATCTTAAGTCCTTTTGGGGTGTTATCATCGCACTTGTAGGTCTCAATAATATGACTGTGTTCCTCAAATAACTATCCTTTTGTTCTCCATTTGGATAAATGTGGAGTCTTTGAGTAGGAGTTGGGGTAGTATAATTTGGCTGCTCATGTTCTGGAAACCAAGGAAGGGAAGAGGGTTATAGGTTCCGTGATTATGTCTACTTCAAATAAGAGCTCTGAACAAAGTCTAGTGTATTAGGTTTAATTTCTCCAGAGAACAGATTTATCATTTGGGATTTGGGGGTAAGGGATGATAGGGAATGACATAATTGCCAGCTGTGGGGGTTGAGAGCAACCGCTTTAAAATTTCCCCTTTCTGGAACTGCTTCTCTTGCCTGCCTTCCAAAACATTCAGTGATTCCAAAGGCTGGGCTGCTGGCAGGTTCTGTGGGTGCTAGCTGACTTCTAGTGGTGTTCTGCACTGTGAGGATGTGGGCAGCACTTCCTAAGCTCTGCTCCATCAATCATCATTCCTCTATCTGCTCCCTACCTTCCACGATGTATCTAAATACAGCACAGTGATTAAGGGTATGACTCTGAAACCAGACAGCTTGGGTCTGTTACTTGTTGAATATGTGATCGGCAGGTGGCTTAATGTTTCTGTACTTCTATTTTCTCACCTGTAAAAAATAGATGATTATGGAGATGTTATAGATACGAATTAGAACAGTGCCTGTACAGAGCAAGATTGATAGCAACTGACACATTGCTGTCCTCTCTTTCCACTACAATCTCCACTTTTGTGCCAATCCCCTACTGTTGTTTTGTTTTTTTTTTTATCAGCCCCTAGTTGACTTTTTTTTTTTAATGATTTTTCTGTCTTTTGTGGTTTGGGGGAGGTGAAGAGATTAGTAAAAGTGGCCAATTCATTAGTTTTTAGTTTTATCTTAGTAAGGCTCTTATTCACTTTTTTTTTTTTTTATTGAAGAGTAACCTTCATTTGAATGATGATTAAGTTCTCTTAACACATTCTTTCATTTATCTTAAGAATAAGAATGACAGGTAAAAGAAAAGCCAGGTTAATTTCAGGATTTCATTTATCTATATGAAAATCACTCATTCTACTTTCTAAGGTAGTTTATTTTACAATCATAGGTGTAAATTTTTCTAAAGTTTTAAGTCATTGATTACTGTGATTTTGAGACATTGGTACTATTTGTTTGAGAACTTATATACAGGATGATCTGAGGACACATTCCCAATTAATATTATAATACAAAAGTTTGCAAAAAGGCATTCTTATTTTACTATGTATAACCTATTAAATATGCCAATAGAATCCTTATCTTCTGGGCACCTATATTTATGTTATAGAAATTCAGTTATTTAAATATTTATAAAATGAGAGTTGAGAGCAGCACTTTAGAAAAGCAGTTAATAATGAACAGACATCAAGGGAGCTATCATTATAACAGCAAAGTGCTTTGCAACTCCAATAACGTCAGTGGTGCAGAAGCAGGCCATCAAATTTAATTAAAAGCAGTCAAAAATAAACTGAGAAATTGAACTGTAAAAAGCTGTCCTTTGCCAGGAGCCGAAGGCAGAAAGAAAGCAAGGGGGAGCCTTGAAAGTAGTAATGAATTGATAAGCCTTACTGCCTGCAACTTGTAATGCACTCTGTCAGATTTTAGTTTCAGTTAAACTAGATTAATAGGGCAATCACTGATTCTCTATCTTAAATCCTTCTTCGTCATCTCCCCATTATAGGCTTCCATGATAGATGGAAGCCCGAGTGGGTCAAAATTTCAATTCATTTCTCTGCTCAATCATTTTTTAAATAATGCTGGCATCTACATTTGCTGGACACTAGCATTCTCAGTGATATTTTAAAAGCAGAAATAAATTTAGTTACTTGACAGGCTGCAGCCTTCATTTCCAAAGAGGCTTAATTCCTTTTTATTCAACAGAGCTAGAAATCCCTGGAACATGAGCGATTGACATCTTTTTCTACCACTAGAGGCTACCGTGGTGAAGTGAATGATAAAGAGAAGATTACAAATTTATCGTTGCTTTAAACACCCAGATTAATGTGAATCTGCAGAAACAGTACCACAAGGACAAAAACAATTTGCCCTCGATCATTTTATTTTTATAATAATGTTCTTTAATGAAGCTAAAGCCTTCCTGCTGTGACCTTATTAAGTTTTTCACCATCAGTGAGAAATGGATTCCTCCGAATTGTAAGAGAGCTCATGAAACAGCAGGGATATTGAAATAGAGGATCAATTACTTTTTTGCAGTAATTTTGAACTTGAAATGGCTACAGCACAGCCTATGTAGACAAGGAGACAAACCAGCTTATTGGAAAGCTGTGTACAAATTAAACAGATCACCAAAAGCTGAGGCAGACAAAGTGTTGTTGTTGTTGTTGTTTTTCTAATACTTTTCAACGTGATTACAGCAACCCTTTAAAGGGCAAGCTCTCAAGATTGCGTTGCAGAAGAGGCAAACAAAAACTGAAAATATAATTTGTGGCCAATTAAATGTAAAATTTTGAAATATTTTTGAAGACCCTTCAGAAAATTGGTAACAGCCCTGTTTATGGGTGAAGTCTTAGGCACTTTTACTTGAAGACAGGATCTTTGTGGACAATCAATGGGAACATAGAGGTCTCCATGAGGATGGAAAGATACATGAGTATAGATCTTATAAATGTTACAGATTGTTGCATCTATGAAATAGTCTAATTTGTGAACTGTTTCCATATCCATTATGGCATTTGATCCTGGCAGCAATCCTTGTAAGGCATTAGCTCAAACAGGCACTGACACCTTACAAAGGCAGCAGCAAGGAGATGTGAGGTTCAGACAGGTTAAAAGATTAGCACCAGGTCACGCACCTACCTTACTTGCAGCTGACTCTGCACCTAAGTGATGGCCCACGACTCTTTCCTTTTAGTTTTTTGCAAAACTCCCACCTCAGAAAATGCAAATCATTTAGTTGTAATAAAGTCAGTGTTACCAGAGTATATAATTTCCATTTCCATCTGCTGCATTCAGGCAGGAACTTCTCATTTGTGCTGATGTGGGAGTCGCACGGATCAATGGGCCTTTAGACAATGGGAGTGCTAAATGTACTTTAGCTGAATAACTGTCTCGCAGCGCATGCAGGCCTCTGCAGCAGTCTAAAGGGCGAGAGAATCTGAGATGGCTGAGAAGGGGGTCGAAACCCTTCTTCGGAAAAGGGCACCCGAGATGAAAAAGCCACAATTATTCCTGTACAGGGACTCCTGCCTGAAGGAAGATTGGGGTGGGGCTTGGGCAAGACCCTCAATCATTCTGGTCAATGAGATTGACTTAGAGAGATTGAAGGTCAAGGTGATAAAGTCCCGAAGCTACTTAGAAGGAAGAGAAATGAACTTTCAAGATTGGGATCACAAGAAAATGGAGTAAGTGGAAATAAGGAGATTGGAGAAGTAGAAAAAGGTGCTAAGATATCAGTGTGAGGGACAAAGTCCTGGGAAATGAGGAGGAAAAATAGCTAAAATTCAAATAAGCTTGTTCATATTCCACATTTTTGTAAATCACTGAGTTGGATATTTTCGCTTTCTTATAAGCTGGTTTCAGTTGCTTCACATGAATCAATAAAAGGCTGCCAGATAATATTCTACCTCCTCAACCTTAAGATTGGGATCAATAAGTGTGATAACAAAAATGACATTTATTGAGTTGCGGCTATGTGCCAGACATTTTTCTAGGAATTCTACATGTATTGCATTGTAAAAACTATAAGTATATTATTACTCCTATTTTAAATATCAAGATATTAGCATACCGTAAGTTTTGCTTGCCTAATTAAAATCTGTGAAACTCCTAGGGCACTTGGGTGGGTTAAAAGTTGGTTGTTTGTGAAGAGTCCGACTCTTGATTTAGGCTCAGGTCCTGATCGCTCCATGTCGAGCTGGGTTTGGAGTTTGCTTAAGATTTCCTCTCCCTCTCTCTCTGCCCCCTCCTCCCCTCAAAAATATGTTAAGAAAAAAAAAATCTGTGAAACTACTAAGTGGCAAAGTCAGGAACATATGGCTCTACAGTCTTCACCCTTACCATATTTTAAGTCAATCCCTAAAAGAAAATAATAATGACTCTCCTTATTAGGAGAATATTAATTTGAATTTTAAAAATGACATTTGGAAGCTCACAAATTTATTTGAATTTCCAACTAGAATGATATTGCTTGACTATTCCCAGAATATTTTGGGTTTGGACAAAGCCCATTCTGCTTTTTGAGATAATGTGAAGAAAACAAGATTTACATTTTTATATTATGATTATTTCCATATGAAATGCAAAAATACATCCAATGGTACACTATGACCTTATATAAGAATGTTTGCCATGATACACAAAAATACAGTATGAAAGAATTTATTATACATGTTTGTAATTCAAGTTTTTTTTTATTTTACTTATTTTGAGAGAGACAGAGAGTTGGGGAGGGGTGGAGAGAGAGAGAGAGAGAGAGAGAGAGAGAATCCCAAGCAGGCATTACACTGTCAGTATGGAGCCCGATTTGGGGATGGAACTCAAGAATGGTGAGATCATGACCTGAGCCAAAATCAGAAGTCAGACATTTAATTGAATGAGCCACCCAGGCATCCCTATTGTACATGTTTAAGCATGGACTTCAGTTATAACCACCTACTGGAATGTAGTTTTGAGCATAATAGAATCTGTTATAAACTATCCTATTACTCAGAACTTCAAGTATATCAACTATGTGTCTGTGTGTATGCATACATACAGTTGACTTGCCTCACAATATTTGTGAATTTACCTACTTACTAAACTGTATTGGTGCCCCGAACTCAATGTTCATGGAACTTCCATGGTCATTCACAGACATGGGAAAGTCTGTGTTGCATACTTTCTCACCTTAGGTGGAATAGCTGATACTCTGACATTTTGTTTATATTTATAAACAAGTGTCCATTTTATGGTTTACCTGGTGCTATGTTTCATTTTTGTTGGATTTTATGGTATCTTCACTGTTTACAAATAGCCCTAAATTGTAGCCCTGAGGTGCTGCCAGTTTTTCTAAGGGCAAGTTAACTGAGATTTGGCATTATGGTGAAAGTACATGTGTAAATTAAGCTTCCTTAAAGGGATGAATTAGAGTGCTGCCAGCTATACATTCAATGTTAGTGAATTAATAAGATATATTAAATAAAGTATCTTTAAACAGAAACACACACTTAAAATAAGGTTACATCTTGACTGGTTGAAAACATTGTGACTGAAGCCCTCAGGAACCTAGCCCTGTATTTGCCTGAGGAGCAATGCTTCAGTACTCACCAATTTATCAGTCCCTGTGACTTCATAGAACCTAACTTCTGCAAATGACAATTGGATATCTTATCTCTATTCCAGCCAAAACAGAATTTCTCATCCCAACCTATTCTAAGTCATGTATCTTTCCAAGTTTCTTCCAAATTACTTCTCTCATCAAGTCAAAGACTGACTCTATTTACTAGATGGGATCTCTTATAAATTTACTTTCTGGTCTACTGTATTATCTAGTACTTAAAATGATGGTGTTGTTTTCAAAATATTTCCTCTTAAATTATATAATAACCCCGATATAAGTGCAAAAACAGGTGTGAATGGGTCAAATGAGAGTCATTTCTCCCAAAACTAATTTCTGGTGTATGTATGATCAACATTCTAAAAGAAGAAATGAGGAGGAGAAGGAAGAAAAGTAATTGTTAGGTAAGACTCAGAAGAAATGATAGTGAATGAAATCCAAGGTGTATGTATAAAAGTTGACTTCAACTTTCTTCCTTCCTTCCTTCCTTCCTTCCTTCCTTCCTTCCTTCCTTCCTTCCTTCCTTCCTTCCTCCCTCCCTCCCTCCCTCCCTAGTCTGTCTGTCTTTCTTTCTTTCTTTCTTTCTCTCATGTTTATTTATTTTTGATAGAGAAAGACAGAGCATGAGCAGGGGAGGGGGAGAGAGAGAGACAAACACACAGTATCTGAAGCAGGCTCCAGGCTCTGAACTGTCAGCACAGAGCCCAATGTGGGGCTCAAACCCAGGAACCAAGAGATCATGACCTGAGCTGAAGTCAGATGCTTAACTGAATAAGTCACCCAGGTGCCCCAAGAAGACAGAGAGAGAAAAGTAAAGGAGGGGATAGGAAATGATACAGAAAACAAACAAACAAAAACCTTAAGAGTAGAAACTCTACGGGTGGCTAGATTTAATGATTTTTAATTTTCTCAACTAAAAGATGGGCAAAGACATCTATGGATGTGTTACTCACTGGACATCCTACTATACAATGCCTGGTTTGGAACTGGAAACACAACAAATGTGAATTAAACATATTGCTTACCCTTGGAAGACTATGATCTCATATGAGATAAAAGAAATTATACAAATCATTGTATCACATTATACATTAGACTATATCCCTAAGAAAATGTAAATAAAAGGCTCTAAGGACTTTCCTTAAAATAAAAAGTAATGTTGTCTTTTTATTATCATAGTTCAGAAGCTCATAAGTGAAAACAGTTCTCCTTAAAGCATGTAAATGAAAGTGTATGTTCAGAAAGCTAACTCTTTTACAATGGCTTATTTTATGATACCTTAAAACTTAAGAATAGTGAAATGCTTGTGTGTCTTTTGTATTATTTGTAACTGTTCTGTAATTAAAAAAGCTTATGAATTTTGTGGATTGTAAAAAGATGGGGGGAAAGCATTGAGCTATATGAAAATTACTTAGAATAAGCGTGTGAGCTGCCAAGATAGTTTTTCCCTTTGTAGAGTCTATTCTTTGTGACTCATTGTAGTGTACATTAACCTTAACATACGTATTTACAAACCAAACCTACTGGCATTACTTCAAAATAATTTATTTAAAAGGGATATATTGTATTACTACTTTAATTAATTCTTTTTAAATATATCGTTTTGAAAAAATGGAAGGTTCAAATAAGTGATAACACATAATAATACTTTTGCTAGTACTTAGATAACTATGAATAACAGATTACATCTGGATGTTTTCTTTATGTATATATAAGTAAAAGGTGTGTATGTCTTCATATCATCTATCATCACTCGCAATATTTTGGGGAAGCTTACTCAGCATTACTTCACTTAATTGTTAAATTATCCCCACTTTATAAATGATACAAATGAAGCTTAGAAAGGCTAGATAGTTTGTTTAAGTCCCTGTGACTGTCACTGTCACCTAGCCAAGATTTAAACCTTAGGCTGCTGGAAACCCATTAACTTAATACAAGACAGGCTGTCGTACTGAATTGTTAAGTTATTCTTTTCAGTGACAGTATATTGTGAACATATTTTGTCTTCTAGAGTTTATAAAATGCATTGTTCTTAGTGATTGTATAAAAATCCATTGTATCAATTCACTGAATTTTTTTCTTCTTTCAATATGAATCCCATTTAGTTGACGTACGGTGTAATCTGACTTTCAGTTGTACCATACAGTGATCCATGCTTCCATACATCACCAGCCGCTCATCACAGCAAACGCACTCCTTAAATTTTTATCAAGTCCACATTATTAAGTATTTTGGTTGTTTTCAATTTTTCTTTATTCGAAAAAAATGTCTTAACAAATATGCACAAATACCTTTGTGATTTTTTTCCTTTATTTACTTAGGATAAATGCAAAGAATCAGAAGTGGAGTTACCAGACAGAAGACTGTGTACCTGTTACCCTGTCAAATTGCCCTCCATACACCACGCTGGTTACAGTACGACCAAAAGCCTATAGAAGCGTTCCTTCCTCCACACCCTTGCCAGCTCTGGGCATAGGTTTCTTTTAAATCACCACCAATTATATACACTTGTATATAAAAAATCATGTTAGTCTATGTAACTCTCCAATTTCAAGTGCTTGGCTTTCAAAGAAATTATATAGGCGGAGAGAAGAATTCCTGGAAATACCATTTCAGAATGAGACTTCCCACTTTTTAGAGATTGATTTTTCACCAGTGCTGTAATAAATCCAAGCATTTCAGAATAAGTCATCTTTATATCCACTAGTTATTAGTTCACACTAACAACACTGCATGACTCTGACTTATTATATAAATGTCCACTTTCTTAAATTAATTTTACAAAGTTAGATTGATCCAATTAAAAGACATCAATCATTGCCTATGATTTATCATTCAATAAGATTTTTCATTTTAATTTTCACTTAAATTAGGTCTTTTCAATGCCAGAATATAGGAGTATTAAAATATTTAAATTGACTTAGATTCTAAAATAAATTGAACCAGGGTGCCTGGGTGGCTCAGTCGGTGAGCATCTGACTCTTCATTTTGGCTCCGGTCATGATCACAGGGTCGTGGGATAGAGCCCTGCATTGGGCTTTATGCTGAGCATGGAAACTACTTAAAATTGTATTTGTCTCTCCCTCTGCCCCTCTTGCTCACTCACGCATGCTCTCTCTTTCTCTCTCTCTCTCTCAAAAAATAAATAAATAAAAATTAAATTTAATTGAACTTTCCTAATGATATCCTGAGTTTGCAAAACAGAGCACCAAAGAAGAGAATTAATAAAGTAGTTAAGATTACTGAATAAAACAGTGCTAGATCAACTTTGGCTGCTGATGAACATGTATTTCCAAGGGGAGGAATCCAGAATATATCGTTTCTCACATTTGCATAGTTTTGGTAATCTTAATGTTGCTACTTTCCACTATTGCTAAAGTCTGTTCTCTTCCATCTAATTTGTAATATTAGTCAAACGTTGCTTTCATTACTTGGACTGTATGATTGATATGCTGGGCATGAATAACATAATTATCTTTAACTCCATTCTCTTATAGGCAGAGAGATATATACAGAATATAGACTGACAGTTTGAGCCAACAACCAGCCTGTTTCAAAACGTGCAGTGATTAAGTATCTTACCAAGTCTTTCTCAAAGTTCTGTTGTGAAGGAAAACATGCCTGAGGAGATGCTGCGAGACACTGTGTCCCATCAGTTTCTCTAGATACTCTATACTGCATGTTTAATGAAGCCTGAACTGTATTTGGAATCATGACATCTATAGATATTTAACATTATAAACTACCCTATTGACAACCTCACCACATTTTACTTGACTTTAAACTATAAAAGTGTACTTGATTATTTCCTACATAACAAAGCTGTGCTTTTTGTGAAAGCCAATGGGATTCATTTCTCTCAAGCCTCAGTGCCAGATGGCACTGTGTTTTCTGTGAGAAACAGATGTTTTTAAGTTATAAATACCAGATATCACATATTTTATCTCTCTCTCTCTCTCTTTTTTTTTTTTTTTTTTTTTTGAGTAGACTGCTAGGATGCCCTAAACCAAACTTAACCTTTACAATGGTTCACAAAAGCATCTAAGATGTTATGATATGGGCAGGAGGTTTTAAACTCTAGTTGTATTTTTTTTTTTCTCTCCTACTCTTTTTGCTTTGGTTATTTTTTCTCCTGTACTTAACATTTCTTCCTAGACAGTATCAAGTCCTACTGAAAATTAGTGGGATATGAGTAGTTTTGCAACAAACTAAATAATTATCTTATTTGAATGTCGAGCATATGAAGCTAACATTTTTTATAGTTTGCTACTAGAAGAAAGTGAAGGAAGGTGAGGATATATATATAGTCAATACTATCAACCAGTAACCATGGAAATGTAAAAGACATGGAAATTGAAAACAAAAGCAACTGCATAATCAGATTTTCAGTTTGAAGTGTATATGTGATCCCCTCAAGGAGGGGGTGAGTATAAGAAGAGGAAAACATTTGCTTGTTTGTTTTTTAATCTTATTTATTTATTTTGAGAGATAGAGAAAGTAAGAGTAGGGGAGGAGCAGAGAGAGAGAGGATAGAGAGAATCCCAAGCAGGCTCCACACTGTTACCACAAAGCCCAACACAGAGCTGAAACCTACAAACCCGTGAGATTATGACCTGACGTGAAGTCAGATGCTCAACCTACTGAGACACTCAGGTGCCCCTTGGTTCCTTTTAAAAGTAGAAAGTAATAGCCACAATTGAAATGAAAAGACCAGGAAATTCTAGTGCCCAGCCCCTGAGAATGCCCAGTCAGGAGAGAATTTTACTTGAGTAAATTATTCCATATCTTGTTTCCTGAAGCAATGTTCTCAATTGCCAACACTTCACCTAAAAGCCCAGAGGCATTGTATTTCCATTTGAACCTATGGGGATGGGGACAGGGACAAGTGACACACAAAGCAAGGTGGACAACAGAATCTAATGTCATTAGTGGGCTTATAGTAAAATATATTAGACACTTAGCATATCTGTTCCAGGGAAGATTAAACAGGATGGTGGAATGAAAATTATCTTCACTAAATCCCTCCATGACAATGAATATGATTGTCTCTTACCTTTTATTATTTCTCCTGGAGCTAATCCTAATCCATCCTAGAGCAGGGGCTTTGTAGATGTGAGAGATATGTAGACTCATGGCTCCCTTCTTATAAAATGACATGACTTGATGCAACCAACTGAATCCTCCTTCAGCTGCTGAAGCTTGGAACTAGAATAAGACATGGAACAGGGGAATTATCCAAGGCTATGTTCTATGTTTGGTAGTGGAAGAATGTGGTCTGGAGGAAAAAACAAACAAACAAACAAAAAAGAAGACAAAACCATTTTTTAGTATGATAAGAGTTTTTATGGTGATTGTGGTTCCTTTTTGAACATCACTTATTGTCTTTAACAAGTCATTAAAACTCACTTAATATATTTTTACATCACCTTCCCCATCTATAGAATGTCATAAATGGAATATATCAAAGTATCAACCCAATGCCTAACAATGTCTGTAAAAACCAAATGAACAACAACAACAAAAAAAACTCTTAATTTCTTCTAACTCAGTTCATAATTTTCCAGCTTACCAGATTTCATAATTGGCTTTCCTTTAAAGAAAGCACTGCACTTAGGGAGATAAGCCTACAATACCATATTTCTGGTACTCTCCAAATGGAATTTCATGGTTAATACATTCACCTAGATAATTGGGGGATATATTATTAGGGTGGATTCCTAAGGCTTAACAAGTTCCCTGGTGTAATCTAAGAATGTCACTTGGAATGGCTGATTCAGTGAACTACCATCTAAGAGTAAACAGAGCTAACACCTTCAGAATAAAATTTCTTAGAACACACATATACACAATCTTTTTTTGTCTACTATGCAAAAGTTGAAAATCAACCAACCCCTGCTTCTGTGATTGGTTTTCTTTCTGTCTTTTAACCCTTCTTTGTCTTCCTCACTCAACTTTCTCCTCTGTCTTCCCCAAGTTTACCTCCTGTGCTCTCATTCAACTGTTTACATCCATCTTTCCATTTGCAAGTCAGATCTCCAAGTAGATAGATTTATTTTTTCCCAACTCTGCTCCCAAAATCCAATCTTTATCTCCTGCTCCCTGTTCTGCAATATTTCCTTCATCCCCACCGTATTTTTTGACTTAACGGTTAACTGCTAAACTCCTCAAGGAACTCCTTATTGTACATCAGCAAAACAAGGGCCTGAAACTGTTGATGGAAAAAAGACACAGAGAGGGAGGGAGATAAAACATAAGAGACTCTCAAAGACTAAGAAAAAACTGAGGGTGAGGGAGATGAGGGAGGGGGTAGAGGGGGTGATGGGCATTAAAAAGGGCACATGTTGGGATGAACACTGGGTGTTATATGTAAACCAATTTGAAAATAAACTATTATAAAAAGAAAAAAAAGAAAAGAAACTGTTGATGGAGACAGAATTTGAAGCAACAAGTAGGCAAAGGCTATCTCCAAGAGTCTCGTAGGAATCCACACCAGCATGATTCAACTGCCAGGCCTGAGAGCCAAGCACATTTAGCTCCATAAATTGTTGAAAATTTAAACTAGTGATTAGGCAGTGTCTGACACAAAGTCACAAGCAATTTTCAAATGTTAACTATAGCCATTCTATTATTTTAGAATCCCGTAAAGGGCCAGGGGCGCCTGGGTGGCTCAGTCGGCTAAGTGGCCCTATTTTCATTTCGACCCAGCTCATGATCTCAAGAGTTGATGGGATCCAGCCCTATAGTGGGCTCCACACTGACACTACGGAGTCTGCTTGGGATCCTGTCTCTCTGTCTCTCTCTCTCTCTGCCCCTCTCCCACTTGCTTTCTCGCTCTCAGAATAATTAAACATAAAAATATGGAAAGGAACTTGTTAAGAAAAAAATTCATATAATGTGTTTTTAAATATGTTATCCTATTCCTTATTTTCCTTAAAAATTTAAGTAACTTAGTTTGAAAAATTCCCAAGAGGAAAGGAGGGTATAGAAGGAAAAGTTGGTTTGGTTCCCACTTTGTTCTCATTCCCTCAGTTCTACTCCCTGAGGGGAACATATTTTCCAGGTTCCTACAAATCCTTTGAGGGTTTCTATATATCTAAAGTCCATGTGTATAAAGGCATGCTTTTTAAAAAGTTTTAATTGTTGAATTTTGTGCACATTGTTTTATGTCTATGTTCATGTCTTACAGGAAAAAAAAAATATATGCCTGGCCCTTTAGGTGATTTTAAATCTTTTTTTTTTTAAGTTTATTTATTTATCTTGAGAGAGACAGAGACAGCATGAGTGGGGGAGGGGTAAAGAGAGGGAGAGAGAATCCCAAGCACGCTCGTGCAGTGCAGAGCCTGTTGTGGGGCTCTAACTCACCAAACTATGAAATCATGACCTGAGCCTAAACCAAGAGTTGGATGCTTAACTGACTGAGCCACCCAGGTGCCCCTGGTCCTTTTGGTGATTTTAAAATAAAAGAATGGCTATAGCTAACATTTGAAAATAGTTTGTGACTTTGTGTCAGACACTGTATAAGCCCTATATATAACTTAATTCTGATAACTTTTCTAAAAAAGTGCCATTATTATCTTCTTCCCATAAAGGAAGAGATGGAGGCTGAAGAAATGAACCAAACTCTGGAACTTTACCCAGCTAGTCAGTGGCCAAGTCAGGTGATTGGAATCCAGAGCCCACTGTGTTGTCCATCATTCGGTAACTTTATAGGAACTTTGGCCTGAGCACGCAGAGAGAAGAGTTGCTGAATGAGCTAAAGATAATCTTTAGTAATAACTGTGTAAATTGACTTATAACAAGTAGAGAACTTTAAAGGAAGGGAAATGTATAAATGAACTGAGTATTTTTTACCGAAAAGGGGTTTTTAGGGACTTCAAGGCAGACTTGGAATGTCATCTCCATTTTTCTTTCTGTTTTATTTTATATTTTAGCTTTTTTGATGATGATACTGTAACTGAAATAAGTAGGAGTGGCAAGAAGCTGAGACAGTGAAGAGAGAGAAAATATATTCTCACTAGCCAAAGTGGGTGAGAACAGAGTGGAAAGACCTGAACAGGACTTGAAAGTTAATTAGAAGTCCTCAGAAAACTCATTGACTCGCTGTTAATGGCTAATAGCCTTTGTAGAGGAGGCCCAGGTAATGTTCAGTCGCAGGGTCCTGTGTTACATAGCAGATATTCAGTTCAGGGAGGAGAAAACACAGTGCAGCAGAAAAGACTAACCTCAGCTACTGATTGCGAATTGCTGAAGTATGGAAAACCAAGTATTCAGCTTTCTGTTCTCTCTCTCAAAATTGTTTATCACATATCTTAGAAGTAAGAATTTTAAAATCTTGGCTGTATTAACATTTTTTATAGATAGAACACAAAAGAGCTTCGTCTATGCCCTCTCAGGAGCCACAACTGGGGAGTTCTAACCTTTTGACCCAAGAAGCCAGTCCCATGGCGCCATCTGGTGGCATCTATTGTAACTCCTGGCATAGACCTTCCTGAAATACTCCTTCTCTGTAAAAGGACCTGATTTTTAAAACAAACCTTCAAAGTAAGGAAAAAAGGTCAAGACTGCAATAAGTTGGGCAGTGGAGGCAGAGATTAGCAAGGGCAGACTTTGCCAGTATTCCAGTTGTGGGTGGTGGTACCCTTGACCTATCTGAATTCTAGCTTTCAAAAGAATGAGTTGCTCAAGATACTTTTCTTAAAAGGCAAAATGTCCTCATATGCCAAAGATTTTAGGGCAAAATGAGAGTCAAACAGAACAAAGCCAGGTTGTATATTATTTTTCAGTGACTTGGGAGGTATAAATAACATCATCTTTGGTTTAACTTTTAATTTCCCAATGTGAAATACGGAGCATGAATTTGAGGTAGAAGTAATGGAAGTATCTAGGAACTTATCTATAAATAGAAATATCTAGACCATGCTCTGTGCCTTATAAACAGGAGAACCGGCCAAAGGCGAAGCAGCACCCTCTTCATGTTTGGGCGTGCTGGAAAGCAATCATGAGTGAGGGTCTCCATAATACCAGAAAATACATCTTTGCAAGATGGGCCATGGAGCTCAGATAGGGCCAAGAAAAAAGAGAAATCAAGATGGACTATGGGTTTGGCCAGGGGCAGACTGTTAGGATATTGAAGACGAGGGTGCTCAGGCATGAGAAAGGCAGCAGGGTTAACAAATCCTTTCAAAGAAGAATTTAAAAGATTCAACATTTTGGAGGAGAACTTCTTAGTAGTGCAGGCCCAGGCATGGCCACATTTTGAGGGTTGATGAGAGACACAAAATAGTATTTAACCACTCGTATTGTTCTAAACAGCTTTGCCTATCTTATCCCCTTTGATCTTCATAGAAAGTCTCTGATATGTGTGGCAATATCCTTATTTTATAAATGAAAACACTGAGGCTTAAAGAAGTAGACAGACTTGTCTAAGTTCACATGAACATTAAGTGATAGAGCGGTGTTCCAAAGACCCTGTTATTTCTATCACATTTCCGGCTGAATCTACCGTTTAACAAGGTTTTCAGGGTGTATGGTAAAGTAAATGCTCAAGTGTACCTGGAAATGCTAGCGTGTCTTAGGTACTCAAATGATACCAATGAAGGAATGCTAAAGCAGACAGATATAACCGCTTTCAAATTAAAGGGGCAGGTTGGCAGTAAAAATGAAGGAATATTCTGTGAATGAGTTCAGTGGTATTTGAAAATATGTCCTGAATTTAGGAATAAAGCTGCTGTTTTTCTTGTATAACCACTCTCTAATACCTATGAATCTATGGTAAATTAAGATAAATGTGATATTCTGGTATTTAACCTGAGCCTTGAATGTTAAAAACAACTTATTATATGCAAGAAAAATTGTAGTAGTATTTCTCAAAATCTGTGTCACAGAATACAAACAAATGTTAAGAAGTGTCCTGTGGCAAAATGGCTATTAGCATTTTGCTATCAGTTGGTAACTTGATTTGAGGAATTCTCTGGGTACCATTGGTCCCCTTTAGAGTTTCACAGTGCACATTTCTGTTAAACACTCTGAGGGGTCCATCGTTACAAATTTTTTGGAATTAGTTAACCTATCATTGTCCAACATTTTCTACATTAAAGTACTCCCCCACCAGCCCTGCAATGCATATAAAGTTAATTTATCAGCATTATTTTACTTAGGAGATTTTGATGCTATTGTATAAGATTCATCATTGCTCTTGACTAAAATCAAGACTCTGTAGGGGGTGCCTGGGTGGCTTACTTGGCTAGGCTCTGACTCTGGCTCAGGTCATGGTCTCAGGATTCATGGGTTCAAGCCCCACATTGGGTTGTGTGCTGACAGCTCAGAGCCTGGAGCCTGCTTCAGATTCTATGTCTCCTTCTCACTCTGCCCCTCCCTTCCTTGCACTCTGTGTCTCTTTCTCAAAAGTACATACACATTAAAAAAATTATAAAATAAAATCAAGACTCTTTAGGAATGATTAAGGAAATTTGTATTCAATTCAGCTCTATACCCAAACATATTAGTGGTCAAGTACTATGCATATTAAAATTTTCTTTTTTTTTTTATAAGGAGTTTGTGTCACAATCAAAACTTAATTTGGAGTTATTTTTCACTGGAGTTATATTGTCACCTCTTCTGTTGATGATTCAGAACATTTGTAATTGATCACATGTTTGTGTGATTTGCAGCATGAGGCAAGAAGCATACTTTATTAAGAATACCTTGAAATTATAAGTTTTATTTCTACAGCAAGCATGAATGTTATCCAGTGTGTTTATCTTGACTTACATTTATCTATTTTTAAACAATTTTTTTCTTTTTTTTTTTAAAGTTTATTTATTTATTTTTGAGAGCGAGCAAGAGAGCATGAGAGCATGGGGGAGGGGCAGAGAGCTGGGGAGACTGAGAATTCCGACCAGGCTCTGTGCTGGCTATCAGATCTTACCAACAAAGAGATCATGACCTGAGCTGAAATCAACAGTCTGATGTTTAACTGACTGAACTATCCAGGTGTCCCTTGCCTTATATTTATCAAGGGATAATGTAAAAAAAGGAGAGAAAAAAAAGAGGAGAGGGAGGGAGGGAAGAAAGGAGATGAAAAGAAAGAGTCAATATTTAAGAAATTATAAAGCATCTTAGTTTTATCATATTTTTATACTCTCTACTATGAAGAAGTTAGAATACTAGAGACATTTAAATATTCTTGGCATATTTTGAATATTGTTTAATCATGTTAATTTAAGAAAGAAAAATCTTTAAGTCAGGAAAGTCTATGGGAATGTGAATTTATTCTCAAACTGGTATTATTGGCTTTATATACACTTTACTTGTAAAGCGGTGTGAATTTTGGTACCTATTGGTTCCCTGTTTCTCTTTGCCACCAGAGGGAGATAAAAATTCACGTGTTGGGACACAGCATTGATTGCCAACGATAACACTTAATATTCTTCAGCTGTCTCTAGGAGCCTTCATTATCAAATCATTTCTAGCAATGATAAGGCAAAGCATGTTGCTCTTGGGAAGTATTGTGATCTTAAGCTTAAATTCATATGACAGGAAGACCACTATCTTATGCAGTAGAGTCCATGATAACCCCAGAGAAAGAGTTGAATTTACAGCATAATCAAGCTGATGATTGGCAAAGGAGGCCTCTACCTCAAAATAAATGAGTTGACTCTCTCAATTTTGGACAAATGTCTTATTTGAATGTTGTAGTTTGAATATTTTAACTCAACAAACATCCACAAGTGCCTTGTTTTTAGTTTAAGTGGCAGGTTTTCCAGAGTGGCTGACCTGCTCAAATTTAAATTAAGAGATAAAAATAAATTGAATGCTGAGAAGAATTACTTATCTTTTTACTTGTAAATATAGTTTATAGAAACTTTCTGAATTTGAGGGTTTTTTCTTTTAGTTTTTCCTCCAACTATAATATATATTACAGAAATATCGGCAAGACTGTAGATTATTAATATCATTTTTCTTATTCCTCTTGCTTGACATTCTTAAATTCATACGAGAGCTTTAAAAACTTTTATTTTAAAG
Organism: Paguma larvata; assembly: GCA_030068075.1. Classification (NCBI taxonomy): domain Eukaryota; kingdom Metazoa; phylum Chordata; class Mammalia; order Carnivora; family Viverridae; genus Paguma; species Paguma larvata. The sequence continues at coordinate 56,510,616 of CM057832.1, forward strand.
TCTAGTAAATGATGGCAGTATGTGCTGGCTCCATAAAATTGTCAAGAAGAAACTGATCATCTGTTGTATGTCAAGTAAAATGGCCTAGTTGTTTTTGAAGAATAGCTTTCTAAATGTGTTTTTATTAAACAATGCCATAGGAAAATCTTAAAAATGGGTTAGCTTATTAACACTGTCTTATTTATTATCATAGAAATTTTACTTAAGAGTAGGAATGTAAGATTCAATCAATTTTCCCTGTATCCCACTGTTATTTAGCTCAGTTGGTGATTTGAACAATATGAAAGTTTATAACTAAATAGAAATATAAAAGCAATATTTTTTAATGTTTATTTTAGAGAGAGAGAGATGGAGCACAAGTAGGGAAGGGGCAGAGAGAGAAGAAAACACAGAATCTGAAGAAGGGTCCAGCTGTCAGCACAGAGCATGGCATGGGGCTCAAACTCACAAACCATGAGATCATGACCGGAGCTGAAGTTGGACGGTTAGCCAACTGAGCCACCCAGATGCCCTAAAAGCAATACTTCTTGATGTCTGGAGAAATATAAGTTGTTATGAAAACAGAAGAATGCTTTTATTTTCTCCCCAGAATATTAGCTTCATTAAAATTATCATAAGTTTTTCCCCTCCATTTTATTTTAACAGTGTAAGTACTTGCTTAGTAATTTTCTTGGTGTGTGTTAAGGTATAGGAGTGAACTCTGACTTGGGGTTTGTATGTATGTGCATGTGTGTACTTCTAAATGTCATCGTTTAAGGTGTGGATGATGTTCATTTACATATACATTTGCATTTAAGCAAGTTAGGAAATGGTCTTTTTAATGAGGTATCATCAAATGTACAGGCTATGTTCTAAGGAGTAAGAGATCTTGCGTTCAACTATATGAAATATCTCCCTTCAGGATTTGATCAAACCAGTGATTTACCCAGCCTTGGAATTCTTTTCCTGATCAGGATAAACATAGTTGTGATAGGTCTCCACCTTCCCAAACCAACTAATTGACAAAGTGAGGGCTTGGTTAGAGGAGCAGAAAGGGCGATCTATATAATCCAATCAATGAAGCAAAGAATGATCGGGAACATAGACAGGATTAATAGTCAAGCAGACAGGAAAGAGAAGAACAAAATTTTGATAGAAAGGAGTTGCCGTTAGACAAATCTAGGTATGAAACGGTTGTTGACATTGAAAGTACAACATCCAGTTATTTTACTAACAAAATGGCTTTATTCGGAAATAGCAGAAGAATTGCAGTTTGAGACAAGTAAGGTATAGCAAAAGCCATAGGCAAGTTTGGAGCACAAAGGAGAGGAACGCAGATTTCCAGACCAAAGCGGGGAATTGGGAGGACTATGATAAAAAGTCCCCAGGAATAAACTGCGAGTTGGAAGAGTAGTGGTTTTTCATGGGCTAATTTGTGACCATCTCTTACTGGCAGGGCTGTTGCTGTTCTAGGAGCTCTTCCTTCCTTCTGCTGGAGTATGAAGTAGGTTTCTTCCAGGTGGCATTGTAAGGTACCTCTTTTCCTGTTGGAGTCTGCTGATTATGAATGGTGGTGCTTAAGAGCTTCCCACTCTGGCCTCCTGACTCCATTTTAAATCAAGTTTCCTTTATTCAGTTTCATACAATGAAATGGAAACCCGAAACCAAGGCAAGTGGGTTCCAAAAGGAAGGATTACCACAGGAATGAGAGCCCCTTAAATTGAACCCATTATGTAGTCTTTGTTGCATTAAAACACATTGACTTCTCTAATGGAGCCATTAAACTTATCAGACCCTTTCAGCTTTCCAAGTTTTATTCAAACATTGTGTGTTTCATGGATTATGAGTACCCTAGTGTTAGGGAAATAGTTATCTATTTGATAATTATAACCAATATTTTAAAAAATTGTTTCCTATAAGATGATCTCATGGAAATCAGTGAGAAGACAAACATCTAAATAGGAGGCACAAAAGGCAAAAAATAAACATATGAAATGATGTCTAATTGCACAGGTAGTTAAGGAAAGGTAAGCTGAAGCAAAACATTTTTAATTAAAATTGAAAAGAAGAATTAAGGGCAGTATTTTGAGCAGGTAAAGGGAAAGGGAAATGGTATTGCCCTGTTGGGAAGGGGATATCCTTCGAAAATACATATCTTTCAACTTAATGTGCTTACTGCTAAAAATTGGACAGATGTTCAGACATACATGTATACAGATGTTCTCTGTAAATCACTACACAGTTTTTTAAAAAGATCACACACATAATTATATATCCATATAATGAGAAACAAAGGTAAAATAGTCAACACACTAACTGAAAAAAAGTTCATGAACTATATTTTTGTTTTGTTTTGTAAAAATCTGTGGGTTCATAGAAACCGTAAAATAGTACACTTCTCATCAACATTACACCTATTTTGTATCAGGAACCCATCTAAGTACTTTAATCCTGATCACTCTAGAAGAAAAATACTACTGTTATCTACATTTCTGGATGTGAAAACTGGGGTAAGAGCAGATTGAGTCCTTGTAAAGATGCTGAGATAGTAGTGGACAGCAGAACCAGGATTTGACCCTAGGCACTCTGACTCCAAGGACCCTAATGTTTACCTTAAAATATATATTAAAGGTATTAGTACTTGTGTCTGTATAATAGGATGATTTTGTCATTTTATGCATATTTTCTATATCTGTAAATGAATTCTAGGTATGTATTACTTTTCTATTAAGGAAAACCTTATGATGCTAACTACATGATTGGGGAAACAATAATGGCACTTAGAGGGAAAAGACAGATATTGAGCAGATCTAGTGAGTAGTGAATGCCCATGATAAAGCATGTAGAATTGGTAAATAATAATGTCCCAAAGACTTAGATTTCTATATGTTCAAGTCAACTTAGTCGATTACTTAATTAGTTTGTTAAAGTGTAAATGGAATATAAAGACAAGGCTGACAATATCAAATCGAGAAATTATACCAGTAATTTTACATTTGGACATGTTTATTCCAATTAAACCACTTCACATTTTATAAAGCATTTATAATTGTGTCTAAGGTAGTGCCTAATGTTAAATACATAAGTATAACATATTAAATGATAATGCATTTGGAGTGGAGAGGTTAGGACCTATATTTAACTCAATACTACTTTTTCAAGTTGTCATTTTTAATAAAATGGCATTTATACAGTTATGTAAGCATTTTAAAAATCCTTCCGATAATTCTTTCCAGCTCCCAACAACTTTGGTAGTTAAATTAGTAGGAAAAGCATTACAAATTTTTTCAAATTAAAAACAATCTAAATCTTCTTCATCAGCATGTTACTCATCCATAGCAACAGTATATGGGAAGGAAAAAATACATAGTAAGCACACAATTGACAAATATGCTATTTCAGGTACAAATGTGCTGCTTCATTTATTTTTTGATGAACATAATGTATATATCAGCAATAAAAACAATTGCATCAGCCTCACCTCCTGAAAAAAATAAAAACTTGAACTCTATAGTTTGGATGGGCTTTTTAATCCTAGGAAATGTGCAAAAAAAATCTCTTACCCACCTTACTGATACTAGTAGAATATCACGTTGAAATATGGCCATATCAATATTAAAGTTTGCCATGCAATATTGTTAGTTAAATCGAAGGAGGCATTGTGTATCTTCTCTTCATATAATATTTTAACTGTTTATGTTAAAATTTGACCTTGACACCAGTGATTATTATATCGAGAGTTTTATTCTCTTAGTCATAGCGTTTTTGTCAGTGCATAGTTACAGAAGTTTCCCAAAGTTAAATGTCCTAGACTAACATAAATTGGCATATTTTCTTTGTACATTGCTCATAGATATATCTGATGTATCAGTTAAGAAGTCAACACAGAGGAACAAAAGACTATGATTAACAGAATGGCACCTAGGTGGCTCAGTCGGTTAAGTGTCTGACTTTGGCTCAGGTCATGATCTCGTGGTTCATGATTGTGAACCCCATTTTGGGCTCTCTGCCCTCAACGCAGAGTCTGCTTCAGATCCTCTATCTCCCTCTCTCTCTGCCCTCCCCCTCTTGCTCTGTCTCTCAAAAATAAATAAACATTAAAAAAAATAATATAATTAACAGAAAACTCATATGAAATGGACAAAATTTACAGTTTTAAACACTGCCTGAGCAACTACACCTTCATGTATTTTTTTTTAAGTTTATTTATTTTAAGAAAGAGAGAGAACCAACAGGGGAGGGCAGAGAGAAAGGAGTACAGAGGATCCAATATGGGCTCTGTGCTGAGTCACTCAGGTGCCCTACAACTAAACTTTAAAACTCAGTTCCCTCAGCCACAACTTTGACACTTCATTTCCTCTCTGGACTGTCATCTGACAAATACGATAGATTAACACCCCTGTGGATAGCACAGATTCCCAGCAGAAAAGTGTCTCTGAAATTATTATTCCGCAATGGAAATGTAGTCAACAAGATGTGGGCTCACTACTTTATCTGGACTTGGTCTCAGGCTTAGAGAGACCCAGTTGAAATAGCCTCTATTTCCTTGTCTGCTTTTCCTTCCCACCTTGTCTTTATGTCAGCTATTGATAAGCTGTCTTCACTTTAGACTCCTTAGGTCATACGGTACCGGCTGCCAGGCTGGCCTGCTCTGGAGCTGTAAAACACATATCACAGGAATGCTCTAGGCATTAAATGCCGGGAAGATCCTGAACTTAATTTTTCCCTAGCATTGTCCTTCTTCTCTCTCACCCTTCATTGACTTTTCCTTATCTCTACTGGACACAGCTAATTTTTCATTTTTATTTTATTTTATTTTTCATTCCATTGCCATCTGTTCTCTGAGAGTCTCCCCCACCTCCCAGCATGTTCCTTTTACCCTAAATCCTGTGTATTTATGTTTGCATTAGAATCTTATAAACCTGTGTATGTATGCTTACATTAGAATCGTATTGCATAATACATGAGATGTTGTATGTTAAGAACATTATACATTAATGAATGAGACTCTAATAATCACAACTGGAAGAGTTCCAGGGAACTCTATTGTGCATTAAGCTTTATAATATGTTTATGATTCTATATAGATGATAAATGTTACTGGTATTAAAGAAAAAAATGAGTGCTGTTAAGAGATTCTGAGTTTTCATGACCAAACCAGAGGGTTTGATTATAAAGAGTACTTATGGCCAACAGGATTTCATGGTAGTTGGTAGAAGTGGTAGCTGTATAAGCAGGGATGACAAAATTTTATCAAATTGGTGACTAATCATTTTTATGGACTGAATTTTGCCCCCTAAAATATATATATATATATATATTGAAGCTCTATTCCCTGGTGTGACTGTAATTGTAGATAAGGCCTTTAAGGAGGTAGTTAAGGTTAAATGGAGGTCTTAAAGTTGGGGGCCCAACCCAATATAACTGGTGTTTTTGTTTTTGTTTTTAGTTTATTGATTTATTTCAAGAGAGAGAGAAATGGTGACCAGGGAAGGGACAGAGAGAGCGGGAGAAAGAGAATCCCAAGTAGGCTCCACGCTGTCAATACAGAGCCCAATACTGGGCTTGAACTCCCCAATTGTGAAATCATGCTCTGAGCCTAAATCAAGAGCTGGACACTTAGCCGACTGAACCATCCAATCACCCCATGACTGGTGTTTGTATTGTAAGACCGACTTAGCCACCCAGGTGCCCATGACTGGTGTTTTTATTATAAGAGAAAGAGACACCAGCCTTCAGAAATGTAAGAGATAAATTTCTGTTATTTAAGCCATCTGATCTGTGATATTTTGTTATGACAGCTCTGGAAGACTAATATAATCATTATAAGATATTTCTGCAATTATGTTTATAGGAGGACCCATAAAGATAAATACAAGACCTCAAAACCTCTTAGTAATCATCACCTATGGGATGATTGTACTTGATCTAATTAGACTGCGTTTGCCACTGTGAAAAAAGACAATCCAGAGTTTTGAGAGTAGACAAGGTAGAACACAGAACACTTGCCTGTCAAATGCTGAGCTCCTTCCTTTGTTACAAACTGACCACATGATGACTTAGTGTGTGTGGGTGTGTGGCAGGGGGTGGGGGAGGAGGGCATGAAATGGAGGACCTAAAAGCAAGAAAACTATCCTTGTATGAGAATTCGTCATATTGAATTCAAATTTAGGTAATTTTTTTCCTAAATATCTTCTATGTCCGTCGTACTTCTGACAGTGATGCTTTGTCACTGGAGTCAACATGGCTGAAATCTTGGACAGCCAAGAATGCAGGCAAGTCAGCAAGTTCCAAGAGCCAGACCTTGTATTAAACTATCAAATAAATTTTTGATACAGAAAGAATTTCTCTTATATGATTTCCTTCTATATACTTGAAAGAAAATTTTCATGAGTGTCTTTTTCAACCGAAAACTGGTAGTGGTATATAAAAAGAAAAATTATCTACATGTTCTTTTGTAAAATGGATTCCAGTTTAAAAATACTGGTTTTTGAGAGACATCGAGACAGCATATGAGCAGGGGAAGGGCAGAAAGAGAGGGAGACACAGAATCTGAAGCAGGCTCCAGGCTCTGAGCTGTTAGCACAGAGCCCTACCCGGGGCTTGAACTCACAGACCGTGAGATCATGACCTAAGCCAAAGTCGGCCGCCTAACCAACTGAACCATCCAGGCACCCGTGGCTCAGTTGGTTGAACGTCCGACTTCAGCTTAGGTCATGATCTTGCGGTTCATTTCCTGGGTTCGAACCCCGCCATTGGGCTCTGTGCTGACAGAGCTTGAAGCCTGCTTCGGATTCTGTGTCTCCCTCTCTCTCTGCCCTTCTCCTGCTAATGCTCTGTTCTATCTCTCTCAAAATTGAATAAACATTAAAAATAAAAATAAAATATTGGCTTTCACCTGCCTGTGAGTTTTCTATGCAAGATACACCCATGGCCCTTGAAACTACTTGAAATGTGGGTTGAAACATGATAAAGAATTCTCTGTGGAATTATTTAAGCCTAAAATTGGACCTAGCTGTCTCATAGAAATGTCTACCTGAAACTTAATTCCTTTATTAAGGTTTTGTTTAGCACAATGTAACCACAGTTATTATATAACAGAAAATAAGAGAGGGTCGCCTGGGTGACTCAGTTGGTTAAGTGTCTGGCTCTTGATTTTAGCTCAGGGTATGATCCATCTCACAGTTGGTGAGTTCCAGCCCCACGTCCAGTTCTGCCCTGGCAGTGAAGAGCCTGCTTGCTATTCTCTCTCTCTCTCTCTCTCTCTCTTTCTCTCTCTATCCCTCTCTCTCTCTCTCTCTCTCTCACTGTGTCTCTGCCTCTCCCTTTATTGTGCTCTCTTTTTCAAAAATAAATAAACTTAAAAAATAATAAAAATTAAAAAAAGAAAATAAGAGAAATGAAAAGCCTTGACCATTAACATACTGATTACATAGGCACAAATTCGTATTAATCAGTAGAAGAAAAGGAAAAGCAATGATGATTTGTGTATCATGATCAATATAAAATAAATGATAGCTAGTACAAAGTGAAGTTAGTACTTGTGGAGGAATCTAGAGCTGTATTTCACAAGCCCATAGAAACACCTTCTCATCATCTCCATGGCTGAACTCTGTGAGTGAATATTTCCCCTGGCCTCATATTTTAGGACATATTTTGTAAGTCTGTCATGAGATTGGTTGTACTTTGAAAAGATTCTCATTCTATCTTTTCCTTCCCCAGTGCTATCCTCTTCTCCCATGACTGGACTGCGCATAATTTCCTTGCCTCGTACTCATCCTGCATTTTTTTCTATTCTTTACCTTCCAAATGCTCTGCTCTTACATATTGTTTGTTCCTTGTCCTTAGATTTATGAGGATTTCTATTGCCTACAATATCTGCTTTAGAATTTTCTAGTGATCAAACCTGTCCTAATCTAGTTTTACCTGATGTGTATATTCCATTAATTCCAACACACTGTCTGCTCCAGTCAGAGAAGGCTTCTCATGAATTCACTCTTCCCCAGACCTGTATGCTATGTTTAGTTCTGAAATTTCTCCTTCTTTAGGGGTGCCCGAGTGGTTCAGTTGCTTGAGTGTTGGACCTTGGCCGAGGCCATGATCTCACGGTTCGTGAGTTTGAGCCCCACATCAGGCTCACTACTGTCAGTGCAGAGCCCCTTGAGGGTCTTCTGTCCCTGTCTCTCTCTCTGCCCCTCCCCCACTCATACTCTCTCTCAAAAATTTATAAAACATTTAAAAAATTGTTGTCCTCATTTATATCCATTTCCTTAATTTTAGTAACATCTGTGTTTTTCCTGGTCTGCTTTGTTATTTATTTTTCTAGTTTTGGTCCACTTCTACCCATTAGTATCTTGAATTATTCTAATCTATATTTGGCTTCTCTTGCATATATTGTAAGAATTATGCAGTTGAAAATTTAATTCCATCATATCTTGTGTTTTGTCCCCATTATGTTATGCCATTCATAAGATCTCTAAGAAAAGGGATGTGTCTTTTATTTTTATGAACATATATATATATAGACATACATATATGTATATATACACTAATATATATTCTAATATATATGTATATATACACTAATATATATTCTGTACCATTTTTATTCTTATTAAACAAAATAAACATTTTAATAAATGTTCGACTTGATAATAACTAGAATATAAGTACATAGTGTCATATTTTTACATGCAACTATAAACTTTGTTAATACATATCATTATGACATTTGAGAACATAGTTGTTTGAACACTTAGACTGAGAATATGTTCTTGATAATATAGTATCCATTTGTTAGTTGTTAATTATACCAGATCTGTTATCTTTAGTCTAATTTGAGTCTAATTTGAGACTCTACTTAAAATACAATTCTGGACATAAAAAACACAAATTAATTTTTTAAATTAAAAAAACAAAAACAAAATTCAACAAAGAAAAACAAAAAAACCTGAATTCAAGGTGAATAAATGTATACAGAGTAGATGAGGGGCTATTGAAGATGTATAGCTATAAAAACACAAAAGAGTTTAACAAGCACTTTAAAAAAACGTGCTGTTAAGTAGGGACTAAATTTGTTAAGTTCGGGCACATGAAGGTGAGTTATTCAGATGATATGCTCTCATTAGAAAGAAAATCCACTGAGTAGATCACAATGAATATTAAAGAGAACATTGATAATGTATGCCTCACTGATTTGAATCTTTAGGCTGGTAATTTAAACACACTAAAAATCCATGTTTATGCATGTTCTTTAATGAACTGAATAAAAATATGTGACAGATTAAAGGCACTTTCAGCATGAGAACTGAAAGCTCCACTTGATTTCACCCAGGTATATCATTTCCCACCTACGATTCCTCTGAGTTTTATCTTAGGCAAAACACACACACACACACACACACACACAAACACAAAAAACAAAACGAAACCAAAACAAACAAACAAAAACTTTGAACTTCTTTTTACTTTATCTATTATCCAAATAAATTTGGATGTATCATTAAGTTTTCTCAATGAAAAAAAAAATGTTTGGGCCTTTTTTTTTTTTTTTTTTTTTGTCTTTTTATACCTATATCATACCCTGTGTTTATTTAGCAGTTTGGCTTTTTCGGAGCATTTTTATAAGTTTGAGTTTAGTCTGTTCAAGATAATTAAGGAAAGAGATAATGTGCATTTTGTAGGTGTCTAAACTGAGGCTCAGAAATATTAAATTACTTATTTATGGCCACATACAGTGGTGTAGATGACAGCACAACGTTCAGATTGTGATATTTGCCTTTGAGGTTATTCTTTTCTAATGGAGGACTCAGAATAATAAATTAAAAGTGAATTAACTTTAATTTACTAACATAATAGTAAAAACCTTGAAATATTTAAGTTGTAATACAAGTGTAGACAAGGTGTTTTTTGGTCCCAGTCTTCCATTTCTTTTTTTTTTTTTTTTAATGTTTATTTATTTTTGAGAGAGAGAGACAGAGTGTGAGCAGGGGAGGGGCAGAGATGGGGAGACACAGAATCTGAAGCAGGCTCCAGGCTCTGAGCTGTCAACACAGAGCCCGATGTGGGGCTCGAACTCACAAACAGTGAGATCATGACCTGAGCTGAAGTCGGATGCTTAACCAACTGAGCCACCCAGGCGCCTCCAGTCTTCAATGTCTAAGTGTCTTTTCTCACTTCTCAAAATAATCACTGCCATATTTTAAGTAGCCAATGAAAGATAACTTTGCAGTGGTGACGTGTCTCATCTCAATGAGCATTTAACTTCAGAGAAGTGATCTCATTTCCTGTGCCTTATCAAACGTTTAGGCCTAAAACATATTCAAGATTTAGAAAAAGAGCAAATTTCAAACTTTAGACCCAGACACACTGCCTTACCTATCTCTATCTGACACAGAGCAGTTCTTACTGAGCATAGAGAGAAGAGAGATGATGAAACAGACAGACTCTGTTTCCAGAAATTGTCTTGCAGTATAATCCGTGCACCTGGAAAACTGCCCTTTGCCAGGAATGACCTCATGATTTATTGATGATCCCCAAAGTGAAACCAGGGCCTTTGACCTGAGATAAAGCCTAATGTCCCCAGTAATGTCTGTAGGTTGTGAGTCAATGATCCTATTAGTTGATTAACAAACTTTGAAAATTGAGTTTACTGCCATGATCAAATAAAATGCAGAACACAAGTGTTTTGACACACATGTTTGAGATGCAGAATTATGCTGGTGCCGCATGGTAATTAGAAAGGGTTAGAGAGGTGGGGAAATCCCGTGAAAAGCTTCAAATCCTTTAAAATCTCCTGGCATTGCTGAGCCTAGGGGAAGACAGGGAGCAAGAGGAAAGAATATTTCATAAAATCTAGACTTCTAAAGAGATCAGCTCTGGTGATTTGTTTAATCATACTTTATATTTTATTCTCTTTAGTTGTCTTAAATTTTAATTCATTCTTTCAAAGACTACTTAGCTTCCTTTTGGTCTCAGGCACTGTTTCTATGCTAGACATATAAAGTAAAGGAGACAAACTTCATCAGTGAGTAATAAGAAGTAGCTATCATTTATTGGGTGCCTGATGTGTGCCCAGTGGAGTTCTAAGTGCTTTATAAATATTTTCTTATAAACACATAAAATTGCTTTTATAATTATCTCAATTTTACTGATGTGGCAACAGAGGCATGGAGTTCTGAGGTGGAATTTAAATACAGGCATTGTTTGTGTTGGAAGAGGCTAGGAAACTGCCTGGCACATTGTGGGCATTAAGTAAATAATAACAAAATAATAATACTTAATTTAAAATGTTTAATTTGGCAAATTAAGGTGTTGGATTGTGGGCTTCTGTTTCTGAAGTTCCTAGTAGCACAGAGCATGAATAAACAGATGGAGTTAGAGTGTCTTGATTCTACTTATAAATATGTGACTTGAACAAGTTAGAGAAACTCCCCAAACTCAACTGTTATGTTTATAATGAAAGTATACCACACGCTTTGCAGTGTTGTGAGAAATGATGAAGGATGGGCAACATTGTTGAATAGACTAGATCCCAAAGAAATAGTGGGTATAATTTTTATACTGCATTAACCTCATAATAAACTTGAGTTAAATTTGAAGGAGCCTAGACTCAAGCCTCAAATTAGGTGTTGCTCTCCCCTCCATTCTTTCATTCCTTTATTAATGTGCATTGTCCTCTTTTTATTGAAATGGAGACTTTAGGATTGTGTGGTTGGTAATTTTCATATTAAATTCTCTATTCCCCACCTTATATCATAAAAAATTTCTGGAGCACCTGGGTGGCTCAGCTGGTTAAGCATCCAACTTTTGATTTTGGCTCAGGTCATGATCTTACAGTTCCTGAGATCAAGCCCTGCATCAGTCTCCATGCTGTCAGATCAGAGCTTGCTTGGGATTCCCTCTCTCTTTCCCTCCTGCATTCATGCTCTTTTCTCAAAATAAATAAATAAGCTTCAAAAAATTCTTTAAAGAAAAGAAAGTATTTTCTGAAATTGGCTTTCTTAAAATTTAGCTTTGTAAGTTTGACAAACACGAGGTACCTTGGTGGCTCAGTTGGTTAAGCATCCGACTTCAGCTCAGGTCTTGATGTCATGGTTTGTGGGTTCAAGCCCCATGTTGGGCTTTGTGCTGACAGCCTGGATCCTGTTTCAGATTCTGCATCTCCCTCTCTCTGAACTTCAACCGCTTGCAGTCTGTCTCTCTGTCTCTCAAAAATAAATAAATATTAAAATTTTTTTAAAAATGAGTTTGGCAATCAGTCATTGATTTCTTCTTGTAATGTTACCGACTAGGTTCTTTCTGCTAACATACCCTAAGATATTGTTAATATTCAAAATAAAACTGTCAGTTATTTTTACCAATAAAATGTGTTCATTTGAGATAATAGAGAATTGCAATTCAGAACATTCAAACTATGGCAAAACTATAAGCAAATCCTACAAACAAAGGAGGGGAACATTATTTCAGGGAAAACGAAGAGGAAATTGGAAGGTGTTTTGAGTAAAAGCCCATTGGAGAAAAGTAAGAGTTCAAGGTGATGATGGTTTCTCATTGGCTGAGTTACAAGGGTAGTTCATTTCTTATAGGAAATTCAATGTGCATCTTCCCTTGTTGGGGCCTGCAATTGATGATTCTTTCCTGTTAAGGATTCTTCTGTTGGAGTCAGTAATTTACAACTCTTCCTATAATTGGCATGGAATGGTACTTGGCTCCCTCTTCCAGACTCTCCTTGTAGCCTCCTGAGTCCCTTTTAGTGAAATTTTCCTTTATTAATTTTCACATTGCAATAATATGTATTTTGCATCAGTCTTATTCTTGGTTCCATTTTATAACCCTAAGCTTGTGTGTGTGTGTGTGTGTGTGTGTGTGTGTGTGTGTGTGTCTCTTTACTAACCCTCTCTTTCTCTAATTTTAATTGACAGTTATCTAATTGTATTGTACTGTAAGCTTTTTTTATGGTTGCATTATATCCTTGTTTTTTTGTTTTTTTTTTTTTTTTAATTTAATTCAAGTTAGTTAACATACAGTCTAGTATTAGGTTCATGAGTAGGACCCAGTGATTCATCACTTCCATATAACATCAGTACTCATTTGAACAGGTGCCCTCCATAATGCCCATCACTTATTTAGCCCATCACCCTCTACCTCCCCTCCAGCAATCCTCAATTTGTTCTCTGTATTTAAGAGTCTCTTATTGTTTGCCTCCCTCTCTGTTTTTATCTTATTTTTCCTTCCCTTCCCCTATGTTTATCTCTTGTGTTTCTTAAATTCCACATATGAGTGAAGTTGTATAATATTTGTCTTGTCTTTCTCTGACTATTTTACTTAGCATAATACACTCTAGTTCCATCCACATTGTTGCAAATGACAAGATTTCATTCTTTTTGATTGTCAAGTAGTATCCCATTGTTAATATATACCACGTCTTCTTTATCCATTCATCAGTTTAGGCTTTTTACATAATTTGGCTATCATTGATAGTGCTGTTGTAAGCATTGGAATGCATGTGGCCCTTTGAATCAGTATTCGTATATACTTTTGGGTAAAGACCTAGCAGTGCAATTGCTGGGTCATAGGTACTTCCACCTTTAATTTTTTGAGGACCCTCCATAATATTCTCCAGAGTGACCGACCAATTTGCAGTCTCACCAACAGTGCAAAAGTGTTCCCCTTTCTATGGATCCTTGCCAACATCTGTTGCATCCTGAATTGTTCATTTTAGTCATTTTGACAGGTGTGTAGTGGTATCTCATCGTGGTTTTGATTTGTATTTCCCGGATGATGAATGTTGTTTTTATGTGTATGTTAGACATCTGGATGTATTCTTTGGAAAAATGTCTATTCATGTCTTCTGCCCTTTTCTTCACTGGATTGTTTTTTGAGGTGTTGAGTTTGCTAAATTCTTTATAGATTCTGGATACTAAACCTTTATCTGATAGGCCATTTGAAAATATCTTCTCACATTCTGTCAGTTTCCTTTCAGTTTTGCTGATTGCTTCCTTTGGTGAGCAGAAGGTTTTGTCTTGATGAGGTCCCAATAGTTCATTTTTGCTTTTGTTTCCCTTGCCTCCAGAGACATGTCTGTTAAGAAGTTACTGCAACTGAGATCAAAGAGGTTTCTGCTTGTTTCCTCCTATAGGATTTTGATGGTTTCCTATTTCACTTGTATGCCTTTCATGCTTTTTGAATTTATTTTTGTGTATTGTGTAAGAAAGTCATCCAGTTTCATTCTTCTGCATCTTGCTATCCAGTTTTCCCAGCACTGTTAGCTTCTTAAATCACATTGTTTAGGAACAATGTGGGGTATAAACAAAGAAAATGAGAGATTATGATTTCCTATACAATAAATGGAATTGCTTTTGTTTCTTAAGATGCCTGCTTTTTTCTATGAATGGTTTAGTTTAACTCAATAATCATAGATCAGTCACTTACAAAAATGTGAGGTTTTACCTATAAACTCATGTATGTTGCTTAGACAACATGGTGTAGAAATTGTATCTTAAGGAAAGCACATATATTTAAGTAAAAATTAAACTAATTGAATGGAGGCTATTTAACTCAGTCACCTGACTGACTAGAAGCATTTGTCTACTTGTTTGCATGCTGGTGTTTGAAGTTGTTTTTGATAACATATTCAAAATAGTGATGTGACTTGATGAATTCAGGTGTACTTGGAAATATAATCATGAATTACAGCCATTTTCTCTTAAAAAAAACTTCTTCACACTCACACTGAAGTGAGTGTGAAATACTTTTAGATGTCTTAGGTAATAGGAATTTCATGACACACAAGGATTTTTCAAAATCCCTTAGCATATGTACATATTCAAAGTGTGACTGGCTGCTAGTGAAAATAAAACTGTAGCTCACTCTAATTTTGTCAAAATGCCCGATGGTTATTTTTCCCAGAAGTAGGAAGATGTCTCATGATGGTTTTCTTACTTGAGGAAAATTTATCATGGCCTCAGTTTGTCACATAAACAATATGGTTTAAGGAAGTTTTGCTGGGGTGAAGTGCATATAAATTTCCAGTAAAAAAAAGTGAGGTTTTTACATATGTACATATGTATTTAAGTTAAAGATGTATATACTTATTTAACCTTTTGTGACATAAAATAAGTCATCAAATGAGAAAGAAGTAACCCAATCTGTGGAATCAAATCATTTTCCTTGCTGATTACATATCTTAAACAGTGCAGATTGCATGCATATGAATGAGTGCATATGACTCACTTTATGCTCCCTTGCAATTTAAATCTGCATGTTTTCTAATAGTTTTTTTTCTTAATAGTTTGTATCTGTTTTTTTTCCCCCAATATTTTACTTGATAATAAACTTGACCATATTTAAGTTCTTTGGGTGTCATGGTAAGACATTACTATTCTGATAAAAATTGCTATAATATTTGTTTAGTAGACATAGTCAGTGAACATTACCAAGCTCTAAGTGGTCCCAAATGGTATACAGCTGGCCAGTATTGAATGGTGTTTGATTAGTGAAGATGTTAGGTTTATTAAATCCAATTAATGTGCTTTAACATTAAGTTATTGTAGACTTCATATTCTTTAAGACAAGTTTTCATACCCTACTGTCAGTTCAGCATCTTGAATTGCTTAACAACTATGTGCCTGAAAATATTTTAGGCTCAATGAGTCTCAATCTGATTAAGATTACTTACAGCATTCCACATATAAATCCTTCATGAACTTACTATTAGAGTTTCTGGGAAAGAAGTCAAATTTCCCTGGCCTCATTTATTAAGAATTCATTGGAGTAGTCAGAAGCACTTTAAGCTGTGGTTATTGATATAAGAAAGTTTTTAATATATTTTCAAATATTTAATTCTCAAATTTTAATGTATTTCATTCATCATAAAGCATTGTCCTACTCGATATAGCATCATCTTTTAATAAAACAATACATTTGTTAGGATTTGACCCCATCCGTAATGATGATGATTTGTTCTGTGAATTGGCCTCTAGGCTTTAAGCACCACTCCAGCAAGATAAATATTAACAGTCCTATAGCCTTATATAAAACATTAATGAAGGATCCTGAAAACGTAGGAATGGTATATCTAGACCTTAACGATATCATAAACCTACCCAGAACATTGACCCTAGAAGCTAGTCAGATAAATGTAGTTGGGATGATTATGTCCGAAAATCCTGAATATATATCCATGAATACATAAACTCATCACTATCTACAGCGATTTTAACCTAATGGACTTAGGATGGGGACGGATATGTTTCTTCTAAAAGACTTTCTAAGTGGTTCTAATAAAACAGATCACAGGATGACACTTTGAGGAAACTGGTCTAGTGGAATGCTCTGAAGTATATGGTTTTCTAAACTGAGTTTAAGAATTTGAATTTATCAATGCCAAATATCTTAATCTATTTCTAGAGTTCATATACAGAGTACATGACACTTGAAACCACCAAAATTTCAGTGCACTAACCACACATAAGAACCTTAATGTGATTTTCCAACTCTAAGATGTAGGAATTCCTCAAGTTGAAATGGTACTCAAATCTAGAAGATCTAGAGATTCACATGAAATGGAAAGTACTCATTGCTGTGTTCTTTCCCTGCTAAATAAAACAGCAATATAATACCTTGAAGGGCCTGATTTGTGTGTGTGTGTGTGTGATGTCAGGCTCTGTGCTGAGAGCCTGGAGCTTACTTAGGATTCTTGGTCTCCTTCTCTTTCTGCACCTCCCCTGCACTCTCTCTCTTTCTTAACATAAATAAATAAACTTTAAAAATATGCTAATGGGTGCACCCGGGTGACTCAGTTCACTAAACATTTAGCTTGATTTCAGCTCAGATCATGATCTCAGGATCATGAGATTGAGCCCCACATTGGGCTCAGTGCTGGGCATGGAGCCTGCTTAAGATTCTGACTCTCCCTTTCTCTCTGCCCCTCTTCCCGTCTTGGGTGCTCACTCATTCTCTCTCTCTCTCTCTCTCTCTCTCTCTCTCTCTCTCTCTCTCTGTCTGTCTCAAATAAAAAATATAAAATAAATAAATAAATAAATAAATAAATAAATAAATAAATAAAATATACTAATGAATATCTTACTTCCCTTCTAAAATGCTTAATATATTTATGTTTACAATACTGAATCTCTAGTCCATATATTCTCAGGTTTAAATTATATCATTTTGATATAGCTAATCAGTAATTTAGAGATGACTGTGAACTGTTTGCTGGGAAGTTCATTTTTTTATATTTTAGCAATCATTCTGAAGGAAGGAAGGATTACCACCACCAACCCATGGAGACAGTTGAAAGTGCATGTGTTTGTAAAAGAGATTTTTGTTGTTTTAATGACTGGGAAGAGTTAAGTCCCCAGGAAGGAAGAATGTCAAAAGTCTTACAGTATATAGCCAGTCCCTAAGAAGGAAGAATTGTTCTCCGTAAAGTAACATTAATGCCCCAATTGAAAAAACACTGAAAGTCTAGAGATTATTTATGAGAAATTACTGAAAGATTTGAGATTGCAAATATAAATCTGCCCACATTCACTCAATTTTCATTATTGTCACTTAGTAAATGCATCTCCAGTTAATGATTTTTTCTAATGTGTTATTGAAAGTATGTACCATTATAATCCAAATGAATAGCAACTTATGACAGATTTGCATTATATTTATATTTGAAAATATATTCAATTATGATAATTGCTAATATTTCAATTGATGCCCAAAGCAAATGCATTTTTTGATGTATCATTTAAAATATTCTTCCGTAATCCATAAGTCAGTTAGCTCCTTAGGCTGATCTTCTTCAAAATGAATTTTTTAGACCTAATTCTTTATTGGATGTTCTTTAATACAAGAAATATAAATATTCTGATTTTTTTATGTTGTTCCGTTACCAGACATGCAGATATTCATTCTTTTTTTTTCCAAAAAGAAATATTTAACAAGCCAAATGCATTAGACTATTTCCCCCATTGTAACGGTAATACAATTCAAAGCTCTATCTAAGGCTGAACAAGACAGGCTGTTCCTGTTTTAGCTGCCTAAAACGTTGCACTGGTGGAGACTTCTTCACCTGATAACATTATTTTGTACTGAAAAAAAAATTCAAAGTTTTACATTCTGTCTGAATCTTAATCTTTTCTTCCACAATTTTTTTTCCTTGTCTTTAAAACTTCTCAAAGTCTTTCTTTTTCCTCAGTGAAATATTTGAAACCAGGAGACCATGAAAATAGTCACAATCTGTGTGCGCGTATGTTTTAGGGAAGACTCCAGGACTCTTTATTGTAAACTAAGGTTCAAAAGAGAAAATAAAAGGTGGAAAATTTAATCTGTCTCTATAAATAAATGGATGAACTCTAAGCTTTGTAGCCATCCCGTTTGCACTAGACGAACTGTGACAAACGGACCCTTTAGCTACCCATCATTCATGTTGTGAGTAAATTTCAGCTTCTACCCATGCGGCATATAACCTCAAGAAAGACAAGCTTTCCGTTATAAATGAAAAATGACCTTATTTATCACCGTTGTGAGAGACTCAATTTTTAAGGTATTTATCATAACCATAAAAAAAGAAGAGCAGGTGTATAAATCAACGAGATTTTAAGGAACTACATGTCATGAGTGCTAAATTGAAATTTAGCTGCTACAAGCCTTTTATTTTACGATTTGCAAAAATGGAAAATATCATTCATTCAACTGATATATTCAAATGAATCTAAGGTCTTGGGTTGAGCTTGGGTTGGCTTGGGTTGGCTTGGGTCTGCTCTCCTCCATCTCATTCCTCCCATTTGAGGAGTCTTGCTGGGGTTCTTCTCCCCTCCAAATGACTGTTATTGGAAAACTTTTATATTTCATTTTTTCCTATTCCTCCTTCCTTTTCCATACATACTAAGATCTGGAATCCCAAGTGTTTATTGTTACCTTTTCTTCTCCCTTGAGTTATGGAGCAAATGCATCTTTTTGGGATAGAAACAAGCACTCATAGATTGCATCTTAGGCCATATCCATCATCTGAATGAAATGTAGAAATATATATTTTCCCCCAACACGTATCTAGAGACTCAATTTTGCAGGGTTTTAAAGAAGAAAAAATAATAAAAAGGGGATTAAAGATCAAGAGAAAAGTTGCAGGACCTTTGGTATTTTCTTCCCCTCCCCCCCCAACCCTTTGAACTGAAAGCACAAAAACATCTCAGTAAGAAACACCAATATTGGAGAAAAGCATAGAGACAACTTAGTCAACAGATATTAATTACTATGTATATGCCAGGCACTGGCACACTGGCCCTGGGGTTACAAGACTGAACAAAAATTAAGCCTAAGAACCCTTGGAATACATAGCCTAATAGAAAAGGTAGGTATTCTTTCACTTATCACCAAAATATGAATGAGATGAAAACTATTGACTATTCTTAGGAAGAAAGGTATGAGATGTAATATCAAGAGTATAGAGGGAATTTAATGGACTCAGTGAAGAATCTCATGGGGAAAAAAAGGGTGCTGTATTACAATGTACAGAATGAGTGGAAATTGGCTAAATAAATCTAGGAAAAGGGAAAGTATAACAGGAAAACTCTGTGGCAAGAGGAAACAATATTGAGTATAAGTAAAAGGAAGTGAAAATGAAAAGTTCATCTGATTGAAACTCAAATTTCTAAGGACAGTCAGGGAGATTAGGCTGGAGAGAGGTAGCAAGAGAAATCACACAGGGCCTCCAAGAGCCTTTAGAGAATGTTGGTTTAAAAGCACAAATGGAAAAGGAGCCATGGAAAGGTGTTTAGTGTGAGGAGTTACCATGATCTGAATTGCTTACCCAATAGATGCGTTTGGAGGCAGAGTGGAGAATAGATTTGAGGGGATTCACAATGGAGGCAGAATAACCAGCCAGGAGGCTATTACAGGAGTTGAGGAAAGAGATGACAGGTGCTAGCTGGGAGATGGAGAGATGTGACGGGTTATGGTAAGTAATAAAAAGGTAAAGAGGGGCACCTCGGTGGTGGTTCAGTCAGCGAAGTCTCCAACTGTTTGTAACTGCTCAGACCACGATCTCATGATTGAGACCATGATTGAGCATGGAGCCTGCGTGGGATTCTCTTTCTTCCTCTTTCTCCCTGCCCCTCCCCCGCTCTCTTTTTTTTTTCTCTCTCAAAATAAATAAATAAACATTAAAAAATAAAATAAAAAGTTAAAGAGAACAAGTTAAAGGAGGGTGGGGTGGTAGCTGGAGGAGGAAGCTCTTTTGCCTAATTTTGCTTCTTTCATTGTTGTAATGTGAGAGAATTGAAGTTATTGATAAGGGTCCAGGAAAGAGAGAAAGGGGAGTTTAAAATATCATAAAACAGTAGAGTGAGAGATTGAGTTTTTTTTTTAAGGATTTTTTTAAAGCAATCTCTCCATCCAACGTGGGGCTTGAACCCACAACCCTGAGATCGAGAGTCTCATGCTCCTTCAACTGGGCCAGACAGATGCCCCGAGTGAGATTCTTGAGAACGCAGAGGGGTAGAGGTAAATTCTGGGGTAGGAGGATGTTCCCTGACACTCTTGCCTCTCCTCACTTTTCTCCATATTTCTGGGCCCTAACCCCAAGATTTAGGAGCCACCAATGTCTCCAACAAAGGAGATGTTATTGAAACAGTAGTTGTAGCAAGATAGAGCTCTGGGGCCAAGGCTATGTATTTTTTGAGGAAAAGTACAAAATACATTGTTTTAATATATTTAATTGCAATTGTGATATGCTATTATATTTTATGAAAACCCTGGGTTAAGTACTTTATGTTGGGGTCACATTGGAAACTAGTCCGGTATATCACCCACTTCTTCTACTAGAAGGAGTGGTCTTGGATTCAGAGAGACTCTCAAACTCACAAAGTATGATAGGTTTTACCCAACACCAAGGATACTTAGCATTCATACAGGATATAGGACAAAAACCCACGGAACACACCCTGTAACAGCATAGCACAAGTCTTGCACCTTCCAGCAACAGCTTCCAATGTCTCAGCCGTTTTGCACTTACATGTGTGTGGTCACAGGAGCCAAGGTGAATGTGTGCAGGTAGCTTTAGAGAAGCTCTCAAGTGTATGTGACCAGCCAGCCAGGTAGCCCCTCAGGCATCATGACTGCACTGCTCTGGGGCAGTAGCCTCCCATCGACAGCGTTAACTGTGACTTGCTTATAGCTGCTTAATTTAGTTTATCTTCCTTGGCCAGATTTTCACTTATTTGCGATCTGTAATGGTAAACTCTGTTTCAAATGTTGCAGTAGGATTCACCAAATTCCGAGTCCTGAGGCATCTCTGAAGATAGAAGAAAAGCCTCAGAACCGTGTTACTTCCCTTCTACTGCTGTTTTTATTATTATTAACCTATTGCCAAATCATCTGCTAAAACAACTGGAGGCAGTTTACTTACTTTGATTAGTTTTGCAGTATTTATAGGTAATCATTAAAAGTTCTCTACAATATAATGCAGTCATATATTTTTCAGCTGTCTTGAATAATTACGTAACGGCTTACATTAAGAGAAATTGCTAAACAGTGGATCGATTATATATAAATTGAAATTTTTCTTACAGATATTTTGGGAACTTGATATATCTCATTACTGAGAGTGAAAATAATTCTATATATTAAAAAAATTCAGAGTAATTTTCCTGACATTAAAATAATTTTACTAACAGTAGTCATGTTCTTACATTAAGGACTATTCATTAATTTATTCATTTATCACTTTATCTCCCCAAACAATTATAGAAGAGCTGCTATATACTGAGGCTAGGTAATAGCATGTGTCCTCAAGGAAATTTGATCTACAGACTATAAATCATGTTAAAATATCCTTTGCTTAATTCTTGTGCAGAAATGGATGAGGGAATTTCTTATGTATACTGTGTTAGCTAAAAGTATACAAGGACTAATAATAAACCAGACTAGTAGTGATCAAAACAACCACAAAGGTGTTATTTTTCCCACCTGTAAAGTTGAAATAGGTAGTCCTGGGATGATATGGCGAATTCATAATGCCATCAAGGACCAAACTCTTTTTGCACTCTTTACTCAGCTATTTTTAGCCTGTGGCTTTTGTCCTTATGGCCTTAACATCATTGTTGCAAGATTACTGCCTCTCCTCCAGCTTGCATCTTCATTCCCCAGAGAGAGAAGGAAATGAGGGAAGTAAAGTGTTTGAAGGCATGTTTTAAATGTGTTCCATCTTTAATAAGTCTTAGACAACCCTGCCCTCTCAACTTCTGATTGCATCTCATTGGCTAAAACTGTGTCACATGGTTGCATCTGTAAAGAAGTGTGAGAATCTGAACGTACTGAGTATAGGCACACCATTATCCTTAACAAAATTGGAGGTTGGTAAGGATATTAGGTAGTCAGCTCTAGTTGATAACTGTACTTCACATTATGTTACTTTCCTGAGAGATTTTCTAAGTAACCAGTTTCTAAGAAATTATGTTTGTATTAAAGAAAAAAAAATTAACTTATTGTTTTATATATCTATGTCAACCTTCTATGACCATAACTTAAAAAAAGTGGAAATATGGATATTTAGAACTTAAATTTTTATTCTTCTTATAAGAGAAACCTATTTTAAATTATCTTTAATGGTGACTTAGAAGCCTCAGTTAAATTCTATATATTTTTCTCTTTTATTCAGCTTTCCTTTAGAAGGTTTGACACTGGAGAACTTTGACTAAGAACACATTACCATGGCAAAATATAATATTAACATGTACTAACCTATTTCAGTTTGGGAGGTTTATTTACAATGGTGTATAATTTTCTTCTCTTCATTGAAATACAGAAGAACAAAGTAATTAGCTGTGACTTTTGCAACAAGTTTATATTTAAAATCACACTTACATCCAGAAATTCATTACCAATCAACATCTTCATAATATTTCCATTTATACCTATAAAATTAAATTTCTCAAAGCTTATGACCATTTTTTATGACTTTCCATTGCCTAGAAAATTTTGTTGCATATACCAGGGATTGTGAATCTTGAAAGCTTACAGGCTTAGAGTAGTGATAAAATTTAAAAGTACCAATAGATTTCACAAGTGTGTTTATTAAGAAAGTATACATTCACGTTTATGTTTATATATATACCAGACACAAGTAATACATACATAACAACGAACCTCTATGTTGCCCTTAGTCTTTAAAAATGTGCACAAGCTCTAAAAAAGAACTGGTTAAAATTGGTATTCCCTACAATAAACTTCCAAAAATGTTACCTCTGTGTTGGGATGTATATCTAGATTACTGATAACTCCCCCAGTGTAGCAAAACAGAATACTTTCAAATTATCTCTCAACAAGAATACTAAAGTTTGGAGGAAATCAGAGGGATAGGATCCTAAAATTTCCTGAAATGGTAGGAAAGTTTGGTGAGTGGAGATAGCAGAAGGTAGTTTAAAAAAAATCAAATGAGTAAATTTGAAGATCTAATTAGCTTTATTCAATTATTCATGAGTTGGGCAGCAACTCTATCTAGCAAATAAAAAGGAACTCTGAGGAACTGTACAAAATAGAAGGATTTTAGAGAGAGAAAGGGAGTGGAAGGAAGGATGAGGAAGTCAAAAACAAAAGAAAATATTGTTTCCAACAATGCCACCTTTCCTTTGTGGGGTAGGCAGGGGCTGATCAGGGATCAGGCCAATTATCTCATTAATGCTGGCCATGAAATTCCAGACTGAGTGGTTAAAGGTTACATTCCTCGGAAGGCTGAAACTGCAGTTTGGTTACTATTAAGTTTTGATTTGCTGGCATGGGGTTTAGCAAGAGTGACTCCATTTTGGATCTGTTGTTTCTTTAACAGTAGGGAAATCAGCATGCTTTTTAGATCTAAACATTAGTGACCTTTCCACAGCCATGTGGGAATAATATTCAATGCATTTAGAGCAAGGAATGCATTGTGTCTACTCTCATGGAAGAATAGATTTGAGATGAATATTGCATCTTCCATTTTCTAGTTATAAGACTGTGGGAATTTATTTAATCTCTCTTGGGCTCCATTTCATTACAAAACTGGTGTGAGGATTAAATATGGAAGGTCCTAACACAATGACTGACAGATCCCAGGCATTATTAACATTAACTGCAGGGATTCATTTAGTCACATAGCTCTAAATATCATCTGTATGCTGATATTTCCCCAATGCCTATCTCTGTCTTGAAGCTGTCTGCTGAACTTCACACTGTTACCTCCAACTGCCTACTCAGCATGTCTACTTGGATGTCTGATGGGCACTTCTAGTTTATTATATCCACAACGCAATTTCTGACCTAACACCCTCACCCTTATCCAGTTTATCCCAACATAAGAAATGGTGAATATACCCTTCTATTTGCTCTAACTGAAAAGTTTGGAGTGATTCATCTTTGACTCCTTTTATCTCTCATATCCCAAAATTAATTACTTATTAAATTTTATTAACATTACCTTCAACTTATATCCAATATAATGCCATTTCCCAGCACCTCTTTTACTATTTCTATAGACAAGTCGCTATTTTCTTTAACCAGGTTATGATAATGGTCTCCTAACTAATCACCATATTGCTACTCCTACTCCCCACCAAAGTCTCTGTTTGACTAGCAGAGAGTGGAATCATCATAGCTCTGCTCAAAATGCTTCAAAGTTTTTCCATGTCACTCAGAGGAAAAGCCGAACATCTTAAAAAGTGCCCACAATATTCTGGATGCTTTGACTTCCACCTGCAATTTTGATTTCCTCTATATCTACTTACCCTCAGACTCCCCGTGCTGCAGACTTGCTTGCTCTTCCTGAGTCAGAGCAAGTGTGCATGTGTGCGTGCACACGCGCGCGCACACACACACACACACACACACACGGTTTTTACTTTTTCTGGCCCTCAATGTCCTATCCCCACTAGGCATGGATTGTTCTTTTCCCAATGTCAGAATGGTCTGTTCCTTCACCTCTGTTAGGTCAAAGGTCATCTTGGTGAGACCCCCAGGGCTATTATATATCTATTCCTCTCTCCTGTCTTTCTCCATGTCCCTTGTGCTGATTCATTTTTCTTCATATAGCTTATTATGTGAACTAAGATGGATTTACTCATGTACTTATTAATTATAGGTCCTAGAGCATGGTAGTCATTCAGTAAATGCTCATTACATGAATAAATGTGTCAATAGAAGCAATTGAAAGTAGATTTAAGCTTAGTCCCCTCTCAGCCTATTTCATCTGAGTGAAGACATTATTTCTGTTTTCTGTGCTCAACTTTAGAAGATAGTGGTAATAAAACTATGAGGTAAATGTTTTAATTTTTCAAATAAATTCACTGGCTTGTTAAATCCTATCTGGTAAAAAAAAAGATCATAAATTGCTCTCTCTCTCTCTCTCTCTCTCTCTCTCCTTGACTCCTTTATATACATCCTTGTATACTTTATATACAATCTATAAATACATTGATGAAAATTTAAATGTTATGACGTTTAACTTTAGTTTATGTATTTCTCATTTAGCCTTTTGTGTAAGTTTTGTGTGCCAGCATTTATAAAATGCAGTCATGTTTTTTTAAAAATTGTGTTTCTTTTCTTGAATTACAAATATTAAGTATCATATATTTGACCAACGATCTGTGTTTAAGAGTCTCAAAAGGAAATCATCTTTCTCTAAATGACCATCAATATCTAATTGGTTAAATAGACTAAATTTATATTGGCCTTCAAAAATAGGTCAATTTGAATTTGTTGTCAAGAAAATAAGTTCATGTGTGTGTGTGTGTGTGTGTGTGTGTGTGTGTGTATTCCAATCAGTGAAAACATGTAGAACAAATATATAGCTCTCATATGAAAGAAAAAAAATTGTGGCCTATGTGTTCAGAATGACAACCTACTCACAATCTTTGCAGAATAATAAGCCTGTGCTTTAAAAAGTTAAATGTTTTCCTGATGCCATTTATTATTTTAGATCTATGTATTGTTTCTTTGTTGTTCTTTATTTTTTATAGATTCAAAAGTCTAGCATTATTGAAAGTTTATGACCCATTTTAAACAAACTTCCTGTCATTTGTGTCTCCACACCACTAGGAAAGACCAATTAGGGTTCTTTTGGAGAAGAGAGGAGAATGTACATATATTAGTGGGCACATACCGTTGGTTAACTGACTCCACCCTCTTCCACATTTCCCCTTTTCCTGGCCATTTTTCAACAGATGTGCGAGACACGGTCATATGACTCAGCTCTTGTTGATTAGATAAAAGCAAAGTCTTTGGCTTCCATGGAGGTTTTTTGGAGGAGAAAAAATGAATTGGCTTTTCCATTTACTTTTTTTTTCTTATTACTTTTTACTTTCTGGAATAGATAATGGCACCCCTACCTCATTCCAGTGTAATTTAGATTCAGCTACTCTGATGCTCTTATGTATATGGAAATTTGGTATTAAATAGAACAAGAGAGAAGAGAACCAGCAGTGCTTGAAGAGTATGTGGCTTTGTATGACAACCTAAAAGGCACAGTATGTTTTTGATGTCATCACCTGCCTCCACTTCCTTGAACTGAAGCTTCCTGTAAAGTGCATCAGTAGCTTCCTGATTTCTCGCATTTTTGGCAGAGATACTATCGTTCTGTGGGCTAGTTCACAGCATTGTACTGAGAGTCATGCTTTGAGTCCCGTTATAGAATCTGCACTCTGCCTTCCACTCCGCCCGATGATATTTGAATAAGGTCTGGCATAATACCTAAATCAGGGCCCCATGAAGTGACAGAAATCACACCATCATTAGATCAGGAACAATTTAATATAAAGAATTCTTAATTTATAAAGAATTCGCTGTAGTAATGGTGACTGACTAATACGGAGTTATCAAATATCTAAAGATCAGGGATATATAAGGCAGAGTCACAATGCTTAGAGCTAACACATGACACCCAAGAAAGGAAGCTGTCTAAAAGAAGAATGTCTTAGGCTTAAGATCCAGGCCTCATTGTAAGGGTGTGGTCATAGTCCACTGGATGGAGTTTATTAAATTGCCATGCTAACCAGACTTGCTCATAATGTATTCTCTGGGTTTCCTTAGAAACTACTTGAGGGGGTAGGGGGGGCTATGTGCTGCTGGCTACTGTCACTGCAGAAGCTGCTCACACTTCAGGGACCTGGCTCTGCAAAGACCCACTACACCACAGGGATTTGTTAAGAAGAGCACCCTGGAACCAGGAAGAAAAGCCCTGATTGCTGCCATGTGCCTCCAGCGCTCTCTACTGACAAAGCAAAATTAGCGTCAGGCCAGTTGGCAAAGGAGAAATCTCTAGAGGCCAGCTCTCTTATCACAGAATAAGCAATGCAATGTGCATTTGGGCCTGGGAGGCCATAAATCAATCACTAGCACAAGCATGCACTGAATTCTGATATATCACCATCTCATACCCTTGGCACATGAAGTTCTTAGGCCTACAATGTTCTTCACCCAAATCTATGTGAAAAATCTGCTTATTTGTTCCTCGTGTCCCATTTAGGAGCTACATCCTCATGAAGAACCTATGTATTTATTTTGTGAGTTGGATTGTGTCATTTCAAAATTCATACGTTGAAGTCTGATTTTCCACTACCTCACAATGTGATCTTTGGAAACAGAAACTTTATAGAAGTAATCAAATTAAAATGAGATCACTAGGAGTGACCCCTCATCCAATATTACTAGTGTTCTTATAAAAAAGGAAGCTTTAGATACAGAGACACACACAGAAGGAAGATGTGAGAGACAGAAAATGGCCATCTGTCAGCCAGGAGAGGCCTGGAGTAGATCGTTCCCTCACAGCCCTCAGAAGGAACCAATCTTTAGAATACCTTGATTTCAGATTTCTAGACTTCAGAACTGTGAGACAATATAGTTCTGTTGTTTAGTCTTCCCAGTTCGTGATACTTTGTTATGGAAGCCTTCTTCAGGACTCTTCTCCCCACTCCACTTTTTTTATGGCAACAAGCTCAGATTCAAGGTCTAAGATCTTTTATTCAAACCACGCGCATGTGTGATAGTGCTCTTCACATGCAGTTCCTGAGACAGCTCCTTGAACACTTGTGAGTTAAGGAGACCTAAGAAAATCTGTACAGACATTCTGATGCAGAGAAAACTGGATCCCACAGCAGTCGGCTGGACGTGGGTTGTCAATTCCTTGACTATGGCTCAGTCTTGGTCTCTAGAGTTGTCTTCTGGCATCTCTTAGCTATATACCTTGGATATCATTATTTTTCCATAATAAGTGACTGGTGTGTATAAATGAGGAAATTTCTCAGCCTGTTTCTTGCCTACAGGGGAAATCCTCTAAAGCAATTTCTTCAGGGTCAGTTTACTCAGTGCTTACTAAGCATCTGGAAAACATCCTAATTTAGGCCTTTTGTAGACTCTTGAGGGAATTGACAGATTGGATCAAAACAGGAAGTGCAGTGGGGAGAAATGCAGGTGGCGGAAGGGCAAATTGGAGGATCAGGAGCTAAAGAAGTTTCCAACATATATGGATATGTATGTAATACAAATAGATATTAAATCTATGTGTATAATGTTAAAGACGTTATTGGGCTTTTTATTTTTTTTTACTTTACAGTAGTTTGTCTATATTCTTCTTTCAACTCTACACATGTTAAGGGAATTGCAAATGGCCTTTGTTAAAGGACATTGTCCGTGGTGGAGTGCGTTGTGGGGTGATGGTTTTTGGATGAGGTTTACAAGTCCAGGGGTGTCCTAGGTGACTTCACTCTGTTCTAGGGATTTTCCTTTCTCTGGCACACTAGCCCAGACCTGTTTCTATGGTGAATAGAAGTGTAAGAGCATGCAAACCGAGTCATACAGGCATATTTCAAGTTTCTACTTTTACTAACATTTCATTGGCTAAAACAGGCTATGGGATCCCTCTGAGAATCCAGTTGCAGGGTTCTGTATTTTTATAAAGTGAGGTACAGTGAAAATCGTGCTTTAATACAACCCATCTACGAGGTTGTAAAAATCCCTCCAGCCATTTTCCGTGGTCCCAAAACTTGATGATGGATCTGAAAGTTTCAGGTATCATCAAAGGTTCTTAATATAACCATCTATTTTCACAACAATACTTGAGGTAGATATATTCTGTTCACAAAGGATGACAATGCTGACACAGAGAAATAATCTAACTGGGCTCAGTAAGTTTGGGCTCAAAACCAAGTCCCATAAAGCTCTTAATCTTGTTACAAGAGCAGGGAACCAGGGAAGCGGGAATTACTCCTGATTGGGTATAGGCCCAACAGTAATTCTAGAAACATCAATAGTTAGGGACTCAGGCTGATAGTAGAGGACAGTGTTAAAATAGCCTGACCATCAAGTGCTGGTTGTTTTGGTGAATTGAAAAGATGATTGAGTATCTCAAAGTAACTGCTTTTGTTTGATTTTTTTTCTTTTAAATGTCTAAATTCTGAACTATCAGTCAATTTAAAAATTCCAACGTAGAATGAATTAAAAAAGAAAACATGGTTAAACAAAGTTTCACTTCACTGCTCAAAGATTTTCACACAACCTTCAAAAATGGCTAAAAAGAACTTTGCTGAGTATTGTCCTACTTTAACTAGAGAAATCTTTCAATGCAGTCTCTAAATGTGACTGTAGAAAACAGTTTTAGACCGCACAAAGGTACTAGCGGAAAGAGAGGATTGCTCATTTAAAGTATTTAGAGTATGCAGAAATCCGAAGATCCATTTGGGGCAGCAAACGGAGGGGTGGGGGCAGAAAAGGTTAAAGCAATATCCTTCTGAGGAGCTCTGTACAATTCATAGATCAATAGAAATACATGTTTGGCTGGCCTTAACAATCTCAGCACTGAATAGCATTTGCCTAAAAAGGTCTATCATATTTACCAAAAGACCCCCCCTACAAAAAATGTAATAAAATTCATTGTGCCACTGTATATAATACACTGCTTATCACACATCCACAAACTCACAGAGACAGAACTTCAAAGAGATGAATTAAATCCTTCTCTAGGGCATTGAAACAAAAGTAAAGTGTACCTAGAACACAACACATATTAGAAGAAACAGATACATTTCAGAAATCATATATATGCTAACTTCAATTTGAATACCCATTCTAGTGCTGTTTAGAATTATATTTAGTGGTAAATATATTCAGTGATAAATCTTATGTTTGAAATTCTGAAAAGTAAACCAATTAACATTTGAGTAGCACACAGCATTTTATGCTAGCAATTAACCTGATCATAGCAAACCAAGAGGCGAAGAATTTTCTATGCCTTCAAACTTCTTATCTCTTGAGATGATCTTATATCAGAGATATCTCTTGATCTTGAGACTTCAGTTCTCTAAATCAGAAAATCTAACATTTCTCACTTTGGGACCCACCAAGTAAGTCAGTACATCCCTATTTTGACAGACATGAGTAGGGAATTGGCTACATTGGTAAAATGTTGTAGCATCCAATACCTTAAATTTGATTTTCTCTTCAAACTTCAGAATTTACCTATTCTTTTTTAATTAAAAAAAGACCATTTCCTCCATGATAAAAGTTATTTTGAGTTGAATGCTGTCTACAGCATAGGTTTGTTTCTCAAATGAAGGAGTTGCCTCCTAGGACACACACACATACACACATATACACACACACAGCTATATCTAGAGACATTTCCTCATCACAACTAGGAATGAAATAATACAGACATATTGTGGATAGAGGTCACAGACATTACTAAACAACCTGTAAGGCACAGGACAGCCCCTCACAACACAGAATTATCTGTTATAATTGTTAATAGTACCCAGGTTGAGCAACTCTGATATAAACAAAAGAAAACACTGCTGACTTCAATTTCTCCAAACCTTTGCCCTTTATCCCTAGGTAGAATGGAGCCTAAGGCTAAACTATACATCTAGAAAAAAAGATTGTTTGTGCCATAGAACTACAGAGTAGTCTGGAAAATACTGAAAGGAAACTTGTTGGAGTGGGTAAAATAATTCATTTGCGGGAGATAGAGTAGCACATCTACTCGTTTATTTACCACCTACCATGTATCTAGAACACATAACAGGGGTCAGAATGATGGTGAAGGGGGCAGAGTAGACAAAAGGGGAATCAGCTAGGCACAGCGCCTGCCAATCCAGTCAATGTCGATAGCCTATGGTCGATTGTGGAGGGAAGGATGAAGAAAAAGAAAAAAATAGAAAACTTCTTCCTTTCCTTGATTTTTCGAGTTTTGCAAATGCTAATAATAAACAAATGTGATAAAATCCATGAAAATAGAGGAATGTGGATGGGAAAAAGTAACGGCAGGAAGAATCTAAAAATTATGAGAAACCTGTGCTGTTTTTGGTAGATCACATGTAGCATCATTTCATTTTCCTAACAATGCTATTTGAAAATGAGGAAATAAGTCAAGAGGAATTCTATAATTCAGACAGGCAGCCAGGACTTAGACTGATAGACATTGGTCTCAAAGATCTAGGCCTCTCCTCCAATCTCAAATCATGCAGGTCTCTTTTGTATTCAGATTACTTGTCTGCAGTTCTACTTCCTCTCACCTCCTCCTCCATTACTTGGATAATGCCTATTCATTCTTCATGTCTCCACTTAGATGACTCGTTCCTATAAGCCTTCTCTGCAAGTCTGAATAAAGCACATTTCCAATGTTCTTCCTAAACTTCTCTAACCATGGCCCACACCTCCATGTCCTGAATGGCCTGTGTCCACTCACTTTTCTACAATATAAGCCTCTTGGCTCTCTTACTCAAAATCTCAAGTAATTAGGGTAGTACATGGCCTATAATATATGCTACGGTGTGACTAAATGTATGAAATTTCCCCAGGTATTTTAAAGAGTATATAAAAATATTTTACAAAGATGTTCGTACAGGGAAAAAAAAAAAAGCAATCCTGCTCATAAGGCCATTGATTTTCTTTAATCTAGATATCCTAAAAAGGAATTGAGATCTTCCATCTCTATCTTAATTGACAGGATCCTTTATCTTCTGTAACCACTACTGAGGTTAAGCTTGAATTCTGGAATGTATCAGATGGGAATGGTAAGAAAGGCAACCACACATCCCTTCAAAAGCTTTGTTGTAAGTCCAGATCTGTTTTCCTGTCTTGGTGATCTAGAAGGTACCCAAAAGAACATTCAATAACTCTAGTCTTTACCTTCTACTGTAAAGCCTACAAGCAAAAATATTTTCATTCATTCTCACTTTGAGTAATTCATACAAAGGAAGAAAAAATATCTCCATCCTGGTAGAGTGTTCAAAATGTATTATTTAAGATTGTGGAAGAGTAGAGTGTCTTTAAAAAGTTAATATTTCTTTCACAGGAGAGTTGTCCTTGAATCTGTGTCTGATTTGTAAGAGAAATGTAAATATACCTGAATTACCTGTCACTGATGCATGACTCACTAGTTAACCAAGTTCTTACTGAGGTGCGCCACTGTATCCTGAGAATTCCCATAGTAAATTGCAAATAAAAGTCAAAATGTCTTCGGACTGTAATTTGGATGTTTTGGGTACCTAGAACTATGCTTGAATTTTGTACAGTATTCTATCTATAGAAGTAGAAGACAGCCTAAACGAGGGGCTTAGGGCATATAACTTTAAATTTAAACTTCTCCAGGGGAGAATTATTCCTGAGAAGTAAGTAATTCAACTTATTTACCCTTGTGACCTATGTTTTCTTGTGTCTTAACGTTAGCATATTTAAGTATCTTTAATATGAAACAAATGAGCAAAAACCTATAACTCGTTTTTTAGGCCGACAGTTTTTAATACAAAAACATGACTTAACTATTCTCAGTGGATGGCATGTCATTTATTTTAAGTTTCTTGACTTGAGTAATTTTGTGCTACCATTATAACACGGCTTTATTATATGATATTTATAATTCTAATACAGAATTTGTGTAAAACAAATTTGAAAGGGGTCTTCCAAGTGGCAAATATATATAAAAAAGATATCAAGGGCAAATGTTTTTCAAAATTCATCCCACTGCACTAATTCTCATCTAATGAGCCTTAAGAAATGCAATGATCTTATATTTGTTTTATTGTTAAAACTGCGGAGGTGGCTTAACAAGTGTTTTCACATCATGTGTGCTTTGTTAGATGTTAAAACAGTTTTTTTTTTAAGTGGCATAATTAAAATAGAATGGTAGGTGCCCTGGGGAGACATTCACAGTTCTGTTTAAATATAAGTGAAATTTCACAGATGTTAGCCAAAATTTCTAAATGTATGCTTGCTTCTGAAGTCCTATTTAAAAAGAGATTTTCAAAGTATTCTCTCAAGACCTTTTCAGTGATTCTGTTTTATTTAATGGGTTTCTTCATTAGAAAGAAAAACATTCATTCATTTTAATAAAGCAAAAATACTGATTATGTAAGACTACATTTCCTAAATGTTTATAGCAAAGGTGAATTCTAAAAGTTCCTCCACCCACCTCTGGACTTCAAGTGCCCAGGATTATATTAATCATAATCTTTATTTCAAAACACAATCGTTACTGGTCTATGCATGGATAATCTTCCTTCCTTCTTTCGCTTTTAATAATAGAATGAGCACCTGCAAACTCACCATGCAAAACAAAGCCAGGATCTTCAGATTATCCTACATTTAATTATCTGTTGTTCTTTCCCCATTTCCGTGCCTCCCTCCACCAGAGAAGGCCATTCTCTTGGGTCCTGTATTCATCATTTCATGGATTTTTTTTTTATTTTATCAGGAGTCCACTTTTAGCAACTATTATTTATCACATTTGATAAAAAACATAAGATTAGCTGATATTGTGGATTTTATTCTTAAACTTGGAAGCTTTCAATTTATAAATGATTAACACTACAAAATCCTACCTCTAACTCAGCTATCTACAGCATAGATCCTTAGAACCTGTATTATTACCGATCATTAGATTTTATGTTGTGTTTACTAATACTAATCACAGTTACCTTATTTTATAGTCCTGGGTGTAGAGCATGTGCAAATAAAATAAGAAGGTGATACGGGGGTGCCTGGGTGGCTTCGTCAGTTGAGCATTGGACTCTTGATTTTGGCTCCGGTTGTGATCCTAGGGTGATGGGATCAAGCCCTGTGTCAGGCTCCATTCTGAGTGTGGAGCCTGCTTAGAATTCTCTCTCTCTCTGCCTTTCTCCCCTTCTCTAACTCTCTTAAGAAAAAAAAAAAATTAGTCAGATACTGTTAAGGTTGAATCCTGAAATTATCCAGTCTTTTTAAAAACTCTTTTTTTTCCTCAGCAATTTAAGATATTAATATTCTACCTTATTAGTGGCTTTGATTTCTCTTCTATATAAAGAGATCACAAAAGGTATATGATTTTAAGATATTATTTACCCCAAAGTTAGTAGTACTTGAAGCAGAAGTTTAGAAAATATGGGGGGGGGGGAGCCAGAGAATGCAGCATCTTTTATAGCAATAAAAAAAACCTTACAGATTTAAAGTTTGCTATCTTGCCAATTTTGTTCCCTTGAGTTATGTAATGATTTTCAGAATCCTTTGTAGAAGAAAATAAATGATCATGTTCTTTATTCAAATGATTTCACAGAAACTCAAGGTTTAAGGTCATCTGTGTATCATAGAACTAGGAATCTTAAAATTTCATACCTGAAATATTATAATTTTTTAATGTTTATTTTCGAGAGAGACAATGTAAGCAGAGGAAGAGCAGAGAAAGAGTGAGGCACAGAATCTGAAGCGGGCTCCAGGCTCTGAGCTGTCAGCACAGAGCCTAACATGGGGCTTGAACCCACAAACCACGAGCCAAAGTTGGATGCCTAGCCAGCTCTGCCACCCAGGCAACCCTCACACCTGAAATATTTTAGATTTCTAGGCTATGACGTACACTACAGGATAATTTCTCACTAATTAGACATTTGTTGGTCACAAATATTGAGGTAAAGATTTATCTTGTATATCTTCACAGATTTAAAATAATTTCACAAGTATATGTTACTTAAGCATCAATTCTGTTATTTAAGGAAACTTGATTTTGCTCTCAGTAATTAAAAACAAACAAACAACAAAAAAAACCTCTATATTTGACTAAAGGGCTGTGGACATACTGCCTCCCCACTCCCCAGCTTTATCATTGACAGGTAAACTTGTCAGATACTGAAAGTGTCCATTCTAGAGATTGGATTTGGTATATATATATATATTGTAAAAAGATGCCCCCATGTAATTAACACAACACCTCACATATTCATCTTTGTATTTTGTCGTTGTTTGGTGAAAACACTTAATTTTCTTCACAAATTTCAATTCTACAACATCGTGTTATCCACTATAGTCACCATTTTTTTTTATGTTACAACCTTAGATCATATTCACTTCATAGTTGAAACTCTGTATCCTGCTGCCAACCTTCTTCTATTTCCCTTACCTCTGGCCTCTGTCAACTACTTTTCTACTGTTTCTATGAATTTGACTTGTTTGCTTGTTTGTTTGTTTTGTTTTTTAAAACATTCCATATATAAGTGATACCATGCAGTACATGTTTTTCTTTGGCTTTACTTAACATAATGCCTTCAAAGTCCATCTGCATTGTCACAAGTGGCAATATTTCACTCCTGTAGCCGAATACTATTTTAGCGTGCATGTATGTGCTTGCACACATGTGTATGCCACATCTTCTTTATCTATTTATCCGTTGATAGACACTTAAGTTAGTTCTAGATCTTTGCTATTGTGAATAATGCTACAATGAACATGGGAGTGCAGAAACTTCCTTGATACCCAGTTTTTATTTATTTCCTTTGGATCTATACCCAGAAGTGAAATGGTTGAATAATATGACAGCTCTATTCTTAGTTTTTTTGTTTGTTTGTTTTTAAATATAATTTATTGTCAAATTGGGTAATATACAGTATATAAAGTGTACTCTTGGTTTTGGAGACAGATTACCGTTGTTCATTGCTTACATACAGCAGCCAGTGCTCATCGCAACAAGTGCCCTCCTCAATGCCCATCACCCATTCCCCCCCTTTCCCTCACTTCCCCCCCTCCACCCTCAGTTTGTTCTCTGTATTTAGGAGTCTATTATGGCTTGCCTCCGTCCACTCTGTTTGTAACTATTTTTTTCCCCTTCCCTCCCACTGTGGTCTTCTGTTAAGTTTCTCAAGTTCACATAGGTGTGAAACCATATGATCTCTGTCTTTCTCTGACTGACTTATTTCACTTAGCATAACACCTTCCAGTTCCATCCATGTTACTGCAAATGTCATGATTTCATTCTTTCTCATTGACAAGTAGTATTCTATTGCGTATATGCAGCTACAGTGGAAAAGAGTAGGGAAGCTCCTCAAAAACTAAGAATGGCAAGCAGAACTATTCTTAGCTTTTGAGGAGCCTCCCTACTGTTTTCCACCATGGCTGTAACAGTTTGCATTCCCACCAACAATGCAAGATGGTTCCCCTTTCTCGACATCTTCACCAACATTTGCTAATCTTGTCTTTTTGATGCTAGCTATTCTAACATGTATGAACTGATCTCGCATGGTTGGAATTTGCATTCCCCTGATGATTGATATTGAGTACATTTTCATGTACTTGTTGGCTATTTATATGTCTTCTTTGGAGAAAAATCTCTTAAGTTCCTCAGCCCTTTTTTTTAATTGGAGAAATCTATATTTGCTATAGAGTTTTGAGTTTTTATATATTTTGCATATTAACTCTGTATCCTATATCTGGTTGCCTAATACTGTATCCCATTCTATAGGTTGCATTTTTATTTTGGGGTTTCCTTTGCTGTGTATTAGCTTTTCAGATTGATGTGGTCCCACTTGTTGGTTTGCTTTTTGACCTTTGGTTTCAGCTTCCTTCCAAAAAATCATTGCCAAGATCTTGTTGAAGAACTTCCCCCTGTGTTTTCTTCTAGGAGTTTTATGGTTTCATGTCTTATGTTCAAGTTTTTAATCCATTTAGAGTAGATTTTTGTATGTGATGTAAGATACTTTTGAATACTGACCAAAAATGAAACATGGTTGGAAGTTTGTTCTTTACAGAGAATGGAGAATTTGAGGAGATGGAGTGATGTCAAGGCTTTTCATGTTTCTTTGTCAATTGGAATAAATTTAACTTCAGTCCAGAACTCCTATCAATTTCTGAGGATTAGGTGAAAGAGATGCTCATATTTTACTCCTGACAGTGATTCCTGTGTCTACCAATATTTGTATTTCATCTGTAGCAATTGTTCTTTTTTTCTGATCCAGATTTATCCAATATTGATATCTCATAATATGCCCCTCAGGCAAGGTAGTTGGCTGCTTTTAAGAGAATTTTAGTGAAGATCTGGATGTTTTGGCTTGGGATTGAAGAGTAAGTGATTCTATTTATTTTTTATTTTTTCTAACATTTATTTATTTGAGACAGGGAGAGAACATGAGCATGGAAGGGGTAGAAAGAGAGGAAGACAAAATCTGAGGCAGGCTCCAGGCTCCAAGCTGTCAGCACAAACCATGGGATCATGACCTGAGCCAAAGTCGGACGCTTAATGGACTGAGCCACCCAGGCATGCTGTAGAATAAGTGATTTTAAAATGGATAATGAACAGCTGCCCTAATAAGGCCTCTATCATATCCCCTCCTAGATAAAATGCTTGACTGATCCACTCTTCCATATTTTCTCCAGCCCTCTCCCTCATCTGTAGCTTCCTTTCTCATCCTAACAGCCCACTGTTAGTCCCACTTGGTAGATTCCTATCCATTCATTATACACAGTAATTTTTCCTTCTGTTTTATGCCTGCTTATCTAGTCCTCTCCCTATGTATTCTATAAGAGCAAGGCCCTTTAAGAAATTTTTTTTCCTATTAAAGTCATCTTTCCTAAAGAAGTCTATGTCTCACTCATATTTTTCCTTTTATGTGTAATAATAGTCATTATTTCTTTAACAGATATTTTATTTTGATGAATAATAAACCTATTAAAATACTATGTTCAAATATGGTTTTGTTCCCATAACTCTTTTTTCCCCATAGGCTCATAAGTTTTGCTTCTGTAAATTATTTTATCAAGGGGGTGCTCAGAAATATGAACCCAAGGCTGCAGAGGGAATATTGTAGTTAAAAAGAATTAAGAATGATTGTTTGTTACCCAATCTTTGGTATTTACATAATATATGTTGGTTTTGTTTTTACAGCAAAATTATATTCTAATTTGCTTTTATATTTTTAGATTCTTAGGTAACCCTAGGCATGGCATTAATGCAGATGTAGAATGCAGGAGGTGAACAGTATTTCTGTTAACTTCATTTCTGTGCCCTCCTCTTTAGAATCCATGGTAAATTACCCAGAGAGACTTTGTTACTTTACTTCTTATTAACTTCCCTTTTTAAAGGAAGAAAAAAGATAGTAAGATCCAGGTTTTAGCTAGGGCTTATGAGTTTCTGGATAATTACTTTTTTTGTAAGTGAATGGGAAATATATTGACCATACTTTGTGTTTTAAGGATTATTTCATTTCTTAATTATTCTTTTTGATAAAATAGGAAGGAAAGGTGCAGCTAAGCCACCAAAAGCTGAAGCTGTCACCGTAGAAGGGAGAAAGCTCAAAAGAGAACTAGTGCTTTTCTTTGCCTGACAGGTTAGAACAGTTTCTCTTTCCATGTGAACTACAGTGGTGATTGCTCCCAACACATCCATGATGATCCTGTCTTTGATAATATTTCTTCTGTTGATCTACTTTGCCTTGGTAGGAGATCTGGTACAGTGTGCTCACTGCATGGAATGTTTTTTTTTTTTTTTTTTAATCAGTGACGGCAAGTTCAAGTTTAAAAACTCTATTTTACTGCTATTTTTTAAATGAGTAAAGCATTGCTCTAAGTCTCTATTGTAAAGCACTTAGTAGTTAATTGTTAAACATTTGCCAAATAACTGAACTTAATAAGCTTATACTTAATACTAAGCAGGCACTTTGCTTGGGGATCTAATTGAATTTAGACTGTCTTCTACTTAATTGATAAATATTGCTACTTCAGTAACTGCCTGCCCCCTATTTCTGCTTCAAGCTTTTTATTTTGAATATTGTTGCTTTTCCCCAAAATCTTATGAAACTGCTGAAGTAAGGGATGTCTTCCATTGCAATGATACCTAATATTTACTGGATATAGTAGTCCCCCTTATTCTTAGTTTGACTTCACTTCCCGCTGTCAACTGCAGTCCAGAGCAGATGATCCTCCCTCTCGGCAGATCTCAGAAGGGTTGTAGTAGCCTAACCCGGTGTCACCATGCCTATGTCATTCACCTCATTGCATCTCATCTGCAGGCATTTTAGCATCTCATGTTGTCTCAAGAAAAACCAGAAGTACAATCCAATAAGATATTTTGAAAAAGAGACCACATTCATTTATCTTTGATTACAGATGTTATAATTGTTCTACTTCATTGTTCTTAGTCTCATACTGTGCCTAATTTATAAATTAAACTACCATGGTATGTATGTGTAGGGGAAAAAACCAGTATAAATAGGGTTTGGTACTACTTGCAGCTTCAGGTATCCACTGGGGGTCTTGGAATGTATTCTCTGCAGATGAGGGGGGGGGTTACTGTACTTTCTATACACAGGATCTGTACTATGTTCTTTAGCTTTATTTTTTAAGGCTTATTTTGAGAGTGAGCATGAGTGGTGGAGGGGGAGAGAGAGAAAATCCCAAGCAGGCTCCATGTTGTCAGCACAGAGCCAGACATGGGGCTTGAACTCACAACCCTAATATGAAGACCTGAGCGAGATTCAATTAGATGCTTAACTAACTGAGCTAGCCTTTCACCCCAAGGACCATGTTCTTCAAATGCACCTGTCTCAAGTAATCTTCTCGACTTGTGAAGCAGTGTCATCTACACTTTATCATTGAGGAAAATGAGGAACAGCAAGGCAAGGGCAAGTTACTTGACCAAGGTAACACAACCAGTAAGTACTGGAACAGGAATTTAATTCACAGGCTGACTGCCTCAGAATCTACATTCTTTTTCTTTTTTTCCCCTTAAGCTTTATTTAAATTCCAGTCAGTTAACATACAGTGTAATATTAGTTTCAGGTGTACAATATAGTGATTCAACACTTACTTACAACACCCTGGTGCTCATCACAACAAGCACACTCCTGATTCCCCGTCACCTATGTAACCCGTGCCCCCACCCACTTCGCCTCTGGTAATCATTAGTTCTCTATAGTTAGAGTCTGTTTCTGGGTCTCTCCGTCTCTCTCTCTCTTTCTTTTAAATTGCTCATTTGTTTCTTTTTTTTTTTAATGTTTTATTTATTTTTTAGAGACTGAGAGACAGTGTGTGAGCAGGGGAAGGGCAGAGGGAGAGAGGGAGACACAGAATCCAAAGCAGGCTCCAGGCTCTCAGCTGTCAGCACAGAGCCCAATGCGGGGCTTGAACCCACAGACTGTGAGATCATGACCTGAGCCGAAGTTGGACGCTCAACCGACTGAGCCACCCAGGCACCCTTCATTTGTTTCTTAAATTCAACAGATGAATGAAATTATATGGTTTCTGTCTTCCTTAGACATATTTTGCTTAGCATAATAAACTCTAACTCCATCATTAAATGGAAGGATCGATTTTTGATGGCTGAATAATACTCCATTGTGTGTGTATGTGTGTGCACACATACACCACCTCTTCTTTATCCCTTCATCAGTCCATGGATGTTTGAGCTGTTGCCATAATTTTTTTTTTTGATGTAGACCCAAGAGTTTATTTTTGGTTTTGTTTCCCTTGCTTCAGGAGATATATGTAGAAAGAATTTGCTGTGGCCAGCATCGGAGACATCACTGCTGTGTGCTTTTCTAGGATTTCTATGCTTTCAGAACTCCGATTTAGGTCTTTATTATTTTGAATTTATTTTGTATAGTCTTCAAATCATTGTGTTAAAGGAAACCTTTCATCTATAAAAGGACAGTGAATGCCAGCTCCGATGGGTCAGGGAAAGGTGAAAGTGATAAGGAATTATACTATGCACAGAAATGAAGGGGAGTAAACCTGACTCTACCATTTTCCAGCCTGTGAGACCTGAGATAATAACACTTTCTCATGAGTTTGTCATGAGAGTTAAATAATACACATAGAATGTGTAGTTCATTGCCTGGCAATTTCGTTAATCATTAATTGCCATTAAACGTCCCCTTTTATTATAATGATGATTGTTTTGGAATATTTATACTCATGTGTTCCTGTTAAAAACAACAAAAATTTCCTTAAAAATCAAGTCAGCCCCTGCCTCCACAAGCATTTAAAGAAGGTATTTGTATGAAATATTCTCTGAACTCAGGAATGTAATTTAATATTTTATTTTTTTCATCCAAAAGATCAAATTAATGCATTTAATGTTTAAACTTGTAAAAATGTATTTATTCAACTTCTTATTTTCTTAATTTTATTTTTTCCCTCCACCCTCTACCACAGTAAGCTTCACACCTACAGAAAAGTTGAAAGAATATGATAACACATATATTTCCTTCATCCAAACTTAGTAACTTTTAACATTTCACAAATGGAGTTTCTCCTTACCTCTGTGTGTGTGTGTGTGTGTGTGTGTGTGCGCGTGTGTGTGTGTG
Organism: Paguma larvata; assembly: GCA_030068075.1. Taxonomy (NCBI): domain Eukaryota; kingdom Metazoa; phylum Chordata; class Mammalia; order Carnivora; family Viverridae; genus Paguma; species Paguma larvata. The sequence continues at coordinate 56,552,150 of CM057832.1, forward strand.
GAATGTTTGGCTGAATTATTTCAAATTAAGTTGCAGAAATGAATACATTTCATCTCCAAATTTTTCAAGAGGCATCTTTTAAAAACTAAGACTTTATTATACATAATCATATTAGCATCCACCTATCCAAGAAATTTAATATCAGTGAAATAGAAATATCCTTGAATATGCAGTTCCTATTCAAGTATCTGTAATTATCTCTGTAGTAATTTATGTTTTTTTTATTTTGAACAAAATGCATTAAGATTAAAGAATTATGCAAAAATCTGAACTTTTTTGGAAATAAAGTTTTCTTTATGTATAGTAAATGTAGAATGTAAATTGCCTTAGTCAATTTCACTGTTTTTCCTCCTCCTTTGTCTAACAGATGTATCCAGATTTTAAAGAAGGATCACCTAGTTAAGTTTGCCACTAGAACTGTTTTGATATAAAACTTCTTTGAATGAAATTCAACCACGAACTTGAGAATGTACTATAATAAATCTCCATTCACCCTTTCCCCCATTTTTAATGATTACCACATTTAACCAGTCTTACGCATCTTCTGTTAATTTATTTTTTATGTGAGTAGCATTTTAAATACATGTCCTATCAGATCGATTTATCTGTAGATACTTACATATAAATGCCTAACCTTTATATTGAGTATATATGTGTATATATACATACACCTACATAAACACATACCAGAATGCTATTACCAATATCAAATATCTAGGCTGTAATCAATTTCCTGATTGCCTAAAGAAACGTAATTTTGTAGTATTTTTTAATCACCTTCACACAAGCTCTCCACATTGCATAAGTCTCTTTCTGTTTACATTTTTATATTGTTTACTTGAAACTCATTTTTGTCGTTTATTTGTAGAGTGTCCCATGATCTCTTTGCCTGTAGACTTTCTATTATTGATGATGTTTAAACCATTCCTAATTCACCTGCATTTTCTGTTAACTGATAATAATAACTGGAAGTTTGGTTAGATTTCAATCCTCATCTTATTTTTCCAAGAATACTTCGGGTACTTACTATTGCATTATACCAGGAGGCACACTGCTTTTGGTTGTTCTACCTTTAGAGAAACTATGATTGATGCGTGTATTCAGGTTGTGTCAGTCTGAGCCATTCTTTATAATGATCCCTATTAACTTTTCACCTAATAGTTTTAGAATTAATTAACGATCATTGTCAGCTCCATTATTTCATTAGGGGTTGCAGAATGGTGATTTTCTAAATGTAGCATTACTTGCGCATTTGTTAGCCTGACTTCTTCCTTAAGGAAGACTTTTTCCTCACCATCTCTTTGATAATATGAATACTTGAAGCCTATTTGTTTTGTTCAAAAAAGTCAGGGAAATGATTCCTCCACTTTATCAGTTTGCAGTGTAATAGCTAATTGTCGTCATGTTACCTGCGATGATGAATTTCTCACAGTTTTAACAGTTTTGGCTTTATATGTTTAGTTGATGTATTTGTAGAACAAGAAAGCCATTTCCACGCAGTGTCTGGTACCAGGTTTGTTGGGGAGTGGAGGTGGTCAGAGGAACCCCAAAAGCCAGGATCTCCTTGGATTCTGTCCTCTTCCAAATTTCTTTCCCTGGTTCCCATGTTTTCATATGGACCAGAAATGGGAAGATCTTGTTACCTCTTGGTCTTAAACCCACTTACCTGGCAGACCCAGTAATTTTTTGGCCTAAGAGAAGAGAATGACTTTGAGTTGACAGTTGAAGGCAATATGTATGCTTTTCTCTATCTATACTTTCGAAGATTATATTTCCTGAGGGTATCAATTATCTGCTTTTTTAGGTAAGTTGAAAGCTTACTTTTCATTGGCCTGTGAAATAGACCCTTGTCACATTTAGGAGAAAAACATTTTGAACCTCAAATCCTTGCTGATTCCTTCTTTATTAATATAACTTATTTATAGAAGCAATATGTTGAAGAAATAGTGTTATTATGTATCATTTTTAATTATGCAGAATATCTTGAATCCTTTTGGGAGTAGGGATTGAAATATATAAGGCAATTTTTAATCCCAACTGAATAGGAAGATAATTTATGATTATATAAAGTAATTTGATCATTCCTATCTGTCTAAAAATATTCTCATTTCAAAAATAGTAGAATTAAAACTGTTTTGTTTGCAAAAAATATGACCAGGAAAATAAGTAGCTTGATTTATTAGGAGACTTGGATTCTAATCGTGATAATGTTAGCAGTTAACATTGTGATATTGAGGAAAACATCAGCTTCTCCTCTTTTAAATGGAAAAATTGAATAGGTGAAACTTAGACCCTTTTTGTTTCTAAGTTTTCCGAGACTCTTATAAACATACCTTTGAGTCTGAGCACTAAGATTGCAAACCATGAACACAAAAGAATTAGCATGACTATACTCCATGCCCTATAAAAGAACCATCTCCTAGTATAAACTGCATTTAGCCTCCACCACAAAGACAATAACAAAATTCTTTGCTATGGAGTAGGAACTGTGTTGCTCTATATAAATGTAAAATATTATTTTCCAGTCATGCTGAGCACCTATGCTAATATTCTATTTAGGCACTAAACTCAGAAGATACTGAAAGACATACTCTACTTTATAGTGATACTGGTCACTTGTAGAGATATATAAAAGATGTTTTCCAAGACAGCATAGTCACAAGTACCTAAGAATCCTGGAACCCAACCCAGAACCACATAGAAGGCTTTGTTAATAGAACAAAGAAAAGTTGTAATAGCTAACAATCCTCTAAGAGTCTCATCATTATTTTTTGTTTGTTTTCACTCCTATTCTCCCTTTAAACTCTTGAGGATTTAGTTATTTTTACCAGCACTTGTGATACCCATTTCTTTTTCTTTCTCCTTGTTTGTGAACATTACCAAAATATCCCTTAAAATTTGTAAGAAAGATAAGAACTTTATCTAGACATATGCTTGAGAAAGCAAAATTTTTAGTCACAACACTGGAAGGAATATTTATGGTACCAGATTATAAGTCTTGATTATTTGTATCTGGGTATAATTAAAATTAAAAAAACATATTTAAATTTTATTAATGTATTCCTAGAAATACAATGCTCTAATAAGTGTTACAGAATTTTATTTTTCCTAAGTATATGATGCATTTCAAGAAAATAAAATGAGTAAACCTGAACTGATCAGAACTAGAAAATATATACAGATTCTAATGTATGTAGAACAAATTGTTAACATTGTAAGTAATTTGAGGAATAAACATCAATTTAGACACGTTCTAGAAAATAAGACCTAACCTAGATGCTAAATGGTGGATGAATCTTCTTTTTCTTTTTCTTTTTGAGAGAGAAAGAGTGCTTGCATGTGCCTGCCTGTATGATCAGGGAAGGGAAAGAGGGAGAGAGAGAATCTCAAGCAGGTTCTATGCTTAGTGTGAGTCCAACATAGGGCTTGATACCACAACTCTGGAATCATGACGTGAGCCAAAATCAAGAGTCAGATGCTTAACTGACTGAGCCATTAAGGAGCCATCCATGTGGACAAATCTTAAATGAAAGAGAAGGTGGTTTAGAGACACAGAACAATATGTATATATGTACATACATATTGTTCAGGTGTGAGCAACATGCTGAGGTGTGAGTTCTTATATAGGAAAACAACATAGTAGAATCAATACGAGGCCTACTGGGAAAAGAGCTAAATTACATAAAATCTGCTAATATGAAATGTTACTTACATTATCATGAATTTACAATAAATGTTCTAAATAGCTTAGATTTTATAGTAAAGAAAATACTTTTAGCAAAAAATAAATTAACAGAATATTGATCAAAAAATATAATACCACCCACTTAAATAAAATAATATACAGACATTTTAGTTTGTATTTTTATATATCAGCAATAATCTTAGATATATATTAGATATATATCATGTTCCTTAATATCAATAATACATAAAAGCATTTTATAATCTTCCCTAAAATACCCTAATTTTTAGAAAGCTAAATCTTATAAGATATAAAGTAATTATTAGTTTGAAAAATGGCTCTTGCATTATGAAATGCATAGAAACCATATTAATACTTTCTGTATTTCTGGTTAGACTTTGCAGATCATGCAGTCTGTATCACTGACTCCAATTTTTCCTTCACTTCTCACCTGTACTCCCAACTGCTTGTTTTATAGCTAGATCTGGATTTCAAACCTACTAGGCCCCACATAGAGTAGATCTTCAAATAAAAGTATTTGGGCAAGTAAGATTAATCAACACAAAGTGACATTTCAAAATTAAGAGGTAGGGTGGGCATCAGGTATAGTTAAATCAGATCTTTGGGTCTGTTTTCCTTTTAGTACTTTATCTGGTTGCCCTATTGAATGTGGAAAAGCTGCTTGAATATCAATTCTTGCTGCCTTAATCATAGCCAAAAAAAGACCTTGCTTTTCACAAGTTTTTTAAATGGTATCTGGGAAGCTTCTATTTTGTCTCTTCACCTTTGACAAACCTCTCATGAATGTTTCATTGACTTGAAGAAAGTCATGTGTCCAATTTAAATAAATCCTTGAGGTGAATGGAAAGAATGCCTTTGCTCAAGGGGCTTAGATCACCTCTTCTGAAGCCACCACTATTGCAAAGGGGGTTGGATAACTCTGATTAGTTTAGATTAATCAAGGCTACTTCTGTACATGGGATCAAACCCCTAAATTGTTCAGTTGCTACACACTAAAGGAGAGGTGGGTTAAAAATCGGTCAGGCAAACTTCAAGCTCAGTACATCCTCTTTGCCCCCAAACATACTCTCTTATATCCTGATTTTTATATTGCATGATATGACTGACTAGTGAATATATCAAGCTGGAATACTTGGGTTCATCCTTGACTGTTGTCTTTAAACTAGCACTAGATTATCTAGAATGTATTTCAGAAACAATTATTATTCCAACCTCCCCTCACCCCTGTCCCACCCATTCTGTCTTTGTCTTGGTCCTTGCACCATTAGTCTATTTGACTTTAGCAGTGGTATCCTGTATTATCTCTTCTGTGAGCTGTTGTGAGCTTTCCGAGGGGAGAGACTTTGACTAATTTCTTTTTCTGTTTCCCAAATTCAGCAGCATTTCATGCACTCAAATATTTGAGTTCAGGCCCTTCAAAATGATTTCATAGAATGAATAAAGTCCAAAAAACATTTTATAAAATTACTATAAAATAAAAATTTCTACTATTGTCCCCTGTGCCTAAGTCTCAATGAAGAAATCATTGCATTGCAATGAAATGAAACCTTGATTTCGATGAAGAAATAATTGCTGTTGAAAAGTTTATAAATTATTTTATGGACCAATGCCATAAGAAAATCAAGTAAATTTTGATATTCTAGATATTTTGGTTTCTCCTGAAATATAATTGAAAAGGCACCAGGACATCTGCAGTTGAATATACATAAGAGGACTTAGGTGTGGCATTTGAAGTGTGTGTGTGTATGTGTGTGTGCATGTGTGTATGTGTGTATAATATACGCATTTATATATTTATATTTAAATATATGTATTTCAAAATTATATATTGAAAATTCAAAATTATATATATACATATATATGTAATTTTATATTAATTCAAAACCAGATTTTGGTTAAGTGTTAGGGTTTGTATTTGTAGAACCAAACTAATTCAATGGGAGCTGCTTTGTATTCTTTGAGCACAGCATGTGCAGCATGCCTTGAGAGATCTTGAGGAACTCAGCTCAATGCACAATAAATATCCAAATACAAATGATTACACCTGTATTGGAAGTTTCTTAACTTTGATTTTGATCCAAAGACATTATTGATTTCCAGTTCCTGCAGTCCCTCCCATGTGGGAGAATTAAAACAGGCATAAGAAGGCATAGTAAAGGCCTTCAGGAAATACTATACTGAGGCTGGAGGGTGGTGCTTTTTTCTTTGTTTGTTTTTGTTTTTATTGCATATCTTAAATTAGCAACATCAACCAGGAAGATTTGGCTAAGTGGCACTGTGTGGCAGTTAGAGGTAATCCTTGTGTGTGCATAGACAAGGATAGATTTTGCACTCACCTAATTTATCTTGTCCTCCTCCTAGACAATGCAATAAAACTTTTATTTAAATGGACTTATAGCAATTTATTTTATCTAAATGTGTCTTTGCTTTTAGAAATGGCAGATTTAACGTTTTTTTTTTTTGACGATGGTACTCTATATGAACAGGTTTGCTAAGAGATTTCTTCATACACTGCTAGCAAAGTTAAATTGATTGGAAAATACTTTTGAAGAAGCAAATTTATAATGGATAGGAAGAGTTGGCAATTATTTGCAGCATTTGGCCTATAAGAATCTATTCTTATAAGAAACGAATCTATCTAATCTATTAAGAATCTATTCTTAAGAATTAGTGAATTTATTTTTTCAAAAATCAAAACAAAGTTGGGATATTATGATTTGTAATAAATAAATATTTGATCTTTATCCCAGTGTTTCTCAAACTCTTGGAATTTCCTAAGTGATGAAAGCAATAAAGGCATCTTTTGTTATTTTAATGAGGTGACTTTTGGATCCTCCCTAAGGATGGGGGTGCTGGTTCCCAGAAGAATGTTCAGTCCCCCGCACCCCCCTCCCAACATACCATCTTGGAGGGGAATGTTGATTTGATTGCCAATGGTCAATGGTTTGATCAATCATGCTTACATAATGAAAGCTCTGGAAATTAAAAAATAATAATAAATTTTTAAAAAAGAGTACAGTGGAGCCTCTGGGCTGGTGAACTTGGGACGGGTGCTGAAAGAGTGGAATGCCTGGAGAAGTCAAGGGAACTCTGCACCCCTCCCCCATACCTTTCCCTATGAGCCTTTTCCATCTGTCCCTGAGTTGCGGACTTTTCTAATAAACTGGTAATCCAATGAGGAAACAGATTACTTGAATTCTGGGAGGCGCTCTAGCAAATTAATCTATCACAAGATAGGGGTTGTGGGAATACTTATGCATACATATACTTATTTATGAAGTTTCCAACTCATTGGTTATTCCAGGTTGTCATCATCCACCTACTATTTTGTAAGCAATTTTATGAATTCTTTCATTTTAACTAGGGTTTTTGTATATAACTTCAATATGTCTCTTAATTTTTTTTACAAATCAGTGAATGATCTCACCACTATAAACAAAACACTTATAGATCAGTAATTGAAAACCACTCTAACTTTTTAATGATTTATAAGAATAAGAAATGACTCTTTTGAACATTAATTATTCTCCTATCATGGGAGTCTAATTGGAGTGAATCTTACTGGGATAATGTAAAATGTATTTCTCCTAATATATTCACATGATTCTAATGGCAGATAGAATTTCCTAGCAAAAATTCCTTCTCTTCTTTCTCCTTATCTCTCCTTCTTTTCCTCCCTCTTTTCCCCTCTCCTTCCCCCACTTGCATACATTTGTAATGTCAGTGATTTAAAAGTGGTTGTAAGAGTAACATTAATGCATTATGTATGTTGGCATAGGATACTACAAAGCCAACTGAGATTCCTTTTACTGTTGAAAGAAATACAAATATTTTAAAAATTCTGATTATGAATATGAGAACTTTAACTGCCATATCTATTTTGCCAACAGTTTTGTTATATTTTGATAATCCAATACATAATTTTAGTTTATTTCCTACACTGCATTTTTCTTGGAGAAGGAATGCCAATTCTTGAATCCATACTACAAATGCAGCAGTTTTGTCATGTTAAAGAAAACTGCAATAAAACTAACAACTGTGTATTCTGCTATAAGGTGATAAAAGAAAGCTTTGACTAAGGAATATCGCCGGACAAAGCTATTTTGGTATGGGTAAATAATATAGCAGGGCTCCTGAGTGACTCAGTTGGTTAAGCGCCCAACTCTTGATTTAGATTCAGGTCATATTCTCAGAGTTCTTGAGTTCAAGCCCTGTGTCAAACTCTGCCCTGTGAGTGTGGACCCTACTTAGGATCATCTCTCTGCTCCTCTCCTGCTCACGCTTTCTCTCACTCTCTCACAAAGAAATCAACTAAACACACACACACACACACACACACACACACACACACACTATAATTGCTAGTGGCACTGCAGGAGTTTCACAGATAGATTTCCAAAAGGAGATAGTCTAATTGTTATCAACATATTCTGCCTCACATTTTAATTGGATTTTTGCTTGGCTTCCTTCGGCTTGTGAAATCTGAGTGTATTTGTCATAATCTTAAACTGGTATTTTTCCAACCTAAACATAAGGAAGACAATAGAAAGTAGTAGCATGGAGGAGTTGATAGGAAATAGAAACTATCTAGAAAGACCAATACAATTTGTTTAATAAATCTGTATTCTTATAAGTATATATGAACAAAAAGAAATGATGAAATGCTATATTGTGCCTTTCCTTAACCCAAATTAGGCATATATGCACACTTCAATACAGATAATTAAATACTTGTCCAGAAAACAAATAAAATTCTTTCAAACTTGGTTCAAGCTGTTCAAGGATTGAATTTTCAAAAATAAGTTAACGGTGATGTCTTTCTTAGATGACTTTGTAATCCCTTTCCTGCATCTGTTTTGCCTTTAGTGATTCCACAGGGGAGTAATAAGCATGGCTCTTTCCAAAGCAGATCTTATGAAGCGCTATATGCATTTATTATCAATTATTTGGCATTTTTCCCAGTGGATATTATTCATGGACATGTGAGTTTTATTTTATGCAGTAGATATATGTTGCTGAAAAGTTATTTTTAAATATTTGGGTGAATCAAATCTTACTTTAAATGTACCAAGGGAGTTTGTTATTATTAGGAACCTTATGATAAACACTCCTTTAAAGTGAAATATTCTAATTTATTTTCTAAGTTGTGATTTTTTTCTATGCCGTTATCTAAAATTAGGTGCAAATATACTGGATGAAACTTTGAAGAAAACGGTGTGTGGCACATGAAGAAGCAGAAGCTTGTTAAAAGTAAAGAGCCAGCCGGCTTCTCCCCAAATGGCTCCACATTATTTTTGTGATACTACCATATTCCAGAGCCTGACCTTGAAGCTTGCAGACTCAGAAATTTGAATTTGTCAGTCCTATAAGACTAGATCTCAGGAGTATTAACTAAGTTAACAGAACTGTTGTATTAAGTCAGGATACCAACTTAATTATAGCTATTGAAAAATACTACTTTCATATGAACTAAAATAGTTACGCAAACAGGACAGAAACACTTTTTCCTTGAAGGTGGAGGGTGCTCTTTGGGAATACAAATAATTTCCTCAAGTTATTTTGGTGCCATGGGGCTCAGAATAAGGAGGTTAAGAAAGGGATATCCTATACTGTTAGTTCACAATCTAGGGTGCTTCCCAGGTGTTACCTGAAACCTATCCTCCAGCGTCAGGGAGCGAATGAAGAAAGAGGCCCACTTCTCCAGACTGGAAGGTTGTAGGTTTAACAAACAAGAGTTTTTATAGATGAGGCTTGTCCTGGGCAGCTGCAATTTGTGTGGATCCTAAGACACCCCTGTAAATCTCACAAGTTGATATGGAGGTCTTTTTTTTTTATTTTTTTTAATGTTTATTTATTTTTGAGACAGAGAGAGAAAGAGCATGAGTCGGGGAGGGGCATAGAGAGAGGGGAGCACAGAATCCGAAGCAGGCCCCAGGCTCTGAGCTGTCACCCAAAGCCCGACGCGGGGCTCGAACTCACAGACCGCGAGATCATGACCTGAGCTGAAGTCGGACGATCAACCGACTGAGCCACCCGGGCCCCCCGATATGGAGGTCTTAACTGAGTTCATTCACATATTCAATCCAGATGGTCGAAGCGGTACTTTATCAAGGTCATTTACTTGAAAATAGCTCCCACTATAGAAAAGTTGGGCGAGCTCGCATTCAAAGCACAAAGGATAGAGTGAGGAGCTTCCATTTGCCCAGATCCAGTTCTCAGGTCACCTGGTGGTCATGATATATCAATTATCTCCTCCAAAAAATAGCACTATTTCTGCTCTTCCTTACCCTCAAACCTCAGAGACATTGATGATTGATCATTCCTAATCAATCACCTGATCCATTAGGCTCAGACTCCACTTTGGCATATTTTTCAACACATTGATCCAGGAAGCCCCCTCCTCTGATTGGGGTGGGGACACAATTTAATACCTGTTCTTGGGCAAACCTTTCTGCTCTATGCTCAGTTTCCTTATCTGTGAAATTGATGGGTTGAACTAAGTTTATTTTCCTTCTAGGTCCTTTTCTGTCCTACAAATAACTGCTAGTTTGGGCAAATCTTTACTGTAGTTGGCCTTAATGCCTGCAACTTTAAAATGAAAAGATATACTGAATATTAAAAAACAGTAGACTTCCAGTTATATAATTCTTAATTTTATCTGAAACCATTTAAGTCAGAACTTTTGTTTATCAATATTAATAATGAAGAAACTGGTATCTAGATAAATTGCTAGTTACTGCCTTGTGTGCTTTTTTGAGTCCTCTCAAATATTGAGTTGTTAAAAGAGTGCCTTAGTAAATTAGGGCGTCCATCCTGAGAGCAGAATGTGGAAGTATTGGCGTGTTTGCCTGGTGTTTGCCGTTCTTGCTCTATGGATTAACCACTATTCCTGGTATTTGTTTCAATCATTATCTGTCCAGTCCAAGAGCAGAGGAAACTGAAGCAAGTTTGAAATCACATGTACATATATATTCTGGATAAGTGGTTTTTTCTGTAAACGGATATTTCCATTATACTCACCAATACAGACAAAGCCTAACTGTTCTGTTATCATATTTATAGTTCATATGTGTCTACTAGTAGCAAATGTATTTTAGTTATAGAGCCTCCAGAGTCTCATGAAATAGCGCATCTTTTAATGATGAAAATATAACTCATTACCAAAATGTGTTCTTTTTATAATTCAGGGCGTGTGGTTCTCTATTCTCTAAAACAATTGCACTGACTATAGATCACAGTTCTCTGAGTGTCTGGTTAAGGGGAAAAATATAAAGCTCTGATGGGTGTTAAAGAGAGAACCTTTTGACAGAGACAATGGTTCAGTGTAGAGTGATAAAGCTTCGCTTTCTTTTTGTTCACTTAAAATTTCTTTCCATTTGAATTTTTTCATTTACTTTAAGGAGAGTATTCATCAACCATGCTCATATAAAAGATATCAATGTTCTCTTCCTTCACCCAGACTTTTATTCTCACACAAGATGGATACTAAATGTGATTAGAATGAATACTGCCATATTAACTCATTAATAAACGTCTGTATGGCCCATGAGGGGTGTTTGCCCTGAAATAGAACTTTCAGACATCTCTGCTCAAGAAGCAACCAACCTGTCTGCTGCCTGACTGAACTATAATTTGCATTTTGTATAATATGGGCAGAAAGCGATTTTAATTTAATATATAAATGTAAAACTTCAGCTTCCACTTGCTGTAATATGGACTCCATGATTGCATTTATTTATTTATTTTATCAGCAAAGCCTGCATCCTGTGAGCTTCTGTGATGGAAATCCATTGTATGTGCTGAGTGACTCTATTAGGCTGTGGGAGAGGATGAAAATAGTTTGAGATAAATAAAAAAAGCAATTACCTAGGCCTGGGAAGGAGATACTGCACATTTATTCAGGAGACATTTAACTTACTCAGGGCTCCATTCCAAAGACTGTTGTTCCCTTTTCTCTCTCCCTAATATAATGCAAGTCAAATGGGAGGAAACAAAATGATGTTTCACACTCTAGCAAGAAGGGGTTAGAAATCTGAGGACTTGAGAAAGCTGCCATTAGGGAAAAGACAAAACCACAATTATATCCCTCATTCCATTTCTAGTGTTGGACACCGAGGGCAAAGGATTTGTGATTGTGTCATAACCAATTTCAGTAGCCACTGGGCAGATGGCTCGGAGTTAAGTATAGTTTCCAAAACACTGATAATTAACAAACTGATGACTTAATGGCTGAAACCAAAGTTCCTACGTCTAAGGCAATAACCAATGTTGAGGAATGAAGAAGAAGAAGAAGAAGAAGGAGGTGGAGGAGGAGGAGGAGGAGGAGGAGGAGGAGGAGGAGGAGGAGGAGGAGGAGGAGAAAAATGATGTATAGGTCATTTCATAATTACCATTGCTTCCATTTCTTATTCTTCTGGACCCATTTCACATTTGATTCTAGCTTATTTCCCTGAGTTTCTTTTTTCTTCTTCTTTTCATTCCTGATCACTCCTTTCTCCTTCATAGTTCACAGATCAATAGAGCTCTTTCAGTCTATTGAGCAAACACCACTTTCCAAAGGAGGTGTCTATCGAAGAGGGGATGGAAAATATGGACCCAACTGAATGAAGAAGAGAGTGAAGTTATGCTGAGAAGAGTAACTGCATGGAAGGGGGACCGTCAGAAAACCAGACAGTATAACAGATACTATAGTCATTTCCCCATTGAATTTTGAGAATAAACTTCTCTTTTTCTTTAAAATTTCCTTTATTTACAATTAATTTCTCCTGTGATTGCTGGGATTGCCACTAATTCTATTTCATCCCTTGAGAATCTTCTGTCTTCCCATCTTCCTTCCCATGCCATGCATCCTGATATTCTCAGTGAACGAAGATTCCATTTCTTTCCATTATACACAAGGTGGGATTCTTTTTGTTATCGGACTTCTTAAGTAGGCATTATCTCCCAACATTTCCAGTAGTATTTGCAATATGCAGTTCTAACTTCTCCTTTGTTTTTCATGATCAGTCATGATGTGGCAAAGGTTAGGTAGCAGTCTCTCCCCTTTATTTGATTGTGCATTGCTGAGAGATTCAACTGAGAAGTGAGAATATACTGACTACTATAAAATTTTGTAAAAATGAAAGTCATAATTTGCTTGGCTTTTCTTAAATATTTATTTTGAGAGAGAAAGACAGTGAGCATGAGCTCAGGAGCTCACTGGTGAGTGTGGGTGGGGCAGGGAGAGGAGAGAGAGAATATCAAGCAGGGTCTGCACTGCACTGTCAGCGCAGAGCCTGAGGTGGGGCTCAAGCTCGTGAACCATGAGATTGTGACCTGAGCCAAAATCAAGAATCAGACACTGAATAGACTGAGCCACCAGGCACCACTTGGCTTTCTTTTCTTTTCTTTTCTTTTCTTTTTTTTTTTAATGACTTTCCTATAATACCTCACTATAGCTATTCTAGTGTTTATGATCATATATTGTATAGCCTTTGCTTCTGTAAAAGAAAAACAACAACAACAACAAAAAATACTGCTTTGACTTGACCTCAAAGTTATCATGGCATGAATGATGGCAGATTATGATAAAGAACACTTGGATCTTGAATCCACTTAACGCCTGTGGAGATATTATTCACAATTGGAAAATCTGCACATATTATGTCATTTTTAGATTTTTTTCATTTTGCTTGATGTACAGCTATTTGACAAAAAAAAAAAAACAAAAAGAAAGAACTATACTTTTATTTCTTTCACTAATATTAAACCTTAGTGCAAAAGTGCCTTAGGACCCTCAATTTGATAGTACAGTTGTTAGAAAATAAAATAGGTAACGTTGGTATCTTCTAGGGCTTTTTGAATACTATTCCTAGATCTGCCAAAGAGATGGCATTACACGCAAGAACACTTGCTTTTTGACCTCATGTATCAAAATGGGCAAGAGGTAAGATTCTCTATTTTAATTCTCATTGCTTTTCCGAGGGTAATAACTTTGCAGAAATCATGAAGCTAAATTTTTTTTTTAATTTTCTTTAATCGTTATTTATTTCTGATAGACAGAGCATGAGTGGGGAAGGGGCAGGGAGAGAAGGAAACGTAGGTTCTGAACCAGGCTCCAGGGTCTGAGCTGTTGGCACAGAGACCGACATGGGGCTTGAAACTTCTACTAACCACAGGATTGTGACCTGAGTCGAAGTCAGACGCTTATCCACCTGAGCCACCTAGGTGCCCCTGAAAAGGATTTTTGAAACTGGATTATACTTCAGATTTCTTTATTTAGAAAAGTGATCAAAACCGAGTAAAAATATGTTGGACATATATTTCTAAAACAAAAATATAAGAAAAATATACAAATAAAAGTTGATAGCTAAGTTTGTAAGTACCAGTGGAATCCTTCTGAGAAAATATATTTAACGTTTTATTTCTTAAGAATCTTGGAAGCAGTCTCCTTGGTAAACTTTCCAAGATTTACTAAAATAAAAATTTGCAAACTCTCACTCTGTCAAATGTACAAGAACTACCCAAGACCTTTCGTTTCAATCCCAGATGTTATGTTTAAGTTCTAATCTGGAAAATATGACATAATTTTAAGGATCAGACAAGATTTATATTTTGTTCTTTATATGTGAGAGAGGATTATATAACTTGTGTTTTATGAGCATAACTAATTATATAATTTCAAAGCCATATAGTATACTAAAATGGTAAATCAAGGCTTATCTTGCATTTAAAGAGCAGGATAGAATTATACCAGATTTTATGAATACTCCAATGCCTAAATCTCTACCAGTAAGAACTTCAGACACTGTAGCCCAGGAGCCTAGTCCACTAGCCTGTGCTAGTACACTGTATATATATATATATTATACACATATATATATATATACATATATATAATTTATTATTATATAATTTATAGTGTATTTCATTATACCATCCACCTTCTCCAAAGCTTTTACTATATCATCTAAAGAAGACAAAAATAGTGGTCTTGACCCCCTAGGATTATAATGAAGAATAAATAAAATCTAGGGGCATCTGGGTTGCTCAATCGGTTAAGTGACCAACTTCTTCTCAGGTCGAGATCTCGTGGCTTGTGGGTTTGGGCACCACATTGGGCTCTATGCTGACAGCTCAGAGCCTGGAGCCTTCTTCAGATTCTGTCTTCCTGTCCCTCTGCCCCTCCCTTCCTCATACTCTGTCTCTCTCTCACTTTCACAAATAAACATTAAAAACAGAGTAAATACAATCTTATCTTTATTTTGCACTATGTCTGATTAATAGTGAATGGTCAAAAATTTGGTAATTACAATTAAAAAATTATAGACAATTCTAACCACATAGGATTTTAACTTATAAATTTATGAGGAAAACAAAAGGATTACATGAAAATGATCAAATCCATATGAAAGAGTGATAATATGTAACTTTTATTTAACTAAATTGTATTTGTATATAACTTTGTATATTATAGCAGATTTATAATTTTAATATTTAATTTCTTTTTGCTAAGGATCTCTTACAAAAAGAAGAAAAATCAATTTGGTCTCAATTTTTTTCTTAGTATCTAATAAATCTTTTCCTGCTACTGCCATTTATTCTAGTTCCAAACATGTTCATGATTGTTTGGCTTCCTCACTGGTGAGAATAATAGATACCAAAAATTCTCTTTCAGAACCTTAACCTATAGTTATTCAGAATTCCAATTCTAGATATAGAGTTCACATCAACCCTTTACTAAGGAAGATTTTTCTATTTTCATCTATATATTTAACTTACACAGAATTTTTTAATGTAAAAAATTTATTCAATTCATTTGGCCTTAGAGCTTTTTGAGAATATGAAAATTCGTCTATTTTCCCTCATCGTGTATCTCTGGTCTCTGTTCATTGCTCTGTGGAGGAGAAGAGTTGGTGGCCTATTACGTTTATCAGCAACAGAAATTCTCAGAATGAATATGAAATTTAAAAATGTTATAGAACTTAATTTGCCAATTAACATTTTAACAGGGTACAGGAAGCTCAGACTTAATGATTTAATTATTTTATGACAATGTTGTAGCCAAAATTGCTAATAATGAGCTATGCCTTTTCTTATGACAATGATTTTCAATAAGCAACAAATGTATAGGCCCATTAAAATTGTGAAGGAATATATATATATTTATACATAAGAAAAGAACCTGTACTTTTTCCTTACATCTTTTATAAAGAATCTAATTAAATCTCATAAAATAGCATCACAAAGATAATTGCTTAAAAACTATGAATCTTAAAGCTATGAAGTAAATGTTTTAACTTCAATTGAAGCAAAAAAGGGATGATGTTTGATTCTTTATTGTACATATCCTAAAGTAGGTTTGATCTCCCGCCGACTCTGTGGAACACATATAGCAGTATGCCTGAGTAGAAGCAGCCATGCTAGGGCTTACCTGGAAATAGCATTTCACTTTAAACTTTTAACCTCCTAGTCAGCGGTAGGATGCTGCAATAATGAGAGCAGAATGTATTTTGTTCAAAGATGCACAAAAGGGATCTGTTACACTGACAGATCCTCTTTTGCTCATCTTCCTAGAAAAATAAGATACCAGGACTTCAGTGTTTACTATATGCTGAATTGTGTAACTGCAGCATTTTATGTTATCCTGAAATAAGCTTATAGGGTAGGTGTTGTAAGCATCAATTTACAGATGAAGTTTCTGAAGTTAGAAAGGTTAACTATTTTGTCTAGTGTCACATAGTTAGCAGATGGTAAGGAAGGGCTCTTTGATTACAAAGACACATCTTTTAAGTACTGTACTTTTGTATGTAAAGTAAAACTACTCTCCAAATGGTTTTGCTGAAGATTAAATCTTCCCTTCCTCCATTCATTTAATTCTTATATTAGGTTATGAATTGTCAGAAATGTATAATGACTCTAGAAAACACAGGTAAGCCCTGTGTTTTTGGTGTTTCAGTCATTATTTGGTCAGTACACTCAGTGGCAAGCCAGGAGGATAGCAAATGTCAATAATAATATTAGCAGCAGCAATAACAACAACGACAACTTCCAATTGCATGCCAACTTCATTATATCCATCCTGTGAATCCATGTTCTTTCCTACCTTCAGCATGACCCTGGATCTTCTATAAGTCTCAAGACTAATGTTGCATCTGATGCCAACAACGAATCACTGGAAAGATTAAAATTTGGGTATCTACAGGGTGCCTGCCTACAGGCGCACGTAGGTGGCTCCATTGATTAAGTGTTTGACTCTTGATCTCAGCTCAGGTCATGATCTCATGGGGTGTGGAATTGAGCCCTGAGTCACGCTCACAGCATGGAGCCCACTTGGGATTCTCTCTCTCCTCTCTCTCTGTCCACCCTCCCACCTCTCTCTCTCTCAAAATAAATTAACCTTTCTTCGCAGATACCCTTTTTTAAGAATCAACTTTTAATATCCTGAAGAATTAAAAATATCTTAATGAAACGTTTATGTTCTAGAGTAAAATTTGAAGTCATGTGGTAGGTAGGGACGGGGTATGGCAGGCTGGTGTTTGTTAGTTTGGATTATCTGGCTAACTTAATGTGTTAGAGCTGACAACATAGTCTGCTCTAGCTCTAGGGCTTGTGTACTGATACCGCCTGTCTGTGTGTGCTTATTTCCACATTATATTGATGGCTTATCTTGATTAGAAGCAGAGTTGGGTTCTGAACAGATTTTATTCCTTGGGGAAACCATAATCTTGTCTCACTTTACTACATTAAGCTTTAAAAGGTAACTACCTACACTTTCGATGTATTAGTGTGTTCAGAAAAATATATTTGAAGATTTTGATTTGGTTGTAAGAGGTTTGCTAATTATGGGTGGAGCATCAAGTAGATACAAGAGGCACCTTTAAAATTAGCGTCCAGCTAGTATTTCTTTCACTGTGAGACCTTTCTCTGCAGATCATGAACTTAAAAATCAAAATGCCTATCAAGAGCTTAAGAATCACACCTGAGCCAAACTTGCTTCTTGAAATCTGGAATAATCCAAACAATTCTTTATGTTAAGACTATGAATTCTTTTCCCTTCATCCCTCTTTTTTTTTTTTTTAATCTCCTCCTTTTCCTCTTCCTTCAATCATGATAAATAGTAGCAATACAGCTTGATCTGCATATACAAATTTAAGAAGACAATATTTTTGACTATTTTTTAGTTCTAGTTTAATCAAACCAGCCATGTAAAGTCAATCATTTGTTTTATGCAAAAAATAAAAAAGAACATTGTTGATCATAACGTTTCCAATTTGATTTTTTTTTAATTTTGTGCCTGAGTTCATTGTTCATCCAGGTATGATTCTCTTCTGAACTCCTCCTTCTGACACAGCTGTGGTGGACTGCACCTGCAGAAGCTGATCCTTTGGGATCAGGTGGAAGTCATTGTGACTACTCCAGCAGGCCACTTTCCCCAATAAGTTCTTCTTCTATTGCAATTTTTTCCCAGAAGGTCATCAATAACTCTCCTCTTTAAGTGACCATCCTCTAAATACATAAACACATTCTGTTTTTCAGGTATTTGGACATGCTCAGACATATCTTCAACTCAACTTAGAAAATATCCTAATATTTTCTAATATTAGAGAACTATTATTTTCTGATAAACAAATTATTGAATAGAATTAATCAAAGCTTGCATTATTTATTGATTTTCAAAGACCTATCCAGTAGGTTATCAAGGCAATTCATTTATTTTTAGTACTTGGGAATCTTGAAGATCAATGAACTTTATAACATGGTTTCTTACAAGAAAGGGAAGTAAGCACATGCATGTATCAGTTCTGTTTACATGAGTGCCATTTTAAAAAAGATTGTTCTACTGAAGCAAATGAAAATATGAGGATGTACTTGATATGTTATTTGTTCTGTGTGTGAGATTTTCTTAATGTCTTTAACATAGATTACTAAAAAGTCACAAACATCAGTTGAGGTCATAGCTCCTAGGATCAGAATGCCAAATTTCAAAGCTTGGATCTACCACTAGATTTACTTTTCTAAGCCTCTGCCTTCTCAGGATTCACATCTTGAGTAGACAAAATAACGAGTGCTGGTTCAAAAAGGCACATACATCCCGATGTTTATAGCAACACTCAACAGTAGCCAAATTACAAAGAGTCAAAATGTCCATTGACTGACAAATGGATAAAGAAGATATGGTATATATATATATATATATATATATATATATATACACACACACACACAATGGTATATTACTCAGCAATCAAAAAGAATGAAATTTTACCATTTGCAACAATGTGGATGGAACTGGGGAGTGTATTATGCTAAGTGAAGTAAGTCAAAAAGATAAATATAAGATTTCACTCATAGTGGAATTTAGGAAAGAAAATATATGACCATAGGAGAAGGGAAGGAAAAATAAGATAAAAGCAGAGGGAGGCAAACCATAACCATCTCTCTTAAATACAGAGAGCAAACACGGTTGCTGGAGGGGTGTTGTGTTGGGAGATTGGCTAAATGGGTGATGGGCTAAATGGGTGATAGGCATTAAGGGGGACATTTGTTGGGATGAGCGCTGAGTGTTATATGTAATTGATGAATCACTAAATTCTACTCCTAAATCATTATTACACTGTATCTTAGTTAGGATTTAAATAAAATAAAAATAAACTACATATTGTATAAAAGGTCTATTAAATAAAACACCTGCAATTTTGAGAACAAAAAAATTACGAAATGAGATGAACTTTGTAAATGCTTGTAAAAGCAACAAATGACATCTCTGTCCTATACACATCTGAGCATTTACCATCACATCTTACATAATTATGATTCTAACGTTGAAATGTATCACTCACCTCAGTACGCATATGGTCTAGTGGTCATATGTGTCTGTATTTATTGACAACCCAAACCAAGATACGGTAAAATGAATGGGGATATGGGTGGTAAGTGTGTTGGTATTGAAGAGAAAAAAAGCAGTGAAGAGTGTTTCACTCTGCAGCTATTGTTTCTGAAAAGTATACTGTAAAATCCAAAAGGTAACTCCTGAGGTTAATACAGAGATCAGACTGAAAATAGGAGACTCTGAAATGGGATGTAGCTTATCAGAGGCCCTTTAAAAATTTCCCCCATTTCACTGCTCTCAATTTGGCAGCCCAGCTCATCTGACTTGTTCACAAGTTCTTCCATATGAGAAAAGTCCTCAATGCTGATTGTGAATCACGTGGGCTGCTGCTACCCTTGTGTGATTTCGTTTTCTGGCACTTCTTGCTGGGGGCTGATGTAGCAGGATGGAGCTTCATCACGTGGAGCTGCCTCTTTTAAAAAGTGTGGTATACATCACCTACGGGCAGGTATCTCAGCTGGTTCAGTGAAAAAGCAAAGCAGTTTCATTTCCCAGCCCGAGGCCTCAGCTCCACAGACAGGTCCTAGAAGCTCCCCCTTTAAATTCTCCAAGATAACTTCACAAGCAGCAGATGGTTCTGGTAAGTCCGGGATGATTCGGAGGCTTCCTGTTCAAGAGCAGCAGCCTGGCAGGAAGATTTGGCCTTGCCTAGAGAGTTCTCATGACAACAGAAAGAAGGGGACGGTGGTGGTAGATACTAGCTTTGCATAAAGGAAGCCTCCTATCTCTCTGTGTTTATGGTTAATGAAAAATAACCAGATACTTTTGGAAGGAAATACTAGTCCATTACCTTGAGCTTAGGGGGTTCTGTTTTCCTAAGAAATGATAGGGATTTGGACAAGTCAGAGGGCACTGGTGAAGTGGATCGACTGCCCAAACGGGAGTCAGAGAGTGGGGGGTTGTTTTCAAGAGTTAATGTAAGTACGACTGGGCAGATACTTCATAATCAGTCATTTGAACCATTCTCAGAAAAATATAGCATCAATTATATAAAATTCCCTGAAGCATCAAAATATTTTGCATGCTTGAAATCCTGCAGATGGTACTCACAAGTAAAAATACATTGTTTTATTTGCAAAATATCGTAGAGCACATTAGTAATTTGTTGTGGATGGCATATGTGTCCCATTGCAGAGAAAATGATGAAGCAATCAGTTTTTGGGTGTGGAGTCAAACAGGGCTTGGTTGTTTTATTTATTTTTAATCATCCATGGCGACAGAAAAATAGGGCTTACTTTTAACCATCCTGGGAGGACGTTTAGGATTGCATTTAGATTATATTCTTTCTACTTAAGAGCCCAAGTTAAAGGTACTTTTCGGGGATAATTTGATAACATTTAAAAACCAAAAGTCTTTAGAAGAATAATCTAATTAGTTGAATGTCAGAATACATTATTTTTTTCTGGCATACTTGGGGAATTTTCTGTTTTATGGCATGATATTCTCCCTGCTAGTTTCACTCATCACCACTATGTCACCATCAGTTTTGCTCAAGATAAAAGCTTTCTCATGATCTCCCACTCTCTTTAATTCTCCTGTGGGTACAAAATGTGGCTTCTTTCAAACACGATTTTGGCAGTTCTTATTCAAAGGAACTCCTCCTCCTCCTCCTGACCCTCCATGTTCTGTTTCTTCTGTCCAAGCAATGTCCAGCCCTAAGCCCTTGCAGTTACATTCTTTCTTTCATATCTGGTTTGTATGGTGTTCAGCAGAGTAATGATCTAGGTGCCTTGTTTAAAAATAGTTTTCCAAGTTGTATCTTCAAACTACAAATAAGAACCCCTTTACATGGAGTCCAAAAAATCTGTAAACTCCCCTGGTAACTAATGTACATTTAGTTTTGAGACTCCTATATCCATTATCTATATGATCAATTAACACTCCTCTCAAGAACCGAATTACCTGAAATGAATTTCTTTTGTAAAAACTCCAATGAAATGTTAACAAATTATTTAGTGAAGTTTTAAGAGCTTAATTTCCAAAATGAGTTTCAAGAGAACATAGTGTGTTTTCTATTAACATCATTTAATAAAGTTGCTTGAACACTTCCTTACCTTAAAGTTTGGATCCACTTTGTGAAAACTTAGTGCTGGAAAAGACCTCGAGAGCAATTTTAGTTCTAAATGGTCCTGGATACCAAGGCTGTGATAGTACCCCTGTCTGCTGTGTTTTATGTATAGGTGTAAAGATTGGAAATTTGGTGATGATTTGGGTGAGAACAAAGTGCTGTTAACTTGAGAAACTAAGTATCTTGCCTGGGGGGGTGGCGTGGAGCAGGTATTATTATCTCTTTAACACTAAAGTAATTTCTAAATAGCAAATATTAAAAATAGGAAACTAATTTCTATGCTTGCTACATAATTTCTGTAACACTGGAATTTAGTCTTCCTCAAAACACAAGTAGATTAACATCTTGCTAATCTTTTTTCCTCCCTTTTGCTAGAGCTGACAAGCATCAGAAGGTAGCTTCTGCCTCACCCTCCCATCCTCTAAATGAGATGACCTACCCCCCACAGAGGTGGAGCTGAAAGTATTCTTGTAGTTGGCACTCTGCTAAATTAATAGCAGCTGTCTACTAAGCATTGCCAGTTTTGATTAGCCATCTCAGGCCTTAAGATTGGCTTTTATATGACTTGCCTTGTCTTTGTTTAAGAGTCTAGATTTTCTTTCATGTAATTGACTTCACGTCTTCTTGCTGAGAGCTTTCTACCAAGCCTTTACAGGTTCTTTTTACCTTAGTGTTCATTACATTGGCCTGAATCAATCCAACATGTCAAAGAAAACAGAGCATGACTCTGAGTATCACCACTAACTGAAGGATGCTATTACTTGGACCCTTCAGTCATATGAGAAGTTTTTGGGTATTGAAGAGAGTCCAGTTTTAACTTAAATTCACTCTCTTACCTCACAAACACTCATGAAATTCTGTAATTTGCCTGAGGGGCACAGTTTCTAGGTCAGAAGGTCTATCCCCTTTCTGGTTCTTACCTCCACATCTTTGGCCCGGGTTCGCCACTGAACTTTCTGGTGGAGAAGATAGTTCAAGCAAGGGCAGATAAGGGTTTTTGATTTTATAATATATCTTTATTTTTTTTTCCTCCAGAAAGATAAATATGGTCTATAGAATAGTCAGGGTTACCACTTATATCTATATGTGGGGACAGATAATATTTTACTGGTTTAGTGAAAACTATAATAACATGTAACTATATTAAATTTTTTTTTCAGCTAGAACACCTACATTAAAGATTTTCTGTGCCAACAAACCTGGTTTCCTTTAAGTTCTTCTTCTTTCCTTAAATTTGTAGATTAAAATGTCACAAATTCTGATTTATAAAAACTATTGAGTAATGTAGACACTCACTTTCAGACCAAGTTTTGAGTATTCTAAAAATAACAGATATTTTTCTTATTGTATAAATTCTAGTTACTGAGATTTATTTGTATAATAGTTTGTATAGCAGTCAGTATTAAATGATAAATATTAGATAAAGCTATCAATACAACAGATGACTTCAGTACTTTGTAGTAATTATGAGGGATCCATTTTGTTCGTTCTCACCTATTCCTTCCATTAGCATATAATTTCAATGCTGCTGCTTTTTCATTTATCCCATAAATACGAACAATATTTTCTAGGCACTTAGCTAGATATTAGGACTATAAAAGTAGAAATCTGTGGTCCTCCCATTAAGAACATAGATTTTTATTGACAAAAACCTGTAAAAGATCAAAGAACATGGTTGAAATGAAGTATACAGCGCTAGAACACTCCTATTTAAAGACATCCACACAGGTTCTTGTTTCTCCAACCATGCAATGCTGATCCCACTTGGATCACAAGCCCATACTCTGAGTTTAGCTGCCATGGTCTAATAATGAGATCTAACAATGTTACAATCCTGGCTAAATTCCATCAATCAGTTAACATCCCTCAAACCACATCCATTTTCCTGTACCTTCATTTACATTTCTGCTCTCATTTAATGTTATTAAATCACTAATTGTTTATATTTTGCTTATATTTTATTGGGTTATTTTTAGATATTTAGTGTGTATAAATATGCCAATATATTGGTATGATTATATATATATGTACGTATATATATATATATATATATATATACACATATATATTTTTTCAAAGATCAATAAAAACTTGTATATTGTTGTTACTTTATAGAGTCAAATCTATGCAAGGTATATCCAACCAAAATATGTGGGAAGAGGAGTAATTATCATTTACTGAGGGCTCATTTCCCAAATATGAAATGCATGCAGGTATAACACTTACAGAACCATGTAAGATATTAGGGTCTTTATTTTAATAATTTTTATAGAAGTAAACCAAGTCTCAGAGAGTGTGAGTAACTTGGCCAAGGTCATCACCTTCTTTAGCAATGGAGAGAAGGTCTAATTTGAGGAAACAGATATAAAGTGTACTTAAGCATTTATGGTTAAAAAAAAAGTGATACACTGGCACCTTTTTCTATCAACTGGCAAATTTCAAAGTGTAACAACTATTTATAAACTCTGGAACCATGTCCCTAAGAGATATTAAGTTTCTCTTCTCCACAAACAATTTTGACCTGAATTTTGTTAGTTTTCTCTAGCAAAGAGAATGGTAAATATTTTCTGTAAATGGTTAGAGGGGAAAAAAATAGGCTTTCAAGCCATAAGGTTTCTGTTCCAACAACTTAAATCTTCTGTTCTACTGAAAAACATTTATAGATACTGTGTAACCGTGGCTGTGTTCCAATAAAAGTTGATTTAAAAATACAGGTGTTAGACAACATTTGGGCCACTAGCTAGTTAGCTAACCCTATATTGCATTTTAAACTGGTAATCCCTGAATAACACACATACTATTATTTAAATAGTTTCATGCACATACCCCGGTAGATGAATTTACTTATGTACAGGGCTTCACAAGAACTATTGTTTTAATACATTTTGTTCAGTATGAAACCTGCATAAAAACACAGAATAAAGATGAAGTAAAATATGTACATAGAAAGTCAATTTTACTTCATATCACGTGGAATGTCTTACCTACCACCTGGTGTGTAAGGCGCACACTGAAGAATGCTGCCCTAGATACAGCCAATAAACAAATATTTGTATAATATACACACACATACAGTATAAATCTATATTACATTTATCTATTTAATAGTTAGGTTTAGTTGGTATTTTACTTAAACACAAGTTTCCTTCCCAACAGGAGCATCAGATTATAACAACCATACTATTTTTAGAATTTGTACTGATGCCTGGTCTCCCTTCTTGGCTCTTAAATCCTTTCTTCTCTTCCTCGCACCCTGCCCCCCATCCCACCTTTCCTTATTGCCTTCCTTCTTTTAAATCCACCTGAGTTATCAGCTTTTGTTAATAGCTGTCAGTTTTAGCATGGGCTCAATTCCCCTTTTCTCTTGGGAAAGGAATAATCCCTAGGTGTTTCTACAGAGCACTCTACCGGATTCTTGCTTCTTTGTTTCCATACAAAAAGAAAAGTGGTCTACTTCAGTTGATTTTAGGTTTCAAGTTTTTGTGTTTTCAGTTACTGCCATTTAAAATTACTCCAAGCAGACAATCATATGTGTTTTGGTTCAAAAGAAATAACAGATTATATAAAAGTCTTCAAACTCAAAATTCTTCTAAGCATATATTCTCTCAATATTCTTTATTTTCATTCATGATTTAACATATGCACGAGTATATAAATATGTATATACATATCTAAAATATATTTCCTTAGCTATTTTAGAGGAAAAAACAAGCAAATTTTTTCTAATTAAAAATTTATAGTCTTTCATATTAAATATTCATTTCAATTCCTTGTCCACACAAATATAAAAAAATGAATTTTTTACATGAGTACTTACATGCAATTTCCAAAATATTTAAGAAACTAAACTCTTAAGAGAAAAATGCAACATATCTCTGTTTAGATTTTATGAATATGGTCAAAATACTTGTTAGCACCCAACGTAAGTACTAAGTATATTTGTGTGTAGACCTGAGAAGCTATGAACTCCACCACATAGAGAAGAGAATCAGTTAAGTTTCATGAAAATTAGATTCTAATTTTTTCCACCAAAATTTTATGTAACCTTAAGTAAATACGCTCTCCAAGTCACTCTCCGACTTTCTGCATTTTGAAGAGAAAGAAAAATTCTTCTCTACCCATACGGTCTTCCAGCTGGACTAAGAATTAAATAAGACCAATAAACCGAAATAAATGATGTCTTATAATGTGTATACAGAGGCCTAATAATGAAATTGAGACTTGAAGAAATGACCAAGACAGGCAGTTTTTATAGTTTTTACACAAAAAGTCAATTTCATTTGTGAGAAATTGAGAAGACAAATCTTAACTGTGGGAGCTTCAAATATTGAGGAATTCTAAAGAGAATTTGGGCTGGGGCAGTAAATTAGTAAAAAGTAACAAGGATTGTTATACAGCCTCCTGGGCTCTACATTTCCCATTTCTGGTGATAAGGATGTTTGTCCCTCCTAGTACAGGGAAGATGCCTTTCCCGTGGGGGATTTATTTCCTGCTTTCAGAGAGGAGGGTCTGCGTATCCTTCTGAGATGGGACAACATTTCTTAGGTAACTTTAAGAGTTTTTAATTTATATTTAAATTTTATTTTTTTAAGATTATTTTTGAGAGAGAAAGTGTAAGCTGGGGAGGGGCAGAGAGAGAAAGAAATAGGATCCGAAGCGGGCTCTGAGTTTGCAGCAGAGAGCAGGACGTGGGCCTCAAACTCACGAACTGTGAGATCACGACCTGAGCCAAAATTGGATGCTTAACTGACTGAGCCACCCAGGTAATTCTTTTTTGTGAATATTTATTTCGAGGGATACCTGGGTGGCTAGGTCATTTAAGTGTCTGACTCGATTTCAGCTCAGGTCATGATCTCACAGTTCAGAGGTTCAAGCCCCACATTGGCCTCTGCGCTAACAGCTCAGAGCCTGGAGACTGCCTCAGATTCTGTATCTCTCTCTCTCTCTCCCTCCCCTGGTGGTGCTCTGTCTCTCTCTCTCTCTCTCTCTCTCTCTCTCAAAAATAAACAATTATTAAAAAAAAAAAGTAAATGTTTATTTTGAGAGAGAGTGCTAGTGCATGAGCATGAACAGAAGAGGGCAGTGAGAGAGAGAGAGAGATGCAGAATCTCAAGCAGGCTCTAAGCTATCAGAGCTATCAGCACAGAGCCCATTGCGGGCTGTGTCCCACCAACTGTGAGATCAAGACCTGAGCTGAAATCGAGTCAGATGCTCAACTAACTGAGCCACGCAGGTGCCCCTTAGGTAACTTGTATTTAAAATAATCAATATACCAAAGTGGCACATTTTAGGACAGTCTTCCCTTGGTCCCTATAACTTACAGGTTTGGGAGCATGGAATAAATGCTTTCGGAGGGCCATCTCATCACTGAATCCATGATATAACCTATATTCTAATAACACAGCATTATATAAAGACAATATTAGGTAAAATTGATTGAGCGCCTACTTTGTGCCAGGAACTGGGATATATATACTTTTCATAAATTATCTCATTCACTGTTTATTTTAATTGAGTTATGTAATCATTATTGCTTATTTTAACATCAGGAATTAAAGATGTAGAGATAAAAGTTCAGTAGCACAAGTTTTGTAGCTAGTAGGAAAAATAACTGATAATTAAACCCCAGGATCTGTGATAAGTCTTCTGTGTTCCAACTTTTCTCAGAACACTTGAACACACACACACACACACACACACACACACACACACACACGATGCATCCTAATCATTGTTGTTAACCCCACCATTACCAATCCTACCTACCTAGTATGATTCCTGAGATGCCAAATAATATGGATGTTTTGCTAATAAACATTAGGGAATCTTTTGAAGTACACATAGCTGAAATGTAACAAGAAAAACAAAAATAGAAGTACTTTCTGGTTTACTGTGATACTTTCTCTAAAACCTCCTGCAGAGTGTGGCATTTGGATCCATCTCCATGGTCTTTCATTCACACTTCCTAAGAGCTTATTGTCCTTCTCTCTCCCAAGAACAGCGCAGGTGCCAGGACCTGCTGTATTTCAGTTTATGTACTTTTGTTTCTTACAAAACCAACCCCAAAGAAATGTAACTTAAAAAACAGACAAAACTATTTTTACCTTCTGCTGTATGTATACCCCCTTATCCCCCTTTTCAATTCACAATATTTTTCCTAATACTCATAATCTCATACTCTTATATTTTGGCTCCCCATCCAAATGAAATGAGTTAACTTACAATGCAGAAATAGGCACAACGTTATCAGGTAAATCCTTGACATATCTACTTCTTTGTTGTTTTATATCCTCTGAGAAAATTAAGCTTATAGATTGGATGATAAAATTACAATTAGGGAAAAAAAAACAAGATCTATTTTTTAAGCTTTATATGGGGGGCACAAAATCTGTTAAAGTATATAGTGGAAGAGTATAAAAATACAGAAAATTAAATTTAGAAATTAATGAAGGACAACCACGAAACTATATATCACCCTGAGTTAACCATTATAAGTAATTGGATATGTAGATTTTCACCATCTTCTAGAAATTGTATACACATATTCTTCTTGTATTGTTATATGTGTATGTTTACAGTTACATATCAGCATGTCTAAACACTTAATAGGTTTCTTGATTGCTCGCAATGAAGGAATCCTACTGAACTAATTGGAGATCCAGGATTCAGAAAAATGGCAACGATAGGGAAGAGAGAACACCATCAAAGTCACAGCAGTCAGGTTAGGATATTGCAATGATATCACAGTCCCTCTCCTTGTGTCACAGATACTGCAGGACCTTTCACATTTTCACATCTGCCTTGACTGATTTTCCAGTGAAACTGGATCTTTGCTTTACTTCATCAAAACTCAGAAACTTGAGTTGGGGATTGAGGGCCTAAACCTAAGAGGTAAGCCCATGTCTTCAGCCACATTGTCCCTTTGCTTTGGAAACCTATGGAACATTGAACCTACTCCTCACCAGGACTCACACAATAGGGAGCTCATCCAAAAAGGAAAAGGGAACCTCAGAAGTTGTATATCCACTAATGTGGACTACGTTGTAGTACTTTGGCCATACATCAGCTACATCCACTGTTCTAAACACTGCTCCTGAGTTTAGATATTTTATCTATCTCTAATTAAACCAATTCCCTCAGACAAATGGCTCAGAATTTTATCACTCACTTGGTATCAAGCATAATATTGCTTGGTGGTGGTTGTTTATTTTGTCATGTGTTGATCAATCTCATTATAAATTGTTAACTACATTGAAAACCCTCAACCACACATGTAATGTACAAAATGAGATAAATGTGGGAGAAAGTAAAAACAAGTTAGCATTTAATCTTATACACATAATATAAGGAAAAGGACATGGATAGAGCTATTACAGACCTCATTTCTGCAACTGGTTATGAGGATATATTTGGTGTTTCTTAATTCTTCACCCACTAGCAATTCACATTTTATTAGCAGCCAAGACCACACATTTGAGGCTTTTTAGCAATTTATATGGTCCAGATACTCAATACTGAAATGTTTCATAATTATCATACTTCCATTACTTTTTCTACCTCTACATAATACAGTTTTCTATTTTACTTAATCATGTCTTATATGGTGCTCACTATGGTATCAGTTACTGTCTTATGTCTTGTATATACTGAGTCACTTAATTTTCATAACAGTCCTAGTTATAGATAAGGTTTCTCTCCTTATTTTATAGTTGGGGAAATTAGATTTACCAAAATTTACATGACTTGCCCTAATTCACAAAGCTAGTAAGTATTAGAACCAGGATGTTAACCCAGGCAGTCTATGCTGTGTGTGAAAAACAGCCCATTGAGTTATCTATCCATATTAGTCTCTACTCTTGAAGAGGACCAAGAGGATTCCCTTTTATAGGTTTAATAGCTTTTTGGTGCCCAAATCTACACCCTTTCCTTTTCATCAAGTGGCAAAGATTCAGATCACTGCTGTTGGATAATTACTCTATCCCCCTGGAATGTGATCTTCATATAAGTAGCCTATAGGTGGTCAGTTTGGCATTCATCAGTGGCAGTCACGTGAGCATTGGTGAGAGAAAGTTCATGTTGTTGATGAACTACATAGCCCTTATGTCTGCTTCCATGGATACATGGTCAACAAGCCCATG
This sequence comes from Paguma larvata, assembly GCA_030068075.1. Taxonomy (NCBI): domain Eukaryota; kingdom Metazoa; phylum Chordata; class Mammalia; order Carnivora; family Viverridae; genus Paguma; species Paguma larvata. The sequence goes on from CM057832.1 coordinate 56,581,933, forward strand.
CAGGAGGCCCAACAAAGGCTAAAGAATGAAGGTGACTGACCTACACAAAGGTTATCTTGTCAACCTGATTATTAATCGTTTTCACCATTCTGTTAGTGTTCAAATGCCTCTTAAAATTTGCTTTCCGATGTAACGTAGGTGTCCTTATATTCTCGGGGCTACTCTGGGAAGTCCTTCCACATTCCTTCTTCCCCAAACTGTCTTGTTACTAATTGAGTACTGCTTTCCACATTTCCCCAGACATTTGTCCCAACCAATTATCAATGAGTTACTGTAGGATTTTTACTTCAGGCCAACACCTTTTCCATAATGATTTGGACAATAAGATATACTGCTAAAAGTTCCTCATATCAGAAGGATTAGCCTCCTGCATAGTCTTTATTTGTTTGTAAAATTGATGTTAACATTTCCCTTCTCATTAACTGACTACTCTCCATGACATCAAAGTTGAGTATTGAAGAAGGGATTACAGCGTGGTCAGATGGTGGCACTGAGAATGTGTATGGTTTGCTTATATAGTTGGTTCAGTTGATACCACTTCTGCATGACAATGGAGTTCTATGCTGGTCACCCTGAATTTTTTTCCTAAAAGTTTTTAATGCTTATTTATTTTTGAGAGTGGGGGGACAGATAGAGAGGGAGACAGAATCTGAACTAAGTTCCAGGTTCCAAGGTGTAATCAACTCAGACTGATGTGGGGCTGGAACCCACCCACAAATCGTGGGTGGATACAACTGCTCATGACCTGAGCCAATGTCGGAGGCTTAACTGACTTAGCCACCGAAGTACACCTAAATTTTCAATCAATGTAGAAAATAAATAGTAAGGTATGGTCACTGGGCCATATTCTGTCTTATGCTTTGATAGTTGGACTACATCAAATTCCAGTAAGGCCAAGAGATGTTTATCAAAGTAGATTTAGTTGCTGAAGAAGGCAAAGATTTGTTTCTAAACCTCAGTGGTCTCCAGTGTGACTTTTATCCCTGGGCTTGCTCATTTTTTTAAGTTTATTTTGAAAGAGAAAGAGGGAGAGAGAGAATCCCAAGCAGGCTCCATGTTGTCAGCAAGGAACAGGTGCCTCATGTGGGGCCTGACTCCATAAACCATGAGATCAACCTGACCTGAAACCAAGAGTCAGACACCTAACTGGCTGAGCTACCCAGACACTCCTGGTCTTGCTGCTTTCTGCATGCACTATCCCAATGTGCACACTATTGCATCTGCTCAGTAGGAGAGATCCTTACACTGTCACCATCAGAAATTAGAGCGCCTACCTTTGCTCTGAGTTTTATTCAAAAGTGGCATTCATTTCAGATAACCAATTAATGGGCATAGCACTGCCACTAACTGTGCTGTTCATTGCTTCTGAAATAAAAAGACACTCAGGTATTGTGCCTCTTGGCTAATGGCAGTGAATACAATGTTGTCTTCTTAGGAAAGTATTACTCTACCTGGGCCAATATCAATGGATTCCCAGAAACTTGACTGAAATCACAAGTACTGGTATTTTGTACTAATGTGTGTTTTAAACTGATATCCAGAATACCTTCTAATCCTTAGTAACTTGGTCTTTAGAATATGAAGTCATCAAGTAATAGAATTGCCTATATTCTGTCAGAAGATTATATAACTAAGGGCCCTGTCTATTATATCATGACAATGAGAGGTTAACGTAACAATAAAAGGAGGTAGGAAAATGACATTTTCTTACTTTGAGGTAAGTAATGAGAGGTTAACGTAACAAAGAAGGAGGTAGGAAAATAACATTTTCTTACTTTGAGGTAAAAGCAATGAGAGGTTAACGTAACAATAAAAGGAGGTAGGAAAATGACATTTTCTTACTTTGAGGTAAAAGCAATATCCTGGTCTTTTTTGGGCTGAAGAAAAACAAAATGCTTAATAGATTAATATCTATATACTGTAAGTCATAAGTTACAGTTTTAGCTCAAGGAGGGAAACCATATATGGAACTCTAACTGTAATTGGATTTATCTATTAAACAGGTGCTAATCTGGTGTCCTTCATTGAGACATACCCATTTCTTCATTGACCAAACCCGAAAACTAAATGAGGATGCAGTAATAATTACCATCCTGTGTGTTTATAGTCTTAGATGTGTATATGAATTGTGTACTTTACCCAGAGAAATAATACTGATTTTTATTAACTGTTTGGATGGGAAGAAATGGCCTCAGAGTCTTTTAGTTGGCTCTTTCTGCCTAAATAGTACTTACTTCTTAAACAAATGGGGTAGTGAAATTTTTTGCTGCTTGCTTCCAAATGTATATGTGAGAACTGATAGAATAAACACAGGATGGTTTAGGGATTTCACTAGGCTGACTATGAGGCAAATTTGGGGCAAAATCCCTTTTATTACTTGACCCTACAAGCCTACATACTGATTGGTGAGCCTGTGGTGTTTCGAGTCTTCAACAATTAATGTGTGCCAATGAGAGAGACTGTCTAATAACTCAGAGTATTTAGCCCTGGTCTTTCTCTTTCCTCACAGCACAGACTATGATAAATCCCTGCAGGTCCTTAGTGGAAACCTAAAAGAATGTTTTGCATTAAATATCTGCATTGCTATATAGCATGCCTTTGCTTGTCAGGGATCATGTGAGGAACCATGAATCTTTATCATCCTCATTCCAGTAAAACATGCCTTTGTTCCCCAGACCTAGAATTACTTTTTTTTTTTCAAAAGTAAAAAACAGTATCAATTAAACTATCAAAAACAGTAACTTTTGGGGCATCCGCATGGCTCAATCAGTTAAGCATCTGACTTCAGCTAAGATCATGATCTCACAGTTCCAGGAGTGTTAGCCCTGTGCCAGGATCTGTGCTGACAGCTCTGAGCCTGGAGCCTGCTTCAGATTCTGTGTCTTACTATCTCTCTTTCTCTGCTCCTCTCCCACTAGTGCTCTGTCTCTCCCAAAAACAACCATTAAAAATTAAAATAAATAAATAAGTAAAACTAACTTTTTCTAATCCTATAAGAAGGAGAGAGATACGAGTCTTCACAATCAGTTAATTCACCCCCCACCCCTGCCAAAACCCATTGAGGATTCTTCATAGTTTAGTGCTCTGCTATTTTCAGCCTGCCAGCTTGGTCCATGGGCTAATTGTCTAGGCATCCCAGTATGGCCGTTAAAATTCCAGGCATCATCCAGACACATTGTAGTTCAGTGATAGAAGAGTGCTTATCTCTTCCTGTGTTTCTTAAAAGCAGACTTCTTTCCAGGGAGCCCTTAGAAGTATTCGCTTCATGTTTCATACTTTTATCACAGTTCCCCAGGCCTAAGTCAATCATTAGCTGTATGGATGATATAGTCATAATTTACCTAGATATCAGAAAGTATGGACATAGGAATCAAGTTTCACAAATGTTGTGTATCTGAACAAAAATAGGTTTTACTAACAGAGAACATATAATGAATGACTGTTACATAGCCCACCTGGTATAGTATCTACTAAAGTATCTCCTATTGGAGACTCTAATTGATTGTGTATTTAATATGATTCTGAAGAAGACACAAATAGTGTCATGTATAGCCCTGCAAGAGTATTCATTTCTTAGTAGACCCCGTCTCCAATCATGATAACATGTCTACTTTGTTTCTGGTGTTTCAATGTAGTTTCTTTTCTCTACCACTCCAAGATATACCCTGTCACACTAAAATCAGGGGTCTTTTTTCAACCATGGCTTTTCATTGGCATGCCAGTCTACGAAACAGCATACACTAGTCTAAAGACTCTACTCACCTACAGACTCTACTACTCACCTGTGCATTTCTCAATATTTCTGATCACTTGATTACCTTTATGCAAAGGAGAATTTTTTGAAGGGATAATTAGAAGTTTCACAATCATAAAACACTTCTAATAGTTCTATTTATTTAATGTTTTGGATTATTTTCTCCATAATATAAATGGAATTTAAATGGCATTTGGTGAGTGTGAAAGTTGGGTCCATGTTTTCCTAAACCACCCAAGAAAACTAACTGTAATCACCCAGAGGTCTAGGTTAGCATGATGCATATAGGAACTCTGGCAAATGTATCCATACTTGTAATTTTAGACTGGTCTAAAAATTTGCTCGCCTTCATTTTGGTAAAACAACAACCATAGCTATGATTTACTGATTTTCTAATTACTTATTAATAAGGAAAATTCTGAATTATTTTCCAGGAATAAAATGTTCTATTCTGCAATTGGTCCTCCAATTCACGATGGAATCTCCCAATATATAGAGAAGACAATAAGAGGTGGCTAGGTGGGAAGCATGTGTTAATTGGCTTTTTATTGCAAGTCAACTCCTTTTGGAAAAAGAGCGATAACATCCTCACTCTAGAAATGAACAATTCAATAGGGCAGGTTATGAAAAGTTACGTGCCAGGCAAAGAGGATCAGTAGCTTTTGATGTTTGGGGTATTCCCACTTCAATTTCTGGGTGTAACTCTTTCCATATCAATACTTTAATATACTCATAGATGGAATCCTGTGGATTGTTGTTGTTCTGTTATCTTGGCTGCCAGCAACAGTATAAAATAAAATATTTAAAAGAAAAGTTTAAAAGAAAAGGAATATCTAGATTTTGAGAGGAGTGTACAAGTGTGAAAAGAGTCAGTAATGGAAACACAACTAAAGTCACGCCTTAAAAATCTGCTTAAGACAGCATTACTGAGACCACACCACCGGACTTCACATAATTTCCACTACCAAACTTGTACTTTCATATAACCTGGGTTTTTTTGAGTCAGTCCTTCAACATTTAAAGTTTGTGAAGGAAAACTTGAACATGCTTGTGTTCTAGTTGCCACTGCACAGGAAGAGGAAAATCTGTCCCTTTTGCATTCCAAAGATGGAAATGGACTCTAATTCTCAGTGGATTAAGAAAATTAAGAAAGACAGAAGATGGTAGAATGCGAATGCCTATAAAAATGAGATAAATGTAGATGTTTATCAAAACTAGGGTCATACTTTGTTTTATTTCATAAACTGCTTCCCTCTCCTCCATAGTTAATAGTCACATGTTCTATGCTGATAGTCATCTATATCATCACTTTCAAAATAAGAAATAATTATAATTTCAAAATAAGAAATAAACTAAGAAATAGAGGAAGTCTAATGCACAAATAACATGATAAATGAGAAACAATACATCCACATTTACATGTAAGGAATAGTTACTACCAGAATTAATGAAAGTTATTATTTAAACTTTGATTATTGTTTTTCACTGTGAATTCGCAAACATCAGATAAATATTTCCAAAGCTTTGAAGTAAAAAGGTGTATATGGGTTTTTAAAATGTAATTGTAAAAGTGAATTTTATTTTTACATAATAATGCCAAGAGTTGTAGATTAAAGTTTAAGAAAACAAATTGGAGATTTCTATTCCATGCTATATGGGACTATTACCCAAACACCATATTTTAATAGATAACTAAGCAAAAGAAATGAAATTTACTTCCTTATGGGCACTCAATAAATATTTGTTGAATGATTGAGCTTTACTAATTATTACTTTTAGGCACTGATAATTTTCATAAGTGTAATGGAAACAATAACAAGTATCTGATGATAATAGAATTTTAAAGCAATGAGTTTCTTCATGATGATAATAATGCTAATAATAATAATGATAATGATTATATTGTAACTTTCTAGAGCTAAAATTCATTTCTAAGCCTGTGATGTACCAGGCATAATTCCTGAGTTAAAATTAATTATAATTGTTCCATGCTTATACTTACTTAGTCGCTAAATCTTAATACCTCATTTAATATAGTGAGTTTGTTTCACGTTATCGTGTATAAGGAAATACATGTCACATGAATGTGACGTCTGATTTAATGTCAAAAATTAGCCAGGATACCACTACATAGCCCGCTCCATATTAAATATCACATGTTTGAGATATAGTTTATAAATCATCTGAGTTTTTCTCTAGAAACATCACTTGGCCACATTGAACAAGAGGAAATAATATTCTAAAGGCAGAGAAAGATGAATTCCACAGCACATGTGGTTTTGTATATTTATACAGACTTTATTGTGAATGCTTAATATCGACTGGGTAAGCATTGGCTTGTTTTATTTATTTCTTGTCTTTAGCATATGTCAGTTATTATTCATAGTGGAAATCAAAGGATTGATTTTTTTTGGGATTAGCTGTAAGTATTCTGAAAATGAACATCACTGTAGATATTCATATATAAATAAATGCTAACAGTTTGTAGACATAAGCAGTGTGGAAAATGCCAACTCTAATTTGAATTGACCTTCCATAATTTTTAATACAATACTCCATGTAATATCCTTTTGTGTGCCTTCTAACATGAAGAGCAATGTCCTAGATGAATGAAAAATATCTGTAAAACTTTATATCCTACTATACCTCATCCCTTTAAACTACAGATGCATCAGTAGTAAAATACACCAATAAGTTTTATTGACTTATTTAAGATATATTACAAGTAGTAGACATCATAATTAAGCAATATATTTTTCATAACTTTATTATTGTATAAACACATACTTTACAGCAAAACTATCAATTACAGCAACATATTGCTTCTGAAAACAGTTAAAATATATGAAAGTGAGCATCATCGAATAAATTTGGTATGATCTCCTTTATAGAAGCTAAGCATTTTTAGTCATCAATAATAAGATGATTTTATTAACTGCTACATTCAAGAGTTGTTATATTGATTGCTGAGAAATAGGGTAACTTTTTAAAATTTTTAAAAGTTTAAAAAAACTTGCCTAATTTCTTGAGACTGTGATTAGTAGATCAAGTACCAAAAGATCTTATTAAAGGTGTTTGTAAATTATACATTTTACCTAAAAGTTTATAATAGAATATCATTAGTAAGAACACAAAGCATCCTGGAAGTACCAAGTAGTAGAATATATACACATATACTTTTGTATCATTTTATAATCAATAATTAACTATTGAGGGAACTAAACCTCTCTATCCATTTATTCTGATAAATTACTTTTTGACTCTCATTGTCCCTGAATTAACTAATTTAGTAATCAAAGAACTCTATGACCAAAACCAAAGTTATGACAGAAAACATACCCATGAAATGGTTCAAAACTGTGCCATTCTATTTCAAAATAATCTACAAGAAATTACGAACATTATAACAGATAGAAAATGTCAAAAATGAAGTAAGAGAGTTCAGGAAAGTGTTAAAAATATAACAAAAGTCACATCAGATATGAGGACTAAACCAGAAAGAATACAAAAGCAAATATACTTAACAAGTAAAGCTTTGAAGAAAAAAACAAGTTTAAAGGAAAGCCTATTTTAGAAAATATAAAAAAGAGGTAAAAAAATATTTGAGACAAATCTCAAGTTCCTACATACAAATAACAGGAGTCCCTGAAGAAAACATAAGGAAGAGAACAAATAGTCAAACTATAATCAAAAAAACACTCCTGATATTTGAAGCTGCATATTGAAAAATAACCTCAGTACCTAAGGATGTCAACCTGGAATTACCAATAGCAAGAAATATTGTAGTAAAATGCTGGACTCAAATGAAAATGACTAATAGTTGGAAGAAAATAAATTATCGGACAACAGGAACCTAATTCTAGGGGATATTGATACACAAGGAATGAAGTAAGAGCCACGTGGAACAATGATAGTATATTTAGAAAAACTAACTCTTATTTAAAAAGAGCATAGAAAACTCATTATTGCCATTTAAGAACTCCATTGTTTCTTGAATCCTTCTTGAGAATCTTCTGTAAAATCAGTTTCAGAGAGCCGTGTGAGTAGAGGTACAAAGATTGGTGTGAGCATTTAAAACCTAGTGACTCATAGAACTGAAGTGACCATTAAAAGGGAAAGCATATAGTGTGTAGTGGCTCTATGCCTTGACTATAGACAGAGGGTATAGGCACTCATACAGGTGATTGCTGTGAATGATGTAGATGGTGTAGATACACATATGTATGTGCACATGTGCGTGTTTGTGTAGTACCACTATAAAGGGATTATGGGAAAGTGTATTCAATTTTAAAACTGTTTCTATTAGTCCTATTTATGGTGGCAGTGTTAGTATTGACATTCTGAGACTTTCTTCTCTGAAAATGAATAAAGGAAACAAGTGATAATGAGTCCTCTGTGTCCTCGAAAATCAGGATTTTTTGATATAGACAAGAGGAGCATGGTGCAATATGAACGAGATTTAGTAAAAACTCTGTCGTCCTTAATTTGCATTGGACGCAACAGTATTATGAAGATTATTTTTTCTTGAAGAATATGTTTATGTATGCATGAATAAGTGTACATGCTTGTGTGTGAGTGTGTGTGTGTGCATGTGTGTGTGTGTGTATCCTAGCTCTGCCATTATAAGGACCAAGAAGTAATGACCAACCCAGTAGCAATGAATATCGATAGCGCCCAGATTGCAGTTTTGAAATAGCATTTTGAAACCAGGCTTCTTGGAGAAATGGCAGGACTAGGACAGGACGAACCTAGAATATCTTTTCAAATTAGATAGCAAGCAAGCTACTAACGACTCTAGAGGTGTATGTCAAGATGAATCAGAAAACAACTTGAAAAGTCTACTACTGGGTTAATTTGTAATTAATAAATATGGTCTTTGCAATTAATTGAAATTTACCAATATGTATAAATCTGTAAGTTAAGAAGGATATTTATTTTTTTATTTTCAATATTTATTTTAGAAAGTGCACATGTATGTGTGTGAGCAGAGAACAGGCAGAAGGGAGGGAAAGGAAGGGAGAGAGAGGGAGAGAGAAAGAGAGAAGGAGCTAGAGAATCTTTAGCAAGCTCCACGCTCAGAATGGAGCCTTAACAGGGCCTGATCTCACAACCCTGGCATCATGACCTGAGCCGAAATCAAGAGTCAGATGCTTAGACTGAGCTACCCAGGTGCTCTCAAAGTGATATTTTAAGAATCGATCTTCTTCAGAGATGAGAAACAATTACATTATCTTGAAAACTAGTAAGTGAAATAAAAGAATCAACCAATTATCTTGTATTTCCTATATGAATTCTACCACTAGTTAACAAAAGAGCAGAAGAGAGCCATATCCTGTTAGGAGTATCTCAGCAAAGGAATATAATGGAAAGGACAAGATTAGACTATTACATTTATTTTAATGTTTATTTGGAGAGAGAGAAAGAGAGAGAAGGTGAGCAGGGGAGGGGCACAAGAGAGGGAGAGAGAAAAAGAATCCTAAGCAGGCTCCATGCTGCCACTGCAGACTCCAATGCAGAGCTCAAACTCACTTATGGTGAGATCATGACCTGAGCCAAAATCAAGAGTAGGATGCCTAACCGACTGAGCCACCCAGGTTCCCTAGACTACTATACTTTGCAACTACGAATTAATGGGTTTGGGAACTGAGCATCAATGGCTGCTAACAAATAAGGAAACTGAACCTCAGAATGTTTAATTAAATCATACAAGAGCTCAAAACTAGTAAGTTCCAGAGGGTTACTTACCAGAGGGTTACTTACCCATAATGGTTCAAATACAGAATATTGTCTGGTCCCAGAGCTCACTCTCAGCACTTTGTCTTATTTCAAAACACAGACATACACTTGCATGCACATGTGTACTCTTTATTTTTGGAATTGATGAGTCAAACATGGTTGTACTGAAATTCAAATCCCCTCTTCACTGCTTCCTGGCTGTGTGGTCTGCGTCTCTATCTCTCATGGTCATTGCAATGGCAATAATTGAAATCTATTTCAAAGAATTTTGTTGCCATATTTTTTAGTGTTTGTTTATTTTGAGAAAGCGGGGGAGTGGCAGGGAGGGACAGAGAGAGAGAAAGAGAGAGAGAGAGAGAGAGAGAGAGAGAGATTGCATCCCAACCATTCTCTGTGCCAGCCTCCAGTACAAAGCCTAATGCAGGGCTCAAATTAAAGGACTGTGAGATCATGACCTGAGCTAAAACCAAGAATCAGATGCTTAACTGAGCCACTCAGGTGCCCCCTGTTAAGACATATTTAATAATGATTCTAAAATGATTAGAAATGCTAATATCAGTAATTTTTACACCTAAATAGAAAACATATTACATGCAGAGCCTATCTATAGCTATTACATTTTAGGCAAAATTTTCTTCAGCTTCTCTGACCGTCTCTGTATAAATATATCTGTAGGAAATATTCAGAGAAGTTCCAAAGCCTCCTAAATGCAATGGTGGTGCTGGTGCAGTTAGACTAGGAGTTGGCTAGAAGGAAACTCGCACTTACATGTGAACAGTTCCCTACCCTGGCCTTCCCTGGGGGGACCTCCACATATACCACTCACACAAAATCAAATTACATTTGGGATTTAACAGGTACAAAAACCAAAACAAAAAACAAAAAACAAAACCTTGACAGAAGTCAGACCCACTATCTTTAACAGCAGAATATATGTGCAGTAGTGGCAGTTGATTAGTAGGCCTGAGTCCTTAAACCAGGGGTAGAATCATATATACTCTGCCAGGTCCAGTTCTTGTTGAACCCGAGTCTCTGCTCACATCGCGGGTCCTCACTCCTCTGGAGGAATTTCCACTATGTAAGCCTTTAAAAAGAAATCGTTTAAGAGATCGGATTCCTTCTGATCCCCCAGCCGAAATCAGCATCGGTGCACATATCTATCCATGGTGGAGAACTCATGGGGGGGACGGGGAGAGGCGGAGCCAGTGACCAGTTGACCCAGAGTATCAGTACTTGGCCTCCAGTGTTGCAAAGCCCCAGAAAGGATTGGGATTCTGCTTGGGATTCTCTTTCTTTCTCTCTCTCTGCCCCTCCAACACATGCTCTCTCTCTCTCAAAAATAAATAAATATTAAAAAATAATTAAATTGAAGAAGGTTTCATATAAGATCAAAATTTTAATTCTTCCTCAAATGCTCATGATTCTTGAAGATTGTCGATTACCCTTCGTATTGATTATGTAACCTTGCTACACAATGGCAGACACACATGCCTCATTTTAACCTTCAGGTGATCTCCTGACTTTTAAATGATACAGGGGTGTCCGGGTGACTCAGATTGTTAAGCTCTGACTTCAGCTCAAGTCATGATCTCATGGTTCATGACGTTCCAGCCCCGCCATTGGGCTCTGTGTTGACAGCTCAGAGCCTGGAGCCTCCTTCAGATTTTGTGTCTCCCTGTCTCTCTGCCTCTTGCATGCTCATGCTCTGTCTTTCACTGTCTCTCAATTAAAAAACAAAAAACAAAAAAACAGTTAAAAATTTAAAATACAAATGACACAGAATGACACAGAAAACTATGTGTTTTCAAGACACCCTGTGTGTAGGCACTTTTGTTCTTTTATTTCTTTTCATAATCTTCACAGAAGATCCCCACACTCCTCAGCCCATTTGTTTTACTTTCTGTGGATAAAGGGTGGCCTAAAATATTATAAAAATTGGATGAAAAGAAAGCAAAATAAACTATCTCCGACATTTTACTTTCCATTCCATTAGGGATTTATCTGTGTAAAGAGCAGACCAAATAAACTTGACAGGATGAGAAAATATATATGCCTTGTTTATTTGGCTTTTAAAGATATTCTTGAACTAAATTTTTGGAATAGATAGCATTAAATAAGTAGCATTAAGTTGAATTCTATTTAAGTGAATACTATAAATCATATGCTGCTTTTATCTACCCCTTTTCATGTTGAAAAATCAATCTTTGGTCTGACCTATGGGATCACCATGTTTATTAGCCGATTTGACTATACAATCATATTTATGTTAATGTAAAAAGAAATCAGAGGTCATTGAAGAACGCTTAATCTTGCCTACAGTAGTCAGCCATCACCGCAGTTACTTTGTTGTTGAGAAATTGAGAAATGAGTTTTAAGGTATATTTTTCAAGTTGGTCTACACAGGGAATTAATTTAAAATCTATTTTATTTATATGACTTGTCTCCCTCATGATTCATTTTTGAGTTGGCCTTCAGGCGAAAGCAATGTTAACTTGCCTGGGGGAAGCTCATTTAATTTGATAGTGATAATTTTTTTGACAGCTGGTAATTTGCTTATTTACAGCTTCCTGATTAGGTCTTCGAATGCAGCAGTTACTCATATAAACTAATAACCTGCACTTAAAGGATCCTTATTTCCCATTAATTGTCATGCAAGAAAACAGACTTTAACTTTTTTTCTTCACTATTATCATTAATATCTCGTGACTTTTCTCATCTTAACCTGACAGTGATTATTATTTCAGGCATAGGACAATGGAGATCCACCTTTTGTTGCAAGATTGTTTTCCAATTTACTAGCTTTATTACTGGTACGCACCTTACCTATTATTGAAAAAATGGTGGCAGTCTAGTCACTGGTGATATCTTGTGATGGGACATCCTAGAAAACTCTAAGTAACATACTTAGTTGCTTCAGAATATGCAAAAGTTATTTTCTTTCTCTTTCTCTTTTTCCAGCTAAAAAGGAATTTTTTGGAGGGGGGAAAGAGTCCTTTAAATATGTTCATAGGAATACATTATATTGTCCAAATAGTGAGATTTATATAAAAGTATAAAAGCACTTTAGCAATTATGATGCATTAGGTAGCTCATTTGTGGTAAAACATAAGGCTATTTGTTAAATATGTAAAGTGGTTGATTTGGATGAAGATGTTTCCAATAAAAGATGAATTTTGTTTGTTTTAATGTGGCAATACCCATTAACAAGTCTTTATGAAAACAAATTTCCTACATTTAAACGTATTGGTTTAGGTTTTTTTTAACAGAAAATTTGTTTAGCATAAACATGTTTGATTATTACACATGAAATTTGTTAGCTTCTTTCACAGTAGTAGAGGAAACACACTTTAAGTCTTTTTATAAGCTGTAATGCTGCTTCTACAACAACGATGATTCTTTGAAGTAAATTATCTTAGTGGTAGAAGTGTTATCTCAAGAGGTAGAGATTATATGGCCAACATAAGGATACATAAGATCACATCCCTTGTACCACCACACCTTCTACTTATTCTTTTTGGCTACAGCTTCAGGCCAGCTATTATTCATATATATATAGATTCTGTATTTTTTTTATTATAATCCTACAGAGTAGAGGAGGAGAACTACTATCATCTTTATTTTAATACAAGAGTAATCGGGAGATTAAAATATGTGTATAGGTTTCCAAAAGCCAAAAGTTAATGAGTAGAACACCAGGATTATAAAATGATATGCTTTGCTTCAAAATCTGGTCTTTCTGCATAATTCCATGCTCTTTGCTATGTCAGTGTTGTAAGCCACTCCAGCCCAAAGGGGACAGACAAGTTGGGGAAGGAGGTGATGGTGATTACAAAGTTAGGAGCTCCCTTAATCAGAACTGTTTCATTCAAACCATTCCTTCCGGAAATACAATGGTAAGCAAGACTAACCTGTTTCATTAAGATGTTCATATATCCACTGTGTAAACAGATAAACCTGTAGTAATGTGCTATATATACTGATAAGTATAATCATGTATTGCAAAGGGACAGATTAAGAGTAAACTTTCTAAGCTAATATCTGAAGAACAAGTGAGGCATTAGTAGCCAGGGTTGTAGGTGGAAATGAAAGTAGAAGAGAATGAAGAATGGTTTAGATTTGGACGACATGACCTTTCTAGGGCTCTAGAAATGCTTTTGACAGCAATCCTTAACATCACTGCTTTTTCCCAATGGTTTCCTAAAGATTGAGTGAGGCTTCTTACAGATGACTCCTGATGGTTTGGTCTCCCAATTGCAATAGCAATTGCATTTGCTATTTTGGCAGCCATAGGCCATTGCCAAATCTGTTTTTCTGGTTGTGTAACCGACTTCTCCATTCAGCCTCTCAACAGTGATTTTTGCCCTTGATCATCTTTTTTTCACATCTCTATCCATTTCCACAGTTGATATTTCAAATCTGCTCCTGAATTCTACATAAATAACCTCATTGTTTACCTGCCTCTAGTTATATATTTTATAATTTCCAACTTTCCGAAGATTCTATTACAACCTCAAATGTGTATTCTACATCAGAGTCAGCATATCGCCTGAGGATTTTCTGTTCCTGATGATGGAATGGCAGACTTCTCGGTTAGACACATTTGGACATCAGAGTTAGCTTCATATCCACCCCTTCAATCAAACCTTAATCTATATAATCTCTAGTCCATATAGTTCTGGATTATACAATAGTTGTGAATAATTTCAAATATAAAAATAGAGAATCTGATTCAGTAGTAGTAGTTCAAGGAACTCTGCATGTTCCCATGAAAAATAAAACTAGATAGTTATCAGTGTTGGTTTATGTAGGGGTGAGGTATTGGGAGAGGTCAGAGCAAGGAATCTCCTCACACTACTCTTGGCTTTTCTATGAGATCTTCACTTAACTTTCTTAGTGGACTTCTCATTGTGTTTGATTATCCATATGTGAATTTTGTCTACTTCTTCTTTGAAATCAGAGGATTTTCAGTCCTTAACAAAAGTGAGGATGTATGAGCAAGAAGAGGACAGAGAGTAGAGAATGTATGTTTTATAAGGATGTGTATACTATGTTTGCCAAAACACCATCGGGTTGTGTTACTGCTTGCCCAAAACCTTTACTAACTCCAAGAACCTTTAAAATAAGACTCATACATCCTATTGTCCTCGTGCCTTTGTGACTTTATCCCCATTTACTTTTAATCTGTTCCCCAGTGAGTTTTTTTCTAAACTAATAGCTGTGGCCTTTTGAACCTTTTTTTAGGATAAGGATCACTTTCCTGCCTAAAAACTGCTTCTGTTCAAGTTACTCCACTATTTGTGGACTGAATATATTAATTTAGCTCACTTTAAGGTTTGCTTTTTGTACATTTCTTTCATATTTTGTCTTTCCTTCTTCCTCTTTTCTTTTACAGAAGTCCATATATGAAAGTGCTCCTAAGTTCTATTTTTCATTGAATAAGGGATTTTTTTTTTTTAGTTCCAGAGAAGCATTAATGTTCAAGAGCAAGAGGCTGATAAACACATTTATGAAAGGTTATTCTCCCTTTGTGAATAGAGTAATTAGTTACCATTTTAACTAAATAGGTTTTAAGCTGTAAAAGTTAGTATCTTGTTTTCACTAATGAATAGCTTTTCTAGCAGAAGTATTGCATAAGAGCGTACTTTAAAAAATCTCAATATGTATCAACCCTGAGTTATAATAGGTGAAAATGGTTTTAAATATTCAAATTATGCATTCTTACTTTGTGAAAGTTAATCCAAAAGTGTTCCTTCACATAGAAAAGTTTCACTTCTCATTTTTCACTTAATTGTGCTGGTAGGCTATTGGTTTGAAGAACAGAATCTATGAAGTCAGACTGCCTGAGTTCAAACTCTTCACTGCTTCCTAACAAGTGTCTTAATAGTTCAGTCTCTCATTCAGTCTCTCAAGTGCTGTAAAACAACCTCTGCTAATTAAATCATTATTGTACACTTGCTGAATGGAGAGCTTGGGCTAAGCACTTAGTGCATTATTCCTTCCAATTTAAATCAAAAGTGTAAGGGTTTGACTTCATTCACCTGGGGCTTGGAGATGCTGAGACATTTGCTCAAAGTCACAGGGGAAATGGCAGAACTAGGATGTAGACCCAGGCCTGGCTCCAGACACAGTGCTCTTAGCCACAACGAAGTGGACTTACTGTCCTTTATTTAAACTTCATTTAAAGTCTTTTAGGGTCAATTTAGATATTACAGGATGGCACTATATAAACGATACAATATTTTGCAAATGCATTTATTACCATTAAAAATTAAAAAAAATGCACGATCATTCAGCCTTTAAGAGAGCAATATAAAATCTTGATAGTTATCACAGAATTTCTTCTATGTGGTAAAAATTTCAAGTGAATATATAAAATGAAAGTAAAATTAAATATAAGAATAAAATTTTATTTTGGGTCACCAAATTATTATAAAAGTAATATATAAGAAATACACCCCACTTACCTCTTTGAAGTATATAATGTGACAAAGAAGAAAGTTGCTTTTTTTTTGTTTTTTAGAAGAAAGCTTCTTATTAATTTCTGTTTAGATTATGTGTCTTTTTATTCATGAGTTTCTGAATGTAATTCCCCCCCACACAAATCACTTAAAATTTTGTGTATTTATCCCATATTTATTGAATGTCTGTATTGTGAGAATCACTAATTGGAATAAAAATTGAGAGAATCTTCCTCAAAACAGAGTCAAGGCAAAGTAACTGTACCTTTCAGACTGAATGTTTTAAAGCCATATGAATATTGTACTAATTTCTGAATATCTTCCTGAATCCACCGTATTAGTTAGTATCCAACTTACCCATTTTGAAAACATTTTTTAAATGCATTACCTGTGTTGCAGATATACCAATGGCTTTTGGGATATCAATCCATGTTCCCACAGGTGGGCTTTAGAGGCAGATAACTCAGTGCAGTGTATTGCCATATTATGAAATGTTGCACAATTATATAACTATCTCACTATGTCCCAAAGATTAAGCATATTTCAGCTAAAATAGCTTTATGAGAGAGAGAGAGAAGAATGTAGAAGGGTGGGCCTAAACATAGTGTGGTACTTAATTCTGGTGAAAAATACAACAGGTTTAAAAGCTGGTCAGGGGTGCCTGGGTGGCTCAGTCGGTTGAGCGTCCGACTTCAGCTCAGGTCATGATTGCACAGTTTGTGGGTTCGAGTCCCGCATCAGGCTCTGTGCTGACAGCTTGGAGCCTGGAGCCTGCTTTGGATTTTGTGTCTCCCTCTCTCTCCTCTCCTCCCTTGCTCCCGCTCTGTGTGTGTCTCTCTCTCTCAAAAATAAACATTAAAAAAATTTAAAAGCTGATCAGACATAGCTGTCAGATAAGATAAACTTTGTACATTAACAAAAAGAAAAACATATCAGTGTATTTCTGATTATGTAAATTTTAACACTGGATTGTAGCAGACATTTGTAGGTGTCCTTGTTTAATTTCCATCACTTAGATAAAAGAACTCAGTTAAAGGGCGTCTGGGCGGCTCAGTTCAGTTAAGCATTGGCCTCTTGAGTTTAGCTCAGGTCGTGATTTCCAGGGTCATGGGAACAGCCCCCTGTTGGACTCCACACTGGGTGTGGAGCCTTCTAAGATTCTCTCTCTCCCTCTGCCCTTCCTCCAATCTCTCTTCTCTCAAAAATAACAAACAAACAAACAAAAACTCAGTTAAGATAGGTGCCTCTTCTGAGATGGTTGAAAACCAAATAAAATCTAGGTTTCCCTGTGTTCCTTAGTTTATTGTAAAACTACTATGCCACGCTGTTTCTTATCCCATTAAAATATGTCAAGCCTGCTATCAGAGCTTTAATGAACTTCCCTTTAAATAGTAATTTCCTTTATTTTTCTGACTTGCTGTGTGTTTTCACCTTTAATAGCAAGTATTAATAAAAGGGGAAAACAGTCCTTTCCCTGACAGCCTAGGTGGGGGGGAGGGGAAGAAAAAAAAAAAAAAGAAAAGAAAAGAAAAGAGAAAAAACAAAACCGAAAAACCTGCATTTGGAAGTTAAAAATTCTGTTCCTACTCACACCACCATCTGTACTCCTACCGGGACTCACCACTGGTAACACGGGGCAGGGATTCTAGAAATTATGAAGGCACCAGTTATGTTTAATTGTAAAGTGCCTAATTAGAACAGTTTTAAACCTTGCTGGTTAAGCATTTTCATCTATTCTGGAAGGTCACTAGAATGAGTAAAAATTTAACTACTGCATCTGTAATGAAAACAATCTTGAAAAAAGATTGCTAACTTTTATTGGAAGCAATGTCCCATTAAAGAAAAATATATATAGTTTCTTCTGTTTGCAATTATATTAGAGAGAGATGAGAATTTTTATGTTTCTTATACAAGTTTGACATTTTTTTTCTTTTTTACAATCTATAAGGGTAATCACTGAACATTTTCCTGACTTGCCTTGTTTATCACAGAGCTCGTTTAAGTGAGGGCTATGGTAACATTAGTATTTTCCAGACATCATTCCTTTAATATTCCCTCTGACATTTCGAGTAATTTGGCATATCATTTCCACTCGCATAATGCTTAGGTGTCTGGCAGCACATGCACTTAGTGATAGGTTCTGGAATTTATAATAATCAAGCAAATGGATATGAAGTAAATGACATTTTAAAAATGTTTTGTATGATTATATTAAAATACTATGTGGAGCTAGGTTTTCTAAATCCATGTGGTATAATAATAGTATATTTGCTCATCTAACCATATTCATAATGATTAAATACTATCAGTGTAATATTTGGTATTAACCAAAGCAGTTTAAAGCAGTTTAACTTATGTAATATAATACAAAATAAATTTTGATTGGAACCAACTGTAAGCCATACCCTGTTCTAGATGTTGGAGATGCAGAGTTGAATAAAGGAATCATTTCCTAATCTCTGGGGCTTTATCTTTCAGTAAGATGAGTTAATATATGGCTAGGCTGACCGACAAACATAGTCCCTAAACATGCATGTAAATAATTTCTAGGCTATAGAAGAGAGGTATAAATAAGTGGACGTGGCCCCAATAAAAGGACAACAAGCTATTTGCTGCTGGAACACAAACATAAAGTTTGGATTATGTGACAAACTAAGGAGCAATTTATGCCTTCTAAGAGGTAGTCTTCAATTCTAAAATGGAAACAATTTTTTCCCCTCAATATTCAACTTACTGTTCTGTGTCCTTATATTTTGAAAATTATCCAGGCCAACTCTATTTTTATGTTAAACAAAACCATAACTACTAATTCTTATCATCATGTACTTCTGACATGGGTACTATGTGCTTGAGCTTTTCACCAAAATGTATTCTGATGAAAATGCATAAAGTGCATCCTTCTGGTTTACAGGAAATTCTATAACAAGTCAAGCAATGGCCTGACCGATTTCATGAGAGGCAGTTAGTTTTCTCTGTTTTGTGAGTTTAACCTTTAAACATTGTAAATTTAAAATGATTTTTCAACGACTCAGTCAATAACATGGAACCAAATTTTCAGAATCCCAGATGAAACTACTTTTCTTAATTCAACAAAAGTTTTGTTGACTTACTCTTCAAAGGCCACAAAGATGCTTCCTTTGTTTACTTAGAAAACCTCCCCTTTCTACAAATTATTTAAAATTAACAACTGAAGGAATGCAACAAGAGCTTCAGCAAGATTAGCACGATTTTTAAAAAGCATAGTTTATACAAGGGCAGCCTTTGACAAAAGGAAAATCCCTTTGGAGTTTAGACACAGTACATTTTCACTCTTCTTTTGTATTTGAAGAGACTCTTTTCCTCATCCTTTCATCTTTAGCTTGCTTAGACTTGATGCAGCATGGAGAAAAGAGAGCTGGCTTAAAGCTGGTAGCTTTACTTCATCAGAGAGGACTTACTATGTATGAAAGTGTTTTCCTTTCTATAAATGTATTCTGGGAAGTCGCCACTTTAAAAAATTCTCATTTATATTTGTCACTAAAAGACCTCTAAAATTCAAAGTTGTTGGATGATGGAAGTGCCTAATATTTACTCTTGATAGAAAAGGACTTTTAAATAAGTGTCTGATTCTTTATTCCTTCTCAAATGTAAAAAAAAATAAATAAATCAGTCAAGTGCTTCTTTCTTTCATTTATAAATTTTTCTTATTTAAATGCATTCTAAACTCTTAGTATAGAGCCAAGAGATTACGCCTGAGCAGTTGTCAAAAAAGCTCCATTTATCATTTATCTCTTTGCTTTGGAGATATAAATGCTGTGTTGCACATCTCTTAAGTAATGTTCATTAAATTTTTGAGTGACTAACATTTTTCAAGCTTTAAAATGGTTAGTATATGTATCAGTATCAGCTAGAAATTGTGGATGAACCTATTTATTGACATTTAATTAGTGAGCTTGGTCTTTAGGATATACCCATGGCTCTTTGAGTTTACATAAACTGGACAAAGTATAATTAAACAGTTAATCTCAACGAGGTACCACTCAGTCAGCCAAAATTCATTTTTTATCTGCTATGTGATAGACTGAACTACAAAGATTAAACAAGTGATTTCTGTATTTCAGAATATTATGGTGCACAGTCCCTCCCTTCCTTCCTTCCTTCCTTCCTTCCTTCCTTCCTTCCTTCCTTCCTTCCTTCCTTCCTTCCTTCCTTCCTTCCGCCATCTAGTTTCCGATCATGCATTGTTTCTTTACAGGTCCGTAGTTCATGTTACAAATCATTTTAAGCGGTTTGGAAAATCATTCAATCCAGTGACACTTTGCTGTTGCTATTTTTTTTCAAGGAATCTACAATTCAGGGTCACCCTAGTTTTCTTTTTTGCTAAGTGGCTCTGAGTTCACGCAAGTTTCAGAAATGTTAAGTAATACTAACAAGCTAATTTTTCTTTCTTCTTAAAGTGGAAGATATCTCAGGTATTTTATAACACAAGTGGGCATTGGGATCAGCTAAAAGGGATAGTGCGTGTTCAGTTTCCCAAATGTATTTTACTTTGAAAATTTAACTCCATTTATTTTGAGAAAATCTCTGGATTTGTTTTTTCTTGCTGTGTATAATTTATGCATTTTGAATGGCTGGCACCCTTTAGGACCAGTTAAGGAAGGAGATTCACAGACTGCAAGAGCTCTCTATTTGTGCTATAAAGCAGATTTAATCATGTCCTTTCTCTCTGTTTTTCTAAGACTGTTTTACTTTTGTCTCTGTGAATATGGAAGTTCAAATCTCCTTCATGGGTTCAACTCCCTTCATGTCAGTCCTTCATTCTTTCTTGCTTTGTTCTTTTGTTAAAGCCCCAAACTTTCTTCTTATGTTTCACTCTTTTTATGATTATTATTTTCTCTTTAGTTACTTTATATGTATATTAAAACTTGTTTTAACCTAAACCTAGACTTCTAATATCCTCTTTTCTCTTTTTTCGTAATTTTTTAATATAACTTTATCTTTTCTTATGAATGTGACCTTAGCAACAGTTGTCTTTTTTTGGTCAGCATTAGTGTTTTATAGAATATTGAATTGACAGCACTTACCATATGACTGTTACTCTTTTGCAGCCTGCAGAGTTTGGTGTATCATTCTTTTAAAACTTACTAATATCCATGTGGTTATTTATTATTTTTTGGAGATTTTTGGCACTGGCCTTTTACTGTTTTTTTCTGCCCTTATGCCTTCAGAAGTTTGTGGGCAACTTTAGTATACTCTGTGTAATATTCTGTGTTCAAGGTTCTCAAATTCCAATGGTCTTCAAGTCTATTAACTCATATAGAGAACTATATTCTATAATGGCTTTCTATGTCAAATATTTAATTTCTAAATTTAACTTTCTGTCCAAAACATACCACCCCAACATAATCTATTAGTATTTACCAGGCTCTTTGACCTGACCACTAGCCTTCCTCATGTATTTTTCAAATAGAAATCAGTTATTTTTATTAAAAGATATATACAGTGAAAGGAACTTTATGGTCAATGACTTTGAAACAATTGTAGGCAAGATATATAAGATTCAATTCTGTAGTAATTCTTATAGTTTTTTTATGCTCTTATTCTATGTGAATTTCTATGATGTGGATCTAATAGGCATTTTTAAAAAAAAATTGTTGTTGTATACTGATCAGTTATCTTTCAAGACAACAACTTGTGATTTTTTTTTTTAAGAAAATGGAAACATAGCTGTCTTTAGTACGGTTTGATCATTTTGCTATGTCAGTGAAAATTTTCCTTGCTCTTTAGTCTGGAATCATCAGACATCCTCAGAAGATGTGTCAGATGTACTAAGACATCTGATATAATGAGAAACATAAAACGTGCAACTTTACCCACAGGCAGATTTGTTATCTGAAGGAGGGCTGTAGGTTTGTGCCTTACAACGCAGAAATGCCGATCAAATCATTTCATGTGCTTCCCACCAAAAAATATTTTTTAATTTTTTTTTTTTAGCAATAGGGAGAGAGTATGAGTGTGGGAGGGGGCAGAGAGAGAATGAGAATCTTAAGTAGACTTCATGCTCAGCAGGGACCTGAACATGAGGCTCATTCCCACTACCCCAGGGTCATGACCTGAGCAAAAATCAAGAGTTGGGCAGTCAAATGACTGAGCCACCCGGGCTCTCAATCATCAAATTTTTTTTTTTAAAGAGGTGATGGAATGTTTTAATCGGTATTTGATTCATTACTTGTTATAGTACATTCCTTCTTTGATATCCTGTTTTGAGTAAGTACCAATAAGAACATGATAGTCCATTTATAGTTTGTATGATGATTCAAAATTTTCCTCAGAACAAATCCTCAGATTTGTTTCTGGCTCCACTTCTTTATTCTCCACTCTGCACGTACTTCCTGTGCTGAGTGCCTGTGGATGTTCATATTGTGATCAGAGCTCTGGCCTCACAACTTGATATTTCAAAGCCAAGTGAGTTGACACAGGAGTATTCCTGATAGCTTTTCCTACAGTGGGATAGTTTTCTGCAACTTTTTTTTTTTTAATATTTTTAATGTTTATTTATTTTTGAGAGACATAGAGACAGAGCGTGAGCAGGAGAAGGGCAGAGAGAGAGGGAGACACAGAATCTGAAGCAGGCTCCAGGCTCTGATGAACCATCAACACAGAGCCCGACGTGGGGCTTCAACTCACAGACGTGAGATCATGACTTGAGCTGAAGTCGGCCACTTAACCAAATGAGCCACCCAGGTGCCCCAGTTTTCCGCAACTTACTTATATGAGCACATTATTGCAAACTGTTTAACTAGATACCACTATTTTTAATCTAAGTGTATGCCCAACGTATTTTTTAAGCCAAATCACTAAATACGCGTGGCATCTCCCACACCATAGGTTAGGAGCAAAAATGTGACAGACTGGAAGGCAGAGTTCAGACCCAGCAGCTTTCATAATTTGTGGTTAATGCATTGCAAATACTACAAAGCTTTAACACCATGAGAAGCCATGCTGCTGCTTCTCCCAGGGTTTGTCAGTGGCCTGTGCCAGTGAGAGTCCTGAAGCTCAAGCTTTTGGGCTTCAAGGTAAAGCTGCCTCCCCTATGGTCACTCCTTGCCTTCATTTAGACGTGCGGTATTTCTAGTTTAAATTGTTGTAGCATCCTCTTAACCATTCTCTTTGGCTTTTAGGGTCTCTTCTGTCTAATTTGTTGTCTGCAGATAAAGTTATCTTTTAAAACACCAGTATGGTCAAGTTGGCAATTTAGCCTAGTAGGTGAGTGTGAACTCTAGAGAGAAATCCAGGTTGAGTCACTTACTACATATTTGATTTCGGACAAAATAATTATCTTCTGTTAGTCTTGGTTTTATTTTCTGTAAAAGGAGGAACATAGTACCTCTTATTTCTTAGGATTGCTGTGAGGATCCAATTAGATTTCACATGTAAAGTAGCCGATGAGTAATGTTATTTATTATCACAAAAACACATCATCTCCTTAAAGTTTAATTTTCCATGTTGTTTGATTAGCTTAGCATTCAAGGTCCTTCACTGACCTTTCTGTTTCTTTTTCATCCCATGTCCCATATGTCTTCTCTGTAATAGCCTTCGGTTGAGCTCACTGTCCATATTACCTGCCCACTTTAAAGACTCCAAACTTTTAACGATGTCACTCTTGTGTTTTCAGATACCCAGTCTTTTATCAGGAAAATATCTAAGTATCTTTGAAGGCCTAGCCCATATGTCATCTCTTTGTCATCATAGGCCTAACTAACAGTCCCTAATCTGTACTTTTCAGAACACTACATTCAAATGTTCATCACACTGTTTTGATAGTTAGACATTTCCCTAACTCCCTTAATGATCTTTGAACACCTTAAGGGCAGGAAATTTGCCAGGCAGTTATACCTTTGAACCTACCAAAGCTGTCTGGAATAGAACTGGAGATCAATACATGTTGGTGGAATGAACGTAAATTTCTGTATTTCTTACCCCTTTTGATTATTCTCTAGCTCTCTTGATAATTCTTCTGCTTTAAGAAGTGGTAGCTTGTATTTCACAAAATATTTCCAGTATCATACAACGAAAAGTCACTTTTATTTTCAAATTTTATATTAAAGTTATTATCTTAATATGTATTTCATCATTTATATTCATTTCTTAAAATTAGCTGGAATTTAAGACTTAATGTAATGGAAATCCAGTAGGCACTATTAATAAGGAGAAAGAAGAAATGAGATGCTTTTACTGTTACATAGTTTATTTTAAAATGATTTGTGCAGGAGCACCTGGGTGGTTCAGTCAGTTAAGCCTCTGACTTGATTTTGGCTCAGATCATGATCTCACTATTCATGGAATTGAGCCCTGAGTTAAGATCTGCACTGACAGTGCTGAGTCTGCCTGGGATTCTCTCCACTCTCTCAGCCCCTCCCCCTGCCTCTGCATACACTCTCTCTAAATAAATAAATAAACATTAAAAAAAAAAATAAACTGATTTGTCCAGAGTTAAATTTGAAATTGTTTTTAAGTTTATTTATTTTGAGAGAGAGAGAGAGGGAGAGAGAATGAACAGGGGAAGGGCAGAGAGAGAGGGGGAGAGATAGAGAGACAAAGAGACAGTGCAGAGCCAGACATGGGGCTCAAACTCACAAACTGTGAGATCATGACCTGAGCTGAAATACAAAGTTGGATGCTTAACCGAACTGAGCCACTCAGGTGCCCCGAATTTGAAACTTTTTAAAACATTGACTTAAAAACAAACAAACAAACAAAAAAAAACATTAGTCTTTTTGCCCCCTCTAGAATTAGGTTTAGATATGTGCCAGAGGAATAAATTTGTGAATATAATTTATTTTTCTGATAAAGATAATCTTTTTTCATGTTTTTAATTTTTTTTTTGAGAGAGAGAGAGAGAGAGAGAGAGAGAAACAGAGCATGTGCGGGGAAAGGCAGAGAGAGAGAGAGGGAGACATAGAATTGGAAGCAGGCCCCAGGCTCTGATCTGTCAGCACAGAGCCTGATGTGGGGTTTGAATCCACCAACCATGATATCATGACCTGAGCGGAAGTCGGACACTTAACCGACTGAGCCACTCAGGGGCCCCTCTGATAAGGATGAACTCAAGACCATAAGTGTCTTAGTGGAGGCATATTGACAATCATATCTATCTTTCTAATTATATTTATATATGTATATATATATATATATACATATATATACATATATATATATATATATAATATATATAATGGGTGTTTTATGTTTACTTCGGCTAGAGTGCTGCCAATAAATACAAAACCACAGGTCTGACCCAGGAAAGTGTGTTACTATTTGTTTGTGGATATAAAGAAAGACTCTACTTCCAAAAAAAAAAAGGGAAGAAAAAGAGAGAGGCTCTATTTTGATTATTAGGGAAAAAGAAACAGTATATAAAAACCACAAATAATGGATCAAACAGCATGTTTTATAAATCTACATGCCTGTTTTATTTATAGTAAAGCTATGGAGTTATAGAATATCCATTAAATCGATACCTGTCTATTAATGTATGATAAAAGCAGCTTTTATGAATGTAAGAGACTAAGAAGTAATTTTGTCATGGCAAAGTCATAACAAGAATTGCAAGTCTTTATAGTTTAATAAGCAGAATAGTTATGAACCATCTGGGTATGGCACAATCCACATACATGCACACTGTATCCCGCGGTTACAAGGTCACCTCTGTGCCACCATAAATGGTCCAATTTTGCCACTTAAACTTGGCATATGCTCTCAGAAGTGTTGATTATTCAAAATACCTGTTTGCTAAAGTCTATTAAGTTTAAAAACTACATTTTAATGGTCCCTTATATTTAAACCCTGTTTAATATGGCAAATGTTTGAGAGCTACTTACAAACACCATTACATTTCATCACTAATTACTAATAACAGGAATGAAATTAGCACCTGTCTCAGCTGCTTTCGATTTTGGATTGCACTTAATAAACAGTTGAAAATATCCTCTGTTGCTAAACATTTATTGGACCATTTGCATTCTGATTTTCAATGAGCTGTTATAATTTATAATCTCATTGTAGTTATCCAAAAATGCATGGGACTTGAAGATACTGTTCCTTATTTGAATTAGAAGTTATATATGTAATATCTTCCATTTTAAAATTATTGTTCAGTATGAGACATCATTTTATTTCCTGTATAAGTGATTCTGTCTTTGTCTCAAAGGCTACTAAGATGTGAATGTCAGTGCAGTAAATTTCATACAAAAAATACATCAAAAATAATTAAATTAACACACAAGAAAGAAGGTTCTGTAGGTTTCAGTGATCCCTTAAAACAGAAAAGCTCTTAGAAATGTGAAACTCTTGGGTGCCCAGGTGGCTCAGTCAGCTAAACTGCTGACTTCAGCTCAGGTCATGATCTCATAGTTTGTGGGTTCGAACCCCACAACAGGGCTCTGTGCTGACAGCTCGGAGACTGGAGACTGCTTCGGATTCTGTGTCCTCCTCTCTCTCTCTTTGCCCCTCCCATGCTCACATTCTGTCTCTATTTCCTTCAAAAATAAATAAACACTTTACAAAATTAAAAATAAAATGTGAAACTCCAACTTCCTTGTTCCCTTTTGTGGGTATTTGGCCTGTGCTGCTATGGTAGGTGTGGCAGAACTTTCAAGTTAAAATAAGGCAGATTAACTGCCAAAATGGTTCAGTGCTACCTTCAACACCATTAAAACAGCCTCACTAATTAATAATAACACAAATCGTGTATTTGGGAAAGTTTCACAGTCATTGAAGGAATGATGGTCACCTCGCTGCCATGATGACAAGTTATGAGAAAATTACATGAGAAGTAATATGATAGAAAAATTCCAAGGAACGTCTTCAGTGTCCAAAGTTAATAATCATACGATAAAATTTTCTTCCATCTTTGTTACCCATTCAATTTTTATACATAAATGTATACAATGCTATCATTTCAGGTAGGATGTTATATGGTAGGATTTCAGGCCAACCGAATTCTAGATACTGTGGTTCTAATCATTCAGAGTGTTTTCTTTGATTTAATACAGCTTTTGGGAGGTAACATTTCAAATTACAGCAAGAAATACTTTTTAAAATAAAGTTGAGAAGCAAGCATAAAATAAAATTCTCACTGAATAACCAGCAGATGGCAGCATGGCAGTTACTTAGACATTTGATAACTTCTGGCTTCTATCAAGTGAAAAACAATGTCCAGATTTTTGAAAATAGTATCTGTTGAGAAGTACAAAATTTTGTCAACATAGGAAACATAATTTAAAAAAAGAGATTGTTAAAAAGATGTAAATGATAGCTTGACCAAAGTGGAATTACAAAGAAACAAAACTGGATTCTTCTTCACTGCAAATAACACACAAGAAAGATGAAAGATGGTACAGAGAGAATGTCAAGGCTCTTAAAAATATGCTTTCAGAGCATTATAAATTAGCTTGATAGACCTCATTATGGGAAAGAAGAAACTTAAAATTCTAAACAAGATTAGCCCTGATATTGAAATAACCAATTAATTCCATCTAGGCCATTAGGAAAGAATTAAAGTTCATTATTATAATTATTATAATTGCACAGGTTCAAAACAAACTCCTTAAATTTATCATCTTTTAAAGTCCATTTTAGCCTTAAAAATGCACCTATGATGCTATGATCTTACAAATCTTTTGTAAACCAAATATGTGCACACTTTACAAAGAACTCCAGTACACTTTCTTATTTTTAAAGGTGAATTTCCATTATAATTAACAGATTTAGCTGAAGACTTTTGTATAACAACAACAAAAAACTTTTAAACCTCATCTGAGAATCCACATATTTATAGTACTATGGAATAAATAATATGTAATATAATCTATATGTAAATACATATAACATGTAATATATATAACATAGTAATATGGGTAAGTAATATGGAATAAAGTGACAGTTCAAAAACACATTTTCTATCATCCTTGAAAACATTTAAATAAGATTTTACTATAGCAGAAAATTTGAAGAAAAGTCCCCAATATTTTCTACTATGAACTGTTAAAAACAAAGCTCAGCATATACATCTATCACATTTTCCTGTTCAACTTTTAAATTTATTGTAGATACTAACCCTCACTCTTCCTCTAAAATACACTAAGATCTGTTCAAACTGAATTAGTTATTATGCTTATTAAGAAACTAGTTTGAATTTTCACATGTAATCGTATAGATCCATTTACTTATTTATTCAAAATTTGTTTATTGAATGTTATAATACTTGGTACCATTCTAGTCAGTGCCTGAGATGTATTACAAGTTTTGAACAGATCTGGTAACTGAATATAGCAGAAAAGCAGCAGAAAATGCAATAACTAAATTAGAAGGCCAAACATTTTGAGCGAATGTCTATATAGTCATTACAATTAACAACAAATAATTGTCAATATGTGACATTTAAGCCCCTGTCATTTTCCTTACTTTGGTGTTATGCATGTACTAGTTAATCCCAATTACCTTTAAGGTATTAAACTAATATTTTCATAGCATGAAAATATTTATAAGCGATGTCCTTCAGGGAATAAATTACAAAATAACCAACAAAATACTAGAGATAAAGTCACTAAAGAATCCAAGCAGAAAGGAGAAAGATTTATCCACATTTCCTCCTGCAGTGGGCAGCAAAGCCTTAGTTAGATTTTAAGATTTGAGAGAAAAGGAAAGCAAGGACAACAGAGCAAAACAAGAGCTGAAAATGGGCAGATGTTGTTCTCAGTTAGGGCTTATAGGAAAGAGGTTTTGGGGGCAAGAAAACAAATTAGAGGATGATAATGATGATTATGGTATTTGATAAAATTCTTTATATTTGCTTTTCATTCTAAAGAAGTGTCCAATATGTAAGCCATAAAATTAGCCTTTTTTTACAGTTGAGCAGCTTGGGACTCTGCGAAGTTGCATCAATGACAGAGAGCAAATGAACAGAGTCAGGAACTACAGATCTCCACCTCTACAATAGAGTTATAGGAAAACTGGGAACAGATTGAAAAGAGAGATGGGCCTGCAAAGACCATCTTTGATGATTTGGGAATGAAGAAATTATTTGTACACTATTTGTTTTTCCACAAATATAAATAAAATATCTTCTCAAGTGCTTAAACTACATGTTTGAACACAAGAATAACATTGAAGCTTATCCAAGGAATTTATACTGAAAAACAGGTTTCAGTAGTCATGAAGATTTATACACCTTAAATATGATCCCCACACATCTTGGTAAATTACAGCTTGGACTAACATGTTTCAATCCCATGGGTAAGATGTGTTTCTTTCTTTCCTTTTCTTTTTTTTTTTTTTTTTTCCTCCTCAGTAGAGGGTTGTGGCCTTGTGGACAGAGATACTACAGGATGAAATACTGTGGAGCACAAAATTTATTATTTGAATCTATTTACATCCTATGAACTTCACCTTGTAGGACAACCCTCCCCATGTTTATTGTACATCAACCCCAGGTTGACAAAATAAAGTTTCTTTAAAATTTGACCAAATTTGATCATTTGGTCAAATTTTAAAATTTTATAAATTTTTTAAAACATTATAAACCACATGAAGCCAACCCAGTAGTTATTTGGTCTTTTGTTTTTCCTTTTCATCTTTAACTGTTTTATCTGTTGTATAAAGTTAATTTTCTATTTTGTATCTGTTGAGGTAAAACAAAATCCGTTACTGCCTCTTAGTGAAACTGCTATTTTTTTATACCTTATTATTTTTTATGGCATGATTTTTTATAGGAGAAAATATTGTGAGGGGCACCTAGGTGGCTCAGTTGGTTAAGCAGTCAACTTTTGATTTTGGCTCAAGTCATGATCCTGGGGTTCTAAGATCTAGCCTCATGTCGGGCTCTGCATGGACATCTTGGAGCCTACTTAGGATTCTCTTTCCCTTTCTGCACCCTCCTCTTTCTCTTTGAAAAAAAAAAAAAACAAATAAAACATGAAAAAGAGACAAAATATTGCCAGTTACTGTTCTTCTGTACATTGAGATATTCTTAAAACAATAAAAGGAAAACTATGAGAAAAATTATAACGTCATGGTTTATTTGTACTGGATGTTATGAATTTCTGCTAATTATAAGATATATACATTGGTCAGGTTGAATTTTTGGATCTTTGATCTTTCCCAGGTCTTTGACCTTTTGTGATACAATTCTTTTATTCTCTTTTCTCTTATTCACCTTAGTAAGTGTCCCAAATCTGTTTTACCTGATATTAGTTGCTTGTCTTAGTTTCTGCTACTCTATGACAGTTGTTAGACCTTTCCTGGTGTTTAATCACCTTGAAAGAGTATTGGTCAATTACTCTGAAGAGTGCCTCTCCTTCTAGGTTTATGTGACCTTTTCTGCATGATTAGATTGAGGTTATGCATTTTTGGCAATACCACAGAAGTTATGTAATCTTGTCAGTGCCTGTCATTGGGAGTACATGATACTTTATCTCTCAGGTTATACTTGATTAAGATAGCATGTGCTGGGTTGGAGGAGATGACAAATAGACAAACAGGAAGCGTTGGGTCATTGTATACAGAGCATTATGCTGTTCTGTATTCCCAACATCCTTGTGTTCAAGGTGTGTCGGGGGTCATCTGGCCGTCAGCCACCTCCTTTTCTTTACATGGTCTCTTCCATGGGGTCTTTCCACTGTAAATTTATCATTTTCCATTTGTAACTAATAACTATATTTGGAGAGATAAATTGAGATTATGTGAATATCCTGCTTACCCAATTATTTTAATCATCCTTTGGTATACCTTGCCTGAAGCAATTATTAGTATGTGTTTGCCCAATGGTAATTTCATATTTGTCTTATTATTTCTCTATTATTATATAATAAGCTTTTGGTTACTTATTATTTGCTATTACTAGTAAGTGGAAACAACAAAATTATGTTCTTTCATATTTTTGTTCCTTTTATTAATTTGAATATTTTAAATTATTGTCAAAGTCCCTAACTAGATTAGAGATCCTTCACCAAAACAGGTTTTTACCTAAATTTTGCTGGTACAAAGAGTTATATTAATCCAAACTCTGCCCACACCATTACATATGTATAATATATACATACCCATTACATATATACAAATGTATATCATTTTTGTATGTATATACATATTACTATATTACTATTATCTCTATATATTATATATAGATAAATATATTATGTATATATATACTGCTAGTAATACATGAGGGTGTATATTGTTATGTTGAAATGTCCTTCAGATTTTAAGCTAGCACAACATCATTACAGAACCAGGGCTTTGTAATTGTGTTCAATGAGTCAGTATGGTCTCAATTATGTCCTTGATCTGCTAAGTAAAAATTCTTAAAATAAGCGTCACTCCAAAAAGATGCTCAACATCAGTAATCACCAGGGAATTTAACATCACTATGAGATATATCACCTCATACCTATCAGATTGACTAAAATAAAATAAAAAAAAAAAAAACACGGGAAACAACAAATCTTGGCAAGGATTTGGAGAAAAAATACCTAGTTGATTGTTGGCGGGAATGAAAACTAGTGAATCCTCAGTGGAAAACAGCATGGAGGTTCCTCAAAACCTTAAAAATGGAACAACCATATGATCCAGTAATTCCACTACTGAGTATTTACTCAAAGAATATGAAGACACTACTTCAAAAAGATACATGCACCACTGTGTTTATTGCAATATTATTTGCGATAGCCAAATTATGGAGGCGATGCAAATGTCCATCAATGAGGAATGGATAAAGAAGAGACCAAGAGGAGGCAACATGGCTGAGGAGTAGGGGGCTCCAGTATTTCGCTTGCCCTTTAAAGGGGGACGACTGAAACCATTGTCTCTCTCTCAACTCCAAAAATCGGGGGGAAAAGGTGCTAGAGCTGACAAGAAACTAAGGCGAACACAGACACGGCCCAACTGAACTGTGAGTTTAATCTGGGTCGGATAAAACGAACTCGAACTCGGGAAGTTGAGCTGAGGGGAGGGTGAGCGTCTTCGGAGATAGCTGGGAAAGTGCCGACCGAACAACATCTGAACAAGAGGGCCAGAGCGGGTGAGACCACTACCATCCAGGCCCTAAATGCAGGGCTTTTGAAGAGAAGTTCAGTGGCAAACAGCAGCAATCCCCGCGCGCTGCTGGGACCGCACCAACCCCTTCCTGAGCCACTAGGACCCGCGCGGGAGGGACTGGCAGCGGGGACGCAGGCGGCGCCGCCTGCGGAGCACCTCTAACCCCGCCACAATTATAACGAAATCGGGGGTGGCAGACGGCCGCACCACCGCGCCACCCTCGCCCAGCGCCTCCGGGCACGCACCCTGCCGGGATAGGCAGCAGGCACCCAGGCAGCCCCAGGCGCGGCTCCAGTAAACCACACTAGGCTGGCGTGGGCGGTGGAGAGAGAACAGAAATAAAGGAGCGAATAAAGCCTCCAGGACTGGTGGCGCGGGTCTGGAGAGACGCCATTGTTGTCTCACAAGCCAGGAAGTCACCCCAGAAGCCATCCCTGCAGCAGTGGAGGCCGGACCCGCCTACACTAAACCACGCCCCTCCCAAACTATCAGCAGGAGCGACTGATCCAAGTGGAGATTGCTGCCTGGAGTAACGCCAGTCATTTCTCCTTTTTAAATTTATCCCTCCCTTTCTCATTCCTACCGATCCCCATCCCTGAGCTGGTCATCCAGGGTACTGACTGGCTTAATCATTTTTTTCGTTCTTTTTGTTTTTTTTGTTTTTTTTTGTTTGTTTGTTTTGTTTGGGTTTTGTTTTGTTTTGTTTTTTGTTTTTTGTTTTTTGTTTTTGTTTTGTTTTTTAACCCACTCTTTGAGGACATGTCCTACAACCTCTTCTTTACTTCCCTAGCCCTTTTTCTGGAATAACCAGGCCGTATAAGTTCATCTAGACGACATCGATCTTTATTCCTTTTCCCTCGCACCTGTCCTTATTCTGATTTCTATCAGTCTGAATTAAACCCTTTAGTCGCTCTACCTGGGCAAAGTCCATTTCCTTCTTCTCCCTGCACCAGTCATTATTCTGTCTATCTATGCTCTGCCACCAGCACACTACATACCCTGTCCTTAACGTGTAGCTGTTACTTCAGGACATTGCCCTCAGAGAGTCACTTGTTATTTTTTTCTGTTGTGAACTGCTTGTCTGGACCATTTGTCGGTACGTTTGAGTATTTCTGTGTTCTGTGTGTCTGTCAGTTTTCCTTTCCAGGGCAACTTCAAGAAACAACCCATAACACATCCAGCCAAAATGACGAGACGGAAGAATTCTCCTCAAAAGAGTCTACAAGAAGCAGTGACAGCTCAAGAATTAATGAAAAGAGATATAAGCAACATAACAGAACTTGAATATAGAATGTTAATCATAAAACTAATTGCTGGCCTTGAAAAAAGCTTAGATGAATGCAAGGGGTCCCACGAGGCAAAGTTCAAAGACCTTAAAAACGGTCAGGAAGAATTAAAGAAGACATTGGAAGAAATACAGGGGAAACTGGAAGCAGCCACAGCACGGATTGAAGAGGTAGAGGAAAGAGTTAGTGCCTTAGAAGACAAAATCATTGAAAAAGAGGAAGCAGATAAAAAGAGAGAGAAGCTGATCCAGGAACAGGAAAGGAGAATTCGAGAGCTGAGCGATGCAGTCAAAAGAAACAATATCCGTATCATAGGAGTTCCAGAGGAAGAAGAGAGAGAGAAAGGAGTCGAAGGGGTTCTGGAACAAATCATTGCTGAGAACTTCCTCAACATGAGAAAGGAAACGGGCATGGAAATCCAAGAGGCACAGAGAACTCCCCTCAGACGTAACTTGAATAGACCTTCTGCACGGCACATCATAGTGAAGCTGGCAAAATACAAAGATAGGGAGAGAATCCTGAAAGCAGCTAGGGACAAAAGAACCCTAACATACAAAGGGAGACCTATAAGGGTAGTAGCAGACATATCTACGGAAACTTGGCAAGCCAGAAAGGAATGGCAGGACATCTTCAATGTGATGAGCAAGAAGGACATGCAACCAAGAATTCTGTATCCAGCTAGCCTGTCATTCAGAATAGAAGGAGAGATCAAGGTTTTTCCCAACAAACAAAAACTGAAAGAATTTATCACAAATAAGCCAGCACTGCAAGAGATCCTGAGGGGCATTCTATGAAAACAAGGAGGCAAAGAATACAAACTACCAGACACAGGCTTACAAACATGAAACTTACAGATAATACAGTGACTGTAAGCCCATATTTTTCAATATTAACACTGAATGTAAATGGACTAAATGCGCCAATCAAAAGACACAGGATAACAGAATGGATTAAAAAACAAGACCCATCTATTTGCTGTCTTCAAGAAACTCATCTTAAACCTGAAGACACCTTCAGATTGAAAGTGAGGGGATGGAGAACTATCTACCATGCTACTGGAAGTCAGAAGAAAGCCGGAGTAGCCACACTTATATCAGACAAATTAGACTTTAAAATGAACGATGTAATAAGAGATGAGGAAGGACATTATATAATAGTCTCAGGGACCATCCAGCAGGAAGAGCTAACAATTGTAAATATCTACGCACCGAATTTGGGGGCACCCAAATTTGTAAAACAACTAATTACAAACATTAGCAACCTCATCGATAAAAATGTCCTAATAGTAGGGGATCTCAACACTCCACTCTCAGCATTGGATATATCAACAAAACAGAAAATCTCCGCAGAAACAATAGCCCTGAATGACACATTAGGACAGATGGGCCTCACAGACATCTTTAGGGTCCTTCATCCAGAAGCAAAGGAATTTACGTTCTTCTCATCTGCACACGGTACATTTTCCAAGATAGACCACATTCTGGGGCACAGGGAAGCTCTGAATAAATATAAAAGAATTGAGATCATACCGTGTACAGTGTCAGACCACAATGCTTTGAAACTTGAAATCAACCACAGGAGAAAGCCTGGAAAATATCCAAGAACATGGCGGCTAAGAAATAACCTACTAAAAGATGACTGGGTCAACCAAGCCATCAGAGAAGAAATTAAAAAATACATGGAAACAAATGAAAATGAAAATACAACAATCCAAACGCTCTGGGATGCAGCAAAGGCAGTCCTGAGAGGGAAATATATTGCAATCCAGGCCCATCTCAAGAAACAAGAAAAATCAATAACACAAATTCTAACAGTACGCCTAAAGGAACTAGAAGCAGATCAACTAAAACAACCCAAGCCCAGCAGAAAGAGAGAAATAACAAAGATCAGAGCTCAAATTAACCATATGGAGACAGAAAAGGTAGTGGAACAGATCAATGAAACCAAAAGCTGGTTCTTTGAAAAAATAAACAAAATAGACAAACCTCTAGCCAGGCTTCTCAAAAAGAAAAGAGAGAGAACTCAAATAAATAAAATCGTGAATGAAAAGGGAGAAATTACAACCAATCCCTCAGAGATACAAGCAATCATCAGAGAATACTTTGAAAAATTATATGCCACCAAACTTGGCAATCTGGAAGAAATGGACAGCTTCCTAAATAGCCACACGCTACCAAAACTCAAACGGGAAGAAATAGAAAATTTGAACAGACCCATAACTAGTGAAGAAATAGAATCCGTTATTAAAAACCTCCCAGCAAATAAAAGCCCTGGGCCAGATGGCTTTCCTGCGGAATTTTACCAGACATTTAAAACAGAGTTAATTCCTATCCTCCTCAAGCTGTTCCAAAAAATTGAAACGGAAGGAAAACTCCCGGACTCATTCTATGAAGCCAGCATCACTTTGATTCCCAAACCAGATAGAGACCCAGCAAAGAAAGAAAATTACAGGCCAATATCCCTGATGAATATGGATGCAAAAATTCTCAACAAGATACTAGCAAATCGAATCCAACAGCATATAAAGAGAATTATCCACCATGATCAAGTAGGATTCATCCCTGGGTTGCAGGGCTGGTTCAATATTCGCAAATCAATCAACGTGATACATCACATCAACAAAAGAAAAGATAAGAACCATATGATCCTGTCAATAGATGCAGAAAAAGCATTTGACAAAATACAGCATCCTTTCTTAATAAAAACTCTCGAGAAAGTCGGGATAGAAGGAACATACTTAAACATCATAAAAGCCATATATGAAAAACCCACAGCTAATATCATCCTCAATGGGGAAAAATTGAAAGCCTTCCCCCTGAGATCAGGAACACGACAGGGGTGTCCACTCTCGCCACTGCTATTTAACATAGTGCTGGAAGTCTTAGCATCAGCAATCAGACAACAAAACAAAATAAAAGGCATCAAGATTGGCAAGGAGGAAGTCAAACTTTCACTTTTTGCAGATGACATGATACTTTACATGGAAAACCCGACAGAATCCACCAAAAGCCTACTAGAACTGATTCATGATTTCAGCAAAGTTGCAGGATACAAAATCAATGTACAGAAATCGGTGGCATTTCTATACACCAACAATGAAGCAGCAGAAAGAGAAATAAAGAAGCTAATCCCTTTCACAATTGCACCAAAAACCATAAAATACTTAGGAATAAACCTAACCAAAGATGTGAAAGACCTCTACACTGAAAACTATAAAAAACTTATGAAGGAAATTGAAGAAGACACAAGGAAATGGAAAAACATCCCATGCTCATGCATTGGAAGAATAAATATCGTCAAAATGGCAATACTACCCAAAGCAATCTACACATTCAATGCAATCCCAATCAAAATTGCACCAGCATTCTTCTCAAAGCTAGAGCAAACAATCCTAAAATTTGTACGGAACCACAAAAGACCTCGAATAGCCAAAATAATACTGAAGAATAAAACCAAGGCGGGAGGCATCACAATCCCAGACTTTAACCTCTACTACAAAGCGGTGGTCATCAAGACTGTATGGTATTGGCACAAAAACAGACGCATAGACCAATGGAATAGAATAGAAAACTCAGAAATGGACCCGCAAGTATATGGCCAACTAATCTTTGACAAAGCGGGAAAATGTATCCAACGGAAAAAAGACAGCCTCTTTAACAAATGGTGCTGGGAGAATTGGACAGCAACATGCAAAAGAATGAAACTAGACCACTTTCTTACACCACTCACAAAAATAAATTCTAAATGGATAAAAGATCTGAATGTGAGGCAGGAAACCGTCAAAATCCTAGAGGAGAAAACAAGAAAAAGCCTCTTTGACCTAAGACGCACCAATTTCTTACTCGACACGTCTCCAAAGGCAAGAGAATTAAAAGCAAAGATGAACTATTGGGACCTCATCAAGATAAAAAGCTTCTGCACGGCAAAAGAAACAACCAACAAAACGAATAGGCAACCAACAGAATGGGAAAAGATCATCGCAAATGACATATCGGATAAAGGACTAATATCTAAAATTTATAAAGAACTTACCAAACTCCAAACC
Source organism: Paguma larvata (assembly GCA_030068075.1). NCBI lineage: Eukaryota > Metazoa > Chordata > Mammalia > Carnivora > Viverridae > Paguma > Paguma larvata. The sequence goes on from CM057832.1 coordinate 56,619,286, forward strand.
CGAAAAACAAACAACCCAGTGAAGAAATGGGCGGAAGATATGAATAGACACTTCTCCAAAGGGGACATTCAGATGGCCAACAGACACATGAAACGATGCTCAATGTCACTCAGCATCAGGGAAATACAAATCAAAACTACACTGAGATACCACCTCACACCAGTCAGAGTGGCTAAAATGAACAAATCAGGAAACTATAGATGCTGGCGAGGATGTGGAGAAGTAGGCACCCTCCTACACTGTTGGTGGGAATGCAAACTGGTGCAGCCACTCTGGAAAACGGTGTGGAGGTTCCTCAAAAAAATGAAAATAGAGCTACCCTATGACCCAGCAATAGCCCTGCTAGGAATCTACCCAAGAGACACAGGAATGCTGATGCATAGGAGCACGTGTACCCCAATGTTCATAGCAGCACTTTCGACAATAGCCAAATCATGGAAAGAGACCAAGTGCCCATCAACTGACGAATGGATAAAGAAGTTATGGTACTTATATACAATGGACTACTACGTGGCAATGAGAAAAAATGAAATCTGGCCATGTGTAGCAAGATGGATGGAACTGGAGGGTATTATGTTAAGTGAAATAAGTCAGTCAGAAAAAGACAGATACCATATGTTTCCACGAATAGGTGGACTTTGTGAAACTAAGCAAAAACCAGGGGGAGGGGAAGAGGGGAAAGAAAAAAAAGACACAGAGAGGGAGGGAGATAAAACATAAGAGACTCTCAAAGACTAAGAAAAAACTGAGGGTAAGGGGGATGAGGGAGGGGGGAGAGGGGGTGATGGGCATTAAAAAGGGCACATGTTGGGATGAACACTGGGTGTTATATGTAAACCAATTTGAAAATAAACTATTATAACAAAAAAAAAAAAAAAAGAAGAGACCATATAGCTAATGGAATATTACTCAGCCATAAAAATGAAATCTTTCCATTTGCAACGACATGGATGGGTCGAGAGAGTATAATCCTAAGTAAAATAAGTCAGAGAAAGACAAAAACCATATGATTTCACTCATTTGTGTTGTTTAAGAAATAACACACATGAACAAATTAAATAAAGAGACAAACCAAAAATCAGACCCTTAACTACAGAGAACAAACTGATACTTACTGGAGGGGTGGGGGTGGGGGAGATGGGTGAAATAGGTGAAAGCACTGAGTAATGTATAGAATTGTCGAATCCCTATATAGTGCACCTTAAACTAATGCAACACTGCATGTTAACTGTACTAGAATTAAAATACAACCTCAAGTAACATCATAAAAAGAAAAGTGTCATGATGTTTTAATAATAAAGTGTCTGACTTGAGAGCTCCCTTATGAAAGTTCACTCTAGGTTTGGAAGTAAATTTGTAAAAGAGTTACAAAGGAAATAGTACATTGATTTATAATTCTAAAATATGAGATTATATATTAAAAATTTATTTTCTGGGGCACCTGGGTGGCTTGGTGGGTTGAGCGTCAGACTTTTGATTTCAGCCCTGGTCATGATCTCAGGGTTTGTGAGATGGAGCCCTGCATCTGACTCTGCGCTTTGTGGAGCCTGCTTGAGATTCTCTCTCTCTTCCTCTCTCTCTGCCCCTCCCCTTTGCATGCTCTCTCATTCTCAAAATAAATAAACTTTAAAAAACAGATTTGTTTTTCCTTAAATATAAATCATGAACACAATGGTTGAAAATTTATTAACACCAAAAATATCATGAAAACTTTGAGAGCTTAAATTAAAAGTGTATGCCTAAATTTTTCCCCAGCATACACTTTAATTTTTTTCTACATCATATTCTTTAACATCTAAATATTTCTGTGATATGAGTGTTTCAAAGTTGGCAAGAATATTTTTAGATATGTTAGCTTCTTCCTCTGCATGGCTATTCTTAGAATACGACCCTTAAACTAAATGCATTATATGTCAAAGAAAAGAGGTTTTACTTGTAGGCATATGAACAGCAAATATGCCTTTGATTACCTTATAGGAAACCTTTAGGTTTCTGTGAATCTGTCTGATGACATATTAATTCAAATTACCTTGTCTTATTTTGTGATTTCCGTAGTTATTCAGCTTTACCACAGACTCACGAAGAATGCCCTCCCTCCCCCCCCCCCCACACTCCCTGTTTAAAATCCCGAATGGATTTGCAGCTAACCTCTGGCTTCAGTTACTGTCAGTTGCCTGTAGTATCAATTGTGTATGCATTGAGCTGATAAGTACTGTGGCTCATTTTGCTCTTGAGCAAACCAAGTTTATGGAAAAAAAAAAAAAAAGAAGAAGAAGAAGCAAGGACACATACAAAAGAAGGCTAGACGAATAATTACCTTAGCTTGAGATGAAGATGGTGAAAAATTACTTAATTGCGTCCTAATTCTTGGCAAGATATAATGAAATGAGACTTTGGAGAGTCGAAAGTGAAAGGGGGGCCCTAGAGCAAAAGGTAGAAGAGAAAACAAGGGACAGATCATGGCTTTGTTGTGGTCTCAATTAGTTTCCTTGGGCTCCTTCAAACTATATTTTATTCTATATCATCATTTTGATGCAATTATAATTAAAATGCACATCTTGGTTTAATTATGGATTTCTTTCCACATCAGTGGCTATTCTCCAGTATTGCCAGTGTCATCATTCCACGTTACATTTTAATTTGTTAGTTCACCAGAACGAACAGTGTACCCTAGCATATAAATTATTACTTGTCATAACTCGGTAGACTAACAAAGCTTTTGTTGAAAGCCAGAGTTTAATGAAAGGAAAGATCTACTCCTTCTAGGTCAAGTGATTAGCTTAGATATTTCATGCAAGAGAGGAATTGGCAACTTCTAATTGTACAATATACTTATCTAAGAAACAGAAATATATATAAAATGTATATCTCCTGTAATGGTCAAGAAAATTGCAACTGGTAATAAAATATGTACACAGAATCAGAAACAAACAATAGTTTTATTAGAGATAACATTTAAGAATTGCTATTACATAGAAGAATGCTTTTAATTTTATTCCTTTTATTTTAAAATAATGATAATCATCTTTGATATCCTAGGAAGAACTGAGACAAAATGGTTAAATATAAATTTAAAGGTGTAATGAAGAATTTCATGGCAATTTAAATTTAAAATGTAAATGGTTATTTACACTTATTTATTTATTTACTTATTTATTTAGTTAATGTTTATTTATTTTTGAGAGAGAGAGAAAGAGTGGTGTAGGGCGGAGAAGGGAGACAGAGGAACCAAAGTGGGCTCTGCACGGACAATATAGGACAATGCGGGGCTCAAACTCATGAAACGCAAGATCACAACTTGAGCTGAAGTCAGAGGTTTAACTGACTGAGTCACCTAGGATCCCTTTACTTTTATATATTTAAATTACGTGACATCATATTCTGCACTTATATACTTTTCATTCAGGTATCTTGAATGAAATATAATGTGAGTCTGTCAACAGATATTTATAACTTACTTACCAGAAGAATAGCATTGAACTAGGCTAGTTCAGAGGAAGCAAATGCACTAACCACAAAAGAATAAAATGACCTTTAATTTGGAGGATTTCTGAGTGTTGAATATAGCATTTTGATTTCAAATTGAGAATTATTTGTTAAACAATGGAGTTTTATGGTAATAACTAAGAAGCCCTGATAGAATAGTGCAATTAAGGAAGTAAAACTCCCTAAATGATCTTTTGTATCCTTTTGTTATACACATGAATAACTTAGAGCTATTTTTGCTTATTGCAGTTATTCCTCAAAGACAAGGTGCATTGGGCAAGTAGTTCCAAGCTGAGCTGCCCAGTTTTATTTTTGCTACTAATTACATGAGCCTGAGCTAGTTCCTCAACTTTTCAAGTTCCCCAAAATTTTCAATCCAGCTTCTATCATCTCTTAAATGAAATGTTTAGAAAATATGGTTTCCATTACTTTCAATTAATACATTTGTAACTTACCTCAATTTGGGAAGGTGCATGTTTTTCAATAATCTTTGAAAAATGCAAATATATTCCTTTGATCAATGGGCTATCAATCTTAACTATTACAGCAGTGACCTGAAAGGGTTAGGAATTTTTAGAAAATGTTATCTACCTTTAAAATTATGACTTTAATGATGGCCTTAAGATATATGTAAGATAGTACCTCTTATGACATATAGCTTGTGTTTACTGATTACTATTCACACACACATAAGCACTGTGATGGGGCAGTGCAGGCTATTATGAAAATTTTTACAGAAAGAATCCAAGCCACCATTGTCAGGAATACTTCTGGAGAAAGATATCTGAGTTGAGATCTGAACAAAGAATAGAAGTTAGCTAAGGTATAATGAGGGAAAGTAGCATCTTAGTAAAAGGAATGGTAAAACCTGATTGAACGGAGAGACTAATCCTTTGAAAAATTATAAAGGTTCATTAAGGTTGAATTTCAACTTGAGAAGTTTTAACTTAGTTCAGTGAAAGGAAACTAACACTTGTTAAAAACATCCATACCGTGCTTTGGAGATGTTTGGAGATTTAGACTTGCTGTGTTATTGGGTATGTTACATGTCTTTGGATAGCCAGGGGAACCTCATGTAACACTTCCACTAGGCAATGACTTAATAATGGTTAGTTTTTATCTAATTGGTTTAATGTTCCAGTCTCACCATTGTGTTATACTGATAAATCCCATCTATCCCTTACTCCTGCCTTTGGAATATTTTCTTTATCCAAGCTTTCCTTGCATCTTCTCTCTCTCTCTCTCTCTCTCTCTCTCTCTCTCTCTCTCTCTCTCTCTCTTCCTCTTCCTTTCGTTCTTTCTTTTTTAATTTTTTTAAATATTTGTTTATTTTTGAAAGAGAGAGAGAGAGAGAGAATGAGCAGGGGAGGGGCAGAGAGAGAAGGAGACACAGAATCCAAAATAGGTTCCAGGCTCTGAGCTGTCAGCACAGAGCTTGATGTGGGACTTGAACTCATGAACCCTGAGATCATGACCTGGGTCAAAGTCAGATGCTTAACTGACTGAGCCACCCAGGCGCCCTTAGCATCTTCTTTATAGTACACTGATGTCGTTTTAGACAATGGCCCCTGTAAAAACCCCTTTTGGCTAATTGTTTAGAAGAGTTTTTTGGGATTTTTTGTCCCCCAATAGAGCTCTAATTCTCTTTATATATTTGTACAATTTGTGCATTTCATATTATAGCACATTTTACAAAGAAGAGTAAGACTTTTCTTTAAAGTCACTGTGAAATATTGATAGGTTCCTAAAGTTATCTATTTATCTATGGGAGATATTTATTCTTTGACAACTATACCACTAGCACTGTGTGTGTATACATAAAGGAGTATGTTTGTATGTGTGTTGTGGGTATATTAGACAAAAGTTGTACCAGAAGTTAATTAGATTTTTCTCCTGCCACGTAAGAATTCTAAAATTAAAAATGCGTTTTGATCTCTTATTTTATCGATGACCTGAAATCCAGAGATAAAGAGGTATCTAGTCTTCCTAATTTCAGTTCCAGGCCTCTTAGTATAACACACAATAGCTACGGTAGCATATCTGTTTCAAACTGTGAGCTTGTATATGGCAAGGTAGGTATTTATAAAACTACTCAGTGGTGGCCAGACTATACTCACTTGGATGCTCAATTTAAAAAGTATTTTTAGAGGATGACTAGAAAATTGATTCTGCGAATTTATGCCTTTCAACTCAGAGGATAGGAGAGGGTATGTACTGACTATTTGGAAAATGTATGCGTAAAATTAGCTAGCTATTATCTAGTTAAGAAATAAGCTGTGCTGTCTGGTGTGCCATGAAGTGGAAGTGAGTGGTTGTTGGAAAGAGGATATATAAATGGTGCTTTTTGAGGTTAATTAAAGTTTGAAAAAAGTAAGGATAAAGAAAAGTCTAGAGATAGTCACCATCTCTAATATGTTGCTGATTAGGCTATGAAACTAGTATTGTAAGATAATAAGGAACAGACTATATTTTGGATATCTTTTTGCGTGTGTTAAAAGAACAACTAATAATATTTTTCTATGAAATGTATGGTTAATTTCTGTCCATTCATTTAATAAATGTTTACTGAGTGATTAATCTGTGCCAAGTGTTCTGCTATATGGGAGAGAGAGAGAGAGAGAGAGAGAGAGAGAGAGAGAGAGAGAGATTAAGTCCCTTCTATTTGGAAACTAACCAGTGTTTTGAAACAGATATACCTTGAAAGCAACAACAACGGGGTTATGATACATGAATGCAAGACGTATGAGACCTATACATTTTAGGGGCATATTACTAAGCCCAGGAGAAGTTTGGAAAGGTGGATGGAATAATCTGAGCTCTGAAGGACTTAGCCTGAGGTAGGAGCATAGCCAGGAGGAAAAATAAGAGACGAGTATTTGAAGAACAAGAGACAGAATATGAAAAACACAGAAGTGAAAGAGAACATGGTATACTCAGGGAGCAGCAAGTGTTTGTCCGTCTTTTCCCAGGAGCAGAAGGATGATAAGGGTTAATGGTGGGAGAAGAGAATGCTGAGCAAGACAGGAACTACTTACTTCATGAAATGCCGAACCAAGAAGCTTATATATTGTCTGGGAGTGAGAGGGAATATCTTTTAGGATGTTAGTGGGGAAGGGACATAAACCGAATTTCCACTTTGGATAATAACCCACAATAGAATGGAAGATGGATGGGATGAGGATAAAATCACTTAGATAAGGAGGTTAATAAATTGTAGCTTCTGGATGCTACATAAAATTCCCATTTACCACTCTTCCTCCTACAAGAAAGTTTAGGTATAGAACTATAAATGCTGAAAAATGAGTGGATCCTTAGACTGCAAACCTAATTACTCTACAAAGAAGAAAATGAGGTCAAACAGGTTAAATGACTTGCCCAAAGCAAGAGAGTTTTTGACAACACTGGAATTTAGGACCCTGATCTCCTCTTTCTCAAAAACACATGGATTAAAATTCACAAGGAACCAACCCTTCAGCTTTATAGAAATATTTTAACTAAAGTATTAATGGTGATGTGTCTGTGTTAGCAGTACCATAAAACAAGTGACCTTCATGGACAAAACTCTGTGGTTAAAATTAAAAAGACAAAGGAAAATGAGATGAGTATTAATATAATTAGCTGATGATCCAGTGGGTGACAGATCCATAAATGCCAGTTATAGACTGATGATAATAGAGCATTCAAGTCTTAAAACTGGTGCTCAAGTCCTGCTCTCAAAATAATGAGGGACCCACTTCCTCCATCCTGCCTCCTTGCAAGGTGCTAATGCTGTGTTCTGCATAATGATGTGCCAAGCCAGCATAATGGCAGTGCTCTCTCACTGCACATTGTTCTATTTGTTTTCTGTTGCTATAGGCTCCGAGTTTTTGAAAATAGGACATTTATGAAATGCTGTCATGAATAGGATAGGGAAAGAATATTATGATTAACCCTTCTTGAGGCTTGCCAGGCTAACAACATGTTCATAAATTCAAACAAACTCTATTAAAGGTATAACACACTAGAATCTTTATTTATTTATTTTAAAATAATCCCCCTCAAAACCTCAGTAAGAGTGCCCAAATCACATTTTAAAAAGTCTAATATGACACCCAACCTGTTACTGGCTCCTTCAAACTGAATATTTCAGTGCCTAAATACAGAACTAGTTATTCATGTGGAGATAGACCACCACATTGTCCTCTTCGTCTCTGTTCAAGTGGGTAGCCTTAGTTAGCTGTTAAAATTGATACTATTCACGGGGCTTATTCTGATGATCATCATTTCCAGTGCGGATATGATTTGCCCAAGAACACAGATTCATAAATGAAAAAACTTGTGCCTGAATCCTTCAACCCTCATCCCAAGATATCACTATATCCGCTGCATCAAAAAGAATTTGCACTTTGGTCAATACACTATTGTTTAAAAAGGGAAGGGATTCTTTTTTTTTTTAATTTTATAATAGTTTATTTTCAAATTGGTTTACATATAACACCCAGTGTTCATCCCAACATGTGCCCTTTTTAATGCCCATCATCCCCTCTCCCCCCTCCCTCATCCCCCTTACCCTCAGTTTTTTCTTAGTCTTTGAGAGTCTTTTCTGTTTTATCTCCCTCCCTCTCTGTGTCTTTTTTTCCTTTCCCCTCTTCCCCTCCCCCTGGTTTTTGCTTAGTCTCACAAAGTCCACCTATTCGTGGAAACATATGGTATCTGTCTTTTTCTGACTGACTTATTTCACTTAACATAATACCCTCCAGTTCCATCCATGTTGCTACACATGGCCAGATTTCATTTTTTCTCATTGCCACGTAGTAGTCCATTGTATATAAGTACCATAACTTCTTTATCCATTCGTCAGTTGATGGGCACTTGGTCTCTTTCCATGTTTTGGCTATTGTCGAAAGTGCTGCTATGAACATTGGGGTACACGTGCTCCTATGCATCAGCATTCCTGTATCTCTTGGGTAGATTCCTAGCAGGGCTATTGCTGGATCATAGGGTAGCTCTATTTTCATTTTTTTGAGGAACCTCCACACCGTTTTCCAGCGTGGCTGCACTAGTTTGCATTCCCATCAACAGTGTAGGAGGGTGCCTACTTCTCCACATCCTCGCCAGCATCTATAGTTTCCTGATTTGTTCATTTTAGCCACTCTGACTGGTGTGAGGTGGTATCTCAGTGTGGTTTTGATTTGTATTTCCCTGATGATGAGTGAGCATTGTTTCCTGTGTCTGTTAGCCATCTGAATGTCCTCTTTGGAGAAGTGTCTATTCATATCTTCTGCCCATTTCTTCACTGGGTTGTTTGTTTTTCGGGTTTGGAGTTTGGTAAGTTCTTTATAAATTTTAGATATTAGTCCTTTATCCGATATGTCATTTGCGATGATCTTTTCCCATTCCGTTGGTTGCCTATTCGTTTTGTTGGTTGTTTCTTTTGCTGTGCAGAAGCTTTTTATCTTGATGAGGTCCCAATAGTTCATCTTTGCTTTTAATTCTCTTGCCTTTGGAGACGTGTCGAGTAGGAAATTGGTGCGTCTTAGGTCAAAGAGGCTTTTTCTTGTTTTCTCCTCTAGGATTTTGACGGTTTCCTGTCTCACATTCAGATCTTTCATCCATTTCGAATTTATTTTTGTGAGTGGTGTAAGAAAGTGGTCTAGTTTCATTCTTTTGCATGTTGCTGTCCAATTCTCCCAGCACCATTTGTTAAAGAGGCTGTCTTTTTTCCGTTGGATACACTTTCCCGCTTTGTCAAAGATTAGTTGGCCATATACTTGCGGGTCCATTTCTGAGTTTTCTATTCTATTCCATTGGTCTATGTGTCTGTTTTTGTGCCAATACCATACAGTCTTGATGACTGCCGCTTTGTAGTAGAGGTTAAAGTCTGGGATTGTGATGCCTCCCGCCTTGGTTTTATTCTTCAGTATTATTTTGGCTATTCGAGGTCTTTTGTGGTTCCATACAAATTTTAGGATTGTTTGCTCTAGCTTTGAGAAGAATGCTGGTGCAATTTTGATTGGGATTGCATTGAATGTGTAGATTGCTTTGGGTAGTATTGCCATTTTGACGATATTTATTCTTCGAATCCATGAGCATGGGATGTTTTTCCATTTCCTTGTGTCTTCCTCAATTTCTTTCATAAGTTTTTTATAGTTTTCAGCGTAGAGATCTTTCACATCTTTGGTTAGGTTTATTCCTAAGTATTTTATGGTTTTTGGTGCAATTGTGAAGGGATTAGCTTCTTTATTTCTCTTTCTGCTGCTTCATTGTTGGTGTATAGAAATGCCACCGATTTCTGTACATTGATTTTGTATCTAAAAAGGGAAGGGATTCTTAAAAGGACTAATATCTTGAAATACAGATATGTATTAATATTCTCCCAGGTCCTAAGATTCTATATTTTGGAAATAGAATTTTTATATACAAAGTTCTCCAGGAAGGTGAAATGAAAGTCAATGTTCAAGTGTTTGAGTGATCACTGAGGGCTAGGCAACATTTGACTTTTCAAGGTATCTAGCTGTAGGGTGTACTGTGGCCTGCTGCTCGTGATGCCCTTAAGTATTAGCATCACGTGATATTCAAACCACTATGGCTCAGGGAAAGTGGGCTGTAATGCATATGTGCAGTATTTGCCTACTTACAGGAGTGGGTCGAGCCCATTTCTCATGTTTGCAGAGTAAATAGGATAGGAGATTAACATAGTGCTTCTCTGGAATAACACATTGATTCTGTTTGTAGAGGAGATATATTGTCATAGTAGGAAAAAAATCAGTACAGAAAAATATATAGAAGAAATTCACTCAGAGATAATCACCAAAAGCGTTTTCATATATACATATTTCCAATTTTTCCTATGTGCGTACTACATTAAAAGGTCTCTACACATGTCTGGTCAAAGTTTATAGAAATAATTGAGTGGTGGAATGTGCCAGGCACCTTGCTAATAATCTTGCCTCAAGAGGATGAATTGGCAATTATAACCATGTGCCGTTTACAATCCTTTCTTCATTTCTGAAAATATAAATTGACTAAGCTTTCACTTTGGAATAATGATACAACAAGGCTTAGACTATTTGAATAAACATTATAGGTGAGTATAACAAGGAGATGGAATAAAGTATAGATGATTTGTTTATTTATCTTTATTTTTATTTAGTTTAATTAATTAATTAATTAAATTATTTACTTATTTTTATGCCTTGGAGTATATGAGTGGCTCACTTGGTTAAGCATCTGACTTCCACCCAGGTCATGATCTTGTGGTTCATGAGTTCAAGCCCCGACTTGGGCTCTGTGTGATGCCTTAGAGCCTGGAGTCTGTTTCAGATTCCGTGTCTCCCTCTCTCTCTGCCCCTTCCCGACTCACACTCTGTCTCTCTCAAAAACAGTAAAGAAAAAAATCATTTAAAATTTTTATGTCTTATGTCATGAGATATTTTGTTATACCTCAGTTACAAAGCAAAGGAAGACTACTTCTTGATCCTCCAGATGAGAAAGGAGAGTAGTAATTGGATGTCATCCGTTTCAATTATTCTGGAGATAAAAGAGGAGGCAGGTCACTTGAATATCGAAGCAGTTACCAGGTTGTATTAACAGATTATAGCCGTGGAAACCTCTTTCTCCCTGCTCTTCTGTGATGATGGAGGACTCTGCTGAAATACCCTTGTGACTCCTATCTGCTTTTTGGAATTCTGAGTGTTTTATTAATTTATAAAGGAGACTCTTTTTTTAGGAAGGGAGAAAGAAAGGTTGGCAGATTAAAAAGAATCTCTGATTTGGGGGGGGAGTTTATTTAGTTTTATATAATGAAATAATACCATATCCTGATCTGGTCATCTAAAATTATAAAATTCACTTTGTAATCTCATGCCATTAAGTGGTCTTTGAAAACATGGTTACAAATAAAAGCACAATAGTTCCTTATCTGGGAGGAGAAACTCAGTTTATCTAATGAATTAGAAGATGTTTAGCTTGCTTCCTTTTTTGATATAGAAGGGTTAGTATAAATAGTAGTGAAGTGGATTATCAATTCATAAATTTTTGCCAGCATCTGTTGAAAAGTCCTTCCTTTTTTGATATAGAAGCGTTAGTATAAATAGTAGTGGATTATCAATTCATAAAGTTTTGCCAGCATCTGTTGATAAGTCCTTTTGAGTCCTTTTGTCAGCATCTGTGATATTCCCAGAAGAGAAATACCTGGGTGAAAGGGAGCAAATAATTTTAAGACTTTGATACATGCTAGCAAATTGCTTTCCAATTTATACTACCACCAGCAATGAATGAAGATGGCAATTTCGTCACACCTGCTCATTACTAACAAAACAAAATAACTGAAAAGGCTTGATTTATAAAAAATGTATAATTTACTTTTTGCAGACAAATACCCTCAAATACAGATATAGGCCAAGCTGTTCTCAGTAATTAGTCTTTGTGATAGACTGTTTCTTTAGGTCAGGAGAGGATCACTTTGAGAATGCACTTAAAGAGTAAGAAAGAGAAGTTGTGTTTAGTGATAGACAACTTCTTGAATCTTTGGAACATCAAAAAAGTAATTTTTATGCAAGAGTCCCATGAAAAAGAAAGACAGATATTACATGGGAAACAGGAGAACATTGAGGATAACATTTACCTCTTTCCACATGTTTGTGTAGAGCTATACTCTAACTTTGGAAATTAGAAATTCTATTAGTTTTTTAGGACTGTCATAACAGAGAATCGCACACTGGGATCTTCTACAACAGAATTTTGTTTTGTTTTCCTCATGATTCTGGAAGTAGATGTTCAAGATCAAGGTGTCTACAGGGTTACTTTCCTCTGCGGGCTTTTTTCCTTGTTTTTTTTTTTTTTTTTTTTTTTCTGTCTTTCTTTCTTTCTTTTAATCTCTGAGTCTTCACGTGGTCTTTCTCTGAGTGCCGCTATGTCCTAATCTCTTCTTAAAAGGACACCATTCACGATGGATTAGGGCCCATCTTAATGAACTCATTTTAAGCTAATTACCATTTTAAGGACATGCTCTCTGAATATAATCACACGCAGAGATAATGAGACTAGAATTTCAACATAAGAATTTTGAGGAGACACAATTCAGCCCATACCACCAATATATTAAAATTTCTGCTTTGCTCATATAAAATATTATACATAGTACACTATTCTTGAGGATTACCCACTTATTTACTAATTATCATGGCCATCTTCTATGAGAGAAAACACGTTACACAGTGGGATTATTCTGAATTTGAATTATGTCCACAAGCACATTTGGTTTGGTACAAAGAAATTTGATTTAGTAGCGACTTTATTTCATCTCTTCAGTTCAGTTTGCATACCTTATATAGCATCTTTCATTGGAATATAGCACATCTATTGAACTTGTTCATAAAATTGGATCATGTATCAGTAAGGACATAAAACTGAAGTGAACATTTCTTCCAAGATAGGCTGAAAAGGAAAGTCATTCTACAGACTTCATATATATATGGAAATTAGATATTGTATGAACAAATATATTGGCTACTAATAGTTGATAAAGAGAAATAACAGAAACTCTATATAAATTTGGAGCTTTCATATTGGGCATGAGGGGCATTAATCACTGTGCTGCTGATTTACTTTGGAGTAAAATAGTGATACTGCTCTGGTGAAGTAGTTGTTGACTTAAATCTTCTTTTGCAAGAACACCTCTTATTGTGCTCAAAACATAGGAAGAAGGTATAGGCACATGGAATTGCAGAGCTATGCATATATGACAAGTTCTAAAAGTTGGACTTTTCCTTTGTTTTAGGGGTGCTATTTTTTGGGTTTTGTTTTTTATTGTATTTCTTTCTTTATTTCATTTTCATAAGTGTACACTTCAATCGCCTTCATCTATTTCACCTTCTCCCCCTCCCCCCACTCACCTCCCCGCTAGTAACCATTAGTTTTGTTCTCTACAGTTAAAGAGTCTTTTTCTTTGTTTATCTCTCTCAATAATTTGTTTTGCTCATTTTTTTTTGTTTTTTAAATTCCAGTTATGAGGGGGATCATATGATATTTATCTTTCCTTGACTAACTTATTTTGCTTAGCCTTATACTCTATAGCTCTAACCTTGTTGAAAATGGCAAGATTTCATTTTTTATGATGAATATTCCATTCTATACATACATGCATACATACATACATATGTATATGTGTGTGTATATATGTGGCAGATATGTTGTATATATATCACTTCTTTATCCATTCATCTATTGATGGGCACTTGGCCTGCTTCCATAGTTTGGCTAATTGTAAATAATGATGCAATAAACTTAGGGCTGTATGCATCCCTTTAACAACTATTTTTGTATTCGTTGGGTAGGTAATTACCAGTAGTGTGCTATTTTTATTTTTTTGTGGAAACTTTGTACTGTTTCCACAGTGGATCCACATGTTTGCATTAGTCCAATAGTGTAAGAGGGTTCCTTTTTCTTCACATCCTCTCCAACACCTATTGTTTCTTGTGTTGTTAATTTTAGCCATTCTGACAGGTATGTGGTGATATCTTATTCTTTTGATTTGCATTTTTTGATGATAAGTGATGTTGAGCATCTTTTCTTGTGTCAGTTGGCCATCTGTATGTCTTCTTTGGAGAAATATCTAATCATGTCTTCTGCCCATTTTGAATCGGATTATTTATTTTTAGGATGTGGAATTGTATAAGTTCTTTATATACTTTGTATACTAACCCTTTATTGGATATGTCATTTGCAAATACCTTCTCCCATTCATTAGATTGCCTTTGACTTTTGTTGGTTGTTTCCTTTGCAGTGCAGAAACTTTCTATTTTGATGTAGTCCCAATAGATTATTTTTCCTTTCATTTCTCTTGACTCAGGAGACATATCTAGAAAAATGTTTCTATGGCTGATGTCATAGAAATTATTGCCTATGCTCTCTTCAAGGATTTTCATGGTTTCATGTTTCATATTTAAGTCTTTAATCCATTTTGACATTTTGAATTTATTTTTGTGTATGATGTAAAAAAATGGTCCAGTTTTATACTTTTGCTTGCAAACTGAAAGCTGTTCAGTTTTCCCTGCACCATTTTTTGAAGAAATGTGTTTTGTTTGTTTTTAATATCCATCATATATATTCATTCATTCTTTGTTGAATATTAGTTGACTATGTAATCATGGGTTTATTTCTGGGTTTTCTACTCTGTTTATTGATCTATGTGTATGTCTTTATGCCAGTACTATAGTGTTTTACTTAGTAATGCTTTAATATAACTTGAAGTCTGGAATTATGATACCTCCAATTTTGTTTTTCTATTTCAAGATTGTTTTGGCTATTCAAGGCCTTTTGTGTTTCCATATAGATTTTAGGATTGTTTATTCTAGTTCAGTGAAAAGTGGTGTTGGTATTTTGATAGAGATTGCTTTAAATATGTAGATTGCTTTGGGTAGTATAGACATTTTAATAAAATTTTTTCTTCCAACCCATGAGCATGGAATATCTTTCCATTACTTTGTATTACCTTAAATTTCTTCCATCAGTGTTTTATAGTTTTCATAGTGTAGGTCTTTAACCTCTTTGGTTAAGTTTGTTCCTAGGTATGGTATTATGATGGGTGCAATTGCAATGTCTCAATTTCTCCTTTTGTTGCTTCATTATTCGTGTATAGAAATGCAATGGTTTTCTGTATACTGATTTTTGTCTCCTGCAACCTTACTGAATTCATTTATCAGTTCTAGTAGTTTTTTTGGTGCAATTTTTAGAGATTTCTGAATATCATTTGCAAATAGCGAAAGTTTTACTCCTTTACCAACTTGGATGCCTTTTATTCCTTTCTCTTGTCTGATTGCTATGGGTAGGACTTCCAGTACTATGTTTAATAAAAGTGATGAGAATGGACATCCTTGTCTTATTCATGACCTTGGGGAAAAAGCTCAATTTTCCACATTGAGTATGACGTTGCCTGTGCGGTTTTCACATTAGGCCTTTATCATGTTACAATATGTTTCCTCTACTTTTTAAAGGTTTTTTTTTATAGTTTTATTTATTTATTTTCTTTACTGATGAACCGATGTTGTACTTTGTCAAAAGCCTTTTCTGTGAAATGATCGTATGGTTTTAATTCCTTCTTTCATTGATGTGATATATCATGTTGGTTGTTTTGCAAATATTGAACCACACTTGTATTGCAGGAATAACTCCCACCTGATTGTGGTTCATAATATCTTTAATGAACTGTTGGGTTCTGTTTGGTAATATTTTTTTGAGGATTTTCACATCTATATTCATGAAAGGGATTGGCCTGTAATTCTCTTCTTTGGTGGTGTCTTTATCTGGTTATGGTATCAGGGTGAGTGTGAAAGTATTCCTTCCTGTTTTAATATTTGGAATAGTTTAGAAGAATAGGCATTATCTCTTCTTTAAATGTTTGGTAGAATTCGCCTATGAAGTTGTCTGGTCCTGGATTTGTTTTTCTGGAGTTTTTGATTACTGATTCAACTTCATTGCTGATTATTGGTTGGTTCAAATTCTCTATTTCTTCCCGTTTTAGTTTTGGTACATTATATGTTCTAGGAATTTATCCATTTCTTCTAAGTTGTCCAGTTTTTTTGTCATATAGGTTTTCATAATACTCTATGTTGTATTTCTTTGGTTTTGGTTATTTCTTCTTTCATTACTAATTTTGTTTATTTGGGTGCTCTCTCTCTCTCTCTCTCTCTCTCACTTTCTCTCTTTCCTCTTGATGAGGCTGGGTAGACATTTATGAATTTTGTTGATCTTTTTAAAGAACCAGATGTAGCTTTCATTTATCTATTTTGTTTTTCATTTGTTTTGTTATTGTTTAATTCCTATACCACTTATTTCTGCTCTAATCTTTATTATTTACTTCCTTTTGCTGGGTTTAATTTTTCATTCTTTTTCTAGTTGCTTTAGGTGTAAGGTTATGTTATTTGAGATTTTTCTTGCTTCTTTAGGTAGGCTTGTAATATCATAATCTTCCCTCTTAGGTCCACTTTTATTGCAGTCCAAAGATTTTAGACCATTTTGTTTTCATTTTCCTTTTTTTTTCAATGTAATTTTTTATTTCCTCTTTGATTTCTTGGTTGACTCATTTATAGTCTAGCAGCATGTTAATGTAACCTCTGTGTATTTGTGCTCTTTCCAGATTTTATCTTGTGATTGATTTCTACTTCATAGTGTTGAGGTCAGACCAGGTACATGGTATGACTTAGATTATTTATGATTTTTTGAGACTTGTTTTGTGGCCTAATATGTGATCTATTCTGGAGAATGTTCCATGTGCACTTGAAAAGAATGTGTATTCTGCTGTTTTAGGATGGAATGTTCTGAATAGGTCTGTTAAATCCATCTGGATAGACCTTTCTTTTGAATCACAATAATAGCAACATAAATGAAACTCTTCTATTTTTTTTCCTTCTTGATTCCTCAATATGTTGCTTTTAGCTGTAGAAATTCATCTGTTTTTGAAGAAAGGTTTTAAGGATTCCCTTCTCCCAGATTTTTGGCCTTTGCAGAGATCCTTGAAGAAAATCAACAAACTAAAATATGGCATTCTTTTAGGTTGTGAATCCCACTAAATTAACATATAGGAAACATTAGTTTACAGGTTAAATATTCTGAGAAACATGATAGTAATGAGGTATTTTCAATTAGCAAAACAAGAATAATGCAAGATTGCTTTATAGTTTATGTTAAATAGTGGCAATTTTCCTGTTTTAAAAAATTAGTTTTAGTTCATGTTGCCATGTATATTGTATCCTTATGTTAATAGTCAATTGAAATGTTATGTTGTTTTGCTTAACATAGTTGCTAATTTGTTGTAAAGTAAAAATAAAATAATGTTGAACACGTTGTTTTCTTTAAAAATGATTTTAGGGACACATGGGGCCTCAGTTGGTTAATCGTCTGGCTTCAGCTCAGGTCATGATATCATGGTTCATGAGTTCGAGCCCCACATCAGGTTCTGTGCTGATGGCTCAGAGCCTGGAGTCTGCTTCAGCTTCTGTGTGTCCCTCTTTCTGCCCCATACGTACTCTTCTCTCTCTCTCAAAATAAATAAACAGTAAAAAAATTAAAACAATTAAAAATAAGAATGATTTTATTTAACTTGAATTATGATGAATGATTAAATTTCTAATAATGATAAGGCAGATAACCTGTCTCTTAAACTAAATTATTTTAAATGCGATAATATCTAACTTTGAATTTGGTGATTTTTTTTGAGAATAAAATCAAACAATTCACTAGGATATTTTCTGATGTTGCGAGATATTCGAGAAAAGGAGTGGAATACTATTATGTATAGGGTTCAGATTGATGTAGTGTAAAATCTTGATGACTAGTGTCTGATTAACCTGGGCTTAATACATGGCTACATTAACTGCTAGATGGGCAATGTTTAAATAGATTAATTGCAACTAAAATATCATCTCTCAAGAACCTTGACGAAGGTCAGTTCTCTTTTTCCTGGAATAGTCACTCTATGTAAATGATGTGATCTCACAATTTGGAAGTGTTTGTGAAGTGCTGAGGTAGGAGGAGGGTCCACCTCCTCTGCTGAGACATCTGCTTTCTCTACATTAGCACACGATCGGTATTTTGGGCTGCATGCATCTTTTTTGTTAGGGGCTGTCCTGTGAATTATAGCATGTTTATCAGCACCCATGGCCTCTACCCACTAGATGCCAGTAGCATCTAGTAGCAAGCTATCCCCAGCTATGACAACCAAAGGTGTTTCTAGAAATTGTTATATACCCCTGTCACAGGAATGGAGTTTAGGAAATTAGCCTTGGTAGAAAATCCCTTGGGCCCCTGGCTGGCTCAGTCAGTGGAGCATGTGACTATTGACCTCAGAGTTGTAGATTTGAGCCCCACATTAGGTATAGAGATTCCTTAAAATTAAAACCTAAAAAGAAAAAAGAAAGAAAGAAAATATCTGAGTTAAAACAATAAATTTATGTGAATAGGTCCCAACCCTCCTTCCCTATCACCACCAGATCTGTAAAGAGAGCTTCTGATCAAAACATACTTTATCAAATATTTCGTGTAGCTTTTAGGCTTGGCACTTAGTGCTTTCCTTATGGAGGCTATTGTTGTTTCATTCCTGTCTTTTTTGTTCCCCTTTGTTATTTTCTACACTTTTTCTTATCAGGTCATTTTTCCATCTTCTAATTCTACCCTATACTCACTTAACCTAATCTTTATATTTTTATGTTTATTTATTTATTTATTTAATTTATTTATATAATTTATTGTCAAGTTAGCCAACATACAGGGTATACAGTGTGTCTTGGCTCTGGGAGTAGATTCTGTGATTCATCACTTACATACAACACCCAGTACTCATCCCAACAACCCTCCTCAATGCCCTTCAGACTCCCAACCATCCACCCCCATCAACCCTCAGTTTGTTCTCTGTATTTAAGAGTCTCTATGGTTTGCCTCATTCTCTGCAACTAATTTTCTTTATCTCCCTTTCTGCTTACACCTTATTTCTACTTTTAGGAGTGCATGTTCCTATCAGAAAAATCATAACAACCTTAATCCTATTTTTAAAGCCCTCTCTATTTCTACTTGCCAGAGACATGGAGATTTTAGTAGCTGAAGATTTTCTGTTCGCTTTGCGAGTGCAACTCTTCCTTATTGATACCATGTCTTTCTATGATAAATTTATTATAGTCTGGCAGTAAAACAGGTTATCCAGTTTTGTACTACCTCTTTGTCACATATTTCTGCCCCCATGGATATTAGACATTTGGATTCTTGCCTGACCTATGGAAAAACATTGTGTCCCTTGTCATTTAAGAATAATTTCTGTTCTTCTAGTCATGCCAGACCATGAGTAAACTACAGAACATAGAATTCCAGATGTTAAATAAACTTCAAAATGCCTCATTGAAAAAATATGCCACTTTTACTTTGATTTCTTTAAAGATGCTTTCATGAATTAAGTTTGTCATCCACAATTACATTTCTCAATTATTTCTCACAATTATAATTAAAAAATATAAGTATAATCATATTAAAATATAAGAATACAAATGGAGACTTTCATACTCAAGAGATGATTAGTAGACTACAAAGATCATTTGAAATGTTTTTAAATATCCAAATTATTTAATTTTTTTGAAAGTTTTTGAAGACTTTTTACTTTTCAAATGTTTTGTAGTTTTTTAAATATTTCTTTTTTTTTAAATTTTATGTTTTTTTTTCAACTTTTGTGAGAGAGAGAGACAGACAGACAGAATGCTAGTGGGGGAGGGGCAGAGAGAGAAGGAGACACATAATCTGAAGCAGGCTCCAGGCTCTGAGCCATCAGCAAAGAGCCCAATGTGGGGCTTGAACTCGCGGAAGGAGAGATCATGACCTGAGACAAAGTCAGCTGCTTAACCGGCTGAGCCAACCAGACGCCCCTGTTTTGTAGTTTTTAATAGCTGACATTTATTGGCTACTTACTATGTCCTAGGAGCGGTTCAAAGCAATTTATTTGTATTAACCATTTAATGTTTACAACAACTTCACTCTAAGTAAAACAAACTGAGCCTAAGACACTGTTATGTAAATTGTCCAGTGTAGCTAGTAATTCAGGAGCTAAGTTTCACATCTAAGAAATGTGACATTCTAGGTTTGGCCATAGAATAAAGACAATAGTCTAAATGTGTGTGTGTGTGTGTGTGTGTGTGTGTGTGTGTGTGTGTGCGTGTGCAGGGCACATGTGTCTACATTTGTGTCCATGTCTGCTGTGCTTGAATAATGGCTAAGGGAACATTATGTGTAACCCAAAGGATTGATTCCCTTGGATTATCCAGGGACTTGCATGACATTTCCATATGAAAATGGGAATCTCTTAATTTACAATTTGAATTCTGTTTACTCGGGTGTCTTCTAGAGTTAAAATTCTTTGGACTTGTGAACTTTAAATATGGAAGAAAAACATACTTTTACTTTACAGATGCTATTTATTTTTATTATTTATTTATTTATTTATTTATTCATGGCAAAACTTTTATTCCAACATACTGGTAGGGATCACAAAGAAAGTTCATTTCTTCTGATTTCTCACCCCTAATATCTGGAAATTTTAAGTAGATAGGATGTCAAAAAATATAGACAAAGTAAGTGGTTCTTTGATTTTACATTTAATTGAAGTTCTTGTAATCAGTGTTGTCACATTTGCAATAAGAGTTCTTAGATTTGGATCTGTGCTTTTATGTGGGTTGGGTATCCACATATTTGCAAATAGGACACTGCCTTTAATAGAATAATAAAATTGAAAGAAATATTGGAAATATTGGTCTTTTATGCAGCGATATGTGATTCTGTGTCCTCTTTTGATTTTTGAAGTACTCAAGTTCATTTGAACATATTTAAATCTATTATCTGCACATACATTCTAGTTTCACTGCCTGAAAATTTGATACATTATTACTGTGCAAATGTTTAATTGATGTTCCATTGCCACTTTTTGATGAACAAATATTATAGGATTTTTATTATCATAAAAGCTGTTTACCCTACTCCTCGTCTTCCTATTGAGAACATAATAATTCATTTAGCGGTTTTGATAAGTGTTGTCTGAGTTTTTGCCTGAAATTTATTTATTTATTTGTTGTGTATCAGGAACTGAATCTGTCTCTATGTTTCCTTCCGGGAAAAATGTTTGTTTGTTTATTTTTTAAGATATAAAGAAATATGGTTCTTTTAGAGATTCAGATTGAGAAGTATATTAGAATATTTATACCTTATTCTTTTTTACTTAATGAACTAAAGCATAAAAAGAAATATAAAAGTAGAATATTTTTTGAAGTTAATAGACACTAATATTGAACAATGGTTGAGCATTAAACCATGTTCTTGTTTTAATTTTATGTTTTGAATTTCTCAATCTGTTATACTAAGTGTATTAATGAGAACATATATATATATATTTTTTTTACAACAGGTTCCTGTCCTGAGACCACAGCAGGATGTGCCTTGGACAGAGGTATGCACATTTAAAATATATTTCAAATATTCTCCATAGGTAAAATATATAAATAAATGTTTTAATAACAAATGTTATAATAATTATATTTTGTCATGTGCTTAGATATATGCAATTACAGTACATGTTTATGTGCCTGATAAACTAAGCTGATAAAACATGATACTAGTGAGAAAACATCAGAATTAAAAATCTGATTATTAAATGCATATCATTTCCTGAACACAGAAAGCCTTAATTCACACAATACATATCCAAAAATAGTGATCACTAGTGCCCTTTACAGTAAAACAATGGAACTATTCAAAGTTTAATGGAAGTTGTGTAACCTAGACTTTAGTGACACTGATGATTCAATTATTGAAGATAGACTATATGAAAGTGAATTATCAGTCAAGACCTACTTTAGAGTGCCTAGGATTTAGGGGGAACAGATAGTGAAATTAGTTTAAAATTACAAGTGAGTTTGAGAAGAAGATGCAAACAGTAAGATACATAAGCTCAGTAAGAATTATATAATGCACTGCAGGAAAGCTAAGGGGGAGAGCATGAGGCCAATACAGGATGCCTTTGATTTCAAACGGAAACACTAGAGAGAAAAAAATGTGGACAAAGAACATTATAAATACCATGAATTGTGATAAAATTATGATTTTTTTAAAAAAATGAAACATGTTCTAGTTTTGTTTTATTTTGTTTTTAGGGAGTATGACTCCTGACTATTTTTCATTTTTTTTTTCTCTTAGTCACTTTCCGTATCTATTCAGAGACTGGTGTGACTTTAGAATATCCATGTAAAATATGCCAGCTAATGTGCTCTGCCAGACAGAGAATGGATGGCTCCAGGCACAAATCTCTGTTGTGTCAAGGCTTTGGCATGACATTTGGCAGAGAACTAAATCAAACACAACACAATGCAAATAATCATGGTTTCCCATAGATATGCAGCCTCAACCTCAAACCTGCTGTTAGTTATTACTACTCTCTTCCCTCTTATTCTAGGGAACAACATTTCTAGTAATGAATTGAAAACTATGGTATTTCCTGGTGTTTGCATAGTGTAAAGAAATGGGAGATTTTAGCTTCGAAAGTGGACCTTCCTGTCTTTGAAGTATGGCTCTGTCACTTACTAGTTGTGGAATCCTGGGCAAGTTATTTCAGATATAAAATGAATTTACTAATAGTTACCACAGAGGTTGTGTGGGTATTAAAATGATAAAATTGTGTCTTCTACCTGTTAAATAATTGAATGTTATTCTAGCCCTTCCCATTTTGTAATGAGATAGGTTTTGTGTGAAACTTCTTAATAATCATCTCAATCATATTCTGAATGCAAGAGGGATGACTCTAATAACATTTTAAAATTTCGGGTTATGTAAGCATGTGCAATAATATTTGTCTTCATCTTTGGGTGGGTGCTCTTTCTGGTGAAGGAAAAGTTGTTGCAAATCTCTTGATCTTTCTCTTTTTTTCTTATTTGCTTCCTTTTTTTCCTATTTGCTTCCTTTTTTAAAGAATTCCATGTGATACAAAGGGTTTTTAGGTTGCATAAGAGCATTTTGAATCTTCTTCACTTAATTTTAGGTTTTCTTAGTGTACTCAGGGGTGGAAAAACACATAGTAAAATGTAGATGGCTTAGCAAAACTATACCTTTATAGCATACCCATGCTATCTTAGTTTTTAGTGTAGTAGCTCATTTCAACTTCCTTACTGAGAAATTACTATGTATTATATATACTGTGCTAGATGCTAAAGGTGCAAAGAAGAAAGAGATGTGTATTCTGCCTTATAAGAGAATTATATTCTAGAAGGGAGAATACATGTGAACACATCATTTTAAAACAATGTCGTAACGCAATACAATTGAGAGGTGCCAATGAAGGGCCATATAGAAAGGTCATTTCAGTTAATTTGGCTTCCTGAAGGGATTGACACTTCAAGTATTTTGAAAGGTGAAGACAAACTGGTCAGATATCAGTCGAATATAGGACTAAAACAGTGATAGTAGTAGTAAAGGTACAGATTTTAAATTGGAAAGTGAAATCCTCCCACTTTGTTCTTGAAGGTATATATTTAAGATCTATTTAGAAGTTGATTTTATATGACTAATATTTTTGTATAATGATTTTTATCATAGCTATATTTGTAACATGATGATAGGAAACAAATTAATCGTTACATAATAAGGAAACTTAAATAAATTATAATATTTAGGAGAAGGTATTTTACAGTTTCTAAAATTTACAGTTTCTAAGATTGTTTAAGGAAGATATGTTCTTTAAAAATAGGACAAATTGGGGGAGCCTGGGTGGCTCAGTTAAGCGGCCGACGTCAGCTCAGGTCACGATTTCACGGTGTGTGAGTTCGAGCTCCGCGTCGGGCTCTGTGCTGACGGCTCGGAGCCTGGAGCCTGCTTCAGATTCTGTATCTCTCTCTCTCTCTCTGCCCTTCCCTTGCTCACGCTCTGTCTCTATGTCTCTCAAAAATAAAAAATTAAAAAAAATAGGACAAATTGTAAAATAGTGTTATAGTACTATACTTCTTTTACGCATATGATTTTATTCATATATTTATATAAAAGCATACACCAATAATTATATATATGATGTCTTTTTGTTAGGGGATAGGTTTCAAGACGAACACATAGAAGACTGTAAAAAAATTCAGCATCATTAACATCGCTATGTAGTCTACCTAGATATATGTGTGACTTTTTTTATTGAAATTCTGATATGTGTTTAACATTTTATATAAGAGACATGGTGAACACACTCTATGTGGCTCCCATGATCCTGCCTCTTAATTTTCATACCTTGAGTGCAGACAGATCCTCTCACTTGCTTCTAATGAATAGCATATATAGAAGGTGATAGCATATTAGTCCTGTGACTATGTTACACTGATAGGTGTGTATAATTCTGATTGGTTCTTTAATATTTTAATATTTTAATAACCAGTTCAACCAGTACCAGAACAGACTGACCAAATATAGCCTGGACTTTATAAGTATTAGTAGTGAGTCTTAGTAGAGTGGGCTAGGAATAGAATGTTTAGAGGTGCCTGGGTGGCTCGGTTGGCTAAGCATGACTCTTGATTTCACTTCTGGTCAGGATCTCACGGTTGAGCCCCTGGTGTGGCTCTGTGCTGACATGGGACCTGCTTAAGATTCTCTCTTTCTCACTCTGCCCTTTCCCTGCTTATCTTTCTCTCTTTCACACTATAAATATATAGATAGATCTAGATCTAGATATAGATCTAGATATATATATATAATAACTAAAGAAAAGGAGCAAGGAACCTCCTTGTTCAAAGATAGAAAGTGGTAGACGGATTACCTTTGAAAGTTATTTTACTATAGAGATCATCAAGATTGCCTTTATAGAAGAGTCTGAAATACCAAAGGTATAAAACATGATTTTTGTGTTCATTAAACACTATCTACCATGCTCTGGCAAACCCAGCTTCCTACTGGGTAATGCACTTGCTACCTTCATCATATCTTTTTTGGCCACTTTTTGCTGTGAAAATGTGTTCTTTTTCTTGTTACGAATTCTGATTATTTTAAAGTTTCAGCTGCATATTTAATTCAGAGTTTCTCATCTTGCCTGGGCACAGCCTAGAGTGGATGTTCTCATTGTCCTCAATGTGTTTGGGGTAGTAGGCGATGGAGATGAGTGGGAGTGGAGGAATAGGAGGGTGCCAAAATTCCCTGCTTCCTCATGCCTCTTCCTCCTTTCCTGCTATGTGTTTGGATTGGGGTAGAGAAAGGAGGAGGAACACAAAGTTCTCACATGTAACTGCCCTAGGCAAGTGGCTATACACTCTCCGCTGATTGTCACTGCTGCTTTATCTTTGGCCTACAATGCTTTCTACTAATCCTGAACCCACTTGCTCCACCAATATGCTTTTGGTGTTACTTCAGGGCACCTCGTAAGGGCTACTCCTGTGTAGCTGTCTGGTGTGCTAGACCTGGCTGAGATTCAGCCTCTTTATATCTCTCCTCATTGCCCATCAGTCTCCAGATGTGGTCGTATCACAGACTTCACATATGAAAAGATATGTGGTTCTCTATTGCTCTCAGTGACATAAGAATTGCCTTAAACTAAAAGTAAACATTAAGTAAAATACACAGAAGTCAACTGAATAGAAGAGACCCACATTAATGATGTTTTTTCTTTTTTTTAATAAGGAAAGAAATGGTGGCATTTTATTTAATTAGGAAAAATTAAATCTGGTGTGGGATACTGCGAATTAGACACAAATGTGTGTGTGTGTGTGTGTGTGTGTGTGTGTGTGTGTAAAATTTTTGTTTTTAATTTGTCCACTTTACTCTTGAGAAAGAAATACAGCCTAAGGGCGCTAGGCTATCTTTGCAATGCACCCCATCAGGATTATATGGGAACTTTTCTCAAGCAGTGGCAGAGGTTCGCCAGTAGAAATGGCAATGGGGATTGCACAATGTAACCCTTACCATGTTGATAATAATTATAGATCAGAGATCAGTGATTGTAGGATGCTATTAAAAGCATCCAGCAAATGGTTTCATATGTGTTCCCGGCTGTGTAAGGAGGGAGGTGAAGCCTAAATAATGATGGCAGGCTTGCAGAAAACAGGAGAGTCCAAATTCTTGAATACATGAGTGGGATAGTCAGGAGCATATATATGTATATATGTTTGAAAGGATAGATCAACATCTATTTCTTAGGCACTCCTTATGGCAATTCTAAAAGTAGAAATGTCTATTAGTTTATTTGGAGAAGCTGAGTCACAAAGTGCATAGTATGTGACAGGCAAACTTCATTTGGACTGATTCTAATCCCCACCTTCGTTATATGAGATTATAATAGCTAATATAGAAAATTAGAATACAACTGGGTTTGATTAAAGAGGAAATAACTATTTTACAATAAATCCTTATTCTCAATTTCTAACTGCTTTAACTTTTGCTGAAATTGTTTTCTCTACAAAGAAATATATCCAGACAAAGAAAACTCTACAAAATTTATATAAAACATCTTTTTTTTTCAAATTCAGAAATTTAGTGTTTTCATTTGTTTTTGAAAGACTTAAGCCAAGAAGTAGCTGTGCTAAAAACTGCAGAATGTCAGATCTATGCTCCCCTATACATTTGTGTTTTCATAAAATTTAAAGTGGTATATGTAGAGAACTGTTATTTGCATGAAACTTAACTAAAAAGTAAATACTAAATGTTTCAGATAGAATATAGAAGGTGTAATTGTTTCATTTTCTTTGCACTTTTACTCTTTCTATTATGAACAAGTGCTAAGGAAATGATCACGAAGGGAATGTTAGGAAACTGCTCTGTCTTTATTATCTTGCCTGAATTCCTGTGAAGTTTGCTGATATACCAAGTAGATCATCCAAGTGAAAATAATTCTGTAATGAATGTTATTTTCAGAGCTTTGAAGAAAAACAGCTATTCCATAAAGGTGTTTTATGAAACACATCTTTGTAGAAATCACTCCCGGTAAAATGGGTTCCATGAAAAAAGCAGTTTGAGAAACAACTTCTTACCAATAATGCTATATCCGTTTAATAACAGAGATATGTTAATAACCATAAATTGTTTGATATTTTTACCCAGTTGTCTTGATAATTGCTGGAAGGACAAACCCTTAAATATCAAAATGATTGTGAACCTGAAGCAACTTCGCTTGGTTCCAGCTGGCCACAGAAGAAAGACCAAAGGAATTTGTGGAACTCTCCTTTCCTCCATAAATACAAATATATCAAGTCATCCTATAGGAGATGTAGCATGCTTGTCTTCATAAGACATTGAAAATTTTTGCAGCAGGGGTGCCTGGGTGACTCAGTTGGTTGAGCGTCCGACTTCGGCTCAGGTCATGATCTTGCAGTCTATGAGTTCGAGCCCCGCGTCGGGCTCTGTGCTGTCAGCTCAGAGCCTGGAGCTTGCTTCAGATTCTGTGTCACCCTCTCTCTCTCCCCCTCCCCACTCATGCTCTGTCTGTCTCAAAAATAAATAAACATTAAAAATAAAAGAAAGAAAATTTTTGCAGCAAAAGTTATTAATTTTGTTTGACCTGGGAAAACTTGGAGCCAGTATTTTGCTGTGGTTGAGAGTATGGTCTCTGGAGTCAGACTGGGTTTGATTACATGATCCAAATTTTTTCTTAATTGAGGTAAAATTTACATAGTATAGAACTAACCGTGTAAGTTGAATCATTCAGTGGTATTTAGTACATTAGCAATATATTCGCCACCTCTGTCTAGTTCCAAAACATTTTTATCACTCCAGAAGGAACCGTGTTCCCATTAAATAGTTGCTCCCCATTCTTCTATCCCCCACCCGCTCCACTCTGCCAGATTGTGTGAACATCTGCTTACTCCTCTTGAGACTCAGTTTTTCTTGGTATTCCTATACAGATAGGATTGACATTCCCTTTACATGGTAGATGTAAGGATTCAGTAAAATAATCCATACAGTGCACTTAGAACATTGTATTAAGTACATGTTTGATAAAATGGTAATCTAATGTGGTCCTCTTCATCATCCAAGGGAACAATTGCTTGATACCCCACCTTTTAAGAAATGCTGATAGGAATCTATAGGTCAGGAGAGGACCTCTAATAAGTGTTAGATCAAGGAGATCAAGGATTCCTTAGGTCCTAATGAATCTCAAATGATACTCTAGTGCTCCAGAAAACTGACAGTTAGCACCAATGTTTATCTTTGTCTTTCCATATGTTTGTTGCTAAAGAGATTTAAAGGTAGAAGTTAGAGCAGAGACGTGTTGAGGGAGGGAAGAAAGTCACAAGGAATTAAGGCATGAATGAAGGAGATGAAACAGCTGACACTGGCAATAACCTAGGTCTAATTATGTTTCCAGTTGATTCCATAGGTATTCATGATTATGATATCTTTTAAAGTGCCAATGGCATGGCAAAGCAACACGTAAAAATATAAAATTATGTCTAAGTATATGTTTATATTTATACATGTAAATATATGCAAATTAATTATATATGTATAATTTTACATAAATGGAATCATATTGCACAATAGGTGTATAGCTCTACAAGGATTTTTGTTGAAATGAGAGCAGTATTTGCCGTGCTGTATCAGAAATTCGGGTGTTTTTCATTTGCCTCTGTAATCTTTTCAATAATTGTTGAAATTTTCTATGTGACTGTATGCTATCTTACTAACAGAAACAAAGTAATAATGCTGTATCCACTTAATAATAGAGACATATTATAACCATACCTTGGTTTAATATTTTTACCCAACTTGTCCTGATAATTGCTGGAAGGACAACCCCTAAGTATCAAATTGAGTGTGAACATGAAGCAGGTTTGCTTGGTTCCAGGTGGCCACAGAAAAAAACCCAAAGGAATTTGTGGAACTCTCCTTTCCTCCATAAATACAAATCATCCTTGAACTTGATAGTATACAGCAAATTGGAGCTGTCAATTTCTTCTTACTCTTTCTGGTTTAATCTGGATAAATTAAAAAATATATACTTTGACTTCCAAAACATATTTATACCATTGATTTATAATTCCTTTACAAATTCTGCAAAAGATAAAACACTCAGTGATTTTAATTTTTTAATATTTTTTGTTTTTTGAAAAAGAGTGCAAGTGGAGGAGGGGGGAGGGGCAGAGAGAGAGGGAGACGCAGAATCTGAAGCAGGCTGCAGGCTCTGAGCTGACAGCACAGATTCCTGTGCAGGGTTGAGCCCAGGAACCACAAGATCGTGTCTGACGCTTGACCAACTGAGCCACCCAGGTGTTCCATCAAACTCAGTGATTTTAAAGAAAAAGTAGAGTTTACCACTCTTCAACACATAAGGAAGTTTAATTTTCTGTTCTGATCTTCTTTATTCTGTACTTTATTTGCCTGTTGAACCAAAGGAAGATTCTTGTAGTGGCTCTTGTAATGGTGTCCAGCCTTCAGTGTCTTCATAGGCATCATCTGGAGACATTGTTTAACATGCAGATTCTTGGAGCCCCACTGCAGAGTTTCTTATTATTGACAATGAAGTCTGGGAATCTGCAGTAGGTTACAATGGTCAAGATAATATTGCGTGATTCATGAATTACACTTTGAGAAACATTGAAAGCTTTAGAGCTCTCAATCATTAACCTGTTTGCAAACGCATGATTTAAAAAAAATAATCTCTGCAGTCATTTTTTTCTTCTAAAAGCATCTGTAATTCTTTTTTAGCTCCTCTCCTTGAAAATGTGTTTGGTTCAGGTAGAATCTGACAGCTTATCCATCATAATAATCACATGGACAATCCCCAAATGCCAAATGCAGAAATGATCGAACAATCTACTTTTCATTTCATTTCTTTATAGAATAGATATAATCCAATTGCTTATGACAAGTGAAAGAATCAAATCTTCAATTATATTTTGTTGTTAGATTGATATGATTTCACCAAAATAATCCTGTTTGTAGTGAATTATTTAGTATGTAGCACACAATAGCAATATAATATTTAATTTATATAATAGTTACAGTTTAGGATTTCTCTGTAAACCGTCTCAGATGTGCTAACACATTTGTCCCTAAACATCTCTGAGAAGCAGATAAGAACTGCTATTATTTATCGCCGTTGCAGAGAGATTGAATCACTGAGCTATTAAATACCTTGAAGAGGGTCACAGAGTCAGTGACTAAGTCAGAACAAACAGTTCATCTCCTAAATCCTTGATCGGTAATTTTCTCAACAAATCCTGTTGCATATATCTTTCCCTGTAAGAGTTTAAAAGTCATTCAATTTTCTGAAAGATTCTTCACTATGGACATATGAGAATTTGTGCCCTCCAGAAGGTTGAAACCTGGAAGTGGGAAACCATATTAAAGACAAATCCCTACTATTCAAAAATAACTTTTAAAATCCCTTACGTGTCCTTGCCACTATACCTGTTTCACAGAATATTTTGTTCATTCATTCATTCATTCACTAACTTAGCCAAGCAACTGATATTTCTTGGGCATATAGAACATGTCTAGCGTTCTTCTAAAAAACAGGATATTATCCTTGTCCTCATTTTATGTAATCTGATAAAGAAACAGACACACATACAAATAGCATGATATAGCAATTACTCTCTTGGAGTTGGTATTACATGCAAAGTAGCTTAGGGAAAGAATCCCCGAGTCAATTTTCTTCTCAGAAATTAGGACATTTGAGCTAGGATTTGAAATAAAGGCAAGAATTCACATGGATTCAATGTAAGGACGGGAGTATGGTTAGGGAAAAACAGGAAATTTTAAACATAATGTAATCATATCCCATCTAAAATATAAGTGCAGATCTCTGGATTCAAAATTTAGAGGCCAAATTAGTGCATTTGCAATTTTTGGAAGGTATTTCTACCACATTGGGACCCTCGGCTTTTGGAATCTGGCATATTCTAAGGAGAACAATGTGGACATCCAAAGATAAATGACCTTTAACACCATGTGCTTTCTCTGTTAATACCATTATCTCCCTGGCAGCCATATTGATTTAGAAAACTAGACTTCATTTTACAGTATATACAAGCAAACACAAAAGAAGTCTAGTATTTTTAAATAGTAAAACTAAACAAAGCAAACACTCACTTCCTAAGCTGGCCTTGTATGCTTCAGCCTAAAGGGTATTTTCACAACCAAGTAAGAAGCCCTCAAAATATAATGGAAACACTGACAGACACTTAACTATACCAGCTCTGGTGGGTACAGCCATAATTCACTTCATAATACAAATTGATATGTTGTCCAGAGGGGTCTCTGCATTGGTGTTATTGAGTGTCTTTTGAAAAGTTCTGGTTCTGGGCTATGAAGCGGTAAAATGAAACTGAATGATTCTCTCTGAAATAGTCTCTGAACTGGGCCCCCTCAATTACAGTAGTGCTATCCCTAGGGCAGGCAACGCGGAAATGTCCTACGAAGACTGGAAACATAAAATAATAAACCAAAGTGAAAACAAACAATGAAACAAAGTTTGTTGTATTAAATGTCTAATATTTCTTCCCACAAGGTCTATTTAAAAGCTGAGCACACCAGAGGTGAAAAAAGGCAGCTTGAGTTAAGTGGGGTGAGTTGTTAAGCAGGTTAGGAGTGCACTCTATATTTGTGAAATCATGTGGCGGGCCACAGTTCAGCCACCCAGTGCTCTTGATGGCCAAAGTGTCCTATGTGTATTATAATATAATGCAAATGACTTCAATCTGAGGTAGCCATTATTTAGGGCTTTAATGATTTGTCCTAGAAAGGTCTGTCAGGCCATGTTTAATGGATCTTCTAAACAATGTGAAAAGATTTCTCGAAATGGTGTTTTACAGCTTATAATTGTAGTGTAAAAATAATTTCCCACTGTCCCCACTACTGCTCACTTCCCCAGATACAATTTTTGAGGCTTTTTATTGAAAATGTTATAATAACACTTTCTCCTCTCTCCATCTGAATCCTCCCAACCTTGGTCTTAAGATTTCAGGTGCAGAGTTGAGGGGTTCTGACATTTAGAAAACTCCACAGAAATCAAAAGTAACACAGAATCCTGAAAGACACACTCAGCACTCAGTTTCCGACAGGAAATTAGGAGACAAGGATTCTAGTGTCAGCTTGTCCAATGTAAACGGTGTAACCTTGAGTTCATTGTAACCTTTATGGGTCTCAATATTCTCATCTCTAAACTGAAGGTCACAGACTACCTCGTTGTGCCCTTTAATGTTGTTCCACAGCACCATTTAAGACTACTAATGAATTACTTAAATATTGAAGTCCACATTAAGCCTTATGGAAAAGCATAACTGGCAAGATTTTCCTCTCAATTACTTGTGCTAATAGGGGCCAAAATGGCATGGATACTTTAAATTCACAGATAATCCCCAAACTTCAATTTAGCTAAGTGTTCCAACCTCCTCTCCTGCCAAACCATTTACAGGGGATTCAAACAATTAGCACACACTGGCATGAGATTTATCTCCTTTATAATTCCTGCCTTACCACCAGGAAATTTCAATATCTAAATTTCCAAAAATAGAAATGAGAAGTAAATCAAGTATAGCTGTTGCATGGCTACCTATCAGTTACGTTTCAAAAAAAGATCCCAACACCATTACTTTTAATGATAATTGACAAAGGAGGTTTATCCTATGTCAGGTATATTACAAATCATTTTATTTAAACCCCATGATCACCTCGTTAGGTAGTCTGTTAGTTTCCTAAGGCTGCCATTACTGACTGCCACAAGCTGAGTGGCTTAAACCACAAGGAATTTATCGTCTCACATTCTGGAGGCTAGAAATCTGACATTGAGGTGTCGGCAGTGTGGGTTTCTTCTAAGGGCTCTGATGGAGAATCAATTTCAGGTCTCTTTCCCAGCTTCTGGTAGGTTCCTTTCTTCCTTTGTCGTTCCTTCCTTCCTCCCTTCCTTCCTTCCTTCCTCTTCCCCTCTCTCTCCCTCCCACCCTTTCTTCTTCCCTTCCTTCCTTCCTCCCTTCCACAATTTGGCGGCACTCTTTTACTTGTAGTTGCATCACTCCAGTCTCTGCCTTCATCGTAACATGGAGTTCTCAATGTCTCCATCCTCCACATGGTGTTCTTTTCATAAGGACACTGTTCCTATTAGATTAAGGAGCCATCCTACTCTAATGTGACTTTGTTTTAACTTGATTACCTCTTGTAAAAGCCTATTTCCAAACAAAGATTGCGTTTGAATGTACTGAGGGTTAGAACCTCAAATATGTGCTTTTATGGTGGAACACAAAACAATGCATAATATATATGCATTATTCTTTGTAGATAGGTTAACTAAGGTTACAATATTGAATTAATTTTCTCGAGACCACAAAATTAGTTGGTGGTGGAATGGGGATTCACATACACTTTCGATGATTTCACTTATTGTTTAGCAAATAATCTTGGGTACTCAAAAAGAAAATTCTGTCAGTCTCCCAGGATTAATAATATTGAACATAGTCTTTTGGATAATTTCAGTAGTACAGAAGATTCAGCATCTGTGTTCAACAACCAAGAGTCATTGATGGCACCAAGGTTAAATCTGTACTTCTCAGAATGGATTTTTGTTAATGTTTATTTCGTTTTAAGAGACAGAGAATGAGTGGGGGAGGGACAGAGAGAGAGAGAAACACAGAATCTGAAGCAGGGTCCAGGCTCTGAGCTGTCAGCATAGAGCACTACATGGGGCTCAAATTCACTAACTGCAAGACCTGAGCCAAAGTTGGATGCTTAAGCGACTGGGTCACCCAGGCCCTGTGTCAGAATTGATTCTTAAGGAAGGTCTCCAAACCTGACACAAAAAAAAAAATAAAGAAGACTGGACCCCAAGTCATCTTGAAGGCGACCCATATGTATAATAACCCTAAGAAAGTTAATAATAGAGTGTCCTTTTAAAAAAATATTTCTTAACGAGGTATAATTGATATACAACATTAATTTCAGGTGTACGACATAATTGACAATTGTATACATTGCAGAACGATCACCATAATAAGTCTACTTACCATCTGTCTCCATCTGAAGTTACGATTTTGTGTGTGTGTGATGAGAACTTTAAAGATTTACTTTCTGAGCAACTTACAAATTTGCAATACAATGTTATGGTCCATAGTCACCATAGTGTGCATTACATTCTCAGGACTTATTATTTTATAACTCCAAATTTGTACCTCTTGTTGACCTTAACCTGTTTTTTCCCTACTCCTTTCCCCTTTCCCCTTGGCGACTACCAATATGTTCTCTGTATCTATGTTAGTTTTTTTTTTTTTTCATTTTTGTTTGTTTGTTTTGGTCTTCATATTCCACATGTAAGTGAAATTATACAGCATTTCTATTTTCTGTCTGATTCACTTCATTTAGTATACCTTAAAGGTCCATCCATGTTGTTGCAAATAATAAAACTTCATTATTTTTTTATTATAATAGTTTATTTTCAAATTGGTTTACATATAACACCCAGTGTTCATCCCAACATGTATTCCAGTGTGTGCGTGTGTGTGTGTGCGTGTGTGGGTGGGTGTGTGCACACGTGTATGATATCTATGTTATCTATGACATCTGTCTATCTCACATTGTTTTTATCATTCATGAATTAGTGAACACTAGTGAATTAGACATTCCATATCTTTGCTCTTGTAAATAATACTGCAAGGAGCATAGAAATGCATATATATTGATTTAGTGTTTTTGTTTTCTTTGGATAAAAACCCAGAAGTGGAATTGCTGGCTCATATAGTAGTTCTATTTTTATTTTTTTGAAAATCTCCACAGTGTTTTCCTTTGTGGATGCACTAATTTATATTTTCAACAAGAGTGCACAAGGTTCCCTGTACTCAACATCCTCACCAACACTTGTTATTTCTTGTTTGTTTGTTTTTTTATAACAGCTATTCTGACAGGTGTGAGGTGGTATCTCATTGTTTTGATTTCCAAATCCTGATTATTAGTGATGTCGAGAACATTTTCATGTGTCTTTTGACCATCTGTATGCCTTCTTTGGAAAAATATCTATTTAAATCCTATGCCACTTTTTAACTGGATCATTTTTGTTATTGTTATTAAACTGTATAAGTTACTTATGTCTTTTGGATATTAACCCCTTATCGGATATGTGATTTGCAAATATCTTCTCCCCTTTAATAACTTTCCTATTTATTTTTCTTGTAGCTTCCTTTACTGCACGAAAGCCTTTTTGCTTGCTGTAATTTCATTTGTTTATTTTTCTTTTTATTGCCATTGCTTTTGGAGTCAGGTGAAAAAAAAAAGATTTTACCAAGCATGACGTCTAGGATCTTACTGCCTATGATTTCTTCTAGTTTGACGGTTTCTTTTTTCTAAGTTTATTTTTGAGAGAGAGAGGGAGGGAGGGATAGAGAGAAGGAGAATGCAAGCAGGGGAGGGGCAGAGAGAGAGAAGGAAACACGGCATATGAAACAGTCTCCAGGCTCTGAGCTGTCAGCACAGAGCCTGATATGGGACTTGAACTCTGAATCGTGAGATCATGACCTAAGGTGAAGTCAGATGTTTAACAGCCTGAGCCACCCAGGTTCTCCTGGTATTATGGTTTCTAATCTTACATTCATATCTTTAATCCATTTTGAGTGAATTTTTGTGTATGGTGTAAGATAATGGTCCAATTTCAATATTATGCTTGTGGCTGTCCAGTATACCTGACACCATTTATTGAAGAGACTGCTTTTTTCTCCTTTTGATAGTCTTGTATCCTCTGTCATAAATTAATTAATCATATGTGTTTGGATTTGTTCTTGGCTCTCTCTGTTATTACATTGATATATGTGTCTGTTTTTATGCCTTTATCATATTGTTTTAATTATTGAAATGGAGACCAATATGCCTCCAGCTTTGTTCTTCAATCTTAAGATTGTTTTGGCTACTTGGGATGTTTTGGGGTCCATATAAATTTTAGGATTATTCTAAATCCATAAAAATGCGATTGGAATTTTGATTGGGATTGCATTGAATCTGTAGATTGCTTTGGGTAATATGGACATTTAAAAAACTTTTCCAACCTATGAGCATGAAATATTTTTCCATTTATTTATGTTGTCTTCAATTTCTTTCATCAATAGCTTATTGTTTTTAGTTACAAGTTTTTACTTCCTAGGTTAAATTTATTTCTAGGTATTTTATTCTTTTTGAACAATTATAAATGGGATTGTTTTCTTAATTGCTTTTTTGGATAATTTGTTGTTAGTGTCTTAAAATGCTATGAGTTCTTATATATTGATTTGGTACCCTGCAAATATACTGAATGTACTTATTCTAACAGTTCTTAGTGTAATTTTTAGGGTTTTCTATATATAGAATTATGTCGTCTTCAGATAGTGGTAGTTTTACCTCTTCCTTTCCAGTTTAGATATCTTTTACTTCTTTTTCTCACCTAATTTCTCTAGCTAGGACTTCCAAACTGTGTCGACTAAAAGCAGTAAGAGAAAAATATTTTTAAATGTTCATTATTTACTTAATGGGGATTTGATAAACAGCACCAAGTAGCATTATTTTATCGTGTGTGTGTGTGTGTGTGTGTGTGTGTGTGTGTCTGTGTGTGTGTCATTAAAGATCCACTCTCCTGCGGGAGAAAGGGACAATTAACATTTATGTAATGAGTTGCATTGGTAGGTCAAAGTTAACTGTCATCACCTTTCCGATTTTTTCCCCTCTGTTTTGCTTTATGACCCTTACAGGATTGGTGCTTATGAAACTGGACTGGCTTCCCTTTAACTTGGCTCTGTCCTGAATGCCTTTATTTACTATCTTACACAGAAGCAGATAAGGTAGAAACTTGGGAATATGGAAGGAGCAGAGGGCTTCAGGAACTAGGGGAGGGAACACAGAAATGTAGTGATTATTATTAATAGAAAAGTTTCCATTGTACCTTTGAGTCTCTGGAGTTCTCAGGTTCCTCCAACAAATAACCCCTACTTTCCTAATAGTTTACCCAAATAACCCCTCACTTTAAGATATCTTCACAGTGGGTAGATAAGGTAACTGATATTTTGCTAAATGGGGAATTACATGTGCTAATTTCTTTTAAAGGAAAAACTGTGGAAGTTAAGGGCTATTAGCTATTCACAGTTTAATATGAATTTATTATGTTCAACCTTTGCTTTAAAGAACCCTCACTGACATTAGTTACAGTGAAATAAATTGAAGTCTTATAGGTGAGTGGGTAAAAGGAAAGGATAAGTAGTTTGGGAATGTGTTTACTCAGTGGAGAGAGATTTTGTTAGAGACATGATGGTTTGTATATGGCTATCTCTCTTTGCATTGGCACTATAGAATAGATTTATAATATGTTTATTTGAAGCTATATTTTTGTTTACTTTATAATAGAAAAAGAACCAATATTTTTTCTTGAGTGCCATTAACATTATTTTATTTAATGAGCATTTCAATAATAGATAGATGGAATACATAACTGTTAGAATAAATTTAAATGTCTAAATAATTATCACCTTTGATTGCACTTAGAATATGCATTGGGAAGATGCATGAAAGAATTGACAAAATGGCAAAATCTTTGCAATTTGTTTTAGTAATGGTTGGTAAACCAGAGGTAATCTTAAGTAAAGCAGATTTACATTAATCATACAAAGGATGATTTTTTCACAGTTGTTATCAATTAAAATACTGATCTCCAAAATCCTGTAACTGTTTCCTATAAAGTGCTGTGCACATAGTTTCGTAGACAGTAGTAAACATATCAGCATCCTTTATTAATTTATATAGGTAATAAAAATGGTTGCTGGTTATCTGCAGGGACTTTAGCTGAATCCAACTTTAACGGAATCCTTCTCCTCCTCCTGCTCCTCCTTAATGGATGAAGAAATAGAAGCAGGAAGAATTACTAAACTGAGAGCTATTCTAATAACTATACTCCTAACTTTTGTCTTATGAGTTTTCCAAATGAGCTGTCAGACTCTTAATATAAATCCCTTCCTGAGGCTTTTCTTCCTCAAAAAAATTAGAACACACAAATGATTTATTATTAAAAAGTCATACCTCCTCCACTGACCCTGAGGTGTATACACTCTGTAGATTCTATATAGAATACTGTCTTGTTATGGAGTCTTGAAAGGAATTAAGGCTGTTAAACAATGATTGATCTGATAGTAATAAATATTTGCTAATATCATCCGATGTTTTATTATATTCACTGCTGTTAGGGTTTAGGGGATCAATAAATAATACCATGTTTTTCCCCTCCTGAGCTTAAAATCAATTCAGAACTAAAGCCCAGGATACAGACAAATGAAAGTGAAGTAGCCAGTGTTCTTATAAACATGATTAGAAAATGTGGTTTTAAATGTGTAGGCAAATTGGCTTAATAATCCACCACTGAGTAAACACTGTGTAGTCATTGGCACATCTGGACCACCAAATGAGTCCTCAACAGGGCCAAGTCGACCCCTCAAAATTTATTGCATGGCATCAGAGAAAAAGACTGAGATATGAAGACCAAGAGGCATTGAAAGAGGCAGCAGCCCAGAGGGTACAGAGCTAGGTGTGCTCAGTGCCTTCTGTCAAACTTTGGGAACAGAAGAGCTGGAATAAGGTCAGGTAGGTTGCTTTAATGGAGACCCTCCCAAAAACAAGAGGCAAAGAAAAGACAGAAGAGTCTACTTAAAATCCTCATTTAGTGGTTCTCTTAACCTATTGGGCTTTCCCATACTACTCACTTCTTCCGTCACAAATTA
Organism: Paguma larvata; assembly: GCA_030068075.1. NCBI lineage: Eukaryota > Metazoa > Chordata > Mammalia > Carnivora > Viverridae > Paguma > Paguma larvata. The sequence continues at coordinate 56,657,946 of CM057832.1, forward strand.
TTATTGTCCATTTTGTCAATTACAGATTAAGATATGTGAAAAATGAATACCAGGATACAGATGATAATATCATGTCTCTGATATAAGAAGCATAAGTATGGTCAGTATAATTTTTCCATTATTGAATGACTAGATGTTGATTAAAATTCCCATAATTAAATCACCTTTTATCCATTTAGAATTTATTTTTGTGACTGGTGTAAGAAAGTGGTCTAGTTTCATTCTTTTGCATGTTGCTGTCCAATTCTCCCAGCACCATTTGTTAAAGAGGCTGTCTTTTTTCCATTGGATACATTTTCCTGCTTTGTCAAAGATTAGTTGGCCATATACTTGCGGGTCCATTTCTGAGTTTTCTATTCTATTCCATTGGTCTATGTGTCTGTTTTTGTGCCAATACCATACAGTCTTGATGACCACCGCTTTGTAGTAGAGGTTAAAGTCTGGGATTGTGATGCCTCCCGCCTTGGTTTTATTCTTCAGTATTATTTTGGCTATTCGAGGTCTTTTGTGGTTCCATACAAATTTTAGGATTGTTTGCTCTAGCTTTGAGAAGCATGCTGGTGCAATTTTGATTGGGATTGCATTGAATGTGTAGATTGCTTTGGGTAGTATTGCCATTTTGACGATATTTATTCTTTGAATCCATGAGCATGGGATGTTTTTCCATTTCCTTGTGTCTTCCTCAATTTCCTTCATAAGTTTTTTATAGTTTTCAGTGTAGCCAAATCATGGAAAGAGACCAAGTGCCCATCAACTGACGAATGGATAAAGAAGTTATGGTACTTATATACAATGAACTACTACGTGGCAATGAGAAAAAATGAAATCTGGCCATGTGTAGCCAGATGGATGGAACTGGAGGGTATTATGTTAAGTGAAATAAGTCAGTCAGAAAAAGACAGATACCATATGTTTCCACGAATAGGTGGACTTTGTGAGACTAAGCAAAAACCAGGGGGAGGGGAAGAGGGGAAAGGAAAAAAAGACACAGAGAGGGAGGGAGATAAAACAGAAGAGACTCTCAAAGACTAAGAAAAAACTGAGGGTAAGGGGGATGAGGGAGGGGGGAGAGGGGGTGATGGGCATTAAAAAGGGCATGTGTTGGGATGAACACTGGGTGTTATATGTAAACCAATTTGAAAATAAACTATTATAAAATTAAAAAAATAAATAAATAAATAAATAAATCTCTTTGCTATGTAAAAATTCAAGTAAAAAAGCCAAAATTGCTAAGTTAAGTCCAAAGAATTAAAGTCAAAAATCAAAATTTTTGCTCATTGAGTCAGTCAGTGGTAACGATTCTGATACCTGAGTAGTGAGTGACTTCAGGTTGTCATTCAGTAAGATTAGCTGTAGTTCCTTCAGCACTTCAAAGTCACTCTTGATTTTCTCAGGAGTTTTTATTAAGTATATATCCCTTGCAATTATTACTTAGTTTGGTCAGTTTTTGAATTTTAAGGAAATTGAATCATACTGGCTATAATCTTCTGTCTTCCTTCTTTTGATATTCTTGGTTCTGTATCTCTCTTAATGTGTGTAGCTATACTTCACTGACAGAATATGCCACAAATTATTTATCACTTCCTTGGATCATGGCTTCTTTTTATTGTCCTCGTTATTAACAATAATGCTGATGTGAATATTCTTGCAAATATTCAAGGATTCCTCTAGTATGGAATATTTTTTTCATTTTTATTTAAATAATTTATTTTCAAACTGGTTTCCATATAACACCCAGTGTTCATCCCAGCAAGTGCCCTCTTCAATGCCCGTCCTACACTGTTTATGGAATCTTTTTAAAAAGTACAGAGAATTAATAGGACACATAATATTATTATAGCACAAGTTTTATATGTACCCAATCTAGAAAACACCGCAACCCCATATCTTACAGCAGTGAGCTAGAGATTCACTGGTATCCAATGGAGGAAGGTATTCTAGGAGATTCTTGATGGGATAAACCTTGCTATGATGTCACTCAGTCCATGCCAGTTATCTATATTTCAAAACCTGTGAACTTATGCAAGAACTTTTCTTTCATAAATCTAATCATGGAACTATATTGACCACATTTCAGAGCTCTGCGTATACAGTTCTTTCTCAGAATGTCATTTGAAGCTTTCTAGCCATCTTGCTAAATTTAAAAACTTGTAAAGATGGCAGATTCAGATACCATATATAAACCGAGGTGACTTCTTTCCCAAATGAGATGTTCAAATCCTGTTAGTTTACAGTTTATATTTGAGTCTTGGATTCTTGGAGCCCCAGCGCTGTAATGAATATGGATTCTGCCTTGTGACATGGCTCACATGTGTGCACGCATATTATGTGAGCTCGCGTGGTAAGTTCTGTGCTGCACCAGATGCTACCACAGACTTTAGACATGGAAATGCTTAAGCCTATGAAGCATGCCTTTTGGGAAGGGCTCATCCCTTATTTTCACATGTGTTTCATCTGGAAAACCAACTCGATCTGAAGCTGTTGATACTCCTGAAGCATGTGTTCCCAGTGGTCTTGTCAAGCTCACTACCTCTACCAGCACCTATTCCCTCGAATGCTCCTTCTGTCTTTTCCAGACCTTGAGAAACTTTTCCTTTGCAGACATTGGAAACTTATTTATTTTTATGATATCTTTTTCTGGAGCAATGGAGATGTTGCTAGTGTTCTATTTCCTGCTGTTGTTCTCTTACACATTTTTGGGAGGGAGACTCAAGTGAGTGTTTAACTGTTCAACCTGTTAAAAGTTTTCTAACACATACAGGACTAGTATTGTTTGCAGGTTCAGAATGTTCTGTTTCCTTTTTCTGTCCCTTTGTTTCGTGGTCCAGGAATTTGCTTTGGCAGTATACTTCTCTGCATTTTTTTTTGTTCTTGTGACAGTTAAAAAATAAATGAGTACTATATCTGTCAAAAGGAAGTGCTTTTCAAACATATCTTGTCTAACTTTACCTCCTGAAGTTGAATAACCCTGTCCAAGATGTAGACCCCTGCAGACCATGTAACTGAGGCCAGGACTCAATCTATTATTCCTTGCTGGTCATTCTTTGCTATGCATCATCTTTTCTGTGCCTTTTTTAATTCCACTTCTTGTTCAACTTTTCAAAGGAAACCCCTAATGGCAAAGCAACACCTATCTCAATCTGTTACAAATTATGTTAACTTAGTGAATACCAATTCATGAAGCTAACTTTATGAAATTTTAAAGATTCTATGCCAATCTTCTTGGTATTTTCCTCTCAATCCTGTCCAGATTTTCACATGTGAATTGGTCTAATAAACTAAGTCTTCAAGAGGTAGTTTTCCAATAGAACGAATTATTGACTCTACTTTTGGAGCTCTTCTCAGCTCCCATGGAAATGCATACATATTTTCTCCAAAAAAGATAATTTATTCTTTTTATGCAGCCTTGCCTCTCTTTTTCTTTTAGATTTATCTGGGCATAAATAACTTGCTGGTTTAGTAACAATTTGGGGTACCAAGGTGGCTCAATGGGTTAAGCATCCAACACTTGGCTTCAGCTCAGGACAAGACTGCACGTTCGTGAGTTCAAGCCCCACATCTTAAAGTTTGTGAATTTGAGTCCTTCATTAGGGTTCATGTTGACATTGCGGATCCCACTTGAGATTCTTTCTCTCTATGTCTCTCTGCCCCTGCGCTGCTCTGTCTCTCTTTTAAGATAAATAAATATTTTTAAATTAATAATTAAAACTTTTTTTTTTCTAAAACCTTTTAAAGAAGTTTGACAAGGGCATATATTCTCTTTTATTTCATATATACTTTAGCTTACCCATTAAGATCACAACCTATCTCTTAAGAACAAATTTTCTCTTCTTCTAAGTCATCCTATCTTTCTTTTAATATTTCTTACATAATTCCAATACAGTCAGATGGTAGTACATTTTAAAAAGTATTGCAGTTCCTCCTAGATTTCCTGAGCAAAATGTTTCTTGGAATATTCATACAAAAGCTTTAAAAAATAAAAGATTTCCAAAGTTCATTGAGTTTGTTTGTTTTTGTGTCTCAACCAAAGGTTGTGGTGTATTTTCTTTTTTTTTTTTTTTTTGTTATAATAGTTTATTTTCAAATTGGTTTACATATAACACCCAGTGTTCATCCCAACATGTGCCCTTTTTAATGCCCATCACCCCCTCTCCCCCCTCCCTCATCCCCCTTACCCTCAGTTTTTTCTTAGTCTTTGAGAGTCTCTTATGTTTTATCTCCCTCCCTCTCTGTGTCTTTTTTTTCTTTCCCCTCTTCCCCTCCCCCTGGTTTTTGCTTAGTTTCACAAAGTCCACCTATTCGTGGAAACATATGTTAAGTGAAATAAGTCAGTGGTGTATTTTCTTATAATAAAGGATCTCCATTTTTTTTTTTTTGATTTGTTTGTTATTATGGCCCATTATATTGTGATTGAAGTTACTCTCTCAGTCTCTAGTTAGCCAATATGAGGCCATTTTATAGCTGTGAATAAGTGATAGGTAACAATTTGAGCTTAGGTACAATCAACATGAATAAAAATTTTGCCTTTCTACAGTTCCTTTTCCTGAATGCATTTCGGTGGAACAAAACTTAGAGACCTCTTCTAGCGTTCAGCTACCTCACCACACCAAATGCAAAGATCTTGTGAAGGCGATGGAACATTGCAATTTTTGGGAATTGTTAAATGTCCAATGTGGCTAGAGTACAAACACGGAGAAGAAATTAAGGCTAGAAAAGTAGGCAAAGGGCATGAGCTATAGGGGACGCTCTCCTTTTGAGTTGAGAATCTTCAGAAAGTTTGTGCAGGAGAATGAAACAGCTAACATCTTAGGAGAGGAATTATAATATGTAAATGAATAAAATCACGGCGATACTGCCAAAGGATACATTTATTTGCCCTTCCACAATGGGGAAATTGAAAAAATGAACTCTAGCTAATGGACATATTTTTTGTTGTACTCTTTTGCTTCATCTTAGTTATCTGTGTGCATTCTCCAGAACCATACAGTCTTTTGCCCAGACATTGTCCAGAAAGCTAGATCCAGCAAAAATGATTTGGATGTTGATAGTGACTGAAAAAACGGAAATTGAGTAGTTTGATGTTGTTCAAATTCTAATTTCATTTTTGGTGGAAGAAAATTCTTTCTTATTTTTTTTTTGTTCTGTCTCTCCAGATGGGTCTGGGGTTTTCATTTTAGTACCAGGAAGTAATGTATCAATAAAATCATCAGAATTACTGCATTTGTACTAAAAATAAGTTAATATTTTGCATAGTACAAGACATAAAGCTGTTTTACGTATTGTTCAAGAAAAATAAAAGATGAACAATTGTTGCTTTCAAAATGTCTGAATTTTAGTTGAGTCTATGTTATTTTGGTTAATTTATTTATGTATTATATTTTTTTAAGAATTAAGTTTATTTGAGATGGATAGATGGCTCAATAGGGAAAGCATGTGGCTCTTGATCTTGAGGTTATGAGTTCAAGTCCCATGTTGGGTGGAGAAGTTACTTAAAAAATAAATTAATTAAAAAAAAGAATTAAGTATTTACCATTTTAAAATGTACTTTACTAATCCACTTTCCTTTGACATTAAAATATTTAATCAAAACAATTTCTTTTTTTTTAATTTAAAATAGTTTATTTTCAAATTGGTTTACATAAAACACCCAGTGTACATCCCAACATGTGCCCTTTTTTGATGCCCATCACCCCCTCTGCCCCCCCCATCTCCCTCACCCTCAGTTTGTTCTTAGTCTTTGAGAGTCTCTTATGTTTTATCTCCCTCCCTCTCTGTGTCTTTTTTTTCTTTCCCCTCTTCCCCTCCCCCTGGTTTTTGCTTAGTCTCACCAAGTCCACCTATTCGTGGAAACATATGGTATCTGTCTTTTTCTGACTGACTTATTTCACTTAACATAATACCCTCCAGTTCCATCCATGTTGCTACACATGGCCAGATTTCATTTTTTCTCATTGCCACATAGTAGTCCATTGTATATATGTACCACATCTTCTTTATCCACTCGTCAGTTGATGGGCACTTAGTTTCTTTCCATGTTTTGGCTATTGTCACTCATCATCAGGGAAATACAAATCAAAACAATTTCTTTATTCTACATAGCTATTGGTTGTAATTATCGAAATTAGCTTGAAGGATTTTTTAAATTTTTTTCTGATATATAGGGGCACGTGGGTGGCTTAGTTGGTTAAGCATCTGACTTTGGCTCAGGTCATGATCTCATGGTCCATGAGTTCTAGCCTTGCATTGGGCTCTGTGCTGGTAGCTCAGAGCCTGGAGCCTGCTTCAGATTCTCTGTCGCCCTCTCCCTTTGCCCCTCCTCCACTCATTCTATCTCTCTCTCTCCAAAATGAAGAAATGTTAAAAATGTTTTTCTTCTATATAGATAGTATTTCAGTTTTGCAATATAACTGCATTCAAATGAAATTTTCATGTACATTTTTATAAATGCCAATATTCTGGTATTGTTAAATTTGCTGAAGTTCTCACATAGAAGTTACATGATAAATTGTATTATAATTTACAATATTAATTTTCATTTATGATAACTTATTAAGTATCAAGGTATCAGGCTATCATTCATTAATTTCTTTACTCTTTTATTCAACATGCTTGATAACCAAGTATATGTCAGGCATTATCTGTAGTTGTTGGGTGGTCAAACCGATGTCTGTTTAAGCATTTTAGATCATAGTGGAAGGTCAAAGTTTCATCAAATCTCTTTACAGAAAGTAATAACATGTTATATAAGTGTTGTAAATGCTCAGACGGACAGACACAGACATTTCTAAAACAAAACAAAGGAGGAGTGTCAGAAATGGCGTCCCTCATTTACCTCTCAGGATGATTCAATGAGCCTATACTCTGAGCCAGACTGCCTATTTAGGAAACCTGACTATACCACCATTGCTGTTTGAACTTGGGCAAGTTAATAAAACATCCTGTCTTCAGTTTTGTCATTTGAAAATAGATATAAGTATAGTACCTTCTTATTTAGGTTCTTGTGAGTATTAAATGTTTAAGGGATTAAGTAACTTGCCCAGTAATACAAAAAGAAAAAGTTAGGATCTGAAACCCAGTTTGGCTGACATCAGAATGCAAGTTTTAATTGTTGCATGGTTTTAACCAGCTGTTTAAGAAAGAGAGAGATTTTTTAAGAAGACTCTGTCACTGGGTAATTAGTTGACCATCACAGTGCAAATCAATGTATTAATCTTTGATAAGTTGAATACTGGTTATTTCACAAGGAGATGCCTATGCAAGCTTCATTGTGGTTAGGTTGCAGAAGCTCTCTTTCCTTGTGAACATACCTCCATGTTTGTCATATAGTGAAATATTTTATTCGTTATCTTTCTTTAGGCCATATGAAGAAAAGTATCATATAATAATTAAGGGCACAGACTATGGAGCTAGATTGCTAGGGTACAAATCTTGGCTCTGTCATTTACTAGCTGTGTGACCAGGAGAAGAGTGTTTAAGAACTCTGTGCTTTAGTATCATTTCTATAAAATGGAGATGGTGATCACAGCAAGTGCCTCCTAAGGCTCTTATAAATATCAAATGAATTAGTATATCTAATAGAACAAGGCCTGGCCCATCATAGTGAGCCTTACATAAGTGACAAATAATGAACAAATATGTATGCTACTCTGTTGAAAGTTCCCTGTGTAGATGTAATTATTATCAAGTCTAGTTCCTTAAGCCACTTAAAAAACAAAACAAAACAAAACAACTAGTGATAGCCATTTGAAGCCCGAGAATAAGAATCACATTTCTTTTCTTTAAGCTTATTATTATCCAAAACAACTTAATTCCCAGACTTAGGCATGCCGAAAGCAAACACACTAATATAACAGAATGCATTTTTCCCACTGGCCTCAAGATTGATTTGAAATCTTTTTACATTATTTTTTAATCTACCATGAATAAGGAAAACACACAACAAATAGAACTGGTTCTGTTTACCATGCCATCCCCTTGTTAAAAACAGGAACTGGAAAAATTATCTCCTCAGGAATCACTCAAGAAAACAGTAGGTTAATGTTGCAAATGTACAGTGTTCTTTGAAGCAATTTCCATGCTTCATCACCTGCTATCTGAGTCACCATGAACACCGACTAACAGAAAATTGTTTGTATCTCATTTAGGTATTTATAAATCAGTTTGTATAACGCTGTCTTCAAGACTAGCTGTGAACACCAAGAGCTTCAGGAATTTTTCTCCAAGTACTTAGTTTCTCCAAACACCTGCCTTTGCACTTTATTCTGCTGAAATAAAATGAATTTAATTTTCAAGAAACAACTCCACAGAATGGTAAAAATGGATATTAGTCCCACAAATGTATTCTCAAATATATAAAACAAATGAACACATAGTTATTTTTTCTATATTATTTTCCATATAGTATGGTTTCAAACAGGTGATAAGTGGAAATCCACTGTAGACATCCAAATATGAGGTTTTAACAGGTCTCAAGTCCAATGGTAGACATGGGGTACCCTGATTAGCAAACCGGCAGAATGATGAAAACCTAGAAGAAGCTAGAATCACCCAATAAAACTTGCCATACGGTTAAATTTTTAAATGATTTATTATGGCATCTTTAACAAATGGAACCAAATGAAGACCAGGGGTGGGCAGGTGGAGTAAGTCACAAGTAGTTGGTAACAAGGAAACAAACTGGGAAGATGGGGTTGAGGTCACTTTAAGTAAAAGTGTCAGAATCAGATTCAGGCTCTAGAAAATGGCATTTCAGGCATAGTGCTTTGGAAGAGCTTACACAATCAAGAATCAATTTGTTTGCAAGATTATCAAACTTAGAGACTAAATCTGAGTGCAGTGGAGGAAGAGGATCTTGTTGTGGGACATTTTTAACTTGTTGCACCCACTCTTCTCTGTTAGAATGGAAGTGATATATATGGATTTCATAGTTGTTATCTTTAGGGGATATGTTTAGAGAGGTTATCTTTCCTTTTTTTTTAATTGTGTTTCTAAGTTTATTTATTTATTTTGAGAGAGAAAACGAGGAACTCAAGCAGGGGAAGGGCAGAGAGAGACGGAGAGAGAGAATCCCAATTAGGCTCTAAATGTTCAAGGCAGAGAGTGATGTAGGACTCCATCTTTTAACTTTGAGATCATGACCTGAGCTAAAGCCAAGAGTCAGATGTTTAACTGACTGAGCCTCCCAGGTGTCCCTGAGAGGATACCTTTCTTACATGGCACAGTGGTTAAAACAGGAATTTTGTGAAACAAAGTGCCTGAAGTGTAAAAATGGTGGATTCATGAGAAGACGTACTTGTACTGTGAGCACCAAAAACTACGCATGCCAAAAGTGATTGATTCAAGAAATATTTACTTAATATCTTCAAAGTGTTAAACTCTAGATTCTAGAATTACAGGTATGCATTAGTTATACTAACTAATAATGGCAGAAAAAAAATGCAGTTGACTTTCTAGAGGTAGATAGAAACTGACTTACAAAAAATCCCCTAGTTTCTTTGTGAAATATACCCATGGAAAATCCCTTTACTTTTTCCTCCCAGTTACTTAGTCTTTAGGATTGTACAAAGTCAGAGGGGGAATTAGGATGCTGCTATCAGTGATCCCAACAAGGAAAAGGAGTAGGCAAGCAGGAGGCACATGAGCCCAGAAAAAGGTACTAATGTTGACAACTTGGAAAATTGTATTGATATTAGTAGCATCTCAGAGCATGTTCATATAATTAGTTCATGTAATTAGTTCATGACTCTATGTACAAACCCTTATGACTCTATGTACAAACCCTTATTACAGCATTTACCATGCCTGGTAAATTACTAATTTACTTCAATTTTCACTAGTTAACATGAGCCTTTTGAAAGCATATTGAGTCTTAGTCATATTTGTTTCTATTACACTATTTCTTGCTGAATGAATGAATGAATGAATGAATGAATGAATATATAGGTATTATTGTGACATGAGATAAGACAGGGAATAACTAGAAGACATACTGAAATATGTTGAAGCCAATTATTCCCACATCAAACTACAGTTAATATTACAGGCAACCACATTTGCTTTCAACATGAGAAGCTTAAATTCACAGGGTTGTAAATGTAAGACCTATGTGAAAAAGTCTTTCTATGGTTTCAGTAAATTTGATGAACTTTGGTTCGAAACATCTTAAGGTGAATTAAACCTCTCCCTCTTATCTAATTTTTTTTTTTTTTTTTTTTTGCTAATGTGCATTGTGGATACTGAGCCAGGAATGCAGTAGTAAAAAAAAACTTCCCCCACAAAATATCTGTGAAAGCAGCACATTTTTCAAAGAAAGATTTAGTAACTGCCAATTTATATCATAGGTTGAAATCATTCCTACAGCAGCAAAGGTTTTATTTACTCAAATAGGTAACTTATATTTAAGGAAGTAGAGCTAATTAGACTAAAATGAGATAATATTGTAGAAAATATGTCAACTAATAAGCAATTTTTCAACTTCAGTCTACAGAGTTTTAAATAATTAATAAAATTGATTATATATGTATACAGTATATTCCTCAACATCTACATTAAAGATCTGTGGAATGTACTCATTTTTACTAGAGTTTTTTGCCACTTGAATCCAGCTGCTATGCTTTGCACTTCAAAGCACAAATCTGGTAGCCCTAAAACAAAAGAAAACAAACAAAAAACAGTAAAAATGTTCTTCCAGTCAGAAGACAAGTAGATAATTGCATGAATCATCTTTACAATTCATCATAAATTATTACTCATTTGAAGAGTGCAGTAATTTGGAAGGTTCAATTAAATAACCCCAACGGAGTTAAAGTTCAAATTGAGAATGGTAGAAGTCAGTATTTGGGCAAGAGAGTTTTTAAAGTTTAAAATAATCTATTAAGTCTGAGAAATGTACAAAAGAGTTTAAATAACATGAACTTATTGACATACTTTCCAATCATATAAATTATATGGAACACACAGACTTTAGAAAATTGGAAGATGTTGATTGTTAACGTGACTATTAATATGAGGAGGAGAATAGTTGCATTATATAGATTTCTATAATCAATTAGCCTGCGTTTTACCTTCTCAGAAAAGGCAAAAATAAAGTCAAGGCATAATTAGAACCTAAAGAGAACTCATCAAACCTACTGTTAATTTTTGTGAGGGCAATTTACCACGTCAGAAGAATCCCCAAATACACACTTATTCTATATGAATGAAGTTTTGAGTAATAAGTGGTAAGATGAAAAGTGAGGAAAAGCGAGTGTGATGCTTTATCTCTACTTTCAGTTTAAGTTCATGGCCTTGGAAAAGGAAGAGGATGTAGACTGTGAGCAGATGACTATGCAGATGTTGCCAAAGGAATAGTTTATTGGTTATAGTTTCAAACAAATGGGCTCTTAGGAAGGTCATACCTCATCTCAGATCAAAGTGGATCTAAACTTATGAGCCCTCACTTGGGCATAAGGATTGTCATAGGTATATTTATAGAAATAACTCTTTAATTCTTACAACAATCCTATAGGGACTGGATCTTAAGATGCCCTGTTTATCAATAAGGTAACTGAAATTTAGACAAAGTGTCTAAATTAACAAAACTCAAGAGCACTGGGGTCAGAAAACAAACTCTAGCCTGTTAACATGACTGCTTCCCTCTGAAGGATCTGAAACAGAGATTTGGCAGGTGATTTTCCACCTACATAAAGTGTTTTCTTTTTCATTCATGTATTGAAGATTTTTACTCGTACTTGTTTGTTCATTTAACAAACCCCTCAGAGGTTCTATGAGCATCAGCCTATGCAGAGAGGATGAAGAGAGAAACATCAGTAGGAACAGTGTCCTAAAGAGCTTAATGGAAAGGAAATGATAAATTATTTATGTAGAAAGGATAAAAATGGATACAATTTGGAAAAATTGGATGAATTGCAGGTATTGTTGTACTCAGCAATTATCAGTAAGAAACTAAAGGAATAGTAACAATAGAATCGATTCTGTGTCTCTCTATACCAGTGTAATGAGTATGTATAACATAAAAAAGAAACTTGAAGGTTTTTTTTAATAATTTATTGTCAAATTGGTTTCCATACAACACACAGTGCTCATCCCAACAAGTGCCCTCCTCTGTGCCCGTCACCCACTCTCCCCTCTCTCCCCGCCCCACTCCCCCTCAGTTTGTTCTTAGTCTTTGAAAGTGTCTTATATTTTTTCTCCCTCCCTCTCTGTGTCTTTTCCTTTCCCTTCTTCCCCTTCCCCATGGTTTTCTGCTAAGTCTCTCGAAATCCACCTATGTGTGGAAACATGGTATCTGTCTTTCTTTGACTGATTTTTTTTTTTAACTTAGCATAATGCCCTCCAGTTCCATTCACATTGGTACGCATGGCCAGATTTCATTCTTCCTCATTTCTGCGTAGTATTCCATTGTGTATATATACCACATCTTCTTTATCCATTCGTCAGTTGATGGATACTTAGTCTCTTTACATGATTTGGCTATTGTCGAAAGTGCTGCTATGAGCACTGGGGTACACGTGCTCCTATGCATCAGCACTCCTGTGTCTCTTGGGGAGATTCCTAGCAGTGCTATTGCTGGGTAATAAGGTAGCTCTATTTTCATTTTTTTGAGGAACCTCCACACCGTTTTCCAGAGGGGCTGCACTAGTTGGCATTCCCACCAACAGTGTAGGAGGGTGCCTGCTTCTCCAAATCCTCACCATCATCTATAGTTTCCTGATTTATTCATTTTAGCCATCGACCGGTGTGAGGTGGTATCTCAGTGTGGTTTTGATTTGCATTTCCCTGATGATGAGTGACCTTGAGCATCGTTTCATGTGTCCGCTGGTCATCTGGATGTCATCTTTGGAGAAGTGTCTGTTCATATCTTCTGCCCATTTCTTCACTGGATTATTTGTTTTTTGGGTGTGGAGTTTGGTAAGTTCTTTATAGACTTTAGATACTTGTCCTTTATCCGATATGTCATTTGCAATATCCTTTCCCATTCCGTCGGTTGTCTATCAGTTTTGTTGGTTGTTTCCTTTGCTGTGCAGAAGCTTTTTATCTTGATGAGGTCCCAATTGTTCATTTTTTGCTTTTATTCCCTTGCCTTTGGAGGTGTGTTGCATAGGGTACTGCTGCAGCTCAGGTCAAAAACGTTTTTTTCCTGCTTTCTCCTCTAGGGTTTTGATGGTTTCCTGTCTCACATTCAGGTCCTTCATCAATTTTGAGTTTATTTTCATGAGTAGTGAAATAAAGTGGTCTATTTTCATTCTTCTGCATGTTGCTGTCCAGTTCTCCCAGCACCATTTATTAAAGAGGCTTTCTTTTTTCCATTAGATACTCTTTCCGGCTTTGTTAAAGATTAGTTGGCCATATGCTTGTTGATCCATTTCTGGGTTTTCTGTTCTATTCCATTGGTCTATGTGTCTGTTCTTGTACCAGTATCATGCTGTCTTGATTACAGCTTTGTAGTAGAGGTTAAAGTCTGGGATTGTGATACCTCCCGCTTTGGTTTTCTTCTTCAATATTACTTTGGATATTCGGGGTCTTTTGTGGTTCCATACAAATTTTAGGATTGTTTGCTCTAGCTTTGAGAAGAATACTGGTGCAATTTTGATTGGAATTGCATTGAATGAGTGCTTTGGGTAGTATTGACATTTTAACAATATTTATTCTTCCAAAATCCATGAGCATGGGATGTTTCTCCATTTCCTTGTGTCTTCCTCAATTTCCTTCATAAGTTTTGTATAGTGTTCAGTGTAGACATCTTTTACATCTTTGGTTAGGTTTATTCCTAGGTATTTTACAGTTTTTGGTGCAATTGTGAATGAGATTTGCTCCTTTATTTCTCTTTCTATCGTTTCATTGTTGGTGTATAGGAATGCAACCGAATTCTGTATGTTGATTTTGTATCCTGAAACTTTGCTGAATTCGTGGATCAGTTCTAGTAGGCTTTTGGTGGATTCTGTCGGGTTTTCCATGCAAAGTATCATGTGTTCTGCGAAAAGTGAAAGTTTGACTTCATCCTTGCCTATCCTGATGCCTTTTATTTTGCTTTGTTTTCTGATCACTGACGCTAGGACCTCCAACACTATGTTAAATAACAGTGGTGAGAGTGGACATCCCTGTTGTGTTCCTGATCTCAGGAGGAAGGTTCTCAGTTTTTCCCCATGGTGGATGATATTAGCTGCGGGCTTTTCATAAATGGCTTTTATGATGCCTTAGTATGTCCCTTGTATCCTTACTTTCTTGAGAGTTTTCATTAGGAAAGGGTGCTGTATTTTGTCAAATGCTTTCTCTGTATGTATTGACAGGATCATATGGTTCTTATCTTTTCTTCTGTAATGCAATGTATCACATTGATTGATTTGCGAATATTGAACCAACCCTGCAACCCAGGGATGAATTCTACGTGATCATGGTGAATAATTCTTTTTATATGCTGTTGGACTCTATTTGCTAATATCTTGTTAGAATTTTTGCATCCATATTCATCAAGGATATCGGCCTGTAGTTCTCTTTTTTTTTGCTGGGTCTCTATCTGGTTTGGGAATCAAAGTGATGCTGGCTTCATAGAATGAGTCCAGAAGTTTTCCTTCCATCTCAATTTTTTGGAACAGCTTGAGGTGGATAGGTATTAGCTATATTTTAAATGTCTGGTAAAATTCCCTAGGGAAGCCATCTGGTCCTGGACTTTTATATGTTGGGAGAATTTTGGTAACTGATTCAATTTTTTCACTAGTTACGGGTCTGTTCAAGTTTTCTATTTCTTCCCGTTTGAGTTTTGGTAGTGTGTAGCTGTTTAGGAATTTGTCTATTTCTTCCAGATTGTTCAATTTTACAGAATACAATTTGTCATAATATTCTCTGATTATTGCTTGTATTTCTGAGGGATTGATTGTAATCACTCCCTTTTCATTCATGATTTTATCTATTTGGGTTCTCTCTCTTTTCTTTTTGAGAAGCCTGGCTAGAGATTTATCAATTTTGTTTATTTTTTTTAAAGAACCAGCTCTTGGTTTCATTGATCTTTCCACTACTTTTTATGTTTCCATATGATTAATTTCTGCTCTCTCTTTCTGCTGGGTTTAGGTTGCCTTAGCTGTTCTGCTTCTAGTTCCTTTAGGCGTGCTGTGAGAATTTGTGTTAGTGATTTTTTTTTTGTTTGTTTCTTGAGATATGCCTGGATTGCAATGTATTTCCCTCTCAGGACTGCCTTGCCACATGCCAAAGTGTTTGGATTGTTGTATTTTCATTTTCATTTGTTTCCAAGTATTTTTTAATTTCTTTTCTGATTGCTTGGTTGACCCATTCGTCTTTTAGTAGGTTATTCTTTAACCTCAATGTTTTTGGGGGTTTTCCAGATTTTTTCCTGTGGTTGATTTCAAGTTTCAAAGCATTGTGGTCTGAAAGTGTGCATGGTATGATCTCAGTTTTTTGTTTTTTGTTTTTTTTTTTATAATTATTCAGCTCTTCTTTGTGCCCCAAAATACGGTCTATCTTGGAAAATGTACCATGTGCAGTTGAGAAGAATGTAAATTTCTTTGCTTCTGGATGAAGTGCCCTGAAGATGTCTGTCAGGCCCATCTGTTCCAATGTGTCATTCAGGACCATTGTTTCTATGGTTATTATCTGTTAAATGTATCTATCCAGTGCTGTGAGCAGAGTATTAAGGTCCCCTGCAATTAGAACATTTTTATTGATAAGATTGCTTGTGTTTGTAATTTGTTGCTTTCCAAATTTGGGTGCTTCAGAATTTGGTGCATATATATATTTATAATTGTTAGTTCTTCCTGCTGGATAGTCCCTGCGATTATTATATAATGCCCTTCTTCATCCCTTTTTACATCTTTTACTTTAAAGTGTAGTTTGTCCAACATAAGTATGGCTACTCCAGCTTTTTTCTGACTTCCCATAGCATGGTAGATAGTTCTCCAACCCCTCACTTTCAATCTGAAGGTGTCCTCAGGTGTAAAATGTGTCTCTAGAAGACAGGATATAGATGGGTCTTGTTTTTTAATCCATTCTGTTACTCAGTGTCTTTTAATTGAAGCATTTAGTCTGTTTACATTCGGCATTAATATTGAAAATTTTGGGTTAGAATCACTGGGTTACCTGTAGGTTTCATGCTTGTAAGAATGTCTCTGGTGCTCTGTGTTCCTTGCGACCTTGCCTTCATAGAGTCCACCTCAGGATCTCTTGTAAGATTGGTTTATTTGTGATGTATTCCTTCAGTTTTTGTTTGTTTGGGAAGATCTTTATTTCTCCATCCATTCTGAAGGACATGTTGGCCAGGTAAAGGATTCTTGGCTGCATATCCTTCCTGTTCATAACATTGAAGATTTCTTGCCATTCCTTTCTGGCTTGCCAATTTTCTGTATATAAATATGCTGCTACCCTAATGGGTCTGCCTTTTTATGTCAAGGCCTGTTTATCCCTAGATGCTTTCAGAATTCTCTCTTTGTCTTTGTATTTTCCCAGCTTCACTATGACGTGTCATGCTGAGGATCTACTCAGGTTACCTCTGAGGGGAGTCTCTGTGCCTCTTGGGTTTCTATGCCCATTTCCTTCTTCATGTTTGGGAAGTTCTTATCAATGATTTGTTCAAGTACCCCTTCGACTACTTTCTCTCTCTTATTCCTCTGGAATTCCTATAATACAGATATTATTCCATTTGATTGCATTACTCAGCTCTTGAATTCTCCTTTCCTGTTCATGAATCATTTTGCATTCTTTCTCTGCTTCCTCTTTTTCCAAAATTTTATCTTTTAATTCACCTATTCTCTCTTCTGCCTCTTCGATTCACACTGTGGCCACCTCCAATTTGTTTTGCACATCATATAAAGCATTTTTTAATTCCTCCTGACTGTTTTTTTAGGGACCTTGATCTCCGCCTCCAGTTTCCCCCTGCTTTCTTCTATGCTCTTTTAAAGCCCAGCGAGTATTTTTATGTTTATCACTCTATATTCTTGTTCTGTTAAGTTGCTTATGTCTGCTTTCATCATTTCTTGCACTGTCACTATTTCCTGTACATTCTTTTGAAGAGGGTTCTTCCGTTTCATCTTTTTGGCGAGGTGTGTATTGGTTTAATTCCTAGGTCTCCCTGGAAAGGAACAGGGTCAGACCGACAAACAGGAAACACAAACTCACAACCGTAGCAAGCAATAATACAGACAAACAAATCATAAAATAAAAAAGAATAACAAACGACACTCTGGAGGTAGGCGACCTGATGTACCAGCTACACGTTAAGGATAATTGTGTGCTCTGCTGATGGCCGAGCATACATAGAGTAGTGACAGGTGCAGGGAGAATAAGAAATTGAACTTTGACCAGGTATAGAGATTAGAATACTTGATCCAGCAAGAGAGAAATCAGAATAAGGAAGAATGCGAGGAAAGAGAAATGAAGTTAGATGTTACCCGGATGCACTCTGTGGTCTGATTGTTCCAGAGAGAGAGATAGGAAATTAAAGAGGGAAGTGTAGAACATGCATTGAGAGAATGTGTTAAATGTCTGTTTAAGCAAGCCAAAACCCCCTGGGTGACTGGTTTAGAGGTGGGGAGAGATAGTAAGGAGAAGAGGAAGAATATAATTAAAACAGAAGAATTGACCTGGAATTAATCCAGGCACTACTACAGTATTTGTGTCTCTGTGGCTATCACTCCTGCAGAAAGGCGTCTCCCATATGAGGAGGAGTGTGGCCTGGTGTAGGTGGGTCCGGCCTCCACCACTGGTGGATTGGAGTCCTAGTGTTTGGTTTTGTGGGTATAGGCAACCACAATGGTGCCCCAACCTCAGCTCCTTCTTCACAGACTCAGAGTCTCAAATCACTGTGCTTTCTCAGTCCTCAACTCTGTCTGGGTTGCAGGCCCAGTGCAATTTGCTGGGCAGTCACTCGTCCCACGCTTATCTGAGTTCCTTAAACTCACTCACACCACTGCGAGTTATGTAAATTGTGTCTCTGACTCTGCACTGGCGCAACCACAATGGCGTCCCCCGCCAGCCTCTTTTTCACGGACCCTGAGTCTCAAATCACCCCACCATTTCTACTATTCACTCTGCCCGGGTTGCAGGCGCAGTGCGATCTGCTGGGCGATTGCATGCCCCTTGCACGCCCAGTTTTCCCTATGTAAATTGTGTCACTGACTCAGCACTGATCCAGTGATGGCTCAGGGCCTCTCCGTGTTGCGGGTTGGGTCAGCGCCACTGGCTCCGGAGTGAAGGGAGTTCCACCAGTTTCGCAGTGAGCAACGGACCTCTTCTCCAAAATCCTCACCATTAGGGACTGGATGATAAGCTCCCTCTTCATCCTGGTCCGATGTACTTTCCCTGGTGCTCTTTCTGCACCTCCGTGGCTTGCTTTCTTTCTCCCAGATTGCACTCATTCAGTCTCACAGGATTTTCTGGATTTCACTTTCTCTTCCCTGTAGCCTCCAACTCCTCTTCCTGCAGATCTCTGGGATTGAGAGTCCCTCAGTTTCAGTCCATCTTAGTTTGAAAGACATGGGAGAGCACCAGGTCCCCCTACTCCTCCACCATGTTGGCCCCTCCCCCTTGTAAGAAAGTTCAAGTTTTATCAAACATGGTTGAATATAATCCCACAGGCACCAGTGAACATTATTCGAAGTACATACTTTGATCAAAAGAAGCTAGGAGCAATGAGAAGAGTTGACCCTCTTTAAGAGTTACATCCAAATGGAACTTGAGAGTCTAAATGTAAATTTTTTATGGTACATATATATGTGTGAGAAGAAGAGAGGGAACAGGTACAATGGTTCTTGTGTGTCTGCCACTTTTTTAAGACTTGTAGAGAAGCTAGATTAGGTTCTTTGATCTAAAATGTTTAAGAAAACTTGTATATAAATAAAAGCTACCTTACTCTAACTACATCACTGCATACAAACTTCGCTTCTGTCCTTTTTCTTTCCTTCTTTATCAAAATTCAATATATATATATATATGTGTGTGTGTGTGTGTGTGTGTGTGTGTGTGCGCGTGTGTATTCAACAATTAACTACATATCTTTGAGTTACCATTCATCACCCAAAATGTTAAGCTTCTGATCTCAACATTATGTCTCTTACTAGAGTGATGATGTAAGCCAAATTTCTGTTTCATCATCTTAGAACACTCTGAAGTACATTTTACTCTTTGACCCTTTATTCTTGGCTCCTTGCTTTTACATCTCTTAAGTTTTTCAGCCAATTTTGCATAGTGTATTTTTGTTGCCTCTTCCAGAAGTGTTCTCTTAATTACCCATTATTGTCATATTTTTGTGTCCTCCTTATTTCCATGCTTCATCTGTCACTAACACTGATAAATTCCTTATCTGTATCTCCAGTTTATAACTTTCTCTTGAACTCTGAATATGTGTATCTAGTTGGTCACTAAAACTACCTCCAGAGAAGCTACAAGATTGTAAAACTCAATACATTAAAAATTTACTTTCCATTTCCTTTACTATCTCTTCTGATTGCTTCAGTTTTGTTAAAGGCATAATCTCCCTATTAGAAAATATTCTCTGCTTTATCTCCAAAATCTTGCTGTTATCAAACCCTTCAATTTTGGTCTTAAAATATGTCTTCAAATATTGGTCATATCTCTTTCCATCACATAACTTGGAGTCCAGCTACATAGAAAGGCATTATATATAATATGGGTATGCCCATATTGTTAAATATGCTGTTTCTTATTTGGAATATCTATTCACCCCCAGTAAAAACCTCCTTTGAGTCTCCCCAGAAAAGCTAGTAACTTTCATCACTGAGTTGTCCCACAACGTATTAACATTAACATCCATTTCTTTCTACTAAAGTTTTTTGCCCTTTGTTGAGAAAAGTCAATGTCAATGTTATTAGATTTATATTAATTTCCAACAAAATCAACTTAGAAACAAATGTAGTATTAGAGACAAAATGGAACTATTTTATAAGTTTCTCTTGAACAGAAGGATATAAAATTTCTAAATTTGTATGTGTTTCTTAATGTAGCCTAACATTTACAATAAAATTAATTATAGATGTAAAAGGGAAAAATAAAAATCTAAGTTATGTTGAGAGATTATAGCATTCATCCTTCAGTGTGATTAACACATTTGATATAACTTGTGTCTGTAGAGACATGCACATGATTGAAGAATATATATTCTTTTCAGACTCACACAGAACATTTATCAAGTTCGGCCAAATCTGAATTGTAAAACAAGTTTCAACACTTTACAGGATTTACATCATATCGCATAAGTGATTTATGCACAAATTAATTTGAAATAGAAAATCTCCAAGTATTAGGAACATTAAAATACATATTTTTGGAATAACTCTTGACTAAAAGAAAAAAGCAAAACAAAACAAAACAACAACAACACCAAACAGGACAAAGACAACTTCAAGACATTTATAAATGAATAAAAGTTAAAATGCTATGCAATGAAACTAAAGTCAGTGTTAGATGAATGTATATTTAAAAAAACACATTTAAGAAAAGAATAAGGCAAAAAATCAGTTATAAGCATCCATCTCCAGAAGTTGGGAGCAAACAGCACATTTAACCCAAATAAAGATGAAGAGGAGAAATAATGAAAATCAGGAGGTAAGATCATGAAAAATATTACTATGTATATTGTACCAAACATACAATAGAGAAGATCAACACACCAAAATTGGTTCTTTGAATTAACTGATGAAAGTGGGAGATATTGACGGGACGACCAAGGTTAAAAAAAAAAAAAAAGTGAGGGGATCAAAAATAACTTAAGAGTTGGAATGAAAAACCAAATCTCTGCAATTCCTGAAGATATTTAAAAGATTTTGAGAAGCTGCTCAAAATTACTTTAAAAAATTAAAATTTTGAATGCAGTAAACGTTTAGTAAAATACATTTTATGTTTTTATTTTTTAATGTTTATTTATTTTTGAGAGACATAGAGACAGAGTATGAGTAGGGGAAGGGCAAAGAGAGAGGGAGACACAGAATCTGAAGCAGGCTCCAGCCTCTGAGCTGTCAGCACAGAGCCTGACGAGGGGCTGGAACTCACAGACCGCCAGATCATGACCTGAGCCGAAGTCGGCCACTTAACCAACTGAGCCACCCAGGCGCCCCAGTAAAATACATTTTAAAATGACAAGAGAAAGAATAGGACAATCTAATCTAAATAATCCTCTGTTAAATAGGATTAATTATTAAATAATTATTAAGTTATTTATTATCTATTACATATTAATCATATGAATATATCCTGTTAAATATAGGATTATTGAATCCTATATTAAAGTAAGGTAATGAATAATCAAATACCTTTGTAACTAAAACTTTTAGTAAATAGGTGTAGAAGGAACCTTTATCAATTTGATAAAGTATACAACCTAACAACTAAGGCAAATGCTGGACTTAATGGTAAAAGATTCCCCTTGAAATTAAAGTATAACCTCTCTATTCACTATTGTCCCAGTAGTACTAGAAAGTGCAAAAATGCAAACTATACACGTACATGCAACCACATTTGCAAACAAACATGCATTCACATAAACACAGGTTTTAAATTTCAAGAATTTAAAAAGGAATATATGAAACTCACATCATTGGCATATGATGTCAAGGTACAGACGGTAAACTGAAAAGAACATGGAGGTGAATTGTCATTTTGAATGTATGATTCCACCGGGCTTGCTCAATATAAGATCAGTTAAAATTTAATTACATTTCTATACACAAATGATGAACAGCAAATAAAAGTGCCACATCTAATAACATAAAAATATCAAATATCATAAAACTAGCAAAACAAAATTATAATAAATTCTGACCGACATTCTTAAAATATTAAAACTTAAAGTGTTTTAGCATCACCTGAGTGGCTCAGTGAGTTAAGTGTCCAACTCTTGATTTCAGCTCAGATCATGGTCTCATGGTTTCTGGGATGGAGCCCCACCTTATGCTCTGCACTGATAGAACACACACACACACACACACACACACACACAACAGAATCTTACTCAGCCATAAAAAAGAATGTAATTTTGCCATTTGTAATGATGTGAATGGAGGTGGAGTATTATGCTAAGCAAAAAAAGTCAGAGAAAGACAAATGCCATATGATTTCACTGATACGTGGAATTTAAGAAAGAAAAATTAAGCAAAGAGGAGGATGAAGAAGAGAGGAAAACCAAGAAACAGACTCTTAACTCTAGAAAACAAACTGATAGTTACCAGAGAGCAAGTGAGATGGGGGGTTAAATAGGTGATGGGGCTTAAGGGGTGCATCTGTTGTGAAGAGCACTAGATATTGTATGGAATTGATCACTGTGTGGTGCGCCCAAAACTAGTATTACAATGTAATTAATTTAAATAAAAACTTTAAAAAAATCCAATAGAAATGCATCTATTGAGAGGTAAAAAACCTCTACATAGAAAATTCTGCATTATTATGATAAATAAGAAAATGGAATGAAAAGGCAATCCATGGAATGGGAGAACATGGTCTCAAATCATATACCTGGTGAAGAATTAATATCTAGAATGTAAAGTAGTGAGTATGAAACAATAAAAAGCTAAACAACCCAAAGTAAAAAGTGGACAAAGAATTTGAATTTCTCCAAAGTTATACAAATAGCCAGTAACCACATAAAAAAAAATTCAATGTCATTAAGTCATTAGGGAAATGCAAATCAAAACCACAATGAGACAGCATCACCCTCACAGTCTATAATGGCCATCATTTGTGTTTTAGTTGAAAATAGTATGCATTGAAATGTAGGTGGGGAAATTGTAACCCTCATGCATTGCTGGTAGGAATGTAAATTGGTGTATTCACTGTGGAAAACAATTGGACAGTTTCTCAAACAGTTAATCATAGAATTAGCATATGGGCCAGAAATTCCACTCCTAAATATATCCCTGAGAGGACTGACACTTATTTTTCCGCAATAACTTATACACAAATGTTTATAATAACATTATTCTTAATAGCCAGATAGTGAAAGCAGCCAAAATATCCCTCTGCTAATGAATGAATAACAAAATATGCCATAGCCATTCGATGGAATATTATTAAGCATTACAAAGGTGGGGAATTCTGCTATGTGCTACAACACAAATGAGGCTTTGAAAACATTATGCTAAGTGAAAAAAGCTACACAGAAATGTCCACGTATTGTATGATTTCATTTGTACAAAATATCCTAAATAGGCAAATCCATGAACCCAGATTAGAAATTGCCTGGGGAGGAGAATAACGGAGAACAGGAGTAGGTTGTTGATGGGGTTTCCTTCTGAGGCACTGCAAATGTTCTGGAATTAGTTGTGATGATTGCATGATATTGTAAACAGACCACAAACCACTAAATTATACTATTTAAAATAGTGACTTGTATGTTATGTGAATTATTTTAAAGCAAGTTTAGCAAACTCTTAGGGAAAGGTAGAAGGGCCCACTCTACCAGATACCAAAGTGTATTATAAAGTTACGTTATGTGCGATAGTGTGATCTAGACAAATAGTTAAATGCAATACAGTGACATCTATACACAAAGCCAAAAATCTATGGGCATTTATGACAAAACTAGCATTGTAGAGCAGTAAGAAAAGTTAAAATACTTTCAATAAATTTTGTTGGACCAATTTGTAAAATAATGAAGTTTTACCCAAGTCACATTGAATAAATCCTAATTTCAGATCGACTCTTCCCTCACATAACTGAAAGGCAAAAATCATAACATAACAAAGATTTTAAGAGAAAATATAGAATATATACGAACATTCTGTGCATTAAACAGGACACAAAAATAAAAATAGATTGTTAAATTTGTATTAAAATTCAGGATGCCTTGGTGGCTGAGTCGGTTAACTGTCTGACTTCAACTCAAGTCATGATCTCACAGTTCGTAGGTTTGAGCCCTGCACCGAGCTCTGTGCTGACAGCTTGGATACTGGAGCCTGCCTCAGATTCTGTGTCTCCCTCCTTCTCTGCCTCTCCCCCACTTGCACTGTCTCCCTCTTTCTCAAAAATAAATAAACATTAAAAATAGATAAATAAATTTGTAGTAAAATTCAGATTTAATATTCAACAAAAGTCACAATAAGTAAGTATTAGGATAAACCATGAGTGGGAACTATAGTTTCACCACATATAACCAGGAAAGTGCTCATACCTAGAATACATAAAACACTTCTTCCAAATCAAATGGAGAAGATAATCCACAGAAAGTGGAAAGAAAATTCAAACTATCTTACATTCTTAATTTCACTTTTTAATTTTCTTTTTTAAAAATGTTTATTTATTTTGAGAGAGAGCGCACATGAATAGGGGAGAGGGGCAGAGGTAGAGAGAGAGAATCTTAAGCAGGCTCCTCACATAGTGCAGAGCCAGACGCGCGGCTCAGTCTCATGACCATGAGATCATTACCTGAGCTGAAATCAAAAGTTGGATGCTTAACCAACTGAGCCACCTAGGCACCCAGAAAATAGTGTATATATGTATACACATATACATACACATACATACACACATACACACATGGCTAATATGTGGAAATGCACTAAAACTCATTAGTAATCAAGGAAATGTAAAATTATATTCTGCATAGTAATGACTAAAATCAAGCAGAATAAACATACTTTTGGGTGAATTTGTGACACAATAGCAACTCTCATACATTATTTGGCAAGATCTGCTAAAGTAGAACATATGCATATTTTTGACCTAGTAATTTACTCCCAGGAAATATCAAACATAAATATACATACATGTTTTAAAATGATGCTCAAAGAATTATTCATAGTAACTAAAAAGTAAAAACTGTATATCTGCCAAAAGAGAATTGAATACACAGATTGTGTACTATTTGTTAAGTGGAATATTATAGAGTAATGAAAATTAATTATTGCTACAAGGCACATGATGGGCGAAGTTCACAAACGCATGTTAACACAAAGAAACTAGACATGGAATAAAATCTAGTGTTTGGTTCCAATTATATAAAGCTCAAAACTATGGCAAAATAAAACTATAAGATGACCAAAAAGTCTGGAAACATAGATATATGTCTTATATAGCTTATTGAGATTACCATATGTTCAATGAGCTTACATGATATGTTCAAAGGATTGTCCCACTCTAGAAATGCGTAGTCCATATATCCTGCAGACTTATGATGCTTCAGTGCCCATGCTACATTTCCACAAATCCCCACATGCATCTGTGTTGCCCTAGATAATTTGTATTTTCATTCGATCCTGTGCTTAGCACAACCCACAAGTAATTGTGAGTTCAAATTGTGCATGTGTGCATGTGTGCTATGTGTACATAAGTGTATGTATGCTATGTGTATACAAGTATGTGAATATCTGTTATGTATATATGCTGTGTGTATATAAGTGTGTATATGCATATGCACACTGTGACAGAAAGCTGTGGGCTTCTAAGTGTTAGTCATGTTCTAGTTATTGATCTGTGAGGTGAATACATGAGTGTGTAACTTTGTGATTATTTACTCAACTTTATACATTTTTACTTTTGCAAGTTTATTGTGTGGTTTTCAACTGACACAATTAAATAACTTAAAATATTAAATGGAATAAAAATATACCAGATGTTCCCTATAGCTCTTATGCTTGGAACTCAGATCCTAAAACAGAGGCTTCCAAGAGACAGAGCATCTACTTTACACCTGTGAAGGTAGGCTAGGGAATTCAAATAATCATCTCATAATACAACAAAATCCATTACTTGTTCCTCTTAAGTGAAGCACTCATCTTCTCAACTGATTCTAGGTCCTAGAGAACGAAATTTTGATAGATTCATTCTGGGTGATTTGTTACCAATTAGGATCCAGCATTATGACTATAATTCTGATCAGAGAATCTAATTTAGATGCTCTGAGAATAAAGGGAAAACACATACTCATATGCACACAAAACCCTAGATGCATAGTGTCAATTCTTTTCCACATTTATTGCATTTTTCTTTCTCTTTCAAAGAAAGATATGTGTTTCAACAATCCCACAATATGTAATTTCAAACTTGATTCCCAAGGCATAAAGAAAAGGCGATCATCAAATGTTTTAAAAAAAACACCTTTATTTTATAATAATAATGGTTAGAAGTTCAATATGTCTGCTCAAACACAGAGAAAGGCAGGCATATTTACAAAAGGCCTCACAATGTTTGCCATTGCCTTTACACAAGACAACATTTATAAAACCTTTGCAGCCCGTGGCAGGTGCTAGGTCTTCTCTTGGGGATTTCTGCGGTTCAGATATTGCCTTTCATTTGAACTTCAAAAACCTTTAAAAAATAGAAGCTGCATTTCAATATAATTTGGAAATTAAAACTCTTTTATTTTTATCATTATACTATCTTCCATGGATTTACTTTTCAAAAATGAATCAAAGCCCAAACTAATTGCTGCCTGATAGCCAGCAAAGGCAGAAAAAATTGGAAAAGCTTTTAAAAATGAAGGTTTGGTTTGCCTCATCCACAGGAAAATTAAATGCAAGCAGTAAATAGAGAATTTCAAGTACATTCAATAATCATGTTCCTGCTTCCATAGAGAACTTAAAGAATAAAACTGAATAACTTTTATGGTCACCTGAATAATTGGAAATTTGGTTTTAGGAGCAAGACTACTCCCTTTCTTTGTTTTAATGGCAAACTAAGAAATCAAATAAACACATTAAGTGAAAGATATTTTTCACTTATTGCATACTCATCACTCTGCAATATTTGTAATGATTTATAGAATTATAAAATTTCATTGTATTTTTTTTAAAAACAGAACACTAAAACACCCTCCCCCCATCTTTCTATTATTTTTTTAGGCTTGGACTCCTGGATCATCTGGTGACTTCAAATATCTGGTAAGACGTTGTTTTAAATGTAGCGTTGCCACAAATCCTTGGAAGATGTTTCTTTTCATCTCTCAGCCTTAATCAATTTTCTTAGTTCTCCCCTCATTTCCACCACCTGAGACTGAATCTCAGAAGGCCAGTAGAAGAAGGTCAGTTACATCTTACCCATGTAGGAGGATCTGGTAAGTCCAGACACTACTTGCAAGAGTCAATTTCACGGGTCAGGAAAATACTTCAAAGAGAGATAGCATTTCCTCCTTCAGGAAACAAAACTTACCATGGAAAGAGTCTGAGATAGAAAAGAGGATTATTCAGGTAAGATATAGAAAGTATCAGTTGGAAAAATATTCTTTAAAATCAACTGCGACGGTTGCATCTTGGATAAAAACCATGGTCACTGAATATGATGACCTGATTTCAAAAAAATATATTTTTCCATTCCTATCATGGAGTTATTATAGTTTATGTAGTATAAAAGTAGAAACACCCAAAGACTCTGCTCCTTTTCACATGGAAACTCTTAAATTTCTTATGGCATTTGCCTGGTACATCATACACATGGGAAACATTGTTTGTTTAAATAGATGCGATGCTAACATTGAAGTTTTTTTATTGTATTTTTACAGACAACAGATTTTTATTTGTCTTAGAATATACTCAGTCCTTTTATTTTCCTCCATATATTATTAAGAGTTTGAAACAGTCACACTCATATAATGTAATCCTAATTTGCTCTGACTCTTTGCATGATTATAAAACATTGAATCTCATATTCTTTTATTTAATTTTCTAAATACTCTATCTTGGATTTTTATTCTTATGTAGCCTGGGAATTCCATTTAAACATATATATATATACATACAATATATATATACACAATATATTTAAATCAATGTATATAACATAATATATATATATATTTCTAGGGCTACCTTTTCTAATACCCAGTTATGAGCAATATGAGATCCCACTTTGGCAGACTGCAGGAGTACAGTCTTACACACCTTTCTACACTCATAACTGTTTAGAGCTCGGTTAGAAGGTGAGCGTGGTGAGAATTCAGCATGTCATTTTGTTGTATGTTATCTCTTGCTCCCAAATGCTTCTCATGGTTTCTCAACTAGTACTTTCTGAGGCCATCTTCTCATGAATTTTCTGTGTGACTTCAAGCTATCCCAGTCTGCAGCTCCTGCCAAACGGTATCAAAGGTGACAGTTAACTGTCTTGTTTAAAAATTATTACTGAAGACTTGAGGTTAAGCTAACAGAAATACTGCACACAAAAGGAAACTTAAACTTGTATCAGTCTTACTGCTCCCGAAAGCACTGAATATGCATTTCCAAAGAGGATGGCATCATAAGTCTCACCTCAGCAGTGGGCACCATTGTGTCGGGAGGATCTCATCCCCTTCCCGGCAGAATCCACTTTGGCGTTCTTTATATTTAAGTCCAGCTAGGTAAATGTAGAGTATATTAATATTATGATAGTCTACCAATATTTTACCAGCCTACAAAGACCAGTTTCTCTTTATTACGCAGACTTTTAGTGGCGCCTGGGTGGCTCACTCGGTTAAGTGTATGACTTCAGCTCAGGTCATGATCTCATCTTTTGTGGGCTCGATCTCCGCATCAGGCTTCGTGCTGAATGCTTGCTCAGAGACTGGAAGCTGCTTCAGTTTCTGTGTCTCCTTCTCTCTCGTCCCCTCCTACACATGCGTTTTGTCTTACTCTGTCTCTCAAAAATAAATAAATGTTGGGGCACCTGGGTGGCTCAGTCTGTTAAACAGCCGACTTCGGCTCAGGTCATGATCTCGCTGTCTGTGAGTTCGAGCCCCGCGTCGGGCTCTGTGCTGACGGCTCAGAGCCTGGAGCCCGCTTTCAATTCTGTGTCTCCCTCTCTCTCTGCCCTTCCCCTGTTCACGCTATGCCTCTATGTCTCTCAAAAGTAAATAAACATTAAACAAAAAGATAAATAAATGTATTATTTACATACATTTGTATAAATTTGTAAAATTTATAAAATAAATAATTGTATTATTTATACACATTTGTATAAATGTGTAAAATATATATATATCATGCAGACTTTTACTAGGCATGAATAGGATTTTGCATTACCTTTGGGTAGGGATATGAAGAAATTGCTCCTACACAAACAGAAAATCTACTCCCAATCGTAAACTCAGGGTTCCATATTTAATCATTAATAGGAACAATAGAAATTTGAATTTCTTATTTTCCTTAGCAATTTTTTAAAGTCCTGATCACATTCTCAACCACTAACTATTCTCAGGATGAGAAGGCCTCCCATGCCTTCAGTACTTTGTGCAAATGAAAAGCTTTGCTTCAGCATTTGTTGGGAAGGAGGAGAGACTTAATGGCTCTCACAGAAGAAATTTTATAGCCCTATGTCCATCACTACAAATCCCAGAGTTCCTGGATTTTTTTCCAACCCTAAAAATCTTATTTGTGTTAGTGGGGTTGGATCTTATCTTAATTCCACCTTCTTTCCTCATTTATATCGCCAGTGTGTTCTTCCAATTCTGATCATCACAATTACTTATCTTCTGGGTTTTCTTCCATCTCGTAATTCATCTCATTTCTAACCCATATCTCATAAGACAGACAGATGATTCACTTTATTTTTTTTTTATTATAATAGTTTATTTTCAAATTGGTTTACATATAACACCCAGTGTTCATCCCAACATGTGCCCTTCTTAATGCCCATCACCCCCTCTCCCCCCTCCCTCATCCCCCTTACCCTCAGTTTTTTCTTAGTCTTTGAGAGTCTCTTATGTTTTATCTCCCTCCCTCTCTGTGTCTTTTTTTTCTTTCCCCTCTTCCCCTCCCCCTGGTTTTTGCTTAGTTTCACAAAGTCCACCTATTCGTGGAAACATATGGTATCTGTCTTTTTCTGACTGACTTATTTCACTTAACATAATACCCTCCAGTTCCATCCATGTTGCTACACATGGCCAGATTTCATTTTTTCTCATTGCCACGTAGTAGTCCATTGTATATAAGTACCATAACTTCTTTATCCATTCGTCAGTTGATGGGCACTTGGTCTCTTTCCATGATTTGGCTATTGTCGAAAGTGCTGCTATGAACATTGGGGTACACGTGCTCCTATGCATCAGCATTCCTGTGTCTCTTGGGTAGATTCCTAGCAGGGCTATTGCTGGGTCATAGGGTAGCTCTATTTTCATTTTTTTGAGGAACCTCCACACCGTTTTCCAGAGTGGCTGCACCAGTTTGCATTCCCACCAACAGTGTAGGAGGGTGCCTACTTCTCCACATCCTCGCCAGCATCTATAGTTTCCTGATTTGTTCATTTTAGCCACTCTGACTGGTGTGAGGTGGTATCTCAGTGTAGTTTTGATTTGTATTTCCCTGATGATGAGTGACATTGAGCATCGTTTCATGTGTCTGTTGGCCATCTGAATGTCCCCTTTGGAGAAGTGTCTATTCATATCTTCCGCCCATTTCTTCACTGGGTTGTTTGTTTTTCGGGTTTGGAGTTTGGTAAGTTCTTTATAAATTTTAGATATTAGTCCTTTATCCGATATGTCATTTGCGATGATCTTTTCCCATTCCGTTGGTTGCCTATTCGTTTTGTTGGTTGTTTCTTTTGCCGTGCAGAAGCTTTTTATCTTGATGAGGTCCCAATAGTTCATCTTTGCTTTTAATTCTCTTGCCTTTGGAGACGTGTCGAGTAAGAAATTTGTGCATCTTAGGTCAAAGAGGCTTTTTCCTGTTTTCTCCTCTAGGATTTTGACGGTTTCCTGTCTCACATTCAGATCTTTTATCCATTTAGAATTTATTTTTGTGAGTGGTGTAAGAAAGTGGTCTAGTTTCATTCTTTTGCATGTTGCTGTCCAATTCTCCCAGCACCATTTGTTAAAAAGGCTGTCTTTTTTCCATTGGATACATTTTCCCGCTTTGTCAAAGATTAGTTGGCCATATACTTGCGGGTCCATTTCTGAGTTTTCTATTCTATTCCATTGGTCTATGTGTCTGTTTTTGTGCCAATACCATACAGTCTTGATGACCACCGCTTTGTAGTAGAGGTTAAAGTCTGGGAGATGATTCACTTTAAAACAACACTCTCAGACTCATAGATCCCACCATGTTTTCTATAAGTTCCCCTCCCCCTCCTAATCTGTTATGTAAGATTTAATGGAATTTCATCACACTTATTCAAAAGCAGTCTTCCTTGAGTACAAACCTGGAAACTCAAAGCTGGTCACATTGCTCAGTTCCTTCCTCTCTCAGTCACCATGTCACCACTTCTGCCTCTCTACACAGAGGGATCTTCCCTATCTGCCCATAAGGCTACTTTCTCTTCATCCCTCAATGGGTAGTTCAAACAATGGGGATCTTAATTTTAAA
Source organism: Paguma larvata (assembly GCA_030068075.1). Taxonomy (NCBI): domain Eukaryota; kingdom Metazoa; phylum Chordata; class Mammalia; order Carnivora; family Viverridae; genus Paguma; species Paguma larvata. Next base: position 56,689,163 of record CM057832.1, read on the forward strand.
AAAAAATTGTAATTTGAGCCTCTCTCTGCAAACTCTTTATTTTCAGCATCACAAAGTTCAACACTTTACCTTAGAGTGTCATATGCTCTAAGGTTCTTTGTTATATATTTTCTATTCAGCAATTTTGTAAACTTGTAAATGAAGTAGTAATTGCATTTTGTGCTGTTTACTGTGGCTTACTTAACAGGTTGCTCTGTGTTTAGTAGTTCTCTAAGAAATATTTTCAATTGAGTAACTTATTTAGTATCTAACCTACACTTATAAACACCAAACCTGAAATTTAATTTCTATAATAATTTTCTTCTATCCAGTTGTGATTTTCAAAAGAAATAATGGTATGAACATGGAGATGATTAATAACATTACCTGTAACAAATTCTGCATTCTATGTATGATATACTGAAGGAAACTGTTTTTAGAGTGTAATTTAGAGAAAAGAAAATGAATGTAAAATTCAGATCAGAACAGTACTGAAATATAAATATTATCATTATAATTATTGCATGCAAACTATTACAAAGTAAATAAACTAAGATATATACTATTCAATTATGATATCACTCTCAAGCCACAAAAATAATATTTAGTCTGGAACTAAATGTCAGCAATAAAAATTCACTTCAATATGAAGAGCTAATGTTGCCTACATTGAAGTTGAAAATATTTACAGAAAATCTTATTGCAGCACTTTTTCACTTATATAAGATAATGTGTTTAATTCTTACGATTCACTGAATTTTGTATCTGTGTGTGCAATTGCAGCAATCTGTTCCAATTCATAAATTTTATTTTCTGCACCTGGAGTTTGGACCTTTTAAGAGGTCAGAATAATAACATATGCACAATTATGTACAGTTGAAGGGAATTCACATTTTTAAACATTCACTGTCTATCAGGTGCCAGGCTAGGTACTTTTTCTATGTAGTCTCATTTAAACCTTAAAAGCACACTTTGAGTCTTGTGTTTTGGTCACTATTTTAGAGCTAAGGATACTAAGGGTTAGAGAGGCTAATCAGTTCATGTGCAATCATTTACTAAATTATGATACTGAGATTTCAATTCATTCCTAGGATTTCAAAGATTCCATTGATATGCTTCCTAAAGAAAACTTTTCCCAATAAGCTTTTAATAAACCTTAATTCTATAATGTATTGGAGTAGTAAGGGCTGCATCTTGAAGAAAGTTGATACATAGGTTAAAATGAGATTTAATCTTTGTACTTATACAGTTATTTGAGATGGAACGCTTGTTTAGTTTATTATTGTTTTTATTTATTATTATTATTATTTTATTTTAAACTCACATCCAATTTAGTTAGCATATAGTGCAATAATGATTTCAGGAGTAAAACCCAGTAACTCATCCCCTAGTTATTATACCCAGTGCTCATCCCAGCAAGTGTCTTCTTTAATGCCCCTTGCCCATTTAGCCATCCCCACCAACCATAACACCTCCAGCAACCCTTAGTTTGTTCTCTGTATTTAACAGTCTTTTATGTTTTGTCCCCGTCCCTGTTTTTATATTATTTTTGCTTCCCTCCCTCTATATTCATCTGTTGTGTATCTTAAATTCCAGATGTGAGTGAAGTCACATGATATTTGTCTTTCTCTGACTGTCTAATTTAAAAGCTTACTTACTTTAAATCCAATGGGGAAAAATTGTCACAGAAGGTGCCCAAATCGTGTGTGTATGTATCTTTTATATCATATATCTCTCTTACATATATTTTATGTCATATATATATAGAGAGAGCTATATTATACATATATATAATAGAAATATGTCACATATATGATAGAAATATGTATACATATTATACATACATACCTGTGCCCTTAGTAACAAAAACAGAATCTTTGGAAAAAACACATTATCTTTCTGCATTTGGACAATGACAATTAATGGATACTTTATTCTCTCATTCATGTTCTAAGTTTTTTAATGGAAATTTTATGTAAATTCAGCCATCCTCAATGTTTTTAACAGTATTACAGGCAAACTGCAAATTACACTCATGTGCTTATCACTAGTCATGAAATTTCTTTCAAGTAATATAAATTATTCAGCTGGGATATTGCATCTTCCAAAAATTGAGTGCTGTCTTCAATATAAAGGATTTAAAATACTTCCTGGAAATATGCCAAAATCTCTTGATATTGTAAAATACTACTAGCTTGAAAATTAAATGATTGTTAAAATATTATATGTTTTGTAAGGTTCTTAGGTTGTATGTGAGAACTGAAGGGAACAAACCACACACATATGACTACTTCATAGGTTTGAACTGGTATATCAAAATACTCTGTAAATTTTAAAGCAATATGCGGTTACTATAATCGATTGCTGTTAGTATGTTATACTGACGTGAATGATCATGATGTGAACATAAATCATATGTCCAGAGACCAAAGGAAGGATTCATACTTGCGTCAATTATTTCTCTATCCATCCTCTCACAATTTATTGAGTAACTTGTTTATGCAAACATTCTTGTAGAGGTTGGGTGATATAAAAACAATATGACATGACCTTGACTTCAGGGAACATCATTTTATATATTCTGTATAATTGTGCTGCTATTACTCATTTTTTTTTTTTCTTTTTGAAAACTGGTACTGTTTAAGCTTCTGAACCTTTGTTTTGGACCTTGCATTGTTTCTTACTGGGATAGCAGGTTATTGGGAATCATGAGGACAGTATGAGAAAGGTCGCTAGTGCACATCAACACCCGAGTCTCCTCTAATTCTTGAGCACAAAGGAGATTATACGGTCCCTCCACCTAACCGTTTGGTGGGGCCATGAGGTTATTGCCAGCTAAGGAAGAGTGGAAGTGAAATCGATCACTTCTGGGCTGGAAGGTGGAAAGCTTCCGTGTGCTTTTCTAGCCTCTATGGCTCTGCGCAGGAGGTGTGAGGTTGAAATGATGGATTCATAGGAGTAGATTATCCTGGAGCCCTGATTCACTGTTGGAAGATGGCTGCTGGGCCGAGTCCTTCATTTCCATAGCCCATTTCTAGAAGAGTAGGAAGTGTTATTTTGTCTCAAGCCACTGAGGACTTTTTTTTTTTTTTTTAAACGACATAAAACCTGTCCAAACTCATCAAATTATTCTTGAGAAAAATGGACGTTATAGTGTTTGGGTAATTCTAAAATCTGGAGTCTGTTTGTAAAGGTGTATTTCGAAAATTGTTTTTTACTTTAAAATAGTTTTCTCGGGGCGCCTGGGTGGCTCAGTCGGTTGAGCGGCCGACATCGGCTCAGTTCATGATCTCACGGTGTGTGAGTTCGAGCCCCGTGTCAGACTCTGTGCTGACAGCTCGGAGCCGGGAGCCTGCATCGGATTCTGTGTCTCCCTCTCTCTCTGCCCTTCCCCTGCTCACGCTCTGTCTCTATGTCTCTCAAAAATAAATAAATGTAAAAAAAATTTAAAAGAAAGAAAAAAATAAAATAGTTTTCTCTGGGGGTACCTGAGTGGCTGAGTTAAGCATTGAATTTGGGCTCAGGTTATGATCTCAAGGTTCTTGCGCTTGAGCCTCTCGTGGGGCTCTGTGCTGACAGCTCAGAGCCTGGAGCTCCTGCTGCACATTCTGTGTGTGTGTCTCTCTGCCGCTTTCCTGCTCAAGCTCTGTCTGTCTCTCTTTCTCAAAAATAAACATTAGAAAAATAGTTCTCTCTATCATAATCTGAGGCACCACTTATATGCTTGGCAAAGTAGGTAACACAGGCCCCCCAATAATCATCTTGGGAAAATCTGTACTAAGATATTTAATAAAAATCAGCTGTGATTTCCTTAATAAATATCTTTAGATGAACCAAACAACATGAAGTAGGGAAAAATACAAGACATTCATCTAATTTTGAAATGGAACACTTTCAGTTGAAGAATGAACAACTTTCTTGCAGTACTACTTTTAGTTCTTTAATCTTATCTGGCATGAGGAATATATAACAGTGTTTTCCTTTTTCTTAAGTTAAAAAGATTCTGTATGCCTTAAATGACTCTATTTTGGTGTGGTGCTCAGAGTAATCTATGTTCGGCTCTTACTTTTTTGGAATGACCTAAAACAACACCTCCTCTTATGTCTCATTCTTTTTTTGCCTTTTATAGTGGAAGTCTCCATATGCTTTCTCATTTTTACTTTTTAAGAGATGTACTCATTTAAATGCCACCAACATGCCCTCCAGCATCATTTCTACAACAGCTAATTAATTAAACATAACCTCTTTTCTTCACACATAGGACTGGAGATCAAAAATAATTGTATACAATTACCTGGAACTGAAAGAATTTAAATACACTACTATGGAAGGGAGTACAACAAATTATGCCTCTTGAAGTATTTCGTGCCAATCATTAATGACCTCTAAAATAGTTGAGGGACATTAAAATTTACTTCTACAATATTTAGTCACCTTTACATCTGGAATTCAGTCTGCCTTCTTTGTTATGTCCTTTCAACAATTTCTATTAACTTTGTGTCTGGTTGTTCCTCTCACCTACTTTCACCTTCAGGATGGAGTTCAAGTAACCTTTGTAAGCCAGAGCATTACATTTTCGAGAGACTATAAGTTTTTCAACATAATTCCTTAGCACTGAACAGATTTACTTCATATTAGTAGTTTGTTCCTAAGGGTGGCATAGGACTTGCATCCTTGCAAAACAAAAAAAAACAAAACAAAAAAAAAAACAAAAAAAACAAAAAAACAGGCCCTAGTTGGAGTCTTCTAGTGTCAGTAATCAGATTACATGGATCAGTGTCCTTTTAGGTTAAATTATCTACTTTTTAGGCACTGACATCTGCCATAGAATATTAATAAATGCTCTTATGAAAATAAATAGGGATTATAATAAAACTACTGGAATTTTTTTCTCTATCTTCGTACTAATATACTGAAAGAATATTTTGTGTTTAATCAAGCACAATGTCCTCTCCTTGATTTCTTTCCTGCTGTCCTAAGTCAAGCAGTAATTCTACAGGTGTTCACCAAAATAGAAATACTACATTAATAGGTATGTATGTATGTATGTATGTATGTATCTGTTTAAAAAAAATCTATTTTTGTTATTCTCTACTTGTGCTTGTATTTTACTTCATCTATTTGGTGTACTCAGAACACTGGACTTATGGTCCAACAAATATCATGTGATATCAGGGAAGCTTTGTGATTTGCACTCGATACTCTGTCCACTTCTCATCTCCCTCCCTTTGTATTTGAGAGAGATGCTAAGACAGTCATTTCCACTTTGTCCCAGTCTGAAAACCACTCCTTTCAAGATAGTCTGAAGTTTCCCATAAATATATTGAGGCATATGAAAGTGTCTTTGCATGTATCATTACTATTTTCTAGCTGATGCTGAATTGGTTATATTGATAATGGGAGTTATATGGTAGAAGATGTCTTTCACAATTTGAAAAATATAGGAGGTATAGGGAAACATGAAAATATACTAAAAACAAGATTGAGTAAAGACAGTATTATATAATTTCTTTAGTTTTTCTGAAAAAAAGTAAGCATTGAGTTTTGTTACTGACCTACTGCTTTTGTTTGTCATCTAAGTATTGGTTTACTGTCCAATAAATACCTTTCCCCTGTTCTATTTTTCTATTTTTTCGTGGCATAGAATGTATTACATTGTCTATAGCTTTTTCTAATTAGACTAATTAGTCCTCTAATATCTATATTTAATTATTAATGTAATTATTCTTTCTACCAAGCCATGTGGCCCTGTTAATAACACATTGAAAGCAATATCCCCAAGTGACCATTAATTTTCAGCCATGTATGATGTCATACATATGCATTTGTATTTTTGACCTGTATACACATTGTTTTTTTCCACAACTACCTAAACTGCTTAGAATTTGTGTTTTATTTTTTTAAATGTTTTTTATTAAGTAAAATTTTACAATGGGCCATCTAGATACTTACAATGATTTTTAAATAATGCTTAAAAATATCATTGCATTTTGCTGAAAATACTGAAAAATGGTAAGTGGCAAGGTGGGTGAGCTTTAGAGGAATGGGACTATGTAAATATACTTTAAGTAGGGATGATTTTACATTGTCCTGTCAATGGCTACCTACTTCAGAATGGGAATCCCACTTCAGCCTTTATCCTTGCTTCAGAGATATCCTTTATAACCTTGAAGTGTGTACTGGTTCCTAAGTATGGAAAGCAGAGACTTGTACATGTGTGTGTGACATTGGCAGTGTTGTATGGATCTCTGAGAGTGAGGATGTTTTTGGTATAAGATTTAATGGATACAACCAAGGAGATTTCTGAGGAAGATCATAAAAGAACACTAATTCTGGAATAATGTTTTCTTGGTATCATATAACACACAAATATTCTGTTAAATAGATATACAAGTGGTTCATAAACCATAGTGTAGGATTTCCTTGTTTCCTTTGTTTTTTTTTAAAGTTCACTTATTTATTTTGAGAAAGAAAGAGAGAGTGGGCAGGACAGGGGCAGAGAGAGAATCCCAATATGCTGTCAGCCCAGAGCCCAACCTGGGGCTCAAACTCACAAACCATGAGATCATGACCTGAGCCCAAATCAAGAATCAGATGCTTAACTGTCTGAGCCACCCAGGCACCCTAAGGATTTCTTTTTCTAATGTAAAATTCTACCAAGTCAAATAGATCTTTTTTCATACTTCGGCAGCTATGTAGTTGCTATATTACTCAAAATGCTGGATCGGTTGGGTTGCATCTTTTCCCTTGTAGGATTCTCCTGTGACATTTGCTTCTCTAAAAGAAATCTCCAGGGAGCCTGGGTGGCTCAGTTGGTTGTGCATCCAATTCTTGATTTGTGCTCAGGTCATGGTCCCAGGGTTGTGGGATCGAGCCCCATGACAGGCTTGATGCTGGATGTGGAGCCAGCTTAGGATTCTCTCTCCCTCCCTCTGCCCCTCTCTCTGTCTCTTCATGTTCTCTTTCTCTCTCCTTTCTCTCTCTCTTTCTCTCTCTCTCTCTCTCTCTCTCAAAATGAAATAAACCTGTCATTAATTTTCACAAAAATATATATTTCAAAAACTTCTCAAACATTTCTTCCCCCACTCAGAAAAAGCAAACTTGGGTATTTTGTTATATCAAAATGCATCTGAATAATTACAAATACTATGTATACTGAAAAGAAAACTCCAGAAACCTGGGTCAAGGGATACATTCAAACTTAAGGAAATAACTACTCACAAGCCTCCCTCACTAATAGACCTGCAAACCTTACTTTAGGAATGAAAAAAACAATTGTTCAAATTGTATGTATAAAAGTCTTTATTGGTATTCACAGCTCAAAATTTTACAGAGGAAGTCAGATTTTAATTGTTTTCAGTGTCTTTGCTGGCAACTGTTCATTCCACATTCCAGTGCATTAAAATAGTTCAGTATTGTAATTCTTATACTAATTTTACTAATGTACTCTTCCAATGAACCCAAATGATCTGAATGGCAAACAATGGACTATTTGGCAAGAACTTGTATCACCAGTGTCCATCTCTTTAAAAATTCTACTGGGGAGAATTAAAATCCTCATTGAAATGTATGACATCATTGATATGGCAACTATACTTCAATCAAAAAAGTGCATGACATCATCATTCCAGAATCCTATAGTCAGACTTTAAAGACATTAGTGAGTTGTGCACTTAAATCCCATAGTAGTAGCACTGCATTTTAGCAAAGCGGTCTTTTTCTATTGCCAAGTCTGGGATATCAAGGCAAAAAAAAAAAATTCTGTTATGATAGGAGAAGAGAGATCACATTTCTGGACGTCAAACAGGTATCCCCTGTAGAATAATGATAACTAATTCAGTTTTATTGTGGCATGTGGTTTTGTTCTAATTCGCATTAAAAATAATTTTTTGTCGTTAAAAATAGTGTAGTCCTATTCTGTCTTTTCCAGTTGTCACATTTGGAAGCTTCATTTTTAGAGGGGTTGACTTACGCTATTATTGCTTTGCAAAATTTATTTTGACCATGTAGCAGGACTTTTACATATGTTTATAACTTTAAAAATAATGACTAAACTATCGGTATTCTTTTTGAGTGTCACTCTAATCACTTTTATTTCAAAGCAAGGCACAGCAATTATATATATGTTTAGTACACCGCCCAATTTTCCTGTATCTGTCTGATTTAAGATTTTTACCTTCACATCTTCAAGTAAATAAGAACTTAAAAGAGAATATGACTTGTTATAGGTTTGAAAAATATATATAATTATGGAAACGATATTGTGTCCCAGGAACATCTTCATGGTCCTCAAGACTGAGTTGTAGGCCAGTTCTATTATCAACTTCTTGTGTGTGACTCTTGATAAAATGTTTGTTTATTTTTGAGAGAGAGAGAGAGAGAGAGAGAGAGATAAAATCTCTACCACTTATTCATCTTCTACTTATATCTGTTGCTTGACAGACTCAAGTAGCATTTGGCTTATAAAATGTACACTATTTTCTCCTCTTTTTCCCATAATGGTAAAGGACACTTGAACTCCCCATTGTTAGACACCAATCTTTTATTTATAAGGGAATCTTAGGAAGAGGGTATTTTCTGGGAAGTTAGAAATGGTTAGAATTTACACTCAAAATTTTCTCAGAAAAAAAGTTGATTTTTTTTTTTTTTTGTTTCCAGTCTTTGCATTACGAGTTTGGTCTGGTTCCTATGATATATACTTTCTACCATGAGCTTATTACAGATGGAAGTATCATGTAGTTCATATGTTCCCATATTCTTTTTATAAATAAAGTGTCTGATAATCCAAAAGGGAGGTTTTACCATGCCAAGATTAATTCCTTCCATGTACTTTACAGAAAACTGGCTTGTCACCTCTTCCCACCATCCTTAAATTGTCAAGGGCTTGAAGGATGTAGCTGAGGAATACATGCTGCTTATATCTTGGTAAAACTTTCCCGTGGGATCACAAGGCACCTTAGATGTAAATCATTCGTTCCCTTTCTGTTATTTTCTTAACTCTTTTAACACTGGTTTATTTTTGAGAGACAACATGAGTAGGGGAGGGGCAGAGAGAGAGGGAGACACAGAATCCGAAGCAGGTTCCAGGCACTGAGCTGTCAGCACAAAGCTCAGGGTGGGGCTCTAACCCACAAACAGTGTGCTCATGACCTGAGTCAAAGTCAGATGCTTAACCAACTGAACCACCCAGGCACCCCATTTTTCTGTTATTAAGATCTTGGTTAAAATGGCCAGAAAATTCATGTAAACAAAATGAGTAAGCTACATGCATCCTATTTTGAAAGATGTGCTCATTTAAAAGTTTATTAGTACTCGTTGGCTATTAAAGTATTTAATTTTATGTAGAATTACAGATTTTGTGAAAATTACTATTCAGAACAGTCTAAGCCTTTCATTTCTCTGTTTCACATCTGTTTGGAATATGGTTTTAAAAATATGTTTCTTTTCATACTGAGGTGAAAGAGCTCATTGTTATAAATGAATACATCCTCTTAATACTGTGATGTATTCTTTTCTCAATATAGCCAGAATTTGTGTCTAGATTCTTTTTGAAGTTGAAGATTTACATGGATTTAAATATAGTATATTCTATCTTTTTAGCTTTATCAGAAACAGGTGTTTGTCCTTTGATTCTAGAAATAAACCAAAACTGTCCATCTCATTCTTTTCCTCGTCTGGAATATATTTCTCACGTTTTACTTTGTAGCTTAAACCAAGGCATTATTATGACTTTTATAATTAATATTAGGGAATTATAGAGACATCAGTAGTAATATGTCCTTTGTCCAAGGACTTAGAAGTCAGATAATCAGGGGCGCCTGGTGGCTCAGTCGGTTGGGTGGCCGACTTCAGCTCAGGTCATGATCTCGCTGTCTGTGAGTTCGAGCCCCGCGTCGGGCTCTGTGCTGACGGCTCGGAGCCTGGAGCCTGCTTCGGATTCTGTGTCTCCCTCTGTCTCTGCCCCTCCCATGCTCACGTTCTGTCTCTATGTCTCAAAAATAAATAAACGTTAAAAAATTAAAAAAAAAAAGAAGTCAGATAATCAGCATAAGTCAATTCAACAAACATTTGCAGAGTGTTTAATTTGTGCCAAACAGTGTCAAACTCTAAGGATTTGGAGTTGAAAAATATACGGCTTTCCTTCAAACTCCCCACAGTATAGTGTGGACAACAAAACATAAATTACAGCACAGTAAAGTGTGTGCACGCCCATCGAAGAAGGCAATCAGAACATTCCATTTTAATTCTACAGAAGCCGATGTCCAGAGAGAGAGTAATTTGCCCAAAGTCACACAGGTATTAGGAAGAAGATTCAAAATAAACTCAAGATATTCTAATCTCTTCTCTATTGATCTAAAGTAAGTGTTGTAGAAAGTGTTGACATTATCTGTATTTTTTTCTTCCTCTTAGAAGTCACACACACACACACACACACACACACACACACACACACACACAAGTCAAAGCAGTTATGGACACAAACAAGAATAAAAATTACAATGTACTAAGTACTCCTATTTTTGCCTTATGCTCAACCCATCCCCCATTACCACCACATCACCTGATTCAGATGAGACTAAAGGAACGAAATTAACATATATTGAACATCCCTCCTGCCAGATGACATCTGTTAAACTCACCAGTCATATCGTTGCCTCAAAGTGTTTAGTAGATCTCACTGTCCACCCCCACCACTCTCTACTGGAAGACTTGGAAGACTTCTCATTATTATTAGCTCCACTCACTCATCAGGTCTTCATCTCCTCAGATTTCTCAACTGTCTCTTTAACTACTTGCTACCTCCCTGATACCAGATAAAGCACTTAGTAAACAATATTACCGTCTATTATAATATGCTTCCAAATTGTGCTCTTATTAATAATACTTACTGAAAACAATCTCACATAATCTACATGCCCTTGAAAAAATTAATTGGGATATAATTGATATAACATTATATTAGTTTCATGTGTACAATATAATTTGGCATCTGTATACATTACAGAGTGATCACCACAGTAAGTCTAGTTACATGTGTCACCATACAAAGCTAGAATTTTTTTTTCTTTTGATGAGAACTTTTAAGATTTACCCTCTTAGCAGTTTTACAATATGAAGTACAGTAGTGGCTATAGTCACTATGCTATATATGACATCCCTGTGATTTATTTTATAACTGTATGTTTGTACCTTTACCTCCTTCACCCGTTTCATTACTCATGCCTCACCTCTGACAACCACCAATGTACTCTCTGTATGTATGGGTTAAATCTTGTTTTTTTTTTTTAAGATTATAGATATGGTATGTTATTTCTTATCCTTTTTGTAATAGCCTTTCTAACAGGTGTGGGATGATATGTCATCATGGTTTTGTTTGGTCACATTGAGTACTTTTTCACAAACGTGTTGGCAATCTATCTGTTATCTTTGGAAAAGGGTCTATTCAGTTTCCTGGCCCATTTTTATTTCTATTTTATTATTTTTAACTGTGTACTTATTTTTGAGAAAGAGAGAGAACACATGTAGGAGGGGCAGAGAGAGAGAGAGAAAGAGGGTCCCAAGTGGGCTCTGTGCTGACAGCAGAGATCCTGATTTGGGGCTTGAACTCATGAACAATGAGATCATGACCTGAGCTGAAATCAAGAGTTGGGCATTTAACCAGGGAAGTCACCCAGGTGCCCCTCTTCCCTGATTTTTAAATTGGGTTGTTTCAATGGGGTCTCTGAATGGCTCAGTCAGTTAAGCGTCTGACTTCAGCTCAGGTCATGATCTCATGGTTGTAAGTTTAATCCCCACTTGGGGCTCTGTGCTGACATCTTAAGAGCCTGGAGCCTGTCTCTCTCCTTTTCTGCCCCTCCCCCGCTCATGTTCTGTCTCTCTCTCTCTCTAAAAATAAATAAACATAAAAATAAGTAAATAAATTGTTTTTTTTTTTTACTATTGAGTTGTATGAGTTCTTTTTTAATTTAGATATTAGCCCTTATCAGATATATGATTTGCCATTATTTTCTCCCATTTGGTAGGTTGTGGTTGCCTTTACCATGCAAAAGCTTTTTGGTTTCATAGAGTCTCATGTACGTACTTTGTTTTTGTTGCTTTTGCTTTTGGTGTCAAATCCAAAAGTCATCACCAAGACTGATGTCAAAGAGCTTACCACCTATGTTTTATTCCAGCAATTTATGGTTTCAGGTCATACATTCAAGTCTTTTTTTTTTTATTTTTTAACGTTTTTATTTATTTTTGAGAGACATAGAGACAGAGTGTGAGCAGGGGAAGGGCAGAGAGAGAGGGAGATACAGAATCCGAAGCAGGCTCCAGGCTCTGAGCCGTCAGCACAGAGCCCGACGCGGGGCTCGAACTCACAGACCGCGAGATCATGACCTGAGCCGAAGTCGGCCGTTTAACCAACTGAGCCACCCAGGCGCCCCATCAAGTCTTAAATCTGTTTTGAATGTATGATGTAAGATGGCAGTATAGTTTTATTTTGCATGTGGATGTCAAGTTTTCTCAACATGGTTTAATGGTTTTTAAGAGACCATTTCCCCATTGTATGCACTTGGTTCCTTTGTCATACATTAATTGACCATATATGAGTGAGTTTATTTCTGGTTTCTTTATACTGTTTGATCGATTTATGTATCTGGTTTTATGTGAACATCATGCTGTTTAGATTACTAAAGGTTTGTAATATAATTTGAAATCTGGTAGTGTGATGTCACCAGTTTTATTCTTTTGTAAGATTGCTTTGATTATTTGGAGTCTTTTGTGGTTCCATACACAATTTAGGAGTGTTTGTCCTATTTCTGTGGAAAATGCCATTAGAATTTTGATAGGAATTGCATTAAAACTGTAGATTGCCTGGGGTGGTATGGACATTTTAACAGTAGTAATTCTCTCTATCAACACAGAATATTTTTCCAGGTATTTGTCTTGTCTTAAATTTATTTAATCAATGACTTATAGTTTTCAGCGCACAAGTCATTCATCTCAGTTAAATTTGTTCCTAAGTACAAATAAGAATTTTTAATGCCATTGTAAATCAGATTGTTTTCTTAATCTCTCTGATAGTTCATTATTCATGTTGAGAAATGCAACAGATATTGTGTTCTCATTTGTATCTTACAACTTTATGGAATTTGTTGATTATTTTAACAGTTTTTTAGTGTTTTATTTTTTGGGTTTTCTGTATATATGAAGTCATCTGCAAATGGTGAGTTTTATTACTTTTCTGCTTTGGCTGTGTTTCATTTATTTTTCTTGCCTAATTGCTCTGTTTAGGACTTCCAATACTATGTTGAATAATAGTGTTAAGAGTGGGCATCTTTGATCTTGATTACAGAGATGAGATTTCAGCTTTTCACCCATGAGTATGATGTTAGCTACAGGTTTATTATATATGTTGTTAATATGTAGAGGTACATATTATCCCTCAAATCCCTCTCTGTTGAGAGATTTTATCATAAATGGATGTCGAATTTTATAAAATGCTTTTTGCAGCATCTATTCAGATGATTATATGATTTTTATCCTTCATTTTGTAATCCATGTCGATTGATTTACAATTGTGGAACCATCCTTACTAGCCATTTGATCATAGTGTATGATCCTTTTGATGTATTGTTCATTTCAACTTGTTAACATTTTGTATAGAATATTTTGCATTTATGTTCATTAGGGGTATTGACCTTTAATTTTCTTTCCATGAGGCATCCTTGTATGGTTTTGGTCCTAGGTTAATGCTGACCTCATAAAATGAGTTTCGATGTATTCGCTTTTCCTTTAATTTTGAGAAGCTTTGGTATTAAACTTCTTTTGAACATTCAGTAAAAAATCATCAGTGAAGTCTTCTGATTTTGGACTTTTGTTTATTGGAGGTTTTTGATTTCTGACTGAATCCTCTTACTAGTAATTGGTCTGGTGGCATTTTCTAATTCTTGATGATTCAGTCTTAATAGGTTGAATGTTTTGGGGAATATATCGATTTTTTCCAGGTTGTCCAACTTGTTCACATGCATTTGTTCATAGAAGTCTCTTATCCTTAGTATTTCTAAGGTATCAGTTGGCATATCTCCTCTTTCATTGTTGTTTTATTTATTTGAGTCCTGTCTCCTTTTTCATTGCTAAGTCTAGCTAAATGTTTGCCAATTTTGTTATCTTTTTTAAGAACCAGCTCTTAGTTTCACTGATATTTTCCACAGACTTTTCGTTTACTATTTAATTTCTTTTCTGACCTTTGTTATAACCTTTCTTTTACTAACAAACTTGATTTGTTTTTCTTCATCTAGTTCCTTGAGATGTAAGTTAGGTTATTTTTTTGAGCTATCTTGTTTCTTGAGGTAGGTACTTATTTCTATGACATTTCTCTTAGAACTGCTTTTGCTGTATTCTATACCTTCGGCTGCAATCTCATTTTAATTTGTCTCAAGATATTTTTTGATTTCTGTTTTGATTTCTTCTTTAACTGCTTCTTTAGTAGCCTGATTTTTGACTTCCACATACTTGTGAATTTTCCATTTTTTCTCTTGTGATTGATTTCTAGTTTCCTACTTTTGTTTTGGAAGAAATATCTGATACAATTTTAGTCTTAAATTTAATAAAACTTGTTTTGTGGCCTAACATATGGTTTATAGTGGAGAAGTTCCATGTGCACTTGGTAAAAAATGTAAAGATATTCTAACAATACACACACACACACACACGTATATTCAAAAGAATATATATATGTGTGTATATATATATATATATATATATATATATATAGTCAACAGATTTTTTGAGTTCAACAGAACATATATATATATGTAGTCCTTCTGCTCTGATGCATCATTTAAGGCTCATGTATCCTTATGGATCATCTATCTGAATGATAGATCAGATTCATTCAGATTTGAATGATATATCCATTGATGAAAGCTGGACATTAAAGTCCCCTATTACTGGTGTATTGCTGTCTATTTCTCCCTTTATCTGTTAATATTTGCTTTATAGGTTTAGTTGCTCTTATGAAAAATATATTTTTATAGGAACGGATCTCACAATGTGGAATTGCTGGAATAGGACATGTACAATTTTAAACTTTGAAAGGCATAATCTGTATGTGTGATTGTGTGTGTCTGAGTAAATTATTCACATTTCTTGCCCATTTTTCAAAAGAATTTTTATAAAATTCTTATTGAGTTGTGAAAGCTCTTATATGTTAAAATATGTTTAAACACATTTGGGGATTTATGTCTTATTTTTCAACTACATTTATAATGTGTTTTGCCACTTGGAATTTTTATGAGGTTAAATTTACCAGCTGTTTTCTTTATGGTTTTTGGTTTTCATATCATGTTTAGAAAGACTTTTCCTCATTTCAAAATTCTATACTAACTCACTGTATTCTCTTTTGGTATTTTTAAAGTGTTTATTTATTTCCATTTTACTTTGGATTAATCTGAATTAGTTTTGCTGCAAGGCATGCCAAAAAATAAAGCTTCAATTTTTTGGCAAAGAATTAACTAATGGTCTCAATTCCATTACTGAGCAATCAATATTTCACTCACTGATTTAAACTAATGAAATAGTATTCTTATTGTCATTATAATTTCCATTTAAAATATTTATATGCCAAAATATGTTTCATGCCTATAATAAGAGCTTTTAAAGTTATCTCTCATTTGTCTAGAATTGTATTGCTCTGGACAGAACCCAAGTCAATCCTTGGAACGTTTAGTTTGATTTTGCAATCGCATTTAGTGCTCAGCAAAAATGTATTAATTCTATGATATTCCTCTGAAAAAAACTGTTATGAGACAAAATATGCTTTAGCCCTATAGTGAGAGTAGTAATCCTAACAATTAGGGGTAAAAAATGCAGCTTCATCTTAACTTTTCAAAGGAATCTCCAGGGAGGAAAATCTATAGCCCTTATCTCTATATTTAGCAATTTGTATTCAATATATATATATTTTTTTGCTCAAATGGACTACCTGTTTTAAAAGATATATTTGTCCTTTTGTACCATTATATATCTGCAAAAACTACTTCAGGCAAAAGACCTATTTTGAATATGAAACTTAGACAAGTAAAGGTTCACCTTGCCAGGCAGGTAGAAGTGGGGGCGGGAGGAGGGAATCTAACTTCCAGGTAGATTCTTTTGAGTGTCCCAGCACTTATAGAGAGACAACTTCAAGAGAGGAAATCCCTTGTTTAACAAGGAAGTCTATGAAACTAAACCTCACGAAAGTTCCGATTTACAAAAATGGCGACAAGTAACAATAATTCTAGTGAAATATTGCAACATTTTCCTGAGGAATTGATCTTCTAATATTTTTGTTAACTTTAAAAAATGTTCATTTACTTATTTTAAGCGTGGTGGGGAGGGTCAGAGAGTGAGGGAGAGAAAATCCCAAACAAGCTCAGGGCCTGACATGGACTAGAACTCAAGAATCTGTGAGATCATGACCTGAGCTGAAATCAAGAGTCAGATCCTTAACCAACTGAGCCACCCAGGCTCTCCTGTTCTCTCAATACTCTTTTCTTGTGTTTCGCACTGTTCCTGTGATGAAAAGAGGATGAGTGGGCCTTGCTAATATGGCGGCTGCAACAAGCCCACTGTGGCGCCCCTGTTGCCTCTGCCACACGCTGCTTTTCCTTTTGCAGTTCTACTGCTTGTTGTGCTGTGGTTAAATTTAGAGCATTCACAGCCTCTAGATCTCTCAGTCAAGGATCCAGGTTCAACATGAACTTTCACCGTAGCTCCCAGGGCAGCAGAAAGTACTGAAATCCCACTTTATGTGATAAAGTGTGCCGTCGACGGTTTGCATAATAGAATTCCTGCAGACTGTATAGAATGCAAGACAAATTTATTCTTTGTCTATGGGAAAACTGCCATTAAAAATAATTTTGAAAGTTGGAACAAAGTAGCATGAATGGAATAGTTTATATACTATTCTCATCCCTCTAGAAACGGTATTTTAGGAGGCTTTGTATTTATTACTATTTTTTTCTAAAATGAGCCATCCTTCCCTGGACCAGCTCAACTTTAATTCTTCTGTTATGTCTTACAATGTCAGAAATTTATCTCTCATGGTCTTAAATTGCCATTAATATATAGTTCGGAGGCTGCATTTTGCACTCGGCATAATCTGATTGTTGTTCATAATTTTTGCCTGATTGCTTAAGTAAACAAGGAGAGAAGTTTGACTTACATTTCTTACTGCCCTTCATGATGTGTAGCAGAGGTCTAGAGATCTAAGACAGCTAGTGGCATTTTGACCCATCTTGTCTCATTGTTCCTAACTGATCAGAACCATGATCTCCTTTTCCCACCCTAAATTTCCTTGGTGTTTCATTCTGTCTCATTTCAGTAACATACAAGAAGAATTTAGGTTTTTAACGCTTTGTTTTTAGACAAAGAATGTCAATAAACACTTTATGTCTGATATTATCCTGCAGAAATAAGCTGCAATGATAGTGTATTTCATTTCTAAAGTACCAAATGTGGACCTGAGTGTAATGGGTCATTTACCAAGTAGACAAATCTTGCCCATTTACAACTATTTTATTTAAAAGTTTGTGCAGGACTTACTGAATGATGACCATTAGAATTATTTTTCAGGAATCTGAGCAAGTCAGGTTGGGCAAGATTAGTGGCTAATTTAGCAAATGAATGTTTCATTAGTGTATTGTGTATTCCTCATCCATCATAGACCTCATCTTTTCAGTTATTTGTGTCACTACTACAGCAATCACATAACCTTTCATGGAAAATAATAAACACCATAAAACAATGTTTTATAGATTTTTAAAAGTTAGATTAGGTAAAAGACTATTTTTAATGAATTTTCTTAGGTTCTCTCTGTATGATCCTGGATTTCATGTGCTCAGATGGAACAAAACATTTCCTTTATTCTGGGACCAACTGGATAAACTAAACTAAAAAACAAAACAAAGCAAAAACAAAACAGAAAAACGAGGGTAGCCTTATTTGTATAATAAGGCATGCAGTGTCTGAAGGATACCTATATGTTTAAAAAAATGGTGATGTGTCACAGAATAGGTGTGTTATCTAGGAGAGATTTGCCGTCACCCATTCAAGTAGTTTGGAATGCCTTTTTTGACAAGCTGAGGAAGGAACCTTTTCTCATGGAGTAGTATTTCTCTTTCCCTGCGGGTTTAATTTGTTTTTGACTGAAAGAGAGCATCATGCCTTTGGCAGTGTGCAAATTAAAAATATTAATGAACTGAAGTAAAAAGTAAAATAAAATGTTTTTTTTTATTATTATTAAATCACAATCAAAGTTTATGTTCCTATCTCAGACTTGTCAGACTGTCAGTGTTTCCCTAGGCTCAAACAATAGGGGAGAAAATCTGATGAATTTTATTTCTTCTGGTTTATGGTTATTGCTTATTTTTTTTAGAAATAGGAAATGCTGTTATTTTCTTTTTCAGTCCAGATGGCTACTATTTTCATGCTTACTAACAAAAGAAAGAAGTAAATCAGAGAAAATATTTCAATGGATTTTTATGATTATTATTATTTTGTATTTGCTTTCAAATGACCTAGAAACTTACAATTAAGTTCTGCAGGTTAAAATCAATGAAAAGCTTGTTTGGCTTTTGTTTGGCTAAACTGGTGCAAGATCTCAAATCACTAATGTCAGATCGAATCCTAAAAGAAAAATTATGTACATTCATGCATCAAAATGACAGCACTTGTGCCAAGGGAACTGTTACTGATTCATTTTCCCATTAAACAACTTTGTATATAGTTGGGTCCTGTTTAGCCTGGAAATCTGACATGGCTTTGAAGCATACCTGTCTAATTATGTAGGTTATGTGAATCCATCTCACTTGTAACTCAGAATAAAAAATTATTTGAATGGATCAAGATTTCTCAATCTCTACACTATTGACATTTAAGGCTGTTCTGTGTATTACAGGATGTTTAGCAACATTCCTTGCTTGTACCAATCCCATGGCAGTACCAACTCACGGCTTCTGACAAAAGTGTCTCTAGACATTGCAAGTGTCACATGGATGCTAAAATACTCCTTTATTGAGAACCACTTTGACACAATGGATGTAACTCTGATAGAAATCTTTTATTCTCACTATGTGTTCCACTTAAGATAAGTGCTGTACATTATTATTAAGCATATTGATTTATTTTTATATTTTTTGTTGTTGCTAGCTTATGTTTATCTAATGAAAGTTACAAACTCGATAGAAACAAAGCACTTGCATTTTCAACTAAGCCATATATATTAATACTTCTGTAGGTATCAAGCAATATATATATATATATATATATATATATATATATATATATATCAACTAATCTATATCTGACCATCAGTATGTGTTCTGATGGTATCAAACCATGGTAATAACTTATCGACAACTTTCTGAATATTCTGATTAAAATGGTATAGTGTCGTTTAATCTAAAATAAGGATTTCATTATAAAATAAGATTCAGCTAAAATCTCTTTTTGGTCAACAAAATTTTTCAGTCCTCTTACAAGTTTTTTTTTAATTAACAATGAAAATAATACAAAAAAATCTTAATAGAATTGATAATACGAAATCTTTGAATGAGGTCAGAATGATATGAAATGAAGCAATGCTTTAAATTCACTGTGATTGCTTCGCAATACATAATCAAAAATCAAGTACTTGGAATAAAGCCGCTGAAGTTTCTGTATTTATTTACTAAGAATCGAATTAGATTATTGTTGGCTTAAATCTTTAGTAACTTTCTTAATTATCCTTCCAATTATAATTATCCCTTGGGTGTGAACTCAGCCAAAGACTTATATTTTAGAGTTCTGGGTTCTTGCCCTCATTCTGCTACTAATTAACTATTTAAATGAGCTAAGTTACTGAACATTATTTGAGCTTTAGCTTCCATAAAGAAAAAGAAATGGAATAACTTGCCGTCCTACTTACTTTGCACCTTTGTAACAAAGATCAGATGAGACATTATACTATAAGTACTAATGTATATTTTCTGTACAGAAAAAATTAGTTCATTTGATATATATGCTACTTAGGAAAATGACCTTTGTAGTAGTGACACCATAGACCTATTCTAAACTTTTTAACAAAACAGGTAACAAAGTCTAGCTGGAAAAAGCTTATGCTTATTAGATGTGATCAAAATAATTGCTTTCTACTGAATTACAGTGTCTCTAGATTAGCAGATAATTTCATAAATATTTACATAAGTCTGTTAAATGCAGAAAATAATATTCTATTAATTGGATTTAGTAATTAGGTTTGTGGAGAAATAATATTCATACATACATAAACATGGAGAAATCAACCTACATAGACCGCAGTTTTCTAAAACTCCAAAGTATGATTACGTGACTGGTACTGTATAAACGGTGATTAATACTGAGGGTAGCAATACAAAACAAAGAGTGCTTTTCTTTTTCACCCTTCAAAGTTTGCCTTCTCCTAACCAGAAACGATGTGCTACATTCCCCAGATACTGCCTTTCCCTTTTAGAACAGCCGAACATGAAATGTACTACTTTATAAAGCAGATGCAAGGTTTCGTAGTATGTATTAAGATAGATTGCTCATGTGAAATGGAAGTGGATACCATAAATCAAGATACCTCATTATACATTTCTTGTTTTATAGTAATTTATCAGTTTTTTTTTTTTTTTTTTATTGTTCAGGTCTGCAGAGACTACCTGAGAGTAGGCCTCCTTGTAGAACTTGGTTATGTATATGCCTTTTCTACAAGAAATGAGTGCAGAAATAATACCTTGCCATTGTGGATGCATGATGGAGATTATTGACAAAGTTGGGGAAAACCATACTAAACCTGTTACTAAACCTGTTAAAATTATATTTAGTCAAATTTTGATATTTTATAAATTAGAAAAATGCTTCATAATAGACAATATTACCTAAGATATAAGTAGAAATAGAATAGGAATCCAGAAAATTGTAGGAAAATATGAAGTATTTATGACTAAGCATCTTTTATTTTCTTTTTTTGTTTTGTTTTGTTTTTAAATTCAGGTGAATCAACATACAGTGTAGGAACTAGAGGGTATTATGCTAAGTAAGATAAGTCAGTCAGAAAAAGACAGATATCATAGGTTTTCACTTATATGTGGGACTTGGGAAACGAACAGAAGACCATGGAGGAAGGGAAGGAGAAAAACATAGTTACAAACAGGGAGGGAGGCAAACCATAAAAGACTCTTAAATACAGAGAACAAAATGAGAGATGATAGGGAGATGGGAGAGAGGGGAAAATGGGTGATGGGCATTGGGAAGGGCACTTGTTGGAATGAGGACTGGGTGTTATATGTAAGTGATGAATCACGGGAATCTTCTCCCGAAGCCAAGAGCACACTGTATACACTGTATGTTAGACAACTTGACAATAAATTATATTTAAAAAAATATGGCATTACTAAAAAGAAAAATACAGAGAAGACACTAACAGCTACAGAAGGGGAGGTGGGTGAGGAGATGGGCTAAATGGATGATGGGCATTAAGAAGGGCACTTGCTGGGATGAGCTCTGGGTGTTATATGTAAGAGATGAATCACTAGGTCCTACAAAGTATCTGTTTTTAATACCATTCTGTTTTAGTACTTGGACTTTTGCAAAACACACATATTCTTGCCTTACAACTTTTATGACAACTTATTTGAATAAATAAATATTATATCAAGTTTAAATTTTTGACATTTATTCACTCATGAAATTAAGACGAAAAGACATTAAAAAATATAATTACTGCCCTCAAGAAGCTCATTGTGTAATTGATGATCTATAATGCAACATGGGGAGTCCCAAAGAAGATCTTCTGGGATTAGTAAAATGGAGGCAAATCATTTATTTTAGAAAAATTATAGTTTTAAAAGTTATATTTTCAGTAATTTATAATAAGATTTCAACTAGGCATACAGAAAAATATGTCATGTTGTCTTTTCAGTGGTATCCTGAATTAGGTTTTAACAAATACAGGTACTATGCAAGTTTCCACCACATTTTTAAGTAAATTTGCACAATTAATGAGTATTTAGAGGCAGCTTTTTCCCCTCACACTAGATGATTTCTTCTAACAAAAGTAGAAGAGAAGAGGGGCACCTGGGTGGCTCAGTTAAGTATCTTGACTTCGGCTCAGGTCATGACCTTATGGTTTGTTAGTTCGTGAGATCTTATGGTTCATGTGCTAGGAATTCTCTTTCTCTCTCTTTTCCTCTATGCCCACCCCCCACTCTCAAAATAAATAAACTTACAAAAAAAGTAGAAGAGAAAGAATCATAATTGGGAGGATACCGTCCAGGTAGAGAGAAAGAGTAAAGACATATTTGAATGTATCAGTCACAGATGTCTTAAAATTAATAAAATTGGGCCCAATAATTATAAAACTTTCTGTAAGTATGTTTTCCCAGAAATCTGTTGTATTATTTTGACTATCACAAACCAAATAAATAACCCTAAAGTAGATGGAAATCTATAGCTAAACAAACAGTGCAATTCTTTATTAATACCAGAGAAACTTCTCTGGATGTCATTTATTCATTTATTTTTTAAATTTACATTAAATTTTATTAGCATACAGTGCAACAATGATTTCAAGAGTAGATTCCTTAATACCCCTTACACATTTAGCCGTTGCCTTCCCACAATCCCTCCTGTAATCCTCTGTTTGTTCTCCATATTTAAGAATCTATTACGTTTTTGTCTCCCTCCCTGTTTTTATATTATTTTTTTCTCTTCCCTTATGTTCATCTGCTTTGTGTCTTAAAGTCCTCATATGAGTAAAATCATATGATGTTTGTCTTTCTCTAGTTTCCCTTGCATGATACCCTCCTGTTCTATCAATATAGTTGCAAATGGCAAAATTTCATTCTTTTTGATTTCTGTATAATACTCCATTGTATATATACATACCATACCTTCTTTATCCATCGATGGACATTTGGGCTCTTTCTATACTTTGGCTATTGTTGATAGTGCTGCTATAAACATTGGCGGTGCATGCGTTCCTTCAAAACAGCATATCTGTATCCCTTGGATAAATACCTAGTAGTGCAATGGCTAGTTCATAGAGTAGTCCTGTTTTTCATTTTTTGAGGAACCTCCATACTGTCTTCCAGAGTGGCTGCACCAGTTTGCATTCCCACCAGCAGTGCAAAAGAGATCCTCTTTCTCCGCAACCTCACCAGCATCTGTTGTTGCCTGAGTTATTAATGTTAGTCATTCTGACTGGTGTGAGGTGGTATCTCAGTGTGGTTTTGATTTGTATTTCCCTGATGATGAGTAAAGTTGAGTGTCACTTCATATGTCTGTTGACCATCTGGATGTCTTTTTTTGAGAAGTCTCTGTTCATGTCTTTGGCCCATTTCTTCACTAGATTATTTAGTTTTTGAGTGTTGAGTTTGATAAGTTCTTTACAGATTTTGGATACTAACCCTTTATCTAATATGCCGTTTGCAAATATCTTCTCCCATTCCGTCGGTTGCCTTTTATTTTGCTGATTGTTTCCTTCACTGTGCAGAAGCTATTTATTTTTGATGAGATCCCAATAGTTCATTTTTTCTTTTGTATCCCTTGCCCCTGGAGACCTGTTGAGTAAGAAGTTGCTGCGACCAAGTTCAAACAGGTTCTTGCCTGCTGTCTCCTTAAGGATCTTGATGGCTTCCTGTCTTGCATTAAGGTCTTTCATACATTTTGAGTTTATTTTTGTATAGGGTGTAAGAAAGTGGCCCAGGTTCATTTTTCTGCATGTCACTGTCCAATTTTCCCAGCACCACTTGCTGAAGTGACTGTCTTTATTCCATTGGATATTCTTTATCAAAGATGAGTTGGCCATATGTTTTTGGGGCCATTTCTGGGTTCTCTATTCTGTTCCATTGATCTGAGTTTCTGTTCTTGTGCCAACATTTATTCATTTTTGTAAAATTTTATTTAAATTCAAGCTAGTTAACAAATAGTGTAATAATGGTTTCAGGAGTAGGATTCAGTGATTCATTGCTTACATTTAACACCCAGTGATTGTACCAAAAAGTGCCCTCCTTAATGCCCATCACCCATTTAGCCCATATCCCTATCCAGTATCCCTCTAGGAACCCTTAGATTGTTGTCTCTATATGAGTCTCTTATGGTTTGTCTCCCTCTCTGTTTTTATCTTAATTTTCCTTTGCTTCCTCGACGTTCATCTCTTCTGGGTGTCATTTAGAGTCTCTTCTTTCTGTGGAACAAATTCTTAAATGTTTAATCATCAGGTTTCCTCTCATATCACTAATTAAAACACATTAAAGGATGAGTAAGATAATTCTTACAGGTAGGCATATATCCCTGAGAGGTAAAAACTGCCAATGAGAAAGTGAAAATGAGAGAGAATCTAATAAGCATAAGGAATTTCAAAGCATAGCAATATGGAATCTTGATTGTATGGGCATAAACTCTAGATTTCAATAGTTCTTTATATAGCAGATTGCACCCCAATGAAATAGTAGAACTGCTAACATATCATCAAAAAGAAGATGAACTTGCACAATATGCTTATAAGAGAAATTATGCACTTAGCATGTTTTATAAAAATTACATTTTAAAAGAAAGAACTTACTTTTTTGATCATACATATGTGAACTCTTTTTTCTAGGTAACTTCAAAACTGTGGGCTGTTTATTTATTTTTATGTATTTTTTTAATTTTTTAATTGTCAAATTGGTTTCCATACAACACCCAGTGCTCATCCCAACCCGTGCCCTGCTCAGTTTCTGTCACCCACTTTCCTTGTCCCATATCCCCCTCAACCCTCGGTTTGTTCTTAGTATTTAAGAGTCTCTTATGTTTTTTCTCCCTCCTTCTCTGCATGTTTTTTCTTTCCCTCTTCTCCTACATCCTAGTTTTCTGTTGAGTCTCACAAAGTCCACCTATATGTGGAAACATATGGTATCTGTCTTTCTCTGACTGACTTCTTTTTAAAATGACATACTGGATAATTTGAACAAGAGTGCCATTCCAATTAGTGTGGCAGCACTTTTCAGAAATACTTATTTATGCCCATTCCATGGCAAATCAAATGCCATTTTCTATCAAAACGAACACTCTTAACAATTTTTCTACATTGACTGGTATTAGCAATGAATTGAAAATAAAGTAGATTATATCTTACCCATGACATAATGATTTGCATCTTGTGTTGGTTGAATAATGATAAAATGAGATTTTTTTTCCATGAGTGCGTGATCTCTAAAGATTCCAGCATGGATGGGCTGCCAAAAAACATTTCCTTGTGTTTTAAAATACAATAGTTTTAATTAACAATAACATCATAACTTTCAGAATAAACTTTCTACATATAAATGACATTTAACATGGATATCAAAATACTGTATATATTTAAAGTTTGAAACCGGTAACTTATCTGTAATCACGGCTTATCAATGTTAAGTAGCATTTCTTTTAGTTCCTTTAACTTGTTTTATCATTTTAGTTTTGCTGATAACTAGCTACTTCACTGAGTATGTCAAGGGGTCCTTTGAATGGATGCACAATTTTCAGAATTTTAATTTTTTTTAATGTGTATTTATGTGTTAGAGAGAGAGAGAGGCAGACAGACAGAGCATGAGCAGGGGAGGGACATAGACATAGAGAGAGACACAGAATCTAAGACAGGCTCCAGGCTCTGAGCTGTCAGCACAGAGCCCAATGCGGGGCTCGAACTCGGGAACAGTGAGATCATGACCTGAGCCGAAGTCGGACGCTCAACCAACTGAGCCACCCAGGAACCCCCAGATCTTTAAATTTATCTGTTTTTGTTTCATTCTATACAAAACATGTCTCCTCTCTGTGTTTACTATAACCTTCAGCTATTTTGGCATCTGATAATACATTGGAAGAAAAAGTTTCTAAGAAATAAGTCAGTATATAGAAGAGGTTTGATCATATCAGTAAAATATTTTGAATAATCAAAATTGTTTGGAAAATTTTTATCCAAAACAGGACACATATATATTAATAAAAATAAATCTAAAACAGAGCAATTAAACAGAACAAGAAAGCAAGATAGTTTCCTTATGCTGGGACTGCACATTTCCCCAGATTAGTGAGCACTTCAAGACACACTGTGCGGTAATCAGATAAGGTGTAATAGAAATGGTAGTTTCATTAAAATAAGTAGCTCTTACTTACTCAATATTTTCGTGCCACTAATTGTGCTATTTGTTTTACTTAAGTTATTGGGCTTAATCCTCATCTGGATTTCACAAGGAGATATCATTATGCTCATTTTGTAATTGAAGAAACTACTGCTAAAAGAGATTAACTAATTGGTCCAAAAGCTAGGCAAACCGTTGTCTACTGCGATTTGAAACCTAGTGCACTATCCACTAAGTGAGGCCACCTCTCTGTCTTATCTGACATCCCTGGAAGCCCAATACATTTTAAAGTGATTGAGTAAATATGAGGTTCTGTATCTTACAATCAGTATTTTTCAAGAATGGGACAAGCTAATAAAAATATTTAATTGAAAAATCATTCTACAAAGATAAAAAAAAGATAAAATTCCCTCGATCATTTTATATATTAGTATGTACTACAAAACTGGTTAAAACAGTTGAGTTAACTTTTAATATTATAAATAGGTATATTTCTATTAAAACGCTTTAATATAAAATACTTCTATTAGCTAAAAAATTGATAATTTAATCTGCATATGCTATCATTAATATTTTACTACCTGCTTCTAAGACCAAGGAGAGCAAAGACCTCAAGAGATTGAGAGAGCAGTTTTTATTTTAGTTAGTAGGAGTTATCTCATTCTTGGGAAATGTAAAATAAAATATAAAAATGCTTTGTTATATTAATACCAATGAGAGCATTTTGATATAAAAAAGAAAATTTAATTTTTTATCTCTGTCTAATCGTATTTCAAAATATTGGAATCTAGACTATGGATACTTTCTTAACTTAATTCTATATCTAATTAAACTGATCATAATGGAAAACGTAGGTCTACATTTCAAAATTCTTCTCAAATCGTAATTCATTTATAGTAATTCAGCACAAAACCACCACCATGAGAATGGAGAAACCATTATGAAATATTACCTGTCATATGCAATTCAGTGAATGTTTATTGAATAATACTTGACCTAAAATGCAGCCAAGTATGTAAGATGAATTTCTAGCTCTGCTTGAGATGCTCTGGGTAGCATTAAAAATTGTTCACATTTATACCATTAAATAAAGGAAAAAAAGAAAGAGTGAGAGAGATACCATACATTAAATATGCAGCCTGAGAATCACAAAACCTTTATCTATATATTTTTAACAAACTACCCAAAAACTTAGTGACTTGAATCAACAGCCACTTTTACTTTATTTCATGAATTTTGGGGCCAAGAATTTGGACAGGGCTCTGTTGGGATATTCTTCTGTTTCATGTGACATCAACAGATATCACCACTGGGTGATTTCACATAGAAGATGACTGATCTGGAGTGTACAAGATGATGTCACTCGAATCTGGTGCTTCGATGTGTACGTCTAGTCAGCTGGACTTAGCAGGGAATGTCAACAAGAACACCTTCGTGTGGGCTTTCCATCAGATAGGCTTCTTGCATGGTGGATCAAGGCTTACAAAGAAAGTAATCTAAAAAGTCCAAGCGGAAGGTGCAAGAGTTCATGTGCTAGCCTTGGAAGTCTCAGAATATCATTTTGACTTCATTATTTTGTTCAAATAAGTCACTAATTCTAGTCCACATTCAGTGAGAAAGGAATTATACTCAAGCATTCTGTTGGAAAATCATCAAATATTTTGTGGATACCTTTCTTCTATCTTCCACGAGGCATCACAAACCAGATTATCCCCCATGGGTTTCTTTATCTCTTTTGATTTTTACTTAGCTATAGATTCAAAACATGCTGGATAATTATTTAACATAATATATTAAGTGTATTTAAAGGTTTTTTTACGAAAAAAAATTGTGAATAAACAAAGGCAAAGAAATAAGACTTTTTTTTTTTTTTTTTTTTAAAGCAGGCTGCAATAAGCCAGAATGCTATTTGACGATCTGAATCACGGCTCCTGATCTATTAGAATATATGTAGGTGTCCCACACTTGAGTTTGAAGGCATCCAGTAAAACTAGGGCTGCAATATACTGTCCAGGTAATTTACACTTACATTTTAAAAAGTCGTCTGGTTTTAGGGGCGCCTGGGTGGCTCAGTCGGTCAGACGTCCGACTTCGGCTCAGGTCAGGATCTCACAATTTGTGATTTCCAGCCCCGCATCAGGCTCTGTGCTGACAGCTCAGAGCCTGGAGCCTCCTTCAGATTCTGTGTCTCCCCCTCGGTCTGTCACTCCCATGCTCATCTTCTGTCTCTTTCTGTCTCTCAATAATAAATAAAAATGAAAAAAAAAGAAAGAAAAAAGTTGTCTGGTTTTAGTCATCTTGCAGAACTATTTATTAAAAATTAAAATTAACCAAGTAATTATTTTTCAACCAGAGAAAAGTTTTTCTTTCTATAGTTGTTTGTAATACTGCTTTAAAATGTGATATCAAATACTTTTGATATAACTTACTTTAACTCTTTAAGGCTATTTTATACTGTGTTTCTAATCTTCCTGATTTCTAAGAACAAATTAAATGTGTTGGTTCTTGGGGGGAAAAAATCACTTGTTAACCAATATGTTTTTTTAAAACAGGCAGACTATAATTTATATAATCAACAGATAACAAAAACCATCAGGCACATATATGCAAATATTAATATTTATTTTAATATTTTGCCAATATTTCTTATAATTTAACATGCATATTAATTACCTGAAGATATTTTTTAGTTTTTTCTACAAATATTTTGTAAATGCAGATGAAAGCTCAGTACCTCTGGGATGGAACCTAAGTTTCTGCATTTCTAACAAACTTCCTGATGATGCCAATGCTTCTGGTATGTGAACCACACTTTGAATAGCAAGGTTTTAGATGGTAAAATGATACTGAGAGAAAAAGTTTAGGAGATCATAGCAGGTTGAATTTGGATGATGTAATGCATTCTGTTTAAAAAGAGGATAGTACTAGATTGTCTTTCTGGTGTACACCGAGGTTGAGTTGGAGATGAGTTCCTACCATTTTTTCAATCTCCTTGAGCCCTCTCACTTTCTTCTTGTTAATCTCACAAAAAGCTGGCCACTAAGTGAAGTAGTTAATGTCATCTAGATTCTTCCCTTGTTCATATCTCCTCTCCTATAAATAATCAGTTACTACTACTTCTAAGTAAGCTGCCTTTTCTACTTTTCTTCTTTATGATGAGCATTCTACTTCAAGGAACACGTTTCTCTGATATACCTTGCTCTCTTCCATTTCTCATTTCTAGTTTTCTTCAGCCTGTTTTGAATTTACTGTCTCCATTTTCCTCTCTCCACTGTCTTTACCTGGAATCTATTCCCCCCAAGTCCCACTCCAGCCTATGTAATGAAATTATTCTCTTGGAAGATGGCTAATAATAACCTCCACCCATCAAAGATGAGAGTTTTCTTAGTCTGGTTTGCATTTTTGAACATTTGGTCCAGAAGAAGCCTGTGAAACTCGATGCTTCTTTGGGTCCATGATACTGTATTTTCGGTAGTTTTCCAAATCTTGTCCCCTTGCACACTCCTCTTTTGTTACCAATTCACTATATATATACATGATCAAATCTCTCTTTTTAGAATACCTTCTCTTTCATACACTGTCTCCAAAAGTGAATTTATTCTTTTTGTTTTATTTATTGAAGTACAATCAGCATGTAACATTATATTAGTTTCTGCTGTTACAACATAATGATTCAACGTTTACATTGTGAAATGATCCTTACAAGTCTATTTAACATTTGCCACCATTCATAGTTAAAATGTTTTCTTGTGATGAGAATTTTTGAGCTCACTTTCTTATCAACTTTCAAATTTATAAAATACTTATTATTAACTATAATAATCATGCTTTACATTGCAGCCCCAAAATTATTTATTTTATAAATGGAAGTTTTGTACATTTTGACCACCGATTCATTCTTAATTATGGTTCAACAATCTCTTCATTCAAGGACTACTACAATACCCCCTTTTTTTTTACCTCATAGGAAAAGGCTTACGTTTTCGACTAACCTTTCATCAGTGTGTGTATAAAACAAAACCTATTTTCTTGCCTTCTAAAACTTTGTAATGAACTCTGAAAGTATTTTAAAAGCACATTTATCCTTCTCATTTAAAAAGGAATTTTCTGGGTGATTTTAAACTTAACATACTCTCCTTCATACCTAATTTATTTCTCAATTTTGCCCATTCTTCCTCTCCAAGTTCTCTCCTTTATCATCTGTTCTCCATCACCATTTTAACTGTCCAGAAGGCCACTAACGGGCTAAATGCAAACTCATCATCAAAGTCTTTGCAAATACCATATACAGCCAGGTCTCTGATTCAATAATTTGGTCTTCTGTGGCATTTAAAACATGATTATACTCTCTTTATTACAACCGAACTCAGATTTTCCCACAGTATCTAGAACATTCACCTCTATTTCCAACCTAATTGATCTCCATCTCCAGTTTCTTGCTTTCTATCCTCTCCATGAAATCTTAGGGTAATTTTTCTAAAATGTACTTCTATGTACACGTTCAATTATTTTTAGATTTTTGAAACAGATTCTTATTGTATCTAAGGTATAACTACCATCATATTTTAAATGTTCTTATTTTTAGTCTATGTTTGAGGGCTCATCTCTTAATTTCTTCATACTTTGAATATCTCAAACTTCTTAGGTCTTCTCGGAATGGGTAATACAAGACTTTCAATATCTGTATATGGCTCTTGTATATTTCTGTTCCACCTGGGAAATAATGTTAATTTTTCAAATTTCAATACAAAGTATTTAGAAAGCTTTTCTGACTATTCCTCTGAATTCCCACGTCTTTGTATGCATTTTTATCTTGCTGTCAGTACTCAGAAATTGCAATATTTTGTCTACATCTTTAACTCTCTGTTAGATTGTGAGATATTTGATGGCTAATCATATCTTACACATCTGTGCATTCCAACAGCTTAACGGCACTAATGAAAATCTACTGGAAGTTTTAATGGGAGATGAAGATAGAGATAACCTTTGAAACTTAGTGAAGGTCAGACAATAAGAAATTATCATTTATAATTTTAATACAATATATATTGAATTGGATTTCTAAAATCCAATTGGATTTAGAGATTTAGAGATCCAACTGGATCTCTCATTTGCCTTTTATATTGCCTCTTTAATGGTACCTATCACTTTTAACTATATCGTTGCTGTGTGTGTAAACATCTCATTTTCTCTATAAACAAAATGTTTTGAGAGCAAGAATTAGGTTATATGTACCATTCCAAAATCCTTTACAGTGTTTTGTACATCTAAACTCTAAAGATAATAGGTAATAAATTACCACATTACAGAAAGACACAACATTAGTATATAATGATTTTCTTGTACATTGCTATTATTAATTAGGCATGCACTTAAATACTTAGTTCCTTACTTAAAAGTACATTGAAATCTCTGGGAAAATAAAAAAAATATTTCAAATAATAATTTAGAGAAATATTAATTTTTTCATAATAATATAATTCCATTTACATCTAGGAGTTTAACATATTTCTCACAGCCATTATTACAATAAAATGACAATACATGAATATTCAATTAGTCTCAATCAATATCAATCATGAGAAATAAATATACAGTTCAGTATCTTTTCCAATTTAAGTGTTATATTTATCCTGGGTTAAAATGTGACATTAGAGTTAGAGAATTTCACATTTTGAATGTCACTTTTCTTCCCTCAAATCCAAAAGTTTCTATAAAAATAACAAACATGAGCACACCCCCTTGAGGTGATGAATAATTCTGAAGGATATGTACATGTCACAAGGAGTGGAAAAACATCACAACCCCAGATTAAATGAGCAGCTGGTATAGTGACTCTGATCTGATCATGTTGATTTTCTAGACAGACTAATTGTTCTGATATATGGTTATCACCTGTACTTCATGGCTTCTTGCTTCTAGTACTAATTAATGGATAATTTTCTCCTGCTGAAACTTTAATTGTCCCTCTGCTTTCAATAAATATAAGAAATGGGACTGTTAGCAACTAGATGCCCTGCTGTTGTGATCTTTCCATGGCACTTAGTTGGTCAAAAGAAAACTCAGATTCTTCCAAGTGAGCGTTTTCCAAAATTGGTATTTTAGGTTGCTGATATCGAGGAAAAGCACTTTAACAGGAGTTTATTTAAAAGTTCTAACTTAATTAGGTTAAATCATCATTAAGCATATAATCCCCTGCTTACTGGGGATGTCTCAGTAGAGACCCCAAGTGTACAGTTCATTCGTTCCATACCTAAGAAGGGAAAAAAAGTTCTAGATTAAGCAAGAATCAACAAGATTTTTTAAATATTTTATTGAAAGATAATTATTTAAGAAAATTAATAATTAGAAACAAAAGATAATTATTTGGAGTTTACTGTTAGCAAGTTCATAACAATATGTCACTGTACTGGAAAACACAGGACTCCCTAGAATCCACAAATGTAGAATAAAAATATTACACTTGGTTGTATTTCAGAGAAGTAGGTTGACTAGAACACAAATACCAGAAGTAAACATTACTGCTAGCATGATAACTATAGCCAAAATATCTAATTATAGGTTCTTTCTCAAAATGCAAACTGGATTTTTTTCAACTGAAGGAATTACCTTGTGGACCTTTTCTCATATAACAATGACAAGTAGGAGGAGCTATTAGAGAATTTCAAAGTAACAAAGGGAAAGTCATACTAAAAATAAGTTTTTAAATAAAAAGGCAGGCACACCTAGAAGTGAAGTTCCAAATTTTAATCACTTACTTGATCAATACTTGTTTCATAAATCTATAAAGCAAAATAGTTAATAAATAAAGTCAGATTACAAGTAATGATTCGTAATGAGATGCTTGCCTACGAGTGATTTTTCCTACTCTTTTGGCCTCATTGTTGTTAAAATTTGTCTTTCCGATGAATTACTCTTTAGGCTTCTTAAGAGCAAATATATGTATTTAGTTGCATTAGCTTTACATTCCAGATATGTATCATCAAAATGATTAATATAACATAGGATTCTTAAAGAAAATACTGTATTTCACCTAATTTGCAATGATCTTCTGTGGTAGTATTTTGCTCATTTATAGTTCAGAGAAAAAATGCAGAGAGAAGTGTTAGATAAGCTGTATATGGTTAAGGAAATGGAGATCCAAAGACATCCAGTCTGAAACTATACAGCTGATATTAAAGAAACTCAAGCAGAAAAGGATAGACACACTCATATGCTTTAAATATAAGATTTACTTAACCAAATAAGAGTTGAGTTGCACTTGGCTAGTTTATATGTTCATATACACTTAATATGTATTTTCAACTTTGTTGATTTATTTATTTATTTATCTATTTTTTTATTTTTTTTATTTTTAAATAGTGTATTGTCAAATTGGTTTCCACACAACACCCAGTGCTCATCCCAACAAGTGCCCTCCTCTGTGCCTGTCACCCACTCTCCCCCCTCCCACGCCCTCCTCAACCTTCAGTTTGTTCTTAATGTTTAAGAGTCTCTTATGTTTTGTCTCCCTTCCTTTCTGTGGCTTTTTGTTTCTTTCCCCTCTTCCCCTCCCCCATGATTTTCTGCTAGGTCTCTCAAAATTCACCTATGCGTGGAAATATATGGTATCTGTCTTTCTCTGACTGACTTATTTCACTTAGCATAATACTCTCCAGTTCCATCCACATTGCTACACATGGTCAGATTTCATTCTTTCTCATTGCTATGTAGTATTCCATTGTGTATATATATACCACATCTTCTTTATCCATTCATCAGTTGATGGACACTTAGTCTCTTTCCATGATTTGGCTATTGTCGAAAGTGTTGCTATAAACATCGGGATACATGTGGCCTCATGCATCAGCTCTCCTGTATCTCTTGGGTAAATTCCTAGCAGTGCTATTTCTGGGTCATAGGGTAGTTCTCTTTCCATTTTTTTTGAGGAACCTCCACACCCTTTTCCAGAGCAGCTGCACCAGTTTTCATTCGCATCAACAGTGTTAGAGGGTGCCTGTTTCTCCACATCCTCACCAGCATCTGTAGTTTCCTGATTTGTTCATTTTAGCCACTCTGACCGGTGTGAGGTGGTATCTCAGTGTGGTTTTGATTTGTATTTCCCTGATGATGAGTGACACTGAGCATCGTTTCATGTGTCTGTTAGCCATCTGAATGTCCTCTTTGGAGAAGTGTCTATTCATATCTCCCGCCCATTTCTTCACTGGATTATACATTTTTTGGGTGTGGAGTTTGGTAAGTTATTTATAGATTTTGGATACTAGCCCTTTATCCGATATGTCATTTGCAACTATCTTTTCCCATTCCACCGGTTGCCTATTAATTTAGTTGGTTGTTACCTTTGCAGTGCAGAAACTTTTTATCTTGATGAGGTCCCAATAATTCATTTTTGCTTTTAATTCTAATAAGGGAATTTTTAATCCCAACTGAATAGGAAGATAATTTAAGATTATATAAAGTAATTTGATCATTCATATCTATCTAAAAGCATTCTCATTTAAAAAATAGTAGAATTAAAACTGTTTTATGCGCCAAGAATATGACCATTTTTTTTTTTGTTTTTATTCCTAGTAGTGCTATTGCTGGGTCATAGGGTAGTTCTATTTCCATTTTTTTGAGAAACCTCCACACTTTTCTCCATAGCGACTGCACCAGTTTACATTCCCATCAACAGTGTCCACATTTTTTAATTTCACTGAGGACCAGGGAAAGCAAAGGCCAGTGTCTGGCATTTGGAAACTACCATTTCCTGTAGACAGCCTAAGGTTGTTTACCCTTCAGGAAACACTGGAAAACACACCTCCAGAGGATAAAGCTTTTCTATGCAAGTTCCCACAAAGGGGTTCAACTTATCCTGTCATCAAAGTGGGTTATTTCTTCCAACTGTGTAAAGTTTATTTTAGTAAATCAAACTTCCTAATTTAGCAAGTTCTGTATTTTTGTGATATTTACGTGGATAAGGGTCTCAAGTTATTAAACATAACTTGTCTCTACTTCCTGGGAACTTGTATGTCTGACTATATTGTTAATGCTATGTGTGTCTGTTTGTATATTTGGCCCACCCTAACTTTCTTTCCACTGGGTTCATTTATTACATATTTATAAATAACTATTTTTGAACACTGCACTGTTAAGCGTTAGTATACAGAGATTAGTAACAGCCTGAACTCAGTTCATGATCCAATATCAAAATAGAAGTTCTTGGAAGGCAGGGGCATATTTTATTTGTTTTTCTGTTCCTAAAGAACCAAATAAAAGCGCAGACATTGTGGAAGAAATCAGTGTGTCTTTATTGATTAAGAAACATTTCTCTCTCTCTCAAAAATATCTATTAATGTTACATTTGTGTTCTCAGAATTGTTAAGTATGAGGACCTGAAAAATTATCATTCTTTGCTTATAGCTGTGTGTATGTTTGGTTCTTTAAACTCTATAAACATACCTTATGTGCATATGTCTTATTATAAGCATTTATTGATGAACTATGCATAGAGTATTGTAAAATACACAAATCTTAAATTTATAGAAGATTAATCTTTACAAAGTCAGCTTGGATTTCAAGATGACAAAATATACAGCACCCCAGAAGCTTCTCTGTCTTGCTGCCTTATATTTGTTGCCCTACTCCAAAGGTAACCACCTCTCTTTGTACGTCTATCAACATAGATTATTACTTATTCTAGATAAGCATCAGTTCATAGATAATATTATCTATCTCAGATAGCTAATACTCTATAGATCTATATAATTACATAAATAGTATGTTATATATAGATTTAGATAATATATCGAGTATAGATAATCTATAGATTATTTAATAAATTTATATAAATTATTCTCTATTCCTTCACCATAGATCTAACTAAAAGAATAAGAATGATCCTTGAAAAATGTAAATCTAACCCATAAATATTTGGTGAATTAAACCATTGAAATGTTATGCAGAATACTAATATTTTCTTCTCTAGGCAAAAATGAAATATCACTTAATTTAAAAGGCACCAATTTCAATCCGAAACTAAGCTAACTATCCGTAGGTATGCAACACACTTTTCCTTATTCCTTTAATTCAATGACGGCATTTACGTATTTTGATTTGGATATTATGGATATTATTATGATCTCTTCATTATTGTATATTTTGAAACATTACCAGAAGGAAATTAAGTTCAAAATAGATCTTTAAAATAACAAAGGAGTTATACACTTAAAAGGATATAAATCATGGAATGTGAAAAAATAATAGTTTTATTGAGCTAAAATATACTTGTTCTCAATTTTAAATCCAGGGTCTTTTACTGAACTTGCATTTGGAAGATAGCCCCTTGTTTTACGTATATATATGTGTATGTATATTTGTGGATTACATTTGTATTCCTCTAAAAAAGTGGTATTTAGAAACTACATATACTATAAACTATATGTATGCTGTATGAAAATACCCACACTTTTAGGGGTTTTATTTTCACATTTTTCTTATAAGTTGGTAGGAACTATGATCAGCATACTTGAAAATCAAATGAAGGTGGAATTATATACCCAAAGTTATGCTTTCGTGTTGTCTTTAAAAACCCATTTGTAAAAAAATTCGTTTGTAAAAATTAAAAGTAAATGTTTTTTGCTGAACAATAATAGCTAACAGTCCTTAAGTGCTCACTATGTTCCAAAGACATATGCTTCAAGTTAGCAATTCAAGTAAGATCTTAACACTATGAAATATAGTCTGTTCTTATTTTAGAGAGGAAGAAACTAATACACAGAGTTTAAACAACATGTCCAGGATCAATAGCTAATACATGACAAAGTAAAGATTGGGGTCTAAGTAGTGTGACTTCAAATTCTGTGATCATAATCTCTCCTTTTGTTCCGCTCTAAAGACTACAGCGCTTCTTGAATGTAGTAGAACAAATAATCCAAACTAGGAAAAAAAGAAGGAAAGAAAGAAAGAAAGGAAGGAAGGAGGGAAGGAAGGAAGGAAGGAAAGAAATCCACAAATATTGGTCTAAAATTTCGATGCACATAAAAATAATTTCTAGAGCATTTATCTGTTGTTAAAGGACACAGGTCTTAATGTACATTTACTGAATGTTTAAATCATTTCCTGCCTACCTACTCTGCCTCATGCCAAGCATTTTTACTCAATAGCCAGCTGAAAGGTGAATAACTATTCTAAGGTAAAAGGGGAATCTTTCTTTGAGTTAAATTGAATGGCAAAGGAGAATCTAGCCAAGGCCAGGGAGAACACGGAATCTGATGATTTTTAGAACTAAACTGATCTAGGAAGTTAGCATCTGATGTTCAAAATGCCTTCAGTCAAATACCTTCTGAATGAAATTATGCCCCATAGTGATAGCATCTGGGAGTTGGAAAGTGATAACATCTCACATAATATAGTGTCACGTTAGATGGCTTGGAGACTGCATTCTGAATCATTCTTGCTATTTGAAAGAATATTCAATTCCTTGCTTAATATAAAGTTAGGTAGTCTTTCACCGTTAATCCTGTGTGTCTAATGTTAAATGTTCAAGCTGTCCGCTTACTGAGCAAGGGGTAAGTGATCTCTTCAATTATGAGTAGAAAATCTGATCTTTTTTGATGGTAGGATTGTATACAGCTCCTAGCAGTCTAAAATTACCCTTTAGGCTACAGTTAAGGAGCTCTTATTGTCTTTTACAGAGCATATTTTTTTTAATATATTCAAGAACATTAATGTTCATCGTGTTTACTTCTGCCAGTACAGATTGCTGGAATCATACAATTGCTATTAATATTAGAGTAGTTGTGGGGTGGCTCGGATGCTCAGTGGGTTAAGCATCAGATTCTTGATTTAAGTTGAGGTCATGATCTCACAATTGCACCCTGAGATCGCACCCTGCTTTGGGCTCTATGCTGGCGTGGAGCCAGCCTAAGATTTGTTCTCTCTTTCCCCCAGCCCCTCCCCTGCACATGCCCTCTCTTAAAAAATATATATTCTCTATCTTAGAACCCAAACTAATCTAGAGTCTTAAGAGAGATGCTCCTGTGATTATAAATACTAATGAGTTAAGACGACCTATCATCTTTGAATTTTGTATCATTTCTGTTGTGATTTTTATGCATATGAGAAGATACATTACATAATTAATTATGTCTTACATTACTATCTTAAAAATACTAGGTACATCCGTATATTGTGTTTTATCCTTTCATCTTTCATGATAAATTCTTGTTATGATTATTAAAATATGGTTACTGATTATTATGGTCATGAATGATTATTAAAATATAATGATAAATTGCAGCAAGCAAATAAATCCTACGACCTAGGAGCTCGCATTCTGTGTTTTTACTTTTCTAAGTGTTTCTCTTAAACTTATAGTCCAAAAACTATGTAGAAGAACAATATACAGGTTTTCATATATCATTATAATGATTTTCCTATCACTGAAAATGTTTTCCATTGAAACTGACATCAGCTGTCTATTTTTTCCAAAGGTAAACCAGGGCTGTTGTCTTTTACATGCATTGTTGCTTCTTGAATTACTCTTATAAAAAGGAAAATAACACACACCTTGTGCTTTGTTTTTTGTTTTGGTTGTTTTTTCCTGAATT
Source organism: Paguma larvata (assembly GCA_030068075.1). NCBI lineage: Eukaryota > Metazoa > Chordata > Mammalia > Carnivora > Viverridae > Paguma > Paguma larvata. Next base: position 56,727,861 of record CM057832.1, read on the forward strand.
GTTACCTGTCCTCAGTAGTCCATTTAACCAGGGTCTGGTTTCTGGCACCAGGGTAAGATTTGGAGACAGATATTTACTGGCTAGAGTTCTGTGTTGCCAAAAGCTTGCTTATTTAGGCTTCCAAAAAGTCAACTTACTCCTAAATGTCTGTTAATTTTTTCCTGCCCCCCTTCTATTGGGAAGCACTTACACTGCATGTTCAACTTCTTAATTAACAACAGCTCATTTAACTTTTTGAAGATAACTTTTATAATATCAGTGACTAGCTAATTAGTGCTTCAAATATTTCCACCAAATGGCAGGGAAGAGTAACTATTATTAAAAGGGAATCCAGGATGTTAGCTGGAAGAGCTTGCTATTCAGAACATTCTATTACTTTCAAGTTTTCAGTCTTAAAAAAACGCATACGTGGATTTTGAGAGACTTAGCAGAAAACCATGGGGGAGGGGAAGAGGGGAAAGAAAAAAGACGCAGAGAGGGAGGGAGACAAAACATAAGAGACTCTTAAATATTAAGAACAAACTGAGGGTTGAGGGGGATATGGAAGGGGGGAGAGTGGGTGACGGGCACTGAGGAGGACACTTGTTGGCATGAGCACTGGGTGTTGTATGGAAACCAGTTTGACAATACATTGTTTAAAACATATGTATGATTTTGTACTCTATCCTTAATATATCTGTGTTGTTTGGCTATAAACTGTGGAAAGGCTATCACTGATGACTGTCCATATCTTGCTCATCAGTTAAAGTTCCTTCAAGTGGACATCGCCTCCACCTGATGGGAGACCCAGACCAGTCTCTTCCCAGGGTTATGATGTCCTGGAGGTTTCAAGGGATTAAGCAAAATGTTGTGGAACTGATTGGCAGTATTTACACAAAAAAGTCCCAGGGGTATATACTTATAGCAAAATTTCTAAAAAGATTTTCGGTGTTGGAGAGTGAAGTTTTGCTAGAAGGAAGGCTAGGTGGCTTCCAGATAATGTGTTAGCTACTGAGCCTGAACAGTGAACATTCTCTTCCCCAAGCACTTCTGAGGCTCATTTCCCAAGCTGGTAACCTCCTTTCCTCTTTTTTTCTCTTGCCTCAGTCCTCTCTAAAGTTCCCTTTCACCCCCATCCCTCACACAACTGTATTGATCTTCCCCACCAGAAACAAAACAAAATAGCAGCCATAAATCCTCTTATATTCTTGCTTTTTTAACAATAAACCTTGTGAATCTCTTAAGCAGAAATCTTGAATTATAAGCAGATGGCAGTTGATAGAAAATGTGAGAATTGTCAATATATAAAGGAACTATCAGTGAAAGTCATTAGGAAAAAAAAAGAGTATACCCTTAGAAGTATGGGGAAAGTATCAGTACAACTATAGGACCATAGAAACCCAGGTTAGAAGAGCCTAAAAAGATCACCTAGGCCTGTTCTGGACATCTTAGAATATTCCCTAAAGCCAGTGCAGATTTCAAGAAGGATGACACTCTAGCAACCTGGCTTATAAAACAATTTTTTTTATTAATATCAGTGCCAGGTTTGTGTTAAACCATCCCTTTGCTGTTATCCAGAGACTGGAGAGTTAGAGCCTCTGCAAATTATGTATTTGGCAGTTTAACGAGGTTGTCAAGCTCATCAATTGTCAGAGGAAGAGAATGGGTAATGACAAGGAAGAAAGTTCAAGGTGATGTCTTTGCTAAGCCTGGAATGCTAATAATGGGAAATAGACATAAATACAGCATCCCCTATATAAACATAAATGATTTTACTGCATTATTACTTTCTTATTGTCAACAGCTTCTACATCCTGAATGGTGTTTCCTTGCTGATTTTTATGTGCCAATTATTTTCTGTTGTAAGTCAACAACCAGCTAGGAAACAGCCCTTTGGTGATCACCTTTTAACTAAAGCAACTGCTAAACTCAACATTCACTTTTCTATTATTAAAATGACTTGCTTGCTGCATAGGGATAACATGGAACAGATTAGTTTTCCTCAAGGAGATAAAAGATACAAGGAGAGGGGAAGTAATCTCTCCCAGCCTCATATGGTATTTGCTTCTTTTCAGATGTTCTGATTAAAAAAAGATATCAAAGTGAAAAAAGGTCACACGGAGAGGCAATGAGGCCCGCATGTGGTAGCATGCTGGGTTTAGACAATATTATTTTTCGTAGGTTTATGTGTTGAGATTATATCTTTATATACCATTTGTTTTGATACCACTCAAATATTTGCATGGGCAGCATTTACCCAGGTTGTTAGGAGACCAGAAAGTAGGTAATGAAAACAAAACCAAAACAAAAACAAAAATGAAAACAAAAACCTAAAGGGAACAAAATCCATTCAGATGTTTTCATGTCTTAAGCTTTGTGATAGTGTTTCACTCTAATATAAGAATATAGAGTTGACGAAGCAAACAGTTTGTTAATCAAGGAAACAAGCTTCTATATTTTGGAATCATACTACAGAAAGAACATTGTGTTTTAGTTTAAGACGCTTTAAAAATATAAGTGTTTTCATTACATTAATTTTAAAAATATTTTCCAGATTCGAGTAAATGAAAAGATCAGCTTTGATCAGTATTTACATTTTTAAATATTTCTCTCCAACATATGTTTATTTTGAAATATGTATTATAAATTTGGAAAAAATAAATAAAAATAAACATAAAATAATTTATAAAATATGTATTTAAAGGTTCTCTTTAAAAGTAATAAAAGTTTTCTTTAAAAAATGTGTTTTGATAATCGTGAAGAGCTAGTGACACACAGTATATTGTTTCTCATACTTTTAAACTTCGTGAAATCAAAACTTTAGCATCGACTTTCCTAAGCCCAGACTCACCCTTCTTTTGTGACTCTTTTGTTGAAATGGAGAAGGAGAGATAGAAGCGGAAGAAGGCAGATTCAGATAAGTCAGTCAGAGAAAGACAGATACCATATGTTTCCACACATAGGTGGATTTTGAGAGACTTAGCAGAAAACCATGGGAGTCACAGAGAGGGAGGGAGGCAAAGCATAAGAGACTCTTAATGACCAAGAACAAACTGAGCGGTTGGGGGTGTGTGGGAGGGGGGAGAGTGGGTGACAGGCACAGAGGAGGGCACTTGTTGGGATAAGCACTGGGTGTTGTATGGAAACCAACTTGACAATAAATTATTTTAAAAATAATGAAAAAAATAAAAAAGAAGCATTAAGAGAAAGAAAAGAAGAAGGGAGATTCAGGAATGAATCTTGCACTCTGTGACTAGGGTTTTGAAATGCACCACAGAAAATGTGAACATTCAATCACATGTAAGCACAAGGCTACATAAAAGTTTTGGATAATTTTGTCACTTCGACTGTAATGAAGTATTGAAAGAATAGTCTCTTAGATTACTGGAAAATCATCAGATTATTAACTATGTTTCCATTAGAACATAATAATATATAACTGCACATTATTCAATTACCCACAGATACATACCTACAGCTGTTTGGTGCTAGATTTTGTGCTAGTCCTCATTTTTTTTCCACACAAAAAGCTTATGAAAGACATGATAGTGTTCCTGTTTTTTTAGATGACAATACTGAGGCTTAAAGTTAAGTAATTACCTAAACAATGCAACTGTTAGGTAGGGGATACAACAATCTAACACAGTGCTTTTGGGCAATTTTCCTGATTCTCTTTCGATGGTGGCACGCTGTAGGGTACAGTATCCTGTTTTATTTTTAATGTCTAGTAAGCCCTGGTTTGTTGATAATAAAGATATCCTTCTAATAGCATTCAAATGTTTTCGGCTTCCCCATAAGATCACTAGTCATCCAAGAAACAGAATTACACATTTGAGGTCTGGAAAAGAGCTTTAGGGGTCAATTACTAGGACATCTTAGTTTTGCTTTTTTTTTTTTTTTTAAGTTTATTTACACACACACACAGAGAACGAGTGAGTGTGCACATGAACATAAGTGAGGAGGGGCAGAGAGCGAGGGAGAGAATCCCAAGCAGGCTTCCACCCTATCATTGCAAAGCCTGGACATGGAGCTCAATCCTCTGAACTGTGGGATCATGACCTGAGCTGAAATCAAGAGTCCTGTGCTTAACTGACTGAGCCACCCAGGCGCCCCTAGTGTCACTGTTATCTTCGCAGTCATAACCTCCCACTTTCTCAAACCTAGTCAATAGAGCTGACCACAGTAGCTGCTAGACCTTAGGCAGGAGGACTGAAGAATTCCGAAGTCAGAGCAGGTGAATCAGAAGGTATCTATCCATCCATGAGAAATCCTGTATCCTTTCCTCCCACATTGTGTGGGATATTAAGACTGCAAGAAGCAAGAAAGGATTACCCCTCCTCCCCACCATTAACACTCATAGAGGTAAAATGGAAAAAGACACGCACTGCTTCAGCTCACCTGTATGATGAGGTGGATGGTCTGGGTGGTCTGGTTGTGGGTCAGCTCAAACAGAAAAGTGCTTTAATTAGACCAGGCTTTATTTTCCTGTTCTTATTAGTTAACTTCCTACATAGTTACAAAGGTACATCCCTTCTTCCTCTTGATCCCAGAAGGAGATGTGGTGGAAGTAAACCAAGATGCTTAGGCCTCCAGGCCTTCAAGTAATATTTAATAGTAAGTAATGGCCAGTCACCCCTTCCTCATAACTCCCTACAATAATTCCATTACCTTTGCTGCCGGGGTCTGCCCTGAGAGGAGGCCAGCTCCTACTTCAGGGCTTCCGGCTGGTTCAGGGTTTCACCTGAGTGAGGGTGGGTCTAGGCACAAGACATGAAGCAAAGTCAGTCTCTTGGAGTCAGCCTTGTATCAGGACTGGTCCAGGGCTCCGTATGTAAGGACTGAGACAGAAAACATAAAGACAAGACAAAGATAAGACAAACGACGTGGAGACAGCCTCTTATCCTGACTGCTCAAAGTTTATTTTTTTCTTTAGGGTTTTTTACGCATTTTCTCTAAACACAGGAAGCACATATCCTGCGAAGATTGGCAGGATGAAAACACTCCAATTTCTCAAGGTTCTTTGTAAAAATAAAAGAAACTGATTAAAACAAACTTTACATCCCATAAAACTTCAAAGAACCCTTGTTTCTCAAGGTTACATAGATTGTTTAAACAATTAGTATATGTGGGTAAAAAACAGCACACCTGCAGTCAAAGGATAACTAATGGATACATTCTGGTGAATATTATGGGTTAGAAGGATAAGAACTAAGTATACAGATATCAATGAAAGGTTCTAACTACAATTAGAGGATTGTGTGAAAAACATGTTCTTCTCTAAAGTTACTCTCTCAGATTATTTATTATCTACTGACCATTAATAATGTCTAAATCCAAAAGTTACAGCAATTACCACATTTCTGAGGGTTGGGCTGCACTCTCAGGTTTAATAGAACAAGTAGAGATTTATTTTATTTCTGAATTATTTCTATATTACCTGAGACAAACTAAAGCCTCCTAAATGATTTTCTTATTATTTTCATGATGATCAACATTATCTCTCTCTATTCTAAACCTATTAAGAGGAATAAAACCAACAGCATTAATTGGCTAGCGGAGGGGATGCCATAAGACCTTCTTTTACTTCACCCTGCAGCTGCTGCTAGCAGGGACTTTTCTTCAATATTATCATCACCCTGAGTGCAGGGATTCTTACAGACCCAATGTTCTTATCGTAGGCCTGGCACGAATTTATCTCCTGATGGCCCTTTTGCGACTGTGCCTGTCTTAGGTTGTCCCCCCTGAGGGATCTTACCTGTCACTGGCTAACCAGACATCCTCTTAGGGCCAAAAAAAGTGAGGAGAGCAAAAGCCATAACTTTTATTTTCCTCAGGCCTAATACTTGCCTTGGGACACCTCCGCCCGCCGGCGGGGGTCCAGGCTCCAGGCAGCCTGGGTTTTGGGCCTTATTTCTTCACCCTGGGCATCGCTCCCAGGGCCATGGCCTCTTGGTCCCTGGCACTTTGCCTTTACCTAATTAAATTTCATTTATTTAAGAGCATAAGTCTTATAGATGTAAGTTAATTGCTCCTGATTTATTTGCTTTGGTAAACTTCAATCAGAGAGTAATCAGGTTTACAAATGACAAAAAAGAGATACATTTCATTTTACCCAGAAATTTTAGCTTTGAATGATGTTTACTGATTATTTAACACTATATTTTAATAACTCAATAGGCCATGTTGTGGTGGATGAAGTTTTAACAGGTTATAGGCCACCTTTATAGTAATTACTACAGTGAGCAACAGTTGTCAATCAGAGACTATCAACTTGTCAAACTGAAATATTTAACTAATAGTAGGAAAATAATTAAAATCAATTTGTTATAAAGATTATGAATAAAAGATGAAATAAAAATTAGTAAGTAAATTTAGAAACTAAGGCCTCCTGAGGGAAACCTTAGTATTCATCTTGCGATAAAATATTTTTCTAATTATTAGTGAAATATCACTTTTGGGCTTAAAAATTAGATTATTTCCCATTAATAGTAGCTCACTAAATTATTATAATAAATTGATTTGTGTTATAAACTTTTTAATCTAGACATACTAGCAATAATTCTAGCACTTTGTGAAAATAAATTGCTATCCTCTAATTTCTGGGCTCGATGGACAAATGATAGCAAAATGAGCCTTTCTGTTTATCTTCTAATTTTCAAAGCAATATATTTAAATTAGATACTTTGGAGCTCAGTTTTGAAACATTCCAATCCTGCAAATCAGAAAATTTATTTATTCTTTTGCAGATTACAAAAGATAAAGGCTTTTTTCATTTTAAGTAGAAAAATAGTTGTGATGAAAAATTACCTTGACAGGATTGCTCGAAATAAAATATCTTTGTAAGATTGAGAAGCTATTATGAGTCATATAACTGTCAAATGTAAGTGAATCTTAGCAGTATTCATTGTCTCCCTGATATCCTATTTATCTTGGGAAAATTTGAAAAGAAAATATTATTTGAAAATATTGTTCTCAACAGGAATAAACATAGATTATTTTACATTCAAAAGCAAGAAATGTATTCCGATAATCTTGTGACAGTTTTGCATATCTTATATCAGTTTCGTTATTTGAGTAACCACTATTTCACTCCTGTGTGCTATTATTTATTCTGAAAATCATTGACCAACTCTGGAATTCAAGAAAGATTGGCAGAAATAAATATTCCCTACACCTTCATTTTGGTTTTAATCAAAACGTCTTTGAGACACTAAAATACAATTGAATTGGCAAATCAGGCCCCCCTGATTTTGGTTATTTTCCATGCTCATTTGTTCACCCATTCATTTACTCATTCATTTATTCAGTTTCATTATATTTTTTTATATTTTATGGCTATCTATCAATCTTTACAAGATTGGAGAATAAGGGATACCCTGACCTGTCCTGTGTTTATTGTGTGTGTGTGCTTCATAAAAGCTCTCACAGTGGGAATTTGCTGCTGTCATCCTTTGATGTCAAACATTTCTCTGTAAACTCTTACTTAATCAAAGAGGACTGAGTTGTTTGGTCACAAGTTTTCAGTCAAATTAATTTAATTTTTCCATCAGGTGTTACATGATTTCTATTTTTATAGCTGTGCTTTTTATACCTATGTTTTATAGCTATAGCTATAGAAACTTTGTTTCTTCTATAGGTAGTTTTTATTTATTGATTGTATATTTGGAATCTTTGCTTATCTTTTACCTTTTGTGTATTTATATGTATATTCCAGGATTCCTAGATCGATGGTGCCTTCTTTTAGGTGTTTGCATTTATGTGTGTGTGTTGTAGTCGGGAGGGAATATGGCGTTGGGAGAACAGAGAGAATGGATGAGCTATGTTTGTGTTACCTTTTGATTTTTAAAAAATCAATCTTTTTTTTCCTTTGGTTTCTTTTCTCCTCCATTACTTAATTGCTGAAAGACATCTCTTCCTTTTGCAACTTTGATTACCTAGTGAGCTTTGACGACTACCTCCTTAAGTTGCACCTGCTTCCATGTTTTTCCCCAGTGATGAGCACTGCATGTTGTATGTAAATAATGGATTACTAAATCCTACACCTGAAACTAATATTATACTATGTTAACTACCTGGAATTTGAATAAAAAGTTGGGGGGGAAAGGACTCATGAGCTATCTTAAAGTGGCTAGTTTGAAAATATTTAGAGATTTTCTATTTGGTTATCTTTCATAAATTGACTTTAATTGTCAGAGTGTGGTTGTCAAAAATCTCTTATTGTTTTTAAATATTAATTTATTTATTTTTGAGAGAATGAGACAGGGAGAGACAGAGAATCTCAAGCAGGCTCTGCACTGACAGAGCTCAAACTCACGGACCCTGAAATCACAACCTGAGCCAAAATCAAAGTTGGACACTTAACTGACTGAGGCACCCAGGCACCCTTCTCTTAAATATTTTAGACTTGTTTTACAGACTAGAGTGTGGTCAGTTTTAATGAATGTTGAATATGATTTTGACATGAGAATAATTCCTTCTCTAGTTTTGTATATAGGATTCTACATAGGCCATATGTTCCCAAATAAAACTTACTGTAGTTTTCAAAACTTCTAGAACTTAACTATTTTTTATTGTCTGTTTGACCAACTAATAGTTGAGAGATGTGGCCTCATATTTTCACTATTATGGTCAATTTGCCAGTTCAGTCCCCTCACTGCCCCCAACCACCAGTGATATAAAGCATGTTTTTCCTTTATAGGTATCAAAGTATTTTTAATTGTTGCATACAAAACATATTTAGAATCATATATTCTTAGTAAATTGAATTTTTATCACATGATACTTTCTATATGGAAAGGTTAGTTTATAGTAACTTTTATTTTGTCAAATATTAATGTAATTAACAGCATTTTTAGGTATATATTTGCCTGGCTTATGTTTTTATATCCCTCAGTTTCAATCTTTCTCTGTGCTTATGATGTTTTTATATCTCTCAAATAGCATATCTGTTTGTCTAGGGGGTTCATATTCAATTAATCTTTGTAAACAGCCTGAGTTCTTGTTTGCTTTTTTTTTTTTCTTTTTTTGTTAGGATTCTTCCTCCAGAAATGATTTCCGTTTGTTTCTTCGAGAATCCAGAGGACACTATAGACATGGATCTCTTTAGTTCATTGAGGAGTGTTGAGTTTAATGGGAGATTCTTAAATGTTCCTTCATATACTTATTAAATTTCCTTCCACATACTCCTATTAATACTGACACTGAATTTTACCTTCAGAATAACTCTCCTTTTTGTGTTTGTTTATAATCACTGTTCACAGCTCTAATTTCTTTTCATGATTATGGAAGTCTGTCTGTTTCAATAGTACTGACAGTTTTCTTAATATCATATAAGCCCAGCAACGCAACAACATAATTATAGGTAGATGATAGTAGAGATAGATAGATAAATAGATAGATGATTCTTAGATAGATAGATAGATAGCAATTCCTAGTTGTTCCTTGTGGAACAAATCCTCAGAGTTTTAGTATGCGATCATTCTCTTCTAAGTAGAGGCTCTATTTGGTAATAGGTTCAAACATGTCAACATTCATTAACTGTTTTTGAGCAATTTTTCTGAATTAAGCTACTTCATAGGCTCTAAGTATATCTTGGTTAGAGAAACAGACATGATCTCTTTTTTCCTCCTGTAGCTTACAGTTTGGTGGTAGAGTAAAGAAAATTAGCAAAAAAAAAAAAACACTAAATAAATAAAGGGTTTATTAGGAGTGTTTTAAATGATTAAAGACTATGAACAGAACGTTAAAAATGTATGGTGAAAAAGATAATGGTGGATAGTTCTCTGGGATTAGATCTAATAATTATACCTGTTTTTTTTAGTCTTGTGAGGTGGTCTTTTGAGTCACTATTTCTAACAAACTTCTGCAGTGTTGAGAATTTGTACATAGCTTCATATTATCATTCTAATTTTTATATTGTTATTACCCTATATATGCCTGCCTTCCCTTGATTAACAGGGATATAATTACCTGTTTGGACTAAGTCTAGACTGATGCCAGCAAATATTTGAGGTTGAATAAATACACATATTTTAGTATCTATATATGTTTTCTTAGCCCTCTTAGAATCTTTTTCCATCTTCAGACATTGGAGTTATGCAGGTTCAGGTTGTCTAGCCTATACTCACTAGAGCTTTAGTCTTACTATCTTCTGTAGTGAAATTGGATGAAAAATAACTTTCACTCAGAATTTCTCTGAAAATTGAGTTGAAGGGATAGATAGCTGGATAGAATTCAGTAGTTTTAATTTCATTTTCTCTGTGAGGTAGCTATGTAAAACGGTTCTCATCATGAGCTCCAGGACTAACCTGGTTAGGAATCCCATCTCTGCCATTTACTATCTGTGTGATATCAGGTAGGTTATTTAACTTCTCTATAATTCTATTCCTCATTTAAAACAAGAATAGCAATAGTGTATTCTTCATGGGGTTGTTTTGAATGAATTATTCTTTAATAAAATACTTAAAATAGCAGTCATAAATAAAACAATATCTAAATATAGATAATATAATTATATCAATTCACCTAAATGAGAAATTCTTTTTTTAATTTAAAAAGATCAATAATCTAATAATCTATCAATATTTTCCAATTTATTAAGAAAGCCTTTAATCTACATGATGGAACTTACTAATAATTATACATTTTTGGATTTGTCACAACTATACTCAGAAAATTACATTGTAGGTAAAATATGGAATCGTGTAGCATGATATCTGCTTTCTTTTAACTACATATTGGACAATTGTAATATCTTCTTGTTTTATCCTGTAGCCTTCTTAATAATTGAATCTCCTCTCCCATAGTGATCTGTTCAGTGTGATTCATTTTTCACAGCAGGTACACAGGCTGTAAAGGTTGGATCACCTTCTCATATGTATCCCTGACAAGTCCTGATGGTTTAATGTACTGTGGCAATTTTTATTCTTCCCATCAAATCTCATAAAAACTCCCTAATCATAGTCTCCTTTGGTTTGGAAGTTTCATGCAGGCATATTTGTGGCAACTGTGAGACTCTTCTCTCAGCTTCTCTGGTCTTGTTATTTTTCTTCCACATTAAACACACTTTTCATGGTGTCTTATATTTATTTTCAGTTCAACAGAAATTACTCCTAATTCTCTGTCAAATACAACTCTAATTTGCTGTCAGATGATAAAAGTTTTTTAGTCCCTTCTATCTGAATAAATGAAAAAATAAGCTAGATAAAGATGAAAGGACCAATAGAATATTTATAAAGGGTGGTAATGAATGAATTAATTATATCTCAGTTGATAACATCATTGGATTACAAGTATAATGGACACTTGACTATAATCATCTATATACATTCATATTTAAATGGTGAATAATGACTTTAATATACATATACACAATGTTCAGAATTCTTATCATAAAGGTTATTTCGGTTTTAACAATCTAGATTGATGATTTTGAATTATAAAAATGATATGAAAAAATACTAAAGCTAATTGAAATTGACAAAATTTCTATGAAAATTTAAGTTTTAATGCATAAACGTAATAAAACCCTAGTTTATAGAATTTTAAATGTTCATCTAAAGTGCTGTTTATTTTCAGATAGTTGAGTATATATGATATTTTAACAAGTTAAAGACTCTTCAGTTTTTAGTACTTCAAATACACTTTATAATTGCATTCTATATTTAAAGTTTGTTTCAAATGGCACCTTAAAAAGTTCCTTCCTTTTCTAGCACTCACATATGGTTTTAAGAAATGCACTCAATGCAGCACTTTGATCTTTTGGCTCTTCCATTTAGAATGTCAGTTCTTTAGTGATAGAAAGTAGATTACTTATGCTTGGACCACTGCTAAGCCCATACCAGTCAGAGGTAGTACAACTGCACAAGTAGAACCCTCTGTATTGTGCTCCTTATCCACCTCAGAAACTGTGCAAATTAAACTTACTGCTCATTTCCATTGTAGAAAACAGGGAAGGAGAACAAATCTGCTATTAATTTGCTACTTCACTATCATTTTGCACTACAGCATCATATCGGAAGTTAATTTAAAGGAAATATGTGTACCAAAATATCATTCAAAACTTAGTGATTCAAACCTTAAATTTAGGTTTGGTACCCAAAGAGATTGTTGCCTCTCCACGTGAGTTCTTGTGGGGTAGGAGAAGCAAGAGAAAGAGAAGGAAGTTTATGGGAACCATTATCAACATTGGTTTCCTGATTTATAAAATTGTATCAATATAAAAGGAAAATAAAATCAGTTGAACTAATTAAGAATTTAAAATAATAATAGTAATGATAATAATAATAATATAATAATAATAAAGGGAAATAGGTTTAGTTAGTTACCTTTAGAGTGTTAACAAGTCCAGGGGTGAGTTTACAGTTAAAATGATTAGTACGACTGAATTTCTTTATGCTGAATGAACAAATCTATTAAGAGCAAAGAAGATAAGAGTTAGTTTATAATTTCAGGAAGAAAAAAAGCCAATCAAAACTTAATTGGATCCATTTAGAAGAAAAATAGATAAACAATGTACTAAAAAGGCAGTAGTAATTAAGAAGGCATTTAAGGATTAATACAATATACTCTAATATTGTATATCTCAGGGTAAGCAAATCAGACCTAATTTAGACTTTGAAGGCAGCGATTAGAAAAAAAATTTCTACTAATAAGCAAAATCCTTTGAAATTTCTTGTTTTATTTCTAGAGAGGAAATATGAAGTCTTGCTGAAGACCATTCAGGAAATAAATTGTCGGGTCCAGATGGTTATTCAATAGTCTTGCATAAGGAAAAAAATAACCCTGGAATTCATTTCCTTTATCAGTCGTGCTTATAATCAGTTCTTGTTTTAAGAGCTTCTTCCGTTTTCCATGAGTGAGACCTGAGGGCGTATTATTCAAAAGTGCATAGCTTTGACAAAGCAAGCTATTATTTGAGTTTGAGGATCTATGAGTCTGATTTTGAAATGGAAAATGGAAAACAATTCGCCTATTTTCACAGGAATTTTGTTTAACTACAGGTTGTTCTAATAATCTATGTAGGGCATAAATTCTTATTTAGAAATACTTGCAAGTATTCCATTTCTAAGGGAATGTTTTGTAAAGTGGGACCCCCAGACTACTTGCAGCAAAGTCATATGGGATGCTTCACCAAATGCAGACTTCCACTCCCCCCGGCACACCACAAGCCTCTGAATAAATATTTCTGGCTGGAATACTGGAAATCTACATTCTGATAAGCACCACAAATGATTTAGAGGCATGCTAATATTTGACAACCAGCTTTCTGGACATTCGTCAGCATTTGCCAACTACTCTGAACTGGCTGACTTGGTATTCACTGCCGGCACTTGTGTCCTTTCTAAAAATCCCTGAAGTATTAAATGAATTTGCTTTTAAAGATAGAATTAGTTTATAAGAATAGACAATGCTACTACTGCATATAATTGAAATAATAATTCCTTACATATTTTGCCACTGTATACTTTTTGAAATACAATAACATACACTATTTCATGGCATTCATGCAAACCAGTAAGTGAAGGGGAGACAGTTTTACTGGTTCTGGCCACAGTACTCATAGACCCATTCAATGATTTATTAAAATACTGTTAAACACTGGAGCAATAGGCTGGCTCAGTCAGCAGGGAACGTGACTCTTGATCTTGGGGTTGTGAGTTCAAGCTCTACGTTGGGTGTAGAGATTAAAAATAAAATATTTTTAAAAAGATACTGTTAAACACCAAAGAAAAGTAAAATGCCTGATTGGATAGTGAGAATGACAGGGGTTAATTATGAACGCGATAATCTCAGAATGTGTCGGGAAATAATAGAATTTGAATAGGGTATGGAAGTATTTGGATCTTTGATAGAGATGCAAAAAGAAAAATTGCCTTCAGAGAAAAAATTATGGAATTTAGAAAAAGTGAGGTGGGGTTTATTATCTTAAGTAATCAGTTGTCAATGGATCACATGGAGAAAAGGAAGTGAAGAGGAAATCAAGCTATAAAGGAATCAGATTATAAAGTAATCTTCAATGCCAGGCTAAGGACTTTGTGTCCCCTTGTGTTAGCTCTTTGTGGGGACACATGGAATATGTTTAAAAATAAGTGATGGGTATAATTTGGTTTTTAATTATACTAATACAAATGTTTATCAGTAGTTCAAGTAACCCACACCCAGGTCTTTTGCTAATATTCACATACTACAACATATCCATGGAAAGGGAGGGGAAGAATTAAGAAAAAATAGAATGGAAGAGGAAATCTATATTGGTCCTAATCTTCTACTTAGGTCATCTGATAGATTAATATGATAGATGAATGCAACCATCTCTTGCATGTCTTTACAACCATGTCTTTACAAGGACAATGTCTGGAATCTCTGAAAACAAAAGAAGCTACATACAGGGATGAGAAACTACTGTAGTGGTATAGTTGAAATAGTTGAAATAAAATGAAGGCCTTAGCTAGAATAATAGAAACCAAACAATAAGACTTGTGGAGGCGGACTCACAGTTTGTCAACTGAGTAAATACAAGGTCAATGACTTAAGATGCATATCTCATTGGTAGCAGTAGGAGTAGTCGAGTAATGCTTTATTAGTGTTTTTAACCATTGTCATTATTTTATAAAATTGAGCTGGGTGTAACTTTAAAATTATAACTTTTCAAAAGAAAAAGCAAAAGTCTCATAAACTCCTACCAGAGAGAGACCATATGCTAGAAGTTGAATATTATCTCTACAAAAGATAGAAAAATGATACAAATTAGAGAAATGGGATCATAGTGTATGTGTTGATTGTTTTTGATATAGCTTTTATCACTCTACATTGTGTCATAGACATATTCATGTGTGAATCAAAATGTATTTATATCATTTTGAGTGAGTGATTGTACAATATACCATCCTACAAAGGTGCAATATTTTGATTAGCCAATCCATTACCAATGAAAACTTTAATCCTTCCTCTATTTTTGATGCCATGAGTAGAGTTTCAGTTAACACCTCCATACATGTTTCTTTGGTATGAATGCTTAGATGTAGAACTTTTGTTCCAAAGGTTATATGCATTTGACATGTGGATCAATATTGAATAACACCATTCCACAAAACTTATAACAGGTAATTGACAATAATATTTATTTTTTGTATACATAGCACCTGATCTTTTAAAACTTAGGAAGATGAATGATTTTGATTTCTTCATATTTTATATCTTTCCTTGTTTTAGAGTTAATATACATACTTTGACCATTAAAACAAGTAAAAAATAAACATTTGAAATTTGGTATATCACTTCAATCAAATTACCAGTCTAATTCTCTGTAATATACTCCCTGGAATTTTGACAGACAAAGTTCCTAATTTATCTCAGGACTGTGAGAGAAATATTTCCTTAAACATAGCAAACGATTATTTGAAGACATTTATATTAATATCCTTAATATAATCCAGGGGGAGAAAAGGATAAGAATAAATTCAAAGCGTACAATTATGGGTGTGTTGCATGTGGGAGTGTGGGAGTGCGGCTGAAAGAAATGGGCCTTGACACCTCCACACCTAGTTTTGAAGCTGTCCCATCCAGTACCTGAGGGGTTTTGGGTAAGATATTTTACTTCATGGAATCTCAGCATGCCCTGAGTATTTCACATCTCCTAGAAGTCAGAAAACCAGACTACTAGAACTTGGTAAGAATCCAATGAAGGTAGTTTTCCTTCTTCTATGTTCATTTTTTTTAAGATTGTATTTTTTTAAATTTTATAATAGTTTATTTTCAAATCGGTTTACATATAACACCCAGTGTTCGTTGGGGCTCAAACTCACAACGCTGAGATCAACTGTTGCAGGCTCTACTGACTGAACCAGCCAGGCACCTCTTCTTCTTCCATGTTCTATCACAGTGACAATTTATATATATATTTTTATTCTAAATGAAAAATCTATTTTGTCTACTCACTAAAATGTTCCACTCTGATGTAATCTTGTTTAGCAACTATTTTTCAAGTGTACACAGCTCCAACAACAGACAGAATAGAAATATTAATGAATGCTGTAAATCTTTATCTCATTTGTAAGTCCATCAATTTCTTATAGACTTTAAACAATCCATTATAGGGTTTTTATCCATAACCGGAAAGTTGTCTATTTATCTTATTGTGTCAGAACACCATTTTCTGTAGTTGTCAATCTCTAAAAATTCTTTGTCTCTCTCTCTCTCTCTCTCTCTTTCTCCATTCTTTCTTCTTTCCCAGCCCGACCCTTTCTCTTTCTTACATGTCCATTCTTTTGTATAATTCTGCTTAATATAAACAAATATGCACACACAAAGAGAAGAGTGGCACTGTTTTATTACTGGCTCAGGTATAAGAATTTGAGTATGTTGAGTATGTAGCAAGTTTAAAGTAATTGAAATAAATTCAATTTTAAAATATAATTTTCTGTACCTAAGACTGATGGGGAAAACTTGTTTTGTGTGTGCTTACACAGCTCTAATATGCTCTAGTTTCAAGAAGCTAAAGGTTACCAGTTTAGAAAAGCTTTTTGAGATAGAAGATTTCTCATTAATATACAACAAAGGTAGAAAGTACTTCTTCACTGATTTTTAATCAGTTTATGATATGGACTGTAAGGCTCCTTCAAAAGGAGATTCTGCTTGACTAGTAATACATTAGCAGTAATCCAGTGATCTGTCCATGCATTAAGGATACAATTTATTTTTCTACTGATCAGTTCTTTTCCTAGTAAAATGAATTGTCTAACTTTTGGATGGAACTGTCTAACAAAAGAGCTTTGTGGATGAAATTGACAGACCTTATAGGTTCAGTTTAGTTTGAATGCTTAAATTAGAAGCCCTTGTATTAGGACTAAAATGGGAAAAGAGCTGATCTAATTGTATGTCCGAGCAGATATGTCAAATCTGGTTTCCTATGAGCATTAAATTCTAGCTTAGTTCATAAATGCAGTTAATATATGAGAAAAAATTCTTAAAATCTAAAGTAGTATTAGAAGTAGATTCTCCCCCACTCCATTTTTTAGAAAAAAAAGTTCTTATGTGTCAGTATCAGTAATTATGCTTTAATAGCAATTATTAAGCTTATAGGTGGTTATCACTACCAAGAATCATTTCTGCATATGCTAATGGTTAGCACACACACCTCTTTCATTTTTTTAAATTTTAATTTTAAACACAGGCTATGTAGGGAACTCTGCAAACAGTTCGTAGCGTGTCTTCTCATTAGATATATAGTTTGCCTTTTATTACCCATGAGAGTAAGTGCTTTTATGCATATACAAATGTAGTCTACTTAAAATCAGTATAATTGGAAATAATGTAAATAACTCTTCCACTGAAATGCGTGATATAGTATATATAAAGAATGAGTATCTGTGAGAAAATTTATAAAACTATATCTTCCAAATTACCCAATCCTAGCTATTACACTAGTAACAGAATTAATTTAATTTTGCTTACCAAATTTTGCTTTTAACATCTAAAGTATGAATTCATTCAGTTGTTACAACTATTATTCAAAACCATGAGAAGAGAATAGGAAGAATATATATATATACATATATATATATATATGTATATATATATATATATACTTTAACTTGTGCAAACATATTGGTGACGCTTAGTAAAATAGGGAATATCTATGTAGGAATTTTTTAGGGGTTGAAGTATAATTCTGAAAAAAAAGAGTATAATTCTGTTTATCTTATGTTCGAGCTATCTATAAGAAGACCGATAAAGAAGCTAAATGGATAATTGTTTCTAATAGTCTGGGTTGAATTTTTATTTTAAAATCTACTTTATTGAGATGATGTCACTTTTTTTTTTTTGCTTACATTGAACTATGTCCTATTACTATGAAATCAAGTTTATATATATACGGAGTAAATTCATTCATAGATATTTGTAATGTTTGTATTTTACTTTTATATATTATTATCATAATTTTCTAACCCTGTTTCAAAATATGTATTTCCCTTCAGTGGTACTGCTGAGTACTGCAGAGATGGAAAGAAAGCAGCAGATTAATAGTATCGTTCCATTCTAACATTCAATTTCAATTCAAGCTTTTTATTATTATACATTTTCTAGTTATAATACCTAATTCATAAACACACATGTTAGCTTTTGGTTTTTTAATATCAAAATTTGCTATTTATATATCCCCAAGTTAGATAGAAACTATGGTATGTGAGTTTTTTACAAAATAACTAAACTCACAAATAGAGGGAAAAAGTAAATTTGATTGTTGCCTCATTTAAAGAGATGAGATACATTGATTCTTATGGTAATAACTTCAGCGAAATGACCACAACTAAGTATCTGCATCAAAGTGAGAGAGATGTGTATACAGCAAACTATGGAGCAAGGCAGACTGCAATGAGCGTCATGTGACAGACACCACGATTCGAGTGGTTTTAATGCCTTGGAGCAGTCCCGTGTGTAGATTACCTTATGTAATTCTAAAAGAGGAAAAGTCTTCGGTAGACGTGTGTGGTCTAGTCACTTTGGACACTTTGCTTTGTCTTTTTGGAATCTTACTTTGTACGGAGCATGTTGTCCTTACATAAAGAAACTATTGAAGTGGTGGTTGAAAATATTTCCCCAGCCTTTTCACACTGATCTATTCAGATATTTTAACAGAGGACAAACATATTATTGCTTCATATGGTGTAAAATAATAAGGAATACCATAACAAAACTCAGCTCTCATATCCTTGTTGATGGTTTTCTCCATACGTTATTGCTTATTTATAGCACAGAATGTTTTCTCTTAAAAAGAAACCTATCTCTTGTAGCAGTAATAGAGTGCAAATAAAATTATGATTACATTCCTTTGGGAAATGCAGCTGCAGTTTTCCAATTTAACTCCCTAAGGTATATATTTGAACAATTTTTTTTCTACTACACATAGAGTTGAATGTCATTTTCATAATAATTAGATAATAGGTTTGTTTTGATCCTCTATAAGGAGGTTCAGTAATAACATATGTAAATACTGGAACTGAGACCTTAACTTCCTAGGCTTTCAAGATATAACTGTGTGAAGTATTAAGAATGCTACAGTTCTTTACTCTCAAAGAGAATACCATTTTATAATTTCTAATGTAGAATGGCAATATTTTACTACTTTTGTAAAATCGGGCATTGCTATCCTTTAAATTACATCAAGAATTATATAGATGTTATGTATACACTGTATGCGTGTTTTGCTGTGTGTTTTTGTGTGTATGTATCTGTGTATTGCTAGTTAGTATTTAAAAACTCTTAAAATCTACAAGAACTTGAGAGTTGAGATAGATTCACCATTGCACCAGAGAATGCATGCCTCAAAATAACTTAGCAGTTTAATACCTGGGGTGACACAAACATTACGATCTCTTGATTATCACAAGGCCTTTTTTTCTCCTTCCCTTCCTTCCCCATCCTACCCTCCTTCTGTCTTTTCCCCCTTCCTTTCTTCCCTTGCTTCCTTTTTTTACATTCGACAATTAGAACATAAATCACACCATGTCACTCTTCTCCTTCGAACTTTAGAGAATGCCTAGTACTGTTGTAAAGAACCCAGATGAATCGTGATAAACAAGGTAGACATATTTTCCTGTGTCATGGGGCTTGCATTGCAGGAAAGACAAATGTAAACAAATAAACACATGTATACATATTCCCTGTGGGTAGAGTGAGCTGTAAGTATTCCACCTAATCTAATGATACCCTAGGTTAGCAGAATTGTTAAAGAGTAGCCATTATTTATCCGTGGAAAATAAGATTGCTTCCCAATTGAAGCATTAAAACGACATGATTTGAAAAACATTTGAAAAAGAGTGAGATAAACTGAATACAATGTATCAGTTTTTAAATGTACAGTTAGTTTAATTCATTTGAAGCACTAGTTTTTAAAGTACCATTTTTTGGTTACTGGACAGTATTTTTATATAATTTTATATCATATTTTTGTTTTTTATTGTGAGAGAGTGAGAGCACACACATGTGATTGGGGGAGGAGGAGAGAGAGAATTTTAAGCAGGCTCCATGCCCAGCACAAAGCCCATTGTGGTGCTTGCAATGAAGCTTATCTCAGGATTGAGATCATGACCTGAGCTGAAATCAATATCGGACACTCAACCAACTGACTAAGCCACCTAGGAGTTCCATGGACAGTATTTTTACATAACTATTTTTAATTATTGTTTATGTATCATGAAATCTTAATTAGAAAATGGTGTGCATAGAAGTGAGACAGAGACTGGCTAATATTGATTCCTTATAAAACATCTGGACAACCTCATAGTGAAAATATATAGGCTACATTTAATATTTAATTAGGGCCCTTCATATAGGAAAATTGTTTAATAGTGTTTGGATTGTTTTTTTGTTTGTTTGTTTTCATTTTTGCTTTTTTTTTTTTTTTTTGAGAGAGAGATCACATGGACATGAGGGCATAAGCAGGGGAGAGGCAGAGGCAGAGAGAGAATCTTGAGCAGGCTCCACACCTTGGTCTCAGGACCCTGAGACAATGATCTGAGCCAAAATCAGGAGACAGACACTTAACCAACTGAGCCACCCAAGTGTCCCTGGATTTTCCCTTTTCTAATTTTTTTTAAAGTTTGTTTATTTTTGAGACAGCGACAGAGAGAGACTGCAAGTGGGGAAGGGACAGAAATGGGGGAGCAGGGAAGACACACAATCCAAAGCAGGCTCCAGGCTCTAAGCTGTCAGTACAGAGCCAGACACAGGGCTCAAACTCACAGACCGCAAGATAATGACCTGAGCCGAAGTCGGACGCTTAACTGACTGAGCCACCTAGGTGCCCCTGGATTTTTCTTTTTAAAATAAGAAATTATATTTCTTTGGGAAATTACATTATGGTACTTTAGCAACAAAACTGAACAGTAGATAGTTACCTGAAAAAAGCATGACTTCCTTCTGAAGTTTTTCATGAAGTTTTTTAGAAATCTTAGTTATTGGGGTATGTTATTAGCACTTAACTGGTCAAACAAATGAAAGGCAAATGCCCATCTATGTTTTATTAAAATGCAGCATAGGGGTGCCTGGGTGGCTCAGTTGGTTGAGCTGCCGACTTCAGCTCAAGTCATGATTTAATCATTCATAAGTTCGAGCCCCAAGTCAGGCTCTGTGCTGACAGCTCAGAGCCTGGATTCTGCTTTGGATTCTATGTCTCCCACTCTCTCTACCCCTCCCTTGCTCAAGCTTTCTCTGTCTCTCAAAACTGAGTAAAAAGTTAAAAAAGTTAAAATGAGTAAAATAAATAAAATGCAATATATTCTAAAATGAATATTTGGAGCCCGTTTTTTTCATTCTAATTTGGTTGGGTAGGTTGCTTCTTTTAAATAATGCTGAAATTACTATCATTAAATGAAAAGATAGTAGAACCTGTAATATGTAAGAGAATTGTTATGATCTTGGAAAAATAATGTTGGAAGTCTTCTGGAAGCAAATACTTTGCGAGATTCAAGAGGAAATTTAGCATGAAAGTCAAATGGGTTCCACTTGGCCGGATTAAATATGTAACAGAAATCAGGTCCCATCCTCTCTTTAGGTCATGGAGAAATGTCCCGTCACCTTATAGTTCACTGCCCAATTAAGTGCTTTATGGAGGGCACTCCATGTGGATTTGCCTTACTTTAAAGCATACAACATCAACCATATCAAAGGGAGAATACGGCCCACTGGTTTGTAGCAGTATGGCAAGCCTTATGGTCTTAGGTCAATGTGTGCTCTAAATGTCTTCCATGTAGTAAGTTAAAAAAATAAAATTCACAAAAAAATAAGGATTAAGTTATCAGCAAACTGTAATTTTGGTTAGTTATTTTCTAGAGTGCAAAATTTTGAAACCATAGATAGTTTGCCTCATTTTTTTCTTGTCGATCATCTTTATCTAATTTTATTATTTTTTCTTTTGCATGAAATAGCTGAAAAGTTAGAAATTTCATTTATTTGCATCTGTCAAATTATTTTCTAAGTACCTGTCATATTTCAGGCTCTCTGCTAGTTTTCTGATATTTAGCATTTTTAATCAACAGAGTTGCCTTTTATTGAGTGCATACTAAACACCAAATATGGCGGTGAATTCTTGGCAAACTGCTCTCATTTTTTTTTATATGCTAGACTTTGTTATTTTTTTAGAGAATAGTAAGGTTCTCCACAAAATTGAGGGGAACATACAGAGAGTTCCCAGATAACTACACATCCATAAGTGTCATATAGTTGGAATACTATAGGAAGTATATTGTCTTTCCTCACTTAGTAATTTGTATAAAATATTCCTTCAGGTCTTTTCATAGCTTGATTGCTTATTTGTTTTTAGCAATGAATAACGTCCCATCGTCTGGACGTACAGTTTATATATCCATTCACCTACCAAAGGGCATCTTCGTTGTTTCTAAATTTCAGAAATTAGGAACAAAACTGCTTTAAAAAATTATGTGCAGGTTTGTATGTGGATACAGTTTTCAACTCATTTGAATAAATACTAAGGAGCTCAGTTGCTGGACTTACAGAAGAATATGTTTGTTTGTACAAAAAATGACCATGTGATCCTCCAGCGTGTGTGCGCCTTTGTGAATTCCCAAGAGCAGTGAACACAGATTCCTTTGCCCCACATCTTCACCTGCATCTGTCTTTGTTACTGTTTGGCATTCTCACAGACCTAATAGATTTGTAGACGTAACTGTTTTAATTTGCAAACCTCTAATGACATACGTTGTTGAACATCTTTTTATATACCTATTTTCTACCTGTATAATCTCTTTGATAAAGTGTCTAGATCGTTTATCAGCTTTTACTAAGATTTTTCATTTCCTTATTGCTGAGTTTTTAGATGTCTTTGAATGTTTTGGGTAACAGTTGTTATCAGATATGTCTTTTGCAAATGTTTCTCCCTGTTTGTGGTTTGTCTTCTCATTCCCTTGAACAGTGTTGTTAAGTGGGTGTTAGGATCCCAATATTAAAGATAAGGAAAATTAGAGAATTTTGAATAAGTATCCGTTTCTCAAAAGGACTAAGCAAACTTTTCAGATAACTAGAATATATACATATATATACATCTACATATAGAATATATACATATATATATACATATTTCTATTTTTAAATGAAGCTTGTATATACAAGCAAAAGCATCATTCTTAAATATGTAAATATCCACATTTTAAAGCAAACTTTATGAAATCATTTAAGGATTTCTTAAAGTCATTGCTATGATTTTATCTTAGGTTTTATTATAGGGATGCCTTTAGATTTAGTTAAAGGGAGTAAGTCATTTATTATATACTTAGCAACAAGCCTAATGTGTATGTGCATGTTACATATTTGTGTGTATGCAGATCTCAGTTTACAATATCTTGCTTTTGCCATTGCACCTGCCTCTAGCCAGCCTTCTAGTCATATTATTATAACCTGCTGAGAATCAAATAGATAGATAACCAAATGTAGGGATAGAGAACTTTGCTATGAATAGTATTTGTTATCATTAACAAAAGAGCTTTGCACAATTTATTTGGAATGCTCAGGTGCTACTTTTTGTTTGTTTCTAGTTCTTAATAGTGTTTATAATGGATAAGTAATTACCAGTTAAATCTGGTATTATTATGAATTTCTTATGCTTTGTGTGTCTGTGTGTATAATTTATTTGGAAGTATATACTCAGAAATATGTGTATAAATATAATTAACACATTGCTCATATTGAAATCATTACTTATGTCAAGCATTAACTTTTTTTGAAGAGTATTAAGCATGCTACTGCTCATCCTGGTATTATACATGACACATTTTAGTATCCTTATATATTCACACTCTTAGTGCAGATATTAAGATTAGGGGACAATAGGGTTATTAAAAATCTTCCAGTGCTATTACTTGCCTACTTACATAATATTGCAAAGAAGCATTATAATGTAGCCTGGGGTTGGATAAAAAGTGTATTCCTTTATAAGAATGAATTATCAGAACCAGCCCATTATTTTCAGCTGAAGTCTTTGATCTAAGACAGTGGCCTTGTAAGGTTTCAATTTTGTAACCCTAACCTTCCTTTCATCATGTTCTAAGTGAGGTCTGTAATATCTTAGCTACATCAAAGCAAAAGTAAAAAAGTTCATATATAATAAAAATCACCAAACACCATTTAAATAAGTCTTCTTTGAAAATAACAGATTTCAAGAATTTTATAAAGAAGCAAGAGGAGAAATCTAATTTGTCTTTATCACTTCAAATACCATGTGTCCTTAGTTAATAGTCCTTAAAACCAAATACCTTAAGGAGAAAAAAAATCCTGTTAGTGTATCAAAGAGTAAAATATTGGTAATGTCCAAAAACTCATTCCCAGCACTGGTCTTGGTTTCTGTAAGCAAATCATTTCAAAGATTTTATTTGGATTGCTACTTCCTTCCACTAATTTATAACAATGTATTTAAGTAAAATTTTTTCACGTATTTGTGTATAGTTTCTAACTATAAAAACAGGTAAGCAGCCTACTAGGAAACTCATTTATAATGGAAGCTCAAGGCTGTTGATTGTTTTGTTTATGCTTCTGTAAATTAAATGAACAGGGTTTTCTTTTGCATTTTGAAATATATATACATATATATATATTTTTTATAAATTTACTAAAGGGAATTGCACATTTACTGACGATAAACCATTGTTTTGTCTTTATGCGCATTGTGAGGATGGGGGCATTTTTAAGCGAGGGCAGGAACTTTGATAGAGTCCATATTGAACATTTATTTCCTCACAAAGGAGAAATTGTGACTAGTAACGCAATTAAGCAAAAAAAAGTATTCAACACGTTAAAAGTGGTAATTTTCTTTCTGGTCAAAGTTAGAAAGTGTTATCGAGTAAATATTGAAATACCTATGTTGAAACCCCACCCCTCAATGGGATGGTTTTAAGAGGAAGTCCTTCTGGACGTAATTAGGGTTAGATGACATTATAGGGTCGGAGCTATCATTAATGAGGCTAGTACCCTTATATGAGTCATGACAGAGTTTGCTTGTTCCACTCTCCACCATGTGAGAACATAGTGGGATGCCTGCTGTCTGCAACTAGGGGAGGGCTCTCACCAGAACCTACCAGGGTGACATTCCGTCCAGCCCCCAGAACAGTGAGAAAGAAACTTCTGTTGTTCATAAACCACCCAGTTTATGGTATTTTGGTACAGCAGCAGAAAATAAAAGACCTTGAATTTACCTTCAAGGAGTTCAGGATTTGTCTCATTCCAGCTAGGCAGTAAAGGAGTTAAAGGGAATCTAGTAAGTTTCTAGTCATCAACTTCCCCAGACTGTGACGTCAATGACTGCAAACATTCTAACTTCCTTTTGACAGGAGACACAGGAGTTTATTACACAGCTGGGGAAAAGTCTCTAAAATATGAAAGGAAACCACTATTACCTATATTCATGAATATGATCAGTTTCACATATTTTGTCTCAGATTATTGGCTGGAGTATTGGAAAGTTAAAAAATCTCAGATACAGGAAGCATGGGGAGGGGACAAAGGACTTCAAACCAAGTCAATAAGATAGTATGACAAGGGAATATTCATAAGAGGGCAGTCTTTAAGCAGGTATAATTAAAAATTGGAAAATCAGTATGACATTGCTGTAATAAATAATGTGAAATATGTACTTACTAAAGCTTATTCTCCTATAGTACCAATGTATCTTTTACATAGGAGTTAATGTTTTAGTGATGGAAAAAGTAAAAGACTGAACTATCCCAGTTTTTAGAAAAGTGACTATGGACATATTACTTTACCTTCCTTTAGACTCCATTTCCTTACTGAGTTTCCTTACAATGAAGTAGTACTCCTTTGTTCATAGTCTTTTTGTGAGGAAGAATTATTTATATAATTTCAGCAGAATCATCTCATAAATAAATAATTTATACATGTATAAAATGTATTCATGTTTACAAATATTTAATAATTTAAAAGTTAAACATTTATAATTTTATATCACATATTTATAAGGAAATCTATATAAATACATTATCTTTCTATAGAAATAATTATTAATATAACTACATTTACAAATTAGATATATTTTCCACTGTATACAATCAAATATAAATTTATATTATTATTTACGTTCTACTTAGTGATATGTAATTTCCGTTAATTCATTGGAATAAATTCCTGTCTAAATATGTATGTATATGCCTGCATTTTGAAAAATGTGATATACTAGAGAAATTTGTAATATTATTATATTAGTAATATTATTATATTATTATATTTATTGGATTCTTATGACACAGATCTTCCATTATTCTCCACAGTTTACAGATCAGGCTGAGGGTATTTTCTGAGATTCTAGTGTACCCATTCATTGGATACACAGCAGAGCCAGGACTCCTGTCTACTTATTCTAATTTCAGTCACAGGTAGAGGTAGCAGGTTGGAAATAGCTCTCTCATATTAGGGAATTACTGCTTCCACGTTTTTTACATCTTCTAACAATATGTGACAATGCACGTTCCTGAGTTTAATGTGTTTCTACATGTGCAGTACCCAATTTTGGAAAAGTCTCTCTTCATTATCTGCCTAAAAAATTACTACTTATACTCTAAGTCCAAGCTCAAGTTATGTTTAAAAAAATCCATTTCTCTGTCTGAAAGAGAAGGCAATATAACTAAATAATTAAAATCCCCAGATTAAACACATATAATTCATTAAAATGTATTTAAGTCATATTTTCTATTATTAATATATTTGTATATATTAATATAATTAATGGAAAGTTGGAAATATATGAGAAAAATAACTTTAGAACTACAGCACAAGGATAAACCACTCTTATCATTTTGGCATTTTTCATTCCAAACTTCTCCTCACAAATGGTTTTCTTTAAGGATTATTTGTGAAAACTGGTTATGACAATATTAATTTGTAATCTTCGTTACATTCTATTAATTATTTTCAATATAATAATAAAGTTTTCAAACATAACTTTTGGAAATTTATATTTTGAATTTTTTTTATTAAGATAAATACTGCTTTGACATTTTATGTGTAGATATTTTTCAGCAGATATTTTTAGATTTGGTTCTTAAAATAGCTAGATTAAATGCATTAACCATATTCAATAGTGGCGAAATATTCCAGATAAGTAATATAAAAGTGACATAAGAAAAAAGTAACATAAGAAAAAAGTGACAGCAACAGAGATAAGAACATAGGAAATGGTGTGGCTGGTCTTCAAGTTGTGGTACATCCATCCTCCTTAAAAGAGTTAATAACATTCAAAGCTTTTGGAAAAATTCTTAGTATTAATATTATAATACGTGCAAACAAATAAAGAAATGTAACCCAACTAACATGAGTTTTCTCCTTGGTGAGTCTCAGATAGAAATTACACCAAGTAGAGTTATCACACAAAGTAAAATCTATTTGCATGAAATAAGGAGATCACAAGGAAGAACTTCCAAAACTGTGGCTCTAGGAGCAAGGGTGGTTGGGTAGCTTTCATTTAATATTAGGATGAATGTTTTAAAAGGGGATCCCTGCCATTGCATGCATAGGTAGGCATAAGATCACACATGAGACCTAAGGGAGCATGCCTATACACGCATTTTATGTTATGCAAATGAAGTTTATGCTGCTCCTTGGATGGAGATTTAGTACTATAATGAGGTGAAGGTAGTTACTCGTCACTCCAGAGGTCACTACCCGGTCCATCTGTGCAGGCATGACTCAGGAGTTAAGCTGAAACTGGTCTGGGTGGTATGAGCCACCTGGAGGTCTGGTCAGGGCAGTTTCATCCCTCCAGTGATGGTAATGGTTTCCATCTGCCTGCGTTAAAGATAAGCTGGAAAGGGGAGTCTAGGGAAAAATGTGTGACAAAGTTTGAAGTATAAGCAGGTGGGCAGTACAGGTCAGGACTTTGGATCTAGCTATTGACACTGGCATATAGCACCAACAAACTCATCTATAAGTGGAATTAGCCTCTCCCACATTCCCTTCTCCAGGACTTGATTTATGTTTCTATTTTGAAGTATTTGGAATAGTTTGCTAATAGACTTGAGAGGAGGGTTACATCAAATTATGTTTGCTGTTATAATTCATTTATATCTTATTTCAACATATATTTATTGAGACCCTAGTATCTCCAATTCTGAGAATTCACTGATAAACAAGGTGGACATGACTCCTTCCACTTCCTAGTGAGAAAGAGAGACTAAAGCATGGGGATCAACACACGTACACGATGATCGTGATGTGTGATTAGATTGTAAGGAAACAAATACATGGTAGGAAGAGAAAACTCCTCTGATAAGGTGACAATTTAACCTGAGACTTCAGTATGAGAAGGATCTTGTCATGAAAGAGAAGGGAAGGGTGTCCAGTCAGAAAAAAAATGTCTTAAATCAGGCCACAAAAAAGAAGACAGTATAGCTAGAATGGAAGGAGAAAAAACAAAATTGATGGACATAAGAAGAGACCTTTGAGGCCCCTGAGAAGAGTTTGGGTAGCATTGTTCATGCAGAGGATGAGTAATGAATCATCTTTTAGCAGGGAAATGACTTGATTCAAATGGTATTTTGATCACTCCTATTGTTCTATGAAAACAGATGAGGATGATGCAAGAGAACTGGAGATTAAAATCAAGAGGCTGACCTACACAGAGTTGGTAGTTAAGAAGACAATGCGAATGATAGGATTTAACATTTGATGTGGAGGTTGATGTAAAGGGAGAAATCAAGACTGTGGGTACAGCAAAACTTCCATCGAGGGCAAGTGAATGTTGAGATATTCTTGTGATACAGCAGAAGTTCGGTGCTGTTCAGTTACCTCACACAACTGAAAATGTGAGTTTATATTTTATATGCAAATTCTAGATGAACGATCTAAAACTAACACATAAATGTTACAGGAATATATGGGTCCAGGTTTCTACATAGAATTTCATGAAGAGAGATAGCCCAGAACATACTCCTCAGGAAGAGTCATGCTTAGAAGCCTTCTCATGAGTATCCCTGCTGCCCTGTTGCGAATATTATGGCTAAAAAATTACATCTCATTTTAATTTCATTTCTTTGCTTTTTTGGTTTAATATATGGCATTCATTGTATGGTATTTAAAATTGTTTGGATAGAAATAGCAAATATTTATGATTAAAACAATATTTTTCTTGGGGCACCTCAGTGAGTTAGTTGGTTATTCGACTCTTGGTTTTGGGCTCAAGTCATGATCTCACGGGTTAGTAAGTTAGAGCCCAAAATGAGTTTGAGTACAAAATGAGTGACTTTAATTGTAAGAATATCAGATACAATGAAAATGTAAGAAATATTTTAGTTCTCTAAGGTTGTGATATGACTTAGTATCCCTAAAACTAGGCTGAATATACATTTTGTTTTTTTTCTTTCTTTTTTTAATATCATCTTTCAATTTTGTTTTTCTTAATGATTTTTGCAAAAAAACCCACAAAACCCCCCACTTTTAGAGTGCATAATTAGTCACCTAACTTTCCATCCCATATGTTTCTGGGTGAGTGTGTAGCATTGAACTTAATAAGTTTATAATCACTGCTGCCATAAAAGTTCTCTAAGTTTGGTTACTTTACAAATACTGTACACATTTTTTAACTCAAAGTCAAATATGTAGTGCGAGAAGGAATGTCTGTGTTCTAGAAGCAGTTTTGGCAATATAGTGGATGGATTCT
This sequence comes from Paguma larvata, assembly GCA_030068075.1. Taxonomy (NCBI): domain Eukaryota; kingdom Metazoa; phylum Chordata; class Mammalia; order Carnivora; family Viverridae; genus Paguma; species Paguma larvata. Next base: position 56,757,517 of record CM057832.1, read on the forward strand.
GCTAACATATAACATAGATGAAATTATGTGAAATGAGGAGTCTTCTAGAAAATTCATGATATATGGCTATATGGTATACAGTTGCAATGATACTTCAGGCTTGGTTTGTTTACTGTCTCTCAAAGTCTTGCCCAATTCCCCTTGCTCATGCCGGGGACTTGGAAAATTCAGACCTTATCAAGCAGGGTTGGTCAGAAATGCAGACACTCCTTGTGATATTTGGTTTATGTGTGAACCTGTTTTTTCCCTGCTGCCAGTCTTTACCATTACTTAAATTTTGCTTGCTTGGTAGCTCTCTTAGCTAATTCCTTCCTGAAGGATTTCATGGTTTTATTTCCCATCTCCAGCTTATTTGAGAGTTTGGGTTATTTGTTAAGTTGGTTTGAATTTTTGTAAAACAAAAAGTTTAGAAATAGAGATAAGTGCAAAATATAATATAGCCAACTGGGCAGCTGAGTGGCTCAGTCAGTTGAGCATCCGACTTGGCTTAGGTCATGATCTCATGACTTGTGAGTGTGAGCCCTGCATTGGGCTCTGTGCTGACAGCTCAGAGCCTGGAGCCTGCTTCAGTTCTGTGTTTCCTTTTCTCTCTGCACCCACATCCAGAAACATAAGTAAATCAGAAAAACAGAAAGAGAAGATCTTAATAGTAGCCAGAAGAAACAGGCAGATTTCTTTCAAATGACTGATAGTTATTCTGTTAAACGATTTTTCAACACTTTAAAACAATGGAAATTGGAAGACAGTAGAATTGTATCTTAAAAGTGCTAAGCAACACACACACACAGACACACAGACACACAGACACACAGACACACACACACACACACAAATTGGCAGCCTAGAATTCTGTGCCTTAATAGTATTGTTGGTGAGTGAACTGAGGTTATGCAAGGTCCTAGGGTCTGGATGCTTTCTGAGCCCATCCCGAAAGAGTTGCCTAAAGTTCTTGGTCTTGTCATGAGAATGAATTCAAAGAGAGACAAACAGCACAGTTGACAAGCCACACAATCAAGAAACTTTATTAAGGCCAGAGGTAAACTCTTCAGATATAAGAATGGGCCAGCAGAAGACAGAGAGGTCTATGCGTCCTGAGGGTTGGGTTTACTATCTCTTATGGACAGTTTGTAACTAGGGTAGGGATATTTATTATTTGGAGTGGGAAACAAGGTTTTGTGTTTGTTCTTCCTAATGTGGACAGGAGTTCCCTGTAATGGCATCTGCCGTCTTGGGCCTGTCTGGTTTGATCCAGTTTCTCGTGGAGGGTGGCGGAACAGCCCTCTGAGCTTCCCTAGAACTGGCCATGACTTCCCTGTTGACGACCTCCTGGTATCCTGTTGGAACCTGTGTAACCTCCTACTCTAATAGTATCTAGTAAAACATTCTTTCAAATACTGACAAAAGACATTGAGAGACCAACAAAAATTAAAGTTAGCACCAACAGATCCTCAGTAAATGAAATTTTAAATATGTAACTTATGCAGAATAAATATAGTCCTAGATGGAAGGTATAAGATGGAAAGCATCTTGGTAAATAAAGATAATTGTAAATATATATCTAACTATAACTAAACATGAAATTTATTCTAAACCAGCACAAAATAACAACAGCAGCAGCAGCAGCAATAACAATATCTCATTTATGGGGGAGAACAGTACACATGCAAATGCTGAACAAAATTTGCTTGTAATTTGAATGGAACGTCGTCATTAAAATCCCCTTACTCCATTATTGAAAAGTAAAGATATGAATGGTAAAAGAGTAAGGATTAATATTAAAATATTAGGCAAAGAGAACATAATTTTCGAGGAAATAGAAAAGGGAAAGAAATAGAAGGAAAGAAAGGGGGAAATCATTGTGGACCTAATTCTAAAATTTATGGTTTTTATAGCACCCTTTGAAGATACCCAAAATCCTAGAACATATTACAGCTTAGATCCTTTAGCTAGAATACTGAAAAGTTAATAAAAAATGTTTCAATTATTTGATACTTCATTTAAGCAAATAAAATATGTGGAAACAACTGATAATTTATATAGTGCAAACACACACAGGTGCACACACACGACTCAAAAAACAAGAGAAAACCAACAACAACAAATTAATGTCTATTTTAACCTTCCCAAATTAAAAAAGTTTAATATGAACTAGGTGTTCTCACATTTTATATCATTTTATCTCTAGAAAAAGTCTTAAAACTAGTGTTATTCCCATTTTATAGATAAGGAAACTAAAGCTCAGAAACATTAAGTAATTGGCCAAAGGCCCCTCACTGGAAGAATCAGGTTTCAAACCCAGCTCTACTGAAAGCTTAATTCATTATTTTTTATTACAGCACAGCCAAAATGAAAGATGATCATTTTAACTGGCTTATAGATCTTTATTCACACCAAATAATTTGAAAATGATCATTCTGACAGCAGAATAGCCTAAGCACAGAGTCATAAATTGTACTAGTTTATTAGTCACCAATGAGCATACTAGATTTCTACTGTTTCAAATCAACTAACATAGACCCCTATATAGGCCTGAAGCTTTGTTGCTCCTGATTCCCTTCTCTTACTTACCAGCTTCAGCTGTCTTTACCACTTGAAACCCATTTGTTTTCTACACAAGGTAAATCCAAAATTTCAAGAGGATTGAATAAGGCTATGACAATACACACTTTCTGCTACACCAGACAGATATCTATGTAAGCATTTCTATGTATAAAAGTAATTAACAACAACGCTTTTGTATTTCTTGTATAAAATGGAATGCTTTACATGTTTTTAGAAAAAGGAGAAAGAACTTTGAGGGACTAGCATTTTCAAAAACATAGCCTTGTAATTCATAAACCTTCCTGTTAAACTTAATGACTTTAGCAAAATTTCTAAGTAGATGGTAGATTTTACACAATAGTAATAGCTGTAGAATATTGAAATGCATATGAGTTTCATTGATATAATTCTTTAGCAGACAATGGTTAAAATTAAGGTAAAATTGGTTCCAAAATAAAACATCTATTTTAGAAAAGTAGGATTTATTGTGTTTGGAAACTCATGATATGAGTTTTGGGAAAAGCAGCTTTATATTTTTCTAAAAGGGACTATTATCTAAGAACAATCATTTATATAGCTTCTGATTTGGCAGTGATTCAATCATATCATTATGATAGACAAAGAAGCGAGGCTTTTCAAGCTTTTTAATTTAGAAAATAGATTTTGTTTTATTCTTCTTTCTATTTTCTATAATATGTTTAAAAGAGAGGATAGGATTAATCTTATAAGGCGAAGACACAAAGGAAAGATTCACTATCACATCCATCAACCATAGTTGCCTAGAGCATTATTTGATTCCTTCATGAAGAAAAATATGTTCTTGTATTCAAACTGCTCATTCTAGAATCCTCTCCACTGTAACAGGTACAGATGAAAAAGCTGTTTTCCTAGCAGTCCTGGAGTTACAAATGCAATTTAAGTTTAGTGATTGAGACCCCATGTTCCTTTTTTAATGTAACTCTGCAAAGCCTAGAGCTTTCTATGTGACTGGTTTTGATTAAGTATAAATCTGTAATTTTACATGTTGTCTTTTGTCATCAAGATATCATTAGAATCCTCACTGCATGGTTTCCCTGTATAAAAGTCCCCAGACTTCTGTCAGATCAGGGTTCTGCAAAAAACACTCTAGACTATGTGGCCTGAACAATGCCTGCCTCAAAATTCTCTGAGTAATTGGTTTACATTACAAATTTATTAGTTTCCTCCATTAGCTACCATCTCAAATCTCTTTCTTATGAGAATTCACATTTTAGCAAGCTTCTCTATAATTTTTATACATATAGAAATTTGAGAACTAGCATTTTAAAGGTTTGAAGAGAGTCGAAGGCAGATTATTCTAGGGACAAGAAGATGAACTTTAAAGTCTAAGATTTTGTCCTAGGAGCAAATTAGAGTGTGCTCCTACAGCCAAGTAGCTATGCAACCTTAAGTGCATTCCTTGATATCTCCGCACTATATAAAGCTAGGTAGCTAGATCCATATATACCTATATATACATATATGTACCTTGAGTTGTTTAAAAGATGGTGCTTATTATTTAACCTTTGTGGAATTTTTTAAAGAATTTGGTTATCTGAATAGTAATATAATCTATTGTTTTTACTTTCATAAACCCTCTTAATTCTAATCATGAGTCTGCTCAGTTTATGGGGTTAAAAAGGAAACCCTTTCCCATCTTTGCCTGCCCATCATCTCACTTGAAGAAAGGTTTATGGAAACTTAATGGTCTTTTCTGCAAAACACTAGGAAAGATTTGAGCCTATCCTGTCACTTAGACAACTAATTACACCATTACATGCTGCAATTACAATTAAAGATTTTCAGCTGATGAAAGACATGTTCACTGCATTCTCATTACCTGATATTTCCTTGCCAACACTCGAGAGTATCATGATTTTGATGAAACAAAAACAACTCAAGGAGCTATATTTGCTCAGTAACGTCAACAGAACCGTTCAGGGAGCCCATTGCAATTCCCTTCTGCCCCATTGCATTTTTCCACCAAGCTATTTAAAGCTATAGTTTTCATTATTACCTCACAGAACTTGTTAGCTGCCAAAATCATTAATAATTTCTGCTGATCCAGCATTATCTCCGTGAGCCGTCACAATCTGTTAGGTATGTGGAGCAATTTTGGCAGTAAGCCACTTGGATTCGGTCTTAAGTTGACTCGGACCAGATCAGTCAAATCAAATCACTTAGTGCCGGCAGTGCCTGACTTATAATGTGCTTGCTTTGAGTACCCATTATTTACAACGTCCTCCTAGCAATAGCAGAATCAGACAGATGGGTCAGGGCCAAAGGACACCCCCGTAAGATTCTCTTCTTCCTCCTTTTTGACTTATTGCTGCCTAGGATCACCTCTTGGCGTTCCAGGCCCGTACAGGTCATCAAGACCATCACCATTCTGACGGTTGCTCCATTTTAAATCATCCTTTCCAAGTAATTGCCTAATGCCAGAATAAGAAATTTTTAATGGTTAGAAACTTGAAACTCCCTATAGATTTACCTTCTGTCTGGATGTTTAATAATTAAAAAGCTCTTCCTCATTGTTTCAGTTATGACCAGTTATGACTTTGTTCCAAGTAACAGAAAACCTGATCTAAAGTGTATTAAGTGAAATAGTGATTTATTGTCCCAACTAAATGAAAAGTGCAAAGGCTTCAGGCATGGCAGAATATAGAGATCAAAAACAATGTCACTGGGCTCTTGTTCCTCTCTCATGGTCTCTCAGTTCTGCTTCATTGCTTACAGACAGGCTTTCTTCTCTAAATTCATGAAATAGCTGCACATGCCCTAAGATCTCACTTTGGCTCAACTTCAAATGCTGTAGGAAAGAGTGGTAGCCACTGTTTGAGCATCCATGTCAAAATTCACAATGTACTTCATTGGCTGCATTTAGATCACATGCGTGTCACTAAGCCAATCATTCTGGCAAAAGGAATAAGGTGTTCTCATTTATTTTGAAAAATACCGCATATGTCTGCCTTTTGATCAAAGTTTGATTATCTGTACCCATTACCAAATGCAATGAGTGTCAAGAAAGATCTCTAAGAAGAAATCAAGATTTAGTTACCAAGAATAGTGAAAGCAATGTTCAAAATGCCTTGTCCTTATAGTCAAAAAAATTATCTTCTTAAAAGTTTCTTTCATTAATCCATACTTAATTCCTCATCCTCTACAGAACAGGTTATTTCTCTTTTTCTCTGCAACTTGTCAATTCTCGAAGTGACAACAATGTTCTTCAGCTTACAGTATATTTAGGATGACTAGTTAGTGCACAGGATCACTTAAGATTTAATGCAAATTCAAGTTAAAGGGGTTTAGTGTTTAGATCTCTGAATCTACTCCTAGAGGTATATCAGAATGACTTCATAGAGCACTAAACAAGTAAATATGAATATATATAAATCACATTAGATCTACCACCTTAGACCTAGGGAGGATTATGAACAGTTTTATGTATTTTTTTAAAAGTTTCACAGCAACTCTCATACGCAATTTTATTTATGAACCACTGACCTTTATAGACTGAAGAAAATTATAAATCCATTTTCTCTATGGCCAAAGAGTGGCAAAAAGACTTTGCTTTGTACTAACTGTCATATTTCAGAGGGACAGAGATAAATATAGCCTGCCCATAGGGAAAAGACCAGGGTAAAACCATGTCTCTTGAGAAACGAAAGTAACTGACCACATGAAAAATAAGACTAGCCAGAAGCTAGAAGGGGGAAACAAATAAGACAAATCAGTATCTCAGGAGTTGTTTTAGAAATGTATTGGAATTCATCTATCCATTTGTTTAATAAATATTTAATGAATGAAAACTACATACCAGACATTAATCTAGATACTAGATTGTCATTTTATTATTTTTTATTTTTTTAAATAATTTTTTAACGTTTATTTATTTTTGAGACATAGAGACAGAATGTGAGCCAGAGAAGGGCAGAGAGAGAGGGAGACACAGAATCCTAAGCAGGCTCCAGGCTCTGACCTGTCAGCACAGAGCCAGACGCGGGGCTCGAACTCACAGACTGCGAGATCATGACCTGAGCCAAAGTCGGCAGCTTGACCAACTGAGCCACCCAGGCGCCCCCTGGATTACCATTTTAAAACGACAAGTAAAACCAGTCATAGAGGGGCACCTGGGTGGCTCAATCAGTTAAACATCTGACTCTTCATTTTCGCTCAGGTCATGATTTCATGGTTCTTGAGATCGAGCTCCACACTAGGCTTCACACTGATAGCTTGGAGCCTTCTTGAGGCTGTGTCTGTCTCTCTCCCCCTCCCCTACTCTCTCTCTCTCTCTCTGACTCTCAAATAAATAAACATTAAAAAAAGCAACAGTCATAGAGTCTCCTCAAACAGAGCTTACAGTGTAAGACAGAGACAGATATTACATAGTTTTTTTTTTTCCTACAGACCCCAAACCAAAGCAGTTTAATAAATAGAAAATTATTAACTCTAATAACTAGATAGAGTTATTAGCTCTAATTAACTAATATGTGTTCGTGCACATGTAGGAAACACTTTGAGATTAAATAATTTAAAGGCTCAGTGACATCAGTAAATACCTAGTCTTTCTCTTTACCCTGCCAATGTTGATGTTGGGTTCATCCTCAAACTGATTATAAATGGTTTACTGCTGTTTCAGAGACTATATCCAAATACACAATAACCAGAAGGAAAAAAGAAGACTTTCTTTTTATCTCCGTCACATAGGTGAATACAAGAGTGTCTGAATTCCCCTTTCAAATTTTTTCTCACATCTCATTGGGCAAATGGAGGGAACATCAAAATCCTTGCATCTATCATTGGGGAAGAGGGAAGGAATTATTATGATTGGTCTAAATTGTATTTGAATTATATGGATGATGAGACTCAACTAAAATGATAGCTACAGACATTAATCAATTTCAAATGTGAAGTATTTTACTATGTTCGAAACCCTCTTCCCAGGGAAGTGTGATATCTAGAAGGAATTTCCTAAGAAGCTTAAGCAGAGAGCAAGAAAATGAGTATCATTTGAATGAGTAAGGAGCAGACAAGGAGGTGTTTTAAGTAGAAATAAAGGCAAGTGAAAAATGACCCTATACTGGACAACGAAGAATCCTACAACAGTGGAAAGTCATAGAAATATTACTACTTCCTGCTGTAAATGAGAGCCAAAATGAAAAAAGGGAGAAAACAGAATTTCTTGATGATGATGATTTGGATATTGGTGGTGAAAATGTAGAGAAGCAGACTGATGTCTATTTAGAGGGAGAACTTGACAAGACTTGAAATGAATCAGGTCTGTTTTGGGTGACGTGTATTGGGGAGTGAGGATGTTGACAGCATATCCTGTCAACAGTGACTTCTAGCTTCCCAGGCTTGCTGAAGTAACTGGTAGTCAAGAGAAATGGTTCATGTTGAGACTGTACAGAGGAAATAAAAGAATGTATCAGAAATGTAGTGGCAACGAGGATAATACTTTACAGAGGTGTTGCATTAATGCTCCTTAAATCTATCAATTACTCAAAAGCCTTGAGAATGTCTTCCCTCCACCGTGAAATCAATCCAAACTGCTCATCACAGTTCCTAGAAGTCAATGAATTTGGGTGAATAATTACTCTTGATCCAAATGAAATCATTAAGTGCCCAGACAAGAGCTGTTTTCATGGATAGCACAAGACCTTGTCATTAAGTATGGGAGCATTCAGGGGCCCCTGGGTGGCTCAGTCAATCAAGTATCCAACTCTTCATTTCGGCTCAGGAAAATATCTCACTGTTAGGAGACTGAGCCCCACATTGGGCTCCACAATGGGCGTGGAAACTGCTTAAGATTCTCTCTCTCTTTCTCTTTCTGTCTCTCAAAAATCAATCAATCAATCAATCAATCAAAAGTATGAGACCATTCAGTGGGGAAAGAATAGACTCCCTGAGGCACTCTTAGCCAGACAAAATCAAAAACACTTCCTAGTAGCATTTCAGCATGGGGCAATGTTTTCCATTACCAAATTGCTAAAAGGCACATAAGTCACAAATAGTAAGCACTCAATATGATTCAAAAGCATAACACCCTCAAATATATCATGAAGATTTTTTTTCATTTATTTTCTGTTGGTGATATTATATCTAAAAAGGAAAAATACTATATTTCAATTTCCATGGCTCTAGATGCTATTCTGCCCAAAAGTAGATGGACACCATTTAGTTGGTCTAATCCATCCTTTAAAACATAGTAAGAATGTGATCTCCTGTTGAGATACAAAATATCATTCACTCAGTATACTAGTAAACATCAAACAGCAGCTAATCCTTCCATTCATCTGCATTTAACATTTCCTCATTTCACTTTAAATCTCCTCTTTCATCCCACAGCTTTATACAATCTTACCTCTCTAACTAGTTATCCCACAATGCGGCTAACATTCAAAATAGCACAAGTACTCAACATGAAAGTAACATGTAATCCCTACTCTGTGGGAACTGGTACTTACAGTTCCCATTAACACAGTGGGATGTTAGACACTTTACACCCATTCAAATGAGGCGTATCACAGTATCACAGAAATCCACTCTTAAATCATATATCTTGATTTTTGAGCTTTTAGAATTGACTGTTTTTTTAGATTTTGGCTAGATAGAAACCACCGCTGTGAAAGATACTATTTTATTATGTGTTCATATTTTTGGTGGTTGTATTATGAAACATGAATTTTACCTGGGAAAATGTGATTAGACACTTCCTTCCTTCCTCTTATGGTATATGCAATTGTGTGAATTTGAGTAATTAAAAGTTTGATCAAATAGTCATGACAGAAACACAAACTCACACTCATGCATGCATTTGATATATTATGTGATCACAATTAGGTTTTTTTTTAATTATCGTTGTTCTCATCTATTGTTTAAGCCTGGAGTTGCACATAGCATTGAAAGTAATGACCCCTCCTCCCTATCTCATTTCTTATAAGAAGATCAAAGGTATAGTAAGGCATCAAAACCAGGATAACTATGCTTAATGCGTTTGAGAACATTTCACAATTAAATAGTAGTGTCTTTATTCTGGAGCCATATTGAATTCAGAACAGTTTTGTTCTCATTTTCTTTTCTAATCTCTTCAAAGTTTTAAATGTAATGTAAGAGGTCCCATTTGTAAACAATTTTGAAATCTAAAAATTTAACAAGCAACTTTTGTACCTGAGGCCATTTTTTCATTATCTCAACATATATTTATTGAGTAACTACATACCCATCATGAGTCCAGTTGCTGAGGATACAGCAATGAACATAACAAGGGGAAATCTCTACATTAACAGAGTTTATAGGAAAATAAATTTCACATTACAGCACATACATGTACACACACACAAAGTAAAAGAAAATGGACAATATCAAGAAACCGGAGCCTCTGATACGTAAAAGTAGAAGAAATTCATTTTAATTAAATAGTACATTATATTAACAATATCAAGAAAATGAAAATAAACTAACATTTACAAATTCACTATTATTTATCAGACATTGTAGTAGATACTTTAAAGTATTGTATCCACAGAAATTTCAGTATAATTAGTCTACGTTGCTGACCCATCCATCCTTATGTGAACAGAGTTTTGACACGTGATAATTTCATATGGAACATCATCCTACTTTTATGATATAGACATTTTTGCCATGTAATTAAAGCTGCTTTTATCAAGGTGGACTTATTACTGGCTGGTAATATATAGAAATCTTAAAATAAGTAAAGGTAAAATAAAAAGATGTGATTAGATTTCCTCTCATAAATGTTCATATTTAGATAACATGTTTTCTTTAGAGACAGTTAGGTAAAGGGGAAAAGTTAGCCACACAGTTTTGACTCGGTGATGTGTGTGTGCATGGTTGTTTGGGTGGCAAATGTGTGTACATAAAGTCTCCTTATGCTAATCATTTGCACTGGGGAAGACAACATAAATTATTCTGAGAATATTCTTAGGGGAAATGAACTTCCCCTATTACAAGCAGATGGTCGTACCTAAAAATATCTCTGTGTAAGGGATTTATTCCTGCTCTGTGATTATCAAACCTTACCCTGACCCTTTCACTGTATTTGAGATAACCTACAACCTTTAGAATATGTTTTTAATTATTAATATTACTGTTTAGAACATGGATTATGAAATCACATCAACCGGATTTGACTCAGGGAGCAGAGAAGAAACCTCTGATTAAGACAGAGTCAAGTATTACTCACATTTGACAACTAGAAATAAGTGGTATTTACCTTAATATATTTGAACCTTCTATCTCCTATATGCAATGTCAAAGCAGGATATTAATATCTGTTATATTTTGAAACGGTGAATATTTGGGAATATTTGAACTATGAGGGGGTTCAGAACATGCTACCCCAAAACACAAGCTTTGGCATATTGATTATTTTGAACTGAAGGCACTTGAGAAATTGCAGTAATTGCAGGGAGGTCTCTGTGACCTTTCCGTTTGTAATGAAACGAGGGCTCATAACATTTCCCATGAGAAAGAGGCCGTCCCTGTACCAGAAAGAGAACATTCTTATCACCAAAGATTGGGAGTTGACCTGTACAAATAAACCTACTAAAATAACCTTTATCTTCAATTAGTTTCCCCATATATTGCCTACCTCGTGTCCCATATTTAGCTGACCCTGACCCAAGCCTCTTTGTCTGATCATAGCACCGTGACTCTTAATTCTTTGTGTAAAAAGGAATATAATCTTTTTGAGTTAACGTCTCTTTTGGATCAGTCTTCTCCTTCTGAAGCTCCCCTCCCCCATGTGTATAAAAAAACCTGAATAAAATCTGTACACTTTTCTATAGGTAATCTGTTTTCAGTCCGTTTCATTCTTAAGTCTGGACACAGAAGCTAGGAGGGTAGAAGAAAAAGTTTCCTCTCATGCAGCTACATTTTGATTGATCTCTGGTAACTCCTTACCATCTACAGAATGAAGCTTAAACTACTCAGCAAATGTGATGTTGACTTTTCTTACCCATTGACTAAAACTTTTTCTCTAATTTCCATCCCTTCTCCCGGATCGGTTCTCAGCTGGTCAGCATGTCATGTTTCCTAAAGATTCCCTCAGCTTCTTGGTTTTTCTTCCTGTTCAATGAAATTTTTCCCATTCTTTAAACTGAACAATTCCTGGTCATTCATCAGTGCCTGGCTCAAGGTCACATCTTCTGGCAAGTGTTCGAGAAATTTTAGTCTCCTGTAGTGGCACATTTATGTCTTTAATTATATGTATATCTATATAACTGTCTCATTTTTGGTGGTAGAGTTTAGCGGGCACTCTTTTGAATTCCCTTGTGACATCTGTGAGATCAGGGTTTATATCCTGCATAGAGGTAGGGAAGCCCCTTTAATAAGAGGTATGCCAAAGCAAAACATGAAGCAAGCCAACATTTTATTAACTCCTTTTTGTCATGTCATTTTATTCCTAATAGGTTTTGTACTGGATGATTGATTTGCCATGTTCTAAAGAGTTCACTTTACTGTTAAACTCTTTTTTTCATTATCGCCCTTAGTTTTTATATTATTCTGATGAACTTCTTGGAGACAATTAGTGTACTGTACTATTAATGAGGTATCATGATTTATCTTTCCCAATTACTTGTATTTTCCAATAATGAAAAGTTTATTTTAACTGCCCAGCAAATGGCTGAATCTGACTGTTTGTTTCTGTGGTGTAAATGAGGCTCTGATTGTTTTTCTGTTGTAGGATGATGCTCCCTGCTAATTTTAGATGATTGTTTTTATGCTTTGCTGTGTCTGGTGTCATCAACAACAGACAGAAGATGCACTCAGAATACATAGATGACAACTGGCTCCTTTGCTTGTGTTACATGGCGTTGCTCGTATCCGCCCTAGGTTATAGATGCGGCTGAATGTACTTGGTCTGCATTTAATTTCATAACAGGAGCCTGAAACCTGCTGACTCTTGAAGAATGTGTTTAGAAAAATAAGAAAGGGCCTATTATTTGAGATAAGGATGCTAGATAGAGAACTTAGTGAACCAAGGAGAAGTAGCACACCTCGTTTTTAACCTGAATGAGTAAAACTTAACATTCAAAAGAATAACTCCTGTCAGTTCTCTGTATGTATCAGGTTCATGCCACCATGGAACTGCTGTATAGACTGTACAGGCTATGACCGTACTCACTACTTCAGCTGCATCTTGCTGCATATTAATTTTCTTGGATTTATAGGTTTTTATGTCTGGGAGAATAATTAAATATTATCATCTAACTAGATTTTCTTTTTCTTTTAAAAATATATAATGTTTATTTATTTATTTATTTATTTATTTATTTTTTAAATTCTATGGTTGTTCTTCATTAAAATGATAAAAGCAATGCTATCTTATAATGTTGTGATGTTAAAAATGTATTAAATACCTTGCCCCAGTTTCGGCACAGAAATTTCTTCAATTTAACTCCTTCCTGCCTTCAAACCCACCATTTTAATTTGTCATTAAACATTTTGGTCAGCTTCTGGGTTTTTTTTTTTTTTTTTGATCTAATCTTTTATTTTCAAAAGGATTACTATAACACCCAGTGTTCATTCCCAACTTGTGACCTTTATAATGCCATCACGCCTCTCCCCTTCCCTCCTCACCCTTACCTCGTTTTTTTCATATTATTTATTTTTTTGAGAGACAGCATAAAAGGAAGAGACGGGCAGAGAGAAAAAGAGAGGGAGACAAAGAATCTGAAGCAGGCTCCAGTCTCTGAGCTGTCTGCACAGAGCCAGATGTGGGGCTCAAACTCACAAACCAGGAGATCATGACCTGAACTGAAGTCAGCTGCTTAACTGACTGAGCCACCCAAATTCCCCTCTCCTTCTTCCCCTCCTCCTTCTTCTCCTTCCCCTTCTCTTCCTTCTCCCTCCCCCTCTCCCTCCCTCTCCCTCTCTCCCTCCTCCTCCCCCTTCTTCCTCTTCCTCTTCTTCTTCCTCGTCTTCCTCCTCCTTCTGCTCCTCCTCCTCTTCCTCTTCTTCTTCTTCTTCTTCTTCTTCAATAAATGAGGCAAATTCTGTAAGACCACACAGCTAAGATGGAGCAGTTCTGGAAGTTAACACCTTGCCCATGTGATTACAAATGCTCCATTCTTAAACTTTTGGAAAAGGTTTTTATTGCTTCAAAATGATGGCAGAGCTCTACCTACTCCTTTATAGTCAGCTGCCTCTTTCATTGAAGACACAGTAAGTGGAAAGGATTTCTATGCTCTGCATCTATTTCTGCTCTTGTATTTTACTTTCTTTAATGATTTATATTCTAATTAGATTTAATTCATTTTTTTAATCAACAAATATTTATTGATCACTTCATATTACAAGTGTATTTTAGGCCGCCTGGGGGAAATCGTGCAAAGCCTAATTTCTGACCTTAAAATGTACAGTCTCACTGGGATACTAGACATATATGCAAATATAGCATAGTAAAATGCAACGTGTGAATAACATAAAATCAATTGATTGAAAAGTCTGTACTATTCGGGATATAACAGTGACGTGCTTTTATTTTCCAGTCACTATCTTCCTCCCAAGTTTTAGATACTAACTCCCTCATTTTCAACAGCTCTTTTAGTGTCATGTTTTGGTCAGATTTCATAAAATGTTAGCCACTTTAGATTAATAAAAGGTTCTTATTCGAGTATTTGGGCCTAAACTCAGTGCACCTTAAAACTTCAAGGTCAGTTAACATCCCCTCTCTTTCCCTTACCTCACTGCAGCCTGGTGCTCTAGTTTCAGTGACTTGAAGGGAACGGGTGAGGAAAGTGGTGCTTGGGCTGGATTTTAGACACTGTTTGCCTCTTGTCATGTTCTCTTCTATGTCAGAAAAAAAGAGGAAAATCAGGAAAAGTGCGAGTATCTTCCTAGGTGACTGGGAAGGTTGAATTCTTCTCCTTTATGAATGTCCCCCAAGTTTTCTATGGCCTAAATGAAAAAGAGTGTCAACCACCAACCCGTCTCCCAGAGGAGGAGCTCACTTCAACTCTGTTCCCTTCAGAATTTGTGAAGCCTGTAAGAGATAAGGCCACTGCATCTGACTGACTTTCTGGTGTTGCGTCTCCCCTGATGCTTGTGTCTCCCAGAAAGACTGCAGCCGCCAATCCCAGCCTCCTCCTAGAGTAACTGTCGGATCATGAAGCACACATGCGAGCTATTTTCCTTACTTCCCAGGAGCTGGAAACTAGTCAGTCAGCAGCCTTAACCGTCCTCTTCCTGCACATGGCTCACTTTGTCAGATCTCACCCATTCCCATTTCCCCTGTTCTTTGTGATGTGAGGAGACAGGATCCTTGCCTGATCACGTATCCACTGAGGCATGGAATGCTACCATGCTGCAATTCCTTTGGACTGTTTTGAGTGCTTCCTCAAAGCAACCTCCCTCCAAGACTTTTGAATTTGGGAGGGAGAGCTACCAATTCCTTCCTGCAAAGACCTTTTCCTCTCTCTTTTCCTCCTCTATCTATCTTTGTCAACTGGCAGTCTATATTCTTACCTTTTGGGGTAATGTAATCTTCTAGGGTTTCACTGTTCCTATTATATCTAATTAAGTTCATCTTCTTTATTTTTTGAATAATTTAATGTATTTTTTAATCACTTACTTTAAAAGGTGACCTGTGTTTAATTCCCTCTCTCCAGTTAACCCTTTCCCTCTGAAATCTCTCTTGGAAACCTCTCCCTCTCCTGCTATCTCCTGTAGTTTCTACTGAAAGAAATAGAAAGGGTTCAGTTATTTAACAACTATACAGAGCAATTTAAGTCTTATTTGTGAAAATAGATTTGCCTTTCACTTTATTAGTGGGTACCTCACCTTCTAGACCCAGCTTACTGAGAAGAGCTGAATAACCCGTGAAATTCTTGTGCTGCAAAACAGTGCTTACTTTTTAGGCAAAACCCTGTCAAATTGATTCAAATTGATTTCATTTATCTCTAGCTCTCTCATCACAGTAGCAAATAATAAATTATTAACATGAATAGCAAATAAATTGAATACAAACAAATCAGGCAGAAGACTTGACTAAATGTGTACAACAGGCTTTGGCATTGCTTTTGTAAAAGAGAATTTAATTTTCCTTGAATTCTGGAAAGTTCCGAGTCTGACTTATAGCATTCCCAAATTATCCTCAAATTCTATTAAATTAATACTTAATGTTGAGAACTTTGTCATTCAACTTATTTCCCCCACTGATTCCACCATCTCCTTCTACCCGCATCAATATAGTTATAATTTCATGGAGACAAAAATGGATTTCTAGTCATAACGTCTGAATTTGTGTCCATATGGGCACTTACTAGATAATTAATTTTGAATAAGTCATTTCATTTTTCCTTTTGAAATCTGTTACAAAAGAATTGGGGTCCCTACGTCACAGAACTTGATTCAGTTTTAAATTAAATATAATATGCAGAGTACTTAAGAATGATAAAAACTTAGTTCTCATCAATGATTTTTCAACACACCTGTGAAAGCTTTAAAATTCATCCTTGGCTCCCTTTCTTCCTTCCTCCATTCCTCCCTATGTCCCTCCCTTTCTTCCCTCTTTCCCTCTCTATTTAGTATTTTTTTTTTTTTTTTTTTTTACTTTTTGGTCATATAGTTCAGCTATAAGCACAAATATAGTTTCATATTTGAAGACATTTAAGATGAAACCTTCCCCAGGAGTTTTGAAGTATGATTTTGCATGTATATGGATGGCTCCCTTTATTAGAAATTTATAAAACTGAATGAGTTGTTTAGCACTATACCAGGTGCTGAGGAACAGCAGGGTATAAAATCAGACAGAGCCTTAGGTTGTAGCCTGCTTTTCAAGCCTCCTTTATGAAAATAGCCATTACTGTCAGCATCCTACCCACACTGCATTAACCTGTGAAAATACTCTCTGTGTTATATGCAAGAGGTTTTGCTTCATGAAAAATGCAGGTATCCCCACTGGCTGCAGGGGAGGGACACTAGACACAGCATGACTATTTTCTCATTTTAAACTTTTTTATTCTAAAGCAGGGGTGAACAAACTATGGCTGGTAGACCTAATCTAAGTTTCTGCCTATTTGACAAACAAACTCTTATTGGAACACAGCTGTACTCATTCATTTACCTATCATAGATGGCTACTTTTGTGCTACAGAGGCAAACCGTGTACCCGTGACGAAATCTTATGGTCCTTAAGTCAAAAATATTTACTATCCAGCCCTTTCCAGAAAAAGGCTGTCGATCCCATCTCTAGAGAAAAATCTATTATCATCCATCGAAGTCTTGACTCTCTAAACAAGTCAACAACATGCTACACTTTTCTCTGTTTAGTCTATAATGAGCTGTTCTTTACTCTGTTGTTCCTTCAAGTAGAACCTACCCTACCATTGTATTTGAAGAAACTCCCCCAAATGAGTTATTTGTCTCTCTTAGTTACTGTGGCTCACACCATGCATATAAAACTAAGAAATTTCATGTGGTCATACAGAATGGTGACTACCTCAGACTCTGAACTCTTATGTTTTAAGATATCTCTTGGTTAAAAAAAAATACAATCTTTTTTTTCAAACAAGTATTTGATTAGGGGATGCCTGGGCAGTTCAGTCAGTTAAGCGTTCATTTTCAGCTTAGGTCATGATCTCACAGTTTGTGAGTTCTAGACCCTCATTGGGCTCTGTGCTGACAGCTCAGAGCCTGCTTCAGATGCCTCTGCCTACTTGTCTGCCCCTCTCCTGCACTCTCTCTCTCTCTCTCTCTCTCTCTCACCTCAAAATAAAATAAAATATAAAAACAAGTATTTGGTCAGAAAATCACTTTACAGATTCAGAGAGAGTATTGATATTGTAGAATATTGATATTGTAGTGGAGTCTAGTCCGGAAGTCAGAGTTGCTATGGGTAAACACTGGCAGAAGCTCTCTGATAGCTGCCAGTGCTACAGCGCCATGGCCTACTTCGGGCCACTCTGACGGCGTCCTTCTGACTGCAGACGGTTCTGGATGTTCACAGTTCAGCAGGGCCTTGGACATTGTCCAGTAGGCTCTTCTTGTTCTACCTAAGATCTGCTAAGTACAGCCTGTGCTGCTTCTTCCTTGTCCACTTCCATATTCTCTGTAGCCTCCTGTGTTCTGTCTATTACCCCATTGTAACCCATCTACAAGCTTAGGGGATGTTTCAGAGTGGAAAGAATATTGACAAGAATTGGGTCAAGGCAAGTCCAAACACACGCACCCCTCAAATAATTTGATTTCAAGTGAATTCAAATAATTTGATTTACTTTTCTAGACCTAAAAGTCACCACTGTGGATTTAACAGTCATTTAATGATAGGGGTTATTTTTTGACTCTATTAATCCATAGGAAATTGGTAAGTATTTATCTTTCTTCCTTGCAACCATTCTTCAATATTGTATGATTAAATTGTGAAGAAAAACAAATAATAAGTAAACCATGACCACATTGCTTGTTACCAACAGAGCTAGGATAAATATAGCTCTTCCTGGCATTAAAATTCCTATTTTCTCCACTAATATATTCAGTTCATCTGTAACAACCTAACCTAGAGCAACATGATCGTAATTGTGAGGTCTGAGACTGCAGGAGGACCCCCAAGTCTGACTGTCTTTGCTAGCTAGCACCGATTCAGTCCCGCTGAAACACAGGTGAGAGACCAAGCAAACTGGGTTCTTTGACTCTGGATTAGGTTTTCAAAAATTGAACTCTGACTGTTACAAAACAGTTAAAATAGTTAAAAACACTAGTTATTAGAATATGGAGTAAATGGAATGGGAAAAAAGAGTAATAAATATAAAATTTTTAAGTATACATAAACCAATAGCAACCTATAATTTAATTAACTAAGACTTGCTTATTCTACTACTGGAATAAGTATTTTCATTTTCTACATAACCATGGTTAACTAAGGACAAAAACTGCCCTTTAATTTATGACTCGATGTTGTTGGTTGATTCCTGTCTGATTTTTCTCTAATGATCAATACTTCTCCTGAGGATGGGTTTCCAGAGGGGCTATTCCTTTTGAAGTCCCAGATCCACTAAACTAGTTCACCATTTACCTTCGTTTTGAATTTTCACTTACATGTTCTTAGTTTTTCATTTCTTGCAAGTTTTAGTTTCACTCAATATATTATTAAGATCACATATAAAGAATATTGTAGAATGACTGTAAGAAACACTGCTTCTTGAATATGACTATTTTTTAAATCCATTGACCTGTTTTCACAAGAAGATTGTCAACTTATTGTGCAATGCTTTTCTAACTTCAGTATCTATGAGATTCTAATTTGGTAAATCTGGGATTGGGCCCAGGAACTAGAGTTTTTAACAAGCCTCCAGATGGCAGCAGGTGGATCATTGGACCACATTGTGGAGTAAACTTTAATTGATTGCTGTATCATTTATATCCTAGAGTGTGGCACAGTGCTGGGTATTTAGTAATAAATTAGCTGAATAGATACTCAAAAGTGCTACATAGAAATAAGACAATGAAAAGTATTCATTTTTTTTCATTTATTCACCTAGTGATTCATTGCTTCAGTGCTCACTGAGTGGCTGTCATATCTGGGACATTATAGTATTATATGTGTGTGTATGTATATATATACATACAGCACATGTATGGACACTATAACTAGAAAAGGCAGTGTGTGTGTGTGTGTGTGTGTGTGTGTGTGTGTGTGTGTTTGTGTGTGTGTATGTGTATGCTTCCAAAGAGTATGAAGTCTAATGAGGAATTTGTGAAAATAAAAATGTCATTTAAAGACAATATTTAGGTGTTATTAAGGTGGTAATTGTACAGATAAGTTATAACTAAAAATAGAAAAATAATGTCTTACCACTTATATAATTGTTATATTAGATGCCTTAAATGAAAATAAGCTTGTAAATCGTGAAGGACAATAGATATGCAAATACTCATATTTATAAAGCTCCCCTCCTTGTAGAGATAGTTACGTCCACCCAGCCCCATTCAGTGTGTTAACTGGATGACTCAGCTTACCTTCCTCACTGCACAGGGTAGCAAATTAGATATCTCTATCTGATTTTCCATGGAAGGATGTATATATTGTCTGTCTCTGTAGCATGAAATTTGTAAAACTAGAGGCTCTGTGCTAATGACCTGTTACCTGAGCTTTAAAATATTTCCAAAGCATAGTAGCTGTTAAATAATTAGTTGAACATCTAGAAGTAATAATAACCTCTGTTCTTAGATATTTGAAGAGCTTATCTCTTTATCCAGTATGTAAAATTTACTGTAGTAGGGTGATCCTTCACTGTATCCTTGTTATTTGAATACTGTAAATACATTTTACCAATACTCAGAATGCACAGTATGAACTTTTTCTTTGGATCCTAGTAATATCCAAACTTTGTATGACAGTGAACTTCAGTAATATTCATTGAACATGCATGAGGTCATGGACAGTAGAATATTGAAAATTCCATGATAAATTACTAGAATTTTGGTTGACCAATACTTCTGTACATTTTTCCCATTGAGATGTACTATTGTTCTATTTGTGCAATATGTGATACAAAATAATGAGAAATAAAAGGAAGAAACATGTAACTTCTATATGTTAGTCAAGACTATATACCCAATATGGTATTTCCCACACAGTATGTCTGGTTCTTAAAATAACTACTTGATTTCATGGCATCTGTGCCTTCATGTGAGAAAATATGAAAAGCAGAAAACAAACCTATTTATCTGGACAGTCAGTACCCCTGAACTTTGAATTTACTGAGTGTTAAACCTACAGAATCAGACTGATTACAGCGGACCTAATGGTCTGTTTTTGGAAGCATCCATCCTTGTTGTCCCCTAACCTATAAATAAGCCATATGAAAGTATTCTGTGTTCCCAGGCACTTTCCATGTAGATTCCATATATATATATATATGGAGATTTATATATATATATATATATATATATATATATATATATGTATATGGATATATATAAATATATATATATATATATATATATATCCATATATATATATATATATATATAAATGTTAGGGAGAATGAGAGAGAAAAACAGTGCAAGAGGCAAGAGAACACACACGGGGGGAGGGGCAGAGGGAAAGAGAATCTTAAGCAGGAACCACACTCAGCGTGGAGCCTGACATGGGGCTCCATTCCAAGACCCTGGAATCATGACCTGAGTTGAAATCAAGACATTGACACTTAATTGATTGAGCCACCAAGGTGTGCCCCCGCTTTTTTTTTTTTTCAGATTCTGTATTTTGAGACAGTTTTTGGCTGCGAGAATCGGGGAAACTTTAACAGAAATAGGATGTAAAATTAAAACAAACTCCAGTTAGGAAAATTGTTGAGGGTTAGCTAAGAATACCATCAGTAGCTCAGGCAGCATTCAGGTCACATTGTGGCAGGCCACAGGGAGCTGCCAGCTGAGTCCACAGCATGAGAAAGCCACCCTGTCCAGGCAGGTTCCGCTTCAAACTTAAACTAAATGCATTAGAAAAAAAATAGAATGCCTCTAAAACCAGATTGCACCTTAGAGTCTTATTTTTCAAGGAGTTTAAAAATGTCTTAAGAAAGGGTGATGCCTGTTTGGGATTTATGATTATTACTCATGGGCTTTATTGCTCATTCTGCTTTTCCACTGAACACCCGCATCATATCCACCAGGGAGCATCCAGAGGCAGGCTCATCGCTTCAAGTTGTTTTGATAATAATTTATCCTGGAGTCTGACTCCATTGTTCTGCATGTATTACATAGAACTTCTATGGAACATCAAACATATTTATTGATAGGAGAAAATTGTGTCTTTATGAGTGTTTCTGTAATGAAATAAGATGAGCGATGTGAAAAGTCACTGGCAGTTTCAGTTCAAGAGGTGCTCTTCAGGAAGAGAAAAATGGAAATGTTTTTATGAACATGAAATAAAACTCTAAAAATGATGAGATGTTCTTCTAATATCCACTGCTTAATAATATATAGTCATAGTGTCCTTTGTGAATGAAGAGGGCACTGCAAATTCTTTCTGGTTGTCAGTAGTGTTAAGTGTTCACAGTTAGGGGAAATGAGCATCACGCACCTCTTTCTTTGTATCCTCACAGCCTGGACAGTGATGACTCTCACAGATATTAAGATCCCCTGTGTGGTTGTTAGAAGGATACTGAGTACCCGGTTAGTGAGAAGTTTATCTCCTCCCGCATCCTCATCTCTGCCCTCCACAGACATCAATGCAGGTGAAACTGGGTCTTAAGTTTAATACCATTGACAAGATAACCCCCATCTCTGGAGCACTGGTGTGCAATAGAGGCTATTAGCTTGTTGGCCATGTACCGTATCACTTTGCTGCCTCCGAATGCTTTGCTCCTTTCTTTTCTCTTCTCTTTTAATTTGCATTTAGAAGAGCTTGCAACCTCACTTGGCAAAGCTAACTGCTGATGTAGCTAACAATAAAGCACTATGGCATCACTTGAATCTCAAAAATTAGAAGAATATAAAGAGCTAACATATATTACTTTTTTTCTAAAGCCAGAGCTTACATTAATTTGGTCAAAATTGTGTAAAAAAATTTATCCCAATGTGGGCTAGGTCATAGCATTCAAATTTATGTGGAAAGGTCAGACTGGAAAACTACAGGGGATGGGAAGGAGTTGGTTGAATGAGAATAGAGACTTAAAAGACAATGAGAAATATAGTGATGCTTTGAATACTCCACAGTGAGAGAGGGCTTAATATTTTATTTTGTTTATTTTAAAATTGGAAGAGATCAGTTCAGATAGACAGAGCTGTTCTATAAAGGATGTTATGGAAGTCAAACCACCCAATATACTAACTAAGGGTGAATATGGACATCAAACTATCTTAATTATATATCTGCCCAGTGTGAAAGAGTAGGTTAGTTAATGGATAAAAGAGTAATTTGACATAGCTCTTCCCTTTATGGGGCTCATAGCCTACTTGAATATATTTATCCACATCCTTTTATGTCTGAAATATGTGCATCCTTCTTTCTCCACAGTAGAGCTGTGGGAGTCTAAGCATACCTGTGTGTTCAGCAGCTTCTGTTTCCTAGACAACTGGGAGAATGTCACACATGGTACAAATCATAAATGTCAAAAGATGACTTTATAGCTCCCGGAGAATTGGAAATTTCTATTAGATGGACCTTAAACCTAAGGAAAACCATGTAAAGTTAATGATGCTAACTCTATGTGTTGAAAACAAACTATCTCTCCACTTTTCCATGCTCCCTTTCCTTTAGTGTATGAATCAGGTAAGATCAGTGTCAAAATCAGTGAATATCAAAGTGGATATAAAAATCTTTGAAAATTATTTAATTCAACCACCTTATATGCTGTATGAAAACTCCTTTTTATACTTCCTGTCTCCTTGAGGATTTTGCTTTATCATTTGTTTCCTGTATCTTAAACATGTAGTTCTCAGAATGTTTCAACTTCACCATTTTCAAGTGTCTCTCATCTTACGACAAACAACCCAAAATCCCACCTTGGCCCTACGTGTCTTTATAGCAGTCATCTTCTTTTTCTATAGTCAAATATCTTGAAAGACTTGTTTTGCTCAACGTTTATACCTCCTCACTTTTTGTGCTTTCATCCCACTATAATATGAAATTTAGCCCCACGAACTTGACTCTTCTAACCATTGACCTCTATGCTGCTAAAGCCAAAACACATTTTTTCATTCTCCTTCTTGTTTTTCCTTCAGCATTTCATTTCTGAAAGTCTCTTTGCTTTCAATATCTTATTCTCCCTTGCTTTTGTCCACTCTTTGGTAAAAAGTTAAAAGAGGCATCCATATAGTATAAGTTCCCTTTAGAGGTTTCTTTTCCTCTGTTCCTTAAATGGCAGTGTTTCCTAGGGTCTTCTCCAACCAGTCCTCTTTTTTTTTTTATTTTTCTTCTATACATTCTCCTTGGGTGTTTCCATTTAAATTTATGGTTACAAATATAACCTGGAAAGTTATGTTTTCCAAAGGTATATTTTAAGTTATATCTGGATAATAAAACTATATAAGATATTTATCAATCATTAAAAAGAGTAAAGTTTTGTGGGCAATTTGGTTAAGTTTTTATGATGTTTTTGAGTTAGGAGAGTAGTGATAAGCAGACTCATAGTATTGAGAGAAGACTGATTTTAAATCTTGAGTCGGTGGCTTGCCCCTGAGTAAACTGCTTAACTATAAGCCTTAGTTCCTTCATTTATAAAATGAAGTACCCACTTCATGAGATTTCTGTGAGGATAAAATGAGATCATATTTGTGAAGAGCCTGACACATAGATAATTCACTATGAATGGTAGCCATTACTGTAACAAAATTATCTCTAGAATAAGTTTCACTTACAACAGAAGCAAGGGTAGCTCTCTGAGTCCCAGTCAGAAGATAGAAACTACACAGTAGGTTAAAGCGAGTTAGACTGATACAAAGAATTTTTAACTATGCAAAACATAACTATCAGATATAAAGAAATTCTATACGGTAACCTAAGGCTGAGAGAGAGTCCCCAAAGAAGGACTGACGTGGAAAGAGTTGAGACCCCCTATAGTTTGGCCCTTGGTTAACAGAGAGGACCACTGGTTTGTCCAGGCCAAAAGTGATCTGGAGCTGCTGTGCAAACAACGGGCCACCTTCCACAATATGAAGAACAGGCGATAAGCAAATGGTGGCTGGGTATGTAGTGGGAATCCGGGTGCTAGCAGGGGTGAAAAGTTGACAGAGCTTGCTCTTTGAGGAAGGACTGACTGCTTGGTGTGTGAACTCTGGACACAGGTGGCTGCATGCAGGCTGTGCCGGGGTTGTCAGAGGGGTCCTGGCTGTCTGTCAAAACGTTATCGCCATGATGAGGCTGAAAGATCAAAGGACCACATCCCAGGCTTGGGACTCCTGAGTAGTTCCTTACCAGATGTCCTCATACCCACACTGCTGAACCTCCTGGCAAGTGCTACAAATTGTAGGAAGTCTCTACCTCCTGCAAGATCTCCCCTCTGTCCTCTACTGAAAAAGTGTTAATTGTACATTTTAATGGAGAAACACTTAAACACATTCTGTTGTTTACCATATTGGAGGGTGCATTTGGAACTGAAAGGCAATAAATTCATAACTGACACAGCAGATCCGCCTAACAAATACACAGAGAATCTAAAAATCCCAACGCCTTAAAAATGTGTTCGAATACTGTGTTTTGCTCTATAGCTCTTTCAGTTCCAAGCTTTTTGGTATGAAAAATTGGCTTATATAGGTAAAGGTGGCTTTGTTCATAATTTAAATATGAATATCCATTACCATCATGATAACTATGGATGTGCCAGAAAATAATTTAATGAATTACAAAATAGCACATCAAAGAGATGCTATGGTCTATTGATTCAAAAATCCAGTTTTTTAAAACTGCCTAAGCATAATTTACCTATCTAGTGCCCATTTAAAATTTGCACAATAGATCATAATGATTTTTAAGATTTCATGTAAATAATGGCCCATTTAATGTGTTTTGCAAAGAAATATACTTTAAACAGTCTTTTATATTTCTTTGATATATTCTAAAGGAGGGCTCATTTTTTCCTCATTACCTAAACATGTTTTTCAGAGAAAGGATATAAAAATTACAATGCTGAGCATGATGCCAGAAGAAAACTAAAAATCCTGGAAAATATAAACTTAGTTGAACTGCTAAGAATTGCTATGTTATAGCAAAGTGACATGGAATTAGAATGACTCACACTGGTTATCAGGTTAGCTGGAGTGAGATTTAAGATTCTAAAAACCTCTCGTTCATTGCCATATTACTAGTTCATAAGCCATACATAGCATAGAAAAGGTAAGAGACAATATGGTTGGAACAGACTGAGATATTAATAGCGTCTAAATAATTTGAAGATTTCACCTCTTTGGTGTTTATCCAAAGGAGTTAAAAACTTATGTTCACACAAAAACCTGTAAGTGAATGTTTATAGGATCTTTATCCATAATTGCTAAAACCTGGAAGGAACCAAGATGTCTTTCAATAGGTATATGGGTAAACTGTGGTACCTACGAACAAGGAAATATTTAGCACTAAAATAAAAAAGAGCTACAAAGCCATGAGAAGACATAGAAGAAACTTAAATGCAAATTACCATGTGAAAAAAGCCAATGTAGAGAAGGTCACATACTATATAACTCTGACTATATGATGTTTTAGAAAAGACAAAACTGTGGACGCAATAAAGAGATGAATAGTTGCTGGGAATATAGGGAGAAGATGAATACTTTTTGTTTGTGTTTGTTTTCATTAGGGCACTGAAATATACTATGATATTATCATAATGGATATATGCTATTATAAATTTGTTCAAATCTATAGAAGGTAAATATCAAGAACGGACCTTAATGTAATCTATGGACCTTGGGTGATTATGATGTTTGCATGTAGGTTTATTATTTTTTATTTTTTTATTTTTATTTATTTTTTAATTTTTTTAACATTTTTTATTTACTTTTGAGAGACATAGAGACAGAGCGTGAGCAGGGGAGGGGCGGAGAGAGAGGGAGACACAGAATCCGAAGCAGGCTCCAAGCTCTGAGCCATCACACAAAGCCAGAGGCGGGGCTCGAACTCACAGACCGTGAGATCATGACCTGAGCTGAAGTCGGACGCTTAACCAACTGAGCCACCCAGGTGCCCCAGGTTTATTATTTTTTAATGTTTATTTATTTTTGAAAGACAGAGAGACAGAGCGTGAGCAGGGGAGGGGCAGAGAGAGAAAAGAGGCACAGAATCTGTAGCAGGCTCCAGGCTCTGAGCTGTCAGCACGGAGTCCTGTGCGGGGCTAGAACTCACAGACTGTGAGATCATGACCTGACCTGAAGTTGGCCGCTTAACCAACTGAGCCACCCAGGTGCCCCGGTTTATTCTTGATAAGAAAAAAAATCTATGTATACCACTCTGGCGAGTGACATTGATGATCGGAGAGAGGCTATGCCTGTCGCACGTCTTGATGTACATGGGAATGTCTATACTTCTGTCTCAGTTTTGCTGTGAGTCTAAGACTGCTCTAAAACAAAGGGTTTAAAAATCAAGGGCGCCTGGGTGACTCAGTTGGTTAAGCGTCCGATTTCAGTGCAGGTCATGCTTTCACATTTGGTGAATTCAAGCCCTGTGTCAGAATCTATGCTGACAACTCAGAGACTGGAGCCTGCTTCAGATTCTGTGTCTCCCTTTCTCTCTCTCTCTCTGACCCTCCCCTTCTCATCATGGTCTCTCTCTCAAAAATAAATATTTAAAAACATTTTAAAATCAAATAGAAAAATGTTGATAGAGATTGTCAAAAAAGGGACACTTATCTATCTACCATACCTAAGAACAATAATCCTAAAGGCAATTATCATTAGAACTCAAGCCAATTTTTTTTAATCAAAGTAGGAAAGTGCTTAAAATTATAACATGACAATTTAATAGCTAAAAAATACATTTTGTTACATTTATCAGTAATTTATTTAGTTACACCTATTGCCCATGTAAATCAACTTATAAACATTTTAATACTAGTTTATATTTGTTGAAAGATTTCAGTTTACAGTTTTCGGAATCATTTTGCATGCTAAGAGATCTCATAAATAAAATCTGTAGCTTTGGTATTCAGACTATAGTGCATGGACCACTGGCATCAGCACCATCTGAGAACCTGTTATAAAGGCACATCTCAGGGTCCAATCCAGACCTTCTGAATCAAAATCTGCATTTAAACAATACCAACACATAGTTTCTTATGCATAGTCATGTTTGAAAATTTCTGCTCTACAGAAGTTCTGATTTGAAAGATCCACAAAAAGTGTCCTTCAGTGTTGTTCTTTGAAAGTACGTTTAAACCAAATATGTTGTGTAAAAAAAAAATGAAATGATGAATATGTAATCACACAGTAGCAGTGTTTATGTTGTCAGCAAAGTGTTTCCTATATCAACATGAATCAAAATTGTCCAAGCAGAGGCTCCCTTTGAAGAACCTTTTTTATTTATCTTTCTATGGCATTCAAATTTGTTTATATCATCTTCCCACTTTAAGATGTTGTAGTGAAAAATTATGATAATTACTGTCTTAAGATAATTGGCTGATGCTGACCATGGATTATTATCCCATCAACATCTTGACCCTTGAGGTGGAAGAAAAGAAAGAAAGCAGAAACAGATCATGAGAGGAGACACCATTTCCTTAATTTTGCTGTTGACTTGCCCTTTGAGTTTTTATATTCACACCTCCGCTCTGGCCTCAGCAAAACAACAGGTGCGAACTGCAGATGGATCCCATCGCAGTCACTGACACACACATCTGCCACTGGTTACATGAGTCTCAGTTTGAAAGATGGCCAGCAGCAAGCAGATTTGTGTCCTGGGGTGGTGGAGCGGAGGGCTTCTTTGAACAGTCAAGATACTTCTAGGCTGTGCTATTTCTGTCTGAGCATTCAATCAAGTATACCTTTCCAACTTCATTTCAGAAGCTTAAATACTGATTTTTCCTCCCTGCGGGAATGTATAATTAAACATCTTTCTCCAAGTCAAAAACAAAAACAAAAAAAAAAAAAAAGGAAAAAGAGATGTTAAAAACCATACATTCAATTTTATTTCATACCATTATATATTCATTTACATATTTATTAACATTATATATATATATATATATATATAAAATTCATCAAAATACCTTAAGTAATGACCCCCAAACTGAAAGTTTAAAGTATATTGCAATAAATATATTAGTTTTTTTTTTCAATTTTGTTCTCAGAAATACATAATCTTCAAGTTTTTGTGAAGCGATTAGGTATTCGTCAAGTCTCACATATAGAAAATTACTAAGGCACATACTGTTCTGCCAGTTCAAAATGTGTGTGTGTTTGTGTGTGTGTGTTTGTGTGTGTGTGTGTGTACACATGATAGAGAGAGAGAAAATTAACATAGTTTTAATATCTGATGAATATTTTATATAGGTATTGAATATATAATGAATATATTTTGATATTTATTTATTTATTATTTATTTATTTATTTATTTTTTTTTTTGTTATAATAGTTTATTTTCAAATTGGTTTACATATAACACCCAGTGTTCATCCCTACATGTGCCCTTTTTAATGCCCATCACCCCCTCTCCCCCCTCCCTCATCCCCCTTACCCTCAGTTTTTTCTTAGTCTTTGAGAGTCTCTTATGTTTTATCTCCCTCCCTCTCTGTGTCTTTTTTTTCTTTCCCCTCTTCCCCTCCCCCTGGTTTTTGCTTAGTTTCACAAAGTCCACCTATTCGTGGAAACATATGGTATCTGTCTTTTTCTGACTGACTTATTTCACTTAACATAATACCCTCCAGTTCCATCCATCTTGCTACACATGGCCAGATTTCATTTTTTCTCATTGCCACGTAGTAGTCCATTGTATATAAGTACCATAACTTCTTTATCCATTCGTCAGTTGATGGGCACTTGGTCTCTTTCCATGATTTGGCTATTGTCGAAAGTGCTGCTATGAACATTGGGGTACACGTGCTCCTATGCATCAGCATTCCTGTGTCTCTTGGGTAGATTCCTAGCAGGGCTATTGCTGGGTCATAGGGTAGCTCTATTTTCATTTTTTTGAGGAACCTCCACACCGTTTTCCAGAGTGGCTGCACCAGTTTGCATTCCCACCAACAGTGTAGGAGGGTGCCTACTTCTCCACATCCTCGCCAGCATCTATAGTTTCCTGATTTGTTCATTTTAGCCACTCTGACTGGTGTGAGGGGGTATCTCAGTGTAGTTTTGATTTGTATTTCCCTGATGCTGAGTGACATTGAGCATCGTTTCATGTGTCTGTTGGCCATCTGAATGTCCCCTTTGGAGAAGTGTCTATTCATATCTTCCGCCCATTTCTTCACTGGGTTGTTTGTTTTTCGGGTTTGGAGTTTGGTAAGTTCTTTATAGATTTTAGATATTAGTCCTTTATCCGATATGTCATTTGCGATGATCTTTTCCCATTCCGTTGGTTGCCTATTCGTTTGGTTGGTTGTTTCTTTTGCCGTGCAGAAGCTTTTTATCTTGATGAGGTCCCAATAGTTCATCTTTGCTTTTAATTCTCTTGCCTTTGGAGACATGTCGAGTAAGAAATTGGTGCGTCTTAGGTCAAAGAGGCTTTTTCCTGTTTTCTCCTCTAGGATTTTGACGGTTTCCTGCCTCACATTCAGATCTTTTATCCATTTAGAATTTATTTTTGTGAGTGGTGTAAGAAAGTGGTCTAGTTTCATTCTTTTGCATGTTGCTGTCCAATTCTCCCAGCACCATTTGTTAAAAAGGCTGTCTTTTTTCCATTGGATACATTTTCCCGCTTTGTCAAAGATTAGTTGGCCATATACTTGCGGGTCCATTTCTGAGTTTTCTATTCTATTCCATTGGTCTATGCGTCTGTTTTTGTGCCAATACCATACAGTCTTGATGACCACCGCTTTGTAGTAGAGGTTAAAGTCTGGGATTGTGATGCCTCCCGCCTTGGTTTTATTCTTCAGTATTATTTTGGCTATTCGAGGTCTTTTGTGGTTCCATACAAATTTTAGGATTGTTTGCTCTAGCTTTGAGAAGAATGCTGGTGCAATTTTGATTGGGATTGCATTGAATGTGTAGATTGCTTTGGGTAGTATTGCCATTTTGACGATATTTATTCTTCCAATCCATGAGCATGGGATGTTTTTCCATTTCCTTGTGTCTTCCTCAATTTCCTTCATAAGTTTTTTATAGTTTTCAGTGTAGAGGTCTTTCACATCTTTGGTTAGGTTTATTCCTAAGTATTTTATGGTTTTTGGTGCAATTGTGAAAGGGATTAGCTTCTTTATTTCTCTTTCTGCTGCTTCATTGTTGGTGTATAGAAATGCCACCGATTTCTGTACATTGATTTTGTATCCTGCAACTTTGCTGAAATCATGAATCAGTTCTAGTAGGCTTTTGGTGGATTCTGTCGGGTTTTCCATGTAAAGTATCATGTCATCTGCAAAAAGTGAAAGTTTGACTTCCTCCTTGCCAATCTTGATGCCTTTTATTTTGTTTTGTTGTCTGATTGCTGATGCTAAGACTTCCAGCACTATGTTAAATAGCAGTGGCGAGAGTGGACATCCCTGTCGTGTTCCTGATCTCAGGGGGAAGGCTTTCAATTTTTCCCCATTGAGGATGATATTAGCTGTGGGTTTTTCATATATGGCTTTTATGATGTTTAAGTATGTTCCTTCTATCCCGACTTTCTCGAGAGTTTTTATTAAGAAAGGATGCTGTATTTTGTCAAATGCTTTTTCTGCATCTATTGACAGGATCATATGGTTCTTATCTTTTCTTTTGTTGATGTGATGTATCACGTTGATTGATTTGCGAATATTGAACCAGCCCTGCAACCCAGGGATGAATCCTACTTGATCATGGTGGATAATTCTCTTTATATGCTGTTGGATTCGATTTGCTAGTATCTTGTTGAGAATTTTTGCATCCATATGCATCAGGGATATTGGCCTGTAATTTTCTTTCTTTGCTGGGTCTCTATCTGGTTTGGGAATCAAAGTGATGTTGGCTTCATAGAATGAGTCCGGGAGTTTTCCTTCCGTTTCAATTTTTTGGAACAGCTTGAGGAGGATAGGAATTAACTCTGTTTTAAATGTCTGGTAAAATTCCGCAGGAAAGCCATCTGGTCCAGGGCTTTTATTTGCTGGGAGGTTTTTAATAACTGATTCTATTTCTTCACTAGTTATGGGTCTGTTCAAATTTTCTATTTCTTCCCGTTTGAGTTTTGGTAGCGTGTGGCTATTTAGGAAGCTGTCCATTTCTTCCAGATTGCCAAGTTTGGTGGCATATAATTTTTCATAGTATTCTCTGATGATTGCTTGTATCTCTGAGGGATTGGTTGTAATTTCTCCCTTTTCATTCACGATTTTATTTATTTGAGTTCTCTCTCTTTTCTTTTTGAGAAGCCTGGCTAGAGGTTTGTCTATTTTGTTTATTTTTTCAAAGAACCAGCTTTTGGTTTCATTGATCTGTTCCACTACCTTTTCTGTCTCCATATGGTTAATTTGAGCTCTGATCTTTGTTATTTCTCTCTTTCTGCTGGGCTTGGGTTGTTTTAGTTGATCTGCTTCTAGTTCCTTTAGGCGTGCTGTTAGAATTTGTGTTATTGATTTTTCTTGTTTCTTGAGATGGGCCTGGATTGCAATATATTTCCCTCTCAGGACTGCCTTTGCTGCATCCCAGAGCGTTTGGATTGTTGTATTTTCATTTTCATTTGTTTCCATGTATTTTTTAATTTCTTCTCTGATGGCTTGGTTGACCCAGTCATCTTTTAGTAGGTTATTTCTTAGCCGCCATGTTCTTGGATATTTTCCAGGCTTTCTCCTGTGGTTGATTTCAAGTTTCAAAGCATTGTGGTCTGACACTGTACACGGTATTATCTCAATTCTTTTATATTTATTCAGAGCTTCCCTGTGCCCCAGAATGTGGTCTATCTTGGAAAATGTACCGTGTGCAGATGAGAAGAATGTAAATTCCTTTGCTTCTGGATGAAGGACCCTAAAGATGTCTGTGAGGCCCATCTGTCCTAATGTGTCATTCAGGGCTATTGTTTCTGCGGAGATTTTCTGTTTTGTTGATCTATCCAATGCCGAGAGTGGAGTGTTGAGATCCCCTACTATTAGGACATTTTTATCGATGAGGTTGCTAATGTTTGTAATTAGTTGTTTTACAAATTTGGGTGCCCCTGAATTCGGTGCGTAGATATTTACAATTGTTAGCTCTTCCTGCTGGATGGTCCCTGAGACTATTATATAATGTCCTTCCTCATCTCTTATTACATTGTTCATTTTAAAGTCTAATTTGTCTGATATAAGTGTGGCTACTCCGGCTTTCTTCTGACTTCCAGTAGCATGGTAGATAGTTCTCCATCCCCTCACTTTCAATCTGAAGGTGTCTTCAGGTTTAAGATGAGTTTCTTGAAGACAGCAAATAGATGGGTCTTGTTTTTTAATCCATTCTGTTATCCTGTGTCTTTTGATTGGCGCATTTAGTCCATTTACATTCAGTGTTAATATTGAAAAATATGGGCTTACAGTCACTGTATTATCTGTAAGTTTCATGTTTGTAAGGCTGTCTCTGGTAGTTTGTATTCTTTGCCTCCTTGTTTTCATAGAATGCCCCTCAGGATCTCTTGCAGTGCTGGCTTATTTGAGATAAATTCTTTCAGTTTTTGTTTGTTGGGAAAAACCTTGATCTCTCCTTCTATTCTGAATGACAGGCTAGCCGGATACAGAATTCTTGGTTGCATGTCCTTCTTGCTCATCACATTGAAGATGTCCTGCCATTCCTTTCTGGCTTGCCAAGTTTCCGTAGATAAGTCTGCTACTACCCTTATAGGTCTCCCTTTGTATGTTCGGGTTCTTTTGTCCCTAGCTGCTTTCAGGATTCTCTCCCTATCTTTGTATTTTGCCAGCTTCACTATGATGTGCCGTGCAGAAGGTCTATTCAAGTTACGTCTGAGGGGAGTTCTTTGTGCCTCTTGGATTTCCATGCCCGTTTCCTTTCTCATGTTGAGGAAGTTCTCAGCAATGATTTGTTCAAGAACCCCTTCGACTCCTTTCTCTCTCTCTTCTTCCTCTGGAACTCCTATGATACGGATATTGTTTCTTTTGACTGCATCGCTCAGCTCTCGAATTCTCCTTTCCTGTTCCTGGATCAGCTTCTCTCTCTTTTTATCTGCTTCCTCTTTTTCAATGATTTTGTCTTCTAATGCACTAACTCTTTCCTCTACCTCTTCAATCCATGCTGTGGTTGCTTCCAGTTTCCCCTGTATTTCTTCCAATGTCTTCTTTAATTCTTCCTGACCGTTTTTAAGGTCTTTGAACTTTGCCTCGTAGGACCCCTTGCATTCATCTAAGCTTTTTTCAAGGCCAGCAATTAGTTTTATGATTAACATTCTATATTCAAGTTCTGTTATGTTGCTTATATCTCTTTTCATTAATTCTTGAGCTGTCACTGCTTCTTGTAGACTCTTTTGAGGAGAATTCTTCCGTCTCGTCATTTTGGCTGGATGTGTTATGGGTTGTTTCTTGAAGTTGCCCTGGAAAGGAAAACTGACAGACACACAGAACACAGAAATACTCAAACGTACCGACAAATGGTCCAGACAAGCAGTTCACAACAGAAAAAAAATAACAAGTGACTCTCTGAGGGCAATGTCCTGAAGTAACAGCTACACGTTAAGGACAGGGTATGTAGTGTGCTGGTGGCAGAGCATATATAGACAGAATAATGACTGGTGCAGGGAGAAGAAGGAAATGGACTTTGCCCAGGTAGAGCGACTAAAGGGTTTAATCCAGACTGATAGAAATCAGAATAAGGACAGGTGCGAGGGAAAAGGAATAAAGATCGATGTCGTCTAGATGAACTTATACGGCCTGGTTATTCCAGAAAAAGGGCTAGGGAAGTAAAGAAGAGGTTGTAGGACATGTCCTCAAAGAGTGGGTTAAAAAACAAAACAAAAACGAAAAACAAAAAACAAAAAACAAAACAAAAAAAACCCAAACAAAACAAACAAACAAACAAAAAACAAAAAAACAAAAAACAAAAAGAACGAAAAAAATGATTAAGCCAGTCAGTACCCTGGATGACCAGCTCAGGGATGGGGATCGGTAGGAATGAGAAAGGGAGGGATAAATTTAAAAAGAAGAAATGACTGGCGTTACTCCAGGCAGCAATCTCCACTTGGATCAGTCGCTCCTGCTGATAGTTTGGGAGGGGCGTGGTTTATTGTAGGCGGGTCCGGCCTCCACTGCTGCAGGGATGGCTTCTGGGGTGACTTCCTGGCTTGTGAGACAACAATGGCGTCTCTCCAGACCCCCGCCCCCAGTCCTGGAGGCTTTATTCGCTCCTTTATTTCTGTTCTCTCTCCACCGCCCACGCCAGCCTAGTGTGGTTTACTGGAGCCGCGCCTGGGGCTGCCTGGGTGCCTGCTGCCTATCCCGGCAGAGTGCGTGCCCGGAGGCGCTGGGCGAGGGTGGCGCGGTGGTGCGGCCGTCTGCCACCCCCCGATTTCGTTATAATTGTGCCGGGGTTAGAGGTGCTCCGCAGGCGGCGCCGCCTGCGTCCCTGCTGCCAGTCCCTCCCGCGCGCGTCCCAGTGGCTCAGGACGAGGTTGGTGCGGTCCCAGCAGCGCGCGGGGATTGCTGCTGTTTGCCACTGAACTTCTCTTCAAAAGCCCTGCATTTAGGGCCTGGATGGTAGTGGTCTCACCCGCTCTGGCCCTCTCGTTCAGATGTTGTTCGGTCGGCACTTTCCCAGCTATCTCCGAAGATGCTCACCCTCCCCTCAGCTCAACTTCCCGAGTTCGAGTTCGTTTTATCCGACCCAGATTAAACTCACAGTTCAGTTGGGCCGTGTCTGTGTTCGCCTTAGTTTCTTGTCAGCTCTAGCACCTTTTCCCCCCGATTTTTGGAGTTGAGAGAGAGACAATGGTTTCAGTCGTCCCCCTTTAAAGGGCAAGCGAAATACTGGAGCCCCCTACTCCTCCGCCATGTTCCAGGCTCCTATTTATTTCTCCTTTGCTTCTTAAATTAGAAAACTCTGAAGCAAGACACTGTACTCTTTACGAGAGTTCTGTAATAGAACTAAACTTTAGTTATCTAGTATGGTAGCATACTTGATAACGCATCAGGTTTTAGCTTCCTCCATTTTCTCTCTCATTTTCCTACACTCCTACCAATGTTTCTTGGAATTACGTTTTCTATATTTTGATATTTGAGATAGACCAGAAGTCAATATTCTATACTTCAAATGACTATACTAGTGTTAGTTTTTTTATTCTTCAAACATTCTTCATCAGTCAATAATACATGTTGTCAGATAAGAAATATATGTATATGTCAGTGAATGTACAATTAATACACAGGAATGTGCATATGTACATGTATTTTGAAATCATGATATGACCTAGTGTGCAATGCATAATATAACTATATAGCAAAAAGCTATATGTGTCCATGTTTCTATAGCTACATATGGATTAAATGAGATAAAATATGTTATACATTGGATTTCCATTAATTTTTAGAATAATAATATTTCTATTTAAAGATAGTATCATTGACATACACAAAAATGTACAGAATTATTGGTAATCAAGTAACTACAAATCAAAACAATTAGATACCATTTTTCCCTATGCATTTTGCAAAATTTATAATCAACATAAAAACTCAGGTTACTGCTGGTATTTATCTGGTATGCCAGATATTTATACTAACCAGTTTTCTGTGCAAAGATGCTTACTGAAGCATTTTGGTGTTACTGACAATTTGGAGACAATCTAAATATACAGTAACAGAAATTATGGCAAAATTAAATAGCCATCTTAAAAAGTATTTTGTTACAATACTTAAAGACAGAGGAATATGCTCACAATGTGAAGTTAAATGAAAACAAGACACAAAATTAAAAGAACAATAGAACTCCAATTTTGAACATACATGTTCATACAATACCTATCAAGTGTCTATTTTTTTTTTTTTTTGCTTTTCATAAGTTCTGTGCAGGTATTTGGATGTTTAGTGAGAAAAATGAAGACTCCTAGTCCATAAATAGCTTATGTTTTTGTAGTGAAAGGACAAAAAACCAGAAGATTGAAACTTTTAATAGTAAAATATTGATAGTGAGATTATAAGTGAGCTGTATTTTATTTCAACATTTCTCTCTCTTCTGATCACCTACATGGAGAATTAGTTACTTTCTTTATAACAAAAATATAAGTACGGAAAAATGTAAAAACACATCAGAAAAATAATTATACTACTAAAAATGTTGCTTAACTAGTACTGTAGTACTAACTAAAACTAGTGCTAACTAATCCTTAGTCCTTTTCAAGTATTCAACCATTCCCTCTGAACTTTAAACTTAAGACAATAGTCATATAATAATTATTTTATTTTAAGTTTTTACATTTTCTCCTCCATTCCAAAGAAGCATACTGGTCTCATTAATTTGTTCAAAAATTTTCAATGAAAATATAATTAGTTGACATTCATATATAAATATGAATCCTTGGTCCTGGAATTGGTTTGCCTGGCCCAATTTAGCTCTATGATTCTAAGTGATACTCCATCCATCAAGAGTAGTGCCTTAATCGTGCACATAGTTTGAATTATGTTTGTAATATAACTCAATAATAATTTACCTGCAAGTGTATGATCTGTGGTTTTGTCATTTAACCAAATCACTTTTACATTTGCATATAATATTTTTGAAGCCATCATGTTTAGTGATGCATAATGTTTTAGTTGTTCAAGTACTAAGTGGGTAATTATTCTCATTTGCATCATGACTACTATTATATTGAAGTAAACTACATCATAAAACCTATTGATGGATTTCTAACCTTACATCTACAGAATTATACATTTTTGATTGTCAGATCTTAGCACATCATCCCTTGACATCTCTATGTCGGTGGTTCCAAGCACAGATGTGTAGAGAACTAGCCCGCTAACATGAATGAATGGAGATGCCTGGGAAAAATGAGACCAAGAGACATTTGGAGAACATGTGCCATAAGTACAGGGGCAGCCACTTTCAGCTTCAGCTAATT
The DNA here is from genome assembly GCA_030068075.1 of Paguma larvata. Taxonomy (NCBI): domain Eukaryota; kingdom Metazoa; phylum Chordata; class Mammalia; order Carnivora; family Viverridae; genus Paguma; species Paguma larvata. Next base: position 56,794,665 of record CM057832.1, read on the forward strand.
TTGCCAACCAAAACAACTAGCCTAATTTTTCTGATTTTTTAAATAAATTAGAAAACGACTTTTGGGGTTTTATTTTTCAAGTAATCTCTACACCCAATATTGGGTTCACACCCACAACCCTGAGATGAAGTGTCACATGCTCTATCACTGAGCCAGACAGGTACCCCAGAAAAACTTACGAAATAAAAAATGCTAATCAACCAAACACATATTAGCCAATTGGCATACTAGCCAATTTGTTTCTCTTTTTTTTATTGTTTGTTTTTGTTTTTGTTTTTAAATATAGCATATGAAAAAATTTTAAAGAAAGACTTAGAATTTCTATGTATATATATAGAAACACCCTCAACCTGAATTGTCATCAGGCTTATTGCTTTCAATCAGATGCTTTTATTTTGTTTATTATTTTAAATATATGCTTATTTTTTAAATTGTTAGGCTTTTTAAAGTTTCATTTGATAGTAAATCAATGTAGATTCAAAAATGTCATGGATAATCTTGATGAGAATATGGGAAAATGAAGTATATGCACACAAATCACACATCTAATCTTTTATTTCTTAAGCAATGTATACTCTTGGATCTATAATCTAATTTTTAAAGAAAATGCAATGTGTAATAGATCTCAAACTACGAATACTGTGTATACTCTTCTGGCATCTCAAAAGTAGACAGGGAAAATAAAGAACCAGAACAATGGGAAGCAATTTTTTTCCAAAACAAGAAAAAAACTATAAACCAAGTCTTAGTGACTATAAATTGAAGACACTGAGTCATGGGAGGGGTGGGGTGGAATTCCTGTAAAGTAATGTATAGAATAATCTACCAAGGAATCAGGCAAACTCTATTGAATCTAATAAATCTAAAACTCTTAATAAATCTCTGGACAGGAACTCATAGAGCAAGTTCAGTACTATCAGCCCTTGTGCCACAGCTGTCACCAGAGGACAGGGTGAAATTCTGAGAATTTCAGAAACTAGAGGAGAAATCCATATCATTGACACTGTGAAGCCGTGTTTGCTCAGCTCAACGGCCTCAATGATGACATATTGTCTATACATCTGCATTCTATTCATGGGATACCTATGTGGTTCAAGTGGTGTCCCTAATAGTCTTCTGACAGGGATGCAACTGTCCTGGCAAAGGACAACTGGTTACCTTATGGGAAAAGAGGTATTTAGAGAGATGTTTGTCTTGAGGATCTACCTAACATTAAGAAAGAAAAAAATGCCTCCTACTGGACAACCTTGATTCAAAAACATTAGTACAATATTTTAGATACAGTTTTAAGGAAGAGGAAGTATTAGTAAGGTTCAATTTCATGCTCCAGATATTTTAAAATTGTATGCATTATCCAATTCAACAAAATTGATATACATTATTATTTTAATATAGCAACAACAACAATTGTAGTAACTGTTGGTAAGCAACATACCACAAGATATATTGTGTGTCTCCCATGACTTGATTAATTAATCGTTATGTCAGTCTGTGAGCTATCTACTATTGCTACATCACTTTTCAGATATGGAAATAAAGACTAAATGGCAGAGCTGGGATTTGAACCTGATCAGTTTGATTCAGGAGGCAGTAATCTTAACCTTTGTGTGTGCCATTATGGTTAGGTGATTGCCTAGTAGGCAATCAAGTCTGATTCTAACCCATATTTAATCCAAGTCTTCAAAATGGAAGGCTTGTTCATTTTGCCAAGTTGGCCTTTTATTCAAATGAGGAATCTGCAGGATGCACCTGATGACTAAAAGCCCCAAGAATCCCCTCATTCTCTTCAAGACGGAGAGGGTATATTTATGCTGCTTTAATCAAATTGTAACTGAACCCAGTGAGAGTTTGTCCACTCGAGACTCAGCAAGCCAATAAAAACTGACACTGAGCTTTTGCAGTGAAGAAAGATAGGCTCTTAATGGCATGGCAACACCCAGGAGAACAGGGAATTAATGCTCAAAAGTCCCATACTCCCCAGTGGTTGGTAAGTGAGGATTTTTAAGAGCAAAATCTGGAGCAGGGATTTCCTGAGAAGGTGGACACTGTTGATCAGAGGCCTGTGAGGTCATGCTAGCAGATGCTCCTGTGCCATTTCATCAAGTCCCCGAGGTCTCCTCCATCTCCAGAGATTTGGAATCTGAAAGATATCTTTATTCTTTATGTTAAGAATGTCACTAGGTACATCTGGTGGTTATATCTTAAGGGTAGTGCTATTTGTAAGCTAGTGGGATTGCATTCCTACAGGTTCCTTGGTCAGTCCAGCTGTGCCTGGGGGCAACATGACCTCTATTGTTCATTCTTTTGTCTGAACTGACAAGATGGATGCCAGCTTCAAATGTGATTGAATTAGTTGTGATTTGTTCAATTTATGACGTCAATCAAAAATCGTATTGCTACTCTTCCACTGCTTGCTTTTGTAGGGGAGGAAATTTTTTCTCAACCCTTCTGGATTATTTTGTCTGGCCTATTATTTAGATTGATATATATAAAAAAAAAAAAGATTAACAGGAGAGAAACATTTCACTTTGTACTTGTGGGAGCCCCACAAAGACATGGAAAGCTTCAAGACAGACAATTGAGGCTTATATGCCATCCTGGGCAATGGTGTTAGAGGGTGGGGATCTGGGGCTTCAAAAAGAAGGAAGACAGCAGAAAGATGGTAAGAGTAAATGTTTGGTAAACAAAAGTTTGTCGTGCTCTGCAAAGACAATGGGACACAGATAGGAATTTGAACAAACATATCTTGCTGAATTCTTAGTTTGGCACACCTGCAAACCTACTCTTTGTGGATATCTCCGGCGGCACCTCTCTTCTTGACCAGGCCCTCTAAATTCTCAGAGGTAAAGATCTTTGAGTACACCGGGTCTTGATTGCTTTCAGCTCAAAACAGCCCACATGCCAAAGTGGCACATTTTGTGGCAGCCTATTCTGTTTCCCTTTACTTTCAAAAGAACTTTAATATGCATAAGCGGTAAATCATTACATTCAGTCTGTATAAAGGTGTTATCAGTCATTTACTTTGCGTTAGGGAGTTTTCATTTGAGGATAAATTCCCCTGAATTATGTTTCCCTGTGAAAGGCAGCTATCCTCAGCACTACACCACTACTGCTGTACTATGCTACCTTATGATGTGGTGGAAACACATCTCTCCCAGCAGTGCCCAGGAGTCAGGTTCCTCAACCAAAATACCTTAAACATTGAAGAACAGCACTCAAAGTATAGCCTACACAGGATGCTTAGACGTAATCTATGTGCTTAGGGGATGCTTAGACATAATCTGTCTGTGGGCTTTTCACTCAGTTATTGTCTTGGGCTTTAAGAAATTTCTTTGTCCACCTCAATCTACCATTTTAATAAGGACTTCTGTTGTTCTTCTGATGTCTGATAACATTCTTTTTAGGGATATATGTTACCCCCAGACAGTAGATTTTCTAAATACGTAATAAAGGCCCCTTTCAGAAGGCTATAATTAATTCAGGGCGATTAGGACTTTTTTCCTAAGTTTTTTTATGGTCAGAAACTCTTTTGCTTAACGTATAAGTTCACAGCTTTTTTTCCTAAGATTGACAGACATTATCAGGAGCTTAACTCCCCAAATACTGGGGAATCTTCATCCTAGCCACGTGATGCACCAATTTAGTAATTGAGGTTATAGGAACAGGCAGGCATAGAAGGAGGAAATAACTGAAAGCTGTTTGTAGTTTAAGACAAAAAATCCCCAGATTTCATTCTATCATACAATAAGCCTTAAAGGAATTGCTGTTGTATTGAGACTGAACTAATTATAATGAGACAGAACCAGATAATGATAATGTGCTTTGATTTTAGAATGAAATTCAGGAAATAGCTCCAGGGTCTATTTTTAATGGCATCTTCATTGATAAAGGATGTAAAATTTTCCAAGTCTATTAGCTAGTCATTTAATAGTAAATTTGACCAAGTGTAATGACACCTACATTTTCTTATTAGAGCGCTTATGGTTATCTACATAGTAAATGGCAAATTGGAGATTTATATGCCATTTAAATTAGGTTACATCTAGGAAAATTCATTCTGGGTCATCATGAGAAGACTGCTCTTACAACAGACTAGTGGAACAGTTTGAGATGGTTTTCTGTAGTACCAAGAGATATTAATATAATAAGAGATTTATTTTTAGCAGGAGAGTTATTTAAATAGACAGCTGGACATTGTAGTGCAAAACAGACTGCAGCTTAGTTTTGCACTTTGCCCTTTACTTATAACATAAAGAAGTCTCATTATGACAAGCCCCATTATGGCAGAAAATCTGTCTAATGCAGCCCATTCTTGCTCCTGATCCAAAAGAGGTTTAATTACCAGAAGAATTAATCTCACTAATAATAATAAGTAACATTTGTAAGGGCTTTGAAGTTTACAAAGGATTTTTGCATATAGTTCCTGCCCTTTTATCATTGCCCTTACTTCCTAATTGTTCTCCCTGACACCAGTCTCAACTCTTTCCATTCCATTCTGAGTATGGTAAAAAACACAAATTTCATCACATCCTTTTCCTGATTATACGTTTACAGTGTTTCCTTATTGCCTCCTTGCTAAGTCTAACTCATTTGCAAACCATATAGTATAGAAAATACTACTTGTGGGGAATCAGGTTTTATAACATGTGCACATACAAAATACCAAAAATGTAATAATAAGGTAATGACAATATAGGGACAAACAGATGCTACAAATCTTTGCCAGGCTTATCCCCTAACTTACTTTTCCATGTGGAGAATCCCGAGCTTCCAGAGATGCAGATAATACAAGTCAGAGACCAGATAGATATAAGAAAAAAAATTTAAATGGCTCATATGTATTGAACATTTTCAATCATAGCATAGTACTTAATACATAATAACAACTCAACAATAATTTTCTAAAATTATTGCAGTGTGGCAAGTGCTGTAGTATAACACCTTGTCTAATGAAGAGTTTGCAAAAAAAAGGATGTTGAAGGGTAAGGTCCTAGCGTATAAATTTTGTGAAAATACGTGGCAAAGGGAAAAGAAATGTTTTCTCAGATGAAATAGAATGTTGCAAAAGTTCTATTTAAAGATATTTAAAAAAAATCTGAGTTTACTAATGTGTATTTCTCATTTGAAAATAAGCTCTGGCCCATTAGAATTTTACCTACAAAATATTAGGGACAACATCTTGTTGAAACAAAATTGTGAAGTTTATAAGAAAGTAATAAACTTTATCTCTCCATATCGACTTAGATTTTTGTTCTAGTTTCCTTCGGAATCCACATTTTTCTGTGACTTTTGAGTGTTTTCTTCATCACCAAATGTTCTCCTAGGCTACACTCATTTGGTAGTACACTGAAGAACTGCATAAATGTGATTAAAGACCAGGAATATAAATGTTTTTGGCATAGAAATGGATCACATTTGACTTTTTTAAACATATGCTCTTGAAAATTTGCCACTCGTATGTATATACATGATTTAAGTTTCTAAATATAATAACTTGTGTAAAAGGAGATATGGTTTGAGAAAATGAATGTAGTTAGGAGAGGGACCAGTGCAAAACTGCCTCTTCAAAGCACACTTTATGGAACATAATGAATTTTCATAGTTATTTTTAGAATTGAAAAGATTTCTTATACTAAATGTAAGAACATCTTTCTTTAACAGAAAGCATTCATTCTAAGACATACAAATACATTAATTTGTTACAGAACTAAAATGTCACTGATATCTCATATATAAATAATTTAAATGACAAAGAACAAACATTTTCTTCACAAAATCTGAATATACCCTTGCTTAACTAGGATCTTAATTGAATTTGATAAATGTAATTTGATTTTCAAGGTTGTTCCTATTTTGTCTTAATGCATTAAAAGAAACACATTTAAATTTGTTCTGTATTTCCATGGTCTGTGTTCTCACTGAAACAGTATTGAATTACTGGATGCAAGTAGATTGTTTAATCATGGCTTTATATCTACAGTTAAGGATTTGTCACTGAGATGGTGCTGTATATTTGTGTTTATGAGGTAGTATATTTCTTTCAGTTTTAGTGCTAATGACTGAAAAACTGGGGACTAACTCTTAGCTTACACACCTTTATTTTCCTCAGGGAAAAAAAATGAAATTTTAAAAGTTAAAACAAAATTATGTAAATCAAACCAATGCTATAGTATTTGCAATTAAAAGAAATGATTTACAGCAATCATTAAATAAAATACCTTTTTAAATCACTTGTATATCCTGTTTGGTACCAGTCGCAATTTATGATAAAGAAATGTAGTAAACAAATTTTTACTCTTTCGAAAGATTTTGAGGTCTCCCTATATTTTATAGCCTAGCATGATGTATATAAACTTTATTTATTATTTGTCATAGTTTTGAAACTTGGGGCACCAAAGCTGGATATAAAAGAAGGTACATGAACATCTTAGGGCTCTTCAATTTGTTTGGGCCCTGTTTATACTTGGTTTTATCTGACCAAGCATCAGTTACTCATGTCCGTGCACTGGGTGGAGGGATTCATTTCATTGTCCATCCCTAACCAACACAGCCAAAACAAAGGCACTGTGATGAAGACTGCAGCAGGTATTTGGTCTTCTATTAGAAGCATCTGATATAGCACTGTGTCTCATTTATGCATGGCCTCTTTGAATCCCTCTTTAAGCAAATATTTTCAGCCTTTTAACCTAATCATTGTTCTTACAGATTAAACTTGATCATTAATTAAGAAAGCTAATCTTTTTTTTTTTTTCTTCCTACTCTTATTCTCATGTATTTTGTAATACATACTCATCTTTAAAATACATAGAAGTCAATTTGGGGACCTTTAGAAAAATAATTTTCTCCAGGGTAACACAAGTTGTCATTCACATAATTGAGAACTGTATAATATGAGAGTGCTGGATGTTCACACAGAGATAGATTGGGAAGGAGAAAATAAACCTGTAATGGTTGACTGGCATTATTGGTCATTAGGAAAAGGTAGAGAAAGAACGTGGGGAAAGAAGTTTTACTTCAATGAGATAATTTTTCAAAGATTAGAGAGGATTAAAATGCACTAACACTGGAGAAACCACATGTCAAGGAAGAATCCATCTGGCAAAGAATCCTTACATGTATGTTTTATTTTTTGTAATAATGAAAACAATCACAGTTACACATAACCTATAAACAAAAACAAGCAACATGATGTAGGATGAATTTACTTATATATTGCATCATTTAATTCCGATAGAGTCCAGCTCCGGCTGAGTCCAGGGGTCCCAGAAGGATGGACAGTTAGACGGAAGGAACAAGAGAGCCATGAAATGTAGTCTGATCACCAAGCAGGCATCCCTGGCTAGTCTGGCATCTCTCTCTGCCCTGCTAGTCTCAGTGTCTTTATTTAAATGTAATGAGTGACATTATAGCAATGAGTGACATTCCATCAGTAAGCATAATTTGAACAATAATGTGTTTTTGTTAGCAAAGCAGCGATTTCCTCAATCTTGCAAGTTGTTTTCAAGTTAAGAAGCATATAAATTTAAGGCAGGGGGAGAGAACAGGGCATTACCTAGGCCTGCCTATGTTAATTATCTATAAACAGGCCAGGAGTCATTCTACCTATTCTTCCAACTACAATGGGGGAGGTGCAACCCATCTCTGGCAAGGACAGAATTCCCAATACTTGTCCTTTACTTGTGAATGAGTGAATTTACATAACAGGAGCCCAATGATTAGATTGCACAAATCACACCAATATTCGGCCAGCTCATAACTGCTATCAATCTGTGCAACCCATCCCCAAGATACAACTTTAAGATTACTTCTGGCCAGGCTACTCTCATTCACATGTAATCCATCAAAGCATCATGCTCCAGGTTCTTCCCTTTTATCTATATGCCATAAAACAAAAGAGCATTACATTCCTTGGGGCCAAGGAGAGCAGCTCAAGAAATCTAAGTCTGAAAAATTATTTAGAAGAAGGTAAGACTAGGCGCCAATTTGGCCAGTGGGACCTTTGTTCAACCGCCTTTTCCACACAGGGAGGGGTCTCAACCTGTGAGCCCACACAGTGAGGAGTCTTGACCTGTGAGCCCAAAATGGCTCCCAACAAATTCCTATATCAACCTTTCAAGTCAGGAATTACAGTCTTCACTTTAATGCAAATACTTCAAAACCATGATGATATCACCACGCACCCTTCAGAATGTCTATTAACAACAAAGGAAACAACAGATATGGGCAGGGGTATGGGTCAAATGGGTGATGGGTATTAAGAAGGGCATTTCTGGTGATGTGCACTGGGTATTGTAGGTGGAGAATTGCCAAATTCTAATCCCAAAACCAATATTATGCTATATGTTAACTATCTAGAAATGAAATGAAAATTCGAATAGGTGGACTTGGTGAGACTAAGCAAAAACCAGGGGGAGGGGAAGAGGGGAAAGGAAAAAAAGACACAGAGAGGGAGGGAGATAAAACATAAGAGACTCTCAAAGACTAAGAACAAACTGAGGGTGAGGGAGATGGGGGGGAGAGGGGGTGATGGGCATTAAAAAAGGGCACATGTTAGGATGAACACTGGGTGTTTTATGTAAACCAATTTGAAAATAAACTATTTTAAATTAAAAAAAAATTAAAAAAATAAAAAAAAAATTAAAAAAAATGAAAATTTGAAAAAAAGAAAAAAATAGAAGTAAACGACTAGTGCAACACAATCTTATATAGAATAAACTCACAGTTGTTTAGAATGAACTAATAATTGTTATTTCACCATGTTCTTAACACTTTCTAGATGCTATTGTTTTTCAGGAGCATTGGTTTAAGTGTACAAATGCAATATATTGGTGGGATCAGTAATTGTGATCACATTCAATATTTAGAAGTCCGTTTTATTTTTTTTTTAGTTGGAAAAGGCTGCAATTAAAATGAAGATACCACGATTATTTGTATCATTAATTTTATTACTTAAATTTTTCAGATTAAAGTTAATATTAACATGTGTATTTTCCAAATAATATTTTCCAAAAAATCTAGCTTTCATAATTACTTTTAACAAAACCATAAGTGTGAGAAGGAACAATGTTATCTAGTTTTGTGAAGACACAAAATATTGAAAATATAAGGCATTTTTGTTTGGGAATAAGATCTCTTTAAGGGTGTGATGAAAGTAATAGGCAATCTTCTCAGGAGAAGATCCCCATGTGCCTACACAGTAATCTTCCAATCTTCAATCAATGAAAAACACTTTTATGTATGCAGTAGTATGAAATATAGAATCCACAGATTTATGATGACCCAAGGTCCTACTATGATTTATTCCTGAAATCTTCATGCTTTCCCCCAAGGACTCCAAACCCCCCCTTTCCCTCCACTATCTGTTTTCACTACCACTTATCACCATCAAACATAACATATACTTTAGCGACATGTATTAATTGTTCATTTTCTGTTCCACTTCCCATAACCCAGCTTCCACAGGGCAATGATCTTTGTCTTTTATATTCAACAATGCATCTAGAACATTTCTGACATGAAGCAGTCGCTCATCGTTACCCGAACCAATAAATATATTTATGTGACTGGACATCTTGTATCAAGAATAAGAGTCTGAAATTTGAATTTAAGAATCTCGTGTTAAATTGTTGATCTGTCTATCCTGAATTTCAGCCTTTCAAAAGTAATACATCATAAATGCTTTTGTAATATTTTAGAGTGAAATAGTGAACATATAATCTTACAGTAACCATATATTAGTTACACGACTCCACGGATTGCTCCACAATTTAGTAACAGAGTGTGGTGACCAAAGCCATCACTTCTCAGATGATTATCAAATGTCAGTGGAAAGTGTCAGTTTGTATTGAAAGTTTCTTTAAGGGCAATTGATTTCTTATAACCTCATAATGAAAAGAATAATTTTATCAAAAGTAATTGTAATCAAATATTATAAATGCTCAATTACACACACACATGAATGCTCAATTATACACACACAATTGAATATTTTCCCCAATGTATTTACCCTGTATAATACTTATGTTTTTTTGTTTGATTTGTTGATTGGTTTTCATTGGTTTTTGTTGTTGATGTTGTTGTTTTCCATCATTGTGCCCTTTCTCATATTTTTGGACCACTCTTCATTTAGGATATCCAGGTTTCATAACCAATGGTTAGACGAAATCAAGGCCTAAAATGTCACCCTAATAACCAAATGTATCATGAAACCTACAAGTAGGAAAAAAAAAGGCTATAGCATCACAACTCAATATATCTTTATCACAGCTACTGTTGAGAAGACAGACTGATAAAACGTGGGAAGATAATTCAGATTTTGTGAGGAGGGAAAAAAATGTTCTTACACTTAGGGACTATTCATTAAATTTTAGTACAACAGAAATTTTTTATATAGCTGAGTTATCAGCCAGGGAATGAAAACAGAAGGATGAACAGTTCTGCTGTAATTGTTGCAGAATACTAGCCAAATCTAGTGAAATTCAGCCTGAGGATAAGCAGGGAAGAAAGAACAGTTAAAGGGAGCTCATCAAACAGTTGATATTCTTTGTAGGGGAGGGCCTCTTGGTTGTCAGGAGGAAGCAGACAGATGTCAAAACTGTGTTCATAGCTCCTTACTCTACAGTGACACAGATCCTGTTAGACACTTCTCACACTGAAATAAATGACTGTGTTCACATGCCAGTGTGCCGGACTAGAATGCTTATTGTCCATGATATGCCTAATTCATAAATCCGGAGCCCACTGGCAAACGATGAGTGAGTGAGTGAGTGAGGGAGTGAAATCTATAAGATCTATGAGTCGTATCCACAGAGAAAGAGTTTATTGTGTTTGTCTAAATAAGGATAAGTATCTTAGCTAAACTTCTCAATTATACTCCTTCCTGCCATGATTCAGTTTCAGCTTAAGTTTCATCAGTATATTCTCAAATAATTTGTGACTACAAAGACTTAGCTAGAAAGTCTCCCTGAACATTGAAAAAAAAAAAAAAAACTGAACATAGAAAAATCTTTTTTAAAGAAAAAAAGTCACCTTGTTCCTGTTTTCTTGTACCACCATGATACCATTGTTTATTTGTTTGATTAGTCTATGTATCCTACACTCATATGAACAAAACAGTTGTGAACTTAACAATGTTAAATAATTATGTGCATTAACAGGATATATATCTCCATTTATTGAGGTCGTCATTAATATCTTTTGACAGATTGTCACAATTTGCTGCATAATCTGTAAATATTCTGCACTCAGTTAAGTACTATATATTTTATAGCATTTTTTATTGTGAATGGTAGGATATATTCTGTTGAATTTTCTGGTTTGTTATTGTTATGGAGAGAAAAGTTTAAAGAAGTTCTAGAAAAACAGATTATAACAATTGGAATTTGAGTTAAGTCATAGAGAAAAACAAAGAAAAAATAGTAGACAATAAATTTGATGAAATTTTTCAGGATGAAGTGCAGAGAAATAAAGATAGTATAAGAAGAAGAAATAGTGGTAACTGGAGAACCAGTCTGAGGTGTAAAGTTCTAGAAGGGGAGACTATAGAAACTAGAGGAAGGATTTATCAAAACCTGGCCAGGAAAGTCTAGTGTTGTTCTGGTGGGCCTTGGAGAACGCTAAGAGGGCATTATATATTAATATAATGATTAATATATTATACACATTGATATAGTAGTACTAATCGTATGGAATTATAGATGCTAAATAATACTCTTAAAATTGTCATGTGGTTAAATGCAATGTTCTTTGGAGATGAGAACATTTATTATGCATGTCTAGCACTGCTATCATCCTGGTAGTAGTATAATCTTACTATCATTTGTCAGTTCCAAAGACTCCAGTTTAGAGGGTTTAGGAACTAAGAATTGTAAGGAGTTAAATGTCAGGCAAGGGGGCTCTTTAATAAAAAAGAAAAATTGAAACTTATACCATTTGTCAAAATGACACAGTTGAGTGGCGATGAAGCCAAGATTCAAACCCATGTCCACGTCTGTACAAATTTCTTTCTCATATGCCATGATGAGAGGGGAGCTATTGAAATGAAGAATAAGTGATGGGGGAAGCATGAAAAACTATAGTTAACAGTAATGTAAAAAAAAAAAAAGATGGAAGGGATAAAAATATGCTCTGAATAAATTTTAAATAGAATGAAAATTTGTACATAGTTTGTAACAAGAAAGTATAAAACTTAATAACTGTTTTAAAACATCTGGGAAGGAGTTAATCAAAACTTCTGTATTAGTTGCCTCTTAAAAGTTCTTCATAACTTTCAATACTTTTCTACCATGAGAATTTTATTACTTTTTAATAATTTCATTTAAAATGTCTTTTTAAAAATAAAATGTAGTAGTCAAGGTTCTGAAGAGCAAGAAACAATATTTGGACTTAGGATTTTGAAGGGAAGCAATAGTTTCTAACTGTAATGAATTCAGAATATATATATAAAGGGCTTGTTTCACCCTCCTTCCTTCCTCTCTTTCCTCTCACTTCACCAATTTTCCATTTTATTTGTTTTCTATAAATATAGTAGTGCAGTTTGTGTGATGTACCAGGGATCCTGCCCTACAGGATAAAGGAGGGCTTTTATCCAGTGCTAAGGTGGCTTTGCTTCCACCAGGAGAGGAGAGAGCCATTTATTTGGTAATCTTTCCACATTATTGCATGTCTGTGCCTGGTGAAAGCAAGGGCCTTAGATGTGAGGCTCTTGATACTGAGGGAGCAGTGGGAACAGTGGGAGTACGGAGCTCCAACAGTTAGCTGTTTGCCCAAGCCCAGTGGCAGTTTAAGTCCCACATATGTGGCAGGATATCATTTTCTCTTCTCCTTGTCTCTATTGCTTATCATACCATGGACCTTCAGGTACTAAATCAGCACTTGGACAGTGACTACTTCAAAACACTCAAGGACGGGGATATTAAGCCCCACCTTTGAAGGGAGGACTCTCAAATAATTTTTGGACATATTTTAAAAAGACTACTGTCTTTACATTATTTGTATGTCAATGCAGAGAAAAATTAAAGTGTTATGTTATAGAGAGCTAATTTAAAGAATAATCCCACACCAGTTTTTGAATACAGGAAAGCAACATTATTAATTTGTACTGGCTATGAATTAATAATTAATTTCACTAGTTGCAAATTAATAGTTAAAACAACTTCTTCAGTTTCAAATTTATTTACCAAACTCTTCCAGTTTATAATTTGGATTAAATATTGTTATGCTAACTTGAGTATTTAGCTCAAAACTGTTTCTGTACTCAGAACCCTATAGAATACCAGATTGCTATAGATTGTGTTAGTACATACATATGTGAACAAATACATCCCAGAATGGTTACAGGTATAATGACTCTTCACTTGCTAGCCATATTACATATTTAATAGTGTCTATACTGGTAAGCAAATATAGAAAATTTGGGGTGGATTTAAGGTAAAACTGAATTATATTGTAAAGGAACAAAATACAATCCTGTAAATTCTGATTTCTAAGAAAGCTAATTGAAATATTTTTATATTTCACTAAAATATAAATTTTTTAACACTAAAAGTCGAAAGCGTTGAGTATATAATGATTTTTAGGAAAAGCATCTTTAATCTTGATACATAATTTTTGTGTATAAAATTTAAATGAATAGTACGCATGAAGAAAAAAAATAAGATGCTAACAAAAATTATTAGTTATGGTATAGAGGAGAATTGTGTTCTTTTGTCAACACTGCTAATTCAATATTTGTCATATTATATTCTGTGTGCTCTTTTCCTTCCAAATTTTTCAAATATCTCAAATTCTTTCCCTCTATTTTGTGTGCACTTGCCTTTTCCTGCTCATTTGAACTACTGAACTGAAACTACCCTCTCCACTATTATCAATGACACCTCTTTTTATTTTTTTTATTTTTCACAAACCATTGATCTTTTTACTTTTCCTATTTCTTGACTTTTCAGCACTGTTGACTTCCTCTGTCTTTATAAAATTCTTTTCCACCTTAGTGTTTGCAACTCTACAGTATTTTTACCTCTGAGCACTTCCCTAAGGATGCATATTTCTGTAATCATCAGGTTAAATAATCAGTACTCAATGGGTATCATCCTAAAGCAAATTTAGTAGGTTGTTTACTTCCCTTTATGGTTAATCTGTGGGATTACTTCTTTACTCCTAAATGGAATTTAAGCCAGCTTCCATGGTTTAATTGTTTTTGAGTATAAAATGCTATTAAGTCAGTAAAAATAATATGCCATTTTTGATTATAGTGATAAACATTTTCATTTATTTATTTTTTAACATTATTTTTGAGAAAGACTGAGTGCAGGTGGGAGATGGGCAGAGAGAGAGGAGAGAGAGAGAGAGAGAGAATCCCAAGCAGGCTTCACACTGCCAGTGCAGAACCTGACAACGAGCTTGAACCCATGAACTGTTAGATCATGAGCTGAGCACTCAACAACTGAGCCACCCAGGCACCCCTGATAAGCATTCCAACTTTGTTTAAAGTTATGTCTTTTTCCCTTTCTCCTTTGAATGGGCTGATCCATACAATGAGGGAGTTTACATGTGTTTGTCTTTGTCTATGTACACTTTTGATCCTCTGCCTTGCCCTCCTTCTCCACCAAGTTACAGCTAGGCTGATGTTTAAGGGTCTGTTCCCTCTCTCTCATTATCTCCCTTAGTTTTTCAAAGACACTAGGAACTTCTCACTGACAGATTCTTTGACACAAGTCAATGCGGTTCCATTCCTGCTAATTACTTCATTCTTAGTCCTAAAGTCTTCTTTCTCTGACCTATCCAATTTATTCAGAGCAGAATAGTCTTGCTAAAATAATGGATTCCAATTTTATTAATGACAAAGTTTGTATACTTACTTGTGGGATTTGTGAATAATATCATATATAAAATGTATATTTTTGAAAGGAATTTTAAATTAAGGGAAAAATGTGTTTTATATTTCTTTGTGCCCAAATATTTAGAATGAATTTAAGCTAATAATGGTTCAAGGTATTATCCAATTTATATACATAATCCTATTAGGCTATTTAGATACCAGTTTAAGGAATATGGACTCTGAAATATTTAATGTTTAACCATATTTAAGATAACATTTTTTTGACTTTTTGTTTGTCGCTGTATCATCTGAAAGAAAACTTGCAGTCAATCATTTCTTCTACATTTTGTGAGTCTTAGAAAAATGAGGCTAACATCACAAATTATATATGAGGTGATCTTTGAAAAATATTTCTGTGTATTAATAAAACAGTCAACTTCTCTAAATTAAAAAAAAAATAAGTCCTCTGAAAGTGAATAATGGGAAAAATATGATATCATCCCTCCAAAGACCATTAAGGAAATACAAAAGGTACCTCAGAATTTATTGAGTATATAATGGTGTTTACATATAATATACATGTAATGTATAGAACACACAGACAAAAATTAATCTATTGGGATGCCATTTATTTTTGTTCCAAAAATATTCACTAAGGAAATCCCCAATATTACCTACTTTTTAAGTGGCCATTGTGACTCAAATATTAATATAAACACTATATACATTGATATCTATTTAAGTATTATAATAAACAATGTACATATATGTATTCCTTGGCCTGTGAATAAATATATGTATCATAGTTATTCTGTTTTTTCCTAGTTAAACACAAGCTTTTTCAAAGAATGTATGTGCTCATGAGGTAATGAATATTTACCAAAGAGAGAATTTTTTGCAATAGGTGATAATAGAAATATGTTTTGCCTTAACTCCATACTATAACCCATCTTGAGAACTTATAAAACACTTTAACATTTGTTTCTAAGGAAATATATCTAATTCATTTATCTTTGAATGCTTGTCTTTTATTTTTGTCCTATTTCATTATAGTCTTCTTTGTGTTGAAAACAACCCATACTAAACTGACACTTTTAATGCAACAAGGATAACAGAATTATAATGACTGCTTCATTAACTACTGTCCATTGTTGATGATAGCAGTACAGTGCTATACTGCAGTACTTAGCCAATAGTTAGCCAAAACTCCAACCACCTTTACTCAGGATTCAGGTGTCTTAGGTCGCTGAGAAGTAGATGTCTTCTTTGGGTAATGAAAAGGGTACTGAAGTCCTGAAAGATGTCACTCCTTCTGCACGGCGAGTTGGTGGGATGCTGGGTTATGTTGAGGAAGGGATGAGTTATCCAGGTAACAATTGTATGACTTCAACAAAGGCTAATGATCAAAGGGAAAATGACTAAACTTCCCCCAATTACCTTAACCTTGGTTTTTCCCTAGTCTCACTTTTAAGAAAATTATCTCCACTCTTGGGAATGCTCTCTGGGAATGTCCCCATGCTCAATCTCTTGGCATCTGTCCTCCACCTTCTTGTAATCTGGAGTGACTCCGTGTCACATACTCAACATTTCCCTCTTGCCACACACCATTTTTATCATATTCTCTCTTACAGGAAGTCATTAATGGACTATTAATATCCAAGCCACAACACAAAAACATGTTTCCCTTTCTTTAAGGAGATTGTTCAATATTCATATGTTTACAGAGATGCATACAGATATATTTTAGATACACACTCCTATGTACATATACATATTTGTATCCCTTGCCCACTCTGCAGAGGAGAAA
Source organism: Paguma larvata (assembly GCA_030068075.1). NCBI lineage: Eukaryota > Metazoa > Chordata > Mammalia > Carnivora > Viverridae > Paguma > Paguma larvata. The sequence goes on from CM057832.1 coordinate 56,811,287, forward strand.
ATGAAGCTAATATTTTTTCAATAGCCAGGTTTATGAAGGTGGGTGATTACACTAGTGCACTAGTGGTACTCTGCATCTTCCAAGTGTTCATTATAGAAGTAAAAATGAAAAGAGAGAATCTTATTTGCAATAGCTGCGTAGATTTATTCTATAAATATTTTAATTATCAGTATCATCATCATAGGTGATATGCAGTGAATACTTACTATGTGCCAGAACTTTCTGCACACTTTGCATGCATTTTATCAGTTATTCCTTGTAATCAACTCTGTATCTCAATTTGGAGTAATTGAGTCTTAAAAGAATTTTAATATTATATGCAAAAAATATGTGCTCAGTTCTGAGGCAAAAATGTCTCCAATTTTATATTATTTTTAAGTTTTTAATGTTTACTTATTTTGAGAGAGTGAGAGCAGGGGAAGGAGTGAGAGAGAGAGAGAGAGAGAGAGAGAGAGAGGGAGAGAAAGATAAAAAGAAACAAAGCAGGCTCTGTGCTGTCAGGGCAGAGCACAATATAGGGCTCAAACTCAAAACATGAGTTCACAACCTAAGTGGAAATCAAGAATTGGAAACTTGGGGCACTGGGTGTCTCAGTCGGTTGAGCGTCTGACTTCAGCTCAGGTCACAATCTCACCGTTCCCGAGTTCGAGCCCCATGTCAGGCTCTGTGCTGACAGCTCAGAGCCTGGATCCTGTCTCAGATTCTGTGTCTCCCTCTCTGTCTGTGCCCCTCCCCTGCTCATGCTCTGTCTGTCTGTCTGTCTCTCTCTCTCAAAAATAAATAAACATTTAAAAAATTAAAAAAATTGGAAACTTAATGAACTGAGCCACCCAAGGGACCCCCAAAATTTATCCATTTTTAATTTTTATGTATTTGATGATGCTTACTGTCCATTTGAAGCAATCCATGTCATTTCATCTATCTTATTTCTAGGTCATTGCAGGAATATTTATTCCTAAAGATTTAAAATGTTGAAAATTATGTAATAGTGAGAAAAAAATACAACAATAGTTTTATCTGATATGTAGTTTTTAAGATTTGAGAAAAAAACAGCACACTATAGTAGCTATAGCAAAAAACTTTTGTAAAATCAATTTAAAAATTATACATTTCTTCCATAGATAAATTTGAGGTGTTTGATTACAGATATATTTACTTTTTTTTCCATTTATCTCCTAATATATGTTTTCTTTTACAAATGTTTTTCTTAATTTAAATCTAGTGACATGTTCTCCTTCTATCTCTTTTAAATACAGGACAAGTAATGCTGATTTGTAGCAATTAAGACAAGTCGTGTGTTTCTGATTTGTCAGTAAGCCCATGCAAAATAAGATATTTCTTAGGTAGTTAATCAGAGCTCTAAGACAACATTCAACACATAGTGTTCCAGTGATATTTCAAAATGTTTAATAGCATTAGATAGCTTTTGAAGTAATTATGACTAGTATTCACAAATACAGTACCAAGATTTATGTGTCACTGGATTTTTCTTTTTTGAATCTAAAATGCCATGAGCTGTGAGACAAATCATTATTTTTATGGAGCTCTACAAAGGGGGAAAAAAAAACTAAATTATCCCATTGGGTATGCATCTTGATTTTAGAGATGTTAAAATTTGAAAAACAACATATGGTAAACACATGTAGCAGTAATTGTTACTATTGGCAGATATATGAAGTGGTGTTTATGAGCAACATAAACAGGCACAAATACACAGAGCTAGTGGGAGTAGAAGCCGGGACACTCTTCCTGGAGGTCATTTTGGTAATGCCAATCCAGAGTTGTAAAACCATTCATATATTTTGGCTCTAATTCCTCTTAACCAAAAGATTTAGCGAATGATGTGCAAATATCTAGAAAGACCTTTTACATGTTAGGGTCTGTTCTAAGCATTTGGGATATGTTAAATGAGGGAACTAAGATCCTTGCCTTTGTGAAACGCACATTCTAGTAGACTATAGAAAATGATCGTGATACATGGTTCCTTGAACAAAAGTCTTTATAGAACAGTATTTGTTGTATGGGTCTAATTTGTAAATGTATTTTAACATGTTAAAACATTGCAAACACCCCGCAGTAAATGATTGGCATAATGTATTTCACCAATAGAGTTTTAGTTCCATGTGGGTTTTATTTTATAAACTTTAACCAGACTTGATGATTAAAAATGTAAGTAACTTCCATAGGCATGTTTCAGTTTTACTAACCAATCTATATGTATCCTATTTTTATTCTGTTTGTGTAAATCTTCAGTTCTCAAAACAGTCTCTATGAGATAGTGAGCCTTGAGAGCCAAGACTGCCTAAGTGGGATTCTGTTTGTAAGCATAGACTCCGTGGCTCTTAAAGTGGGGTGTCCTGTTCAGCAGTGTCAACAGCCTTTGAGAACTGGCTAGAAATGCAAATCGGAGTGTTCCACACCTCACCTAATGAATCAGAAGCTCTGGGGGCATGGCCCAGATATCTTTGGATGACTGATGTGTTCTGAAGTTGGAGAGGCACTGTAGTAACTTATACTCAATTGGAAAGAACAAACAATGTTTGTTGAGCAGCTACCAAGAATCGGTCACCATAGTGGCCATTTCAACTAAATTGCTCCATATAAATTCTAATAGCATACAAGAATGTATCATCAGCAGACTCCTCTCCTAACTAGATCTAAGCCCTTGAGCAAGTTATTTAGCTGCTCTGTTCCTCAGTTCATTTATCTACAAAATAGATATAATAGAAGTTCCTTACTACTTTGCGTCACTAGGAGGATTAATTAAATTGACTCGTGTATGAAAAATTCCAGAACACCTATAATTCTTCTGTGTTTGTGATCATTATTATTGTCAATTATAATTGTTATTACTGCAGCCTCAGTAAGTTAAATAACTTGCCAGATGCCGTATAACAAATATTTAATCCTAGTATTGATGCAACCCGAATCAGTTTCTAGGTTTGTCTTCCTCTAAAGGAAGGTCTGTTTTTTCTACCTGTTCCTACTGTGTACAATTATTATATTTGTACCATATTTTTTGTCTCCTGTATACACATTCATTTCCTCCTCCTTTACAGTTATACATTGATATGATAGACTGGGATCACTAACTAAACATTGTAAGACAGGAGTAATGCTTTATATTTCCTAATATCTGATATTGTATTTTAGACAATAATAGATACATAATAAACACTCTTAACTGATGATGAAGAAGAAATCTGTGGCTAAATCTTTCCTCAGATGGTAGTAAAATGGAATAAGTATGCTATGCTAGTGAAATTGGAGATTAAGGAATTATGTTAAACAAAAACATTTCCGTCCATTTTTTCTTTATTTTTAAATAATTTATTGTCAAATTGGTTTCCATACAACACCCAGTGCTCATCCCAACAAGTGCCCTCCTCCGTGCCCATCACCCACTCTCTCCCCTCCCATACCCTCCTCTCCCCTCACTTTGTTCTAAGTCTTTGAGAGTCTCTTATATTATGTCTTCCTCCTTCTCTGTGTTTTTTTTTTTTCCTTCCCCTCTTCCCCTCTGCCCTGGTTTTCCGTTAGGTCTCACAAAGCCTACCATCCATTTTTGATAGGCATACGTCATAATAACCTACAGATATAAACAAAGTTACAAACTTACATGGTATCTGACTAATCCCTTTCACTTATCAATGATAAACCTATCTACTAGAAGTGGAATAGAAATATGCAAATACCCATCACTAAAAAAAATAAAAATAAAAAAAAAGAAAGAAAGAAACCAGGTAATAAGTAGTTGAAAGAAAGGTGTTTCACCTCAGAGAATTGTGGGAAATAACGTTGTATCCTGAGAATAATTAAATTATCTTTAATATACTCTGTATAGGTTTCATATTGAGTGATTTACAACAGAAGAAATAAAAATGTTTAACAAAATGTCTTCAACAATAAAAATAACAGATGCTTGGTACACAAAACTCAACCTATATAATTATAACTTTACTACATACTCATAACCACATAATAATGCCCAGTATGGCAGTTATATTCGATTTTTATTGTTTTAAATATTAATTGAACCTATATATTTCTCAAATATTATATTCTTCTTTGAAATTTGATCGGAGGCTTAGACAAACTGCCCTCAAGGCTACATAAATGGAGTATAAAATGTAAATAGTGACTGAGTTGAGGGATGCTTCTGTGATTAGAGGGGAAAGTGAAAAGTAAGATATGCAAGACTAATAAACAAATGAACAACAGCTAGACCACATACAATAATAGAACTCTGACCAATAACCCTAGAAAGACAAATCACAACCTCTACAGCAATAGGCTCAGAATGGCCAGGGAAATCTAGTAAGTACAGGACATTTGCAGGAGAATGACAGCCAATATCCTTAATTTTCACTTTCGCTCCTTACCTCATGCTCTATCTGCTAACAAACCAGAGAAAGCCAAATATGCTACCCAGACCAATCACAGGATGTTCTCCTTGTAGTCTGCCCATTGCAGCTTTTCCATGCTAGCAGCCTCCATTCAGAACATACCTGAAACTTTCCCTTTTATTCACTACAAAGCTCCTCGGTCTTGGCAACTATTTTTTTTTCTTTGCTATTACACCCAAAGCAAAGGCAACTAAGGCATAAAATAAATAAATGGGACTACATCAAACTAAAAAGCTCTGCACAGCCAAGGAAGCCATTAGCAAAATGAAAACGCAACCTACATAGTGGGAAAAGTGTTTACAAACCATTTATTTCATACAGGGTTAGTATCCCCTATAATGCAAAGAGCTCATATAACTTGATAAACATAACGAAACAAATCTAATTTAAAAAATAGGCAGGGATGCCTGAGTGGATCAGTTGGTTAAGTGTCCAACTTTAACTCAAGTCATGGTCTTACAGTTTGTGAGTTTGACCCCCACATCGGGCTCTGTGCTGACAGTGCAGTGCCTGCTTGTGATCCTCTTTCCTTCTCTTTCTGACCCTCTCCTGCTTGTTTTCTCCCTCTCTCTCTTTCTCTCTCAAAATAAATATATAAAGTTTAAAAATAAGCAGAGGATGGATGCCTGGGTGCCTCAGTCAGTTGAGCATCTGAGTCTTCAGCCCAGATCATGATCGTAGGGTTGTGGGATCAAGCCCACTTTGGGCCCTGCACAGAGTGGGCGGCCTGATTAGTATTCTCTCTCTGTCTCTCTCTCTCCCCCCGCCTTCCTTTCCTTCATCTTTTTCTCTCTCCCTCCTATTCCATCTCCCCCTGGCTCTCTACCTCTCTCACTTTCCCTCTCTCTCTCTCTCTCTCTCTCTCTCTCCTTCCTTCTCCCTCTTCCTCTCCTTCAGCCCCTCTCCTCCACTCACACACACTCTCTCTCTCAAATAAAAAAAAAATAGGCAGAGGAGCTGATTGGTCATTTTTACAAAGAAGACCTACAAATAGCCAACAGATACATGAGAAGATGAAAGTCACTAACTAAACATCACTAATGAAAATCAAACTGCACTGATATATTACCTCACACTGACTAGAATGGCTAAATTAAAAAAGACAAGTCATAACATGTGTTGGCAAGAACATGGAGGAAAAGAATACTTGTGTGCCACTGGTAGGAAGGTAAATTTATAAAACTACTATGAAAAATAAGATGAAATTTTCTAAAAAACTTAAAAATAGAATGACCATATAATTCAGAAATCCCACTTCTGGGTATATCTCCAGTGGATATCGAACTGAATGATGCTCCAAAGATGATTTGAGCTCCTGCAACAGTTGAAGTGAGACAAAAATTAATGTTGCTTAATGTTGCTATAGTAACCAATTAATTCACATAAAGGTTAAACCAATCCTGTGAACTTTCACACATTCTTACAGATTTTTCCCAGTATTGTCATCTCCAATAACTATAGAATCATTACATGATCCTCAGAGTTATATTTAATTTACATTTTTTTTCTCAAAGGTGCAGGTATCTATAGCATGACAACATTTTTCTCTCTTTTTTTAATTTAATTTTATTTTAAATTAGAGTATAATTAACATACACTCTATATTAGTATCAGCTGTACAATATAGAGAAGGCATTCCATCTTTTATGATGGTATTATTATTTTTGGAACTTTACAAATTAGTATGTCTGAATGTCAACTAGGAAAATTATGATGGTGTTATTCATGACAAGTTTGGGGGATCTCTTTATTATGTACCCATTTGTAGTGTGCAGTTATCGTTGTCAATCGTATCCACACGACAGGAAACAGTTTTTTAAGTTTTATTTATTTAATCTCAACACGTGGGGCTCGAACTCACATCCCCGAAATCAAGAGTCTCTTGCTCCCCTGACTGAGCCAGCCAGGTACCTCAACAGAAAACATCGTTTTAAGGTTATTTATTTATTTTGAGAGAGAGAGAAGGAGAGAGAGAGAGAGAGAGAACAGGGGAGGGGCAGAGAGAGAGTAAGAAGAAATCCCAGGTAGGCTTCACACTGTCAGCACAAGAGCCAGGTGATGGGCTTGATATTACGAACTATGAGATCATGACCTTAGCTGAAATCAAGAGTTAGACGCTTAACTGACTGAGCAACCCTGTTGTCCCTAACAGGAAACATTTTTAATATTTTTTGTGTGTTTTGGATAATTTGGGGAGGCTTTTTTCAGAGTAGTGATGTCTGAGTCAAAATATCAAACATAAGGATCTCTACATTTTAGAATAAAGAATCCCTACCACCAAAATGGATTGTTTAATGTTGTTTCTTTAAATATTTGACACCAGAAATATTTGTAATCATTGCTTTTATACTTTTTTCCTGAGGATAAAACTTGATTTAGTGTTTTTTTTAAACACTTTGGTTTTCTTGTAAACACAATTTCAAAACATACTCATTTAGTTACAGTTTTCAGAGACACTACCCACTGCTAATAGGCTAAAATACAAATTTCAGGCTATAATGTTTATTTGGCAGATATTTGTTTCTCTGATCATGAATTGCATTTTTAAGCAGTTTTCATATAACTTGCCATCATATAATACAACCCTCACAGAAGCCCTGGATGGTAAGTATTTGGTCTTGGTGTTAGTTAATTCACAAATAGCCTCTTCCTCAGTAGGTTGTAGATATGGAAGACAGATTGTTTTAATGCATTGTTACTTTTATTTCCCCTAATCTCTACAAACATGGTAACACATAGTAGGAAATTAATAAATGCAGCTGAATCTGAGTTTCCAAAGAATATACTACATAATTTTCTAACACAGTAAAATGTATCCAAATTATTTAAGATCACATTAAACTAATAGGGTGATATAAGACACACACATGTTTTTAATAACATTTTTATTAATGTATAATTCACATACCATAAAATTCATTTCTTGTGTCTTTTTAAAGGGAACACTTTAGTGGATTTTATATATTTGGTGTTGTACAAATTAAAAAAAAAATTGAAATTTTTGGTTATCCAAAGAGAAATCATGTACCCATTAGCAGGTCATTCACATTCTTCTCACTCCTTGGTCCCTAAAAACCCCAATCTACTTTTTGTCTATATAGAATTTATTCTGCTCATATTCAAGACATAATCCTTTCAAACCTGAGACAACACTCCCTGTTGTCAGGATCTTTTCTTCTCCTATATTAGTACTCTGCTTGGGAGTTTAACAGAGCGAAGAGGTGAGGTAGTCTGTCAGATACAAAATGATTGCTGGAGCTCCAGGTCTTTATTCTGCATTCTAGCTAGAAATTAGTGGGAGAAAGGAGCAAGGATACTTTATATACTCAGTGACACTTCCCAGAAGTCTCTCAGTCTACTTCCACATACCTGCTTTGCCAAGACTTAGTCTTATGGCACCGAGTCTAAGGATCATAATGTTATTCGAGAAGGCCACGGACCTCACTAACATCAGTGGTTTTCTTATTAAAAACAATATTATATTAATACGGGGATAACTATAATGTTCTGCCATAGTGTTAAACCCTCTACAACTTAATAAAGCTTGTTAGGTTGAAATTTCAAACATCTGAAGAGCAATCCTTACAAAAGTGCATAGACTATTATGGCATAGTATCTAGTGGTTTTTGATAAAATCTGTGAGACTAGACCTCATATTCTGGTATTATAGGGCCTGGCACATAGTTGTTCAGTTAATATCTTTTGCATAGATGAATTCATTACTAAATTAAATTTGCATAGTTTTATATATATAAGTATATAGTTATGTGCAATATTGTATATATTTATAATATAATATATATTTATAGTTAAGCTATGTATATAGTTCTATATAGTATTATATATAATATTTGTTTTATATATACATAATATTTGTAGTTACAGTACAGATTTATATAGATTAACTAATCATGAGAGGAGTTGATATTACCAAACCCAAGTCATCACTGCCTGTCACTCCAATTTTCCTAGGGTTTAAGAGATAAATGATCTTTCAAAAAATGATGCTTTGAAGAAAATGATTTAGATATTGAAAAAGAGATTTAGAAAGCATGGATAGCACTGGGCTTAGGTGAAATCTGTCACTAAATACAGGGTAGTTTTCTTCCTACGGGCCTGTCCATGATCATTTCTTTATTGGACCACTTAAGTATTCTTTAGTTATTTATTGAGAGTTTATAATATGCCAAGTTTCACTGAAACAGCCAATTTTTTTTCAAACATGTTGCCTATAATTATAATAAGATTTGTGTTTCTGAAATGATAAGCTTGGCAATCTTAAAGAAGTGGGAGTTCAAAGTTATGTTTTTTACACATTATTTGCATATTTCTAAATGAATAGAAGGCTATCTAGTTTTCCAAGTAAGCGTTTCTGATAACCCCTACCAAAATTGTGCATATATCACGTGCAATTTACATATTTTGTAAAATCTCATGCATCCTCAAATTTATTGGCAGAGAATTCTAGAAATCGACATGTCTGCTAAATAATGCATAATTACAGTTTAACATTTAATGAGCTAGAGACTAAAGGGCTTTAACTATCTACAATTAACCATAATATAATGATGTTGTAAAACTATTTGCTATTCTTACAGATTTGTTTTTTAATAATCAGGTGGTAGTCATAGCTTTAAGAAGTTGAAGTTTTAGGTTTCTCTCTAAGTGAACTTAAAGGAGAGCCTCTGATCTCTTTCACAACTTCCTCCCCGTTAGAAGATCAGAATCTCTGTGCTGCATCCTGGGAGGGAGTTGGCGTTCATAACTCAGCTGTGCCTTTTTCTTACTCTGTGCTCTTGAGCACATTTATTAAGTTTTCTAGTAAATTTTCTTATCTATGCGATAAGGGTGACTGTAATACCTGTTAGGACTGCTATAGGAATTAAGTGTGGTGAATTTACATCACTTATCCTATTTCCTGACTCAGTACATGTTCAAAAAATGCTATTATTATTACGTAGGACCAACCAATGAAGGTGATGGCAGATACACATTAAATGTGTTTTTACATATGCGTGATGCCAAACCTGAAAACAAATGTAAATATGTGCTTTGAAATACGGCTTTTAGAATACTGCAAAATGAGGGGCGCTAAGGTGGCTCAGGCAGTTAAGCATCCAACTTCGGCTCAGGCCTTGATATCACGGTTTGTGAGTTGGAGACTTGCATCAAGCTCTGTGCTGACAGCTCAGAGCCTGGAGCCTGCTTCAGATTCTGTGTCTCCCTCTCTTCCCCCTCACCTGCTTGCACTCTGTTTCTCTCTCAAAAATAAATATTAAAAAATATATAAAATAAAAAAATAAAAAAAATACTGCAAAATGATCAAATAGCATGTAGAAACTACTATGTAATGATTCGTAGCACAATCTCTGAAGCCAGGATCTCTGTGTTTAGAAAGAGAGAGAGAGAGAGAGAGAGAGAGAGAGAGAACGAAAGACGAAAGAACGAAAGAAAGAAAGAGAGAGAGAGAGAGAGAGAAAGATAGAAAGGAGGGAGGGAGGGAGGGAAGAAGGAGGGAGGATGGGAAAGAAGGAGGGAAGGAAGGAAGAAAGGAAGGAAGGAAAGAAGGAAGGAAGGAAGGAAGGAAGGAAGGAGAATTCAGTTTATCTAGAAAATGGAGATTTGCTTGTAAAATTAAATGAGTTAAATCATACAAAATAGGCACTTAGACCAGTGCCTGGCATATGCTATACATTCAGTAATATTAAATTATCCTACCCTAATATGTGAATTAATTGGGAATCTGAACTTAATTAAGCTAGACTTAAATTTTGACTCCACAATATATTAGCAGTAAGACATTTTGGAGTTTATTTAGCAACTGTTAGCTTCCAATCTCTTTTATCTGAAAATATGGAAAATAATCTCTAATACGAGAGACTTTTATGAGTATCAATGTAGGAAACATGACAAAGAGTGTAGAAATCTTAGCACTGTACTATTTATCCATTGCTTATTAACCATGATTTTCCTAAACTTATCAAACTTATCTTTAAAATTATTTACTATTATTTAAAATTAATTATAATTATTTTTTTATTTTTTTGTTTTTAAAATATTTTTTATGTTTATTTATTTTTGAAACAAGAGAGACACAGAGCATGAGTGGGGGAGGGGCAGACACAGACTCTGAAGCAGGCTCCAGGCTCTGAGCTGTCAGCACAGGGCCCAAGGCAGGACTCCAATCCATGAGCCATGAGATCATGTCCTGAGTCAAAGTTGGTTGCTTAACCCACTGAGCCATCCAGACGCCCCTACTTATAATTATTTAAAATAATTTCACTGCTTTCAGTTTTACAAATCATTTTAAACTTCAGCTTCCTCTCACTGCCTCCAAAATATTGAATTCCTGTGCAAAAGTAAGTCATGAAAAGAGACCAGTGTCTAATTATTTTAGCGTCTGAGAAAATCACCATCTGAAATGCTGATTCATGACTTTCTTCAAACTCTGAGTCACATATCTGATAAATGCACTCATTAAGAACATTAATTAATGTATATAAATATTAATTCAAGTACAACTTTTCAGGATTTCTGCAGTAGCTTGACATCTATGTAGACATATAATAGGTTTAGGATATTAGAAATTCAGAATTACCAAAAGTGCAATTTTGCTGTGGTCTGCTTATTTCACTCATCATAAATTCTTTCTGAATGGTTACCCCTACATGGACAAGTAGTAGAAATGAAAGGAGTATATCTGATCAAATCTATTTATTAGAATCTTATCTATGAAATAAAATTTCCTGAAATGCATCAATGATAAAACTCTAACATAGTACCAATGTCACTGATAGCTAATTACTGATCCATCTCTACAAATTCTTCCCTAAAAATAGTTACGTCATCCACATCTTGTTAAAATTTGTTTTCTTCCCTTTATTTGTGTCCCCATACTCAGTATTCTTTCCTGAGTCAAGCCATGTAAATCATTTGAAAAAGTAGATTAAAGTTTGGGTGAGGCCTATTTCTGCTTTGGGTTTCTTATATGCCTGAAATCACCTCTCTGGCTCGGCTTTGGCTTTGAAGACCAACTAGCCAAATGTGGTCAACATCATGTCTGGAATTCCTGAATTTTCACATGGATAATGACATATAGTCTGAGTGCCTAACATATCCATCAGTATAACCATGTCCCTAATTCAAACAAGGATGTCCTTTGGATTTACTGTTATTATCTAAATATTCACATTCAGATATAGGTAAACATTCTACATATAACTGGAAGATATAAATTTCCTTATGTGCTCTTGATGTTGAAATTCTATTATTCAGTTAAAGCTGTCAGTTTCATTTTGCATATATGCAACACAGTGCCTACAGGGGTAATCTAGCATCTGATAGTGCTACAGGAAATTATTGTTCCTGCATTATAATGCGAACCCTTAAAGCTTGACTTTAAATCTTTAATAATAAAATGGTCATAACAATTAAAAATTTTAATATATATATCCAAGGCATTCATTTCATAATGGTAATACTTTGATTCAGCCAAATGTAGATTCTTATACTTAACCGTTTTAGATTTACCCCCAATTTAAGTTGACGCACCTCTTGATAAAAACAGAGAGCAGTGGAGAAGGTCTCAATATAATTCCTTGATTGACTTATTGAAGTATAAGCATTCAGATCACAATGGATTCTTGCGAAAGCCTTCCTCTTTAGCAAGTATCAATAGGAAGCATTTTTTTAAATGTATATTTATTTATTTTGAGAGAGAGGGTGAGAGACAATCCTAAGCAGACTTGACACCCAGCTCATAGCCTAATGTGGGGCTCAGTTTCACGACCCTGAAATCATGACCTGAGCCAAAGTCAAGAATCAGATGTTTAACTGACTGAGCCATCCAGATACCCCAGAAGCTGTTCTTTCGAAGTCATCTTCTCATTTCTTATTCCTGCAGGGAAAATAAAAGCAGAATGCAATAGAGAATGAATACCATGTTCACATGGTCAATTTATGTGCACTGGAATTTGTCAAAGGAGTGGGTGGGACAGACATCCGTGGAAGGCTGGGAAGGAGTGTCTACCCACTTGGGAACAAGGAGATGTGGAATAATGGCCGATAACTGTAGAGAAATACAATGGACTGGGAATCAAAGACTAGGAATGCAGTCAAGTTCTTGCCACCAGTTAGTTCAGTGACTTTGAATTTATTTTAATTTTTTAATGTTTATTTATTTTTGAGAGACAGAGTCAGAGACAAAGTGTGAGCAAGGGAAGGGCAGAGAGAGGGCTCAGCACAGAACCCCCACGCGGGCTTGAACCTATGAACCACAGGATCATGACCTGATCCGAAGTGAGACGCTTAACCTACTGAACCACCCAGGCATCCAGTTCAGTGACTTCGACCAAGAAAGTCTGAGCATTCATTATTGATGATTTTACTGCACACATGCATTTCAATTGGAAGAATAAGAATAATAAATTTTAATGTGAATGTTCACACCTCAGTGATGGCGATATTTTTTTCTGCTTTGTTTCATCAGAAGGATATTGGAAACATTTCATTTCAATTGTCAAGTGGTTCTTTTAGTCTCAGAATCATCTCCACATAGGATGATTCCTTCTAAGAGTTAAATATCTTTCCTTTGTCAGATAAAATATGTTATATAATGTTTCTTTCAATTGCAGTAGAAAACGGTTGGAATAATTCAATGCATAGAACTTTGAAAAAAAGTTATCCTTAAAAACATCACTCATTAAGACATTGGCATGCTAGATTCAATCTGTTATAGTTTCTCTCTTCTATTAACTTAAATTGTAATACATCAAACAGCAGAGCACCTGCCTATATACCAGTTATTCATAGTTTTCTAAAGAGTTCATGAATGCTACTAATTTCTTCACTTATGCAAAAGATTGAATCTTCAGTTTATACTGTTGTTAATTTAGAGTGGAATCTGCCTAGAAGTAAACAAATCCATGGACTTAATAAATATGTGTTAATTAGTAAGTCAGCGCTGCATCAAAATATTATAACTCTTGTAAAGCACATTAGCTTTTAAACATTGTTACATGTGTTGGTAACTTAATGACTCAATTTAAAGATGATAATATTAATCAATGTTATAAATTGTTATTATTAAATGAAATATCTCAAATAACTCAAGGTATATAATGAAATTTGGAGTATTATACAACCTTTAAATTATGGTTAGATATATATAGTATAATTAAAATATTAGAGAATATTTATATTCATGGAAAGTTATATACTTATTATCCCTGGTTTAAATAGATAAAACAAAGATAAATGTAGGATTGTAGTATGATAACTACATTTGTATATGTGTGCATGCAGCCTCACATGCATAGAGTGTGTATATGTGTAGGGGTGTATATATATTTGAAACTACTTAAATGAATATAAGTGAGAAAGTCTGTAACATATGCAAAACAAATTTTGCTTTCAGATGTGCCCATAACCCATGGTCCCATAAGAAGCAAAGGAGACAATAAAAAGTCTCTACTTGTTTGTCATCCTGCATGAAGGAGCTCAAATTCTAGTAATTAATCTTAAGTCACAATAGTTTGATCTGAGCTGATTAATGATAATGCTATTGCAGACAAATATTGTAGTCAAAATTGTTTGTCAAATTGTATGTATACTAATTACTCATACAATAAAATTTTTCATTATATGAATCACTCTTTAACATTTTGTAATGTTTACATTAAAATGCAGTGCCAGTGCTGATAGAAATATTTGTGTTTATACTTTTCTAGGTCTCAGGGTGGTGAACTGTTTCTCTGAATTCCTAACCTGTGAGCTTATGGTAAGATTATAATTAATATATTCATTTTTTTAGTTTTTTCCCCTTTATTATCCCTGTTTTATAGTATCCAGCAAATATAAAGGTAATTTGCCTAGTTCCCTGGTTACCCTACCATACTTTTACAAAAATGTTGATATGTGATACTTTCTACCAAATGTTCATGTTATTGGGTAGATTATAGTAATACAGTCATTTGAAATAGTCTTTATAGGTTCTAAGTGAATTTGAAGGCACTGTTCAGAAAGGTAAGATTTATACCACTGAAAAAAGTTCTTTGCACATGAATGATAATTTTATATATTAAAACTATTTGTAGTGAGGTCTATTTGATGACAATGAATACAGGCGCAATGAGTTATTGGAAGGAAACTTATTTTATCGACTGTCAAGTTTTATCAGAATCGTGTTCCTCTACGAAAGCTTGATATTGCAGGTGTATAAAGTTGAAAGTAAAATAGGTAACTATGGAAATGGAAATGATAAATAACCTGTGGCTTCTAAGGTGATATTATGGGCCTTATTAATTTGTCAGTTTTTTGGTTAATTGCATTCAGTAACATTTGTTAAAAATGTGAATCTGGATTCCATTTATAATTGATTACTACAGAATGTAAGAAACACAAACTTCAGATTAGTAAGAGAATGTTCAGTGTATCTCTTCTTTAATTGTAAGCACAGTGAAGATTTATCAGCTTGTAGCTGATATATAAAATGGAATAATATGGGCATTTGTGTCATAGATTTTATGTTTTTGCGTAAATGATATCTTTGGAAACACAAAAGTGATTGAGTAATGGGGCGCCTGGGTGGCTCAGTTGGTTGAGTATCTGACTTCTGGCTCGGGTCATGATCTCACAGTTCGTGGATTCGAGCCCCTCGTCGGGCTCTGTGCTGACAGCTCAGAGCCTGGAGCCTGCTTCGGATTCTGTGTGTGTCTCTCTCTCTGCCCCTACCCTACTCGTGCTCTGTCTCTCTCTGTCTCTCAAAAATAAATAAAAATGTAAAAAAAAAAAATGATTGAGTAAGACAAGTGTCATATAGAAGCAAAGAGAATTCCACTGCTCTCCTAAGATGACTCTATTGATAATGGAAGACATTTTTTAATGAAACACATTATTTGGACATGCTTAGAGCAACAATTTTATTCCCAATAAGTATTGTTATGTAGTAACATATTTTCCAAATATATCCAAATGACCTTTCTCACAAGTCAATTCAACTTATAAAATATGTCAAAATATTTTTAAAATGTACATTTATCATGCCACATCTTAAATATACCATCTCAGTAAATCGTAACAAAATGATCACACCCTTATAACCAACTCTTACATTAAAAAGAAAAGAAAGGTAAAGAAAAGAAAAAAAAATATATAGAACATTAGAGTACTTTGAGGCTCACTTCTTGGTGCACTTCTCATAACTATCCCCATGTAACATAAGCACTGTATTGACCTCTAGAAGAATAGATTACCTCATGTTTCACATTCTATTAATGAAGTGATACACAAGTTACTGCTTTGGTTCTTTTTCTTGGCATTACATTTGTAAGATTATATGCAATAATAAATCACTCATTTTCATTGCTGTGTGGTCTTCGACTGTGTTAATGTACCAAATTATGATCTTCATCCCATTGATAAGCATTTGGGTCACTTCCAGACTTTGGTTCTTATGAATGGTGGTTATATGAATATCTGCAACATGTCTTTTAGGAAACACATGCATGAATTTTGTTGGATATATAGGATATGGATATGTTCTCGTTTAGTAGATACTGACAGTCTGCTGAAGTGGTTATACGGGTTTTTCAAAGCAGGAGTGAGAGTGAGTTGCTCCATATACTCACTAACACTTAAGATTTTCCATCCTTCTATTTTACTCATTCTAGTGTGTTATAGAAATATTTTAATTTCAATATCTCGAAGGTTTATGTCACTAAACACTTTTTATGACTGCTCATCATATTTGTGATGACTGTCATATGACGATTCTCCTTTTTGAAGTGTCTAAGACTTGCCCTTTTTCTACCCTATTGTGCATCATTTTTCCTTACACTATATACCATACAAGTGTATTGAATCCTCTGTGATAGAGCTGCCTCAAACTGATTCACAACAGCCAACTGTTAAAGTGTCAGGAATTTTGGGAGCTCCTTGGTAGTTTGAAAATCTGCCATAATAGAAGTGTTTACACCAAACACACTGACAAACACAAAAAACAGGGCTTTATCTTTTCTTCTGGAGAGTTGATTGTTAAATATTTACTTGCATACCACTGTATATTTATTATGTACATTAAACCATTTGGTGGATTTTCTTAGTACTCTTCTAGTGGTGTCTTTTGACGAATAGAAATTCTCAATTAAGTTTGTTTCTTGTCTGACTAGGGCTTGTTGTGTCCTATTTAATAAATATACATTTTTTAAAGAAATATTTAGTGTTGGCTTCAGCAGCACATATAGTAAACAAGAAATGTTTGCCTTTGCCATGGTGTCTAAAGAATTTTCCTATGGTTTCTATAAACAATAAAAGCTTTTGTTGTTTAAACTTTTACATGTAATGATCTCTAAGTTTTAAAAATACCATTATATTGTTAAATTGTAAGGGTATTGTTATTTTCTTTTATGTTTAAAATAGTTTGTTGGAAAGCTTTTAATTAGTATAGTAATTGTTCTCTGTATATTTTAACTTTTACTGTAAAATTCATAAATATGAAGATGCTCATATTTATTTAATAACAATGTCACTATAAGCAATTTGTAGGATTTTCTAAAATTTAGATATGTATTTATGTATTATCTACTCTTTGTCACATACTACAATCAGTTATGTGGCCATCAGTTATAATTTTAAAATGGTTATTCAGCAGCATAACAAAATTAATATTTGACTTTAACCTTTATTTATTATGACAATTTATTAAGCATATATTAAGTGTAGGAAACTGCAAAATAAATAATCGACAGAATCATTAAAAATTATAAATTAAGCTAATAGTATTCAAATAAAGTTAGTATTAAAATTCATTTGGGGGGCGCCTGGGTGGCTCAGTCGGTTAAGCGGCCGACTTCGACTCAGGTCATGATCTCATGGTCCGTGAGTTCGAGCACCGTGTCAGGCTCTGTGCTGACAGCTTAGAGCCTGGAGCCTGCTTCGGATTCTGTATCTCCCTCTCTCTCTGCCCTTCCCTGTCTCATACTCTGTCTCTATGTCTCTCAAAAATAAATAAACATTAAAAATAAATAAAAATAAAATGCATTTGGTTGCCCCCAAAATATTGTTTAATAAATTGCATAAACACATAAGTCATAATAAATACAGCCTAAAAGATTAATGACAGAATACTATTGCATGTACTACATTGAGACTTTATTTGCCTTGAGATTAGCCATATATATGTACAGTATTTCCGTGACAAAGACAGAAGTGCATACATACCTGTTTTGTGATTAATAGGAATTATAGTATAAAATTCAGTATTATGTTATCCTCAAAACTCTGAGTCAGTTATGCAATTGTATATACGTTTGCCATAGATTGTATTGTCCCATTATGCATGGTTTTGAATTGTTTTTTTACTCTAGAAGTAATCATCTTGATTTAAATACCAAAAATCATCTCCTTAATAGTTGAAACATTTGAGACATATAATGAAACATAATAAATAAATAATTATTTAAAACAGAACTTTCAATAATTTCATAGTTGCATATCCAATTTTGACCATTTCTTTTTATATCTCTAGGTCCATAATACAAGCCATTTAATTAACTTTGGAGTAACTCCTAACTCAAACTATGCAAGTGCAAAAGCAAACCCTATAACAGACTGTTTTTAATCATTAGTTGTTATTTTTAAATATTTATAATAGTGAAAAACCTGATGAGAAAAAGTAGGGTTCATAGATTAAAATCCTTGAAGCAAGGATTTCATTTTTATTTATTTTCATGTATTTGGAGAACATGGGATTTGTATCAGAACTTTTTTTTTTTTCTTTTAGACTTTCTTGTCTATTTTAGGTAGCCAAAGATGATGCAACATGGATTGTCTGTACTAATTAAAAGCTAATAAGTGACTTTCACTTTTACTAAATTACCCTTATCTGTGGGGTTATTAGAGGAGGAAAAACAGAAGTAAAACATAGACACCATAGAAAGTTGTTGGGGTGCCTGGGTGGCTCATGCGGTTAAGCATCCTAATTCAACTCAGGTCAGCATCTCATGGTTCGTGATCTTGAGCCCAGCGTCAGGCTCTGTGTGGATGGTTCAGAGCCTGGAGCTTGCTTTGGGTTCTGTGTGTGTCTCTCTCTGCCCCTCTGCTGCTCATGCTCTGTCTCTCTCTGTCTCTCAAAAATGAATAAACGTTAAAAAAAAAAAAAGAAAAAGAAAGGTGTCTTCAAGATTGGTACAAACACTTTATGTAGCATTAATAGGTTTGATCTTCCACTAGCCACTTAAAATAGTTAAATAACAAGTTTATTAATGAGTTTATCTTTGAAATACAGCATAGTTTACACAAATACTTCAGGATTTAATTTATGAAGGTACCCTGAAGGTAAATGTTAGTTAAAGGGAAAAAATGCATTTGAGACACATCGATACAAGTAAATGATGCCAGTTAAATACACTTGACTTCATTTTCACAGAGATGACAGAGCTTAGGGACAAATAAAGTTCAAAGACATGTAATTAACATGCTGCATGAAGGAAAATTATAGCAACTAAAGAATTATAAACAGATCGTTTTATTATGCATAGTTTGAACTCAAAATTAAAAGATTGAATAATGCAATAAAATTATAATCTGAGAGCATGAACATACTTTAAAAATGCAAAAAAAAAAAAAGAAAAAATATATAACTAAAAAGTTTCGGTAATATAAATGAATATTGAACTTGAGAATAGAATGATTGGAAATACAAAATGCTCTATTTTTTTATTTTATTTTTGTTTACCTATTCAATGATATATCTATTTCATTAAACTTTTAAGGTAATATTAAGGTTCCATTCTCAAAAGTAGAAATATTTTCTAGTTCCTGGCCCAATATCTGGCTGGAGTAGATGTTTCATAAATATTTGCCTTTTAAAAAATCAATTGTATATGAGCTAGAGAGATGACTGGCTTTCTTTTGCTAAATCAAACATTTGTTTCTCAAACACATTCCTTTTCTAACCTTTCTCTACTCTTCCCACCCACCTCCCTCCCTTTTCTTTTCTCTCTCTCTTTCCTTCCATTTCCAAAAATGAAGACCTTACTATGTGCTAGGAAAAATGACTAACTTGGGGTGTCTCGGTGGCTCAGTCGTCTGACAGCACAGAGCCTGTATGGGATTCTCTCTCTTCTTCTTCTCTAACTCTGTCTGCCACTTCCTGTCTCTCTTAAAATAAATAAACATTTAAAAAAAATGGCTGACATATGTCACAATGGTGAAGCTGGCAAAGTTTTTATCTTATTGATTTCACATCTAATGGAAAAAAAAGAATCATGCAAAATAATTCTTTGATAAATGTCATGAAAAAAATTCTCGAATTAGAATTATGGGGTCAGGGATTGGTAATTAAGCTAATTTTAAGCTTAAATGAAAGGTGAGTTCACCACGTGAGGAAATGGAAAGAGAAAGGGGATATAAAAGGATTTCTATGCCCTGAAGTAAGGAAGAACTTGGAATGTTCAAGGAAATAAAAGAATGCTAGTGTAGTGGAGTAAGGTTAAACAAAACAAAACAAAACAAAAAAGGAGAGGGGCTTGAGATGAATAAGCATAGAAATCCATTATATTGGATTTCATTGCAAGTGACTTTGGAATCCATTGAATGCCTTTAAACAAAAGTGTATGGTAATTCCATTTATGTTTTAAGATAAGTGCTTTGTGGAGAATGAATTAGTGGTCAACAAGACTAGATGTGGGAAGATCTTTAGGAGGAGAAGGTTGAAGATTTCCAAAAGAGAAAGATGTGATGTCCTGGACAAGGAAGGGATCAATGGAATGGGTTTTCAATCTACTTTGAAGGTAGAACCAAAAGGACTTAATCATCGATAGGATTGTAGAAGGTGAGAGAAAAAGAGACAATGAGCATGAGTCCTAGAGTAGAGCAATTGATTGTATAACAAAACCATTCACAAGTGAGTTGATCAAGATGAAATTGGAAGACAAGCTTTAGTAAGAGAATCCATAACTCCATTTGGGATCAAGAATGTATTTTCTCACCTTCTACTCAGAGTGTAATTTGTAATTGTTACTTAGATGAAAACCAAAGTAGAAATATGGAATAAGGATTTAATACTGGACATTCTAGGGATTCATTCAGTCCAATGATCTAGCAATCCAGACAATTCTATCTAATTGTCCTGGGTTGATGTATGTAGAATTATGTACGAATTGACACTGAAAAGGCATATAGTAATCATTGGGACTAAATATTCTATATGATAAAGTTGAGATAAATACATTTTTAACACGACAGATTTCAACAATATTTGGGATTATAAAATGAGTCTACAGTGAAGTTGAGGCAGTGATAAATGGAAAGGAGTAGCATTGGCTGGTTTTCTTTAAAGAAATAAATGGGGAAAAATAGGAAAGGGTTAATTCATTGAGCAAAGAATCTAACTTTAACATGACCTCTCACAATTGAACACACACACTATTAGAAACAATACGGGAAGAGGAATTTACTAGAATAAGTGGGAATTGAAAGATCTCTATAAACTTCTATCATCATCATTATCTTTAGGACATCACAACCCAATACTTGAGGGAATCTGATAAGAGGAAAAATGAAAACAGACCATTTATCTCTCATTAAGTCCCAAAGAGGCTTCGGTATGTTCATATCTGCCATTTTTGACAAAGCTGAAGATATTGGAAACCCCATAATTCCTTATATCTGTTTGTCTGTGAAGGTGGGACTCCTGATTGCCTTGAAATTGTGATCCCTGCTGTCTCATTTCATTTAATAGAATAATTATATCATAATTCATAACTACCTGCACTATCATAAACTGCCCTGTATTCTGACACATTTTACCTGATAATTTGTTCTGAGTAATTTTTTGTATTTACTTCAGATCATCCCACTCCATTTTAGTCCAGCATATCCCTCATTATAATCTTGAGAACAGCATATGATATTCAGCCATGATTAATAAATACAGAAAAACTTGGCATTTATCATAAGACTTCTTATTCAAAGAGCTCCTATTTACCCATGATAATAAGAATTTATGTCAGCAACAGAAGGATTATGATATGGTAAAACTAAAACCTTAATTATCTCAGAACTTTTATCTATTAGTTATATGTACAAACGATTCCCTACTTACAATGCTGAGAACACTACACGCATTGAGTAGAAACCATACTTTGAATTGAATCTTTCCCCAGGCTAGTAATATGCAGCAAAATCCTCTCCCACAAAGCCAGGCAGTGGCAGTGAGCCACAGCTGCCAGTCAGGAATGCCACAACAAGGGTAAACAACTGATACACTCACAGCCACTCTGTAGCCACACAACCATTACTTTTCACTTTCAGTAGAGTATTGAGTAAATTACATGAGATATTCAACACTATTAAAGAATTGTGTCCAATAATAGGCTAATGTAAGTGTTCTGAACACATTTAAGGTAGGCAAAACTAAACTATGCTAGTAAGTGAGGTGTACTAAATGCATGGCAACTTACGACATTTTTAATATATGATGAGTTAATCAGGTTCTAACCCCATCATAAGCTAAGGAAATGTAATTTGAACTTTTAATTTCAGTTACAAATAAATAACCTAAGCATGTTTGTTTTAAATCTGTTGTTATTTGTTATAACAATTGTTCACTGAATAGTGAGTTTATTTCCATGAATAATTACTTAAAAGTGTAAATATATTATATTTAATATAAAAACTGGAAAATGCATTCATTTCAATTGTTGCATCTTATTCCAATCTGGTGGACTACAAGGATGGATAATGTTATTATGAATATCTTATAATCTTGAAATAAACTTAAAATATGTTTATTTTGTTGTGTCCAGAGAGTTAAATATATTTTTATGTTAAAATGATGTCTTCATTATCTACTTAAAGTAAGCTCATGAGTCATATCAGGATGGCTAAGGTGCCAGACTTAAAGTAAGGTCATGAGTATTTTAGCTCGTAAGTAAATTCTCATAAGAAATTACAATGGTATCAGTAAGAACTTGGCAAAGAAACTCTACTGGTTTTCCAATATTCTAACCAAGTCCCCTGGGATGGGTATATCACCTGTACCATTGTAAAAGGGAATGGAACAAGATGGAGGATGGAGAAAGACTGAGGACGTTGAGGAAAACCTATTATTATTCCAAAATAAATACCAACTTTTAACAGATACAATAATTATTATTCTGTTGATACTTCTATTGTGCTGGATATTTATAAGAGGTAATAGAGCGTGTGTGTGTGTGTGTGTGTGTGTGTGTGCACGTGCGCATGTGTGTGTGTATAGTGAGAGAAATGGAGAGAGAAATTATATATACTGTAAATATTTTGAAGCAGCAAAAACAGGATACACCTTCCCTCTACCCTTCCCTCCAACTTATAAACACCATATAATATCTGAATAGTGGAGAAGTCATAAACTCTGAACATCTATAATATAGGCGCAAAGCTAATTTTCATTTTTGAGTGTAGATCTTTAAAATGAGCTTTTTGCCCCCACTCTAAAATGTATAAAATGAACTTATCAAAATTAGACTCCCTGAAATTGTTATATGAAAAATATTAGCTAAGAGGGGATTTTATATTGATAAGTCTCTGACACCAAGAAGTAAGATATTCAAGTGTATTTTTATTATAAGTGATAACATTTATAATCAACTGATACCTAATTCAAGCAAAAATCTTTGTGAGGTTTCTTTCAAGAGGTTCTAACATGTCTCTTATTAATAACAGTAGCTTCCCATTTTCGTAGGATCCATATGACTACCAGGATATAAATCTGGTATAGAGATGGTTTTCCTATGGAATCATAATTTTACAGTGAGTCTGTTTCCAATTACAGTGTAAACATGCTTATCATTGTGAACATCGATTTTTTTCATGGATTTTTTTTCAAAATTGAAAACAATTATAACAAATACATATTATTAACTGACTCATTAAAGTAAGATTCTTTACTTCAAATTATTCATAAAATATAATTTTATTCGTGAACTTTCATAGTTCCTTAAAGGTATCATTAAGTAAGGAAGTCAATTGTTCTTCTAATGTAAATTTCAAGCTTGACAGGTAAAATGTTATATAAAAAGCTTACCATGCAAAATTGTTTTGAATACCTTTGCTAGAGCATTTGCCCACGCATGAAATAGAGATATAACTTCAGAAATTTCAGGTCAAACCACAGCATCAGGAAAAGGTTGAATATAAATTAAGGATAAAATCCAATATATTTGGGTGGGACTATATTTTCTTCTTGAGAAATTGTAGAAGGAAACAGTTATTACACTTGGTATGAAATTTCTCAAGTAAACCAAAAAACCTGACTTTGCTAAGGACACGCATAACAAAAGTACAGTTTTTGGTTTTGTTCAGTGTCAGTTTGTGATTTGTTCAGTGTCTTATTTTATACTTTTGGAAATATATATATATATATACATATATACATATATATATACATGTATATATATATATATACATGTATATATATATATATATATATTTAGGCATGTGCTTATTCTGAAAGATGCATGAGGAGAAAGGATTTTACTATGGACCAAGGACGTGAGAATATTCATTCCTTAACATGTTTAGCACAGACTTCTTGAAAGTAAAGTGTGCATAACTCAGTGCCAATCACCGGGCTACCAACTGAATAAAGCTAATTTTGGAACTCCCCAATTAGTGAAAGGGAAGGACATGTGGATCCATGAATTATATCACCCTAAGAACAACAGTAAGATTTGTTGAGCATGCACAGTGTGGCAGGGGATATATTAAATTCTTTACAATGATTATTTCTTTTAATCTTTACAATATCCCTGAGAGAAAGAAGGATTATTGCTTATTCCAGTAAAATTAAGATTAAGAGACGGTATGAAATTTGCTCAAGGCATCATGGTCAGAGAGAGGTACACCAGAGATGATAGATCCTATTAGAAGAATATGAAACAAATGTTATAGGAGAGTTAGGATAATAATAAATGCCTATGGGAGTCTGTGAAAATATCCAACCTCGTAGATGTAAAATTTGAGCTAGGTCTTACAGGAAGAATATGAGGTTTGCTGGGTAGTGAAGGCAGATACGGGGAATGTTTGCATCGAACAAGATTTTCCACAGTCTTCTGGCCTTCATTTTATCATTTATGTATGTGATAGTTGGGCAACATGATTTCTAAGGTTTTTTTTGTTTTGTTTTGTTTTTGGAATTTCATGATGCTATATATTTTTTTTTTATACTTTACATAAAAAGAAAAGAAGAGGCTTCTGAGCAAATGCTGAAGCATCTGAGACATTTGGCAATATATCACTGAGTCTCCAAAAAGAAGAAATATTTCTTTTATCTTGTGCATGGATAAAACATCATCTGTTTTCTTCAAAAATAGCTCATTATATGTAGAAATTTTCCCCTTTAAAAGAGCATGGGAGAAAATATGATAGTGACATGTGAGGGAACAGCCTGGCCAGCTTGTGTTAGCTGATAGCTAAGGATTCAGTATTCCATGAGTCCAATTACTGCTGGTAAGGGCTCTCTTACCTTTTTTTATGAGTATTTTGGGAAAATTTCATGTTTTAGACTTAGAAGGATGTCCCACTGGCAGGAGAGAAGAGCCAGGGTATTTATAGCCTCTACAGAGGTATTGTGCTGTTCTGGTGGTGACAGCCACTTAGACTCCCAGAAAAAGCCAATGGAGATGGGAAAATGGGAAAAAAGAAAAAAAGAAAAAAAAAGAAAAATGGCTATGATTGTACGCCCCCTCTACCTTGGGCATTTTCTTTATGGAACATTGAGTGAACAGGTTCAGGATGAATTTGTTAGGAAGGTTAAGGAAATATTTTCCAATATCATCTGTGCTTACAATGCATTAAAATAAACTTACAGAAGTTAGCATGGTGAATCAGAGCTTTAATGGCCCAAGTAACTGGAAAGACTAATACATGCAGTGTGGTCCTATTAATATAAATATATCAGTATCTATTTGTATGTTAATTATCCAAAATAATTAAAATCACATACATCAAAGTAGTTGAAGTACACACTAGTAAGTGCGAATGTTTCTGTGCTGGGAATTATTGTAAGAGTCAAAGGACATTCTTAGACATGTAGAAGTATGCCTTGGTGTACAGAATTTGAACTGTGCCTATGGAATTCATGACTTTCAGTGTGGTATTTGAAATCCTGTCAGAGGTGCCTGAGTGGTGCAGTGAGTTAAGTATCCAACTCTTGATTTTGGCTCAGGTCATGATCTCACTGTTCATGAGTTCAAGCCTCATGTCAGACTCTACACTGACAGTGTGGAATCTGCTTGGGATTCTCTGTCTTTCTCTCTCTCTCTTAAGACAAATAAATAAACTTTGAAAAAAAGAAATCCTGTCAATGAAAAACTTCCATTATAGAAAGATCTTAAAGCTTAGACATTGGAGGAGAAATAGAAGAGCACAATTTCAGAGAAATAAAAGGGAAACAAGTAGTTTCTCAAGTAAAAAGGTCTCTCTTCAAATCTCATCTAAACCTCATTCTCAGCCAAGAGAGTTATAATAATCCTAAATAACTGCGAAGTGCATCACAAATAATAGTGACAACAACAACGTCAAGAAAAGAACCATTTCATTTAGCCAAGAGAAAACCATTGAAATGTTAGCCATTCATTTATAATATTGAGATCTTTTCTTAAATCAGTGTTTTGATAAACTGACCTATCAACTATGTGAATATATGTGGCTATGAGATTAATTTTAAAGTTGCGTAATAAAGTTGATTTACGTGAATATTCTATCTCTTAACTGCTAATAATGACAATAACAATAATGACAATACAATATAAACATTTTCTTGAATACTTGTTAACAAGACAAAAGAATTTAAAAATAAAAAGTCACCTACATGTCTTTGTATCAGATAGAGGAAACAATAAAAACTATGAAAAAATACTTGAATTAATTTTAAGAAACTTGGCTGTTCCTATTTATATGTTTTGACATAGTTGTTTTTTGTTTGTTTGTGTGTGTGTGTGTTTTAACTTGTGCTTTAAAAAGTATAATTATACCAGAAAAGAAACCTGAAAAGACTTCTAGTGATGTATTTTAAAAGAAGTTAGAAATGAAAGAGTTCCATGGAAAAATTACATATGAAAGAAAATCATCAGAAAATAAAGCAGGAACATAGGGTAGGAGGAAGGCAGTAATTGCCTGTCCAGGTTTGGAACTATATAGGTTTAACTATTTGATGCTGACAGACAACATTTCTAATCAAAACACACATCACTAATGATGACTGCTACATTTTGGTAGATTCACTACCAGAATACTAAGAAGGGTTCAGAGACATTTTTTATGGCTTCCCTTTAACTTTATCTTTAGTCCAGGAATAGCCTTAGTTAAAATAACCATTATTAGTTTCTAGAACTACGTTGTAAAGAAACATAATTATTCTGTTATTAAAGCCTATGTTATTCTCCACATATCGAAAAAAAATCAAGGTTATCTTATGTTTTCTGAGAAGGGGAAACTAAAATTAAAAGGTAATGCTTTTTATTTATTTTTATTTATTTTTTTGCAGTCAGCATGAGTGACTTTATCTGAAACAAAAATGATTTTAAAATACTGCTTAGCCAAGTGTATCCCATTCATTTGTTCAAAGTTCTGTGGGCTTCCAAGAAAAAATAATTATATAACTGAAAACCCAGGCAATATTCTTATATGATCTTAAAAGTTATCTTTATGTAACTAGACTCAATGTATCTATGTGTTTGCATCCACTAATAATTGAATTTTTGGTTTGAAATGATGCACTTTTACATCAAATGTATGCTGTATTAATTCTACTATAATAAGCAGTCTTATCACTCATCTATAAAAATAAGCAGTGACAAATATTCAGGCAGATTTTTTGCAAATTCAGAGACATATAATATTTCACCATATTATAGCTTTGTCATTTAAATACTCTAGATTTCAGGGAATAGTGACAAAATAGTTGTCTTACCCATAAACACTACCCTTATAATTTCTCCACTATATGAAGATATTTTTCTTCTAAAATTAGTAATAGGAAGAAAAGATGAATAAGCAATAAATTTTTAGCATTTAGGCATACAAAGAATTCAGAATAAAGGTCACAAATCACAAAAAGTAGAGTCAACCATGGGTTACTGGCGAGAGCTTGAGTGGGTAAAGTACTCTCACCTTCATCTCTGTCCAGGCTGAGTTGTGAAATGCAATTAATTCCATTTCCCACTTTTAGTTTTTTTATGTTAAATTTAGAAGGCAGCCTGCCAGCTGTGATTAAGATTTTCTTAGAAAAGAGGTGCTAGAACATAAAACAAGAGTGTTAAAACCATTGTGTAAGCATAATGGTTTAGATCAGGTTAATGCAAATTTAGTGTGCACATTTCCCAGAGCGAGCTTGTTAAAACACAGATTTTCAGGTACCCATGCCATCCAGGGTGTCTGATTTGGTAAGATCTGGAGTAAAGCCTGAGAAGTGACATTTTAATCAAGCTTCCCAAGGTGATTCTGACACAGGTTTTTTTTAGAATTTTTTTTTGGAAACTGTTTCTGAGAGGAATGAAGAACAGAGTATACTATTATATGAAAGCAAAATGAGGAGAAAACGGGATTTAAAAATGTGAAGAAGGGGGCAGTAATGAGGAAAAAAGGACTTAATATTGACATACTTAGTTAAAAGGAATCGCTTCCGATTTTATTTAATCTTCTCTTCTCTGTGAGAGGCATTATTACCTACATCTCATAGAATGAATGTCTTTGACTCGAAGATACTAATGACTTTTCAATATGTTCACAGCATATAGACTCCAAAGCTCCTGCTATTTTCACTATAACAAGTGAAACGGTGGCAGAGCAGGGGGCGAGTGCGATAAGACAGGAAAACAAAAAGAAATAATTTAAGCAATAAATTAAAGAGAAGCTAAGAAGTTTTTGTGTTAGTTACCTTCCTAAAAGGCAAGTGACAGTATTAGGTTAAGAACTAAAAAAAGGGGAGGAAAAAAAATACAACCCAAATCATCTTTGTAATCCATTGTGTGCATGTATACACACACACACACACACACACCACAGATCTTCACCACCTGGAGATTAAGGGCTATATATATTTTTAAAATCTTCATTATGTCATGAATGCTCCCAGGTTTTTCTAAATCCAATATTACGTATTTTCTCCTTACCACTTTGTGCATATATCCTGCCAATAGTTCCAACTCTTTCAAAAGTGCTCACCTTGATTCAGAAATTTTTTATAGAAAATAAACTCTTTGACTAAATTTGCCATTTATATTCACATGGTGAGTAAACTTATAGCCACTTAGCCAATTAGGATGAGTCAATTGCGATTTATGGAAATGTAGTTAAAATTGTCTATCCTTAAACTATGAAACATTAACGGTTGTCATTACTTGAATTTAGAACAGGGAAAACCGAGTCTTCTACTCTTCTGCTTCTCTTCTCCTTCCACTCTTCTTTTGAACTTCTAAAGGTCTGCTCTTTAGAAATTTATTAATGAGTATGATTATATAACACTTTCTCCAATGAATGAGAAACACACAAACACACACCCTTTTATCCTTTGCAAAATTTTATCTTGAGTAGCACTCTTATTTCCTGGCACCCTTTTCTCCCCACTCCTCCCATGCACTCTTATTTGCGAGTAGGTCTTAAAATATTGCTACCTGATGATTAATATTTTCAGTGAAAGAGATTTAAGTTTGGTATCTCTCAGAGCATTTATATTTCAATTGTGAAATTTTAGAAACAGACAAGCAATAATTCTCAAGTATCGAGTAAAAAGATTTTAATCATGGAATACAAAAAAGTGAATTTGAGATTATGGTCTTGGGATTTAGTAATAAAAATACTTTTAAATTTCTAATGGATGAAAACTAGTACCTCAACTTAACATTTTTGTAGTACAAGGTGTTACTTATATCTTTACTGATTGTCATACCAAATCCTACAGCAAAATATCTGAACTCACCTCAGTTGTTTGTGTACTGACCCTTAATTTTACTATTAACTAGAGTACAACATATGCCCATCTTCCCTCAAAACCTCAGAGCATACTTTTGGAAGCCTGAGACGAACAGAGTTCATATAAAATATGTTTGGTACTTGGTAGCGACATAATCCTCCATAACTAAATTGAACAATACATAGAAAAAATGATGTTTGACTTCTGATGGGCATATTCAACTACTATTTACGAAACTGGTTCATTGGTGTTTACTTATACAATGTCCTATCTAGATCCTTTAGCCTGAATACATATGAACTATCATCACTTTACACCTTTGAATAGATTGTTCCTACCTGACTAGCTCACACCTGATTCTGATTAAATAAATTATCCATCTGTGAATTCTCTAGGTTTAACTGGCCTTCTCCCTGCTCCCAACATGTCAGAGACAAGTAATTTCGTTTCTAAGACTTTTCTATTTGTCTAAAGGCAACTTATCGACCTCTATAAACATGTGTTTTTTTATCTTGCTTCCTGTTTGGTATACCATGGATATCTGGGAAAATCAAGATTAGACTTTTATTGATTTAACTTGTTGATAATGAGGTAGTAGAGACGAAGCAAATGTATTGAAAAAAAAAAAAGAGCTCTAAATCATATTTAAGCTTTTTAAAGCCGTTCAGCAGAACATATTTAATTCTGGTAGTAATAAAATGGATGGGATTTCGTTGTAAAGCTGAGCAAAATTCAGCTTATAATATGTCAGCTTTACATGACAGATTATTAATAAGCTGCCACTGTTATCACTTGATACCAATCTTTGGTGACGGCCTTTTTTTAAACTTGAAACTCAAATGTATTTTTTAAAGTAACCTTACTTTGTGGACCAGTTTGTTCTTTTAAACACATTTTTTCTCCACTCTGTAGAAATTCTTGTGTCATTCAATTAATGGTTTCAGTTTCATCATACTAATATATTCTAAAAATCATAGGGTAATATATGACTTCACATAGATCAAGGTTTTTTTTATTTTATTTTATTTTTTTATTTGATGAAGATGAAGATAAGGCAGAGTAAGAATTAAGAAAGATAATTTACTTTAAACTTGGTACCTAACAAAATGAGAAAGTTGATAGATTTCATTTTCTCAACTAACTTTCCCCAGTGTGTTTGCCTTTTTCTCTCTTTTGTTCACCTATTTCTGATCTAGATACACATTCTCTATCGTCCATTTGTTTATAACAACACATTAAACATTTGTATGGAATAGGAATTTTGCTAATATTGGAAAACTAATACACAATAGGCAGGAAATGGATAGTTCAGTAGAGCTTACCAGGTCTAAGGTCATCTTCCAGGTACAAAAGGGCCATCACCTAGGAAGTTCTTCAAGCTGTAAATCTCCTTGTCAGTCATGAAAACTTTAGTATCTAACAGAGAGAAATTAAGAGTTACTTTAAAATAAGTTACAATCAGTGGTAAGACATAGCATTTGATAATGGTATAAAAAAGTGTCTATAATATCATAGAGAGGCCAAAGCAAGTACATCCTATACATCCCTGCAGTGTGATTCGTTTAGTTGTGTGTAAGTAATATATATGATCCTCACTGTCATAATTGGTGGTTAATGTCAAAACTGTTGGACAAAGCTGAAAATAGAGACTCATACTTAGTCAAGCACTTATCAGTGTTTACTGAGCACATAGTTATTACATACCACACTCTGCTGGATGATTTTATACAAATAAGAGAATACTATTTTTGAGATAAAACTGAAATGTATAAGTTAGCAGAGTATTTGTGGAACTTAGGAAGCCTGACTCTGCTTATGTTAATTGACAGGAATCACACAAGTAATTTATTTTCTCACACCCTCCCTTTGTTCAAAAAGCAGATAAGGAAGATGTACCATGTTACTTTTGCATCCTTTCAAGCAATACATTTAAGTATTCTTGTTGTATACTTGGGATGCTTTGAGCTACAACTAACAGGAAACTTACTTATTTAAACTCTAAAATAAAAAAAAGCGTTTATCATACATCATGAGAAATTGGGCAGTTGTATCGTTCCACAAATGATT
Source organism: Paguma larvata (assembly GCA_030068075.1). Lineage (NCBI taxonomy): Eukaryota > Metazoa > Chordata > Mammalia > Carnivora > Viverridae > Paguma > Paguma larvata. The sequence goes on from CM057832.1 coordinate 56,842,715, forward strand.
AATTCAGTGACCCATTGATATCATTAAGGACCTAGGTTATTTCTAGCTGTGTATTCTGTCTCCTATCATAGGCTTGTTCTTGGCCAGCTTCCTTCAACATTGAAAGATGTCAGTCATAGTTTCAAATTTCACATCTAGATACAAAATACTCAGTAGAGGAACAGGACTTTGTCTTCTTTGTTTGTCTTTTAAGATTAAAGAAGCTATTTTGAAAAGTCCCACCTGACTGCCTACTGCCAGCAAATATATCTTTACATCTCATTGATCAAATGTGTTGTGTGCCCCGGCCTAAAAGAACCAATTACAGCTGGCCTAGACCAATAACGTTTACCCTCTGCATCTGAAAATATGTCTAGAACTAGATGTAGATCTAGTTATATAGACATATCAAACTCCTTTAGAAAGAAAGAAAGAAGGAATGGTTCTTAACCAGGCATCCAGTGGTATCTGTTATACCGATTATGCTTTGTTGGGATGCTTCTTCTTAAATGAAAATTTTAATTTTCCCTGAGGACAAAGCTGATAAACTGTGGGTACACTTTAGAATGAAAAGTCTCCAGGGATATGCAAATCAAATCGAATAGGTGATTGCCTACCAAGTATGCAATTATTATTATTTACATTCACTTTCTTCCTCCGAATTATTTGAGTCCTCATTTTCAATAGAATAATTTAAAAATATACAGATTAAAAGTCTGATCTGTCCCTGAATTACCCAGCTCTGTTCCCATCCACAACCACATGCGTAAGTGTGCCATTTGCTTTCTAGCTGCTGTGTTTGCCCATGTGATTCTCTCCAAACCACAATAATCATACCCTTAGCACCGCCAACCTTCCTCAAACCAATTCTCCCTGTAATTCTTTCTTGTATCTGACCAGCTCTTGTATACTTACATAATAGAAGAAAGGTTCTTCCTTAATTTCTTCATATTTCACTGATACATTTCACTTCCTCTGTGAAATATTTCTGAAACCTTCAGGTGACCTGTTTCTCCTTCATTTACCCATTGAGCTTTGACCTAATTCCAACTGGATTGGTTATTTTATGGCTTTACATTGACTTGGTGATATCTCTCTGCATCAAACTTTACACATTTTGAGGGTAAAGCTGGTGTCCTTTCTGCTTTTGTGTTTGAATCTATAATAACTGGCATAAGGCAAGTTGTGGTGTGTTTGCGAGAGTGTGTGCCTGGACACCAGATGGTGTCAGAGTCAGTGGACATAAATATCAAGCACATAACTGGACATTTTTTTTTTCTTTTTCCATGATAAGGAAATAATGATCCTAGAGAAGTCCTCAAAGTTCTCAAAATTTTCCACAGATGTCAAAATATTTCCTTATCCAAAATCTTGATCTACAAGAGATAATTTATAGAATATAATTAGTAATGACCTACCACAATGGCAAACTTTCTTTAAATGAGGTGTTTGATCTTTTAACTCCATATTGATTTTATATTCTATAGCGTTTAGTCTCTTAAATCCCTGATAAATTTGTATTTTAGATTATACAATATTCAGGATTTATTTAGAGTAAAATGTTGCTTATGTTTTATTATGTGAAATCAATATCCAGAAATTATCTCCTGGTTTATTTTGATATTCTAGGCAAACCTTTATATATTCTCCAGGGGTTGAATTATATAATCAAGAAACATGGATTCAAGGCAATAAAGATACAACATTTTGTCCACTATACTATCACTAATTGCTGTGCAGGAGTAACTGCCATTACCTCATTAAACAAATAGAATTGTTATGGTTATATTACTATAATTTACCTTCATATATAACTATTTTTGAAAAGGTTAGCATATGCAGATTATGGTACTCCCCTTGAATTCAGAGTATCACATAATCAACAGTCTTTAAAATACAAAAATATCTTGATTTGTGTTGTCCACTTACAAATGTAAGTATTAGTAGATTATGATTCTTTTAGACAAGTATTAGAAAAGAAAAAAATCCCCAGAAGCAGCCACTGGGGAAGAAAAAAATCTTCCAGGAAAAAAAAAAAAAAAACAATAGAAAGCAGTTCCTAACAGCATACCATTTGAGTTGTCACAAATGAGGAGGCAGCCAATAAATGATTCATTCTGTATCTATCAGAGCATATTTATAAATCCATCTGACATCTCTGGCCTATCAGAGGGCTGAAAAATGAAATTTTAGATGCCTTACTGTAGATGACACCATCAACGAAGGGGATTAGGGAGGGTTATTTGGTCATTGTCATTTATCTCATTTCTCTCAGTTGCATGCTTGACATAGAGCTGTAACACATAGGTCTTCGGAAGCCCATGAAGCAGGGCCAAAGTTTAATCTCCTACTTTTGTTTTCGCAAGGACATATGGTTGTTTCTATAATTGCACGAAGACATAAATAATATATGCATTCCTGAGAATATGGTAGAAAATATATAAAAGTGTTTGTAAAAACCAGAGAAACCTATAGTTCTCGAACTCTGTGGTTATTGCAAGCATTTTCTTTTTATTTCTTATAATTAAAAGTATTCTCATATCATTACAAATATAGTTTGCAGTATTAAGAACCAGTTTTTCAAAATCAAGAAAAAAGAAAACAAAAATTAAAAAAAAAGAGTGTCCTCATTATATCTGACATCCTGCGATGCAGATCTGAAGTTATTGAGACACAGTTTCATGCTTTTCTGTCCAGTCCTTATATAGCTTCACATGTAGATACCATCATTCGAAATAAGAACTTCTCAATTAAACTCAATATTTTGACTCATAATAAATGTATCTCCATTTCTACATTGTCCTCAAAATTGTAAAATTGAAAGACCACATATTATTTTAATCCAGAGAAATTCCTATCAAAATAGATCAAGGCATAGTGTAGTTGGCTTAAAAATATATGGATAGCAATATAGATAATTCATGGACATAGCAATGCAAATGAGCTTTGCAGAGAATATAAATCTGTATGTCAAATTCTTATTTGGACCAGTTTTAACATTGTTAAAATGTTCCTTCATTAATAAGTTGAATAAAATTTTGGCATAACTTTATTTTTATTTTTTTAATGTTTACTTAATTTTTGAGAGACAAAGTATGAGTGGGGGAGGAGCAGAGACAGAGGGAGATAGAATCCAAAGCAGGCTGTAGGCTCTGAGCTGTCCACACAGAGCCCGACACGACTATTTATTAATATTACTAGTAAATTTTAGTCTGTGAGTATTATGTCTTTATTAAAATTATTTTTTATGATATTACAGAAGGTTGCGATAATTAACAGGAAACAATACAAACTTGAGATACAGACAATTTGAAATCTGGATGCCATTCATTTACATTTTAAACAAACACTATATGTTCATGAAACATAATTGACATATAACATTACATTAGTTTCAAGTGTAAACCATAATGATTTGATATTTGTATATATTGCAAAATGATCTGCCACAATAAGTCTGGTTAACATCCATCACCTTACATAGTTACAGTTTGTGTGTGCGTGTGTGTTTGTGTGTGTGTGTGTGTGTGTGTGTGTGTAGTGAGAAATTTTAAGATCTATGCACCAATCACTTTCTGCTTCTGACAACCACCAGTGTTCTCTTTATCTATAAGTTTGGTTTGGTATATTTTATTTTTATGTTTTTAATTGCACATATCATATGGTATTTAATATCATATGGTATTTATCTCTTTTATGATTTATTTCACTTAAGCATAATGTCCTCAAGGTTCATCCATTTTGTCAAAAACAGATTTTCTTTTTTATGGCTGAATGATATTCTTATATGTATATTTTCTTTATCCATTCATCCATTTATGGATATTTAGGTTACTTCTTAGCTATTATAAATAGTGCTGTAATAAACATGGGAATGTACAAATCTATTTAAGATAATGATTTTTTTATGTATACCCAGAAAGGGATTTATAGATCATTTGGTAGTTCCATTTTTAATTTTTTGAAGAGGCCTCCAATAGTTTTCTGTAGTAGCTATGTTGAATTACATTTCCACCAAGAGTGCACTAGGATTCTCTTTTCTCCACATCCTCATCAATGCTTGTTAGCACTTGCCTTTTGTTTTCACCTGTCTTCTTAACAGCCATTCTAACAAGTATGAGGTTATATTTCATTATGGTTTGGTTTGCATTCTCCACATGATTAGTAATGTGTAGGACATCCTTAATTTTCATGTACTTGTTGGCCATCTTCCTTAGGGGACCTATACCCATTTTAAGTCAAATTATGTTTATTTTTGCTGTTGAATTTAGTAATTTTTAAATATATTTTAGATATCTGCCACTACTTGCAAATATTTTTTCCCTTTGAATAGGTAGCTTTTTCATTTTGTTGAACATATACTTAGCTATACAGAAGATTTTTAATTTAATACGATCCCATTTTATTTTTGCTTTGGTTCTTTGTGATTTTGGTGTCATATATAATACATCATTGCAAAGACCAATATCAAGGATAATTTTTCCTATGTTTTCTTTTAAGTGTTTTATGGTTTCAGGTCATAAATATAAGTGTTACTCTATTTCGAGTTAATTTTGGGAGTGGAGTAAAATAGTGGTTCAATCTCGTTCTTGTGCATGCAAACATCCAGTTTTCCCAAAACCAATTATTGAAGAGACTGTCTTTTCCCCAGTGAATATTCTTGGCTCCTTTGTCAAATATTAGTTGGCTATATTTGCGTGGGATTATTTCTGGGCTCTTGATTTTCTTCTATTTATCTATGTTCTGCTTTTACACTAGTAGCAAACTCTTTTGATTACCTTAGCTAAATTGCATAGTTTGTCATCAGGAATATGATGATTCCACCTTTGTTCTTTCTTCAAACTGCTTTGACTCTTACATTTTATTTATTTTTATTTTTGGGTTATTACATTTTAACAGTAATAATTCTTTTAATCCATGAAAACAGGGTACCTTTCTATTTCTCTCTCTTATTCTATTTCTTTTATCAATGGCTTATAATTTTTAGTATACAGATCTTTTATCTCCTTGGATAATTTTTTTAAGTAACTTTATTTTTGAGGCTATTATGAATGGCTTTTCTTCCCTCTTTTTCAGATAGTTCCTTATTCTTGTATAGAAATGCAACTGATTTGTGTATGTTGATATTACAATCTGCAACTTTAATGAATTCACGTATTAGTTTTAGCAGTTTTTGGAAAATTCTTTAGAATTCTCTATAAGTCATATTTTCAGGAAACAGATACATTTCTTTTTAATTTGAATGCTTTTCATTTCTTCTTGCCTGATTGCTCTGGCTATGACTTCTATACTATGGTGGATAGGAATAGTGAACTAGGCACCTTTGTCTTGTTTGTGATCTTATGTCAAAAATGTTGCTCTTTAACCTGTCAAAAATGTTGCTCTTGAGTATAATGTTATCTATGTTTTTTTATATATGACCTTTATTATGATGAGGCATATTCCTTCTATATCCTATTTATCAGGAGTTTTTATCATGAAATGACATTGTATTTTGTTAGTATTTTTAGCAATGATAGAAATAATCATATGATTTTAAAAGTTTATTCGTTCTACTCCTGTGAAACATCACTTTTATTGATCCTTTATTGATTTGTATATATGGAACCATTGCAGAAATGTATCAAAGTGATGAATACCACTTCATCATAAGGTATGATGCTTTGAATGTACTGTCGAATTCAGTTTGCTAGAATTTTGTTGAGATATTTTTGTATTTACATTCATCAAGAATATTGCCCTGTGGTTTTCTTTCTTGGTGTTTTTACCTTCTTTCGGTGTGACGATAATGTTGGCCTCTTAAATGAGTTTGGGAGTATTCCTTCCTTTCAATTTTTTGTAAGACTTTGAGAAGGATTGGCATGAATTCTGCTTTAAATGTTTAGTAGAATTCACCAGTGAAAGCATCTGATACTGGGCTTTTGTTTTTGTTGGAGGTTTTGATTATTGCTTATATCCCCTTCATCGGTATTGGTCTGTTAAGTTTTTCTGTTTCTTCATGATTCAGTATTGGTAGTTGTATTCTTCTGGGAATTTGTCCATTTCTCCTGGATTATCCAATTTCCTGGCATCCAATTGTTCATAGCTCGTACGAGCCTTTGTATGCCTGTGGTATCAGTTTTGATATCTCCTCTTTTATTTATAAGCTAATTTGAGTCTTCTCTCTTTTTATTCTTGGTTAGACTAATTAAAGCTTTGTCACAATTGTCTTTTTTTTTAAAGTTTTTTAACGTTTACTTATTTTTGAGAGACATAGAGACAGAGCATGAGCAGGGGAAGGGCAGGGAGAGAGAGAGAGATACAGAATCTGAAGCAGGCTCCAGGCTCTGAGCCGACAGCACAGAGCCCTTTGCGGGGCTCAAACTCACAGACTGTAAGATCACGACCTGAGCCAAAGTCGGCCGTTTAACTCACAGGCCGCCCCACAATTGTCTTTTCAAAAAGAAAAAAAAATAATTTCCATTATTTTCCTGCCTCTATTTCACTTATTTTTGCATCTATTTCACTTAATCTTTATTATTTTCTTCTACTAACTTCGAGTTTAGTTAGTTCTTTTCCTCATGTCTTGAGATATGAAGTTAGGTAGTTTATTTGAGATCTCTTTTTTCTTGTCATATCTATTTATCACTGTAAACTTCCATTTTAGAATTCTTTTTATTACATCCTATAAGTTTTAGTATGTTGTGTTTTCACTTTCATTTGTCTCAAGATATATTCTTTAAGTTTCCTTTGGCTACTTTTTGATCCATTCATTTTTCAAGTGTGTGCTATTTAATTTCCACATATTTGTTAATTTTTCAGATTTTTAATTTAAAATTTTGTATTCACAAAAGATACTTCAGAGAATTCCTATATATATGAACTAGTTTAGACTTGTCTTGTGGTCCAACATACAATCTGTCCTGGAGAATGTTCTATGTGCAATTGAGAAGAATATGTATGTTGGTGCTGTTGGATGGGATATTATTTTTTGCATTTATTTATTATTTATTTATTTATTTTATTATTTATTTATTTAAAACTTAATATTCTGTATCTATCTGTTAGTCAATTGGCTCAATAGTGTTCGAATCTGCAGTTCTTTATAATTATCTGTCTAGATGATTAGTATTCATTAGAGAAAGTGGAGTATTAAGTTCCCAAATGTTATATTGATGTTTATTTCTCCTTTTGGTCATGTTAGTGTAGTGTCTAAATGGGGTTTCTCTTCTGATCTGATGAGAGCCCCCAGCTGTGGGGAAATGATCAGGTGGAGGCCTCAGTGATGCTGGAGGTGAAAGAATTCACCTGAGGAAGAGCACAGGTGATGGAAGTTTACAGGATATGCCACAAGAGAGCAGTGAGCAGGACAGCAGAGGAGAGGCTATCTGCCTTGGGTGGTGGCTATTTTTAAAGGGGGGATATGGGAAGGTATGGGGACATATGGGGCTCTCCCTTTTTTGGTAATTGTGCCTCGTTGTAAATATTCCATTGGTTAGTTAGAGCCTATGGATAGTTTGAGGTGAGTCACCTGATGGTTGACTTTGTGTATTCAGCCAGGGGGTTACTGCAGACACATTCTGCATTCCATTGCTCAAGGCTGTGTGCCTAAAAGTGGCCTTTACAGTAGTATTTGCTTTCTATAGTTAGGTGCTTCTATGTTGGGTGTATAACTACTTATAATATATAATCTGTCTGGTAAATTGACCCCTTTGTCATGACCTTAGTTGTGTCTTGTGACTATTTTTATCTCAAAGTCTATTTTGTATGATTTAAACATAGGTACTGCCCTCCTTCCCCACTTCTTCCTCCTCCTTTTTTTAACCATTTGCTTGAAATACCTTTTTTCTTCCCCTCACTTTCAGGTTATGTGTGCCCTTAATGCTAAAGTGAGTCTTTTATAGGCATCCATTCAGTCAGTCTATGTCTTTGGATTTGATAATGTAATCAGTTTACTTTTAAAGTATTATTGATGGGTAAGTACTTCCCATAGCTACTGATGGGTAGGTACTTCCCATAGCTATTTTGATTTCTGACTGTTTTTGCAGCTCCTTTGTACTGTGTTTCCTCTCTTGCAATTTTCCTTTGTGATTTGATGACTTCTTGTCATGGTATGCTTTGACTCATTGATCATAATCTTTTATGTATCGGTTACAGATATTTTCTTTGTGTTTACTGTGACACTTACCTAAAATATCTTATAATAAAAGCATCTTATTTTAAACTGATAGCAACTTCAAAAGCATTAAAAAATTTTATACTTCTTAGTTGCTTACATTTTAGGTTGCTGATATCACAACGTACATCTTAAAAATATATATTGGGTATCCAATAACATTATTGCAGCCATAATCATTTTTAATACTTTTTTCCTACCTTTTAAATTTGAGTGGTGATTTATGCATCAACATTACAATATCAGATAATTCGTATTTCACTTTATATTTACCTATGAGTTTTACACATTCATATGTTTTATGATGTTAATTAGCATCCTTTGGTTTTAGATTGAAGAATATCTTCTGGTAGTTTTTATAAGAATGGTTTGGTGGTTGATGAACTCTTTCAGTTTGTTTTTTTGTTTATTTAATTGAGGGATCAAGTAGTCATTTGGATATATAAGGGTAGGGTTTGGGAGGTATGCCACTGCAAAAGATAAAAAATATGACTGTTGATATGGTATTTAAAACCATAAGATGGGAGGACATCGTTAAAAAACTATGAATATATATAAAGAAAATGCAGGAAGAAAGAAAAAGAAAGAAAGAAAGAAAGAAAGAAAGAAAGAAAGAAAGAAAGAAAGAAGAGAAAGAAGAAATCAAATGCCGAAGACTGAACCCCACAGCACTGTAACATTTAGTCTGGCGAAGAGAGGGAAGTGACATATAAGACTGAGAAGATATAACCTATAGATAGGAAGAACTAAAAGTGAGTGGTGTGTGTGAAGCCATAAGAAAATGATCTCCATTTGTGAAGGGAAAGAGGTCTTATCAACACAGATATTCTATAAATTAGTAACCTCCCTCTTTTGAAAGCCAACAAAAGAGTCCCTTTTAGTTAAGGGATAGGCTAAGTACTTGTCCCCCTCCACATTCCCTCCCTACTGTAGTTGTGAAAATAGAAGGAAGATATTCTCCTTCATTACTTGAATATTATGTCATTCGATTGTTCTTTCTGAAAATGCTATCCCCCCCCAAATAGTATGACAAACAATTAATGACCACGTATTGAATGATAGTAAGAGTCAGACAATATGTTGGAAGGTTACTCTTCCTTTCACTTGTGGCCATTATATTTTATACTCACAGTAATCATTCAGTCAACATTTTGTGGTTGAGGCACCTATTCTCAGAGAGGTTAGGTATATTACCTAAAGTGACAGAGTAAGTAACCAATGGAACCACCATTGGTACATCTTCATTCAAGCCTATGTGTTCCTTACAGCAGAATTGAATATTTCATCTTCACTTATAATATAGGGTTCTAGTCTTCTAGCTTTTTCTGGTAGCTGAGAGACCTTCCGAGCATTACATATCTCAAAGGCTTCACTTCCTCATCACCAAGATGGTGAACCGTGAATTGTCTAAATCTCTGAGGCTTGGATTTAATCTGATAGCCTAATCATGTAAGGTGTGACAGTTTCAGGTTTTGTTAGCTCTCAGAAAAATAAAGTCAAAACTATACACTTTAAATTATCATTCACCCGATGCTGGGCCCTAGCAACAATAAGTAAAAAGCACTGATTATTTACAATGTGGCAAGGCACTGAGCAAGAAGATTGGAGGGAAGTTAGAATCAAAGGGTGAAACATAATTTTTAGTCCTCCAGGGATGGATAATCTACCCAAAGTTGTTGTGAACAATAGCAAGTATAACATGAGGCCATATAAAGGAATAATTTAGGATAATAATAATAAATGTAATAGGAAATATAAGTTCTTTAAATATATTTTCTATATGTAAGCTTTGCAGACATTTATTAGTTTTTCATTTGTCTTTATTTTGTAATATTTTCATTCAAATATTAATGTTAAATGTTATAAGGCAATCATACTTGAGTTTATTATTTTTTCATACAATGCAATGAAAAATGTCATTTCATACCTAGTGAACTTCCCTCATCCTATTAAACCCAGTCAATAATGTGTGATGCTGCTTAGAAGGTTAACTGGGTCAATGAGTAAGGGGAAAATTTAGGTTTGCATAGATAAATAATGCAGAACCATAGCCGTATATATGCCTGCCTTGATAAAATATGTTATTATATTTGATATAATTCTAGATGTATAAGAAATTAGTATTTCACATATTGAATATTTTACAGAAAATGAACCCAATATATCTGTGAAACATTTATGTTGGCAGTGTTACATATACCTTCTCCTAAAAACTCACTCTCAAAACTGAAATATGTCACAAGTATGGATAATTTTGTCCTTTTTACATAAACATTAAAAATCCCAACCCATGTTTGACTAGGTTATAAAGTAAAATTTGTAAAATACAGAAAATACAAGCTATAAGGAAGGAAGTTAAATTGAATCCATATTTTCCAATTGGCTTTATTTCATTGAATAATTAAATATATATGGTTTTCTTTGGCTTGGAACTTATGACCTTGTTGACCTATAATCATACCTTCATACTACGTGTGTCATGGAGCAAATTCCATTAAATATAAGTTTCCTATATTTAAGAAGCATTGTCGTTTCCTCTGCAATTCTTTTTATCTCTATTTCTCAGTATCTGTGCAGAGATTCTTATTCATTTGAAGGCAGTGGAGCTGAATTCTAATGAATCAAGCCCCAAGTGTTCATTTCATGGGTAATTTCTTCAGGTGCCAAACATCAACCAACATATTCAGGTGCCAGAGTTGGTATGATTGTTCATTTTCTCTTGGGTGGTGCCAGAATGCATTTCTTTCAAGACATTTAACCCTACACTATTTACTTGACATGCCCCCTTAAAACTCTTGTCAACATTTTTTTTTCTAAATAGCTACCAGTGTAATCTAAAAAATGAGTGACTTGGATCAACGGAAAAAAATTAAAATAGAATCATTTGTCACCATGTGTGCTAGTAAGTAAATACTCTGGTCTCAATAATTTTGGGAAAGTAGAATATATTAGTCTCTATCCATTAGTCACACACTCATCCATAAAATGCTCAAATATCATTTGAATGGACATTCTCTGGCATGTGGACTAGAAGAAGCCACATCCTTACTGGCACAGCATTGAAGATAAATTACTTGGTAGCGTTTCCTGTGTTTCACACACCCACACGAGCACATTAATGGCATTTGCAATTAATATTTTTGGATTCTTGCCGACTTATCTTTTGAAATCCTATAATATTAAAAAGTGGAAAGTGAAGTTTGCATTTAGGTTTACTACCTAGTCTATAACAGAATGTTAAAAAATGACATTAATCCTCAGATGTCATGTTCCCATCAGGGTTTAGTTAATTCCCTTAAAAATTCATAGAATCAGCAGCAGAAGCAGCAAAGTTCCAATGTATAAGCTCTGGTTTTTGGAGGTGGGTGCCTGAAGCTGTCAGTTTTCCTTCCTTGCTACCACAGGGGCCAGTAATCACCAATTAAATAATTGGTACATGTTGAGAAGTTGTGAGTATTATTTATTTATTTTTTTAGGCTAGCTGTAATATTTGAAGTTTGGGACATATTAAATTTCTTTGCCTCATTTTTCTAAAAAACTCGACATCATGAGTATTTTGGTATGAAGTTCCTTACTGTTGATAATATTGTCTGGTATATTTGGATTTAGTTGGTGGTAAAAGAAAGTTCTATGCCCTTTTTTCTAACTTCATAAATTCAGCATGCGAAGAGTATCCGGCATGCCATTAGAAGCATTAGAACACAGTAGAAGGAGCATAATCTTTGGAATTCCAACCTGGGAAAGAATATCAGTTTTTTACTTCCTATTTATGGGGTTTGGGAAGTTGTCTTAATTCTTTAATATTGAATAGCCTCATTTGTTAAATGGGGATGATATCATTTGCTACTATATGGCAAGATGTTTTTGGAAATTAAGTGACATTGTTTTGGCCAATATTGGCAGAATATTGTTTTTAATAAGGTGTGTTTAGTGAGGTGTATTAACAATGACTATTATTCTTAATAAGAAATTTGAAAAGAATAATAAACTTAATTAACTCACTCATTCAATAAGTATTACAACAGTTAATACTTAACAATTGTTAAGTATTGTTGTCTATGAGAAAATCAGTAAAAGAATTTCCCAGAAACAGACTTCTAAGAATTAAATATTAAGTTTTGTTTTCTATTAATCGAGTGCTTTCAAATTGTCAAAGGCAATCCTGAGAGAAGCAAAGAGTTGGAATAATCTATTTTATAAACCATCTTCCCCTTTATGAGAAGTGTTTGTATACTTTGTGACCTTTGCCATTGTAGTTAATAAATAAGAAATCTAATGAGCTGTTGTCCTACCACAATGCAAATTTGGCCCCAGTGTCCATAACTTATTTTATTTTCTGAAATGGGAGAAGACGGTCCTCTCAAATTGGCTTTTGAAATCAGCCCAAACGTTCCAGATGTTCTAGCCCTGCCAGCAGAGCTTGTCCGTGATCCATGTCGGAACTGCAGCTGTCAACACAAAGCGCACCTGCCACTGGTTTACTGTCAGCAAATGACTTTTCAATTGTATTAGGAAGTGAAGCAAACTGCCGAATGAAGCATTCACCTTTGAAGAGAAGCCAGGACACAGTATGATGTTGCTCCATAAAAATGCAGGAATCTCTAGAGCTTTCCCAGGCACTAACCTTGAATCTGAGCAATGTGTCAAAATCAGGAGATAAATCTCGAGTGTTCTTAGGTCATTAGATAGAACAAGCTTGCGGTAGGCTCATCACAGAGAAGCAAGTGTTTATATATTAATTAAGGAAACCCTACTACAAATTGGCACAATTGACTTCAAAAGCAGAACTAAATTATAAAGTAGAGCTAAGTAAACTTATTTGATGTTCAATGTTATTGAGGATTTTATTGAAAAACTCTCATAGTTGGAGTAAAAAATTTAGGTTTTAGTTATATTTTAAGATCTAACCTAACTTGGAAAATGACAATTGACCATGAAATTCATCCACAAGTGCAATAACAGTGACTCTGTGACCTGAAATTGAAATCATTTCTTTCTTTTTGCGTACTCCCTGTGTATTGTTCGTCTTCAATTTTGTTTTGTTTTAGAGATTTCCTGGAGCAAAGAGATGGCATGTGTTTTGGAGTCAGACAGACTGGTAAAATTAATGAACCTGTCTGAGCTTCAGTTTCCTTACTTGTCAAAGTGAAATACTCATACTTGTCTTCTATGAAAAGTAAATGAGTTCTTAACTATAGATGTTTCTCAGACTTGGAGGAGATTCTGAAGTGGGACATACAGATCCATACACTTAGAAATCCTTCCAGGTAACGGTGATGAGCAGTTAAACTTTCTGTATCTTATAATTTCTGTACTTTTGTTGCTTCTTCCTCATGGTTTGAGTTTACTTCTCTTTCTCTTTCTGTCTCTCTCTTTCCACATCCTGCCTTTGCTAACTATGACAGGCATCTTTCTGCATGCCTTAAATTCAAATTCCCTAAGAGATGATCTCAATGTTCCACTTAGTCATTCTTTCTCTTTTGATTACGATCTCACAAACTCCTACTTCTAAGACACTGACAGATGTATAAATTGGCTTGTAGCATTGTGCCTCAGCCTGGTCCAGGATGGTCGGACTTGATTGGTGGAGTTACTTGGTCAGCTTTTTATCACTAGCTTTATTCAGTAAGACTGGTAAGTACTCACAATGAAAATGGAGCTCCCACTGAATTTAAAATCTCAGTGAAAGGAGGCAGAAGATGTAGTGAAAAGTGCTAATGGCCAAACATGGATGCAATATTCCCAGCTCCCAAAATTCATATCTAGTTTCATTGAAACATGTCTCATGAACTTTAATAGGTCAATATAGAGTGAATTTGCTGAGATGATATATATTTGTTAAATTTCGAATACATCAACATTCAACAGCCATTTTGGATATATTTATATTAAAATCCTATATACATAACACATCTGACCTGCCAGTCCAGTTACATGTTATCATGTATAGAAGAAAGCACCTGTGTTGATGGAGGATTGAAGAGAAGTAATACTCCTTAATACTACCATTTGAAAACTGGACATGTACTAGGGTCATTGAATAATTAGGAACATTTATTTTAAAGAACATATTTCTAAATGTTAAAAATTGGCTTCAGTTTGTCAGCTTTGTGAAATTTTTCAATTTAGCACTTAGCATTTTTTCTATCATAATTTCATAAACTTTATGAAAGGTCGGGTTGATTATCATTACAAATGGTTCTCTTCACCTTACCTCCGTTCCTTGAAATACCATCAGATTAGACATATAAAGCATACTAATTTGAGACTCTATTCAAAGCTAATTCACAGTTTATAGCCATTCAGGGTGCTGACACTATGTACATGTTACAAAAACTAACACCCTGTGGGGACAATGCCATTGACTTCCTCTATTGTCCATTTTTGCTTTGTAGTATTGACGCAGAAGGGAAATCGTATAGGGAAAGTATACTCGTGCTAAGTATAGACTGGCTAAAAAGAAGTTATTTTCAAAAAGATTGTGAAATCTATTACATTAATTGAAATTTTAAAATGAGTAATTTTTAAGAAAGTCTAGAAATTCACTAAATTTAGAAACTTTAACCTATCTTGAATCGGGAAGAAAAGACTCTAATACAATGCATATCATTTGCTTTCTCTAAAGCTGTACTCCTTTTCTCAGGAGAAAGACAAAGATAACTTTAAATACAATTACAGTTGAAATAAGAAAATGAGAGTTGGAAACACACACACACACACACACACACACATACACACACACCTATGAAATTAAAGATTTTGGATATTGTCTTATTGGCCAGTACGTTTTTTTAAACTTGGTTTTTAAATATTTTTAGGAATTATTTACATGAATATTAATTTTCACATGATTTTTAATCTATAAAAAATTTATATAAAGTGAAATCTTCATTTTTAACTACATAGTCAGATGAGTTTTGTCAAATGTGTATACCTATTTATTTTGTATCCTTGTCAAAACATAGAGTATTCCCATCAAACTGAAATATTTCCACATTTAACTTCCCAGACAATCTCTGCTCCACCAAAAAGTAACAACTGTTATGCTTTCTATCACCATAGATTAGGTTTTCTATGAAAGAACTTCATATAAATTGAATCATACAATAAGTACTCTTTTGTGACTTGTTTTAGTTCAACATACAGGTTTTATGATTTAAACATGTTTTGGACATATTATTAATATATCCTCCTTCCATTGTATGAATATGTACACTTTGTGTATTAATTATTTCCAGTTTTTTTTGCGTATTGTGAAAAATCTTTGGTGATCATTCTTATGGGTTTTTTTGAAATTTTTGTTGAGATAGTTGTAGATTCCACACACAGTTGCAAGAAATAATTCAAGATCCCCTGCACACTTTGCCAAGCTTCCTCCTGTATTTGCAAAAATATACCATAATATCACAATCAGGGTTTTGATGTTGATGCAATCTACCTCCCATACTCAGATTTCCTCAGTTTTACTTGTACTACATCTGTGTGTATGTGTGTGTATTAAGTTTCATGCAATTTTATCACCTGCGTAGATTAGTGTATCTAACACCACATTCAAGATACTCAACAGTTCTAACTCTACAAACAGTGTTTCATGTTGCTTTTATATAATCACACTTACATTCTTCTTCCATCCACCCTCTATTATTATTTAATCTACCCTTCACTACTAACTTCTGGCCACCACTAATCTGTCTTCCATATCTAAAATATTGTCATTTCAAATGTTATATAAATGGAATCATGCAGTAAAAAACATTTTAGTATTTTTTTTTTTCATTCCACACAGTTCTCAGGAGAATCATTCAAATGGTCGTGTATAGGGGCGCCTGGGTGGCTCAGTCGGTTGGGCGGCCGACTTCAGCTCAGGTCATGATCTCGCGGTCTGTGAGTTCGAGCCCCGCGTCGGGCTCTGTGCTGACGGCTCGGAGCCTGGAGCCTGCTTCAGATTCTGTGTCTCCCTCTCTCTCTCTGCCCCTTCCCCTGTTCACCCTGTGCCTCTATGTCTCTCAAAAATAAATAAACTTAAAAAAAATGGTCGTGTATATAAAAGATCCATTCCTTTTTATTGGTCACTAGTGATAGGGATGTGTCACAATGTACTTAACCATCCACCTGTTAAATCTAAACAGATTTCAGTTTAGGGCTATTTCAGATAAAGCTGCTCTGAATCATTCATGTGCAAGTTTTTATGTGAACATAAGTTTTCTTTTTTTGTGGAGTATACAAGGATTTATATATTTAGCACAATTGCTGGATCATATTGTATTTGCATGATTCATTGTATAAGAAACTGCCAAACTAGATGACTTGTAGCATTTTACATTCATACCAGCACATTTATGCGTGGTTCAGGTTTTCCAGTGCCTTGAAGTATTTGGTGTTGTCACTAACTTTTATTTTAGCCATTTTGATTAGTGTGGATGTGATATTTCATCATGGTTGTAATTTACATTTCCCTGATAGCAAGTGATATTGAACATCTTTTCATGTGCTTATTTACAATATCTGGCTTATGTGATTATGAGGGCTGGCAAGTCTGAAATCCACAGGGCAAGCTGTCAGGCTGCAGTACTCTTTAAAGTAAGAGATTATATTGTAGTAGTAGCTCTGAAGGCTGGTGATTGAGGCAGGGTTTCTTTGTCGCAATCTAGGGTAGAACTCTTTTCTCTTTAAAGAACAAGTCCTCTTAAGGCTATCAACTAATTGGATGAAGTCTACCACATTATGGAGGGTAATCTGCTTTATCTAAACTTTACTAATTATTAATCACATTAAAGAATAAACCTTATTATGTGCAGATCAGTGTTTGGCCAGACAACTGGTCATCATTGGATAGCCATGTTCACACAAAAAGTTAACTATCACAAGTTCAATTTATCGTTTCTTTCCTTTCATCAATCTTGCTTTTGTTTTCCTATCTAAGAAATCTTAGCCTATTCAGGTCCCCCAAGATATTCTGTGTTTTTTGTCTTGAAAGTTTTTTTACTTTGTTTTATATCTAAGTCTATGGGGCATTTTGAGATAGTTTTTGTGTACAATATAAGGTTTAAGTTGAGGTTTTGTTCTTTACCTACAGATGTCCAATTCCTCAAGCACCATTTGTTGAATAATTCCAGCATTGAATTGATTTTGTACCTTTGTCCAAAGGAGCATATTCATTTGGGTTTGTTTTGCAAAGCATTTTTTTCTTTTTTTTTCTTTTATTTTATTTTTGAAAGACATAGAGACAGAGCGTGAGCAAGATAAGGGCAGAGAGAGAGGGAGACAGAATCTGAAGCAGGCTCCAGGTTCTGAGCCACCAGCACAGAGCCCTACGCCGGGGCTCAAACTCACAGACTGTCAGATCATGACCTGAGCTGAAGTGGGCTGCTTAACTGACTGAGCCACCCAGGCGCCCCTGCAAAAGCAATTTTTATGACATGTTTTTATCTTTTTCTTGTGACTACCAGGGCATGAACTGCTGGATCATAGGGTATACTGGTATTTAACATATTCTCACCAGTAGTTGGAGACATCAGTCTTGTGAATTTTATTTATTCACATTGAATGTATAGTGGCATCTCATCATGATTTCAGTTTGTATTTCCCTGAAAATGAATGGTCTTGAGCACTTTTTATATATTTATTGGCTATTCCAATAGTTTCCTTTTTGAATCATCTATTTACCTTCTTGCTCATATTAAAAATTGGGTTGTTTGTATTTTGATTAGATTATAGGAGATGTTTATATATTCCAAGTATAAGCCCTTTGTCATGTGTATTATATATAATATGCAGAATTTTAAAACTTTTGAATCCCAGGTTTTTTACATTTTTTCTTTTAAGTTTGTGCTTTCTGTGTCTATGTAAGAATTTGTTTTTCCTACTCCAAAGATATCTGTCTTTATGTTTCTTGGAAAAAAGATACATTCTGAAGTTTTTCACTATAATAAGCCTTTTTCTTGAGCCACTTTGAAATATTTCTCATTATCTTTCATTTTTAGCAATTGTTTATGATATGTATTGGGCCGTTTATTGGTGTGTGTGTACATGCTGGTGTGTATGTGTGTATGTGTGCATGCATCATGCTTACATTCCACTGAGCTTTCTTGGATTGGTAGTTTGACACTTTTCATCAATTTGAGAAAACTTGGGAAAGTTTTGGAAAATATTCTTTAAATATATATTTTTCTGTTCTAACCTTTTTCTTTCTTCTGTCTTATACTTCAACTAAATATATGTTATGCCACATGATATGTTTTTATATATTTCTGAGATCTGTATCAACCATTGTTTCTCTATGTCAGTTGGGCATTTTTCACTACCTTGATTGTGTGTGTGTGTGTGTGTGTGTGTAGTATAGCTATTATTCTCAAATTTTCATTTTTTTTCTTTATAGAGTTTGTTTTTGTTGAGAATCCCCATTTATCCATTTGTTAAATGAACCCTTCCTCTAAATTATTGATCACATTTACAATGTCTACTTTAAAGTTGTCTGACAATTCCAACATGGATATTTTATTGACTCTTTTTGTGGGTACAGAGCATATTCTTCTGCTTCTACACATGTCTAGTAATTTTTGCTTGTGTGCCTATTGTTTCAGAACAGTGAAATAATTCGGAGAAAACAGATTATGTTATCTTCTTTTAAAGATTATTTACTGTGTCAGTGAATTTCTCAATGGCTCCCCATGATTTTGTGAGCATAAAGTTAAGAATTTATTAGGGCGGGTAGACATTGCGTCTTACTCTAGTTTTACTTCTAACTCCTTGTCTTACTGGAATATCTTTCAAAAGACTATCATGTCCTAAGTGGTGTCTGCATTCTGACTGATAAGAATTCCACTTCCTCTCAGCAGTGTGTGACCTAAAGAATCTCCATTCAGCTCACAACTCCACCATAGCTATTCTTGGTTTTCTATTCTCTAACTCTGTGCATAATTCATTTCTATATCCATTTTTCTTTCTCTTCAAGGATTATTCATTTTTCAAGTAAGTCAGGTAAATAAATGGAATGCTATGTGAGTTTACGGGAAACAAGACCTATTTATCAAATGTAGTATTTTTTAAGCACCGAATTGGAATTTTTAACTTGCCCAATGAATGTTTAAATACTTCATCTAAGCCAGAAAATAAATACATTTACCAGATTTAGTTCTTGATGTCATATCTTAAAGAAATTTCAAAAATACAAAAAAAGAGTAAAGTAATAATTAAGAGAAAAAAAGACAGTTGTCTTTATTGGGTTATCTGAGATTCCTCATTAGTAATGAAAGTAAATGTAGTTTTTTAACTCTAGTCATTAAATCAAAAGAGAAAACCCAAAGATGAGTTCTTTTGGATCACCAGAAGGATTACATATGCTGAAACACAAGATACATATTTTCATCATATAGATACCCCATAGTATGCCATTCCAAGGTTATAACAACTTTTATTTACTAAGCCCTTCCTAGGTGAGTGTCATTCACTGAACCAAGCATTTCACCTGTTCAATCCTCAAAGCAGTTCAAAGTAGACTCAATTATTATTCATGTTTTAGAGATGAGACCCCTGAAGTTTAACTTGGTCTTTGGGCTAATTAAGCCCTGGTGATGGGTCCAAATGAAAAATTCACTGAATCCTAATTCTGAGCCCATAACACCCATTACTTCATTACTTTTTAAATAAAACTCCCACATTTATCTGGTGTTTTCAATGTTCTTTCATTGAGAGACAATGTTTTCACATATCTCAAATATCATACTTAGATTATTAAAAATCTATGATTCAATGATTTTAAAATTTCATTACAGCTATATGATAATACATATAAAGCACTTAGCAGAGTAGTTGGCATAAGTAGTTGATACAAGCAATTATTATCATTGATATAAAGATAGAATCTAGTTCTTTAAAAAGAAGAGCACTTTTAATTTGGACATTGCTGTCAGCATTTTAAATATAAAGGGGATGATCTTTAAAATAATCAGTAATTGGGAAAACAGAAAAGCTAAAAAGACAATACTGAATGTTAATGTAGGATAAACAAAGAAAAGGGAACAACAATGAAATTAAATTAAAAAAAAGACTTTCAAAACTGCCTAAGGGAAAATTTTAGAAGGACATTAATTAGAAAAAAATTAAACATGAGTAAAGAACAAAAAATAAAATAAGTGAAATACAAGAGAATCTGCAACAAAAGAGCTGGGGTTTGATTTTGCTTAAATAGCACAAGATTTAGGTGAGCTGGAACTTCCAAACTTATGTGGAGTTAGTCAGATTCCTATCCTAATTAGAAATGTGAATTTTGGGCTAGAATTTGCTTCAGGGTTTCAACTTTTTAATTTCCTATCATGATGAAGTTATAATAAAATAATAAAATAAATTATCTAAAATAAAGCTTTTAAATGAAATTATAATAAAATCCATAAAGATAAGTCCTATTGGGCTTGTCTGTAAACAGTCTAAATTTTTTAAGTGAATGATCCAAGGTAAGTTTTAAAAATATGCATAGAAAATAACTAATATAGATCTAATTTGCATGAACACAAAAAGTGCACTGAGATATTAAAATTATATTTTTGGTTAAGCTCTTATAAAAGCAGGTGAGTGATATTCTTTTTGTGCCTTCATAAAGGCAATTTCAAGATAAGTTCTCAAAATATTTAAGGCATAATTGGATTAAGTGCATACCCTATAAAGAGAACACTGTGAAAGAAATATTTCTTAATGGAATATATAAACCTTAATAGAATTAAGAAATTTGTGCCATATGTAGGTGGCAAATGAAAATGAGGTCTAATTTAAAACATTTAAACAGAGTAGTCCTTTTAGAAAACTTTATTGAATAAAAGTCATTTTTAGATAAGAGCATTAAAAATATATTGAATCCAGTCAATTAAAATGTCATAAACAGTTTTTTTTAAAACATGTCTAATAACACTTGCTTCTTATGTATTTGATTCTTATGATAAAGGTTTTAGAAAAAAACATCTAGAGGGAGTATGGTTTCTTAAGAAAAAGTTTGATGTTGGTTTGGTATTAAATAGGCTTTCTAAATGCTTACCATTTATCGGTAAGCTTAATTCAAACCAAGGTTATTTTGAAGTATATCACAAAGATATGGGCAGTAGCTTAGATGCATTTTCTACAAGAGAACAGATTAAGTCCAGTTTGTGAAATTTGGAATAGCTTACAAAATTGAAGGTACAGGTTCTAATCTGACAGTTACCTGATAAAATGTGAACTCAGAGAAAATTTTATTAAGAGTTCTGGAAAATCTTAGCTTCTAATAATATATTATATTAAAGTTTATTTATTTTGATAGAGAGAGAGAGAGCAGGGAAGGAGCAGAGAGAAGGAAAGAGAATCCCAGGCAGGCTCAACACTGTCAGCACCGAGTCCAACATGGGGCTCAACCCTGTGAACTGTGAGATATTGACCTGAGATGAAACCAAGAGTCAGATGCTTACCCGACTGAGTCACCCAAGCACCCCTCTAATAATATGCATTTAATAAACATATTCTTCTAATTCCACTATAGCAACTTCTCTCAAGTTTTAAGGTAACAACCCTTTGGAAAAGTAAATATACATTACAGTAATAGGGACTACATTACAAAGAAGAAGCCCCAAGCCAAAATTATCTTATCTGACTTATTTCTTTTTGTTTGTCTCCTGTTATAGGCAATTTTAACCCTATTTATGACCTAAAATAAACTCTGAGACTTGCAAACATCTTGACAAGTTATTTGTATCTCCTTTATCCATCACCAAAGAAGTATATCATTAAATATACTCTAATATGGAAAAATAATGGATTGTTTATCAATTACATTTTTAGGTAGTTGACTAATCTTTATAATAACACAGTTTGTATAAAATAAAATTCAATTATATAAACTGTTGTGTTATTGATATGATGTAATATTAAGTCCAATTTATTTGGTAATTGTTTATACCTTTGGGATTACCAGCTGAAGCAAAATATAGATTTTTTGCAACCCTGTAGAAAGTTGCTTTGTTCAACTTTCCAGTCAATTCTATATCTACAGCATTCACCCTTAGCAAATTTTTTCTGCTTTCAATTGTCACAATCAGTTTTGCCTGTTCCTAAAATCCATGTACATGAAATCTTAAACATGCATTATTTTGTGCATGGTTTCTTTTGCTCAAATTGATGATTTTGAATTCATTCAAATATTGTGTCTAACAGCAGGCCCATTCCTTTTTATTGCTGGGTGGTATATCACTGTGTGAATATATCACAATTAGCTTATTTTCCAGTAGGTAGACAGTCGTTTCCGTTGCAATGAATATTCTCATACAAGTCTTCTTGTGAACATATGTTTTCATGTACTTGGGATAAATACCTGTTAGTGGGACTGATGAATTTTAGGGAAGGTTTAGCTTTAACTTTATAAAACATAGAAGTTTCCAAAGATAATTACATAAATGTATAGTTCTACCAAGTCCTTCACATTTTATAAGAATTCCGATTACTCCACGTTCTTGCTAAATTTTGGAATTGTCTATATTGTTGATTTTAGGCATTCTAGTAAAGTGAAATAATACCACATTGTGGTTTTACTAATATCTCTTTAATGACTAATTATATTAAGTATCTTTTCAAAGAATTGATGATCATTTATTTATATTCTTTTATGTAGTGTCTATCAAGTGTTCTGTACATAATTAGTGGAGATGTTTCTGTTTGTATTGTTGGTTTATCAGAGCTCTCTCTGTATTCTGGGTATAAATATTTTGTCAA
The DNA here is from genome assembly GCA_030068075.1 of Paguma larvata. Lineage (NCBI taxonomy): Eukaryota > Metazoa > Chordata > Mammalia > Carnivora > Viverridae > Paguma > Paguma larvata. Next base: position 56,865,579 of record CM057832.1, read on the forward strand.
ATATAAGAATTGGTAATATTTGCTCCCGCTCTGTAGCTTCACTAGTTTATTTAGTTTCTTAGTATATTTTGATGAGCAGGCATTTTTAATGTCGATGAACTTCAATTTAACATTTTAATTTAACATATACTTTTATTGTTAGTGCTTTTATGTTCATCGTGTATCCTATATGAAAAATGTTCAACGAATCCAAGTTTTGAAGATATTCTATATACTTCTAGCTTTTACATTTATTTTTATTTCTAAGGTTTTTCATATTTATTTATTTATTTTGAGAGAGAGATAGTGTGTGTGTGTGTGTGTGTGTGTGTGTGTGTGACTACGCGCACATGCACATGCGTTGAGGGGCAAAAAGAAAGGGAGACACGGAATCCCAAGCAGGTTCCACTCTGTCAGGGCAGCAACACCTGGCTCAGTCCCATTAACCATGAGATCATAACCTGAGCTGAAGTCAAGAGCCAGAAACCTAACTGCTGATCCACCTGTGTACATTTAGTTTTACGTTTATATATGATCTAACACAAATTATTTTTTGGTGTTAAGTGACATAAGAGTTAATGCAATTTTTAAAGAAATCTGGTCATTATATCTGAGTTCTCCAAATTATTGACATAAAGTTATTCATGATATTCTCTTATAATTATTTTAATGTCTGTAGATTTGATGTGATAACTACTCTTTCATACCTGATAGTGATAAATTGTGTTAATCTCCTATTCTTATTCTTTTTCTTTTAATATCTCCTTTAATTGAATAGCATAACTCAGATTTTATCATTTTTTTATCTTCTCTGAGAACTAACTTTGGGGTTTGTTAACTTTTTCTGCTCATTTGTTGCTTTTCTATTTTGTCGACCTCTGTTATTATCTATATTATTTTCTTACTTTGTTCTTACTATTCCGGTTTTTTGTTTTATTTATTCTTTTTTATTTTGTTAATGTTTATTTGAGAGAGAGAAAGAGACAGTGCACAAGCAGGGGAGGGACAAAGAGAGGTAGACACAGAATCTGAAGCAAGCTTCAGGCTCTGAGCTGTCAGCACAGAGCTGGATGAGGGGCTCACCTACAAACTGTGAGATCATGATCTGAGCCAAAGCCGGATGCTCAACTGACTGGGCCATCCAGACACCCCTCTGGATTTGTTTTTTTAACAGAATCTTAGCTCATTGATTTTAGATGCTTCCGTTTTTAAAGATCTTTTTTCTGCCCTACCCAACGTTAGCTTGCCACTGAGTTGCACTCAGTCGGAACCCTGAATTCATCATAAGGAATGTTGCACCATTACTGCCTTACTGCCATTCCTCAGCTGGCATTTGCTTACATTTGGGAAATACAACACTTGCCTTGGGGGAAGTCCCTCATCTCTTCTACCCTCCCTTTAGGCATCAGCCTACCACTCCCTGCACTTGGCGAATGCCCTGGGGAAGTCTTCTTGTCAATGTGATTCAACATTTGGCAGTTAGTAGTTGCTTAAAAGTTTAAATTTTATCATTTAATTATTCCTGTGTAACAAACTACCCCAAAATGATAGTTTAGACATCAACATTCATTATCAGTCTGGTTGGTAAGGCAGTTCTACTCCACAATATGGTGAGATCACCCATGTGGGTTAATTCAGCTGGTAGCTAGGCTAGGCTACAAGTTTCAAGATGCCTTCTTTCCTATTTCTGGAGCCTTGGTACAAATACAAACTGTCAGTCAGTATGCCTCAGTTTATCTCCAGATATCTTCTATATTGACATGGCGATTTTTCATCCTTGGTCTCTCCATGTGAGCTCTCAGCATCTTTACCTCTGGATTTCCTTATATCATGGCAGACAGGTTCCAATAGGGAGCATTTTAAAAGGAGAAGCACCACCAATATGCAGATGCTTTTCAAGGTTGCTTGCACAACACTTGTAACTTTGCCTTGACCAAAACAAGTCACATAGTAGAGTCAAGGAAGGTAGTTTCATTGTAGACACTGTGGCCATTTTTTCCTTATTCCTGATGATATATGGCAAGTAGATCCTGCCACCGCTCAGCAAGGAATGAAACCAACTATAGAAAAGTAAATTTATTTTCTTATTTAACCTTTTTAGTTTCCTTCGTATCCTCAGCTAGGGAGTTATACAAAAATGAAAGGTATCATTTTGTAGATTATTTGTTTTTATACTTAGGATGGAAATAAAAATCTTTTGCAACTTTTTTAAATCCAAACTCTGAGTGCAACTAATGCCCACTGTTTGTATTTCATACTTTCTCACTACCCTTAATACTTCAGGACCCATAGCTTCACCCCTTATGCTAAGTGGATAATCTTATCTACTGATGGCACAGAGGAATCAGAAGCCTATAGAGAAGGTTTTACCTCATCTTCCTTTCACCAGACCTGTAAATGCAGCTAATATAATATAAATAAACTAATAGAACTTATTTTCTTACCATGAACCCTTTTTCTTAGACTTTATCTGGAAATTTTTTTCTCAAGTCCCACTTTATCTGCCTTATTGCTATTTTTTCCTCAATATTTATCTAGACACCCCTTATTCTGGATGTCCTCTGGTTATTTGAACATGTATAGATACCATTCCTTGGTGTTTCTATTTCATTCAGTTCTTTTTCCATTGTTGACATTCTCACTGTATATATTATTTAACTACAAGCCTTTCTGCAACCCCCTCGATGACTCCACATATACATATACCCTTGACCATGAGCTCTGTGAGGCAGAAATTACCTCTCTACCCTGTGGTTGTATACCTAGCCAAGCACAATGCCCAGCAATGAATGTGTACATAATAATAATGTCTTAAATATACAGGTGTGTGACTGATGCATCTCTCATCTGATCATGTGACACCAGCATATTGCAAAACCCTGGCTGGGAGATACTAGCTTAGTGATGAAACAGTAAGTGGCCCAAATTTTAAAAACAAGGCTATCGATACAATAGTAGAAAGTAAGGGACTCTTTTAGCTTAATGAATTTTATTTGTAGAATTAATAACTTTAGAAGAATGATTCTTGGGGAAGGAGAACAAAAGCGAGGGCATTCACCTATGAGGGATCTTACCCTCAAAGGATAGCAAATTATTCAAATGTCTTCATGGGGTAATTACCATTCCACCCTGAGGAATATTACTGATGGGGGTTGTATATAAAAATGACATGACATTTGGGAAAAAGCTGAAAAACATTGATTTAAAAAAATAGTTTCTTAAATATAGGTTGGTTCTCTATATTCTATATGTGCTTAGAGTTTAGCTAACTGGAAATGCTTTTCCTATTCACTGAAGCAAAGCAACAATTTACTAAGTAGCAGCCTAATATCCTAAAAGAGTTTAATGCAGTTTCCAAAAATGGACAACACTCCCAGTTAATGGCAGTAAGCACTTTGGGAGAACTAATTTTCAAATCCATTTTTATCTAGTGCTTTAAAATTTAAGTGCATTACTAACACAAATAGATGTTTTAACCCTTTTAGGCAAGGACTGTGTATTTATAAATGCCAGAAATGGTTAATATGAATGAATTACCAAAGGATATCTAGCACTCTAGAAGTATTTTAACAGAATATTTTAGGTCTGAAGGGACTCCAAAGATCGGCTCATGATTTATGAGAAACATAAGGCCCAAATAAGTTAAGTTTTACCTGTACGAGAAATAGAACTAGTTTATAGCAGAAGTCTTCCATCTTGTCAGGATGTCTTTCTTTTCTACTGCTGCCTCCCCCTTTCCACTCCCTATGTTAAACACACAAAAGCTTCTTTTCTGCATTCGAACATTCTAAGGTTATTCCCATTTAAGGACCTTTGTACCTGCTGGTGATTCTGCAGGGTGTGTTCTTTTCCCTTATTTTTTTTTTTTTTCATAACTGAAACCTCTCAATTCAGGTCTCAACAAATAAGTCACTGTGTGTATTCTGTCTTGAGTAACTCCTTTCACTCCCCCCATTATTTTATTATGTTACCCTGCATTGTTTTCTTCTTAGTACTTACCTGAAATTATCTTGTGGATTAATTTAATTTGTGTTCTGTCTTCCCACCTCAAACCTAAATTCCATAAAGTAACATAGCTGTCTTACTTGCTACAATTCATCAGAGCCTAGAACAGTACCTGGCACTATCAAAAACTCAATAAATATTCCCTGAGTGATTGAATCATTTAGCCATATGATATCCAGGATGTCAGTATGGTTACAGTGTTGCAAAAGGAAAGAAAACAGAAAGTAAAATGAGACTATTCATTTAAATGTATATTCAATTCCTATTGGTTTCTAAATGAAAGCTTTTAAAAATAATCTCTCTTTAGATCATTTGTTTGGGAAAATAAAATGATTCCATAACTATTCATTGGCATACATGTTTCAATATCAATTTGAAAGTGCATCAATATTTTTATTCATGTCTGCCTGCATTAGTTCATATACCACCATGTATTCTGCTTCTTGGCATCTGCTGATTCCAGATTTTCTATTTCGCAGCATATCATCATTGAGTTTGGTGCCATATGGCTGCCCTTCTTTGGTCCAAGTTTTGATCAATCAAATGATGGCAGACTGACTCACGCCATTTTGAAGAAGATAGGGATTTGATGTGGAGGAAGTCCACTAAAATATTTTCTTAAAGAAAAATGTGTTCTAAGCACCAAGATGGGGGGGGGGATAAGCTATAGATAGATGGATAGATAGATAGATAGATAGATAGATAGATAGATAGATGTAGTCACTTGTACTTAACAGTTGTCTCAGAGACAAATTGCCAGAAAACTTCTTTTATCCCTAAAAGGAAATACTCCTTCCAAAAGTTTAACTGATGCTGTGCTCGTGTGTGTGACTAAAATTATTCTTTATCAACAGTACTGAGGGCTTTTATCCCCTAGAGTGGGAGTGTATTCTTTCCCTGATAGCAATCTGAAAACCCAGTGTTGCAATTTAGTGATTTGAAATGCCACCAACAAATATGAGGAAACACTTTGAAAGATGCTCTGATTATGATCCAATGGTATAAAAAAAATGCATCAAGAAGTCTGGTCCACATCCTTCCTCTGGTTCCAGTCCAAAATCTGTTTAGTTATTATTGAAAATTCCTTTCATTCGCAAAAATAATACAGGCAAATCTAGAAGTGTGCATAATAACATGAATAAATGTTGAAGGCATGGATAATTTTTAGAACATGTTATAATAAACCTAAGGGTAAAGTTAAGAATGAAAAAAAAAAATTCCAGAAGTTTGTGAAGCTTGGTAATAATACATATACTTGGCTTTGATAATATTCGTGGATGAAGCAGAAACAAAAAAGATTTTTCAGTATATAGGAGATACATAGGTTTTAATACCAATTATTTAAGAAAAGTAAAAACTTGTACTTAGCCCTGAGGTTTGAGAATAATATTTGTTATATAGCTCCATAAAGAAGACAAAGTTCTTATCTGAACATATCCTTAACCACATTTGTACATTCAATAGTGAGGTTTCTGTTAAACAATGCAAACAATAAGAGGCACCAATGCAATTTTCAAAGACAGATTTTAAGATGTGGTGTATATCTGTGTAAGAAATTTGCGATATGCTGGTGTTTTCCGAATTGGTTTTAAGCCAAATGTGATGTATGGAAGTGTAGAATCACTAAATCTCAGACTGAAACTAATATTACCCTGTATGTTAACTGGAATTTGAATAAAAATTTTAAGAAAAGCTACAAAAATCAATTGGTTTTATGAAAAAAGACTACGAGCTCTAAATATTTCAAGAGCTTCATTTAAAAAAAAAGTGCAAGTTGGAAGTGCCATTAAATAAATAAATAAATTTATGTTATCCATAATTCTCCACTTTTAAATTTTATCAATACTATAGTTAATATACAAGACTAGTGGGGTATGGGTGTACACTCAGATTCCAATTCCACCACCTAACAGGTGTTTGACCATACAGAAGCAACTTAATTTTCTTGCTCATGAGTTTCTTTCTGTACCTAAATAAAATTGTCATATCTGCCACATATACCTTAGTAAGAATGAAATAGCACATGTATTACCTGAAATAGCACAGGTAAGAGGCCCCGCCCCCATTCGTACACCGATAGTACCCTGCAGATAGCAGGTACTCAGTAATTGATACATTATTCTCCCTTTGCTGCCTTATACTCTGTATCAGAAAAACATTATCAAAGAAGAGTTGTATTGAGAGGAAGGATCCTTTCAGCAGTGTGAGTTTTCAGCAAAACTTTTGTTGAACTATAGTAACTGCAATTAGTGGATGAAAAAGACTGACATGTACTTAGCTGTTCCTGGATCATCTCTACACTGTACTGTCTTTTCCATGCAATTCCATAACTGCCTCAAAAAAGGAAAGGATATGCCAAACTTTTCTCTTACTACAAGAAAGTTTTAATTGAAAACCAGAGTGCCGGGCTGAATACAGCTTCAGCAGATTCCCAGTTAAATTAGAAGGGGCTTTTCATTTAAGTCCTACTGTTGATATGTCACTGTGCTCTGTCACTTTGAAAAGCGATAGTGCTTTGTTATCAGCACTGAGCCCTGGCAGGCTTCTGATGTAGACTTAGACTAAAATAGAATGCCAGAATGATGAAGGCGCTGGTTACCTTCGAACACCTCCAGGCTGTGGATGTGGGCAAAGGTGCTGACATATTGCTCTGTCCAGCCCAGTGTTTTTGATAATCTCCAACTGATCATTTTCACATTTCAGATTGTAATTTGAAATTTTATCAGGGTTGATACATTTTCAACAGAAGCATGGATTTACTGTTTGTATTTGGTTTATGCCCTCTAGAGACTTAATTTCTTAGGCAAATTATTAACAATTAATTCTTACCCTTTAACTTATAAATTCTATTTAGGAAATCTTTAAAGCAAGAAAAATATACTTGATGATTTATAGAGGAGTTTCGCCTGCCAATAAACATAGTCATTTCTTGAATTAAACATCGTGTGCCAAACTTCTGCCAAGCACTAAGGTAGGTGCTAGAATTGGAAGGACAATTAGGAGTCCCCATCCTCAAGCAGGGAGACGTATATAGAGATAGGTAATTATAAAATAATGCAGCAAGTGCAATATTATGCATAGAATATTACTGAAGCACAAAAAGCAATTATCTTGATATCTCTTAGGAAGCAAGTAACAGAAATACTGCATGTCTAACTAGTATCCATGTTCCTAATTACCAGATCAGCAAATTCAATGTATGGCTGAATATTTATATTGATATGACATTACCTTTCTTGGCTAGGAAAAAGATTTCTCTTAGGAACAGCTGAACGTGCATATTCAAATAGCATATCTCATAGGAAAAATGGAAAGGTTTTCGAGGACTTAGAATTAGTATTCCTCCTCAATTTTGCCACCCCACCCCTGAACACACACATATCTTAACTCTCTGTACACCGTAGTGTCCTGTGTCATTCTGTAACTATATACATAGAAGGGAAATCCCTTTTGAAAAATCTTTGCTCTAGCCTGTCTAGGCTACTTCCTATGGGCTGACTTTTCAACTCAGCATGTTTCCCCACATTAAACTCTAATAGATATAATAAGCATATAGCTAAAGAGCATTTAAAAGAGTTTACATTGTGAAAGGGAAAAAAAAAGCATAGGTTTAACCACATTTGCTGCTTTTTAAAAATAAATCTCTCTTTGAATGTATTTGTATAGGATTTTTCAAAGCCCTCCCCTCTGTAGTGATGTGTTCCCAACACAGCAGTGCTTCTCTGAGCTTTAATCACTGGGTATTTGTTTTTTCACACTAATTTCAAACCACAGACCAACATTCAAATTGAAAGCGGTAATAGGTTCACAGCCTTTCAATTGACTTTCAAGTGTCATGCTATCTCTTCAGAGCATCTGATCAAGTTTAACGCCTTTGGACAGTTTAAAACTCCGTTTGCAATAATCTGAAGCCTCAGAAATATTTGAATTCTACCTAAAAGCAAATATAAGTAAAGAGTCTCTTACCTCTTCAATAAAAGTTTTCAAAAATGAAACAGCCGCATGTTTGAGTCCTATCTCTGTGAGCAAATTCCCTGAGTAAATCATTTCTGGGCTTGGCGGAATTCCAGAGCAGCGTGTGTCTCAGCCCAGAGGGCTGCATATATGCAAACTGACCATTCTAAGTTAAGGAAATACCTCTTTTCATATTTATAGATGCTGCCACTTATATTTTACATTTTATTTTGATCATTTCCTTGTCTACCTTAATCTATTGAGTTCATGAAGGTGGGAATTTGTTCATTATATTTACAGCTGTATCTCAGTACCCGGACCACAATAAGTACTCATCAAATACTTGCTGAATAATCAAATACCTGTCTTTAGGGTCTGTGAGTGAAAAGAAAGACTGGAGTCGTACCCAGACATTGAAGTCAACTTCCTACATATTGATCCCTATCTCGGAAGGCAAAAATAAAAAATGATAAGGAGGACGTAGATAACTAAAAGTGAATCTAGATATGTATGGCAGAAAAGTTCTAGGAAGCTTCATGAACACTTTTCTCTACCATATTTATTAACTGGCATTAAGGTTGGGCTGTATAGTATGTTTCCTTTCAGCAACAAACTTTCAGAAGTGTTGCTCCAAGACAAAACTCAGATAGAAATAAAGTATATTTTAGAATATCCTTTAGGACCTTCGTTTAAAATAGAGTGCTTGTTTTAACTCCTTCCTAACTGATACGCACACATTGTGCGTATATATATGTAACTTATATATAACACGTAAATATATATGCATATATATGTATGTCTATGTATATACATAAGTAATAATAAGTAGTATATACATAATATAATAAGTAATAGTATATACAATTGGTGTATATATTATCAGTTAGAATATATTTATATATTGTGTAACTAATACATTATTTTCATATTACATAAGGGATACATATATAATATAAACTTATTTATTCCCAAAGTCATAAATATCTTATTAAGCTATCATCTTTTGTGACAATAAATATCATCTTGCTTGGTCTCACTTACTCCCTACTTCCCCACTGGAATTTTTGGTGCTTAATGGTGAGGGGATGAGTTGATTTTACCTCTCTATACAATGACAAATTAAAAATGACTTTGATACCACTGTGGAAGTATTTGAGGATGCCCAATTTTGGTAAATGAAGAACATGTGACTATTTTGCTCTGTCCTCATTCTTTCAGTATTGTATAAATAATACTCTTAAAATGTCAAACAGATCATAAGAATATCTTATAATATTTCTAGTCCAATTTTATAGAGAAACACTAACAAGTTGTAGCTGTCAGAATGATCCTTCTTCTTCCTAAGCAAACAACTAACATAGCGACAAGATGTATGAGGAGATCAACAATTTATAAGAGAATACCTTTTGCTACTATTTCTAAATTTTCTCCTGGCTCGGACTATGATTACATGGCTATTTTTTAAATGTGTGGCTGTGTGTATGGGTGTTTTCTTTCTAGTTATGTTGTGATTTTATTCAGCAATTTTATTACCATTTTGACAAAAGTCACGAATTTAAGACATTTTATTATCTTATAGCAGAATTATTATGAACACAGTTTCATCTTAGGTAAAGACAATAAAAAAGAGGAGCATAGACATTTGCATTTTAATTTTTTCAAGATACATTAGTTAAAAAATATGCTGGATCTGTTTTAATTCTTCCTTTCACTCTACCTTCCTTCCCTGCAAAAAAGCATACACATATACACAATTACTTTGAACATAATTTTAAGACAGAATTAAAACCATCGTTTGGTCAGAGCTTAGGAATGGCATTTATTAATTTATATGGTTAATGGTTGTACGGGAACATCATCATTAATATGAAGGTAGTTTTTGGGCAAACCAACAAAAAATGAATTAAATATGGCAAATAATATGGAATTAGCTATTGTTTCAAGCATATTTTGTTTCTGCAAAATCTAAAGGTCATTGCACATGGTATTCATTTTGTCCAATGGAAAAGCAACATTGAATAATGTATTTTTTCAATAGGCAATAATAATTAGACAGAAAAAGTTAAACAGGCAAAACAAAACACCCAGAGGATGTAAATCAAAACAGGAAATTTGTGACACAATAAGAGATAATCAAATAATTTCTTAAATCATTGTGATAATAAATCTAATATCATTGTGGGGTGAGTGAACTCATTATAAGTAACATATTGTCAGAAAATGGAAAGAAGGATTTAGATATAATGACCTGAAAGTCATCACTATGAACCATTAAGAAACCTAGAGATTATATCTTAATTCACTCACTCTTACTGAGTCATTTGTCTGTCACCAGTAGGTTGGACTTTTGCAGTGTTTGGGATAAAAAAAATGAATAAAACTTAAATCTCCTTAAGGAGGTTTCATTCTATCGAGAGAAAGAAAAAATATAAACAAGTGATAACAATGCTATCTATCTGTATAAAAAATGCTTGTCAATGCTACCTATTCATTTTATACCCACGCCAAAGTTTGTATCCATAAACCAAACCAGGGATGCCGACCGCCTCTTTGAAGTTCTCCACAATTTTCACCCAGTCCTTCATTGTTATTTGATAGTTATTAAACAACTGAAGGGAAGAATTTAGTAAAACCAAAATATTTAAATAGTTACATAATGGCTATTTTGAGAGAGATTTTGCTAGCTCATGGGCAGTCAGTCATATAAATTATACCAACTTATCTTGCAGTTGATTATACAGCTGTAAGTACCTTTTTTCAAATGATTGCACCAAGAGTACTAATATGTACTTCTGGGTTGGAAGATTGGGATGCAATATTGAGATGGAAGGCTTATTTAAAATCCATCTGCTATGGGTTTCAACTCCACCAGCCTGTAAAATGATCTACACCACATAATCTACTCTAATATTCACTCCGAGTTTCATAGGGAACAGAAGCAGAGAACCAAAGTTGCAATCAGTCGGAAAACCTTTCTGCGTAGCTTTCCTGAATCTCAAGGAAATCTGGCTTGTTAGTTTCAAAAGAATCTTTCAGCCACTGCTGCCTCTATGCTTCCATCTGGGTGGGGACCTAACCAAACATGACTGCATGTTGGAGATCAACATGCAGAAAGGCCAGTTCCTAGCTTCAGAGGAAGCGGGACACCAGTTTGGATCTGGTTTCGGTAAAGACAATTTGCCAGTTTATGTCTAGGTTCCAAAGCAATCCAACTTTCACTTGCCCCAGGTCTTTATTTTTTTTTGAAACTTGGCAATAAAATGATCTAATGGTATAGATCTTCTCCTCATAAGTATCTTCAAATTCGAAGACCACATAGATTTTTTCTTTTAAGTCTAAACACATAAGAGTTCTTTATTCATCCCATTGTAGATCTGACTCATCTTTTATTTCTCCCTAGCTTTCCTGGTTTTTTTTTTTTCCCATTTTCATTTAGATTTAATTTTTTAAGACAAGAACCACATAGAAGACTGTCTTATTTATTCAAATCCTTAGTGCTTAAAATCTGGCATTTTGTGATTAATCAATAGCACTAATAGTTATTTTATACATTTTGGGAAAACGTCTGCTATTAACATGGATTACTTTTCAGACATGTCATATGTAATGTATATCTACATACATATGTAGAGACATATATGTGATACACGGCATATACATTTGTATGTGAAGTTTTATCTGCATTCATCTATATATATATAGAGAGATGTATATACATACATACAATCTCTATCTGCTTCACAAGCCAGAATATCAATGTGGCAAAGAATACATCTTAATAAAAAGATTTATGGTCAGTAAATTAAACATAAAGTATGATCCAGCAATTTCACTCCTAGGTGTCTGCCCAAAAGAACTTAAAACCACTATTCAAATAAAAACTTGTATATAAATGTTTATAGCACAATTTACAATTGCCAAAAGTTAGAACTACCCAAATTTCTACCAACAAATGAACAGGTAAACACAATGTGACATAATATTTACAAAAAATATTATTCAGCAATAGGAGTAATGAAGTCTTAACACATGCTACAACGTAAATGAAGCTTGAAAACTTTATAAGTGAAAGAAGCCAGACATAAAGATTTCATATTATATGATTATATTTATATGAAATATCCACCATGACAAGTGCATAGAGACAGAAAGCAGATTTGTGGATGCCAGAGGTTGGACTGTGGACAAAAGAATGGGAAAGTAATGGATAGATGGCTTCTTTTAGGGGTGATGAAAATGTTTGGGGCACTGGGTGGCTCAGTCGGTTAAGCATCTGACTTCGGCTCAGGTCCGAATCTCACAGTTCACGAGTTCGAGCCCTACTTTGGGCTCTGTGCTGACAGCTCAGAGCCTGGAACCTGCTTCAGATTCTTTGTCTCCCTCTTTCTCTGCCCCACCCCTGATTGCACTCTATCTCTCTCTCTCTCTCAAAACTGAATAAATAAAAAAAAATGTTTGGAGCTAGATAGAGGTGATGGTTTCACAAAATTGTGAATATACAGTAAATGCTACATTTTACATCTGAAAGTGGTTAAAATGGTATATTTTATGTATATTTTCCACAACAAAAATATTTGTGCCAGAATTGTTGTTTAATAAAACTAGAATTAAAAATTCAAATTCTTGAACTCCTTACTTTTCCTAGAATTATTACCAGTTATAGGTAGTTCACATGAATTAATTGACTGAAATCAACTTTAAAAAAACTTCAATCTGTGCTCTACATCAATGAAAATATACCAAAATCATTCATTATTTTACTCCAAATGATTCATTGTTATCCACAGTTCACATATCTCTTTCTTTTCCATTGTGATAACTAAGTTGATGGTTTGAGAAAAGGCAGTTTTTTATTAGATATTTAAAATCTAAATGTTTGATAAAGTTTTTCAAAGAAAATTATTTAAAAACTATAATTTACCTGACATTGCATTATAGATCACATATTGACATAATCATTACTTTGCTGTCTTATGTCTCTGGAGGGAGAGTGTCAATACATAAATTAAATATATAATAGATGGAGTTATACACATAAAAATTAAAGTGATGAGTAAATGGAGTAATGTTACTAAGGAGAGAGTATATGGTGATGTGCATGAGCTTTGAAAAATGCAAACTTTCACACGGGTCTAGAAGAATCGATAGGATTCTGATAGTTTACAATACAAAAAGAGAATGGGGAACATTCCAGGTGTATGGAAAAGATAGGAGATGGTTCAGGATATCAATATTTTCATTGTGAATACTTGAAAACAGCTTGCTAAATGTTTTCCAGTGTATAATTGCAACCACGCTCATATACATCTTGCACATTCTGGGATCTCTCTGAAGGACAAATCCGTTCAACTTAATAGTTATGATACCATACATTTATGTAGTGGTTACTCTGTCCCAAGCACTATTCTAAGGACTTCATGATTAAGGATTTACTTAATCATCCCAATAACTCTGTAAATTTTTTGCCTACCCTGTCAAAGTCCTTATAAACTTTACTAGAAACTCAAACTCTGAATCATATCATGAGATGCCTGTATCTTCTGAATCAATGTTCAAGCCAAATCACTCAAAGAGAAGAGAAACCATAACTAATCCAAGAATTTAACAGGTACTATGGGCATCAATATATGCATGCCACACATTCTCTTGTCCCCCCATGTCCTTGTCTCTGCCATGTCTGTGGGCTAAAACGTTCCCCACTACTTTTGTATTTCATCTGTTTTGTTGCATGAATGTATATTCCCGTTTACTGCTGCTATAGTATTCTATTATATGAAAATAGTTTCACTTTATTTTTATGCCCAAGTTTTGGCTACCATTTATAAAGCTGCATTAAATATTCAAATATACTTCTTTGTGTAAACATATGTTTTCATTTTGACTGGCCAAATGCTTACAAGTGGAATTGCTGGGTCATTAGGACAGTTATGTTTATCTTAATGAGAAACTGTCAAAACCATTCTCCAAAATGGCAGTGGCATTTTCCATTTCTAACCGTGAGTTTCAATTGTTCCTTATCTTCAACAAAACTTAGTATTATTAGTTTTATTAGTCTTAGCCATTTTACTGAACATGTATTGCTATCTTATTGTGATTTTGTTTGCATTTCCCTAATGACTATCGATGTTGAGCATCCTGTCTTATTTATTTTCCAATTGTCTATCTTCTATGGGTGAAATATGTAATAAAATCAAAACCCTTTTTTTAAATTACTTGGTTTCATCTTAATGAGTTGTAAGATTATTTAGACATTCAACTTACATGTCCCTTATCACATATTCGTGTTATAAATATTTTCATTTAGTCATAGGCTTGCGTTTTATTCCTTGTGTCTTATGAAGACTAGACATTTTTAGTTTAGTCTCCCTCCTCTTGATGAGGCCAATTTATCATTTTTTTTTAATGTTTGGAGCTTTTACTGTCCAATCTAAGAAACTCTCTCATCCGTGGCCACAAAGATTGTCAAAATTTCTAAGATGACAGATCCTGTTTTCTTTCTAAAATTATAAAGATGTCTCTCCGTTGTCTTTCTGGTTTGGATAGTTTCTGATAAGGCTCTTTCCTTTCTTTCCTCCCTCCCTCCTTTTCTTGCTTCCTTTCTTCCCTTTCTCCTTTTCTTTTTTGCTTTGTCCCCTCCTTTATTCTATATTCAATGTTTCTTTTTTCTCGTTCTACTTTAATTCTTTCTTTCTTTTTTTTTTTTTTAAGGGCGCCTGGGTGGCTCAGTCGGTTGGGCGGCCGATTTCGGCTCAGGTCATGATCTCATGGTTTGTGAGTTCGAGCCCCGCGTCGGGTTCTGTGCTGCCGGCTCGGAGCCTGGAGCCTGCTTCAGATTCTTTATCTCCCTCTCTCTCTGCCCTTCCCCTGCTCACGCTCTATCTCTATGTCTCTCAAAAATAAATAAACGTTAAAAAATTATTTTTTAATCACTGAGTTCAGTAGTCTCATCATATTATTTCTTGGCCAACCATATTTATTTATTTATTTTAAAGATTTTTTTTTAAGTAATTTCCACACCCAGCATGTGGCTCGAACTTACAACCCCAAGATCAAGAATCACACACTCCACTGACTGAGCCAGCCAGGTGCTTCAGACTGCTTTCTTTTTTAAACTGCTCAGGCTCTTTTATTTATTTTTTTTAACCTGTGTATATACTTCTCAGCAGCTTGGAAAAAATCTGTAAGTTATTCATATATTTTGTTCTTATCCTGTGTCCTCCATTTTCTATCAATCAAGTTACATAAATTTATGCTCTGTTAATATATTAATTCCTTTATTTTTAAGCTCTGGTAAGGAAAGTTTTGAGAAAATGTTATACTTCTAGTTACCCTAACATAGCTTCAACACTAAGGCAATAACCTGAGGACTCTACCTAATGCCTTACGTATCATTAGGTCTTTCTGTGGTGGCAAGCGGCAACATGCATGAGTTATCCTCAGCCCTGTGAGAGCTCCAGGAATTCTTCCACTCCTTACTTGCGGCTCTTTCATGGCCTCTGGTAGTTTGGTGTCATGAAATGTACAGAACAATACTCAGTGACAGAATTTGAGGATTCCCTGAAGTTTTACAGAGTTGTCTGTCTCTTCAGCCCACCCCTCACTTTCATTCTGACCTGCCAAATCCAGTTTCCTTGACCTCTCCAAAACGTGATCTCTATTTCTGCGACTTGGCAAGATGGCTTGATCCTATTACAGCAAATCCCTGTTTATTAGTTGGTACAATTGAAGAACTCATTTTTCTTTGGTTCATTTATCTCAGGGATTGTATTCCTGTGCTGCTTGTTGTCCAATGTTTGAAAAAATGTTACATATATTTTGTCTGCTGTCTAGTTGTTCAACACAGAAGGTTTTCTGCTACTTCATCCTAGCAAGAGGTTATAGTTCTAGCCTGATTCAACATGCTGATTTTAACTTGTTGGTGGAACATATAGCAAGCAGTCCAAAAAAAGGCAAACATGATCCATAGAAGGAGCTTATTTTTATATGAAATTTCCAATTATTCCTGCAAGTATAATCACTGCAAGAGAAATAAACGATTCGCTGGGAATTACTATATATTATAGTTAAAAAACAAAAGACTAAAGAAGCAATTCTTGGGGAGTTATACATAAGAGAAGAAAGGTTTATGGAAAGAAAATTATATGTTAAATAAAAACAGACACAATTTTAAGAATTTGGAATTATTCCGAAAATTGGTTGGCACTTAGAGAAGTTTATCCTGATGTTTTCCCCTAAATATTCAGCAAGTTCTTGATTAAAACATTTTTAAAGGGATATTATTTTCCAATGAAGTGACAGTTGGTATCAGACATTTGTGCCTGCTGACAAGATAGTGGCATGGTACCACAACAAGTGCCTACGATTCAAATGGTGTCTCGACAGGAGGGATCATTTTGAACTTCTTATTTTTCACTTTCACTAAATTCTGTATCATGAAATACTCCTTCTTTCATACACAGTGGCTGGGTGTAGATTTCACACAAAAGGAGCCAGAGGGGATAATACTGTGGCATTCTGAAAATGGTTGGAGGAATCAGTTCGTTAAAGTAGATTGAAGAGAATAATATATAGCTCTTTCATTAAGCTAAAATTTAATCAGTTGAATATACCAATATATATGAAATGATTAAAATGTGATATTAAATTAAATCATCTGCCAGTCCAAAATAATTTTAATAGACTAATTTATTGAACATTCTATTTCACTTAGATAGGTAAAAAATATTGTTAAACATATGTAAAACTGAGAACCTTTAATTTTATACATTAAAATGTATCCTTGACTCAATCTTCGATTGATAGTTCACTGGAAGAAGAAGTGATAAAAATATAAATGAAAATCTGAATGAAAAAAAAAAAAAACTATGGCTTTTCTGGCACATTATACAGTATACTTAAGTTGCCAGACTTTAAGTGATCGGGAATCATATACAGCTAATCATGTTAATTATGCTGAAGAAGTTGAACAATTATCTATTAAGCCCATTTTGAAATGCCTCAGAGAAAAAAAATTTAAATGCTCTAAATAATTTATTACGTCTTGTTAGAAGGAAATTTCTGGGGAAAATATATTTCAAAGAGATAAGGATGATACCATCCGGTCTTTTCTAATGTATTGTGGCATCGATACCATATCCCACTACAGGCCAACTTAGTTTATATATTCCTGAGAACTGTCCTTTATTCAAGTTTAGATTAACTTGTAGTAAAATATCTGAGGGGGGGGGGGGGAGACAGAGAGAGAGAGACACAGAATCCAGAATCCGAAGCAGGCTCCAGGCTCTGAGCTGTCAGCACAGAGCCCGTCACGGGGCTTGAACTCATGAACCACGAGATCATGACTTGAGCTGAAGCCAGACGCTTAATGGACTGAACCACCCAGGCGCCCTTCTTTGGTCTTAATCTATGTAAGACTGGTATAGATATAAATTATGACCTAGTCTATTTAAATGCCCTAAAGAAACTCATATCCATGTGTACCCAAATGTATATATAAAATTTTCATAAAAGCATTGTTAAAAATTGCTTGAAATTAGGGGATAAAGTCCATACATTAATCAACAGGATACATAAATTGTGGTATTATCATTAAAATATTATCTTACAGAACTATAAAAAATAATTTAACTACCACTACACTTCATAAATTGACATAAAGATATTAGACATAGAAATACATACAAAGTAGTTCTTAAATTTTATTTTTTTAATTTTATTTATTTTGAGAGTGAGGGAGAGAGAGAGAGAGAGACAGAACACAAGTTGGGGAGAGGCAGAGAGAGAGAGGGAAACACAGAATTTGAAGCAAGCAAGCTCCAGGCTCTGAGCTGTCAGCGCACAGTCCAGTGCAGGGTTCAAACGCAAGAAACGTAAGATCATGACCTGACTTCGAAGTCAGATGCTTAACCGATTCAGTCATCAAGGTGCGCTTTATTTTTTAGTTTTAAAATCAAACTTAAAACAGGCAAATCTAAACTTCATTCTTTGGGATGCATACCTAGGTGGTAAAACAAAAGAAGAGAATAAGGGAATTATTACTAAGTTAAGATCGTGCTCTTATGGTCTTAGCTTAGTAATACGGTGAAGGGAGGGAGCGATTGTTTGGAAGGGTTTCTAGAGTAATGCAGTGTTCTTTTCCTTGACCTAGATGATGTTTATATGATCACATACATTTTAATTGTTTACACAAAAAGCTGTGCTTGATGCACTTGTCACTATGTATGTTTTACACAATAAATTTTTTTGATAATATAAATGCCAGAAATGACTGACCTAGCAATATTTGATATATAATGGTTCTTCAAGCTCCTTACAAGTTTCTGCATGATTGACTATGACACTACTTCAATTTTGCAATTTCCTGTGTAAATATTAAGCATCCTCTTCATATTTCTTAGCGGATTAATCTGTGATATAATCTTTTTATTCGAACAAAATTTTTTAGCAAATGCAGCTCTGTCAACTTCCCTATATGTTGCTTTCATAATTCACTATGAATAATTTAGTCCTCTCAAATTAATATGGAAAAACATGAATTTCATTGATGATACATCCTCCATTTAATTTGTGAAATATCACTGTGACTTATGACAGTTGTATTTTTATTGTCTTTTTAATGTTATTAATGTTTTATTTTTTTTGAGAGAGAGAGAGAGAGAGAGAGAGAGAGAGAGAGAGAATATGAGTGGGGGAGCGGAAGAGAGAGAGACATACACAGAATCTGAAGCAAGCTTCAGGCTCTGAATTGTAAGCACAGAGCCTGACACAGCACTCGAACTCACGGACTGAGAGATTATGACCTGAGCCAAAGTGAGATGCTTAACCAACTGAACCACCCAGGCACCCCAATTTTTGTTTATTTGTAATTTATGAAGATTTGCCTTTTGAAAGGGGCAAATAGATCACATTATATTGTTGTTGACAATATTTGATAATCGGTAATCATTCTTTGATTAAGATAAGAGTCAGGGATGTAAGACTTATATCCTTTATAGAAAAAGGCATGAGTATAGGCTGCAGAGAGAAAGGCAGAAAATCCAGGTCTAAAAGATTTTTGACAATGAATGTCAGAGAGAGATTCAGATCCCCAGAAATTATGCACACACACACACAAAAAGTGACACAAGGTTTATGTATCATATGTAATTTGCATAAGAATTCCTACCCACTAATTATCAATCCAAAAAGCAGTAAATGATGGATCGGATTGAAATTCTTTGGGTAGCTTGTTTAAAATATAAGTGGATTAAATCTAAAACCATTTATTTTCAACAAAATATCAAAGATATATCAAAAGGGGCGCCTAGGTGGCTCAGTCAGTTAAGCGGCCGACTTCAGCTCAGGTCAGGATCTCACGGTCTGTGAGTTCGAGCCCCGCGTCAGGCTCTGTGCTGACAGCTCAGGGCCTGGAGCCTGCTTCAGGTTCTGTATCTCTCTCTCTCTCTGCCCTTCCCTTGCTCACTCTCTGTCTCTAAGTCTCTCAAAAATAAAATTAAAAAAATATATATATATCAAAGAAGAATTAAAACAAATTAAGAATAATTGTTATCATCACACTTCTGAGTGGGTCTAATAACCGGGCAGTTTCAGGCGAAGGAAAAGTATGCTTACTAGTTGATATTGGATATTTTCTATTAAGTGATGCAAAATCAATAAGATGATTGTGCAACTATGATGTAGTACATGAAGAGCATCTAAAACAGAGACCGCCACATTGTAAAACATAATAAATATTAATATAATTAATAATATTAGTTTCATCATAGTATATTTACTGGAGTATCTTGAAATTGATTTTCTAATTTATTTCCATGGTTATCAAGGAATTTTTTAATGCTAATGTGATTTCTTCCATCTAAATCAGTACTAGAAAAAATGCATTGGGTAGGAATTTCAATGCTTAAGATAGTATTTCTTGCTAGGAAACAGGGTAGATAGGACTATCAAACTCATATTACTTTGAGAATATACATTTAAGACAATATCTTGGTCCTGTTTCACACTCACTGTCCTGGATCATTGGTCCATCTATGAAAGACCCTTAATTATGACTAAGGAGATTCAGGGCTTTGGTGGGCTCATCCTGGTTCACCTGCTCACTCCTGAAGTCTACCCATTGGAAGCACACAGACTAAGAGTTTATTTGAGATGGTTGTAAAAGAAAAGGCCTTTGTCCATCCCTTGCCAGAAATAACAGGAGTTGAGGGATGAACAGAGAAGGAAAATACAGAGATCAGAGAACAGATGTAAGGAAAAGTAAAAGATAAGTTGTCTCTGAAGTCGAAGAAGAAAATTTTAAGGAGAAGGCAGTCAAGGGTATCAAATGCCTCAAGTAAATGACTCTAACTGAAAACAGTCCTTCCAGGTTTGCTTTGGAAACTCAAATACTTTAACAAGATTGTTTTGAGGACAAAGAAAAATCTTAAGAATTGTAGATAAGCAAAAGAGATGAACAGTAGTTGGATAATATGTTGTGTCAAGGAAAGATTAAACATAGTAAATATATATTTATTTGCTACTAAAAAGCCCTCAGCAAATTGCATTCAATTCATGAAACTAATGTTTGTTCTTGAATAAAATCAAATATCTCCCTTCCAATTCCCAGGAGGCATAAATATTAGCCATTGTGATTCTTCATATGCATGTGGTAACTGCTTTTTTTTCGACAATATATAGGAGGATATCAGTCAGGAGATAATAAAAAAAAGTAATTAACTATACTTCTTGCCTAAAGTAACAATTATCCACATGTTATTTTATGATAATATATTGTTCAAAAAAAGTGCATGTGTTTTTTTAATATAATAGAATTCAAACCCCAAAGTGTATTATTTTTCTGGATTTTTGCCTCTTTTGAGGGGTTGTGAAAGAGTTGTGAGAGGCCTGTTTTTAGCATGAAGAAGTTGTTGTTACTTTCGGTCACTATTTAAAAATAGTAAGGGGTGTCTGGGTGGCTCAATTGGTTAAACCTCCAACTTCAACTCAGGTCATGATCTCTTGGTTCCTGAATTGGAGCCCCATGTGGGGCTCTGTTCTGACAGCTCAGAGCCTGAAGCTGCTTAGGATTCTATGTCTCCCTGTCTCTCTTTCCTTCTCTCTCTCTCTTTCTCTCTCTCTCTCTCTCAAAAAAAAAAAAAAAGCATTAAACAAAAATTTAAAAAAATAATGAGTAGGGGTGTTGTTCTCTGCCAAACTTACCCTGTCTTCCATTGATAGAAAGTTGTGCATCTAAGTCCCTCCTCTTTCCTCATCAAATGTTGTTTTGCACAGTAGCTAAGTTTTCAGGTTCTAAGTGTCAGGGAACAGACTTGATAGAAGAAAGTGGAACAGCGGGAGGCATCCCTGTCCTACAAGCATTTTGCTGTTGCTTTGTTCACTCTAGCTGCTTCAAAAATCTGAGGAATCTCAAGTTACAGAATTCATAACTCTCAGCTGGTTTCCTCTATTTTAAGGCATTTGTGATCCAATGAAAGCTGTTTGCTATTTTTTCCCCCTATGAGTGAGTGGGGTGGGCAGGAAATTATACCAACAGGCATGATGGGCTTCCCTCGACTTTTTCTTTCTTGTTGCTCAGACACTTAGATAGAATTCAGAGTCTTTTGTTTTCTTAGATCCTTACTCTGCAGAATCTATTATTATTTAATAGTGAAATATGAAGCTTTTTGAGTTGCCTGGCAACACCAGCAACCAGCGGTGTCCTTTTAAGCACTTGCAGCAGCTGAACTTACCCATTTTCCTTCCATCTGGTTAAATGGGTTCCATTTTATCACATCCAGATATTTCCCTTCAGAAATGTTTCTTATGAGTTCCTTTCCAACACACACGCACCACACCCCCTCCCACATATTATGGGTTTTGGCTAAAAATTGAACTTTACCTTTATTTCATGGGTACACTAGTCAAACAGCAAACAGTATTTGAAATGAAATAACAAAGATCTAACTCAAAGGTTCTTGGCTTTTTGCTTAGTATGCAACATTATTTGAAATAGACTTTGATTTTAGTGAAAATTAGCCTCAAAACAACATAACATGTTGAAGGTTGCAATGACATACAATAGCAATAGTTAGTGATGTGAAAAATATTGGGGTTCAGAGCCTACAGCTCAGCAAGGAAAGAATTCTTGAAACGTGTTTGGTGCAAAAAAGGTGGTTTTATTACAGTTTGGGGACAGGACCCATGGGCAGAAAGAGCTGCACTGGGGTTGTGAAGAGTGACCTTTCAGTTGGGTGGGGGTTAGCGATAGCATAAATCTCTAACTTTTTTGGATACAAGGTTTCCAGGACCTTGAGGGGCTAGGTTCTGTTAGGAAAAGTTCACTCATTACTATTTAGTAAAAACTCAGTCATGAGACCCTTCAGAGGTATATCCAGAGGCCATAAGCTTAGAATATGATCGCCAACATATACCTCGGGGTGGGGGACAGGTAGTGATAAAGGAAGTTTCAAAAGGAATTTTTATATGTTGGAGTTATAGGATCCCGGGGATTCGGAATAATGTTAAGCTAAGATTCCCTTTTGCCTTAGCAAAGTGTCATCGTTGAGGCAGCCGAGCTCTTAGAGGAATGTTCTCTGCCTGTTTCAAAGACACCTGTCTATGGCTGTAAGTTGTAAGGAAATTTAATTTTTTTCTTTTGCCTTATTTCCCACATCAGTTAGTACCATAAAATAACCATGTCACTTTGTAGAAAAGATCATACTATGCACTTTGTTGAACTCCTTATTTGAGTAGAATGGGTTATTGCTCTGTGTGCTTCTATATCACTTATCGGCATAGATCTCTCATTTTATTTTAGTTTATCTTTCTTTTTATTTATTTTGGAAGAACTCTCATTTTTATTTTTTTCATTTTTTATTTTTTTAACTTAAGTTTATTTTTTTTTTTTTTATTTTGAGAGAGAGAGAGAGGGAGGGAGGAGCAGAGAGAGAATCCCACACAGGCTCCATACTGTCAGTGCACAACTTGATGTGGGGCTTGAATTCACAGACTGTGAGATTATGACCTGAGCCAAAACTAGAATCATCAGAATTAATCAGAAACATCTCTCAGGCAGCCAGAGTATTGGTTTTAGCTTTTGGATTCTTGAGTACTTCTGAAGAAATTCTAAGTCTCCTCTTAAAAGATAAACCGAGGGATATTAAAGATTTTTAAGAATTATTTGAGCAAAAGTATTTGATTCTAATTGGGAAGATCAAACCCAAAATGGTCAGGTACACTCCACTGATGGGAACCAGGTGAAAAATTTATATAAAGTGCCAGAGCAAAGAAAGGAAATTATTCGATTGGCTACAGCTTAAAATCTAGTCAGCTGTTTGTGATTGGTTTTCCTTAGCAGCTGAATTTTGTAAACTTGAGGTATTTACAGACTTAGATTTTGGCTCTTACGTAGGCTGCTGCATCATTAAAGCCAAACAAGTTAAATTAAAATTTAGTTTAAATTTTAAAAATTAAAGTTTAATTAATCTAACACTCTCAAACGAAAGGTTATGGACTGGATTCTGAAATTTTAGTGTGTATAAAAATCAGCTAGGAAGCTTTTTCAAAGTGATTTTTTAAAGATTTAATTTCACCACATAATTTAGATGTGAGTGGTACTTTTACAAGCGTCTCAGATGAATATGATGCAGTTGGTCTGGGACTCCACTTTGGGAGACATTGGTAGGGGGATTTAGAGATTCTCTTCTTCAGGTCAGAGGCAGCTCTTACTGCCTGCTGATATGTGTTTCAATAGTACTAAACCCCTGACTCTGTGACTTGTAGACTGCTTTAATGAAATGCCTTATTTCTGTAATACATGCTGACACCGGAAGTTTTATTGACATTCAATTAAAAGGAGAGAAACTGTTTGCCTCTAAAAAGTTTTTCCAGCTGCCAATTACTTTCAAGATAGCAGACTACACCAAAAAATGGAAAATAATTTATATCTTGATAACTGTTGACCGTATTTCTTCAAATTTAGTCTGTGCTTTCTTTGAAAGTTATTGTGGAGTAAATAAGCATGAAATGTTAAACAGCTGAGTTGAAAAAATACATTTCAGGAAAATACAAAAGATTTAGGATGCATGGAATATGTAAATTAAGCTTAAATCTTTCTCCTCTTCTTAATGGAAATGCATTTTCCATATGTTGTTAACTGTTCATGTACTATGCTCGAACAGGTTTAAATATATATAGAATCCTATAATACTATTTGTATATGTACAAAATTCCCAGGTAATGATATATTTTGTAATATGCATCATTCCTAGAAAGTTGTGCATTTAAATATAAAAAATTGTGTGCCGTGGGGCAGAGAACAATATGTTAAAAATAAATGTAGGGGCGCCTGGGTGGCTCAGTCGGTTAAGCGGCCGACTTCAGCTCAGGTCATGATCTCACAGTCTGTGAGTTCGAGCCCCACATCAGGCTCTGTGCTGATGGCTCATGAGAGCCTGAAGCCTGCTTCGGATTCTGTGTCTCCCTCTCTCTCTGCCCTTCCCCTGCTCATGCTCTGTCTCTATGTCTCTCAAAAAATAAATAAACGTTAAAAAAATAAAAAAAATAAATGTAATGCTTTTTCAACAGAAATCATAGCTGTATTATAAAGTAGATTGAGGTAATAACAAACATCTTTACTTCAGTTTTCTCTCTTGTATGGTTAGGTACAAAAAACAAATACAAAAAACAAATACTTAAAAAAATGGTTAATTACTGCTATCTTGAATGAAGAGAAATAGTTCTATTTAGAAAATCAAAGGTATATAAAATCCATAACTTTATGCCAATAATAAAAGCAACTAACATATTTGACAACTTGAATAAGTACCCAGTAAATTATATTCTTGTGTTAATGTTTATTTATTTTGGGAGAGAGAGAGAGTGCAAGTGACCCAATGGGGAAGGGCAGAGAGAAGGAGGGAAAATACCATTAGGCTCTGTGCTGACAGTTCATGAACTTTGAGATCATGGTTGAGTTGAAATCAGGAGTGTGTGGCTGGGGCGCCTGGGTGGCCCAGTTGGTTGAGCGTCCAACTTCAGCTCAGGTCACCATCTCACGGTTCACGAGTTCTATCCCAACGTTGGGCTCTATGCTGACAGCTCACAGCCTGGTGCTGCTTTGGATTCTGTGTCTCACTCTCTCTCTGCTCTTCCCCTGCTCATATTCTGCCTCTCTCTCTCTCTCTAAAAATAAATAAAGCATAATTTTTTTTGAGGAAGACGTGTTACTTAACCAACTGAGCCACCCAGATACTGCTGCACTTTATTTTCTTGGTCTCATTTATCTTTACAGGAAGACTGTAAAAGGAGTGGAACATTATTTCTCATGTAGATACTGAAACTGTAATAGGAAAGTTTGAATAAATGACCCAAGGTCTTGTGACTGAAAAGTAGCATTATCAAATTCAAATCTAAATATTTCTGACTCAAGATTACTACCGCAATGTGTTTCTGATAAATCTAATTTTGATTTGCTTCAGTTTTGACTTGATTGTGCTTGTGTTTGTCTCCTAGTGAGCATGTGCCCATTATTCTGCTTGTGGGGGATTATTGAGTCGAAGGGTGTGCATGTGTTTGGTTCAGTCTTTAATGTCACCTGGTTTTCCAAAATGGTTGAACTAGCTGTGTAGGAGTGTTCTTACTGCTCTAAGTATTAAGTAACCTGAGTGTGTGTGTGTGTGTGTGTGTGTGTGTGTGTGTGTGTGTGTGTGTCTGTGTGTGTATTTAATTTAAGCATTCCTGCAGGCAAGTAGTTGTATTTTAATTTGCAGTTTTCTCACTTTACTAAGATAAGACACTTTTGAGTTTATTGGCTATATGAATATCTCTTTTTATGAAGTATTTGTGAATATTTTCCCATTTCTTACATAGAATGTCTTTTTTGGTCTTATGGATTACTTTTAGGTACAAATTCTTTTATGGGTATAAGTGTAAATTTCTTTCCCCTTTCACTTTTATTGTCTTTTGAAGCACAGAATATCTGAATTTTATTGTAGTTCATTGTATTGTATCATTTTTCTCCTTTATCTTTAGTTATTTTCCTTTTTGTTTAAGAAACTGTTGCTCAAAGACCAAAGTCTTGAAAATATTTTATGTGATGGCCTAGAAGTCTTATTTTATTTTGCCTTTTATGTTTACATCTAGAGTTTGCAAATAATTTCATGTGTGATGACATAGACATCGCATTTCTTTCTTTCTATTGTCTAGTTTCATGTAATTATTTCTTAGGATTCTGATTGTGTTTTATTGAATATAAAGACTAATTTGGTGTAAATAAACATTTTTGCAATACTGGAATTTTCAAGCCATGAACCATCTTATATAACTCTATCTCTTACATATTTTTAAGTTCCTTTCAATGTTGTATAGTCTTATGTGTCTTGGTTTTTCTCCCTTTTGTAATACTTATTCCAATTATTCTTAGGTTGGTATGTTGTGATTTTACTGGGAATTTACTTCACTTAATTTTACAATTAGACATTGTCTATCGACCCCCAGTGCTTTCAGTTACATTCAAAAGTAGGGTCACATGTCTTGAAATTTATCATTAGCATTTAATAGGGACCAATGGTTATGGAAATATTTGTATACTAACCCCCAGGAAAAAAATTAAATCGTTATTTTTTCAATAATTGCTCCTTAACGTCAGTAGTATCTTTGCTGTGCTTTGTAAACAGGATTCTAAAATTTCAATGGAAGTCCCAAGCTACAAATGTTTCTAATATTTAGGTGTTTTCAATATTATTGTGGGTGTTAGAAGAAATCTTATGATGTTTATTCATTAAAATGGGGGTTTAAAAAGTTGGAGGCGTGAAAACTGAGTTACTATATTATAAGGATCACCTTTAATTAACTTAAACTTGTCTTCATCTCAGTGAACTCGTGTAGGCTGTTCGCTGTGCCTAATATGTCTACAGCATATTCTCTCACCTGTTTGCAGAGAAATGCATTTCCTTTATAAAGGGTTTATAAAGTTTATTTCTTTACAAAATTTTAAAATTAGACACCATTATTTCCAGAGAATCTCCTCCCACATACAAACAGAATTATGTGGTAATCCTATTTTATTGTTCTGTTTAGGTAGTGACTTTCCTTAGGAATCATTTTTCCCCCTCAACTGGTGAAATGACTTACAACTTATGAGAATAATGATAAATATTTATATATTTCATAGTTAGGTAATCATAAGTTAACATAAATTAGTATTTTATTAATATAGTGTTAGTATTATTAAAACACATATTCTTATTAATATAACATATTAATATCTCTAATCATTGACCTCATATTTTTGATCTACTTTAACTGCTTTTAGATTATATTCATTGTGTTGTTTAATATCATTGCAAATTATTTCAAGTTAGAACATTTACTTATTTGTAATCTTTGTTTTCTTATTCATTTTTTGTCTCGGTTGATATCTTAGTTGATGGAGTGATTGTAAAGTTTTTGCTCTTCGATTTTGTCTAAGTCCATAACTATTCACATTTATTTGTGAAGTATAAATGGACTGAAGTGATTTAAGTTTTATGGGCCAAAGTAATATATTTATTAAAATAGGTTTATAACTTATAAATGATATCCCCCATAGAGTTGGCTTCCATTAGAGAATTTTTAAATCTTTTATGTAAACTGTTTCCATTAGAATGTTGTTTGACTCCATTTGTTCTTGATTAAGTATATTTAAGGAAGTGACCATCATAACTATCTGTGTATTGTGCGTTATGGGTCGTTTTTTGCAAGGAGACAACAGCTGGACGATGTTATTGCCCAAATTAATATATATCATTTTGACTGAAGTAAGTATAGGTAGAAGTTAAAAAAATGGATATAGTATGGGTATATTAAGATGCACTGTGAAAGTAACTTTTCTTCTGTTTATGTTTGGGTACTCTTTTTCCCTTTGGAATAAACTAAATGATAAGGTGCAGTGGTGCAAGGAGACTGAAAAGGAAAATCAATTTTAATTTTAAAAGATTAGAGGAAAAGTATTGTCAAATTATCCCAGGAACCATGAAGGCCAAGCAGAGAACTTAAATGTCATATGACGGTGAGTGTTTGCATTTGGGTAAAAGGAAATTATTCCCCATTTTCAGTTTTCAACTAATTACTTGGAATTTAGTCTTCCAAGAGTCTAATATAGTAAGGAGTCTCATGAAAATTAGCTGAGGGCAATATTTAATTTCTTTAACTATAATTTTGTTTTTACTATTTTTTTCTTTACTTCCGAATTATCTTAAAAATAGAACTGTAACAAAAACAGAGGGCATGTAAGGATCAAAATAATCCTTATTTCTCCGGTCTTAGAAATTCTTACTTTTTTCTTTTCTGTTTTCCATCAGTCCTTGATAAATATGTGTGTGCCTGTTTGTATAATTATTAGCTCAGTATAGATATAATTTTATTTTGCATTATAGTTCTTAAGATCTCCTATTACCTGATGCAGTTCTTAAAGTTGTTCCTTAACTTCTAATTATTATTATAGAGTATAATAATGTATTTTATGGCCTGTCTAAGAGAACACTTTTCCATCTCCACCATTCTCTCCTAAATACAGAGAATGTAGAACAATCTGTGTACATAAGCTTTGTTCCTCCTCATAATGCATTTTGAAGGCCTGCCTACAAAGGGAAGACAAACCTGGATAACTAGAAATTAGTTATCCTCATGGTCTTCTTGGGCACTGTAGCCTCTTAAGATTAAAACTGAATTGAATTTGTGCATTCATTATTTTTTCTTATTCTTTTGATCAACTTCTTAAGGTTCTATTAATTTTATGAGTTAGGCACTTTTTAAATCCTATGGACCTTCAACCATATAGGCTTTAAACAAATGGGAAGTAAGACCTGACACTGCACATAAACAGAGGGATTAGCAATGTTAATATGGTAAAAATCATTGGAGAAACTTACCAGTGATACAGGGCCTTAATTTTTACATTAGGTATGTCAGTGAAAAATGAAAATTGAAGTACCTAATTATATCTTATTTCTTCTTAAGAGTATAATGTGGCGATTCTTGCTAAAAACAGAATATATGAAGGCTAATGGGACTTAGCAATTTTGACTTGGACATTAATCACTTGAGAAATTCTCAGATGGCAGAAGTTTTTCTCCAGTGTTGAAGTCTGGCCCTTTTGGTCGACTTAAAGATCAGTTTAATCACAGTGTGTGTGATTGCAAGTAGTTGTATTTTGTCTTGATCTCCATCTTCCTGAATATTATTTTAGATACTAACTGCAAACTAGCTGCAAATAGACTTCTCATTCATTTTTTAACTATCCAGAACCCCTGTACATCCAGGCTTCCTGTATTCCATAAAAGATGTCATCTGTGGGTCACATTGTTCCTCAACCTAATCAAGTGTATGTTATATACAGTCATGCTGTTGTGTTGACAAGACTTATGTGGCACCATTATCAGGAAGTAATTTTTATTCCAGAAGAGAACACTCCCTTCCTAATCCAAAAAGGAAATCTCTATTTGCATAATCTAACAATAGAGGGCCAAGAGAAGTTTTGGGACCTTTTCATAATATTCAAAACACACATACAAGGGACTTCTTGTTTGTGGTTGCTTATCGCTGACTTGTACTGGACAGAAAGAAACAGATCTCCCATGAAGCTAGTATGTTCATTGAGAGTAGATGGCCACAGCTTCTTTTAGGGCCTGAAACTGGTAAGAACTCGACTTTCATCCCATCAGCCTTTATATTCAAACTGTTTCTACTGTCTTCTACCTTTAGCACTCATCTGCCTTCAACACTCTTTTAATCTGAGGAGGAAACATTAATGAAAACCGACAGGTGAAATTTGAATACTTAAAAAAAAGGAGGGGTGGAAGAGGAAAAAAGCAATTGTAGTTTGCTCTTTCCCTATCCATAAGATCCTGTTCTTCTTAGTTAATTGTATATAAGCTTCCCTTACAGATTTTCGGTACTACCTATTAAATAATCATATTATTTACTTCTATTCTATGTGTCCCTGTGTGTTTCATGAAAGATTGGGGGGAGAATCCTGGCAATATTCTTCAGGAGAAGCCATAACCTCTAAGAAATAAGACCACGAGTTCTTTGGTGTTATTTTAGTTTTATGTGTGTGTGTGTGTATGTGTGTTATATATCTTTATTAGATTATTACTGAGTCCTTGAAGATTAAATGCAGTATATGTGAATAATTTTATACATTTAAGAAAAAGCAACATGTTAATATATCAAACTAAGTTACATATAGCAAATATGTGATTTATATTATGTTTTAATATATCTGTTTTTCAATAAACACTTTTAGTAATATCTCCTTTTTTCAATGGTTTTACTATAGCCAACTAAATCATCATGCATAGCAAAATAATCAATTTAGGATTGCATGGAAGAAAAAGAAAGGTTAAGGCATTAATTTAATCTGTGAACATTTAATTTATCAAACTATGTAAGATATGTTAGCACTTACATAGTTTTATCTGTAAATGTCATTACTTTGTTTCATAGTTGTTTGAAGCCCTGGTTGGTTTTTATGAAGAGTTATGTATCTTGGCCATTTACTGATACTGTTTAATAGGAAATAAATCAGACATATACTATCTTGTTATTATAGTGGGTTAGAAGGTCAGTCCATGTGCTAGGATTTATGAGATCACTAATTAAAGGTCAGCAGTAGATGTGTTGGCCAGTAACACATTCATGTCCCAAAAGGAAAATTTTATTTGCTAGAAAGAAAAAAGAAAAAAGAATTTATTTCCTGAATCGTTATTACCATTGAAAGAAAGAATGAAAATCTCTTATAGTTCTCATAAATGATGATCAGTAGTGATTATTACTGAGCTGTATTTCTTCACCATAGAAAACAAGATATCTGGCCTTGCACTATAAAGAGAGTAGCACAGAAACCAACTTTAGCCTTATTATGGGGCCTATTGAATAAATCAATTAAATCAATGCATCCTTTTATTGAATAAATCAATTAAATTATCTCTGCAGCTTCAAATATAGTCTATATGTCTAATATCCAGGAATATAGGAAGAGTTGAAACTAATGTATCTACTAGAACTTAAAATTTTAGTGAAGAATCTTCTAGGAATACAAGAGGCAGTGAATTTTACTGTCATTGTATATATACATTTGCCAAAAAGAGATTAATGAGTTGAGAAAAGATAAATATTAACTTTTTTTTATTGGAGTGAAATTGCATTTTTATCACTGAAATGCCTTAGATTTTCTCTATAAGCTAAAAGAAACAGTGACAGTTTACTAAAAAGTAACTATCTTGATTAAAAGACTATTATTTTATGTGAGGATAACCCTTTCTACCTTTGCAGGCGTATAGCTTATTGCTTTAAAAAGTTTTTTTTTCTTGCTAAGAAGCTTTTTAAAAATAACCTTTTACCCCTTCATCTATGTACCCAGAAAAATAGAAATAATCACCTGCTCAATCATCTTTGATTTCTACATTTATTCTGTCAGAAGGAAGCTTGCATGCTAATTAAAGCGATGGCTTTTGTGTTTTCAATAGCTAATCATGTAATTATGTCTTTCCTAGACACTGTTGGGCCTATTTGAATAAGAGAGAGCATGAGTTCAATAAGTCCTTAGCAGTTTCTCTTGTTAAACTTCTAGTGAGACGAGATGAGATGAAATACACATCTCAATAGAAACTAGACTGAGAGTTGCTCCCAAAATTTGTCCCGATCTGTTCTCCTGGATGGAAGTTTCATGAAGGTCACATTTATGATCTGCATGCGAGATTATGTACCATATGTCTGATAGAGAAGGATAAACAAGAAGAACGGAAGTGGCAAATTTTAGGTCCTCCCAGTTAAATTTGATTGCTGACTGTTGGGGAGAAATGTCACATTGCTTAGAAATGGTCTAACTTTGGCTTTATGCCAATTGTCTTTGAGCATTTGGCCTACATTACAGAATTGCCTGAAATAATGAAATGGATCTTGGTATTAAATTTAACTATCTCAGTTATAGAGTGCGGCAAATTTGAAAGTAGTGATATATATTTAAAGATTTAGTTAACATATGGGAAGTTTTTAATGTGTGACAATATAATTCCTTATTTTTTTCTTTATGATAATTCAACTCATACTGAAATAAAGAAAGCAAAGCAGAAGATTAGTTGTTGCTGTTGTTGTATTTTATTCATTTTTTTAAATTTTGGCACCTGTAAATTTTCGGAAAAAGCGTTCTTTTCCCTTGATCACAAAGAATTGTGCAAAACTTGATTTTTGTTTTGTTGTAGTTGTTAGGCTGGGAAAACAATATGTATTAAAAGTGTCCATCAGCTTGGCTCTCAAAAATAAACATTAAAAAAAAGTTAAAAAATAGGGGAACCTAGTTGGTTCAATCAGTTGGGCCTCTGACTTCGGCTCAGGTCATGCTCAGGCCTGCTTTGGATTCTGTCTCCTGCTTTCTCTGACCCTCCCCAGATCACACTCTCTCTCTCTCTCTCTCAAAAATAAATAAACATTATTTTTTTAAATGTCCATCAGCCTGGATAATCATTATGTAGATATAGATGATCTTGCCGCTTGATAGCCAAAAATTCATCCTATTTCTTTAACCTAGCATCAGCTATGTGCTTCCTGGCAACAGCTATATTGCTGTTCTTCTATCAAATTCTTTTTCACATTAAAAGCTTTGCATTGTATGTGACCAATTTTTCAAGGCTTGTGGAGTAGTCAACATATCACCCTATACCTTAAAGGATGAGGACATTTGGAAAATGTTCCCATCTCTTACACAATCATAAATATTTTTCAGGAAGTACCATGTGATTTTTTAATAAAATGAAATCATGTCCAACTTATAAAAGGCCAAATAAAAAGTTATCTCCAAAGAGGACATATTTCTTTTGAAAAGGTTTTGTCATGGCCTTTGTTCATAGATTCTATCATATGGAAGAGACTTGTTTGGGCTGGTATCTTGCTCCACTTTGTAATTATGGCAGAAACCTTACTATCTGTAGTATCTCTCAGAGGTCTTACTGCTTTCATCCCCCATTTGTAATCAGAAAAACAAAATGGTGAAAATTAAAACCAAAACCTGATTATACTTTCTTAACTTGCTCTGGGGCATTTTTGTCAATTAAGCAAAATGAGTAAAAATTTTAGGCCATTTAGTTTGTTTCTCAGATATGAAAAAAAAATGTTTGCCACTCTTTTATTTTATTGCTTAATTCAAGGATGCATAGATGCTCCTGAAGAAACTACCATGCTCAAATGGGTGGGCTCAAATGGGTCGGGAAGAATGAATGAATGGCACTTTTTTTTTCTAGACAAAGAAAAGAAAGTAACTTTGTATTTCCTTACAGGATACTAGTAAAATATTAAAAAAAATAAAGGGCCAGATACTTATTAAATCAGGACATTCTTTTTTGAGACTGAATATCTTTAAATGTAAATGAAGTACCTTTGCACATACTATTATCACTTAAAAATCAAATCAACTAAGTATCCCTCTAATCTGTGTTTTTATTGAGAAGTTTATGTTTTCACTTTACAGAGCACAGTTTGATTCAACACATATTTAATGATTGCCTATTATATACCAATAATTGTGCTAATTGATGAAAAGACTGAAAGAATAAGATATTTTCTTCTTACAAAAAGTTTTTAGTTACATATTTTAAGATCTGATCAGTAAAATAGATACTATCATAGGAATTTTCTATAGAAGGACTTCCATGGCATAAAAAGAAAGAGCTGAGAAGCTAAACAAGGATTGATGAAGCAACCTGACTTAGTGAAAGCAGGAGCTACTCCATCCCTAGGGGACCAAGGTAAAGATATTTGCAGGAAGAAATAGAGGTGATCTCAAGGGAAATGGAGACGCAGAGGAGATGCAAGGACTGCCATGACATTTGGCCACTTGAGGAAGGAGAGAGACGGAAAATTTTCTGTGTTTAATCTCTGTTTTCTCTTTAATTTTTCCTTTCAGTGCCTCTCAGAAAATTATTAGTAAGGGAACCTGGGAAATGCAGTTCCTATGATACAGACCAGAGACAGTGAAGCCAGATAATTAAAGCAAATAGACTAATGATCTGAGAAATTGTTGGGTAGAATGAGAAAATATGTAAAAGAGTAATTTCAGTAAACTTATTTACATACAACAAAAATGATACTCAGAGTCTTGGAAAGTACACAGGAAGACCACCCTACTGATGCCTTATCAATGATAGATAATTCACGGTAGTGTTCACAGAGGCGGCTACTCTTGTTGAGGCCAGAAGAGTAAGAGACAGACAGCAGGTAAAAGGAGAGAAGTAAGAGCAAGAAACTTGGCGTGGATGACAATTGTTCCACGTAGGATAAGCTACAAGTAAAATCTTGAAAAGAATGTAAGAGAATATTTTTTGAAGTTCAGAGAATTTTGGAGTTCAGAGAAGATTGCAAATATAGTGGGAGAAATATAAGCAATAGTTTATAAAATGTAGACTTTTTTAATATTATTTTTTTATTTTTTATTTTTTATTTTTTTAATGTTTTTATTTATTTTTGAGAGTAGGAGAGACAAAACATGAGTGGGGGAAGGTCAGAGGGAGAGGGTCTGAGCAGGCTCCAGGCTCTGAGCTGTCAACACAGAGCCCGACACGGGGCTAGAACTCACAGACTGTGAGATCATGACCTGAGCCGAAGTCAGACACCAAACCGACTGAGCCACCCTGGCACCCCAGAAATGTAGATTTTATCTGGAAAGAAGTTATGAGCCAACGAAAATTAAGAAGAATGATATGATTAGGTTTATATATTGGCAAATTTCCCAAGTAGAGTACGAGGCATGTATTTGGAGAAAAATCTATTCAGACTTGTCGAGTCTCATTTTTTCCTCTGAAATATACATTAACTTAACTATATTTATTTTTATTCTACAAAACAACCCTAATATTTGTTAACTAAAGATCCTGTGGTGTGAGCAGGAAGTAGAAGAAATGGTACATGGCTTTCCTTCTTGCCTACCTATTGGTAATCAAGGCTGGGAGCCAATGGGGCCCTGCTTATACAGGAAAGTATAAAGGAGCATAAGGAAAGTATAGAAGGAGTTCCAAACCCACAAACATAAAGTAGATCTCGACAAACACAACCACTGGTAAGTTTGCAAATATGTTTGTGTATACGCTGTATGTGTGTGTGATGGGGAGGGGCTGGAGGTGGGGCAGAGAAAGGCAGAGATCAAGAGCTAGAGACCAAGGGCACCAATACAAATACTGAACTGTCAGCTTGTTGAGATTTCTTACAAATTATTAAAATACCATAGAAATACGAAAATACATTAATGTTTAATCAAATAAACATTGAGGCTCTGCACGTGTCATAGTGCAGAAATATTAGGCTATAGGTACAATAGTAAAGGATCTAGATTTTAGAGCTAATTCCTCCTCCTCAAATGTCTTTTAAATTTTCTCAGAGTTTGGAGCTCTCTTGTCAAGAATGACAAAAATCAAATAGACCTTGGTTTAGGAAGGCACATGGGGATTATAGTTACCATAGCAACCTGAACAATGAATCTATATCTAAAATAAATTTCTACAAACAGTTTTCGATACACATCTGGATCAGAATGGGTATACACTAAGAGTATACATGTTCACTTTATACGGTTAATCATTCACTGTTGTAGCAGAAATGGCCCAACTGCCTTTACTCATGACAATATTTTTAAACTCTGTAGAATTACAAAAGTGGTTGCAAGAAATTACTGAGAAATATAAAGGATTCATTACTTTTCTTCTTTACTCATCATCCTAGTACTTTCTATATCCCCTTTCCATAGTGGGGATATGGAATCCTATTAGAATTTGTCTTATCTTGATTTCTTTTTCAAACAATTTTTAGCTGAGTAGTATTTTTCTTATTCCCATTAGGTTTTGTTCTATCGTCGGGCTTTACATTTTTATTGCATACAATCGAAAAATTCCAATAAAGTATATAAAAGGTAATAAGCACCTTTAATCTTATTACCCAATTAGCACCCTTAAATATATAGCAGATTTAATGTGAACTTCTGCATTTGTATGACTGTATTTTTGTGTGATAGAAAAATGGATAGAGCTTATGTATCTTTTTATTTATTTTTTTTTAAATTTGGGTTAATGCTTCACCTGATTTTTATCAGCCAGTATTATATTATGATCATTGTCTAATGTCATTCTAATTCTTTTAAAACTTCATTTTTAATCATTTCATAAATTTCAGTCCCCTGGAGGAACAAAAATTTGTTAGCCATCTCTATTATTGGGCATATATATCACTTAAATGTTTTGGTATTATTATATAAAGCACTAAGACAAGTATATTTTTGCATGATCTTTGAGTACATCCTTTAAATTAATTTCTAGAAATAGAAGCTACTCAGCTTGCCATGGTACTCAAACTTTATCATTTATTTTCCAGTTCTTACTCTTTTTAATCGGTCTTGGTTTCAACTCTTGTTGTTCCTGTGACTCTTCTGGCCTATTCTTTCTCAGGATCCAACTAAGAAATGCTTCCATGCAACACTGGTAGATGAGGTCACAGCCAGAGGCATATAACTTTCATTGCTCCAGATAACTTCTTAATATGTCTCACTGCTAAAATGTATGGATTTCTTCAACTTCCATCTGGGTTAGTCTAAGCCATCTCAAATTGTGCATCTCAGGACAATTAAAGGGGAAAAAAAGGAATATGCTGAGAAAGGATATCTGGAAACAATCTGATACATTCATCTCCAGGCCATTTCTGTTATCTTCTAGATGTTATCTAAATAAGAACTTTCCCATTTCTTCCACACCAAGAGGCCCACATCAGAGGATATTCTTAGAATCATACAGCTGGAAAGATGTAAACACAGGACTCTAAAGATTAACGAGATATGTCTCACTGGAACTAATCTCCAGGAATGAGATATCCTGATTCTTATGAAAATCGTTTTTACTATGTAATAAGCTCTTCCTCCCTGAAGTTCTCCCTTTAAGATAAAAATTTCAGGATTTTTTTCTAAAAACTTCTCCTTTGTTTTCAGTACGAATGGAAAAATGGAAACATATTACATAAAAATAATTTATTATAAACATAGAGACAGATATATAGGTTGCCATGTGATTTTTCCCCAGTACCTATTTTTTTTTTAATTTAAATTCAAGTTAGTTAACATATAGTGTAGTCTTGGCTTCAGGAGTAGAACTCAGTGATTCATCTGTCATGTGATTTTATTTAAATCTCTGTGGGTTAAATACTATATCTGAAATCTATTCAAGCCTGTTTTGAGAGCATAGCAAGACTAGATAAATTTTAGAACAGTGTGCATTCATTTATAGACAGTCTTCCCATAGTTTAATTTTTTTTTCAATTAACCTTTTATGTCTTAAGTCTGGAAAATGAGACATCTATATCCTTAAATAGGAGGATTTTCCTATCTCACCTTTTATCTCTACATGCTTAGCAATGAAGAAACATTGCAGATTTAAAAGTTTGATATTGTTGGTAATTATCCCTTTACCTGTAGCTCCTTATGTTCTAAAGCACAATATTGGAAGAAAAATAAAGGTTTGTCTTGAAAATGGGTTACTTCTTGATATCCTAAGGAAATTTTGAAGACCAATCACGGTTGTAACGGCATCTTCGGAAACATTTTTAACTTGATGAGCGCGCGCTCACACACACACACACACACACACACACACACACACACACACACACACACAGATATTTCTCTGGGAAGATTATTCTATTTTTGTTTTGATTTCTTGTAGGAGCATGCCTAGATAAAACCTTGCCATCCACCTTGGAATGCAGAGTGTGGCCATTGACTTGACAAGAGATATATTCCTTTATCTTGAACTGTTTCTAAAATGAAGTTTATTACATATTTGATCATATTTCAAATAATAAAAATAGTAGTAAATATCTTTAACAAAGTATTTGGTATCAAATTTATTTCAGAATTTAGGCTATTTCAGGCAGCATCTTTCTGACAACTGGATGCTAACAAATTAGACCATATATTGAACAATTAATCTGGATCACTTTGGTAAAGGGAAAAGAAAAATTCTGATGCCAAAGTAGACTAAAATGACTGAAAAAAATCATAAAGATAAAAAAATGAGCTGATATAGAATAAGTTTAAGAAATGGATCTACTACTGACTAATTGTGTAATCAATGAGGGTCACCTGCTCTAGCCTTGAATGAAGCACTTTTGTTAGTCCATTCCCTCTGAGAAAAGGTCAAGATGGGATTAAACATGCAGAGATTTTATTAGGGCAAATATCTATATGTAAAGAATTCAGGGGAAAGTCAGAAAAGCTAAAAAAGAGTCATCAAACTGTGATGCTAGCCTGACCCTGGGTAAAGGTGAGAGGCTTAGCAGATTACTACAAGTGTCTGGGACCACCATCGTCTAAGAGCCATTGAGCTTAACTCTTTCAAGGAGTCCTGAAACTTCTAGGAGTTTTTGTTTGTTTGTTTGCTTGCTTGTTTTGTTTTGTTTAGAATATCTGTTCCACTCAGTCATTGACTCAACACTGTGTTGTCATAGCAAATCAAGCAATGGATAACAGCTGGACCTCTTGGTCAATGACAGTCTCTGTAACAAAAGTCTGTAAAGTGGATTTGGTAACTGCCTACAGTTGCAATAAATATAAGTGTGTGTGTCCATGTTAGGAGTGGGTACGCATTCAGATGCCAGAGTCAGGCAACAACCACCTACCGAAAGGAACTTCAGAAGATGGGCTACATTCTAAACTCTCTGTGTAAGGGTAAGTCGGCTTAAACATAATAGAACTATATTTCTTGTCATATAAATTATAAAATGCATGCTCTTAACTGGTAGGTATTTCTTTATCAAGTGGTATTTTAAGGATCCAGTCTTCTTCTATAGCGTAGCTGTATCAAAGCTATTCCATGGTTTTCAAGTTCCCTGCACTTGTAAATACCAAGGTGACTAAGGAAAAAATGGTGGAAGATAGTGTATGAGAGAACATAAGGAGCTATGCCAGGAAGTATTTTACTTTCTCACACATTCTGTTTTCTAGATTTAACACGGGGCCATATCCAATGCAAAAGAGGCTGGGAAGTGAATTCAGATTTGGGCCAAGCGGGGGGCGTGGTATGGATTTGTTTTTAGGTCACAGTCTGTCACACTTTATAAACGTTTACATCTAAGATCTAGGTTAATTCACAGAAGTCCTAGGGCTTTACTTTATTGACATGTAAAATGGAGAAAGTTATGCTAACCTACCTACTTCAAAAAGATACTATAAAAATAAAGTATGATGGACCTAGTGAGTTTTTTTGAAAATTCTAAAGCATTATTAAACAATTGCAGAGTGATATTGTTATTGAGATAAATTCTTGAGTTGATTATTTGATTGTACCTCATTACCTCACAGATTTTTCTTTTGTTTGCCTACATCTATTCATTCAAGAGACTATGTATCCTGTTTCTGTGCCAGTGAGAATAAATCTGACCTGGTTTCTGTCCTCATGGATGTAGGTGATGCTTTTAAGAAAGCATATTGGTGGAGGGACAGAACAATGTGCCTTATATTAAAAAGGTAAAAAAGATAAAGAGACAAGTATGAAATTGGAGAACTAGGCGTTGGATGAAAATCTTTAGGCTGAGAGAAAAAATAAATTGGAGGCTGAGAGAGGAATTTTTCATGATATGAAAAAGCACTGCTGAAGTACAGTGTGTTGGGAGATGTGTTTGAAATGGAGGAGACAGGAGTCATATAACTCAGTGCCTTGTAGAGTATCATAAAGCAAATGAATTACCTGTAATGTAGAGTGGGAAGTCTTATATTCAAACTTCTGGTTTTAAGAATTGAGCCATGTATCATGGGTAAATCATTTTAAAGCATATTCTTATTAAATAAAAGCAAATTTTAAAAGAAAATAACTTGGCAAAAAATAAAAAGCTTTCCACCTAGAAATGTCTTTGTAAATTTTAGAAAAAGATTTAGACTACACTCTGCCTTAGTTTGCTGCTCTACCACAGTCCTGTCACAGCATTCCTAGGTTTGGTGCTCTTAAATCCCCATGGGTTTTTATATGGTTAATTACCAGGAAGGTTGAATTAAAGTCAGGCTCCGCTTTGACAGCGCAGGATTAAATGTCTCTCTCTCTGCCCCTCTCCCTCTAATGGGCTCTCTCTCTGTCTCTCTCTCAAAATAAATAAACATTAAACACCATTTTTCAACACCTCTAGTAAGGAAAGAAAGAAAAAATACCTTCTCCGAATAGGTGCCAGATGTGAAACCAGTCTATATAAAAGCCAATGCTGTTACTAAAAGATATAACTAAAATAATAACCTTAGAAAATACTATCTAAAGCATATCACAAATTTGTCAAGATATATTTAAAATAGCTTCCACACAAGTCCCTCCTTTGACTTTATTTCTTCCTGTATTTATTTAAATTGAAAAAAAAAAAAAAAAACAGTTACATCCAGTGAGATACAAAGGTCCTACGCCATAATTTAGGGATTTTAACAAATATATACACCTGTATGCCCCAATCCCCAATCCAGTTCACTGGAGCCATTTTCTAGTCAGTGCCCATCATCATAGGCAACTCTGTTCTAATTCCTATCATCATAGAATAGAATATTTTTTTTCCTGTTCTGAATTATATAAATGGAATCATATATTGTATATCATTTTATGAGTGAATTATTACCTTCAACATAATGTTTTTAGAATGCATACTTATTCTCATATATTATCAATTTTCTCCATTTTAAATAAACATTATACAATTATACCACAAGTTGTTTATCTATCATCTTGCAGATGGACATTTAAATTCTCTACGGTTTGGGGTTATTATGAATAAAGCTGCTATATACATTCTTCTATAATTATTTTTTGTGAACGTATATTTTTATTCCTCTTTCTTAAATATCTAGTTGTGGAATTGCTGAACTGTATACTTAGTGAATGTCTAACTTCATAACATGCCAAATAGTTATTCAAAGTAGTTTATAATTTTATAACCCCAAAGCAATATATAAGATTTCCTGTTGCTCACGCTAAATGACTGCCTCAAAGGCACTCTACCAAATGTTCTGTGTGTGTGTTTACTACTGGTCAGTTTAATATTTTTAATTTTATTTATGATTTCTTATTTGACTCATAGATATTTGGAATTATGTTGTTTCATTTCTAATATATTTCAGTCTTACCTGATTTATTGTCTGTATTCATTTATAGCTTAGTTATGTTGTGGCAAGAAAATATAGATACTCTAAAAGATTCAATTTTTGTTAGGTGTTAAGTTTTATTGCCCAGTATGCCATCTATTCTGGTGAATATTTCATGTAGTCTATACATGTCAATTATCAAAATTATATATTTATTGATTTTTGGAGGACTAATTTTTTGTTTTTTATTTTCTGTTTTCTGTGTTTTGGTTTTTTTTTTTTTTGTAAATGCTGAAAAAGTCAAAATATTGTTGAGGCATTGCTAGTTCTCATTTTAATCTGGCTATTTTTGTTTTGTTTCTATTTTAGATGCATATTATATATACACATATATGAATGCATATATAGACATATGCATACATACATATATAAAAACTCTGTTATTGGGTGCATATACATCTATAATTGCTATGTCTTACTCATGAATTAACTGTTTATCATTATTAAAGATTTTACTTTTGTATTTGGCAATAATCCTTGTTTTGGAGGCTACTGTTTCTGATTCTATTCTACTTGGTATTTGCGTGATATATCTTTTTGCATCCTTTTAATTTTAATCTATCAGTGTTTCTACATTTAAGGTATTATCTTGTTAAGACAGAAAGTATTTGAGTGATACTTATTTGTCCAATTTGACAATCGTTGCCTTTTAATAAGAATGCTTTTAATTCATTTACATTTTATGTAATTATTCATATGGTTAAATTTAAACATTTACCTCATGATTTTATTGGTTTTTGTGCCTTTGATTATTTGTTTCTCTGCTTTTCCTCTCCTGTATTGGCTTAGTCAGTTGAATATCTTTTAGTAATGCATTTTGCTTTCTATCTACCTCTTTAGCCAGTTCTTTGGTTCTTTGTAGGTTGTTAATGACTGATTCAGAGATTATAATATAGTCCCTTAACTTATTAATACATATTTAAGATTGATAATAAACAAGATGACTTAAAATATAAGTACCATCAAACAGTATACTTCATTTACCATCATCCCTTGTGCTGTGGTCGAATGTTTTAATTATACACCTGTTATAATCCTCGGGAAACAACTTGATTATTTTTGCTTTAAACAATCATTTTTCTTTTAAAGAATCTGAGAGAAAAAAATAATCTGTATTTACCCATATAAATATAGATCTTATAGATCCACAACTCCATCTGTAATATTTTTCCTTCTCTCTGATGGATTTCCTTTAGCATTTCATATAG
This sequence comes from Paguma larvata, assembly GCA_030068075.1. Classification (NCBI taxonomy): domain Eukaryota; kingdom Metazoa; phylum Chordata; class Mammalia; order Carnivora; family Viverridae; genus Paguma; species Paguma larvata. Next base: position 56,907,882 of record CM057832.1, read on the forward strand.
GGAAGATCTGTTTACATACAGGCCAAAGACCAATAGTGAAGAGTCCCACAAACTTCAGTGGTACTATATGCAGAGATCTTTGTTCCTATACCCTGGTCAGTGAAATCCAGCTAACTTAGCAGCACCAGACTCCAGTACCTTTCTTCTCAGCTCAGCGATATACTGTGTTTCGGGCCTCTGCCTTCCCTTATTGCTTTCAGCAAATGTTCACAGGAAGAAATTCAAGGAAATGTAGAATGCTCATTTTGTCCTTCCCCAAAACTCATGGTCTTGAACTGCATATTGTCCAATGCTAAAAATATATTCTCTGTGTGACTTGTGCATTTTATTATTGTTTATACCAGGAGGGAAACCTCAGTACCACTTTCTCTACCATGGATGGAAGAAGAAGTGACACTTTAATATTAGATGGTAGCATTTAAACATCTTATTTCTTTTCATAAAATAACTTTTGAATGAAGGTAATATCAGGAATGGGAAAGCAACTGAGAAATGAAGGAAAAGTGAATTTCTGATAGACTTTTGAAGCCCTACTGAAAGAGTTTTGTAAATTTCTTTTAAACAAAACTGTGCTCATTAGAATTAATATTCAAGGGACAGGCCAAGAATTGTTATTAATGTACAGTTCTCTCCTAAATGTTTATTGCTGCAGTTTCACTTCTGCTTCATATGGATCAGTTTTCACTGCAGTTTATTAGCAATCAACTGTTATTATTTGGTTCTAGTGTTTACAAACTATAATTCATTACCCTCTTATCTTTTATTTATGAGATGGTGTCAAATGAAAGCAGCAAATCATGCACCGTTTTTCATTGGGAGAGTTCTGTATATTGGAGTGTATTAACATTATGTGTTAGTGTTTGGTTAAATGTATTTTTTAAGGACTCTTGAATGAGAACAGTCCTAATCTAAGTAGTTGTTTTTGAAGTACCTGCGTTTCACCCATATACCTGTGTGCTAGGTTTGTCCATTTACCAATATGACTCACTAAGAAATTATAATTAATACAGCACCATTTTAAATCAGCCAATCACACTCCAAAAATAATTCCTGTATTTTTAAAAATTTTAGTGGTGTAATAGTTCTTTTTTAAGTTTATTTATTTATTTTGAGAAAGAGAGAGAGAAAGGGAGGGAGAACACAAGTGGGGAAGGAGCAGAGAGATAATCCCAAGGAGGCTCTGCACTATCATCACAGAGCCCTACCTGTGGCTCAAACGCATGAACTGCAAAATCAGAACCTGAGCCAAAATCAAGAGTAGGATGGTTTAGCAACTGAGCCACCCAGGTGCCCCAATGTCTGAATTTTAGATGTGTGAAAATGAATGAGTTATTTTATACATAGCAACCCAACTCAAAAACATGCAGTATAGTCAAGATTGCAATAAGAGTAGATTTTTGTTCGATGAAATAGAATTCATTATATTTGGAAATTTTTGTCTTATAGCAGAACATGGAAGGAAAGAAAGTGTGCTGTAGTAAAAAGTACACAGAACTAGAAGTCGGGATTCATGATCTCCCTTTGCTTCTTACAATGGACACATATTTGATCAGATTATTCAATTTGGAGAACTGTTTCTTCATCTACTAAAAGGGGATCATATAATATGTTTTGGTTACATCAAAGTGTTTTTGTCAGCATGACGAGAAATATGTGAAGTATTTTTGTATCTGAGTGGCATGGTTATCATGGCAGAGAAATAACACAATTTTTCTTCTAGCATGTGCTCGATATTGATTTACTAAGTTGCCTTGAGAAAGAATTTAGCTCTGTTTCCCAAAGTCTTAAAGATGGTTATAGTACCAATTCTTTTGAGTTCACAGGAAAACAATTGATAAAGAAACAGACAGCCAGAATATAAGTGTAAGAAGTTCAAAACAAAGTGTTTATAGTTCTGAAGTATTGTTTTAATTGTGATTAGCCGCGATTGTTTTCTATAAAGGACACTTTCAGGTTATGCACATAGATATGTCCTAATTGTGTAATCATTCTGTATTTACCACAAAGACAATTTCCTATCATATAATTACTCACTACATTTTAGTGTGCCCATATTCATTATTCTATTTGTGTAACATCTTACTGCTCAAATCAGTGGCATAATGTTCCTGAATGACAATTATAATATGATATTTAAATTTGTCCAAATAAATATTTATATAAAATTCTGCAATCTCAAAATAACTTTCCTTATACCATATTCATCATTTAAAGATTTTTTTCTGTTTAGTAAATCTTCCTGCCACAAAGGCCAAATAAGTAGAATTTCGCATCCACTTCTTAAATACAGTTTACTGAAATGTCAATGAAGTGCGAATAAAAGTCTCTGGAGAAAGCTCCTTGAGCTGAGATATGATAATTTCTACCTAAACTAAACCCCAGGTGGAGTCCAAGTTTATAACCTGGATTTAAATTACATCACGGATTTACTTTTTATCTTTCTGGATCTTTAGAAATCACAGCTCTATCGGTGATGCCTGTACTTATGCAACACATTTATGTCAACATTCATATCTGACTTACAAGATTGCATAATACAGGAGGGGACTTCAGAAATAAAATCACTTCTTTTCTTGTAGAATGCCACTTCAATAGCCTACTTTTATTTTTAATTTGAAATCCTGGAACTGTAACCACTGAAACAACTGAACGAAGACAGGCATTATTAGAAGGAAGGAGCTAGGAGACGAAATTTCTCTCAGGAAGTAAACTGTTTCTTGGCTCCGTCATGGACTTCAGTGAAGACACTTCTAATGTTCAAAACTGAGAAGTATTACCTCAGGCAAACAATGTTATTCACTATATAGAAATATAGAATATTAGTACTAAAAGGGATGTATGAAATCATCACAATTAACCTGCTCAGTTTACAGATGAGAAAACTGGGTCCCTGATATGTGAAGGTTCAGGCAGAAAGTCAGAGTTAGTGTCTGACAGGATCAAGACAGGGCCCATCCCAGTGTTCTTACTCTGCATTGCTGTTGATCTTTGAATCCATTTTATTGCTATCATGATATAATACCATGACAGATATTGAGAGCTGACTACATACTTTGTAGTGTGCTAAATCATTCATGCCATCTATTTTAACAACATTAAAACAAGGAAGTATTATTACATCTATGTGGCAGATAATAAAACTGTGTCACAGATAAACACTTGGCTCATTGTGTTTAATTAAAGACCTAACTGTAGGTTGACAAGGCATCTAGGTTTGGGAATTTCATTGTCCTGTGAGCTCAGGAATCTAACTGAGGATGTGAAAGAAGAAATGAAGTTCTTCCCTTGCTTCCCAATACTGCCGAGTGGGAAAGCCAAGCTAAAGTCAGTAGCTCTTGGTATATACTAAAAAAGTATAAAAATGAAGTGTCTAATTAGGTCTTTTGATGAAGAGTGGCAGAAGTAATTTTGTCACCATCCATTATACTGTGGAATTACTTCCAAATAATTACTGTACCAGTACCTATATTCCAAAGAGTGACAGGATGTTGAAAGAGCTTCCCTCTCCTTAGAGGTGAGAAATACTTAGAATGTAGTAGAATTCACACTGGTTATGGCACTGAAGACTCAGATTCACATCTAGCTGTGATCCTTCTGTCTCCATTTGTTCTTCAAAATAAGGAGAACAGTAATACTGGATTGACTTACCTTCGAGTGCAAGAAAAACTACCACAAAGGTTTATGGTGGTAAATAGTATAAATATCTCAGGAGAAAGCACTTCTACAGATGCTAAGATGTTATTTAATTGCAAGGTATTATTTAGATAACGACTCACTTTCTATTCCAGTTTACAAAGTGCATGCACATTTTAGTCATCAATTTGGTAGACTCTAAACTTGCATATCAAATAGTAGGCTATGTTAGAGACAGTTTCCAGTATCAATTCGTTTTGAACCTGAACTAAAACTGAAGTAAAAAGCCATCTTATAAGGCAATGGACCCTGTCTAGACACAATTGTAGCTGGAAAGGTAACTATATACATTGTAAAGAATAAGACTGTATCATTAACAGTGGAGGGAAACGTGCTTGCTGGAATATGAAGTTTTCAATATTCTTCTACAGGTCTATGTTCATACAATGAATGGCTATTACTTTGGGAAATAATGAGAATTTAAAAATACTAATGTTATCTATGTTTCAATAATGGAAAATATTTTTAGATCATTGGTCAAATATACCACAATTATATGCTTGGTTAATCCTGAATAAAAATATAAATACATTTGAAGATTTTTTCTTTTGTAGTATATCGAGACCAGAGCCTATTCAGGTCCTGCATAGTCCTACATAGCATTACTGTGAATTTTAATAAGATGTGCCTCATTTATAAATAACAATACAAAGTATATACATATACATACAAGCACTTATATATAACACATATTTTGGTTCATTTAGCATTTCCTCAAGGTATACTAATACTATAATAAATAGTAAGTATGTAATACGTAGTAAGTATTAAGTAATACTTATTACTTGTGTAATAAGTAGTAAGTATGTTGTATGATATTTAAGTACTGTCTGCACTTTATTAAGGTTTCTATGAACTTTTCAAGAAAAAAATGAAAAAGAAAGGTCATCTTTACTTAGAAATTTAGAGATAAAATACTAAATAAAGTTTATGTAAGTGGTTTCAAAAACATTTTTAAACTACTTTAAGGGGTCATATTTTATTTGGATAACTAAAAGATGGTTTGATATATTAAAATATATTAATGTACCATTAATCAAATACAAAACAAAAATATCCAATCATTTCAGTAAATGTTGAAACATTCCGTAGGTGGTAGCATTCAGTCGATAGGAGTTTTTAACAAGTATAAAATCTAGGAATACAGGGGCACCTGGGTGGCTCAGTCAGTTAAGCATTTGCCTTTGGCCCAGACAGACAGCTCAGAGCCCAGAGCCTGCTTCAGATTCTGTTGTCTTCCTCTCTCTTGGCCCCTCCCCCAAGCACCTCTGTCTCTCTCTTTCTCAAAAAAAGATAAAACATTAAAAATATTTTAAAATCTAAGAATACAAAAACACCTCTTAGACATAATTGAAACATATACTATTTAGCTTATCATATCTAATTGAAATAATAGGTAAAAATATCTCAGGTAAATAACCATAGCAGAGTCTATTGGCGCCATGCTAGTATCCACTTGACCTTTACCACCTCAACGTGCGTCTGCCCCAGCAGCAGCCTTTAGTGCAGTGATTGATAGAACTTAGTGTATAAATACAGGGGATAGTCGCGAGGCATGTATTTTACACTGGTTGCTAGGTTTTCTCAAATAATATTAAACTCCATTTGCTCACCTATTTTGCGTTACCTACCCAATCCAAGAGGATATACTGTGAAACCTGGAGTAGGCTAAACAGTTGGACAAAATTGATGATTCATAATCATTATCATTATTGAACATTTCCCTGTATATTAGGCACTATCTAAGCCTTTTTAATATTTTGATTAATTTAACTCTCATAATAAACCTGTATTAGGTAACTTTCTACAGGGGAAAAAAAACACAAAAAGTTAAGTTAAATAATTTGCTGAAAGATGTACAGTATGTAAATATAAGAGCTTAGATTTAAGTCTAGAAAGTTTAGTTCCAGGCCTGTGTTCTTAAACACTATGCTATATCACATGTATACAAACAAGGAAAGTAACTCACTGGTAAACATAATGACAAATACCCTTTACAATAACAATAAAGCCCATAACACTTTTTTAATGTTTTTATTCAATTTTTGAGACACATAGAGACAGAGCGTGACCAAGGGAAAGGCAGAGAGGAGGGAGACAGAGAATCTGAAGCAGGCTCCAGACTCTAAGCCATCAACACAGAGCCCAATGCGGGGCTCGAACCCACAGACCATGAGAACATGACCCGAGCCAAAGTCGGCTGCTTAACTGACTGAGCCACCCAGGCACCCCAATCCTATAACAAATTAACAAGGAATGTGTGGGGTCTATCTTAGGACAATTCTGGCATTCTTACTATTATATAAAAATCATAGATAAATGGAAAGACACAATGTTGAATGAGAAAACTAAATAGTATACCCTGAAGGTGTCAATTGCTCTAAATTAGTTTATAGATATAGTGAACTACCAGTCAAAATCTCATGGGTTTAGTTAATTGACTTGGAAATTTTATCCTTAAGCAAATCTGGGAATGAAGAATGAAAAACTAAAATATTTTTGAATTAGAAAAATGAATGAGGTCTTATTTCCATATTTTGTTATTAAACTATAAGACTTAAATAATATGGTACTGACTCCAGAAAAGCCAAATGTCTTTTGATATTTTGAGTACCTGCCACTTGGAAGACATGGTGCTAAGTACAGAGAATATACCTAGAAATGAAAAGCAGAATAATCCATACTCTTATGGAGCTGGAGAGAAATATGGAAGATACAGACAAAAGATGAAATCATAATACAATATGTAAAATGTCATAATAGGGGAAATATTCCATTTTAAGAGAGCTTATGGAGGATGTGTAACGCAGATTCAGAAAGTGCCCTTTGGAAGAAACCTCATTTAATCTGAGAGCTGAGGATGGATGAAAATTATTCAGGTGAAGGATTTAGCCTGAGACAGCCTGACGTCAGATGGAGGACTATTCTAAAGCTTACAAACGATTATGAATTGAACATTTGAGAAAGAGGTAGAAAAAAAACCCTCCTATGAAGAAGGGTTTCTAGACATCTTCAAAAGAAGATCCAGGAGGGTGTACTGTATCTAAAACCAAAGGAAAAAAAATCAAGGAGAAAGTTGTTCTCAAACAGCAAATAATACTGAAAAACAGAAGGATAAGTGAAAAATGTCCATAGGAAGCAATCAAGAGAGCATTGGTGCCTTGGGAGTAATGTTTCCAGGGAAGTCATGGGTTGGAAGAGATTACAGAAGAGTGACATCCTTGCTTGAAGACATGAAGGTAAAGAATGTTGAGAACATAGTCAAGAAGGTTTTCTGTGAAAGGAAAGCAAAATGGCAGTGAGGAGGTCACACAGGAAATTGAATCCAAGAGAGAGTTTTAAGGTGAGATTTTGGGGAGGTATAATCCTGATGGGAAGGAGGAGTAAAGGGAAGTGGATGTCAAGAATAGCAAAGTGACACTAATACATTAAGTGACAGGGACAGGCAGGATTAGATAGGTCCAGAGTAAGGTTGGGGATATAAATCTTGTACCAGAATGACACTACTTCAGAGGATGAAAGAAGAAAATTTGGAGGGCAGGCAGGTAGGGAATTTTAGGATTTATGGCAAAACGTTGAGCAAATTCTTATTTTAATTTTTTTACTGAATAAGGGACCACATATTAACCGCCAAGTAACGAAGGAAATTAGAAGTTGGGGAAAATGGAGTGAATGCTATTATTCAACTAAATGCATTTGTGTATATTCCTTTTCATTCCAAAGCATCTCTTCTGAATGTAGCAAATTGGATATCCTACAATATAAAATCTATTTCTATTTACAACTATAATGTCATTTTTTCTTACTTTGTAAATCATGCTGACAGATTAAGTCTAGAATAATAGATTATGCTTCAGTTTGACCTGCCCCCCCAAATATTTGTTTTCAAGACATCTGTAAATGTTCTGATAATGTGTTAGAGATTATTTCAAAAATGGAGAGAGAAGTCCTGAAACAATGGCTGTTTGACACATTTTAACATCCACTGGTCTTTCAAAAACTGCAACAAACGGCTTATCTTAAATATATGTGGGGGAACAATGTGATATTTATCATTAGAAGCGTTTCACATCCATATGTATAATTCATACACTGAAAATTATTTGAAGCCCAGAAACCTACTCATTGATAGTTTTTGCTTTCAGTCACCATCGCTTTGATGCTTCTAATGACTCTTTTTCTCTGTACAACCCTGTTGCTGTTTTCTATTATATGAAGCTCCTCTACAAATTAAAACTAGATCTATAGTAACCTGATAAGGAAATGTAAAGTGGCTTGGTGGTCAAGACTGTAAATCCTGAACTAGACAGTTTGAATTCTGATCTTAGTTCTGCAATGTACTATGTAACCTTGGAAAGTTTTTTTTTTTTTTTAAGTTTTTTTAAAAATGTTTATTTTCGAGAGACAAAGAGAGACAGAGCATGAGCAGAGGAGGGGCAGAAAGAGAGGGAGACACAGAATCCAAAGCAGGCTCCAGGCTCTGAGGTGTCAGCACAGAGCCTGATGAGGGGCTCAAACCAACCAGCCGTGAGATCATGATCTGAGCTGAAGTAGGATGCTTAAACGATGGAGCCACCCAGGTGCCCCTGGAAAGTTTTATATCTTTCTTGTGTGCCTCCTTTCTCATCTAAAAATTGGACCACTAATGGTGTCTTTCACATAGGGTTATTGTGAGAATTATAGGGACTAAATTATGCAAGTGCTGAATAAATGTTAACCAACCAATGGTAAAGCAGAAAGATATTTCTTCTGTTTTTTATTGATTGAAGTATAATTTGGATTCAGCAAAATACTATCACCCAGATGAAGATCTATTTCATGTCCATATGCAAAGTGAGTTCTTTTCTCTTCCTTTAAAAATTTGCCTCTCCCCGTTTTTTCCTGAGCTAACTACTGTGCTGACCCTATCACCATGATGTAACTTTTTTCTTCTTTTAAACTTCATATAACTGGAATCAAACGATGTGCACACTTTTGTGAATGTCTTCTTTAATTCAACACAAAGTTTTTGATATTTATCCGTCTAATATATGTACTACTAAGTTTGCTTTCTTCCTTTAGTTGCATAGAGTTCTAATATGGATATACCACATTTTAAAAACAAGATGTCTATCGATTGACATGTGGGTTGTTTAAATTAGACTTTTCTTAAGTCATTATTTATTTCCAGTGGTTAAATACTTTTCTTCACTGTAATACAAAATGTACCTGGTTGTTATTTTTTTAAGGTATAGAAAAATCACTTAGCCAGGGAAAATAGTAAAGACCAATGATGTTTGTTTTTTCTTTTAACAAATAAGACCTATAACCCGGGTTGCTAGAAAATATAATAAAAGAAACATAATAAAATATGAAAGATTTTTAGAGCTGTTTTGTTGTTTTTTAACCTCGGAGAAGTGAGTGGTTTATGTACATACCAAACACTAAGCAAATCTTTAAAGAGAGGAAAATAGCATGATTAAAAAATAAACATCACTTTTTTATTGATATTTATTGCCTTTATCATGTACCAAATTACAGTATACATTAGTTTGTTTTTATTTACCTAACCTGCGCCATTGATTTGTTGATTTTTGTTTTTTTTATTTTTTCTTTTTTATTATTATTTTAATAATAATTTATTGTCAAATTGGTTTCCATACAACACCCAGTGCTCAACCCAACGAGTGCCCTCCTCTGTGCCCATCACCCACTCTTCCCCCTCCCGCACCCCCTCTCCCCTCAGTTTGTCCTTATTCTTTGAGAGTCTTTCATGTCATGTCTTCCTTCCTCTCTGTGGCTTTTTTTTTTCCCTTCCCCTCTTCCCCTCCCCCCTGGTTTTATGCTAGGTCTCCCAAAGCCTACCTATGCGTGGGAACATATGGCATCTGTCTTTCTCTGCCTGACTTATTTCACTCAAGAAACATCACTTTCTTCTTTATCTGTGATTCCATAAACCCAGGAAACTAATCACTGATTCCTTGGGCTCAGAGTATCCAAGGGTTTCTTTATTCTTGGGTGTCATCACTGCAAGCACCAGCTACTGAGGATTCTGTGAGACCTGTCACAGCAAAAGACTAAAATGTCATGTTTTTCTCCCCATCTAACAACCGATACCAGTGAGACACATTTTTTGCTTTATTTTTTTCTTCAGATTAGGTGATTTTTAAAATTTTTAAAAAATGCTTATTTATTTATTTTGAGATACAGAGAGGGAGCAGGGGAGGGGCAGAGAGAGAGAGGGTGAGAGAGAATCGCAAGCAGGCTCCACACTGTCAGTGCAGAGCCTGATGCAGGGTTAAATCTCACAAACTGTCAGATCATGACCTGAGTCCAAATCAAGAGTCAGACACTTAGCCAACTGAGCAATCTGGGTGTCCCTAGACTACATGATTTTAGCAGGAGCCCCTAAATTAATGCAGAAATCTTCAATATTCTTGAGTACCTTGCTCATGCTGCCCCTCATCTCTAGGTTATAAAGATGATTGGCATCTAATCTTCTAAGTCCGTTGACCCCCTTAGTTGTATTCTATCAAAAGGTGAATCCGCTTGTCTATCTTCAAGCATCCTTAATGACTCTAAATCGTGTTCTGGAATGTCATAAGGGCAACATGCTTGCTCTATGAAATTACTAGTGACAGTTGATTGGGAAAGCAATGTGGTGAGATAATTAAAAATGCACCTGTGATCATACTATCAATAAAAATTAAAGTGGTCTGTGTCCAGTGACTCTCTTTGCTGTCATGGTCTGTGCATGGATTATAAGACAAAGAAGCATCATTGTGCTACAATGCTTTTAGAGGATAGTTCTTACTTGATATTGATATATTTAGAACGCATTTAGTCATACTGAGTAAATGCAGATTTTATTTCCTTATCAGAGAAATACAGGCTGTAAAATCATTTTTTAAGTGGAGAAGAAAAATCAGCTTGCAAATATACAGTTTGCCAATTATTTTACTGACTTAAGAAACAATTAAAAATAGAGTGGGGTCCAAAGTTCAAAGACATTTGACATATAAACTTCCGTGCAGAGTAGAAATGTAACAATTCTTTAAGGATAACAGTGGTATTGTTAGCTAAATCCCACCAGGAAAAATATAGAAGAAAACCACATGCTATCCTAAGGAGTGGGCCCTTATTTCATCTTTATAATCTTAATTATTTTACCGAGGTACCTGCAATTTCTATTTAAGAACAAACATGCTAAGAATTATAGATGTGCAACTAACGCCCTGATTGGAAATATTGCCATTTAATAATTTTAGCCAATACTCCTAGAAGAAGAGAGTGAACAGTAGAGACTTGAACTTTGGTCCTATTTGTACTTCTGTACCAGACAAAAGCTTATTTACTTGTGGTGCTTCTTAAGCCTTCCCCTTTCCTATACCAGCTTTCCCTCTACTCAAGCATTTGGACCATGAAGGAAACATGTTGAAAATTCCCCAAAGGAGACCTATCTTTGGGGGCTGCTAGAGCCACACACACACACGCTGGGCAGGGACTACTGTGGCACCAGAGGAAGAGGTGAGGAAGGGACCAAGTTTGACAACAGTGAGAGCCTCTTGGGAGGTTTGAGGTTCTACCAAATAGCAACAGATATGGAATTTTAACAAGATTTGCTGTGTTTCAAGTACCTGGATACACATACATAATTGAAGAGAAACTGAGTGAATCTTGAAATGACTATTTAAGATGAGTAACTTTATTTTTTTTTAATTTTTAATGTTTATTTTTGAGAGAGAGAGAGAGAGAGAGAGAGAGAGAGAGAGAGAACATGCGAGCAGGGGAGGGGCAGAGAGCGAGACACAGAATCCCAAGCCAGCTCCAGGTTCTGAGCTGTCAGCACTGAGCATGACACAGGGCTTCAACTCACAGATGGTGAGATTATGACCTGAGTTGAAATTGGACGCTTAACTGACTGAGCCACCCGGACGCCCCTAAGCCGAGTAACTTTAAATACAAGAGCTCTTTGAACCTGGGCTCCCAGTGTCATATTTTTCTAAGCATTATTTTGATCATACACAGCTATTTTTTTGTTTTTATTCTTAAAATATTTAATTGTATGTAAATGTTAAACCAAGACATTTCTGTTATGGTGAGAGTGAAACGTTGAATTATACTTGTGATGATTAAAGCAAACTTTATTAATGAATATTAGTTGTATCTATAAGGATCTGTTGGGTTGTAGAAAAGAGTGAGAATTAACTTAAAAAAATAAAGATATGTTTTTATACAACTCCAAGGACAGGGGGGCTGTCATGCTTCGGGGGTTAAATCAGAGCTCAAAGTCTGTGTTTCTGTGTTTCTCGTGGCCATCTGTTGACTAGGTATAAAGTGGGGCGAGGATGGAACTGAACACCACACCCCATTATGACATTTTGACTTCTGTGGACCCTAGTCATTTTCCCTTCATGGAGCTCTGTCTCCATAAATAAATAAATAAATAAATAAATAAATAAATAAATAACAACAACAACAACAAAAAACCTCTCTCTCTCTCTCTCTCTCTCTCTCTCTCTCTCCACACACACACACACACAAACACACACACTAAAATTACATTTACAACTGAATTGGTATAAAATGAATAGAAATCAGGCTGGTTTATTATCATATATTTATTTTATGTTCAAAATTTCTTTTGATTTTAGAAGAAATAAAATTAGAACATTTTGTGTCTTTTTAAGTGTATTGTGGGCCCTAGACACTATGCCTACTGCACCTAACATGAAAATTAGCCTTGTTGAACACAACAGGTATTTTTGCTGTTTTTTTCATCTGCCCTTCAAAATATCCCTGTGATGTAAGTGTTTCTATCCCATTCTACAATGGGAAAACATATCAGCTAGACTAATTAAATTGCTTGAAAACACAAGTAATGATAATTGTGAGAGTTAAGAGTTAAATCCACCTGTGTTGGACTTTGGACACTTTCTAGTTTCTACTTTCCTAAGTCCATTTTTTTTCTTGGTAGTAAATATTTAAAATACCTTATCATCATCCTTAATGTCTACTGCCCATTTTTCCCACTGTCCATTCTATATTCTGCACTTTTCTACTTAACTGAATCCTGCCATCATCATCTTCGTTAACATGGAAGTATGTATTGAATGTACATTCAATTTATACCAATTTATTTACTCTTCAAAATAAAATCTGTCACATAGACATAATTATACATCTTTGAGGTAAAGACACTAAGGCCCAGGGAAGTAAAACTTGCCCAAGTTGACTCAGGTAGCAAGTAGTAGACTCGAAGAATGACATATGAAAGGAGCTTGCATATATCATGAATAATATTCTAACTTTTAACAGTTTTTTCTTCTCTTAAGTATTATATCACATATAGTCTTTATACCACATATTTTAGCAATTTGGTGTATGCTTTTTGTTTTCTTTAATTATTGATGGATGTTAGTCTTGTCTCCTCAACACCATTAATATCTTGAAGACAGGTTGATCATCTGTGGCACAGTACTGCATACATGAAAAACTCAAAGCATATATTTCCATGTATCACATAGAATGTCTTTTTGAATAAAATATGTCACTACAGCTGAAGGAATGGTAGGAAATTATGAAAAGTAAAAGGAAGCACTACAAATATCATGGCCTGGCATATTCCTAATACGCAATGAATCTTTTATTATGTTCTGAGATCTGAAAGAATTTTTTTTAATTTGAAAAGGAACTTATATTTCAAATATACTTTCAGTTTTAATGGAGTGTATGTTTTCTTTTAAGAGAACAATTTTACCTTTTCTCCTTTATGAGCAACATCTCAAGCAGAAAAACTTAAAAGAGAAAATACACTTACTGTATTGTCAGCATATGATTTAAGACAGGTGTGAATACCACCAATCACCATCTCCTTCGCTATCAACAGAATGATTCACATTTTATTCATGCACCCTTGGACTGATGGATTTAATCCCTGAAGCATATGAATGTCCTTACTCAATGTGCCCAGGAATAAATTCTGCGGGTACTGTCTTCATGGTATTTTTGATAGCAAAATCCTGTTGCAGGACAATTGATCCCAGATTCTTTTACCAACAAACTTTATCATTATTTTTGCTCATGAAAAGAGAAATAATTACGTTTGTCCATAGAATGACACTCTTTTTGGGTAGCCTGTCAGATTCACTGTCATTGTTAATACAGATATGTACCAAATACCTATTCAACATTGTCAATTTGCTAATTCTTCAAAAGTCTTCATGAGAAAATTTACATTATATTTACTTGTGTTTAAACATCAGTACTTTCCAAATATTCCATATCTTTCAAGAGACAACATATGGGAGTTTAATCTCAACTTTGCAACTGATTCAATTACTTAAGGTTTTCCATCTATAAAACAAGAGTGATTACCTATCTTTTGTTACCAGTTAAATAATTTCTATTTTTTGGAAGACTTCTGTATAATAGTGTTTAATAGTGTTGGTTAAATTTTCTACACGAAGTAAGCTAACTAAATTCATTGGCACATTTTCACCACTTATAAAGTCAGCATAACAACACTGCCTATCTCTTGATGGCATTAGAGAATTAAACAGTGTAATCTTTGTAAAGAATCAAGTGCGCAATAACTGGTAACTATTATTTGGAAATGATTCTGAGTTAGTTTTCATTAAATCCACTAAAAGCAGGAGTATTTCTTTAAAAAGTTATCACGTTTCATTAAAGGATTGAAATGTTTTGATTAGTTCTTCAGAAAATGAGGGTGAAACATGCTAGAAATTTTTCATGATACTAAATGTGAAAGGAATGTCTGTGCCTCTGTGTGTGTGTGTGTGTGTGTGTGTGACAATTACTTGTTTTTCTTCCCCTCCAATAAAGACTATTTCAGGATGACAGAAAATGAATAGTCTTCCTAAGTGGAGGAATGTTTTAAAGACATTGAACAAAGTACACGTTCCTAAAAAAAGAAGCATAAGGAAAAATACAGACCTAAGAGCCATTGCGTGAATATTTTCCCTGACTCCAAGAAGGCACATCAAACTAACCTGTGTCTTTATATCTCATGACATAAATATCTTTCAAGGTTTACAACAGACCAGGAGTTAAAAAAATAATCATTCTTGCAGTATGGAAAAGTGGATTAAAAATGAACTGCATAAGTAAATACCAGAAAGAATTTACCTGGACTTTTGATTTACTTCTATCAGAGGCAAAATCCTGAAGATTACACTCAAGCATCATCTTTATTTAATAACAACAACAACAACAATAACAACAACAACAAAAACATATGAACTATTTTTAATATGTTTTAAATATTTTAGAGAGTAGCATTTTCAAAAAGACATTATTCAGTACTCTATAACAGTATGTGTTGTCATTAACCCTTAGGAAATTGTTAACTGTTTGAGGTGGAGAAAATAGGGCTTGGGTAGGAAATTAACTGTCAAACTTGAATTTAAGGCATGATCCATTGTTCACTAGTTGTGTGACCTTGGGCAATGCACATAGCCAGTCTGTCTCAAGTTTCTCACTTTCAAAATAGAAGTATGTTCTAAGAATTAGATATACTGAATGCAATGTTGTTAGCAATATGCCTGACATATAACATGGGCTTAATAAATGATAAATGGCATTGTTTTTGTTTTTACTATCATTATGAAGCTATTAACCTCTCAGAATGTCAGAATCCTAGATCTTAAAAGCATTTTCAGAACTAAGAAGATGTTGTCTTTTTATGTCCTTCCTTATTGCCTAAAGTCTTTTAACCTTGATTAATCATTGGTGGCTTCTTTAATACACATGCAGTTAAACTATAGAATAAATCTCATCATTAATAGAGAGGCCTGGACACAAAGGACTTAACCGTCCAAGTTGAGTAGTTTACTCATTGCTAAAGCCGCCACAGGTCTAAGGGGTATTTACACATAATCTAAAAAGGAAATCCAAAAATTTCTGAGACAGTTGAAACAAGCACAAACCTAATTTTTGTTTAGGGTGGTAAATTTTTCAGTACGAAATTTGATGTGTTTCCATTACTGTGTCATTAATTTTGGGGGGCTAGCGATTATAAAACTGTTAGAAGATACACAAATCAATCCTCACCATAAAGTTTTTTGAACTTTTATAGAAGAGGTTATAAAATCCAGCTTGAGAGTCACCAAAGACTGAGCAACATCAATCTACTTCCTCTGATGTTTATTTCTGTGCTATTTTTTGAAGCACATCTATAATGAAAATGTACGGTCCTAGTAGCATCCCTGCCATAGTCTTCATTAACTTCATATTCTTTGTTCTACATAATATGTGACCAAAACAATTTTATCATTATTATCGTTATTCTGGTACTGAGAAAAGATCTGTTTCAGCATCTGATAGATCATTACACAATCTCCACGGTTTCACTTACTAATCATCGTCATACTTGTTTTGGGCCTCAGTTCCCTCAACTTTGAAATGAAGATAAAAACACCTGCCTTACATCATTGATAAAATAGAAAAGGAAATGGTGCATGAAAATGAACATTTAGAGATTTAAGAAGCTTAACCCCCTGTTGCCTTCCCTCTTAGTGGGATAACAATACCTATTCTTTTGCCAGAGATAGACTCTGTTTATTCTTATTGTCACAGCACAGTTACAATAACTCCTCCTTTTATTCACAAAAAGTGCCAGTGTGTAAGATAAATTTTACAATGATTCTGCCTATAAGGGTTATGGGAATCCTCCAACAAATGCTTTTAATCTCAGCCTAGGTTAGAACCTCATAAGCCCTTCATGGTTAAAGGAGGTAGTGGTGGCGACTATTTACATTTGACTAACAATTTACTGAGGGATAATGTGGTTTAATGGATGCAATGAACCTGAATTCCTTGGGTCAAATACTATGTCTTCCAATAGTCCATATTGTTGAAACATTTACCCAATCGCTCAGTTAAAAACTGGAGGTTAATAATATATTTCCTGCATTACGATTGTACGGTTTAGAAATAATGTTATAAGGAATGATTAAAAAAATCAGTCGTTATAATTATTACATGCTTCTAATATAAAATGCCACATTCTCGTCAGTAGACTGATTAATATGAACAAAAGTTATATATAGGGAAAATCCAGCAAATATTTAGACACATACGTTATATGCTAGAAACTACATAGTGGAGGTGAAGGAAACAAAGATAAATGAGTTCCACTCCTTGCTATCAATGAACTTCCCATTAAGCCGACGGGACCAATGTGTAAATTAAATGAAGTCTATTTAACTATCCCCTTCCCTCAGTTATTCTCTTAACTTATCACCTTATTCATTTTCTCCATAAAACCAATTATAGTCCTCCATTATTCTATTGTTTATTTATTTCATTTTATATTGTCACTCTTCCCTACTGCTACCTCTAAGAACAGGCCCCGGGCTTGACTTATTCATGCCATGTAATTCGCAATTTGAAAAGACAAAATGAACAGACTGAATCAAAATATTTTCTTGATGCTCTTCCATTTTCTCAATCCAGTTCAACAATATATGGAGTGAATTTATTCTTCATGAAGAATGAGAAAATAGACACACAGGAGTTAGCAGATCCCTGGAAATTCTAATTTGAGAGCTACAAGTGCTTAGGTGGCTCGACTGGTTAAACTTATGACTCGATTTTGGCTCAGGTCATGATCTCACAGTTG
Source organism: Paguma larvata (assembly GCA_030068075.1). Lineage (NCBI taxonomy): Eukaryota > Metazoa > Chordata > Mammalia > Carnivora > Viverridae > Paguma > Paguma larvata. The sequence goes on from CM057832.1 coordinate 56,925,196, forward strand.
GTGAGTTCAAGCCTGTGTCAGGCTGTGTGTTGACTACAGAGAGCCTGCTTGGGATTCTCTGTCCCTCTCTTTCTTTCTGACCCTTCCTTACTGTGCTCTCTCTCTCTCTCTCTCTCTCTCTCTCTCTGAGCATAAAAAACTTAATAAAAATTAATTGAAATTCTATTCTGAGAGTTAGCAAATAGGGGTAACCCTCTGCCCATTTTTTTCATTGAAAGATGAAAGATTTTGAATTTAGATATTTCTAAATTATCTTGTGATTATAAATTTTATTTCTAATATGCATAAATATCCCTTTTAATGTATGTGTAGGTATAATATGCCATCAATGAGACTCTGCTTTCTTCTAATAGACTGGAATTTCACAAAGATTTCATTTCAAAATTTTTCTCTGCCTTGAAAAGTAGGGAAACTACCACTGTGGAGGGTAGCAATATATGTGCAGCATTAGCAGTATATGTGCAGCATAGGCTAAAGTCTGTTTCTAGAGCAATATCTTCATCAGAGGAACCAGCAATGTGTGCTGCAATTTCAGATTCCCAAGTCTTACCCAAGACCTAGTGACTCCAAATATGCATGGAAACTTAGAATAGTCATTTTAAACAATCACCCATATTATTTTAATGAAAACCAACATTTAGGCATTATTTATACAGAACCTAACAAGACAAGAGTATCTACAGAGTAATGGAGGTGATGTATACACCATTTTGTGAGACTCTGAGCATAAAGCTAACACAGAGTGGGCAAAACTGAGAGAGAGAATGCTAAAGATTGAGTCCTGATAACATTGTTTGATCCTTTAATCCATCCAATCATGTATGAAACTGGCACTATTCTGGGAGTTATAAGTCAACAAAAATCTACCTTTACTCGCTCTAAATAAAATTTGCACCAATTGCAAATGTCTCTGCTAATGCAGAGTTTTGGTCAGTATTTTACAGAGGCTGCTATCACTATAGATTTGCAAAAACAGCAATGCTCACAGGTTGTTTGTGGTCATTCCCTCTTATTGATTGGTGACCTGATACTTGTTTTGGATAATCACTGCCCATTCTATATTGCTGTTTAAGCATTTTGAGTGTCAAATCTAGTTAAATGGAAGTTTTTCATTCTTAACACTACTGCTATCTCCTCTGGATGTTGAGAAAGTAAAATAATAAATGTGTTTTATTACATAATGGTAATAATCGGGAAGTGTGTTGAGGACATTGTGACCTGATTTGAGACGATCACCTCTGAAATCTTTTAGAATCTTGAAAACAAACAAAAGCTTTCATGTTTAATCTATATTGGCTGGTGTAAGCGTTTTCTTAAAAGTGAAAGGATGGACAAAATGATCTGCAAAAGCTCCTTTCAACTTAACACTTCTAGGATTCTACAATGATTAGGAGCCTTTGAACTTAATAAACAAAACTCTAATAGAATAAGATGGAGTTGTTTTGCAGTAGTGTGTAAAATGATGTTTAGCTCCTGCTTAACAGTGATAATTGGTCATAGCAAGCATTATTCAACTTTATGAATCATTATTGTAACTAACATGAAATGCACTAAGTATTTTTTTCCTCCTAAAAGGCTGTAGAAACTTGCAGAAAGCTGCTCACTGAGTGATTAGCTTTGGTTATCTCAAATGTGTGAGATCGAACATGCCTAGAGGTTGTAGTAGGGATAGAATATCAACTTTTTTTATATGACTATATATTATTTAACTTGCAGAGATGCATACTTTTCTAATTAAAGTAATGAAGTAAGATAGAAAATTTAAATTAAAATCTACACACAGATCACCATCGCATGTCTGTCAGTATATAAAATAAATACATAAAATACTTGATATATGTCAGTGGGCTGCATTTATATATGGAATTTTCTGGTAATTGTAATATTCTGTTCATTTATGAGAAACATGACTTTAGATGTAAAACCATGATCAAAAATATCATTAAAATATAAGTCTCAAGACACACTTGTCCCTTTAAAACATAAAATGTGACAACTTAAATTCTTAACACTAAAAATGTGGCTGCCATAGTGCTGTCTGACTGAATCTAATTTTTCATGAAATATAACATTTAAATATAACTGTTCTCCAATTAGACTAAAAGTTTGTTAAAGAAAGAAAAATAAAGTGGTTCAAATGCATTGAATTCTTCAAAATAGAAACATGGAAACAATACACTTCTTACAATGAAATTTGAAAAATCAGAATCTAATGAGATTAGAAAACTTGGTCAGAAATATAAGGACATAATAAGGGCAATTGTCAAATATAGCAATTTTGACATTTCTTTTTTATTGTGATTCTACTTAAGCAATAAATTATTTAATATTCATTTAAGGGAGCATTTGTGTTTTTTTGCTTTGAAATGAGAAGAGTATCGATTTAGGTAAATGTCAACAATTTGATTTATTATTTAAAATTGAAGGTTTTGATTTTGCTTGTCATCATTGAAATATGATTGGTTTGTAGATTGCACCATGAGAGCTCCTTTGTCACTCTTGGCCTATGAATAGCCCAGGTAAATGAAAGATCCAATTGTTCCTTTGGGCTTTTCTAATGTAAACACATTGTTTTGCCAATACCTATGTACATGTTGACCTACATGTGTATGTGTGTGTGTGTTTGTATTTATATATATATATAGGTCACATATGTAGGTCACATGTATATATATGGCATGTGTCTGTGTATATATGTATGTATAGTGTGTGTGTGTATAGTAATCAATTTGTAAATTAAAATATCTCATGACACTGACATATTACATTTCTACTACGAAAGCAAAGAAGGATAAAAAATACACTGAAGCATAAAGTACTTAATGCTTCAAATATCATATATTTATCAATCCTCCTTTTAGACCCAAAGACTTAGATATTATAACTTGATATTTCACATGGTAATAGATGACTGCACCCAACTGAATTCTGGTCACATAAGAAAGATCCAGATACTGTTGTCTAAACTCTTATTCCAGCAATCATTTATGACAAAAGAATAACCTTTTTGCATCAAATCTATGCAGTTTCATTTTGCCTATTTTAAACTTTCCCTCATGAACTATTTAGGTATTTGAGACAGCATGGCAGCCTCACATTGATTCTAGTCCTTGTGCACTAATGATGAATGAGACTTTTATTGCATCTATTTCCAATTCCTATCTCCTGAATACCAACCCAATCTATATGGCAATTTGTTAGGGCAGTGGAGAATGTAGCCATACCCCATGCTTCTTTTATTTGAATTGAAAATTTAGGTTAATATAGTTTCATTCTGGTCAAATGGAGTCAAATCTTTGGAAAAGAGGACAGGTTTCATCTCAAAATAAGTATCTGCTTTTCCACTACATGTTTGTAATGGAAACTGTTTGAAAAAATTTCCCTTTCAACTTTATCATTTGATTGAAACAAGTTCTATTTTAACATTTGTAATTAATGAATGATTTGAATTATATTTAACGCTTTTAAATAATTCACATTTTGTGCCAGGAACCTAAGTGGATATATACCACCACTAAATTTGATTTTTCAATATATCCTAAGCACCTAAGCGAGTCAGCTTACATATAAGAAAGCGTAACGGGAGTAGATATTCTTCCTTTCAGTAGCTTAGACTGAGATTTGAGCATGCAAAATTCTTCAAAAGGTAACCTAAGAAAGTTAGCACCAATTCCATATTTTTTATCCACTGTGCATCAACTATGATTTTCCTGGAATAGAACATTTTTCACACTAGTTACCAGCAATCAAAAGACCCTTACCTCTATTATCAGTGAGCCATTTTTTTTTCTACCATACACTATTATTTGGAATAGGAAATAGTGTTGCTCTAAACCACCATTTGGTAGATAGCCTCTGTCTCAATCTCAGAAGCTTTTTAATCCACAATGGCCTTTCTAATACCCAGTTAAACCTGCCATAAAATGGTCAGTTAGCCATTTTGAAAACTCTGACCTCTGGGCCTCTGAGAAATTTGGCAACTTTATTCTTTAAATCATGGTTCCTAAGAAAACAGTAGAGCTGCATTTTCTTTCTAAATCAATATTGTCTTTTATACAAGTCATGAGTAGAATTTAATTTTCTAGTAGCTACATGTAAAAAAGAAACATACAAAATTAATTTAATATAATGTGTTCAGCATATCATCATTTGACTTATACATAATATATTAAGATTTTAATGAGATATATCTTTCATACTAAGTCTTAAAAGTGTGTTGTTTCTTTCACATGTTTAATACATCTTAATTTGAGTCAGATATTTTAAGTGGACTATAGTAACATCTGTAGCTATTAATCCTATAACACTATTACAAGTATTCATGAACAACTATTTGAGGAGTTAAAGATAACACTTACCAGTGAGATGCTGATGTAACTCCCTTGGGATATTTTGCTCCAGACACACACGACAATATGCTCTAGCTCTTAGGTGTATTAGCATAAATAAGTTAGAAAAAGGACAAATTTAAACATAAATGCAAGCCTTGAGAATAAACCTGCCAAAATGTCTTTCTTTGAGACAAACAAAATTAGAATTTAATTTCAGAAATATAGACGAACTGTTCAATGTATGTGAAAACTAAATATATACTTATTAAACAAGTCTATGAATTAAAAATAAATTATAATTTTTAATTCTAGTTATTTTGAATAAGAGAAAAACAAAAATACTGAGGATATCCACTAAAACATTAAAGAGAAGAAATATATAAGCTACATTCATGTTTATGGAACATAAAGACTGAATATTAATCCTTTTGTCCTATTTAAGTTTGAAAAAAATAGCATAACACTAAAGAATGAGAAAAGCAAGAAATAGCAAAAACCTAAAGAGGAGGATGAAGATAGAAATAACACATGCACAAATAAATATGCTTACATGTATATGTACAGATACATGTATGCAGAGAGAGAACTATATATGTAGTAGAGATTAGTTTTTGAAATCTAAAGAGAATATTAGAAACCACTTTTAGCCAGCACAGTATTTGAAATCTTAGAGGAGATTAAATTTCCAAATGCACATAAATTTTTGAAAGTTGCTACAGAAAAAAATCAACTCTGTTGCAGAAAATAATTTGGGGAATTTATCCTTTTTATATATTTTCCAAGGCTGGTAACATCTGGTAGTAAAACTGGACATTTACAGAAAATAAAATGTATAGGCCAATCTAACTTATGAACATATATGCAACGATTTAATTTAAAGATTGTCCTACCAAATATGTCAATGAATTTTAAAATGAATAGTTACCAAGTGGTTTTACAGAAAGTTACACAGTTTAATTTAGAAAATGTGTTAGTGGGGCACCTGGGTGGCTCAGTGGGTTGAGTATCTGACTTCGGCTCAGGTCATGATCTCACCATTCCTGAGTTCCAGCCCCACGTTGGACTCTGTGCTGACAGCTCAGAGCCTGGAGCCTGCTTCAAATTCTGTGTCTCCCTCTCTGTCTGTGCCCCTCCTCTGCTCATGCTCTGTCTGTCTCTCTCTCTCTCTCTCAAAAATAAACATTAAAAAAATTAAAAAAAAAGAAAATGTGTTAGTGTAACTAACCACATAACATAGTGAAAGTAAAAATAGTATATGATTTGGTAAATGCAGAAAAGTCAACACCAAAGATTTTTTTTTAAATGTAAACTATTGGAAATTTAAAATAAAAGAGAAATTATTTAATGAAAGAAAGGTCATCTACCAAAATTTACAGGAATGCTATACTTATTTATAAAAGATAAGTAATGTTTTCAGTTCTGTTCAATATCTATGATAAATGTTAGCCAAAGCAAAAAGACAAAGGAATTATGAAAACTTAGGTTTTGTGAAGAAAATAAAACAGAATAAAACTGTTATCTGTAGTCGAAGCGATTGTCCACATACAAATCCTGGAAAGATTGGTGGACAGAAGGTCAATGGACAATATTCAGTAGCATTATTTTATATCAGCAACAATTGGAAATATAGTGAAAAATTGGTACTGAGAAATATATTTAACACAGTTATATGATACCATCATGAGAAAAAAAATAAAAATGTTGTTAAAAATATAAGACTTCCTAAGCTACTGAATTCAGTGATATGAAAAGACATATCTAGTATATAGACAAGAAGACTCCGGAAATTATATATTCGGTTCTTCCACCAAGTTCATCAACATATTCTATGTAATTCCTATCAAAATTGCAGCAGGATTTTTTTTAAGCACGTGACAAGCAGTCCGAAACTTTATATGCAAGAAGAAAAACTATAGATTAGCAAGGACCATTTTGAAGACAAAAAGAATGAGGAAATGGAGAAGATGTATCATAAATTATAGCAATTAAAATTGGTGAGGTATTTGGCACAAGTAGACTGACAGAGGAAGGAACAGGAAATAAAGACCTGGGAACTGTTTTTTTAAACAAAAATAGTATTCTAAACATGTGGAGAAAGGGGTAACTATTGAATAAAATGTCTACCTCTTACTACATACATTTCTTGAGGAGGTAAAATAGACAGGGCTTAGTAACTGGTGTCAAAAATAAGTATGAACCCAAGTTTCTATTTTCAATATATTTTCTTAATTAAGTGAAAATAACTCTTACATTATTACCTTTGGCTCAATTAAATTATATGAATTTTCTAATGAACCCCAAATTTTCTTCTTTAGAGCTATTGTTTGAAAGATAGATTGTGTCCTTTAATACTGAAAAAAGCTCTCAGCTGACATTCTGATAATCACTTGGTATAATTCTGCAGCTTGTTAAACAATATAGTTACATGTTAGCATCTAAATCATACAGAGTATAGAGAAAACTGCAGAAAGGAATCAATGGAGAAGAGCCAGAGCTTAGTCATTTGGGGCTGATGTGTAGCCAGTGATGTTTGCAAATTATGGAAAACACCATTAAAACTAACCAAGATGCAATCATCTCACAAGAAACTTCAATTTAATCTGTGCTTTATGTCCTTGTTTTCTCAAATATGTGACATAAGTACATGATGTCTGATGTCACAACTGCTCTAGATGCTTGCCATGAACATGCTGAATTAGCATTCCATAAGACAAGCCCATGGAAGTCAGGAGCATAGGTTACAAAAGGTAACCTCTACCCTTACAAACTGGATAAGAAAGAACTTGTAAAACACTGAAAGAATAATCACGGTGAAAGATACTGGTTGCTAAAATTCTCTATTTGCTACAGATGGGTTTTATATTTGGTTGGTTAATGTAATTCCCAGGATGGGAATCAACTAACAGATGGAATTTGATAGACTCTCCAAAGTTAAGGTGATTATACTTAAGAGCTAGAAAAAGCAGAAACAACATGGAAACTTTCATTAATTCAAGTAATAAAACATGCTAATGCACGTGTCTCTCTCTTGCTGTGTTAGACTTCAGGTAATTCATATAAAACACTTAATTTTAAAAAATACTGAGAAATACATATATAATCATAAGGAGCTAACTTTGTTTCTAGATCTCAACATCTTAAAATCGAAAAGAAGCAAATATAAAAAGAAGGTAAAATAGTAACTGAATTAATCATAATATTTTTCACAATATTTCCTTTTTAATATTTCTTTTGATTATAAATTTTCAACATTCTTTCAGAAATTAAAGTAAGTCTATAGTAGGAAAAATATTCCAAACCTCATTACGCATACTTTTATTAAAGTTTATTCATTTATTATGAGAGAGAGTGAAGCAGAGAGAGAGAGAGAGAGAGCGCGCGAGAGAGAGAGAGAGAGAGAATCTCAAGCAGGCTCCACAGTGTCAGCACAGAGCCTGATGCAGGGCTTGAACCCACGAACCGTGAGATCATGACCTGAACAGAAATTGAGAGTCGAACGCTTAACGGACTGAGCCTCCCAGGTGCCCTTAGTGCATACTATTTTTTTTTTTTAATTTTTATCTCTTTTGCCTGCCTCCCCTCCTGCAACACACACACACACACACACACACACACACACACTTTTTCTAGGGGAAAGAGAATAAAAGATATCACAGAGGAAAATCTAGATTTTGTAAATGTAGCCATTTCCTGTTTTGTTGTGGCCATTGCTGTTTGTCTCTCTAATTTTAAACTTCAAGGATTCTGTGATCCCTAGTTACCTGATTTTGGAAGAAAATTTCCAAAAGGAATGTTGCTGTAATCCTTCAGCCTAATCACCTCACAAGTGGAATACCCAAGGCAGGAAGTTGAATTAATATCAGTACCCGTGGTTTAATCTGAAGGGGATATAGAAGCTTCCATTCTCATTTAATATCTTGGAAACTAGATGCCAGAAACGATCATATATATTTTTTAGTAATCAGTTCCTTAAAGCATAGTATATGAAAATCATATTTAAATCTCTTATACAGTACAAGGTATAACAAAGAAAATTGATACAACCAGTCTTTCCTCATTGCTGGGCTGACAGGAAGAGGGGGTGGAGGAAGGAGAAAGTGTCTCTAAATGTTTAGAATGCACAGGCCCCAGGAAAGCAGCTAAATTTCCATCTGTGTTTGTCATCTCCTGTGTCACTTCCTAGAACTCCTAGTGTGTGGGGGCTGTCATTCCTATTAGGCTTTTAGAGCCACAAACTTATTTGTTCTTGAAGCTGGAAAAATACTTTGTTGAGGGAAATGGGAAGGAAAGGGAAAGAGAGGGCCTGAGAATATGAGGGATGGATCTGTAGAACAGACAGCTGACTAGCAGAAACGTGCCCTAAAAGAGATAAGTGATGTGCATAGTTTCATTGTTGCATTATTTTGTATCTATGCTTGATTAAATTAACAACTTTGGAGGGGGCAGAATCGTGAATTAATTTATCTGTGTTCTTCAATCTAAAATAATTTTAAGTGCATACTAGTGGCTTTAAATATATAATTTCATCATGATGACTTCTGGTCAACTACTTATTGTTTTTCTGCAAAATCTTTTAGTTACACATACATAAATATGAATACCCAAAACCAGGACAAATGAAGACTATTATATCACAGTTCATATATTCCTTCCTCGACTGCATAATGCACTGGCAGAAATCACACAACGCTAGAATTCAAGTTCTAAAATCTTTTTTTTCCTCTTCAAAATCCCAAAAGATATTTTTAGGTGGGATAATAGTATAGAAGATATTTGGAAGTCTTTTATAGTTCTGACATGGAGACCTTACTCACTCATTCCTTTTTAGTTCAGCTGATAATTATTGTGAGTCTAATATTTTCAGATCACTGCACCATATATTGGATAATAAACATGAAGCTGATATTATACTTTAGCAAGATAGACTATAGAAAAGTAAACAAGCTAGTAAATTATGATAAATACAATGATAGATTAAAACAAGATTATTTGAGAGGCGCCTGGGTGGCTCGTCCGTTGAGTGCCCGACTTTGGCTCAGGTTGTGATCTCGCCAGTTTGTGGGTTTGAGCCCCTTGTCAAGCTCTGTGATGACAGCTCGGAGCCTGGAGCCTGATTGGGATTCTGCATCTCCCTCTCTCTTTGCAGCTTCCCTGCTCACGCTCTGTCTCTCTATCAAAGATAAATAAACATTTAAAAAATTTAAAAAAAGATAATTTGATCAAAAGCTATTTCTGGAAGGAGGAATGAGGTGAGGGTTCTAATTTACATATGATTGTCGAAGAGGGTGAGGAAATGATATTTAAAAAGAGACTCGAAGGATAAGAAGTCAGCCAGAAGAATTAGGAGAACTAAACGTAGAAAAGCCACAGGCTCCTTGCTGTAGATATGTTAAAGTAACATTTGTTAATTAGAGCATGGAGTCCTCTGATGTGAGACAATGTTCAACCAATGACCATAAGGGGAAGTGACACAGAGTTTATTACTAACAGATCCTGGAGAATGCAGTCAGCACACCTTGAGGGGCCACACTGGGAAATTGAGGCAAAATGAAAGCACAGAGCAAGGAACGACCTGGGTCACATGCTTTTGGAAGAGTATTTGGCATTCCCAGACTAAGGCCTGATTGGTCAATTCAGACCAAAAGGAGAGGAGGTATGGTTAAGATACAATGAATTAAATGATATTTTAGAGGGAATTAGCACAAGGGACTAATCACTTGGAAGGTCTTCAGGATAGATAGTAAGATGGAAATATATATAGGTCTGGCCCTTTGTGGTCATAGATCTAACATCATTTTACTTGTAAAGCCTGGGTCTCTCTCTCTTGGAGTTTTATATAGGAATATGTTGAAATTCTGTTGAATTTGGTCCACTTGGTTTTAGGGTAGAGTGGAGTTATTGCATACAACAGGAAGAATCTTGTGTGGAGAGGATTCGACGTGGCAGTTTGGGGTATGAAAGAGGTGCCTGCAGAGGTGGTGGAAATGATGAGAGTAGAGACTGTCATGGAGGATGCATATAATCTGGTACACAGAGGCAGCTGTAGCAGCAAGACGTCCCTGACTATTAACCTAAACAGTCAAAGTAGAGGTGTCATGACTAAGTGCGTTATTGCGGCTAGTGTGGTTTAAAATACATGGTTTGGCTTGCCATAGGAGCGAAATTATATCTAGTGCTTCCAGGCAGACATCAGAGGCCTTACTCAAGGTTCTACAGATGTTCTGATAAAAACAAGTTTCAGAAGCAAGCATAATTGCACCTTGGCCTCCTAGTTGACAGTCACCACAGCCATTTCTCGCCTGGTGCAGAGGCAATGGGTGGGTGGTGGGGGCAGAATCCAATATCCTCCAAAGTTGGGTCATGCTGTCAACCTCCTTGTTCTCTTTGATGTGGCCTCAACTCTGAGGTGCAGACATCTCCAATGGGGAGCTCTTGTACTAAAGAGACTTTGAATGGGGAGATACTGTACTTAGGGGTGATAAAGGCCAGTCAGCAGTAGGATGGCCTGCCCAAGTGGAGATTCATGAAGGGTAGGAGTGGCTGGTTGATATTAGATTATAAGCATAGATGCTGGAGACTCAGCTCAGGACTAAATTACAAGTATTGGTTCTACCATTATTAGAACAAATATCAGCCCCATCAGATTATCAGAGATGCACCTTGGAAAGGAGTACAATTTATCTCTGAGCTTTGTGGGAACTCCATCCATAATGCATATTTTTTCTGGACACAATGACAGCCTAATTGTAGGGACATTTTGTGGGTGGTAGTTTTACAATCTGCAGCTTGTACCCACCCATTAAGACTGAGGTAGGATCACTATAGCACAAACCACCCATCCAGATTGGCCTGATTGGTTTACACAGGGAGAGCCATTCTGTCTGGGATATAATTTGACACACAGTTCAAGGGAGACTCATTTAAGCATGGCTTCTATTGGTACCATTAAATGTAGAAGAATGTGAGTTCTAGATAAGAGCAATATCCACAATAAAGGAGAACATTTGCGTTTGGCCTAGTTTATAGGCCTCTTTAGGGGTAAGCAATCTGGATATTGATCAAAGGTATTGCATTGGGTGAGGAAGAAGCTTGGACTGTATCTCAATACTGACTTCCGGATTCTATAATTCCTTTGTCAATTTTATTTCCTAATATGACTGGCATCCATTAGGCAAGTGAGCCTCTTTACTTCTCTCTAAGATCCACACAAGTCCTCTAGTGAGAGCTATAATTTCAATCTCTAGCAAAAATTTTCATGAATTTGGCTTAGTTAATCAGTCTTTATTACCTGAATAATAAGACAAAGCTGGTAGCTTTAGCCTCACCACTATTACTGGGCCCACTGATGGGGCGCCGGCAAAATATGTATAATTATGATTCGTAAGCAGTTTGGTAGGCTGTCCCCTTGGACTCTCTGTATAAGAAAGTCATATTTGCACACTCTTATATGTATAGTTATTTAAGTTTTATATATTATATAATTTATAGTTATATGTTTTTACTCTTTTATTTTATAGTTTATAATTTTTAGTTTTGACATCCAACACTTACCCTAGGTCTGGATGTTTCATCTGAGCCAAAAATTCCTGACCTAGAGGATATGACTAACTTCGATGAAGCTGCGTAACTCTAGAAATAATATACACATTTGCAGTTTTCAGAAATTTTGAGATATAGTTGTATGGGTACTTTTGTCAACCAGAGCTCTATCTCTTAGCATCTTCTCAGATGGTTCAAATACCACTAAACACTTAAGTACTTTTCATACCAACTTTCTTCCCCTTCTGATTGTACCTCACAAGTTAGTTCATTTCCTTATTTCTCATTTTCTTTATTCAATTCTATTAATTCTTCTCCATAGGTACTTGATTTGAAAGGGGTTGATTTTGCTACAGTAATTAAAGTCATATTTTTTCATTAAAGAATGCAACCAACTCTTTACATCTGGAATATCTTATGATTTTATGTGAAAATTTTATAATTTATGGGGTGCCTTGGTGGCTCAGTTGTTTAAGCGTCCAATTTCAGCTCAGGTCATTATCTCACAGTTCATGAGTATAAGCCCTGCATTGGGCTCTGTGCTGACAGCTCAGAGCCTGGAGTGTGATCAGATACTGTGTCTCCGTCTTTCTCTGCCCCTCCTCTGCTCACATTTTCTCTCTCTCTCTCTCTTTCAAAAGTAAACATTAATATAAAGAAAATGAAAAAAAAAAAGAAAATTTTATAATTCTTCTCCAGGCCATGTAATATTTTTCAGTTTCTCATCCGTTGTGAAATAAACTCATGTGCGTTCAATGTGCAAAGTCCAAAAATAAAATCTTGTATCAAAATTATTTACATTTTGAGCAAACATTTATGTGGCACTACACTAGATTAATAGTTGACAGGTTAATTATTAAAATACAGAAACAGTTTTATTTTCTTTATTAAAATGAATGTGCTTAGGAAAATAAATTTTCCATTTTATATGTATTTTATTATTCACACATTAACCAAAGTCTCATTTTATTAGAGGCTTTTTTATCATGAATCATAGCTAGATGGTAACTTAAAAGAACTTACATATTCCAAAGACCCTGTAAGGATAAAGTGTTTATTAATGTACATTTTTCAACACTTTAAATAGTTTGGCTAAATATACCCAATTCTCTGAAAGCACAATTATTCCCCACCCTTTATAATTAAGCATAATATGCAATCATAATATAATGCAATGCTTATTTATTTCTCTATGAAACAATCTTCCTTCAAAATTCATATTAAAAATGAGTTTTCCGGACACCTGGGTGTTTCACTCGGTTGAGCATCTGACTTTGGCTCAGGTCATGATCTCTTGATCCATGAATTTGAACCCTGCATCAGGCTCTGTGCTGACAACTCAGAGCCTGGAGCCTGCTTAGTATCCTGTGTCTCTCTCTCTGCCCCTCCCACATTAGCATATTCTCTCTTTCTCTCTCTCTCTCAGTCTCTCTTGAACATAAACATCAAACAAAATTTTAATGAGTTTTAAATATGTATTCTTCTGGAAAAACTACCAGTAATAGTAGTAGGGATATAATTACAGCAACCACACCCTGTTCTATTTCCCATAGGAAAAAAAATGCCCTAGGATAGGATAGAGGGGAGTCTTAAGAATGACCTAATTTTTGGACACCTGAATGGCTTAGTCTGTTAAGCTTCCCACTTTGGCTCAGGGCATGATCTCAAGGCTTGTGAGTTACAGCCCTGCGTTGGGTTCTTTGCTGATAGCTCAGAGCCTGGAGCCCACTTCGGATTCTGTGCCTCCCTCCCTCTCTGCCCCTCTCCCTCTTGTGCTCTGTCTCTATCTCCGTTTCTGTCTTTCTCTCTCAAAAATAAACGTAAGAAAAAATTATTATAAAAATAAAAAATTAAAAAAAAATTAATTTGTCTTGGTCACAATTTTTCCCCTCTGTATTTAAATGAAAACAGTTAAAATTACATATTTGGAATAGAATAGAGAACCCAGAAACAGACATACAATGTGTGGTCAACTAATCTTCAACAAAGCAGGAAAGAGTATCCAATGGAAAAAAGACTGTCACTTTAGCAAATGGTTCTGGGAGAACTGAACAGCAACATGCAGAAGAATGAAACTGGACCACTTTCTTACACCATACACAAAAATAATTTCAAAATCGATGAAAGACCTAAATGTGTGACAGGAAAGCATCAAAATCCTAGGGGAGAAAACAGGCAACAATCTCTTTGACCTTGGCTGCAGCAGTTTCTTACTTAACATGTCTCTGAAGACAAGGGAAATACAAGCAAAAATGGGCTATTGGGACCTCATCAAGATAAAAAGCTTCTACACAGCAAAGGAAACAATCAACAAAATTAAAAGGCAACCAAGAGAATGGAAGAAGATATATGCAAAGGACATATTGGATAAAGTGTTACTATAAGAAATCTATAAAGAACTTACCAATTCAACACCCATAAGACAAATAATCCAGTGAAGAAATGAGCAGAAGACATGAATAGACACTTTTCCAAAGAAGACATCAAGATGGCTAACAGACACATGAAAAGATGCTCAACATCACTTATCATCATGGAAATACAAATCAAAACCACCCTGAGATACCACCTCATACTGGTCAGAGTGAGTAAAATTAAAAACTCAGGAAACATGATTTGGCTATTGTTGAAATTTCGACAATAGCCAAATCAGGGAAAGAGACCAAGTGCCCATCAACTGACGAATGGATAAAGAAGTTATGGTACTTATATACAATGGACTACTACGTGGCAATGAGAAAAAATGAAATCTGGCCATGTGTAGCCAGATGGATGGAACTGGAGGGTATTATGTTAAGTGAAATAAGTCAGTCAGAAAAAGACAGATACCATATGTTTCCACGAATAGGTGGACTTTGTGAGAATAAGCAAAAACCAGGGGGAGAGGAAGAGGGGAAAGGAAAAAAAGACACAGAGAGGGAGGGAGATAAAACATAAGAGACTCTCAAAGACTAAGAAAAAAACTGAGGGTAAGGGTAATGAGGGAGGGGGGAGAGGGGGTGATGGGCATTAAAAAGGGCACATGTTGGGATGAACACTGGGTGTTATATGTAAACCAATTTGAAAATAAACTATTATAAAATTAAAAAAAAAAAACTCAGGAAACAACAGATGTTGGTGAGGATGTAGAGAAAGGATAATCTTGCATTGTTGGTGGGAATGCAAAGTGGTGCAGCCACTCTGGAAAAAAGTGTGGAGATTCCTCAAAAAATTAAAAATAGAACCACCCTACAACCTGGCAATAGCAGTAGTAGGAATTTATCCTGAGGATACAGGAGTGTTGATTCATAGGGGCACATGTCCCTCAATGTTTATAACAGCACTATCAACAATAGCCAAATGATGGGAAAAGTCCAAATATTCATCAACTGATGAATGAATAAAGAAGTTGTGGTATATATATGTAATAGAATACTACTCAACAATGAAAAATGGTGAAATCTTGCCATTTGCAACAACACGGATGGAACTGGAGGGTATTATGAAATGTGGAGTAAATCAGTCAGAGAAAGACAGATACCATATGTTTTCACTCATGTGTGGAATTTGAGAAACTTAGCAGAAGATCATAGGGGAAGGGAAGGAAAAATAGGTTACAAACGGAGAGAGAGACAAACCATAAGAGATTTTTTAAATACACAGAACAAACTGAGGGTTGATGATGGAGGTTGGGGGAGTGGGGAAAAGAGGAGATGGGCATTGAGGAGAGCACTTGTTGGGATGAGCACTGGGTGTTGTATGTAAGTGATGAATCACAGGAATCTACTCCTGAAGCCAAGACTACACTATATGTGAGCTAACTTGACAATATATTATTAAAAAAACAAAACAAAGAAACTAAGACACTAAGGGTAGTAAATAAATGAGCAAATTCTCTCTCTCTCTCTCTCTCTCTCTCTCTCTCATGCACACACACACACACACACACTAAATACACACACACATAAATATACACACATATACATGCATATATATGTATATGTATATATATACATATACATATATATAAATATACATACACACCTACTTGGAAAACAAGTAGATATGTAGGAAAAGCCTAAATGGTTACTAACTAGAGTTTAATGTACATAACATGTTGTACAAAAGAAGGTTTCTATGAAAACAAATCTCTAAAATTCATATCATAGTGGAATATTTACCAAAAGGAAAAAAACACAAATAGAACCCCACAAAATTTACCTCATAGCAGAAAGTAGATTGCCTGAAATGTGTATATACATTCTTCAGTTATTCTGATGTTCATAATGTTTAATATTCCATCTTTTAAACATGAAGGCTGTGACATATAATACAGAGTTATATTTTTCAGTCAATATTAAACTTTCAGTTCAATTCTAATACTGAGTTACAATGCATCAAAGACAGCACTTGGGTAAAACGTTTTCTGAATCTTCGAGAAACAGACTAACATAATTATATGGTTTCTTTTGAGGTAAAAGCTTATATGTGTTGCACAATTTTAAACTTATAAAACTATAAAGATTTGTCCATTGATCTTATTATTAATCCGTATTTCCTACCTTCAAAATAGAATTTGCGACCCTACTGCAGTTCTTAATTGACTGGGTTATTTACAGATCCCAGAAAATGGTTCATTGACTTTACACAGTCAATATGCAATGAGCAATGATTATTTTTTTTTTATTTTTTAAATTAAATAATACTTTTTTTTCATAATAAGTGTACTCTTTAATCTCCATCACCTATTTCACCCATCCTCCACCAATCTCCCCTCTGGTAACCATCGCTTCATTCTCTATAGTTAAAAATCCATTTCTTGGTTTCTCCATCTTTCTGTTGCTCATCAGTTTTCTTTCTTAAATTCCCCATGAGTGACATCATAAGATATTTGTCTTTTCCTTACTTATTTCACTTAACATTATACTCCCTATCTCTCTCCATGATGTTGCAAATGGCAAGATTTCATTATTTTTTATTGCTGAATAATATTCTATTATGTATATATACCTCATCTTCTTTATCAGTTCATCTATGGATGGACATGGCCTACTTCCGTAGTTTGGCTACAGTACTACAATAAATATACAGGTGCATATATCCTTTTGTATTAGTGTTTTTGTGTTTTGGGGGTAAATACCCTGTAGTGTGATTACTGGATCCTAGGAGAGTTCTATTTTTAATTTTTTTGTGGAACCTTTCCTTAAGTAGCTGCACCAGTCTGCATTCTCACAAATAGGGCCTGAGGGTTCCATTTTCTCCACATCCTCCCCAACACTGTTGTTTCTGTGTCTTTGATTTTAGCCATTCTGACAGATGTGAGGTGATATTACATTATAGTTTTGATTTGCATTTCCCTGACGAAGAGTGATGTTGAATGTCTTTTCATGTGTCTGTTTATTTGTAGGTCTTCTTTGGATAAATGTCTATTCATGTCTTCTGCCCATTTTTTTTTTTAATTTGATTATTTAATTTTGAGGTGTTGAGTTGCATCAGCATATTTTGGATACTAATCCCTAATTGGATATATCATTTGGCAAACATCTCCCATTCAATAAGTTAACTTTCAGTTTTGTTGATTGTTTTGTTTGCTTTGCAGGAGCTTTCTATTTTGATGTAGCCCCAATGGTTTAGTTTTACTTTTTGTTCCCTTGTTTCAGGAGACATATCTAGAAAAATGTTGCTGCGGTTGTCAGAGAAATTGTTGCCTGTGCATTCTACAATGATTCTTCAGGTTTCAGGTCTCAAATCTAGGACTTTAATCCACTTTGAATTTAGCTTTGTGCATGGTGAAAAGTGGTCTAGTTTTATTTTTTTGTTGAAGATTTCTCCCCATTGTATATTCATTCCTCTTTTGTTGAGGATTAAGTGACCATATAATCACGGGTTTATTTCTGTGTTTTCTATATATTCCATTGATATATTATATCCATTGATCTATTTTTATGCCAGTACCTTACTGTTTTAATTACTACTATTTGTAATATAACTTTAAAGTTGGACTATGATACCACCAGTTTTGTTTTTCTTTTTCAAGATTGTTTTAGCTACTTGAGGTATTTTGTGTTTCCATACAAATTTTAGGATTTTTTATTATAATTCTGTGAAAAGTGTTGTTGGCATTTTGATAGGAATGGTTTGGGTAGTATAGACATTTTAACAATATTTGTTTTTCCAACCCATGAACATAAATTGTTTTTCCTTTTCTTTGCATGTTTTGAATTTTTTCATCAGTATTTTATAGTTTTCAGAGTACACCTGTTTGGTTATGTTTATTCCTATATATTTTATTGTTTTTGGTATAATTGTAATTTGGGTTGTTTTCTTAATTTCACTTTCTATTGCTTCATTATTAGTGTATAGGAATGCAACGGATTTCTATACATTGATTTTGAATCCTACGACTCTACCGAATTCATTTATCAGTTCTTTAGCTTTTGGAGAAGTATTTAGGTTTTTCTATATATAGCATCATGTCATCTACAAATAGTGAGAGTTTTACTTCTTCCTCCCCAATTCAGATGCCTTTTATTTCTTTGTGTTTTCTAATTGCTATGGCTAGAAATTCCAGTATTATGTTGAGTAAAAGTGGTGAGAAGTGGACATCTTTGTCTTGTTGCTCTCCTTAGGGGAAAAGCTGTCATTTTTTTTCACCATTGAGTATGAGGTTGGCTGTGGATTTTTCATATAAGGTCTTTATGATGCTGTGTTATGTACCATCTAAACCTACTTTGCGAAGGATTTGTATCATAAATGGGTATTATACTTTGCCAAATGTTTTTTTCTGCACCTATCGAAGTGATCATATAGTTTTTATGCTTTATCTTATTGATGTGATATATCACATTGATTGTTTTGTGAATGTTGAACCACCCCTTGCATCCCAGGAAATAAACCCCACTTGATTTTGGTATATGATTTTTTCAAGGTATTGTTAAATTCTCTTTGATAATATTTTGTAGTGTATTTTTGCATCTATATTCATAAAGATATTGGCATGTAGTTCTCTTCTTTTGTGTTGTCTTTATCAGTTTTTGTTGTTAGGAGGATCCTGGCCTCCCGGAATGAATTTGGAAGCTGTTCTTTCTTTCTATTTTTTGGAAGAGTTTGAAAATAGGTATTAACTCTTCTTTAAATGTTTGGTAGAATTTACCTATGAAGTCATCTGGTCCTGGACTTTTGTTTTGGGAGATTTTTCTGTTACTGATTCAATTTCATTGCTTATAATTGGTTAGTACAATTTTTCTATTTCTTCCTGCTTTACCTTTGGTAGGTTATATGTTTCTAGGAATTTTCCATTTCTTTTAAGTTGTCTAATTTGTTGGGATATATTTCATAATCTGTCATAATTGTTTGTATTTCTGTGGTGTTGGTTGTTATTTCTTATCTTTTATTATCAATTTTGTCATTTAAATCTTTTCTTTCTCTCTTTTTTCTTTTTCTTTCATTTTTCTTATGAGTCTGTCTATAGACAGACTATCAATTTAATTGATCTTTTCAGAGAACCAACTCCTGGTTGCCTTGATCTGTCTTTTTGTTTTTGTTTGTTTGGTTTGGTTTGGGTGTGTAGTTTACGTATCATTTATTTCTGCTCTAATCTGTATTATTTCCTTCTTTCTGCTGAATTTGAGTTTTGTCGATTATTCTTTTTCTAGCTCCTTTAGGTTTAAAGTTAGTTATTTATTTGAGATTTTTCTTGCTTATTGTGGTAGGCCTGTATTGCTATACACTTCCCTTTTAGAACCACTTTTGCTACATCCCAAAGGTTTTGTGCTGTTGTGTTTTCATATAATTTTTTTATTTCTTCTTTGGTTTCTGTTAGTTCACCCATTTTTAGGGGCATGTTATTTAACCTCCATGTATTTGCGCTCTTTTCAGATTCTTTCTTTGTGGTTGATTTTAATTTGATAGTACTGTAGTCAGAAAAGATGTATGGTATGGTTTTGATTTGTTTGAATTTTCTGAGACTTGTTTTGTTACCTTATATGTGATCTATTCTGGAGAATGTTCCTTATGCACTTGAAAAGAATGTATAGTCTGCTGTTTTATGATGGAATTTTCTGAACGTGTCTGTTAAATCCATCTGGTCTATTGTATCATTCAGAGTCAGTATTTCCTTGTTGACTTTCTGTTTGGATAATCTATCCATCTATGTGATCTATCCATCTATGTGTATTTGAATGATCTATCCATCTACTATTCTTCTATTAATTATTTCCTTTATATTTGTTATTAACTCTTTTATGTATTTGGATGCCTCCTTGTTGGATGCATAAATATTTATAATTGTTATATCTTACCCTTGAATTGTCCTCTTTATTATTAATAGTGTCCTTCTTCATTTCTAGTTACAGTCTTTGTTTTAAAGTTTATTTTTTCCAGTATAAGAATTGCAATGTCATTTTGAACAGTTTTACAAATTTGTCATGTCAGTATTATAGTAGTACTGTGTTATATCAAGGTGTTTTTATTCTTCAATACTCTTTACCAATACTGCTTCTTCTCTCCTTTTATCTTCCTTCCTCTGAAAATATTGTATGTTGCTAAATAGTTCAAGGTCTGGAATAAAACTTCAGAGGTTCAAATTCTGATCCCCAAATTCACCAGATGTGTGACTTGGGGTAAGGTACTTAACTTTTCCGTTCCTTGGTATCCTCATCTGTAAAATGGAAACACACAAAAGACCACGTAGTCAAAGAAATCTTGAAAGAGAAAAACAAAGGTGGAAGTATCATAATGCCAGATCTCAAGGTATACTTCAAAGCTAAAGCAATCAAAACAGTATGTATGGTATTAGCACAAAAATAGACATATAGATCAATGGAACATAACAGAGTGTCCAGAAATAAATTCATGCTATTATGGTCAATTAATCTATGACAAAGGAGTCAAGAATATACAATGGGAAAAAGTCTCTTCAACAAACAGCATTGGGAAAACTGAACAGCTACATGCAAACAAAATGAAATTGGATCACTTTATTACACCATACACAAAAATAAATTCAAAATAGATTAAAGACCCAAATGTCAGACATGAAGCCATAAAAATCGTAGAAGAGAGCACATATAATAATTTCTCTGACACCAGCCATAACACATTTTTCTAGATATATTTCCTGAGGCAAGGGAACTAACAGCAAAAATAAACTATTGGGACTACATCAAAATAAAAACTTCTGCAAAGCAAAAGAAATAATCAAAACTGAAATGCAACATACTGAATGGGAGAAGATGTTTACAAATGACATATCTGATAAGAGGTTAGTATCCAAAATATATAAAGAACTGATCCAACTCAAAAGCAAACAAAAACAACAACAAAAAAAAAACCCACATAATCTGATTTTATGATAGGCAGAGAATCTGTAGAGGCATTTTTCCAAGAAAGACATAAAGATCACCAAAAAACACATGAATAGATTCTCGACACACTAATCACCAGGGAAATGCAAATTAAAACCCCAGGGAGATGTCACTGTACACCTGCTAGAATGGTTAGAATAAAAACCAAAAAGGGGCACCTGGGTGGCTCAGATAATCACCTGACTTTGACTCAGGTCATTATCTGGCAGTTCATGGGTTCGAGCTCTGCATCAAACTTTCTCTTTCAGTGCCAAGCCTGCTTTGGATCCTCTGTCTCCATCTTTCTGCCTCTCCCCGACTCATGTTCTCCTCTCTCTCTCTGTCTCTCCCTCTCTCAAAAATAAAATAAACATTAAGGAAAAAATTCAAGAAATAACAAGTTGGCAAGGATCTGGATTAAAAGGGACCCTTGTTCACTGTCAGTGGGGATGCAAATTGGTGCAGCTGTAATGGAAAACAGTATGGAGTTTCCTCAAAAATTAAAAAAAAAAGAGCGTGAATTACCATATGATCCAGTAATTCCAGTACTGAATATTTACCCAAAGAAAACAAAAACTAATTTAAAAAGATATATGCACTCCTATGTTTATTGTAGCATTATTTTCAATAACCAAGATATGGAAGCACCTCAAATGTCCATTGAAGATAACTGTATAAAGAAGATATGATGAGGTCTATGTGTATACACACACACACACATATAAATATATACACATAAACATGCATATATAAATATACATATACATATAAACATATAAATACAAATATATATACAAACAAAATACACATATAAAAAAGAAAAAAATTCATATATATAAATACATTTGTATTTATATAAGTATAAATATAAATATACATATACACATACAAAAATACATGTATATATAAGCATACAAACACACAACATGGAGTTTTACTCAGCCATTAAAAAGAAATGGCATCTTGCCATTTGCAACAATATGAGTGTACCTCAAGCATACAATACAAGTGAAATAAGTCAGGCAGACAAAGTCATATAACCTATGATTTCACTCGTACGTGGAATTTAACACAAATAAACAAAGCGAAAAAAAAAAAAAAAGAGAGAGAGAGACAAACTAAAAAAAACAGACTCTTAAATATATAGAACAAACTGGTGGTTTCCAGAAAGCTGGGTGAGGGATGGGTGAAATAGGTGAAGGGGTTAAAAGTACACTTATCTTGGGGCGCCTGGGTAGCTCAGTCCGTTAAGTGTCAGACTCTTGGTTTTTGCTTCGGTCGTGATCTCGCTCTTCTTAAGATCGAGCCCTTTGTTGGGCTGTGCACTGACAGCATGGAGCCTGCTTGGGATTCTATCCTCTCTCTCTTTGCCCCTCCCCTAATCATGTTCTCTCTCTCTCTCTCAAAATAAATAAACATTTAAAAAAAAGTACACTTATATTAATGAACACTGAGTAATGTGTATAGAATTGCTGATTCGCTGTATTTTATAGCAGAAACTAATAGAACATTGTATGTTAATTGTACTTGAATAAAAACCAACAAATTTCTTTAGGGATCTATGTCTGTAGTTTTTATAGTAGTTTTTGTAGATTATTATCAGGTTACTTGACTCCAAGTCCTTTAGTTTATTGTTTCATTATTGTTTGAAATAAGGAGAT
This sequence comes from Paguma larvata, assembly GCA_030068075.1. Classification (NCBI taxonomy): domain Eukaryota; kingdom Metazoa; phylum Chordata; class Mammalia; order Carnivora; family Viverridae; genus Paguma; species Paguma larvata. Next base: position 56,948,050 of record CM057832.1, read on the forward strand.
CGTTAAAAATGAGTTATATTCTTGAAGTGTGACTACATGTGCACTATTTGCCATAATTAAATTTCCATTATATGCTATGTTCTTGTGCTTGATTTGGAAATTTATTCCATTTTCTAACAGTTGAGTAAAATAATGTAAGATTTTATACTTGATTATTATTTTCTTTAATATTTGGTTTTTGGCAACTTAACTGTAACAAAATTTACCTAATAAATATAAAAATAATAGTAAAGGTTTAAATGAATCAGTCAAAGTTTAATCAGTCAAATTGAACTTGAATCAGTCAAGTTCATCAATCAGCTAAAGAGTACCCTTAGAAAGACCTGCAGCTTAAACCCTGCCTAGCTCAGTTCATTTATGGGTTTCCTCTTTTTCCCCTCCAGTGGCAACCATTTAATGCTAATTTATTCTGTTTAAACATTATGGAAATTATTTCACAGTACTTATCATTTTTATGACATTTAGTATACTGAAGGTAAAATATTTTTTTTTCTGCAACCCATGCCATGTTCTTTTACCCATTTATACTAAACAAAACAAAACAAAACAAAAACCCTAGAAATTTCAGTATTCTGTCTTTTTCTCCTTTCAGAAAACTTCCAAATTACTGACTCAGTTGTTCGGATCTTTACTTATGCCTTCAGGATCTATAGACCAATAAACACAGCTGGGTTGTGAGTGTTGATCTTGATAAGCCTCTTAGGGAGTATGGAGAATGTAACCTCCAGATTTCTGAAGTAAATCCTAGGAAGATAAGTCATCCATCTATTATTTCATGTAATATTTTGCATGTATTGTTAATGTTCAGCACTGTTGATATTGTTACATATGCCTAAAGTATCTGTATTATACATTATATGTATATATAATAATATATGCATTATATGTTAATACATATATAAGTATAATATACATGTGTGTACATATACATAATACACAATATATAATACATAATAAATATGATAATACATATAATTAACATCACATATAGTACATAATATATATAATTAATATTATGTATAATACATAAAAATAATCATGAAATTATAGGAACTTACAATTATTATATGTATATGTGTCATTTTTACTCACTACATATCTCTTATACATGCTATATGTTATTTTTTTTAATAATGAGACATTTCTTACATGAATTCTAGCAAAGGATCTAATTGTGTTATTTGACCATCTATATATGTCAGTCACCCAATGTAACTAGTAAACAGAACCAACGTTTCTCAGAATGTCAACTTAAGATTAACTATTTATGCTACTGCCAGATGTTCTTGCATTTATGAAAGTGAAGCTTTTAGACCCAAACATAGATGCTTAATACCCTTATTCTTTAGCATTGTCCATTAAAACTGTTATTAACAAATGGAGACAAGATTAAAAATGCAGTATTTGATCTTTCTGTTGGAATACATTTGTTTCCTAGGGATCTCTTCAAACTGTTCACTTAGGCAATGATTATACAGATTCTATATTCTATTTAAACAATGAAAGATGCTTATAGTTAGCATGCAAAATGTATGTGCATGTGTGTGTAAGCATATATAAGAGGTATGTAGTGAGTAAAAATGAGATATACGCAAAATTTTATATTAAAAAGTATATTAATGCATAAAATACATATGTATGGCATTCTTTATAATTTACTCAGCTGTTTTGTCCAAACATCTAGCACTGGAATATATAGTAGGTGTTAAATAAATGTTTGTGGAATGTTGAATTTCACAACACACATATGATGCAGGCACAGATATTCACAGTTAAAACTAAACTATATACATAATCTACATATTAGACTTGTATAAATATATTGTATTTGTTTTGGTGTATGGAGAATTTAGTTGGCCATTTAAAATGACTTGCAGTCCTAAAAACTTTATCTTGAGCATTCTTACTGAACTAACGGGAACACCTGAATTTCTGCCTAACAGTAAGGAATTCAGTACAATTGTACCAGAGTTTAATGATGAAGTTTTGTTCAACAAATAATCATTCAATATTTGAATACAGTCACTTTAGTGCCCTCAGAATCATCAGAAGCAGAGTTATTTTATGACAAAATACTACAGTGGTGTGTGGAGCTGGTGTGTACTAGACTGTTAAGTTGCTAGCATCTCTTCCTAATTCCATGTTCAGTAACTTCACATTGGGAGCTTGAAAATAGCCACGTTGAGAATATTTCCTCATGGAAAAATGCTACAAATAAGGGCTTTTTTCACCCTCCCCCCACAAGTCAACTATCCAACCATTGCCACTTCCCATGGGAAATACTTAATAATCCAAAGATGCTTAATTTGGCTATGCTTTTAAGAATTGATTCATTTTTTATAATTTGCATTTACCTTTGTTATTTCTATAATCTTTCTGTTGATATTTCTTTCAGAAATCATAGGTAACAAAAAAATAAAAAGTGAGCAACTGAAATGTTAGGGAAAAGAGAGGTAACATGGAAGTAAGACAGACACAGATGAACAAAGTACCCCTGAGACATTTTTAGCAGTGAGTCTCGTGTAGACTCACACATGACAAATGGAACAGTGATGGACTAAAGACTAATGTCACACTCACAATTTTACTCTTCTAACTTTCTTTTAAAGGCCATTTTAGGCCTATCTATCTCCTTAGAAGCATCATTAAATGAAATGCTTAAAATAAAATTTTGAAACCTTCTCTTTTGATATATCCACATCTATTTAAGCTAATTAAATAGTCATAGACCACTCACATCCCTGTGCTTGATTTAGATATTAAATGCAGTTTTCTTTTCTTTTTTTTCCCCATGTTGGTAACTAGCAATAGTTGTCTTAGGTAATAAGAGTCCCCTTAGACTGTATTCTAATAAAGAAGCCTGGCATCTACAAAATATAAATATGTATGAATTTACTCTGTATGAATAGCTTCCCAAGCATACATTTGCTTTCATCTAAAAAAAGGAAAAAAAAAAAAAAAGGAGGCAAATGAAGGAGTAAAATTGAGAACGTGCACTTTTATTATTATTTTATAATTTCAATCCTTTCAGATCATATTTTATTTGTTTTTGTATGCCCCACTTTTATAAATACATAGAAGGGACTATATATAGCTTTAACCATATTTGTAAAATATTATAAAATACTATTATTACATATGCCCTTAGGACTTCCTAAATCACTTGGCAATCTAAAGAATCCTGTGTTACTTTTAATATTTACTTATTAGAGGCGGCTCTGTGGCTCAGTCAGTTAAGCATCAGACTTTGGCTCAGGTCATGCATGATCTCATTGTTCATGAGTTTGAGACTTGCGTCGGGTTCTGGACTGACAGCTCAGAGCCTGGTGCCAGCTTTAGTTTCTGCCTTTCCCTCCTATCTGCCCCTCCCCTGCTAGTGCTCTCTCTCTCTCTCTCTCTCCCTCTCTTTCTCTCTCTTAATTATTAATGCAAATGTGAGAGTCTATGAATATGCAATCCAGTATAATGATTATGAAATGAGGTTGAATATGTAACAGTGTGGAAATAAATGGTTTGTAAAGATATTCGAATAGTTGTTTACACCAACAAGCATGTCTTCAAAGTATTATTTAGCTTAATAGGGCAGCGCATTAAGGAAAGGTTATACTGAAATTTAATACATTGTATGAAATTTCTAAAATCAATTGTTTTTATTTCCAAAATATCTATTTGGTTATTTTTTAAGTTTATTTATTTATTTTGAGAGAGAGAGAGAGGTCACCCGTGCATGAGAGGGTAGGGTAGAGAGAACTGAAGGAGTGTGAGATCATGACTGAGCTGAAACCAAGAGTCAGACACCTAACCAGCTGAGCCACCCAGACACCGCTCTATTTGGTTAATTTTAAGTGCAGATTATTGATTCAATGCTCTCTAGTCCTCTACACTGAAAACTATAAAAAACTTATGAAGGAAATTGAGGAAGACACAAGGAAATGGAAAAACATCCCATGCTCATGGATTGGAAGAATAAATATTGTCAAAATGGCAATACTACCCAAAGCAATCTACACATTCAATGCAATCCCAATCAAAATTGCACCAGCATTCTTCTCAAAGCTAGAGCAAACAATCCTAAAATTTGTATGGAACCACAAAAGACATCGAATAGCCAAAGTAATACTGAAGAATAAAACCAAGGCGGGAGGCATCACAATCCCAGACTTTAACCTCTACTACAAAGCGGTGGTCATCAAGACTGTATGGTATTGGCACAAAAACAGACACATAGACCAATGGAATAGAATAGAAAACTCAGAAATGGACCCGCAAGTATATGGCCAACTAATCTTTGACAAAGCGGGAAAATGTATCCAATGGAAAAAAGACAGCCTTTTTAACAAATGGTGCTGGGAGAATTGGACAGCAACATGCAAAAGAATGAAACTAGACCACTTTCTTGTTAATTGTTTCAATATTTTCTTGAAATATAATCAGTTTGTTAATTCAGCTAGTTAATTTTGATATCAAAAGCCTTTGTAAGTTTGATTCTTTTATCTTTTATCTCTATTTGTTTTCATTCATGCTGTCTGCTTCTGTATTTATTTTGTGATTTTTTGCCTCAGGCTTATTATATTGGGAAACATGTTCTAGAGAAATTATTTGAGGCCTTATTGAAATTTCAATTCTTCAGTAAAAAAAATTGGCATTGCTGTCATAGTTACCAGTAGACCCCACCAAACTGGTATCTACTTTAAATTTTCTCATGATATTTTATGCTCAGGCATGTAGCACAAAACCTAGAACACAAGCTAAAGAATTACACACAGTCCAGTTTGTGATTATGAAAATTCTATTGTTTCTTTTGTTTGTTTCAGTTTTGGCTTTCTCAATCTTCCTATTCATTGCCAGAGTCAAGACAGGCAAATTTTCCTCTTGTAGAATTCTGTGTTTACTTCTGATTAAACTTTATACTTGGTTGCTATTCTTCAGAGTCTCAGCTTTATTTAATGTTTTTTAGTATCCTCTCTATATGGTGAAATTTGGGATTTATCTCCTATGTCCTGCACTTTATCAAAACAGAAGCTCAAAGTTATCAAGATTTGGAAATACCAAGAATTCAAAAGCTAACTTTGGGCATTTGCTAACCTTCCAAGATTTCTGATTTTACTTCAGTTTTTACTCTGCTGAGTCTTTATTTCTTGTCAGCTCAGTGATGTATTTTAAAAAATATGTATGTATACGCGTATGTAAACACACAAACATACATATTACATATACATATATTTAATATGTATTTTAAAACACTGAAAGCAATCTAGTGTTAAACTTCTAACCATTGTAAAGGAGAACATGTGAAACCCTCTGATTCTACCCTACCTGGTTGTAAGGACTGTGGTTCTAGACAAAAAGAGTATTGGAGGACTTCATAGAAATTTCGATGACCACACTCACAGAGGCTCTCATCAAAACAGGTGCTGTATATCCTCTCAGTTTCCCAAACCATGATGACTTGCTGTTTACCAGGAGACATCCATATGGCAGCTGAAATTCAGTACTGATAGCTTAGAAAGTTGGTTTTCAAATTTCTTACCGACATATTCAGTTTGGGAGAATAAGCAATACAGGGAATTGTCTTAATCATCAGCTACTCTGTTGATAATCTTCAAAATAATCTTGGATTATTAAAACCAAATTGAATTGCTGAAGAGTTGCACACATCAGCCCAACTCAAATCCAACAACAAAAGTATTCCAAAATGGTAAGATATTTCTTCCCCTGTGGTTGTTGTTCTGTTTTGCTTTTATTGTTTTTGCTTTTAATCTGGTGAAGAAAGAATTCACTGTTCCGGAATTCTGGAGAAGAGACAGTTATTGCCAGTGGCAGTATAGAAGTAAAGATAATTTCAGACAACAGCAGGCTTTCTTGCACATTCTTTTCCATTTCATTAATAACATGGTCCATAAAGAGACATGCTTTGCGAGGCTGAAAGTGGGGATAGGAATTCCTCAGAAAGAGCAGACATCTGTGTGATGATTAACATTTTTTAGATACACCATTCTCCTTTTTCACTGGCTTCATATCGAAATGCTGACAGAAGATCAGGGAATTATTAGCAGCAATGTCTACCAGCCACTCTGGTTTTTAATCACAACCTACATCGCTATATGTGTTTGTTTCTTTTTATTTCCCCCACTGAAAAGGGTTTTTCTGTGGTCTTCCCTAGTGTATGTCTAAGTCTGAGAACAGTGTCTGGCATATAATGAGTAGTTATTAAATTCTCTTTGACCAAATGAATAAATGTGGTTCAACCCTTTAATTTTTTTTTAGAATTTTACCACTCACGTTACTACCTCCACTGCTACTACCCTAATTTAAACACAAAAGGCTCCCACCTGGTCTCCTCTTTCTTCCTTTCATCTCCCTTGCCTGTTTCTATCACAGCAGCCGAGTGATTTTTTAAAAAAGGAAGTCAGTTCCGTTTATTTCTGCTCAGAACCCCTCAATGGCAGCCCCTTTCATGAAATCAAAGCTAACACAGCCCCCCAGCACCTCTGGTGCCTGACCCCGGAGCATCCCTTTGACCTTGCCTCTTACCACTGAACCCTTGCTTTAATCTGCCTTAGGGGCACTGCCCTCTTACCTGTTTCTTAAACAAGGTAGGCACATTCTTACCTCAGTCCTTTAGGTTCATTTTATCTTTTCCCTGAAACACCTCTCCCCCAGATCCCTAGCTCTCCCACAGTCTCCAGGTCTCTGCTTAAAAGTTACCGTGTCTGAGACAAACATATTTAAGAGTGAATTCCCAACCCATCCCAGCACTCCATGGCAATTGTCACCAAATGACGTGTTTTATTTCTTGAGCTATTTCAGTCATTAGGCATCCTTTGAGGACAGGGAATTTTGCCCATTTTGTTCCCTCTGTGTCACAGTTGAAAAATAACATAGGCTGGATGCTCCATAATAGGCTCTCAATAAAGAGATTAGAGGAATAGAGGAATGAAAAAATAGAGGCCCAGGTGGGTCGAGTGATTTGCCAAAGAGTGCATTGATTGCCAATGTTAAAACCTCGTGAAAGTCACAGAGGGTGTGAAGCAGGTTAGACACAAGATCGACTTAGCATCTTGAAAGGGGGATTTCTTTCCTCATTGATGTATCAAGTAAGTGTGTCCCAGGGATGAGGTGCAATGGGAAGATAGAGTACTCTCATCTCTATTTTCGCTGGGAAGAAATCTTATCTTAAGGACACTATCAGAACTAGAAAAAGCAGATTCTTCTGAGTTCTTTAGATATTTGAATGGAACTTAACATTATGGTTGCCCTTAGGAGATTTTAAGTGTAATCTTTCACAAACATTGGCTTTCTTGACATAGCATTCTGTCGAGTTTTGTTTGGGGAAATATCTGAGAGGCATCCTGTGCAAATATCAAATAAATAAATTACCATTCATTACAGCCTTGCTTTCATAAAAGGATATTTTAAAACCCTCAGGGGCTCATGGGTGGCTCAACTAGTTAAGTGTCTGACTTCGGCTCAGGTCATGGTCTCATGGTTTGTGGGTCGGAGCCCCACATCAGGCTCTGTGTTGACAGTCAGAGCCTGAGGCCTGCTGTGGTTTCTGTGTCTCCCTCTCTCTCTCCCCTCCCCCACCCATGTTCCGTCTCTTTCTCTGTCTTTTTCTCTCTCTCCAAAATGAATAAACATTTAAAAATATTTTTAAAATTCTACTCTCTTAGCAAGTTTTAAGTATATAATACTGTATTGTTACTATAATGACCATGCTCTATATTAGATCCTCAAACATTATCCATCTTATAATTGAATGTCTGTAGCCTTTAACAATATCTCCCTATTGCTAGCATCCGTTAGGTTAGGCTCGGGTAACCACCACTCTACTTCTGTTTTTATAAGTTTGACTGTTTTAAAGTACTAAATGCGAGTGATATGTTACAGTATTTTTCTTTCTCTCTCTGATTGTTTCGCTTAGTATTAGCATCATTCATGTTGTCATCAGGTGCTATTCATGTTGTTGCAAATAACAGGCATTTCTTCTTTGTCATGGCTGAATAATATCCCATTGTATGTCATACCTTATCTTCTTTATCCATTCATCTGTTGTTGGACACTTAGATTGTTTACATATAGTGACTATTGTGAATGATGCTACAATGAATAGGAGAATGCAGATATTTATTTAAGGGCCTATTTTTATTTCCTTTGAATATGTACACAAAAGCGAGATTGTTGGATCATATGGTCATTTTATCTGTGTGTGTGTGTGTGTGTGTGTGTGTGTGTGTGTGTATGTGTGTATTATTATTTTTTTTGAGGAATGTCCATACTGTTTTCCATAGCGGCTGTACCAACATATATTCTGACCAACAGTGCTACATATTGTTTCCTTTTGCTTACATTCTTATAGAGGTGACTTATATGCACAATACTTGTTGGCTCTGGTCTTTTTGATGGTAGCCATTCTAACATATGTGAGGGGATATCTCATTGTTGTCTTGATTTGCATTTCCCTAATAATAAGTGATTTTGAGTATCTTTTCATGTACCTGTTGTCTATATGTATATCTTCTTTAGAAAAATGTCTATTCAGTTCCTCTTACTTTTTAAAGTTTATTTATGTACTGAGACAGATAGAGAGGGAACCAGCAGGGGAGGGGCAAAAAGAGAGCAGGACAGAGGATCTGAAGCAGGCTCTGTACTCACAGCAGAGAGCCTGATGTGGAGTCAAACTGATGAACTATGAAATCATGACCTGAGCCTAAGTCAGACACTTAATTGACTAGGCTATCCAGGTGCCCTTCCTCTGCCTGTATTTTAGTTGGATTGTTTGGCTTTTTGCTGGTGAGCTGTATGTGTTCTTTATATATTTGGATATTAACCTCTTGTAAGATACAAAATTGGTAGATACTTTCTCCCTTTATGTATATTGCATTCTCATATTCTTTCTCTTTCTCTCTCTCTCTCTCTTTTTTTTGCTATGCAGAAATTTTTAAAACTTTCTTGCAGTCTCACTTATTTTTTGCTTTTGTTCCTTACACATTTGGTGTCATATCCAAAAAATCATTGCTCAGATCAATCTCAAGGAGATTTTTCCCTATGTTTTCTTGTAGGAGTTTTATAATTTCAGGTCTTACATTTAAGTCTTTAACCCATTTAGTTTAAATTTGTGTCATAAAAGTAGGTGTCCAATTTTATTTTCTGCCTGTGATTATCCAGTTTACCCAACACCATTTATTGAAAAGATTGTCCTTTTCCCATAGGGTATTCTTGGATCCCTTGTCAAACATTAGTTAGCTATTAATGCAAAAGTTTATTTCTGGGCTCTAAATTTTGTTACATTGATCTGTGAGTCTGTGTTTATGCAGTACCACACTGTTCTATTTACTTTAGCTTTGTAGTACAATTTGAAACCAGGAAATGTGATGTCTTCAGGTTTTTTCTTCGTTTTCATGGTTGTGCTGGCCAATCAGAGCCTTTTGTGATTTCATACAAATTTTAGGATTTGTTTTTTCTGTTTCTGTGTAAAATTCTATCGGAATCTTGATAGGAATTGTGTTCAATCTAATAGATGGTGTTAGGTCATATGAACATTTTAGCAATATTAATAAGTCTGTTTCATGGACACGGAATATCTTTCCATTTGATTTTGTCTTCCTCAAAGTCTTCCAGTAAAGTCTTGTAGTTTTAGAGATACAGATTTTTTCACCTACTTGTTTACATTTACTCCTCAGTATTTTATTATTTTTATGCTCTTGTGAATAAAATCATTTTATTTCTTTTTCAGATAGTTTGTCATTAGTGTATAGAAAAACATTTTTTTTTGTACTTTGATTCTGTATCCTGTAACTTTACTAATTGGTTAATTAGTTCCAATAGTTTGTGTGTGTGTGTCTGTGTGTGTGTGTGTGTGTGTGTGTGTGTGTGTGTGTGTGGAGTCTTGAGGAATTTCTATATACAACATATCATCTCCAAACGAAGACAATTTTATTTTTTCCTTCCTGATTTGGGATGCTTTCTATTTCTTTTTTCTTGCCTGGTTATTCTGGCTAGGACTTAGATGGTAAGAGTGGGCACCCTTGTCTTGTTCCTAATATTAGAGGAAAATATTTCAATATTTCACTGTCGAGTATGATATTGTCTGTGGGTTTGTTGTACATAGGCTTTGTTGTGTTGAGATGTGTTCCTTCCATACTTATTGCTGAGAGTTTATAATCATGAAAGGATGTTGTATTTTACCAGAAGCTTTTCTCTGCATCTATTGAAGTAGTCACATAATTTTAATTTTTTGTTTTATTAATTAGCTGTGTAACATTTATTGGTTTGCATATGTTGAACCATTCTTGCATCTCGGAGTTAAATCTCACTCGATCCTAGTGTATGATCCTTTCAATGTGCAGTTGAATTTGGTTTGCTAATATTTTGTTGAGAATTTTTGTATCTATATTCATCAGAGGTAAGAGTCTGTAGTTTTTATTTCTTGTAATGTCTAAAGGGAAGTTTTTAACATTCAATAGAATTGACTTTATGAAAAAGTTTGATAAATTAAGCTTATTTTTTCTCATTTCTTTATGTTCAAATGGTGCTCTATCCACCTATATTAAGGAATCGTTTCTTATACATTTAACTTTTACAAGACAAGCACCAGAGTCCCTGACACCAAAAGTAATATTATTCCACTATTCATCTCTGCTTAAGTGCTCAAATGAGAATCCTGCTTGTAAAAATTAACCATATGAGGGATAAACGTGAAAGGAATGGCGACTTTTTTCTAGATCTCAAGGAAACAGGTCCCTCAGTGACATACTTAACAAACTGGCATTAATTAGTACTGTTCATATGCAGGGATAAATATGGGATGGACAACCTAGTTTGATCAGAAACATTAGCACATGGTTCTAGGATTGTCATAGACACAGAGATGAATGGGCTGCAGTTTGACTTACTCACTTATCATCAAGTCTCTAACTGAAAAGCTAATACCAATTAGGATTTGTCAGCTAAAGTTATAAAATATTAAGCAATGCAAAAATTTCCCAAATTGACATGCCGAAGGTCTATTCATTTGTTTGTGTTTGTTTATTCTAATTCATATTTACTTATGCTTTGAAATACATTAAAAGGTATTTAGAGATTCATGTAATAAAGCAAGAAAATTAAATTAAAATTGTTTTTATCCAATTGTTTGTAGACGACAGAGAAAGTAAGTTCAGAAAATAAGAGAAATTTGCCATCAATGTCCAACATGACATCATTCCTTATATGATCAATGTGACATTTCTGGAGATTGAATACTTGTTTACATTGGGCATGATTTGCAACTGCCATAAAACAATAAATAAATATATAGATAATATATGCATTTATATATAATATAAATTTAATATAAAATCATATATGTAAAATAATTGAATAGTACCATATCTACCATCCATTTTTCACCAAACAGTCTTACTTAGTCCAAAAGCAAATAAATCATATATTTTCTTGATTCAAACCATAATGAAGATAAAATCCACGTGGTATTATTTTATTAATATGATTAGGGAAATTGGCATATTTTTATACAAAATATATATGTTATACATGTACATATATAATGTCCATTCATATGTGAAATTAGGAAACCAAGCAAAGGTTATCATAATGTATAGGGAAGTAATTTCCAACCACTAGAGAGTGATTTCTCCCCCCAGCCCTTTCCCCTGGGGCATTGGACAGTGTCTAGAGACATTTTTTTGACTGTCAGAGTGCTACTGGCATCAAGTGTATAGAGGTAAGGATGCTACTAATATTTCTGCAATATAAAAAATTCCCTCCGCCCCCACACCAATCACAAATTATCTGGTCTACAGTATCAATTGTGTCAAGATTTAAAAACAATGTTATAGGGGCACCTGAGTGGCTCAGTTGGTTAGGCAGCAGACTTCAGCTCAGGTCATGATGTTGTGGTTTGTGGGTTTGAGCCCCGTGTCGGGCTCTGTGCTGACAGCTCAGAGCCTGGAGCCTGCTTCAGATTTTGTGTCTCCCTCTCTCTTTGCCCTTCCCCTGCTCACGCTCTGTCTCTAAGTCTCTCAAAAATAAATAAACATTAAAAAAATTTTAAAAACACTGTTATAGAGTGCATCCTTACATAATGCATGTCGTATTTTTTTGCAGGTCTCAAATAGACAACTTCCTTTCATTTGAATAATCAGTCTACATTAAGAACAATGAAGTATAATATAAAGAAATTATGAAGCAATATTTTACTATAACCAGAGCAAATATTCAAGACTTTCTTAGTGAGAAAAGACAAAAGGCTATTCTGCTTTTTATCACTTGTAACTTCTATTCCAGTCTTACTTAAAGTCCGAAAGTCTCTTTAGAATGACTAGGAAAGGGCCAAGGATACAAATTATCTCAGACACCATAATGTCACGTCCATAAAAACATCTGTATTAACTACAGGGTAAACCATCACTTGAATCAAGTTAATTCTACTACCAATCTATGGAACATCTGCTAACACTGAAGTGGAATGCTGGGCACAACATCTCAGAACACAATTTGAGTCCTATGGGCTCTGGGGTTAAATATGGGAAAACAAAGAAGAGAATATGGTTTGAAAATTTTCAATTTAATAGCATACATGAAAGCTTTAGAAAAAGTAGACATAGCTATTTTTTCATATCTGCCTGAGTGTACACTGTTCTGTATAGTCTCTGACTTCTTTAAATAATAAAACTAATATTTCAGTAAACAAAAACAGTGTTATATAATATTCTTCTATTAGATTGTTTAGGGAAAAAAAGCAGAAATATAAAACCAAAGAAATATTGAGTGTCATATAAGGTAAATCAGCAGCAAATCCTAACAGAAATTGAGTTGTATCGAGTTTATTATCCATGTTTGACCATATAGGCTTACTTAGACAAAAAGTAGTAATATCATATATTTCCTTGATTCACACCATAATGTAGACAAAATCCACACAATATTATTTTATCATTACAATTAGAGAAACTGGAATAATGTGCAGTAGTCCAAACAAGTTACTATTAATTCAGAAACACTATTCAATATATATACAATTTCTGGCTTGTCTAGAAGGTCCAATATGATTTGAGCACCTCTGGACACTTCTTCCTTCCAATGTTTTCTCATGACCTCTCCATGTGGTCTTTCCAACATGCTGATCAGACTTCTTACACAGCAAACCAGGGCTCTAAGAAACCAAATCTAAGAAACCAAAATGGATACTACTAGTCCCTCTGATGGACTAGGACTTGATCTGCAAGGCATCAGTTATGCCACATTCATTAGTTCAGAGCCATCGCAGAGCAGCCTGCACTCAAGAGAAGGAAAATACACCCAACCTTTCACTACGAAGAATATCACATAATTGTGACCATCTTTAATTCTCTATAAAACCGATGTTAATGTGTGATTTCTGAAGTAATTAAAAAACAGTGTACATAGCGTGATCCTAATTAGAAGTAGGGAACAGAGTAGGAATAGATGCCTTTCTATTTTGGGATCTCTTCCATACCTATTATTTTATGACACACGTTTGGTGCAGTTTTTGCTAACCCTTGTGAGATTTTAATCATATGATTTAACATGTCAAGTTTTCTTAAAAAGAGGTGAATATTATAGTTATAAAATGGTCTTATTACAAAAAGCCATTTTATATTGAATTTGGTTTTCTCCTATGATACAAACTTTGTATCATAATTTTACAGGTAGCACATTTGGGGGTTTATTTTTAAAAGCACTTGAAAGAGTATTTGTCACTGAATGAAAAATATATTTATATATGTGTGTGTGTATGTCATACATGCATACATGTATGTATGAACATACATATATAAACACAGATACGTATATGTAGAGATATAAATAAATACACATAAACTGTAAAATGGCCCAAAAACATTTAAGGAAATGGTTATGTCAATATTATTTTATTTCTTTAAATTTATATATAGGATCAGACACTAAATTGAAACATTAAAGGCCCCTCACAAGAGGGCTTTCCCAATATGGCTAGAGATCCATTTTTTTGATCAGTGGCAACATTCTCTGTTATTGCAGCTTTTGATTTACAGCTTCAAATAGGATTTGAAAAATATAATACAACATCTTTAATTAAATCCCCCAAACTCACAATCATGGATAAATAATAATCCATCAGCTATTTTATTTTCTACCAGTACCCCCAGAGAACTTGGCAGTCTTAATCACTTCAGCCATTTATACCTTCATTTTGGCTTTATTTCAGTCAAGCCATTTAGTGGAGTTTATCTAAATTACTGTATCTTTTTTCTTATCACACATTCAAGGCTGTAACACAGAAACTAATTTCAGGTGCAAAATAGAATATCACAGAGGCCCAGACATTAGTAATACAGGCGCGTTTGAATGAAAAGTTACCTGTCACTAACGGATATTTGTCTCTGTAATGAGCTGAGGCAAAAGGAATTGTGGCTATAATAAAATTAAGAGACACTGGTAGCACTGCAGAATCCTAACTCTGGGAGAACATACGACTTCTCTGGTGAAGCTCTAGAAGTGAGCACTTGTCCTGTAAAATACATTTGGAAATGTGTTCCTCTCCGTAATTTGGTTAGTAGGTAGGGAATCTCAAACACAGGAAAACACCCCATTATTGCTAAAATACCATGACACATAGGTGATTGTGTCAGTCGCTTTACAACATCCTCTTCAGTAAAACGTTCTCAGAAGGTTGGGTGATACCTAATAGCACTGTATGCAATGACATTTATTTTACACAAAAATGTTACAAAGTGGTATCGATGCCAATCCATCCATTTTGGAAAAGAAGACTTTCCCTCCCTATTTTAACTATAAGTAATTCCAAAGTCACCACCAGATTTCAGCTAAAATGTTGATGCCCTTTTTCTCCTATGTCATTCTTGAGAAAGTACCTTGATATTCCTGAAATGAGTGTTTAATTTATGGACAACAGGGGATAGGTCATTCATTTCCTTGCCTTAGCTTCTCTCTTGGACATCACCTCCTGCCCACGCATTCTCTGTTCCAGCTAAACTCCAATATATTCCATTCCCTTAATACAGAGTGTCATCTAACCTTTAAAGAATTTGAAGCTTACTTTTTCTTCTGTCAGGAAGTTTATTTCCTCCTTTATTTTTACCTGACTGCTTGCTATTCATCTTTCCATTCTAAGCTTAATGTCCTCTAAGAAGGCTTTATTCCTTCATAGCTTCCTAAACTTAGTCCTCTTAGAAACTGGTGTGATAGACAGTAATGTATCACCCAGATCCCCTTCAAAGAAGACCTCGGTGCCCTGATACTTGGAGCCTCAAAAGCATGCAGCCTTCAGCTGACAGCATCTTTCGTATCATTTTAACTCCAGAGAGCCACCGCACCTAAGGTCACAGTCTCTCCAGGGTGAGTGACCCATGTGTAATGACTAACTGAGGTGGAGGTATAGAAGCCCAGTCCCTTTTTTCCAATAAGGACAATACTGATAGGACATTTTGGGTTCAGATTTTCCTTATAGCTTTGGTTGAAACTGATGTCATGCCCGCAAAACAGCTTGACTTCACCCTCTGTCCAGTTCTGCTACTTTTTCTCCCTTGCACAGGTGCTGATCCCAAAGGTACTCCCTGATACATATTCTGCACTCTAAACTCTGATTCACAGAAACCAACATGCTAAAATGTCTTTATGCATTATTTTGCCTTGCTCTTGTCGTCTCATTGCAATTAAAACACAATATTGTAATTCTGTTTGCCTCTAGTTCATATAAGAAGATAATCTTCAAGAAAACCAGCACATAATAGATACTCAATAAATATTGAATTAATTCATGGGAGGATTAATCCAGAAATGAATGTCATGAAGAACACATTTTTGAGATAATACTGTTTTAAAATGGAATAATTTTCTACCACTGATAACTACATGCTGCTGACTGCATCATCCTCTGGTGATTTTTTAAAAATCTATCTGAAATTATCTTATCAGTGATAATTGCTATTCTGTACCACACTCACTACCTAAGAGATAAGTATGAAATATTGGCCTTGCTTTACTGCAAATTCCATTCACTCTCTTGCACATTCTCTTTGAACGCAAGTCTGACTGTTTTTTTCCTTACCATGCAAATGACTTGCCCCTTTCCATCTTTCCACTTCGCTATGTAGCAATTTACTATATGTAAATAGGCCTGAAGTATGAAGAATGAAACGAACTAATCAAAGTAGGAAAAAAAAAACAAAGGAAAAAGAAAAAAAAATATGTATATACAAATCGGATTCCAAGCTATATCTTTATAAACTAAGCTGAAGTTGGTAACAAGTTAGGAACTAGAGCAAAGACATTACTTCTACTTTCCATGAGGTCAGATTGATCGTTTTGATTTAATATTTATGTTTAATGATATAGTCATTGAACTGTATTCAAATGCATAATTCAATTAGATTAAGTTGAAGAGATTGTATGATTCCTAGACTGCATGAGAAGATAGCTTTTTACTTGTGCACTTTGAAGGTATGGACTTGTAGTGATTTTACTGTGCCATGATCATGGTGCTCAACAGACTGGGTTTTGACATCTAACTACTTGGTTTGGGTTCTTCTCTGCCACTGACTTAGGGCATGGCTTTGGGCAAATTATTTAGCCACTCACGGACTTAGCTTCCTAATCTATAGAACAGGCTAATAACTGTATCAACTTCCTAAATTATCAGGATGATAAAATGAGATTACAAATGAAGTAGGAGTATTAATGCTCTTCACCTTCATAGATACAGCCTCTGAGCAGCGGATGTTTTGCCAAAGTTGTTTTCTGCAAAAGTTGATCTTATCAGACACTGAAGAAGAGGATCTGAATGCAGTTAGCTTTTCTAGGTTTCCAGTGGAATGAAATAGTTCTTAATTTGAGAAGCAGAAAGAGCTAATGAAATGGTTTCCTGTTGTGTTTACTCAACATGCTGTTGAGAGCTTGTTCAAAATGGTCTTTTTCCAGCAATCCCCTTTGCAGTAGGTTGTCCCAGATTGACATAAACACAGAAACTGATGCCACAGAATTGATCACATTGTTCCACCTGTTCAGCTGTGCTACCTGATAAACTGTTAGTGAGGGAAAGCAAGTAAGATCCCCAGCACTCATTGCCCTTTGGCTGTTTGTCTGCCCCCCGCATCAGAGTTGCTTTATCAGAGTGTGCTGTTCCTTGTTCGAACTTTATGGTAAGTGAGGTGCCTTTAAAAATTGTGGGGTGGTGTGGGATTGGAGATAGTGTCTCTGTAGAGGTAATCAAGTTAAAATTAGTTTATTAGAGTGAGTACCACTCCAGTATGACTGATGTCCATAAAAGAAGAGAAAATTTGAACATAGACACACACACAGGAATTTCCATGTAGACATGAGGACAGCCCTCTATATGTCAGCAGAAGCTGGAATAGACTCTTCTCTCACAGCCCCCACAAAGAATGTACATGCCTCCTCCTAATTATGGATTTCTAGCTTACAGGAATGTGAGGCAACGGGTTTCTCTTGTGTAACCCTCTCCGTCTGTAGTACTTTGTTTCGGTAACGTTAGCAAACTAATACAGCTCTGTAAGGAGAGGAAGCAGCACTTGCAATGGGTAAATCAGTTATCAAGACTTTGTTGATGGGTAATCATTTGCCAGGATTCCAGCATCTTGCCTCAGGACAGCTATGAAATTTGCCCCTAATGCAGCAAGTCTCAGTCCTTGGTCACATCACACTGCAATGAATCATGAGTTGCAGGGACTATCACAATCTACTTTTGTTAAAAATATGACTCACAAGTTTGTGAAGAATTTATATTTTAAAATAAGTTTAGCAGATTCTAAAAAGTATGACACTCTAATTCTCAAAATGGAAGAAAATTTGAGCAGGGTTAAACATAAAATCTGCTTGATAATAAAGGAAAGAATAGAGAAAATTCAAAATGTGCCTATTACGAACACCAGCAGTCTGGGACCCTTTGACAAAGGGATAAAAATCTGACATACTTCATTAGTTGCTGAGGACATCATTGTGATTATAATCACTCGGTCAATAATTTCTAGTGACATTACCATCAAAAATTGCAAATTGTGTTCAGGCTCTTTTGTGAAAGACATCAGTAAAGTAAGAAATAATATAGTTTGGAAAGATTTCCAAGAGTAGGTACGAATAAAAATCTAGAATTTCAGAGAGTAACCTTTACTTATCTGACTAAATCTGCTTTGTGGAGGAGCTAATTCCCTGTACTTTCAGGCAGCATGTGCACAAACATGCAGAGCTCCCAAGGTTCTGGCTGCTCTAAAATTTATTAGTGTTTATTATAATATATATTACATAATATAGTATAAATATATAAAACATATATATTACATATAATATATAAAATATTATAAAATATAATATATATTACATAATATATACTATGTAATATATAATATATATATGAAAGAAAACATCTACATCACACTATGTATAGTACAAACAATAGAAGAAGGATGGAGAAAAAGAGCCTATAGTGGCTCGGCTGCATTTTTTTCTTTTTCTATCTTATTGCCATGATTTAGGTGCCACAGAAATGCTTTTCCTGTCATAGTGCATTATTGGGTTAGCAGGTAGCAAGGGACAGAATCACCAGCCCGAAATCTATGGGAACCAGCATGGAAAATTCAGCTGTTGAGATCTACATGCCTGAAAATGTGTGCACATGTGCTGTGCAAAATTAACGACTCTGCTAAACATTCAAATGTTCACAAAATAGTCCAATGTCTGCTTCCTCCATATAGATTTTTTTTCATTCTTTTTTTGTTCCTAAAACCTTGTATTTTGAACAAGGGGCAGCATACATATATGTTTTTTATAAGATTTCTCATTGTTAACATACTTTAAGAAGTATAATATTTATTAACATATTCTCATATTACCAAAAGAATTAAATGAAATTCTTTTTGAATGCTTCTCTTAACTCCATCCAAAGTTCAGAGATGAAATTCAGGAGGATTGAATTCTCATCAGTGAGTCTGTATCTAACCAGGGTCTGCTAAAAACTCTAATTAAAGGATTCAAAATATCCAATGCCTTAGTCTGTTTACCTTGAAGAAACAGAGCCTAAGAATGGGCTTAAGTATAAGTAGCTTATTTTGGGCAATGATCCCAGAGAACAGAGCTGAGGTATTGGAGGGGGTGAAACCAGGAAGGAATGAAAGCCCATTGCAGGGTAGTTAACTAGTTTGTCAACACTTAGAACAACAGGCCCTTAACACAGGGAGATTTTTATTTATTTATTTATTTATTTATTTATTTATTTATTTATTTATTTATTTATTATTTCTCTCTCTCAGAGAGAGAGAGAGAGAGAGAGAGAGAAATTGAGGGAAGGACAGATAGAGATGGGTACAGAGGATCTGAAGCATGCTCTGTGCTGACAGCAGAGAGCCTGATAAGGGGCTTGAACTCATAAACTATGAGATCATGACCTGAGTCAAAGTCAGATGCACAACTGGCTGAGCCACCCAGGTGCTCCCACAGTGAGATCTTTTAAAGATGAAAATATCTCAGAATTTTTCACTCAAAAGATAGGAGAGAAAGCTTTTATTTACCAATTACTATCCTCTATAAAACCAAGACTATCCTCAGGGGCATTTCATTCCTTTGCAGTTTAATTTTTTTTTTAATATTTATTCATTTTTGAGAGATAGAGTATGATTGGGGGAGGAGCTTTGACAGAGATAGACACAGAATTGGAAGGCCTCAGGCTCTGAGCTGTCAGCACAGAGTGGGATGTAGGTCTTGAACCCATAGACCTCAAGATCATTACTTGATCTGATGTCAGCTGCTTAACCTACTAAGCCACCCAGGCACCCTCCCACTCCCCACCTTTCAGTTTTAGATTATTCCTGGTTGAGCACTAGGATGATTAAGAAGTTAGGAGGCAGGAGTATGGATAAGCAAGATGCTTTCAAGGTATATACCTGCAGGAAGAGGATTGTGCAGAATGAGACGAAATGCAGCTAGATTGTGAAAACAGAATTTTTTGCATCATATTCCCAAATACTTTCTACGGTTAGATAGGTAATATCAATGATGCAGGGTTAACTGAGACTGCAGGGATTGGTGACAACTGTGGCAAATCAAGTGGATTGTCCAGAGGTTCGTGCTTCTCACCTCTAGCCCACCTTTGCTAGGTAAGGACAATGGCCTTTTGTTAGATCCTTATTATTAGGAAAGGCTCAAAATCTGAATTTGATGTGAAACTTCACAATGTTAAAAATAAAAAATAAAGGAAGAAATTATTTTCAGGCTGGTAACTACACACATTTTGCTAAATCATTGATCTTAAGGGCAAAAAAACCCCCTGAATATTAATATTAAAATCATTTAATTAATATTAATACATGCATATTTTTATCTAAAATTTCAAAGAAAATCAAGACTTATTATGTACATTTTCTTTTTGCATATACTTGCTGCAAAATAATTGCAAAAGACACTTGAAACGTTTAATAAAAGTAGTCGAAGGGTGCCTGGGTGGCTCAGGCAGTTGAGTGACCAACTCTTGATCTCAGCCCAGGTCATAATCTCACAGTTTGTTGAATGGAGCCTGAAGTCCAGCTCTGGGCTGATGGTGTGGATCCTGCTTGGGATTCCTCTCTCCCTCTCTCAATGCCCCTCACCTGCTCGTGTGCACATACACCCTCTCTCTCTGTCTCTCTCTCACGAAATAAGTAAATAAACTTTGTTTAAAAAGTAGTCTATACTTTGACCAAAGAAGATGAAGAGTAGTGAACCAGATTCTTAGCTCTTTGAGACTAATAATAACTATATCAGTCTATCAATCAATCAATCTACGAAGAACTCCTATAAACCAAAGCCTAAAATTTCAGAGATTTCCCAGAAAATAGTTTAAGAAACTTCAAAGTCTTTTTCACCTAATTATGAGTTTTTGTTACTCCATAATATAAACTAAATATTTTTTCAATTGCCTTTTAACATTCCCCTTTTTTCACTGGCAAGCAATTCTGTGAAGAAAGATATTATTATTAAATTCAAATGAGAACATGAACTAGTCTGATGAGAATATACAATCTGTCTTTGGATTTCAACAATGACAGTTAGTGAGCACAGAGCCGATGGAGTAACCCAAATAAATTGTTAATGATGACCATTATTTTTAGAGAAAGTATTTTGAAAGCAGGGTCCCCAGGATTAGTTTTTTTTTTCTTTACTTGTAAAGATTTTCACAGAAGTCTAGGCAGTATGTGTATAAAAATTAATTTAGAATGCTTAATACACTTCCTTGTTGTGCCAGTTATTACTTCTAGACCCTATTTCACTATGCAAAGCCAACTCTTAACCATATTCTGGAGGTTCAGTTTGAGTATATGCATAACCAAAGACTGCCAAAAGGCCCTCTGTAAAGGAATATTCTAGGACTTTTGCAATTATAATTTCCTTTGTCTAGGCAAAGAAATGTAGTGATTTCTCTTGCTGGCCCACATCAAAAAAGAATGTGGGAATAGGGAGACCTGGTATTCCCCGTCTCTTTCAAACTAAGAAGGACCAAAACCAAAGGACTCTCAACCCCAAGACTCTGGGAGGAAAGGTGTTGGAGTTTACAAGGAATAGAAAGCGAAATCCAGAAAGCGATCCAAGAAAGCGGTGACCTTAGGAAACAAATCAAAACACACCTAGCCTAATTGACGAACTGGAAGACTTCTCTGCAAAAGAAATTACAGGAAGTAGTGACAGCACAGGAACTGATGAAAACAGATATAAGCAACATAAAAGAACATGAATATAGAATGACAAATATAAAACTAATCGCTGAGCTTGAAAAAAGCATAGAAGAAAGCAAGGGGTCCCTCGCTGCAGAGATTACCTTTAAAAAGGTCAGGAAGAATTAAAAAAATGCTTTAAATGAGGTGTAACAAATTAGAAGCGGCCACAGCATGAATTGAAGAGGCGGAAGAGAGAATAGGTGAATTAAAAGATAAAATTATTGAAAAAGAGGAAGCAGAGAAAAAGAGAGAGAAGTTGATTCAGGAACAGGAAAGGAGAATTTGAGAGCTGAGTAATGCATTCAAACGGAAAATATACGTATCATAGGAATTCCAGAGGAAGAAGAGAGAGAGATAGGAGTTGAAGGGGTACTTGAACAAATCATTGCTGAGAACTTCCCCATATGAGGAAGGAAACAGGAATGGAAATCCAAGAGGCACAGAGAACTCTCCTCAGACATAACTTGAATAGACATTCTGCATGACACATCATAGTGAAGTTCATAAAATATAAGGACAGAGAGAGAATTCTGAAAGCAGCTAGGGAAAAATGGGCCTTAACATACAAAGGTACACACATCAGGGTTGTAGCAGACTTATCTACAGAAACTTGGCAAGCCAGAAAGGAATGGCAGGATATCTTCAATGTGATGAGCAGGAAGGCTACACAACTAAGAATGTTTTATCCAGCCAACCTGTCATTCAAAATGAAAGGACAGATAAATGTTTTCCCAAACAAACAAAAACTGAAGGAATTCATCACAAATAAACCAGCATTACAAGAGATCTTTAGGGTGACTCTATGAAGGAAAGGTTGCAAAGAACACAAACTACCAGAGGCATCCTTAAAAGCATGAAACCTACAGATAACACAGTGACTCTAAACCCATATTTTTCAATATTAACACTGAATGTAAATGGAATAAATGCCCCAATCAAAAGACATAGGGTAACAGAATGGATACAAAAACAGGACCCATCTATTTACTGTTTTCAAGAGACTCAGTTTCGACCTGAGGACACCTTCAGATTGAAAGTGAAGGGATGGAGAACTATATACCGCACTACTGGAAGTCAGAAGAAAGCTGGAGTAGCCACACATATCAGACAAACTAGACTTTAAAGTAAAGGATGTAATAAGAGATGAAGAAGGACATTATATAATAATCACAGGGACCATCCAGCAGGAAGAGCTAACAATTATAAAGATCTACATGCCGAATTCGGGGGCACCCAAATTTGTAAAACAATTAATTACAAACATAAGCAACCTTATCGATAAAAATGTACTAACTGTAAGAGACCTTAACACTCCACTCTCAGCATTGGATAGATTCACTAAACAGAAAATCACTACAGAAACAATGGTCCTGAACAACATATTGGAACAGATGATCCTAACTGACATCTTCAGGGTCCTTCATCCAGAAGCAAAGGAATTTACATTCTTCTTTACTGCACACGGTACATTTTCCAAGATAGACTACATTCTGGGGCATAAGGAAAATCTTAATAAGTGTAAAAAAATTAAGATCATACCGTGCACACTGTCAGACCACAATGCTTTGAAACTTGAAATCAACCACAGGAATAAGTCTGAATAATTCCCAAAAACATGGAGGCTAAAGAACAAAATACTAAAGAATGAATGGATGAACCTAGCAATCAAAGAAGAAATTAAAAAATACATGGAAACAAATGAAAATGAAAATACAACAATTCAAACGCTATGGGATATGGCAAAGGTAGTCCTGAGAGGGAAATATACTGCAATCCAGGCCCATCTCAAGAAACAAGAAAAATCACTAACACAAATTCTCACAGCATGCCTAAAGGAACTAGAAGCAGAACACTAAGACACCCCAAATCCAGCAGAAAGAGAGAAGTAACAAAAGTCAGGGCAGAAATTAATAATATGAAACTGAAAAAGTAGTGGAATAGATCAATGAAACCAAGAGCTGGTTCTTTGAAAAAAAATAAACAAAATTGACAAACATCTAGCCAGGCTCCTCAAAAAGAAAAGAGAGAGAACCCAAATCGATAATATCACGAACAAAAAGGGAGTGACTACAACCAATCCCTCAGAAATACAAGCAATTGTCAGAGAATACTATGAAAAATTATATGCTACCAAACTCGACAACCTGGAGGAAATGGGCAAGTTCCTAAACAGCCACATGCAACCAAAACTCAAACGGGAAGAAATAGAAAACTTAAACAGATCCATAACTAGTGAAGAAATTGAATCAGTTATCAAAAATCTCCCAACAAATAAAAGCCCTAGACCAGATGGCTTCCTTGGGGAATTATACCAGACATTTAGAACAGAGTTAATACCTATCCTCCTCAAGCTGTTCCAAAAAATTGAGATGGAAGGAAAACTCCCGTCATAGAAAACTCATTCTATGAAGACAGCATCACTTTGATTCCCAAACGAGATAGAGACCCAGCAAAAAAAGAGAACTACGTGCCGATATCCCTGATGAACATGGATGCAAAAATTCTCAACAAGATACTAGCAAATCAAATCCAACAACATATTAAAAGAATTATTCACCATGATCAAGTGGTTTTCCTCCCTGGGTTGCAGGGATGGTTCAATATTCACAAATCAATCAATGTGATACATCACATTAACAAAAGAAAAGATAAGAGTCATCCATATGATCCTGTCAATAGATGCAGAAAAAAACATTTGACAAAATACAGCACACTTTCCTAATAAAAACCATCGAGAAAGTTGGGATAGAAGGAACATACTTAAACATCATAAAAGCCATTTATGAAAAGCCCATAGCTAATATCATCCTCAATGGAGAAAAACTAAGAGCCTTCCCCCTGAGATCAGGAACATGACCACTGCTATTTAACATAGTGCTGGAGGTCCTAGCATCAGCAATCAGACAACAAACCAAAATAAAAGGCATCAAGATTGGCAAGGATGAAGTCAAGCTTTCACTTTTTGCAGATGACATGATACTTTACATGGAAAACCCGACAGAATCCACAAAAAGTCTACTAGAACTGATCCATGAATTCAGCAAAGTTGCAGGATACAAAATCAATGTATAGAAATAGGTGGCATTTCTTTAAACAAACAATGAAGTAGCAGAAAGTGAAATAAAGAAGCAAATCCCATTTACAATTGCACCAAAAACCATAAAATACCTAGGAATAAACCTAACCAAGGATGTAAAAGACCTTTACGCTGAAAACTATAAAAAAAACTTATGAAGGAAATTGAGGAAGATACAAGAAAATGGAAAAACATCCCATGCTCTTTGATTGGAAGAATAAATATCATTAAAATGGCAATACTACCCAAAGCAATCTACACATTCAATGCAGTCCCAATCAGAATTGCACCTGCATTCTTCTCAAAGCTAGAGCAAACAATCTAAAATTTGTATGGAACCACGAATGACCTCGAATAGCCAAAGTAATACTGAAGAATAAAACCAAGGCGGGAGGCATCATAGTCCCAGACTTTAACCTCTACTACAAAGCGGTAGTCATCAAGACAGCATGGTATTGGCACAAAAACAGACATGTAGATCAATGGAATAGAATAGAAAACTCAGAAAAAGACCCGCAAGTATATGGCCAACTAATCTTTGACAAAGCAGGAAAGAGTATCCAATGGAAAAAAGACAGTCTCTTTAACATATGGTGCTTGAAGAACTGGACAGCAATATGCAGAAGAAGTAAACTAGACCACTTCCTTACACCACTCACAAAAATAAACTCTAAACGGATGAAGGACTTTAATATGAGACAGGAAACCATCAACGTCCTAGAGGAGAAAGCAGGAAAAAAACCTCTTTGACCTGAGCCACACCAATTTCTTACTCGACACATCTACAAAGGCAAGGGAATTAAAAGCAAAAATGAACTATTGAGATCTCATCAAGATAAAAATTTTCTGCACGGCAAAGGAAACACCCAACAAAACTAACAGGCAAACAATAGAATGGGAAAAAATAATTGTAAATGACATATCGGATAAAGGACTAGTGTCTAAAATCTATAAAGAACTTACCAAACTCCACACCTGAAAAACGAATAATCCAGTGGAGTAATGGGTGGGAGATTTGAATAGACACTGCTCCAAAGAAAACATCCAGATGGCTAACAGACACATGAAACAATGCTCAATGTTCACTGAGCATCAGTGAAATACAAATTGAAACCACGCTCAGATACTACCTCACAGCAGTCAGAGTGACTAAAATGAGCAATCAGGAAACTATAGATGCTGGCAAGGATGTGGAGAAACAGGCACCCTCTTGCACTGTTCATGGGAATGCAAACTTGTGCAGCCGCTCTGGAGAACTGTGTGGAGGTTCCTCAAAAAAACGAAAATAGAACTAACTTATGACCCAGCAATAGCACTGCTAGGAATCTGCCCAAGAGATAAAGGAGTGCTGATACATAGGGGCACGTGTACCCCAATTTTTATAGCAGCACTTTCTACAATAGCCAAATCATGGAAAGAGACTAAATGTCCATCAACTGATGAATGCATAAAGAAGATGTGGCATATATATATATATATATATATATATATATATATATATATATACACACACACACACACAATGGAATACTGCACGGCAATGAGAAAGAATGAAATCTGGCCACGTGTGGCAACATGGATGGAACTGGTATTGTGCTGAGTGAAATAATTCAGTTAGAGAAAGATAGATACCATATGTTTCCATGCATGTGTGGACTTCATGAGACTTAACAGAAAACTAGGGAAGAGAGGAAGCGGGGAAAGAAAAAAGACATAGAGAGAGAGGGAGACAAAACATAAGAGACTCTTAAATACTAAGAACAAAGTGAGGGTTGAAGGAGCTATGAAAAGGGGAAGAGTGGGTGACAGGCAAAGAGCTGGGCATAGGTTGGGATGAGCACTGGGTGTTGTATGGAAACCAATTTGACAATAAAAAAAATTAAATGAAATAAAAAATAAATAAAATGTATATGGTTATTGAAAAAAATAATGTAAACTACTTTTTTTGTGTTTGTTAGATAAAAATAAACATTTTGCCAAAAGGGATTGTTGAGAATAGTGAAGATTTGCTTCCACCAAATCAGCTTTGATATTAAAATTTCCAGGAAGAAATTTTCATTTTAGGACTTGATATTTGGCCTCAAATGCAGTGGAAATTTTAGTACTAAAATTAAAAAGGAAAAAAATAAAATTTAAAGCCATACTTTTCTTTTACCTCTTGTAAATATTCAGTAGTGATCAAGAAGAAGCTTATCTGTGAGTTTGAAAATTTTTTTGTGAGAGATCATTGTGAATTTTGTCTCAGAGAATAATATATATAATGTTCTCAATTCTCACTAACTCCTAACATTAATAGGAATACAGGGGAAAAACGACAGTTACAGTGTTTGAAAATAAAAAAATAAACTTTATCACTGTTAATTTCTCCTGGATTGGAGAAAACATTCCAAATAAAAACCACAGTTTTACTTATAATATGTAAATCTCCCACTTTTGGGGGATTCATCTTTTTTAAAGTGAAACCAAACAAAACAAGCAAATATTATGAGTCCCTCTTGAATATTGTTGAATGAGTAACCAGTGAGCATAAGCCTTTTTAGTAAAGCCGCCTTAAACTAAACCAGTTTTCTGAAAAGTGGTTCTGCTTTACCCCTTGAAAATCTTCAACATAATTCTGATCCAACTTCAGGTGTGTGAGTCAGCTCAGTTCTGAAAAGAAAACTGATTTCCTGCTGATCCAGGATCAACAATTCAATAAGCTTCAATAAGCTTGTCCCTGCTGATATTCAAACTTGTTTTAAGCATATAGGCATCTGAAGTCCTTCAAAAACCTCTGACAAAGCGATGTATCTCTAAGGATCAAGCATGTGTTTGTTTCGTGTGTTCTCTTGGTCTTTCTCCATTTTGTTCTTTTACCCCATGCCCCCTACCTCATCTTATCTTTTGTGAGTCCTCCCCAACTCTCACACACACACACACACACACACACACACACACACACGCTTCTGCCTGCCCACGAACACGTATTATGTTCCTCTGATTCTACTCTAGTGACTGTTTCAATTGCCTATGAAACCGAGGGACGCCCTTAGTGAATATTTGAAAGTAAAGCATTGTCTAAAACTGTGGAATTATAGTGATTTCCTGATCCTGCTAAAACTTCACTTTCTCTCTTCAATGTTAGCTGTAATCCTTTCTTTGTTATGCCACAGGAAATATAAGAAATCAAATTAAATTGATTCTTTGAAATGTTTGAAGGCTTATTCTTTTCTTAGGTATTAAAGGGGCTTCATGATTCATTAAAGGATACTTTAGAAATTCCATACATATTACCTAGTATTGTGAAATCCTAAATATGATAGCTAATTTTTATTTGAACAAAGGGTTTCCCCCTCAGGCAGAGGCATGGGTCTGCACCGTTGGGTTTATTTTTCAATGTTCTCCAAAAGAACAAAAGATCCTTTGAGAGAGCTTCAAAGTAAATAAAAAAGCTCTTCAGTAAATCATAAAATTATGCCCTTTCTTGTAGGATCAATATTTCCCTTTTTCAAACTGAGGTATTGGGCTACAAATAATAATAAATTCACCCAAGTGTTTAGGGAATCATTTTTTGAAACATCGTAAGTTTGTCTTTTAGCTCCTTTGCCTCATCCTGTTAACTAGGCAAGTGAACTGAAGTTTAACCTTAAAGAAAAAGTGGCCAAACGTGGTCAGTTGACTGTATACATTAGAAATTGACCTGCTTCAGAATGGTAAATCAGTGTCTGCCTCTGAAAGCCTTCTTTTTCTTATCCTAGATTGCTGTGTTTCTAATCCCATTTACTCTCTCCTTTTGATTTAGAATGAATTCAATGAACACTGGGTCATGATTAAAATATTCAGATAATATATAACATATACAATTTGTTCCTTCTTTCTGTTTTAGTTTCCTTTGGTGTGTGTGTGTGTGTGTGTGTTCCCTTCTGTCTTTCCATTAGTATTATATAAAAATAACTCAATATCATTTTTTATATCCTCTTCTAAAACTAGTGGTGAAGAAACTCCGGTTTTACTATTGGTTCAAGATAATGATTTTTCTAACCAAATGTAACTAAATTTAAATGGGGGGATCCCAGGAATCTTTCTTTACTAAAGGTAAAGATCTTCAGCAATCTTTCTTTACTAAAAATCTTACCTGAGTTACCATTAAATATAATTTGAAATACAAAATTTATTAATTTAAGTTTATGCCATAGTTGACTCTTACCTGAGCCTGCTTTCATGTTGTGAGGGTTAGTTTCTGAACTCTATTCTGTTCCACTGATATCATATGTACATAGTACACATGCACACATTCACACAAATGTAGTGACTTATAAAACAGCCATTTAATTGCTCAGAATTCTGTAGGTCAGGATTTCCTCTGGCCCAGGGTATTTGGTTTCTCTTTCCTCTAGATGTTAGCTGCTGTGGTTCTTCTGAGATCAGATGACCCCACTGGGACCTAGATGCTGGTTGATTCTCCTCTACATGGCCTCTCACTCTTTCCATGTTGTCTGTCATCATGAGGCAGTTGAGAAGAAGCTTGTATACTTGGTAGCTTACATCCAAGAGGAAGTACAATAGTGTGAGACTTGTAAGACTTAAACTTCAAGTAATATATTGACACCTCTGCCACATTCTGTTGGTCAAAGCAAGTCACAGATCCGGCTCAGATTCAAGTGGAGGGAAGAGTCTAATTTTTGACGGGCAGAATGGCACATGCAGACAGGGATGAAGAAATTATCGGTGGCCATCTCTTCAGCGGATCTACCATTAAATATATAATATATATGCTATTATATGTATAATAAAATGTACATATATTTTGTTTCTTAATTTTTTTCTGCTGGTATGAAGAAATACAAATTTTTATATTAACTTTGTATTTAGTGACCTTGATAAACTTACTATTTAATTATACTTCACCAGGGATCTTTTAGACCAGACAGATAATCACAAGAAGGCCTCTGACTTTCACCTTTGATTAATTGGTGATTAATCATCCTCAGTCCATGTTTTATTTATCTGCATGGCATTATTGCTACTTAGCAAAGCGTTCTGTTCTTACTGTTTTTATAATTAGTACTTCCTCTAATTGACAACAGCCTGAGCTACTGTACCAGTGATGGCATTCTCTTCTACTGACATCCCACCCCAGTTCGCCACAGTGAACAATTTCTCTGTGACAGGTTGCCATGGGCTACTTTATACTTTACCTTCTACTAGAGAAGGATTTTTCACTGCAGCTAGCTGGTAGGTGACCCAACTCTCAAATATTGTTTTGGGCCTGCTTTCCTGGAACAATCTTGGTACCCAATATCTTAGAACAAGTTCCTCAGGAAACAGACTCTGGAATGAGGATCTGGGAAACCAGCATCTCTGTGGACATAGAGGAAGGAGTAGAGCTGTAATAAGTGGCAGCAAAGGCCTCAGCCAATTCCATGGGGAGCTCTAGAGCTGGGATGTCCTTTCATATGGGCCGGACATTTATGCCTTTCCATCAGCCAACCTTCAGAGATTGGGAGTGACCTTGAGCAGGATACATATCTTTAGCTCAGGAAAGTTTCTGGCAAAGTATTTAGCTAAGAGGCTTGGGTTGCCAACACTTCCAGCACCTAGGAAAATGAGTACATTAGTCCTGAGGGAGAGAACTGAGTTATACATGCAGTACACACTACCCGAGATTCCAATTACAAGTGTGTTAGACCTTTTCATTGTATCTCATGTGTCTCTTATATTCTCCTCTGTATTTTCTCCATCCTTTTTTCCTCTGTACATAATTCAGAATATTTTTACTGACTTGTCTTTTAAGTCATCTACCCTCTCTTCTGTCCAATCCAATCTGTCATTCAACCTATATGTTGAGCTATTAATTTTAGTTATTGTATTTTTTATATTTAAAAATTTTATTGGATTATCAGTTTCCATTTACTGAAGCAATTATCTTTAATGTCATCTTGAACATTTTAATCTTATTTATTTTAAGTACATATGTTAAAATTCTAGGGTCTAGATGACTTATGAATCTATTTCTATTCTATCTTTATGCTTTTTCCCTTGTTATAACCAGTGATATTTGATGTAAGACAGCATGTATTAGTCATCTTGGGCTGCCCTAAGAAAATATCATAGACTGGATGGCTTAAGCAATAGGAATTATCTTCCCAGTTCTGGAGCCTGGGGAGTCTAAGGTCAAGGTGTCAGCTTACTCAGTTCCTTGGTGAGGGCTCTCTTCCTCAGGGACTTAGTTTTTGCTATGTCCTCATAAGGTGGTGAGAAAGAGCTTTGGTCTCTCTTCCTCTTCTTATAAGAATACTAATCTCATCCTGGGGCCTCTACCCTTATAAACTCATCTAACCCTAATTATCTCCCAAAGGCCCCGACTCCACTCATTACATTGGGATTTAAGGTATAAAAATATGAATTGGGGGTGGGGTATACAAACATTCAGTGCATTACACTGGACATTGTGTAAAAAATTATGGACGCTGCAGAAAGGATTTGCTCTATCTTCCAATAGGCAAGTAGAGTAGGAACAAATCTGCAGACTAGTGGATGGGGTTCAATTTATCTCTGATTCTTCTTTACTTTGAAATATATCCTAAGAGGACCAAACTAAAACTCAGGGTGCTGATCTTTCTTTTTTTTTTTTTAATATGTTTATTTATTTTGAGAGAGAGAGAGAGAAAGGGATGGGGAGAGAGAAACCCAAGCAGACTCCACACTCAGCGCAGAGCCCAAAGTGGCGCCCGGTCCCACAAACCATGAGGTCATGACTTGAGCCTAGATGAAGAGTCTGATGCTTAACGAACTAAGCCACCCAGGTGCCCAGGGTGCTTATCTTAATGGTGTCTCAAATCCAGTTTTTATCTCATTAATAATCTAAAGCTGCCAACACTTCAATTATACTTTCCTGCTGCTTATTTGTTTGGTTTATTAGCCTCTTGCCTTGTAAAGGTTAAGAACTTAAAATGCCTCAAAAGGAAAACTCTCCAAGTACAGGGTTAACTGCTCTTTTTTTTTTCTTCCCTTTAAAATATTCGTTCCTGAATTAAAAGCTTGGTTGATATAAATGCTAATTTTTGTCTTCCTGGCTGTTGGACGTTGTAGAAATCTCTGCCAGATTCTATTGTTTGCAGTATCTGTCTCCAGCCAGTAGCTACTTAGAAATTAGCAAATGTCCTAAGGTTTATGTGTCTTACCTCCAATGTGCTTCTCTTCCCACCAGGATCTTGACTCAAAGTCCTAGCAAACTCAGAGCTCTCCAGTACTTTCAAGAGATACGTTCTTGTATGTGTGTATTTTTTTTAATATAGAATTTCTAGTAGTTCTAAGCAATAGATTGTTTCTGCTATAAGCTACTCTATCATGGCTAAAAAGAGAAATGATTCAACACATATTTTGATTGTCGTCTCTCACTCTTCTTCACAATAGTACAGTGGTTAAGAACCAAGGATCTATAATCATGCAAAACTGAGAACTTAGCTGTGTGACCTGGGACAAACTACTTATGCACTTTGTGCCTTAGTTGTCTCTCCTGGAAAATGAATATAAGTGTACTTAACCCATACACTTTTGAATACAAAACAAAACAATGGATACAAAGCTATCAGTATAGCACCAAGAACCTAGTACATGCTCAATAATTATTTGTACATGTTACTCTCAAACAGGTGATTTAAGTGCTCGTTCTTAATTGCTAATAGCTTCCATTATTTTTTTTCACATTCTCCACTGTCTATCTTCTGCCTTAACACTTGTGTCTTCTACATTCTTTTTCGGTTGTTCATTCTTTCCCGTAGACCTAGATTGCACATGTGCCAAGAATGTTCCAGGATGGCTAAGTGGCCAGGAGTCAAATCTTATTAGCTGCAATATCAAGTGAAACCTTTAATAAGAGTACAACTGATTGTGTTTATGAACTCTTTCTTTACGTTAGCATCATTTTCACCTTTTAGCCAGTCCAGTGTTCAATATTACATAATGTGACAAAAACATATATGAAAAAGAACATTAAATCCCAAGTGGTGTATTGCTAAGCCAGAGGTGTGGGTTGTATTCCTGAGCTCCAATTATCTTCGGCACAGAACAAAGAATGAGAAAACATTTTTGTGTCATTTGAAATTGGTAGTATCACAGGTGAGGCACACAATGACATCGTAAGCTCAACAAATTTTAGCTACTCATGTTCAGATATATTTTTATGGCTTCCACAGTCTTAGAGTCTTCTACTGATTCTCATGAGAAAGGGAGAGGGAAAAGTTGAGAATTATATAGTTAATACTTTATTATTATTTCAACATTATTCACATGCTTAGTATTTGCTTATATTTTACATAAAACTGTTGTAAATTTTTTTACATCGAAAAGACATTACTACTTAGGATTTTTTTAGATTCAAAGTGTTTTTATCATAGAAAAGTATATTTTTTACTTTTTAAAGGCATAATAAAGAATGAGCCACAGTGTATGACTGTGAGGTTATACATGGGACAGTTCTAGACAGTTAGCATCACTGTTTGGGCAGCATAAATTGTGTACTTACAAAAATACAGTTTTCTGATAGGTAGAAGTAAAGTACTTGAAGGAAGTGCACATATTACCCAATTGCAGCCTTAGAAATGCTTAAAATTATTAAGAGAAATCACAAAAATTTAACCATTGATAGAAAAAGCTCACTTCAAGCGTTCGTTGCATATTTTACCAGACTATGTGCAACTATGGAAGATGATTTTATACGTACAAATGCATAAACACTCAAATAAAATTATTATATTTTCCTTAATATGTCATTGCCATCCCACCATGTCATAAAACTAAGCTGCATCATTATTTTAGTGGCTATGTGGCATGTCATTATATGCATGCAGAGTTGCCGACTTTATGTGCTCAGTCTCCCATTGATCCATACTTGCATGTTTCCAGGTCTTAGTAATATGAATAACCATGCCCTTGAATATTAGTGTATGTACATATTTGCATTATCTGGTTATGTTATTTTTTAAAAAAATTAATGTTATTTATTTTTGAGACAGAGAGAGACAGAGCATGATTTGGGGAGAGTCAGAGAGAGAGAGGAAAATGTAGAGTCCCAAGCCTGATGCAGGTATCAACTCACTGACAGTGAGATCATGACCTGAGCCAAAGTCAAACGCTCAGCCAGCTGAGCCACCCATCACTCCATCTGGTTACATCCTAATATAATTGGCAGATCAAAGTTATTCACATATGTAAAGCTTCTGATATATGTTGCAAAATTTCAAAGTTGGTACTTTAAAATATGACAATGGTCTAAAAGTAC
The DNA here is from genome assembly GCA_030068075.1 of Paguma larvata. NCBI lineage: Eukaryota > Metazoa > Chordata > Mammalia > Carnivora > Viverridae > Paguma > Paguma larvata. The sequence continues at coordinate 56,982,113 of CM057832.1, forward strand.
TAAGTTAAAAACCATCACAAAATGTGATGGAGTTTATTGTGATAACAAACATGGGAGATAGTACTTGCTAGTTGCCCACAAAATTGAAATTTTTTATTCTGTAATTTAGACAATGAAATTAAAAATTAAAAAATATTTACTAAATATTTTTGTTCATTAAGTACAGCTAATAGTGCTGTAAACAAAAATAGTTTGCATGTCACATATAGTAAATATTCAGTTGATCTTTTATATGTTTGTGACTAACAAAAATTAGAATTATTTCCATAATATTATTGAACATAATAGTAATTAAACTGCTGATCACTTTTGGCCCAACTGAGTGAGGAGAAAATTTACTGTTCTTTGAATTTTACATATAAATTCACAACCTGTATTATAAGATTTTATACTTATTAACCTAGCTTATTTAAAAAGATAAGTTAACATGGTTTTGGTCAGATTTACTATAAGAAAAATCTGTTTTTTTTATTTTTTTAATTTACTGCCTTCTCTACCATCAACATTTATATGTTGCATATAAAGGCCTTGTATCTTATATCTGTGTCGCATTATATACAATTAATTAGGAGTATTTAAATGACATATTGTCTTCAGTATTATTTATAACTTCATGTTGCTGATGTAAGAAGAAAAATGTTTTTTCACCCACAAAACACTTTCTTAGTGAAAATTTTATTAAAATTCTTTTATTACTTTCAAATACAAACATCTCTGAAAGTTGTTTTTTTTTTTTTTTCTTATGGTCATCTTTATAAAGTAATCATTACTATAAATGAACTTATCTGTGACAACTGGGTACCTATGACATATTCCAGTAACTCATAAATTGTGTTTTATATTTGTTATACCCACAAAGCCATGAAAAGAGAAAAGATGGTACACTGCTTTTTAAAAGATTTTAGGGGTACCTAGGTAGCTCAGGTCATGATCAGCTCAGGTTATGATCTCATGGTTGTGTGATTGAGCCCTCTGCATCAGAGATCTGCTTGGAAACTTGGGATTCACTTTCTTTTTCTCCCTTTGCCCTTTCCCCTCCAAAAAATAAAATAAAATAATAATAATAAAAATAATAATAAAGAGTTCTTAAACAATATACATATTGGGCTTTTTAAAGAATATTTATTTTTGAGAGAGAGAGTGCACACAAGTGGGAGAGGGGCAGAGAGAGAGTGGGTCAGAGGATCTGAAGCAGGCTCAACAGGGAGCTTGAACTCATGAACAGTGAGATCATGACCTGAGCTGAAGTCAGAGGCTCAACCGACCTAGCCACCCAGGCTCCCCTGGGCTTTTCTCTTTACATATTCATTTCAAAGCATAATTATAACCTTCCTGAACCTTCCAAGTTTTATGGGACTGATTTTACTTTGGTTTTTATTTCTCAATACATGAATTTTCACTTATCGAGAAACTTAAAAATATTGAAGAATCATTAGAGTAACTTTGGCATATCAACTAAATACGAGTAGCAACTAGATCATAAGCTAATTTAAAACCAACTCGTTTAGGAATGATTAGATCCGATAGTTTCTAATTATCTCAATATATTAGTCTGTTTTTACAATGAGACTAAGTTTTCATTTTCAATGTGTATGTCATTATATTAGAGATGAATGATAATGATGATATTTGGGCATATATATGTACATGTATGTAGACATATTACATGTATATGTAGTAAAAGGCCTATCTTTGGAATTCATAAAGCTAGGCTTACCCAGATTTATAATAAAATCTTCTTGTAGTATCTTCAGCTCTCCTCATTAGATTTTTGCACAAACCATTCTACAAAGCCAAGACGTAGTATCTATCAATTGCTTATCTGGACACTTCTTTTCTTTTCCATCTCATTCTTTCTACTTACTAGAACAATCTTGAATTTTGAGTAAGCACCCAAATCGAACAGCTATTCTGTCATAACTCTTTTTTCCTGTTCCATGGAAAAGTAATCATTTCTTTCCCTTTTCTCCTATATCAGTCTGGGTCAAACATATCTTCATTAGTGCTGATCAGATTATAGCCCTGATCTCATTTTTAGTCCTCAAAAATAAAGTCTATATTTAATTCATCTCTATATACTCAGCAAGTGAATAAATGAATGAGTTGCTGAAGTACCCTTGATACAAACATTAATACAACTATAGCCAATAGTATATGTGTTATTTGTAATAGCATCTTGATTTAACAGATAAGAAAACTGAGGCACAAGATAGGTAACTTTCAGTAGTTGCATCTTTTATAACTAGAAAATGTCAGACATTAACCGACATCAGGCTAATGCCAGAGTCCCTAATTTATGAATATCTCCCACTGAAGATAGATCATTAGATAAACACTCTTACTGTTAAAATGAAAAGCGTAAGGGAACCTTGAACTTTACAACCAGGAAATATGCCTGTTTTCTCCTATACTGGTTAATCTCCACATGACTAATTCTAGGCTAGATTCTTTATAGGCGGAACAAACAACTTCCTATGAATAACCAGCAAGATGGCTAAATAGAAAAGGCAGCCAACCTTCTCGAGGAATGAATTAATCCATTCAGCAATTCAGTATTGAGCTGCCCTTTGTGCTCAGCAGAGTGCCAGGCACCTGGAGGCAATGCGAGACTAGTCTGTCCTAAAGGATTTGCCAACTAGATGCAAGTAGCAAGACTAACACTCATGGAATGAATTTATAAAAGTTCTCTTATATAAATTTGAGGTAATGGTTTTTAGATGAGAGAAATAAGCAAGGCTATAGATCTTAGGAAACATTTCATAGATGAAATGAATTTTTAGAGAATTTTGGTGTAGAGGAGAAAAAAGAACATTCCAGAGGAGACAACAAATTCAAGTGAGAATCTGAGAGAAGACTTAAGTGATTTTTTTCTACCACTTGAAAGATAGTTGAAGGGTTTATGTGTCTTTCCCAATATGAAATGATGTCACATTACATTCGATTCATAAATATACGTTCAAAGTCCTTTCTTGCTGGTTATTTCATTTAATCCCAACACAAATTCTGAAGAGTGGGCAAGGTTGACACCATTGTACTTATTCTATAGATGAGAAAACTTGGGTTTTGTAGAGGTTAAATGATCTCTTAAACTCAACTCTGTTTAAGATAGAGAAGCATATCACATAGTGCTGTAAACATATACCACTTCCAGATAGTTTTCCCTCAGGATTCCTCCCTTCCCTTCCCTTCCCTTCCCTTCCTTTCCCTTCCCTTCCCTTCCCTTCCCTTCCCTCTTTCCCCTGAGTCTCTAAGTGTAAATCATTTGTTATGACTGATTAGAAAGCATAACTGGATTTTTCTAGGAGTTGTGAACTGACTTTTTTTTCTAGGAATGGAGCATCAAGGATGAATTGTACCTTCCTCTTAGGAACATGCAGCTAATTTCGCAATGACCCAAAATAAGAACATTCTTAGGAGAATACAAACCTCTCAGGTTTTTACTTGAATCTGTTGTTTGAATATGAAACTGGGATTGATTTTAACATAATGGAAAATCATTGACGTTTATGGAGTAAATCTATAACAATATGAATTTACATTAGCCAGACTTTAAGATTAAAACTTTAATTTCGCCAAGCAGACTAACATTCCATTTAAATTTCTATCTGTGACAGCTTTCCCTAAATGGTTTAAAAATTACTGTGCCACTTCTGTAGTACCAACTTTATGGTTTATACTTGAAAATCAATGCTTCAAATTTCCTCCAAACAATGGGGTAATAGCCCATTGACCCAAAGACTGTAGATTATTCTTGGAAGGGGTGGGGTATATCAGGCTTTGGTTCTTTCATTTGTCTGCTTTCTGATTTTAGTTGACATAAATATATTGTTAGTGGAAACCAATATTAATTCTCAATCAAAGGAAGAGGACAATAAATGGTAAGGGCAGAAGACAAAGTGCATATTTTGAGAATAATTGTAGTGAGGAAAAAAAGTATATATTTCCCCAGAGGATACCTGATATTTGTGAAGCAGCGAGTACAGGGAAATGAGCACAGGATTTGAACCAATATGAATTGATCTAAGACTGTGTTCTTCTACTTGGTACGACTTTGACGAAGTCATTGGAGCAGTCAGGGGCTGACTTTTCTTGCTTAGCAAACGGGAATAATAGCAATAGATGAAGGAATGAGACAAATAGGTAACGAAAGAGAATCACTCCTGAGAGAAAGCATAGCATAATACTGTTCTAGAGACAAGAGAAAATATATCATGCAGCTGAATATTTTGGAAATAAAGAATAAGCCAGGGACTGACACTAAAGAGAAAGCTAGAGAAAGGCTCACCTATGGGTCTTAATTCAATAGCAAAGAATTTGACTTTATCCTGACACCAGTTACATTTACCGAGTGCTCTCTGTATTAACCAGACAGTGTACATTATTTTATTGAATTAGCATAACCAGCTCATGAGGAAACTGAATATCAGACAGGCTAAGAAGCTCATTTATATGGCACAGTTGGGGGGCACCGCGCAGGCTCAGCTGGTAGAACATGTGACTCTTGAACTCAGGGCCATGTGTTCAAGCACCACATTGGGTATAGAGCTTACAAACAAAACAAAACAACAACAACAACAACAACAACAAAACGGTAGGAGAGAGAGTAAGTCGGACAGCTAAGATTCAACTCTTGTTAGGCCTGATTTCAGAATCGAGCCTTATTCTCTACACTGAAATATTTCAATCCCAATAGTGGCATGATCAGATTTTCATTTTAGAAAGAGTTCTCTGACTGCAGACAGGAGAATTGATTTGGAAAAAAAAAGCCTAATAGAGACAGAGAAACCAGTAACTAGAAATGAGTTGATCAGAGCTGCAAGTAAAGGAGAAACAGTGCACCTGAGATATTTAGAAGACAAAAATCAATAAGATTTAGAAGTTTATTAGGTGAAAGTGGAAGAAATTTAAAAAAAAGACAAGACATGAGATAATAGTTTTTGTTGTTGTTGTTGTTTATTTTGGTTTTGGTTTTAATGTTTTCCTATATCCATCCTATAAGGTAGCTATGCTTACTCACTGTTGCTCTCAAAGGGAATCTGCTTGTCTTCTGAGACCTTAGTAAGGCCATTTCCTCTGCTGGAAGAGAAGTCATCCTACCCCATCCCACCCTACTAAACTGTAGCAGAGAGATACTCTATCTCTCCTGCTTTTGAAAGCTATTCTTCTTGTCCCAAAGCTTCTGTAGTATTTTCCACTTCTGGAAGCCTCACGTCTCTGAATGTCTCTCTTGAAAAGTGTATGGAGAATTACACTTGTACTTTATTTTTCTACTTCATGTTTACTGGGGACAGGATCTGTGTCCCATTTTTGCTTAAAGAGTAATCTGGTGGCTTCTTGTGTTAACTCATTATTTCTTGAATTTGATTAAATAAATTTAGTCTCCTGTCAATGTATGGAGTCCAATAATTTAGTAAAATGCTCTAATTCATGGCTCATACATTGCCTCATCAGAAAAGTCTTTCTTGACTCTTTTCTTAGGTAGTTTTGTGACTCATGACCCCTCTCTTTCTCTGTGTCATTATTTCGTTTTATTTCCGTTCTTCTACTTGCTACTATCTGAGAAAGACTGGCAACATAATTAGCAGAGTCCAGTGATGGAAATTAAAATGCAGGCTCTTGCTTAAAAATCTATATATTACTAAGAATTTCAGGAAGGCAGTAGGGGAGCCTTAATCCAACTTTAATGGAGGCTTAAATTGCACAGGTCATATGGCCATAAGGCCCGTCATGGGTCTGAAGTTATCTTTCACATTTCTGTATGTTTGCTTCACATCTCTCCCCCTTCCATTAAACTCTAAGCAAGTGGGAATTATACCTGTTTTATCCCTAATACCTAGAGGGAAAAATGACAGATAGGAGCTACCTAATAATTTTTTAATAACAAAAAATTATTTCAGACTGGAGTTCCACATTTTGAAACTTTTGAGGGCAATTGTCCTGGCAAAACCCTTTCCTCCATGTAATCTCACACGGTGGTTCAAATTGTGGCTACACAGTGTATCCCAGAGAAGATGAGAGTGATTTTTTTTTTTAAATTGAAAACCAACACTCAACATGTTGAATAGCTCTAATTATCATCCCTAGGATGTGTCCATGAGTTGAATGGACCAGGAAGACTCATTTACTACCACTCCTTTAAGGCAGTCTTTCCTAAATGCATTTGAGATTCTGTAATAGCCAACAATTTCAAGAATATTGTGACTTATTCTCGTCAGTACCTATTTTATAACATAGACCTTAATTCTCTATCCCTGCCAATCTTGCTTCTTTCAAAAGCATTAAATTAACTTTTATGAAGGAAAAGAAACAACCTGACTGAATGTAATAAGAGGTTAATGCAAGCTATTGTTTCTGTGACATGGTTCTACTCCAGAAAGCATAATAACTTCATCAGATGGAATTCAAAACTTCAGGGAAAAAGAAGTATGGCCTTTCAGGTACTCAAAATACCTTTTGAGATGTATGTGAAAAAGATAATTGAAGAGTTTGGATTGTCCTTTGAGAAGATGTGGGATGATAGTTTAAATCCAATCAAACATTGTTTTAAATAATAGGAGGTGAATTCTCAATAGAGCTATGCAATACCCATTTCTAAAGAAGGGGAAAAAAGTGTTTTAAGGGAAAATTCTATTCTTTCCCTGGGAATTCTCCCTTTCAGTTTTATAAATGTGGATTTGTCTCCTTAAGTTCAAAATCAGATTGTTACTAATGATCACATTATTGCTTTTAAAGGACAAACTCATACCTGAAATGGAATAAAATCTCCATTTATTACATGGCTATAATATGGCAGACAGTGTGTTTACATTAGAAATATTATCTAATTTAATCCTCATAACAATCTAAAGGCAGATGCCCTTTACTCCCACTCCTTCATTTTGCAAATAAAGAAATATAGTTTTAAAGAAATTGAAAACAATGACCAATGTCACAAAGTGAAAACAAAACAAAACAAACAAACAACAAGAACAGCAACAACAACAACAACAACAACAAAACAGAGCCAAGACTGCAACCAAATGTCAGTTAGGAGGCAAGTATATAATATGGCCATTCTGGCTTTTGTCTGAATAGAGAATTAATATCAGAGATAATTTCTAGTTTTGCTTTGTTTGTTTTTTTCAGAAAGTTATAAATAGTCTTGTCATAACTAAAATTCGGACAGCATAGCCCATTATAATAAAGTTCTGTTTCATTTTATTTGCTTGCAAATAATTTGTTTTTCTAAGAACGGAAACGTGAGTTAAAATTAAATGATTCAAGATATTTTATCATTTGCTTGCTCAAGATGACCTTTCTCACCACAAATGGCTCCACGGATTTATCACTCCTATGTCCAGATGGAGTATCTGATGATGCTGGTATGATTTGAGGTGCTTTGGTAAACCCAGCTGCCAAAACTGTGTCCCTCAACAGATCATTTCCTTTTATGAAAGATATTATCCTTCTGAAGGATACTTAATGAGGTCCATTCCTCTGTTTGAAGGCACTGCGTTCAGAAGGCCTTTGGGGTGTGTAGAAGTGGACCCAGAGATTGCTAATACTGTGGTCCATCAGAATCCATCAGTTTATTAGATTATTTTATCAAAAGGGCGAATGTTTGTGGCAAAAGGCAGGTACTCTTTGGGGGATAGCACATAAGAATAGAAGTCTGCGAGGTTCTCTGGGAGCAGTAAATGCAAAAAATATATATATATATATATTTAAGAGGGTGACGATGGTTGTGGATGAAGATAAATTTGAGAGAAGATATTAGGTTTGGTGAAATAAGGGGCGCTAAACTCTTCCTGCCATGATGGTTGATAAAGGCCCTGACAAGAGAGGCCCATCATGTGGAAATGCAGAAGGGAGGTGACTAAAAGGAAGGATGAGATATATATGGTAATGATTGCATCAGGGAGAAGAGAGTATGTATCCATGCTCAGACCTGTAAGGGTTGATTGTTAGGAAAGCAGTCACAGAGGCTTGGGTCTTAGCAATAAAAATAAGGTGATAGGAGGCCACAGACATATAACAGACAGGCCACAGACATATAACAAATGAAGCAATGACTATGAAAGGCCAGGGTGTTTGATGTGTTGGGTGGTAGTGATATGACATTGCCCCTTGCTCCAAAGCCATAAATATCAAATTTAGAAAAAGACGAATTCATTATAATATGAAATAATGTCCAAGTATTAAGACACAAAAGTGGGTCAAATTTATATTTGTAAAGCAGAAATTGATTCTAGGTGTCCTAGCAAAGAAAAAAGAAAAAGGGTAATATATGCATTATTTGAGGGATAAAATTAATTACATTTCAAATTTAACTGTATAATCTCCCTTCTCTGTACTCATTGCTTGTTGGGATAGTCAGGTAGAGCAGAAAGAAGATTGGATTCATTACATGGTCCTGTCATAGTTCACGTACCTTCTTCTGGCCACAGTTTCTTCACCTGTAAAATGACGGTTGTTCTTCAAGTGACTCCAAATGCCCCTTCTCCCTGTGGTCTCATCAGCTCATTGCAAATTGACCATTTTATTTCCTTGCCTACAGAACCTTTTCCAAAACTACATTTAATTCCCTAGGGATCTTTTTTCTGCATAATGTTAAAGTTCTGTGTGTTGTGAATTATTTAATTAATTTAAAATATTAAAAGAAACACTGTCAGTCTAACATGCAGACAGCCTTACCATCGCCACTCTGATAGTAATGGAAGTGGTCTGCCTAACTCCTTTCCTCAGGCATCAGAAGGCAAATATCCCTTTTCAACTTGGCAACGCACGATGATTTAGCTCTCCTTTTAGAAACTAGCAAAAGGCTATTTCCACTTCAGGTTTAATGATCTCAATGACGCCTGTGTGGTGAGTGACATTGTATGATATCCTACTATACTTTAGAGAAAAAGTGTAATTTGGCAGCTTTTGTTTACATGGCCCTCGATGTTGATGATGATATTTATTGGAATTATTTCTATACAAACCCACAGAAATTGCTCACAATTTTCCAGGAAATAACATATGTTTGCTAGGTTAGGAATTATTTTATATTTGAGTGTTAATCTTTGAAGGCACAATTCTGAGACAAAAGTCTTTGTTCTCACTCCCTCCTTGATTGTCATGAAAAGGACAGGCAATGGCACACATCCTCAGGGATTTCACTATGTATCCTAATGCATTATTGGGAATGGAAAAGGAACACAAAAATACGTCCCAGTCTGGAGTTTAATTTTTAATCCATTTCATCTCTATTTTGATAGAAATCCACTGTATGGTTCATTTCTTTTTCGGGTTAATGGTATGTTTATTTTTGTAGCCATGCACAGACACGCACATATATACAGGCACACACACAAAAAGAGGTTTCTTAGCTTTGGTGAAAAAAAAAAAAAAGTAAACACATATATTTGTCCTACTTTTTATTTGATTAAAGCATGCACGCTCCTACATTTATTCTAAGCCCCAATTTAGGTCACTGAACATTATTCTGCCAGTATATGACAGCAGCTTCTGCTTGTAGCATGACCGTGGTTACAGAAGTCTCCCGAATCTGTTTGCTATGTGTATGCACATGCATGCGTATGAAAGCAGGCATTTGGGGTTCTATGTGTGTGGTGATAATAGTTTTAAGAGATAATAGTAAAATAATGGTAGATATTCAAGCCTAATGTGACTCTGTGTGTGTGTGTGTGTGTGTGTGTGTGTGCGCGCGCGCGCGCGTGCATGCCTAAATTAATCACAATCCTAATTCTTTTATTGGGTATATTTTACCAATTAATAATCCCTAAAAGTGCTCTTCTTTCTTTCCCCTGATCACCTGTAAACTCTTCTACTGGACCATCTAGGTCCTTACTTACCCAGTCTCATCATAACTTAACCCTACCTTTCCTAGTGCGTACCTTGCACCTACGGTCTGAAAAATGTGTCCCCATGCCACAGCACAAGCTGAGTTTGTAACATGTTATTCTAATAAATGATATACATTTTTGTTTGTACTGTTAGACCATGAACTCTTTGAGAGCTCCATGAGAGCAAAAACAAGGACTTTTTCTTAGTTGTATCCTTAGACCCTTGTACATGATGGGGTTTAGTAATTAATTTGTAGAAGGAAGGAAAGAAGGGAGAAGGGAAGGAAGGAAGACAGAACTCCTATTTGTTGTGTAAACTAGATGAGTTTAAAGATATATTTTATTCCCTCAGATTATTCCTATACCTACGGTATTCTCCATGCATAAAATGCCTCCCAATTTTTTTTTTCCCATCTCTCAAAATTCTATCCTTCCTTCAGGATCCTACTAAAGCCCCATTTGTAGCAGGCAACTATTTCCAGCATCACATCCCTAGAATTAGCTATTTCTTGTCTGAAATCCAGTCGAAGAGATTTTGTATGAATGAGCGTGTATGCATGTGCACGTGTGTGTATACGATTCAGTATCTATTTGATCTCATCACATAAGCTTCCATTCATACTGTGTATCTTTCTTCCTGGAAGTAAAGTCCCCCTCACAGCCATCCCCAACTACCTCTTGATGGGGTTCAGGGAAGGCCCTTCCAAAACATACGACTCTGATAGATTTTTTGTTTTGCATTAAAGTTACTAAGAAACGGTCAGTGCCAAGAAGATCATTTTGACCTGCCTCTGCCCCCTCAAAGGCAGGAAATAAGTTCCCCATGTGAAGGGTGCCTCCCTGCACCTGGGCAGTAGATGACATCCGTACAGCCTGAGATCGGGAATTCAGGGGCAAGAAGACTGTATAAACAAACCTTGATATTTCTTCCTTAATTTGATACACCAAGCCCAAACTCCTTTATTTTGTCAACCACTCCCAAATTATATCTTTATATAAAAGACATAAAAGCTGCTTGCTTTGCTCACTCCTTGGGGTTCATATCATTGGGGCTCCATATGTACAAAATTAAATTTGTTTTTCCTCATTAATCTTTTTGTGTCAATTTAAATATCAGGCCAGCCAATGAATCTATAAGGAAAGAGAGGAAGAGTTTGCCTCCTCTACATTTTCTAACAAGTTGAAGGCTTTCTTATTTTAGATTCTTGCTAATCTGGATTTTTTGTTTTTATATTTTTAATAAGTATCACATGTATGGATTTCTTCCCAGTATGGAATGCTTGTGTACTTAAAGGCTGTCTGTGCAGAGAAAGGGAGACACGGAAAATCTCCAACTTAAATTGGACATAGGAAACAAAAATATGAATTATGAATGGCAATGACAGAAACCATTTTTCTTTTGACATACATGTCTAAAAATATTGTAGTTTTTGTGTACGTTTCCATTGATTTCTGAGTTCAAATCACAGAACTAACTTTCTTTTAATATAACTTCTTCCTGGGGTTTATAGCAAAGCTGTGTACTGAACTTCAAGCACCCATTACTGAAATACCATATGGACAGAATGCATATTTCAGCATATTGATTTGTGCCAGTAACCTCTGATCTAGAAGTCCACTTCATTTATCTCAACGACGGATGCTGTCTTTAAAGAAATCTAGCAAGTGCTGAATTTGTATAAGGCTGCTTCGTGACCCTTTCTGTAATTTTCATTGTGCTATATTACTTCACAAATGTATTTAACAACAGATTTTTAAATGTTTTTTTTATTTATATTTTCCTCTTGCAAGTAGTGAAGGATGAAGGATGGTTGTTAGTGAGGCCTTGACATTATATTTCAATCATTCTACATATTTTTTACATAAAATCCTTGATTTGGAACAAGTATTAGGCAAAGACTTTCCTCTTTCAACTATATCATGTCTACCAAACATAAAATATTTTAAAATATAGGATTCGTGGGGTTGTTGTTGTTGTCATTGCTGTTTTACTTGAAATATTAGTTCATATAATGGCATAAAATCTTTGTAGTCGGTCATCCAGTAAACTCAAAAATCAACTGCTTCCCTATTGAGTCTATTAGGATTTCAAATAATAATCATTCCGGGGCTTTTTTATTATTTCTTAAAATGTCACTTTTTCTACTTCCGGCGTCTGCTGATTCTTCCTAATGGTGGATTCCTTTACTCTTGCGGTCTATAGTTTTTACATAGTGATCTCATCTTCAGGGAGAGGTTTCCTTCATGGAAGTTTTATATACTATATGCAGCTAGTTGTGGCAGTCTCCTTTCAGATCGTTTTGGAATTTGCTTCTAACTCATGAGATATGTTATTAGTCTCGAACTAGTTTAATGTGATTTTTCTGGGTTCTTGAAAAGTGATACTTAATTCAGCACTACTGCATGTTCGAATTGGAAAAGGATTTCCATATCAGCTTAGTGCACCATATTGCTAGTAGTTTCACCTTTGGAGAAAGCTCAAAGTGTACTAAAACATGCATATGCATTACAAAAAATACCTGAAGCCCAGAATGGGAAGTTCAGTAATGAAATATAAATTAATAGCCATATTGGGTATTATTATAGATGACCATAGCTGTGGCAGGAGTGGACCAATGCATAAAATACTATTGTAGGTGGAATAATCTTAACTTTATAAAAATACTGTGGGCATAATATCCTGAGATAAGTTCAGTGTGTGTACGTTCATCTTTGTATTAAAATCAGAAAACCTGATATGAGAATAATGCACATCTCTCCTTGTCAGGTAGGAATATTGTGATGGAGTGATGAAAAGTTTTCAAAAAAGTTGTAACATCCGTGTCTAAGTTTTAGCCAAACAAATCGTAGTCTCCTACTTTCTTAATAAATATTAAATTCAAAACGCTCTAATAATTTTGAGATATATTGAATGATATCAACAAAGTCTCTGCTGAGTCTGACAAAATAACAAAATTGGGAAGTTTCTACTTTAAGGAAACAACTTTAATACTAGAGCGGCAGGGACAGAAATCTAATATCCCTGAATATCCATTTTGTGTCAGGCAGTGTAAAGATGTTTCACATTCATATTTAATTATCACATTCGCTCTTTTCTACTGATGAGGAAACTAACCCAAAGTTTCAGATCAGTAAACAATGGTGTTGCTTTTCAAACGAGGCTCCATCTAAAACCCCAAATCTCTATTCTTTCTTTAATATAATCTCTCTTAATGTAATAATTTTTATTTACCTTTTATTACAGCATTAACTAAGAATTAAGTAGAACTGGAGGGAAATTATTCTTTTGTTTTCTATTCTTCTAGTCTCTGCATCTTTCTTCTCTCCACTGCCATTATTACTCTAGTGGTTTTAGTTCAAAGATTTATAGCCACACCTCTAAGTAACTTAACCTACAGGTAGTTTGCTATGCTGTGCTGTGCCAGCAAAAATTCAACATTCTTCTGCATGTTTCATTTTTTTTAATTTTAAATTAGTGTACTGTAAAATTATTCTGTTTATCTAACCCAAGTCTTATGAGATAAAAATTATAGGAGGTGAAACAGTATTCTCTTACCATAAATATAATAATACAACTCCAACAAACACTTACTAAATAATTAGTTTTTATCAGGTATTGGACTGACTTTACATGTGATAGGTAGTTTATTCCTTGCAACTGTTTTATGAAAGAAATATTATGATTCCCAACCTTAATGATGAACAAATGAAGCGATCGAGTCTCAGCAAGGTTAAGTAACTTAAAATTAAATATTAATTAATTAATTAAATTAGTGAAATGTAAACAAAATAAGAGGGAATCAGTTGTGGTACTACAATTTTATTAGGGTTTTTGACACCTGAAATCATATTTCAAATAACTTTTGTATGCCAATTTTCAAATTTTGATTTTGTTGTAGAAAACTTAGAATAAGACAAAAATTTTCTTATACCACCCAGAGGCAGCCACTCATATTTCAATTAATATGTCTTTTCTGTGTATTTGATATTTACCCCTTCTTTGTGTGTGTGTGTTGTGTGTGTGTGTGTGTATATGTATATACATAGATACGTACACACACACAAAAGAACTGTGAGTGTATCATCACAAATCATGAACTGCTATTCATAATCATCCTAAAGTAGAAGCAGCCTAAATATCATCAACAGTAGAATAGATGAATAAGTTATTTTATATTCACATATTGGAATCCTACTCCTCAATGAAAATAAATTTCTATATATCATCATGGCTGATACTCACAAACTTAGAGCAGAAAAGGCCAGACACCAAATCAGACACAGTCTATGACTCATTTATGTAAATTTCAAAAACAGACACATCAGTCTGTGGTGTTCGAAGTCAAGTAATAAGGACATGAACTAATATGATGGGGGTGAGAATGAAATGAAGATATAGTAAAAATTAAACAAGAGAAAGAAACTGTTGTTTCCCATATGTAGGTATCAAAAGATAAAGAGAAGGTCGACTATGCAATTTTAAGTTAGTCAGTGACAAGAGGAGGGAAAACCAAGAGAATGCCCGTATGTAGGGTTAGAACATGGACTTATGACTAATTAACTTTTAGGTGGCAGTGGGATATCTGAATGGAGAAGTCCCCTGGAAAGTTAAAGATGAGGAAAGAAGTTTTGGTGGGAGCTCTATGTAACAGGAAGTTTTACCTTTGTAAATATTTGAAACCATGCTAATGGATTAAAATGTTAATGAAAAGGCTGACACAGAGTCCAAGATCATGGACAATTCTTATTTCTTGCTTGAGGAAGAATAAAAAGGTGCAAAAAAGGGAAAAAAAAGATATTAGAAAATGTTAGACATGATAAACTTAAGAAGGAAGAGAAGGACAAGCATGAGTGGCCAAAGAATGGCAAGGAGAATCGTCTGTTACAGTGCTCACGCTCACAAGCAAAATTTATGCTGAGTTTATCTTATCCATGCAAACAAAGTATTCTCTGAAATAAAAGTACCAGTATTCCCATTTACAGATGAGAGAACTGAGGTCCAGAGAAGTTAAGTAATTTGCTAATTTTCTCATGTTTATGCAGTAAGTGGCAATTAGATTATAATTAGAAATACTAGATTAATTAAAATCTAGTATTTCTAGCTCCATAGATCAAATTTTTAGCATTACAGTAGAAAAGAAGTAGAATAATACCTTTGCTTTGGTATAAAGAAAAGAGTATCAGGAGAAGATCTATTCAATCATTAAAAATTTTCAAAATCAAGGCACGTTAATTGAGAATTTGCAACCATCAAACTGGCCTAAGAATGAGTTGAGTGAATGGTAATGGCGACATTTCAAAGTTGAGAAAAAGTTTATATCACATATTATTTTATTTATTTATTTATTTATTTATTTATTTATTTATTTAAAGTTTACTTATTATTGAGAGAGAGAAAAAGCAAGCAGGGGGAAGGGCAGAGAGAGGGAGACAGAGAATCTGAAGAATCCACGCTGACAGTGCAGAGCCCAGTGTGGAGCTTGAACTCACAAACTGGGAGATCTTGACCTGAGCCAAAGCCTGATGCTTAACCAACTGAGCCACTCAGCTGCCCCAACTGCATATTTTTTAAAGGTCACACTGTTCCTCAACCCTATTCCCTCCTATCTCCCATAGAACCTTGTACTTTAATCATTCTCCCATCCCCAAGAACACTTTCCTTAAGTACCTTCGTTTATCAATGCCTTCTTATACCACAACATTCCCTTTCAGTTCTGCTACTAGCTTTATTCTCTCACAGACTTGCTTTAATCTCCTTATTTCTGGGAGTGGTATTGAAAACTCAAGAGTATATCATATACTTCCCCTTCTCCTACCATTTTTGAATTGTGGAGAAAAGGTGTCCATGTGGAGGGAAACCTCCATTGGAGGTTGAATGAGTGAACTTTGCAAGCAGAAATCTTTATTTTAGTGAAAATTTAGAACTTTTTTAGAAAAGTTTAATTTTTTCACAGTAGAACAGAGGATGTGCCAAGTAATTGCACCAAACTTTATGGGAAACATTGCCCTACATACTGACTGACACATTTGCCCTTGAGTATAAATCAGGAAAAGAAGAGGTAAAGAAGAAAAAGTTCGCAGTAAGACGGAAGTACAAATTACTATGGGCCACATACTAGGGACATAGATAAAGAGGAATAGACAGAGATTCCAACTGGAATATACATATGTTAGTAACATTTCCATAATTCCCACTGAACAGCTAGATTCGGTAGCTCTAATCTGGGGAAACTGAAGAAACAGACCCATGGACATAGTCAGGGATGAAAGACACTAGGAATGTGTATGTCTGAAAATTAATTGACATGTTATAGATTTTCTTGTTATATAGAATCATATAGAATTCTATGTTATATAGAATCATAACTTTCTTAATATTACTTAAGTTTCATATTTTAACCACATAACTTTGTTCTCCAGTCTCCTCTATTTTTTTATCCAATCTCCTCTATTCATCAGTTTATTTACTTTATTATATGGAACCCATAGCTCAGTGTCTACTTCAAGTTTAATGTTCTAAGGCTTCTGGTAAAGACTATGAGACAATAAGAAAGCTGAAGTTGGTTGTCCCTACGTCAAAATCAAAGCAATAATAGTGATTGGTATTTTCTTTTTAAGGGCAATTTTCAGAGAATAATTTTAATATGTTTCAAAAACATCTATCTTCTTAGATATGTGAAAATTCTCCTTGAAATCCTATTTTAGCTATACAATCTTCTCAATATACTTTTCTTTTCTAAACAGAATGCAAAGGTAGATTTTACATTTACACTTCATATTCCAAACATAAGTTATCCAGAGAAAACATTTTTAATGTACAAGGAAAAGCATAGCAAAATTAAATAGTAAATTTACTACATTTTTTTAGGACAAACAGATTAAATGTGCAGAAAATATGCAAAGCCCTAGTGTTTGCCATGTGTTAGCAAATTAAAAATTATCTCAAGAAAGGGAAAAGCCAAAGGACAAACATCAGTATAATTTCAAAAGGCTACGTAAAAATGATTTTAGCATTGGAAAAAAATAGGTGGAGACAATGATAAATAAGGAGAAAAATGCATTTTGTTAAGCAACGGTCTCCCCAGAGTTACAAGATAAAAATTCAATTTTGCACCAACCATATTCAAGTCTTCCAGACAGTATGATTTTTTTACAACTTTATTTTGTCATAACAAAGAATAGTTTAACATTGCACAAACCCAAAGTATAACTTTACTTCAACACAGATTCTGAATTTACAATTTTATTAATTGAAACCAAAGCAGATTTACTCAGACTAATGTAATAAACCATGCCTTAGAACAAGAAGCTGCTTGTGAAAGTTGTTTCAAGTTGTGTCCATCTACATATTTCCTTTAAGATTAAGGAGATTCTAATGATTTATTTCTGTTTTTACTTTGTATATTCTACTGGTGTTAGATGTACATTTTGTTGCTTTGTCTACAGTTTCCTTAGTGGTTGGTAACTCTCAACCAATCTGAGAGTCCAGCATTGTATTCATTCTTCCTAAAGAAGCCATTTTGATTTTCCATGTTGCTCAGTTATAACCTGCAAAAAATAGGATCAAATAAAGTAAATAGAACAACATTAAGCTGCAATTTCATTGTGAATGTATTATATCTTCTTTTACTGAAATGTGTGATTCAAGGAAAAACAATATCATGATGCCATTTATTTTCCTATTGAATTAATCGTTGGGTTTTAGATTTTGAAAGGAATTGGGAGGAAATGAAGGAGATTGGTAGTTATAAGAAATGCTTGTACCAAAATGATAGAGAACGGATTGAAATTGACAGATCATCAAAGTGCCACTGGAATGTTATTGTGAATTCAGAAATGCTGGAGTAAGAAATATAATTTCATTGAATCTAAATCATAAGCCACATGAGGCATAAGTCAAAATTGTTTATTGGGGCACCTAGCACAGAATGTACTGTTAAGTAGGTACTTGGTAAAAATGGAATTCAATTTCCCTCTCTAGCTAAGCTGTACGGAATTTGATTGTAATTTGCCTTCAATTCTCAGTCTTAATATTGGGATCCCTTAAACTCTGGTCTAAGCCTTACACTCTTTGCTACTGACTCACACTCCAATTCCCATGCCTTAAGATAATGATTCACAATATATATCTCCAGACCTAATTTCTCCTCTGACTACTGATTACTACACCCAACTTCATGCTTAACATTTTTACTCACATAGCTAAGAAACACTTCAGCATAATATGACTAAAATAGAATCATCACAGCAGATACACACAGCTAACTCAACCTATATTCTCTACCAGTCTTGTCTCTCTCAGTAAATACCACCAAATCCACTCAATTACTAAATTTCCAACCAATAACCATCCTTCATGTCTTTCATTTACTCAAAACCCACATCCAATCCATCAGTAAATTTTGTAGACTTTACCTTTGAAATGCATTCTAGGTCAACCTAGATCTATCCAGTTTTCTAGCTCGCCAAATATACTATAGTCTAAAACACTCCAAGTCCTTTCTTGGAAAGTTTCAGAACTGATCTCTCAGTTTTTACCTCTGCCTCTGCTTTCCATTTTTAAGTAGCCATAGGCATGTTTCATATAAAATTAGACAATGTCATTACTGCTTAAAACCATCCAGTGACTTCCCATCGCTCTTAAAATATAATTCAACTTCTTATCAGCGTCCACTTCCAATCTGTGATATGGCCGCATCTGCCTCTATAATGCATCTTTTGCCGCTCTTTCCTGTTCACTAGATTCCAGGTACATTGACCTTCTTTCTCTTGCTTGAATATAAGTTCCTACAAGGCCATATGTGTTCACTATTCTTTTAAATAATCATTTTATCTTCTTGCATGGCTGTCTTGTTCTGTGTTATTAGGCCTGACCATCCAAAATATTCCTCCTCTGAACCTCATTACTTATTTCATTTTCTCCATTTCACCAATTGTGTGAAATTATTTTATTGCCTAAATTATTCGTTTAGTTGCTTATTTCCTTTCTTCCCCTCACCCCTCCATGCTTCAAGAATGTAAGTAGGAAACACGTCCATATGGCTACCACTGTATCCCCAGTGAGAACACGATACAACACATAGTAGATACTAAAAATACTTGTTTAATAAATATTAACAATAATTATTTCATCTAGAGTAAAGAAAAAAAAGGTAAATTGTTTTTTACTCATTTTAACTCACTATTTTGTTATCTGCTTGATATTGCATAATTGTAGATTCATTAAATTTATCACATGGTTAAAGTATTTTTCTGTAGTGTAAAATATTTAAATAAGAGAACAAAAAGCACCAGGATAATCTTTTTTTTTTTTTTTTTATGAAAGTACTTGAAGTTATGTAGAGTGACCAGGCAGAGATCTCAAAGTCTAACAGGAAAAATGGACACAAAGAGGAAAGAAAAAGATCAAAATCTATAGTCCTTTATATTCTGGAGACATAACAGATAGTAGATGCCAGTTGAAACACTAGGAGAACCAATTGGTTAATCCTCTCTTCTCTGTGGGATAGATTCCTTAGGCTTGGGACTTCAGTTTTAAAACCAAGTCAAGTTGGTTACCCTCGTTGAAAATAATGACTTTTTCTCTTGCTATTTGTATTTTTAATATATTTCCTTTTATTTCTTTCCTATCTACTTCTATAAATAGGAGCTCTTAGAAAACTATAAAAATAGCTTTGTTGGTTTGGAAATATATATGAGAGGGGAGAATAGGTGAGACTGTCCTGTTTTTCAGTGGAACTAAAAGCAAGGAGATGCTGCTGAGAGTGAGTAGTGATGACTTAAGAAAGTGAATGGCAAGAGTGATACAATCCCAGGGAGAAGAGGAAGGAGAGTATTAGAATCTGCATCTTTAACTAACAGTTGAGTTCACTAATATTTTGTTGGAGAAGGCTGTTGAGAGACCACGACCGTCAATTGACCCATGAACTGAACCCGAGTAGTCGGGCCTCATTACCCCCTCTCCAGTCCTTGAAATGTACTTTCTTCCCACTGTCCCCATAGCTAGAGTCTCTTCAAGGACCCAACCTTGACAGAGCAATACATTGTTGAGACCATCTGGACTATACATGTGGCTGAACCATGGCGAGGCCGCTATATGTACCTTAAAGATCTGTGGGCAGGTGCAATGATCTGCTCCTCTTGAAGCCACCCAAGCAAGCCTTCCCTTGCTTAGTTAAAAACCTGCCATTTACCAGTCTGAGTGGTCTGCTTTTTTATTATTCAGTCTCTCCCTGCCCTCCATTTAAGGGCCAGTTTGAGATTTCACGAGGACAACTCCTGAGGTTGTGATCCAACACACTTATTGTGGATACTAATGTATTTGTACTTATTTATTTTGTTGTGTGTTTTTAATTTACTTAGCTATATCCTTTCTTTCTTTTTTTTTTTTTTTTACATTTATATTCATTTTTGAAAGACAGACAGAGACAGAGCACTAGTGGGGGAATGTCAGAGAAAGAGGGAGACACAGAATCTGAAGCAGGCTCTGGGCTCTGAGCTGTCAGCACACAGCCTGATGGGGGGGGACTCAATCTCACAAACTGCAAGATCACGACCTGAGCACTTAACTGACTGAGCCACACAGGCGCCCCTTTACTTAGCTATTTCTATGCATGATATTTCTGTCTTTTTTGTAGTCATTTCTTTATCTTTCCCCTCCTACTCAATTGGATACTATACCTTATTTTTTTATTTTTTTTTTTAATCTGCGTGGTTACCTTTAAGTTTTAATGCTGATACCTCACTTAACAAAGTATAAAAGCTAATGAATATTCTTACCCTTCTCTCAAACAATATAAGAGCTTCAGAACATTTTAATTATAACCCCTCCCACAAACCTTTTGCATATTTTAAATGTTCAGTGTTTTCAGTCACTTTACCTCAAAATTGTTTATTAATATTATATTATCATATTTTATACATTAATATTATTATATTATCTTATATAGTTAGTGATTTTTTTTAGATTTACCTATATGAGTCAGCGTCCTTACCATTTTCTTACATCCCTTTCTTTCTGAACTCAGTTTACTTCTTCCTAAATCATATCTTTTAGATTTCCCTCGATAAAGGATGTAATAGAAACTGATGATTTTTTTGTCTGAAAACATCTCTTTTTACCTTCATTGGTAAATTAGTGCATAGACAGGTAAATCCTGATATAATAGTTATTTTCACTTAGCACAGTTGATATATGATTCTTATATTCTACATCTTCTACTATCCTTGCTGAAAAATTTGCTGAAATCCTAATATGCTCCTGTTTAAATATCCATTTTGTCTTCTATTTTTAAATTTTTGTTTATGTTTGTTTGAGTAAGCGATTTATTGAATTTATCTTGTAATTCATTCAACTTCCTGAAGAAATAGGTAAATAGGTAAATTTATATAAATACATTTATATAGACATATATATACTTTTCACAAGTTACATATATTAATATCACAATTCTTGAACATTT
The DNA here is from genome assembly GCA_030068075.1 of Paguma larvata. Classification (NCBI taxonomy): domain Eukaryota; kingdom Metazoa; phylum Chordata; class Mammalia; order Carnivora; family Viverridae; genus Paguma; species Paguma larvata. The sequence goes on from CM057832.1 coordinate 57,003,402, forward strand.
TTCATATATTACTTTTAAGGTTACTTCTGCTTGTTGTCTTTCTCACTCTTACTAGACACAGGTTGGACCATTTCACTCATTTTTTTACATCTCATATGCCCTTTCTTATCACTTTTATTTCCTCGTTGTTTCTTCGGTAATGTTATGGACAATTTATTCAGTATCCTGTTAATTATTTCTTAGCTATAATTAATATATCTGTTTATAGTTTTAATGATTACATATTTATTTGTAAAAGTGTAATTGAACTCATTGAACATGCTCTTGTTCTTTTGCTAACATCTTGGTATTTCATATATTTTCTCTCCATCTTTCATTTTTAATTATTTTAAGTATTTTTAGTCTATGTTTAGTAATCTTATTATCGGAATGTTTTGGTGTATCTAATCTCAACTCTTTGATCTTTCTGTTCAATTTCACTCAAAATTTACTCGTTTATTTGATAATTATGGATTTGAACTCCTGATTAGCTTGCTTTTATATTCATAATTCCTAAATCCTTTGTTGTGGGTGTGCCTTTCCAAAGAATTTTGGAGACTGATTACACAAAGCACCAATCCAGAAATATTTTATTGTTAAATCCTCTCTGTGGAATTTCCCTGTTCCTGTTAGTAGTATAAATTCAACCACCTTACCCGTCTAAAAGATTTTCATGAGAGAGTTTTCAATCTTTTGTCCTTGAAATCCCAAGGCTATTGACAGAGATTCATAAACGTCTCAGTGAACCAAAAGATCAGTGACTCCTTATCAATCATTTCCACTTTTTCTTTTTCAGTTCGGCCTCTGTAGATTTCCTTAATGTATTTCTCTGAGTTTTGTATTTTAAGTAATATTGTTATACTTTAGTTTTCCGTATTTTTTGATAAGATTCTTTGTTTTGCTTTATAAAAACTGATGTATTTTTTTGATGGAGCTACTTTAATAGCTAAATTAAAGAGCTACTTTAATTTCTATTTTTATTTTGGTTCTGTAAAATAAAGAACTTCCAACTAATTCTGAGTGAAGCAAAAGTCATTTGTATTTTAAGAGAAAAAAAAACTAATGTGTAACCTTTCTTTTTACACACACACACACACACACACACACGACTATTCTGGACTTTGGCTGAGGGGCTGTTTATGGAATATAGGTCATGAGGCTTAGTCATGCCAATTCCCTCTCATTCTCAGTTTCTTTCCCTGTTATCACTCATCTGCCATTTCAGCTCAAGTCCTGGACTTGCTCACGACTGATATGAGAAATGAGGACTGGAGTTTTTGTATGAAGAAAAGCAAATGCCAAAAGAAAGAAATCTGATAATATTAGAACAGAGGAGAATCATGCTGACCACTTATGCATATATCTGTATCTGTATGCATGTGTGTGTGCTTGTTAGAGAAATATATACATATATGTGTGTATTATATATGCATGTATGTATTGTAGTGATATTACTGGAACTCAAGAATTTCATTGCTAAAGTAATTTTCTATGCCCAGAGTGGGTACCTATTTGCATTTGTTTTCATAATTATTTCTATAATTGGTTCCACAAGTAAATGCAGAAATAGCTGGCTTATTCCTACCACCTGCTTAGTACAGATATACAGAGAAGGCAATAATACATATTTAATTTATTCTTCTTGTTTTTCCCAGAAATCATATAATCACAATATTGGAATGATATTCCACTTAGTATTCTGTTACTGCATTCAAACACCCGGGTTCTTTAATAGAAAATAGATGCTCTTTATGAGATTTAAATGGTCAAATATAGAGAGGTAGATAGATGCCTAATTTAAGTGCTATTTGAATAAATTTGCATATGAAAGGAACTCTAAAAACTTCTTTTAAGAGAAAGAATTTTGTAGGTGCATGTGCTATCCATAAATCATTTAGGATGACTCCTTTCCCATAATCATGCCAGCATCTCTGGAATCAAAACAAAAGTTCCAAAGTTTTTTGATAAGATCTTCTTTCTTGTCTCTCAATCTTACTTAGTAAATTATCTCTTTTAAATGGAACAAGATCATATATGTTTTATATGGAACATTCTTAGGACCTGATCAAAATGCAAAAAAAGATAATAATAATGTAAAAGATATTTAGAAATGAAAAGAAAGAAAGAAAAGGAAAAAGAGAAAAAGGGAGAAAAAAAGAAGGAAATTTGCATTAATAAATTTGGTTAATTTGATAGATGAACATGTAAATTAAGAAACATTGCTTTTGTTTTAAAAATTCATATAAATCTTTAAATCGATTATTTAAAATGTTATTTTTCAAGAATACTTTATCTTGATATTTAATATATTACATGAAAACAGAAAGTCTTTAATAAAATGGATGAAGAGATAGCCAATTTGTAATCATCTGGGGAAAAATTGATATGAATAATTGTATAGAATTGTTTAACTTTTTGAAGCCTAAAGTAATTGTGGGTCCAGAAGAGAGTGAAAGATAAGACATTGTGTAAGGGTGTAATGCACCTGCATACTTTATGTAAGCAGAATCTGCTCCCACATAGTTAACTTGGTCAGGTGTACAAAATTGCAAACAAGGGTATGTTATCATTTTATTCTCTATAAACATATAGATTTCCTTTTCTAAGATGATTCTACTAATTTCAGTCTTGTTGCTGGGGTGATCATGTTAATGGCTCCAGGCAAATCTGTCACTGTTCCTCAAAACACTAATTTCAAACATATGCTTTACTAATAGAGGGCCAGAACGCATTATCAACTTTCCACACAAAATTCAAGTCTGAAAAAAAAAGCTTATACATCTAACATAAAATAAAGTAAAATAAAATAAATTCCTGTATGATACAAAAAATATCTTAAAGAACTTGCTTAAAAAGTCATTTATTAGTATCTTCTAATACTTTCAATTTCAATTCTTTAATTATATTTTTCATGAAACTAAAGGTTTCATTCATAATGGAGATTACTATTTCTTTAAAATGCAAGTTCTATTACTAGAAACAGGTGCAGTGCAACAATATTTTTAAAGAATGGCATATGAATGTGAGAAAAATATACACAATACGTTACCTCTACATTAAATAAACAGTGCCACTAATCTTATGCATCATTTTCTGGACATCTTCCATGCCAAAGACATATCAGGGAATCTTCTGGGTAGGCAAAAATGAACAGGGTCAAGGCATAAACACCCATCTATAATGCAAGAGACAATCTGTCGAGTACTCTAGTAGAGGTACAAAATATGTTGGAAACATATAGAAAAAGAAGAGTAAATATTTCACTCTGTGTCAAGACAAGCTTTATTGCGATGTTAGTTCCGGTGGTCCTAAAGAATGGGTAGAAAGAATATGGAGGTAGAGACAAAGTGGTGAACCAAAGTATTGTTAAAAAAAAAAAAAAAAGAATGTATTTAAGATATGACCTGAGTACAAGACACAGGGGAAAATAGTAGGAGATTAATTTGAGAGGCAGAATCAGGACTCATCAGAGAATTAAGGGCAGAGTTTTAGAAAGGTAGAAAGGAGCAGCTGACTGAAGTCACTGAATACTATGCTAAATACTTCAGCTTTCCTTGTACAAACAATAATGTGAATTTTTTATCTCAGCAAAGTGATTTATATGGCATCATGAGAGCTGTGTATTAGGATACGATTTCATGATTATGTTCGTGCCAGGACAAAGCTGTATTATACAAGGTTGTCTGTACTTTTAAATTTGAACATCAGAATAAAATATGGTTGTAAAACATATATTTGCCAGCACACATATACAAAAGATCTTCAAAGACAGCCAACTATCTAATTTGGATCGAAAGTGATGACAATGGAACACTTTCATGTGAAATAACTAAATGATTGAGATCAGATTATATATCTTTATAGCTTATTTAATTTTGCTTCTGTAGATAAATTCACAATATGTGTTTGAAGATGATTTGAAAGTCTTAGTAGTTTTTATGATTGCAATATCAAAATATATTTTTGTTGTTGCAGATGATGGTGCCTGTCAATTAACTGAACAACACTGGTAAGTTGGCTTTTCTCTTCTCAGATCTGTGTAGAATGTTTTTCTTTCTGACATTCAAAAGGATTTATGATGCCTATGAAATCTGTAGAAACATTAACACTTATATGAACTGAAAGTCAAGCATGCTGTGAGGTCAGCTATATTTCTTCCCAGGAATTTAACCTCTTCCTTTTCACTTCCTAACTGAGCCAAGACTGGAAATCAGAAAGTATCCTGTACATGTACACCAGGAGTATAGGAGGGGTACTATTGTCTAAATGTTTTCCATTAAATGTGCACCGTATGTTTGCCCAAGGGTGACTCTGAGAAAACACCCAAATGTCCATACCACCAAAGGCATTAGAATGTCTTTTAAAGAAAAAAAATATATATGTAATATTTAATATATATGTACATACAATTAACTTATATATAATTAACTTATAATTTAAAGTTATATAGAAGTTTGGTAAAAAGAAGCAGATGTTTCTCTCTTTTCCCTCTTATTTCACAGAGGTGTCAATGATCATGGCCATGATGTACACACAGGCCGATTTTCATTTTTCCAGTCTCGTAGCTAAATCTGACTTTGTTTTAGCTGAATCAGCATACTGGACAGCAGAAATCAAAGGACGGTTTTCTGACTTTGTTAAGAACATGCTTGCTTCTGGTTCCTTTTGTGGACTTCTATTGGGTAACATTCTATGTTGGGGAGTGAAACAAGGTATTAAATTTTGTGGAAAGTAGTATTAACGATCATAATGAAATATCTGCTGCAAAGTATGCTTTCAAAAGGGAAGAAGAAAGAAAGAAAGAAAGAAAGAAAGAAAGAAAGAAAGAAAGAAAGAGAAAAAATTGGTTCTTGCCAATTCCTGAGTTCCCCTCTAATTAACTGATTATTTCAGGGTAAACTGTGAAGGGTCAGAAAAAGTCAATCTGGTTGAGTTAAATAATTTTCAAGCATATGAGCATGTAACATTTTACAGATAATAAATGTATTTTTTAATAGTACAGTCTATGCAAAGACTATCCTATTATCACCTTGAAATAGTCAAAAAAAAATATATATATAAAACAATAGTTGTTGTGGGGGTTAGAAAGCCTTAACCATAACATAAGTAAACTTTATCATTATTGGTTTGCTTGAAAGTACTTGACATTTTCCTTCAAAATGTAGTAGGGTGTCCTTGGTTTTGTATCACGTTACCATTGACATTAATGAATGTTATTCAGTCTAATTGTTAAGCTCATTCAGATTTCAAGGAGATTGTCAGAAAGGCAGGATAAAAGTCAGATTAAGATGGGTGGGTCAGTAACAGTAAATAATGAAGCTAAGACGCCTTAGTTGTCAGTCTTAAAAGGAAAGGTGAAGGCTTTCCTGGAACCTGGATTCCCCTAGGAGCCTGAAGAAGACCATGGAAGTAGAAATTCTAAAATCAGTCTGGAGTTTTCTGCTAAAAACTTTCCTCTAAATGAGTGTTTCTTCACCCAGAATGCATGTAGGAATTACCTGGGGTATTGAAAAAAAAAGTTAATACCTGGGTCCCACCCAGATCAATTAATTCAGTTTCTCTGGGTGGAGAGCTTGCTGGTGCTCCATCTTGCTGGTGAGTCCAGGAGCAATGAGAGTTGAGAAACAGTATCATATATTAGGGCTTGAAATTTCTTTGCAAGTTCCCAAGTGATATTGGTGTTACTGCTACATTGACCATTGTTTAGATAATAGAGGCCTACCAGCCCCATAAGTTTTTCCACATGTCCCAGGAAGCTCAGTATTACTTGGGAGTAGTTATCTTTTTGCCAAGGGTGAGGGGAGTGAAGGGAAGAAGTAAAAAGTAGAAAAAATACATCCAAAAATGGCACATGGTGTAGATGTGTGTAGAGTATCCAATTCCCCACATGATTGAATTTGAGAGGCAATGGAAAAATTCCTGCATTCCAAAATATTTTATCTCATGAAATATGATGCTTGAATTTGCTCTATTATAATTCATTTCATTTTTGTGCTTTTCAAACTGAAAGTACAAATATTATTCTTTGGTACAATTGATACAAACATAAAGGATTAAGAAAGTGGGGTAGAATTGGCAGGAATCTGAATTTTAATAATCGTCCCAGATGATGTAATCAAGAATGAAGCTTAGAAGTTAACATTGTTAAAATGTCAATACTACCCAAAGCAGTCTATAGATTCAATATAACCCCTATTAAAATGCCAACAACATTTTTCACAGAACTAGAACAAATAATTCTAAAATTTTATGAAACAAAACACCACAAATAGCCAAAGTAATCTTGAGAAAAAACAAAAAAGCTAGTGGTGTCACAATTCCAGGTTTCAAGATATACTACAAAGTTGGAGTATTGAAAACAGTATGGTACTGGCACAAAATTAGACACACAGATCAATGGAACAGAATATAAACCCACATTCATATGGTCAATTAGTCTATGAAAAAAGTGATAGGAATGTGCACAGGGGAAAAGACAATCTCTTTAATAAATGGTGTTGGGAAAACTGGACAGCTACATGCAAAAGAATGAAACTGGACCATTTTCTTATACCATAGATAAGTTTGAACTCAAAATTAATTAAACATGAAATGTGAGAACTGAAACTAAAAATCTTAGAAAAGAACATAGACATTAATTTCTCTGACATCAACCTTAGCAACATTTTTCTAGATATATCTCCAAAGGCAAGGAAAACCAAAGCAAACATAAACTATTGAGACTATATCAAAATAAAAAGCTTTTGCACAGTGAAGGAAGCCATCAACAAAACAAAAGACAACCTGGTGAATAGGAAAACATATTTGTAAATGATATATCCAATAAGAGATTAATATCCAAGATATATAATGAAGTGATGAAGCTCAATACCAATAAATAAATTAAATACATATATACATAAATAAAATCTGATTATAAAATGTACCTAGACGCCATATTTTTCCCAAAAAAGACAAACAGATGGTCAATAGATACATGAAAAGATACTCAATATCACTAATCATCAGGAAATGCAAATCAAATCTACAATGAGATATCACCTCACATCTGTCACAATGGCTAAAATCAAGAAAACAAAAAAATAACAGGTGTTGGTGAGGATGTGGAGAAAAAGGAACCCTTGTGCACTTTAGGTGTGGGGGGTATAAATTGGTGTGTCACTGTGAAAAACAATGAACTTTCCTCAAAGCGTTAAAAACAGAACTATATAATCCAATAATTTCACTACTGAATATTAACCTAAAGAAAACAAAAACACTAATTTCAAAAGATATATGCACCCCTATATTAATCACAGCATTATTTACAGTAGCCAAAATATACAATCAAACTAAGTGTCCACTGATAGAGATAAGGAGATTTGGTATATGTGTGTATATAAGTGTATATGTGCATGTGTATATGTACACACACATGTATACATACATACACGATGGAATATTTCAGAGCCAATGGAAAAGGATGATATCTTGTCATTTGGGACAACACAGATAGACCTAGAGGGTATTATGGTAATAATTCATATTGAGAAAGAGAAATATTTTATGATTTTATTCCTATGTGGAATCTAAAAAACAAATCAAATGAATAAACAAACAAAAGCAGGGGCGCCTGGGTCGCTCAGTTGGTTGAGCGTCCAACTTCGGCTTAGGTCATGATCTCACGGTCCGTGAGTTCGAGCCCCGCGTCGCGCTCTGTGCTGACAGCTCAGAGCCTGGAGCCTGTTTCGAATTCTGTGTCTCCCTCTCTCTCCGCCCCTCCCTGACTCATGCTCTGTCTCTCTCTGTCTCAAAAAATAAATAAACATTAAAAAAAAAAAGAGGGCTTGATGAAAAACAAAACAAAACAAAAAAAAACAAAACAAAACAAAAGCAGAATCAGATCTATAAATTCAGAGAAGAAACTGATGGTTTCCAGAGGAAAGGGAGATGGGAGACGGGCAAAATGGGTGAAGAAGAATGGAACATACAAGTTATGGAATAAATAAGTCATGGAAATAAAAAGTACAGCATAGTCATTGATATTGTAAAAGCATTGTATGGTGACAAATGAGAGCTACACTTGTGGTGAGCATGGGATCAAAAGCCAAAAAGTTTGAGTTTGAGTTCCATAGAGAAATTGAATCACTATGTTCTACAGGTGAAACTAATGCAAAATTGTGTGTTTACTCACATAAAAGTATTTTAAAAAACAGTGGAGCTTAGAAGACATTGTTTTAGACTATACACTACCTTTTTCTTGGTCTTTTTGTAATATACAAACACATTCCTCTTCTTTAACATTTTATATACTATTCCATATGTCAATAGAGGCCGAATATAAGTGTAAAATAATAATAATAAAGTTATATGTTGCTTACTATTTTGTTAGGAACTGTTCTGAGTGTTTCATATTCTCAAAAACAATCCTAGATAATATGTACTCTTGCTATTGTCTTTATGTGTAAGGAAACTGGGAAACAGAATGTTAAATTGCCTAAACTCACGTAGCTGAAAAGTGGTAGAACTAAGATTCAAACTCAAATTTTTTGGCCTTTGAGCCCATGCTCTACTAAACTACTAACTGTGAATTAATCCACATATTCAATGAATGTTTCTGGAGCAACTTTTGTACCCCAAGTGCTAGGAATGAAGCAGTAAGCACAACAAAAACTATGCCTTTATGGAGATTCCTTTCTCATGGGAGACACAGGCTCTTATTTTTAGAAGAGCCAGAATTTTTTTAAATGTTTATTTATTTTTGAGAGACATAGAGACAGAGTGTGAGCAAGGGAGGGGTAGTGAGAGAGGGAGACACATAATTTGAAGCAGGCTCCAGGCTCTGAGCTGTCAGCACAGAGCCTGACATGGGGCTCAAACCCACCAACCGTGAGATCATGACCTGAGCCGAAGTCGGATGCTCAAATGACTGAGCCACCCAGGTGCCCCCAGAATTTTTTGAAAGAGCTTAGAATCCATGGAAAGAAGACATGAGCTTCAAATATGATCATTCTATTTTCTTTCTGAGTGATCTTAGCAAATCTCATTATCACTTTAGAATCTAACGAAATAATATGAAAGGATATCTAAATAAGTTATTTTCATTACTTCATCATCATTGACTATAATGAAAAATGTTTTTTGTTTAGGTTATGTTTAGCTAAAAATGTTTAGCTTAAAAAATGTCTTAGCTGAAAGAAATTCATTTCCCCATTGCCATCGACAGAAAGAGCATTTTGAAAACACCAGTTTTCAGGAAGATGTTGGGGGCAGTTTTAGCGGCGTTGATATTGGCATTGGTGTTAGTAGTGGGGATGATTGTCATAATGGTGGCAATATTTGAGAAGGTGAAATTGATGGTAAAGACTACAATTCATTATGCACTTACTGTAGCTCAGGTATTATGCTCTAAACTTCTTATATTTATTATTTTATTTAATCCATTTCACATCCTATGAAATAGTACAGTTATTGTCCATAATATAGAGCTGGCAAATAAAGGATTAGAAAGTTTATATATCTCACCCAAATCACATAACTAAATAAGTAATGGAGCCATGCATCAATTATCTTTTATTATGTAATAAACTTCTCTAAATCTCATTGATGTAAAATAGCCATTTGTTATTCCTCTTGATTGTTATAGGGGGCAGTTATTCTGCTCTCCTTGATGTTTTCTGGGGCCGCTTATGTAACTACATTTAACTAGGGTATTAATGAAGTTCTCAGTTCTCCATGTGGCCTCCCTTCCTACATGATAAATCATCTGCCAGAAGCCCTCCACGTAATCTTTCTCTCTAGAGAATAAGTTAAACTTGCACATAGCATGCAGCTCATTTTCAAGGTGGGTTCCAAAGGTCAAGCCCCACTACAAGTGCCTCACCTTGCAACATACTTGCTAAAGTCCCATTGGTCAAAATAAGCCACAAGCTCAGACTCAATGTAGGGAGGAACCAAACAAGGTCAAGAATTCCTAGAGTAATGGTTCGGTCTCCCATACCAGATATGGCTAACTCCAAGAGCCACTGTGCTTTTAATTACTACAGTATATGCCATCCCAAGAGATATTACAAGGAAACACTGGAAGGAAACATACCACATAGTGCTGTTTAAGAGACATCATAGGCAGACATGATCTGACCTTATTCCAACAACAAGCACATCTAAGTACTCAAGAGGAATTTCATTATGGAAGATTCAATACTGAGATGGATATTAAGGTTCAAAGTTCAAGAATTCAGTGACGCCTGGGTGGCTCAGTCGGTTGAGCGTCCGACTTCGGCTCAGGTCATGATCTCGCGGTCTGTGAGTTCGAGCCCCGCATCGGGCTCTGTGCTGACAGCTCAGAGCCTGGAGCCTGCTTCACATTCTGTGTCTCTCTCTCTCTCTGCCCCTCCCCCACTCATGCTCTGTCTCTCTCTGTCTCAAAAATAAATAAACATTAAAAAAAAAAAAGAATTCAGAGATTTAGAAGGATCTATCCATAGTCTGATTACCAAACACAGAGAAGGTATACTTGACAAAGTTGTGAATATTGTCACACTGGATTTCTACTCTTCCCCTAATGTAAGATTCTATTTTTATAAGTTCACATCTGCATGAAAATAAACAACAAAAGGGTCAACAATGATATTGTGTTATTAGATTACTTGAATCTTAGTTGAATCCTCAGGATTGAGCCCCAAAGTGTGCAGAAAGGGTCTGAAAGATTCAGAAGGGAAAGGGCTCCTGCTTTAACACTGACACGTCTAAAATGTGAAGATGTCTCTTAATATGAGTTTGTGAATAACTTAAGATTTAGAACAGCCTTGTGTCTTAATGGGCCTGTCAAAATGACGTAGGTAGAAAGCAAATGCCATGCTTACCAGAACTTTATCCTTGTGGTGATCAGTTTTCCCAGCCTGTACCATACAACCCTCACTTAGGACAAAGGAGAATCCAATTGTCCGACGGCTAACAATATAAAGTCTTGCCTCACTGCTTTTCAGGCCTTTTTTTTTTTTTTTTCTTTAGGAGCTCCACAGAGAACATCTGTCTCTAGGACTATAAATTTGGTGCTTTTTACCAGCTCTAAATTTTCTCTATTGCTTAAGAGTAGTAGAGATCAACAGCTTACTCCCATCATTTAGGGACTAACAATGTGGAAAATTGAGTGAACTCAATATGATCACCACTCAAGAGTTCTCTCTGTGAACCAAAGTCTTCTTTAAATTTTGAAATAACTTCCAAATAAGAAGGCAGAAAAGGAAAAAAGCATGTGTGAGAAAACATGTGTTTTGTTTTGTTTTGTTTTTGTTTTTGTTTTTTTGCTTTTCCTGGGCACAAAATGGAAGTGTAGTTTCCTCTGTCATGACAGGAATCAGAATCCATTTTTCATGTTATTTCAGGGAGCTCTGTTGTAATAGTCAATAAAAACTGAATTTATGTTGCTGGAAGAGAAAATGGAAGAGAACTAATGCCCTAATATATCAAATAGGGATTTCTAAGTTGTACCAACAAAATAATTTGGTGCGTGTACAAACGAGGATTCATATGTACAAAATTCAAATTTCGTATTTGTAAATGAGATAATTATGCAATCAAATAGGTACCTTTGATTAAAATCATTGTATATGCAAATTCATCACTTGCTAAAGCAGTCATATTTTGGCATGTGCATACATAATTAGTGGTTTCTAATTTAAGGTAATTTTATGGCAGAAATAGTCTTACCTATTGGATCTCATGTTTTACATATTAGCCAAATAATATTTTTTTCCATTTTAAAGATTTCAGTAACCATATTATAATCATTTTAAAGATGAAATATCTTCTAGTATCAATAACATTGCAACATATGTTAAAAGTAGATGGATTTAAAAATCAGTTAGTTTTTTAATGTAGTCTCTTATTTGTCCTTAAAGTAACCCTTAACTTAATGGTACCTCTGACAATTAAAGAACATCTTATTATCAAGATATTTTGATAAATATCATCTTGCAATCAATATTATCTTATTGTAAACATCATGTTGTTATCAAAAAGAATAACGACACACACTTACATTTGCATATTATATATCAGGCACCTACCCTTCAAACTAGCCTGTAAGGCAGATTTATCATATTTTACAGATGAGGAATTTGAGGCTCAGATGACTCTCCCAGGAATGCACAATAACTGCATTGCAAAGCTAAGAAACTCAGTTCTTGGGCCACCTGGGTGGCTCAGTCGGTTGAGTGGTCGACTTCAGCTCAGGTCATAATCTTGCGGTCTGTGAGTTCGAGCCCCACCTCGGACTCTGTGCTGACGGCTCAGAGCCTGAAGCCCGCTTCAGATTCTGTGTCTCCCTCTCTCTCTGCCCTTCTCCTGTTCACTCTATGTCTCTCAAAACTAAATAAATGTAAAAAAAAAAATTAAAAAAAAAGAAACTCAGTTCTTGGTAAGACTCTGGCTATGATACTTACTAGATGCAGTATTGACCTTGCTTGAGTCTCTTCTTTAAGGCATCTATGGTGGTTCAGGAAGCTGTATTGAAACCCTACAGGAATTAGCTCTTCCCTTGCTTGTCTCCTTTCCCATCATCCTCTTGTACCCAAGCAAACTCAAAATCTTTCCTCTTTTCTTTCCCTTCACCCTATTGCTTATGTTATATCTGTCCTCTGAAGACTGTAGGACAGTATCAGATTGGTTACAGAGCTTGGGGATACTTGGTACAAAATCTTCCCTTGACTGGAAGTGGGCTAATGCTTCAAGGAGCCCAGAGATTTGTTCTTCCATGTCTCTTAATAAACATATTAAAAGAAAAACTCTAAATATCTATATGTAAATCTAATTCTGCTTTATCTTTGCTCAAACCCTGTCACCCCTCCCAAAGTCTCCTTAACCTTACTCACAAGGAAAGCCAAATTCTTACAGTGTCTTTCAAGGTTACTCACGATCTGACTTCCTCTTTCACCTGGTCCCCTACCTCCTTCTCCCGCTGTCACCCATTCACACTAATCTGGCTTCCTTGCTCTCCCTGGAATCTGCTAAGCAATCTCAGGCTTGGGGTCTTTTGAGCTTGCTTTCTCTCTCAGAATGCTTTTCCAGTACTATATCCTGTGACTTCCCCTTGGGACCCTCAAGTCTCTGCTTAAATGTGAACTTATCATAGTGCTCTTTCTCCAACTCTGCTTCTTTTTATTCCATTTAATCTATCTTCTTTTGCCTACAGGGCACTTACTCACCATACCTATTATAAATGTGTTTATTCGTCCAGCTTTTCCAACTATCATCTATATAAGCCATAAGAATGCAGTGACTTTGGATGGAATATTCCTGCTATATCACCAACAGACTAAATGCTCAGTAACTAAATAGCAGGAATGGGTGAACAGTCAAATGAAGGATAGACACAAGTAAATGAATATTCTAGAATTTTTATCCAAGAATTCCTTACTTAGCTCTTATTAGAATGATTACATGTTAATACAACACAAAATTATTTCTTTACAACATTAATACCATAAAATTATATTAAACAGTTTCTCAGTGGTTACTAAATGTCATTTTACATGAGACAAACAAAAGGAGGTGGAACCAAAAGTTACTCTAATTAAAGAAAAATTATTGGAAACTGTAATCAGAGTTTTATTATTTTGGGGGACTCAATAAAAGCAATTGCTAGCCATTTTATTTACTATGTATCATCCCTATTTTGCATGCTTTACATGTATTATATAATTTAATCTTCATGAATCTTGAAATGGAAGAACTACTATATATCCTTCATAAGTGAGAAAACAAAGGCACAAAATGTTAAAGTTATTTGCCTAAAATCATTAAGGCTCCTATGGAATCACATTACAAACTTTATATATATATGTATGTGTATATATATATATATATATATATTTATTTATTTATTTTACACTGTGATTTATTGTTCAATACTAACTCTCCATAATGATCTTGATTAAGACTCCTGCTTTGAATTTTTTTCCACCATAATGGAAATATTATTGCATCCCTTTATACTCATTATCCCAGAAAGCATGTTTTTAATTTATTCTTTCTGAGTGTCTCAGAAATTATCTTGGAGAAATGAAGAAATGAATTAGTATGTACATGCTACACAATTTCTTGGCCTTATACCTATAATTACAGGAATAAAAACATTTCATTTTTTTCTCTTATGGCAGTTTTATCCTGACATATTTAAGCCTTTCCTGTTAAGATGTACTTTTTTGATTCATGTTTCTTCATAAACCTGTATATGAGAACAAGCCTGAGATTGAAAACTAGTTTTGGAATGAAGCTTTGGAATCTTTTTTTACTGCCTTCTTTATTACCTGATTGATACTTAAAACTAAAATAGTTATACATCTTAATTTACCTGAAGACTCCCAATTCATGTCTGTTTTCCCAGCATTATTATTAGTGTAGATAGATAATTATTAATAATAACATGTACTTTCAGTTTCTCCAAATAATCTCAAAGTTGTCCAACATGGACAATAAATTTTACATTCAACTATTTAAGACAGAAATGTAATATCTTCAGAATTTTTTGCACTAGGTGTAAAAGAGGAAAGATGAACTTTCCTCAATAATTTTATTTTAATTTCAAAAGGAATTCTTTAATTAAAATCTAGAGGAAAAAATAATACATGCTCATCAAAATGAGACATACTAGTTCTGGACTATTCTTCCACTTGCTTAGTAGACATTTCCTCAACAAATATGATAATCCAACTTGAATTATTAAAGAGTCAATCTTGAAAGGATAAAACATTATTTTAGGTCTTTACTAGATTTATATAAACACGCACTGTAAGCATTAGAACAGTAGTGGCTGAAATATTATGTTCCATTAACTGTACCACCAAACTCATTCAAATGTAAGCCTCACCTTTGGCCATGCTGGCTAGTGCAAAAAAAAAAAAAAAAAAAAAAAAAAACTCCCAATCATCTTTCATACCTGCATTCACACCCAAAGTCATCTGTGCATCCCGGGTTGAACAAGCGCACAGACAGAATGCCTTCTGTGATTTCTCAGTTTGGCTCTATTGAGACACACATTCCTGGAAGCCCCAACCTGTAGATTTTACAAGAAGAGGTTTTCTTTTCTCCTTTACATAAAGGTAATCTCTGTGTTGAGGCTCAGGAGGCAGAGGCAGCTTCTAAGGTTCTTATTATTTCGTAATATTCCTAAGAGCCAACTGTTCACCAAGCTTCAGACCTATATCCTACATCTGCCTTTGTGTTTTTTAGGTTTTGCTTTATTTTATTTAATCTTTCCATTCAGAGGAGATAATTAATAAATTAACACAGGGCCGCCTGGGTGGTCAGTTGTTTAAGCGTCCAACTTCAGCTCAGGCCATGATCTCATGGTTTGTGGGTTCGAGCCCCACATTGGGTTCTGTACTGACAACTCAAAGTCTGGAGTCGGCTTCAGATTCTGTGTGTGTGTGTGTGTGTGTGTGTGTGTGTGTGTGTGTGTGTGTCTTTCTTTACCCTTCCCCAGCTCACACTCTCTGTCTCTCTGTCTCTCTCTTCAATATAAATAAACATTAATAAAGAATTTAACACATATACGTTAATCACAGTATTTGTATGATTTTTTAAATATAAAAGTTTTAATTTTCAGGAAGTAAGGCATGGTTTTATTTTTTTCTAGTGTTTTGCTAATTCAAATGCACTTCACTGCAGTTCCTTCCCCTCCCTCTCTGCAGATTCTTACTATAAACACTGCTGTGAAATGTTTGTTAGACTTCAGTGTAGTTGACAGCATTTTCAGAGGACTGAATTATCTCAGAGAATCTCACCACCACCCTTTGTGAAACCTCCAGTAAGGCTGTGGCAACCACCATTCTTATTCTCTACATATATCTTCACTCCTTAGTCTGTTTTATTTGCTAGAGTCTTCTCTTCTAAAATATATTTCTAGATCTGCCAGGGAGATTTGGAGCCTTAGCCTCAGTGGCACACGTCTTTGGTTCAAAGTGAGGCAGATTAGCAGGTCAACAGCTCTAAGCGATAGATCTCCATGTGGTGCCTGAACCTCTAAGTTGCTTGCCAGAGGCTCACAGGTTTGGTAGCAGTCATTTAGACAGGATTAGAGAAATCTAGAAGGTTCTTGTCTTGCAAATGTACCCTAGAAGTTATCTTTATGGCTCAGTTTACAAACAAGGGTCCATGTAAGTCCATTCCATCTACGCTCTGGGCAGACAAGCCGTCGATTCTTTTTTTTAACTAACTCTAAAATATTTCCCAAATAAGTTTCTTATTATAACACAAATTAGGCCACCTTGGGTTTCTGATATCTCTTGATAGCTGTGCCAGAAGTTCATGAATAAATATGCAAAGGAGACCCATAGTAGGTGGTCATAATTGTTTTATGAGACAGTGTATTTTAAAGGAGCATAGAATTGGAATTATGGGTTTGGATTGTACCTCTGCCATTTTCTTTCTGTATTTTTCAGGACTACTTACTTTAATTACAGGTTGTGTCCTCAAATGGGAGATGGAAATCAGAAGCGACATTCACTCCAAAGTTGCGCAGATTAAACGGGTTAATGGAGATAAAAGGCACTGAAAGATGCCTGGATTAAAGATTTTTCCCCTCAGTGTATTGAGAGTTGCCATTCTCCTTACCCATATTCATATTTACTTTCACTAAATTTTGTCAAGTCTCAAGTTACACACACATACACACACACACACACGCAAACACACACACACACACACACGCAAACACGCACACACACACACACACACACACACACACACACACAAACAGCCATGCTACAGTATAGCTAGAAGCCCTGTGGATGAAATATGTGCTCACTGAAAGAACCAGGAACCTTACTTCACATGCTTTTCTGAAAATATATGTGAAAGGATTGGTTTACTGTGATTACTGACTCAGGTTAGGGTTAAAGCAAAGGCGGAATTTACTACCATTTTGAGCTACTTGTATAAGACTGTCTAGAACTTTGCTTTCCTCTTGTTTATCTCACTTTCCTCTCATTTATCTCACTCTGGGATTATGTCTGAAGGCTGTTGATCAAAGAGAGAGAGAGAGAGAGAGAGAGAGAGAAATCTATATCCTGAGGAAAAAATTGTGAAGAATAGATGTTAGTCTGAAACCTGGCTGTCTTCACAGTGTTGAGTCCAGAAAAAAATGCCAAACAATTTTAAAGGTTTTAAGAAATGACGATGCTTACTAAGTGAAGACCGGAACTTGTGGATTCATTCTTCTATATGTTTATGTTGATATTATGTCTACTTTATGACATTATGTTGCAAAACCTGTGTTCCTTCAACTTCTGAAATAGCTTGACCTGGGAAATAAAATTCCTAACACCCAGATAGCACCTGAGGGGAAAAATAATGTAAATAATTCAATTCTATTTGAGAGTTTCAGGACGCACAACTGTTTTAGACAGACTTTATTTTTAATGTCACAGCCGATGTAGGCCTTTTATTTTTTCAAAAGCCATCAAATAGAAATATTAGTAAAGATCTGAAAGAAAATAGTAAAGCATGACAAAAATAGTGATGAGAAAATTCATCATACTGGAAAGTCCAAATTATAATACTTAGTGATCAAGGAGTTCATTTTACTGCACAATATTGGCAAACAACCTACAACTACAAGTTACAAGAAATAGTAACAACCAGGGTGTAAATGCAATCAATTTTAAAATGTCAAGGAATCTACTTATTTATTTTCTAGGAGTGAGCTTAATTAGAAAAGTTGTTACAAGTGTCAAGACCTGGAAGGAACATATTTTACAAGTTAATGGAATTGTGGTGGATTCTTTCTGCAAGAACTGAGAGACTTAGCTTCAACATACTGAGTAATCATTGCTGAAATTATACACATGTGATGTTTCTACATTGAACAAGCTTTTTGGATGAAACTCTTTGAGCCACATAAATTCCGAGTCTTTTTTCAAATATTGTCTTCCAACAAAAAACTTTTCATATCTAAGGTAAACAGGACATAGATTCTTATAGTAGACAGCACAGAAAATTGAGAAAACCTAGAAAACATAGTTTTGGCTAATATTTTCAATGCTGACTAGATGAAAGATGTTGGAGAAGGAGACCACTGACATATGTGTTCTTTATCTGTAAAATACCTATTATGTGTCTATGAGAAAAAAAATATATATATATATATAAATTTAAAAGTTTATAAAAAGTCTCATGGTTTGAATTAAATGTGGCCGATAGTATAATATGTTTATTTGCCCAATACATCTAGTGTGAAGGTTTATACTTAGTAGACATTTTGTGAGCGAGGGGAACCTTTTGGTTAGTTCTGGCCAATGCATTGTAAGAAGTGAAATGTCACTTTGGGACAAGTATTTAATTGCTCTTAATATAAATGTTTATTTGAGAAATGGGCCTGATAGTTACTGGAGCATAACTTAGCCTATTCTGACTAAGAAATACGTTAAGGTCCTTCCTAAAAGCTCATGATAACCTCTTCATAGAAATAAATGAAAAGATTAGTATAAAAAAGTGTCAATATCTGAATGTGAAGTTTCTTAGCCAAGTCATTTGACAATAATGGTGTATTTTGTAAGGCAATAATATGAACATGGCAGTGCCTCCTTAAAATACTCAGGATGATTAAGACCAAGTTACTTAAGTTCTCTGGTTTTCGTATCCCAAGATTTCAAAGTTGATTTAGTATGTTCTTAATTTTTTCATCCAGTTTATTTTAAGGATATAAGATGGAAAATGTGTACACACTCAAGTTTGAGAATAGCCTTTAGATTCTTGTAACTGTCTGCCATATGTTTAATTATTTCGTGTTCAGAAATAAAATCAGAATCTCAAATTTATATGAAATATGAGTTGATGTGGATAAAGCATTTGATTTGGGTCATTGAGGAAATATAAAGAAAATGAAGGTGTTTTCCTTGTCTTCAGGGAGTATATAACCTACTTGGGGAATCATGCCAGAAATACAAGAGTTAGTCAATAGCGCAAGAATATGAATCATGCTAAATCACAAAAGGAGAATGTTAGTGCTGCATAAAAAATATTTTAATCTAAAACAGCAATTCCCAGATTCTGTAAATATAGAATCAGAGTCTGGTGATGACTTGGCAAGGAAATTTAAGAACAAACTAAACTGTTAGAAAGAGCACTGTGCATGGCTTCTCAGCACATTCTCATTTCAAGTCAGTGAGGTGCACTGTTGAAGATTAAAGTATTATTTTGAAAACTGTGCCTAATAGTTGCTATCCCATCGTCTCTCATCGGCAGCCACTCCTCTCACTTCATTTACTTTCATCCTCTCCTCACTTCCTTTTACTTCAGCTGTCCTTAATATCTGTTCCTTTAACTGGGTTGCTGCCCATCAGTGGGGAGGCAGTATATGAAAGCATGCTACATAGTGGTCAATAGCAAAGACTCTGGACTCATACAGTTCTGGAAATTGAATCCTGGCTCAGCTGGCCACATGACCTAAAGCAAACATTTTAACGCCTCTGAATTTTTTTTCCACGTTAATGTAATACGGTAGTGTCATGATTATGGAGTGATATTTTGAAATTCGATCATTTACATACAGTATGGAGCACATAGTAAGTACTCAACAAATTAGTTAATACTATTATTATTTTCTCTGACCTTTACTGCGTTACAAATACTTATATTTTAATATAACGTGAGTGCTTGATGAAAATAATCTGTTGAGAATCATAGAAAAACATTTTATTTGTGGCGTTTCTGATACCAAGTAAACTTAGCAAGGGAAGCGTATTTATTTCATGGAGGATTACCACTTTAGTAGTCTTATACCTCTTCCACCATCTAATGTGAATACACATAGACATTGAGTTCATAGATATGCATATACAAAGTGTTGCTGTATGTATGTTAGATTATTTTACTCAATAAAAATATATAACTGTATGAGATTTCTATATTTTTATATTTGACTTCCTTTTGAAATTAAAGAACCATATGGACATAGTGCAATTTTCTGGCCAAATTCTTCATTTAGCTTAGATTTAGAAAAAAATCACACGGGGTTCTTCCTAGTATGTACCTCTTGGCCTATTTTTAAAAAATTTTCTTAGTATCTATTAAGATGAGTTGCTGAGATCATTACTGAACACTAAAAAATGTATATTCTGTACATTATGTTCTATGTATAATGCGATGTTTCATTGGAACCTGGCTTTCGTTTTTCATCCCCAAATCTGTGAGCAAAATGTTATACTACTTCATAACGAGAGACCCAAAGGGTTCTATTTCAGTCTTACAAGCTTATCAAAGGCTTTTGAACATGACTATTAATTTTTATCCCTTTTAATACTAGATTCATATCCAAGACATAGACCATTTCATATCTTAAAACTCTTTAGTGTTTAGGAAATGTTTTTCTCTATTAAATGCCAATTTCAGTAGGATATCAGTAATTAAATACCTACTGTCAAATTTCTTTTAAGCTGAGTTAATGGTTTTGGGCTCATAGGTGAAATTTAATTCATAGTCCTAAATACTGTTTAAGTCCATACATTTCATGAAATAATTGTATACATATTGTAATTGAAAATAATTTGATTAGTGGGAAAGGTCTGGCTTCTAGTAGTCACAGATGAAGTTGTCTATATTTGAAGTAAGATTTTGCAGCTTTGTAAAAGTGAGGCAGCCCGGACCTCAGTGAATGTTCCTCCAACTGTGATTTCCAACCATTTGATTACTGGGAAGAATGCGATCTTACATATCTTAGGTGTACAGTCATACTGTGCATGTATAGAACTCTGCATGTAGACTTTTTTTTTCAAGGGTGTGCACCACATAGAAATTATTTAAAGGTTTTCAACAATGAAATATATAATATAAACAGGAGGAATTATAGTATAGTAAAATGTTTAGATCTAATAATAAGATCTTCTTTAAACATATTCTCCTTCTTTGTGCATTATATTATGAAAATGATTTAATGTCACTTCCTTTACAAGGAAAATCACTTCTCAATTCTCACAGATGTTTTATTTTATTTTTATTGTAGTACAATATATATAACATAGAATTTACTATTTTAACCAATTCAGTGGCATTAAATGTATTTACACTGTTGTGCAGCTAGGACCACTGTGCATCTCCAGAATTTTTTCATCATTTCAAACTGGATTGCATTCACATTGAGCAGTATCTGCCAGTTACCCTGTGTTTCCAGCACTCACTAATCAAAATTTTACTTTCTCTTCAATGAATCTGACTATTCTAGTTACCTAATATAAGTGGATTCATATAGTATTTATCCTTGGTGTTTGGTTTATTCTACTTTGCATGTTTTGAAGGTTCATCTATGCTGTACTACATTAAATATGACTATCTTCATCTCTTACCCCTTAAGAATCTTTTCCATTTCTAGAAATATCTATGTAACTTTTTCCTCATTTGCTATCAGATATTAAAATCTAGTGTCCTTGAAATATATATTATTTTTGCCTGTAGTAGAACTTGTTTCCTTATTGTTAACTTTTTCCCCACTAGGACTTACATAAACTCCTTCTGGTTTTCCCTGTGGAAATTTGAAAAACCATTTTGTGAGATTATAAAATTGTGTGTAAAGATATACAAATAAAATAACACCATGGTAATATTTGTCACCTCAACTTCTCTCTTCATCTGTAGGCCAAATAATCATTTTTTATAAACTAAAGGTGTTTATTTTTTCAAAAAATACTTTTTCATACAATTTATGTTTGATGAATGTATTACACAATCTTGAGCTTTATTTTATTTGGTCAAAAATTTTTATTAATTTTTGTGTTTTTTTAAATGATTATTTACTTTTGAGAGAGAGAGACAGAGCACAGGCAGGGGTGGGGCAGAGAAAGAGGGAGATACAGAATCTGAAGCAGGCTCCAGGCTCCCAGCTGTCAACACAGAGACCGATGCAGGGCTTGAACTCATGAACCGTGAGGTCATGACCTAAGCCGAAATCGGATGCTTAACCAACTGAGCCATTCCAGTGCCCTAATATTTTTTTTAATTTTTAACACTTATTTATTTTTTGAGAGACAAAGACAGAGCACAGGCAGGGGAGGAGCAGAGAGAGAGGAAGTAACAGAATCCAGAGCAGAATCCAGGCTTTGAGCTGTTAGCACAGATCTCAACAAGGGGCTCGAAATCACAAATATATTTATTTATTTTGAGAGAGAGAGAGAGAGTGCATGCAAGCTGGAAAGGAGCAGAGAGAGGGAGAGAGGGAGGATACTAAGCAGACTCCATGCTGCTATCCCAGAGCCTGACTCTGTGCTTGAACACATAAACTATAAGATCAAGACCTGAACCGAAACCAAAAGTCAGATGCTTAACTGATTGAGCCACCCAGATGCCCCTGGGTCAAATTTTTGAGTTGATAGTTTATTGATCATGTTGCTATGGAACTTGGGAAAATTTATCATGACATTTATTAAGCCACTTTTTAAGAATCTCAGGATTTAGTCTCTATTAAAATTATAATAACTTTACTCTCATCATTAGTAATAATACATAGTCAAGAGAGAATTCAAGAAACCTTTAAAAGTTAAAAAAAAAAAAGAAAAAATATCTCCCTACCCCATGATCTGTTGATCTTTGTGTTAGCTTTGTATATTTAGTTCTATACATTTTCATTATATGTAGATTAACAAAAAAACAGACATTATGTAATAAAATAATGTCCTTTTGTAACCTACTTTTTACTCCCATTAAACAAATATTCCATATCATTAATAATTCATTATTTTAAATAATATATTTTTATTCCTTAAAATCATTACCAAATAAGAAACATAGCTAGTATGATCATGGAGGAAATGTATGTATTTTATGGATTATTTCATTGTTCTGTTTATGGCTCATTTTACAGGATTTTTGTCTGATTAAAACAGGACCAGACTATTTGTTTCAGTTCAGAAGTTAGTGCTCTCTCATGCTCTTCACAGCATAAATACTGAAATGCTGAATTTCAGTAATTTCACTTGGCATTATAAATTAAGCTTTCTCGTGTTTCTGCTTTGTTTTCAATAAAGTCCACCTCAAGGAAATGAAAATCATTTTCTGTCCACAGGTGACCTACTCTCAATGATTCAAAAATAGATAGATCAGTGCTGTTTATTTAGACAGCTTTTGAAATCAATACCTTTCAAAGAGAAAATAAAATATCTCATAAATCCTCACCAAAAAGAATCCCTGTTTTAAAAAATCCCAACGCCTGAGATTTAAGACATAAGTTATTTGTACAACCAATGGAAACTAAGTTTTTGTATTTGATAAAATTCTTCGTCTCCTAATTATTCTACAGAAATTAATTCTATGAATTATTTGATGGCTAGTCTATAGGTAAAATATCTATTTGAATTCTCATGCAATAGGCTTATTCTCAGGAATTAGTGTACCCTCCGGATACTGATAACTTCAGTAGCAGAATCTTATTCAGAATATTATTTTAAATAAATCAGATTACATTTTAATATCTTTGCAGATAAATGCGACATTTATATCTAAATCATTATTTTATTATTGTAATATTTTAATTATCATAATTATAACAAATGAATGCATTCTGTTGTATTCATTACCTCAAGAATTCTGAGTTATATGTCCCTACAATTTAGACATTCTAAGGGGTATATAGACCTTGGAATTAGGTCTTTTTGCAAATGCCTGTTTGAGAGACTCACACAGATACTGGGTTAAGTTATAGGTCAACATCACAAAAGGAAAGAAGTAAACCTTGGCTTATCCTTTCCTAGCTTATCTATTTAAGCCCATTTAATAGTCTGTAATCTTTGTTTTGAGAAAACATAGATATCTATGAAGAGTTTTTGGTTATAATCTCTTTTAACACAGTGAGTCATCCATTTGGTTGCATTGTCCATACTACACTTTGGTAAATGCAATTTTACAAAATTGCCTCAGCTAAAGACAGAAAGTAGGCAAACATCCTTATTAATTAGGAAACTCATGAATTAGGCAACTATTTACATTTTCACAGTAATATAAAGACATTATATCTTTGCTCGTATACAAAAAATCTTCAGTCTTTGTTAAAGCTAACAGCAACTGTATATGAATGATGATCCATTTAGATTTACACATATAAATGTCATGTTTTAAGTTACACTGTCAGACATAGGGCTCAGTCAATATCTTCAGTCATAAAATAAAGACATATGATCTTAAATTGAGTGGTAAGTGCCATAGTATAGAACTATAAATATAACTGTGATTCAATAGTTTCCTTGTTTGTCCTCTCTGCGGGGGTATAGCCTCTGCCTGAGCTTTAGCATATATTACACAGGATTCCCCAATTCAGTATATAGTAATGATATCCTTAAAGTTTCTGAGGACAGATAGGAGTCATCTTTGATTCCTCTTTATCTCTTACACATCATATCCAATCCATAGGTGAATTCTATCTATAAATTAACCTCTTCTTACTTTCTCCACTGCTTCCACTCTGATCTAAGCTGTCATGATTATCATAGCTTCTCTGGATTATGGAAAGTGCTTTCTACCTAATCTTTCTTCTTCTGCCTTTGTACCATCCACATTGGATATTGCTCACCGTGTAGACTGAACCACTGAAACTGAAGTCAGATCACATCACTTCTCATTTCAAAACCTTCTGCTTAGTCTCACAAAGTCCACCTATTCGTAGAAACATATGGTATCTGTCTTTTTCTGACTAACTTATTTCACTTAACATAATACCAGGGGGAGGGCTAGAGGGGAAAGGAAAAAAAGACACAGAGAGGGAGGGAGATAAAACAGAAGAGACTCTCAAAGACTAAGAACAATCTGAGGGTGAGGGAGGTGAGGGAGGGGGGAGAGGGGGTGACGGATATTAAAGAGGGCACGTGTTGGGATGAACACTGGGTGTTATATGTAAACCAATTTGAAAATAAACTCTTATAAAAAAAAAAAAAAAACCTTCTGCTGCATACCTCACTGAAGATAAAGCTACACTTCTTATGATAGCCTATGGGGACCTATGTAGGTAAAACCTTTCTTCCCTCATTCTTCCCACCTTGATCTCTACCTCCGGTTTTCCTTCCCACACCTCGGTGACTTTACCTATTCTCTCCATTCCAACCATACTCTACATCGTGCCCCTGACACTTCAGATGGTTTCCAAACTGGAGCTTCTCTTCTTCCTTCTGCCAAAAATGCTCTTCCCTTATATACTCACATTCGAGGTTCACTCATCTCTTACAGAAATTTACTCAAGTGTCACCATCTAGTGCGGCTTTCCCAATCAACCTTTTAAAAATTGAAAATACCTATCACCCAAAATACTTTCCCCTCTCCAACACTTACCAATAGCTGATATATGTTATCTTTAATATTTGTGTGTGTATAGAATATAACCTCCTATGGGAAAATTTTTGTTTTGATAGTTTTTTTTGTTGCTATAACTCAGTGCATAGAATGACATCTGGTACATGAATTGTGAATGGAATATACTTCTATACAGATTTTATGTACATATAGAAGTATATTAGGCTGCTGATTCCACAACAGAGAAAAATAATTGGCTTAGTTGCTTAAAAAAATCTATAGTCTTATTTTCAAAGCCAATTGCTCATCAATTCAGGAGAGAACATAGGCCTTGATGTGAAGTTCAGTATATGAAAAGGTTGTAAAACCATGTTGATGTGAATTAAGACATAACATAAAATCAGTTGCCAATGAACACTTACCACAAAAGGTCCTGGCTAGACGTCTGGGATTTAATAAACTACAAACGGTGTTTTTTCTTTATAATTTAATTGATAAGACAGAAAAGTGCCTAATACTATAATACATAATAAATAGTTAGATATTGACATCAGACAAGTTGTTTATTCTCACTGGACCTTAGTTCCTTCACCTGTCAAATGTATTTGATGGGAAAATATATTTGACTTTAAAATTTTTTGATCGTTGAGATTTTAAAGATCCTTAAGAAATCTTTTAAAAGCTTTCTTACAGAATCTAGAGTGGTTACTATAGGTACTGCTGAGTTCCTGAACTTTAGACTCCAGTCCCTCTCTATGTGCCAACACAAACTCCTTCCCCTACAAAAACTCTGTGTCTATGAGTTTTACACTTAAAATTGACATAAAATTTCGTTTGAGCAAAGAACACCAAGCCCCACCTTACCCCCAAATTAGCTGAAAACATTGCAGTGCTCTAGCAATCTCTAATTGGTATAGTACTTCTTCCATAATTTTAAAAATTAACATATGTAACCATTAGCAAAATAAAGTTTTGCCCATTTGTTTTAGGTCTCCCAATCTGGGACTTGGTTCTTCAACTACAAGAGGTATATAACTTTTATATAAGGATGCCTAAGTCCAGGTTCATTACAGATGTCTGCAAAGTCAAGACTCGTTATGATTCTCAAAGGTGTTTATGATACCTTTTTGAGGTATTGACCCATAATTGCTATTTTGGCCTTGCAGTTCTTCATTTCGATGGCAAAAACAAGAAAAAGAACAAAAAGATGTTTAATATCCATTTCTAACCTGGCTATAGGCAGAGTAATGGGGAAAAAAGGAAAGAAAAAATAATGATTTACCAAAGATCATTCTTCCCTAAAGCCCAAAACTACCAAGGAAAGAGTAGCAAATTCGGAGAATGAATAGCATTTAGTAAACTAGAGATGACTCTTAATTTGAAAACCTCTTAAACATCTGATAAAAAGGTTTACCAAGAAAATACTGACCACTATATACATGTAATAAGAAATCAAAATGAATTCATTTTAGAAATTTATAACTGGTTTAAACTATTCATTTTATAAAACAGTAAATTAATTATGATAATAACACATTTATTATCCTTTCAAGGAAGTCTTAATTTCTAGATTTGAAAAGTATCTCGAATTAAAAAAAAAAGTACTGGAGATACTATTGACAAGCTATGAGCACATATTGACACATTGGGAGTTCACTAAAAATTGTTTCCGGGGGTTAATTTCAAGAGCAGAGAATAATGCCCCCTTTGTATCCATCTGGGTTAGATACATCTTTTAGAAATGAAGTTACATAAGACACATTAGTTGATGTTTCTCTGATATTGTTGACAATGAAGTGCCACCAGGGACCCATTCCTGCTTCCACACATGTCATCCTTGAACTACACCATCTCTCAATTGCTGATACCACACTGTGAAGTTTTTTATAGTAGGCTGATATTTTAAAATATGGTCTTTGCCCTTTTAAAAGTATAAGGAATAACCATAAATATATATTCCAGGATTTAATACATACTTGTTTGTGTTTTATATACCTATATATTTATTTATGCTAAAGGAAGAAAATTCTACTCAATTAAAAAAAAAAACATACATTTGAGCATATACTATGTTCTCAGCTAAAAATAACTGTCTGTGGTTAGACTCAAGAATGACTAATATTGGCTTTTTCAAAAGGAGTTTATGAATTTGTATGGTAAATGTTTAAGAACCCAATATCACCAGGAGAATAGGAGTTTTTTTCATTTTTGTCCACTCCTGTATGACTAATTCTAGAAGAGTGTCTCACACATGGTAGGCACTCAATAAAGAATTTTGTACCATATAGCTGACATAGTATTTATTATATAACAAAATGCCAAGGAATAAATAAAATTTTCCACACATATATGAAGAGAATTTCTACTTAAGCTCATCTTATTTTATTTTATTTTATGTTTATTTTATTTTATTTTATTTTCAAGCTCATTTAAAATTTTTTTAACGTTTTTATTTATTTTTGAGAGACAGAGAGTGAGCAGGGGAAGGGCAGAGAGAGAGGGAGACACAGAATCTGAAGCAGGCTCCAGGCTCTGAGCTGTCAGCACAGAGCCCAAGGGCCTTGAACCCACAGACTGTGAGATCATGACCTGAGCCGAAGTTGGCCGCTTAACCGACCGAGCCACCCAGGAATCCCTCAAGCTCATTTTTAAAAGATAAACACCAAGATTGAATCCAGCAATGAAAAAATAAGGTGTAGTTTAGAAAATCAAAACACAGAAAAAAAGTTGAGGAATTCCGGGGAAGGACAAGATATAGGACCTATAAAAGAATATCAATGTAGGATACAATTGTGTGTGGAATATTTTAAGGGATCATTGAATATTAGTAAGCAGCAGTATGACACAATCAAAGGGGCATTCTTAAGAGAGAATCTCTGGTGATATGGTGGAGGATGAATTGTAAGGAAGGATGTTGGTATTTTCAACCTTGAGGATTACATGAAAAAATGTTGTAAGCATTTAAGTTCCCACCAAAATTTATTCGGAAGCATTCAACCCATAGTGTGGCCCTCAAATGATTTGTCCTCCCAATGAATGAGAATAAAATGCATTTAAAGATGCCCTAAGTGGCCATATTTATTCCTGGAAATGATTGCTTTGTAAAAAAAATAAGTGGAGAAACTCAGGATTAACAATAATATTCGGAGGCACCTGGGTGGCTCAGTCAGTTGAGCTTCCAACTTTGGCTTAGGTCATGGTCTCTTGGTGAGTTCGAGCTCCATGTCGGGCTCTGTGCTGACAGCTCAGAGCCTGGAGGCTGCTTCGGATTCTGTGTCTCCCTCTTTCTCTGCCCTCCCCCAATCATGCTCTGTCTCTCTCTCTCTCAAGTGAATAAATATTTAAAAAATAATAATAATAATTCAGTCAGCTATCAGAATGTCATCAGCTGTCTCTGCTTTACATTGCAATTCTGTCTGGTTACTTCATTTCAGTAGAGTAAAGGTAATTTCTAACTGTGATTAATACATTTTATTTTAGTCCTTTGCCTTAATCTGAGTTTGCCTGTAAACAAATGAAAGACATTAATAAATAATAGCTTATCAAATCTACTTTCTCACGTAACACAATCAGGAATCTTTTCTTAGTATTATACCTATTATTAAACACTATAAAGTTATCCTTAATCAAGCTGTAATTTACCATTATTTACAGAGAATATACAAACTAAAATTAGAACCTGTAATTTCTAAATAACATTTACCCTTTTGTATTAATTTTGATATTTTGGCTAGACTGTTATTGTGTTTCACGTGAACATCATTTTATTACACTTATTTGGTATCTTATACATTCAAACTGCTAATCGTTAATTTTCTTTAATTTTTTAATGTTTATTTTTGAGAGAGAGAGAGAAAGAGAGAAAGAGAGACAGAGTATGAGCAGGGGAGGGGCAGAGAGAGAGGGAGACGCAGAATCCAAAGCAGGCTCCAAGCTCTGTGTTGAGAGCACAGAGCCTGATGCAGACACCAAGTCATGAGATCATGACCTGAGCCAAAGTTGGACACTCAGCTGACTGAGCCATCCAAGCACCCCATTAAACTGCTAATTTTTAAAAGACTTTCCCCATCATCCATTTTACTTTAGATGATTTCCCAATTTACCTGTTTCAGAGATATAAACAAACCTGCATTCACATTCCTACCAGCCCAGACACAAACTTAACCTTGTCAAATTAATAATTAACCCTTTCAATTGTCATTTTTAGGAAAAAAGAATTTAATATAAATTTTCCAAAGCATCACCTTAAAAGTGAGATTGTATTTCCCTAATCTTGCCTAATTTCAAGCTAAAAGATTTCATAAATTCAGATTTTTTCCCTTTCATTTGTGCCTTTTTACACTGAAGGAAAGATCCGCCCAATTTTTACCTTTTCTCTCCTATAGCTTTGCCAATCATGTTTTTCCCTCTCTATCACACAACTGTCAGTCTACAGGAAATAGTCTTCTTCAGCTGTCTAATACCCAAAATGAAAAATATCAAACTGTCAGATTTTTAGAATCACTTCCATTAAAGGATAATTTAAAACCTAAACGCTGTATACCTACCTTAAATATTAAATTTGAAAACATAATGATTTTTGTTATGTACCTTGAATCTTATAAGAAAACACACACAGAATTTTTAGTTCACATAATGTACTATAACCAAGTCACTAAGGTATCCTTACAAAAGAGACTATCTGCAAAATGAAAACTGGAAAACATTTTTTAAAAGTCCTAATTGTGTTCTGTTGAAATGGAATTTGATCTGTATCTCCCATAATCTTTAAAAGCTGTGGAATTAAGGATCTATGAATTAAGCCTAGCACACTGCCTCTACATGGTAGGCACTCAGTATACTTGCTTTAATAAATAAATGAATGGAATCTTGGAAATCAAACTGAGTTAGATGTTGTTAAAGACATTATCAGCATCAAATGGAGTCTGATAGGCAAAATCATCTGAAGAAAATGAGCTTAGAAGAAAGTTAGAAGAAGATATACAATTCCACAAGAAGTCGACTGGGCTCAGGAATTTACAGCACATTTCCATGGGAATAGTCACTAGGTTTAGTGGATTTCAAATTCAATTTAAGTTTGAGAAGTAATAATTGCTGTATCCCATCTATACTGCAGAACTGTCTTTAGCTATGTTTTTGCTACATATTTAGCTACATATTTGCAAACAGTGTTTCTGTGAAGACCAGGGCAGAGATGAAAAGGGAGATATTGTCAAAAATCTTCACAACCCCTTATGAAGGACCACTTTTATAGAAATTGAACGTGAAGTCATGCATACCATTAAATCCATTTCTTTGTAGTCCCCTAGTGTCCTTTCCTCTCCTTTAGAGAAATCATAAATAGCTCCTGCTAATACAAATAGCCCAAAGCCACATTTAGCTAAATGCAGCTTAAATGAGATTTTAACCCTAGACCTTTCTTTTTAAAAAGCTTACTTTCTAATTGGATAGTGCATTTTATAGAAAACTGAAGGATATAATGTTGATTAAGTTCATACAATGAAGGAAAAGTTGCCACCCGAAGGTCAACATCTGTTGACTCTGAAAATGACAACCAGTATTCACAGTTTGAGATAATGACTGTCGATGACAGGGTCATTAGCAAATCTATCTCATAATTTCCATAAAATTCATAATAAATGCAAGTGTAGCAAAATCTGAAGGAGCCGGTTTTTCTTCCAAAGTGCTTTTTGTAAGTCCTGCCCACACAGCTTGTAGGTTAATAGAGGTGCAACAGTAAGGTTGGACGCAATCAACTTTGATTGTGGACT
The DNA here is from genome assembly GCA_030068075.1 of Paguma larvata. Lineage (NCBI taxonomy): Eukaryota > Metazoa > Chordata > Mammalia > Carnivora > Viverridae > Paguma > Paguma larvata. The sequence continues at coordinate 57,034,400 of CM057832.1, forward strand.
TCTCGGAGCTGGCTCGTTTTTGCCTTGAGTCTCCTACACAAGAATGCAATTAAGAAACAAGCAGCTTAATGACGTTAATGATTGGTACTCAGACTGCAAAGGTGTTGGATTAATCACAAAGTCTGAATCTGATTCAGGCACAGGTCCTTCTCTGTATGTACTTTTTATTTCTACTACTCTTGCTAGGTCTCCGTAGTGATTCTGAGACATAGAGTGGTTAATAAGCTTGTGGGCAAATCTGTTTCTGGAGCATGGGAGCCAATCAGTTCCTTTGTGACTATTGGAATGGTTAGCAAGTGCATCCTCGGGGTTACAACTTGAAAGATTCTCTGTGAACACAAAAAGTTGATATTTATTTTAATATTGAGCTCCTTAGCTTTCCAAATTCTTTCCCAGATGACCTGAAAGTAAAGAGTGTTTTGGAATACTTATTAAAATGTTATAGATGTAGATATACATATAAATATTGTGTATACTCCTATGATGTCATTTTATGAAACAATTATATTTCTAATCAACTAAAAGAATGCATTCTATTTGAAATAAAACCATTTTAATATCTGGGAAAGTAATAAGCACATAATAGAATGTAAATCATTTGGGACTATCTCAATTTATAAATAGACAATGGACTGAATATAGCCAGTTCAGAAATATATAGAGAAATAATAAATAAATATGCTTATTTGGTATCTTTTTTAATTTTTTAATTTTATATCTATTTATTTTGAAAGAGAAAGAGAGAGAGAGAGAGCACGTACACAAGTGTGGGAGGAGCAGAGAGATGAAGAGACAGAATCCCAAGCAGTCTCTGCACCATCAGCGCAGAGCCTAATGTGGGTCTCGAACTCACGAACTCTGAGATCATGACCTGAGGGGAGATCAAGAGTTGGATGTTTCACAGACTGAGCCACCCAGGCACTTCTTTAATATCTTGTTAAGTGTTCCAAATGCTTTTGAACAACAATGCAAAGAATAGGAGCATATACTCTTTTGGAAAACTCTTTAGACAATAGATTTTCCAGTACATGTGGTCAGAAACATGTTTTAATTCATTATTTATGAAATGAAAAAAAAAATAAAGCCCTATAGAAAATCTCATTCTTCTCTGCATAGTCCATTCACAGGGAGAAGGAAGAAGGAAGTTTAGCAATAGTTTCTCTGTTAGTAAAGTGAAAAATCTAGAGAATCAAGAATAGAACTGTAACAGTATATAGAGAATAGAGAAATAGTTGCAGTAGGTAAAGTTACCTGGAAAAAAATTAGAAAGACATAAATCTCAAGTCCAATCAATAAATATACCTAGGATGCCTTTATAATGTCAATATATTACATTTGCTTGAGACAGGGTCATCCTAAAATACTCTGCACTATTGCCCTCTTAACTGTGTGATGTTTTTTTATTTTAAGGGCTATTGAGTGACATATCCTCTGATTTAATAGTGATATTCCAGTATCTTTGGCCAAAAGAACTATATTTAACTACTTTGTTTCTTTCTCTCATTCATTTGCTACTTAGAATTGTTCTCTGATTTATCTGCTGTCCTTTAAAATTATTGGCCACATTTTAGGTCTTCTGGAAGCTTTAAAGGGACCTATGTATGATTTCTCAGGCATAGGACTTAAAGCCATTCAAAGTATCCACCAAGCCCTCAATCTTGCCTCATTTCAGGCCTAAGGATAGCATGCAAGTTCCTTCCCTGTGTAACCAGGCCAGTGGAAATCCACAGACCTTTAAGGGAAAAAAAAATGGGTAAACTGAAAAGAATTTTATCTGGTTTAAGTCCAGAGCTGCATGAGCAGAAGCGAGAACTTAAATTTCAACATAAGATTAATATCTGACATGCCACAAATCCTCACGGAAAGAAAACACTCAGTTCACATCAGCCTCTATTCTGGTTTCCCATATATTCTCACAGTATTTATAGAACCAGATTTTGCTGCTGTCTAAATCAGCCACTTGCTGGAAAACTATTAACATAAGAGACTTCCTAATTCCAGCTTTCAAATATATACTCAGAAAGGAATTCAGGCACATGAAAATTGAAGTCTCCTCATGGGCTAGCAAATGAGAAGAAGGAACAAGGGAGGGCCAACAAAGTGAAGGTTACATTGAGGAACCACATCTCCTTTGGATGCTTTGTAACTGTTAATCCCCCTGGTTCATACATTTATTTGCCTCTCATTTTCTGTTAATTCACTGTGTCTTCGTTTTCCTCACCGGGTGCTGGGTGCCAGCTTTGTATCTTATGTCTTATACATAAGAAGAATTCGGGGATTATCTTTGGTACTGAGTTCATTAGAATGGATCTTAGAGATCCAACGTATTTATTTGTTAAATACTGAAAATAAAACATATAGATTTGTCTTTGTAAATGCAGAAAAGCAGGGCAGTGGTACTTGGGGACTGAAAAGAAATCTTCTGACTATTCAACCATGCTTCTTTAAGATACATATTCTAATTACATGGCTAGCTTCACTAATATTCACACTTCTCCCTTTCTATTCCCCCGTTCTTTCAACACAACTCACTTTCTGTATATGTGATTGAAACAGAAAATGACATCTGGGGGCGCCTGGGTGGCTCAGTCGGTTAAGCTTCTGACTTCAGCTCAGGTCATGATCTCACAGTTCGTGAGTTTGAGCACCGCATTGGGCTCTGTGCTAACAGCTCAGAGCCTGGAGCCTGCTTCAGATTCTGTGTCTCCCTCTCTCTCTGCCCCTCCTCCACTCATGCTCTGTCTCTCTCTCTCTCTATTTCTCAAAAATGAATAAATGTTAAAAAAAAAAGAAAAAAACAAAATGACCTCTGTAAGTCAGCTGTATTTTGTTAAATCAGTGTGTAAAAGGTAGCAAGAACCCATGTGATTCATGGTAAAAAAAATGCTCTGAAGAATTTAGATATATGTTCATACTTAAATTGGTTTGTTTATTATAACATAGGCTTGATGGGTTTTGATAGGCATGAAAAACAATAATGCCATTTTTATTATGGAATGAGAATAATTCTCATTAGATGTTCCTCAGCCACTTGGTTAAAGACCTCATGTTAACAATTCTCTTCTCTGTCCTACAACAATTTTTCATTTCTACTAGATTGTTTCCATAACCATGCATCATGCTGCTAACTCCTCCAAGATTCAAAAAATACTAACTTCCCACTGACACTAATTTTTCTGCCAGCTATAGGCTCCCCATTTATTGGCTGCTTTTCTGTGGGGAAATTTCCTGAAACTGATGTTTGTATTTATTGTCCATCATTTCTCTTTTTGTGTTCTCTCTTAAAATTGTCCCAGTCTTCTACCCCTATCACTCCATCAAAACGTGTCACATCACTGTTTTCTAAATTGCTAAATCCAATGCTCCAGCCTCAAAACCCACTTCATTTAATATTATGGTGGCATTTGCCACGGTTGGTCCTTCTTACTTTCTTGATATATTTTTTCTTGGCTTCACATGGTCCAGCTTTCCGTCTCTTTCACTGGTTTGGTTTGCCATCTCCTTCACTCATTTTTCATCTCCGTTCAACCTCCTAATGTTGAAGTGCTGCTGGGCTCAGTCATTGGTTTTCTTCTCTTTTCTGCCTTTTCCCACTACCTTGTGGTCTCATACAGTCTCATGACTTTCAAAAACCTTATTTGGGAGTCTTCTAAGTGAGTCTCAGATTTATATCTTCAAGCCAAATCTCTCTCATGAACTCAGATTTAATGCCCAACTGCCTTCTTAACTTATCCACTTAGATGTCTAAAAGCCATCTCAAAGGCAACATGTCCAAAAAGTAAGCTACTGATGTTTCTCACCTTCTCTATTATTTTCTTCAGATTATAGCAATTCCATTTGTTCAGCCACTCAAACTAAAAACCTTGAAATATTTCCTAACTTCTCTCTTTATCTCCTATGTCACACTTGAATGTAGTAGAAATGCTATTTGCTCTATTGTCAATATGTTCAATATATAGTGTCAATATAACTCTTACTGCCTCCACTCCTAAAACCCTGGTCCAAACCATTATATCTCTAGCCTGATTTCAGCACTAGCCTCTTAAAACGTCTCCTTGCTTTTTACTCTTGTCCCTCCACAATCCACTTAATAAAGCAGCCAGAGTGGCCCTTCTAAAACTTCGGTTATACATGTCACCCTTCTGCAGAGGTGTTCTGTTTCCTCTGGATTCTAGGGTGGCACTACGACGGTGCTTTCTCACTACCTCTTGACTTTCACTCTTGTTTTCTTTTTTGTATTCATTCCATTGCAGTTACGTGTTCCTCCTTGCTTTGTTCTGAAGAGCCAGGCATGGTTTTGCCTTAGGGCCAATGCCCTTGTTGATTCTTCAGTTATGTCTCTCCCGGATATCTTAATGGACAACGCCATTCCTTCCTTCATATCTTTGCTCAAATCTCACCTTCTTGGTGAGAAACACCCTTGATATCCCCCTTCCCTATTCAGCCCTTGATACACTGAATCCTTTTATCCTGATCACTTTTACTTTTCTTTCATAGCACTATTTAACTCTTAGTATATTTGATGTCTTACTTATTGATTATATTTATCATGTATTATCTATCTCTACCCATTTAATGTAAGCTTCATAGGGACAGAAATATTTCTTTTCTTTCAATGACAGAGTCTAGGCTAGAAGAAAGCCTAATACAATAAATGTATATATTTTATAATTCATTATTAACAAATTTTAGAGTATATTTTAATATCAAAAGACACATCTAGTATATAACCTCCGATAGAGTGCTAAACTAAACATTGAGATAGATCACGACAACTGCAAAAGAAAGTAAACTATCCTCATTCACTGAAGTATCTCTTAATAGAAAAACTATTTGCTTTTGGTAGGCGGAATTCTAAGATGGCCCTCAAGACTCATGCACCCATACATCCAGTATACAATTTGAGAATGTATGAAAAAGATAAGATAATCACTCTCATGATTAGACTGTTAGATGGCACAATTGAAGAAGGATAAATTATCATGTGTGTTAGATGGCACAATTGAAGAAGGATAAATTATCATGGGTAATACCGACTTATAAATAGTCTTGTGAATATATAGAAGTTTTTTTCAAGGAACCAGGCAGTTTTTAAGAATGAGAGTTGAAATGTGGGAGGTTTTCAATAAAAGAGGGTTCTCTGTTGCTGGATTTGTGGGAGCCATGGGGCAAGGAATTAAGAACACTTGGCACTGAGAGCAACCCCTTAGCCAAAATCCAGCAAGAAAGAGGAATCTCAATCCTATACCATAAGAATCAACTTTTCTCATCGAGATGAATGAGCTTGGAAGATTTTTCCTCAGAGTCTCCAAATGACACAAAACCCAGCAAACACCTTGATATCAGGCCTGTGATACCTTGAGCAGAGAACCTAGCCACACTGCCTGAACTTCTGACCTACATAATTGTGAGCTCATAAATGGGTGTAGTTTTAAGCTGCTAACTGTGTGTTAATCTATTACAGAACCATAAAAATTGAATATATGTCTTGTTTCATGTCTGCTTTTTATTCATCTGCTTTACTTTGAAATTGCAACTCACTTGATGGTCATGTCTTAACCTGGAATAACTTTTAGAAGCAAGATTTTTAAAAAATCATGAAAACAAGGTTAAATAAGCCTAAGTGAAATTTCTATGTACAGGAAATAGAAAAAAATGAAATATAGTTAAATGACCACATTTTTACCTCAGCACTTGACGCTGAAATATTGAAATGGGCTCTTGTCCAGCACTCCCGATAATTACTCTATGGCCATATGCAAAGCATTTAACCTACCTTGACCTAATTTTCCTTATTCATTAAATGAGGAAATTGTACTAAGTTAACTCTAAGATTTATTCCTGCTATAAAATTCTATGATTCAATAATTCTGTTGGTCTAAAACAACCTATAATTGTCTACATTTTCTACAGTGAAACAATATTTTTACATTCAATTTAAATATTGAATTCTGTGTGTGAAATATTACTTTTTGTGTTTGGCAACAGACATTAAAATATGTTGTCACTTTGTAACCTATCAACTGAATCAATATAAGTATTCCAACGTAAAGTAGATGCCAAATAAAGTTTTATAATTTCAAGGGGGCGTCTTCCTCTGACCAACCCTGAACTTCTCTAGCGAAAATTTAATGGCACTATTTTGGCCACCAGATGGCTCCCATATGATTTATCTTTGCATTGGAATTTTGAAGGATTATTCAAATTTAATGATTGGTAATTAGGACACCGAGAATATGATAATATATCACGAAGTAAGACAAATAACAAGGGACATTTTTATATATATATTAGAATTATACTACATTTCTAATTTTGTAGAATATTTTTTTAAATGTTGTTGAATAAAGACTCAAATCATAAATCCACAGAGAATCACTTTTAATCTTTGCAAAATTGACATCTTCTCAGTCCCTTTCCTACCTATTTCGAGACTCTTCTCCCATACATTTGCAATCATTAAAACAGTGAGAAAGTCATGATGCTTCTATGGCATCTGGTATTCTAATATGAAATATATAGGCATGATTCGTAGGAATTATTAACCTACTATGTCCATAAGTAAGTTCCTACATTTACATTTAGTGAATTGTTCCAAGTTTGCTATATTTTTCTCTGAATGTCTTAGAAACCTACTGAGATTTACAAATAAAAGCCAACAAGCCATATTGTGCGAAGGCGATAGAGTGAGGGGTTTGTCTCCTGACTGATTCCAGAAGTCAAATGAATACAAAATTTTATGAAAACGAACGAGGTGCTTTTTTAATTTTCAGGAGAATATTTTAATAAGTTTGTCTGAGGTGTTAAATATATATTACTGGGGAAATTTAACAGATAACCTCAAATATGAAAAATATGTTTGATCCATTGAAAGAAATACATAAAATGTCATTTGCACATGTATTAGCTTTCATCTTACATCTTTAATGGTTAAGCAACCCTCAGACAAGTTTGGGGTGAACATTACTAAATTCTTATACTATTAGGTTTCCTTTAAATAATAATACTTGGAGTACTACTATACTGAAGTCACTATGCTCTATTTCTTGATATTAGTGTGCTTGCAGTGTACAGTGTGTGTGCATGGTATATGCACACTCTATACGTATATGAGCCCTAGAAAGAAAGAAATATTTTGGTAGTGAGAGAGATGTTTCTGCATTCAGGTTATTCACTATTGTTGACCATAAACATCTCATAAGTTAGGATAATGATGCCTGAAAATCCTTCCATGGGGAGAAACAATAACACCCAACTTTTATAAGAACTTTTTTTTTAACAATGTTTATTTTTAAAAATGATAATAATATAAGATAGTTTGGGGCACCTGGGTGGCTCAGGCAGTTGGGAATCCAGCTTTCACACAGGTCATGATCTCAGGGTTCTGAGCCTCACTTTGGGCTCTCTGCTGTCAGCGCAGAGCCTGATTCGAATCCTCTGTCCCCTGTCTCTTTGCTCCTCCCTTGCTTTCACAAAAATAAACATTAAAAATAGTTTATAATCAAGACATTGTTTTCTCATAGCCAGCATTAAAAACTCATGTTAGAATATTAATAACCGTTTAGTAAATTTTTACACCACTAGATTGGCGAACTTCAAGCTTAGATAAATTCCAGGGAAAGATATCTGAGATTTTGTTGAGAGTGTAGATGAGGTTTATTTGAAAATATGTCTTTGACGGTTTCTTGATCTAGAAATTTCACTTCTAGGAATGTGCCTTCGGAATCTTTCAAGTAAATATTCAAGTAATGTATAAATAGTTATTTTTGCAATGCTATTTGTTTATCAGCTACCAACACAGACTGAATTTCTAATATTATAAAACTGTTTAGATGAATTATTTTACATGCATACCTGGAATACTATGCAGCTGTTAAGAGGGAATAGTGTTCTGAATGTGAAGTTAGGGACAGCTCCTAGAGATGTATTATTAACTAGGGGACAGAAACCAAGGTGCAGAAAAATGCATTTAGTATGGGATTTGATCACTTTCGTAAATAGTTACAAGAATGTTTAGCTATTAATATATTTTTTTCTGAAATACCTCAACAAAGAAGACAAAGATGCAAAAATAGATTTTACTTTTTATTTTCACTCTGCAGTATGGTTTGCATTTTTATCCTGAGGGCAAATATTACAGTTTTAATGTTTGGTTGATCATTTTAGTTGCTTTTGTTTTATTACCAAAGATAATCTTGCTTGTAAGATTGTTGGTTATTTCCTTTATTTTTTATATCGGCGTTGATAGTATTTTAATATGAATAGTATGACTTTAATTTATTGATTATTACCTACCAGATTAGCTCATTTAATCCTCACATAGCCCAATGAAACTACATGATTAGTTTATCATTATCCCCATTTGATAGATAGAGAAATGGAGGCACAGAAAGTTTAAGAAACTAGCATAAAATGATAGGTGGAGCCATGCCATGAACCCAGATGACCAACATCATAGCCTATACTCTTAAACTTTATAATTTGTTTCCATACATGCATTAGAATGCATTTTTCAGATGTTAGCAGCCTACAACTTCTCCTTAAACTGAAAAGAAAACATGACAAGCTTATCAGTGTTCTTTGTTCTACAGTTAACACGTGTCTTTCCAAGCTTGCTCGACTTGCTCTAATGACTCAGTGATATTTTTTGTGTCAGTGTTACATGGTTTTAAATTGTGCCCTCCCTTATTGATAATGCATCTTATCTAGTGAGAATCGCCTGAACCCCCAAAAGTAGGTTTACATAGTGTGCCCTTTTAATATGAAGAGCTAGAATACATAAATGCATACGTGTTGTTCTCTTTTTCAAGCACTGCCTACTCTCCCTCCTTTCTTATTTGACAAGCTAAGAAAGTGTTTATTAATCAACTTGATTTTTTCTAGTGCATGTCCCAGCGCATGTTATACTCAGAATTTCAGGTGCCAGTTTTTCTATGTTGTTTTACTTTTGTTTCCTCTCTTCATGTTCTGTTTCTTACGAGATACCTTTGGAAATTTCAATTTCCTCTGTAAGCTTGCAGAAGTGAAATAAGGTACAACTCAAATCTGTAAATTTTGCTTCTTGTTAGCAGCCTTCCCAAGAAAGGCTTGGTGATAGGAGATATTGAGAGAGCTGGATGAAGGATGTCTGAAAATTGTCAACAAATGTCCATGTAATCCTATCACCCATGCCAAAGGTAATTGAGAATTGACTTTAGAGGACCAGTTGTCCTGTGTGCTTTACAGAAATGACTTGCAATCTTAATTTTTTTTTCCAAAGCCCTGAAATTGAAAGATCATCAGAGTTCATTTTTGTTGACAGCTGGACATTCAGAAAAAGAGGATCTTAAAAGATTTAAATTGGCTGACCTAGTCATCTGAAGGATGTTTTCCTATTGCTATTTTAATATGACATTTGTCGTTGTTTAAGATTATAATTTTTGCACAATTTAGATGGTACTAGAGTGTTTTGTTTAAAGTTCCTTTTCAAATCTGTCATTTTAAATTCCACATTCAAAATAAAAGAGTAATAATCACAGAGAACCACAGTTGTGATGCCTCTCTGATCCCTCTCTAAGACAAATGCCCTATAGATAATATATGAGGTTTTTCATAACCAGAGATGTTTAGGATCAATTTATATTGGCATTAAAATATAATAATGAGACCATGACACTTTAGCAATCAAGAGAAATTAGACCGTTGATGCAAAAAGGGAAGCAAATAATCTGGTATTATGCTGTTTATTTGAATCCTAGTTGATTACACAAAGGATTTGGAAAAATCTTACTAAAGTGTTCATACAGTACAAAATAATGCATCAGACTATTGAGAAAGTCAGAGGAAGGGGCCACAGTACAAAAATAAAATAAGAAATAAAATCGGTATACAGAAATTCATATCATATACCTGTACACTTATAAGAGTAAAGCTGCCATTTACTTTTGAGTTTTCTAATTGATCAAAGAAATTTCAGAGCATCTTAGACCTCAGTCTAGATTTATTATATTTCCATAGGATAAAAGTTAGCTTCTTATTCAGAAGCAGATCTTTCATGCTAGAACCAAATAAAATGTATTTGCCGGGTGTTCTCATAAGAATCCTTTATGATTTTATGGTGGACATTATCCATGGAAGGACCTTTACAATGATACCTAAGAAGTTTCATATGAGCTAATTTTTATATTTCAGTATAAGCTTCTGTGTTGGAAAAGGATATTTCCTCATTCGTAATGATAGTTATGACAGCTTTCATCAGAACATTTTTTCATACCTTATGGTACCACTGAGTTTTTTAAAACATAAAACACTTGTCAGCTTACCTGGCTAACCTCGGTGTACTCACTCCATCATTGGTCTGTGGAATCAAGGGTGCTGGATAACACCTGATGACATACAACTCTCGCTCTATTCCCAGTGAGTTTTAGAAGTGCCTTCTATGACCTGTCCTACAACAATGGCAAGCCTGAGAGCTGCTGTCCTCCTTGTGAAGAGTAGGGTCGATTTCCAACACAGAATCTCAACCACTCTGCTCCTGGACCCCTTTTAATCTCTACACTTTTATGCATTTGTATGGCTGGAAGGAGCCTTCTAAAAAAGGAGATGCAAGGACTTACTTGAAACCTACACATGCCATGTAGCCTAGACCTCAGGATACCTCTGTATTTGAATGTTGAATACAAAGAGCACTGCCTTTTTATTTTTCTGTGATCTGAAATGTCTTTCTACAATATGCTAAACTCTAGGCTAAGTACATCTGAAAGGCTAATATATGAAAGATGCAGATCTCATTCCCACAGGTGATGAAGCATATTTGCAAATAATTGTAGCACAGGGTGGTATGTGATAGGTGCCACTTAAGTGATATAAACAAATTGATCTAGAAATCAGGGAAAAGAAAGATCGTTACCACTAGAGGTGATGCATATAGGTTCCATGAAAGAAAAATAATTTGAACAAGCCGTGAAGCAATGATTCTCAAACTTTACTATGAAAAGAAATCAATTATGGAAATGAGGAAAAAAATCCAATTTCAGGGCTCAATCCACAGAAAGTCAAATATACTATGCTTTGCATGGGGTTCCAAACTTATAAATATATACAAGTTAGTTAATGCTTCTGTGCTATTCTAACAGTAACAGTGGTCTTATTGGGAAGAAAAGGGACTCATCTTAAAGTCTGTTTGCAATATTCCCTATATTAGAGAAAAAATCAGCTTATGGTCCATATGCAGGATGGGGGATAAGAATGTAGTGGCTGATAGTCTGATAGTGCTTTGTCAAAGAAGGGGTAGAATGGGAGATTTAAGCCAGCCCTTGACAATTCTTGTTAATCTATGTTAAGAAGCACCTTGTCTTTCTATATTGAGGACTTCATAAGTTTTTTAACAGATTGCAGGGAATTCAGTAAGTAAAATATTTAAGGAGAGGGGTGATATAATCAGATCTGTATCTAGGATTCTTTTTTCCTTAAATGTATTTCCATCGCCACTAATATATTGTTTGGCATAATGAATCCCCTCTTCTTCAAGGTTCTATGATGCCTCCACACCCTCCACCACTGTAACAGTGACTGACTATAAAATACAGACAATAAATCTCATAATGAACTTCCACACTTAGACACCTATTGCCTCAGTTCAGGAGGCTAAAACTATTTTGAGAGGAAGTGGTTTACTAAATCACAAGAGGAACAAAGGAACAAAAATCCCCAATGAGTATTGGAAGAAGAGAAGTAGCACGCAGGTTGTCATGTTATAGAGGGATTGTCATAAAGAGTGTGCCTTAATTAGTGTAGTGGGGATCTCTCAGAGCTAATATAAATCATGTGAACCTCTTTTACAAACATTCAAGAGTGGCTATGGAACACATCAAATAATATAGGAGATTAAATTATATGAGAGATATCATTTAATCTAGTAAATGCTAGAATATTCACTTTCTAGGCTTCTTACTTGGTCAAGCTCTTTACATGTCCCAATACACAAGTGTATCTGAAGAGAAGAAAACATGTTCTTCTTCTACTTCAAATGTTGATGGGGGGTAGTTTCACCCACACTATTTGTTCACCCACCCAGCATATTAATGCACTCTTTCAATCAGCAAGTCCTTTATTCTTAACACTACTGTTTTACTTAAGAGATAATGTCAAAGGAATTGAACGTTGTGACTGGATAATGGTCCCCTGCTGCAAGATAAATGCTTAGGCATTTATTGAAAATGAGTGTTGGAGTGAAGCCAAGACATTTATCTTTAAAGTAGAAAACTATTTTCTAGTCACAACTTTAAGTGCCAGAGACATTATAGCTATCTTACCAAATGATTTTTTAAGTAAATGGAGATCGCCTAAAGAGAGCAGCAGAATACCTAATTTGTTCTCACCTATATACCAGGTTAACGTTGTGGTTTCCTCTCAACAGATATCAAATCAAATTCAAATATGCTGTTTGTTTGGTGGGGAACATTGAAAAGACTGCATTAACAACATATTCAATCAGCTCTCCAGCTTGATTGTACAGACACGGTTTTTACTTTTTGAAACAAAGTGGATTTGAATATGCATGCTGAAACAGAAGTATAAATTTTGTGATGCACTATTGAATTGTTTTGCCCCTTTATAAGCAGTAAGTGGTTACTGATCTCCTTATGGTGTGTCTGAAAGGCACATGAATGGTGACTTCGGAGCTTTTAGCAGCAATGCTAATAAGCTGTGATCTAAGGTAATGAGGGTTTTGATTCTTCTAGTCCTGTGGAGTGCCTTCACAAAGGGAGGGTAGTATCAGTGAATTTCAACAAATGCTACTCACACTTTCCCTCAGCGTTGAAATGCAAAAGAACACCATTGTAAACTACCTGTTATTCTTGGAATTTAGGGCCACGATGAATAAAATTCTCACCCTTTTGTCCATACTTGATGCTTACATTTAACTTATAGTTACATTCTTCTGGTGATTTAAAGTAACTCCATAAATATTGCCTTTTTGTCCCTAGCCATTCTCTGTAATAGCTAAAGAAGAATGAAAATTTGTGGCTGAAAGAGGCTTAATAGAAATACAACTTCTGCATCACCTGTGAACAGTATGGGCCACTAGGCAAATGATTTTACCCTGAGGGATAAAAAAAAGAAAATAAAAATATATTTTAATATAATTTTGAAGTTAACAGAAATTGTTACCCCTCATTTTGAAGATAGTGTTATAACAATGCCATTTAGGATAATCACATATGTGTGTGCATGTGTGTGTGTACATGCTATGTATACATATGTGAGAAAGAGAATCAGCTTCTCTAAAGTATGTAAAGTTGAATGTTTGTAGAGAGATAAATGCATAAATAATGCATGTAATAGTAGTTCCTTTGTAAAATAAAACTGTAACCATAATCTGTACCCCTTCGTAAAGGAACATATATTAAGATTGAAGTTAAAACATATATAAGGGCACCTGGGTGGCTCAGTAGGTTAAGCATCTAACTTCAGCTCAGGTCATGATCTCACTGCTCATGATTTTGAGCCCCACATCCGGCACTGACAGCTCAGAGCCTGGAGCCTGCTTTGGATTCTGTGTCTCCCTTTCTCTCTGCCCATCCCTCATTCATGCTCTTCTCTCAAAAATAAACGTTAAAATATTTTCTTTAAATAAAGTATTAAAACACATTTATATAATATTATAAATAAAGAACATAAGACATAGCTAAAGAACATGGAGTTTTTTATATGCATACATATATGCTTAAGAACAACCCAAGAATTACACACAGTTACTGGGTATTTTTAAATGACTTTAACAAAGTCTTCCAGCTTTTACAATTTTAGAAATGTCTCACTAATTAATAAGTATGTATAATTATAGTATAGATTTCTTAAATGGTGTTAGTAATTTTTATAATTATTATGGTAATGATTTTTATGCTGTTTAGACATCTCTCTCATTAATTAATTTTGGTTGCTTTTCTCTAAATTAAATTACTTCTCAAGATTGAAATTTATACAAGAGTAATGTGACTATTCAATCCCCCATATTTTTATTCTATTGTAAGTTTACATCTACAATGTGATATCCTTTCTTGAATATTTGGGAGAATAGTTTCTTTCATTAAAAATGCCACTTATAGATAGTAGCTACACTTGCGGTAAGCATAGCATAATGTGTAGACCTTAGACCTATTGAATCAGTACACTTGAAACTCAGGTAACGTTGGGTGTCAACTATACTTACAATTACCAAAATAAACGCCATCTCTATAGTCTCCATGTTAGTAGATTAGACTCCTTTAGTCACCTTACGAGATTATAGCTAAGGAGATATAGTCTACATTTCAGATTTCTTTTTAAAGAACTTATTTTCCAGCTCTGCTCTGGGGAGCCAGAGGATTCTATGGCACTATATGAGGGAGTTTCCAAAACATTGCTCTTATTCTAGGGCCTTCAAGAGTAGAATTTTCTCTGCATGTTGTATTTTCACCTGAAATTTTACCTGAGAAGAAAGTACCACTGTTAATATAATGGATGGATTAATGAGTAAAGAAATACACTGAGATAGTATAAAACCACTGTTTAGAGAAATAGTGGAAATACTTATGTAATGTTTTATGAACTAGTGTTTTATATTTATTAATTTATCTAATCCTTCTAAGAACCTTCTGAGGTTAATATCATCACTGTCTCCATTTTATGGAGGAGAAAACTGAGGAATAGAGAGTTGAAATAATTTGCCAAGATCATACATTGGGAAGGGATCAGGCTAGAGATCTGCATCTAGATAATGTGCTTCAGAATCCGTGATTATTTTAGCCGCATCATTAATCTCATCAGATAGGGTGACGCTGGGATAATAAGTAATAGTACACATTTATAAGAGAGCAGCAATCTCTAAGGAACAGTTTTTTTAAAGTATGTATGTAGCGAAATTGTTAAACAAAATTATATTTTATGAGGAAATTTGGAAGTCAAAATCATGGCCTAATCTGCATGCATAGTGCATGACCTCCCCGCCATTGCTTAGTCTTGAGACGTTGCCTTTATGCTTTTGCTGCCCAAGACCATACCGCTTAATGTAACAAAGGCTTAGTACAGCAATCACTTAGAAACACTTGTAGAGTAGAAACTGGGCTCAGGAAGTATCTCATGGATTAGATAATGCATCATTACTAAATTAACTAAATTCCATATTTAAAGGTTTACAAAAGAGTACATCTCTAAATGTAAGCTACTATCAGGAAGGAAAAATATCTGTGTGGTAGCCCACATGAATATTTTGACCCGAAATTAGCCTTTGTAAAACTCCACTTTGCAAGTTAAAAAGTCTCAAAGACTCCCTTGATGAATCACTTTCCTGTCTGGAAAATCAGTAGCTGATTGTGATTCCTAGTGTATGGCTGCTCAATTTCCCAACTCCGAATATATGAATACGAGGTCACAATTTTGTCCCTTATCAAGTATTCTCCAACAACCCCCCAAGACCTACTACTACTAACAAAGTAGCTTTTTCAGAATATCCTCTGGATTTCTAACTCTTACAAAGATTATTCTAATTGGTAGAATTAACAATTGCATCGATTGTCCCCTATATATAACAATCATCTGTACATTTTATGTTTTTTTCCCAATTATCGTGGGTTTCAAATATACATTTTTTGTGTTAAATAACACTTGGCTTCTTGAATAAAATGTAAAACTTTATCAGAATAAAAAAATATATTAGACATCTCATGGTCACTAGCTCAAATTTGGGTTATATCTTTATTTAAAATGTTTAAATTTTTTAATTTTAAATGCTTATTTAGTTTTGAGAGAGAGAGAGAGAGATACAGAATGTGAGTGGGAGAGGGGCAGGGAGAGAGGGAGACATAGTGTGTCAGCACAGAGCCAGACGCGGGGCTCAAACTCATAAAGTGTGAGATCATGACCTGAGCCCAAATTGGCCACTTAACTAACCGAGCCACCCAGGCACCGCAACTTTTTATTTTTTTTAAAGTTAAGCTCTGTTTCAGGTTACAAAAACATTGTTTGGAGACCTTCCTGATATCCTTTTCTCTCTAAGTTTGTGAATTTTAGGCATGAATACAAACTGAATACAAGCATCACAATGAAATACATATGTATGTATATATATGTATATTTTTTCATTGAAGTGAATTAACTTTCTTCCTATAAGCTGCTCAGATCTGTTGCCAATGTAATAAAATACCCTTCATAGAAGTAATGCACTCACTCAGTTGAGAGATGGACAATTTCAATATACTTGGTTATCTATAAGATATTTATAACACTTTAAAATACCTATCATTGATGTATACAAGCTCAATTAGGAATGAAAGTGAAGCGTTTAATTTCCAAAGGAAAGTTGGGATGGTCTCCCAATAATTTAGACAACCTATTTTTTTTTCCTCATTGGTATTAGGCCATAAATAACTAACACAGGAAATAAGCATTAGCTGGAAATTTGGACAAAAGAGAAGAATCCTTTTCCCTTTCATTTCATCTCTATTTTTAAAAGGAGTATATTTGTTTCACTTCATTTCACTAGAGAAGAGTAGACCTGAAATCCTCAAAGGAAAAAAAAAAAAAGATTCTCCTGTTCATAATTTTCCAATGGAATTTTTTTTTCATAGCATTGCAGTGCTTATTTAATATAATGTTTTAGCTGATTTTATTGACTCTGGAAAAATACTCTGATATTTGCAGTTAATTCTATTGTTAAGTTGTATAGACTCAAAATCATTTGGAAAAAGTCATAGACATGCAGTTTGTGATAATCGTATTGATGGATACTCAGGTAACCAACAATCATTAAATAGCAAATACTCTTTCAAGATTCCTGGGAAATTTTTCCATAGAAATCAGCATTCCCCGAAAAGTTGTACTTTTTCTTTCATCAATGAGTCTCCTATTTTTTCCTGTATACGGGTCATACATGAATCATATTCCTTCCATTTCTTTGACCAATTTAGAAAGCACAGACCCAAATATGCCTCAAACTCCTCCTACAGAGTGGATTTTATTTACTACCATTTCTCCTGTTTTCATTTTCTTCCAGCCTTTCTTTTCAACCATGTATCATCATTAAAAAAAATAAACAAATTTATTTTTCTCCACCTTTCCTGCCTCTAAGTTTCAAGTAAAATGGTATAAAAAAAAGCTGAGACCCAGAAGAACACTACAGGGAAGTATGTTGCAATAAACAAAATATTTGAGTTCTAAAAGGCAGCATAGTATTACTTGACTCTACTTGATCATGATATCTCTCATTTTTTTGTTATTAACAAGATATTGTTTTATATTCCTGTCTTTGTGCTACTGAAAGACTTTCTTTCTCTTCCTTCCTTCTTTCCCCCTTCTTTCCTTCCTTCCTTCCTTCCTTCCTTCCTTCCTTCCTTCCTTCCTTCCTTCCTTCCTTCCTTCCTTTTCCCTTCCTTTCTTTCTCTTTTCTTTTCCTTTCTTTTCTTCTAATTTCTTTGTTTTCTTTTCTTTTCTTTCTTTTTCTCTCTCCTTCCTTCCTTCCTTCCTTCCTTCCTTCCTTCCTTCCTTCCTTCCTTTCTTCCTTCCTTCCTTTCTTTCTTCATTCTTTCTTTCTTCTTGAAGTGTTTCCTTGAGAATTCTTCCAGTCTACCTATTGCCGTTTTTCTTTTGCAAGTATAAGCAGGTATTCCTTAATTCAGGAAGGAGTACAGGTAGTGATCATTACAAAAATCAGTTTCCAAATCAGAAGATCTGCCCAAACTCAGGTTGGGTACAAACACTATTATCCAAGAATTAAACTCAAGGTCCAAACTCAGGATGTCAATTCAAGGTGGTCAGCAGAGGAGTAAGTGGAAGTTCAAACTTCTGGAATGAACAGATGTCCATCTGACATCAGCTGTCCAAGAAAACCAGTGCTAGAAAACCAGTCTGTTAGTTGTTGTTTCTGAGCACAAGCACTGAATGAGAATGAAGTCAGTAGCAACTGGGGTTCACAAGGGAGGAGATGAACAGTTAGCAAATGCCTAGGCCCCAAGGCAATGCTGAGGTCTCAGTGGAACAACAACTGAGTTGAGTTTCTGATAAAGGGCTTCAATCAGAGCCCATTGACCTAAAATGTCACTCATCTCAGGCCCCTGGGTCAAATGCAACCTACAGATAGAGGCTAAATGGAACAGCCACAAGGAGAAAGATCCTGTGGTGCCACAAAGAAAGCGAGAAACTCCATCTTTTTCATAAATGACCCCAATCTACAAGTGTAATATATATTTTGTGATATATTTATTTACTAGAGTTGTATTGTCCCTTTCTTGATTTGAAACACAATAGACAAAGAATTTTATAGCTTTCTTTAAAGACATGTTTCCATACACCTATTAAAAGGAAAATATTTAATATGCCACCTCATTCCCTATTGAATAGAATGAAACTTGAACCTACATATTGCCAGAAGAATTGAATGCATTTAGCCTCACAGTTTGCTCCTATAATATCACCATTTTTGTCACTACTGATTTACTGTCATGGTTAGCTTGGTAAAAGAGCTATATATTTTTTATCCAGGAATCTACTAGCTCAAGAAAAATCATTTATTTGTCAAAGAAATATTTATCTTTAATATGCCCTTTTTACTTTGAATGTCTAAAATAGACTTGTGTTTATTCTGTTGGTAGTAATTCCTATTAGTAAGGAAATATAATGGTTTTCCCATGATATGTCTAACAGCTTTCCAGCTGAGGCCAACCCTATTTAATTCATAGCTCTTTGGTCCTAACAGATATTGAATTCTGTACTATGTATTCATTCACAGTGTGATCAGACACCCACCAAGTCTCTAGCAGTAATTAATATATTACGTGGGGATAGATCCCATTAACTGAACAACTTTGAATAATGTATTTCAGGTTAACTACTACTAGCAGGATCTTGTGGCATTCCTATATTGGTCATGTTTCTTTGTGATACATAATGAGTATAATTGAAAGGTTAAAGAAGAGATTTATACAGTCACAAAATAATATGACTCCCTTCTAAATCAATCATCAATATTCTAAGAAAATATATTAGATTCTTCATATTTTGACCTTGGTTTTTCACTCACTTTCTTATTTACACATGGAATCATAGACTCCCTGAATGTAACATCTATTTTCCTTTTTGAATGTGAGGGATTAATTTATAGATTGATTATTAACTGTTAATTTTCTTCCATCTTAATCAATCATCCTGGTCAGTCAGTATTGCTTTACTGTATTTAGTGGTTTTGTGGAGTGCCTTAGCTCAAATTAGATCAGCTATTTTTCAATTCTTCCTAGAGTGCCATTTATGTTTCTTTCTTACTGAGACTTTGTATTGCTAATGACTTCCCACAGTTACTGTCATTGGGAAATAAATTTATATATAATTTACCCAATTTAAGTATCTTAGTTGTTGAATGATAAAGGGCTTCCAAAATAGATTTGATTTTAACTTTATATTTATGATTGTATATTGATATAAACTGACCTAAAACAAATGATATTATTATATCCACTATATTCAAATTTGGTAATAAAAGCTTTCATGAATATTCTCCAATGCTGTGGCCTCAAAGTGGTAAGCATTTTTCATCCTGAAGAAATTAATCAGGAAGACAAGCAACGATCTTAAGATTTGGGGGAACCAAACATTCAATTAGCTAAGTAAGCAAATATTAAGTGTTTGAAGTGCTTCCTACCAATCCAGTTGATACAGATAATTGAGTCAGACTGCTAGACCATTTGATACATATATAAATACATATTTATTTATTCAATAAACATGTATTAAAAAACAACTTTATGCCAGGACTATACCAGGCATTTATTATTGGATGTAGAGATGGATATGATGCAATGCTATTCTTCAAATTAATTTCAGCTTAAGTAAAGAAAATGCATGTGTTTAAAAAGAATTGGGAGTGGGGCAGAAGCAGGGATGTAGAAAATGAAAAGGCAATTGGGAATATTGGAATTATAATACTGAAGAAATTCTGACAAACTGATTGCTTGGTGGATTAAACCAATTTTTTGCCTGTCAAATTATGCTTTCATGGGTAGGCTAGCCACCTGCTTATGATAAAAGTTAACAGTTTAAACAAATCAAACAGGTTGTGTATATAGACATGACAATCCTAATGTTTAGCAAGTTGTAATTTCGAAACCAAAATGTAACTCTTTAAAATAAGGAAATTTTCAGCTCCTCTGGTTTTTGGTTTTCATTTTGTTTTGTTTTCTTTTGTTTTTAGCTAAAAGTAAAGTCATCGTGAAATTAGAAAAAAAATAAAGAATGCCTGAAAAATTACATCCATGTGCTTGCACTTTTCAGTAATGCCTTAACCCAGAAACCATTACTTCCTTTTTCTTGTTTCAAATTATGTGTGGTGAGCATTCTAAAGCTAAAGGAGAATCTGTTGCCAGTTTATAGACTGACTCCTTTTTCCTGTTTTGTTAAAGGAGATATTAGAAATGAAAACTTTTGATCTTTTCAATATAAAAAATGTTCAATTAGAAATGATGAAATGAAGACTCCTTAATATGTATAAACTTTCAGTATCCTGCATACTCGACCAGAAACGATACCTCTTCTAGTTCCTGCATGTTGACTCCATTCACAAAAAACCTTATTTTTAGTTTATTTTCAGCTATAAGTCATCATGTTTTCATGCCTATGGAGAATAACACCCAACGGCACTGGCAAATTGGCAGAATTAAAGTGCATTTTCCACCGATGGCTCAAAAGAAGAGGTGATCCTTTGTCCTTAGCTTTGTTAGCACAATTCATCCATAAAGTGACAGAAAACTTACCATTTTCCTCAGTTGTTATTTTTGACCGAACACCTTTGAATGGGACTAAGGAGCATTAGATTTTAAAAATTGGCCAAGAAATGCTAAAATGTGAAAATTTAATTTTCTGCCAATTTTGCTTGGAATCCTTGGGTAACTTAATTTTTCTATAATGTTCTATCAGTTTCTCCCTTGTTAAAAGAGGAGAGTATTTTCCAAATTAAAAACATGGGAGTGAAAAAAAAGAAACCTTTTTACTCCCCTAAAACCCTAAAATAGTTTGGCATTAATAGGCAAATTGAACCAACATCTAAAATATACTTACCTAATACTTATTTTAAATGTATACCTTGTTACATTCTGAATTAGAACACAGTGTCAGAGGAACAACATAGTCTTCGGAATGAAATTCTTAACAGAGAATAGACAACTATGACTATATGCTATTGTCTACTTACTATGATGCGGCAAGATACTTAACATAACCGTAATTCATTATACTAATTCTGAGCATTTATCCCGAGGCTTTGATGATCACTAAATAAACAGGAAATTAGCAGTTTTTCTGTAACGACTCTTTGTTATTGTACGAGGGTATTTTTCTGATGTACGCTTCCACTGGAATGGAGAAATTTGTGCATGAAACGAAACAGTCTTCTGAATAAATACATAAAATGCCATTTTGATCAAGGTTATCTGCTCTTAATGCATCTGTTTTTAGCAAGGTAAAAAATACATGAAGAAAGTAAAATTCTGCAGCTTTATAATTACTTATGGTTGCATTTTATTAATCACAACAATGTTTAGCCATTTGTTTAGTGCCTGGTAAGAGCAGAAACACAAATGATGACTCAACTTCTACTTTTGTTGGAGATGCCTATAATGCTTGGCAAAAGATGTCCTAAATGGAACAATTTCAATGAAAAGGGACATTGCCCAGGAAGTTGCTGATGCTTAAAGAAAGCCAATGGGCTGTGCAGAAAGTTCTCCAGAGAGTGGAATTATTTTTAATTGTTTTTATTTATTTTTATTTTTGGCAAAGTCATTACTTGTCCAGTAATGTCAAATTTGCATTTTATTTGTCAGGGTGCCATCACTTATGGATAGATTCATATTAAGCAAATTCACAGAGACTAGTGCATATAATTAATACTTTATTAATTTAAAACGAGAAGTGGAACTCTAATGATTGATAACAGCCCTGGATGCCTGGGGAAGGAATTGTAACTGGGAGAAGGAAATCCACAGCTCATCCCTGTCTGCGATTTCTCCATTTGCTCTGATATTACTGCAGACAAAATTTTGATAGATGCGTTGTTTCCATAATTATGTTGGTTGGGGTATGAGGTCACATTTTGTCACTCAGTGATGGTATCACATATTTCTGTCCTAATCTTTTATTTGCTTCATAGTTTCATTCTTTGAAAACATTTTTCTTTTCCTATTTCCAAGTTATTTAAGAAAGAGACAAGGGAAAATTGTCAGTGATCCCCAGGGCTGCCTACTGTGTTCCTTTAGTAGATTATTTTTTTGCAGTGTATTTTATTTAAAAGAAAAACTGTATCAATATGACCTATATATATATATAGAAAAAGAATTATTAGTTTATTAAGGATATCTGTAAAAAAAGTATATCAATTATAATGTAACCTAAATGTCAGTGAGCAGTATACTAATAGTGATAGTAGTTCATAACAAGAAACTATCACTGAAAAATATTTCACTAATATGAAATATCATAAAGTTCATACTCAAGTAACTTAATCATATATGACATAACAATTGTTGAAATGTACATTTCAGAGGCATTTTAATGGATAACTTACTTTTCTTTTTTCTTTTTTTTTTTTTTTTAAGTATTCTCTACACTCAGTGTGTGGCTCAGACTCACAACCCTGAGATTAAGAGTCTGATGCTCTTCCGACTGAGCCAGTCAGGTGCCCCAAAAGAGAGCTTACTTAAAAAAAGAATTACCAGACAGGGGTGCCTGGGTGGCTAGGTTGGTTAAGTGTCCGACTTCAGCTCAGGTCATGATCTCAAAATTTCGGAGTTCAAATTCAAGCCCCACATCTGGCTCTGTGCTGACAGTTCAGAAGCTGGAACCTCTTTCAGACTTTGTGTCTCCTTCTCTCTCTTCCCCTCCCCCGCTTTCTCTGTCTCTCCCTCTCTCTCTGTCTCTCCCTCTTTTAAAAATAAATAAACATTAAAAAATTTACTAGACCTGGGGCGCCTGGGTGGCTCAGTCAGTTGAGCGTCCGACTTCAGCTCAGGTCATGATCTCACAGTCTGTGAGTTCGAGCCCCGTGTCGGGCTCTGTGCTGACAGCTCAGAGCCTGGAGCCTGCTTCTGATTCTGTGTCTCCCTCTCTCTCTGCCCCTCCCCCACTCATGCTCTGTCTCTCTCTGTCTCAAAAATAAATACACATTTAAAAAAATTAAAAAAAAATTTACTAGACCTACATAAAGTAAAACAGTTATTATATTATCTCATAGATACTTATTATTTTAAAAAGCCTGGCATATTTCTATCTGGACCAAGTATGCTGTCAGTATATACAACATGATTATCTTCATCTACTAATAGTTGTTAACTGTCTACTAGTGTATAATATGGGTTGCTTAATACAGGCTGAAAAATTGAAACAATTATCTTTATTCTTTAGGGATTAGAGAAGTCATAGAAATTGGTGCTGTAGTAAAGAACTATTCAGGCAACCTAGACACCTTCATTACCTGGTTGGACTCCAAGTTCAATGTGCAACAACCCAGGTCATATTCCCCAGGAAAATTTATAATTTACACTTTCTAGTTAGGAGTCTAAAAGTTGATAGAGTAACAGCCTTTCCTAAGTAGCAAAGCAGATGAGCAAGGGATTCTGCTCTTGAAAAAAAATATGTGTTATTCCCATGTCTGTATAACCACACCCTCACATTCTTTTCAGAAAGGCATCAAATCCAAACTTTTGTAAATCTAACTGGAGGAAGTAGTTTTAGAAACATATATCAAAATTCTGACTTTTTGTTTCTTATAAAGAAGTTACCGAGGTTATATCTCTATATTTCTTCTGTGATAATGAAAGTCACAAAAGACATATGTGTGTGTTGGATCTTTAATCTGGGTTCTTAAATATATACATCCTCCAGCTAAAAACCTACCAAATAAAATTACTGTGACACTTTTACTTTCTTTGTAGTTTCCTTTAATCTGAAATTTCAAACTGGATTCCAAGCACCCCTAGAGTTAAATTTATTAGTCTTCTCTATAATATCTTGGTTTTGAATTTGTGCATTTTCTTTTCCCCAAACCTCCAAGTTATTTAATTTCTTATTTTTTATGAAAGAGGTTTTATCAACATTTATACAATCCCTTATTATTTTAATTAAATCTTGTGTTATTCCACTCTTGACAATATGGATTTGAACACATTAGATTTTATTAGACACCAAATGGTATCTTTTGTAAGAAAAATCCAGTTTGCCTTCAAGACAAATTAAGGTTCTATTTTTTTTTCAAATTTCTATTGCCTCATTTGTAAAAAAGGAAAGATTGAATTAAGTTGTCTCCAAGGTCCAATTCACCTCTATGTTTGTTTGGTTTTTTTGCCAGAAAGAAACAAGAAGAGATAAAAAAGTAAAAAACAAAACAAATAAAAACAAAGGAAACAAACATTAAATATGTGGTTACTATGTTTAACATTTGGTCAAAATAATTTACTATTTACTTTCACTATGTTAACTTCCTAGGGCCTGTGTATTGTCTATTTAGTTAAAAATAAATGCCACACTCAAGAGACTATTTCAGGAAAGACCAATTCAAAAAGGCTTAGCAGGAAAATGTCTGAACTGAATATAACAAGTGAAAAGATGAGTTTGTTGCTATCTATTATAGACTGTTTACCTATTAAAAGCACATACTGAGAAATAATTTCTATGACTTTAAAGCTAAAAACCCTAATAATAGATTCCAAAATTGCCTTCCATCCTGTTCTTTGTTCTAAATCTAGTTTTCTGGTATTAATATTCAGAGTTTATCCTTCACCAAAAGAGTCTAATTATGGAAGAATGATCAGATTGGTGATGAGTAATTCACCTGGGGATGAAATTCTACAGGTAATGTAATATGAACTGCAATCAGGAATGACAATGACTTTTTTAGGCTTTTTCAAACTGCTTATTTGAGTATAAAATAGCAAAGGTAACACAGAATATCAGGCAGAAATCAAATTTTCAGTTGATGCAGTTTTGTCGTATGGGGAATATTAATATTAGCCTAGAAACTGCAGTTGACTGCAAAATGAGCATATATTAAAAGCATATAAAAATAAAAGCGTATAGACTAGTGGAGCCACTGTTGTTTGGAGCAGATGCCTTTTACTCATTATGTAAGCTGAAACATAGGATCTGGTTTCCAATTACTCTACCTACACAAGGGTTTGCTTTAAAAAAATTATTACCACCTTTTTCACTTGTGTGCCTGTATTGGTAGGCATCTCACGCTGATTTCTCACCCTAAGTAGTAACATATTCATTCTTAAGGATACCTGGGAGAATGTGTGTTTTCTCTGTGATTCTGAACTTGGGATGAAAATAGTTATAGTAATAGTAGTAATCACCGTCAACATCATCACCGTCGACGTCGTCATCATCGTTGTTGTCATCATTTTCAAAACTGTTATGTTTTGAATGTTTTCTGTGTTCCAGGAAGTGTGCTCAGGGATTCACATGTGTTATCTTTTGTATCTATCTGTTAGGAAGGTACCATGATTAGATCCTTTTTACAAATTGAGTAACAGAGGCCCGGAGAGATACACTTATCCAGAAGAGGTCAGGCAAGGCTGCAACATACAACCTTCCTGAACAGACAGACCAAATGTACAGCTACACATACCTTCTGAAAGAAATCCTAATATCAGCTTGGTGACTCCTCCAAAGTGGGCAAAAGAGAAGATACTTATATCTAGATAGGCAGGAAAGGCTGAAATACATACTTTCCATAAAGCTCACCATAGATGTAGTGTCATACAATTGGGAGGGACCTTCCCACTCCTAGTTTCAACCTAAGAAATCAAGATTTGGACGCCACATTTAGCACCCAGATTTTAAGACCCAGCCCACTAGATGGTTGCCCAAAACATCGTGCTCTGAAAGACAATGTGCTTGTGTTTGTGAGACCCACAAGACTGTGTCAAACAAAGGAGCAGTCATCAGTAGGCACACTGCTGCACTAATCCCCTGGGGCTAAGTGCTGGATCATCACTTGTACCTCACATATATATGTATTATATTGGCTCCTACCGTGTTTCTTGTGTTCCTTGTCATACTTATAAGTTCCTGAAGTACAGACAAAATTGAGATTATATGTGCAAATATTACTGAATTATCATCTTGGAGTGAACTTTTAATAAATTTAAAAAATTGGAATTCAAATCAAAATATAGATTATGGGCATATGCACTTTGGCAAATTCTCTCAACACACAGCAAGTTAAGCACTTACTGTGGGTCAGGAACCATTGGAGCCTAGACTGGTTTAGTCACGTTCTCCTTGTAATCCGGTAGAATGACCACCTGAGGATTGAAAGGGCTTTGAAATATTCTAGTTCATCAGCACTTTCTCTCCTTCACCATTAGATACTCAGGTACTAAAATAATATGTTTCATTTCTCTTAAAAGATGTGCATGCCAAACATTAGAATTTCCTAATTATCTTAGTCACTGTAATTATTTTCTGGCCACATAACAAATTATTGTTTTTCTTTTGTTTTGACATCATATGAATGCATAATAAAAATTGTGAAGATTAGAGTTGAAAGTTTCTATTAAGTGTCTGTGAGCCAAGAAACCAAGGCACGTGTTCAAGATTATACAACATGTTAGTCAGACAGCTGGAATCACATTCTGGACCTTCTCACATTTCCAGGCCAGAGTATTTTATTGTGGCCACACCCCCAACATGTGTTGCATTGTTGAAGTTGATGCATACCTCTGGGTTTCCAAGTAACCCATATAGAACCAAAGCTCTCTTTGTAACTCTCACCAAACACAGTCCAAAGTACACCTCGGTTTCTGCCTGGTCCAGCTTCTTACTTGTCCCCTTAACAAGCCATGCTCCCCCTGCCCATACTTCATCCAGTTTTCTTCTTTTTATTTTTAATTTTTTTAATATTTATTTATTTTTGAGAGACAGAGACAGAGTGCTGGCAGGGGAGTGGCAGAGAGAGACAGACGGAGACAGAATCTGAAGCAGGCTCCAGACTCTGAGATGGCAGCACACTACTCATGTGGGGCTTGAACCCATGGACTGTGAGATCATGACCTGGGCTTAAGTCAGACACTTAACTAGCTGAGTCACCCAGGCGCCCCAATCTTGTTCTCTTCTTACACACATGTTCATATTTTTTGCTGCATGGACTTTGTATGATATATCCCTAAAATGCCTTCCTCTGCCTTTGTGTCAACTCTTTAGCCACTATTTTAAGCCCCTTATTCTATCTTTCTAACAAAGCCTTTTCTTATTATTTCAGCACCCAGTGATCTTTCTGTTCTGATTATCTGTGTATTTTATATTGTTCCTCTTTGAGATGTGCTTATCTTGCTTTCTCAAGTATATTTCAAACACTTTGGTAGCCAGAAATGTGGCCTCCTTTTGTGTCCCTCCCTAGGAACTCATGCATTTAATAAATGCTAAAGTGCACCATGTTGCATTGATATGATGTCTTACATTTTTATGATATAAAAATATCTAAAAATCACTTTAGGTCACTTGCTTCCTTAACACTAAACTTGTGAATAACAATAGAATTCTTTTTAGACATATCATAGCATATGTACCCACGCAATGCAAGTATCAGAAATTAAATTTCCACATGTAATTTATTTTACTTACAGCAGTTTGGGTTTAATTTGACATCTTTCTCATTACAACTACCGAAAGAAAAAAAAAAAAAAACTTCCTCTGAACAAATGCATTTCCATATTTCTATCTCAGTATAAGCACAGCTGTGAACCAATTACTTCAAAGTTCAAGAGCTGGTTGTTTCTATCCTTAGCATTGCTAGAAAATGTTGAGTGTTGTTTTGGGGAGAGACTCCCAAGCTCAGTACAAAGAAGTTTTTATTTCTTATTTCTTGTTTTCTTTTTTTGTTGTTGTTGTTTTCATATCCAACACAGATGAGACACATTTTCTTTCCTCTACTATTGCATTTTTTTTCTATATTTAGTGATAATAGGTATCTGTTTTGCATGCTCATTTGAATATATTGTATGGTTGCTTATTATTGATAGCTACTAGCTAAAAAGACATACACTAAGTGGCATATTGATCAATCTATTTGAAGAATAAATACTTTCTCAAGCCATCTGCATTGTGAGTGTAGGGTGTGAATATGACAAACACACATTTTACCTGCTCTTTTGTAATTAATTATACTCTGACCTTCTCCCCATCTGACCAATTGAATTTCATTATCTCTCAAAGAGAAAGTCAAATAAATGACTGATACAAACATATGTCAGATATCCACATTCTTACCACTTAGTGTTTTCAGTATGAAGTTATCCTCTGCATATTGTTCTTTGTCATTTTTCTTAGTAGACCTCCTGATCTCTACATGTCCTCAGACTGGATGTCATGAAAACTCCATAGAGAGGGAACACATATGCAATTAACATAGCCTTTTATCCCCTCCACTGACAGAAAAAAAGAAGGGGAGGTATTTTCTAGGCATCAACTAAAGGTCATATTAGTTTTCCCTAAACTCCCCCTCTGGTCTCCTCAGGAGATGTTGCTATGATGTTGGGCATATCAAATAGAACTAATTATTATTCATGTGCAGCCTGATGGATTATCTCCTAAACCCCAGAACAGTCCCTGTTGTACATTCCTCTCTTCTGCTGTGTCACTGCACTTAGTTATTTGAGATGATTTGATTCAGTGACTGACAGTAGGTGTGAAAGAGGTGGGAGGTAGGGAACAAGAAGAGAATTCTGTTCTGTGAGTGCTATCCATATGTGTTAGCTAACCATAGTTATCTGGCTCAGTTTAAGAATCTGAACAAAGCAATATCCTCTGGTTTCTGATTTGTATGACATATGACTTTTATTGATTAGAGATCAATCCATAGTAATTTACTCTCCAGAGGGTTGTCATACTGCCTGTTTTGACAACACTCCCTTTTAAGGGAGATCTTCTGATAAAGCCTATGCTCTACTCTTCTAGTTTCAACTAGTAGGATCAGGTGTCTAATGCAAGGAAATCAGTCTGTACATAGTCCTGCCAATGATGGGCGACCCACGAATTATCAAAAAACAAAACAAAACAAAAGGTAATTTGGTACTGAAGAAATTTGTAATTAGAAAACAGAAAATTCAGTCAGCTGGAAGCAGGGATAGAAGAGAACAGGACACATAAAAATTACTATAAGATAGAGTCTGAGAGATGGTAGTAAATCTAAGCTGTATGTAAAATATAGGTAGAAAGAAGTGGTAACTATATGGATGCTGGCTGTAGAAAGACAGAGACAGAACACATGTGAGGAAACATCATGTGCTCCCTGAGATAGACAAAGTAGTTTGTTATCAGAGCTCTCTCATGTGTGATGATAGCATTCCAGCCCCAGTCCTGGTCTTGGTGTTTTCTTCCACTCTTATCTTACCTAGCATGGCCAGATGGTCTCTTCCATGCCACCAAATGCCCCAGTGTATTACATTCACTAACATTTACTTAGCACCTGATACAGGCAAAGCTCTCCACTAATGGCTGCAAAGAAATCAAAGATTATTTTTTAAGTGTCTCTCCCTTCCCAAAATGCTCTTGCATGAGATTTTCTATAAATCGATATTACTAGAAATTCCCCATGTCTCTTTCTAGAAAAAAGTGAATAATATTTTTTAATTCAGGTTATGGATAATTGAGCATTTTCCCCTAAGCAAAAATATAATGGCTTTTCCCTTCCTAGAAATCAATACCATGTAAGAGTTTGGTTCTGTTTAAGGGTATTGATTATACTGGAGCAAAATTAATTCTTTGTCAAAGTTTAATAAAAATGGATCCATATGTATTATTAATAGCCTCATCATACATTTGTACAATTAAAGAGTAAAGATGTACTGACCAGATTTTTAATAATATTATATTGTATTTACTATTTGACTATTAGTTTTCATATTGAATACATGCTTCTTCCTTAATATGGCCATATATTAAAGCACTTGATGTGAAGTCATAATTCTAATTACACATATAGAATATTATCCACAAAAGGCTACTGTTCTTGATTTCATTGAAGAAAGCCTTTAAAAAAAAAAAAAAAACCTGGGACAGGTGGGGAGGAAAATTTACATATATGATATATATGATATGTATTTATATAGCTATCATATATATATATATACACACACACACACACATATAAAATAAATATATTTATACAGCTACTGTCAAGAGTTCCTCTTCAAAATTGAATTAACTTTTTTTAAATAGTTTGAGAATAGAAAGTGGGCAATGAGCAAGTGGTTTGGATGAAGACAATAAGAAAACTGATCTACATAAGGAATGAACATGTATTTTTAGTGTGAGCAGCTCAAGGAAGAGAAGAAGAAAAGAAAATGAAGAATCAAGTCAGACAACATGGCAAGATTTCATAGACACATGGCAACTTGAAGCAAAAGACAGTCAATGAGTAATTCCAAATAGCATTACAGCTAAAGGGTTTTAGTGACATGGAAATCTGTTGTTCATTAGTAAATTTTTGTGTTCTTATGGCATAAACCCTCTCCATCATCCTAAATTTTCAGTAAAGTCTGATGAGTATATGAATTCTCCTTGTTAGAATTGGTGGGAAAATCAAGAAAAAGCCAACTCTCTGTTACCTTTAACAGGAATTAGTAGCTAGAAGTGACTGGGAATGTAGGGTCCTAAGGACTTGTCTTTGAAGGAATTGATTTATACAGAACATGAACAAATGGGCTCAAAAACTGTGTTTAAGTCTCAGAGGACAAAATAACTTACCAAATAACCTATCAGTATTAATACACACTTAGCCTTAAATATAAAGTCATCTTTGAAGGTAAAACAAATACCAAGGACCAAACCTCTAAATCATGGTGCGATTCTTGATGTTTATCCAATTTGTTAAATAAATCATGTAATCATAATCATCATTATCATTCTGCCACACTCTCTGTATCCTCTAACAACATATAAGAGGTTGGTCAGTTGATCGTTTTTAATCTGGAAACACACTATGGATATTGGATTGAGAGAGGTTGCTTTTGATTATGACTACTTCTTGGCTTATGTATACCCAGACAGAGAATAGTAAGAATGTAATTATATGTAACTTATTTTAGTTAAAGCCCAGTGACATCATCAAAACTGTTTTTTTAAGGCTATCATCTATCTACTGTTATTTCAGTGAATGGTATGAAATTCTCTTAGAATAATCAAGTTAAAAAAAACCTCTTGGATATTAAAAGATGAAATGAAGGATCGTAGACTGTCTTCAATGACTCAATCATTTCTTTGGGGGAAATACAGATTTTGTATATATTCTTTGTTGGGAGCCGTTTTGGGCTCGCAGGTTGAGACCCCCTCTCGGTGTGGAAAAGGTTGAAGCAAAGCTCCCGCCAGCCAAACTGGCGCCTAATCTTACTTCCTTCTAGATAATCTTTCAGGCCTGGATTTCTTGGACTGCTTTCATTGGCCTAAAGGACATAATGCTCTTTGGGTTTATGGCACATGGAAAAGGGGACCTGAAGTGCGATGTCTTGATGGATAAAATCTGAATGAGAGTAACCTGGTCAGAAGTAACCTCAGGGTTGTCTCTTGGGGGTAGGTTACACAAATTGATCATATAGAATAGCAGTTATGAGTTGGCTAGAAATTAGCAGACATTAGGCCCCAAGACTCCTTGAGCCAAACTAGATTTTCCTTGCAGGTATAGCATTGTGTTAATCATCCCCTCAGCCCCACCATAAAACCTCAAGGCACATCTCTGAAGCTTCTCTCAGTATTTGGTTAACAGACTGATAGGAGAGATTCTAAAGAGACTTGGGACCTTCTCCGGAGATTGGCTTAGCCCAGAAGTTAGGGGCACTGTTTACTGATAAGGTACAAACAATAGCCAAATAAAAGTAGCTACACATATCTTCAATGATCAACAACAAACATTGAGTACCTTCCTGAGGTTAACGTTTCACAAATCCTTTTGCTATTCCCATCCCCACACTCCTTTATAATATAAAGGCAATAACAAAATACTTTTACAGAAACTGCTGTTTGTATAAAGAACAGATAAACATGAGCCCTTACGATATAGGCTCACTCACTCATAAAGGAAAAGAACTTAGAGATCATGTCTCTACCTCCTCCATCATAGTTAAAGATTATGGATAGAATGTCTCCTAAACTATCTATAGATGATTAACATAGGTCTTGAGGCAAAATGTATGTGCTCTCTGTTTGCCAAGGGCTACAACAATCCTGCTCTCTTCCTAAAAACTTTATCTTGTTATTTCCTCTGCTTTGCCTAAAAAACAATGTGTAACTTTGGAACAAAGTCATAAAAACAGTTACTGCCTAATCTAAGTCTGAGGGATTTGCAAACCTAGGAAAAATTGTAAATGATGCCTTGTCACTGATGTATTGTCACTCGCTACCTTTAAAAATAAAGACACTGAGACTAGCAGGTCAGAGATGCCAGAATTTCCAGGGCTGCCTGCTTGGTCATCAGATTCCATCTCACTCGTGGCTCTCTCACCTCATTTCGCCTGACCGTCCATCCTTCGTGGACCCCT
Organism: Paguma larvata; assembly: GCA_030068075.1. NCBI lineage: Eukaryota > Metazoa > Chordata > Mammalia > Carnivora > Viverridae > Paguma > Paguma larvata. The sequence continues at coordinate 57,066,931 of CM057832.1, forward strand.
AGATTCGCCGGAACAAGGACCCCGGCAATTCTTGGCATCAAAAAATAAATAGCCAGCCCTATTATCCTATCTCTGATTCCAACTGGGAGAACAGATCTCTGGTTTCCAAGTTTTAATGAGAGTTTTTTCTTCCACAATTGGGTGAAATTCTGAGAAGAGGAGAGCTGACTTTTTCAGAGCCACTGTTCATGATTACCTGAGGGATGGCTTCCAAAAACAAACAGAAAGAAAAAGAGAATAGTTGCCCTCATACTGTCAAATGGTACCCTATCTTTAAACTTTCACTTTAGCCAAAGTGACGAAGAAGAAATTGGAAGAGTTTTGCACATAATCTCCCTGATGTTTCACCACGAATGCACATGCTGAATTGGCAGATATAAAGCCAAGGACATGTTGAAGCATCTGGAACACAGAACAGAAATTCAGTTTAAAAACTACAATTACAAGATTAAATGGATATCTTTTCTTTATCCAGTAAATTGCATTAAGCTGGGTCTGCCCTAAAGATCCTGAGGAAAAGCAGCAGACACAAAATACAGCTAAGAATAGATTATCGAGTGAAATATCAGTCTTCTTCCCCTCTTCATAAAGAAGACTTCAGGAATCATGATCCTCTGTCCCTTGGCTACATCCATCCCTCCAAAATTTCACCATTCAACTTATTTATTATTAACTCTAATCATAGAATATAAAATTAAATCTTAAAAACAATTTTTCTAACTTCATTTTTAATCAGTTATGTTGAAATCGTGTACACTCACCTAAAATTCATACACTTCAGAGTGATATTAAATGGGCTGACCAAAAATAGCATATTTTCACTCAACATAAACTATAAACACTATGTACATACTAGCATACATTCTATGCTGTAAATACACTTAACTGAAATATAGTATCTGGTGAAAATATAAGTACTCTAGCTCTATTCTCAACTACAAAAACCACATAAAAGTTTATTATTATTAATTATTAATTACTATTATTGCTGAAGTTCCTCATTTTTTGCCTTTTCTTGAAGTAAACCTCTTGAAGTAGGAACAGAAATAGAATAAATACAAGATATTACTAATATCTATCATGGGTATGGTTATTTTAAAGTGTTTTCTTTTCACATTCTGAGTTTTGCTGCATATATTTTCATGTAATTCTTCCAAATTTCTTTGGAAATATTCATAGATTTAGTATTTAGTGTATTGGCTTGTCCTATGAATGTAAATTCTTTAATGAGAAAATGCAACATGGAAAAAAATTGCTGGAGCAAAAGTCAAATAACTGTTTCTATTTTGATTACTTTAAAGTCTACAGCAAGCATATTTAATTCTTTGATTGTTTATCAAGAAAAACAGATCAGAATAGGGAATATTCCAAAAAACGTGGCAGCATTGAAGGACTGGGCTACAGGCAGAGTTAATTTACATTCTTGCTGTTTACATGTGGGACTTTTTTTTTTTTTTTAATCTTTTTGCTTCTACTCAGTATAAATGAGTCCATGCCAAGTGTTTAATAATTTACCATGAATTTCAGTAAATGGTAGCATTTTCTTCCAGGGATTCTGTGTGAGATTGTTCTTGCTAAACTGTAGAACAGCTTCATGCTTTGAAATCAATTGACCTCTTCAGTAAACACAAGCCCATTCTTTTTTACTTTGTCTGTTTAGCTTTGTGATTCATTTTCAAGGCCATGTACCCCTCCCACCCTACTAGTGACTGAGCCACTGATACTTGGTGACAGGCCTTGATGCAAAGGTGATTAACTTCTGGGACCAGAGAGATGCGGTGCTCATGGCTATTAACTCCTTCTTGCCTTAATAACTTTGTGAGTTGAAATGGTATCTTTCAATAGGTCATTTATGAAAAAAAAACTGTTTTTTCTTTATCTTTAGGGATGTCTGCTTATTTCTCTTTTAGACTTCTCAACTTTCTTGCATTGTATTTATTTTCCAATTTACTTTGTTTCAGCTTTCATTTTGTGTTTATCTTACCTTCTTATTTTTAAGTTAATTTCAGTGTTTTATGGTTTTCCTTTTTATTTAAACATTGCTTCTACAATAATTTATGTCCTTTACATTGTTTCTCTTGACTTTAGAAGATAAAAGATCCAAATATCTGGTTTTTAATCTTGATTTTCCCCTATTTATTAGCTTTGCCATCTTAGGAAAATCGCTCGATCTACCCGAATGTCAGTTTCCTAATTGATAAAATGAGCATGAAGGTAGAGCAGTATGCATGACAAATTTTACTGTTTTGAAGATTTAGTTATACTTTAAGGGTTTATTTTTTATTCAGTACCTCTTGAAAGTGTGTTCTCTCAATCCATAAAAAATTTATAGTTTATAATTTCCCATTTTTTGTTATTCGGAGAGATTATTAGGTATTGCCATTGTCAATAAAGAGATTCTTTGAGTGAGTCACTCAGAGTTATTGTGAGTTCACTTAAGAAAGTGAGTATGGAATTGCCAAAGTGTAATCAGATGTTCTTATGACCACTATTATTAGTACTAAAGTAGATTTGGTTGGGGAGTTGGGGAGAGAGTGGTATTATGTTCTTGAATTGATTTGAGATACCCATATTAGCTAAAAACTTTAAAACAATTCTCGCCAAAGTAGATTGTAAAATGGAAGCTCAGAATTTGGAGTTAGATGATGTCATCTGAATCAGATTTACTTTATTAGTTTTGAACATGTTCCCTAACTCCTCTGAGTCTCAATTTTCTCACCTTAAAAGCTAGGAGAATTCTAATTCCACCTACCTCACAGGATTGTTTCAAGGATGAAATTAAATGATAAATGAACAATATTTAGGTAGACCGTAAATCTCAGTGTAGTTTGTAAGCATTATTATTACTATTGATTTGACAAGCATATGAAGTTTCCTCTTTCTCTCTTTTTTGAAAGGCAGATTGGCTTTTATTATTTTGTTAATGTATAGAGTAACCATTTGAATGGTACAATTAGGACAGTCCTACTCAAATATTTCGATCTACAATACAATAGCAGCTTCACAAGAATGATCCTTTCTGGTGTCCAAAATACTTCAATGTAATGTTTAAAAAAGTACAAAACAAAAGTAATTTTCAGACCAGCTTTAGTAAGCTTTATTTTCTATTAAAGAAAGCTTAAAATAATAGAAATAGTTAGAAGTCACTTGGTCCAAGTATCTGCGCACAGAAACACTGATACAATGTCAAAATGAGATGCTATTTTAGTGAGTCTCCTCACTTTCTAAATTACCAATCTGACATACTGGTATGGTGGTACATATTTTAATTTTCACCTTGACAAAATTACAAATTGTTACCATCCATGGACCTTGAAATCTCTACAAAAGAGTTGAAACTATATATGTTAAACTTTTTCAAACCAAGGACCTACTGTATCCATTTAGCATTGCACTGATTTACTCATTTATTAAGAAAGAGCAGTGGTCCGAATGACATGGCTGAGGTCTTTCAGGCATGTGTGTTACTCAAATACCTTCGTTGCTGTATACATATGCCAGTTGCGTAAGCAGCAAAATGGTCTCTTAAATATGGAATAGATATTAGGGGTGATACAGTGACATGTCTAAGATACAAACTATGATCAAATTCCAGCTTTTGCACCAGCTATGTACCTTGCAAGTGGGTTCTCTGGAGTTTAGCTTTCTTATTTGTGAGTTATACTCTTCTGATAGGAAAATTATGAATTAAATGTAGCCATATACTTAATGAATTAACACAATCCCTGGTCCAAAGTAAATATCCAATTATACCATTTTGAATTTTAGTAGGATATGAGGACAACAGATTTCACAGTTAAAAGTCATGAGACTCTTTACTTGTGTGCAGTATTTAAAACATCTTTAAGCTATAGTATCTTTCACACCATTTTGTTGACTGAACTCAGAAGCGTCCATTTTCCAGGTCATGAGTTCATCTGTACACTTAGAGCCTTGCATAATTAGAATAACTGCTTAACTATTCAAGCTTCAAGAAGTCAGAATTTCCAATGATTTGGTAATTATTTATGGCAAATAATTTTAAGACTGCAATACTAACCAGAGTGCCTTGCCAATAAATATTAGATGATGGATTAATGTATATTTTAATGAGGGCAATAAATGCCTCAATCAAAATCAAGTTAATTAGCTATTACCATAAAGTTGGTAAAATAGAAGACATATATTAAGCATTCACTGTGTGCTAAGCACCTTACATGAATGATCTTATTTAATCATCTCAACAACCATATGAGATGGACCCTGCTACTATTCCCATTGTACAAATCCATAAACCAAGAAAGAGAAAATAAATTACTTTCTTAATGTTACACAGCTACTAAAAACTGGAAAAGTAGAATGTGAAGGCACATTGTCATTCTCTGAAGTTGAAGATTTTAACAGCTATATTTTGTTTCTAACAATGATTTTATGGAAGAATCAGATACTCACACTGCATTTTAACAAAAACTAAATCATTGGGGTACCTGAGTGGCTCAGTCAGTTGAGTATTGAACTCTTCATTTTGACTCAGGTCATGATCCTAGGGCCCTGGGATTGAGCCTCATATGGGGCTCTGCACTGAGAGTGGAGCTTGTTTGAGATTCTCTCTGTCTCTCTCTCTCTCCCTCTGCCTCTCTCCTGGACTCATCTCGCTCTAAAAAATAAGAAATGAAAATAAATAAATAAAACAGAAAATAGAATCTTCATTTCAGTGACTTCTAGGTTTTAAAGATATGTTTTATATTTCTTTAGGGTCAGAGTAGTGTATGTGCCTCATACAGTTAGAATCATGAGGAAAAAAACAAATAAAATATATTTGAATTTTATACTTTCATATCACAGTTAGATTTTTCAAGAAGGTATCTAATTCATGAGGTGATGTCAATTCGAAACTCAATTCTGGGCTCTTAAGGATTCTCATTAAATACTTTTCACTGACACTGTGACCACTGGCTTAAATTTTTTGAATATTCATGACCCATACTGTTTACTAACAGGTATTGAAAGCAATCAGTGTCTCTTCACTAAGTTAAACAAGAAGCCTGTTTAGGTAATTTATATGGACAAAAGTCTTATTTGGAACATTTCTAGCTTTTGAAAAGAATAAAACTTCTCAGTCTAATTAAAATAAAGGTTGTCAAAGAGAAATAAGAAGCTTCCCATACCTCTTCACAACACATATGTGATGTGAATGTAACATAAGAGGAGAAAATCTTAGAGGCAAAATGATGTGCTGTTCTATGGACATGTTTCCCTTAGATGCTGACTGTAGTAAGAAGAATAATAAAATAGGAGAGTTTAGGTCTCTATGCTTTGCTATCTTGTTAGGTTCAACCAGTGGCATAAAGTCTTCCTTCAGAGGGCTTATAGTAAGGTCTTTATGACATAACTTTAAACCCATGTATTATGTGCATATATGTGAATATTTATTCTCCCATATGTTGAAAACATAGTCAATAAAGATTTTGCACTACAAGTTTACTTAAAAGCCCTATACATGATAATCACCATATATTTACCACCCTACTGTGACCTGAGCATACAAGGATGATTCACATGTGATCTTGCTCATTAGCCACCAGGAAGGTCTATCCAAGCCATGCAGAGTAAGGAGACCATGTAAGATAAGTGAATGAAATGGTGTCACTCAGAGGGCAAGTACGAAGAATCAATGTGTACTAGAGATGTATGGTCAGTACGACAAAGACCAGTCGAACATCTGTAGCAATGTTTGATTTTCTCTCCTGCTTTTTTCCCTATTTTATTTCAATAACTTTGTGGGTGATAAAGTTTTTAATGGGAATTCTCATGAATAGATTTAACTCTTTAAATATAAGTTTTCTCCCCAGTGGGTGGGGTTCTCACCAAATATAGCTTTTAAATAAAAACACATTATTCAACCTCATCTCCTTTCTTTCCCACATTGTCCACGGATGGTAATAGGTGGGTGAAGAAAAGTAGGTCATCAAAAAGCGGTCTTTCTTTTAAAACTCATATAAAATGAGAGCAAAAGGAAGAAGAAAGGAAAGGAAAATACGGCATTTTAAAATCTAGCCTAAATAAAACATTTTTAAGGTTAAAGTACTATGATTAAATGAAGATTAAATAAAAACGTTTATTTACCTAAATTTTAGTCCATTTCTATTCTGTTCTTTTCAAATAAAACTCTTTGGCTAAATAAAAATGAGGTCACTTTCTTAAAACTTTTCAAAAGTTAGACTTGTCATGTAATGTATTTTAGGAAGTTTCCTTTTTAGTATCAGTGATATAATTGAAGTGAAAATGTCACTACCATTTTTTAAGGACTTTACAAAACCATGCAGTTACTTAATTCAGATTGTTTCAGAAAAAATTGTTACAGACATTGTCAAATTAAATGTGAACAATTACAAAATGCTTATATCAAAAACAGATATCATGGGGTTGTTTGGGTTTTCTTGCCTTAATTTTCACTAGTGCTAGAAAATTTTTAAAATGTCTTTTATGACTATAAGGCTGATGTGCTCTTTTTCTGGAATCTGTGAGTACTTAGGGCAGATTTCTGACCTGCCGAAGAAGCTCCCGGAAGAAGAGATGTTTAGAGTCTACAGGACCCCTAGAAAAGTACGAAAAGCTGGAAACAGCCTACGTGTTTTAATTTCACACTTTGGTAAACTTTACCAGGCTAACTGCCAAATATCTAAATTCCTAAAATCTCTACTAATTCTGAACCCAACAAACACCGTGTGTCACTTTGGTACAAAATGTCTTCACGTTTTTCTTCTTGAGATGATGGTCATGTCTTGCGTGTTTTTACCTTTTATTTTTATTTTTCCCAGCTAGAGAATGTCTTCATTTTAATGTTCTCATTACATTACAAAGAAAAAAAAAAAACAGAGTTAAACTAACAATCCTGGAAGATTAACATTCAGCCCCTGGTTGATTGATGGAGAAAACAGGCTGAAATACTCGCCCCTCTCAAACACTGGAGTTTATCAAGTAATCCGAACAAAGAAAAAAACAAATTGCTATCTGAGTGTATTAAAGAAAGGAAGAAAGGCAGCATTAGTTCGTTCTGCTTTAAGGGTGAGTCATTCACCCTGTTCCACTGCTGAAGTGAAACATTTTTATTGATTTGCAGATTAAGAATCTATTTAAAAAGTGATAAATCAATCCCTCTCTTCAAGTCTACTGCAGCATGTTCAGGAACCTGAAAGCAATCACTGATGTTTGAGGAAAGCTTACTTAACTTGTGTTTCTTATAATGATAGAGAAAACTATAGTTCATAATGAAGGCACTGTATATTGAACATCTTGATGAAAGTCAGAAGATTGAGCTGGCACAAATCAACAGATGAATCTAGAAGCGTGCAGGTGGAATGAAGAGCAGAGAGTTTTTCCACCGTGATTATCATTCATTTGAATGTCAACCAGGTGCTCACCTCTATCATGAACTCCTGCACACATGTAACTGTTATGCACGATTTTTCTTATATCGTGATAAAGAGTAAATGAGATTAAAAATAAAAACTATCTGGATATTGTCTTTGCTGCAATAAAAGAGTAAACTATAATCATAGATCAAATTATTTTTATAAAATCTCAAAATTTAAGCCTGTGTTTATAAAAGGAAAAAGTGATTCTATATCAAACCTTTTAAATTTGCCAGCAAAAAAAAAAATTAACCAAAATGCAGTGTTTTACAAGACAGATCTGAAATATTTGCATATTGACATTATTATATGTCTGTACTCTTTGGTCTCTTTTTACAAATCAATGCTTTGAGTTAAGAAGAGACAAAATTATGTTACTTCGCCAGACTTTGTTTTGTTTTGTTTTGTTTTTGGAAATTTTAGAATCTTACATGTCCGCTTTATTCAGCTTTGGCGAATACTGCAGTAAATTCAGATATTACAAGGAAGCCTGCTACCCTCTAGCCTCTAAATGACACATTGGAAAAAAAATATATAATTTTTGCTCTTAAGGCAAAGTCAACTTTTTAAAACCCAAATTATGGATCATCTCAGGTACAACATGAAACTGATCAAGATTTGTGATCTTAATATTTTTTTCTTATCTGAAAGATGATTATTATGAAAATGATGTGGATTTGCTTCCGCAAATAGAATGTGTTCTTAAGATATCATAGTTTACTTAGAAGAAATACATATGTCCTTAATTTAACTAAATAAAAGTGTTTTTGCACTGTTGTGACAATGTCATAATCTTTAAAAGCAAATCTCTTAAAATCAGTCAACCTTCCAACGTAGAAATATGTTTACAAGTCAGGTTTTTGTAGTGGATCAAACCGTAGGCGTAACGTTCATCTAAATCTTCTAACCTTTGATCAAGAATGCTGTTCAAGGGAATCAGACTATGGAAGTAATAAAAAACAAGAAACAAATTATATACCTTAAGTTATTAATCATTGCTTTTTGTCACTAAAATTTAGAAATGGAATGTCTGATATAAGAGAATGAGTAAATGATGATCTATACCGTGAGTTTAATATTTTGCAGGCATTAAAAATTATATTGAGTAATATTATGGAAGGATCTTGTAGCACAACTAAAGTGAATGCTTCTAAATGACAGGGATTTCATTTTACTTAGTCATTTTTGTCTCTTGTATTAGTTAGGATTACACTGGCTTTTGTAATAAATATAGCCTGAAATGTTAGTAGTCTAGCACAATAGAAGTTTATGTCTTCCTCAATTAACTGTTCAATGTGGACGATCTTAATGGCAGACAACTCTTCTCTCTGCAATGTCTCAGAATCCTGGCTTCTTTCCTCTTATAGCTTTGCTTTTCCCTAGAAACTCATTGTTCTTTCTATCTAGCCAATAGGAAGAGAAAGAAAGAACACAGAGAAAGCATGATGATCCTTGAGTCAAAAGTGACAGATGTCAATTTCACTTCTAATCAATTGGTGAGAACCATGATTTGATGGCACTAAATACAAGATGAAAGGTGATTCTCTACTGATAGCTCTATATTAGGGAAGAGAAAACATATATTTTGGTAGGCAATATGCTGTTTCTGCCATGTTTTCTTCAGTTACAGTGTTTGGCTTTATGAATGTCAGTTGAACGTATGTTGTCCAAAGGATCACTGGGAAAGTAGCATGGAGACACGAAATAACATGGTTCTTAAGGGTCTATAAGTCATTCTTGAAAAATAAGACTGAGGCTAACGCACAAGCCAGATTATATAGAGACTTGTATAGAAAAAGAAGAGATATTAAGTGTTTAAGAATGGGGAAAAGGATGATCAGAATTGAAATTTTTCTAAATATAACTTAGCAGCAATGTGGAACATAGAGTCTAAAGAGTCAAGGCTGGATGTAGAAATACCAGTCAGAAGACCAATTAGTGCAAATGATAAAGGCAATAGCAATGGGTTATGAGGGGAAAACAGATGCAAAGCTTAGTCAGTGGAATGAGTAGAATTTCATTCCTAATTATTGCAAGGAGGTAAAAGAAAGAGCCACACGAGGATTTTCTCTTTGTTTACAGTTTGGGGGACTGCATTTTCCAACACTGGAAATTCAGAAGGAATTCAGGGGTTTTAAGGAAAAACAGTAAGTTGTGTTCTGGAAATACTGAATTTGATATGCTTATGAGTGTGCCCAGAGAAAGGAGATATACAGCAGGTGGTTGACTGTATGAGTCCTTAGCTCAAGCTACTAGACTGCAAGTTATCAGTAAAGAGGTATAGATTGAAACATGATGTGAATGATGCCATCCTTGGAGCTCTATTGAGTGAACATAGGACAGAACCTGGAAGATTGTCAATTTTGAAGGAGAAGAAATCTTAAATATTAAAGAAGGAAATGTCTTAGTAAAGAGGAAGGTGATGAAATTATTATTGAGATAGAAAATAAATATTGGATCAAGGTTCTAGATTAATATATGTGACCAAGAACAGTAGAGGGATTGTTTTAGAGAAGGTCCATCTGTTTTGTCAACATTGCAGACAACGAGAGGAAGGCATATTCAGATGTAAATGAGTGTAATTTTACAGACAGTTTATTTCTGATGACCTCAATATGCTCAGTAAAATAAGAGACAAGAAAATGTGCAAAATCCCAGAGGTCACTCACCAAAGATTCATAAAAGGATTGTTGTGTTGTCCCTGAGAACCCTGGGGATTTGTTGACCTAATAATGACTGTAATTTGGTGAATGTATCTATGATTTATTATGTTATTTTATTCAATGCTATTTTATGTAGATACTAGACTTAATATAATTCCATGCATCCAACATTGTTCACTAAAATTCATGCTATAATTCTTAGGACATAACTGCCATAGTTGGTTCTGTTATTATTAACATATTTCTCCCCTACAAAACCACACTGGAAGGTTCATGCAAGTGTAAAAACTAGCCTTATGTGTACATATCTCAAATAATTATTTGGCTAGTAATGTCCTTTTGTTTTTTTGATCAAACAATGTGTTATTTAACTTGTCTATGGATCACCTTAATAAAAGTCTTATTTTAACTAGAGGTTAATTTTGTGATAGAAGCTCTACATATATTATAAATAAGATTTTTTAATAGTGGAGTTTTCAAGCTTCCTAACCTGAAAAAAATGTATCAACTATCTAGTTGGCAGATGTTTGGGGCAAGTGTTTACTTGTCATTTGTTATACTACAGTAAAACAGTGAATAAAACAGAGACTGGATGTAGGGGGCTTTTATCAGTGTAAGAATACATAGTGTGTAAGTGTAAGAATATTACATAGTGGTATAAAATTATATACTTAGGGTATTTCTAAGTAAACACATTCTGACTCTCAACATGTAAAGCTCTTTTTGAGGATTATTATGGATTTAGGAATGTGCACCAAACATAGAGTTTTGTGGTATAAACCCTATACTGGTAAACCTTGTTTTGTTTATATCAACATCTATAAGGTTCTCATGAGTTTTTTCTTCCTTTGTTTTATAAACAGCTAGGGACTGGGAAAGAATATTCTACAATAATAAATATGTTTATGATTATAACAAGATAGAAGTGAAAAATATCTAGTATTACTTATAAGTCAACAAAATCAATGTGTTTGAAGAATCAAAAATGCATTGACCAAAAAATGGATTTCACCAGATCGGATTTCCACTCAGCCTTTTTCAAAACTGTATTTTGAGTTATTTTCTTGGTATAGTGGAAAAAACATATAGACTTTGAAATTGGATTGGAAAGCTCCTAAAATTTCATATTACATTTTAAAAAATCTGGTGATCCTAGGCAAAACCTTAACATAATTTAATTTTATAGGATAGTATTAACTGCCTCACAGAGATACTGTGAAATACGTGTGTGTAATTATATATACATATATATATATACACACACACATATACATATAACTGGTGTGACATAGTAGAATCCAGTAAATTTGATAAATTATACTTCCCCTCCTTATTTAGCTATATATCTAAAAGCAGAATATACTGTGGGTAATGATGCAAGAAGTTTAAGGACCTATGTCTTATAATTAGGCAAGGTTAATAAAGTCCAGCTTCTATATTTTTTTGCTGCTAAAAAGAAATATGAAGAAGGAAAGGGAAATACCATGTTCACTATAGAATAATGGGCACTTAATTTTTAAGGTCAACAATACTCTAAAAGTCAACTTGGATTTAGTTCGCCTTAGCTAAAATTTGGATATGAAAATATAGAAAATATAGATAAGCTATATTATAAATATTTAGTGTTAAGCTTCTACATAGAGCTGGAATTAGCAAAAAGGGAAGATTAGAAGGGTAACATTGACAAAGTAAATCACTGTAGTAAATGCACTTGGTATCTAGAGAACCGAAGAACAAAATGGAAGACAGTCAGGATCCTTTTGTGCTTATGTATCTCATCATTTATTTTAAACATATTTAAAAAGTGCCCTAGAGATATTTTACATCCATTTTGGTAAGTTAGAAAATGAAAATAAAAACCATTCATTTGACACCGTTTCAGACTTTATGAACAAATCGTTCAATCAGATTGTAAATCAATCCCATTGCATTTTAAATTCTTCTGCTTTAAATGAAGGCATTTGTTATATTTCTACCAGAAGCAAAACACCACACTAGGCACTGGAGAAGTGAATGAAAAATGAGAAACTGTTTATATCTTTCAAAAGTTAGTGGCTGCTCTACATTTATTTGATGAAATTGTGTCAAGCTGGAACATATGCCATGAAATCATGAACTACCAAAAGCTGCAGGGAAAAAAAAAATCACCTGCATTCTCTGATGGGGCATTTGCTATTAATTTATATTCATTTAAATTCCATTCATGCGTCAGACACCACAAAACTGAATTTTTATATACCATCTCATTACATGAGTGATGTAAGAAAAGAACTTGTTTCTTCAATGCATTCAGCATTGTAATGAGCTCAGAATACAAATTTTGTTCCATTAAAAATAATCGAATCTCACTATCCTACAGCTATTTAAATGCTTTCGTATAGAGCAGTCCTTTTTTTATTCCAGGAGATGTATACAATAAATCTCATTATGAAAATTACCATATTCAGACTATCTTAATAATGCACATGCCAATATCTCCCCCACCTTCAAACAAACAAATAATGGTGAAAATTATGCTAGCATTGACAATGGTTAGGAAATGTTATTGAGAAATAAACCATTTCCTCTTATTTGTTAGAGTAAAACAGCTTCTTTGCTCATTTAACTAGGTAAACGACATCTAGATATTGAACATTCAAATGTACTGAGTACATGGGAAAATCTAGAGATGTTGATGTGTCTTGTTTCCAAGCATGCATGTTCGTGTGCCTGCACATACAGACAAAACAAATAAAATCAAGTCAACAAATTTTGTATGAATGTTAGAGATACAGAAATATTCCTACAGGTTCATAAGCACTATTTGAATTGATAAATAGCCAATATTCTATTGTTGTTCTCATTGGATTAAAGCACCAGTTTGAGTAGATTTTTGTTGGAGGCCCTTTTGGAGATAAGTAATCAGAACATGTTCTAGGCCCACCCTGCTAGTAGCAGAGTACTTATTTCCTGATTACTACGCTAGGTAGGTACCTATGCCTACTCCTCCTAAGAGAGACTTGAGAAGGTTGTGTTGTGCATTCAGCAGCTGGATATGAGATCCTTTCTAACACAATGAGATGCAGAAGCAGCTAGAGAATAGATCACATCATTGGACTGATCCTGCAAAGTCTCTCAACCTTTAGCTGTGAAAAACCAGAAGTCAGGTTTCCTGTTCTGTACCTACTACTCTCATCAATGCTTTATTTCCAGCACAAGATCTATTTTACAAAGACAATTGTACAAGCTCCTAGAAGGGTTTTCTTCTGAATTTGCTTTACCTCTGCTCTCAAGTGATCCAACAGAGCGATCATCTATACACATTTCAACAGATTTCTATTCAAGGGTCTTGTTCTTCTCTTCTCAAATACAATGTGGAGACAAATCTGTATGATGACTAAGCAACTTCTAAAGTTCTTTGTAATTTGAAATTTTCTTGCTCTTAAGAATTGAAACCAGGGGTCCCTGGGTGTCTCAGTCGGTTGAGCGTCCGACTTCGGCTCAGGTCATGATCTCGCAGTCCGTGAGTTCGAGCCCCGCATCGGGCTCTGAGCTGACCGCTCAGAGCCTGGAGCCTGCTTCGGATTCTGTGTCTCCCTCTCTCTCTGCCCCTCCCCTACTCATGCTCTGTCTCTCTCTCTGTCTCAAAAATAATAAACATTAAAAAAAATTAAAAAAAAATTGAAACCACATGGTTTTGTAGTTAGACTTAAGTTGCAATCCCAGATGCTCTAATATCCCAGTTGGATTATATAGACTCTCTCGTCTACGTTTTTTTATTTTTTTATTTTTTAAGGTTTATTCATTTTTCAGAGACAGAGAGAGAGAGCCAGGAGGGGAAGGGTCAGAGAGGGAGACACAGAATCCGAAGCAGGCTCCAGGTTCTGTGCTGTCAGCACAGAGTCCCATGCGGGGCTCGAACTCACAGACCGCGAGATCATGACCTGAACCGAAGTCGGACGCTCAACCGACTGAGCCACCCAGGCGTCCATCATCTACAATTTTTAAATGGGCATAGTAAAGGTGATCCTTCACATCTCATTTTCATGTTTTAATGTTTATTTATTTTTGAAAGAGAGAGACACACAGAGTGCAAGCAGGGGAAAAGAAGAGAGAGAGGGAGACACAGCATCTGAAGCAGGCTCCAGGCTCTGAGCTGTTAGCAAAGAGCCCAACGCGAGGCTCAAACTGATCTCTGAGATCATGATCTGAGCCGAAGTTAGACACTTAACCGACTGAGCCACCCAGGCAATCCTCATTTTCTGTTTTAAGGATCAAATGACATTTTTGATCCAAATGAAATCAAATTTAATGTTTGTGATATGAAGACTAATATCAGGAATCTTAAAAATTTTAATTGGAAAACAGATTTTAAGGTATTACGCCTATACTTTCTTTGTTGGAAATACACAAGGCTGACAAATTAAAATTGCAATTTATTTTACTACAGTTACCCTCCATTCATAATGTGTTTTAAAACATATTATTGATGCTGGAATAAAAAGTTAGTGCTTAAGGTAAGGATTATTGTTTACTGATTATAGTTTAATTAATTGCTTTATACATTCTAATTTTATCTACCTAGGATACAGTCAATGAGCACAATCGTTTGCAAAGTGTAGATCAATGGGTCTCAGGGATCTGTCAAATGAAGAATGAGAGTTTTGATTGTGCCTTCTGTTTAAAACAATGGTGTATCTACAAGCCTTAAATTTCTATAATGATTACAGCTTAGATTAAGAAACAATTTGGTTGTCAGAGATAGAGGAGTTTCCAATCTCAGTTTTACAGCTAATTATGGAGTAAGTTTAGAAAATCACATGCAAGAAAGAGCATCCTACTAAATTCTCCTTAAGTAAAGCGATAATAACCTTTACTTATTTTCTCTGCAACAGAGGTTTTTGGGAGTAACTTCTTATTGTAAGTCAAGATTAGAGAACATCCCAAACTAAGCAAATGGAAAGATGCTGGAGTGACTGCCTTGTTTCAGAAGTCTTTGAGTGATCCCGTCCAGTGTTGATTTTGTTGTTAACATGCTCATAGCTGTACACAATATTCAGTCCTGTCCTGGAGGTCCATGCAACTTTTGTTATATAACAACACGACATAGTGAATATTGCTTGACATGGAATTAAATGTTTGTTCAACCACTTCCTGGCTTGTGACCTCATACAATTTATTTGATCGCTCTCCACCTGTAGTTTTGTTTGTTTGTTTGTTTGCTTGCTTTTGGAGTTATAAGTGAAAACATCCACTTTATTGTGTTGTTTTTAGATCATTTAACAAAAACATAACGGAATGCTAGTAATTACTGGCATTTGCCTTTTTATATTGTGTGCAATCTTGTTCTCATATACACAAGGGTTTGAATTTAAGTAGTGATATTTATTTGCTAAGGTTACTAAGTTATTTACCCTCTTGGAGTATTCATTTTTATAACAAACATTGGCCATTACATGCAGAATTAAATGTAATAAAATATGTGAAAATGCTATACACATAGTGGGTGTGCAATGACTGTTCATTAAATAGATTTCAAATGAGGGCTTTTATTTTTTGGCCCTTCTGCTAAAGACATAGCCATAAAAACCAGTTTGTCGATTTCCTTTCAAAGAACTTGGCCTACGGAGTATCAGTTACGTTCAGCACATTTCATTTGCAGATACTACAGGCCAGAGAAAGGAGAACAGGTCGGGAGCAAGGAGAGAAGCAAAACGCAAGTCCTCATGCCGAGAGTCTTTTTAGCTTGTGGTAGGGCAGGTGTGAAAACCAAATGAAGTTTCTAATACTACAATGTGTGTGTCTATGGTCATGCTATTTTGACTGCCCTCACTATGCACAACCTACTATACTTTGTTATTAAATCCCCAAATACTTTCTCTGTCCTCCTACTTACTCTCCAAGCACTACTTCAAAACATCAGCAGATCCAAAATACATAATCACCTGTGTCAGAATGCTGCCATAAGAAATGAGACTTACAAGGAATCCCAGATGAGAGTTACTATTAAGAATAGCATTTTATTTTCCCAGTCCATTTTCAGAATTCTATGATAGTAAAGTTTTTAGATAAGCATCCAAACCCCATAATATGATTCTAAATTCAACCCTATGTAGGATAAAAACATCTTCATTCCATTTAATAAGGGATTCCATGATCCATCTCAAGCAGACAGATCCCTGTTTAAATCACTCCTTATTAAACTTGAGCTGAAGTAGGAATGGAAACCAATGGGGTGGCTGGGTGTCTCAGTGGGCTAGTTGTTGAGATAGAGCCCCATATTGGGCTCCATACACAGCATGGGATTCTCTCTCCCTTCTCTCTGTCCTTCCCAGACTTGCTTGTTCTCTCTCAACATAAATGAATAAACATTTAAAAAACCAACAATCAAAAAGAAATGGAAACCACTATTCCCAGACAGGAGAAAACGATAAGATGGGCAATCCTACTTCTTACGAATTTACTACTGAAATTAATTCAGTCAATATTTTTGATCACATATTATGTAAGATAATGTGGCAGTACCAATAACAGGGTAGATGAATTGAATGTTTGCGTCATATTTGTCCTCAAAGATTCTCTGTAAAAATTTTATGAAACAGTGTAGACAACATGCAGTGTCAGAGATTCTACTTTGCGGTGCTGTCACGTTCTTTCAAAGGCCCTCTTTGATGTGCTAAGAGAGAGTTTTTTTTTTATAATTCTGTAGCATTAAATAAATGTGTCTTGACTCTATGAGACCAGTAAAGAAGAAATGTTTGGTTTTGTTAAAGAAATAAATGTTTCATGACACTTGTTAAAGATGGTAAGCGCAACTGTATTCAAGGGAAGCTACTAAGATTAGACTCAAGCCCAGCAAGGACAAGCAGGGATTTGTAACTAAGGAGCAGGCTGAGAGTCAGTGGATGGAAAGTTACTAAGAGGAAACACCAGAGGTAAAAGAGATTCTTACTTGTTGCACTGAGCAGAATTCCTGCTAAAGGCAGGACACGATGATAAGATATTGAGGGTATGGGGTGAGGATTTCAATCAGATATCTAGGATGGTCAGATGCCAAGAATTGGGGGAGGGGGGCTCATTAAGCTTACTTAGCAGGATTCTTGCACAATGTTGATTCTATAAACACAGAGGGGGAAGCCGAGTCAGGCCTACTCTGACAGAGGGCTCAGAGGAGCCTCCTAAAATGTAGGTCAATGGATAGGCTTTGTCAGATCCAAAATCTATTAATAATGGAATATATGTTGTAAGGCAGGAATATGGACCCCATGAAATAAGGTAAAGTAGGAAATTCCAGCAGCTCGATGCTTTTGCTTTATTGTTACCACCTAATGTTGTCTTGAGATCTCCTGCAAGCTGATGGTCTGCTACTAGGTTTTTGTTTGTTTGTTTTGTTTTGTTTTGTTTTAAGCGATAGTAACAATAATTTGCTGAGGGTTTGTCTGCACCTTTTGGGAAAGTGGAGTGTTTGTGTTTTGTTTGGGGTACAGGAGAGTAGGGAAGAAATGTACAACAGAAGCACACATCTTATAGGTCAGGCAGGAACAGGGCAATAAGTCATCTCAGGGCTGCATCTCAAAAACATGAACTTCATGAGGAAATAATAAAAATAATATAACTTATTTAAAGAAGAACAAAGACATTCAAATAAACTACTGCTTCTTTATTTTCATTTGGGCTTTTCAGAAAGACTGAGAAGAAAAGTAAAGTGTTTTATTTTATGATTCAGCTTAACTTCTATCACTTTTATCATGCAGCACTATTAAATGATATTTCTGGAAAACGTGCTAGTACATAAATCTTACCAAAATAGTTTGAAGATTCTACTTTAAATAACATGTAATGATATTTTTGCTCTCTAATGCTAATTAACCCAGCATGCTTCACAGTGTTTGAGAATTTCATAGTTTAAATAAATTCATGTGATAAAAATTCAACACAAAATATTATTCCATCTGTAGAATATATTATGCTTTAAATTGCATCAAATATCCATTTTAATAACTCTTTAATCTACAAAAATAAACTTCTAATTATATGTGTGTTTTAATCACATGCAGGTACATAGAAGATAAAACTGCTCTCAATTCATTCTTTGGATTTTTTCCACTGATAAAGCTAAGACAGCAAATAGCAACCTTAGGTAGCAAATAGCAGTCTAGTAGATTGGCTCTGTTCCTGGTGAGAGCAGGTGAGGAATGACAAAAAGAGAATCTCACTACAGAGTCCATTTCTTACTTCTCTTTCCAGTAATGTGTTCTCAAGAAATGGTGCTTCAGTAAGCAACATAACATTAGGTGGTGCTGAGTCCTATGACATTTTGGCTATCCACGGGCTCTGGTAGCAAATATTTAACATATAACAGCAATAGTCTCTCAACTAATCATTAGGATCTAGACTATCTGTAAGTACATATAAACCCGTTCCCTTTAAAATACATTTCTAGAATTTGCATCACTAAATCATGACGGATTTGAAAATGAATATGAGCTCTGAGCCATCAGCTGGTGCATTACTTGACTGCACTCTGATGCTTAGAGAAATATTTTCCCCAAATCACACAGCTAGCAAATGGTGGGATTTGAACTCAAGATGACAGATTCCAGAAGCTATGCTCATACACACTATTCTTAACTACTATGCATTAGGGATTGCAGTAAAAATAGTCTAACATAAATTAAATCATATGTGCTAAGAATTTTTTTTTAATTTTTAATGTTTTATTTGTTTTTGAGAGAGAGAGAGAGAGTACAAGCTTGGAGAGCGTCAGAGAGAGAGAGAGGGAAATACAGGATCTGAAGCAGGCTCCAGGCTCTGAGCTGTCAGCACAGAGTCCGATGTGGGGCTCAAAGTCACAAACTGTGAGATCATGACCTGAGCTGAAGTCAGACATCTAACCAACTGAGCCACCCAGGGCCCCCTAAAATTTAAAACATTAGTCACAAAGTCTGTACTTTCTTAATTTGTTCCAGGCTAAAAGCTCCAATATTAAGCTGGCTACCTGGCTAGTCTAAACTAGACAGCCGACAAACCCACCAAGGAGGTGACAGGGGAATGGAGTTTTGTAGGAAAACTTATTGTCAGTTTATCATACATGATGGAGAAGGGTAGCCCTACTTTAACGTGAAAGCATAAGTAAAGACATGGTGAAGACCAACAGAATATGCCCCCTGGTTTTGATCTGGTGGTTTAGTGCAATTAGAG
The DNA here is from genome assembly GCA_030068075.1 of Paguma larvata. Classification (NCBI taxonomy): domain Eukaryota; kingdom Metazoa; phylum Chordata; class Mammalia; order Carnivora; family Viverridae; genus Paguma; species Paguma larvata. Next base: position 57,086,168 of record CM057832.1, read on the forward strand.
AATCCAGAGACTATGATTAGGTCTTGGGAAATAATGCTGAACTATAACAAGTGCTAGATCATAAGTGGCTTTTGATACTAGGCTAAGGAGTGTGAATTTTATTCTGAAAGTTATGGAGAGAACTAAAGGATTTGAAGCAAGGCTTAACTTACAAGACCAGATTTGTATCTCAGAATGATCACTCTGGCAGCAGTGTAGAGAATTATCTGGGAGACATCTCTTGGGAAACCACTGGGGTAATGTGATCCTACCTAGAGCAGCAGTGGTTAGAATAGAGAAAAAAAAAAACTGCCTGAGATGAGTGATTTCAGGGCTCAGCGACTGACTGGATGTTACGAATGAATGATAGCTAAGGAAGACATCCAGTTTTCTATTTTATCAATTGCATAATTCAGTTTATTAGTAAAGGGGGTACAGACATAGGACTGGAAGGAAGCTGAAATTTAGTTTGGGATGAGGGTGTAGGATTTTAGAAGAAAATATAGGAGAGAAACTTCAAAAGCTTAAGAGAAAGTATTGCTAGCATGCACTTGGCCTCTGAGAGAAAAATGGAAGCAAACTGTTTCATAGTCTATTGTGAGTTATTCAAGTGAAAATGTTCGATCTTCCCAGTGATGAATGAAGTCATTTTCTCCTCTATCCAAATAATTTTCAGTTAACTGCCATGTGTTTGCAACTATAGCTGGTTTCATCAGTTTAACTTCCCTAAAGATTCTGATTAACTTTAAAAAATCAGATTGCAAAGCTTACTTGAAATGTCAATTCCATATTGACAGGTTGGGTAATTCATATGTAATTGATGAACGAATGTTAACCATTTGAGTATTACATCACCAGCACTTTTCGTTTTCTTCAGAGTGTCTTTAGAATTTGTAAAATTTGTCTTTTTCTAAACTTCAACTTCTTAAACATTCATCTCCCTTTCCAAGATATTCAAATATAGAAGCCAAAACCCATTACTTTTGCTTTAGCTAAAATAATCTTGGTAACAATTTGGATTATAATAGTAAAATAGAGTACTTCTTTAGAAGTTACTCTCCATGTTAATGAAGTTAGAAAGTCGGCCCGAAAGTAATGAGGACACATCTATTGATATGGAGGAAATTCAGGAGCCAAGAATGTCTTCCAATAGCATTCAACTTTCTTTCAGAAATAATGATTATATGATGTTAAATGTATATGCTTTTATTTCCTCAAATATATTCAGAAGATGGTTAATGACTATTTTTGAGAAAGTATGTGATTTAAAATGTGAATGTGTAGATGTGCTCAAATCCTCATTTTAGCAATCATCACTGAAAAATCAGTTCTTAAATAATCAGGAGCTTCTGCCATATAGCGTAATGATGTCAAATACATTTTTACTTGTAGAATTTCCACTCTACCAAAGGTAAATGTAGAGGTTTTGCTCTTTCCTATATTTACATGTGGTGAGCTGTATTCTACTTGTGTTTTGCAATCACATTTTATACTAGTGTAATGATACAAAGTACCAAAAACCGGGTGGCTTAAAACAACAGATAATTATTCTCTCAAATCATGGGAGCTAGAAGCCCAAAATCCAGGTCTCAGCAGGGCCATGCTCTCTCTGAAGGCTCTAGAGAAGTATCCTCCCTTGCCTCTACTAGCATCTGCTGCCCCAGGAGTTCCTTGTTTTGCAACTGCCTGACTTCAATCTCTGACTTCATCGTCACATGGCCTTTTCAGCCATGTCCTCTGTGTGTCTCTACATCCAAGTCTCTCTCTACTTTCTCTTATAGAGACACCACTCATTGGATTTGGGTTCCATCCTAATCCACTATGACCTCATTTCAGCTGGATTGCATTCACTAAGATCCTATTTCCCAATAAGACCATATTTTTAGGTTCTGAGTAGACATGGATTTTGGAAGGTACTATTTAACCCAATATTGGTATTTATCAATCTGGTCTGAGTTAGGGTTATGTGAGGGTATGTTTCCCTCCCACTAAACTCTGAGCCTTTGCAGCATAGATAACTTGTTATAATAATTTGTGTCTTCCCAGTAACACCTTGCACAGTGCCCAACACTAATTTTTTTAAATGCATTGTACTGACTTCTGGTTAAACATGGCAGATTGAAAATATGCCCATTGCTCTTCCCTCAGGGAAATGATTAGCATTACTATAAGAGATTTTTTTAAATATTTTAAATATTTCTTTATTTTTGAGAGAGAGACAGACAGAGCATGAGTTGGGAGGGGTAGAGACAGAGAGGGAGACACAGAATCCGAAACAGGCTCCAGGCACTGAGCTGTCAGCACAGAGCCCGATGCTGGGCTCAAACTCAGGAATGGTGAGATCATGACCTGAGCCAAAGTCGGACGCTTAACCGACTGAGCCACCCAGGCGCCCCAAGAGATTTAATATGAAAATATCTATAATGACAGACTACAAAATGAAACTGGAATAGAGATATAAACACAATTTTGGAAGACAGAACTTTGAGGCATGTTACCTACATTCGTGAAACAGAGAAACTGAAATGTGCAGAAAGAGAAACTAAAGATGAGAAGCAAGTTTATTTTTCAAAGGATTTCCAGTAAGCCTTAAGAATTGAAGGAACCAGAGACCCTGGAAACTGTGAGTAAAGTATGGGCCTGAAAACAAATGAACTAGTAGAAACTATGTTTAAAGCACAGTTAAACTCCTACAATCCACATGTAGACATGTGACAAGCCCAACCCAGATTTGTAAGAGACAGAGATTCTTTCTTCCCCTTATGGAGAGATTATTGACAAAGTTCCTGGATACAAGGACACCACAGACATTGAAAGGTGGAGATTAAATAAGTCTTTAAATGATTCTCTACTCTATTCTCTAGTCCATCAGAAGGACAGGAGCCTTGCTTTCTCTCCAAAAGCCAGGAAATATATAGACAGATTTTTTTTTTCTCTAGAGAAACTAGACTTCAATTTCTTATACGGTCATCTCCCCTTCCAAGATATTTAAATATGTAAGTAAAAACCCATTGCCACCTTAAAGAAAATAAAAAAGATGCTAGTGTCAGAGGCTTTCTAATAGAATGATGATTTGCTGGTTTATCACCCCAAAATGAATCCTACCAATCAACAAGCCCTACCCATGTACACAGAGCATATAAAATGCTTCAAGTCCTTGACTCTTAAATCCAAAGAATCTTCAAGGATCAACAGATGTTTAAGGAAACTCTAAAATAGGAAACACAGTGAATAAAAGTAGAAATGCACAGAGTACACGAATTCTAAGGTATTATCCAAATGGCAACTTCCTTGCTTCCTTCAAGTGTTTCCACAAATGTCTTATTCTTTGAAAGGTTACCTTGATCACTTTACTCAAAATTTTAACAATTTGTTTTTTACCTCCAGTTCTCTACACTCATTTTCCCCAATTCTCCTTTTTTCCCTCTTCCCATAGCAATAATTCTCTACTATCCTATATTAGTTACTAGTTACGATATACCTATCCATGACATCAATTTTTTTTGGTTCTCCTCCTTAGATTACAGACCCTACAAGGGCAGGGATCTTTGTTTGTTTGTTGGCTGATGTGTCCCCCAAGTGTCTGTAACAGTGCCCATGACAACAGTTCCTTTCTTCTAGATAACTGATAAACACAACATAAGAGTTTTACAATGTCCTAACTAAGTGAAATTCCCCTCTACAGCAAACTGTTTCTCAATGTGTTAAGGAATTGAGAAAATATATTAATATTCAATTTAAAGTAATATTTAATTAAGGCAATTTTCAAAGGAAAAATAAAATGACAGGTGTAAGATGCGAAGTAAACAGTTTTGTAAATATAGGACCATAGGTGGATGTGAATTAGCAATTTCATTCAGTCCCACAAAATTTCCAAAGTAACGAAATCCATCTCCATTTTGTACTTCTCAATGATTAGTTCTAGTTCAGTCTAGTTCCATGCCACCATCTTTATAGTGGATCTTGTTGTGATGGAATCATTGGGTATGTTTCCTCAGTATCTTAATGCTATAAGTGAATTGTCTGATGATGTTTCAGTTGGCATACATATATATCAGGCATGACTTCTACTTTGACAGCTCTTGATTATGTTGTTCAATATATTCTCAAAAACTATCTTGCATGATCTGAAAGAAATATTTTAAGACTGTACTTCTAAATATGTTTGTAAAATTGGGCTTATGATAAGAATTAGTAATTGTATTAGTTACTGGGAATTATCAAAGGTTATTTAGTTAATCACAGTAGTCTCAAAGTTCTTTATACTAAAGAACTCTGTGTTTATTGAATGCCTTCTTTGATCCAGAAAATGGGTTGGGCTCCATTGAGACATAGATGAGTGATATTGACATAATACTGGTGCCTTGATGACTTTAAAGTCTAGTTAGTGAGGTATATTATTCAAATACTCACAAAATAAATGAATAATTACATAATATGACTAAGTTCTATGAGTAACAAAATGAGAGATTAAAGCCAGGGCCCCTAACTTTAAATTTGCAAAGACTAAGGGAAGTTTCTATGAGGAAATTATATCTAGAGAGAGATCACAATGATGGAGAGGAACTGTCTAGAAAGAAGACTCAGCATATTCAAACCCTCTAATGCAGGGAGAACTAAGTTGGTGTCATCAGAACACACTGACCAGGGAGAAGGAGCTTGAGTCATAAAATACCACTAGAGAAGCAAGTCTTAGATCTTTTGGGTTCCCTGACAGTCATTTTAAGACTTTTGAATTTTATCCCAAGTAAAATGGGAATCACTGAAGGAATTTAAGCAGAGAGTGACATTCACAGGAATTTTAAAAAGTCATTCCAAGAGCTATGTGGAAAAAGTGGTTTTGAGGAAAGCAAGAGATGAAACAAATCTAACTAAGAAGATGTTACACAGTGGGATGGCCAGATTGAACAGATTCATAAATAAAAGTTGCTCAGAAAAAAAAAAAAAGTGTGCATCAGTAAAAACAAAAAACAAAAAACAAGAAGACACTTTTTTAAAACACACTTTGAACTACATGCAGAAAACATCATTTGTGAACTCTATATACATATATATGCATATAGCAGAGGAATATTTAGACCTATAGTTATGAAAGTAAATAGAAATGAAAAAACGGTTCATATTTGAGCTTATAATTAGGTTAATGAATGAACACTTGTTACTCGAGGGCACAAAGATATGTTGTCCTTACCACATGTTTTATGCCTTTCCCGGCCCTCACCCTATCTTGTTGCAAACATGAAATAGAGAAAATAATTAGGTCAAACTAATGGAGATTGGTCTTTAAGCAAAAAAAATGGTGGTCATTATGTCAATCGATGTCATCATTTTATAATCATTACGACATATGGGGATGGTCTTGCCCATATGACCTTTAAAAAGAAGAAGGAGTCATTTTGTTTGTATTATTTTTTCTTTCCAATTTTTTTTAAATTCTAGTTAGTTAACATACAGTGCAATATGATTTCCGGATTAGAATTCAGCAGTTCATCACTTACATACAACACCCAGTGTTCATCATAAAAAGTGCCCTCCTTACACCCATCACACCTCTGGCCAAACCTGCACCCGCCTCCCTCCAAGAACAGGGAGTCCTTCTGAAAGTTGTTATAGTTTATATCTGCTGAAGTCCATGGACATATGCAAATGATACCAACTAAAGAAAATATAAATAAATACAAACAGCCATAAGAAATACATGCGAGAAATCAGTTTTTCAACCCTAGCACTATTGACGTTTTTGCCAGAATAACTATTTGTTATGAATGCTGACCTGAGCATTGTAGGACAGTTAGCAGCACCCTGGCCTCTACTCACTGTAGATACTGTAGCAACTCCCATCCCCCCAAATCATGACAATTATCAAAAATGTCTTCAGACACAACAAAAGTTCCTCTGGGGACAAAATCACCTTTGGTTGATAGAACTGCTGGTAAGTAAATCTACCTTTGTACATATTTGCTTTTTTTATCCATTTGCTAATATTGAAATAATAAAATAATATGTCCATTACCAGAATTAATACACTGTATATTTGATCATCAATTTGCTATTCTAATTGAATTTACTGCACACCTCCCTATACTTGCTGGAGACACAATTAGTTTTTCTCACCATCCATAATCTTCATCTGCCAATAGTCATGATCTACATTATAATTATAGTAGAACCTGAAATTATTAGGGTAATAATAAAATTGGCACAGAAACTGTGAAGCTTAGTCAAAGTATATTAATTAGCAAACACATTTAAGTCTTTTATATTAAGAAAAATAGACTCCTTTCTATTTCTTGCTCATTGTAATGGAAACATTATTTTAAACTGGTATTGCTGGCAGGATTAATAACTGCCCTCTTGTCTAATCATATTTTATAAGTTTTTACAGTATACAAATTTATAATGGACTTCAATTGAACAGCTAGTGTTTTGACTTCTAATTATGCAATATGTAAATAATTCAGGACAGTTTGGAGAAAGAGAAGAATTAAATATAGACAGCTTCTTGCTAAGGGAATTTTTTTTTCTTAAATGCTCATGTCTTCTCTCCAATAATCCTTATCTTTTCCCTCCTGCTTCAGCTTCTTTATTGTTCCTCTACTGATTTGGTTATCATAATCTTTGCAGCACTGCAAAACACTTTGCATTCCCTCTGCAACCTTCCAGAAAAGTCACTGAAAATGGCTATTAGACTTCTTTTAATTAAATATTCCTGCAGCTTCCCTGTCCCAGTTAAGCCGGTACCTTGCCCTATTACAACTTCTGACTTTTCTGTGTATAATGTAGCCACCATAAAAGCTAAAATGTGCAGAAGAAATTGAATCTGGTTTAAAAAAATTATGAAGAAAAGATCTGTCTCTGAGGATCATAAAGAAGCAGTCCCAATAATCAGCATACATTCCAATCTCCTCATCTCTGAGGGATATTTAACATTTTATGTGATGTCATGGACAACCAAAAGAGTTAAAAGATAAAACTCTGCTCACATTTGTTTTTTCTTTAAACTCTATTTCTGCACCCTTTAGGTTAATAGCTTGTTTAAAACAAAATTTATCCATTTCCCAAGTTCAAACTTGCTGCAGTCTTTCAGTCAGTAACACTGCTATTCTCCCAGCTCCCTGAGATTAAAAATGAGGACTTGTCTTTTACTCATCCACTGTTGCTCTCATTCTAAATAACTATTCTCTTTAATCATATTCACTGGGCATCTACTATGTGCCAAGCGTTGTGCAAGGACCCATAACGACCTTAAGATCATGCCTAAATTCTGTAAAACGGAAGAGTACTTCATAGGATGTGCAGGATAACATCACTTAACTACATGTGAAGCACCTGAAAGTGTAATTGACCCTATACCCTGCCACCACCACCTTACGTTATCCTTAATCTAACTCTTAGATAAATTATTTATTTTCATCTCTCTACTTCAAGTTTTACACTATTTCTTCTTATTCTACTTACTGATGGAAAGAAACTTTCTAAGATTCCCTATCCAATCATCAATATTGAGTTTTACTATCTTTTATGATAATAAAGTATTCTGGTGGTTTGTAGTTTGTATCTAACTCTTAGTTAAAACTTCTATTATTAGGGTTAATGATTTTTATATGTTTCTGGGGGAGCTAGCTAAAATAGTTCTGTCTCCAAATCTGTAAACCTTTTTGGTAGAAGTTCCCTAAAATATAACCACACTCACTTGATTAGCTTTGGGTACATGTGTTTGGATTTTCGTACATCTGTTATTTCACCTTTAACCCATGTCATGGATTGAAAATGCTTATCCTGAGATAATAAGAGAAGGCAATACCCTGTCTCTCTTCTGATTTTGTACTCATCTTGTTCTACTTCTTCATTATATTCGTAACACCCCAAGCCATATGCCCATCTCTACATTTTCTCTCCTGAAAAGATGGCAAAACAATGGAAACATTTTTTATTATCTTTTTCCCATCACAGATCTTGCTCTGACTCTAGACTAGCAATTAACAGTTAATTTCTGAATCTTTGGTAAGAGACAGGCAGGCTCTGGAGGTAAAGGGACAACTTCTGGAGAAATTTGGAGAGACTAGTAGCCAACTCATATTCATGTTAGTACAGTTGAAAGCCAGAAAGAGCTACTAACATGCAGTGCATTTTAACTCTTATAGAACTATTTCAGGAAGAAATATGTTCTCAAAGTCTGTGTGCTTAAAGGTGCAGAGGTTTGAACATTTATGAAAGTCTTAAAGCCTGACACAAATTTAAAATCTTAACAGTAATTGCTTTAGATGGAGCTGTCTCATACCACTCTTCAGTACCTTCTAGAACCTCCCACATCACTTAGTGTAGGCTTTGCTTCAGGACTCCTGCTAAGACAATCAAAGGTAATATAAAATTTGTTCAAATTCATGTCTGTATTGTCTTGATTCATCTACATGAGTCCGTTAGAGAGCAGTAGGATAATATAAAAACTTATTTATTTAACATGTCAAAAGCATTCAGAGACACATTTAAATGTCTCGAATGTCTCCCTTCCACATTCTCTCTATTCACAAAGATAGGCATAAATTACAGGATATGAATGGAGAAAAATTAATAATGCTGATCTGAAACTGACTTAAACTCCACCTTCACCCCATCTTCATCTCCTGACCAAGGTATAGGAGTAGGATGATGAAAAAAATCATGGTTTGTATGTGTGTATAAATTTTTAAATTAAAATAATGTGTTGTTAATTGCATAGATTTGAACATATGGTCAATTCAATTATAAAAAAATCTAATTTGTCAGAAGGTAAAGAGAAATAATGATGGAGCAATTATCCCTCTGAACTTATTTCTTAATTATCCAGGCAAGACAGCTAATGATGTCCGTTTCCTAGGTTCCTCTGGCAGTGCAATAATTAGAGGTCATGCGAGAACATTTGTCCCAAGGAGACATAAAGTCAAAATGGTAAACTTGGAATATAAACCTGAAGTCTAATATGAGACCAAGTTCATGATGCAGAACCAGCAGTCCAGAGATTTTTATAGCCCTTGTGTTAATCATAGAATTTATTTTGTTTCATAACTCTAGACCCCATTAACTGGCCGTGATTGGTAGTCTAATACTCTAGGTATTGAACTCAGGGCTGAGAATAAGTCCAATGAGATCATCTGAGTCCTTATTTTTTTTTTATTTTTTTAATGTTTATTATTTTTGAGACAGAGAGAGACTGAGTCCTTATTACCAACAACCACAACAACAACCACCAGAATAAAAATGAACTACCCTCTTTGAAAACAACAACAACAATAAAAACAAAAACAGAAAATGAAGTGCCATCTAAGAATCTTTTTAAAATTTAATTTTCAAATTCTCAAACCGATCTCAGGAATAGTAAGTCCATAAATGTTAATATGCTAATAAAGAGGCTTCCCAACATAAAAATGTTGCTATAAGGAAGGCCTAGAGAGGAGCACTGCCTTTGAATCACCCTCTGGGGGAGCCATGATGAAAGTCCTATCATGCACGAAAGCCACCCACAAGCTTGGTGTTCCAAACTGGTGGCAATGCGAAGAATCAGCCTCCCTCTAAAGTAAACCTCGTACTTTTCTATTTTATTTTATGACACACAATACCATCTGGTTATACAATAAAATATAACTACTCTTTAGAGAAAAGTCAGGTTTTCTCTTCAGACAAATCCAAGAATGGCAGATTCCTCAGGAGCCTCTTGATATCGACTTTCGTTAGTTGAGCATAGCTACTCTTACAAAGGTATATACTTCAAGTAGCTATTTGGTTATGCATATGCTTCTGAAACAAATGTTTTATCTTCAATAACCATCATTTTAAAATACCTAGAACTACATTGTATATTTTTTAAGTAACAGTGATAATATCTTGTGTGAGAGAACTGACAATTATACTTTATTTTCAGGAAAAAAATAGTACAGAAAAAAATGAAGTAAGTTTGGAAGATCCTCTCATTTTACTTCATATGTTGTTATTAGAATATATATTCTGGGGCGCCTGGGTGGCTCAGTTGGTTAAGCGGCCGACTTCAGCTCAGGTCATGATCTCACGGTCTGTGAGTTCGAGCCGCGGGGCTCCGTGCTGATGGCTCAGAGCCTGGAGCCTGCTTCAGGTTCTGTGTCTCCCTCGCTCTCTCTGCCCTTCCCCTGTTCATGCTCTGTCTCTATGTCTCTCAAAAATAAATAAATGTTAAAAAAATTAAAAAAAAGAATATATATTCTTTTCTGACAAAATTTCATCATAAGTTTTATAAATATGAAAAAAATGGTATGCATGTTTTTATAGAAGGTTTAATGAGAATAAGAGGAACTTTTGCCTTATTTGTTTAAATAGGTTTTGGAAGCTTTCTTGTAAAATCTCTTTTGAAGGACATATTTTTCTCTTCTTTTCTCAGAGGGGAGAATAAGTCCGATGAGATCATCTGAGTCCTTATTACCAACAAAACAATACAAAATAAAATAAAAATAAACAACCCCCTCTGAAAAAAACAAGCAAACAAAAAACAAAACAAACAAACAAAAACGGAAAATGAAGTACCATCTAATGTTGAGAATCTTTTTAAAATTTAATTTTCAGACTCTTAATCCTGTCTCAGTAGTAGTAAGGCCATAAATGTTAATACGCTAATAAGAGAGACTTCACAATACAAACATGTTGCTATAAGGAAGGCCTATTGCAGAGCATTGCCTTTGAATCACTCTCTGGAGGAGCCATGATGAAAGTCCTATCAGTGTTTCATGGAGAGCCACGAAGCTCATGTTTAGGAAATTAAAATTCTGGATAAAAGACAATTATTGACCCCTGTTTTGGGTTAGGATAATAAGGAAATAAAATTTGAACTGAGTAAATCATTATTTACCTTCTCAAGGTTTGTTGATGCAAGTAGTGAACTAATAGACCTCAGTCTTAATTTAATGACTAATATTTCATTTCCTACTTTTTTGGGGGAAATCTGAAATAGTGTTCAGATTCATGCCTGACTTATTTTCAAATAGAGCATGAGATACATAAATAAACTGTCTCGTCAAGTATGAGCTTATGTTTATTTTAACATAAATACGCATGGTTACATATAGAAATAATCATATAAGCATGTGCATATACAGAGGTTAGAATATATGTATATATTTTCTACCAACAACCCCCAGTAACAATGGGCATACCTCACTCCCAGATCTGGTTTCTCATAGCATTTTCCAATGAAGGGTTCTCCTTGGATAAAAGGGTGGTTCTAGGATTGGGACAGGAAATGTTTATGATCAACATTACATCTTGTAATGTAAGAAAATAAGGAGAGCTTAAAAACCCATAATGATGGAGGTATGCCAATGGAATAAAGGTTACAATTAAAAGAACTTTCAGGAAACAAACCTAAAATAATTTTTCACAACAAAAATTAGTAATATTAATGTATAACCCAAAGTATAAAATAAGTATTTATAAATCCATGCTATATGAATAAATGATTTAATGAATAAATTAAAAAAGAATAGATCAATCTCCCATAATAAAGGATACTAAATTATATACATACTTGGTTCTCAAGAAGGTGAAATATAACTCCCTACTCCTTCAGTGTGGGCTGTGCATAGTGACTTCCTTCTAAAGTGTACATTATGCAAAAGGAGGAAAAAAAAGAGCAACTTTGTAGTGGAAAATTTTAACAAATTCCAGTAAGGTGGCACTTACATTATATATGATCAGTACTCCTCAAAACTGTCAAGGTCTTCTAAAACAAGGCAAATCTGAGAAACTGTTACAGCCAAGAGGAACCGAAGGAGATAGACTACTAAATGTAATATAGTATCTTGGATGGAATTCTGGAACAAAAAATATATGTTAGTTAAAACCTAAGGCAATCAAAATAAAGTGTGGATTTTAGTTAATAATAGTGCATTAACACTGGTTCATTAATTGTGACAGGTATACTGTACTTACACACCAATATAAGATGATAATATGAAGGTAAAATGGAGGTGGTACATATAGGAACTCTTTGTACTATTTTTGTATCTTTCTGTAAATGTAAAATGTTTCTTAAATTAAAAACTAATTTAGGGGCGCCTGGATGGCTCAGTTCGTTAAGCCTCCAACTTCATCTCAGGTCATGACCTCACAGTTTATGAGTTTGAGCCCCGCATCGGGCTCTGTGCTGACACCTCAGAGCCTGGAGCCCGCTTCAGATTCTGTGTCTCCCTCTCTCTCTATACCTCCTCCTCCTCCCTCCCTCCTCCCGACCACTCTCTCAAAAATAAATAAACATTAAAGAATTTTTTTAACTTATTTAAAAAATACCCCCCTTTTCACTCACCTAATGGTAATTTGTAAAGCTTTCTATATCCCAGATAAAGTGGCGGAATTGACCCTGGACAAATCATTTTTATTCGTTGACATTGAAGTCTCCTATTATAGAGCAGAGATAATGAACAAGTCATGCCTCGGTTGACTTGGAGACATTTCAGGTGCATAATGATGTTGAGTAAGAGAGGTAAAACATAGAAAAAAAGAAGAAAATATTACATAATCATTATGGGTATCTAGGTAGCAAGAAACATTTTTAAAAACCTTTACATGTCATCATGTTCCTTGAATCTGCCCTGCCCTAGGAATAGGTCCCTCATCTCATAGGTGAGGCAAAGTTTCATGAGTCTCGTTTAGAAATGGATTGGGGCATGTAGATGGCTCAGTTGGTTAAGCATCCGACTTCAGCTCAGGTCATGACCTCACAGTTTGTGGGGTTGAGCCCTGTATCCGGCTATGTCCTGACAGCTCAGAGCCTGGAGCCTGCTTCAAATTCTGTGTCTCCCTCTTTCTGCCCCACCCCTGCCTGTGCTCTCTCTCTCTCTCTCTCAAAAAATAAAATAAAACGTGAAAAAATGTTTAGAAATGTATTTACCCATTTCACATTATTTACTTTACTTGGTAGATTGAGAAAACTTTACGGAAAAGAACACATGTTAATATAGAAAGTAATCATAGAAATATGTTAGGTTAAGTAACTGAATTTAAAATCAAGAAATTTATGATACATGCATTAATTCTATATGTATAGATACATTTTATTTGCACATGTGCATACACACACATACACACACAATCCCCTTTGAAATAGGATTTTTTGGAAACCAATATTATAAAAATTAAAGAGAAATATTATAAAAATCTTTACATTTAAAATATTCCCAAAGAAGAGATATTTTCTCAACATTTGAAAAAAGTGATGATAGTAGATTAACGTCATTTAAAAATTACCTTTGAGATAACAAACCAGGGAAAGAGATAGTTGATATGGATAGTTTAAATAATTAATATACTTCATAGTTGCTTACTGCAATATTACTTAAATTTTATAATGATATAATATTGACAAGTTAATAACATACTGCAAAATCATGTCTTCCAAGGAACAGTTTGGGAAAACTGGTTTGTGCTATTGATATGTTAAAATCTAATAAAAATCTCTAATGAATTTCCAGAGCAAAAGGTTAAGATGTTTTCTAGCTATTATTCAAGGAACCAAGTTATTTGCACCTCTGTTGGTGGCATTATCCTCGAGGACATGAAATCTTGAAATTTCTTTATGTCTGCATTTAATTGAAGGAGAGTAGTCACTTAAATTTCCCCCTTGAAAGGACCATCTTTTAAAAGGCGTACATTTTGAAAAAATATATATATATAGTTTCTTTCCTAAAGGCTATTACTATATAATAAAAAATCATCACTACTTGTGATTCAGTGTTATGGTAATACTTTCATAAAAAGGATTATATATTCAAGAGTTAATGCAGCTGCCTTAGCAGTATTATAGACTGTATATATCACCTTTTCATGTCATCTATTATGTTTTTTAAGAAACTAGCACCAACTAAATTTTAGGAAGAAATATATTTTGTAGATCATTCACTGACATATGATCAGATCATTCACTGACATATGCCATTCATTGAGTCATCTTTGCTACTATTTGTGTAATCTAATGTAACTAGGACCTCTTCATTTTCATTTTCTACACAGCAAACCACAGAGAATGCACTATATTATTTCTATGACCTCCTCTTACTTTAAAATTTTATGATGTAAGCTCACTGATGGCAGAGATTATGTCTTGTAGCTGGAGTACAGAGGACTGCTTGGCACACCGAATTTCTTGACTGCCTAAATAATTATGTTTTAATGTTCATCACTGGGAAAATAAGTGATCACACCAATCCCCCATGTTTATAAATCACTTGCAAATGTTAACTTTTAGTCATACTAATTGTTATGCTTTGATTCAAGGAGTTTCCATACAGAATTATTAACTTTTTTGGCTCCCTAACATGAAAATTAAGACCTATCCTGACTCAGCGTAATTACAAAATTAAAGTGGTTAATAAGAGGTTAATCAAGATTAAATATTAATAAATAGTTAATAAAGATCTAGTAGTTTTGCTGCTTGACACATAAAAAATAAATTGCTAATTGCTTAACTTGTGTTATCAACCAAGTTATCTTTACCATGCATAAGTGTGTGGGTATATATTTGCGTGACTTTAACAGGAACTATGTACCATTTAAAAATTAACATTCTATTTGCATTTGTGTTCTAGAGGGCAACTGTTTGCTAGCTCACTGCACTTCTCAGTGAGCTGTACCTGCATGACAATGCTACCAGGAAATACAAACCGTCCATTTAACTTACCTGTGAAATACAAACATATTATGTCTTAGTATCAGGCAATAATTTTTGTAATTAATTAAAGACTCATTAATTCAATTACAATAAACAATGAAAGATAACCATCTTAATATTTGATAATTTCCTTGATTATAAATATTTTTTCAAGTTCTATCTGACTTGCACAGATATACCATAGTGAAGACTAAGGGCTAGTTAACGACTGTGGACATGCTCAGGTTGTAACATTGTTTTCAAATATTAATTATGATAGTTGTCCTGGGAAAGTTTATATAAAAATGTTCATGCATAAGAATAAGGGTATTATGATTGGAGATAGTCCACGATGGGACAGGGTAACGTGATTTTAAACATAATAAAGCATAGCATAGCATTATATAGTACAGAATGATATAAGTACATTTATTTCTAAATGATACACACACACACACACACACACACACACAGTCTCCTTCAAGATAGAATTTTTCCAGATTGAACTCCAAAATCATGAAGACTATAGGGAATATTATAAAGATCTATAAATTTATTATTTTCCCAAAGAAAGAACATTTTCTGACATTTGAAAAAGGTACTATAAGAATATTAGAAAACCATTTGTAGAAACCGATGGAATAATTCAGATCAGAATGTAAACAAGCTTGCAATATGTTTAGAATCACTCCAAAGAATCCTTTAATAAGACAGAATACGGGAGTGAGAAGAAACGGATTGGTCTGACCTAGCTCCTCATTTATTATTTTGCCCATATAAAGCCAAGGGTTGCTGAGAAATGGCTAGAAAATCTTACTGGGACACTGTGTGTGCCTTTCACCATTATAGATTCCTACCAGGCCGTCTCACTTTGCCTCCCAACATTTTGCCTCAGAGTTTGGAAAGCTGATTGGAAAGTTAAAATTGAAGAAAAATAAAATAAACTAAAATAAAGCAATGCCTTCAAAGACATCTGAGAACAAATGCATGGGCTCATTTTTCACTGAGTGAAAATTTCACTTCTTACTAGAGAGACATGTCAAAGTGTTTTTAATTTTCCCAAACTCTAGTTTACTGGTTGAGTCTGCAATACTTTTTTTACCCACATCTTGATGCAAAAAATCCACATTTATACAAAAATGTTTCTTAGTAGTATCTTCAGTACTACATATTATTTTATTGGTATTCTCAAAATTAGTGTAAACAAAAATCCTTTTAAATATAAATTTGTTTCACAATGGCCATCGATTGTCCATTGCATTAATATAATTTGTGCTTAGCCATTGTATCTGTCCATGATCATTTAGACTAAAAAATAACTAAAATGTTTCAAAGGCTTGAGTTTGAAACATAACTCTACCACAAATGATAATGCACTGGATACTTTTTATTTCTATGTTTCCTGTATAACTAGTCCACATGAACATTGGCTGGATAGAAAAATTATAAAATTGTCTACAATCTGGCAAGCTGCAAACCTGAGACACATTGTATAATTTAGCACTAAAATTTTATAGTGCTGATTATAAATATTGTAGTAATTTCTGAGGAGGAAAAGGCGGTGTTGATATAATAAACACATGGTGACTGGGTCATTTTTAAGTGGGAATGGCCTATAAACATTTCTGCTAAAGTTTGTAAATTAAAAAGCTTTTAAATATCAGAAAACTTTTGGTAGTTTCTTTTTATTCATCCATTCGTTTATAATTTTTAAGCATTTATTTGCTAGTCATTGTGTTCAGCTCAGAGGTCAAATATAAGTGAGACATAGCCCATGTCCTGAAGAAGTTCACAGTACAGCAAGAGATGTTGATGTGCAGAACGATAATTACAGTGAATTGTGATTAGGATTAAAATAAGAGAATGAATAAGGGACCAATGAATCAGAAGGAAGTGAACAACTTAATAGTCCCGGGGGAGTCAAGAAAGGCTCTAAAGAACATGCTTCACCTGATATGATATTGAGTACTGGATAAGAACTTTTCAAATTAAAAATATCATTAGGAAAATATATGTCCATCAGAAGTAACATGTACAATGGCTCCAAATTGTAAATGGTCATGATGAGTTCTGTGATCATTCCAGTAGGACTAGAGTTTGAGATATACATTGGGAAGAGATAGAGGTGAGATAGGGATGCTGGTAGTGGTAAAATTATAAAGGGAGGATCATGTGGATGATGCTAAGGGGTTTCATCTTAACCCAGTTCATGCCATAATTTGTAGCCCAGCCAAACTCATCTGATAGCAAAAGGGAGTGCAGTAGCTGAAACAACAAGCTTATTACCACAAGACTGTTTTGAACAAACCAGAGTATATGCTTATGCACACAATAGAGAGTAGAAGCTTTTAGGTCGGGCAAATAAGATTTGCTTATTTAGTAATTCTCATAACAGTAAAAAAGGAGAATTAGAATAAAGACAGCCCTTTGGGAATCACCAGAATCTACTCCCAAAATCATCATAGCAGTATATGCTAACTATCTTGGATGGCAATTTAAAAACAAACGAAAACCGAAAAAATAAAAATAATAAGAAATAAAGTAAAAAAACCTTTGGGAGTCAATTGCAGTAGTTGCAATAAAGACATGAGTCAATAGCAATGAAGATGGTCAGGAGATAAATATGAAGTAGACTTGATACCTTAATATGACCAATTAAATGTGCAGTCAGCAAGAAGACAGAAGAGAATGTTCAGGCTGTTTCAAAAGAACTTACCACAGAGAATGTGTGTATAGTGACATTATTTAAATAGAGAATTCTGTAGGAGGGGAAGTATTGAGGGATGGGAATGGAAATGAGGTTATACAATGAGTTCAATTTTGAGCATGTTAAGTGTAAAATGCTTTTAGTAGACCAGGAAATTGAAAATCTACTGTGGACTGAAGAGAGGTAAATTTACAGATATAGTACTTTCATAGCAGCTATCCACATCCAAAGTGTAGTTGAGGCCGTGCAAGTAGATGAGGTCACCCATCTCATTTATAGAGATCTAGAGAAAGGAAGAACTAAAACTAGTGTCATAAGAAACACTGATATTTAATAGTTCTCTATAAGAGGAGAAGCCTGTGATCAGAAAGGGAATGACCAGAGATAGAAGGAGAATTAGCAAAACATGCTGTCTTGGAAGGTAAGAACAGAAAGAATTCAAGAATAGTCAACGGACTTAAGTGATTCAAGATAAACAGGGCAGGGTCTGAATAAAAGTGACAACTAGATTTAGCACTTACATAGTTACTGGTGACTTACCAAGGTCAGATGCAGTAGAATGGTTAGGGCAGAAGTCAGAAGGCTCTGGCATTAAGGGATGTGTAGAGATAACAAGGTTACTGAGCCATCAAGTGATTCCTCTTCCAGTTATCTGTTGATGAAGAAAAAAAGAAATATTGGATGGTAGTTTGAAAATATATCATTCTCTGTAAACTGAGAGAAACCAGAGGAGAAAAATATTAGCATTATAGGTAATAAGAGAGGTATTTGATAAAGCAATATATAAGGCAAGCAGGATGTGATTTAACTTTGAGGAGAAGTGAGACACGTCTTCTTTAAGATTGAGAAAAGGTGACAAGACAGTATTTTAGGAAAACACATAGGGAAAAAAACAGAGGAAAGAGATGAAAAAATTGAAAGGTTTCCATTTTAAAGGAGTACAGTTAAACATGATATATGAATTCTAAAGTACTCATGGCAAATATGTAAGATTTTACATTCAGATTTAAGTAGTGAGGAATGGAAGTGGAATATGGTTTTTATGGCTATGGGTGAGAATTTATTTTCTCATCTGCCCAAGGATAATAGCAATTGGATTTGACAGTTATTGTTCTATGTTACCTTGATGTTGTCGAATATTTGTTGTAGCAAAGACCGGGTAAAGAATTGATAAATGAGCTCCTGTCTGCACCACATGCTGTTCGTCATGTTTTCCAAAAGCTCTTTGATAAAAGCATTGTTGTTCACATTAGTAAATGAGATCAATTCTCAGAGAGGTGAACATTAATTGATCACACAACTGGTTAATAATGGAGACAAGATCCTATCACTAGAATCCATGAGCTATCCATTATATGAGGGTTCTTCCCTTGTAGGATATCTGCATTTGCAATATTACTTTTAAGTTAAAATTTGAAAAAATATATATATTCATACGGAGAGACTAAAATTACCACTTGAAAATTTTTATCATCAGAAGCTTACCAGTGGAATGATGGAGAAATGATTGAAGATATTGAAGAAATGATGGAAAAATGGATCTGTGACATTTCTTCACTGGTGGGAACAGGGGCCTAGCAAATTTAGGTTAATGTTAATTTTGTTTCATTCACCCTTTCAGGCTACTCAGTTCTGGAAACATCTGACGACAAAGTAAGCAGGGCATTAGTGGAGAAAACGTGAAAAATAAAACTTACAATCATGGCAGGAGCCTATTTATATCTCTAGAATCATGTCAGGATTAAAAAGTTTTAAAGATGCTTTCAAAATTAAGTTCATAAAAGAATATAACCAATAATCTAAATTAACTCAACTTTGGTGCTGTGGCTAAGCTGACCCTGGAGATAAGGTGTTATGTAGGCCATAGGCTTATCTAAGATGCAAAAGTTAGAATGGAAGCCCAAGAAGAAAATTATTTTAGGTTTACTTATATTACATATTAAGTTCTTCTGACTAATCCTGGGCATTACATGTAAAAGTGAGAACAACAATAATGTTTAGGTTAACTGTGTTAGAGATAATACTTTCATTTAAATTCCAAAGAATCTGGTAGGGCATGCCAGGAAGAATGCATTATGGTTGAGTAATTTTCCAGACATAAGACCTAGTTGTTTATGGAAAATCACAAAACTTAGGAAAGATTGAATATGGTAAAGGAAATTATAATTATTGCTTGCTTATCAGTTTTCCTCTTTGTAAGTGTATCGAACAAGGAAGCATGAGGTATTCAGAATTCTTCAGTATGGGCTATTTATCACACAGGGTCAATATATTTCTAGTATATTCACTATGATTAATGTAGTACAATTAGAGAGATGTATGTATAGGCACAGGCAAGACTCATTTTATGGTAAAGAGAAAACATTTAAAATTTATTTCCAGCTCCAACCTAACTAATTTCTTTGTTCAATAATGAATTTCAAATGACGATCATTTAATTGAACCAAATGGTCATAAGGAAAAGGCAACTGCAGACTTATAACTAAGCAGATAGTTTTGGGCAACACTGTCATTTTTCTATTTGTTCTATCACTAGTGATAATTGGGCTTACTTCCTAGCAGTTGGATACTTTCTGTATAAAAGAAAATATAAAACTAAATTGCAGACGTTATGCTGAGCCTGAAAGAGAAAAGAAATGAGAAGACATAATTGAACCTGTAAAGGGTTCATTCGTAGATGGGACATTTCCTCCTGGGAAATGGAAGATCTCACAGCAATATAATGAATATACTTCTGATTTATGGTAATTAATTCTGAATGTGGGTTATCTACCACATTGCTCACTATAGAAGATGAATTGTGCAACTGAATTATCAGGGTCTGGGAAGTAAAATTAGCATACCCTTAGCAGAAAGTGAAGTTTTGTACCTCATCTTCTCATTGAAAGCATAGATCAAGCCATCCTGTCCGATTTCACTGCCCAGAGGTCCAATTATAAAGAGGAAATGAAGCAAAGAAGGAATGGATTTCCTATGTATTCTTCCATGACACAGGTTTTTGGATATCACACCAAGTTTAGAGGAAGATTGAGATACTTTCACCCCATTAATTCTAACCTCAAGATAATAGTCACATGAGACTAAATATTGTCCCCTATGGAAGAATGTTTCTTCATACCCAGTTTTGGAATGGAGTAGTATAGTGAAAAATGTTGAAAAGTACTCATACTTACCTCTATTAAAATGACAAATAATTAGTATTCCTAAGAGAAATTTTGGAACTGTCTTACTTGAATATGTATGCTACTTAACCTTGGACCATAAATTTGGGGTTTAACTATAATTACTGCCTGTATCAAGGCTGCAAAATTCAACATTAACACTTAGTCTTTAGCTATTTCTAAAAGAAAACAACTGGTTATGTTCATTATTCCTTGGAAGTAAGTGGTAAGTTAGTTTAACAAAACTGCTAGGATCAGATTTAAAGAGAGTTATAACTTCAAGCAATCAATACCGTATGTTCAGGAGAACAAACTGCGGGGTCATTTATAGAGTCAGAATCAAACACAGTGACTGAATTTATATAAATTAAAACAGTCACAGAAGAGCAGAAACATAAACCATCTGAATGTTTACAAACATACAAGGCCCAGTTCCTAACAGAAAAATTTCTAGTCTTTAAATTATCATTTTTTTTGTTATTTAAAGTTTGATGTGTTAGAGCAGTTTTAACTTCAGAAGAAAATAAAGCACACCAAAGTAGTATATTTGGTACCATCAATCAACCCACGTTGACACATCAAAGTGCATAGCTTACATTATAGTTTACTTTTGGTGTTGTGCGTTCTATGCATCTGGACCAATCTGTAATGACATCTACATATCACTATACTATAGTGCAGAGTGGTTTTACTTGTCCTGAAAGGTCTCTGTGCTCTATCTATTCATCCCTTCCTTCCCATCAACCTCTTGCAACCACTGTTTTTAAATTGTCTCTATGGTTTTCCCTCCACATAGGTGGAGTTATTTAATACATAGCCTTTTCAGATTGGTTTCTTTGATTTGGTAATATGCATTTAAGTTTTGTGCACATCCTTTCATGATCTGATAACTTATTTCTTACTAGTGCTAAATAATGCTCCATTGTCTGGATGTACCTCAGTTTATTTACCTATTTACCTCCTGAAGGATATTCTTGTTGCTTTCAGCTTTTGATGATTATGAATAAAGCTTCTATAAATATCCACGTGCAGGTTTTTGCGTGGACATAAGTTTACAACTTCTTTGGGTAAATACCAAGGAGTGTAATGCTGGATCATATGGTTAGACCATGTGTTTTGTAAGAAACTGCCAAACTATCTCCCCAAGTTGTACCATCTTACATTCCTACCAGCAATAAATGAGAATTCCTGTTGCTAAACATTCTCACCAGCATTTGGCATTATCGGTATTCCTAATTTTGGCCATTCTAATGGATATAATGTAGTATTTGTTGTTTGTTGTTTTTGTTGTTGTTGTGTGTTTTAAGTTTAATTATTTAGTTTGAAAAAGAGACAGAGAGACTAAGTAGAGGAGGAGCAGAGAGAGAGTGAGAGAGAGAATTCCAAGCAGGCTCCACGCAGAAAGAGTGGAGACTCATGTGGGGCTCGAACTTGTTAACTGTGAGATCATGACCCAAGCCAAAACCAAGAGTTGGACGCTTAACTGACTGAGCCACCCAGGTGCCCCATATTTTGTTTATTAATTCACATTTCCCTGATGACATGTGATGTGGAATATTTTTAATATGCTTATTTCTGTATATCTTCTATGGTGAGGTGTTAATTCAAGTCTTTCACTTTTTTAAGTTGTTTTATTATGATAAACACAACATGGAATTTATCATTTAATCGTTTTTAAAAATATTGAGTTATTTATTGATTGAATGTGACTTAAGCAAAGAAAAACAATGAGCTTATTTTGTAACAAATATACAATTAACTCCTCATATTTGTCTGTTTTGTCCATCAGAAAGGGTAAAAGATGGAAACATAGTTAGATACAAACAGTACAAACTTTTACAAAGAAAAAAATAAATTCAATAAGGCAAAGGAGTTTTCCCAGTTCCATACCCATTTAAGAATTTTTAAGTGCGCAGTTAATAATGTTGTGCAAAAATTACCACCATTCATCGCCATAACTCTTTTTATCTTGTAAAACTGAAACTATACACCCACTGAATGATCACTCTCTTTCCCTAACAACCACCATTTTACTTTCTGTCTCCATAACTTTGATTACCCTAAGTACCTCACACAAGTGAAATAATACAGTATTTGTCTCTTTATGACTGATTTATTTAATTCAGCATAATATCCTCAAGTTTCATCCATTTTGGAGAATTTATAACCAATTTGTAGAATTTACCTCCCTTTTCAGGCTGAATGATACTGCATTGTATGTATATACCATATTTATTTATCCATTACCCATCAGTGGACATACATTGCTTCCATATTTTGCCATTGTGAATAATGATGGCATGAAAATGGGTGTACAAATATCTCTTTGAGATCATTCTTTCAATTCTGGATATATATCCAGAAGTGAAACTGCTGGATAATAGGGAAATTCTATTTTTAATTTTTGAAGAACTTCTATACCAGCTAACAATATTACACTCCCACCAACAGTAGAAAAATTTCCAGTTTTGCCACATCCTTCCCAATACTTGTTGTATTCTGGATTTTTGGATAGTAGTCATCCTAATGGGTGTGAGATGGCATCTCATTATAGTTTTGATTTGAATTTCCATTAGGATTAGTATTATTGAGCATTTCTTATGTCCTTAATGGTCATTTGTACATATTTTTGGAAAAATGTCTTCAAATTCTTTGTTTTCATATTGGGTTGTTTGAGTTTTTTCTTTTTTTATTTTCAGTCCTCTAGTATTTTATGGATATTAATCCCTTATTAGTTTTATGACTTGCAAATATTTTCTCTCATTCTGTGCATTGTCCTTTTCCTCTGTTGATAGTATCATTTGATGCACAGAATTATCTAATTGTTATTAAATTGATTGTCTGTTTTTTTGTTGTTGTTACCTATGCCTTTGATGTCATATCAAAGAAATCAAAAGCTTCTTTTTTGTAGTGTCTTTGTCATGGTAATGCTGGCCTCTTAGAATGATCTAGGTAGTATTCTCTCCTCTTCAGTCTTTTGGAAAAGTTTGAGAAGGATAGTATTAATTCTTCTTTATGCATTTGGTTGAATTTAGCAGTAAATCCATTGGTCCAGGGCATTTCTTTGGAGACTTTTCTTCCTGATTCAATCTCCTAACTACTTACAGATCTATTCAGACTTTCTATTTCTTCATAATTCCATCCTGGTAGATTTTATATTCCTAGGAAGTTGTCCATTTTATCTAGGTTATCCAATTTTTTAGCATATAACTTTTCATAGAACTCCCTTATAATCTTTTTATTTCTGTAGAATTAGTAGAAATGTCCCATTTTCATTTCTCATTATAGTAATTTGAGTCTTGCTCTTCTTAGTCTATGTAGCTACAGGTTTGTCAATTTGTTGATCTTTTTGGGGAACCAACTTTTAGTTTTATTGGCTTTCTCCACTTTTTTTTCTATTCTCTATTTTATTTATCTCTGCTCTAACCTTTATTTTTTATTTGCTTCTGCTACTTTTGAGTTTACTTGTTCTTCTTTATTTACTTCCTTAAGTTTAGAAGTTAGGTTTTTGATGTGAGATTTCTTTTTCCTTTCTCTATTTTTTTTAATGTAGGCAATTATAGTTATAAATCCCCCCTTAACACCACTTTTGCTGCATCTCATAAGTCTTCATTGGAATTTATCTAGATTTTAATTCCTTTGTAATTTCTTCCTGTGTCCACGCATTGTTTATAAGCATATTGTTTAATATCCACAATTTTGTGAATTTTCCAGTTTTCCTTTTATTAATTTTGAACACTATGCCATTGTATACAGAAGATACTTTCTATTATTATCTATCATTTTAAATCCAAATATGATATACCTGGAAAATGTTAGTGTTCACTTGAGAAGAACCTTGCAGAGCAAGTTTCATGATAACAAACTCCCTCAATTTTTGCTTATCTGAGAATCTCTTAATTTCTCTTTGACTTTTGAAGGACAGTTTTGTCAGGTATAGGATTCTTCGTTGATTTTTTTTTCCTTTTAGTGCTTTGAATGTATCAGCCTTTTGTCTTCTGCCCTCCAAAATTTCTGATGAGAAATCTGCTGATAATCTCTTTTTTTGTGGTGATTTGTTCCTTTCTGGCTGCTTTCAAGAAGCTCTTTTTGTCTCTGTCTTTTGAAAGCTTCATTATAATGCATCTTGGTGTGAGTCTCTTTCACTTCATGGTACTTAGAGTTTTCTAAGGTTCTTGGATGTTTATATTTATGTCTTTCATCAAATTTGGGAAGTTTTCAGTGATCATTTCTTCAAATATTCTGTCTTCTCTCTTTTCTCTCTCTTCCTCTTATAAGACAACCATGTTGACCCACTTGATGGGATTATCACAGTTCTTCCAGGCTCTGTTCACTTTTCTTCGATTCTTTTCCTTTCCTTTCCTCAGACTTGGTAACTTCCATTGTTCTGTCTTCAAGTTCATTGATTCTTCCTTCCTTTTTTTTTCTCAAATCTGTCTAAGAAACCCTTTCATGGATTTTCATTTTATTTATTGTACTTTTCAACTCCAGAATTTATTTTGATTTCCTCTTTGAGTGTCCTCTCTCTTTACTGATATTTCCGTTTTATCCACACACTATTTTCTTGAATTTCTTTACATTTTCCTTTAGTTGTTTGAACGTCTTTAAGGTAGTTCTTTTAAAACCATCTTTTAGTACATTTGCCATCAAGTCATTTTCAGGGATAATTAATGTAAATTGTTTTTTTTTTTTTCTTTCAATGGGCCATACTTTCCTGTTTCTTTGCATGACTTTTGATTTTTTCTTGAACACTGGATATTTGAATCTAATATGCAGTAACTCTGGAAATTAGATTCTCCTCCTTCACTAGAGTTTGCTTTATTTGTTATGTTGACATTAAATGAATAAACCTTTCTAAACCTTTCTAAAGAGAGAGAAAAAGAGTTTTATTTAAGCCCAAGTTAGGACTGTTACCTGGGATACACAATCGTCACAAAGAAAAGATTGCTCTCAGGAAAGAACATTTGGTACAAGATTATACATACACACACACACACACATATATATATATATATTACATATAGAGTTACAAATCATCATAAAGAAGGACATTCAAGAAAGTTTCAGACTTTATCTTATGCTTTTAGTATGTCCAAAACCGTATGACTAATCTTATGGGAACCAGGAAGATTTTATGTTTTTTTTTTTTCTGTATCTTTATGTTTGGAATGCTCTTTTAGGGTTATATTTTTAACGTAGCAGACGTACAATGTGTACTTGAGGCAGAAATAGAGCCCATGACTTGAGATTTTGCTGACTCATTTTGACCTGGGTAAATGTTAAGGTATAGCTTCCCTGAGAACCAGAAGCAGGGCCCCAAAATGCCAAAAGTTGGAACTCTCCTATATCAGTTATTATGTTTATTTATTGTTGTTTAAAATTATTCTAGACTATGTCTGTTCGAAGGGTCAGACTAAACTGTAAATTTAAGATTTTTTCAGGTCTTTTCTGAAACTTTCTTTGAGCATGCATGGTCACTTTCTAATTTGACCCATATATGCTGATAGATTTGAATGTTTTAGTCTTTAATATATGGTTCCCAAAGGGGGAAAAGAGAAAAAAAAAAGCAGATAAAAAAAGGGTGCTGGCCTAGAAGTCAATTCAGTTGTGGGGGAAGTAGCTTTCAACAACTGAGGGAGTTGCAACAACAATGGTTACCCATCTCTTTGCACTTTATAACCAGAAGCAGTAATTAGTGATCAGAACACAGTGTCCTGATATTTGTAGTGCAGGGTTTTCTTAGCCCATTCTGGCTCTTCCAAGAATATGTTCATAACTGCTTATCACATAGCTAGGTGTAGGAATTAGGTAGCTGACACTATGGTAAGAGCTGAAATTTATTAAAGTTAACCACAATTTACCACCCAAATATTTTCCAAAAGTTGCATGCCTTCAATATATTATTGAGTTCAAAAATAGTCACATCAGATAGATTATTCCAGTGAAATTGTTGTTTACATGGGAAGACAGTTTCACCCAAACCTGATACAGAGCTCAATCTCACAACCGTGAGATCATATCCTGAGCCAAAACCAAGAGGTGGATGATTAACCAACTGAGCCACCCAGTCACCTTTCTTATTCTTGATATATATATTTATATATTACTTGTATTATATAAAAAGTACAGTGACAAAAATGAATTGTAACTCATACTGAATGTGTACTATGACCACATTTTGAAACAAAAATATATATTTATATATATTAAATACATAGAAAAAATACCTAGAGAGTAGTACAACATGCTCTTAAATGACTAAAATGACTACTTCAGAGTTAGATTGGGATGGGTAGAAAGCAAATGGAGAGATAAGGGGAATTTTTACTATTGTATAAAATGGTAATGATTGGGGTTTTTAATATTTTCTTCCTGCAAAAACAAAAAAACAAAATGGTTCTCCCATTTACTGTTTAATAAAATCCCATTATTTTTAATGTCTTCAACAGAACTACTGATATTATAAAAAGAAACCAACAAAAAGAATGTTTAAATTAACTTTATGAGCATGTTACACCTTTTAAATTGTTTTCCTATGTTTCGCAAATCATTAATAATGGGAAAAGAAGGATGTGTAACTGGCTTTGTCTTCCACAATTACATCAGTAAAATAAAGTGAATTTTTTAGAATAAATCACTGCTGCTAGATATACATAAAATCAGTGTGGTTAGTCATATAAATATATACAAAATGATCTTACTACCAACCTATTATTTGAAAATGGGAGTTTCAGGGGTGCCTGGGTGGCTCAGTTGGTTGGGCAGCCAACTTCAGCTCAGGTCATGATCTCACGGTCTGTGAGTTCAAGCCCTGCGTCGGGCTCTGTGGTGATGACTCGGAGCCTGGAGCTTGCTTCGGATTCTGTGGCTCCCTCTCTCTCTGCCCTTCCCCTGCATACACTCTGTCTCTATGTCTCTCAAAAATAAACAAAAACGTTAAAAAATTTAAAAAAAAAGAAAATGGAAGTTTTGGTGACCCTTATGATCATGGCTCAAAAATATGGTCATAAGGTAAACTTTTGCATTAAACACTAACTTCATAGGCAACCATCTGGTGTGATGTATCCCCTAGACTTTACATATGAGGGAATATATATTCACCTGCCATGTTGTTGTTCAGGTAGAACCTGGGATTTATTTTTTGGCATACAAACAATAAAGACAGCAAAGAGTTTTAGCAAAGACATCTGACCTTGAAGACTGTTTTGCAAAACCCTTCCCTGCTCTAATCAAAACTGTGAGTGTGTGTGTTTATATGTCTGTGTGTGTGTGCGTGTGTTTGTGTGTGTGTGTGTGTCTAAAATGGATAAAGAAAAAATAATATTATATGTAGCTTCCACATCCCAGGGAGTTATTTAATCCTTATGATAACTAGTTAAAGTAACTGTTATCTTCATGTTATAGATGAGGAAATGGAAACTCAGAGAAGTCAGGTCTGATGGTCTGATTGAGGCTAAAATGTTTGGATCTGTCATGATACTTGATAGTTTTAGTATCAGCAGCCTCCTGCAGAGCAAACTCCTACCTCATGTTCCCCCTTATCTACTGACCTCCCATCTCTCTGCCCCTTATTGGGGCCAAATTTATCATCCCATATTAAAACATACTATCCTTAACTTGGTGCCATATCCTATCGGGTACTCAATTTTAGGAAAGTAAATTTCTGAAAGGAGTTTACAAATGATGTTTCTCATTCTGCCATTTCTAGGGTTATTTTCTTTGTCAAACATCTTAAAGTTTGAGCAGGCAGTGTGGTGAATTTCCCACCATATTTAAAAATAAAGTTAACTACATCTATAAAATCATAATATCATTCAACGTAATAGCCACAATAACAACAAAATTCTAAGTATGCCAAAGACAATATATTGAGAGGGATAAATTAATGGCAAGATTTCAGTCATGAGAGTAAACTGGTTCGATAAATAATTTAAGACAAGGTTACTTACTTGGCAGTCCTTGAATCATAATATATTTGTTACTATTGATTATAATTTATCATTAGTATATTTATTACTCATAAAAAACACTATTCTGTGACAAAATTCTGTGGAAAGCATAGAACGACCCTTATTGACATATATTCTATCAAAATAAATGTTAAAAAGTGTTATTAAACACAAAGTGAAAGTTAATGTAAATTAATATTATGAATTTGAGCTAAGATATTCTCCCCACGTGTTGAACCTAAAAAAATATCCTTTCAATGATAAAATGTTTTATTACGGGCCCAAGTTTAGAAGAAATGTGTTTTTAGCGTCTGTGTGGAAGAAGTAAGTCCTTAAGAAACATAGATTTCTGAATTTTAGCATTTCTTGGCAGTTTATAAACATTAGTTTGAGAACCCACAGTGGTAGTTCCAAAAATGTTGGTAATTTAAAGTAATCAAACATGTCTGGGATATTCTTCAAAGGTTGGTTAAACATCTTATAAAATTCATTAGCAAATCCATCTGGACTGGGGTCTTTTCCAGATGGGAAACTTTCATTACCGCCTATCATTTTTCATGGTTTATTATAGGTATAGTTTTATTTTGGGAGGGTTGCAGATAGATGTGTATAATAAATAAAGCAACACAGTTGTTTAATATTCATTTGAGAGATCCTTCTGTATAACCACATATACAATCACATATAAAAATAAAGAATGCTGTGTTTGGTGAGTCTGAATTAACATAGAGATTTTCCTCTTATTTTCAAACTTAATTTTTGTATTATTTAATACTAAAATCTGATTAGAATTCATGGCACTTATGGATAACAATCAAACTCTAAAGTCTAAATTTACAACCCCATAGTCTGCATTTATCCATGTGTGGATAGTATGACATTCCTGAGGTAGAATCTCACCCACAAATATATTTAGTTATGATTCAGAAATATGTATATTTTCATTTCACCTGGTGAAATGTGATTATGCATTATTTAAAACTATACAATCTTTTATTTTACTTTGACAACTCCATTAACACCTGATACTGAGATTTAACGTCATGAATATAATATATAAACTCCCAAAAATGTTAAGTTCTTACAAATTGGCCCTTTAAGAGACAGTCAGCCTGAATTAATTGGTAGGGAAAGAAAACATTCATAAGTGTATAGTATCAGTTATCTGGATATTGTTTCAATAAAATTTGATAAATATGCATGAATACATCTTTTAAGCCAGGAGTGTCATAGGTATTAAAAGTAAATATAAAATAGGTAATATGTAAATAAGAATTTAGGAGGAGAGGTAGAATGCAATCCAGAAACTGAATTATAGTTGACGAGTGAAGTAAAATAAGCGTATACAAAGCACAATGATGGCTAAATCAGGGTGTTGAACTTTCCTTGGGTATTGTAAAAAAGCTCCAGAGATGCACAGATGCTGAAAATGCTTGTTGGGCATATGCCAAAGGAAGAAGACCATCACAGGCAAAAGGAACTGCCTGTGAAGACAAAGAGCGTCTCACATCCAGAAACTTGCAAGTTGTCTCTTTTTCTTTACAATGGCAAAAATATATCGACTTGAGAGATTTATTCCCCCCTCCAAATAGTGAAATACAGAAATGAGAATTTAAAAAGAACACATCCTATTCTTTTTATACCCTGGAAAAGAACGTGTATTAAAGGGGACACTGGTATGTTGGGCGCATATGATCTGAAAATGACTGATGTGAAGATTCATCAGATAAGTTCAAAAATACATTTAAATCAGTGCCTCTGATGAAACCACTAAACAGGCCAAAACGTACCACTGGCAGCACTTTACTTAGGCTTGAAATGTTAGCTAGGGTCAAGCAACATTAGACAAGGACATTAGCTGAGCTGTAACCTACTTTCCCTCTAGGGCTGAGCTGATGTCTTTTATTATCCCAAGAAATCTGTTATAATAAATTCGGTGGAGGTGTTCTCTTCCTCATGTCTTTTTTTCCCCATAGAGCATAAGGGACGGTTGGTTTATACAGCTCAATCTCCTTCACGGCCTGGGGACATTCTTGTGTAGTAGGAGAATCGTTCTTTTATAGAAAAACACATGCACACATACCTACACACACACACACACACACACACACACACCTGTTTCATTCATTGTTGTCAGAAACAATTTGTTCTAGAGGGAGGGAGGTGAGTAATGAGTGCCTGCACTAATTCACCTTTAGAAAGGATGCAGATGGGTCATTTGATTACATATTACAATTGCCCTTCAAATGGCAGCATACCCAAAGGTAGGAAGACTATTCCCAGAGAAGAAGCAGTTATTATCTTAGAGACCAAATCTCTTCTACTGTTGGGACTGATTAGCAAACCCATCTCAGCCTAGAGAAAGTAATGTAGGCACTCAATAGCCTGTGTTGGCTAATGGAACCTAATGAAGAACAGACCTGGGTTTCAAAGCTAGGACACATAAGGCCAGAAGGTCACCCTCCTCAGTATCAGATTTGAGATCATTCCAATCTCCTGTGTGGTGCCTTGTTGTGGAATGTCAGTGACTCTGAACCATTCTTGAGGAAAACACACCAACCCTACTTTATACAATAGAGGTTTAATCCTGTGAGTACCATTTAAACTGACATCCTTCACCATTTGCAATTGGTATCATTAAGGAGGGTCACAGGCAAATACTTCCCAAATTCAATTTTGCTGAACAGGAAATGTCAATAGGTATATTTGGGGAAACAAAGGAGCTTTGATGGTCCAACTGGTTTGAGGAAAGTCTGAGTTGAACAAATTTAATAAATTAGATTGCAGGACTTCTCAAAGATTTCTTTCAAATGTTTATATAAATCTTGAATATCTAAGAAAGACAGGAAATTGTGATTATTTTCCAAATTATATAAAAGAGGAATGATTTCTATCTAAGAAGTTGTGTGAGCATTTCCTTGGAAACTGGTGAATTGAGAAGTGTTTGTTTAATATTAATGTTAACTAATATTGACTCACAAGATTTCACAAGATTCACATAGATTCTGTTTGTCTTGAGTAAACACCAGGAATATGTATTTTTAAGACACTCATCAATGAGTCTTTTTAGCCAAACTATAGTTTCAAACCAAGAGCAATATCTCTGACTAAATAATTTATTCAAGTTTTTTTTTTTTTTTGTTTGTCTGTTTGTTTCTTTTTTAAGTTAGGGGCTGAGGATGACAAGAGAAAAATTGGATGTTCTTGAGGATCCTTCAGATCTCAAAAAAGAAAAAGGATAATAGCAGCAATAGTTGGAATGAATAGATACACTCTTTAAGGGTCTCTATTAAATGATAATTATTCTTGGAAATCTAACATCGTAAGTCTTTATAAGTTATCATCTTAGGTTATAGCATAATATGTTGCAACTTGACCTCATGATCATATTGGCCGAGCATCTACTCTGTATAGACATTTACCACAAATCTTTGGCATTGAAAATGGAAGAGGGTGTGAGTTTATGTGAGATTTGGTGAGGTTTGAGAGGGTAAAATCGAACATAAAACATCAAAGGAATAGTATTGAGAAAAGTCAACATAATAAAAAGCAGACTATGGATATGCTCTACCATTTGCAATAGGAAATAATGAAAAGGAGATTTAGAGCCTGACGAAGTAAAAGCAAAAAGGTTTTGTGGAAGAATTTGAGCACAGTTTTGAAGTAACGGGACATGGTGAGAAGAAGGGCATCATAGTTTCAAAAGACAATTAACAAAATAATAATATATAGGGAGAGAGGTGCAGGACCTGTTCAGTAAAGACGTAGTTTCATTTTATTGGATTATAGGATCATGGGAGGGTGTGGCAGGTATAAATTAGGTTGATGTCAGATCATGGGATATCTTGAATACAATATTAAAATACATCAAAATTCCTGTTGTAGGTATTGACACACTTCTGAAGGTTTGGTGAATGTTCTTGTAAGGAATAGAATTAGGAAACTTAGGAAGAGATGAACAGCAATGCATCAAACTTCTGACAAGACTTAGAGTGGAAAATAAAACCGAATTATAAGGTCTTAACTTCCACCTGTAGAAGTTATTAGTAAGCAGCTCAAGTGACAGTCCATGTTAGGTCACTCAGAGATGTGTTAAGCCACAAACTTTATTTGTATCAAATCGAATCAGCCTGGGTAGACAGGCTTGATAGCATGCTACATATTTTGAAGAGCTCTGATATCTGCACTGATGAAAGTTGTAGTTTGTGTCTTTTAACGTTTTGCTAATTATGCATATATATATATATATACATACAGCTACCTCATACGTTGTTGTGGCACACAGGCACAATTTCACTAATTATTTGCCACACCACAGTGCAGAGGATCCAAACATTGCTCCTTAATGTCTCAACAATTATGTCACAGCATCGCTAAGCCAGGACAAATAGCGAACAACTGCCTTTACCAACAACTCCAAGTATTACCTCCTGAAAGCTTAGAAGATATTTGCAACAATGATACCTGTATATTGACAGAATAATATAATATTTCTATGTCACTCTTAAGTAAGCACAATCGCTTACTGATGACATATATGCACCTGTTGGGTATTGCACATCTTGATTCAACAGGTGACACTACTATTTTTATTTCCTGTTTCACATTGATTTCCATGCAGTGTTTGCTTTTTATCATGTCACTCATACACCCAGCCTTCACAAAAATGTTGATGTAATTAAAAGGTATATAGCACTATTTAATGTTGAAAATGTGAATTACTTCAGCTTGTTTGTGCAAGATTGCTGTTTCTCTTGAAAATATTGAATATTTCAGGGCACCTCTGAGAGCTCACTATGGTACCACAGGGTATCTTGGCACACAGTTTGGGAACATGGTCATATGCTTACTTTTGAACATCTGTCTAGGATATGAAAACAACAGATGATGATTAGGATAGGGGGATAATATATGTTTCAAGGTACAGGAAAATGACTTGTGAACAGGCAGAGATGAAAGGAGACAGCCTTATCATAGGCAACGTGGAAGTTTAAAGACATTATAGTAAAAAGATTGAAGCTCATATACATCCAAGCAATACTTTCCGTCCACTGACCCCTACAACAAAGCTAAAGTCATCAGGCAACTACCTGACACCCATATATAAGGTTTTCTTTAAATACTGTTCTTATTCCACCAATTTTGAGTCAGTCTTAATGACCAGAATTAGGGTATTTTTTATTTAGAGTCCTTCGTAGTCTCCGATTAACACTGTTAGTACTTGAGCATTACCACTCGTAATTAAAAAGCAGTTTTTAAACTTTGGGAATAGTTTAGATTGTGCAAGAGGTTTAACCCTCCATCTTATTTTTCCTATGAGAGGTTAATTTTCTTTTCGTCTTCATTCAGACATTTGGAATGAATGCGTGTCTGCATACCAGTCTTTTAGCGACTGCCTTCAGTTTCTGCCTAATGAAAAAAAAAAAAAAATTAAAACCCCACTCCTTCCATTTGCAGAAACCGTCTCTGGGGTATGTACTTGAAAGTACAGTTTTTCTGGGCACATGGCAGACATTTAAAAACCTGTGACCAACTTTTAATTTTCTGACAGTTTAGGAAAATATATTTAAACTAAGTTTCAACTTTAGAAAAACTGTATCCTGTGTTAATCTACCTCTGTTATAAAGTGCTACTGTGCTTGTGAATAATAAAGCCAAATCACTTGTTATATTACTGTATTTAGCAGTAATGAAGTCTTTAAGCACATGCTACTATTCTTCCACTTATATTCCATAATTTCCATTTTTGGAATTTTGAACTCCTCACACATAACTTTTGTAGGCATAACCCAATCACATCATAACCCAATGAAATCCTAAATGCCCTCTTTTTTTTCTAATCTATGAATTCTATTTAATGTTAGTCTCAGAAACATATTTTCACAGATTGAAGAGATGTTTGATTACAAAAGGTCAAGGCAAAATACCAGCATATTTAACCAATACATTTTTGCATACTGTTTATGGAAATTATCTGAGTTGCATAGCAACAGTCTTTTTAATTACTAGTTGCTATCCAGATTTTAATAATTTAATTAGTATTTTTTGCTTCATTAAATTGCTACACCCAGTAGATTTAATGAATTCAATTCATGGCATGTTTTTAAAGGTTTTTTTCACATGTTGCTGTGCAACCCAGAATATGAACCATATTTATCTTCTATTCAGATGTAACATAACAGACAGAAAATATATTCCTCTTAGGTAAATATAACTGGTTTTCTAATCTGAAAAAGAAGAGTTAATTAGAGATTTGGAGAAAATGGACATGCTTTTAAAATTACACCATATCCAGTGAAATAAGAAAATTCACAAATGGTGTTTTACCTTTTTGGTTTTGTTTTATTTTTGTTTTTAAGATAAGGAAAATAAATTTGTAGAATAAAATACTCCTTCAATTCTTTGTAATGAAGATATTTTAAACTTTTTATTTAATTTCCAATTAATTAACATACAATATACTATTAGTTTCAGGAGTACAATTTAGTGATTCAACACTTGCATACAACATCCTGTGCTCATCACTGGTGCACACCTTAATCACCGTTACCTATTTTACCCATCTTCCCCGCACCTCCACTCTGATAACCACCAATATGTTCTCTACAGTTAAGAATCTTTTTCTGGTTTATCTGTCTCTCTTTGTGCCCCTTTGCTTGTTGGTCTTGTTTCTTAAATTCCACATATGAGTGAAATCATATGGTATTTGTCTTTCTGAGAAATTTATTTCACTTGGCATAATACTCTCTAGCTCCATCCATGTCACTGCAAATGGCAAGATCTTGTTCTTTTTATGGCTGAGTAATATTCCATTGTGTGTGTGTGTGTGTGTGTGTGTGTGTGTGTGTATACCACATCTTTATCCATTCATCAATTGATGGACATTGAGTCTATTGTAGATAATGCTGCTGTAACATTGGGGTGCATGTGCCCCTTTGAATTGGTATTTTTTTATTCTTTGGGTCAATACCTAGCAGTGCAATTGCTAGTTGCCCTCTTGAGGTACTCAGGGAACTACTATAAATGGATAATTATTGTAAATTGATACATGATTAATATTTGAAGATTGGTTTTCCTTTCACTTTTAATGTGTTCATAGTGAATAGTGTTTGTAATTCAGGGCTTTATATCAAGAGCATTCTCAGTCCACAACCTTACTCTCTATGTCTCCACCTGAAAGTCTCATAAACACCTTAAACTCAACATGGTTGAAATGGAATCTTTATCCCTCCAGTCCTCAAAGCTTTTGTCTGATAGTCTTCCTTCTATAAATAAATTACTCCAATTTCCATACAAATATGCAAACCAATAATGCAAGTATATTCTTTGATTCCTTATTTCCTTCACCTTCTAGGTTTATTCTAATAATTTCTGTCTGTTCTACCTCCAAAATATATCTAAAATCGAGTAACTTCTCTCCATCTTTTCTGACACCCACCTACACCAAGACATCATCATATCAAGATGTGATCATCATCAAGTTGTTTCCCTGAATCCACATATTCTCTATATTCCATTCTTATATCCAGATGATAAGAAATCTTTATATAGCATATTAGATATACAAATTCCTGCTCTCAGCCTAAATCCCTCTGTGACTTCCTTTTGCTCTTAGAATCAAATTCCTCCTTCAGTACTTGACCTGACCTTTCCCTTCCATTCTCTCCAATGTCAGCACAATATACTCTAGTTCACCACATTCCAGCCACATTGACCTTCTTTGGTCTCTTTGAATGTTCAAGCTTTTTGCCACCTCACGACTTTTGTAGTTGTCCTTCTCACAACCTGGAACACTCTTCCTGCCCTTCTTTTCAGCACTTGTTATTATCCCCCATTTCTTCTGCTTAAAGACACCACCATTTTTGTTTGTTTGGGAAGACCTTTATCTCTCCATCCATTTTGAATGACAGGCTGGCCGGGTAAAGGATTCTTGGCTGCATATCCTTCTGTTCATCACATTGAAGATTTCCTGCCATTCCTTTCTGGCTTGCCAAGTTTCTGTAGATAAGTCTGCTACTACCCTAATGTGTCTGCCTTTGTAAGTCAAGGCCTGTTTATCCCTAGCTTCTTTCAGAATTCTCTCTTTATCTTTGTATTTTCCCAGCTGCACTATGATGTGTTGTGCCGAGGGTCTATTCGGGTTACGTCTGAGGGGAGTTCTCTGTGCCTCTTGGACTTCAATGCCCACTTCCTTCTTCATGTTGAGGAAGTTCTCAGCGATGATTTGTTCAAGTACCTCTTTGACTCCTTTCTCTCTCTCTTCTTACTCTGGAATTCCTCTAATATGGATATTATTAACTTTGATTGCATCGCTCAGCTCTCGAATTCTCCTTTCCTGTTCCTGAATCAGTTTCTCTCTCTTTTTCTCTGCTTCATCCTTTTCCATAATTTTATCTTCTAATTCCCCTATTCTCTCTTCTGCCTCTTCAATCCATACTGTGGCCACTTCCAATTTGTTTTGCCCCTCATTTAAAGCATTTTTTAATTCCTGTAGATCGTTTTTTAGGACCTTGATCTCTGCCTCTAGGGTCCCCCTGCTTTCTTCTATGCTTTTTTCAAGCCCAGGGAGTACTTTTATGTTTATCATTCTATATTCTTGTTCTGTTAAGTTGCTTATGTCTGATTTCAACATTTCTTGTGCTGTCACTATTTCCTGTACAGTCTTTTGAGGGGAGTTCTTCCATTTCATCATTTTGACTAGGTGTGTATTGGTTTGTTTTCTAGTTCTCCCTGAAAAGGAAAAGGGTCAGACCGACAAACAGGAAACACAATCTCATAACTGTACTGACCAATAATACAGACAAACAAGTCACAACATAAAAAAGATTAATGAACGACACTCTGGAGGCATGCAACCTGACGTACGAGTTACAAGTTATTGATAGGGTGTGTGGTCTGCTGATGGTAGAGCATACATAGAGTAGTGACAGGTGTGGGCAGAAGAAGAAATTGAACTTTGACCAGGTAGAGAGATTAAAAAACTCGATCCAGCAAGAGAGAAATCAGAATAAGGAAGGATGCGAGAAAAGAGAAATGAAGTTAGATGTTGCCCAGATGCACTATGTGGTCTGACTGTTCCATAGAGAGAGATAGGAAATTAAAGAGGGAGGTATAGAACATGCATTGAGAGAGTGGGTTAAATGTCTGTTTAAGCAAGCCAAAACCCCCATGTGACTGGTTTTAGAGGTGGGGAGAGACAGGAAGAAGAAGAAGAGGAAGAATATATCTAAAACCAAAGAATCCAGGCAATGCTGCAGTATTTATGTCTCCGTGGCTACCACTCCTGCAGAAGGGTGTCTCCCACATGAGGAGGGGCAAGGCCTGGTGTAGGTGGGTCCCACCTCCACCGCTGGGAGGTGGAGTCCTAGGGTTTGGCTTTGTGGGAATGCACGACCAGCCCCCACAATCTCAGATCACTCCTCATGGACCCACAGTCTCAGATCACTCCTCAGTTTCCGTCCTCAACTCTATC
This sequence comes from Paguma larvata, assembly GCA_030068075.1. Taxonomy (NCBI): domain Eukaryota; kingdom Metazoa; phylum Chordata; class Mammalia; order Carnivora; family Viverridae; genus Paguma; species Paguma larvata. The sequence continues at coordinate 57,124,079 of CM057832.1, forward strand.
CAGGTTACCAGCACAGTTAAATTTTCTGGGCAGTCGCAAACCCCACGCTCATCTGAGTTCCTTCAACTCTCTCTGACCGCCACGCCTTATGTAAATTGAGTCTCTGACTCAACATCGGTGCAACCACAATGGCATCTGCCTAGCCTCTCTTCACGGACATGGGTCAGAACACTCCTCTGTGTCCGTCCTCAGGGTTGCATGGGTAGTATGACCTGCTGGGTGGTCCTGAGCCCCTTGCACGCACATTTTTCCCTATTTAAATTGTGTCCCTGACTCAGCACCGATCCAATGATGGCACGGTGCCTCTCCATGGGGGAGGGGAAGAGGGGAAAAGAAAAAAAAGACACAGAGAGAGAGGGAGACTAAACATAAGAGACTCTCAAAGACTAAGTACAAACTGAGGGTGAGGGGGATGTAGGAGGGGGGAGAGTGGATGACAGGCATTGAAGAGGGCACTTGTTGGGATGAACACTGGGTGTTATATGGAAACCAATTTGAAAATAAACTATTTAAATTAAATTAAATTAAATTAAATTAAATTAAAATAAAATAAAACACACCACCATTTCAGGGATGTCTTCCCTAACATCCTCATCAAAATATTCTCATATTCCTGTTCTTGCTTACACCCTCACTCCTCACAAGTGTAATGCTTTCACTCACACTTGTTATCACAATTTTGTAGTTATCTTATTTACTTATTTACTTGTTTATGATGTACTCTTCCACTAGAACATAAAGGTCTTGAAGACAGAAACCTTAAATGATAATTTCTCCATTGTTCTCTAAACAAAGATAGAAAAATTGTGGGTAAGAAGTACATATTTGTTGAATGACTTCTTGACAAATAAAGTGTCCTAGAAACTGGTAGATGAGAATTTTAATATAAAAATGACTACATTTGAAAAGCAATGCACCTTGACTATTTTTTAAAAATTGAATACCTGAGTGGCTCAGTCAGTCAAGGGTCTGACTTGGTATCAGCTCCGGTCATGATCTCACAGTTTTGTGAGTTGGAGCCCCGCACTGGGCTATGCGCTGGCAGCATGGAACCTTCCAGGGATTATCTCTCACCCTCTCTCTCTTTACCCTCTCTTACTCATTCTGTCTCTCTCTCAAAATAAGTAATTAAACTTTAAAATATTTTTATTTATTTTTTAATGTTTATTTATTTTTTGAGAGACAGAGAGTGAGCAGGGGAAGGGCAGTGAGAGAGGCAGACTCAGAATCCGAAGCAGGCTCCAGGCCTGAGCCATCAGCACAGAGCCCGATGCTGGGTTTGGACTCACAGACCATGAGATCATGACCTGAGCTGAAGTCAGCCGCTTAACCGACTGAGCCACCCAGGTGCCCTAAATAATTTTAAGAAAATGGATATTTACTATGAGCCATGCATTATGGTCAGTAACAAGAATTAGTGCTTTCATGACATTACAAGATATAAAAATTCTGCACAAAGGTTTTCCAAGGGTAACTTGGGAATAGAATATACAAGAATATATTCAAAATAATTATGTTACACTATTGACTGAAGGCAGAGAAAAATACTATAAATGTCCCTTCATATTTATATAGTCAAAAATTCATCCAATCCACCTAAATTAATGAGGCGTTGAGGTATGTTTTTGAGATGATAGAGGTGGGAAACAGATATGGTGCTTTCTTTCAAGTCTCACATGAGAGATAATATATTTTTAAAAAGTAGAAAATGAGTAAAAACAATATATCTGTAAAACACAATCAAAGTACACAATGAAGAAAAGTTAAATTATAAAGATAATTACAGTGATTTGGGGGAGTAGTTTAAGACAATATGATTTCATGAGTCCATCAAAATATAACTGTCCTCAGAAACTTTGATTAGTTCCATTTTCAAGAGAAAACAATTAATTATTTTTCTTCCATACATACTTCTTGATAAATCTTTTCTTTTAATGTGAGCATCAGAGTTTTAGTAATTCTCCTGAAATTATACAAAAAGTGAAATTAACACATACAATTTTATATGTGTCACATGCATTTGCATTTTCTGGGAAGAAGAGAAATAGCTGTAAGCCTGTGAGTCTAAAATTGTTAAGAGCTCTAAGCTGGATAATTTTATAAAGTATAATCATGTCAGTGCAGGAGGCAGACATTAATCAATGGACAAATATTTCAGTAATTCAAAAGGGTAACTACTCAGGTCAATGCTGAGAAGGGATATTTGTCTGTGTTCTTATATGCAATAAGATATAAATAAGAAATATGTCATTGAAAACAAGAAAATACTTAAATTATGTTATAAAACTTCTTCTGATTTTTCTGTATATATCTTAGCTCTAGAAACCATTGACTAAGATTTCTATACTAGGGCAGGTTTCACTAATAAATATCGGGACATATAGCACAACTCATTTATCTCAAAAATGGCGTATTTTGTAAAATCTACAGCCGTACTGCCCAATGTGGTAGCTACTATCTACATGTGACTATCGGACATTTGAAATTTCACTAACCCAAATTGAGATACTCTAAAAATGGAAAATGAACTCCAGATTTCATAGATTTAGTGTGATTAAAAATATGTAAAATATTACTTTACTAATTTTTGTATTGGATTAAATATTGAACTGACACTATCTTTTGGTATAACAGGATAAATTTATTGTGTCATTTAAATTTATTGGTCTGTCATTTTACTCTTTCCAATGTGGCTACTAAAATGTTTAAATTACATCTATGACTCTTCTTATATTTCTATTTGACAACGCTGATCTAGAGGATATCTGAAGAAGCAGATTTTTCTTATCCCAGAAATATTTCCATGGCTCAGTCATTGCCTGAGTATATATTAAACCATCAGCAAGAAATTACACTATGGATATCATGGTATATCTCTTGCCAGTTTTAATATTCCTTTTCCTAATATAACGGGATTTCAATCTTTTTTTTTTTTTTGAGAAGCCTTTGTTGTTCCTTTACTATATGATTTGCTTTCCTTTATCTATATATGTGTCCACTTATTAGCAGCATATCTTCCTTGGAAAGTAATAGAGATATTCATAATCTAATGTGCAGAGATATATCCCTTTTCGAAAGTGTATTCTTTCTTGTTTCCATCCCTCAAAGATATAATCGAAAGTTAGTAAAACGATTAAAGGAGACACACTTGGCTTAAAACAGAAACATCTAGACTTTTCCAGTTATTTTAACAAAATCCTTCAAAATTGAATTACATTATTTTTACCACAGTATCTTATCTTAATTCATGCCACTCCCTCCAGAACCGCAGACACACACACACACACACACACACACACACACACACTCACATTCCTTGTTTGAGGTTTGTCTTCCACCAACCATTACCCCCCTACCATCTTATCACTTGTTGTCTCTAACAATGAAAATCATTTATCCTTCTAGCAAAGACCAGTTCTTTTCCTCCTGCAAAGATAAAGTGCTCACTTTTATTGTCTCTCTCATTATGGCACATTTATCTAAATGGAATTAATGTAGTACCTATCACAGGTTTCCTTAGCTGATTGCTTACAAGTTTGAAAACGTTAATATTCAAAGACATTAAAACCAGAATAAAAGAAATTAGATCTTTTCAAATAGGAGATATTTTAACGTGCGGTCTCATAAAATAAAATAAACATTCTAAAAAATGAAGCCTATAAACATCAGGAAGATGGATAAGTTGACACTTCATTCTGCATATCTCTGTTTAATAATATTATATTTCATTTCTCGTGCTAAGAAAACAGCCATTACCCAAAGCAGCCACTCGTAAACAGGCCTCGTGAACAGATTGCATCCTTGTTGGTGGTATGATAATTGAAATAAGTTTTCTAGTCTTTTATGAGAAAATACCAGATGTATAAAATACCTATTAATCAACTCACTTGCTTTGCAAACATAAGTTTCAGTACCAATGGCTATTAAAGAATAAATTCTGCATGGAAAAGAGAATTGTGAGAAAATACCAAAGAATTAGCTAAGTGATTCATCTGTGGGATGCTTCTGAGTTTCTGTTGATGGCAGTATGGGCAGTATAATCATCAACCTCTTGAGGACAGACTCAAGAGCGTCATGCTCAGTATTTCTCCACTCTTTATCCTAAGATAAGGAGAACAGGGCAAAAGTGATTGTTGCAGAGTACTTGAAAATGCAGTGTACCATCTATTTTCACCATTTATATCTCCTCTCTTCATTTATGTTTCCAATAAATTCCCTTTGTCTATCATCTTTTAAAATGTAACATTTAGAGTCAGTACTTGACAATGCCATTAAACCGAGACTTTCCAAGTTCCATCATCATTGCACCATACCCCACCAGATCGTTTCAAATACAACTATTGGAACAAGAAAATTTGAAGAGAGAATAAAAGGTCATGGGAATGAGGACAGGGAATCTAGCCTAGAAAACATTAAGATGAAAAGGGTTTTCCCAGAAGTGTTCTTGAACACATTGGCATTTTGGCTTAAACTGTCCTTAAATGCCTTTTTACTCATGCAAGAGATGAAAGAAGTTGCATTACTAGAGTAAGAATAGGTAATTTTAGTAAACATGATTTCCTTTTTCTGGTTGAATCAGGACTTTCAACATATTCCCTTTACAGCAGTCTCTAGAGTTGAGACCACATGCCTTACTCAGATCTTCTTAACATTTCCATGTTTCAAGTCCTGAAGTCTACTTTTATTCAGCCTAGTGTTTTAGGTTAAATAGATGGTTTCTTTTACTTTTTTTTTTTACTCTTGAAAATCAAGAGCCAGATGGTTTTATCTACTTACCTAATTTGCATGTATAGCATTTATATAAAATATATTTTACAATATCATTTCAAGCTCAGAAAATAGTTTCAGTCACAGACTTCACTTCTTGTATTCCTTCCATTCCCTGTCTGTTAAATTCTTAATATTTAGGGAAAATACTGGGGGCCATTTCTGACCTGAGGCCTATTGACTCTACAAAAGTCACCAAGGCATACTCTAGTCTAAACTATAGGGTTGATGATGTTTTTCCTTAAATTCTTCTCACATCACTTTTTATAAGTTTATCTTCCCTAGCCACATAGTAACTGCTAATTGACTGCCTTCATTTGGGACATTCTGTCCAAAGCCCTATCCCCCAAAAGCTCATGTTTGCTAGTCAATTTCTCCAAACCTTTTTCCTCCTCTACCCAATCGAAATTTATTATTACTGAGTGTTTACTGGTGATAATCACCTGGAGTTTATATCTTGACTCGATGAGGAAGCTTTAATGGTGGAACCATTAAGCTTTCCAGAAGGCTAGCATAGGTGATACTTTCCTAAGGGCTTTAGAACTTCTGTATTTTTTAATGAGATACGTGAGATCAAGTGGAGTCCCATCAATTCGCTCATGTAAAGGGTCACCTATTTCAGACCAGACTAACTCTGAAGAAATGATCCAATAACTCCACTTGAATTTCCAGTTTTATCAGGGTTCACACTAAATACTTCCAGATACATTCATTGAATGATGGAAGAAAAAAAAAAAAAAAGCTGGATACATTATAAAAGCAAAACATCTCCAGAAAAATGTCCTGTTAAGCCAATGTCGAAATCATCTCATAGATAGAGTTGTATAGCTCTCTGTCATATATTTTTAAATGTCTCATTTTGCTGTGTCTACTTGAATTGCCTCTACAGGTCTTTCTCTTTCTTGTATGGCTTCTTCTAATGGGAAGAATCTGGTCTCTAAGACAAGAAACCTGGGTTTTAGTCACAAATCTGACAATCAATGTCAGAGAATTTTGCCAAGTCATTTTCATCTTCCTGATCCTCAAGTATTCCCTTGCAATAAATGAGAAATTTGTGTGAGTTCAGTGCTTGGGATTCGATAAGAAGGGCACAAAGGTCTTAGGTAAGAACACTGGAACCATCTGGTGGAGATAGACGTCATTTATCAAACCAAGGGTACTTTTCAGTAACTTACCACAAGAGATTTTAGAATGCCTCTGCCAACCTTTGAGAAGCACTGTTATAATGAACAAGGTCCATAAACCTATATATATATGAGTTATAAACTCCCATCTCAAGAGAAATTCATTTACACACAAAATATTGGAAAACTTTTTAACTGAGCATCCTTCTCACAAGAAATTGAACTTCTAGTGGCCTTATTATGACATATTTACCTGAGATTATGGCTGTATATCATAAAATCCATTACTAAAAGCAGTAGGTCTTATTGTTATTCTACCACTGTACAGTCTTACACAGCTAAGAAACATTTTGGAAAAGAAAGGTGAGTTAGAAAACCTTCTAAAATTATACTTATTGACCATAAAAAGGCTTAAATTATTATACTTTTCAATATAATTCTGACCTCTTAATGCTTCCCAAATATAAGCTATTATTACTGATTCTAAAATGTGACATCACTGCAGCCTGAGGCTTAAAAGCTTTTGTAAAAACAGCATCCTCAACTGCTGCTCTTTGTCTGTTTTTTTAATAGAAGCCTGCAATGAATTAAATGAAAAACTAACCAGAACAGCAATACAGATTACTAACCATAATAGTCAGCCTCAAATGTGTATCCTGGGGTTTCAGATGATGTCATAAACTACTACTGCAAATTTAATAGTATTGTTGCCTGGAAGCTAAGCTATTATAGTATGTTTAATTTCACTAAGATGTAAATTACATACTTCAGCCTTGTGTAGTATGGGCTACTGTCACTTTCAGTTCTTATTTTTGCAGCTGTCAGGCATTGTAATCTTTATGACTGCTTTGTTTATCTAAAAGCCTGATGAAGCTATCATTTTTTAAAATATATGTGTGTGTGTATGTGAGTAAACACACACACAAGTGTATATATACATACTAATACATACAAACTGATATATATTAGTTTATTACATATTCTGACTTACTCTTTAAATTCTTTCATTACCACTGTTGCCAAAACACAAATTAAGTTAATGTAAGATTAAATGTTCCTGTACTAGCATTGTATGTGCTTTTTTTCAATACACAAGTCCCTCTATCTCAAGAAGTTTCATTTCAGGAAAAAAAAGAAAAAAAAAGGAAAAAAAAACCTCTTCTTAAGGCCACCTGTTCTTAAGTCTCCAGCCAGGTTGAGTAGAGTTGATATCTTATTTGCCTTAGCACAGAGATTTTTTTTAAATATCTGTATAAATATTCTGATTTTTTTCTTTTGTCTTTTTTTCCCCTTTATATCACTCTTCAAATTAAAGAACAGAGAATTTAGTGATTAAGAGCTTGGTCTTGGAAATGAAAACCAAATCTCCCAGCCCTGAATCATATCTGATCTAGTGTACATAAATACCACGTGCTCAATATGTAAATTGGGAGTACAACTATATACTATCTATATTTCTCTGGCCATATAATGAAACTTTCCTTCCTTTAGCTTTCTTCCTTCTCCTCAGAGCTCTTCACGACACCTGGAAATGTGAACAAGTCACTTAACCTTTCCAGAATTTTGTTTCAGTCCATCAAAAGAGGAGATTTTACAGATCATGTCCAGGTGTCTTTTCAGTATGACAACATATGTTCAACAATTTAAATATTTATAAATTTCTTATTGTACATTTTATGTATCCAAAATATTATGAGAAAGAGAGAAAAGGAGAGAGAGAGAGAGAGAGAGAGAGAGAGAGGGAGAGAGAAAGAGAAATGTAAAGGATAGATTAAGTTATTTGGAAGACCAGGCATAAGCAAGAGTAAGGAGCTTTGTTCTGGGGATAGTAAATAAAACGACTGGGTCCTGAAAGGGAAATACAGAAAGCACACTGAGTGTAGAAGTCAACAAAAGTCAAATGAAAAGGATTTGTGGATTTATCCTATAAATGGAGAGGCAACTAGAGCCTTCTGTAGAGGCAGGGATGGAGGGACACAAAGATTGTCAATTTTCACACAGAAGAATGACAATGAGATAGTATCATATTATTCATCTTTGGGATTCTGATAATTAATCAGGGCCTTGTCGCTTCTCCCATAGAATCTTATAATAGAAAGAACCTAGACTAAGACACACAATACCTGGGTTCTAGTCCCAGATCTGTCAATCATTGCATGAAACATTCAGCAAGTCATTTTCATTCTCAAGTATCCACTTGAAAACAAATGAGGAATTTTTATTAAAGGATCATCAGTCTCTTAGGCAAGAACATTACAATCATCAGGAGGAGAAAACAGAGGAAATAGGAAACAGGAAAAGAGCCTGAATTCAGATGTTACTAGAAAAGAAAAAAAGGGTGAAGGTAAGGGAAGTCTAAAGAAAGATTTTGACAAATTTTCAAAGGATTCTTCAGTAGCATTTGTTCAGCCACAGAGGCTGAAAACTTGGAGAGCTTTCCTCTAAGATCCCAAAGACTAGTGATGTCACTGTCACTCTTCTTTATGGTCTTAGAACCAAGGAGCAAGGGAATTGGATTTTAGTTCTGGGTCTGTCACTCATTTACAAGACTACTGGACTACTTCTGATCCAGTTTTTTATTTCCTCATTGTCAACAAGGAAGATGTAATTGAGTGATGTTTGAGATTTCTTTCTACTCTAAAGTTCAGGGAAGCTCTGTTTTTGCCTTGGAGGGCTTTGCTCCTGGCAAGAAACTTTCAAGGCTCTGCGGTCATTCCAAAGATTGAAAGAGCCAAGCACAACTTCCTTGAGCCTTACTAAAGTATAATGATTTTTGAAGCAAAGGCTTGGACATTCTTTCTGAACCATGAAGTCAAACAAGGGGCTCAAGACCAACAAAAGAGGTTTTGGCCAGACAGGCAGGGCATTCGCTTTTCTACAGATTGTTAATAGGAGGCTGAACTATTTTTGAGAAACAGTCTACTTTCTGCCAAAAACGATGACTTTCACTATAGAGTAAACATGTATATCTCATTACGGTCCTGTGTAATACTCTTAAGTGTGTATTTAATACATATTTCAAAGGCATCTTCCATATGAAAATAATTGTTCTAGATACTGAGGCTACAGTATTGAACAAATGGACAAAATCCTAGCCCTTGTGGGATTTTTCTTCTAATAGTGAACAACTGGATTACATTTTATAATCAACCATCATGTTTCACCAGTTATAAAATTTTAATTTGGTTGTAGTTTGCAATGTTTTACAGTATTTGTGTCAATAAAGTCCCTCAGGCTAATTGTTTTTACCTTCTCTTTATAAACCCGTCAGTGTGATCCAACCATTTAGTTGATTGCATTTAAGACAAGAGAGACAGTTGTCCAATGTTAGGTACATTTCCTTTATTAGAATCACATTGTGAGTTTTCAGTGTTAGTGAGATAGTTTTAGGGTTGGAACATTGTCTGGTTATTGAAAGTAGATTTTAATCTTTTGAATCTATAAAGGGATTTTTATTATCCTTACTTCTCAATTGAACTATAGGTAGGAGAAAAAAATGAATATCCTTAGTCAGCTTAAAAAATCTGGGTTGAGAGGAAATAAATCAGGAATAATGAGATCTAAATGTAAATAAAATCATCATTATAATAAAAACAAAATTATTTTTACTCTTCTTGAAACCCTAAAAGCAAATTAATGCTCCAGTGGCATTGAATTACAGATGTTCATTGTTTTTCTTTTGAGTCTGTTTGCACACAGCAAAGCCTAGTATATATTTACTTGAGCTTTGTTTATTTACTTAGTGCAGTTGCATTAGTTAACTGACTTGTGTTTTCTTCTTTATGGAGCCAGGAAAGCTTATCTATATCATGGAAGCCTCAGAAAGAGATCTTTGTCAAAATTTTATAAACTGTTTTTAAGTAAGGGATATCATAGAATAGATATAAAAGCATAGTAAATCATAAATATTCTAACAGCAGCCATAGAAAGTGTGAAAATTACATTCTCAGTAATATTTGGTAGCCTCAGAATTCATAATTGGAGGACTTCAAATCCAGGAATTATATTCCACAAAGAGTGGAAGGAATAAGAGTGTGCACAGCTTTACATGACTATACAAGAAGAAAAATAAGCAATGAATTATTTTCAAATATTTGTATGCCTCTTCCATTGAGATTTATGCAACAAGAAATACATGCTGATATTTCTCCTAAATCACTTCTAAGGCTTCCAGATGTTAATCATGAATGTTAGTGAAACTAACTCCAAATCCTCTTCATCTTTGGGATAATTTCCTTTCACTATCGAAAGATATATATAAACTGACACTTGATTTGTGGCTGAAATGAAAGAGTATCTTTCATTAGGACCATATTTACATATTGAAACATGTCTATCTACAAATAATACAATCAATTATAAATAAAATGAATTTATTTCCAAAAATCAATCTCTAGTGCAACCTCAAAACATACGGAAATAATATATAACAACAAATCCCAAAGAGAAATAGGAAGGGAATGGAAAATCTGCAAACTTTATCAAAAAAAAGTTGATTTAGTTATTACAGAATTCCTAAATAAAGACATGTTGTAGAAGCTGAATAGTTGCCCTCCAGAAAAGATGTCCACATCCTAGAACCTGTGAGTGTTATCTTGTTTGGAAAAAGGATCTTTGTAGACATAATTAAATTAAAAATCTTGAGATGAGGAAATGATCTGGACTATTCAGGTGGACTATTCATTGGTCTAATTCCAATGACAAATGTTTTTATAAAAGACACAAACGAAAAGGCAATATGAAAAGAGAAGCTGGGATTGGAGCCATGCTGCCACAGATCAAGGCAGCTAACAGCCACCAGAAGCCAGAAGATGAGCAGAGCAGATTCTCCCCTGATACCTCTGTGGGGAGTGTGACCCTGTTGATACCCTGGGTTTTGACTTCTGGCCTTTCGAATTGTGAAAGAATACATTTCTGTTGTTAAGAAGGCCCCAATCTTGTGATCATTTGTTATGGCAGTCCTGGGAAACAGTTACAGCATGACTTCAATCAATCTCTGAAGCTCCACGAGAGTACGACTTTTACCAACAAGCAAGAAAACTATCAAAATTACAGTTCCTCATTCAAAATCACTCAAACTATTCCTTACTCTTTGGTATAAGTTGGGACTCCAGCAGACTCCAAACTCAAATGAAATTTCGAAATTATCATAATCACTCAAACTGAAGCAGTTTGAGGAGTTTAAATAAGGAAAGAAAGAAAGGGTATATATATATATATTTTCCAAAGCAACGTGCAATCAAGCTCAAAAATATGATTAATAAAAAAATAATGGATATGCCAACGTTTGCTACTAATTTTAATGAGTAATTATTATATATTAATTAGTAGAATAACATTTCATCAATAATTTGTAAACTCAGTGCCAACTATTTAGAACTTAAGAAATATTAACTAATAAAGACTTCAGCTTTTATCAATTATTAAGTTTATATTGACTGCATTTGAAATTCATAGGTATTGTAGATACTCAAAGGAAAAATCAGATGCCATGACACTGGCTTTCTAAAAGCATTTACTCTGGAAGGATGCACATCTGAATACCAGTAAATCTATAGGTACATCAAAAATTGACACAAGAAGTCTGAGTTCTGGGATGTTGCAGCTACACATTTCCAAATCTCTCTGTCTTACTCTGGAAATCTCTCAGTAGTTACTTTTTAGACATTTCATTATTGTTCTATTTATTTTCTGTCCCCCAAAATACAATTTTGCTTGCTTGGCATATTAATTGCTAATATTTTTATTCAGTGCCCTCATATCAGTTCTCTATTTTTTTTTAATTTTTTTTAATGTTTATTTATTTTTGAGAGACATAGAGGCACAGCGTGAACAGGGGAAGGACAGAGAGAGAGGGAGACACAGAACCGGAAGCAGGCTCCAGGCTCTGAGCCATCAGCACAGAGCCCGACGCGGGGCTCGAACTCACAGACCGCGAGATCAAGACCTGAGCTGAAGTCGGCCGCCCAACCGACTGAGCCACCCAGGCGCCCCATCATATCAGTTCTCTAAATGATTTCAGATTTGTTTCTGTCTTTCTCTCTCTAAAATACAGGGTCTCCTAAGAGAAATGTGTCACTATAAATCTAGAATTAAAGGCAGCAGAGACTCCCATGGCAAAATTAGCTGCCAGGAAAAAAGTTTGGCTACAATAATAGAGGGCAAAAAGCATCGCATAGCTTGAGAATGCAATGGGCAGTTTCGGTTGATTATTTTTGGTGCTGGCATTCTGAGGAGAACTTTGTATTTCACTGGGGAATATAAGACAAGGAAAGGCCTCCCCGTGGCCCAAGGCCTGGTTGAGACTTACAGCAATGTCTAGATCTAACTAATATTTAAAAGACATTATGAACGATATTTCTGTAAAAGTTACCTCCCAAACCATTCATTTAACAATTTTGGTCAACAACTAACTATTTGAGCTTTAAAATGTGTGAAGTACCTTGTTATGCTGTTTGTCCAGGATACAGATGGAAAACACACTTCTTACTTCAAAGAACTCACAGCTTTCTGTGGAAAGACACAAGAAAAACAAATATAATGTGACCAAAGCTAAATTCTAGCATATACTAGGGATGTAATATTTGCCCAAAGGAAGATGCATTCAACTATAGTTCAGTTCACAGAGCAATGGATCCTTGAGCTGGCTCTTGAAAATTAATAGTGGCAATTCTCAAAATGAAGTAGGAAGAGAATAAATTCCCAGGTAGTAGGAACAGCATTTGCAAAGGCAGAAGACTATGAAACTTGCCAGCAAGGAGCTTTTCATGTGTAGAGGTGTGTGAACAGGTAAGAGGATAATAGGGGAGATATTGCTAGGAAAAAAGGGCAGAAGTCAAATCATAAGACAGTTTTACATCATGGAGGAATTTGAACTTTATCCTGTGAGCAACAGAAAGACATTGCAGGTCCCTTTACATGCTGCTGGGTTCAGATGTCAATCTCTCACACAGCAACGTTCAGTGAGGCTGCCTGACATGGATCAGAAATCGAATCACAACCCAGGTTAACAACACTCAGGCTGAATTTTGACACATTCCTGATATAGCACCCTGCGTTTTAGCCCCAACCCCAAATCTGGCCTGTAGGTTTTCTTATTCTGGGTTTCCATTTCTTTTCCTATCACAAATAATATACAGGATAAAATAGGACATCAGGGGTCTTTGGACATGGTGAGGTAGTAGAGGAGATCGATTTCAAATGTAATTCATCTCTTAAACTCATTCACACTTCCCGAACAAGGAGGCTGATTTTTCTCCTCCCCTGCTGAGTTGCATCCACATGTGATCCAACAATAAAAATCAATGATTTAAATAAATAAGTAAGTACATAAACAAATAGCATTTATAGGACTGCTTGTAGGGAATGCACAAGGAAAATGACCACTTGGGGACTTATTTTATTGCCAAGATGTGTTTTGATTTTATTGTTCTTTTTCTTTTTGGTTTTGGTTTTGTTTGTGCTCTTTTGTAAGTTTCCATTTCCCCCAAAGCCCAGAGGCTCCTGAGTCAGTCCAAGAGGCAGGCCTAATTTTCCAACATTGAAATGCAAATCATGTTACCAGTTTAGTGCATATCAGAGAGACTTTAAATAAACTCAAGGAAAATGAAAATCATGTCTCCACCTGCTGTTTGAAGAGATGCTGGTCATGAGTGCTAACCTTCGGTCAGCTGGGGGTATTTGTTCAAATCTGGAGAGCTGAGAAACATGGTTAATGGCAGAGAGTTTGCATTCCTCATCTGACCTAATTATAACAGCTTGTGGTCAACTGCCTGAGTTATACCCTCTGAGAGATTTGCTGGGCTAAATAAGGTTGGCCAGGTATTAGCATTGATATGCAAACCATTCAAGCAACACCTATACTCCTTCATAGGTGACATGTTCTTGCTCTGGGGTCAGCAAGCTCTATTAATACTAGTACATGGTGGGTGAAAATAGCCCTTCAGGAAAGAGAAAAATAGGAAACCAGACATGCACATGCTTGTGGTCAATGCCCTAGAGCTTTCTGTGACTATGGATGTCAGCTCAGCATTGTGACCATGTATTAGAGAATTTGCTCATATAGCTGATAACAATGTGCTTAGGAGTTCTGGGAGAAGGTAAGTTGCAAGGCAAAATATCAGTCATGATAAGAATGATTTGCCCTAACTGGATTATAGTAATTACAAATAGTACTTAATTCAAAGTGAATTAAACACTTGGAAATTTCTTTGTTTTTGTTTGTTTGTTTGTTTGTTTGTTTTGCTTTTGTTTTTAATACGCTTTTCCTCCCAATTGCTTTTATTAAGACAAAATCTGTTTTAACCTCAAAAGAACTGTAATTGCATTACTCCTGACACTTAAAGTTTAAAAGAATATTTGATCCTTTCTTTTGAAGCTTCAGTTCATTCATTCACCTTAAGAAGTTCTGTATAAGGTATGGAGATCCACTACTTTCAAACAAAATAGCCCACAAAGGGCTCTTTGAAGCTGTCTTTTCTGGAACAAAGACAGTGGCAGGAGTCCACCATGGAGACTCCCTTCATAAAAATGAAGAATTGAACATTTAGTGATTGATTCGAACTGTTCAAGTCAATTTGAAAAATCTAGGGAAGAGAAAGAAAGAGAGCCAAGTGGTAGGCAAGGACAGAGAAAGAATCCAAATGAGTTTACAAGGTATAAAAAGCCAACATTGTTTTATCTGGCCTAGAATACACACACACACGCAGACATTTTTTTTTTTTTTCTTTTTAATGGAGTTGGTTGCCAACATTTGGTTTAGAAATTTGAAAATCAGGAAAATTTCCCAGAACAATCTTGCTTTTGGGCTCCTCCTATCTGATAATACTAATTCTATAGATTTGGAATACAATTGACCAGCCAGTGCTGAGTGATAGATAACTGTTTAGAATTTCCCTACTATTAGCTCAGTCCCCTCCAGAGCTACTTTACTTACTTGGATTTACCTGCATGGTCCCTGCAGACATCTGAATTTGTGATGTCTGATGGAATTGTGCCTTTTTATTTACAATACCCAAGGGACACTATTATCTTTTAAACAAGATAAGGACAGCACATTCCCAGCTTACACAATGACTTCTCTTTCCCTTAGCCATAGTATGCATGAGTTCTGGTGCACAGGAATACTTCATACTGAATTTACACACAGCCTCAGATTTTTTTTCTCTCAACGCAGAGCACCTAGTAGCCATTAAAAATCAGAGATGAACATAAAATGGATTCTCCTTGTTATCCCTCCTTTAGAACCAAATTGAAGTATTAGTAGCATTGGCTATCAGGTAGATGTTAACTAATATGTTTCCACCATTGCTTACCACCTGTGGCCTTAAGAAAAATTCTAGGCAATTTTCAAAATCATTGTTAACAAGATAATTTAAAGTTTTATGAAATGCAACATGTATGTTGTTAAAAATCACCCTGGAGTACATTCATCGCTCTTTTTACTCAACAACTTTACTCAACACATTTTTTTTTTTTTGAGAGAAAGAGAGAGCAGGGGAAGGGCAGAGGGAGAGGGAGACTGAAAATCTTAAGCAGGCTCCATGCCCAGCATTCCATCTCACAACTGTGAAATCATGACCTGAGCTGAAATCAAGAGTCTGACACTTAACCAACTGAGCCACCAAGGGGACCTATTCAACACATTTACGTAACACCTACTGTGCATTGCAAGAGCTAGAAAGAGAATAATAAGCACAAATTCCACCCTCAAGAGCTACTTTTGAAAAGATCAAAGATACACAATATAAATAATTGTAAAACAAAGATAAGAATAATAAGTGAGATAGCAGATATGCAAATAAAACATATAACAATTGTTCTCAAGACTTGATGTACATCAGATCCTCATTGGGTGCCGGGGTCCTTGTTCCGGCGAATCTAGGGGTCCATGAAGGACGGACGGTCAGGCGAAATGAAGTGAGAGAGCCACAAGTGAGATGGAATCTGATGACAAAGCAGGCATCCCTGGCAATTCTGGCATCTCTGCTTTGCTGGTCTCAGTGTCTTTATTTTTAAAGGTAGCGAGTGACATCACATCAGTGACAAGGCATTCTTTACAACATACATTGTTGTCACAAGACCCATGTAGTCATCTATAAGTTTATGGTATAAGGGAGCGTGGGGATGAGAATTACAAAAGGATTTGCAAAATGTTAACCTCAGGGAGGTGCTCAATATTTGCTGCTGATAAACAGTGCTTCTGACTTTTGGGCGAGGCTAACCTTCGGTGAAGGTCCCAAGTCTCTTTACAATCTTTCCGATCAGTGTGTTAATTCTGAGAGAAGCTTTATGGAGATGTGCCTTGAGGTTTTATGGTGGGGCTGAGGGGAGCGATACCTGCAGGGAAAATCTAGTTTGGTTCAAGGAGTCTTTGGGCCTAACGTCTACCAATTTCTAGCCAACTCATAACTGCTATTCTATATGATCAATTTGTGTAACCTATCCCCAAGAGACAACCTTGAGGTTACTTCTGGCCAGGTTACTCTCATACAGATTTTATCCATCAAGACATCACACTCCAGGTCCCCTTTTCCATGTGCCATAAAACCAAAGAGCATTATATCCCTTAGGCCAACGAGAGCAATTCAAGAAATCCAGGCCTGAAAGATTATTTAGATGGAGGTAAAACTAGGCACCAGTTTGGTTGGCAGGAGCTTTGCTTCAACCTTTCCCACGCAGGGAGGGGTCTCAACCTGTGAGCCCAAAATGGCTCCCAACAATTGAGAACTTATAAAATTTTGCTGCCTTCGATGATTGTCATTGAGTAGATCTAGACTATATCTCTGACATCTGTATTTTTAACCAATGAAGGAAAACTACCTTTGGGTATCAATAAAGAGGAGTTCTAGCTGGCAAGCGAAAAACTTCCTAGAGGAGACCTGATTTGACTTGGGTATTACATTGGAGAGGACTTTGCCATTAATGTTAGGACAGGAGGCATTCTAGGCAGAAAGATCAGGAGCTATATATAAGAAAATTTAAAAATACACTTTAGTTGATCTAATTGTTTTGGTAACAACTGTATAAAACTTCACAAAGGCATTAAGGAAACACAGAGTCAAACATGAAAAATGCAATTTATTGGTTAATGTATCTACGCTATATATTTGTTCAGAAAAGACTTGTACTTTGAAACTTCCATAATAAACCTCATAATATAGCAAGATGTTTCATATTTTGTATCAGAATATTTTGACAATTGATATAACCTGTAATTGAATGCTGTATTATAATGAATTGGTTTACTTTAATAAAATTGAACTAGGTTTACTTATTAGCTAACTGAACATCACTACCTTGAATGGAAATGTTTGTGATAATGGTACATAGAAGACAATTCATAGTTCTTTACTACTGAACATTTTTTTTCTTTTAATGTATATTTATTTTTGAGAGAGAGACAGAGAAGGAGCAGGGTAGGGGCAGAGAGAGAGGGAGACACAGAATCTAAGCAGGTTCCAGGCCCTGAGCCTGTCAACACAGAGCCCGACATGGGGTTCGAACCCACAAACCATGAGATCATGACCTGAGTCGAAGTCAGACACTTAACGGAGGGAGCCACCCAGGCGCCCCTACTCTAGCATTCTAATACTTAATAGTTCTTATTGTATGTATTAAAGAGATGATGGTCAAATATTCCCCAAGTTCTTTTTAAAAAGTTGATTTTTTGCAACTCTACCAAAACCTCTTTTTTAGTAGTTTAAAGGGCATGATGGAGATAATGTCTTATATGTGCTAGAGAATTTAGTCTTGCAAGCTCAGCATGCAAAAGGATCTCAACCTATTATTCCACACAGCAACATTTGTTCCACTGCACAATAGTGTACAAGTAAATAGTGACATTGCCAGGACAATATACATTTTTTTTTAAGTGTGAAATAGAATTGTAAAGAGTGTGAAACAACAAAAAAGGAGATGCATCTTTAGACATTTATATGTTATATTCTACATATCATCTGTTTCCTTGAGAGAGACAGTGACTGAAAGAGAGAAGAAAGAAGTAATGGCTTGATTATTAGACAAAGGAACATTAAAAACATAAAAATAAATAAATTTTAAAAAATGGGGGCGCCTGGGTGGCCCAGGCAGTTGAGCATCCAAATTCAGCTCAGTTCATGATTTCTCAGTTCATTAGTTAAAGTCCCACATTAGACTGTGCTGACAGCTCAGAGCGTGGAGCCTGGTTCAGATTTTGTCTCCCTCTCTCTCTGCTCCTCCCTTGCTCATGCTCTGTCTCTCTCTCTCTCTCAAAAATAAATGAAAAGACATTAAAAATTTTTAGAATAAGGAGGTATTTCTCAAATAGTCATTTAAATTTCATATGTGTTACTTTATTTTTTAAAGTTAACTTGGGTACATATCTAATTGTATATATTGCATAGAGTATTATTGCTTGGCAAATTAATTTCAAAAATGCCAAGTAGTTTCAGATTAAAAGGCTTACTATTTTAATTATGTATAATTGTATAGTTGTATAATAAATATACAGAGAAAATACATAATTTGTATATATGTGCCCCAATAAAATTTTGTTAAGCCTTTTTTTCCCCATTTGTTGTATGACTTCCAGGAGTTCCATTTGTAAAATTCCTGGATATGTCAGAAATCCAGTTTACAATAATATACTCATAAGAGAATATTATATTTCTAATTTGTCTCTTCCAGCCAGAGAATTCAGGATACAAAACTAGATAAATTTAATTACTGCTTATTAAGATGCTTTGTGGAGGAATGAAGGATAGAATTCTGTTTGCGTGTTTAAGTACAAGTAATTAACATCTATACTGAAATTATCTTTCATTACTCATTTGCTTCCCTATATTAGTTGAAAGTAGACATACAAGCCTGTCACCAAAACAACAAGAAACTAGGCATTTTAACTATGTTTTTAACTTGTTAGATCAGCACACCCAACCTCATTGATAAGAATCAAGGAGATAAGGATTTTCAAGCTTCAGCTCACCTAGTAGATTAACCAAGTGTGAGATTGGCTATTTGAAGTATATTCATTTTGGGCTGAATGCTATAAAGTGATAAAAATCTGTTTGCCTTAGCTCCCAGGATTAATTGTTTAGGAGTGGGTTGTTTTTAATTAGATTATCCAACATAAGATAGTAATCTCAGGTTGAATTTCTCAGGTCATAATCTTTTTTAAAAGAAAAAGATATAGCTATGTCCCCTTAGTATTTTCAGCTTCTTGCTTATAGCATTTTTTTAATGTTTATTTTCTTTTCGAGAGAGAGACAGAGACAGAGCATGAGCAGGGGAAGAGCAGAGAGAGAGGGAGACACAGAATCCAAAGCAGGCTCCAGACTCTGAGCTGTCAGCACAGAGCTGGACGTGGGGCTCGAACTCACGACCCATGAGACCATGACCTGAGCCGAAGTCGGATGCTTAGCCAACTGAGCCACCCAGGCGCCCCCTTTTTTTTTCTTCAATGTTTTGCATTTTTTAATGTTAACTATGATCTAATATCCCAAGTAGGTAAATACATTGGTATTGCTTAATGTTTTTATTTACATCATAGAGATATTTTTAAATAAACTAACATAACTTTCAAGAAAAATGTTAGTATTTAATTATTCTATGTTCACATTCTCTATTGTAATTTCAAAATGTGTCTAATTCATATATATCACGTTATTATCAGTGTTTTAATGTAACATGAAGCATCAATATCCATATAATTATAAAATTTTACTCTCACATCTTATCATGCCACCTTCCCATTTCTGCAGCCTCGTTGGCATATACAAGTTCTCTTCCTTTCAAATAAGTTTGTCAAGACATGACTAGTTAAAGAAATTAGTCGTTTTTACCGGGCCACCTATTTTATCTTTCCTAATGTAGTATCATTTGGGGAAATTGTTTCTCTCCATTATGTATAATGTGAAAGAACTTGCCAACCTTTATAGTGGCTATAAAGGCCATATTATTTTTCTCTCACCATTTTGGTATGGCCAAGAGAGGACACCTGACCTAAGCTTGTCCAGTCAAATGTTGTTCACTGAGCTTTAAGTTTGGGATAGGAAATGCAATGACAGAAGGAAAGATTACACATTATTTGTCACAACAAGAACAGATTCACCAGCTTTTCTATGAGCCACTGCTGTTCCTCCTGTTCTCATCTCCTAGCTCCATTAATTGTCTGAGCCCTCAGTAAGCTTCCAATAATTTGTCTTTGGTTTAAGGCAGAGAGACTCTTGCCTGAAGTCTAGAGACTTATCAGTTATAGTACTATTCCTTTGCTGCATCCAGTGTAAGAAAACATAACTTTTAAAAATAAGAGTCCTTCCAAGTTGAATATTATTAATTTTTAAAATGCCTCTTTATAAACCAAGAGTATAGCAACAAAATGTGGTATAATTCTGATCAAACAATTGTGTGAGATGAATGTTACAGGAAAACAAGAGTTAACCCATGTTCAACATTTCATTTCTAGCCTTGACCACCTACATTACAAAATTATTTCTATTAAAAAGGAATAATATATAGCTGAAGACCAGTGTTTCATTTAAAGATAAAACCTTATATGTCTCCATATATACACATTCATGTGTATGTGTGTATGTGTAGTTCAATAATTCAGTAAGATGTATTTAAAAGAATGAGTTTGATTTTTTTTTCTTAGTTTTTATTCCATCTGGGAACTTCTCCAGTGATACATTGAAGGAAACACGATCATATCCTATTTAATTGAATTCAATACTTATGAACATCCCTAAGTGAAGAATCAATGTCTTCTCTTAAGGATTCAAAATTTTATGAGTTAGCAATTATTTAAACAATTGAGCAAAGATATAAACAAAGGATGCATGAGAAATATAGGCACATGTATGGGTCTGTATATATACACATACATTTATGATTCATGCATTTTACTGTTATTCTTT
Organism: Paguma larvata; assembly: GCA_030068075.1. Classification (NCBI taxonomy): domain Eukaryota; kingdom Metazoa; phylum Chordata; class Mammalia; order Carnivora; family Viverridae; genus Paguma; species Paguma larvata. Next base: position 57,144,864 of record CM057832.1, read on the forward strand.
TGTGCCAGAAATTTCAACCACCATAACCAAATGATTTTGACAGCCTGTGTTCTCCCACTACAGAAATAAAAATATTTGAAAAATATGACATTAATTATCTATAACTGAGTAATAAATTATCCCCAAAATATTTTCTCATAATTTCATGACTTTGGAATTTGAGAAAAACTTAGCTAGGTGATCCTGGCTCAGGCTCTCTCATTAGGTTGCAATCAAGTTCTGGCATGTGTTGCAGTCTGAAGGCTTGAATAGGGCTACAGGATCCACTATCCTGATGACTCACTCACATCGCTCCTGGCAGGCGGCCTTAGTTTCTTGCCGTGTGGGCCTCTTCATTGGTAAGATAGTTTCCCCAAAAGCAAGCAATTGAAGAGAGAGAGAGTAACCAAGAAGGAAGCCACGGTGTGTTTTTGTTACCTATTCTCTATGATCATTTTGCTTTATTTTATTCATTCAAGCAAGTCCTTAAGTTCAGTTATATTCAAACCTCCATCTCCTGAAAGGAGGAGCATCAAAGAGATTGTGGACATCATGTTTTTAAACCACTCCAATCAACACAAAAAGTAAAAAGCCAAACAAGTAGAAAAAAGCTAAGGACAGGGAGCCAATGGGATTTCAGACCAGGATATATAGATCCAGGCTAGGGGCTGAGTTGTTAAGATCGAAAGAAAAATTTAACAACCATCTAACTTTGGTCTTCTCACATACCACACAAGTATTACTACAGACTCCACTACATAAAATCAGGAACTTTATCTCATTTCCTGTAAAAGTAGATCACACTAGTTTCCTCCTATACTTCACAGAGATTTTAATAAGAGTAAAAGGAAATTAAGATGATGCTACTTTGAAAAAAATATAATAGTATACAAATATGAAGTATAAGAAATGTCTGAGAGGGTCTAACTTTCATGATTGTGTAATTCAGTCAGTATCTTGAAGGCAAAATTTAGGTGTATGTATTATCTGATGAACTTCTCTATGCAAAGTAGTTGACAATCTATCTCTATTTGATTATAAATCTGTCTTTAATTCACTAAACATTTATTAAGTGCCTAAAGTATGAAAGCCATGTTAATTGAAGGACACACTGGTTATCAGGATAGATAAAAGGGTACTTCCAGCATGGAACTTACACTTCAGTTGTTATGTATGACAACCCCATGATATTGTCAAATAACTTATTATCTCCATAGATGGGGAAAGTGAGGCTCATTCCAAGTGCCTCAAGCAAAATCCTAGACCTAACTACTTCATTGTAAATGGATAACAAAGCCTAGAAACTACATAATAATACACTCTCCTCTTTGTTGGATATTTTCTAATTTTGCCTACCCTTCTTATTCAACTCTCCCCTCTCCCTTGCTCCCTACTTCCTACTTAATTCCCTCTGCTGAGTTTTATCATCCTGACTGATGTTCATCAATAATATAACAGTAGATACTTGTGAGCCAAATAATAACAATAAAGCAATGGTGAGTCTTCTGAGACTGCTTAGGGATTCCAAAACAGATATCTATACTAAATAGACAGTGTTCAGTGAAAGCGAAATTTCCTTTAATACTCTGGTATTAGATTTTTCTGAATCATAGCACTGGCCTGAGGTCAGTAAGCATTTCCTACCAGAATAGCCCTTTACACAGACAAACAGATCGATGGCCACTGGACTTTCCGAAGGTGTCTTCTAATCCCATAATGGAGCTGTTTAGGTACCTGAAATGACCATTATTCTTACCGACCTTAATGATCTCATATAAAGTAGCCATTAAAATGCAAAAAATATACTGGAGAGTTAATGTCAAATTGTTTTCAGATATACATAAATTTCACCCAGTCGGTTTATCATTTTCTTGTGTAGGGTAGGATCCTAGAATTCCAGAAGAGGGAACCATAAATTTTCCTCAGCAACAAGCCCCTGAGGTAGAAGGAAATGTCATGAGTGCCTGCTGCTGTCTGGGCCTGTGAAGGAGAGGAGGTGTTAATGCCCATTTTAAGATGGCAAGCCTGAATGAGGCGCACCAATATGCTGCTATATTGTGGCTTTCCTAAATACACAAGGCAATCTGTCTTTGTCTGGAATAGACACAATTAAAACCTAGTTCTTTCCTCGCCTTTTCTTCTTGTGATCTGCATTCACAGAACAGAATTCTCTGTTGATTTTCCTGCAGTCTGTCTTTTTTTCCATCTTCTCTTCATGAAAATGTTTCAAATCACAGAAAAAAAATTTTTAATTGCTCTATCACCTAAACAGGAAAATGTAGCTTTGATTTGAAGGAAGCACCACATTTTCATATGGAATTGACAGCAGTGGACAATATATGGAGAACTGTGCCACTCATAGATAAATGCTACCAGTCACCCAGTCCTTTCATCAGAATATTTGTTATAAAACAACCAGCATGAATTATTTTCTTCTAGATGTGAGAGATTTTTCACTAATCAAGTTCATCCTTTTATATGGTGTCCCCTATAAGAAAGTCTCCATATTTCTTAATATGGTTGGTCTTTGATAAGATACAAAGGCTAGTAAAGAATGTGATTTAATCTTGTCAGGTGAATTCTCTATGGTTGTCTTTCATGACATATTTACAATTCCCTAATGCTCATGGGTAAATAAATTAGATAATCTAATCAGAGGCAAAAGGAAAAAGTGAAACCATTTAGGAGGGTTCCAAAAAGCTCCATCTCAGTCCAACTCACCCTTCTTTTGCTGTCTGATAATAGTTTAATAAAAATATGCATTTCATATCAAGAACATTCATTATATTAATCATAACATTTCCTAGACAAAAGGAAAATACTAAAAATAATTCCTTGTGCATTTGAGTTAACATAGATGTCTGTACTCATGTATGAAATGGTTCGACTGATTCAGCAAATCAAGTCAGTATTAAAGGAACAGGCAGTCAATCAAATCAACCAACCTGATTTTAGGGAAGAAATGTCTGAAGAATTTCAATTCATAACCAGCACATAGGGATCAGCAATTAGCAAACGTATTAATTTTAGTCCTTTTATTTTCCTTTTTTTGTGAAGGATAATCACCAATTAGCTTAAGATCTAGAAAACTATCACTTCAGAAAACAAGGCAAGTTTTCTTTAGAAAACACATGAATATAAGCTTAGAAAATATATATCATATTTGTTAAAATAGTTATTAATAAATGTAATGTATTACATATGCTAGTTGTTTTGTCATAATGAAATATAAAAATAATCACAATTAATAAACATATCTTAATCAATAGTAATGACATAGTTTAAATTCCTTAATTTTCACTGTGAAGATGTTTGCATTGGAATACTCTAAATGGGAGCAGATATACTTTATTGTCCTCATTTCCAACTTTCCTTTCAGAGATACAAATACAAACCATACTTAAATTTCAATTACTGAGCCAAATCAGAGGCAGTCCTTGAAAATACAGTGCCAAATAAAAATAAATGTGTTAGAGATAGTTTGTACAATGAGAACTATCTACTTAAAATGAAAAGTTCACCTGAGATGCCTTTTCCTTCTTCCTGCCCCCGTACATATAGTGTCTAATAAATACATCATCTTTTATTTGAAAATGATCAGGTGCTGGTTTCTGTAGATTATGCTGAAACTTCACACACACAAACACACACACACACACACACACACACACACACACTTTCTCATCTGCAAGACTGAGTCTTGAGGTACTCTTCAACACTTTCAAAATCAAATATTTTAATAGTCATCATAGAATATTCTGGCATTGTACCAAACCAACACAATCTGCTTATCAGATGAAAATACGCAGAATGGTAGAAATAAATGTGTTATATTTCATACTTTTGTTGTCTTTTAATATACATAAGTATAATCTTCTGAATTCAGAATATCAATTTCAGTCATGAAGGCACAATTGCAGGTGTGTAGGAGAGAAGACTGGACATTTAGTGAACAAAAATGGAAAACTAATGAATATGTAATGTATTCAGCCGAACTCTTCACCAGAGACACATCATTTATAATCCCCAGTTCTTCAGTTAATACACAATTATAATTAAACCGTGTGCATTTGATTTGCATTGTCAATGCACTTTGCCTCATAATGTTTTGGTTTTATCCTGTTTTTCTCAAGTACCAAGTTTTTCAATAATACCAATTTTGCTTTAGTGGGATTGAGTCTGCCTTCATAGAGAGATGTTCTTTGATAGTAACAGAATCCATAAAATACTTTTAAAAAAATTAATGAAGGCATTTGCTAGGCACAGGCTGTTTCATCAGAATGTACCTAGTTTATTTTACAATGGTAAAATTGCCGAAATTTAAAGAGCATTCTGATTGAATCATGAATATTCCAAAGGGGTAGATGAATCTGTGTGAACTACAGAACTCTGCTGAAACTGCTGTTTAACATTCTAAAGTGTGGAATTCATCTTCTTACAGCACAAAAGAGCTTCCTATAATAAAGATTTTTTATAACAGCAATAAGGCAGCTCAGTGGGGTGTGGTTTCATGAAATAATCACACTTCTAAAGGATTAGACATTCTACTTTGTGCTGTACAATCCCCTGAAGTATATGATGGCATGTGGGTGCCACTTCCCCCACACAGCTCTGTGGCTCAATGACTCAATGGGCCCTTCCAAAAATGTGCCTAGTTAGAGCTGTATTCTAAATAAATGAGCCAGCATATCTATAACAGTATTAACGCTTTATCCCATACAGTATTCTCTATGATTTGTAGTGCATAGCTCTGCACTACAGCTGAGATGTAAATCAAAATATAATTAAAGTAATAGACAAAATATAGTGAATTAAAAAAAGTCATGGTTTAGCTTCATGGACTGTGTACTTGTTGATGTCTAGCTAATAATTACGTGAATCATACCGTTATTAATCTACATTGTTTTTTTTTTTCAACAAGCATTCATTAAAGTTTCAGGCATAAATTTGAATGTTTTACTGTAAAATTAACCCAGAATACATTAAAACATATTCCTTCATATTATCATAAATTATTACATGGAGAATATGTCATGTTTAGTAGCTATTCACTTTGAATTCTAATCTAAAGAATTGCTACTTTATTTTCGGTGATGTCTCAATGTTGATGTTTTGAAGAATGATAGAGGAGGGTGTTAGTTCTCATTGGCAAAGAAAATTGTATTCAGTTGTATATTTCATCCATTTTCATGTTTAGTCAGAATAATAAGGAAATATATGGTAGAGACCTATAAATGTCAGTTATAAGAAGGGCTATTGATTTATAAACACTTCTAGGACTGTGCCAAAATACTGAGCTTTGTGGGCATAATTCTACATTTTTGACATTATGGAATAAATTTTTTAAAGTTGCTTTGAAATGCTACATAATTGAAAATTCCATTATAAGTAATGTTGCACTCCCTATGTTGTAGAAAATATATGCCTAGTTTAAAGTGTTATTTCAAAAATAATGCAATTTTTAACCACAGAGCACTTGTAAGAGATGAATAACATGTTTTTAAGCTAATGGTACAATTAAGCAAAGTTTTAGTTTATGTCCAGCTTGAGAGGATTTTTTTCTGAACATTCTGGGCAAGAAATCTAATGATCTGTCATAGGTTTTATTCACGAAATGAAGTCTGGTCAATGGATTACTTTTGCCTACAATAGCAAAAGTAATACTGATGAATTTTCTGATGGAACTTTTCCTGAGAATATTAACATTGTTATAATAAATAAGTTTGCTAGTTCCAGTTATCGGAGAGGTTCCAACACATTGGAAATATTAACTCTTGCTTAATTCTGTAACTGTGTTTTTCAATTCGAATGCGTAGACAAGTCACTTGAGGATCCTGTTAAAATGAAGATTCTGAATCTGTAGTTCTAGAGAGGGGCCTGAGATTTTGTGTCTCTAAAAAGCTCCCAGAGGATGACAACATTCTTAGTTCAAGGACAGATTTTGAATAGTGCTATGCTATAATCTTCTATCTTTCCTCTGATTTGTTTTCTAATGATGCACATGACTGATTTCTTACAAGTTTTGGTTGTTACTATGCACTAAATTGTGTCTCACTAATATTCATATGTTGAAGCTCTTTAGCACTAATATGACTGTATTTGGAGATAGGACCATTATGGAGACAATCATGGATAAACAAGATCATAAGAGTGGGTTCATGATATGATAAGATTTAGTGTTCTTGTAGAAACAGATCCCAGAGAGCTGGCTTTCATTCTCTATCTCTGTCATGGGGGACACAGTGAGAAGTTGGCTATCTGCAAACCAGGGAGAGTTCTCTAAATTGAATCAGTTGGCACCTTGATCGTTGACTTCCCAGTCTCCAGAACTGTGAAAAATAAATATTTGTTTTTTAAGCTATACAGTATATGGTGTTTGGTTATTGAAGCCTGAACATACTAATACAGTTATTAATTTTCTCATTTTTCATTTGTTTGTTTTCTTCACTCTCACATGTCACCCAAAGTAAAATTATCCAGATTAGAAGCCTGGTGTAATCAGGACAGAATCAAGTTTTCAACTGTTGCTTCAAACTCTATTCTAACTACTATTCATGCACCAACATCAACTGAATTGAAGACAAAGCATGTCTTTTTTCTCATCCTTAACAAAATAATGCTTTTAATTTTCTTTAGTTGCCATATTATTCATGTTATCGAAGTAAATGTTTGACATAGATTCCTAAAGCCCTACTTAAGGGATTTCAAACTTATTAGCCAAAGAGTTCTACTTGGTTGATTTGAGGGCAAAAGCATCTGCCATGTCCCTTATTTCGACCAGTGAACGGGATACAACTGGAGACTGTAATTTTGGTTCTTTTACCTCTTCACATATGGCACAGCCGTCGTGGGCACTCCAATCTGTTGCTTTCTGCCCCTTGCTTTTCTTCCCATACACCAAGTCATCAATTTGTAAGTGTCAGGGAAATAAATTGAAGTGCTACCTCAGAGTAAGCTGGAGGGATCTATTAAATAACATAGGAATATCTTATAAATTATGAAAGTACAAAATGCCAATGGGAACAAACTTATTTTGTGAAATAGAACTTTGCTTAAGTTACCGATGTCAGAAACAAACTCTTGACTCTTGTGTAGTATATGTCCAATGTAGTTGACTTTGCTCTCTGAACATTAAATGCATCAATACCTGAACTTAATTAAAGAAGTAAATAAATGGATATTAATAGCTAACTCAAACACTTCTTTTACATTATGGAAAGTTTTATTATATTATATCATGGAGTACTTTCTTCTTTAAAAAATCATATCTATCTCCAGAAACTTTTAACAACACCTTTAAAGGGAAGATATACACAATGCACAAAGCAGGGAACTTAAAATGAAGTTGAGACCAAATATATTAACCACAATAACTAATTTAGTTGCTATATTGGCCTCTACTTGGCAAGGTTTATCAGTATCCTTTTTTTTTTTTTCTCATAGCACTTACTTAAAAAGAAAAAAAAAAGTCATTTGTACTTTCAAAAGTACAGGAATTATTTACATATGAATATTTCTCATAATAACTTGAAAAAAAGTCACTGACATGAGCTTAGGTAGCCCTCCACTGATCCATCTTTATTCAAATACTGAATTTGAATTCAGGAAAGTATGCAGAGCATGGTTTTCTCCATTGTTTTCCTACTTAAAATTTCTTGTGGCTTTGTCCTTCACATTCTAAGCTTTTTCAAAAGTATTTTAAATATGATGCTTTTATTTAAATATGAGTTCATATATCACTTAAAAAAGTCCACATCAAGTGGATGAAAAAATTGCAGAACACATATTTTGTTGAGCTAATGAAGAACAAAAATCTTTCTTTTCCCCTAGTCTAGGTCTTTTTTGAAAATGGGGCAGATGCCCATTTCCTGCAGAGAATTGCAGAACTGGAACACACAGCTGCCAGTTTTGACTCTCTGCCATATGCAGAACTGCTTTATCCCTTGGGGTGGAGGTTAGAATTCTGATCTATCTTCCATCTTCACTCCACAGAAAATTCCTCCAAAGTTTGCTTGTGCTGGGTATCCAATTCTCCTTATCAGAGAATAGAGTTCTGTGTTGATACAAATTTTATTCTTAATACATTCAAATGGTTTTCCTTTGCTCAATAGTACATATCTTTTGCCTCGTTCAGTGTAAACAGGATTATTCTATAGTAAAAAAATTCATTGGGAAGCATTTTTAAACTTATTTCTAGGGCCCATCTTGAATACAGAATGAACAGCTACTTTAAACTTTTAAGGAATTAGTAGCTATTGGCCAAATGTTTAAGGACATGTTTTTGGTAATAGTTTCCTGGTTATCAAGTTCCTTAATTTAATAAACATCAGGAGATGCATTATCATTATGGAATAAATCATCTGTGAAATTTGCTATTTTGAAGGAAACGGTTCCTGAAATATTATTCTTTCTATTTATTTTTAAACCAGAGTAATCTCTGAAAACAAAATCAGCTGCACAATGTCAATCCAGAAACTTATTTTTTGAAAACAATTTTCGGAGAGTATTTTAAAATCTGAAAAAGTTTCTCTAATGCCTTATATCAACCCAGGAATTTTTATTTTAGCAATTCTGTTCTCTAATATTATCACTTATAAATATCTCTAAATTGAAATCTAAAGAGGATATCCATACGTACTTATACATATATAATAATATAATATATATTTCAAGTGGCACATGATATCTAAAAAGAGAAATCCAAGTTAGTGGAAAAAAAATGTGTATCAAAGTATCCCTTTATTTCCTCATCTTATTTTCATTTGACAGTGTTTATGGTTTTTATTTTGCTACCTAACAGCTGGGCTACACAAATGAAACAAGGCTAAAAGTCCTATTTGGCTTCATGTATTCAGAGAATGCCAATATGGTGCCTTGGGGAGGTCGCATTGTTGTGTCTGGAGAATGTGGGGAGGGATATTCCAGTGACATTTCTTACCACCTCATCTGTGATTGGCCAGCATTCATGACAGAGGAGAAAACCTCTCTTTGCTTGTATTCCCAGACCAGAAGAATAATACGGATAACACCATTGGAGACAAAAGTCCTGTTTTTTGTTTTTTTCAATGCTCACTTGCCTTCATTATGTGTGTTAGAGAGTGCTTAGCTTTAATTTGTGTGATTTAGCAGCCTTCCATAAAGGAAGAAAAACACCGATGTCCTCTTTCTACCTAAGATTATCGGGTGTTTTCATACTGGAAAGACACTTCACTTGATCTTTCGTGTCAAAATAAAACTGAAATACATTTCGATACTGAGGGTGAGAGTTGTAGGGTCAAATGCAGTGAAGAGATTTTAAGCCAAAGGTACTAGTCTTGTCTTGGCATTGAAACATCTTTTAAAAATGAAATATTACAGGAAAAAGTGAAAATTAGCATCGATGTTCAAAGCCCATCTACATCTAGATCGAACAGTCACATAGGAGTGATTTAAAAAACGTGAATAATTGAAACCAAAAAGTGACACAAATTAGACATTTTTAGAATACTGAGATTGCCCAATAAGAGCTAGAAAAATTAAATAAGTAATTTCCCAAAGATCCTTTATTTTCTTTACTCAGTACAATGCAACAAACATTTATCAATCTCTCATTGTATCCTAGGCCTGAAGTGATGTGTTCCATAAACATTATGTGTATGTTTTATTCCCGGACCCTGCAGGGCTCAGATTTGAACAATGTGAGCATGCACGCAATGGAATGCATGCTTTGTGGGCAACATGAAGAAAGAGTTATGACACCCAAGAACTAAGAACAAATTTATGTATTAATTCTATCAAACAGGAAGGGACCAGAGAAGTCTTCAGAAAGGAAGCAAACACAAAGTGTTTCATCAGAAAGTGTATGAAGACAGTACAGGTCAAACAAAGACAAAGAGCAATTTGGCCAGAATACTAGGTACTAGTGTGGGGTTTTGGTGGAGATGAGGTTTTGTAGAGTGGGGGAAGTAGCTTCAATGACGAGTTTGTCAAAACTGGCTAGGGCTAGATTTTGAAGAAACTTGAATATTAGAATAGGGAGTTTGGACTTTATTAGGCCCTTGGAAACAAGGCCCTTGAGAGAGAGTTTTTTAGGAGGAGAATAACACATTTGAGTTTGTGTTTTAGAAAGATAACTGTGTAGATTGAGCCTTGAATGGATGAAAGAAAGATCAGAGGTAGCCAATACATTACCAGATAAGAGCATAATGGCTGTAGGGCAGCTGGGTGGCTCAGTCAATTAAATGTCTGACTTAGGTTCAGGTCATGATCTCCTGGTTTGTGACTTTGAGCCCCATGCTGGGTGGACTCCATGCTGATGACTTGGAGCCTGGAGACTGCTTCAGATGCTGTGTCTCTCTCTCTCTCTGCCCCTCACTCACTCATGTTCTGTCTCTCTCTCAAAAGTAAATAAACATTAAAAAAATTAAAAATAAATAAATAAAAGAAGATAATGATTGAGATAAAGCAATGGCTATGTTATTGTGTAGGACATAATGGATTTGAGTATTAGTCAGGGTTTATTCTATTGACAGAGAAATGATGAGGCACTGAAATGTAAGCAAAAGTTTTTTTTTTTAGGTATCTTAGAATTGCAATTTTGGGAGCATAGATTTGGGTAGAAACTCAAAAAAGTATCCTGTTGAGGGAAGAAAAAAATGTGGAAATAGCTATGGATTATATAAGTTGTTTTTCAATTATCCTGATTAGAGGATCAACTTGAATTTATAAATAATTTGCTTACTTGGGTCATCTCACCAGTTTTTAGGAAAAAAAAACACTTTCCACAATCCTCAGAAAGCTTTTTCTCACCTGTCTCCAGCACTTTGGCTTCCTCTTGGTGTCAATAAAGTTTCAGCAGTTCAACAAAATGGAGCAGCGAAGGCAAGGTGGAGCGACTTAGGTTTTCTGGTCAGCAAGATAGGTAGCCTTTCCTCCACAATTCCAAATATCACGGGCCCAGAGTGATACACCTGGAAAGATTTGAAAAACTACTGAGTATGGGAAATAATACAATTTTATATATAGCCCATATAAAGTACTTACTACATGCTGGTTACTCTTCCCAAGTAACTTTACAAATATTGACTCATTTAATTCTTATACAAAAACCTTATGAGGTAGGCATATCCTCCTCCCCATTTTGCAGATAAGAAGCATCTTGCCTAGTTAGGGTCCCACATTAAAAAGAGGCAGAGCTGGGATGAGAACCTGTTGTCTGTAAGCTATTGAGCTTGCACCCTTCCTATTAAAACCTCTTTGGCCAAGGGGACTTCCAGTTCTAATTAACATATTAATGCATCTGAATAGATTTAAAGATAAAAAAAAGAACTTTGTTAATCTTGTCATTTCCTAAGTACATTTGTTCCAGAGAATTTTCCCCCCATCTCTTAAAATTCCAAAGAACTAACATCCCATAAAAATCAGTTTAGAAAATTATAGAATAAAAGAAATGATTCCAAAGAAGAAGCAATGCTTGTTGGTATCCAAAACTCACTTAATTATTCTATTTTAAATTAATTGTTCTATTATAATGTTATTTTGTCTACACAGTTATGGATTATACAGAGACATTTGATTATATCAATGTCTATATTCTTCTTATTATTTCAATAAAGAAGAGAGGGTTGTTTCGTTAAAAAAAGAAAATCAAAAGAAAAAAAAAAAGATAAGGCACAAAAGAGAAAAACAAAGCAGAACAAATAAATAAACACCCACCAAGCTTTCCTCTAGATCTAAGTTATCACTCAAGCTAAAGTTTTATAAGAATTTCCATAACCTCCAGGATTGCTCTTGGACTTGCTCTTAATCCTGTGTCATTATTCCTGGCATTCTTTACCTTTTGTTCTTACCTACTTAAGCATCATTCTGAACCTAGAAGTGGATGGCATTGTGCATAATCAGGACTAGTGTTTCCTTGAGGATGGAAGAAAGAAGAGATGAAGCAGGAAATACATATATCCGTTCATTTGTGATATATGTGTATATATATATATATATATATGTATATATATATATATTCTTTATTCATTCATCCGTTGATGGACTCTTGGGTTGCTTTACATATCTCGGCTATTTTAAATAATGCTGCAATAAATATGGGGGTGTAAATCTTTTCAAATTAGTATTTTCACCCAAAGTGAATTTATCTGGTACTTCTATTTTTAGTGTTTTGAGAAAACTCCATACTGTTTTCCATAGTGGCTTAGCAATTTCCAGCCCCACCAATAGTGCACAAGAGTTTCCTTTTCTCCACATCCTCACTAACACTTGCTATTTCTTGTCTTTTTGATATTAGCCATTCTGACTAGTATGTAGTGATATCTCACTGTGCTTTTGATTTGCATTTGCCTGATGATTAGTGATGCTCAGCTTTTTTTTTTTCTTGTACTAAGCTCTTTACATGCATAACCATGTGTAATTTCACATGCACTCTGTGAGGTAGGCCCTATTATAATCCCCATTGAAAAAGTGAACAAACTGAGAAGTAGAAAGTTAGTAACTATCCCAAGGTTGCATCTAGCAAGGAATAGAATCAGGATTATAATTCAGATAGGCCGATACAAGAGTGCAGGCTCTTAACCCCTCCACCGTGTACCGACACGGTGAAAGGGTGTCACCTAAAAATTTGTAGACATTTTGCCTCTAATCTAGCACAGTGCAGTGAGTGTACTTGTCTCTATTAATCTGCCTCTTACACTATTCTGTTTCCTCCACAAGAGCAGATACTGTGTAATTTTACTGCTGTGATTGTGTGACCACCTAGCACAGTTCTTGACGCACAGAAGATTTTATGAATGGTCCCTGAATGAATCAATAAATGATTGAATGTAAAAAGCCATGAGCTGCTATGTATGTTAGTTGTTAGTTGTAAAGGGCTTTAACTCAATTGTATTAAATTAACCTCTTGGGTTGTATAAGCCCGTGAGGAGCTGCCTTCTTTATTTCAACTGCCTAACAGTGCCTTTGTTCCATATCCAGGTGTCTAGTTCCTACAGCAGTTGGGGGGAGCTCTTGCTGTGTCTTTCCCAGCCTGCCTAACCCTTGGAGAAGTTCAATTTCCCACCCACTATAATGCCTCATGATATGTTCTCACAATGTCATCACAGTTGAATCTCATAACAACACTGTGCGGTAGACAGTGTATTTTTATTTCTCTCTAGAACTCAGAGATTATCAGTAAGTAGCAGAGTAGCAAATCCATTCCTCCTATAACTCCCTAACTTTCCTAAATAAGTCTGCGACTACCTCATGGTATGTTCTATGGTGAACTGCTATCAGGCATGCCTGCCACAACAAATGAATCATGAAGAAATATGTGATAGTGTGCATGAAACATTCTTCACAATGCAAGAGTCTTTAAAGGAACTCCTTTTCTATAATTAAATGGTCTGATTTTACCAGGTTATGGTTTACACTTATCATTAATACACAAATGAGTCATACAATTGATTTTGCACTGCAACTATTCTTCCTAAGAAAGAAGGATGAAACAGTAGTACTGTATTTGAACAAATATCAATACTGTTAGTTTTAAGAGGCAACAGAGTTTGGTGATTAACAGCACAGACTCTGAACCTAGAAGGGCTGGTTCAAATTCTGGTTCTGCCATGTAGTAGTCTGTGTCTTGCTTGCTTAACCTCTCTGGACCTTAGTTCCTTTATATATAAAAAGTGATGGTATCAGTATATATCTGAGAGGCTTTCTGAGAGGATTAAATAAGGTAACATATGTGTATAATGCCAACCACACTGTAGGCATTCTGTAAATGTATCTATCAATATTTTTTTTGCCTATGGTGTATATTTATACAAGGCTTTGGGAGGGAGAAGGAATAGCTAGATAAAAAATATTGGGTCTTTCATCTCCTGATCTCCAAGTTTATAATAAAATTTTTAAAAATGCACACAAAGAAAGTCAGGGAGAGGTCTCACTGACAGATTTTATCCTGGTGAAAATGTTAAATGGCCTTATTTGCTTTCTTCTAATTGAGCACTTCTAACAAGCTTGATCAGCTTTCCTTCTCCCACCCCCCTGCTTTGTAGTAGAAGTTAAAGAAAAAAAAATCCTTCTCCCTTAACTGCTTTAACATTTAACAGTCACCAGGAGAAACTGTTCCATCATGATGTCTTCCGAGTTAGTGGACTGGAACAAATTCAGCTCATTTAATCGTATGGCACCAGGCAGTGCTGAAAATGCAATTTGTTGTGAAATTTGTTTTTGCATTTGCTATTAGAAGCCAGTGTTCAGCTCTTTTGCAGCTCTCCACTGGACCTTATCGGGGAACATCCTAGCTAGAGGGCATCCATGGCACCAATCACTCAGAAGGAAACCCAACAGCTGTGGTTTTGACAGCTGGAGCAGACCTGATGTCCATCAACAAATATCCAGGATACCTTGCACTTCTCCTTAGCTAGTAGGAGGCAGGCAACACTCCGCTGATTTAGTAGTGAGAGCTCCTTCAAGATTGCCATTTTTTCTGCAGGCTGGTGAGCCCTGGGATTGGTTTAAATATATCTATTGTTCTGCAGACATTTACTGTGATTCTTTTTCTAAAAATAGGTAAAGACAAAGATGATCCAAGAAAGTGACTAGGCCTTTAGCAAATAAAAGTACAAACAAAACTTTACCTATTCAAACAACAGTGATAAACAAGGGAGAAGCCTTGCTTTAGAAAAGGGAAAGGAAACTCTCCGGCTTAGTTGCATTTTTCCTACTTGTACATTTTGTTATATATGTTTGTATATTCAATCATAAAATATGCTATGGGGTGCCTGAGTGGCTCAGTCAGTTAGGTGTCTGACGTTGGCTTAGGTTATGATCTCACAGTTCATGAGTTCTGCACAGACAGTGTGGAGCCTGGTTGGGATTCTCTCGCTCTGTCCTTGTGCCCCTCCCCCACTTGATTTTACTCTCTCTCAAAATACACAAAAATAAACTTAAAAAAAAGATATGCTACAAAGATAGTAATAATCATTTCTCCCTCAGTGTCTTCTAGCCTAGCATGTCACTTTCATTTACTTGTCTTGCTTGAAAATGCACCTATATTCATTAGGTGCATTTATATTCATTAATGTTAGGGACACTGTTGGAAGCTAAACTTGCCTTTTATCATAATGTATCATTATATTCGAATAATCTATGGAGGGACTAAAATTTATACCGTTACAGCATGTTTGTAATAAATGCAGTTGAATTCCCCAATGGTGCTACCTTAAAAAATAAAAGGAAAATAACAACTTTTGGTTTTACAAGTGTAGCTTTAAATTAAATGATTATAAGTGTAGTTAAAAATAATGCATTTAATTTAGCACAGAGTACTTTCAATACCCTAACTCAGCACAATTGATAGAGTAGCACTGTATTCTGTGTTAACTTTTGTCCATATCTCTTCTTCAAAATGGGGAACGCTTCCCTGTTGCCTCAAAAATATTCAGTTTCTCCAGGTCTCGCACAGCCCTGTTTCTTAATGATACTAAAGTATTTATTTAGTTAAAGAGTTCTGCTAAAGAGAATTAAAGTCAATCCTCTATAATGAGATCTCTACCAAAACCTGAAACCGCAGCATACAGTAGTTTATAGTTTATTAAACACCTTGAGAAAGTAAGTTTTTGAACTTTCACTTAAGAGTGTGTATTGTTAAATCTTTAATACATAGTAGTCCTGGGCACCTGGGTGGCTCAGTCGGTTAAGCGTCTGACTTTGACTCAGGTCACTATCTCACAGTTTGTGAGTTTGAGCCCCACATCGGACTCTGCTCTGTCAGCAGATCCTACTGTCTCCCTCTCTCTCTTTCCCTACCCTGCTCACTCTCACTCTTTCCCTCAAAAATAAATAAACACTTAAAAAATACATAGCAGTGTTATGGCAATTATCATAACCTGACCTAAAGAGATAGGTCACGGTCACGCAAGTTAGAGCCTGTGGAATCTTACAGCTCTTCTCGCTAATCTCTCATTTCACAGGCAAGGACTCCAAGCCAAAGGAGGTGAAGTGCCTTACATGAAGTCACATCACGTAGTAAGAAAGCCAGGTCTAACCCTTGCTCCAGTGTTCTTTTTACAACAGACACCCCCTAAAAGCAAAATAGAAATGATCTCAGAATTTAAGGGTTAAAATATGTGTCACACGGAAGTGACACATCAACTGCTTTCTCAGTAGGATTGACTTTGAGTCCAATAATTCATATGTGTGTCAGTTTCTTAACTGGTAGTCAAATCATGCTCATTAAGTCTCTGAGTAGCCGTGGTTATGTTTACAAAATACTTCTGTCTTAACATGCCAGGATTTCTTGTTTTCTCTTAAATTTTATCCCAACTTTCTATTGATAGCCCATGTAAGGTATTTTTTTAAATGCAACGCACAAGAAGAAGTTAAAACAAGTATTTGCTTTGCTTCTCAATTGGTTTGGTCCAAGTACTTTTGCAGGAATATACCATTAATAGATTTAAAATCACACATTGTATACAAGCAGACTAAAATGTAAAGAGTAGCTAAAAATAAAGTAAGAACTAGCATAAAATAGCTGTTTCAGCATAGGGAATAATCACAAATAAGCCAAGGAGTGGTAGGTGAAATTTCATGTGTTAGCAATATCGTTATTATTTTCTTTCATCTTTGACAATAGTCTTAGAGCAAATGTTATTTTTTTCCTTCTGCAAATATGCTATTAGAATATTTTAAGCAATAAGACCACTGGTAAGAAGATAAAAATGAACAAATAGTTATATATATCATTAAAGTACAAAAATCTTTATTCCTGTCAGTGGTGCATGTTGCCTTTTTTACTTAAAACAGCAAAATAATTATTCTGGTTTATGGCAGGATCCAGCTTTAGTGTTATTATTTTCATAAAGAATCAGAATTGAGGGGTGCCTAGGTGGGTCAGTCGAATAAGTGTCCAACTTCAGCTCAGGTCATAATCTCACTGTTCGTGGGCTCGAGCCCCACATTAGGCTCTGTGCTGAGGCTTAGAGCCTGGAGCCTGCTTCAAATCTTGTGTCTCCCTTTCTCTCTGCCCATCCCCAACTCATGCACACACTCTCTCTCTTAAAAATAAATAAACATTAAAAATTAAAAAAAAAGAATCACAATTGACTAGTATATTCAAGAAGCAAAAAAAGTTTACTTCTAAAAGTGTATGATTCATTAAGCTTCAGAAGGCTCCATAGAACATTTGAAAGAACAGATATTAAAATTTTATAGAACTGGTTTCAAATCCTGGCTGCAAGACTTAAAAAGTTGTGTAACCTCTTGGGAGTAACTTAGCCTGTCTAGGAATACGGTTCTTTATTTTAAAAACCAAATAATTATGCCTACTTCCTAGGTTAGTTGTAAGGATTAAATTAGACAGATAATATATGCAAAATACAGCAAAGAACCTTTGACAAAGTAAAAAAAAATTATTCTATAAAACATACTACATGTAATTATTAAGCATCTGATTATTAAGACTCTCTGATACATGTAAAAAGTTCTGTAGTTTAAAGACCTTATAGTTCAACTCCTTAATATTGCTGATTAGGAAACAGCTGCATAGAATTTAAATGATTTTGTAGTGCCAGTTTAGAGTAATTTTAGAGATTATTAAATTTAATTCAGTTTTATAATTACATAAAATGTTTACATAGTTTCAAAGTAAAAAAATAAAATAAACTGGTAAAAGGGAACGATTGAACATTTATCCTATTTCTTCTATAAATTAAAACATAAAAATAAGTCTTAATTTCGATTTCTACCCTTTCTTCCCTTTCTTCTCTGCACTACCTTTCTCTATTGGGACTTAAAGAAAAAACTAATTTACAGTTTATCCTCTCAGTTAAAAAAATAAAATACAAGTATATACCTTCATATAATGTTTCTTTCTTAATAAATAAAGGCACTGTGTGCTTGTTTCTTCCTCTCCTTTTCTTTCAACACTAGAACATGAAGATTGCTCCATAACCGTTTATAGAAATATCCCTTACCCTTTTCTGTTACATGGGTTTCTGTAATACAGATGTGCCGTAATTTTTATTCAATCTATTTCCCACTGCTGAACATTTGAGCTGTTTCAAGTTGTTTTTGGTATTACAAATAGTCTTAAATAAATACCATCATGTATATATTGTTGGATGTGTTTGTGGTAGATTTCTAGAACTGGGATTTCTGGGTCAATTTGGCTATATATTCCCAAATTTCTGTATGTAGAAGTTGTACCATTTCACATTTCTACCAGCAGTGTAAGAGAGAACATATTTCTACACAAAGTATTTTCACAAAACGTTGCCAACATTATATGTTGTCACATCTTTGGATTTTTTTTTTCAATCTAATGGCTTTGGTTTCCATTTCCCTTACTATTAATAAGATTGAGCATCTTTGCATAGAACGAAGACCATTTGCATTTTTTAAAACTATCTAATTCTCTAATCTATGTTTCTATAGGATGGTTGATAATTTTTTTCTAATTTTAGGAGATTTTTGTATTGTTTTTAACTTTTGACAGAGAGATAGAGTATGCATGAGCAGGGGAAGGTCAGAGGGAGGCAGAGAGAGAGAGAGAGAGAGAGGAAGAGAGAGAGAGAGAGAGAGAGAGAGAATCTCAACAGGCTCCATGCCCAGCACAGAGCCTGAATCGGGAGTCCATCTCAGGACTAAGAGATTATTGTGAGATCATGACCTGAGTCGAAATCAAGAGTCTGACCCCAATGAGCCACCAAGGAGCCCCAGGAGTTTTATGTATTTTAGGAAATGCTATTTATTTACTGACACATCCCAAATAAATACCACCAGCCCCATTTTCTACATGGAACTGGAGACTCATATGTCCAACTATCTACTCCATCTCTCCACCTGGTTGCCTATTAAATATTTAAAATTTACCAAGTTCAAATATAACTCCTGAATCCTCACCTCCTTGAGCTCTTGCTCCTGTCATTCCCCACTCAGTAATAGCAAGTCCTTCATTCCAGGTTTTCCAGGCCAGAAAGTTCGAGCATCCTTGCCTCTCCTTTTTTTTTTTTTTTTTGCAGTTAGCTCATTGACTCTGTCAATAATTCTTATTGGTTCTAGTTTTAGAATATATCTAGAATCTTACTACTTCTTTTCAAATTCATTATTTTAACTCTTATGTGAGCCACTATTATCTCTCTCTGGATTATTGCAGTAGCCTCCTAGCTGGTCTCCCTTGCCTCCCCCTACTCTCACCCCAGTATAATTTTTAAATTATAGCCATAGTGTTCTTTTAGGGACATGAGAGATCATGTCATATCTCTGCTCCGGATCATAAAATCCAAGTCCTTTTAATGCTCTATAAAAATATATGTCATCCGGGCTGCCATTTTTCATCACTACTTCTCTGACTTTAACTCCTACTTCCTTCCCTAGCATACAGTCATCTCCAACAACATTGGTTTCCTGTTGTTATTTGAACAAACTCATCTCAAGGCTTCTAATTTGCCAACTCATATATTTGGGATGCTCTTCCCCAAAATACCTCTGTGGCTCACTTGCTCATCTTCTAATTTATGCTTATTTTTTTAAGTTTATTTATTTATTTTAAGGGGAAAGGGGAAGAGAGAGAGGGAGAGAGAATCCCAAGCAGGCTCTTTGCTGTGAGTGCAGAGCCTGGAGAAGAACTCAATCTCATGAACCATGAGATCATGACCTGAGATGAAATCAAGAGACAGAGGCTTAACTGATTGAGCCCCCCAAGCACCCCTCTACTTTGTGCTTATCATGTACCACATCACTAAGGCCCTCCATGAAAGTAGAGGTTTTAGTAAGTTCGCTCTTTGCCACATTCAGTACTCCCCTTTTCATGGTCTTCCCTAGAGGTACTTAGGACCAACCGACATTTTGATGTACTTACTGTGTTGATTGTTTGCTTCCCAAATAGAATAGCTATGAGGATGTGAACTTTGCCTAGTTTACTGTTGTATCTTGAGGCTTCTAGAACCACAGAGTAGGCACTCTCTAAGTTGTTTATGCATGAGTGAGTGGGTGAATAAAAGAATGGATAAATACAAAAGTTTTATTTTATTGACTTTCTAATTACATCAGACAGGAATATCTATGAGCCAGTATAATGACAAAAACAAAGTCCACGATAAAGGCATAAAAATGCATACTTGGTATGAGGAAAATGCTGGTCCATGTCATCCTGGAAAATGCAAAGAAAAGAAAAATCTTGCGATGCTTTGTTTTATAGGTTTCTGTCGAACAATGATTTGTGCAGTATCTGAATTTTGTGACACCTTTATGGACATTGCTGTTATTATTATTTAGAAGTAGTTGAACCTTAATCCTGAAGCTTGCATAGCCAAGTATTTAGGATTAAATACTTGATTCCTGCTGCTTAGAATATGAAATGGAAGTCAGGATATAGTTCATTGTGAACTAGTAAAATGTCTGGTCATATTTACCGTATTTTGTGATTACCCAAAAGGCAATAGTTTGGGTTGTCTGAATTAAATATGTTTATCTAATGTTCTAACATGAATACAAAACTTGATTGGAATTCATTTGGAAACAAGAATTCTTTCTACCCGCTGTTCCTTAGTTAAGAGAAGATTCAAATTCAATTCAGGAAGACACTCTTTTTACTTTAATAAGTGATTTATAATTTCACTGGTTCTAATTTACTGTAAGCAAAGCATCAGATTAGTAATGTGTTTAATATGAGTTATTAAGTTCCCATTAGGCTAAATTACCACCCCTAGAGATCTACAAAACTACTCTGAATTAATTTGCATTCTTCAGTAGCCACAAACTTCACCTTTTCTTAAATGCCACAGATACTTTAGGATATATATCCTAATATGGTACTCCAAGATCAGTAAGCCATCTTATGAACTTAAGCCATCTTATGAAATTCTTAGCTATGTAAATTGTTTTGTAATAATAACTAATTATTATGTTAATAATATAAAATAAAATTAGGAATGGTTTTTGAAGGTTTTTTTGATGTTTGTTATACCTATTAGCAGTTTCCAGATAGTTCACATCTAAATCCTTTTCACCAAGCTACAAATGAACAAAAGCATATAGACTATTTATATTCTTTCCAATGGCATTCAATGCCATCAATATAAAACCACCTTCAAATCAACTCTTTTAATATTTAGCTGTAAATATTTTACATAAACATACATAATCTAAACATTGCATCTGTGAGTCGAGCTAAAATTATGCACTGTTAACCTATTCTATTGTGGAGAGCAAGGGACCTATGAGTGTTGCTTGTGGAACTTGAGAGTACAGTAATGCTTAGAGGTAAGGAGTGATTTTTAAAGTGACTAAAGGAGACTTTGTCAAATATGAGTGGATTAAACTAGCTGAATTGGACTTCTTAAAATACCAGATTAACATCATCAATAAATGTATTAACTTGATTTTATGGTGATAATAAGAGTACTTCAAGGAAGGTGAAAAATATCTGATAAACTGTTTATAAAGAGACATGTTAGCAGAGAAAAATGTCGTCACTGGAAGCATCAGACATACTAACTAATGAAACAAGACCTATGCATATTTACTCACCACATTTTTGCAAAGCAGATTTACTAACTCAATTCCCCAAAGCTAAAGAAGGTATCAGGCTGGATTAGAAATCAGGAGTCCCTACTGAACTCACATGATGAACACACATCTGTTCCCTGGTGTATGGAATTTATTTTAGCAGTAATGTAACCAGTATTAGTCTGGGTTGACCCAGAAAGGCACTGGATCACTCAGGGCAAAATCTCAGTGTTCCCAATTTAATCTGATCCCCAAATCAGAGACATATCGTCACTGTCTTTATCCACACCGTAAATAGTAAGATTTCAGTGAACAGAGATATCTAAGTTCTCTGGCTTCATTTTATTTGTCTTCCAATCCTTCTTATATGCTACTGCCAAATTAATCTTTCTAGAGCACTTCTCTAAACAGTCATTTTTCTGTGTAAAATTTCAATATATCCAAAATCTTTTTTCTGTTAAATCACATGTTGTTTGTTGGAGTCTGTAAAAATACTTGCTTGATGCATCAGAAACTGGAAAAAACATGTAAAGAAGAAAATTTAAATTACCTGTAAGCCAATTTGAGTTTTTAGAGTAATGTGACTATGACAGAGATGGGGAGAATGGATTAAAAAGAGGAATATTGGGGGACAGGAAACATAGTTGGAAGGCGATTTTGCAGCAGCCCAGGAAAGATGTAATAAGAATCTAAACTGTAACAGTTAGGTTGAGGGGATGGTATTAAAATGATATTTAAGGGGGTGCCTGGGTGGCTCAGTCAGGTAAGCTGCCGACTTCAGTTCAGGTCATGATCTCACGGTCTGTGAGTTCGAGCCCTGCGTCGGGCTCTGTGCTGGTGGCTCAGAGCTTGGAACTTGTTTCAGATTCTACGTCTGCCTCTCTCTTTCTCTGCCCATCCCCTGCTCATGCTCTATCTCTTAAAAATAAATAAACGTTAAAAAAATTATAACTAAAATGATATTTAAGAAACAGAACTAATGCCTCACAGAGGGATAAGAAGAAATAATTTCAAGTTTCCTAATTGGTGGGAATTGATTAATGATGATGTGAAAAAAAGAGATATTGAGTTTCTCTTGGGATGTAGAGTAAAGCATGATTAGAAACTGTGTGGGTTTCAATGCATCATGTTTGAGAATGGGATAAAATCCAAGTTCTACCATACGTAAACTGTGTAATCTTGACTGCATGGTCTAGTCTTTCTGAGTTTCAGATAAAAGGTGAAAATATATCTGATTTTTCAGAATTGTTTTGAAGTTTAAATTGTAAGTATCTAAAGTGTCCCAACAATATCTCACTAATAGTATTTGCTCAGTAAATCACAGCTATTTAGTATGATTATTGTTTCCACACTGATATAGCAAATAGGTAGCTGCAAATACATGCCTACAACTTAAGAGTGGGATGAAGATGGGAGATGCTAAAACCATTGCTGTTATGATAGGAGGATATGAGATAGTCAAGGAATTGGAAGAGTACATGTCTAGGGCGGTACTCTGCAGAAACATCAACATTTAAGGGGTGGGCTAAAGGAAAGTCAGCAAAGGACTCTTAATTAAATGAAAGTATGAAAACCAAACTTCAAAGGTCAAGAGCAGAGTAGCCAAAAAATTATCTTCACTTGTGCAATTGTATTCTGTGCTAATTGAGCACATTCTCCTCAGGTCATGATTTGTGCAATGGTTCAGAAGATCACTTGACAGGATCATATTTTCTCAATAAAAATGCCAGTCATGCTGCTAATTTACAACTTTAAGACCAAAGTCTCAACACAACAAATAATGATATATCTCAATGCCCTCCCAATTACAGAAGATCCCGATGGAAGAAGAAACTAGTGATCAAACTTGCACCTGATACAACATGGCTTCCTTAAAGGCTGGATTTAGTAACTTGTGGCAGTTTACTTAGGGGCATTTTGTGTCATTTTTAATTTGAAAGGACAATAGTAGAATATAGAAGGACAGCTATCAGGGACAGTTTTAATGGCTTCTACTGAATCTGGAAGATGTTCAGTGGAAAATGGAAAACTTTTAAATACATAGGGATGCTAAAGGGAAGTATATAGTTAATTTGTAACCAGCTTGTAACTAACTTGTAACCAACTTTTGACTAATCTGTAAAAGATAAGAGAGCCATAGATCTGACAGTAAGATTCATACTGTAATATAGTACAAATTATAAAGTGAAGAGATTCCACCAACATTAATTACCATTGCTGGCAAACTGCCTAGGATTTTCTAACCCTGGTCTCTTAAACATGTTCTCCATACCTGCATGTACTATGCAATGCACTATTTAAGGTCCATCCAAATGGCATCTTTACTATGAAGTCTTTTCTGATCTTTCAATTGAAAATCAGCACCACTTGCACCAGACTTCACCAAAGATTTGTATACGCCTCTCTTTGTGCATTCAACAAGTTCTGCTTATTATAATTATTAGTGTTTCATAGGCAAAAATGTCCTTGAGGGTAAAACTATGCATTATGGTTGTATTTTTGCTGTGCATCATAGCTCCCACTTGTGTGTTTTCTACACGGCTAGTGATGAGTAAGCATGTAGTGTCCATCATTAAAATAATTTAATGACTGTGTTATGATTATCACTTCAACATTGGTCCTCCATCCCAAATAATCAGTTTATTCATATTAAATCAATGACAATGATTTTGTATACTCTTTTTTCAATCAATAGAAGGTAACCTTCACTTTTTAGATGATTTCTAACATCATAAGGTATTTATTAATAAAAATGTTTTATTGGAAATAATTTTTTTAAAGTCTCTTAGAGGAACTTGATGTTTGGGCTTAATCATAATATTACAAAAACAAATCAATGCTTTTTTTGTTTTTTAATCACAAAGTCTCCATTATTGTACTCTCTTCAAAATTGCATTTCATGCTCCAACTTTATTATTTAAAAATATAATAGTTAATATTTTCATTGTGGTTAAGAACACTCATTAAAGTAAACATGCACTCAACAAAGTTATTGATTTCAGAAATTTGCTACACTCATGCTTACCAAATATAAATTACCTATACAAACATACTCCTTGCTTCTATTCGATATAGTGAAAATAAGAAGGACTTGAAACCAAAATGCAAACGCAACAGTTTATTTCCATTTCCTATCTTCATATTTCAATCCACTCAGTTAGGCATTGCTTTTTAGTGCTTCCTATTTTCAATATTTATTTCAGTTTTCTTCCTGCTCCTGACATATATGTGGTAGAATCTGACAATTTTATAAGTTGCTTACAAAAAAAGAAAAGAATGCTTTTCTGAAGATGTCAGTGTTTGTAGTTAAATAAACCACTTTTCATGATAAGAATTTTCTTATATTTATTCAGAGGATTCCATTCTTTTCCCTTATGACTTGATAATGGTCCTGCTATTCTAACCCTTCAGTAAAACCATGTTTAGTATACAATTTGAGATATTTGCAGCATACACTGTTCTTCATATAAAAAGAGATTAGCTTTTTAATAATAGCTTCTTTTGAATTATGAAAGAATTGCTACAATAGAGAGGGAAACACATGGGGAAATGTAATCAATGATGGTTTTATGTAGGCATTAATAATTTCTTTGTTCTGAAGGTTTTTGCAATTTTTGGTTAGAAGGAAAAATGAACTGCCACCACCATCCAGCCATTATTTCATTCACTGTAAAAGCGCTGATGATTATCTATGCCACTTATTCATACCTTTTAAAGAATGCATTTTTAGAAGACCTCTAGCAACTAGTGATATCTTCCATAAAGATTTACAATTGCTTTGCTCAGTGGTATAATAAAAAAATCATGAAATCTGCAGCCGCACGGTGTTGTATAGAATTCTGTGTTACCTAAGGCAAATTACTTTACTCTCCGAGTTTTTGGTTTTGGTATCTGTAAAGAAGGGGATTGTAAAGTTAAATGAGATTACACATATTAAATATCAACTAGTGCCTTGCCCATGAACGGACCTAACAAATGTAAACTATCTTTATTCTTAGAGATTTAGCAGCTGCTTGTTCCAGACAAAGAGGGGAGCCCTCATTTCGGAAATGTTAAAAGATGCTACAAATAAAGTGGATCATATCCACACTGAATTAAGTGATAAGGAAATATTTCGTCTCATGTGACAAAATATCCAGATATCACGAAGACTCCCAGTATAGGATATCAAGGTTTTTCTGCTCAAATTCTGAGTCCTTCCTTTCATCCTCCTCCTCATATTGGCCTCTTTGCTAAGTCACCTCCCTCATAGTCACAAGACAGCTGCCAGGAGCCACAAGAACAACTCATATTTTTGCTCACAAACAGTGGAAGTTGAAGTTGTCAGTCAACCATTAGTCGGTATCTTTGATCTGATTAGGACATCAAATCTTGCACCCACCACTGGACTAATAACAGTCTTTTGTAGTAAATAGGTATTGCCAATTTACAATCAGACATGAAGGTTCAAAGACCTGATCAAATTCCTAAGAAAGAGGATAGCTGGAATCAAAACACAAGTATTCTAAAGTCAAATTCAGTGATTATAGCAAGACCATTCAGTTTTTTCCCTAGGATTATGCATACATACATACATACATATGTATACATATATGGATATATGCACAGACATGTATATATTTAGAGAAATATATGTAGGTATGTTTAGGTGTATAGTTTAGCATCAGTTTTAATAAAACCATTTTTGAGACCTTAATTTACTTTTAACTTACTTTACCTTTTCTTAAGAAGCTGATCTATATAGTTTAATTTTTTTTAATGTTTATTTATTTTTGAGAGAGAGAGAGTGAGTGAGCATGATCAGGGGAGAGGCAGAGAGAGAGAGGGAGATACAGAATCTGAAGCAGGCTCCAGGCTCTGAGCGGTCAGCACAGAGCTAGATGTGGGACTCAAACTCATGAACCATAAGATCATGACCTGAGCTGAAGTCAGATGCTTAATCAACTGAGCCACCTAGGCTCTCCTTGATCTATATAGTTTAAATGTTCTGTGGCTCTTTAGTCTTGTATATTTCTGAAATATTTTTTTTCTTTTTTTAAAATATTATTTAACTCATTTATATTCACCTTTCCAACAAAGTCATCTCTGGCTAAAATTTCTCTAGGTTTAAATTAATCTGGGTCCTGTTTAGTCAGTTCTGATCATTTATATTTTGGTCCTGGCCTTCTTATCTTTTTTTTTTTTTTAATGTTCATTTATTTTTAAGAGAGACAGAGCATGAACATGAGCAGGAAAGAGGCAGAGAGAGGGGGAGACACAGAATCTGAAGCAGGCTTTAGGCTCTGAACTGTCGGCACAGAGATCAATGTGGGGCTCGAATTTGTGAACCACAAGATCATGACATTAGCCCAAAACAGAGGCTTAACCAATTGGGCAACCCAGGGGCCCCTCTGGCCTTCTTGTCTTTATTCCTCTATTTAATATTTTAAAGAAACATAACACTGCAGATGACTCTCATAGCAGAGGTATATTTTATGGTCTCTGAGTTTTCTAGTGAGAGAGAGGCCCAAGCATATGACATAAATATACAGAATGGCAATTAGGTTAGTGGTTTTACTTAAGGTAAACATTGAGTATTTTTCATAAAATACCCATTTCATACTTGACCTGGGATTTTATAATAGGTCCTTGAAAAAGCTTAATGACTGTTTTCCATGTTTTCTCAAATCAATCCCTATGCTAGCAGTAATGGAATACAGATTGGAACCAATTAAGAAGTTCTATCCATCTACCTCTAGTCATTTCAAGCTATACTGCATCTAGTCATCTATCCAGATTAACAAAAAGGATACTTTCCATTAAGATAAGACACTGATTATAAACCCTTTCAGCCCAATAGAATTATATGGTTTTGTCCAGTTCATTTTTATTTTAGGACATGTAGAAATTTGAGACTAGTTTAAAACTAACTCCGTATGTTTGCATCTGGGCCCATTTCCTTCAGTAACTCTATCCCATTGAAGTACAAAATCTTAGGCATTCCAAGTTAAGTCACTAAAAATATTTATGGAGAAGTTAAAATTCTCAAGACTAACTTTATTCAGAGAAAGAAAAAGCTAAATTGGTATGCTTCTGCATCTCATGTGTCTACCAGCAGTTTTCTCTATCCTTTCATTTCTAAATCGTTCCATGTTTATAAAATGAATAAAAGAAAGCCAAATTAAAAAAAAATTAAACCTATTTGACAAAGGGGTGCGAACTCCCTATTTTAGAGCTAATTTGCTGTGAAATTTTAAATAAATACGTAAGAGTAGGATAGAAGAGTGAACAAACTTTATGTTTTAAGTTTGCTTTCATTTTATGGTATATATTTTCAACACAGTCGATTGCATGTGTGTATTTATAACCCAATAATTGCCCACTGGAAACTACAGAGGATTGAAGAAAAACAAGGCCACAGATCTAAAATAATAACTGAGCTCAATCAGATAGAAGAAAAACAAGATTTATAACTAAAATATAAACAAGCCTACATGCTTTAACTCCTTTGAACAAAGTCAGAAATCCCTTGTAGTCTTCTCATGTTCTTTCACTGAAGAACATCTAGTTGAAATTATTCTTTTTCTAAATTAGTTCTCGGCCAAGTTTAAGATATTCTAGTATCAGTTATTTTGATGTTATGCAGTTTCCTGCTCCTCAACTGATAGAGCGGTGGGCTGAATTTTTCCTAAAAATTATGAAAAAAGAAGAATGATAACAAGTAGATATATAAAAAGGGAACATTCATTCATTCAGTAACCATTTAGTGTGAAAGGAGTGGTGACAGGAAAAGGAAGTTGAAGTACAATGAAAGATCAGTAGGGTAGAGAAGAAAAATAATGACATGTGGAGACAAAAAATAGCATGCGGTTAGGTATGTCAGCACACTCCAACCAAGGCCTTCTGGGAACACACCTTGTTGTTGAAAAGTTGAGTTTGTTACTTGTTGCAGTGTGAGAGCAAACATACCATTGGGGAATTATGGGGAATTTCAGAAAGAGGGTGTTAAAATTTATTACAGGATTTGGACATGTGTTAAGTACTGCAAGGGAAAAAAGAAGGAAATAGGGCTTTGCTCTTGATTAGATCCTGCCAGAGAGTTAAGTAACTCTACCACTGGCCATCTTAATCTTACCCAGAAGGAGGAAAGACGAGACAAGGCTAAAGATGTAAGTGGTAAAGAGGAAACCAGTCTAGTTGCTCATATTAGCTAGAATGGGGGATATTTGGTCATTTTTGGTTTTGACAATATACATATATATAACTGAGGAAAATCAGCAAAACATGAAAGAGAGAAAGGCAAGAAAGTATTTGACTAAACACTCTAAACAAAAGACATTGGGTAACAGAATGGAAAAAAACAACCCAAGACCCATTTATATGCTGCCTACAATAGACTCATTTTAGACTTAAAGTCACCTGCATATTGAAAGCAAGGGAATCAAAAAACATCTAACATGCAAATGGATGTCAAAAGAAACCCAGAGTAGCAATATTTAGACAAGCTAGACTTTAAAACAAAGACTGTAACAAGAGAAAAATTACACTACATCATAATAAAGGGGACAATCCAATAAGAAATTATAACAATTGTAAACAGTATACTCCCAATATAGGAGCACCCAAATACATAAAACATTAATAACACAGAGGAACTAATTGATAATAATGCAATAATAGTAGGGGACTTTAACACCCTACTTAACATCAATGGACACGTCATCTAAACAGAAAATCCACAAGGAAACAATGGCTTTGAATGGCACACCAGACCAGTTGGATTTAACAGATATATTCAGAAAATTCCATTCTAAAATAGCAGAATACACATTCTTTTCAAGTGCAAATGGAACATTCTCCAGAATAGATCACATATTAGCGCCCAAAATAAGATTCAATAAATTCAAGAAGTTAGAAATCATACCATGCATCTTTTTTTACTATAATGCTATGAAACTAGAAACCAACCACAAGAAAAATATCTGGAAAGACCACAGATACATAGATGTTAAATAATGTGCTACTAAACAATAATGGGTCAACCAGGAAATCAAAGAAGAAATTAAAAGTTAAATGGAACCAATCAAAATGAAGACACAACGGTCAAAACTTTTAGGATACAGCAAGGGCAATCCTAAGAAGGAAATGTATAGCAATACAAGCCTACTTCAAGAAGCAAGAAAAATATCAAATAACCTAACCTTTTACCTAGAGGACCTAGAAAAAGAACAACAAATGAAATCTAAAATCAATGGAAGGAAGACAATAATAAAGATTAGAGCACAAATAAGTGATATAGAAAAGAGCCAACAACAACAAAATAACAATAGGACAGTTCAATGAAACCACAAGTAAGTTCTTTGAAAAAATTAATAATGTTGATAAACCTCTAGCCAGACTTATCAGGCAAAAAAGAGAAAGGACTCAAGTAAATAAAATTACAAATAAGAGAGGAGAAATGACAGCCAACACCATGAAAATAGAAACAATGATAAGAGCATATTATGAAAAACTAAATGGCAACAAATTGGACAACCAAGAAGAAATGGATAGATTTCTAGAAACAAATAAAGTACCAAACTTTACTTACTCAAACAGTAAGAAATATAAAATTTGAACAGACCAGTAACAATAACCAGCAAATAAATTGAATCAGCAATCAAAATAAACTCCCAACAAACAAAAGTCCAAGACCAGATGGCTTCATAGACCAATTCTACCAACACTTAAAGAAGAGTTAATACCTTTTCTTCTCAAACTATTCCAAAGAATAGAAAATGAAGGAAAACTTCCAAATTCTAGGAGTCCAGGATTATCCTGATTCCAAAACCAGATAGGGATACTACTAAAAAAGAGAACTACATACCAATATCCCTGATGAACATAGATGCAAAGATTCTCCATGAAATATTATCAAATTGAATCCAACAATACATTAAAAAAAAAAACACTCACCATGACCAAATGGGATTTATTTGATACACAGAAATGGAAAGACATTCCATGCTCATGGATTGGAAGAACAAATATTGTTAAAATTTTTATACTGCTCAAGGCAATCTACATATTTAATGCAATATGCAGTAATTTTTTTAATGCTCATTTATTTTTGAGAGAGAGAGGGAAAGACACAGCGTGAATGGGGAAGGAGCTGAAAGAGCAAGAGGGAGATACAGAATCTGAAGCAGGCTCCAGGCTCTGAGCTGTCAGCACAGAGTCCGACGTGGGGCTTGAACTCACGAACTGTGAGATTATGACCTGAGCCGAAGTCAGATGCTTAACTGATGAGCCACTCAGGCACCCCTAAGGCAATATGTATTTTTTAAAAAACAGCATTTTTCACAGAACTGGAACAAACAATCATAAAATGTGTATGGAACCCCAAAAGACCCCAAATAGTGAAAGCAATCTCAAAAAAGAAAAGCAAAGCTGAAGGTGTCACAGTCCCAGATGTCAAGTTATATTACAAAGTTGTAATCAAAAGAGTATTATACTGGCATGAAAATAAAAATATAGATCAATTAAACAATATAGAAACATCCAGAATTAAACCCACAATTGTATGATCACTTAATCAACAAAGTAGGAAGAATATACAATGGGAAAAAGACAGTCTCTTAAACAAATATTGTTGGGAAAACTGGACAACAGCATGCAAAAAATGAAACTAAATCACTTTCTCATACCATATACAAATATATATTCAAAATAGATTAAGGATCTAAATGTGAGACCTAAAACCATAAAAATTCTGAAAGAGAGTGTAGACAGTACTTTCTCTGACATCAGCCTTAACATCTTTGAGTCCAGTGGACTAGCTCCCAAACTAGTGGGAAATAATTCCCTCAAATAACTTAGGTAATAAAAGGAAATTTCAGAATGTTCAAAATGTTTTTTCTTGTATTTCCTAAATATGGAATATTTGCATTTAATAAATTTTGGAATATTTACATTTAATTAGTCATGATGCAACTGTATCCTACCCACAACTGTTTCCAGCACCACTATTTAGGTAAATGTTCTTTATATGCTGTCCTTGATAGCCTATACCTATTTTAGTTTTTCAGTACTGTTAAAAATTTATAGTCCATGTATATTTTTTTAAAATTATCGTTGTTTGCATGGTTTTATTTTTCTTTTGGGTTTTGTTTTTGTTTTTGTTTTTGTTTGACATTTAAATATTGTTTATGGCCCAGGAAAACTGTTAATATCTGGCTAAAAACAAGGATACTACAGGTTCTTTGAAGGATGTAAATGCTCTTTTCAGAAAAGAAAAAAAAAAGATCTTAAGTCATGTGATGAATTGAGGAAAAATAAACCAACATTTTAATGAAAAATCCCAAAACTATAAGAGTTCATGTTAATGTCAGCCCACTGAGAAACATACTGAAACAGATGCTAACATAATTCTTATGCAGTCCCCTTGAAACGTGTCTTTCCATTGACTTAGTAGGAATATTGGTCTTCAGTTAAGTTAAACTTGATGTTCTACCAAAAATGGACACTGAGCTCTTATGAACCAAAGCATCTCCCATCTTCCAAAGGATCAGTTTTGCACTCCATATGCAGAATATTCTGATTCACTTTGCAAAACTAAATTTTAAACTAAAGTTTCTTTGTGAATTATTTGAATAACACTATGAAATTGAAATGCAGTGTAAGCTACTTTATCTCAGACTTAGGCTAAAGTTTCGATAACTTTGAGCACTATCGTCATGTCACCCTAATGATTTGATTTCCGGACACAAATACATATACATAGATACTATAAATTCTATTATCTATTAAGCTTGTGGTACATAGGGTTCATGGGGTTAAATTGGTCCTTGAGAATATTTTTTTAACTCTTTCATTTGGTAGAATGAAAAAACAAAAACTAAAAAAAAAAAAACAAAAACAAAACAAACAAACAAACAAAAAAACCAAAAACATTCCTTGACGTACTAAAGATACCTATTTGATAAGCTATAGAACCCATACTATAACTCAGGTTTTGGGATGCCCAGTAAAGTATTTTGTTCCCTATTCTCCTTCAATAATAGGTCATGTATACACATACACATAAACAACATTGGGAAATACCATGCAAATGCTTTAGAACCACTGTTCCCCTGGGACCCTGGATCTCAGCATCCAACCTCAACAAGTGATATCAAACCCATATAAGTCAGTTGGCAAGCTGCTTTCTGCTCATTTGTCGCTACACATGCCTCTTGTTGTCCCTACTTGATAGAGCAATATTTAAATGTGTATACAAGTTTACAAAACCAGAAAAGATTATGTGTTATATTGTTCTCATTTTAAACTAGACTTCAAATAACATAATTATTATTTTTATGTGTGGCTCTACCCTCTGGATATGATTTTTAAAGATTGTATATGACATTGAATAGAACCAATATTTGTGACCTCAGTCTATTGCTGCAGATATCAGTCATATTTATCAGACTGTGGATTTTAATTTAGCATAATTCGGCACTATACCAAAAAATAATCATAAAAAAGCAAGAGTTGTTCACTGATTATTATTTATTTACCTCTAAAGAAAGATTTGCTATAGAATTTCAGTCAGGTCATATGCCTTTAAATAGACAGGCAAAACAGAGGAATGGAACATTCTGTTGACAGGTAAATGTGAATCAATCTGGTTTCATTCAAAGAAAAATAATCAGGCTCTTTTCAAATAATATAAAATGCAAAATGATTGCCTGTTGGAAAGGAGGGGCCTTATCAGCTTCTCTTCTCAGAGAAGTGATTGCCTTGTTCTAGCTGGAAGAACATACCTGCAGCTTATCTTGTGATTTCTCTGCGGTCTCTGATATTTATTAACAGTTGATTTTCTGTAGTTGCTCTTTTTCCCCTTTCTCCCTCCTCCAGTGTAAATTAGTTTCCTCAATCTACATCTAGCCTTCATTTTCTTATCTGTCTTGCAAAATGGATGATTATTTCATTATTGGTTTTGAAGAGTCTTTCATATTAAGTGGTACAGCTCTGGTTTCAGGCAGGCATTTAACAGACTCTCTGTTTTATTCTTTGTCTCATCATCTTAATCAAAGCCCCCGAGACTGAGTCTTTTGTCGTAACAAAGAAGAATAAAGGGAGATTATGAATTGTTGCTTCCACAGAAAATGCAGTATTCATCAGGAATTCCTGGAGGGACTGAAACAGGGCCGACTTCAAACATGTGAAAACAATTGTACTCACCTATGAAAAGCCTTTTCATAAATAGGATGACTGTCTGTCAAGTCTCTTATTTGGCTAATACCTAAGCAGTGTCCCTCCTTTGGGGCTTAAGCTTTACAGTATTGTCCTAAGGTTGCTAGTGGAACGTTTTTCAGCATATAAGTTTAGTATATTTTTTTTATATGACAACTGCACTCGTGCTTTCTCCCAAATACTTTGTAATTTTTTTTCTTTTAGCCTTTCTTCTTCTTTGCTATGTAGACTTTAACATTAACTCTCTGACTTACTGAACAGACACTGTCCTGGATTCCAGATATTGACCCACTGTGGGAAAAGTGTAGGTGTCATGCCCTCATTTTTAGATTCATCTGATTCAAAATAGCCTGAAAGCCTAGTCTCACACTGTCCTTGCACTCCTTTGATCATATTTAGATAAGTTTTTCGGAAGCAGTATAAAAATTGGGTTAGCTACTTAGGTAGAATTCAGCTTATATTAGGACAACATGCAAAAGGTCTAATATAAACTTATTAATGTACAATAATTAACGTACAATAAAGTACAAACTTATTAATGTACAAACAATTAACTTTTCTGTTATCCACAAAAATAAAGTAGATCCAAATACCTAACTTTCTAGTATCCTAAATACCAATAACTATTATATGTCTAATATCTTACTTACATTTAGGAATCCTTGCTCACATCTATATATCTTTGATATAATTTACTGATTCAAATGATTAAAGTATGAATTTGATGCTTATATGGCTTTGGGTTTATCTATCCACTAATAAAGTGTAACCATACTACAATGCTGCAATAAGTAAATTAAAGCACTGACTTTAACTTTGATATGCTCATCATCTGGCATCTCTGACATGATGTTAATGAGTTTTCCCTATTAGTATAGTATATTTAGATAAGGAAATACAAATTGTGTTCATCATCTATTGCTCTATAACAAATTGTGCCAAAACATAGCAGTTTGAATTACCAAATTTTTATTATCTCACAGTATCTCTAGGTCAAGAATCAAGGTGATGTAGCTGGGAATTTAAGTCTCAGGTGTCTCATGACTCTGAATTAAAGGTAGCAGCTTGGATGGCAGACATTTCAAGGCCTAAATGGAAGAAGATGCACTTTCAATGATACGAACATGGCTTTTGGCAGTGCCCAGGAGATCCACTTTCGAGCTCATTCATAAACTGTCGACAAGCCCCAAGTACTCTCTGATACAAACCAGAGTCATTTTTCCTTGCCAAGGTTCTTGACATATGGCATCTGGCTTTCCCCAGACCAAGGACTCTACAAGAGAGAGTAAGAGAAGATGAGCAAGAAGGAAGCCATGGTCTTTTTAAAACCTAATTTCATAAACAACATCCCATCATTTCTGCAGTATCCTTCTTGTTAGAAGTGAGTCACTAGGTTTATCCCACATGCAAAAAGAGGGGATTACAAGGGGTGCCTGTGTGGCTCAGTCAGTTGAGCATCTGACTTCATTTCAGGTCATGATCTCACTTGTGAGTTCGAGCCCTGTGTCGGGCTCCATGCTGACAGCTCAGAGCCCTGGAGGCTGCTTCAGATTCTGTATCCCTCTGTCGCTCTGCCCCTCCCTCACTCATGTTCTGTCTCTTTTCTCTCTCTCTCTCTCTCTCTCTCAAGTATAATTATAAAAAACAAAAACATTTAAAAAAAGGGAGAGGGGATTATACAAATACATAAATGCCAAGAGATGGAGATCATTGAGATCCATTTTAGAAGCTGTGCCCCAAGGTCCACTCTTTAACCTCCAATGATTCATGTCCGTTCCACAGATCAAAAAAAAAAAAAAAAAAAAAAAAAAAAAAACTCACTCTCTCCCAGAGTCCCCCAATTCTCATACCATTACAATAAGTGAGAACCTGCTAGATTATACTGCAGTAACAACTCTAAAGTCTCAGTGACTTAAATAAAAATAAAATACAGTTTTATTTCTCAGTTATACTGCATGTTTATTGTAAGTTACCTAGGGAACCTTCCTATGTTGACCTCACTCAGAGGGTCTTCAAGATAACAGGGGCTGGAGGGAGCAGTGGAGCAATTTGATACTGAGGCTTAAAGCCATCTACATGGAAGAGACATGTGTTACTTGTGCTCGAATAGCAGGAACACACTAATTTTAAGGAGTACATTTCTCCCATGTACCTGAAAAAAGGAAGAACAAATAGAAATGTCAATGAACAGTCCAAAGACTATCATAATGGGTAAATTTGTATATTTCACCTCTACCTAACTAAGTACATACCAAAATGACTGTGGGTCAAATTTTGACACATTTAACTCATTCCACGCATATTTACCAAATACTATTGGATACTAGATTTATGCAAAACGTTAAGGACTAAGAGCAAATAAGAGAACAGGTCTACCTTCTGGTTTCTCAAAATAGTGGGCAAAAAGATAAATATACGGATAATTGCAAAGTAGAAATGACCGTATAATGTCATTAAAGACATAGTAGAGACATTTAAGGAAGACTCAAAGCAAACAGGGAGGACGTCTTGGAGTAGAGAAACTTTAATGAGTTCCGATAGATATGTAGACATAAGCCAGGAGAAGAAAGGCAAGGAAGAAAATTTCAATGTTTCTTTAATAAAATTAATTTATGATGATTATCTTCCAGGTCAAAAGCCCTGATTCTTCTGTATTTGCAGTTAGCTACTGTCTTAGCCTGATCAAGTAACTGGGCAACTGTACACCTAGACTTCCTCATCTGTGAAATGAGAAGGTTTAATTAGGTGTTGCCCAAGACCTCTTTCAGCTGTAAAATTCTATGATTATTCTGGGCTCTAGAGGATTTTTTTTTAAAGCAACTTCTATAGGATAATTATAAAATAATTACCTTATAAAGCAGTCACTTACTAAAACAGTTCAGTAAACACCTATGGGAAATTCTCATGTCTGAAAATTGTGTTCCCATTACTTCTGGGACACAATATGTTCAGAATTCATCACAAAAAGAATAATAAGATGGAGTTTAAAATAGACTGGTATGAAGTTGCTCTTCATGGCAAACTTCTACTCTTGTGACATTTTTCGTCCATATTAATTGATCACACTAGATATTTCTTTTTTTTTAAACATTTTTATTTATTTTTGAGAGACATAGAGACAGAGTGTGAGCAGGGGAAGGGCAGAGAGAGAGAGGGAGGCACAGAATCTGAAGCAGGCTCCAGGCTCCGAGCTGTCAGCACAGAGCCCAATGCGGGGCTCGAACTCACAGACCGCGAGATCATGACCTGAGCCGAAGTCGGTCGCCTAACCGACTGAGCCACCCAGGCGCCCCTGATCACACTAGATATTTCTAATGATTCTCATATTTAAAGAGACTTCTTGTTTTATGTGATGTTTTGTATATTTGCTTGTGAAATGACTTTGGTCCTCCTCTAGACACACAACACACACACACACACACACACACACACACAGACACACACATACACACAATCTTTGTTTTGCACTGAAATTCTATTCCTGGTTTGATTTGCACCCTTAAACTTTCACAGAACACCGTACTCTTCATTTGACTCCCCAGTCATTAATGAATCCTCTTACTTTTGGGGAAAATCCTTGGTTGTGACAGTCTAGTCTTCACCACTCACAGCATAGGTATCTCTCCCCTATCAGTCCACTAAACCCCAGATTAGGATGCTTCCCTCTGCCAAGCTTCTTCCCTGCCTCCTTTTTCATTGCCCTTTCCTAGATTTTCAAAGCAAATACTCTTAACAAGTGTTGGTCAAGATTGATACATCAGGAAAACATCTATTTCAGGGGAGTATAATTGCTGTAACCACTTTGGAAAACAGTTTAGCATTATCTACTGAAGTTGAACGTATGCCTACCAGATGATCCAGCAATTCCACTCCTCATGATGTACAACATGTATACTAAGAAATATCTACAAGGATGTTTATTGCAAAATCAATTGTAACTCCTCTAAACTGGAAATGACCTAATGCCCATCAGCTATAGAAGAGATATGTAAAACAGGGTATATTCAAATGCTATTTGACAAATTTTAATATGAATGAAACCAATAAGCATAATGTTAGGTAAAGAAGTAATATGTAACATATGATTATATTGATAGAATGTTCAAGGCAGCTCTAAACTACAAGGCTAGAAATCAAAATGATGCTTGTTTGCCTTGATGAAAAGGGAAAAATGTATTGAGAGGAACATGGAGTTTCTGTAGCATGAGAAATGTTCTATATTTTGACCTGGGTAGTGGTCACCCTGGTGTATACTTTTGTATGATTCACGTGGTTCATTTTTTTTGTTCTTTCTTATTAGTGCACTGTACTTAGTCTTAAAAAAAATTAAAGAGTACTTGGACTTACAAGAAATTCAACTTCTTCTTGGGGCGCCTGGGTGGCTCAGTCGGTTGAGCGTCCGACTTCGGCTCAGGTCATGATCACCCAGTCCGTGGGTTCGAGCCCCGCATCGGGCTCTGTGCTGACAGCTCAGAGCCTGGAGCCTGCTTAGGTTTCTGTGTCTCCCTCTCTCTCTGCCCCTCCCCCACTCATGCTCTGTCTCTCTCTGTCTCAAAAATAATAAACATTAAAAAAAAAAAAGAAATTCAACTTCTTCTTGATCTTTTTTTAAGACCATGTAGAAACACACACAAACACTAAAAATAAAAAAAATACATATAAAGATGAAGGGCACAACTGATTGTATGGGTATGGGTGTGATATGTGGGTGTGTGGATATATAGATGGATAGATGATAGATAGATAGATAGATAGATGATAGAAAACATGTTAATAGAGAGAGATAATAAAACAGAACAAAAACTCAGAAATAAACCCATAATTATCTGGCCAATTAATCTGGCAGGAAAGAATAATTTATGGGAAGAAGACAGTCTCTTCAAAAATGGTGCTGTGAACACTAAACAGCTACATGGAAAAGAATGAAACTGGACCAGTGTCTTATACCATACACAAAAATAAATTCAAAATGGTTTAAGGCTCTAAAATTGAGACATAAAACCATAAAAATACTAGAAGAGTACACAGGCAGTAATTCTCTGACATCAGCCATAACAACATCTTTCTAGATATGTCTCCTGAGGCCAGGAAAATAAAAGCAAAAATAAACTCTTGGGACTGCATCAAATTAAAGAGCTTCTGCACAGAAAAGGAAACAATCAACAAATCTAAAAGGCAGTCTACTGAATGGGAGAAGATATTTGCAAATGAGATATCTAATAAAGGGTTAGTATATGAAATATAAAGAACTGATGCAACTTAGCACCCAAAAAACAAATAATCCAATTATAAAATGGGCCAAGATATGAAGAGACATTTCTCCAGGGAGGACATCCACATGACCAACGAAAACAAAGAAACATGCTCAAACTCATCATTAGGGACATGCAAATTAAAACTACAATGAGATATTACCTCACACCAGTCAGAATGGTTAAAATCAACAACACGAGAAACAACAGGTATTGGTAAGGGTGTAGAGAAAAAGAACCCTCATGCACCATTAGTAGTGAAGCAAACTGGGGCAGCCACTGTGGAAAACAGTATAGAGATTCCTCAAAATACTAAAAATAGAACTACCCTATCATCCAGTATTTGCACTTCTGGGTATTTATGCAAGGAATACAAAAAAATCAATCTATTTAAAAAGCAACTCGCACCCATATGTTTATCGCAGCAGTATTTACAATAGTCAAATTATGAAGACTGCCCAAATGTCCATAGATAGATGGATGGATAAAGATATGGTGTGTACGTATATACAATGAAATATTATTCAGCCATAATAAAAGGAAATCTTGCCATTTGCAATAATGTGGATGGATCTTGAAAGTATAATGATAAACAAAATAAGTCAGAAAATAACTGTATGATTTCACTCATATGTGGAATTTAAGCAACAAACAAAAGGAAAATAAAGAGACTAACCGAAAAACAGACTCTTAAGTATAGAGAACAAACAGATGGTTACCAGAGAAGAGATTGGGGTGTGCTGGTGAAATAGGTGAAAGAAATTAAGAGTGCACTTATCACGGTAAGCACTGAGTAATGTATGGAAGTGTCAAATCACTATACTGTACTTGAAACAAAGATAACACTGTGTGTTGACTACATTGGAATGAAAATTTTAATAGATGATAGATGATGATGATAGATAGATAGATAGATGATAGACAGATAGATAGATAGATGGAATGAAGGAGTGAAGGGAAAGAAGAAAAGAAAGAAAGAAGAAAGAAAGAAAGAAAGAAAGAAAGAAAGAAAGAAAGAAAGAAAGAAAGGAAGAAAGAAAGAAAGAAAGAAAGGAAGGAAGGAAGGAAGGAAGGGAGGGAAGGAGGGAGGGAAGGAGGGAGGGAAAGAGGGAGAGAAGGAGGGAGGGAAAGAGGGAGAGAAGGAGGAAGGAAGGAAGGAAGGAAGGAAGGGAGGAAGGAAGGAAGGAAGGAAGGAAGGAAGGAAAGAAGGAAGGAAGGAAGGAAGGAAGGAAGGAAATGAACAAAAGAAAAAGAGGAGACACCAAAGGGGAAGGAGAAAGGAAGGATGAAAGAAAAGCAAAGTTATGTAACTTAGGGGATCCAACAAGTTTGACAAAACAAAGCTTAAAAATCTACTCTCATCTCTACTGGTTTCCTACTGCATGATCTGCACATGAAATTGGTATCTGAAAATTTTGCAAGCCACATACCTTTAGGTATTTCAAATTTTATTTTTCCTGGATGTTTGCTTTCCTAGTGTTGCTTATCTAGTATAAATTTGAATCTGTGAGAATGTGACAACAAGGACTAAGGAGAAACATTTGCAAACAATTCTGAATGAAAGAGAAATAAATCCTCTTAATGAAATCTCTTTAATATGTAATTTGAAACTACTTTAAAAGGACACCATTGCTTGTGCTAATATAGAATCTGTTTTAACATAACATGTATTTTGATAATTATCATTTTGGGGGGTGTTCTAGAATAAGGTTAGCAGCAGTAGAAACTTCATATGAATTTAGCTTTATTTTCTAATATAAATTGAATAGTAAAAAGCATCACATTATAGCATATAAGTTAAATTATAACTTTTCAGTTGAAAGACCTTTTTTTTAAGGTTTGAGTTACTTTAATTCATATATGCCTATTACATATAGTCACGGGTCAGTAATGAAACTTGGGGCTTTCACACTGCAACAGAAGCAATCTTGTATAGCAAAGATAAAAATTCCAGTGAGGATGTCCAAAGTATTTGTTATTGGTCAGAATATAAAGCATTCATGACTTGACTCCAGCTAACTCTATTTAAAAAATAAAATAAAAGATGATATCCTCCTGACGTAAATGAAAGAATCCACATGAAATGAAAGGCTGTTTGTGAGAGGTTTGTTATTTCTGTGGAGGAAAAACTGGGTTTATGACCAAAGTAAATGGAAACCTTCAAATCTTCTTAGAACCATTTTCCATGCACATCTGTAAATAATAAAACTGTATCAGACCAGATTATACTTCACCATATATGGTCTTTTTCTCAAAAGTTATTGACTTTAGTGTTTACAGTTTCCTCAGTCACAATTAGTTGGAAGTTTGGCAGAAAGGGTAAAAATGGGATAACCTGTACATTCCAACAGTTGTCTTCTTATTTGTTTCACTCTCTCTCACACATCGAGCCTGTTTGATGAGCTGGACTGCATTTACTTAGCTAAATTACATGCTGAAAATCCATATTGTTCTGCATATAAGAATTCATGATCCATATTTTCCCTCCATTTTCAGAAACAAAATGGAGACTTCTTAGTAATTCACACTTCGACTACAGTAGAAGTTCAGTTACTTAAACATTAAACATAACTGATAAATATATATATGTGATATCCATATAGCTATAGTTGAGATATCTATATAGATATAGATGATATAGTTATATAGATATCTAATTCTGTCTGGTTTTAACTCTTTCTGTTGTTTCTTCTACCTATATCAACAGGCTATTGGGCTGGTATTTGTGCTCAGAAAGGAAAGGTAGCTTTGTTATAGTCTGAGAAGCAGAAGTGTTGCCTTAATGTCTATGAAAACTTTAAGAAATGACTTCCTCTGGCAAATCCAATGTGTGTTTGCCAGACACTGAAGAGCCAAGTGCTTTGCCAAGGGAAATTATATATTAATATTGATATGAATGAGCTGTAAATTTATTAAAGTTACTGTAAAATCTACCCTAAAGGTGCCGTTCAAAAATAATCTAAGTAAGTTATGGAACAGAGCTCGAGGATTTTTCCTTCAGGTTAAAAGGCAGTTATATATCTTGCAGAAAAAAGCTTTCTCTTAATTCTTCAGAAAGGAAGCAAGAAGGAACCATTTCCTCTATGTTTTCCTTACTTAAATAGGGCTGAAAGTAAAGGAAGTATGTGTCTGAAAGTTAGGTTCTGCTAAAAGGACTAAATTTAACCACCAAGTGGATGATAGTATAGAGACAGATGGGTGAGATTTATGAAGAGACCTTTTGGAAGTGGCCTCAAACAGGTGGTTACCCAAAAAGAGTCAGTGCATGTAGTGTTTTTGGCTGCAGGAGTAAGGGGGGTGACGAAGAGATGTGTCGGCAATAAATACATAGAGGCACGCTGACTGAGGCTTGATATTGCTTGTCAGATGTCTCTATTTTTGTCTAAACTACAAAAGCTATTTCATTGTACTTTGAGAAGAGCAGAAGGTCTTGGTTCTGTGATTGGTTATTGTTTTGAAAAGGAAAGAAAATTACCTTTCATTTTCTCTCCACTGGCATTAAATCCCCAGTAGAGATTCGAAGGATGTTCCAAGTCACTGCAACTATCTCAAGGAGCTTTTGAGTCTGTTACTTCTGACTAAGGTTTTGTAATGCTCTCACCCTTGTAGCAAAGACTGAAAATAGAAGTCTAAGAAAGCATTTTTGCAAAAGTGTTTCAATGTTTCCACTTGCTTTGAACTCCTAAGCAAAATCAAATTTTACCTGTAAGGTATTTACCAAAAGGTATTTGAAGTCTGTGCTAAATGAAACCTTGCATTTCCCACAAGGAATAACTGTATTTAGAGTAATGTTTCCTATGAAATTTTCATGGTACATTTTATTGTAAGATTCAAGTTTAAAAAAAAAAAAAACAGAGAGCTGGTAATTATGTGCTATATACTGTGTCGGGTGTCAGCTAAAACCTGGAACATGAAAAAACCAGTTGCTGTGGGGGTACTAGAGTTTACAACCTAATGGGAGAGATCAAATAAATCGAATAGTCACAGTTTGAGTAGGCTAAATGCTATAACAAACACCCAACAATTTAATAGCATAAAAAACTGAAATTTAATTCTCATTTACATAAAACTCCAATGCCAATAGATGATCCTAGTCAGGGTGGGATGAGGGATGGTTATCTTTGTAACTGTCTAGTGTCAATAGACTTTATTAGTCGGGGGGAGGGGCGATTCTGAGATGTGTAGCTAAAGCACTAATCTCTTTCTGTCTTATGGATCATTCCTCTATAGGTATCAGGAATTCTACCTGTGAATAGGAAACATTTAATTGAGGATCATGTATGAGATGTTTTTAAGATCAGGCCTGATAGTGCCATGATTTATATCTAGCTGTATTCCATTGTGAAGAATTCAGTCACATGGTATTAGCTATCTGCAAAATTTACTGTGGCTCTGTAACAGGAGGGAAAAATGGTTTTGTGAACAACTAGCTAGTTTCTGTGACACAAGGTAATGTACTAACAAAGTACACAGAACTGTTGGAACATCTAGGAAATACATCTAAGCAAAGCTTGGAGGGGGCAGGATGTCAAGGAAGTCTTTCTATATGGGATAATAACTTCCTTGGGAAGTGAAAGAGGAATAAGAGTTGAACACACAAAAAAGAGTTGAGAAGACAGTGGTCTACACAGAAGGAAGCAATTAGGCAAAACAAACAAGAATCATCAGGATAGTCTTTAAAACTTATAAAATGATCCTATTGAGAAATTAAGATAAATTGTCTTTTTAATTTGTTTCAGGGATGTGGATTTAAAAAAATAATAATTGAGATTCTTTTATGTAAATGTAATACTTATAAGTTTTAGAATCCTTCATGCTAGCTAGTCCTAGGGTCAGTAGGACAGACATGAATTTGCTTTAGAGTAGCTGTCAGGGTTCAAAAATCTGAGTGGCATCTAATCCATAAAGACCAAAGAACGCACATTTTGAAATGATTTATGTAATTTCAAGAAGCAATGAATTAAGAAATTCAGTAAACATGGTGAACTAGGTACTGCAAGAAGGTGGTCTGGCCACTTTACATTAGACATGGTAGTCTCAGTTCAAAATATTAAGGAAGGGTCACTATGAACTGCTTTACAGTATATGGACAAAAGAGTTTCATGTTAATTTTTGACATTTCACACAAAATTGATTCCAACTTCTCATTTACTCTCTTGCTTTTTCTCCCCTCTGTCTGAAACTACCTAAAAAAAAATAGCAGGAGTACAATATCTTAAAGACAATTTAGAGTTTGAAATATTGTTTTTAAAGATAATTTTGTTTCCTGTCTTGTTAATTAGGTTTTGAACCTCTTGAGGCCAGGGACTGTGTCTGAAAACACTTATAGTGGCTGACACGAGGTAAGTCTGCAACACATTTTGACCTTTCTTTCCATTCTTTGGACTCTAATAGCTAATATGGTACCTACTATTTGGTTAGCACTCAACAAATACTAATTAGGATGGATGCATGGAAGGAATATTCAAACATTGTGTTCTATTCATCTGATATTCCTCATAAAATATGCTATGATTAAATCATTCTTTGTTATGGATAACCAGTTTTTGTTTTATAAATTATACTCAAAACATGGGACAACTAGGAAAAAATCTTTCAATGGATTTATTTTTCAGTTCTGAATCATGGGTGATGTTAGTCATGAATGTGTGGGAAACCTAACAACGGGTTAAAGTTTTGAACTGGAGCAGCAGATGCCTATAGATTTAAATGTTGATTGAATTTAGCTGCTGCTGCTATGAAATTATTAGCCCTCGGCGGTGGTCTCGCCTACATACTTTATTTTGGTTCTTCTGGAAGCGACAAAGCTATTTATTGTTAATGAGGGAATAAAGTGAGAAAACAGATTAGCAAATAGATTAGCAAAATTTTAAATGTCTAATCTCTGTTA
This sequence comes from Paguma larvata, assembly GCA_030068075.1. Lineage (NCBI taxonomy): Eukaryota > Metazoa > Chordata > Mammalia > Carnivora > Viverridae > Paguma > Paguma larvata. The sequence continues at coordinate 57,189,657 of CM057832.1, forward strand.
AACAGTAACAAGTTATAATGCGATGCATTTAGTTCTCAGTATTTTGGAAGAAAATTTTTGCTATTAACACAGTTTTGTTACCTTACATATCCTTCCTCTAATATAAACATTTCATCTATTATAATAGTACTTTTTTGATAAAATCCTCTACCAAGTACATTTTTCTTGCCTATTGCAGTTTAATATTCCTTCTAATCTTAAAATGATAATTCTCTGAAATAAATCATCCCTATGATTTTTCTATAATATTTGATCTGTTGGCTTACCATTTAAAAGTATTATCCTGTATAAAACTGTGATGAATTATACAATAACCTGAAATGATTTTTAATTGATGTTTCAAAATACAAATTTTATAAATAAAGTTTACAAAGCTTAAAAGTTCCTTAGCATACTTAAATACTCTTAACTACTAAAAATTTTAAATTCCCAATTCAAGGAAATAATGCCACCTCCCAAATTCTGTTAACTTTATTTTTGAATGGATGTTTCTTGTTATTCTAAGAAAAAAGGAAATATCAGTTTATAGAAAATGTACACACAGTTCCTTCAGAAACCAAGATATGATCGAAGTCAAATTAAATGACCATTAAACAAACATGAGAGATGGCAGGGAGCCTGGGTGGCTCAGTCTGTTAAGTGTCCGACTTCAGCTCAGGTCATGACCTCGTGGTTCCTGAGTTCAAATCCCACATCAAGCTCTGCGCTGGCATTGCCAAGCCTGCTTGGGATTCTCTCTCCTTCCTTCCCTCTCTGTCCCTCTCCTGCTTGCACGCACTATCTCTCAAAAAACAAAAAAACAAACAAACAAACAAAAAAAGAGACGGAGGTTGCAATAAATTTATTACAGGCTCTCAGCCTATTTCCCCTTTAGTTCCTCATTGTTTCTATTTTATCTATTAAGATTCAGCTCACCTTCACCATACAGCTTTCTTGAAAACCCCTAGTCAAAATGATGCTGTCTTCTGAACTCCTATGTTTTTGCTCATGACATGACTCTCATGATATTAATCATTCTGCTTTATGGTTCAGCAATTTGTATAAAATCAGTTTCTATTTTCTGAGCATATTATGTTCCAGAATAAGTTTAAAAACAAGATGTTTGGGAATCCTGAGTTCTTCTTCCCATAGAACTCACAATAGAAATGATGTTCCTATTTTCTTTTAAGTTCTCTCTCTACCAGATCTAGTGTCAATAGAAATATTTCAAACATATTTCCATTTATGATATTGCTTCTTCAGAACAAATCAATTCTATTATAAGGGGCAAATTGCATGAATTCTAAATATTGAATTGCCGGGATTTGCTGCTATTTACTGGCTGTTTGATCTTAGGCAAATTATTCAATTGTGTATGTTTGAGATTTCTCATCTGTAAAATGGAAATAATAACTGTACCTGACTCCTAGACTGTCATGAAAATTAAATACATTTTATATGAAAAGTCCTTCCAAACAGCATCCGACATAGAGCAGGGGATATATAAGGTAGTCTGTAAATGTTATCACTATTATTTCCATTGAAACTTGGAGTATCAGGAATTTATCTGTCCACATACAGGCATGTTTGAAAGGGGAAATATGAAATATATTTTAGAGATCGCCTTCTGGAGACAGGAGAGATGAATGAAAGAACACAGTCTCTCATATCTGTATTTTCAAGTTGAGTAACAATGGGAACAAAATAGTGCAACTATCTCCATCTCATCACAGTAATGAAATGAAAATAAAAATAGCAGTGATTATTATTGACACTACTTATTGAGCCCTTAAGATGTGCCATGCATAGGGGCACCCAGGTGGCTTAATCGGTTAAGCGTCTGACTTCAGCTCAGGTCATGATCTCACAGTTTGTGGGTTCGAGCCCCACGTTGAACTCTGTGCTGACAGCTCAGAGCCAGGAGCCTGTTTTGGATTCTGTGTCTCCCTCTCTCTCTACTCCTACCCCATCATCTCTCTCTCTCTCTCTCTCTCTCTCTCTCTCTCTCAAACATAAATAAAACAACAACAACAAATTACCCGGTATCCTCATATCTCTGATTACAAATAAAGAAACTGGGAGTAAAGGAACAAAGCTCTCTAAGAAGAGTTAGACCAAGAATCCAACCTCCAACGTTTTAAAGTTTACAATATTCCTACTCCACCCAAGACAGCAGTATGAGCCATGGACAGAAGTATTTTTCAGATTAATATTCACTCATCCTAATGTCTTTTAAGAGGCTATTCCACCAGTTAACAAATCTATCTTGTTCTTTCTAACCCTGCCTTCTTCAGACTGTATACAAAAATATAAGACGTTCTGTTAAACAATTGGGTCAGGCCCAGAACACTTTTTTATGGCATTACATTTGATCAATATTTCCCAAATTGTCTTCTCAATTTGTCTGAGATTGCCTGCTCACTAGTAGTGCTTTAGGGCATTACATTAGAAATTCTTCTTTTCCTCTGTAGTCCACAGTCCATGAATGTTAGCTCATCAGTCTTGAAAGTAGGCAACGACCTCTAACATATTATAAGTATTGAGCTTTACAATATTGACAAACAAAAAAACATATTTCTTACTTAATGTATCCTTTTTCCTTTACATATATTGAACCTTTATTTTTGATATGCATAATAATCTCATATTTCATACATACCTAATTTACTCTTCATAGTAAACCACTGAAGACTATACTTGAATTATTTCCATGTTTGGATAGGGACCTGAGAACTAGAGAAACTAAATATATTGCCCAAAGTCACACAAGTAGCAGTAGTATCAGAATTTGAACCCAGAAGGAACTTCAGAGACAACAATTGCCATTATGTTTTGAGATTGGTTTGAATTGAGAGACCCGAAATAAATAGTAAAAGCATGACCTTCACTCTCCTGGAAGTTTCTTCTTAAGTGTCTAGATGAGAGATTTTTTGAAAAGAAAGTCTACACCTTCTTACTCATCTTCCTATTCCTTACAATGTTTAAAAGAGTGCCTTGACACCACGGACATTTAATAAATGACTGCTTGAAAACATTATGGGATACCTAAGTACTGTTCCTGATGAATATAATTTTCTCAAATTAAAGTCTCAAAATATTTTACCTTGGGTTCATTGACCAAATTCAGCCAATTTGGTAAAATGAGCTTTCTTTTTCATGTATTATCACGGTCACTTCTCATAATTGGATCAAGCTAATGCTAGCTAGAAACTGTTAAACTGTCTGAATTTGGTAATCCACAGATATATAGGTGAAAATATTATTGTGGGTTCTACAGCCAAGTGCTTGGCTTATTTTGGCAAGTGTAATTTAGTTCCTGGTGAATGATAACATTTGATTATGTGCTGTGTGGTGTCGTGTTTTAGTATAAGGACAAATGCCAATGTCAATAAATACCTTCACAAATTAAAGTAACCTTCTGGAACTTTAGTTAACTCTTAAGAGTTTCATCAATTAAGAAAGTCATAAATACTAATATTTTAGTATTTTAAGAATTCTTTATAAAGTTCTGACTAGCACTACTTTGGAAGAATAAGGCAAATCTGGAAAGCAAGACATCCCATTAAATGAATCAGACTTTAGTTATTTTTAGTAAAGAAGTAATCTATGTTACATACAGCCTGGACATATTCAGATCTGTATTAGAGATTTTTGATTACAGTATATATTTGCCAATCCCAGGTAAAGAACAAGTTATCTAATTAAGGGAAGGTTAATTATGTATGCAGACTGCATGGCCAGAAGAAGAAAGCTCAGCAGGAAGTTCTCTGAACATCTCTGCTTGAGACAGTTTTGCACTCATGGGTAGTAGCCAAAATTTTAATAGTATGCATTTCATTTAAAAGAAAGACTTAAAGTTATTTACCAACAAGTCAGTATAGGAACAGTTGTGTATGGAGGGAGTGGGGGTCACTAAGTGCTTTCCAGCTCTAAAGTCTGTAATTGCAATGATTCTTTACCATGATTCGATTTAGAGTTTGATTCAGTATGTCTATATTTGTATGGTCATTGAATGTTAGAACTAATAAAGACCTTAAAGTCTCCAAACCATGTTTGTAAACTACAAAGTTATACCCAGAGAAGATCAATGACCTGTCCAAGACCAAAAAGATGTTTGGTAGTATGTCTGTGACTTAGGTGTATTTTTACTTTGCATTTAAGTCCATATTATCCTTCAATGAAAAAACAATCAAGGCATAAAGACTAAGAAGGTCCCATATTTAATATCATACTCTATAGGAAACTTCCCCATAACACACAATCATCCAGTCTGTGATTTAAACTGTATTATTAACCTCTCTCTTTCTTTATTGGGTAGCTCTAATCCCAAGACAGTTCTTCCTTAAATTGATACAAAAACGACCTGCCTTTATTTCTATCCACTGTCTTCTATTTTCTATGGGAAATATCCATAGCTCCTTCAACCATTGCTTTTATGACATGAATTTCAGATGTTCATGGTATGATACCTCCTTTCCACACATCAATAATACATTTCATGTTTCAGGTTGATGCCTAGAGTTAAACAAAATGTGACTAATGATATCTACAGACTACCTTCAGCATGTGGAAAGGCTACTATCTCTTGATCTGGCTACTGTACTTGTAATTTTAAATTATCCTCAACTTTTGTATATTTCAATTTCACTTGTAAAACAATGAAAGCCTAAAGGTATTTTTTTTCACATGGACTACTATAAATTTTATGTTGATTTTTATATTAGTTTGTTGCTTTTTATCATTTTAAGTCAAGATTGACAGGATTAAACGTAGCAATTTGCTGTTCACATCACCATAATAAAAAATACTATCAGTTTGGACTGAGTTGCTCAAGAAAGTCATGATGATTAAAAAAGAAATAAAGAAAAAAGAATTTAAGTCTAATTTCAGTTCATAATGACACAAAAAGAAAACAGTATAAAACAAATTATAAGATAGTTATATTATGTAATAATGTATTTCTTCTAACAATGCTATATGTGACCTAGTTTTGGCCATAATCATCAATTTGCTTCTAAAAAGTGAAGCTAAAAAAATATTTAACTTTCCTTAATTTTTCTCTGAACTTTAAATTGCTTCTAAAAAAGTAAAAATTTTCTCAATTCAAAAGAAAGAAAGAGAAAAAAAAAGGAGGAAAGAAAGAAAGAAAGAAAGAAAGAAAGAAAGAAAGAAAGAAAGAAAATCTTGCCTTACAAAAAGTGGATATGTATATCCACTCTACTTTTTTGTAAGGCAAGATTATGTGTGTATGTATATATATATGTATATATGTCTGTACATATATATATATGTAGATAGATAAATAGATATAGATATAGATATGTATATGTATTCAAACTAAGGATATATTTGGCTATCTAATTATCTAGAATAAAACTCCATTAGCATGTATATTTTTAAATCTGTCTGGCCTTAGTTAAGTGATAAACTTGGAAATAACTGGCTACATCCAAATTAACTGAGAAGAAAAATCCCTAAGTAAAAGTTAGGAGAACCTGAATGGTTCTTAATGGTGGAATAAGGCTATAAATAGAGGTTGACCTTTTTTTAATGTATTTTTTTGTTTCTTTCAAAATTTTATTTAAATTCCAGTTAGTTAACATGCAGTGTAATATTAGTTTCAGGAGTAGAATTTATGATTCATAACTTACATATAACACCCAGGCACATCACAGTAAGTGCCCTTCTTAATACCCATCACTCATTTAAATAGAGGCTGACTTCTAACTCTTCTTCAGAATGACTTTAATGGTCAAATCGCCCAAGTTTATGTTCATACAAAGGTAGACTCCACTGTAGAGAAATAAATGACTTAATAAGTAAACCAAAAAATGTCAATCAAATTCAGTTATAGATGGTGAAAAGTAGAGCCAAATTACTGGACTAGTATTTTAAGAAACTTCTTAGGTGTCAAATCCTTAAATGTCCATATTTATCTGTCTCATTCTCTTCCACTATTTTCCATTTATAGGCTATGGGAAGATGGGAGAGGAAATATCAAGTTAGCAATCTGAGATTACCTGAAACATTAAATGTCGGTGCTTGGTAGCTGGATGTCTGCTTTCCAAAAGGAAGGACTTGGAGACTCAGCCATAATAAATCACCCAGAAGCTGAGCTCAAGAATGATATCTAAAAGGCTATGCTTTTGTTATTCTGTTTTGCTTTGTTTGTTTTGAGATCTCCAGAATTTGGGAACTAAGCTATACCCACTGCATTTGGCGCTGCATTTCCAAGTAATGTGAGTTTTTGCTAATATGTGAACAATGTCTTATATATTCAGTGGGATCTAGTTAAGAGTGCTTAGGATGGGCTGGCTGTGTTAAACATGGAGAGAGTTGCCCGGGTCAAGGACGATACATAGGAAGAAAAGCTACAAAACAGGGTCACACAGGGAGAACAGTGCTCCTCAAAACAAGCAGTAACTTTCTAGGTCCTATACATATTAAATTGTTAAGATTATTTTTGTACATTTAATAAACATGTCTTGTATGATCTTATGTATTATATTAGCGAAGATTCCAGGCATTAATTACTCTTGTGGTGATGCTGCAGACTAAAGGTAATTTTTTTGAATTTCATGTTTTGTTTAAAACTTGAGCACATGAAATAGTTCCAAACTTAAAAAAAAAGGGTGGGGGAGCAGAGAGAGACTTCTGAATCTTATCCCAGATTTTCTTATTCAGAATCACATTTTTATATCATATTTTAAAAGATCAAAAATCTTCTGAAGTTATTGAATGGAATTATGAAATCTTCTATAAAATACCTTCGGTTGAAAACAGTTGTCTTTAATTTGCTTAAGATCTTCATATTGCTTCAATTTAAAACCATACTAATGCCAAGAGAGGATTGTGCATACGTAAGATTTTCCCCTCAATCACAAGGTTTATGCTACTGAAAATCCTGAAGGTAGGTAAGTTTACACATTAGGATTATATAAATTTTAAGGTTGTATTTTCACCAATGAAAGTCTTTATAAATAATTTTACCTTGAAAAAAGTAGATAAACATTATAAATAAATGTTTATTAGGATAATAAATAATGATGCACAGTTATGATAATTTGTATATCTTAAATGAGTAACTGTGGGTATGCACAAAATCCTAATTTCATTAATATATTCATTAAATATTTATTAACAGTCATTACTCTAGATGGTAGAGATGGATAAAGGTGAAAAAAAAATAGCTGTTCTCAAGGGGTCCACAATCTATTAAATGGAAACAACATACAAGCAAATAAGTGTAACACCATTTTGTAGTACTATTTATTTACTTTAAATTTTCTAATATTTTTTTTGAGAGAGAGAGGAAGGTAAAGGGAGAGACAAGAGTGTGAGCAGGGGAGGGACAGAGAGAGAGGGAGATGCAGAATTCGAAGCAGGCTCTAGGCTATGAGCTGTCAGCACAGAGTCCAATGTGAGTTCCAACCCCCAGACTGTGAGATCATGACCTGAACTGAAGTCAGACTCTTAACCAGCTTTCATCTAGGTGCCCCTTGTAATACTTTTTAATGCAGAAGCATGGATAAGTTAATGTAAGTGCCTACAGATAGAATTCCTACAATAGACCAGATGTTCCAGATGCTGGTGATACACTATTGAACAAAAACACTTATGTTAGAGTAGAAGAGGCAAATGGTAAAGAGAAATAGGCATAGAGTATATTATATACTGATGAGCCGGGGGATTTATAATATTTCACAGCCAGTGAAAATGGGTACCAAATCATCCAATAGACACTCAGTCACCCAGATTAAAGTTTCATCCTACTGGCTGAATATCAGACTTTGAATTAGTACTAATAGAAAAAATACAATAGAAAAGGAAAATTAAAGTATCAGGTGGGGGATATATTGAAATTTTAGAAACGTTTAACTGACAGTTGACTTTTTAATTTTTTTAATGTTTATTTATTTTTGAGACAAAGAGACAGAGCATGAGTGGAAGAGGGGAGGATACACAGAATACGAAGCAGGCTCCAGGCTCTGAGCTATCGATTCAGAACCTGCAGCTGGGCTCGAGCTCATGAAGTGAGAAATCATTACCTGAGCTGAAGTTGGACACTTAATTGACTGAAAAACTCAGATGCTTCAAGAGAGATGACTTTTTAAAAATGTTTATTAATTTTTGAGAGAGAGAGAGGCAGGGAGAGAGGACAAGTGGGAGAAGGGCAGAGAGGGAAACACAGAATCTGAAACAAGCTCTATGCATGCCCTGAGCTGTCAGTAAAGTCTGACACAGGGCTCAAACTCACTAGCCAAGAGATCATGACTTGAGCTGAAGTTGGATGTTTAACCGACTGAGTTACCCAGGTGCTCCTAAGAGATGACTTTTAAGCAAAATTCTTCAGAAAGTAAAAAAAAAAAAAGTCCATCCTGTAGATAATAGAGGAAGATCATTGTAGAGGAAGGAAATAGCAAATGCAAAGACCGTGAAGAAGAAGCCTATCTAAAGCAAGAAGACCATTGCGGCTGGAGTGCTGTGTACAAGGAAAGATAGGAAGAGAGGAACTTTGCAGCTCCTAGTAAGAGCTTTGACTTGTATCCTAAATGAGGTGACATCTCACTGAAGGTTTTGAACAGATGACTAACATGACTGGTCATATATTTTAAGAGGATCCTTCAGGCTTCTTGGTTGAGAGCTGATTAATGGGGGCAAGAGCAATGGTAGGCGTACTACAGAGGCTGTTGCAATTATGCAGGGAAGAGGTAGATCAAATTCTGAATTTGGACATGGAGTAGTGCTTAAATTCTGGATAGGCATTGCTTTGAAGGTAAAGCTACTTGGATTTGCACACAAACCAGACGTAGGGTATAGGAAAGAGGGGTAAAGAATGACACAGACCCAAAAAAGCAAATAGCTATCTACATGCCAAATCCTTTGCTAATGCCTAAGACAGACATAGTCCATCTAGGATGGATAGCCAATTAAATAAACAGTTGTAGGAGAGTGTCAACAGTCTTCAAATATGGGAAACACAGGAGTTCATAATAAGGTTGTGTAATCTACCAAATAGGTAAGGAATATGTCTATAGGAATAAAAATGATGCACATAAAATCCTGAGTCTAAGGATTAATAAAATTTATTACTCAGGTGAAAAGAGGGAATGGGGGAGAAGGAAAACTAGCTATATTTGAGTATGGGAACCCAAGCACCTTAAAATTGCTAATATCTTATTAATGACTTTATTGCTATGTCTCCTTAAGGTTAGTATATTCTTAGCAAACCATTCTTGCCACTGGCAGTAAGTTGGTTCAAAGACTATATTGTGATGTATTCCTTCTTTAAAAGAATATTCAGGAACAACCCATTTATACCAGGGTCTCTGTGCTAGTTGCTGAGGACTGTACTGGGACTAATTATGTTTGGATCCATCAAAAAAGGAACAAACACCATAGTTTTATTTCCTTTGTGACCACCTAAGTAATTGAGTCCACTAAGGTATGCATTTAGTTTTTAAGCTGCTGGTAGGCTAGATTTGTAGTGTCATACATGGTGTGAATTACCTGAGTTACTGACTACTCAACAGACCTCCTTTAAAGGCATGCCTCTTGTTTTTACCACCATCTTCAAGTAGTCTTAGCACCTATTAAAACGTGTAGCTTATAATAAAATTTTTCGGTGGATATATTAATTTCTTAACTCTAAACTTATTTTTACTGTAGATCATTGAAACATGAATTCTATATCTTTCTATATTTTAAGATTTTTATGAAAATGTTTGAAATAGAATATGCCAAAAAGCTTCATAATAAGCTACATCATTGCTTCTATTAAGGATTTTTCATATATATATATACATATACACACACATATATATATATATACATTCAGTCATTAATAATCTTGAACTTAGTACCACTTAAAGAAGAGTAATTTTCTTCTCATTGACATGTATATTTGCAATCTTTCTCCTCTTTTTGATATCAATTATTTCCACAAAATTCTAATTCCATCAGCATATTTGACCTTGCTTTTCAGATATTCACAATCTTCCCCATTTATAAACTTCCATTTATCACTCTTGTCTAAACATTGATTTTAAAGCTTTCAAATTTAGGAAGCTTAGAAACACTTTCCTCTTTATTTCATGATCATTCCCTTTTCTTGAGGAAAAAAGAAAGTTTTTCTTTCTAATTCTCTGCGAAATCAAGTATAATTTTTTTTCATATGGAAAAGAAATACCAATGATGATTATAAATACATTTTAATGTGAATATTATTTTATAATCAGAGTCACTCCATCCCACACCAATTTTTCCCTCAGATTTTGTAGGAAAAAGGAATTGATCTTGCAGCAAACAAATGCAAAGTTATGGATCTGTGAAAGTTATTAACCTCTCAATGCCCCATTTAGCTTTTCCCATTCCACAAGAATCAATGACAAACACACCCATCCATTTTATGCTCCTCATTAAAGCGGAGAGTTAACAAGAAACAAGTGCCTCATGTTTTGTCTTTCAACTTGGTAATGTTTATATTATTCTAAGAAGATAGTACTGCTTCCCTGGTGGTGCCACAATATGACAGGTACTTTTTAAGCTTCCCTGAACAGCTGTACCTATGATGTAGTGGAACCCATAATCCACTTTAAGTTCTACTTGATTTGAAAGTACCAGTCACCACACTTCTCTCTTGAATGGACTTAATTCCATAGATCCAAATGCTGGCTCGTTGTTATTCTAGACCATCCTTTTCCCCTCTTATTCTCATCCTCTAGTCACTTGTTATAAGAATTTTGGAAGTCTGAGGTTGAGAAATGATAAATTATTGCCTTACTCTTTTCCTACTTGTTTCTCTAGGTTGAAGAGAGACTATAAATAAGTGCATATTCTTTATATTTAGTACATTCCATTTTGTCAAATTGTCTTTCCAAAGCTTTCTGTTTTCTGAGCATCCATTTAACCACAGCAGTGAAACAGTGAAACTGCTTGTTGCCTTCCATTGAAAATTAGGCTCTGGCCCTAAGCCAGGCTGCCTGAGCCAGCACTAATATAATTCACAACTGGAAGAAGACAATCAATTAATCAATACTATAATTTGGAACTGACCATGGTAGTAACACTCACAGCTATTAGACTCAACTGACTGACGCCATTTAGGATTAATGAGGTAGCAAGAGCAGGCAAACCAAAGATTCATTTAAAGATTTTTCCTCTAAAATCAAACCACCCACTCTATTTTGTTATTTTTTCTTATTTAGTAATGCCACAGTGAAAGCTAATGTAAATAAGAATTTGAAGGACAAAGAATCTTACCCATTACAATGATTTTAAGCAAGAACTTTAATGAACCAATTAGGTAAGGACTGTAGAAAAAAAATTCAGTTCAATGTCAAACTCTTCTGAAAAATCTAAAAACATGACTAAAACTGCTATTCTGATGTTACTGGGGCATTTTACTTGAAGCAATCTTTTATAGACACAGATTGGTATATTTACTAATTGGATAAATAAATAACCACCTATTTTAATGTTTTTTTTTTTTTGGTTTTTTGTGTGTTTTTTTTTTTTTTTTTTTGAGAGGTAGAGAGAAAGCATGAGCAAGGGAGTGGTTGAGAGAGAGAGAGAGAAAGAGAAAGATACAATACCAAGTAGGCTCCACCCTGTCTGCACAAAGCCCAACATAGGGCTCAAACCCACAAACCAGGAGATCATGACCTGAGCTGACATCAAGAGTCAGATGTTTAACTGACTGAGCCACCCAGGTGCCCAAATAACCACCTTTTTAAACTGCAAAACTTTAAAGTAGTTTCCAGAATTGTGTCAGATTTGTGCTGGCAGCTCAGAGCCTGAAGCCTGCTTTGGATCTGTGTCTCCCTGTCTCTCTGCCCCTCCCCTACTTGTGCTCACTCTTTCTCTCTCTCTCTCTCTCTCAAATAAATAAACATTAAAAAAATTGAAATACTTTCCAGAAAATCTTTATAATTTACTATTTCACTCATGCAATAAAATAATTAAATAAAAATATAAAAACATATAAGACCTATGGTGTTTACAAAATGACAAATACCAGTTAACTTACCCCACCCTTTCTCTTACTTTCTAGCCCTTTCAAATCTTGCAGAACTTTTTCTTCTTTCTTTTCTTTTTTTTTCTTTCTTTCTTTCGTTTTTGTTTTGTTATTTGTTTTGTTTTGTTTTGTTTTTTGACAAGACGGAGCATTTCCCTAAAGCCACTGGCTGAATATTTATAATGATATATCATTAAGCCAACCAGGAAGATGTGTCTTTGTTGTTATTTCAGTTTTTGGGGGGGGTGGGTTAGGCATACCTAGGTTCTGAGCTGTCAGACTACAGATAATTTTCAGAATGCATCTAATACGCGATTTCAAAAGCCAGCCCAGGGGACTTAAGCATGATAACAGATTTTTGTTTTTCAACTAGAAGGCAAAATACAAAAGAATTTCCTTTAAATCTGGCAGAAAACAAAAAGGAATAGTAACACAGCTGCACATTTTATACCACCATGTATCTGAGGAGTAGGATTTGTCTAGCAACATCGCAAATTCCGTATAAAGAGACTGTCTTTAAAACCAGGGCTTACCTCCATTTTTTTTTAATTGGAAAATTCAGTATGGAATTATCTCAGTTAATCTCCTAATTGCAGTATGACAAACTAAAGTACTTGGTATAAAGTCTTGGGATTTATTTCCAAATACTTGCCATATATTCATAACCTAAAGGGCATTGAAATGTAAAAGTCCTCTTAGTATTGAGTCAGAGACACTGAATTTATAATCTTTAGTATGGTCTAGAGTTGGTTAGAAGTCAAGATAGAAATTCTTTGTAGTTTGACCTTTTTATAGATCATCTTTGGTGTCTTTTCGAATCCTATAAGATAAACTAAAATTTTAGAAATATTATGAAAGTTTTGGATGAGAACATTTAAAGAAAAAAAGAGGGGCTAAAAGATTTGCTAAGAAAATACTGTATTAGATAAAACAGACACATTCAATTAGAAAGTCAATGTGATTTTATCCACTTTTGTTTACACTGATATGGATTCATATATAGACTTTACAGCATGCATGCAATGGTTGTTTCTATAATAGAATCATATATTCTAATTAAGTGGCTTTCATTAAATGAAGAGCACATGTCCAATTGAATATATCTTATTATATTATAGAAAGACAGAGGACAACATTAATTTTCATTGTATTTGCCGACACAAAATCAATAAAGATATAAAAAATAAATAAAGCTTAATTTTACTTTTCAAAGTACACCAGTACTTAATGCTTTTAATAGATAAATGATTTTCAATCTTAATTCAACTTCACCTTGTAGTAAATATATTGTTGTTGTCCTGTCAGAAAATAAAGCATATAGCTAAAATGAATTATTGTATTTTGTGTGTGTTAGTCTTTTTCTTTAAATTAATCAACTAATGCTTCTAAACTTGACAAAGTTGAAAAACGAATATATGGAGGTTTCTCATCAAAACAATAAAATATTCAAGCCAGTGCAAAAACACCCCACACTTCTAAAGTTTCTTGTTAATTACTCCTTTATTTCTTTATACTCAACTTCATTTAAAACAAAAACACTTTGAAACAGCTTTCAAAAATTGTATATAAATGATGGCATCTTTGGTTTTATTTTACTTCTATGCCATTTTATTCCAAAAGTAACTAAGACAGCTTTTGAAGATTCATGCAATGCAGTAAAATGAAATAAATTTAAAATTGTTAAAAATATAAAGAAATGATAAAGATAAGAAACTAAGGTAAAATATGGGAGATAAAAACAATGGATAAAATTTAAAAAGTGACTTGTAATTTTGAGAAACAGGAGGATAATATAGTATGCAACAGTATTTTATACAGGGTCTTATATAAAGGAGAATGCCAATCTAAGGTTTCTGGGGCAAGAGTCAGTAATCTTCTTCTTTAAAGGGCCATATTGTAAATATTTTAGAACTCGTAGACTACACAGACTCCACAGCAACTGGTCACCTCTGCCATTTTATATGAAAATAGTCATGTACAAAATATAAATGAATGGACATAGCTGTATAACAATAAAACTATTTACAGTAACAGGCAGTGGACAGGATTTAACACATGGGCTATATCCTCTTCTAGAGACTAAGGCAAAAATGGAAGAGTCATTTACATTACTTTATAATAAACATTTACTCCAAAAAAGGATAGCTTTTCTTGATACTAAAATGTGAAATGAAACTCGGTATTGGAAGCCTGGAAGTGGGCAGTGTTAGTTACATCTCAAAAATAATTAAAATAGCATGTTTCATACAGCAGCTGGTCACAGCCCCATGAACATCTGTAAAATGAGTGTAAAATTCAGCATAAAATTGAATTTTTAGTCTTTTGTAGACAAAAACAATGGATTATTCTCTTAGTTTTTTAATTGGCTATTATAGCAATGGCGTTTTATGTTTTGGAATCGTTTTTCTTAAGTTTGGTTTACTTTGCTTTGGTTCTTTTGTATGCCATTACTATTAAAAAGAAAAATCATTCCCCCTATATAGCATGTGAAGCAATACACTATCTCGTGCTGTGTTTAAAAAACTGAGAACCACATCATTGATAAGACATAGGTGAGCATTATAGTGAAGGGAGTAAGAAAGAAATTATAAATCTGATAGGGAAAATGGACATTTAAACAAAGAAATTGTGATGAAAGTTATAATATAAGGAGACATGAATTTTGGTTTTGAATTTTAGGTCCACTGTTAATCATGAATGTAATCTTTAGTATATTTCTTAACCTCTGTGCCCTTGGTTTCTTCATCTCTAGAAGGAGAATAATATTAATGCCTTTCTTACTGAGTTGAAATGGTGGATTAAACAGAACTTAGTTCAGTGATACATAGTACTCAATATGTAACTCAACCGGGGGCATACATTCAAAACTAAGGTTCTAGAATATGATAAAAGTTTTCAAAAATAGGTGTCCGTGAACTAGCTATATAACTCTTAAATCTCTCACACACATAGGTAGATGATGTTTTTTTTTTCAGGAGGGAGGAGATTTGAAGGGCTTTTTTTTGGAGACAGGTGTCTTGTGAATGTCTTTTTCCCCAACACATATACATTCCCCAAAGGGTTTTTAAAGGGACCATTTAGGAAGCATAAAATATATTCCTTCAATTTAGAGGACACAGAGTAGTAGTATCTGAGCAAATCCTGCGACATCTATGAGCAAGAAGGTGACTAAAGTGTAAAGTTTGTTACAACAGAGAAGAGGGCTGGTATGAAAAATGTAAATTGTACTCATAGAGTTTTTAGGGACAAAGGATTAATGAATTGTTCCTTGGATTACTTTTGAAATACATAGAGAGGAATCTGCAATGGGGTGGTCTTTTTTTTAATGTTTATTTATTTTTGAAAGAGAGAGAGAGAGAGAGAGACAGAGTGTGAGCAGAGGAGGGGCAGAGAGAGAGACACACAGAATCCAAAGCAGGCTCCAGGCTCTGAGCTGTCAGCACAGAGCTCAACCCCGGGTTCGAACTCACGAACCATGAAATCATGACCTGGGCTGAAGTTGGCCACCCAACTGACTGAGCCACCCAGGGTTCCCAGCAATGGGGTGGTCTTAACCTTCACAAACCGGTCAGTTGGAGGGATGCAGGGACTTTGATAGAAAGTAGAGGCTGACTTCTAAGAACCTAGGCGTTATAGAAGAGAGCTCTTTAGGGATGGAGTTCAATATTCCATGAAAGAATCGAAGAGAGATTGCTTTGAACATTTGCCAAGCTCAGAGTACTGAAATTATATCATCTCCAAAGATTCAGTCAAGTAATGTCTTTGTTCCACTTTATTCTCCTCCCCTATCCCTATGCTAACACAGATAGGGTCAGAAACTGCAATAAAGAAGATGGGTTGGGAGAAGCAATTCAACTTAAAAGTGGTTCCAGAGTTTCACCATGTTCATAAGATGGGTAATTGTAATTACCTAACTGAAACTGCGTTTTGTGACTCAAAGTTGCCATAGGTTGTTTGAATACCTGAAAGTGGACAGAGAAGTAATAGTGTCTGCCTGAGTTTTTATTCAGGGACATGATGAGAGCTAGTCCCTTTGAAAATTTTAAAGGAGTAGAGTAGGAAAAATAAAATATATAAGTAAAATGACTGCTTTGCAAATACTTTGTTTACTTTATTATATTCCATAAGTCATACTTGTTTGATGTTACATACATTTGTTTCGTCCACATCTATATCAATGGAATGAAATCACATCTATCATTACATGGTTCTTCATAATAAATACATTCTAAATACCTCTCATGGTTCATTCAGGCGCTGTATTGGGCACTGGGAATAAAGGAGATTTTATATATCTCCTAGGAAAGGTGAATATGAGAAATAATAATGCCCCCCCTAAGATGTCTGCATCCTGATCCCTGGAACCTACCAATAGGTCAGTTTGCATGACAAAAAAGACTTTGCCAGTGTAATTAAGTTAAGAATATTGAGATGGGGAAATTATCTTGGATTATCTAGGTGGGTCTAATGTAATCATAAGGTCCTTGTAAGGGGGAGGAGGGAGGCAAGATAGACAGTTTCAGAAAAAGAGGTGTTATGACAGATTTGAAGATGCTACATTACTGGCTTTGAGGATGGAGAAAAGAGCCATGAGCCAAGGAATGTAGCCAAAAATAAAGAAAATAATTTTTTCCCAGAGCCTCCAGAAGAAACACAGAATTCCTGAGCCATTTTAGACTTCTGACTTCTAGAACTGTAATACAATAAGTAAGCCACAAAATTTATTACAGCAGTAATAGGAAATTAATTCAACAGACAATGATTAAAAAAATAAAGCATGAGAGAAGAAGTACATAACTGTTGAAATCATATTTCAGCAGGATTTATTAAGCTAATCCAAGAATCTGAGAAGGGCTGCTTGAGGAAGTGATATGTAACCTAACACTAGAAAAATAAACCAGATTGACCAAAAACATGAGTGCTGAAGACTATTCCAGATAAGGGAAATAAGGCTCGAAGGCTTAGTAGGTTGCGAGTTATGTTTCAAAGAACTGGAAGTCCTTCAATATGTGTGAATGACAGAATTTGAGGAAGAGAATAAGCAAAGTGGCTGCCAAATGTACTGAAGTCACATCATGAAAGCCTAATCAGTTTTGACCTGTTTTGAAGTTTGAATTTCTTCATAAGAACAATGCAGAGGTTCTAAGGATTTTAAGCAGGAGGATGTCATCATCATATCCCCTAGGTTCACTGTGGAGAATGAATTCAAATTCAAGGAAAGAAATACTAAAGAATAGAAGGATAACTAAGAAGAAAGGCAATAATTCAGAGAGGAGATAGTATGTGTTTAGACCTGGGTGGTAGCTGTAGGAAAAGGGAGAAGTATCCAGAAAGCAATTTGAGTATGGAATCTAAATAAGTTGGTGATTTACTAGATGTGATAGGTGACCTGGGTAGATGGTGGTAGTGTTTCAGGGATAGAGAACAAGATGAAAATTAAGTGTGGACAAGGGATAAAGAGACCATGCATTTCTCAACATGTTACGCTTAGGGTGTCTATTTCATATACACATGGAAATGTTTACTTTACAGTCAGATATATAGGCCTGGGACCTAAGGAAGGAAGTGTGTGCTGGATGAGTAGACTTGGAAGTCATCATTATGCAAATAGGTTTTGAAGATATAGGAGGAGATATATTTATGAAGGGTTCTTGGATTAACGAATAAGTACTTAACAGTGAGGCAGAGAAAAAGACTAGATGAGCCTTAAAGGTCACCAATATTTATAGTGGAAGTAGAGCAAAGGATCATTCCAAGGATAATAAGGAGAGGCCACAACGAAAGGAAGCAAACCAAGAGAGTGTCGTACCATAGGAGGCAAGAAAAGAGAGGTTTATGGAAAAAAAAGATTCCGGGAGTATTAAATCCTTCTACGAAGTCAGGCAAGATAGCAGAAAAGTGTCCATATTTTGCAATACAGAAGCATTGATATCCTGGATGAGAGGAAGGGTAGTGGTATATTGCAGGTACAAATAACATTGTATGATTTCAGGAAATTGAGACAGAAACTATAGAAAACACCTTCAAGAATTTTGAATGTAAAGGGGAGGCAAGAGGATAGTATTTGGAGACATAATTTATTTAGATTGGAAAAAGTTTTGTTTTGTTTGTTGTTGGCATTGTGGGTTTTTTTTTGTTGTTGTTTGTTTGTTTGTTTTGGTAAAGCATACATGATAAAATTCTGATAAGACTTATCCAGAATGGAGAAATTCAAGATACAAGCAGATGGAAGGTGGATAATTTACTCTGTTTCTAAACAACCCAGAGGGGTTGGGGTCCAGAATATAGATAGCTGGTAGATCAATGATGCAGATGGAAAGCCAACTCTTCCTCATTCCGACAAGAAGGGAAAAGACGGATGCCAGTTGTAACCTAGACAGTGAAAAGTCCACACGTTTCCCCACACTGACTTTAAGTAATCTTCTGGATCTGAGGGAGGAGATGGATGAGCTGAAAACTGGGGTAGAGTTGGGGAGGTTTGAAATAGTATCTGAAGGAAAAGAGAATTAAGTTCTCTAATGGAAGGCTAATAGGATTCCCAGATACTCTTGAGATCCTGTGTGAGATTAGCAATCATGAGTGTATATTGGCACCATCTGCCCCTTTGCGTGATGTTCTTTAGCCATGTTCAGTAGAATTTACAGCCTCAGTGTGCCCAGGGAAAAATGTCACTGTAGATAATTTTCTATGCTCAGTGCCCATGTCCCCAATAGGGCACTGGGTGCTCAGATATCAGCAAAAAAGTAGTTGAAGATCTTCTAAAGGGCTGGTATTCATATTTCCTCCTTTGACAATGCTAAGTCTCTTCCCATTTACCCTGCTGCTCTTCTAGGATTCAAGACAAAATATCTTACAACGAAATACCTTTTAAGCCGTGCTATAAATTAATAAGCTAAGTCCCATTTCATGAAGGTATGGGAAAATGGAAAATTTAGCTAATCATGGTATATATCTATGTGTGTAACTTATGCAGTAATGTTGCCATTACCATTATATAATGCGTAGCTTGCAATTTAGAAGTAGAAGTGTAGTATGATACACAAGTGTATATGTATTTATCTAAAACATATTTTAAATGTATCTATAATTTTGCCACAGATGTCAATGTACAGCTGTGTCTTTATCACCAAGAGATGTGAGGAGAATAATGTGAAAGGCTGATATTTTCATTCAGAAGCCTGCATGAATCTTTAAGTGATGCTTCCCCAGGATTTTGTTTCATTTTTTTTAAAGTTCCATTTCTTGAATTTTGTTACATCTCTAGCCTCTCATTTTAATTAAAATTAAATTCAAAAATTAAATCTCTACTGCTAAGCTGCCTGGCTTAGAGCCCAAATAAGAACCACATATTCTTTCTCTCTTCATCTCACGATCACGTTAGCAAATTAAATATAAATAGAAGGAAAGTGCCCTACATATGAAAGGGAAGAGTTAGCTCTCCAATTATATCTGATGACCACTAATTCTTTATGCTCTCATAGAAAAGAGGTTAATAGATGAATATCTTTGCTACTTATCCTCATCTAAAAATCAGAAAATATGCTGAGGAGCTCTGGTTAACCACCATGTAGCAGAGAATAAACATGGTGTTGCTGTGAGAAGCAGCCGCCTTGGCAGGAAATATACTTTTCTTAACTCCTTGCCCCTCAATGAAGCCATGATACTCATTTCTACCAATGAAAAATGGACAAAAGTGATGAGTAATACTTTCCAGACAATAATTAAGAATCAGGTGTGCTTTCCCTCTGTTTTTCTTCCTGATCCATCAATGGGAGAAAACTCTAAGATCCTTGACAAAATAGAGCCACACAATAGGAGGGAGTCTGGGGCCAAACAAAAGATGACTCTATCTAGAATACCTGCTGTGGGGCGCCTGGGTGACTCAGTTGGTTAAGCGGCCGACTTCGGCTCAGGTCATGATCTCGTGGTCTGTGAGTTCGAGCCCTGCGTCGGGCTCTGTGCTGACGGCTCAGAGCCTGGAGCCTGCTTCAGATTCTGTATCTCCTTCTCTCTCGGCCCTTCCCCTGTTCATACTCTGTCTCTATGTCTCTCAAAAAGAAATAAACTTTAAAAAAAAATTTAGAATACCTGCTGTGGATTTGGGTGTGAACAAAAATATGTCAAGCCACTGGGGATCATTTTAATAGATGCCCCCAATCTCAGTCATACATTTACTGATAATCTCTTGGTTATATCTACAGACAATTAAGTCTAATCCATTATACATCGGTTATGACCATTAACCGAAGCTACATTTGTTTCTCAGTTCTGGGTCTTCTTGATTAACATATACTTGTACAAAGGTAGTTTCTTTATGGAAAATTTACTCAGTTTAAAAACATTTGAGGTCTTTACTATAAAAATGTTAAGATAAATACAAATATCTCAAAAGGAAGAGAATGGGAATTTGGGCAAAAAAAAAAGAAAATTACTTTTATTGCATTCTAAAATGGACTGAAGATATTTCATCTTGGAAATAAGTCTAAAAGTCTAAGAAGATAACCATAATACCTTGTCAAAACTACTTTAAGGCACATACATATCTGGCACAAAGATTGCTTTCCTCAGGGTCCTTTCAGAATGAAGTATTTGATTCTCATAGAGCCTTAGGTAAAAAGGGATATCTATTTTATGAGTAAATAAACACGGATTGTGGATAAATTTTGTCCAGTTCAGAAACAGAAGTCTAAGGCTGGAGGCATATCCCTCGATAATTTGTAGGAAAGCTGTAGGAGTTTAAGAAAGGAGAACTAGGCTACAAAGTCTAAGGTGGAAGCTTCTCCTGAAGGTTCCACTGAAGGAAGATGAAGGAGGACAGAAGTCACAGCTAGGGCCAGGGATTGAGATTCGGCTTTGTTGTGCTAGAGGGAAATGTTCACATTGTAGAGGGTTGTGAATGTATCAGTTCAAATCACTTTGTTTGGATAACTTAGTGGTTTTCAAACTGCCCAAGAAATAACACCAAGAGCACAGTGTAACTTCTTACCCTTGTAACTGACTTTTGATGCTGGTGCAGTATTATTCATAGATTCACAGCTACCACTGACCCACATAGCACATTTATATAAAACAAAGTGTCTTCTTCTCAGTATAAATGCAGTCCTAAGAGTACTGTCTGAGCTTGGAGCATGAGGCTAGAAGTGGACAATCATACTGAGAGGGCTCCCACTGAAAAGCAGTTCTGATATGACTCTGGGTTAATCATCAGTTGAATCAATCAGATCATGATTGTGGCTATTAGTGTGTGCTACTTGGTAAGCCACAGATCTACTCTGACGACATTAACTTCCGGTGGCCCTTCCTTTGCCTTCACCTGCCTCTCCCTCATCAAGTGTAAGTGTTCCCTAAATTCTTGTATTCTAGGGTTGTTGTTGCTATTTTGATGGCATTTCTGAATGATGTACTTCATCATACTGAGATCCAATTCTGGTACAAAGACAATCTGTGATGGGAACACACAATTTTAATTTAAAAAATAGCACTCCAGCTACTAGATTTCTACAACTAAAAAATAAAAAGGGCAATACATTACTCACTTCTAAAATCAAAAGAGAAAAATACCTGTCACTGTACCTGGGAGTAGGCATATATATTAAGGCAATCATCATTTCACATTGTATAATAAATTGATATTATTGCTATGTGTCTAATTCCTACTATATTTGAATATCACCTATTGCATATCTGCATCCATCCGACTATACCCAACAGAGAAGACTTAAAAAAATACATTTATAAAATTCCATATTGTAAACACGCACACCCATTCACACACTCACACACACATACACACACACGCATAACAGAAAATGAGATGTTTGTATTTTCAATAGTAAAAAATCATATATGTAATTAATTTGATCATTTTACCTAATACAAATATTTTCTACTGGCAAAAATGTTTATGTCAGTGTAAAACATAGAAAATAGGGGTGCCTGGTGGCTCAGTTGGTTAAGCGACTGACTTCTGCTCAGGTCATGATCTCATGGTCTGTGAGTTCAAGCCCCGTGTCGGTCTCTGTGCTGACGGCTCAGAGCCTGGAGCCTGCTTCAGATTCTGTATCTCCCTCTCTCTGTGCCTTCCCCTACTCATACTCTGTCTCTTTGTCTCTCAAAAATAAATAAATGTTAAAAAAATTAAAAAAAACATAGAAAATAGTGCTAACACAAAAACAGCCCCATAAACAAAAGTAGTTTTGTTGTTTTTGTTTCCCACATCAGAATACACCCATCCTTCTTTTATTCTGCCTTAATTTTTGCTGTTTTAGGAGAAAACTGATGCAAAGATCTAGGATAAGCTTTAGTAACATATGTATATTAGATTGTTCTACAATCATACTGTAATAGACTGAATAATAGTGCCCTCTCATTCATATATTGAAACCCCAAACCCTCAAGGTGACTGTATTTGTAGATAGGGCTTTATAGAAGTAACTGAGGTAAAGTGAAGTCTTAAGAAGGTAGAGCTTTGGTCCAATGGGATTATTATCCTTATAAGAACAGACACTAGAGATCTGGCTCTTTCTCACCATTTAAGAATTCAGTAAAAAGATGGCCATCTACAAGCGAGAAAGACAATCTTCACCAGGAACCAAATCCTGCAGGAAACTTAATCTTAGATTTTCCAGCCTTGAAAAATGTGAGAAAATAAATTTATGTTGGTTAAGTCACCCAGTCTATTGTATTTTGTTATGGCAGCCCAAGTAGACTAAAATAGTAACAAACAATCCTGAAATCTGTTTATTACAATAAAAATATTAGGTCTCATTCAGAAGCCTGTGATTCATTGAAACAACGTTTTTCTGTTCTAGGTTCAAGATCAGATTTGAGTTTTTCTAATGGTCTGAATTTGCAGCAGCTACAAGGTTTATATACTTCTTCTGGTCAATGCAAGGGTGCAAGCAATAAATTCAAGCTGTGCAAAGTTTTGCTGAGATATGCTTATGTCATATCTACACGCATTCCTTTGACCAAGGAAGGTGACGTGCTAAATTCATTATCAGTGGGGAAGGGCAGTATATTCCTCCAGGGCAGTTGGGAGAGGAATCAGTGAATATTTGCTGAACAGTAAAATATCTGCTTCAGTAATCAACAATGTAAATTAGATAAGATTTTTTTTAACCAGTTCCTGGTGCCTTAAAATTCTATGAAAAGATGAAGTTTAAGGAGACAGGTTTGTATCTCCTCTATCCCAAATTTTACTGCATTTGACTTTAGAACACTGTAGTAAATGAAGGCTGACTTTTCCAGAAGTTAATTGGCTATTGAAGTGTATTAAAACTCTGAGACCTCTTTATCAAATGTATTTCATATCACAAAGGTTTTGTGAACACATAGACACTTCTATAAACATTTATAAAATACAAATGCATAAATGTGTACAGTATCACTGTTCACCAGTAGTAAATAAATAAATCATATTAATCTGCCAAAATTCATTAATATCAAGTTTTCTACCTGACATATAGGGAATCTAAGCGCTCACATTTTTTAAAAAATTGGTGATTTTTATACATATTTTTAAATTTCAGCTATGTAAAATTTGAAAAGAATATTATTTCTCATTTTATCGATCTCAAAACACACATTCGTAGCCACATACCCACACTCACAGTCACACACACACACACACACACACACACACACACACACACCTGTTATATTGGCTATAGTGTCAAGAATGTAGGCTTATTCCATTCTGGCTAAATGTAACTTCACTTTGTGAGGTTAAATGAAGTGTTAAGAAGGTAGAGCTCTGGTCCAATGGGATCATTATTCTTATAAGAGCAAATATGTATAAAAATGCCAATTTTTAAAAAAAAATGTATAAAGTCACCATTTTTTTTAATGTGAGAGCTTAGATTTCCTATATGTTGGGCAGTTGTTCATGTCATCTGTCAATTAAGGAAAATTTATATCTGTTTATTGTGTTCATAAAACCTCATACTATTGATGAAATAATAACCAAGCTGACTTAAAAACTGGCTGAATTAAAGGTTTGGTTCCCTGTCTTGAATTTCTTTTAAGTACAGAAGGAAGGCCAGTGCTCCCCCAACCAGAATACCATTTATAGACCAACATGAGACATGCAAGAGAAGTATGGTCAATATTTAAACACCAAATAATGGTGCAAGAATCCTACAATATGGAATCACCCAAGGTTTGCAATTAGGGAATGGAATACAATGTGAAGGACCTAAATATGTATGTCAGCACTGGGCCTCAGAAAGATGTATTTGGTACTTAATTCACAAGTAAATGTGTGCCCTTCTCATCAGTTCAGGTTCATGAAGATTCTAATCAAGCAATTTATCTGGTTCATTTCTCGTATGCCCTCATCAACTGAAGTGCAAAGCTTACTCAACAGCCAGAAAAGATAAGGTCAGCCTTGAAAATAAGTGTTGGCCCATTTTCCCAAAGCCCAAAAGGAACCAGGGGGAGACAAATTAGATTCATCTCTTTGGACTAGGCTCCATGGTGCTACAGCGGTGTTTGAAAGGTAAAAATCATGCCATTCATTTGGTACCATTTGTATCTCCCCCACTACCCAGTGATAAAGTTGTTTAACAACTTTTTTTTTTCTGAAAATATGTTCACATACTTGTCTTTAGCATTAATCTCATGTAGTCATTTGCATTAGGATCCTAGAGTCTATCTGAACCAGTATATGAACTTCACAAATTACCCCTTGAGACTTAAAAGCAAACCAAAGAATGAAAATACTTAACGTTTACTTTAGATTCTTTCTTTAATGATGGATTCAAAGAGAATTTTACCTAGGTATATAGGACAGAATGTTGGGTTATGCATGTTAAAATGCAGAGAAACAGCGCATTACAAGGAGAAATTTGAAGTCTGAGGTGATGTCTTTGCACGTGCTTTCAAAACAGATACCCTTAGACGATGTCATGACTCTGATTTGCCAGAAAGCTTGGTTAAAGAATTAGATGTGGGTCTCATTTGCATTAACTGGTGCCTGCAAATGAGCAAGAGTGGCTCAGTGACCAGCTCTTCATTTGCACACTGTGCTATCATAGGGAAGGACTCAGCCTAACTCATTCAAAGCAGGAAAAAAAAAATCCATAGTGCATTTCCTTTTAAAGAACTCTGGCTGGCTGTGTTACCTCCCATTCATCCAACTATGTATAAGCAGCAAGATCCAAATCAAATTCAGTCCTTAAGTGATTGATGAAAAACTTACTCTCACAGGTGGATCAGAGAACAATGAACACATTGTTAGTAAGTGACAGCCCCTCCTGGTTCTTAGCAACACAGTGGGTGCCGTCACCAAACCGGCCCTTGTGTGATCTGGAGTACCGCTTCATTTGCTCCTTTATATCACATTGTGATGAAAACTGTCACAATGTGCCTCTTTAGGCGGTGAGCAATCTGTGATTTATCAAAGTGTCATCTTGCTGATGAACTGAAAAACAAACCCTGTCTCATCAACAACTAAACCATTTTACATTACAATGTATTCTCTAATAGGGTCTAAAATTAATCTTCTAAGATGATTTCTTCAAAGAAAAATAAAAATAGGAAGAATATTTTCAGGGAATTTGCTATGATATTTGACCCTCAACTTTCTGAAAGCCATCTCATTTAAACAAAACACATTATGTTAACTCTTTCATCCCAAGTTCCTCAGAATGAAGTTGAAGCTCAACTGAATGGTAAGACATTCTCCACCTGTCCCCCAAGTGCCTGCCTGCAGTCCTCACCAGTGCATCAGGAGGCCACTCCCACCCAGGAATAAAGGCTTCAAGAAGGTGTTGGAATCTTGGAAGGCTGGAAGGCTGGTGGATGTTGATCATCATCTGCTTTTAATATGCTGAGTCCAGGGGTGAGAAAGGGAAAGCAGAGACACAATAGCATAGGAGATGCTGAAGCAAAAGCCCTACCTTCTCCAAAACAGTCATAACTCTAAAGGACCAGAATTCATTGAGATCTAGGATAAGTGTGGGAGAGAGAGAAAAAAAGTTTGATGAGTCTGATGGGAATGGGGATGCAAGTCAATCCTATACTTAAAAAAAGATAATTGTCTTTGATTTGGGAGGAAACATTTAAGAGTACTGGGTGTGTACAGGTAAAGCATTAGTCTGGTGATCACCTATGATCATGTTATCAAAAGCGTCTTAGCATATACTTGTAACTCAGTAAACTTCTGTTTTTTTCAATTTGTTGCACTAAAGTATCCCATTGGTAGAAAGGCGTGACCACGTTCTTCTGGGGGAATTTAATCGGACTTGTTTTATCAGAAGCATTCATTCAAAATGTCCATTCAGTGTCACAGTGTATTTGATAGTTTGTTTTTAATATAAAATATATTTTAATTAGATGACTAATCTCAGTGGCATGAGAGACTGCGCTTGTGTTATTTACAACTGTGTCCCCCAAACCTAGTCTAGCACAAAGTATATCTCCTTAGTGAATATTTGCAGCACATGTGTTGAAACTATAAGAAGATGCAAAATTTTACTGTTATTTATCACACATAGTCCTAGGGACATTAAGTGTACCCTCTGATGATAAGAAACAGGTGACATGACATGGTTAGGGATAATGAAAGAAACCTTCTATATTTTAAAAAAACAAGGTGACTGTCTGGGTCTGTCACTTCAATAGTGTCAGGGATCTGGGGATCAAGAGGCAATTGCTCTGGTAATGGGGAGCAGAACTTTTTCTAAGCAAAGTGTTATTTATAACATGGGTCTTCATATATATTGTCCTGCCTGTATATAAAGTTTTTGCTAGTGTTTACTCTTTTATACTAAGCCTCATATCCTCAGACTCTTAAACAGAAATGCCCTGTCATAAATGCCGACCAAGCTGAGGCATTAGAGCTGCCTCAGAAACACACCCTTAGGACAGAACAGCACAGCAGGGCACAGGCGGCATCCAGATGTCTGTTACCCAAAGGTGGAAACAGATTTGAAATTTACAGATCAGGGCATAAGGATAAGAGTACTTTGGTTGACTATGTTTCCATTCGTAAATATTAGCAAACCTAAAAGCATTTTTCATTTTTGTATCAAAGTAAAAATTATTATCACCCACTTGGATTGGATTAGAGCCTGGATTTTTTTTTATTTTTAACCTGGATGTCTGTAGTATTTGATGAGTGTGGTTGCTGAAATTGATTGCCAGGTATAGTGGAGTTACCATGCACACGTTGCCAAAACAACTTTTACAGAAGTGGACCACTAAATTATTTCAAGGTTGATCTAGAAAACAATTCTAGTGAACAATCGATCTGATTTGTGAGAGAGCTGTGAGTTTGCTGGCAAACTGAATAATCTTTAACTCTTCCCTGTTACCACCATTGCCTCACAAATATGTAATCAACAATAAGGACTGCAAACACTTTTGAGTGTTTGCCATGTGCCAAGTGTGGGCTAAGAGCCTTGCCAAAGTCTCATGTCATCCTCTTTAGTGACTCTTCGAGGTAGATAATGTTGTCATCCCTTGCACTTGATTTACAGGGAACTGAGATGGGGAGTTGTTTTTGTGTCTTGCCAAAGGTTACCTGGATAGTGATAGGTGATTCTGGGACCTGAACTGTTAGACTGTAAAAGCTAAGTTCTTTCTTAACTACTCAAGCTGAAGCCATCGTTCTGTAAGTGAAAATGAAGCAACTCATATAAGTTTACGGTGCTCTTAAAAAAACTGAACCTGTTGTTAATTTGCTTATTGACTTCTCCACAGGCAGTATTAGCTAACCTACTAAGGCCATACCCGTCAATTACAATCCTCATTTCTAACTGCAACATTTTCCTTTAGCTTTAGTAACCATATAATTTTCTTATTTTATCACCTCAGGCTTTATAGTACTAGTAAATAGAACTGACATTAAATATTCATTAATATCCTGAAATAAATATCACTGAATGAGAATTGAATGGTACATTGAGCCATTCATTTCTTTAGAGCTGAATGTTAGGAGCCATTAAAGAGTTTTCTTTAGTGTGCTTTTCAAAGCAATAGTATCACATAGACTAGATTATTGTATTATATTTTACTTTGAAGTGGTTAGTCTGCATGCTTCCTTTCTTCCTCATCTGTCCCTACAATTTCAGCTCAGATTGGACCAAGCAGTCTTTTCTTCAATAGTGGATGCAAAAATGTCAGCCATATGGGGGTGAGCACTTGCTGTTCATGACACGCATGCATCAAATGACAGGACATCAAGATCAGGTTCTTCTACAAAAAGAAATTGTATTTGTCCCCATCCCTTCTGTTGAAGACAATTTGATTTCCGCGTATAATTTCAGGTTGGTTTCTTTAACTTCATATGTAAATAATTGAAGCATATTATATTTTCTTCTTTATAAACCAAATGATAAGCCTTTTTAAGTACCGCTGAGATTCAGCTTCCAGAAATGTTGCCATCTCAGTTTTATGATTTATCAAAGCTACTCTAAGGTAATTTTATAAAGCCTGCTAAAATTAAAGGAACCCCTTGAAGTAAGACAGGAAATTTTTTTCTCTATCAACAGCTATTTCTCTGACAATAAAGAATGTTTGCCAGTGTTCATAATTCACTTCTATATATTTGTGTTTCCTTCCAAATGTAATGTAAAAGCTAAATAAATCATAAACTTTGTATATGTAGATTAATTTATATTTTCAAATAATTTCTGCTCATTGCATTTCTTCAAGAATTTCAATGTTAATTTTTAAGGATTAATCAAACTATATTTTAAAAAACTAAATCAAAATATTTTGAATGCTTGTATTGTCACAATACATTCCACATATATGTTTAGTTGGTACTGCTCTAAAAACTGCTGGAGCTACCAAACACATTAATAGTTTGTATGGTCCGCCAGGTTATATTATGCTTCCCAAACCACCCTTTTACGTATGAGGATCACTTTTATTAGTAAAAATGCCATATTACTCACCAAATATATTTTCAGTCCCTTACAAATGTCAGTTATTGCTTTTACTTTGTCAGAAAGAGTCTGCAGGGTGGCTTCTCATTGACATTACCAAACATTTTTAAAATTTCAAACACATTTTCATTTAATCAGGTGGATGCTGAACGAAGTGATCTCCAAGGTCCCTCCAAGCTTTAAAATAAATTAGTTGTGAGGATCTGTTCGTAGTGACTGTAAGCCCTAATCAAAGGAAGACGTCTTAGTATACTCGTGCTCAGTGTTCAGTGTGCATAAAAATCACCTGGGGTTCTTATTAAACATGAAGACTCCTGAGCCTCACCCCAGAGATTCAAATTCAAGAGGTCTAGGGCTCCAAATGTTGCATTTAAAACAGTACCCTAGGTAATCCTCCCATAGCTGGTCCATAAATCACACCTTGAGAAACACTGACTTACTACAACCAAATATATAATTGAACTTGACAGTAGAATTAAATAAAAGAAAAATTAACAAATTTGCTTTTGGTCATGCACAGTGGTGGTCTAATATAGCTAGTACAGAATAAACAATCTCAAGCACAGAATTTAACAGGCATGGTGTTCTGAATCACTTTGCTAAGCATTAAGAATTATGATTGGTGGAAATTGCTTATGAAAATGCTTCTTTAAGCCACAACCGTGGTCTGACATAATTAAGTGCTCATGAGAGTGGACATTTTTTTTCTTAAAGGAGAATCTGTTAAGTAGGTGTAGTCAACAAAAAAAAGGTGACTGTAACATCAAGCCCCTGTTGTCATCCTGTTCTCTGTGCTGTTTCCAGAGCAGTATATTCTCAGTCGGGGTGTTTTTCCTTGTGTAACACTGGTTGGTAATGTATAACTGTACTCACTACCTTTCCTTAGATGTGATTTGATTGCTGTTGGGTGCTACGGCCAGGTACCTGTTCCCTGAGAAAAATCACATGTACTAGAACATCCTATGAACTTGAACTAGAAAGGAGTATACGACCAAAGTCCCAATATGCCATTAGAATTCAGTTCTATTATATTCCACACATTCCTTGTTTCTACATCACATCAAAGCAAGTTACTCCGCAATGCCTCACTCAGACTTGAAGACATATCTTGCTTTACCTTATTTCCTCTTAAGATCATCTCCATGAAGCCAGATTCCTATTATTATTGGCCCAGCAGTTTGTTTGTTTTTTTTTTAATTTTAGGAGTGGGGTAGAGTTTAATCATATTTTGTTACACTTATGTTTAGCTTAGAAATTAAAACATTTTGATGACCCGGTACTGTTAACTAATTCAGAGGTATCCTTAATTATTATATATTCTAAATTAAAAGCATACTTAACATCTAAACCTAAAGACGTTCAAAGCACTTTTCATTTTTTTTGCCCAAGGAAAATTGTCATAAGCAATAACCACAGGAAATTCTCTGTACACAGCTTGTCAACGACTATCCTATACTCATTTTTCCAGAGACAGTGGTCCCAAAGAGAACATTAAGAAACGTTTACTCATATTTAATAGGACACATAGATTATCTGGTTTACTTAAGTTGTGTGTTTACTGAATTGGAAAGCGACTTGCAATGGCCAATATAGACATGTTGCATAGCATATGAATAAAATAGAGTGTCTTTAAACATTAGAAATATGTTATGGAATTTAAGATCTCAGGCCTCTGATTTTTAATGATACTAAATGATTCAGATCACAATAATCTCCTTCCACTTATAAATATTTGTTTAAAAGTTGCCTGTTAAACTTTCAGAATCTTTTATAGTGATCGATTTCCCAAGTGGTACAGTTATAATCAGAACATGCTATGAATACTTTTAAGATATGATGAAAAGATTTTCTTGTGCTTTTAATGACAATATTGCTTTTGTGATATACCAAATTGCCATTAAAGGATATTTTAAATCACTCCAATAAATCTTAAAGTGATTTTCAGATATCACTTAATGTTTCCAGTTGACATAACAAATGAACCATTTCAGATTTCACTGAAAGCTCTTTAGTACATGTCAGCAGACTCTTTTGGAACAGTTTCAAAAAGTGACAAATTGCAGTAAATCATCTCAAGGCAGCTCAACACCACCACAGCCATTACAAGGTAGAATGCAGGCCTTTGTAAATCACCAAAGATCACATATCAACCCAGTCTTGTCACACAGCAGAAATAGCAAATAAAGAGCTGTCAGGATGGGATGTTCCCTTTCCTAATATTTCACTTTATTTAACATTTTTTAAATGTTGACACATTATATGGATCTGTAATAAAGAAAGGAAAATACTCCCTATATTCATTTATCAGACATTTGGTGGGGTTGCCAAAGTGTCACTGTAATGATGAAAGAATTGACCTTAGAATAAGGGTACCATCTAGCTCATACATATAGCATCTGCTCCTAAAGGAACAAGAACAAGAAAATCTTAGCACCTCTTGATAAACGATCACATGTGGAAACCTCACAAAACCTGTACTAAGATAGTACACGGAATAAATTATTTTTGGTGCATTTCAGATCTTAGCACAACTAGCCAAATACATTTTATAATTGAATGTGTTACTGTTTAGTCCCTAATGATTTTTCACACAGGGGCTGACCGTATCAAACCATCTTCCTCTGAAGATGCGTCAATTATTCATTCAAAATTCACTACCAAATTATTAGGCAAATTATTTTTCCAACACATGCAATGTTTGTGACTGCTCGATATACTAAACTTTTAATGCTAAAGCTATTTGAAGAGACCCATGTTGTGATGATCTTCTGTGATTGTTAATTATGCCATTATAAAACATTCACTCTTAAAAATTACTGTGATTAACAACCACATTTCCATGAATAATTTGCATCAGTGATTTTCATTTAAAAGGACTCTCTTTCAATGCCTGATCTTTACTTGGAAAATATAATAGAAGATGATAACTAGTTCAACATTCATTCAGTATAATGTGGTTAACATGATTAAATAACTGCTGTAAATGCAAGCAGTGCAGGGGTGCAAAGTTGGCATCTGAATGAGACGAAATTGATAAATTCCAGCCACTAACTAGCTTGGTGACCTTGGGCAAATCATTTTATTTTTCTGTGTATCAAATACTTCTATTATGAAATGGGGCAATTTTTTAATAAAGTTGACGCAAACATCAAGTGGATGGTAAATCTGGAAGCATCTCAGAGGCAAACAAACAACATGATCCTATTAGGATTCGATAAGGACTTAATAAAGAGACTATTTGCAAAGACAAGAAGAGTAGGAACCAAGAATAGTGAAGTGATACCACCTGAACGTGTGAGGTTAGGGAATGAGTACAGAACCCAAAGACAGAAGGAGCTGTGTGGAGACAGCACATTCTCAGGAGCTCTTACCTTTCTTGGAGGGATGCACCTAATCCCTGGAGAGCATTCCCTCCTCTGCTCATGCTACTGCCCCCTTGTGGTTGAACTTCACAAGCAGCCAGAGGCCAGGAAGCCTAACAATATGGACCCTCCAGATAAATCTCCCAGAACGAGAGCAGGATGCAGCAAGGAAAGAGTGAAGTTGGCGGGGGGAGGGAGGGGGGGGAGATGGAATAGAATATATGTAGGGCAAAGAGGTATGCAAAAGTACCTTGAAAAGATAAACCACCAGAGAGATAAAATTAAATGACAAAAGTTAGAATTTATGTGTTGTATGGAAACCAATTTGACAATAAATTGTTTTTTTAAAAGTTAGAAATTATGAATGATCTCCTTTCCTCTGCTACTGTGTAACTTTAGTTAAATGTTGCAGTTCATTTTTGTATCAAGTGACCTATAGAAGCTATGAACATCTTTGGTTAAGATTATAACACACAATGGACATGATTAGAACATGTTAAAACACAATAGTCACTTTTGAGACTACCAGGTGCAAAAAGTCCCTGCTAGCTTAGGCAAAATTTCTGAGCACTGATTTCATAACCAAAGAAGTAAATACATTTAACACAAAAATAAATTCAAAATGAATGAAAGACCTAAATCTGAGATAGGAAACCATTGAAATTCTAGAAAAGAAAACAGGCAGCTACCTCTTTGACCTTGGCTGCAGCAACTTCTTACTAGACATGTCTCCAGAGGAACAGGAAATAAAAGCAAAAATGAAGTATCAGGACCTCATCAAGATAAGCTCCTGCACAGAGAAGGAAACAATTAACCAAATTAAATGGCAACTGACGGAATGGGAGAAGATATTTACAAATGACATATTGGATAAAGGGTTAATACCCAAAATCTATAAAGAATTTACTAAACTCAAAAAACAAGTATTCCAGTGAAGAAATGAGGAGAAAACATGAATAGACACCTTTAAAAAAAAAAAAAAAAGAGAGAGAGACACACATGAAAAGATGCTCAGCATCTTATATTTTCTATATTGGAAAATAAAAATCAGAACCACAATGAGGAACCAACTCACACCTGTCAAAGTGGCTAAAATTAACTACTCAGGTAACAACAGATGTTGGTGAGGATGTAGAGAAAGGGGAACCATTCGGCATTGTTGGTGGGAATGCAAACTAGTGCAGCCACTCTGGAACACAGTATGGAAGTTTCTCAAAAAATTAAAAATAGAATTACCCTATGACTCAGCAACTGCCCTAGTAGGTATTTAATCAAAGATACAAAAAGTGCTGATTTGAAAGGGTACATGCATCCCAATGTTTAGAGCAGAGCTATCAACAATTGTCAAATTGTGGAAAAAGCCTAAATGTCCATCAATTGTTGAATGGATAAAGTTGTGGTATATATATATATATATATATATACACACACACTAGAATATTAGCGATCAAAAAGATTGAAATTTTGCCATTTGTGACAATGTGGATGGAACAGGAATATATTATGCTAAGCAAAATATGTCACTCAGAAAAAGCTAAATATCATATGATTTCACTCATGTGGAATTTAAGACACAAATTAGATGAATATAGGGAAAAGGAAGGAAAAATAAGATAAAAACAGAAGGTAGGCAAACCATAAGAGACTTTTAAAGACAGAGAACAAACGGAGGGTTGCTGGAGAGGAGGTGGGTAGGGGGATGGGTAAATGGATGATGGAGATTAAGGAGGACACTTGTTGGGATGAGCACTGATATTATATGTAAGTGATGAACCACTGGGTTCTACTTCTAAAACCAATACTACACTGTGTGTTAACCCCCTTGAATTTAAATAAATTAATTAAAAAAAGAAGTAAATACATGTTGAAGTTGCTGAAGGAAGTCAGTTACCATCATAAATTCAGTAGGATTACCCAATTTAAGGAGTACTGAAGAAAACATAATATTTGAGTAGCACCTGGGTAGCTCACTTGGTTAAGCATCTGACTCTTGATTTCAGTTTGGGTCATGATGTCATGGTTTATGAGTTTGAGCCCCACATCTGCACTAACAGTGCAAGGCTTATTTGAGATTCTCTCTCCCTCTCTCTGAGCCCCTCCCCTGCTCACATTTACTCTCTCTGTCTCCTCCTACCTTTGTCAAAAATAAATAAAAAGAAAAAAAACATATTATTTGAGAATGAAACTCTCAAATTTCATTAGTGAAACTCATTCACTAACTGGAGAAACTATAATTTACTGCCCATCGAACCACTTATCCAATCTCTTATACCAATTATTCTATTGGTTCTGATGCTGAGGACAGGACAGAAGAATCAGAGCTCTCTGGAAGTGGCACCAGAACACTTGCTATACTGCTCTTGTAGGGCTTCTTGAGCTTTGTCTGCGTGGAGTTTAAATTGTAATGAGCGTGCATTCAAATAGCACCTGTCCAAAGCCCACGCTTGTTTTGTAGAACTGCGGGAGGTTCCCATAAGCACAAGGAAAAGGCTGGAGCATTGAATCACTCAGTTTCATCAGCACCCAATTTTAATTTCCTAATGGAGCTCCTGCTGAGATGATCACTTTAAGGATGGATATGCATGTGTGGCAGTCAAACCACATGCTTTGCAGGCATTACCAAGAGATATTATTATTGCTCTGGGAGAGAAGAGCAGCTATTTATGAAAAACTCTCAAGATATCATACTCACCTTCAATCAGGAAGTAGGTATTTCATCCTAAATAATAATGATTTCCTAAAAACGTGCACGTGTGTGTGTGTCTGTGTAACGATATGTATCAGGAATATATATGTGTATATCTGTCACGATACATATCAGCAAGTGCATCTTCATTCTCGATTGTGAGCACTGTTCCACATTGGCCAAAGTAGATTTTTCCCCCAAATTATGTAAAGACCAAACATAGGTGCCTAAGGAAAATGGTACACTGTATTGAAGTTTACCCTATATATAGAACTGTGTTTAATTTAATAGAGTAGAAAAACAATAAGCTTCTTTTGTGGCTCACATTCCCAGTGCTGTGGGGTTGTCTATAAGAGAAACCATCTTTCTAAAGTAAGTCAGAATAGGATAACTGCTGTCACAAAGACCCCCAAATTGTACTGGATTCACATAACAAACATTTCTTAGTCACTCATGTTATAGTCCAGGGCAAGTTTCAAAGGTGCTTTGTTCCATGAAGTCACTCAGGGACGTAGGTTCTGCCACGCCTCAGGTTCTTAGAGACTCTCCTAAAAGAAGGAGGAGGGAAAGAGGTAAATAGTAGAAATGAATGAATGACTGAAGTATTCAGGAAATTTAAGCACCATGCTTTCATTGCCAGTTAGTCACATGGCCCCTCTAACTGCAGACACTGAGGAACGAATCCAGTCCAGAAGGAAATGGAAATGGGGGCTGTTGGACTTACAGTACTCTCTCTGTCACAGTGGCTCCCACAGAGCTTTATTTGCTGTGCATACCTTCTGTGAAACACAGAATCAGGAAAGTACTAAAGAATGATAGACGCAACCATTAAAAACTATCTGATGGTCTTCTAGATTTTTTAAATGTTTTTTATTTATTTTTGAGAGAGAGAGAGAGAGAGAGAGAGAGAGAGAGAGAGAGAGTGAGAGAGAGCAGGGGAGGGACAGAGAGAGGGAGACACAGAATCCCAAGCGGGCTCCAGACTCTGAGGTGTCAACGCAGAGCCCGATGCAGGGCTTGAACTCACTAACTGCCAGATCATGACCTGAGCCAAAGTCGGACTCTTAACCAACTGAGCCACTCAGGCGTCCCTTCTAGATTTAAAAGTTCAGAAATCTGAACAACAGCAACAATTTAGATAACAACGAGGATTACATCCGATATGGGTTCTTAGCGGGGATATGAATGTGTGCTGTGTACACATATACTGTGTTTAGCAATGCACAAAAATAAGGTGGGGAGATATCTATTAAGATGTGATAATGCATTTAGTGACATGCAGGGAATCTGCAAAAGAGAACTACCCCCCAATCTGTTATTACACAGTGACTTAACTCTTATTTACTGAGATTTTTAAAATCTTCCAATACTAACTGTATTATAAAAATGTTAGACTATTCTTCTGTATTAAAACTGTTCATTGGCTTAGGTTTTAAAACTGTAATAAATCTTTTTTATTTTTTTTTTAATTTTTCAACTTTATTTATTTATTTTGAGATAGAGAGAGAGTATGAGTAGGGGAGGGACAGAGAGGGAGAGAGAAAGAGAGAGAGAGAGACTGAGAGAGAGGATTCCAAACAGGCTGCACACCGTGACACGGCTCAAACTCACAAGTGAGATCATGACCTGATCTGAAACCAAGAGTCATAAGCTTAAGCAACTGAGCCACTCAGGTGCCCCAAATAAATCTTTTTTTTTTAAATCAGACAATCTACTCTCTTCATCAAGAATCACAGGAGATATGCATATAATATACTAGATATTCTCACAATTTCTTTACGAAATAAAACTCATAAGGCAAAGAGGACCCTATATATTTATCTTTGTCATCTTTTTACATCCATTTAAATCCATTTTACAGGAATCAGTCTCAATTATCAAATATGCATCTCCTGAAGTTTAGAATAGTTTACCAAAACCTCCTAGTCTCCCAGTATAGTGTGGTAAAATTGGGGAACACCAAATTTGGATTTGAAATCCACATGTGCCTGTCCTGGCTCTCACATTTACTGGCTGTATGTTGAGGACATAACGTGATAAAGAAAGCAACTTAAGGAAACTATGTACTGTTATTACTGATACTGTTATGTTGCTACTTAATGCCTAGTTTATTTATAATAATCACATGTGATGTTGAAAATAGATGAGCTATAAGTAACTTCAGTCCAGAACGGTCGCAATATATTAAACTCAGAAGAGCCTAATTTCTTTATTTTTCAACAAATATTTTTCAATCTTTATTAAAATATAGAACAGTTTATATAGAGTTCTGTGTTAAAATATTAGTTCTGTGTTTAAATGTATGACATAAACTTGATTGTTCCTTCTGATGCTCAACTGGAAAAATAAACACAGATTTGGATCTTAGTCTTTTTTCTCTCACATAAATATAGATACCATATTCCCTTAGCACAATGAATATGCTATAATTTTTAAAAGACATTTATTAGAAGTAAAATATATGACAGATTGTCATGAGTTGCCTTTAAAACCACTACAAAAATATTTTGTGATATTTATGGCTTTCTGGTAGAGCCATCCAAAAAATAAGACTACCTCTGTTTTAAGATATGTTTGACTTTTATGTACAAATAATACTAAAAAATGATGATGATGATGATGATGATGGTGATAAATGATAATAATTTATTGAACAGCCATTGGTAATCTCCTTGTGCTAGGCACATAAATGATTTCATGTCACATAACTGCACTTAATTACTCTTCTCACGTCTCAACCTGATGTCCCCATTTGGGAGACAATAGAGCTGAGGCGTAAAGTGGGTTATTTCAGTGCTCTTGCTTATTGATCTTTATAATTATCAGTTAAAATAGCCACATTTTGGGGAGATTTTTAGGTATACAATGTTTCCAAGAAAAAAAAAATTGCATTTGATTCAATAAGTGTTGTGTTATTCAGCTGTGTTGAAAAGTCAAAACCTATCATATGAGAAGGAAGGTTCTTGATCTTTAGCATCAGACAGACCTGAGGAATAGCCCAGTTTCACCTCTTACTGACTGTGTCATTTTTGTCAGGTCAAAAAATATCTCTGAGCCTGCTTTCTCAACTGAAGAAGAAGAAAATACTCTACTTCATGAATTCTTTTCTGGGGGAATCCAGATACTATATGCAAAGATCAATACTCAAGAAATGGAGGGTGGTATTGTTTAAATCAGAGTTGAGATCAGTTATAACAGAGATAAAGAATAACTCCTTAATTCCCTGCTCTTCATAAATTTTCCAATCTTGTGAGATAGACTGATGTCCTGGAAATTCATCTATAATACACAACTGAGAAACACTTTTACAGAAGCATAGTGTACTGTGACAACGCGATATAGGAAAGATTAATTCTGATTCCCTTAGTGCTTTTGTTTAATGCTTTTGCTGTAGTAAGGCAACTAAACTAGTCAGCTAACAACCCGAGTAACGTTTTATGAAGACAGTCATCTACATATTTCAATATACACCCATGGATATTCTACAGAGGGTTAAAAAATAATTTCATAACTTCAGAGACATTAGGCTAGGAGGGAATTACATTTCAACTTGTCCAGCGTCCTAATGTTCAGCAGGCACTGTGAGGACAATTTTTGGAAAAGTTTGCCAAGTGAGTTGTTGGTAGCTGTATAACTTCTCATACTAGATTGGATAGCATCGAATCAAATAAGGTTTTGAGAGCAAGAGAATGAGAAATCCAGGCACAATGGTCACATTTGGTTTAAAACAACATAGGCCAAGGAAAGTGACATAAGACTCAAGGCTTAAATATAAATTATTGCTGTAATAGAAATAAAATTCCACGTATCAAAACTGAAATGCACCTATTGTAACAGGAGAATCAATAATTCCTCTTCAATACCAATTTGCCTTACTTACTTGACTCTACATTCCATAAACCGTGGAAACGTTTTTCTATGATTCCATTAGCAATAAATTACATTTTGAGCAGGTGAAATCATGTAATTGGGCTTTTGGGATTGTTGAAGAAGCTGATGTTTTATACTTAAGGACCAAACAATAAACAAGAAGAAAATAACACCTTCCTCTCGTTGCCTTGCCATTGGATATCTAGTTTACTCATGAGTGAGTCAGATTAAAAATAAGTTCCCTATCGAGTGACAAACCTGAAAAGCAATCCCAGATGGACATTTCGCAAATTGGAAACATACAACGCTAATACTGATATGTTGTTTATTTTACTTCTGAGTTATTTCAGAGTTCCATGCTCTTTTTACATTTAATACTAAACTCATTATATAGACAAAAACCATAGGATTGATTTTTGGTTTTATTTTTCAAAGAAATTATCTACTAACAGAGGGAAATGCATATAGCTATCTTACTGACTCTGAAGTTATTAGCTACATGGAAGCATTGTTAAATGGTTTACTGGAACTGCAAAATTATAATGCTCAGACTATTGTACCAAACAAGGATTCTTTTATGGAAAGTTAATCATTCATGATTAGATACACTATTATTATTATTATTATTATATTTGCAGGTATTTCTCCTTCTAATATTCCCTTCCTAGAACCCAAGTGGTTCTAGGTCATATTTGGGGTGTTCCGTTAACTGGGTTTCCACCACCTTAATCCACGTGCATGCAAAGGAGATCAGATGATGATTTTAAAGTGTTTGAATTTTATTCTACAAGAATCTATAATTTTATTTTATTAACTTGTAGACGTAAGTAATCAAGAGGAAAGTGTAATAGAATGCTACCCTGTTTTAGTAGTTAAACTATTTTAACCTAAAAATGACCATAACTAAAGTAGATGTTAAGCAAAGACTTAAAAAATCAAGGTAGAACTAAAAGACTCAATATCCTGGTGCTGGCCATTTGTTTCTCCTTAATATGAACATGAACTTGTTGCCACAGTGAATTACTCTCTTTTCAACGTTTGATGAGGCTATGAAAGCTGATAATTCACTTTCAGATAATTCACAGCTTTACCTGACAAAATGAATAAAGATGTTTTGTTAACAAAAGAAATAACTTGTTCTCTCAAATTACTATGTTTGTGTGTATGTGTGTCTTTGCATGTGTGCACACATACACGTGCATGTATAATGGTAATATACAAGGTAATTTCATATTAAAAATAGAATTTCATAATTTTCTCCCATATATTTAAGAGTCTATCGTAAACTAATTAACTTATTCCAAAATATCTACTCAGCCACTGGAGAATAAGAAGGGAGACAGGGAAATTTTCTTTTCAGTGTGAATATTTCTAGTTATGACCAGGTTCAGCTAATATTCTTTCTTTAAACTGTTAAAAAAAGAATTTAATAAAATAAATCTGTATAACATTTCTCGTCATTAGTAGCCAAATTTTGAATGGATAAGCTATGTTCACAATATTTTGACCCAAATAATTTTGCATAAAATGAGTTCCTTGTTAGATTAATGTCAGCATTTCTTGGTAATTGGATTCAAATCCAATTGTTTCCCTCTTTAGTGTCCTTTATTATGCTTAGCATCCTTCTGGGCATGTAGTCGAGAAATAATGCTTTGGAAGCCTTTTTCTTTCTCTCTAACACTGCCTCTTGTAATAAGTATTAGTTGACAGCCATGTGAAGATCTCACGGTGTCAGCCAGAACAGGGAAAGTGATCCAGTCATCTTGAATGTCTTTAGACACCCTTGTACACACACATTGATCTTGGCTGTTTTATTCAAACAATGCAATCCAGAACTAAGGAAGTCATATGTTTCTCTGAACCAAAGGATTACATAGGAAGCAATAAATCCAGAAATATTTAATGTATTTTTCAACTGTGTGCAAAGGATCATGGCAGGTGTTGGTGGGAGGATATGAAGTGTAAAATCTTCTGAGTCAGAAGTATAAGAGCTGAGTGGACAGACATGAGTCCCCCCCACAGCTCTCCTGAGAATTTCGGTAAAACTTAACATTTCTTTAAGGTTAGGTAACATTAAAATTCCAGACCTGACTCCCTCTGCCCTCAATGAATTTTCAATCTGGTTAACACAGACGTGATTTCAAATTAATATAGCAATATAATAAGAGCAATATGAGAATATGAGTGCCATTAATATGTTATTGCACAAAAAGGGACTAAAATAGTTGGTTATGCTATAGATACATTCCTTCCCTCTATTTTCTGACATAGTAACATTCTGTTGTGTATCTAAAGATTCTTTTATTTAACATTCTAAACTTATTTATTGAGTACCTACAAGGTTCTAGACAGGTTCTTGGGGATGGGGTAAAGATTAAACACACACACACTATCTCTACACAAACATTACTAATTTCATGGAACATGTAGTCTGTTGGGAGGAATAAAACAATACAGAAATAACTAAGTAAAACAGATAGCAAGTTAGATGATGAAAAGTAATATCCGGAGGTATACTTTGAAAAGAAAATGAATTTTCTTTTTTTTTTTTTAATTTTTAATGCTTATTCTTGAGAGAGACAGAAAGAAACAGAGAAAGAGCATGAGTGGAGAAGGGGCAGAGAGATAGGGAGGTGCAATCTGATGCAGGCTCCAGGTTCTGAGCTGTCAGCGCAGAACCCAATTGGGGGCTGGAACTCACAAGCCCAGAGATCATGACCTGAGCTAACGTCGGTGCTTAATCTATTGAGCCACCCAGGCACCCTTTCAACATGAATTTTCTTATAACTCTTTTGACTTCAAAAGCTTCCCCTCACTCACACATAACTACTCTTTTTTTCTTGTTTATGAAATCTTTTGCGAAACTCCTTTTGTTGTTATTCTAGTCTATACACTAATTCTTAGTTCCTCAGAATGAATTCATCATTCCATATTAAATGGATACTAAATCAATGTTATTCATTTGGAGATAATGTTGATTAATATTTAGGGAGCTTCATATTATGCAAAATAAATGTCCCTGAGAAACAGGTTATTAGTGAAATAAATTTGAGGAAACTTGCCAAGTCTGGATAACATCAGAGTAACCCAGGAAGGAGTCTTCACATATTCAGATTCTATCCTCACCTACTTGCCAGTCAGTCCCCAGACATACCTCTATGAAATTGTGCCAAAATGATTCTAGAATGGGCCCTGAAATCTGCTCTTCACACACACTCTCCGTATGTTCTGAACAGCCAAGTACAGGAACTTCTAGGCAAGGAAGCACTTTAATGCCCTTAACAAGAATCTATTTAGCTGCATGATATGAAATGGACCAGTAAGAAAATTAAATAAAACATCTTCTGTTGAAATCATTACTCTTCGAGTAGCTTAAAAATCTAGTGTCTTTTGTTCCATATATTAGACTTTATTTAATACAAAAAAATGAATTTAACTCAATTTATATTGTATATACAATCAGGTCTCACTGTCGATTCTTTATTCTTTGGAGACTATTTTTTAATCACATATCGTTTCTTGGTGAAAAAAAGGTGATTATTTAGCTCTATATATTTGCTATATAAGTGTTAATGCTCTGTAGTGCATTCATTCCATGAAGTGTGGGAAGGAGAGGATTTGGAATCTGCAACATTGCCTACAGTACATTTAATTATGATTGCGTATTTGGTTAGGGACAAAGTAAATTCAATGAAGCATTAAAATCAAACATCCCTTTAATTAAACTGGAGAAGAGACTGACTTCATCTTAGATATTGTTTATTTTTATTAATAGAATGAGAACACTATGTCTCCAAAGAAGGTATCATAATTTCTGTGAAATAAAGATACTTTTATCCAGCTGCATTGTCTGTGAGCTTGAATTTGACCCGTGTCTCATTCAGTTTAATATTTCCTGAACAATGGCTTCTAAAGCATGAAATGTTATGCAAATTGTTATTGTTACTGATATTTTATGTAGTAATTTGCACACTTGCATATGATACAAATGGACTTTACCCAAATCATGAAGGATTTAGGAAAATTCTCAACCTTCAAAATGATTGGCCCTTACTTAAGCTCCATAGACTAAACAAGTCCTGTTCATATGAGATAACTGTACAGCTGCCTTTTAAATTGATTAAAGTGAAACTCAGAAAGCCTTTATCTCAGTGGTAACTTTGAGGTATTTTTAAACTTTTTGATAAGTTGTAGTAAGGAATACAGTTTATTGTGAATCACTACATAAATTCACCTCCAATCCTAACTAATTCTCATAGTGAAATCTTTCATCTGTCCCAGTAAAAATTTGAATTAGCTATTGAAATGTGATATTTACATTATAAAGAATGTTTTTACAAAGAAAAACTTTTGACATAAAGTTATACTTCAATTAAGTTTCAAATAGTATTACATTTTTCTTTATACTTAAGAAAAGCCTAAGTAACCATTAGCAAATGCATTTCTCTCTGTGAAATGGAAATTTCCCCCACAGAGCTCATTACAAATAGAATATACATACATATAGTACGATTTTGTTCTTTCACAAAAATAAAAATCTGAAAGAAGAAAGACTAATTGAAATATGATTTGAATTGTATCCAAATGTAAACAGCATACACAAATGCAAAGGAAAAGGAGAAGTCATTAAAAAGACTCATATATGTAGGGTTTACTCCCAAGTATCAGTTTTTTTTCCCTCAGCTTATAATATCCCATACCTCAATCTGTCTATTTCCCTTCTCCTTTGCCACTTTTCTCCAGATTCCATCCTAGAAAACTACTGGATTCGTTATTTAAATAAAAAGTTTATCTTGTATTAAGAAAAACACAAGTTGCAGAATTCAAATTTGCAAAGATAAATGAAAACAGAACGAAGTATTCATCATGAGGTCCATTAAAAATAAACTACTTTTAAATGGAGATTTGATTTATATGTAATTTTGGAGCCTACTCCTGATGCATAATGTGGAATAGAACTCCATCTTCATCAAACTGGCACCTGCTGAGGCCAACTCAGTAAAATAACTAACCAGAAATATCTCAGCAACCCAGAAATATACTCAACTAATTATTTGCTTTCACTTGTTTTCAATACAAGAGTCTCAGGTAATCACAATACAGTGCTGTCAGTAGGAAAGACTGGTGGAGGCAAATAATACTCTCTCTCTCTCTATGTATATATACATTTCAATTCTGAAAATGGTCTCTCTCACTGTAGGGAGAGTATGAATAAGAGAACAATAAATATATGAATGAACCATAAAAATTTAATTTCCTACTGTGGTTCCCAGATATTGATTTTTTTGGGAATTTACTAGAATGCTTTGTCCCCACAATGAATCTCTGACCAAAGTATTGCTTGAATTGTAAAACATTAAATTAGCAAAACACTAAAACAGAAAGATGGAACTTTTAAACAATTGAAATGATTTTGTTCACATGATTTCCTGGAATTCCAGTGAAAATTATCAGAGGAAAGTCTTTAATTTTTATTGAAAATTTTGACTTTTCATTGTAAAGTAAGAAGTGTTCATTTTCTTTTAAAGTCGTTTCCCTTCAGTATTTACCATTCAACCTGTTATCTATATTTAGAATAAC
This sequence comes from Paguma larvata, assembly GCA_030068075.1. Lineage (NCBI taxonomy): Eukaryota > Metazoa > Chordata > Mammalia > Carnivora > Viverridae > Paguma > Paguma larvata. The sequence continues at coordinate 57,234,045 of CM057832.1, forward strand.
TGACTTGCTTTTACCAAAGCATACATTATTTTAAGATTATCTTTATCGTTCATGCATTTCCCAGGCAGCTAAAAAATGCCTTCAGTGCCAAATTATTATGTTTTATTTAGCACTGTATCCATAGCACTTAACCTAAGATACACAAGCACATGATAATAATAATAATTAAAATGATAGCAATATATAACATTAAGTGCCTACTATGTGCCACACACCCTTATAAGGACTTAATGTATCTTAGATCATACTTATGCTCAGATGCGATTATTATACCAATATCATGAATGAATAAACGGAAGCAGGGAGAAGTTCTATAAGCAACCGAGAATTAAACAGCCGGTAAGGATGAGGTTCTACACTAGGGAGTCTAAACTCCTCAAAACATTATGCTATAGTGCTTTGAGTATAAATAAATCCATAATAAATATTTGCTGTTTGCACAAGTACATGCAGCCTTGATACGAATGTAGGACATAGCCTAACAGTAGATCTCAGTCACACAGTAGAAGGAAGAAGGTTATGACTAACAACTAATCCAAACAATTGATCTTGAGATGAGTGTTTGTTATGTATATAATATCCCCTAGCTCTTTTGGGGTGTTCCAACTACCTTTTGGGGAGTGGAATATTACACATAGTGATGTATAAAAATTTCAAATCCCAGGGCTCCTGGGTGGCTCAGTCAGTTAAGTGTCCAGCTCTTGGTTTCGGCTCTGGTCATGATCTCACAGTCGTGGAATTGAGTCCCATGTCAGGCTCTGTACTGAGCATGGAGCCCAGTTGGGGTTCTCTCTCTCTCTCTCTCTCTCTTTCTCTCTCTCTGCCTTTCTCCAGCTCATACTGTCTCTGTCTCTGTCTGTCTGTCTGTCTCTCTCTCTCAAAATCAACAAATAAACATTTAAAAAAATTTTTTAAATCCTATCAGCAATTGAGAGACATACCAACTCTCTGAAACTGAAAGCACCAGGACTCCCTGTGGTTCTATCAGAGGAATGAGGGTGAGGAATAATAACCAAGGAATTAATTAAATATGTAAATAAGAAGTAGAATCAATTAATTAATTAAGTTGCAAGATTGAATATTCGAGTCAGGTTAAATAAAGCTTTGTGTTAGAACCATTTGTAAGTGCAACAGCCTCACTAAATTTGGTTGGTGTGGACACATCTTGAAGCATTAAATAAAGCTGTGATAGAAGTTTCCCAAGTAGATTCTTACTGTCTACTTGCTAGTCATTTAGTGTGACTTCCTTAATACCATTCAGCATTAGAGAAACGCTGTTGCATTTAACATTTGTTTAAACTTTGGGCGCCTTGGTGGCTCAGTTGGTTAAGGGTCCAACTTTGGCTCAGGTCATGACCTGAGGACTCCTGAGTTCAAGCTGTACATAGGGCTCTCTGCTTTCAGCGCAGAGACCGCTTGGATCCTTCATTTCCTTTTCTCTCAGCCCCTCCCTCACAAGTGTGTGTTCTTCCCTCCCTCTCTCTCTCTCTCTCTCTCTCTCTCTCTCAAAAATAAACATTTTAAAAAACATTTTTTAACTTAAGATTCATAAATAAAAAAAATATATTGTTTATTTATTTGAAAGGGTTGGGGAGAGCACAAGCAGGGGAGGGGCAGAGAGAGAAGGAGACACAGAATTTGAAGCAGGCTTCAAGCTGTCAGCACAGAGTCTGACACTGGACTGGAAGTCACAAACTCTGAGGACATAACCTGAGTCAAAGTTGGACACTTAACCAACTGAGCCACCCAAGGGCCCCAAGATACATAATTTTTAAATTATGCTCAGGTAACATGAAATAATGCTGCTCTTCTTAAGGTGTGAACCTTGCTGACTTCTCTGTTCTGCTATGTGCAATGAATGACCAACAGGAACATAGTTGCTGCTATAATTTAATTAGTCTTTCCTTTATGCAAACACTAAACTCCTTTTGATCCACTTGTACAAATTCTTCAAATCCTTTGGTAGTCATAATCTCATCACATGCATTGTATACACTGACAGTCAAAAACTCATATAATATTCAGAAATTTTATGTATGTTTTTAAAAGCAAGTGATGTATAGGTCATAATCAAAACCCCAAGATCTGTTCATACTAACTAGATTCCAGAAGATGTTAATCTTTCCAAATAATTGCACCATTTGACATCCAAATAAGTAAGATAGTGGGCCATGATGCTGTTGCACATGCATGTGTAACTGAATCCATGTTTTAAAGAACATTCATTAGAATATAGGTATTTGACATGTAATTCTAAATTAGAATCCCAAATCATCTATTTACTAATAATTAGACACTATGTGTATGTTTGTTTATATCTGAATAAGGAAGGTCAAAAAGAGGCCAATGAGCTGAAATATTTTGAATTATAGATATAATTCATATTCAGAAAAATTTATTAACAATGGTTTTCATTTGTGAGTTTCATAAAAAATTGACATAGTCAAAGCATCCTGGTCAAGTACATGCTTTAAGCTAATGATGCAGCATCCATAATGTCCATGAAATACAAGCATGGATGGTTAACTGCTAGAGGGTTAAACACATACAAAAAACTTTCATGCCATATATTTCATTACTGCACTACATTGATGGGATTGCATATTTATTTTATATCGGGAATAAAATTGGCAGCCAGCTTAGAAGGTGCCAAGGTAAATGGAGAGCTTACGGTACATTGTTGGCCAGATATTCTGACAGGACCAAATTCTGGCAAACTTAGGAAATAGATGAAATTTAACCAGCATGCTTTCTCTTGCTAACTTTCTGTCCCCAAGACACGCCCTCTAATTGTCCTCCTTGGTTTGTTTTATCTGAGCTTACTTTTTTTACTCTCTCCTGAGGTGATCTCATCCAAAAGCTTCACTAAATACTGATAACTATTAAATGTCTATCTCCAGCCTTAACCACTACCCTCAGGTCAAATGTGAAAGCCCAGTCACTTTTTTAACATACTCAATTGAATGGCATAGAAATCTAAATGTATCAGGTCTGAAACACCAGTATTGATTGTTCTTCATTAAAATGGAATAGACATCCATACAATTGATTGTTCAATCCAAACCTTTTGGTTAGATTTACCAAAGACAACATCTCTGATCTAAGAACCCATTACATTCAGTCTCTCTGCAAATCCTTTCATCTGTACTTTTCAAATATATTTGTATATATTGATTAAAAAATCAATTCTCTTTGTCCTTATACTACCCACCCAGTCCATGCCACCATTATCTCTTACTGCATGCTACAAGGTTAACCAACTATTCAGCTTATATTCAGATATCATGACCCACTGACTAGTGTCCATCGGATTGATTGATTATTTTACTGTTACACAGCTGTCAAAGGCTATAGAAGCTAATAAATGTTTCGAATCCCATTCCTGACTAATTGTTTCCCCTGATTCTTCTCTTGTTATGTCAAAACTATTTTCTACGTCACTGATGAAGGTATCATCTATTTAGATCAAATAATGGCTTATATCACTCTTCTGCTTATTACCTGACAAAGGCTTCCCCTTGCTTGTAGAATCAAGCCCCAGCTGCAAGCTTTGGTTCAAAAGCTCTGCGTAATGGGGTAATGCCTACATTAAAAATCTCATCTCTTACTATTCTTCCATCAATTGCAGTGCTCCAGGTACAAAAGCCTCCTTTCTATGCCTGGAACACTTCCAAAGCTTACTCACCTTATACTGACATGACCATTCTCTCCTTTTTGACTTGACTAGCTCCCTCTCATCCTTCAGGTCTTAGCTTAATGTCATCTCCTCAGAAAACCCTCCATATTCTACAATAGCCTTCCCCAATCAGCCATCTTTTGATTATTTGTATTATTTTATGTTTTAATTGCTGTTATAGTTATTTATTTGTCATTTTTTATTTGCATCTTCCCTTGAAGTATAGTTCTACAAGGATCTGCATCTTTATTTCTGCTATACCCCTATGCCTAGTGCTTGGACCATACTAAATGCTGAGTAAATATTTGTTGAATGTCAGTGATTCTCAACTGAGGAGTATGTTTGTAATGAATTCATTTACCAGGTATATCCTGAGATCTCAATGTGTGAACAGAATTTTGGTGGGTGTTGGGAAACTAAATGAATGCAAAGCCCCTGCCCTCAAGGCTCTCATAGTCTAAAGGGGACTTCAGACTATTGTCACTGGGCAGTTATAGCACTGTGACAGGATTGCTAGTTAGAAGTGCACAGGTGCTGTGGGAAGAAAGTCAAACTAAACCTGAATGATAACGGACTGGGACAGCAGGGAAAAGAAAGAAATGTATGAGGCAGTTCCTTTGTTAAGTCTTGATGGCCAGATAGGATTGGCTGTAATGGTATCATTTCTCCTCTGATGACAAGGTGCTCCCACAACAAACAGTTTGGGGAATCTAAAGTCAAGCAGGGCTTTGTGACACCCTCTTGACCATGCTGCTAAGAAGCAGCCCAGTTTGTCAAAGTAAGGAGTCAGCTTTGCCAATAATGACAGCTGCCACACTGTGGAGAAATCGTGATTTGGGTATGTCTTAGGCCGGTGTTGGCTTAAGTGTCTCTTTTCCTGTTATACTGTGATGAGCTCAAGAGAGCCCAGCACACAGAAGAAAGTAGAGGAAGTGCAGGATGGGTAGACAGGAGGAAAGAGAGAGCAGGAGGAGAGGAAGAGAGAAATGAAGCAAGGACAGAAGGGGAGCCAGTACAGCAAATTTATGTTATAAGAAGTTAACAAAATAGGGACAGAGATTTTCAGTGTTTGTGTTATTTTCTGCTATCAAGCATGTCCAGTGGTTGGCAACTTTTGCAACAATTTTTAAATCTGTGTAAAATAGGGAAAATTGCCCAGATTTGTGACTTCTTTTGGTTTTTCTACTATAACATTTTTGATGCAAACATAAAGCCTTATAAACTGGCAGACAATGCAACAAGGCTGAATGGAAACTGGCTGGCTTCAACTTTATTATTTGAGGTCAAAAAGAAATGAGGCTTGAAATAGCAGCCAGCAGGTCTGAACTCACCAGGAATCAAATGAATCAGATTTGGTATGAGCTGAATTGTTTGATTTTGTTAGTTCTTTTTACAAAAAAAAAAAAAAAAAAAAAAAAAAAAAACAGCTTAAGGACAGAGATTCTATAATTGTTTTTGTTTTTTGTTTTTTTTTCCCCAGTCTTATAACTGTCTTGACAGCAGTTACGGCCATTTTGTCATTCTGCTCTGGGCTAAATTTCAGGCTGCATTTGACCAACCATATTAGAAATGCATCAATAGATATATTGATTATACGTGGTATTTTCTGCATTTGAAAGCCAGAGAGTCTTATTTTGGCACCAGAAAACACACACACACACACACACACACACACACACAAGTGTATACATACATACATACATACATACGTATATACATATATGCATGTGCACATGTGTGTAGACACATATAATCTTATTAGCATGTGTTAATAACATTTAATAATCATTATTTAAAAGGTTTACCTGTTTTTTCCACACCTGCTCTAAGTATTTGTTGCTAATGCCTTTCGGAGGAAAATGTCTACTGTTGGATCAAAGGCATCTATGCCATAATGCCGCGTAATGTATGGTGCACAGGTAAGTTGGTATGGCCCAATTTCTTTGATTTCTAAGCATAGATATGCAATGAGGATTTTATTTGCCCCCTACTTGCTGCACGCTTTGTTTACTAGCCATAATAATTCCCTACGCGGCTTTGGTAGTTCCCTTCCCCAACCCCTTCTTTTAGACAAAATAAGCCAATAGATGTCCATTGGTTAATTTGCTTTTCCAAGGTGTGTTCTAGCCTAGACCTATTCCATTTCTTTTTCTTGCCTCATTTTACATCACTATACTCCACATCACAGCCAAAACTCTCAGTTTGGTTGACTGAGATTCATTGCCTGATTCATTGATTCCTGTTGAATCCTTCTCAAAATAATGTTTGTTTTGTTCAAAATTTGCATTTGATAACTTTTAGAGTATATGCTTCAAAAATATGATATTATTTTTATTCTGGAAATATTCTCTAGTACATTTTGAGACAAAATAAAACACTGTATTCTTTTGTTGTGAAGGAACCCAGGATTTACTCTAGAAATTATTACTTTCTAACCCTTCATTTTGGGCAAAAAACTGCGTGTTCCATTTTTATGAGTCTACAGACTGGTTACTTAGCTAACAACATGTGGCTTTCCTGATGCCACTGGAAAAAAAATTTTGTCTTTCAGGACATATCTGATTATATGTAGCTGAGGCAGCAGAGTTCCATGCCAGCTTTGTAATCTGGACTACAATAAGGCTCATGACTTTATTCAGCATGTAGCTGGCAGTCTCTTTCAAATTGGTAGTTAATATATGACTTATTCTACTGAGTAATTAAATGAATGATACCTTTTATGTCACACTACATAGTACAGACAGCATGAAACCATGTCTGCATAATTGTCCCTAATTCTTACTACAAATAAAAATATTAGTGTCTCAGTATTCGTTAAATGCCAGAATTTTTCCACTAAAAATGGAGGACTTCCCTGCGTGAGCAGAGCAGCTCCTGCTGTGACTCTTATTTCTCCTTCTCTCCATGGATATCAGGCTTGCTAAACAAACAAACAAGCAAACAAACAGCAAATTAAAGTGTCTTAGAGAGTAGACATTATAGAATGCCACAGTCCACATGTTGCATCCTCTGAAGGTCTGTTTCTTTAAAAATAAATGGCAGTTACTATATTAATGGTGATATGCTAACATTTTTAAACAAAGATTATTTTTATCACCATCAGGAATGGGGTTGAGTTTGTGTTGTTTTTCCAGGTAGAGGAGATGAGTTTTTCCAGAGGTTTCCCACACTCTAACACATTATCCCATGCACTGGCAGAAACATCAGTTGAAAATACTAGTGCAGCTTGTGTCATTGAAACAGAATGTAGCTGAACAGGAAACACAGCATTTCAATCCATAGTTCTCTGTAGAGCCGTATGTTCTTGATGTGCACTGCAGCAAGTAACACCATGTTTCAAGATGGAAGAGAGCTTAGAAACTATCAAGCTTGAAATCCTTTAAAACATTTAGTTGAAACTAGGTTTGGCGTGCAGAAGTATCCCAACTAAATCCAGCATGGAGACTTGACTAAAAGGGAAAAAAAAAACCAGAATAATGTTCTTAATGTATTTTAAGCTTTCAGCTAACTCAATTCATAAATTTAAAATAGTTACTTACTCCATTTTTATTATGTGTGAAGAGTTTTCTTTGAAACACTTATCATTGATTTCTGTAATTACATAGATAGAAGTGAAATAATAAAAGAGTCTTACAATTGTAAAAGGCTCGTAGCCTCATATAGATTTATCTTTCCAAAGACTAGACTCTGTATAGTGTTGCTTCTCTTTATCAGCAACCCTAGAAATAATATCTGACAGGTAACACTATGCTTTTGTAACACATCATTTCTTTGTAACATCTCAGAAAAACAAATGTCACTGAGTGACATATGAAGTCTGCAAGTGTTAATAGTGAAAGCACTTTTCAAGCATCTGTTTTGTTGTTGTTGTTTTCTAAATACCTGATTAGTATACCTTCTGTGGTAGGTCAGAAAGAGTTGTCTCCTATCACTTAACAAATTTCTGAGAACATTAAATAAATGGTGATAGTGTCTATTTTGATATTCATTGAACATTTCTTCAATTTATAGACTTCAAGAATCTTTAGAGAATTTCATGGGTTGAATAAATATTGTTATGTAAGCGAATCAAAAACATATCTTGTCAAGTTCTTTACAGGGATAGAAATTTTCAAGTAAGTAAAATAAAATATGACCACTTTTTCATATATGGGTCGTGTTTGTTATGGGATTTTCTTTGTGTTTGATTTACTACAACAAAAATAATCCTGACTTTTTAATAAATATCTGAACTGAAAATTTTATTCCTAAAGGTGTTATATAACTTCTATAAATTTTATTTTCCTCATCAATAAAAGCAAATAATAATAACATCTACATCACAGCATTGTTATGAAACAAAAGGAAGTAATTCATAGAGGCACTTAGTACGGTGGTTGGCACTTAATAAGCAGCCAGTAAGTACTAGCTTTTAGTTATATTTAAACTCAAGAAAGAAAGATTTTTTTCTTTTTAATTTCTTCTTTTTTTTTAGGAGAGTGTTTTTAACAGTGACATAAACTGTCATGGAACTGTTTAGGCTTTGAAGTCTGTATTTATTGAAATATTGTGGATGGGATTCTTGGAAAGTTTGGGCTAGATTAGTATTTCCTAGATTTGGTTCAGAAAAGAAATTCTGTAGGAAATTTTAAGCTACAAATATCAGAGTTCTTGCTATTCGAAACTTACTCTATCAGATTCTCCAGTACTGAGGCCTGAAAAATCTGTATTTTTACCATCCTCTCCAGATGGTTCACTTTTGTGATTAAGAACTTGCCTAGAAAACTTCTTAAAAAACCATACTATTTAGATACTCTGCAAATCAATGTCTAAATCTGAAAAGGTGGCTTTTATCATAAATGGAGCCATGCACAACTATCGTATTTGATGGATGTGCCCCAAATCTCAGATATGTATATATAAATGAATAATAATTTATGCTAATGAGACAGATTGCCTGAGTGCTACTGAGTTCATTGGAGGATGATTTTTAGAGCTTCTAAAGTATGACAAGTACCTGCTGGCATACATCATCATGGTCTCCTTGCAATTACCGATTCAGCACTTTTCAAGCTGATGGTCCCCAGAACACTGTTCTGCAAAATGTTATTAAGAAGTCGCGTGGTGACATCTTTATTCAAATAAATTTGAGGAACAGTTGTCTTCAGTCTAGTACTTAGCTACCACATGACTTCTCGAATAGTTCAATATGTCAGTGTGGACTGTGAAATCCCTAGAAGAGGGATATAGTCAGGCATATCACAAGCTATTTAGACTATGAGTTCTTTATGGGATGTCTACCAATTGGCATTCTTCAAAAAAGTGTTTTTCAGAAGAGTTTGGAAAATGGTATGACTTCAGTCATTATGTTCCAAACACAAACTTAAAATGTTGAATAGTTTGACATAGAAAACATGACAGAGATGGATTCAGTAGTCATTTAATCTTGCAGAGGAAACGTATTATGGGAATATGTTTGAGCTTCTGACCCTACACTGGATTTCAGACTGAATACCTTCAACTTTGTTCTGACAATAGAGTTTGTTATAAGTAAATTATAGCCCAAAGAGTTATCACTCCACTATTTTTATTCAAACTTCTGAGACATCTGTGGAGAAACTAGTCTTTTGTTATTGTTAAAAGGCAACACCTGGGGAGTTATACCAGCTACTTTTAGGAAGACAACTAATTGGTTTATACTGTAATTTATAGTCCAGTGACTAACTCAGTAAACCCATGAAGTAGTAAACAGTTAGAAGATTAACTAAAAAATGTTAAGCCAATCCATTTCACTTCTCCAGAGAACCCAGGATGCCATACTAAAGAGCAGACAGGTTTGGCAGGGTATTTTTTGTGTTAATAAAGAAAATATTACAGATGTCTCCATTAATTTGAGTGTCTTGGTCTTTCCACATGTCATAAAAATGTGTGAACCTTAATCTCTTTTTTGATGAATAATGTCCATATCCACGACCACAGTTTTAGGCCCACTAACTTTCTCTTATAACCTGGAATAAAATACAGTGTGATTTCATGAGCATAACTTTTGTCAGAAGTAATGGGAGTGTTGGGTTTGTATTTTATTTAAAAAATAAAGTGTTCTCATAATTTACTTTAAGGAAGAATGAACACGTCATCCTTCACTGATCATACGGAATTATGCAAAATATAAAAATAAAAGTAAAAAGGGCAGAGTATATTGAGCCCATGCTTTCTAATCACCTTACTTGTTCAATTATCAGCTGCCCATGCTTGCAGATAACTTCTAGGTCACCAGCACTGCCTTGTCATTTCAACGGAGGGAGGCTCCATCTATATGCATTTATGAACGTTTATTCTCAATTAAAAAAAAAAAAAGATGAGAGGATATGAACAAAGCTGGAAGGTTCTAGTCTCTCTGCATTGTACAGGCTAACAGAGATGGCTGTTTAGATTCCTGACATAGAAAATAAAAATGGACGTTCCTAGAAGATAGATAGGAAGCCAGGGTGTGACTAAAAGTCGCTAGGTCCTAAATCACTGTGCACACAGTGTGAAATTGGGCAGGATTTTTCTATTCCCACTTTAACTTCTGCAGAAAGTGGTCAGTTAAGTGGGGCTAATGGATCGTAGCTGTTCACACAGCCTGTGAATCCTTGTAGTTTTGGCATCAAGCTTGCCATGTATTCTCAGGGAAGTCATTTGGTCGTGCTAATAATTGAGGAAGTACTTTTATTATCATATAATTTCTGCTAAAATATTTAAATAATTTTATGATGCCATTTAGCTTTCAAATCCTGCAGAGCCACTTTGAAGGCTGCAACAATTATTGTTTGGGTTCTGCAATGGCCAGAAAACTCAAGTGTGGGTGATTCCATACTGCAACCACCAGAAGCAGATTTGGTCTGAGGCTCCTAAGTTTTATGCTTTGTGTCCCTCTCTTGCCTGGTCCTATCCAAGCACTTGCACCTAAATTTATGGTTATAAGTTTTAAAGACAAAAGAGATCCCCCAGACTGTATGAACTTCGGATGTTAGAAAACCTGGATCCATCATTTCTGATTTTTTCTTTACTATCTATACCATTACATATAACCAATCTAGTTTTTCAGGCAATAGGGCAATGAAAGCCTTATTATTTCTGAAACTACTACAACCCATGAGATTACAGTCTCAAGCTGCAAAGTGTTTTTTCATGACATGTTAATATTAAAATAAAGCCTCTCAAGTTCATTTTGTTCTAGGAAACTGTAGGGATTCATTCTTTTATTTGTTTACTCAGGAAACCTTTATTCAACAACTGTGTTGCAACAACATTTTAAGCATATACAGAGATAAACTGTAATTGAATAAGAAGAGATTTGACTCCTCAGTGTGCTCACCATCTCTGCACTAGGATTGGGCAAGATTCTTAGTGAAATTCTCAAGTGTAAAGTAATTTAAAAATAGCTTATTTACATCATGCTTTGTCAGGTGTTGCCATTTTATGTGCATATCTCATTTGGGTCATTCGATTATACTTAAGTACAATACATATTATAAGTTATTAAAAATGGCTAATTCTTACCTAAAACAAGATGTTAATGAGAGGATTAAGGCACATTGGAGCTATGTTTTACAAATCTAAAATTTTTTTTACTCAAGAATTAATTACTTGAACATAAGTTGAATGCACCCTGAAAAAAATTTCCTGAGTTCTCATTTGGAAAAAGAAGATACTAAATTTAGATCATATTCCACTTACTTACAACATACTAAAACTGCATAAAGAACAAAAAGTATACAAAGTTTCTAGTTAGTGCCCAGGCATTGTCTTTCTCCAAAGGTCACATTCCTTTAATGTATTTGGGACAAAGAAAGTTAGTCCCCTGTCATCCTCTTCCTCCCACGCCAGACTCTTCACCACTCCAAATCTCCTTGTGAGGCACTTCTTTATGTGGCAAATACTTAATGAATTCCTGTTATGCATCAGGTATTGCAGAAGTGATGGAGAACTAAGAGGGAGCAACCATGCTTCTGGATAAATTATAGAATCACCAACAGAGATTACAAACTGGAGCAAGTACTATGAATGAAAAGTACAAGTTTTCAGATATGATTGAATAGTCTCATTCTCTGGGTATATGGGAACCTTTTTTGTGCAAGTAACATTTAAAGTGAAAACAGGGGGTGCTTGGGTGGCTCAGTCTGTTCAGTGCCTGATTCTTGATTTGGGCACAGGTCATGATCTCACAGTTCCTGGGATCAAGCCCCTCATCAGTTTCCACACTGATGGCATGGAGCCAGCTTGGAATTCTCTCTTTTCCTCCCTCTCTGCCCCTCCCACCAACATCCTCTCTCTCTCTCTCTCTCCCTCTCTAAATTAATGAATGGTTGAATGAATGAATGAATGAATGAATAAACAAATAAAGTGATATCAGAAAACTGGCTTGAATATAATCACTCCATTAAAATAAATAGGTTAAAGGGTTTTAATTGTATCAGACTTTGCTAAAATGTGTTGAAATATGTAAATAATTATTCTCAAAATATAGGATTGTTTCCTAGATCAAAGACAAAAACCTCCCAAATGAAACTCTCTACACATAGAAACATATCACAGTTTCTATACTTGCTTCCCTCCCATCTGGATATTCTTTGGCAGTCCTGGCTTCCATCATACCTCCTCCCTTCAGAGAGTCAGCAAAACAGAATAACCACCAGCAATGCATTTACCAAAGTCTAAAAGTCATTGAGCCTGAAGTAGTATTACACACTTCAAGGAAGAAAGGCAAAGTTTCTACACCTCATCTAAGACAGCATTCTGATGAAGTCCCAATAGTTCATCTTTGCTTTTAATTCCCTTGCCTTTGGAGACGTGTCAAGTAAGAAATTGGTGCGTCTTAGGTCAAAGAGGCTTTTCCCTGCTTTTTCACACCCGAAAAACAAACAACCCAGTGAAGAAATGGGCGGAAGATATGAATAGACACTTCTCCAAAGAGGACATTCAGATGGCAAATAGACACTTGAAACAATGTTCAATGTCACTCATTATCAGGGAAATACAAATCAAAACCACACTGCGATACCACCTCACACCAGTCAGAGTGGCTAAAATAAACAAATCAGGAAACTATAGATGCTGGCGAGGATGTGGAGAAGTAGGCACCCTCCTACATTGCTATGATCCAGCAATAGCCCTGCTAGGAATCTACCCAAGAGACACAGGATTGCTGATGCATAGGAGCACGTGTACCCCAATGTTCATAGCAGCACTTTCGACAATAGCCAAAACATGGAAAGAAACTAAGTGCCCATCAACTGACGAGTGGATAAAGAAGATGTGGTACATATATACAATGGACTACTATGTGGCAATGAGAAAAAATGAAATCTGGCCATGTGTAGCAACATGGATGGAACTGGAGGGTATTATGTTAAGTGAAATAAGTCAGTCAGAAAAAGACAGATACCATATGTTTCCACGAATAGGTGGACTTGGTGAGACTAAGCAAAAACCAGGGGGAGGGGAAGAGGGGAAAGAAAAAAAAGACACAGAGAGGGAGGGAGATAAAACATAAGAGACTCTCAAAGACCAAGAACAAACTGAGGGTGAGGGAGATGGGGGGGGAGAGGGGGTGATGGGCATTAAAAAAGGGCACATGTTGGGACGAACACTGGGTGTTTTATGTAAACCAATTTGAAAATAAACTATTTTAAATTAAAAAAAAAACAAAAAAAAAAACAAAACAGTAGATCCTCAAAAAAAAAAAAAAAAAAAAAAAAAGACAGCATTCTGAGCTTGGTTTGGTCACTCTGAATCTGGCAGCTGTCTGTAAAGTCTATCCACCAGCATGAGACAGAGATACACTCTTTTGTAAATACAGTTTCCTAAGAATAACACTGATCCTTGAGCTCAGCAGAGTTTCAGATTTTTTTTAATGTTTATTTTTGAGAGAGAGACAGAGACAGAGTGGAAGCAGTCAAGGGGCAAAGAGAGAGAGAGGCACAGAATCCAAAGCAGGCTTCAGGCTCCAAGCTGTCAGCACAGAGGGCAAGGCAGGGTTCAAACTCATAAACCATGAGATCATGACCTGAGCCAAAGTCAGAAGCTCAACTGACTGAGCCCCCCAGGCACCCCTAGCTCAGCAGAATTTGAACTCAAATTCAGGGAGAAAACGGTTCCTTAAAAGCCCCATAGTCTGCCAAGAGGTCTCCAGGCAGAATAGAGGCAGTGCTTCATGTAATCATTCACGTTTTAGATTGTGCCCAAAGCATAGGAACTGGGGGTATGTCAAAACCACTCCCTCCAATGCCAACCACCTACCAAGCCATAGAATAATGAAGCAAAAACTTTATATTGATTTTCACTTATATTGCGGAGCAGGTGAAATTCTTGATTGGGGGTAACTTGTAGTCTTTGTAAGGGCAAAGGAAGGAAGGTCAGGCCTCTTTTATCCCCAGCAACGAATGATTAGGAGTTGCTCTTACACCTACATTTACATTGTGGATTGGGTTTGAAAAATGTCAATATTCCCACTGATCATATAGTTAAGAAATATTTAGCTGAGAAGAAATCAACTGACTCTTCTCTTTTTAGTCAAAAAGAGGATGGAGTCCACCAATAGGATCAAATATACCTACTGAGGTTTTCTATCTCCAATAAGCCCTGAATAGCATTCTCCACTTGTGTAAGAGGCCTTTCCCAGGCTGAGCATCAGAGACGATCCTTATCATTTTACAACTCAGCACATCCATTATTTCATTATAAAGCTCTCAAGTAACAGGGTCCACAAGCAAACACAAACGCACTCACCTCGCTGTGTGACCATCAATACCCATCCTCGTGGGTACCAAAGCCATTCTGTAGAAACCGAATGATCTGCAGGAAACTCTACAGGCAGCATGATTTGTCCGTGGTCTGCTTTTTTTGGTTTGCATTCACTAAGCGTTGAATGGTAGTTTTTGTGTTTGACAATAGAGTGTAGTTTATAGGTCTCCTGTTTGCTTTCTTAAATGATCCTCACCATTTTACTCTAATTGTCTGAAATAGCTCATTCATGAAATACAGTGTGAACCTGGGAAAGAAATGTGCTAGCTCCTACCCTGAATGGTCTTTTCTTCTCACATTCTCTTGGTGAACACTAAGTCAATTGATATCTAACGATAGCATATTGCCACAGAAAACTGAGGTTTTTAAGTTTTCCTCTCTTGAACAGAATTCTTCAAAGTGTGAAAGAATTGCTATATTGCTATTTGATGTGTTTGGAAAATACTGGAAATTTCTTGGTGGTATCCTGGCAGCAATCGTAAGCATTCTGTAGTATCATTCTACACGTCATCTCTAACACGATTAAGGATCATGAGGCATAATTTATACCATTTTAAAGTTGCATATCTCATAGGTAGTCAGAGAATTTTTTTCAACTATTAATTCCATAAATTTGGGACTGGAGTTTTAGATGTCACTGCTTCAAAAACATCCCTTTCCTCACTGTATTTTCTTGCTTTTAGTGCTATAGAAATGACTGAATCAGGAAAAAAAAAAAAAAACTTACTGAGTCTTTCAGCTTCCTCTGGTTTTCTGCCCTTAACTCAGAAAAACTCCATCAAGACTTACTGTAATACTAGAAACTCCCCCAGGACAAGATTTCACTCTTCTATTATAGATATTGTAATTTGTCTGTACCTTGTGTGTGCTCACTGCATATTAAATATCAAATGAATTTTATTTGAGGATCAAATGGAGAGACAGCGCCATGCAGAAGTCCACACACATAAATAGAAGGAACCGGAGCTCAGATAGGGGGGATTTGTCTTATGGTAATCTTATCAGAGAGGAAAAACACACCTCTTCTTCCTCATCAAAAGTTTGTGATCCAAACACCTGCTAAAGCAAATCAAGAAGTACAAAGCATATTTGCTATGGTCTCATGGATTTTATAGGCTTTTAAGTTATCTCATTGGGAAGAAGATTCAGAACTCTGATTTCCTCATAATTTCTTTTGCAATTTTATTAAGACTAAAATTCTATGTGATTTTAAGCCTGCACATTTGCTCTCTTTCTTAAAAGCTTTTCATTTTGCCATTTGATGAATATTGGAAGCGAGTGGATTATCTGGATAAAGAGAATTAGTTGAGGTTTGCATCAGTCAAGAGAGTAAAGCCACCAGAGGCTTTGAAGGGACTGCCTTACAATATAAATAGTCCTAATCTCCCACAAGCATTGACTTTCAAGAAAGAGAATTTTCTCAAGACTAGTGTTTTTAATCAGCTGGATCTGCAACAAGATTGAAAGTAATGCTGGTGATAGCGGAAGCAGTCTGTGCAGGAGAAAAAGCAGCAAGCAGTCAATGATCTGATTCATGAGAAATGTTACAAGTTGGAGAGGAGGGGGAAATTAAGAAGTCTCTCGGATCCTCTAACTACTTCTACCTCTAAAACAGTCATCCGAAGACATCCCTGCCTGAAGTGAAAATGTGCCATTTGGACGGGAATGAGTTATTAGCTGGAGGAGGGCACCCACCGAGATGTTGGAAATGTAGACAGAGCTCTAACGGTCCCAGTGTTTCCATTTTTCATGCCAAAAGGATCAGTGCCAGATACAAAACAGGTGGAATTATTCTAGCATGGATTTGTAGGCAGAAAGGAAACGGCACATGTGTTTTACCTGAGACGGTAGAAGAGCAGTTAGAGCAGGTAAGGTTACAGCAATACGGGAAGAGAAATGGCTCTGGCCACAGATTGTTGGAGTCTTAGCAACAGTGGCCTGGACCCCTGTTTTTGTACCATTCTTTTCTCCCAGAATAAAGAAGAAAGTGCTTCTGAAGTGCTTATCGCTGGTGAGAAGAGAGGAGATTTTTTTTTTTTTAGTTTCACGCATTTAGGGAAATAAATGCCTCTATAATTAATTCAGATATAGTTTTTTGAGTTTGTGTGATTTTTCAAATGTTTTCCTCAAGTGTTTATACAAAGAGAAAAATAATTTTCAGTGGGAAAGAGGAACGCATAACCAAAACCACTTCACATCTTGCATACAATTTGCCTTGAAAACTTCATGGTACATACACATTTTTCCACACACCCTGGAGCAAAATTGTGACACCAGTACTGTTTCACCCAGATCACTTGTTCACAGATGTGAAATGTAATCTAATAGTCACTACTTTTGGCAACAGCCAAAGCATGTGTTGAGCTTATAGGAATAAATTTATTTAGTATCTCAATATGAAGTGTCTCTCATGCTCAAAAAGAGGTGTTCCCACTGCTGCCCTGTGTCACATCTATAATCACTTCTAGAATTAGGACTCAACTCACTGTTTAACCTGAACTCATACCTGAAATGGAGTGAACTGAAGATTTCTGCATTAAAGGCAGAGTCAAAGATTTTATGAAATGATTATTGGACAGCCAACATTGGATAACCGGAATGTACTGAGGACTATACTAAGTATGGAGAGAACTTATTTACCAATTAAAATAAATAAGTTATATCCTCTGAGTGTAATACTTTTCTCCTTTTCTTTTTGCCTGATGAATTTCCACATTTCCTTTGAATCTGCTGACTTGGTTAACTGGGTAGACCACTCTATCTTCTGATTTTCCCTGCTGGACAGTGAGTTCCATGAGGACATATATGACATCCGTGTTTCTCTCCATGTATGTCCAGTGCCTGTCTATAATGGGGTTTGGCAGAGCTTTTCAATAAAGGGTGAAATAATAAATATTTAAAAATTTGTGGGCCATACAGTCTCTATGATCACTACTCAAATCAGTCATAGCACAAAAGAAATCACAGAGTATTTTTTTAAATGAGCATGGCTATATGTTTTTTTTAAGTTTATTTGTTTATTTTGAGAGAGAGAGCAGGACGGAGAAAGAGAGAGAGAAAGAGGGAATGCCAAGGAGGCTCTGCCCCATCAGCACAGAGCCTGACACAGGGCTCGATCCCAGGAACTGTGAGAACATGACCTGATATGAGATCATGACCTGGGCTGAAACCAAGAGTCAGTTGCTCAATCAACTGAGCCACACAGGTAACCCAAGTGTGCCTATATTTTAATAAAACCCTGCTTACAAAATCAAGCCATGGCCTAGATGTATCCTGTAGTCTATAGTTTGCTGACTCTGGCCTAACATGAAATCTGACACAAAATAGTGGCTCAGCAAGGTCTTTCAATAGTTCATGCTGAGTCGATGGTGGTCTGAGGGTAGGGAGAGAAGAGGACAGATTTGGGCTATTTGGTGACTGGATGAGTGGTGATTGATATAAGAGGTTGGCAAGGAGAAGAGGACAAATCCAAGTTTCTGGTTTGTAAAGTTAGCCTTACAAAGGAGGAGACATTTAAGTTATAAATAGTAGAACTGGATATGTTAGCAGAAGTGGGGAGGGAGGGAAGGATGAGTTATATTTGGTTATACTGAATAGGAAAAAAAAACTGTACTGTATTCTGTAACAATGGCTCTTAGACTTCTGTGCCTCAGAATCAGTCAAAGACCTTGTGAAAAACAGATTCTTAGGTCTACCTGCAAGAGATTCTGATTTGGGGTTGGGGGCGACAATAATTTGCATCTCAACATGTTCCCAGATGATGTTGTAGATGCTGGTCTGGAGAAAACCCTTTGAAAACAACTGTCCTTCAGATGTGACAGAGTTATGATTTTTGTGTCATCACTATTGACATCTCAATAGTGACAAGTTTAGGAAAGTTTCAAAGTTGAATACCTATTTTAAAAGTTTTGAGATACTGATCCAAAACAGAATATGGTCTTACAGAATCAGAGGTCCAGTAGGAAGACTTACCTCATCATTTATTGCCAAAAGAGGAGTCACCAAAACTTCCTTACCCTATCCCCTCATCGTTACTGCTCTTGACTGTAAGAGAGGAACAGGCTGATTACGGCATAAAAGAGGATCTTTTTTTTTTTTTGTTTTTTTGTTAGCATTTTGCAAGGACTAGGGCATAGTAAAGGGAAAACTGACTGTTTTGATGAGATGCGAGTCATATATATCTCTAAGTAGAGATGCCAGTTACAAGGACAACTCTGAACACTCAGATCCATGCTCACCCTAAGTATTCATTAGCCTTCCAGTGCTCTGAGTGGTATCAATACCAGAGGGCCTCATCAATCACATAACTCTTCCTCTATGAAAATATTAGGCAGAAACAGTCAGAGTTCACTCCTTGCAGTTAAGCAGTCATTGACTAGGGCTAGACAATGCTGTGAGGAGAAATAAAGTGTGTCATTTATGAGCAAAGTACTTAAAACCCAGTAGATGACCTTGTAACTGTGTCTTATATTGACTTGGAAACCACATGAGTCAAGTATTGCAAATGGCATAGTCATAAGATAAAAATTGCATGGATCCCTGAGTCACCACATAGAGGAAGCTATCCTGGAGTGTCCCTCAAACTTGGATGGAGTCTATAAGAGTAAAAAATAATATAATATTGTTGTTGTTTTTACTGTGAATTACTTGTTACTGCACAACAACATTATTTATCTAAGCTATTGCAAGTGATTTTACTAATACTAATGTATTTACTCTAGACTGGGTCAAATGAAGGTTTCTGTTGGTTCCCCAATATATCATCACCCTTAGCTGGAAAATATCATGGCTAAATCCAGAGCAGAAAATAAAAACAAAAGGTAAGAAGGGAAAAAATATCAAAAAAATACCATTCTGAGTAGACAATGCTTATTGATTCATATAGACAAATGCAAAGAACATAGATTTTAAATGAAAACCTATAACTCAAGAAAACCATGTCTCTAACAGCTTAGAAACAGTGTTGGATGATATAAGTCCTAAGGGATTGGAGAAGTATTTATTACACTGTTTACTAAATGGCTTTCTTATTTTAAAGACACAAGCAAGAAGCATGGCAACATTAGAAGAAAGATAAAAGCAATAATGATGGAAATTTTGAGGGAGAAAGGTGACTTGAACATTTATCACACATAAAATGTAAAAGGAAGAGCATTTAAACCAGATTTTTCCATGAAATATACACACCACAGGCTTTCAAAGAACAAATAAAGGCATGCAAGCTGAAGAGGGTAGACTAAGGTAGAGTGCATTTTGACCATCAATCTTGGGAGTGACAGAGATCTGAACAACTGTAGTTAAAGTGTGGATCATAAATAACGTGTTACCATCTCTGAAGCAAAAGACAAATGACTTGCTCTCCAGCAAGAAATTTAGGAGAATTTGTGGATGAAAACTTTCCAACCTAAGGGACAAGGACAAATGATCCCAAATATAAATAGCTGGCAGCCCCATTCTGTCTCCTTTTCTATTCCACCAATTTTACCATTATCCTGTGAGTGTATCTGTATTTGTGTATGCAAACATGCACTCACCCATGCACTCCCACACACAAACTCCTGCTGCCAACTGATCTAAAGCATTTGATCTTTTATGATTAGTGTGCATTTTATGGTAAAGAAAAGTTCTGAGTGTGGAGGCAGGTATGAGTTTTAAGTCTCCTCCTATAATCCAGTTACATGAAAACGAGGCTTTAACAGAAGGAATCTGGTAACACATACAAACATTTATTGGTAAGCAAGCATGTAGCTTATTCTCTAAGCTCTTTTTAGTGGTTTGATCCTACCTGTATGAAAGATTTAATTGAGGCAAATGCAAAAAATAGGTTACCAGCAGGATTCAGTTTGGTGACAACTCTGCTCAAAATCAGTGGGTTATCACCAGACCGTTTCGGATTCTGACTTCAGGCCCCTTCCAAAAGATATAGGTAACCTGGTCCCTGGATTCCTATATCCCACTCATAAGGACAAGAAAGTCTGCATAATAGTGCTTGCATTCCTATCTGTAACAAAAAAAAAACATAGCTTATAATATATGTTATGCTAATCTGATGCTAATCAGACATAAGAATATTAGCAGTAAGGATAGGTGAAGTGCATATCTTTGGAGTGTGGGCTTCTAATTAGACAGTTGACAATGCTAGTTATCCCTGGGATATGTTCTCTCCATTAGGCCAACTGACGTCCCATAGAGTGTAGATTAATTTACACAAAACACACATGTATGTCACATTGTCTATAAAGAAATATTTTGAAGGATACTAAGAAGCACTACATAAATTTTCCAATCATTGAGGATGGATAAACTATAAATTTCAGCACAAAATAAGGGAAGAGAATAATTATCACATAGTGAAATATATACATACATGTGTGTGTGTGTGTGTGTGTGTGTGTGTGTGTGAACATTTAAACCATCAACTACAGAGTTTGCTCAATGACTTGAATTCCTTTGGTAAATGATAACCCTATTGAAGTTAAGTAAGATTCTGCAAATAAGACTTATGCTTGTTTGTTTCATTTGGCAATGGAAGATAGGTTGGGAGAGTAAAGATAAATCCCATCAATTGGAGATTTTTTGCCTTTTATGAGAGCTTTGTGGTGTAGTGGTTAAGTATGTGACCTCCAGAATCAGGCTGTCTGGTTCAACCTTTGTTCTGGCAGTTATTAATTACATCATTAAGCATATTATATATCTATAGCTTATTGTCTCAGAATGGGAATGATAACCCTTATGGGTGCTGGGAAGTTTAAGTAAGATTAGAGATAAATAAATAAATAAGATTAAATAAATAGCATGCTTATATACTTAGAACAATCTCAAAACTTGGTAAATAGTGCATTACCTGCTACTATTTTTATCAAAATTGATATTTTTTATTATAACTTAGTATCCAAATTCTGTATACATTCTTGCACTACAGATTGATTTGAGAAGTAACAAGATAATAATAACTATTTCATAGGATTTTGTGTTGATTAAATGACATAATGTGCTTGAAGCCATGAAATACAGCAGTGACCCACTAAGTAATAATAATGATGATGATTCAGTGATGATGATGAGCAAAGTTTCACACAGAATTTTTTTAGTGTTTTTGTAGTTGCTATGTCCGATCCCTGGAAATTCAACGCATCCCAGTCATTTAACATACTTTTTTTTTTAAATGGCAATGTCCAGAGAAAAGCACAAAAACTCTGGACCCTGAAGATCTACAGAGATTCTACCTTAGAATGCTTTCCTCTGTGTCCCCCACCTTTCATGTACCAGAAAGAACCCTGAGTGGAGTGAAGGAGTATGCAGCCATTACGGGAGAGGCAAGGGAGAATATAGATCCCGCTCTTCAGCACTGAGAATGGTGAAAGCCTCAAAGAGTTGGACGTCGGAAATGTAAACGTTTAAACTCCAAAGCGGTACTGACACTTAAGCAGAGCCACATCAATTTCACTTTCGTCGAATGGATTTGAAAAGCTAAACTGATAATCCTGTGAACATTTTCAGTGTGTAGCTCTCTCATTTAGTATGTTTAATCCACTCTCCTAGATCATTATACAAGTGTTTTGTTTTGTGCCATGGGAAATTCTGATCTTAGCTGATGAAGTACTCAGTCACCTATAATCTTGTGAGAGCCACAAATGATGGTAATTGCAATTTATGAAGCAACCTAGAACGAAAAACACAATATGCTGAGTTTGAGCTAAGGTAATTGTATTTTTACTTCAGATCAGCAGAAATTAAAAAAAAAAAGAGTAACACCATTTGAGCGTTATTTCCAATTTCGTTTTCTCAATTTTATTAACTGCAGTCATTAAGAAATTGCTGAAGAAAAGATAAGAGGTCTGCAAGTTGCCTTAGCGAATCTGCATAGACCAGAGAGCATAAACAATGTACAATCAGTAAAAAGCTATAAAAGAGGCAAAGAAGGCTTAGTGTATTGGAAACAATATGGAATTGCCACTGAAGAATTCTGAAGTTGAATAAGGTCACCGTTAAAGAGTTGGGTGACCTTGAACTTCTCACTTCTCTCAAGGCTCCTTTCCCCTCATTAATTAAATTTAAGAATCCAACTGAATTACCACTAAGAAGCCTATCATTCCTAAAATTCTGTAAATATGGAATATGTAAGCAATTATTACACTTTAGTATGAATAAATTATTAAATGTATTACCTGAGGCTGGGTCCAATAAGTGTTTTTTTTTTCTTTAAATGTCTTAAACAGATTTGTTTCTCTGAAGTCTTCATTGTAGTTTCTGTCTTGCCAAGTCATCTTTTCCCTTCCATGGTGTCCTGGGAGTCTCTTCTCGTATCTCATACATATCACCGGGAAGCCAGCAATTAGTTTGTTTGTCTCACAGCTATTATAAGTTCTTGCAGCTCAGGAATCATGTCTAATTTGCCATTTTCTCCAGTGCTTAGGAAAGTGCCTGGCATTTAGTGTGCAATGATAGAATAAACAAAGGAATGACTAAGTGACTATGTGACTGAATGAATGGTTTGGTATCAATGAGACAGAAAGGAAATAGACACTGAATACCAAATTGTTCAATCCAATTCACTGTTAAAACTTATCTTCAAGCTCCTATTTCATGAGGCCCTCACAAGATACTACCCAAAATGGTTCTCACAGCACTTGTTTTGGCTGACAGCAGTGATACTGTGAAAATGACACTGGGCCTAAGTATATTTAGAAATAACTCTTTTGCAAACCTAATTACCATCAAAAAGCCTTCACAAAACACCTACCTGTGTAGGAATGGAGTGTATATATAAACCAAGACTTCATCATCCATCTTGGAGATTGGTACACTATGGTCCATTGGCCAAATGTGCCTCACCACCTGTTTTTGTACAGTCTGTGAGCTAAGAATGGTTTTTACACTTTTTAATGTCTGAGGAAAAAATTTTAAAGAATAATATTTCATGACACATGAAAACTACATGAATTTCAAACCTCAATACCTTAATTTATAAATTAAGTTTTATTGGAATACAGCCTTGCTCATTCATTTATTGTCTGCCTGGTTTGATGTCACAACAGCAGAGTTGAATACTTGTGACAGAGACTCTATGGCCTGCAAGTCTAAAATATTTACTGTTTAACCCTTTACAAAAAATTTACTAAGCCTTGCTCTATTTGATGGTCAAAGTTCCTTTTGTACTATCAAAACCAATTTGCAGTGACGGCTTTGTGTTTAGGAGAGCTGCTTCATGTTCAAATGGAAAGTTGCAGTACCTGCAAAACATGGAGAAAGTTTTCTGTCGGACTTTGTCCCTTTTATTTTTTTTTATGGAAATGGAGAGGATATCTTAAAGAGAAGAATTACTCCAAACTTTTTTCCACATTATTTATATGAAATTTAAACCAAGAATTAATTATTGTGAGCAACTAGTTTCTTTAAAATAATACATTTACATTTAACCTCATAAATTCATCACATTTATTTATTTATTCCACAGTTCTTTCATCTAAAATGAGTTACCAATATTTTTCATTTTACTTCAAGAAGAGGTCTGTTAGTTCTTTTTTAAGAGACATTTGCTTAAAACAATTTATAAAGTATCGTTAAGCTGTCCATGAAGTTAGTACGGTGAAGCAAACAAAACCCTCTTCTCCAGTGAAATTAAATGATCAAAAGACTTACCTTAAGCCCTTTTTCTTACATTGTGCCTGTGGGTTGGGGTACCTGGGTGGCTCAGTTGGTTAAGTGTCCATGTCTTGGTTTGGGCTCACACCATGATCTTACTGTTGGAGAGTTTGAACCCCGCATCGGGCTCTACGGAGCCTTCTTGGGATTCTCTCTCTCCCCCACCTCCTCTCTTTCTGCCCCTCCTCTGCGTGCTCTCTCTCTTTCTCTCAAAAATAAATAAATAATCTTTAAAAAAATCTCAGGAAAAAATTGTGTCTGAAGGTTAATTAGAAAACAATAATGATTAGATAATATTTGAAAATTATCTAACCCCACCAAACAAAAAGTCTAGAAATTCACAGATTTTGTTTTTGTAGCTTTTTCGTTTGTGTAATTTTTATTTTCACTCAAAATGCTGTTCTCAAAATTGAGAAGAATTTGTTCAATGGGAGCAAATCACTCCTAAGTCACTTCCATAAATGATCACATTGTAAAACTACTGTTGTCTGTATATTTAAGAAAATGTTTTTCCACATGGGCTAAATTATCTATGTAGTAAGTAACCATGGTGGGAAAGCAAATCTTTCAGCTCCAAATCAATGAGAGGGTGAGTTGTTATCTTGCTGATTGATGATGATTAGGCTCTTGGAGCAGATCTGGCCTACATGCTGGTGAATGCCAAATGGCTGAAGGCCACCTCTCTCTACACTCCTTTGCTGGCAGTTATCTTTCAATGAGTTGGAAGAAGCCACAGTTCCAGCAGCATGATTTTGCTTCAAGGCTCAAATTGGCCATTTTCTTCTGCTTAGATCACTGTCCCTACCAGGCACTACCTATTGGTGGTCGTATCATATAATGTTGTATATCAATTTTACTTCAATAATAAGATAGCAGCACATCATGACTTCTCCTTTCTTGCTGTTTTATCTGGGTGACAGGAAATACTATAAAAAGATGTTAAAAATAGAATAGCAGCTATACTCTAGATATTTATAAAACATATGCAATAAAACCCCAGCTGTGATCTTCAATAATCTTGTATACAACCAGGAAAATACTTAAATTTATAAAGAGGTTCTATATGCTTGCCTTTGAGACACTGATAAGTAAATTGTCTTGACAGATGGTGAATTTTTTGTCATTTATTATAAGTATTAAATCAAGTTAATCCCCAAAGGGTTGTGGTTTTGCTGTTCAAATGCCATGAAAGTAATGCCTTGCCATGTCAGGGAGTGTCAGTATTTAATTTCTATCAATTGTTCGGGACAGCAGATTTAGAAAAAAAATATTAAAATCATTTGTAATCTTGGGATTCGGGAATAATTGAAACAGGAGTTTCTATATGTACAGCCAAGAAAATTTTTTCTCTCAAATTAAAGATTTAAAGTAAAAATAATCTCACTGTACATGTGGGATAATCATATGGTTATTTAGAAATAACTGAGTAGAGTAACATGCATAAGTGACAGATACATATCATGTCTTTACCTTCTCAAGTTTTTTGTGGATAATAGCAGAGTTTAATGCTTCAATTTTTTTAATCAGGTGCTACAAAAGATAATAATTCTCCTATTAGTTTCCCTAATTTGTAAATGTCAGTCATGGCAATCTTGTGCAGACACTTTGGTTTTATCTTCACACCCTGGTCTGCTGCCTCTTTAATTCACCAAGAATATCTTCAAACTCCTCTTCCATCCCTATTCTTGATTTCATGGGAGGAGAGCATACTAATCATATCTGCACAGGTGTATTTTTATAGAGCTGCCAGAAAAATCCTTCTGCTCATTCAAGAACATCTTGCCTATAATTAATGTTCTATCCGTCTTCTTGAAATTAAGAAACAAGTATCTACCTACCATCCCAAATTTCACCCAGCAGTTGAATTCACAAGCATCCATTTCAGCTCATGTCTTTCTGAAAGATACTTCATCAAAACTACAGTACTAGTTGTTTATTTGCTGAACATCAGTATTGTTTATTTGCTGAAGTTCTTATTTTCTTGTTCTCTCTCTTTCTCCCCCTCTTTCTCTCTCTTTTCACTTATATTGGCCAAATAGTTCAAATTTCATATTAACTTATTGTATGCTCTAGGATTTTAAACATTTTCTTCTTTATTCCTTTTATTTATTATTATTGTAAATTTATTTTAAAATATTTATTTATTTTTGAAAGAGAGACAAAAGTGAGAGAGTGCAATTGGGGGAAGAGCACAGAGGGAGGGAGACAGAGTATCTGAAGCGGTTCTGTGTTGACAACAGAAAGCCCAATATAGGGCTCGAACTTATGAACTGCAAATCACTCATGACATGTGCCAAAGTCGGATGTTTAACCCACTAAGCCACCCAGATGGCCCGTCTTTAATATCTTTGAATAACCAAGTATAGTAAAAAATAACAAAATATAACTGCATTCACATTAAGGTATCTATATGTATATGAAATCAAATTAATGCATTGTAAATTCTTAAGCAATGAAATTACTGTGGGTGATATGGTGCAAATACGAATTAGGAAAATCAAAGTTGGTAATATAAAATGAGATCAGAAATTTCTTAAGCTTAAGAACTATACACTATGTCACTAAGAGATCACTACCAATTCTTATATCTAAG
The DNA here is from genome assembly GCA_030068075.1 of Paguma larvata. Classification (NCBI taxonomy): domain Eukaryota; kingdom Metazoa; phylum Chordata; class Mammalia; order Carnivora; family Viverridae; genus Paguma; species Paguma larvata. Next base: position 57,260,726 of record CM057832.1, read on the forward strand.
ACTGTCAAAACATAATATGAAAGAGGGAATGGACCTGCGGAGAAATATTCTGGATGCAGGACGGAAACATTCCCTTCAAAATATGGCTGCCATTTTCCCTGGACTTTTTACCATACCTGTAAAGATGCTAATCATATCCATTTTTGCTGTCAATTTTTTTTTATTTATTTTACTTGTTTCATTTGTTTTATACAAACAAATAAATGTGGCAATCATCTTTCCAAACAGTGATCTGTCTACCTACCTATCATTTCAATAGGATATTAAATTTTCTGGGTCATAACGTTCCATCCTAACATAGAAGAGGAATTCTGGTGGTGTTATTCCCTCCAAACAATAGAAATGGTTGAAGTAAACCCAGCTATTTACACAACTCTGTGTCACCAGGGATACATTTTCAAGGCTCTTTTCAGAAATCAGTACATCTTAGGACGTCATGCTCTTCCCCATAAATTCGGGTGCCAAACTGGAAGAGCTACAGGGTTGCAGGCATATTTGGGAGCAGATGGTAATATCTACTGCTGTGTCCAAATAGGCTGGTGGGCATATTTATCTGATATGTTTTTGAGCTATGATAAGAAGCCAACCATCTCTCTTTATTCACCACCCAGGAACACACTTTCAAGTAAAGATAACCCTTTCTGTAGAGCCTGTTTCCCAGTTAAAAATAAGGAATACACCTGCTGAATTTTTATGTTTCTTCAATTACAGTCATCATAAAAAGAGGATATTTGTATGGCTTGTTTAATGTTTTCTTTTAAAAGTATTTTTTAAAGTACTTGTGTATAAATAAGATCATTGCTTATTAACATTATGCACTAATTGGAACACATTTTCCCCTGAGTTGCTTAAAATACAGACTTTTTCAAATTTGTGGTGCATCCTAACCCTTCAGTATAGCTCTCTCCAACTCTAATTAATTCGCATTGCAAAAGAAATGAGTTTGATCTCAGCTGTAGAAGTCACAGTGACTTATCCTTTCAATGAGGTGATAATTGGTGTCTGGTTAATTCTATTCATAGAAACCATGGGCCATAAAAAATAATCTTCTCTTCCATTACACAGTACGAGGCTTCCAGTAGCACCTATGCTGTTTCCTGGTATGAAATATTTTTATTCTTAAACATAATTCACAATCGTGGAAATGCTTCTTTTAAGCAAATACCTAATGCCGGCTTGAGTTACTCAAAGAGACGTCATCTTGCTTTGCAAGTGATCACATGGGCTTTGACACAGACAAGATTATATTATTTACCTCCAAACACCCAAAGTCCAACAGGACAGAGATTAAGGTATCTCCTTGCAAAAACTAAAACAGACACTATCCATAGACACTTATTCAATATAAAGATGATTGGTGATACGCAAGGTATTTTTACATAGGTATGTAGTATTCTGATTCATATGAAAAACTATACATACTCTCACTCTATGTATTTGTAAATTATGAAGAAAATCAGAAAATTAATAATCCTGAACCAGCACTAAGCAAAGAGCTGAAATATCACCAACATGGTTCCATTTATTTGGATGTTGCTCCTCACCTCTTCTGCCACTTGTCCCAACCAAATATGCATACATCCAGAATTTTTTTTTATTAAAATATTATCATAGTAGTATTTCTTACTCGCTTTTTCCACTCAATATTATGGTTCTGAGAATTACCCACACCTTTTTCTGAAACCACACTTTATTTTTTTCCACTATTACATAAATCTTCTGTAATGACTGTACAATAATGTTTGTATCCATTATTTGGACTATAGATATCTCAGTTGTTTCCAGCTTTTTAATAACAAGGAGAATACCACCATGAACGTATTGCTATGTTTCCCATGGTGAACATGTTTAAATGTCTAAGGAGGAGAGGAATTTGCAGCTTGTAAGATGTTTGAATGATTAACTTTATAAAATACGCACAGATTTATTTCCAAAAATATTGTATCAATTTATATGTTCTATCATAACATATAATACCCATAACATATAATATCCATATATTTGCAAAAAGGTTATGTAAATCATTGAGCTATCATAAACATAGCTATTATGATAGTTGTTTCTATCATTGGTAACTTTGTTAATTATATTGCAAGTATGCAGAATTATAATAATAAATGTAATAATAATAATAATAATAATAAATATTGATTATATTGATAATAATAAACATATTCATGGAACAAAAGACCAGAAATCAGGAACAGGAAGCAACAGAGTACATAAGCATCTGGAGGAAAAGAAAAAAGTGCAATCTTCAGACAAAAAGTTAACCTGATGAGTGTGACTTTGGGTGATTGATGGATAATGAGTATTCATTTTTTTTTAATAATTACATAGCATCTATATAACTACATTTACTTTGATTTATGTCAATATGTTGATATTTCTTAACAATTTAACCAATCTGGTAAATTAAAACCCTTGACCACTGGAGAGTCATTTCCCAATTCCAGTGCTCTCTGTAGTCATAATACTAAGAGTTTAGTAGACAACATCTAGGAATATATATATATATGTATGTATGTATATATATATATATATATATATATATATATATATGTATGTATGTATATATATATACACACACAGAGAGAGAAAGAGAATATATTGTGAATGCTTCTATAAATATAATATAATACCAGAAGTTTATATCACTTGAGTTTGCTTCCTTTTCCTCAATAAATGTCCAGAAAATCTTTCCACCTAAGTATTCATAGCTTGACCTCAATTCATCTAACTGATGGATGTTCTATAATTTAGTCATCATAGTTACATGATTAAATTATAGTCATTCCATATAACTGATGGATGTCCTATAATTTAGCCATAGTACATATCCTGTGTATGTATTTATATTTAAACAATGTCCAAATAAATATCCTATTTTGCCTTTAAGCCTTTGAGAGAATATGGCTCTAAATTAGATATCTAGAAATAAAATGTCTTGATCCAATTGCATATATATTTTGAAAGTTAATAATCACAGCTAAAAGTCTCTTTAAAAGGGTAGAACTGTGAAAGGTCTGACATTTTACTCTACATTCAGGCTATTAATTGTGCCTGCCACAATTTCATAGATACTGGCAGAAGATACAACACTTTTGGGTCAGAGACAGAAGACTTTATTACTCACAGCAGTAGCAGTAGCCATTTTCTTATGCAGATTTCTCAGGTCCAAATCCCAAAGGGACATGTGAAGAAGATCAGATGATATCTGCACACATAGTGGGTTATGTGACAGAAACTTTGAGCTTAGGGACTCTGACTCTTTCTTGGTGGTCAGTAAGCATACCTGTCTTATAATTCAGAGGAAGAGATTGCTTTTATTGCATTGAATAATACACAAACATTATCTTTACTCCTTAGGGAGACACCATGGCTGTCTTTCAAGGCTTTTCACTATATAAACGCCCTTGAAAAGATAGTCTGTAATACAGTCAGGGCTGCTGCTCATAAGATACACAGAAATAGGAGACCCACAGAGAATTATTTCCCAATAATTTCCCTCAGAGAGTTTGCACTTGCTTCCACTAGGAACCATGGTGTGTTACTAACCTGTCAGTACTTTAAATCCTTTCCAGATTAATTCAGGGATATCAGGCTCACCCTCCTTCACTCTTGCTGCAGGATCCAATCTGAATCTCTTAATTACAGTGTTGATACTGCATTTGCTTTCAGAACAAGTCATTTTTCCCCCGAGTGCTTAGCCCCCATGGCAAGAATCAAGAAAAAATATCACCTGTTTTATGCAAATCTCAGAAAGCATATATTTTATGTATAGAGATCAGCTACTTCTCATAATCAGCTAATTGTTTCCTGTATATATGCTAACCAAGTGTTGCCTTGTATTCTCATGTTTCATGAGAAGAGAGAAATCTTTATTTGGATATATTTTCAAATATTGGTGAAATGATTAAAATTGATTAATAACATTTTCAGCAATATATGATGCAACAGATAAACTGTAGAGGGTAATTAAAGAGCAGTAACTTTGATATTTAGGAGCTAATTGGTAACATGCCTTTATACACCCAATTATGGTCCATTCACAAAGTTTTCATAGCATTTTATACCTCCCTTGCTATAGCGCATCACACTGGTTCATGTTTTTTTTTTTTTCCAATTAAGATAAAATTTATTTATTGTTCTAGAGAAAATTAAACTGAAACATTTGCAATTAATCTTTTGTACTAAACAGAAATCATTTCTATCTACACCTGACAAGTATAATCTATATGTTATATAGTTTTCTACAACTTAACATCTAATGTTACAGAACTGCAGAAAGAGTTATGGCACGCAAGAATTTCTAATATGTATAGAAACTAGTGTTTGGGAATAATTGTCAAAACTTTTATTTTAACTATCAGGTCACATTCCACAGTTTGGAAAGGTCCATAGTTGTCTCTTGGGAGTTCTAAAGACTTTCCTCAGCAGGAGGTCACATGCAGGAAAATATCAGAATCTTCTGGCTGTCTACACTAGAAGTTTTCTTCACCACAAAGAAACCCAAGAGACCTCCTTGGGTCTTGTATGCACGTGTGTGTGTGTGTGTGCTTTGTAGATAAGTTTGGGTAGAATTGACTTCTTAAAAAATAGAAATACATTGAGTTTTATATGTTGACTTCATATTTTACAACCATAAACTTATTCAGGTAGCTTTTTTTTAAATAGATTTCTTCGGTTGCATTGTCAGTGAATAAAAACCATTTTACTTCTTCCTATCTTTTTTAAAAAACTAAAAATTTAGTTATTACACAAAATACGATTTCCAGTATATTAAATAGAAGTGGTAAGAACAGACATCCTTGCCTTGTTTCTGATTAGAGGAAGTAGACATCAGTCTTTGAATGTTAAGTATGAAGCTAGCTGTAGGCTTTTTGTAAATTCCATCTGTTTACAAAGATATTACTTCCTATCCTTAGTTTACTGCAGGTGCTTTTTACTATGAACGAACGTTGATATCAATTTCTGGCTGATTTTCAAATTTTGAACCACTATGCATTCTTCAGAAAATCTCCATTTGGGCATGGTGTGTTATCATATTGATACATTGCTGGATTTGATTTGCTATTATTTTGTTGAGGGTTTTTGCATCCATGATCACGAGCGTTATTGGTTTATGATTTTATTTTCTTATTATAATTTTGTCTGATTTTGGTATCATAATGCTGGCCTCATAAAATGAGTTGGCATGTGTTCCCTTCTCTTCCATATTTTGGAGGAATATGTGTGGGATTGATTTTGTTGTTTTTAAATGTTTGAATTTACTAAGGAAACCGTCTAGACATGGAGTTACTTTGGTTGAAGTCTTTATTTTTTAATTTAATTTCTTTACTTAGGATAAGACTATTCAGGCCATTTGTTTCCTCCTTAGTGAATCTTGATATTTTGTGTCTTAAAAAGAGCTAATCCATTTTATCTAAGTTGTTGAGTTTGTGGTCATTAACATAATTTAATACCCCCCCTTATTATCTTTTTAATATGTATAGGATCTTAGGTCATGCCCCTGTTTTCATTTTTGGTTTTGTGCCTTCTTCCTGCTCCCCTCAACCCCTGTTTAATCAATCTGGATAGAGTTTTATCATCTTTATTGATCTCCTCTATAGAACTATCTTTTGGTTTCATTAATTTCTATATTTTCCATATTATTTATTTCTGCTCTTGTCTTTATGAGTGTCTCCTTTTGCTTGCTCTTCTCTTTCTAGTTTTTTAAGATATAAGCTAAGCTTAGGTAATAGATTCAAGAAATTCTCCTTTTGTGAAATAATCATTTAATGTATATAAGAATTTCCCTCTACATACTTCTTTAACTATATCCCACAAATTTTGATATGCTGTTATCACATTTATTCAATTCAAAATGTCTCCAACTTCCCTTGTGACTTGTTTTATCTATGGGTTATTTGTAACTGTATTATTTAATGATAAATACTGGTGGGTTTTTTTTTTATTTTTTACTTTATTGACTTCTACTTTAATAAGTATGGAAAGAAAGCATCCTTTACCTAATTCTATTATTTAAAATTTTAGGGCTAGTTTTTTTTGGCCCTGGATATAGTCTCTTTTGGTGAGTATTCTTTATGTGCTTTAAAATAATAGGCATTTTGCTATTTTTGATGGAGTATTTTATTAATACCAATTAAGACAAGCCAGTTAATAGTGTTATGCAGACCTCCTATATACTTATTGATTTTCTACCTGATTTTTCTATCAATTGTTAAGCAAAGACATCAAATCCTCCAATTAAGATTGTAGATTTATTTAATCCTCTTTTCAGCTCATTAGTTTTTGCTGCATGTATTTTGAAGCTCTGTTGTTATTTGCTTGCACATCTAAGGTTGTTATGTCTTCCTGATGGTTTGACTCACTTTTCACTATGGAATGTCTCTCCTCATTCTTGTTCTGAAATCTACTTTGTCTGATATTGAAATAGCCACTTCAATTTTCTTTTGATTTATTGGTACTTGTAGGTTATATCTTTTCCTCATTTTTACTTTTAACCTAGCTATGCCTGTGTATTTAAAGTAGGTTTCTTGTGGTGCCTGGGTGGCTCAGTCAGTTAAGCATCTAGCTCTTGATTTAGGTTCAGGCCATGATCTGATGGTTCGTGAGACTGAGCCCTACATTGGATTCTGGGCTGATGGTGTAGAGACTGCTTGGGATTCACTCTCTCCCTGTCTCTCCACCCTTCCCCCAATCTCTCTCTCTCTCACAATAAATAAATAAACTTTAAAAATAAAAGTAGGTGTATTTTTGGGGTGTCTAGTTTCAGTCAGACTCTTGATTTCAACTCAGGTCATCATCTCAGGGTCATGGGATCAAGCCCCACTTTGGATCCCATGCTGACATCACAGAGCCTGCTTGGGATTCTTTCTCTCCCTCTCTTTCTACCCAAACCCTGCACACTCGTGCTCTCTCTCTCTCTCTCAAAATAAATAAACATTTAAAAAATAAAGTTTGTTTCTTTTTGACATCATTTTAATCTAATCTGAAAGTTTTTGTATTTTATTTGGTGTATTTACAATATTTATATTTGATGAAGTAATTGATATGTTTGGAGATCATAACAATTTTTTATTTGTGTTTCTAAATTCTTAAGTATTAACTATCTTGATCTTTAAAATGTGAACTCAGTAGATGTATATTAAGTTTATATTTCTTTCAGATCCATTGTCGGTTTCACTGTACTATGGATTGTTCTAAATATAGTAACTCTAATATTTCCAAATCATAACTTTTTTCATATAAGTTTTAAGTGAAGAAAATAGCTGTTATACTTAATTTCAAAATCACATTATCTTATGAATACATTCCACATGCCCATTCAGGATAAGAGTAATATGGTAGCTGCTTAATATCCATCAGCGAATATTAGATTACTTATCATTTCATCTGCTTATTACATGTTTTACTTTTGATAATTATGAGGCCACTGAATCAGAGGAAGAAAAAAAAAGAATAAATTTATACATGCCTTGCTGCAGAAATAAGTAGTAGCATATGGTCATGAATAAAGTATCACCATTTCAATACCTGTCTCTGCTTTAGTTCCCAGTAGTAATATTGGTAGAGAAGACCTTTGCTCTACAACAGAGAATACTCAGCATTTGAAAAAAGTGCATTATTTCTGTGAAGTCGGAGAACATGATAGTGGTTTAACATTAGCATGTTTATAGCAATAGTGAGCCCAGTGTTTTGTTTTCATTCAAAGCACTATTAACCTTCTCCCTGGAAAATAAAGTTTAATTTAGGAGTGAATGTTCTACAGAGGCATTACTTTCTAACTGGAGGAGAATCCCAAAAGTGATCTGAGAGAAAAGAAGGTTGCAGAGATACTCAGTAACCAGTGTATAATCCTGGCACATAGGTGACGTTAGAGAGATAAGGGAGGGAAAAATGTTTTACTTTAGGGTCCTTGGTGTGTCTTATTCCCACACTCCACATAAAAACCAACTGATTTTTATGATGGTAAGTAATATATAGAGTAATCCTGAAAGTAAGCAATATCCTATTTGCCCAAACCTCAGGAAACCCAGAGTTCCAGTGTATCATAGACTACACCATCAGCTTGTTCCATTAGCTTTCATTTAGTTTTCTTGTGACAGAATTTTTCAAATTTAGTATTTATATTTGAGTCATTCTCCATGGCTATTCATTACCTATTCATTACACAATTGAGTGAACAAGGCACTGTCCCAGGTGCTGAATAAGACTATTGCTGTGAAAAGCGGTTTTAAAAGTTGATGCTGGAGACAAGAACCATTTTAATTGTAGTAGGACAAATACTCATATTTAAAAGAATGCTTTCAAGCCTACTGAAATCTTAGAAATAATTTTAAAGACTAAAAAACTATATTTTAATGAATAAAACTTTAATCAGAAATAGAATTCTATTATGATTAGAGATATACCAGAAATGCAGACCTCCAGGAAAAAAAAATGTGCCAATAGTAGTAAGAAAAACATCTTTAATTTCTAAGTATTGTCAATATAATAAGATATTATCAAAAACTCATTAAGAGTTAGTTTAAAAGTGCAGTTTCTCAACTGGAAAGATACAACTTGAAATTAGTGATATTTTGAACAAGGGTATAGACATTGTTCAAGAGCCATCATTAATATTACCCCATTTAGGAAGATGGAAATATTTTTCAAATTTGTATAAAAGTGCCAACTGCCAAATATTGTTTTATCTTAAGTTGCTCTCTGTCAAACCAAAAGTCACGCTTAAAATATCATAATTACAGTCACTTCAGACTTAAAAAGATTGGCATCTTCACTAATCAACCTGGGGACATACTAGCATGATTATAAATGTGTAATATTTAAGAAGTCATTGCCTATGTTGTCCAGTCCCAGAATGATTTTTGATTAAAGACATGCAGCTCAATCAAAAAAAAAAAAACAATTCAAAGTTTATTTAACTTTCTCTTTGTAATTTTCAGACACAATGAAATGAAAGAATAAATATGTCACGGCATCACTCTTTCCCTTACTCTGTTCTATTCTATTCAATTCTATTCTATTCTATTCTATTCTTTCTATATTATAGATGATATTCCCTCATTTCTCACTTTGGAAACTTTCACAAAACTATTTTATCCAGCCCTGACAAGCATGTCCATCCTATCCTCCTGCCTCTACCCTTTTCTACTTACTCCATATTATAAAATCTCAAAGTCATCCATCAGTCAAGCATGGTGGGGGAGGGAAACTTATGTTGGCAAATGATTCCATTTAGGAGAAGAGGGAAAAATTAGCAATCTAAATAAAATAGTAATTTTGGTTTTGCTACATGGGATTTCTAGCCCTCTGGATACTAAAATTTAATAAAGGCTTAATCTGAAAGTAGTTTCATGAAGCAGTTATTCCAGTTCACAAATAAGAAACTGGTCATATAGTTTAAGTGGTCTGCCCCTGATGATGACATAGTAATAATCAAGATGTTTCAAGGAAGCAGTTGTCCCAGCTGCATGCTTATTATCTGAACACTGTACCCCTTGTCATTGTCTCTAGCAGAAGTCAAGAGAAACTACAACTCTGGGTGTGCCTGAGTGGCTCAGTCTGTTGGGCATCCTACTTCAGTTCAGGTCATGATCTCACAGTTCATGGGTTCAAGTCCTGTGTTGGGTTCTGTGCTGATAGATTAGAACCTGGAGCCTGCTTCAGATTCTATGCCACCCTCTCTCTCTTTCTGTCCACAACTTGTGCTCTCTCTCTCTCTCTCTCTCTCTTTTTCTATCAAAAATAAATAAACATCAAAAAAAAATTTAAAGAGGCCTCATTCCCTCCCCCCAGCCCAGAGAAAAAAGAAACTATAACTTTGGGTCAAATTTGGCTCACTGCCTGTTTTTGTCTATAAAGTTTTATTGGAACACAGTCACACTCATTTGTTTACCTATTATTTGTGACTGTTTTATAGTTTAACAGCAGAGTTGAGTAATTGTGTTAGAGATGATAAGGTTCACAAAGTCTAAAATATTTATTATCCTATCATTTACAGAAGGCTCCTGTTCAAAAGTAGGGTATCTATTAACTTATGTCAGGTCCCCTGAGACAGAGAGAACACTCCTTCTCCACGCATGCATAAATATAGCCACATTAAAGGATTCTGCTGCCTCCTCTAGTAAATCACAAATGATCTGGGAAAGGTCTTTACTAAGACCTTTACTAAGAGCAATATTGAATGAAGACTCCTGGAGGTCCTGTTAAAATAGCTCACATTTATTGAGTGCTCATCATTTTCCTGGTGCTGTTCTAAGTATTTCACAATATTAGCTCATGTAATATTCACACTAAACATCTTATCTTCTATTAACTCATTCTAGTTGAGGAAATTGAGACTAGAAAGGTTAAATAACATGCATAAAGCAACCTAACTACGAAGTGGCAGTCAAGTTTTAAATACAGATACTGTCTCTAGATCCCATAGTCTTAAATTAAAAGTGGGTTTGCATCTCTCAATAGTAAGAATATCTGCTTTTTCTCAACTGCAGTAAGCCAAGCAAAGCTGTATATAGATACCCGATGTTGATTTGGGATAATCTGGGATAATGTTTGTAAAGTAGAAATGTCCTTTAAAGTATTTATTCAACATATATTTCTTGACAACCTACTGCATGCCCAGACCCCATTTTATTAAGCAAAGATAATTCCTTCCTTAACGGCACTTAAAATTAGCATGGATTTCCTTTCCAGAAGGTTCAGGAGAGGAGTCAAGGCAACAAGAATAAAGAGTCAAGGGCTCTTGTGTGCCTGAGTTTATGCTCTTTCTGACATTAAATGATTGTAGTAAATAAAAATCAGCCATATTGGTTGAATGCAAGGGATGTGAGCTTTAGAGCCAGAAAGCAACGAGTTTCACTTTCAAACTTGACTTTGGAGAAGTTACTGCAAACTCCCAGAGTCTCCATTTTCTCATTTTTATAGTTTAGAATATTTACTTCTATAAGGATTAAACGAGATCATATATGTGATAAACTCTAGAGTGATGTCAGTAACTTAGCTGGCTTTCACTTTTTTTTTAATTTCTCACGTCTTTCTTGAAAACATCCTTAACTTCTCATATGCCAGTCCTGACTCTGAATTCTTCCTCTTTGAAATGCCATGCACATTTCTTCATGGGAAAACATTTCCCTTGAACATACAGGATTAGAGCAGCTGTATTCAGGGACATAGCACAACTAACCTCATTCTTGGGTATATCTAAAGATAATTGAAAAACGATCAGTCATGGACTGTATGGGCATCTTTATGTTTATTTGTGATTTACCTTCTCCATTATGCACATTCTATTTCTGACAATATATTATAAATTCCTTAGGGTCAAGCACCTAAACTCTGCTTTGTTAGCTTATTCCGGTGTTATGTGCATATTTTTCACATTTGTGGTAATAAAATATTTTAGACAATTTCAATTGAAAGGAGCAGAGACTCTTAAATAATGGATATTAGAAGATTACAATGGAGAAACAACAGAAAGAGAAATCCAAGAACGAGATGGATGGCCAGTTCAGAGATCATGGAAGTCAGGGTTTTTGTTTTTCCAGGAATTTGCAGATCTTGTCATTCTCTATGTATATCACTTCAGCCACAATGATTGTATTTCATTATTTCTCTTCACTTTTCTGTGTCTTGGTGCTTTTTTATTCAGAGATTTTGCTCCCCCATAGTTCCTACATATTTTCTTTCCTATCTATTTCTGCTTCAGCTTGTTACAGGAAACTTTTTTTGTTGTTTGTTTCACTAATTCAAATTCCTCAGAAAAGTTTGTGACTATTTTAACCAATCATCTTTGTCCATAGTTGGACAAAGTCTTTTCTCAAAGCCACAGCAGATGCCATTGTTTAGCTCACAAATTGTCAATCATGGAATAGTTGACCATCTTTAGTCATTTGAGCTGTGGCCAAGGGGATTTGGTCCTATTGATATACATAATTTGGCTACTTATATTTCCTAAAAACAGTCTAAGGACACATTCCATAGCTGTGGTAGAGGGTGAGTACAGAAGGACTATGGTTTAAAAATAGCATATCCTTGGAAAGGCAGGTAAGGACATAGTATGTATTCTGATGCTTATAATGATTTATGAAGGTCATAATAGTCTAATGAGAGAGACAAAGGTAAATCATATGCAGAGTGGCATGTGAAACAGAAATCACTCTTTAGGATTCAGAATTTCTTGGGAGAAACAACTTTTTTCTTTGTTTCCTTGGTAACTCGCCCAATATGTGAGACATAAAAGATTCTTGTTATATATTTGTTGAATGGTAATGAACAGCATGGATTCTTGATTAAACTGAACATTTCAATGTTAAAACCGCCATCATGTGGTGATTTCATTTTTTTTTGTTCTTGGTGGATGATATGAGCCAGCAAGAAGTTCAATACTCTATGCCCATAGATTTAGAATATTTTTGTATTTAAGACTTCTTAAGTGGACAGCGTGGGGGGGTCACTTCAGTTCACTTGGTGCCACTCTGGAAGTGATCCTGATTTAAAAAGAAAATTTAAGTCTTAATTATGTCAACCAGTTAATCTTTAACAACATCACCTTGACAATATATTCCATTTCTTATGTAATGGCACACTGCTATGTGTAGGCTGCATTCATATTTGCTTTTGCAAAACCAGCCCAAATTGTTTCCCCTGGTCTAGAAAAACAAACCCACAAGCATCTGCTAAGAAGTAAGCAGCTTGTAGATGGAATCAAGTAACTGGCAATCCTTGCTGGGGACAATTTTGGTCTGAGTAGAAGACCTTCTTATATTCAAAAGGTTGAAACTAGTATAGAACTTGTGAAAATCTAGTAGCCCACAATATATGAAATTTAAAACTTTTGGATATTCTGTTATGGCAATGCAGCAAAGAGATGCGTTTGACCTTAAATCCCTATATATAGCAATGAGGCAGCAAACAGACAATTAAGAATAAAAATCTGAAGGCCAAATGTCAAAACAGAGAGTGTTAACCCCAAATTGTGACATTTTAAAAATGTCCTTGGCCACACTGAAGTGCAATTGCTAATGTGGCCATTTATTTGTCTATTTATGAGGAGAAAAAAGCCCCGAGATTTCTAAAATGTTTAGAAATGGATCTCATTCTCTCTGAAAATAACAACAAGCTATTATTTCCAACCTAAGGGTCAAATCTAGGAAGAAGTGTCCATTAGTATCCATCAAAGCTTACACATGCATAGTGCATGTCTTTAAGCAAGAATAAGAATACCTTTTTTTGTACCTTGACTAATATTAAAATATTCTCTGAGACATAGGAAATAACTATTATAAAATATTTGTTCTTAGTGGCTAGAATATTTATTCCTGCAATCCTAATTATGTGGCTGTAACATAATTTAAAAGATAATATATTTGTGTTTTCATCTTCTTGGTTTCGATCGATTGTACAATGCCATTATAATAGGAGAAAGTCCCTTCAACTAAGTGTTGGTCAAAAACTCACAAGTACTTCTCAGACTTATAAATAGCCACAGCATTTTTGTTTTCTATTTAAATAACTAAAAAAATACTGACTCAAATACTTTAATCGATACCTCCTTTTTATGTTTGATTATGCATTAGAAAGGAGAGCAAGTTTAAAAAAACAGTCTTTTCAGAGAAAAAAATTATCATCCCTTGTATAGCTCAAAATGGTTGGTTAAATATGTCATCCATCCTTTGTTCTTAAAAATAAACAAAAACATGTAAGATAGTGTCTAAGAAATACATAGGCTTTAGGGAAAGTACAGTGTTGTTATTTCGATATAGAGATCTTTTTGGATGGCTCTTTTGATGAGAGATGAAAACAACAATTCTTGAGCTATATTGCTTACTGCTCTTCCTCTTTCATAATGTGGCCTGCTTCAAAACCTCACCCACATTTTGCTATACATGTGTCATTTGGAGTATACTTTTATAACTGCTATTGTGAGGGACAAAGGACAAAGCATTACCTCGGCTTAAAAATAACACTCTCAGATTCTGTTCATTTAAAGTCCTTCAAATTCCATGATATTATACACATTGACGTAGGCTTCCAGAAATATGTGTCAATGGGAACAATTTCTTTTTTAAAGCAGTGTGATATACCAGCACTTAAATCATAATACATCAACACTTAAGCCAAAGAAGCACAGAGCTTTGTGATTAAGTAGGAGGAGTATCTGGAGTCATACTGCAAGAGTATAATGCCAAGTGTACTGCTTAAAGTTATAAAGCTTTGGGAAGTTACCTAACCCCATCCATACCTTATTTTACCAATTTCCTAGAAAGGGGATAATAAAATGATCATATATCCCTTTTAAAGTTGTGGAGAGTCTATTCAAGGGAACAACTTAAAACAGCATGTGGTACATAGTAGCAAGATATATTTACAATGAAATTAGTATTCACAATAGCTTTATTTCATTTTGCAGGACATAATTTTATATTATTTTTGCATATATTTTAAAAGATTTTTTACAACTTATTCTGAATTAGAATAGCAACATGGTAGATTGGAGGGAAAAATCTGGACTTCAGGGTCAAAGAAATTTAGAAAATTCTATCATTCATATCTTACACCTTGTACGAATTCAGACAAATTATATCAACTCTTTAGACATGAATTTCCTATTCTTTAAAGTAGGAATCATATTTTGAAAACTAAGTGATATAATATATTCAGTCATCTAGCTTAATGATAGAAACCCAAAAGATAATAACTGTAGATTATGTTTAACCAAGATAAATTAAACCCAGAATTGTACATATCAATTTTACATAAAATACTACTGGTTCAGAATTTAGAGTGTTCAGTAAGTCTTTGATCATTTAATATTGCATTGCTAGATTGGTCTAGTACACTGGTTATACTTTAGTATTAAACTTCAGTCAAGACTAAGGGCACTCTTACTCCAGGAAGACATTATTACCATTGTATTAATCTGATAAACTAATGAACTAGATGAAATCCCATCCCCCTCCCATATACCTTTATCTACAACTGCAACATATGGGCTGAATTTTGGTGTAAGGTAATCTGATACTCTCTAGAGTACATATTGTGATGTTCCAACTCTCAATTTTCTCACTAATGTGTTTCCCTCAGCTGTGTAGACTGTCTGCCAAAGGTTATGTCCTCTCTGAGGAAAGATGTGACTAATAACTGGCTGATGGAGGGATTCGAAGGCCTTGCTCCCTGCCCCAATTTGGGGTAGAGCTCACTAGAGCTCACTGTAGGATTAGCTGAGCCCTCTCTTACAACCACAGTGTAGACATCTTTTCCCTTTGTCCAGTTTTCCCTCTACCCTTCTTTATAGGTTCATCTCCTGAGAATACTCTACAATAATCCTTCCACACACATCTTTCTGACAAGAGACTGCTTCCAGGAAACTAAGTCCAAGGTTCTCCTTAGTTGGAAAGCTTTGTAAAGCAGTGAAATGTAAACGAAACATGTGTTTCTTTCTATCATGGCACAGTAATGGATGAATTAAAAGTGAGTTGCTTTAATAACTTGGTCAGCCGTTTTGGAAGGCACAGCATGCAACATCACAAACATATGAAAGCATATCTACATTCAACACTAATTATTTACTATAAAATTTAGGGAAAGAAATGTCATGAATTTGTTTTGAAATTATTTGGCTATCTGTTATTGATACAATATATAACTGGCTATGTTTTTTCACATTCTTTAGACTTAGAAATTCTTGAAAAGTGTAAAAACCTTATCCACCAAACTGTTTTCAAATGTAATAAATCTTTTATGAATACTAAATTTAATAATTAATGAAGTGGCATAATGTTATGCAGATATTTAATTAAACATTTATTCATTTTGATATTGTGGTTTTCTTTTTTTGTGTTCTAGAGTCAGTTTAATTTTAGAGACTCAAATTTATATGGAGATCTTTGAAAATCTCATAGGTTATTCAAAACTTCAAGTCTTTGAATATATCTGTACAGAAATACAGTATATTTTTATAGAATAAAAACCTAAAGTTTTCTCTTTTCCTACTAATTCTACTTTCTGAATAAAAGCCAGATGGACATATCCTCCAAATGAACTGTCTTGAGTTCACTCAAGATTGAGAGAGAGCAGTAAGAGTCAGGGACAGGTGGAATTGGTATTCTGTGAGAGCACAAGATTAAATCAGGTTAAGCATGAGTTATTTACTCTCACTTTTACAAGGAAATTTTCCATTTCCTTCAACTTTATCATATATGTATAGTCATATCTATGTCTATTACTGTGACCAATTTCATGTGGCTACCCCAGTATAGTTATATTTCACTATCTCCTCAACCATGGCTTGTTAAAAGTAGAGAATGTATGCATGTATATTCACAAATCTTTGTGCAACACTGTCCTCTACTACTCTCAGAAAAGTGATTCTTTAGGGGCACCTGGGTGGTTCAGTCGATTGAGCGTCCAACTCTTGATTTTGGCTCAGGTCTTGATCCCAAGGTTGTGGGATCAAGCCCTACATAGGGCTCTGTGCCAACAGTGTGGCGCTTGCTTGGGATTCTCTCTCTCCCTCTCTCTCTGCCTCTCCCCTGTTCATGTTCTCTCTCTCTCTAAATAAATAAATAAAACTTTAAAAAATATCTCTCTTTCCCTTCCTCTGCCCTTCTCTTCCACTCTCATTTTCTCTCTCTCTCTCTAGAAAAAAGAAAAAGGAAAAATGACTCTTTAAACCAGTTTTTAAATCCCTCTGTTATACATAAAGAAGAATAGACTCTAGTCTATTCTGCATGTGTGAATGTTTTAATCAAGAACAGCTAACCACCCTTTACATTCAGTTTGCTCCATCCTAAAATCACCAAAGTCAGAAATGGAAAAGCCTTACTGTCTTATGAAATTAATACCATCAAGTTTATGTAAGATGATAATATTTAAATCATTTGCATTCAGCCCCACTCTATTTCTAGACCCCGTGGAGAAATATGTACCCATAATATCTTTTCCTTAACAAGACAACTTCCGTTCTATATGATCAATATCTCTGAGAGGGTACGTGATAGGACAATATAGTATATGTCAAGTTTATTTGTTTTGAGAGAGAGAGAGAGAGAGAGAGAGAGAGAGAGTGCAAGTGGGGTAGGTATGGACCGAGAGAATCCCAAGCAGGCTCCATTCTGTCAGTGAAGAGCCTGAGCTGGAGGAGCTCAATCCACAATCTGTGAGATCATGACCTGCATCGAAATCAAGAGTTGGACACTTAACTGACTGAGCCACCAGGTGCCTCAATGTACTATTTTTTTTTGCCCCAAATTGCCCTAAACTAAATTTTAGTATTTGTTTAATGTTTATTAATTTTCGAGAAAGAGAGGGAGAGGGAGAGAGGAAAAAGAGACAGCGGGAGAGGGGCAGAGAGAGAGGGAGACACAGAATCTGAAGCAGGCTCCAGGCTCTGAGCTGTCAGCATAGACGCCAACGTGGGGCTCAAATGAGATAATGACCCGTGCTGAAGTCGGACACTTAAACTGACTGTGCCACCCAGCATCCTCTAAATTTTACCATTAATTACTAAAAATTCACTCCAAATTTAACCTAAAATTAGTTATTTTAAATATGACATTTATTTATTTGTTAACATTAAATATTAGCCAGATTAAAATTTTATAATTATTTGTCTTCATATTATCAAATATTGATCTATATTTCAATCAACACTAATTCTACTAGATGTATATAAAACATAAATGGAGATGGAAAGAACCAATTTAAACTCAGTTTATGATCACTTCTCAGAATTCTACAAGAAGCCCTTTATCCATCCTAAGACCAAGCCAAAATTTGCTCTTATGTGAACCAATCCTAAAGTGTTTTCAGTATTAATGAACAATTTTGCATTTTTTTTACTCTTCTTATATCTTGTGTTATTCTTAAACTTTTTTCAGTTGTTCTTTATGTAAACTTTAGTGTATCAACTATTAGCAAGTTTAAAATACTGAAACAAAACCCAGAAAAAAGCTTCAATAGGAAATGTAGCCATCATTTCACAATCAAAGGAATTAGTTTAATATCGTAACATTACTTAACCTCTCTCAGCCTCAGTTTTCTTATTTTTAAATTATATTACCAGGATGATTTGAAGGGTAAAAAAAAAAAAAAAGCTGATATATAAGGAAGTTTTAGGTGTGCCAGGCACTGTATTAGACATCCCATTATCTCAGTTAATGCTCACAACTTCTCAGGAAGGTAGTACTATAATCAATCCTAATTTTACAGGTGAGGAATTGATGAAATTAAGCCAGGGTACTTAATATGTTATTCAGTAAATTATATGTTATATATAGGCAATCATATCCAAAATGATCAATGAGATTTTCTTAATGGATTTTGAAGAATTAGAACTGACTTTTAGCTTAGTTGGTATATATGTTAGTCATAGTTCTCCAGAGAAACAGAACCAATAGGATATATATAGAGGGATAGAGAGAGATTTATTTTAAGGAATTGACATACATTTGTGGCAGCTGGCACATCCAAAATCCATAGGACAAGTCAGCAAATAAGAGTTGATGTTGTAAGTTGTAAGTCTTGAGCTTGAAAACTGAAAAGTCAGGCAGAATTTCTATGCTGCAATCTGGAAGCAGAATGCCTTCTTTGGGAGATCTCTGTTTTTGCTCTTAAGGCCTTCAATGAATTGAATGAGGCCCATCCACATTATGGAGGATATAATGCTTTGCTTAAAGTCAACTGGTGGTAAATGTTAATCTCCTGTAAAAAATAACTTTCCGGAACATCAAGACTAGTGTTTGACCAAACACCCATCACTGTAGTCAAGCCAAGTTGGCACATGTTATGCTATTTTATGTATGTTACTTTTATTAACAATCACAGTGTATTTCACTGAAAACAAGTATCATGATGTCCTATTCCATACAGTCTCATAGATATTATTTAAAGACATGGCTCAAGAGTCTAAAAGTTTACAACTATTAAGTAACTAGAACACATACGAAAATGTATTTCATAGTCTTTGGCATAAAATGGGCAGTAAATAAATCTTGCCTGAATCTGGATAACTCAAAATCAGTAGATTTGAAACCTAAATTATATATCTGTAATATCCCTTCACCTTTGCCATATTCTGTAGTTCGGAAAGAAGTCACATGTGTTGTCTTCACTCAAAGGTAGAGGATTGATTATACAAAGCCCAAAATAAGGGACGCAGAGAGGTGGAAAATGGCCATCAGGACCACCCTAGTTCTGTCCATCACAGAAAGAATTAAATGTGTTTTCCCAAACTCTGTAAAGGCAGTAGTATTGGTGTAAGGAAACAAGTACCTAAGCATTAAGTACTACAAGTACTAAGGTACTCTGATTGTTAGCCTTATCTTTACCACTTATTAGCTACTTAAAATGGACTAGTTGCTTAGCACATTAAGTATCTCAGATACAAAATAAAGTTAAATAAAAACCCCAAACCATACAATTTTTGAAATTTCCATAACATGTCAGAATGTAGTGATTGTAGGATCTTTAATTGAAGGGTCCATCAAGTACTAAGAGCAGACAGTGTATGTATCACTGTGGTTAAAATTCCCAGATAGGTAAAAATTATACTTTCTTTTAAGACTACAGCTAATCAAGAAAAACTTTACAGAGCAAGGTGGTTTCATCTCCTTATTTAAATATACAAAAATATACAAAATATAACATTGACTTCAACCTCTTGTATATTAGTGCCTCTAGAACTTTGATAAGCATGAATGGAGTAATTTGAAATTTTGAATTGTTTGAATCATACAGACACCTATACGCAAAGAGAAATAAGAAAATGATGTGTAATAATATATCACAGTATTTCCAAACTCTACAAAGAAATGAGAGGAAATAGCATATTTCTTGTAAAAGTAAAAGACCTCTTATGCAAAATGGGCTTTATGAAAATCACCTTGATTTACTCGTTGACAAGTTAGCATCTTTGAATTACATACATTGCTTCCCCAACCCCTGAGTAAATCTAGATAATCAAGTGAAGCCAAGGCAGAATGTAGCTAATTTAAGTCAAGATTTCCTTGTGAATAAATAAAATGCTGAGACTCATGTAGCTCAGCTGGTCTCCTAAGTTCTGCTGATACTTGAAATACATGACCGATTTCCTCAAGGATTTTGTCCAATGAAGGAACAAGCAGGACAAGATTTTATAATAAAATGTTGATTTACTTTAAACTGTATTCCCTGGCAGACAATTGGGGAAAAAAACCATTTTTAATTCCTTTGCTACAAAGTGAGATAATAAGCAATAGATGATCCTCAAACTGACATTACACAATAGCTGGGTGATTGAATCTGGCACTGCTGGAGTGAACTAATTTTTATATTGCTTCTCTTTCAATGCTGCCAGGATTGGGTGTAGAGAATACCTGAGCTTTCTGTATTAAATTAAGAGGTGTACACATTTCTTTCATCTTCACATTCTAACCCTATCTTCATAAACTCAATTCAGGGTAGTCAAGTTTAGGAGGAGCTGACTCAGGCACTCCATAGATCACTACAAGAAACTAAATGATTGGCATTTAATAAAAGAGTTGATACCTTGCTGGCTCGAAGGCCTCAAGATGAGGCTGTAGCCAGGAATTTGAGGCTGTACTTTAACAGCTAAGGTAGCACCATGTAACTTTTCATGCTTTAAGTTTGTGACCTTTAGTTCTGTCAATAAAATTTTGAAACGAAACTTATATTTCTTCCACTTAAATCCCATATCCTAAAATTAGCCACTTGCCTCTTATCCCAAAACAACTCATTCTAGTCAAAGATATTTAGGTAGTAAATGTCTGAAAGCCAATTGTCTATGGATATTATTATGGATAATTTTATTTTCTTTTTTATATTTTTTGATATTTTTGCTCTTTTAATAAGCACTTATTTTTAAATGAAAGTAATGCTGTTTCCATTTTGTAGAATAATAAGTTTGAACTCATTTTTATTTAGCAATAGTATTTTAATATCTTTTATTTCACTTGAATTAGTTATTATTTGGAAATTTATAATTCCTCTTTTGGAAAGATTTACTTAAATATAGTATGTTTTTTACCTTCCTTTATGTCTTCTTTTTTATTATATGATAAAGGTATATCCTTAATTCATTTCTTCTTAAGTAGGTGCTTTCTATTTTCCTTTGTGTAAAACTCGACATAATAAAGCTATTTTCCTATCCCCTAAAACTATTTAAAAATACTTAAGTAGCTTCTTATATAAAATTGGTGAAAATATAAATTTCATGATAAAGAGGAGAAAAAAAAGAGTTTAACCAGAAATAAAATGTAAAAAGTGACACCAAACCAGTTATTAAAATACTGGATGATAGTGAATATCAGAAGTTTTAAAACAAACCTATGGATCACTCATATAGTGCTGGTTGGAATGCAAAATGGCACAGATTCTCAAGAAAACAGCAATTTCTTATAAGAAAACATGTACTTACATGTAATCAAGTATTTGCACTCTTGGGCATTTATCCCAGGGAAATGAAAACTGTGGCTCACATAAAAATCTGTAAATGACTGTTCACAGCAGATTCATTCATAATATTTCCAAACTAGAGGCAACTTAGATGTCCTTCAATAAGTGAATGGTAAACAAAGTGTCGTATGCCCATACTATGGACTAGTATTCAGCAATGAAAAGGAACAAATTGTTGATACAGTCAACTTGGATGACTCTCAAAGGAATTATGCCAAGTGAAGAAAAACAATCCCAAAGGACTGTATACTATTTGAAATTATTCATATAAGATTCTTGAAATGATAAAATTATAGGTGAAGAGCAGTGTAGTGATTGCCAGAGATAGTTAGTTGGAGAGAAAGGAGGTGAGTGTGGGTATAAAGGAGTAACATGAGGGATCCTTGAGGTAATGGACCTGCTCTGTATCTTGACTCTAGTCATGCATATAGAAACCAACTCATGATAGAATTCCAGAAAACTAAATGCACACACATACACAAAGAAGTAAAAGTAAAACCGGGAAAATCTAAATAGGAACTGTGGATTGTATCAATGTCAATAATCAGATGTGGGTATTGCACTACAGATCCACAAGATGTTACCATTGAGGGAAATAGGGGAAAGATTATACAGAATTTCTCTGTATTATTTTTGCAATTGCATGCCAATCTATATTTTTTATAAAATGAAAACATTTAATTTAAAAATATTTTTCAATACCAAGGTATTAATTGAAAATATTCTGGAAAAACTTGGAGTACAACAAATATGGAAGTACCCACTAAGAAGGGAAAGAAGCAAGAAGCATTCAGGGAAGTTACACTTGAATAAAACTAACAAGTTGTTTCTCCTTAAAAAAAAATTGTGTACTATTTGATACATATGCAACCTCAATAGTAAGGAAAATGAACACAAGAAGGACAATGATTCAGAGGGGCAGAAACAGGGAAGTTAAAAATTCAAACATAAACGATAATGTTTTAGAAACTTAATTATTAAATGATATAAATACATGTAAAAATGTAGTCAGAGATCTTGAAGTTTTAAGGGAGGTCTTAGTAATGACTATCATGCAGTCACTTGTTTTTCAGTGGAAATAAGCCTTTAGAAAAGAAGTAAGCTGAACAAATGATTCCATGTTTTCTTTACAAGATTGAGTTGAGGTAATACCAAATATGTATGAATTATCAGGACACACTCTTTTGTTTTAGAATCAATGGCTCTTTAGCATTATTCATGTATAAACGACCCATATAAAGATATGAGTATCCCTAATACATAATAAATTTCCCTGAGTGATTCATCAACTTGATAATAGTTTCTAAGGATTACATGAAATATCTCATTTAGGTGATAATTAAGGTTTTTTTCTATAGCAAAAGTCAGTAAAGAATGCATTTAATTGCAAACATTGGGTGTTTTTAAGTGAAAGAGGTGGAATTTCATTTTCACTTTCTTGAACAAAACAAAACAAAATTATGTGGTGCAATAAAAAAATAGTAACATATTTAGACCAACACTCCCACTGAGAAAATACAGGATAATAGTATCTGTTTGAAGGCTCAGAGAGCAATCCAGTCAACTGAAATCTTGAATGGCCAAGATTTTTAAGTGACACATAAAATCAAATCCTTTCTGGGGAATATAGTATCAGCAATAGCCTCAACTTTGCTCTATAATAGTTTTATATACATGGATGATATTCAGTGAATAATTACCAGATGCCAGAAACCAGGATCGAATGACCACTAAATACCTGAGGAAAAACAAACAGTAGGCGCAGAATCTCAAATGATTCAGATAAAACAGTTTATCATCACAAACTTAAAAATAATGTGATGAATATGTTTCATGAAATATATGACCCTGAAAGAGAATTTAGCCAAAGAAATTATATTAAAATGAAGACAATAAAAATTAAATACTGATTCTAGAGTCAGAAAGTTCAGTAATAAAAATAAAAACCCACTACAGATAGATTTAATGTTTAAAAAATAGCAGAAGAGAGAATTATTAAACTGGATATTGTGCAATAGGAAATACTTACTCTAAAACACAGAGTGAAAAAAATGTGACAAATGAAAAAATATGTTACAGTCATGTGGGACAGGACAAAAAATCCAGAATACTTATTATTAGAGACCAAAAGGAGAGAAAAGAAAGAATGAGAAAGAAGCAATAATTTCAGTGACAAAAGCTAAGGATTCCAAAACTGTCAGAAAATAACAACAATGACAAAATGTTTACTAAGAACCACAGGAATATAACTACAAAATGAAACTGAAGCCAACATAGCCAAAGGGGGAAAAAGATACATTACCTTCAAAAAAAGCAGCAATGCTAACAGTTAACATTCTCAGCAAACCAAGGGAAGCCCAAAAATAATGGCTGACATTTCTCAGGTACAAAAAGAAAAAAACTTTAATCTAGAATTATATAATCAGTAAAAATATATTTTAAGAAAAGGTGGTATTAGGGCACTTGGCTGTGTCAGTCAGTTAAGCATCCAGCTTCAGCTCAGATCATGGTCTTGTGGTCTATGGGTTCAGTTCAAGCCATGTGTCGAGCTCTGTACTGACAACTCAGAGCCTGGAGACTGCTTCAGATTTTGTGTCTCCCTCTCTCTCTGCCTCTCCCCTGCTCGCACTCTCTATCTCTTTCTCAAAAATAAACATTAAAGAAAATTAAAGGTGGCATTAAGATATTTTCAGGCAACCTGAGATAATTTTTCACCAGTAAATACATATTAAAAGAATTAATAGGGGCGCCTGGGTGGCTCAGTTGGTTGAGCGGCGGACTTCAGCTCAGGTCATGATCTCGCGGTCTGTGAGTTCAAGCCCCGTATCGGGCTCTCTGCTGACAGCTCAGAGCCTGGAGCCTGCTTCCGATTCTGTGTCTCCCTCTCTCTCTGCCCCTTCCCCTGTTCACGCTGTGCCTTTATGTCTCTCAAAAATAAAATAAACATTAAAAAAATTTTTTTTAAGTAAAAGAATTAATAAAACCAGAGTTTCAAGTAAAAAGAAATGACTACAAATGAAAATGTTTAAACATAGGAAGAACATATAAGAGAATTCTGAATGAGTATAGAGTCATTAGAGTGTCTTGAAATTTACAGCATTAATACAAAAAGCAATATGATGTAAATATTGTTAAATGGTTCCTAGACCCATGCTTTGTCTGGTAAATGTTAAAAGCACTAATTTATATTAAGTATTAATAAATCTGCAGTTTTAATAGTTAAGCTAACTTCTAATAGATGGGCTAAACAGTTTAGAACTCAGGATAAAATAAAAGGAAAAAAGTAAATGTGAAAGAAAACTCGAATAAACAAAAATGGGGCAAGAAAGAAGAGAGAATGGAAAGTAGAATAGTTGAGACCAGTAGAATACAAACGGAAAATAGTAGAGCTAAATCTAAATAAACCAATAGAATATAAATGACTAAGTATTTTAACAAGAAGACATAAAGATATGCCATCAACAAAATGGTGGAATGGAAAGCTCCAGAAAATTTCCCCCTAGGGACACACAGCTACAACAACAATACATGGACTGAATCTCTTTGTTCTGACAAATAGGAACCAATTGAGAGGTTCATGCACCCGAGTAAGCACAGAATTAACTACAGTGAAACTGGCAGGAAAATTTGTGGCACCCTCCCACCATAATTGATCCTCCTATTATAGCACTATCAAATAAGAGGAAATTCCCAGCTCTCAGCTTCTCCCTGGAGCAGGAAGAAGAGACAACACCAAATATCCAATGTTCTGTTTTCCACCATTGACTACAATATGAGCTATGGGCTTTCCATATATGAGCTTAATTATGTTGAGACGATTTCTTTCTCTTCATAGTTTGTTGAGTGTTTTTTATCATGAAAGGTTGTTAATTTTATGATTTTTATGATTTAATTTTATATTTTCTATTGACATAATATGATTTTTATTATTTATTCTGTTAATGTATGTAACATAGGTTAACTTTTGTATGTTGAATGATCCTTGTACCCCAGGAATAAATCCCATTTAGTCATAGTGTATGATCCTTTTAATGTATGGTTGGAGTCAGCTCTCTAGTATTTTGTACAGGCAACTAAAACAAAAATAAACAAGGCTTGGATTACTTAGAACTAAAAAGCTTCTGCACAGCAAAAAATCACAAAAATAAACAAACAAACAAACAAGCAAAAACAGAGTGAGAAGGCAACTTACATGATGGGAAAAATATTTGCAAACTACATACTTGATAATGAGTTAATATCCAAAATATGTAATTCCTACAACTAATTACAAAGAAAAAAGAAAAAAAAGAAAATGATACCTGATTTTAAAATGGGCAAAAGAGTTAAATAAACATTTCTCCAAAGAATACATATAAATGAATGATAGGTATATAAAAAGATTCTCAGGATCACTAATCATCAGAGAAAAGTAAAGAAAACAACAATGAGACATCACTTTAAACCTACTAACATGGCCATTATTGAAATAAATAAGTGCTCGTGAGAATGTGGAGAAATTAGAACCCCTGTGCACTGTTGATGAGAAAGTAAAATGGTATAGATGCTATGGAGACCAGTAAGGGGGTTCCTCAAAAAATTAAAATTACCATATGATCCAGTAATACTACTTCTGGGGAGAGGGGGACAGAGGATCTGAAGCATCCACTGTGCTGACAACGAGAGCCTGATTCAGTGCTTGAACTCAGGAACTGTGAGATTATGACCTGCACTGAACTCAAACGGTTAACTGCCTGAGCCACCCAGGTGCCCCTTCTGGGTATGCCTCTAAAGAAATAAAAATCTGGTTCTCAAAGAGATTGCTCTTCCACATTCATTGCAGCATTACTCGATATATTCAAAACGTTGACACAACCTAAATGCCCATAGACAAACGAATGGATAAAGAAAATGTATATATATATATATATATATATATATATATATATATATATATATGACATTCAGACATACATACATATATATACAACTGAGTATTATTCAGCCTTTAAAAAAGAAGGTAATCTTGTCATATACAACAACATTGATGAACCTGAAGGATACTGAATTAAGTGAAATAACCTAGTCACAGGAGTAAGATACTGTGTGATTCCAGGTATATGAGGTCAAACTCATAGAAACAGAAAGTTGACTGATGGTTTCCAGAGGCTAGAGGAAGGGAGAAATGGGAAGCTGCTATTAAGCGGGTATAAATCTTCAATTATACAAAATGAAGAAAGTGCTAGAGAGCTGCCATTCAATACTATGCATATAGTTAATAGTGTACTGTACATTTAAATTTTTGGAAGAGAGTAGATATTATGTGTTCTTTAAATCACATACACAAAACAAGACAGAGATTATTAGACTTGAGAAAATCCTTAATGCCCAATCTGTGCTGTATACAAGAGATTCCAGGTAAGTGAAAGCATATATAGATCCAGGTTGAGTGCAAACAAAAGAATAAAAAGATATATTATACAAGAATTATCCAAAAGCTAATTTTTCATTAGCTGTAGTAATATTAGAAAAATCAGAATTTAAGACAAGACTAATCTCTAGAAGTAAAAAGGGATATTTCTTCATATAAAAGTGTCAGTTTATCAAGAAAATAAATATTTTAAATTATCCTTTTCCTAATAATACAGAAAGAAATACACAAATAAATCATTGACAGAAATATAAGAAACAATAGACTACTCCACAGTCATCACTGGACAGTTTAACACATGTCTCATGGTGACTGATAATACAAGTAGACAAAAAATATAAAGGAAATTTGAATAGCAATTATGAAATGTATCTTAATGAAATACATAGAAAACCACACCATCACTAGGAGAGTAGACATTCAGTTTCATTGCACATAAAAATGAATCTGGGGTGCCTGGATGGCTCAGTTACTTAAGCATCTAACTCTTGATTTCATCTCAGGTTGTGATCTCATGGTCGTGAGACTGAGCCCGGCATCAGGCTCTACATTGAGCACAGGGCCTGCTTGGGATTTTCTTTCTCTCAGTCTCTGCCCCTCCCCTGCTCACTGCTCGTGAGCACGTGCTCTCTGTGCCTCCTTCTCTCAGAATAAATAAATAAACACAAAAGAAAAAAGATAAAGAAAAGAAGAATCATGTACAGGGTAATCATGTCAAGTAAATCTTGGTGGATTTCTCAGGATCGAAATCATACTAAAGCATGTTGAAGAATCATTGTAGAATTAATTTAGAAATCAATATATAAAGATGAAGAGAATAGCCTCAAATGCCTAGACATCAAACATAGCATATATAAAAACCCTGCAAGTCAAATAAAATTGATATCAGAAAATATATTTTATGGAATAATGGAAACATGGCATAAAACTTGGGAGCTACATCTAAAAAGTGGAAATTTGTGACTTTAGAAGCAATAGAGACACTGAACAATGAATGACTTAATGTCCATATCAACAAGTGAGAAAAGAATGGTAAATCAAACACAAAGAAAGTACAAGAAAGGAAATAATAAAGATAAGAGAAGCAAATGTTAATTTGAAGTTGTTTGAAGAGTCTAATAAAATTGATAAACTTCTGGGAAGAGAAGGAAGGAGAGGAATCAGTTGCCCAATACAGCTGTTTCTTGTTATAAGTAGTTAAGAAAATAGTAACAGAGATTTTAAATGTTTGGAGTGGGGATCGGGAGGGAAAGAGAACCGCACAGAGAAAACAGAAATTATCTATATTAGAAATGCAAAAGGATAACATTACAATAGATTGTAAAAAAAAATTGACAAAAAAGAAAGTTTCTTGAATTAGTTTCCTTAACTGTAACAAATTACCACAAACTTGGTTAGTAGTTTAAAATAACAGAAATTTGTTCATTCACAATTCTGGAAATTCTAGCCAGAAGTCCAATATTAATATCAATGAACCAAAATCAGTGTATCAGTAAGGCCATGCTTCCCTCAGTAGCTCTAAGGATTCGAGGGAATCCATTTTGCTTCTCTTCCATCTTCTTGTGGCTGCCAACACTCCTAGGCTTGTGACCACATCATTGCAATCTTTGCCCCTATGGTCCTTTTGTCTTCTCTTCTGTCACTGATATTTCCCTAAGTCTCTCTCTGTTAAGGATACATGTGACTGTATTTAGGAACCACCCTGTTCATTCAGGATAATCTCCTCCCCATCTCAAGATTCTTGACTTAATCACATTTGTAAAGACCCTTTTTTCATATTAAGTCACATTTGTAGGTTCCAGGGATTCATGTATGAATACCTTTTGGGGGACCATATTCAGTCTACTTCAACAAATTAAACAATTGTATTTTAATTAATTTGAAAACCTAACAAAATAATGAACGAATTCTTTGAAAAATACAATCTATCAAACTAATACAAGAGATAGAAAAGATGACTCTTCTCGTATTTATTAGAGATTAAATCTATTTTTTAAAACTTCTCAGAAAGAAAATTTCTGACCAAAATGGCTTTCCCAGTGAATTCTTCCAAATGTTAGAAGTAACACCAGCCTTACACAAATTTTTCCAGTAAATAAATAAACACTTCTCAATTGATTTTATGAGGACAGATTAACTGACACCAAAACCTAGATACAAATATAAGTAAAGAATATTACCTCGATATCTCTCATGGATGCAGATGTAGCAACCGTAAGCAAAACATCTGAATCTTTCCTATCATATACAGTATACGGATCACCTCAAGGTTGCATTTTTGATTAAGTTATCTACAAAAACTTTATAGCAAACATCATAACTTAATAGTAAAATAGTTTAAGCCTTTCCACTGAGATAGGAAATTAAAGAAGGATTCCCATTACCCCATTTCCATTCAACCATGCACTGAAAGCTCTTGCCATTGCAATAAGGCAAGAAAAAAAAAAAAAGAAAATGTGTAACAAGTGTAAATAATGAAGCAAAACTGACATTTTTGCAGAAGATATGATAGTATGCATAGAAAGCCCAAGGAATCTACATATAAACCATCAAAATCTGTAAATAAATTTATAAAGGTAAATGAATTCACCATCTGCATCCAAAAATCAATCATATTTCTAGGTATTAGCAAAGAGCAGGCAGAAAATCATTTTTAATAATACCATTTACAAGAATTAGGTGTAAATCTACTGAGAGATTGGTGTACAAGATTGCTATATTGAAATTAGTGAACATTATTGGGAATAATTAGGGAGACTTAAATAAATGAAAGTAAATATTCTATTTATTGACTAGAATAGATTTTGTACTACTAATCATATTAACAATAACAGCTTGCATGTATTTGGAAACTTATGTTGTACTGTACCATGACTGTGCTACACGTAATATGTATATTCTTTTTTTTCAATTTTTTAATGTTAATTTATTTTGAGAGATTTACTTTGAGAGAGAAAGAGAGAGAGAGAGGGAGAGACAGAGCATGATTGGGGGAGGGGCAGAGAGAGAGGGAGACACAGAATCCAAAGCAGGCTCTAGGCTGCAGAGAGCCCAACACAGAGCTCGAATCATGACATGAGCCAAAGTTGGTCGCTCAACTGAGCCACCCAGGTGCCCCTACATGCATATTCTTGTATAATTCTTCTCATCATTACCTTATTAATTAGGTGTTATTTTAAATCCCATTTAACAAATAATGAATAAGTGAGATAAATGGATTATGTTTATAATCATACATTAATGACATAAGTAGATTCTACATGAAAAAAACTGGAAAAACTCTGACAGACTTCTAGAATCCTTAAGATATGATTTCAAGGACAGAGCCTACAACTGTGGGAGGAACGGTTTATGATTTAAAACTCTGACCTAAGCCACTGTCATCTCACTCCTAACTAAATGTTCTTCTTCCATCCTGACATGAAACTGCATAATTTATTTTCACTTTCGTGAGGAAAGTAAGTCTGTTAAACTGTAATCGAATATTGTCACCCGTCTGCTCAAAAACCCCCATTACTACCTTCATACTGTGTTTGGATTAAAGACAATGTCCTTATCATATCCTACAAGATTCTACAGAATAGACTTCAACTCCTACTTCCCTCTTCCATGGCACACCAGCCATGCTGACCTCCTTATTGTTGCTCTAATATGTCAGGTACAGTCCTGCCTTCTACCCTTCACTGCCTACACAGTCTGCATGAGACAATTTCCCCACAGATACTACAGATCTCCCTCTCACTTTTTAATTTCTTCTACTATCATATTTCAAAAATGTCTACCCTGACCTCTCCATTTAAAAATGAACCCTCCACACCTGGGTGGCTCAGTCGGTTAAGTGTCAACATTGGCCCAGGTCATGATCTCACAATTTGTGAGTTGAGCCCATCATTGGGCTCTGTGCTGACAGTTCAGAGCCTGGAACCCGCTTCAGATTCTGTGTCTCCCTCTTTCTCTACCCCACCCCTGCTTGCACTGTGTCTCTCTCTGTCTCTCAGAAATGAATAAACATTAAAAAAATTTTAAATAAAAATAAAAATTAATAAAATTGAACCCTCCAACCAAGTGTTTTTCCCACCACCCTCTCCGGCTTTGTTTCCATAGCACTATCACTTCCCAATATAGTATTTGAATAATTTGTTTAATATCTCTATCTATCTCCACCCAATGGAATTTCAGCTCTAATAGAAAAGAGAATTTTGTCTAATTTATATACAGCTATATCTTCAACTCCTAGAAGAGTGCTTATTTCATAGTAAATCCATACTCAATGAATACTAGGAGAATGAATTCTTCGGCCAAAAGTTGTGATACATAAAAAATAAATTTGAGTTTGGGACTGATTATTCAAAGAACAGGAAATTCAAAAGTTCTAGCCTATTTATGTGATTTATTTTAAAATATGCAAAATTGGATGGCACTGTATTATAGCACTATGCTTGTTGTCTGGATCCATAAGCTATTTGATTATTTTGGTGTTACACAAATTCTTACCAATCCTATATATAGGCCACTTTTCTGAACACAAAACTACAATTCTTTAATGAAGTCTTACCATCTCGATTTTCAATAATTTGCCTGAGAGTCCACACTAATTGTGCAAATCCATACTTAACACTGCTGTCAAATGAAATCATTGAGCTAAAATTATTCACTTCAGATAGTCTCAGTTATCTTTAAGCAAAGCAATAGAAATGTATTTGGTGTAGGGCAGTTTTTTAAATATAATGGGCTCTTTTTATCCCTTGATGTTACATGCCATGTCCATCAATGTCAGACAGAAATAACCTGACCTTGAATTGTTTGGTCCAGGTGCCATGGATGAACTGAATCAGATCAATCAAATAGCTGATTGGATCATTGTGTGACAATCAGTTTTCAAGATGACCCAAGAAAAGGCATCACGGAACAGTGAATTCTCTGACTACATAAAATATAACTATACATTCCCTTTCTAAAAAATTTTGATGACCTATATACAAATCACTATTCTATGATAAAGTGGTCTGGAGCAATGCAGATGATATCCATATTTTTAATTCTGCTAAACTTGGGATCTTTAAAAATAGATACACAAATAAATAGCGATAACAAATCGGATCCATATGTTGTTGAAACTACAGATGCTGAGAAAACTTGCAAAAGCCATGTCTTGAGCTTTCAATTTATGTTTAAGCCCAGTTATGTAAATTACATTTCTAAAACATAATATATAACAGTTTGTACACTATGATATATTATTAGCACAAAATGAAACTGATTCAAGCACTCAGCTGATTTTTTTTAATTTGCATCTCACCTTGCATATTTTTAAAACTACTCCACAGTCAATAAAAATAATTAGGATTAATAAAACCTTCTATCATATTAAAGCCATGTTATATAAAATAGAGGGCTATTTTCCTTGTATTATTGCAAAACCTCATCATACTTAAGCCATAGACATCTCTAGGAAGTTGACAAAAGAGTTTTAGGCTGGGAAATCTTCCAAATACTTTCTATTGGTTTAATTTCGGCACATCATCTTTCCTTGTGGCATATCTAAGGAAAAGAAAGTCTTCCTATATTAGCATTCATTAAACATCTTTCTCTTAAACAGATCTAGCCTTATGCTACACTTGGTTAAATGGTTTTACTATGCATTCAGTTTCTCACTCAACATATGTTTTTGAGTCTAATTTTGGCAAGGGATTGCTCTGGGCACTAAAGATTCAGTGGTAAACAAGATAGCCTACCTTCTTTTTGAGGAAACAAATGCTTAAAAAATATATATAGATTAAGGTAAGTGGAAGAAAGTACATATGATGATGGGTGGAAATACTTGGGAATCAACTCGGATAGGATAAGGGAAGGCTTTTATTGTATCCTGAATCACTCTTCAAACCTGAATTCAAATTACCTGATGAGAGTAGGCATTTCAGTAAGAATAGAACTTTAACTTCTAAGCTGCCATTCTGCGATTAACTTTCAAAAACAATGTACTGCCTTCTTAATTATGAATAATCACAATGGATCATAAAATTTCAAAAGGCTAAAGCTGGAACTCACCTCTGATTTCATGTAATGTCTAATTCTTCTTCATTTTAAAGAGGGAGTACCTGATGGAGTTCCAGGGAGGTAAAGAATTTTACAAAAACTTACCAATACTAGTTGAAAGTAGAATCATGACAAACATTGGTGTCTTCTGACTCTCAGTTGAAAGTTTATTCTGGCATAGCCCCCTCAAGGGATACAGGTGTCGATGATGGCATTCCATTGAAAGGGAAACCTGGGACATCCGTTCCAGAGAAATGGAAGACTCAGGATCACCATGAGAAACCCACAACCCCTGTAACATCACATTTCTTTTACACACTACCTTTTCTTTAATGAACTCGAATACTCTCTGACAAGTTATCACTCATTATTGTGAGATAAGCCAAAATCTTTTATTTCTGAAGTTTAAGAGCTACCTGGAATTGGGAAATAAGCTCCATGGTGCCTATTAAAATCAAACCAGGATATTCATT
This sequence comes from Paguma larvata, assembly GCA_030068075.1. Classification (NCBI taxonomy): domain Eukaryota; kingdom Metazoa; phylum Chordata; class Mammalia; order Carnivora; family Viverridae; genus Paguma; species Paguma larvata. The sequence continues at coordinate 57,294,107 of CM057832.1, forward strand.
GTGGATAAAGGCAGAAATCAAATGATGAATATAAGCAGTCATGTGATATTTACATAGCAGCATGACATTTTAAATCACTTGTGCTGAGCTCACTATTGGCAATATTCACCCATTGAAACATACATTCAGTCCTGCCTGCTAAATTAGCTAAATGTTGGACCTCATTTTCTTAAGCAGAATTAAATAGACAGACTGACAGAGAGATAGATAGATAATGACAGTTTTCCTGTAGGAGTAGCCCATGGGGATACAAGGGAAGATTGTAATGACTGATGAGGAACTGAGAAACATATTTCCAAGTATTGAAAAAGTTTGCCTTCTATCACACAAAGTATGTAGGTGAATTATTAGTTGTACTGATTATTTATAGCTAACAAGTTGTGTACTAATTTGACAGTGTCCATGAAGTCTTTATGCATGTTGAATGTTTTTTTTAATATCTTCCCTAATTAATAGAATGAGGGTCAAATTGTGTTTATATTTATATTTATTTATTTTTATTATATATATATATATATATGTATATATATATATTTTTTGTATGGTTAGAAAACAATAAGTAAAATTTCATGCTACTAAATAATCTTGAACTTTTAACTACCAGAATACGAAATGTGGTAGAAAAGAAGATTGGAGTATTAGGGATTACAGATGATTTTTTGGGAAAGGTCATTGGATGGGGAGAGATATTTGAGATAATGCTTGGTTTGGTTGTTAAAGGATGCAGAGGCATCTTTCTGTTCCTGCTCCTGCAGCCAATTCTCGGTGTCCATTATCTGCCAAAAACAGTAGGGTCTGGCATGTTTTCTCTGAACTTGCCAGGAATTCTGTTTGAAGGGGATTATTTGAGTTTGACAACTGGGAGCAGTCCTGCATCTCTACAGGAGGGTAGAGGGGCTGTTTATTTGACCAGCTGAGAGAACTGTGCACAGAGACAGACCTGCTAGTGTCACTGGATCCCAAGGCCCTCAGTAGGATACAGAATAACAGCTGTTTGCTACATTGAACAGATCAGAGGATTTTCATTTAATAAATTGGTACTTTACTTTTATTAATATTTTTAATGGAGCTGGGCTTCATTGTTTCCAGCTGTGACTCTCACCTACATTTTAGGGATAGACAAACTGATATTTTGAGCCATTGATGAAGAGTGTTGGGGTGTCTTACAAATAATAGCGGGCCCAGGTTATCCATAGGAAAAAGAGTAGAGGCGAAAGGCATCTAGAGTAACTGCTCTAAAGCCAGAGAATTGTTATATATGCTGTAGTTCTTCTGAGCTCTCACTGTCATTGCTATTACTGTTAAAAGGGATTACAGAATCTAAGGCTACATATCCAAAAAGGTTATGAATTACAACTGAAATGGGAAATTACATTAGAAATTAATTACTTTGTACTTAGAAGAAATATACTGTCAAAGCTTCCTTTCGCATGAAGTGCAATATTCATCTACAAAAGTGAAGAAAACAATGCATAGCTAAAGGAAATTTTGTAAAGCGAATAACTCATGTAACCACCATCCTGGTTAAAAAATAGAACATAGCCCTTGCCCTGAAAGGTTTTCTTTTGTCCCCTTTCAATTATAACTCTTCCCTTCCTCCCCCAAAATATACGCTCTCCTAACTTCTAAGAGGAAATATAAGCTATGCTTCATTTTGAACTTTTTATATAAATTTTAATGTGTATGCATTCTGTTGTACTTGGCTTCTTTTTTAACCTTGTGTTTATGGGATTCCTCATTGTTACAAACAGCTGAAGTTTGTTCATTTGTATTCCTGAATAGGATTCCATTGTAGGACTACACTGTGATTTATTTTTTCCATTGCACTGTCGATGAACAATTAAATTGTTCTACATACCAAAATATGCAACATATGATATGTCAATGGTACTAACTTTTGCCAGGAACACGAGTGAGTCATGGTCTTCTCTTTGTGACTTCTATGATTAATAATGAAATTTAGTGCCTTTTTTATATGTTTATTGGCCAGTTACATCCCCTTTTTTAATTTCCTGTTCAAAAATTTTGCACTTTTTTTTCTATTAGATTGGCTATCTTTTTTTTTTTAATGATTCCTAGGAGATCTATATATTTTCTTTGTTACATGTGTTAAAAATAACTTCTCTGAGCCTGTAGCTTTCAACTTTCTCCTTTCAGTGAACAGCAGTTCATATTAAGTCTAATTTATTTTAAAAATGTATATATTTGAGTGTTTCTACATATTTTATGTACTCGCGTAATTTTTATGTATCTTATGTCTATGAGATTTTTCTTCAACTCCAAGGTAGTGAAATTATTCTCATATATTATTTCCTAGACTTATTTTGTCTTTAACAGTATGGCATAAAATTCTTCTGGAAATGATTGTTTTATACTGTGAGGTAGGGCTCAAGTTCATTCATTATGAAGACATTTCTTTCTCCATTGATCTGCCTCATTCCTTTGTCATAAATCAAATATCTATGTATGCATGGATCCCTTATTGGCCGCTATTATGTTCCATTGGTCAATTCTTTCTCTTTTTTGTGGGAATTCTTTTTTTTTTTTAATTTATTGATTTATTTTGAGAGAATGAGAGTGTGAGCACAAGCGGGGAAAGGGCAGAGAGAGAAGGAGAGAGAGAATCTTAAGCAAGCTCCCCACTATCAATGCACAGCCCAATGTGGAGCTAGAACTCAAGGACCGTGAGGTTATGACCTGAACTGAACTGAAATCCAGAGACCTCACTCTCTCCACTGAGCCATCCAGATGCCCCTACTGATCAATTTTCTATCCATGAAACGATATCAGTTTTAGTTCATGTAGTATTAAAATAACGCTTTTGCTCTCTGATAGTGAAATTCCTCCCCACATCATTATTCTTCTTTCGAAATGTTTTAGCTATTCTTAGAACGTTTCATTTCCATATAAATTTTAAAGTCAACTTGTAAAGTTCTAATAATACAAACAGATATTTGTATTTTGCTGGGGTTGCATTGAATTTATAAAACAACTTGGGGAAAGTTGATATCTTTACATTATTGAATTTCCCAGTTCTTAAGCATGGTGTAACCAACCCCTCCATTTATTTAAGTATACACTTTCAATTAAAAATGTCTTATACTTTATGTATAGAGATCATATACATTTTAAAGCCAATTCCAGACTCTGAGCTATCAGCACAGAGTGTAATGTGTGGCTCAAACCCATGAACTGTGAGATCATGACTTGAGCCAAAGTCAGTGCTTAACCAACTGAGCCACCCAGGCACCCCTGAGGTCCTAAACATTTTTACGGGATTTATTTTAAGCATTTAAAATTGGTTCCTATTGTTTCTTTATCATTTTATTTGTATGTATTAGATACAGAATTGATTTCTATATATTTACCTTAAATCTAACGGTCTTGCTAAATTCATTAATTTATATTTTATCTTTGTTTTTGCAAAATTACATTACATTATTTTGTATTATTTTATTGATGTTTGTCTACCTCCTTAGAATCATTAATTCCTAAACTTTTCTACCTTTTAACAAATTCATTTAAGGATATAAGATTTTTTTAAAAATGGTTCTAACCGCATCTGACAACTTTTCATATATTATAACGTGGTTATTTTTTTGTTTTTATTTTTTTATTATAATTAACATACAGTGTTATATTAGTTCCAGGAGTACAGTATAATAATTTAACAATTTTGTACATTACTCAGAGGTCATTACAATACATGTCCTCTTAGTCTCCTTTATCTATTTCATTTCCCCACCACCAACCTCTCCTCTGACAATTATTGGTTTGTTCTTGGTATTTAAGAGTCTCTTTATTTGGTTTGCCTCTATTTTTTCTTTGTTTATTCATTTCTTTACTTCTAAACTTCCACATATGAGTGAAATCGTATGTTATTAGTCTTTCTGTGTATGACTAATTTCAGTTAGCATATTACTCTCTAGGCCCATCCATGTTGTTGCAAATGGCAAGATATCATTCTTTTTTATGGTTGAGTAGCATTTCATTGTCTTTATATACAACATCTTCTCTATCCATTCATCTATTGATGGACATTTGGGTTGCTTCTATACCTCAGCTATTGAAAACAACACTGCAAAAAACATATGGGTGCATATACCCATTTCAGATTAGTGTTTTAGTTTTCTTTGGGCAAATATCTAATAATGGAATTACTGGATCATAGGGTAGTTTTATTTTTAATTTTTGAGGAACCTCCATCCTATTTTTCACAGTGATTTTCTCCAAATTGCATTCCCACTAACAATGTACCTGGGTTCCTTTCTTTCCACATCTTCGCCAACACTTGTTATTTCTTTTTTCTTTTTTTTTTTTTTTTTTTTTGCTTCTAGTCATTCTGCCAGATGTGAGGCAATATATTATTGTGTTTTTGATTTGCATTTCCTTCTTGATTAGTGATATTGAGCATCTTTTCATGCGTGTGTTGGATACTTGTATATCTTCTTTGGAAAAATATCTATTCAGGTGTTCTGCTCATCTTTTAGTTGGATGATTTGTTGGAGGGAGTTGGTATTGAGTTGTATAAGTTATTCATATTATGGATACTACCCTTATTGGATGTATCATTTGCAAATTCCTTCTCCCATTAATTAGGTTTCCTTTTCATTTTGTTAATGGATTCCTGCACTGTGCAAAAGATTTTTATTTTTATTTTTTTGTAGTCTCACTAGTTTAACTTTGCTTTGTTTCCCTTGTCTGAGCAGTCATATTTAGAAAAATGTTTCTAATGGCCAGTGTCAAAGAAATTGCTGTGAGCTTTCTTCTAAGATTTATGGTTCAGCTCTCACATTTAGATCCTTAATCCATTTTGTGTTTATTTTTGTGTATCGTGAAAGAAAACGCCCACTTTTATTTTCTTTTTCTTTTCCTTTTTTTTTTTCACATTTAGCTGTCTAAATGTAAATACAACAGTCCCAGCACCATTTGTTGAAGAGACTGTATGTTCCTCATTGTATAGTCTTGCATTATTTGTTGTAGATTAATTGACCATATGAGTGTGAGTTTATTTCTGGGCTTCCTATTCTGTACTACTGATCTATGTGTTTATTTTTGTGGCAGTATCATGTTGTTTTGATTACTATGGTTTTGTAGTATATCTTGTAATCTGGATTTGTGATACCTCCAGTGTTGTTCTTCCTTCTCAAGATTGTTTTGACTATATGGGGTCTTTTGTGATTCCATACAAATTTTAGTTTTATATGTTCTAGTTCTGTGAAAAATGCTGTTGGTATTTTGATACAATTTGTATTAAATCTGTAGATTGCCTTGGGTAGTTTGGACATTTTAAGAATATTTCTTCTTCCAATACATGAGCATGAAACGAGGAAGTGTGTAGAGAGAGCACACTGCTGATCAGTGTAATTGCCGCCCCACCAGAGGGACTGGGGGCACACATCAGGTCTGACTCCTGGTCCCGCCCACCCCAAAAAGCCTCTCAGGGAAAGTGCCTTGCAGTTCTGTGACTATGATCCTAACAAATGGACTGAGGGCAGACATCTAATGTGACCACTATCCCCACCCAACCTAATCATAAGATTACAATGGCCCCAGACAGGTCCCTTAACAGCACAGGGACAAGACCCTTCCAAAGGTGCACATAACAGGCAAAACTGACAACTACAACCAACTGCACTGAAGACAAATGTGGCTCAACCACAACAGTAGGGTGCATACATACCTTTGGAGTGTCTGGTTCTGGTGAACAGGAACACTGTGCTACAAGGCACGACAGGACCTCTCCTTTCAAGATCAGAAAATATTTCTGGCTTTCCTGATACATAGAAAAAAAGGAGGAGACTGATAAATACTTCCCCAATGAAAGAAAAGCACAAAACTACAGCAAAAGAGATCAATGCAACAAAGACAAGCCTGATCAATAATCCGTAGTAATGGTCATAAAGGTACTCACTGGGGACTTGAAAAAAAGAATAGATCTCAATGAGACCTTCAACAAAAATATATAAAATATTGAAAAGAACCTGTTAGAAAACTCAACAACTGAAATTTAGAAAAAATACACTAGAGGGAATCAGTAGCAGATTAGAGGATACAGAAGAAAGGATTGGCAAACTAGAAGACAGGGTAATGGAAAGCAATGAAGCAGAACAGCAAAAAGAAGAAAGAATAATAAAAATGAGAATAGGTTAAGGGAAATCAGTGATATCATGATGCATAATGGCATTTGCATTATAGAAATCCCAAAAGGAGAAAAGGAACAGAAAAGTTATTTGAAGACATAATAGCTGAAAACTTCCCTAATCTCAAGAAGGAAACAGACTTCCAGATTCAAGAGGAACAATATTAAAAACAGTTTGATACTGATATTTTGTATTCTTATTAACTGTTTTGAGCATGATTACGGATCATTTTAATGCTACTCACATTAGTCCATTATGCTAACTGTATTTGTATAGCCATTTAAGGCTTATAAAGAGCTTTTCATAAACATTAAATTATTATATACACTGTATAACAGATATCCCATGACTAAAGAGAAAGCATTAAGATGGTAATACATCAGCATAAGTGATCTACCCAAAATCACCAGGTTAGTAAATGGTGGAGTCAATTCATACAGAGCTCTTTGAAACAGGTCAGTATTATAGTTAGTGGAAACATCATACTGACAAATATTTTGTCTTTACTTCCAGCATACATACTAGAATTTTTTTTTCTTAAAAGCAGATGATATGGAGGGAGCCTGGGTAACTCAGTAAGTTAAGCATCCAATTTCAGCTCAGGTCATGATCTCATGGTTCATGGGTTTGTGCCCCATGTCAGTCTCTATGCTGACAGTTCAGAGCCTGGATGGAACCTGCTTTGGATCTGTGTCTCTCTCTTTCTCCACCCCCTCACCCACTCACACTCTGGTTCTCTCTCTCTCTCAAAAATAAAAAAAATAAATATTAAAATACCAGATGATATGTTAAACATGATTTAATAAATACATTTGCATTGCCAAATAAATAATAATGAAAAAATTCAATGGGGCACAACTCTACCTCAAACATGGAAAACTTGGCAATGGTGGTGAAGAAGATGGAGGCCATTTAATGTTTTATAAGCATAAACTTTATTCAGCCTAAAATACCAGAAGCATCACTACCCAGTAAGAACATAAAATGATTCTTGAAAGCCTTAAACTTTGTCCTCTTAAGAGGTAAAAATGTTCGTTGGCATAAATTTCCTGTGAAGGTCATTTAACCAACATTGAGAAGGAATTAGGGAATGAACATTGGAAATGACCATGCTAACAATCCTTTGAGGAGATGAGAAATTCAAAGTTGCAAGGAAGATAGCGTTTATTCCATACTGATAATGTCTGTGCTGTGCAGGTTACTGTTGAATCTGAACTTCTAGGTCAAGCATAACTGTTTCGGAAAGTGTTTATGGCTCCTTTGCTTCATTTAAGGATGGAGTTTAAGACCATCGTTGTACTTCTTATGATGAGGCACATTATATTTCTGATCATCCATAAATTTATTAACACATTTTCATCTTCTCCCACATATATGTTTCTCCTTGAATCATTAGCTCTGCTGGTGGACTCAGCAGATGATTTTATCTTCTTAGCAGATTGCTCAGATTATTGAGGTCTACAGATCTAGAGAACAACTAATTTCTAGTTGATACTCTTAACATTTAGTCTCTCTTTGTGGTAGACAAGCACTACCCTAGTACATTTTATCAGACATTTTGAATCAAACTGTTCACCAGAACACAAAAAGAAAATGGCACAGGGAGAAACCCAACAGAATAAACAACTTGCAGAATATTCAGAGAATAATACTGATGAGCACTCGCTGAGAATGATGAGTGCCACGCTAACATTCATGACATGTTTATGTATATGTGTATGTATTTATATATGTACATATACATACATAAACACATATTTGCCACATATTTTAAATCACTATGGAATATATTCAAGCTAACAAATATGCACTTAACTTTTACTACCTTTTGAGACTCTGAATGAGGAGCATGGATTATTGCAGTCATCCTCTTTTACTACTTTTCTGCCTTCACTCTTCTGATAGTTAATTTTATTTTTCAAATTGGCTGGCTCACAGTGACTAGATTGTTGATCAAATATTATTCTGGATATCTCCATGAGGGTGTTTTGCATGTGATTAACATTTATATCAGTGGACTTTGAATAAAACAGATTGACCCTCATAATGTGGATGAGCCTTATCTACTCAGTTGAGAGTCCAAATAGAACAAAAACCTGATCCTCCCTGAGCAAGAAAGATGGTCTTCCATCTTGAATTGCAGTATTGGCTCTTCTCTGACTCTCCATACTGATGTTCTTTGCAACATCAGTGACATTCTTCACTGGGTCTTCAGTCTGATGGCATTTCATGCAGATTTGGAATTGTTAGCCTCCATAATCATGTGAGCCAATCCCTTAAAATAACCCGTCCATTCATCTCTCTCTCTCTCTCTCCACACACACACACACACACACACACACACACACACACAAATCCTGTTAGTTATGTTTCTCTGGAGGACCTTAATATAACTCTTATATGCTTAAAACCATTTCTCAAGCACACATCTGTGTAATCTATCAAAAACACTTATTAAGTCACCATTTGCTTTCTTGGGACCTTCGAAGGCTTTCAAACACCTACAGATAAAATCCAAGTGCCTTAACTTGACCTGCAAGGCCCTCCATAGTCTGTCTATTTATCTGTTATATTTTTATCTCCTGCTACTTCCTACCTACCTCAAACTCCATACTCTCATAGTGAATCATGTGTTTCTTAAATACAGAAGACGATTTCATACCATCATGTGTTTGCCCAGATCATTCCCAATGTCCGGACACCTTCCCTTCTAACTTCAATTCTTTTCAATATTTTATCCATATTGTTCTTGGCTCATTCTATTCTTCTGCCCATTTTACTCCATTCTGAGAAGTATTTATAAACAAAATTTGCAGCTTTAAAACATGACACATTTTAGCATTTTTCATATTCTTACTCTATTTTTTTTATGAAGGAAATAAACATCACAAGTAATGTTGAAGTTTCCTTTAAACTCTGGTTTTCATCCTGTTGCCCTTCTTCCCCCTCAGAGGCAACTAATGTTGTAGAGCTGTTGTCTGTGTTTACAATTTTTATTCATATACACACCCATGCATGCATATACATATATACATACATGTATATATATATATACATATATATATATATATACACTACTGTATAACATTGCTATGTGTTTTAATTTCACATGAATATATTATACCAATTTATCATTGTGCAATGTTTTACTCAACATTATGTTTCTGATATTTGTCAATTTTGAGATACATAATCTTATCTACTTCATCACTTTGAATTTGAGTATTGTGTTCCACAGCATGAATATGCAATATTTTATTTATCTATCTACATATCGATGAACATTGGATGTTTCTAATTTGAGGCTCTTATAAATAATGCTATAGTAAATACTTTTATACCTCCTTTCCTTATATACTTTTTTTTCTTTCACTCAATTAAAAGTTTGTCTAGGTGTATATCTAGAAAAGAATATTGTCACATATTTTAATTATGAAACTTATTGGAATTGCCAAACTGTTCTTCAAAATTGATGTACCAATATTCACTGTCTCCAGCAATATATGACATGTCCTGATCCTTGAAAACAAATCCTTAGTTGTTCTTTTTTTATTATTAATATTTGGGGTTGCATAGCATGTCTATATGATTCTACCTGATCATAAATCAAGATGCAAATTAGGGACCATTTCTTTCAGGACACTTGCTCATCTTCTTCTTCGTGTTCCCTTGAATAACTCTAGCAGAGTGTATAAATCGATATCTTAAAGTCATCTATTTTTTTCCTGCCTTTACTACTGGATAATGATATCTTCATGGGCTGGGACATATTTTTATTTACCTTTGAATTTCTAGATCACATACCAATGACAAACACATGAGTATGTAAACATTAAATATATATTTAAGTAAAACAAAATATAAAAGTAAATATTACCAAACTCAAAATATACTTGGAGCATACTTCATGGAGATTCCTGAATGATGAGATAAGAAACATCATGAGAAGGCAATAGACTCTTCCTTGGATGTGTGTGTTCCTGTCCATAGAATCTTTTCACGGACTTACAGTGAGGCATGACCTAGCAAGTTATGAAGGCCCAGATGCAGAAGGGGTCACAAAAGATTACTGGTAAAAGTCATAATATCTGTATCTACTATTTAAAAACTGCATTTATTTAGAAAGACACACTTATTGATTGTTATAAAAAATAGTAAATTCCCATGATTTGTGAGGCCCTCCATAGTCTATGTCTTCCATTTACATATCAAATACTTTGATATACACTTTGGATAAATTCTTAAAAGTTGAATGAACTACCATTGTTTCAGTATTTTGAATTTCTCATGTATTAGCTTCATGACATTTGGAATATGATTTGATTTATGAGCCTCAATTTTCTATTTTGTAAAATTGAGGTAACGATAGAACCCTTCTAATAGGATTGTGGTAAGGATTAGATGAGATGCTGTTTGACTTTGAACTTAAAAGGGAAAGGAAAAAGAAAAATTGTTTTCTTGCTTATAATATGAACAAATTAATTATTAATTCTATGAAGAATAGTGACTTTTAATAAGGAAGTTAGCAAAGGGTGCTTTCTGATCTCAGTTTTTAAAAATTGTCTAGCTAGTAAATTAGATCATGGCTACAATCAATAGCAAGTGATTACACCATGAACATATTAGAATTACTTCCTAAACCTTATCTACCTAGACTGCTAATCAAAATTTTCAGTAGCCTCCACTTTTCATTCACAACAAAGCCCAAATCCATTTTGTAAATGCCTTCTTTTCTCTATACTCATGATATCCACAATATTTGAAACACATCAACTCTCTAAACCCATTGACTCAACCAGGATGGATTAGTTGTATAAACAGACATTATCTACACCATCATCATGATCTTCATCATCACTGTCATTGTCATAGAGTGAATTTTTGTGTCCTCTGTTAATTCATATGTTAAAATTCTAATTCCCCATATGATGATATTAGAAAGTGGTGTTTTTTTGGGGGTAATAAGTTCTGAGGGTAGAGCCTTCATAAATTAAATAAGTGCCTTTATGAAAGAGACCCCAGAGAGCTCTCTGGCTCTCCGCCCATCTGAGGACAACCGCAAGAAGACAGCTATATATGTTCCATGAAGTAGGTCTCACCAGACACCAAATCTCTTGAATCATTGATCTTGGACTTTCCAGTCTCCATAACTGGGCAAAATAAATGTTTGTTATATAAGCCATCCTGTCTATGGGTGTACGGTATTCTATTATAGCAGCCTAAACTGACTAAGATGAATCATCATCATCATCATCATCATCATCAAACAACTAGCGTTTTTTCTGAACTTACAATACGACCATCACATGGGTTAGAATTTTGTAAAGATTGACTCTGAATAGCCCTACTCAACTAACAGTTCAAAGTACCAGAATTTGACTTTGAGCCCTCTGTGACCAGGTCTCACGATCTGACCCACTGTATTATGCTTATATTAAACATTATGAAATTGCTGATATTCAAATATTTTGTAAAATGCTCAACCTAATACATGACGTTATTCTTTGGAAAACAAAAATCAATATATTTAGGTTTTACATATCTACATACAACATAAAGCTTATCGTTCTACAGGAAATATTTTAAATTTTTTCCAACTTTATTGAGGTGTAATTGACAAATATAAGTTATATATCTAGAGTATACAATGATTTAGTATATGCATATATTCTGAAATTATTACAATCAAGTTAATTAACATACCAGTACTTCACAGAGTTACCGTGCATGTGTGTATGTGCTTGTGTGTGTGATGAGATTATTTAAACAAAGAGGAAATACTTTATGATACTATATATTTCTTCCTATTTGAAAATATCATGCACTATCTAAAATTACTTCCAAGGACACTTAGTTCATTACATGAGTAAGTTAGCCAGAAATTTTCAGTAAGTAAACTGCTATAGACAGAGGAGAGATGGCAGGTATACTCAGCCAGCTGGCTAAAATGCCCCTCTTCTTTTTCAATATGCTTCATTCTGCCTAATAAAATTACGTTTTATTGCCATGAAAGAAACGTATGCCTCTGGTGGCATAAAATTGCTAACGCAGGTTCCAAAAGAAGTATAAAGTTCCCCACTGGGAGCCAGTGACTCCTTTATAGCTTCGTGTTATGTGTGCAGTATACACCCATGAATAGTGGACACCAAAGTCATGGGTTTTGGTCTTGGATTCAGTCTGCCAACAGGGTCATAAACAAATTCTTTAGCCTTACTGGATTTCAGTATACATGTTGAGAAACTGAGATACTTGCATTTCATTTCCATGACTAGATTGCAAATATGATATTTACTTTAGATTCATTATGGATGTTGTTTTGTGTTAATAGAGCAATGAGATTGGGAATATATAATTTTGATTAGGTAGGATTAGAAGACAAAAAAGATCTGTTACCTTTGAGTGAGTAAAACTTGCTTGAAAACAATTTAGTTTAAATGAATTTGCTAGAAAACAACAAATGAGTAAAATAAAGAACTAAAGCCACTTGCCCTTCTCTTACATTTAAATGCTCTGTATCATCATGGCCTCTAGAAGTTATCAAATGCCTGTTTTATCTTTAAATGAGTATGTCACAAACTAAACATTAATTTATATTCCACACCTGCAAAAAAGAAAAAAGGTTTCTAAATGGTTTGGACATATGAATTTCAAATGTTCTACTCTAGTTTCATATTTTTTTTTCCTAGAATTGACATTGATTTCTGAATTTCTATGTAAAGAAATGGAAAAAAAAACCTCTAAATTTGATGGCAGAATGTAACACCAAATGACACCAAGGTTGGATTTTACATTTAACTACATTTGCATTTAGATCAGTGTATTTGGAGATATGCAATATTCTGTATACTTTCATCTGAATAAACATGCTGTACTGCATAATGAAACATTTCAGGCAATACATGTCGGCCAAACTGAAAGCATACCTCTTAATAAAGTGGGCCATATTTTAAATAAATCCCCTTTATCCTTAAAAACAAACAAAACTACAAAACTATTTTGCCTCATAAATTCATGATATTATGTTACAATAATTTTTATTTATTACTTATTGGTATTTGTTAAATATTTAATATCTGAAAATAATGACCTTCATAGGTAAGAGACTGTATAACAGCATGGAAAACTCCCTATCTAACAATCAGAAGCTTGTATCTTCTTTGTTGGAAAAAGTTGTATCACTCCTACAGGAATTATGTATAGTCAATATAATTTTTCTTTTAGTATTTTTAAACGGTAAGCATTTTATCCTTGGTATGTAGGGACAGTGAACACAATGATTCTCTTTGATGTTGGGAGACTGTGTTGTAAAATTAGAAAAGGGAGAAAAGTCTATAGTTCAAGCCCAGGTCTTATTATTTTCTGTTAACTGTATGACTCAGCATTTCTGGACACCACTTCTTTCATTTTTAAAATGAAACTATAAAACTAACATACTTTTCAGTGTTATGACCCTGTGGTTTCATTGATACATCGAACACTGCGTTACCTCAGAAGATAATGTTAAAGGGAGGAAGTTTTCAAATGTGGTCTGTCATTTATGCCTCCGTCCTATGTCAAGACAGTATTTTTTGTAGCTTTTGGAGACCAAGAAACCAAGACTTAGTGAGGCAATGAATTGCTCAAGTGCTCCTGGCTGCTAAGTGATGGAAATCACTGGCAGCCATGTTTTCTGCTTCCTGCTCAGTGTGACTGCCTTCACACTGAAAAACCTCAAAGCATAGCTTAACTACCTCCAAGATCAAAATGAGAAGGTATGTGGGAACCATTCATTTCAAGGGGGCTTCACAGAGTTATTTCTAACCCCCAAGATGTTGGAGGCCAAGTTGTCTCCAATCCCAAAGTCCTGGGGGCTTTGAGTTTCATTTTAGTGGAGGTAACATTAATGATTTTATTGAAACACAAGCAATATGTTTTCCCTATTGCTTATGACTGGTTTCCTACTACAACTTTAAAGTGCTTATAGTTGCAGAAGGGATCTCAGTGTCCCAAAAAGCCTAAAACATTTACTATGTAGTCTATTAAAGGGAAAGTTTTATGATCTCTTTTACACAGTATTACTATCTATTTGATTGGTTTTCAATCCCTCCTAAAAATTATCAGTAAAATGAATAAGAAGACATGAATAATAGAATGTACATAAATGCTCTATTCAAACTATTTACAGTGTAGAAAGAAGTTCTTTTTCCAGATATGTCCTCAATTAAGTCTCCAAATGGAAATAGTGTTTATTCAGTCCTCAATAACAACCACAAATATTTCTTAAAGAAATTTCACATTATAGTCACAACATCTCCCTCTTTGACATAATGTTTAAATTGCATGTTGTTGTATATTTTTCCTTGTAAGATAGCAAAAGACTGGGATTCTAGTTAAGTTACTAGCTACAACTTACATAAACTACATTTCATATGAGACTTCTAATTATAGCAACCAGCCTTCCTGTGTATTTGAGGCATGAAGTGTACATTCAAGTAATTAGAGAGATACTATCAAGTGACTTCCACTTTCCTTTTGAAGCTGAACAATATAGATAATAAAATTTCTGGAATTTTTACATAAAAATAAAGCATGAGTGCTATGTTAAGATAATTATATCTTTGTTCATATTTTTAAGCTCAGAGTTCATTCTTTCTTTAGTACACAACAAACAAAACTGGATTAGTTTACAGACAATACAGAACCGAAGCAGCTAAGGAGTGTCTAGATAAACTGATCTCAGCAGTGTGTATGGCAGTGCAATGATTGATGGAAGCCTCACCATTTCCTTTATGCAGGTCAAATATTCACCACCCTAAAACATCTGCATATCTCAAGCATTTTGCACTTTTTACAGCTTTCTGATAGTCTACTTTTTTTTTTTTCTTTAACATAAAATGTTTCCAGGACCCAACAGCTAGTACTTGCTGGCTGAAGGAATGAACAGGAAGACAATGTGTTCATAGGATTATGGAACAGGCTGAGAGGGAGAATTTATGCAGAGTTTTATAAGCTTAGTCAGGCAGAAAATAGATCGGGGTGCACAGAGGAAATAATGTGTCATTCAAAGCTCAGCTTACACATAGCTTCCATAGCATAGGAACATCCAAGGGCTATCCCTGCTCCTGCTACTTCAACTGTGACCATCGAGTAGGGTGAAACTACAGAAGCAGCTACACTGAGGTCCTTCTCTCCAATGGCTTTTATTATTTGCCAATCAAAAGCAATAAAATCACCACCCTCCACCCAACCCCACAGCAACACAATTACAACTTAAACATTTGCAGTATTGGTCAATACTCCAGCAACATGATAACTGAGAACTGGTAAAGGAAAACAGATTATTTTTAAGGAACATGAAGAGCATCCTCCAATCAAGATGACTGACCCCTTAAGCATTTTTAAAAAGTTCTCATTTCCAGCAAGCCCCCTGGGTCCTCATAACTTCACCTTCCTTTAATGAGTTCCCATATGTCACTTATGATTCATCTAAATGCCCCAAAACCCTCTAGGTAGTAGAGTGTATTTCATGCCCCTAATTTGGACCATAACAGAACATGTCTAGTTTGGCTGCAAATGACAATCACATTTCTTTGGCATTGTTTGTTTAATGGTTTGGCTGAGTTTCTATCTTCAAGAGCCTTCACTTGATTCATTTGTTTCTTGTTCCTAAATGGTTTCTGTTGATTATGTTGATTTCTTTTTATAAGCAAAATTATTGTCCTAGGTACTTCTCAGCAAATGGTCTGACTGTTGTTATCTTGTGTAATGCTGATTAATAAGCTAATATATGACAGCATATTCAAAGTAAATATTTCATTGGTATTCTTGAGGCTGGAGGGTTATCTGTCATTCCTTCTAAAAGGTGATTAACTCCCAGTAAAACTGATAGGAAAAAAAAAACAGAAAAGAAGAAGCTAGGAGAAAATGTTTTAATAGGTAATGACTGTACATCCTGCTCCCTTGGAAAATGACTTAAGTTCCTAGTATGGTCAATATGTAATGACTTGATAGCTCCTGATAAATTCCGAGTTAAGATCTACTTCTCTAAAGGGCAGCATTTATTTAACACTGTCATGATTATTAAGTTAGACAGTCATTCTTTTACACTTGGCCCTGACTTGGAAGAGACAGAAGTGCCTGAAATAGTTAGCGTTCACAAAATGAGAGAGCAAACACACCTACAGTTCATGTACTACTGAGAGGCAGTGAAAAATTGCATAGCATCCTGTTGGCTGTAAAAGTGTCCTCACACGACTGTGCCAAGCAGCAGCGGTTAGATATCTGTGGCAGATGAACATGGGCCACTTGTAGGGGTCATTGACATCTATCCTTAGCAACCATGTGTATGTGCTCACTTTCCAAACAAAGACTAGAGAGAAGATAAATTAATAAATCTTTTGGCGACACGTTGTATATTTTCAGATCATGTTTAGCCTTAGCAACGGTTTCCTGTCATTCCTTAGCAACTTCACTCTAAATTTTGTTTTCCACCTAAAACTATAAAAACAGACTGAAAGCTCATGTGGTCACATTAAAAGCAACTTTTTAATCTTCATTGTCCTTTGTAGCAATTTAAAGTACAGGTTATCAATCAGACTAAGGAGAGTATTTCCTCTTATTTAAATTAAATATCAGCTATGCATTAAAAGTCTATCACTGAAATTTAAGTTTTTCTAATTGGCTCCTGAGGACATGGGAATCAGACCACTTTTCTTGAAATGGAGGGATGGCATATTCCACCTGAGACTGTAGTTGAAAGTGAACCACTTACTGGCATTTTTACCTTAGTAGAAATGAAGGAGAAAAACAGAGAAGGTTTGGCGACCTCGAGGTCATCCTGATAATGAAATCCAAGAGAAATATTGAATTTTAACAATGGCATCTACCTGCTGGTGGATGGCATAGACTATCAAATATGTTTTTGGAATTATTTAATATGGATTGATGTAAGTAACATCAAGTATTAAAAATAAGCTACACTTACTATAGGGCAAATTGCTCATCAAAACTTCTCAAATAAGAAAGAAAGTAATTAAGTTTCTCAACAACACAGGGAGCTGCCAGAGTTTTCTTGTCCTAGGATACTAAGTACATGAGTTTTCTGTAGCTTAGTTGCTTGCCACAGAAACCACCTCTAGATTGACTAAGCAGAGAACGAATTTGTTGTAAAGTTACTGGTAGTTCATAGTATCACCAAGAGGATAGAGAAGCAGGCTCAGAAATAGGCAAGGGCAAATGAACTTGGGTAACAGTCAGGATCACCTTCAAATTCAAACTACAGTTCTAATCCTGGTTGGATACTGCCATTGCTACTCATCAGTACTGGAAGCCCAGCTTGTATCCACTGCTGATGCTGCCCTGTACTGGGTATTACCAGTGTCCAGACTCAACGTCCGGGACATTGGCTGTATAAAACTCATTTTCCTGTGCCTTAGTTACAAAGAAGGGTGGAAAACTAAGTATCTGGCATTTTCAAATTCTCTGGAAAATGGGTGGTAGAAAATGGCTTATGTCTTCCACCATAAGGCTAATAAGATTCACAATTCCCTAAAAGAAGGAAGGAGGTCCAGATGCTGAGTAGGCTAAAAGAATTGCTAAGTGCCTAGTATATTCTCTAGGGGCAAAGCAAGTCTTCAGAGATTCTCACTTCTCATCTGGTACCTGCTGTTTTGATCGCCCAGCACATCTTTCCTCCTTGCCCTACTTCCATCACCTCCGATTCTTTAGGGAACCAGCCTCTCTGCTACTCCAAGTGTCTTACTAGCCTGCTGCCTTCTGGTATGTGATTCCAGCTAGAGTTGCCCTAGTCCCAACCTCTCAGCCTCAGTGGTCAGTACATAGATATTCATTTGATCTTACCAGAATGTCTCCAAAAATTTTCCCCAGGATTTTTCTCATTAAAATCAGCAGGGAGGAGCTCTCTTTCCTCTTTAGTTATGAAGCAGTAATGGTGAAGCCTCGAGCTACCTGAAGCTCTGATTCCAGCTGCACAGAGAAAACCAGCTGAGAGAATAAAAACAGCTGTATAGGAAAAAGCAAAGGCAGGAGATGCGGAGAGAGATCCTAATGATGTTTGAGCCTCTGCGTGTACTCACCCATAGCCAGCACATGCAGTTTGGTTACACGAGTCAATAAACTCCTCTTTTCATGCTCCAGCCAGGAGAAATCAGATTTCTGTCACACCAACAGCCTTCTAAGAAATATATCGTCCCTTTTCTGCCAAGACTAAGGAGACCTAGAATAACTTTGTGCATTTTAGAGACTTCTTGTACAAACAATTCTAAAGGAAAGGTAAACTTTTATTTACTATTCAGAGGCAGTACAGTTGAGATTACCTCTTACAGTAAGAGTTTAATATGGACTCAGGAGCCATGGTTGTTCCTCCCCATTCTACTACCAATAAATCCTGTGGCATTGAGACCATCACTTAAGGCTTCTAGGGTTTATGTAAGCATGTATAATGGGAGAATTAGGTGGTCTCAGGGGTGTCTTGCAGTGCTAAATTTCTGTGACTATAATTTCCTGAATAACTTCTAGTTGTCAACGTATTTACTCATTTGAGTTCATGGCTTCTTGGGATTTAGTTCTGTTTCCTTATATTAAAAAATGAGGGAGTGACTAGGAAAGTGAATTGATATAGATTAGACTTTTTTAATTTTTATTTTCAGAGAGAGTGATAGTGCAAGCAGGAGAGAAGGGCAGAGGGAAAGAGAGAATCCCAAGCAGGCTCCATGCTCAGAGCAGAGCACAACCTGGCTCAATCCCAGGACCCTGGGATCATGACCTAAGCTGAACTCAAGAGCCAAAAACTCAACAGACTGAGCCATCCAGGCACCCCTCGAGTTTTTTTTTTTAATATATATATATTCCCAATTATGATATGCTTGTTACAAGTCTCATAACAAGTATGATGCATTGGCAAATATTTTTGAAATACTTACCATATGCCTAGCAATACATGAAGTGTTGTTGAGATGCACTTTGCCATCTAAGCGTTTTCAATGTAGATAAGAAGACAATAAGTACACTCAGATAGAATATTTACATATCAAAATCAGGGCAGTGCACAGCCATTGTGTGAGAGGGTAGGACCTAGTCTATTTCTAAAGGCTGGTCTCCTTCAGCATAGAAAACTAAACAAAACAAAACAAAACAAAACAAAAACATAAAAATAACAGAAAGCTTTTCAGAGGTTCTGAGTTCCTGAAGAATGGGTCTCAGCAAGTAACATTAACCTCAAGTGTGCTGTCTATTTTATGTCAAAATTCCTTTGAATTTGGCTTGAAGGGAACATTTAATTCTTTTCAGTGTTTTATTTTAAACAGATATTATGACTGTGATTATGCTTATGTTATAGATAACCCTCCATTCTGTTCAGCTTTTAGAAATTCTAAAATATGTTCTCGCTGCAATGAATTCAAAATACACCATTTAAATCTCTTCAAGTACAAAACCAGTTACGAAAAAAAAAATTTTTCAGGAACTGTTATTTATGAACATCAGGCTGTGGTGCCACCGATTTCTTTATGCAAGAGCATGGTTGAATATGTAAAGTAGCTGGCTAAGATTCCATACTCCAGTATAAATGTTCGGGATTTGTTTTAAAATTTTACACCTTTAAAATCTCTAGGATTTTCTAACTTAATCCATGCTTGTTAAAGAACAATACACCTCGGTGAGAGGAAGCAACCAAGGCATATGGTGTTGCTTTCTTAAGCCTGGTGTCAGGAGACTCTGCCAGGCAGTATAGGTCGTGTGAAAACACCATAGAGTAAAAGTATTCACGTCTGAGCACCTGGTTTCAGATCCTGGTTCTGCTAACAAATTAATGTGGCCTCACCCTTTCTAAGCCACATCTGTGAAAACATACACTTGAGTTTTCTTTCTCTTGTGTGGACTTGCAAAAATTAAATGGCATTACATAGGAAACAACTGTGAGCCTAGTGCACAGTAGAAACTTAATAAATATTTGTTTTCTTTCTTCCAATCTCTGAATTTTAGCTTCCTCATCTGTAAAGTAGGAATCAAAAAAATGCTGTCAGAAACAAAGATGCATTGTTAAGTTCCAAAGTTAGCTGGAGAAGATGGGCTCATCTCCAAACAAAGCCAAAAGCCAACACATTGTGGGTGGACACCAGGCAGTTTACTAGCTTTGAGCAAAGATATGGTGACAGTAGTCTTTCCAGAGGGTCAGCCGTAAAAGATTAAAAGAATTTTCAATAGATTGACTTGTGGCTACTCTGCAAGTTCTCACTCTACAAACAAAATAACATTGAATCGAAATGTTCTTTGGTGAGCATGAAGTCAAGGCCAATTGGCTCAATTATCAGTGGTCAGCAGACATTTTCAGTTAAGGGCCAGAGAGTGAATATCTTCAGCTTGGTGGATCATGCAGTTCCAGCCAGATCCGTGACTGCTGGTTTTGCTGTTGTAGCTGAAAGCAGCCACAGACGATACGTAACAGGATGGTCATGGCTGTGTTCCAAAAAAAAAAAAAAATTATTTACAAGAACAGACTGGCAACCGGATTCCCACAAGGCTTAGTTTGTGAACTCCTAGATTACATGGTGCGTGTCATCAAGATAAGCACTCTGGGTGCACCTGTTTTCCCACAAGATTAGAACTGCAGAATGGATTTGATACCTGGATCTGGAGGTCATGAAACCAACTCGTTGAGTGGGGGTAGTGGTTCATTCCCTGTTAATGTTTGTTTCTCAGCATCCTGTGTTTCCATTGCAAAACTTACACTTCTTCTCCAGATATGTAAAGAACTTCGACTATGTTCCAGGTTAACTTCGATTATGTTCCAGGCTAGGTTTTAGCCAGGAGGCCATTCTACCTATTTAAAGTATAGCTTTGTATGCCTATAAATTTACCTAGGTCATTGTATAGAATTTGTATAGCTATGCTTAGATTTTTTTTTTATGTATGTTTTATAGTTTAACTTTCAAAAGCAATCTTACCTTAGTTTCATATTTTCTACTTTATTTGTTTTAATGTTTATTTATTTACTTAGAGAGAGAGAGAGAGAGAGAGAGAGAGAGAGAGAGAGAGCGCATGCAGGTGAGTGGGGGAGGGAGAGAGAGGGAGAGAGGGAATTCCAAACAAGAGAATCTCTGTGCTGACAGCACAGAGCCCAATGCTTGAACTCATGAACAGTAAGTTCATGACCCGAGCCAAAATAAGAGTCAGCCACTTAACCGACTGAGTCACCCAGGCGCCTTGTATATTCTACTTTAATATTTCAGGAGAAGGAGAAACTTCTTACCATTATCTCCTTGTACTACTTACAAGTAATACTCATGAAAATATTATAACAAAACTCCTAAAAGTATGTGGCACTCAGTAAAAATTCAAAGACATTTTGGCAGGGAAATTTTTTTGAAAAAAGATGATAATAATAGTTATCATATACATTGAACAAACATAGAATTAGTTCCACTTAAAGAACTGTAATAGTTTTGTGCATGCTCATTTCTGTTGGGCTGTTAACATTTCTTTTAGCTAGTGCTTGAAAGTACAGTGGGGGGCATCTGGGTGGCTCAATCTGTTAAGAGTCCGACTTTGGCTCATGTCATAATCTCATGGTTCCCGAGTTTGGTCTCCCACTCCATTGTCGTCGGGATCTGTGATGACAGCTGGGAGTCTGGAGCCTGGAGCCTGCTTCAGACTCTGTGTCTCCCTCTCTCTCTGCTTCTCCCCCATTCACACTCTGTCTCTCCCTCTCCTTCTCAAAAATAAATAAGCATTAAAAATATTTTTTAAAAAAGAAAGTGCAGTGGAAGGGAATTTGCTGACAAAAATAAAAGGAATACAGCTGGGAGTATGGAAAAGTGGTGGCCCAGGCAGCCTAGAGCAAACTGTTCTCTACTGAGTCCCCAGCTCACCATTTCTCTCTTGCCACCTTACCTGCTTTCACATGAATAGAGCCTTCTCACCTTCTTCCTATCTTTCCAGTCATGTTCTTTTTTGATCTCTTATTTATCCTACATCCTGTGGCTATTTGGAAATGTTACATGTCCTCGAGAATTTTATATCCAGACATGGCATAGGAAGTGGAGATAAAAGGAAAAGAGGAGAAAATGTATTTAACATTTGCAATGGGGGTTCCATCTTTTTATGCATTTTATAAGCTTGGATCCTTTACCCAATGCTGTGAAGTTATTCACATTTTATAGGTGATGAAAAAGAGGCTCAGAAAAACTAATTGATTTTTCCAAAGTTACAGAGTTTAACCAGCCACACCATCACACTAACCTGCCTCTGAAGTTCTTGACTTGAGTTGTCAGCCAGCTATCAATGCTGGCTCTCACTGAGCCCATAAGTTTCCCTGAAATCAGAACTCCTAAGAAACTGGCCCTGGTTAAAAGGACACTTCCTCTCCTCCTAACATTTAAATGCTTATTCTTCTAAACATCTTTGGATTTATCTGTGGACAGTTTTGTTAGTAAGCTTCAGCCTATCACCTGATAACTCTTTTAAAGAAGGGAAAGACAAAAAGGAATAATTCTAAGGATATTTTTATCTTAAACCCTTATTTATGGAATAAAATTGATGTTACCTGATAAAGATATCTCAGAGTTCATTTGGCTGTTGGGAGACTAATTTTTTGAGCAGGGAACCCTCTTCAGAGTGCTAAAATTGCAACATGTAAGTATGTCCCAGCTTTGGATAAACCAGCTCGGAAATGTAGCATATTTATAAATCTTAATACTTCTGAGAATTTCTTCTTAGAGACGCTAATCTTAATGGTTGAGTCATTAAGGTTAATTTCACTAATACAAGCAGTTGTCTCTATATTCTTTTTTCGTTCTACTGTAGTCCTTTGTACTCGTTATGGAATAAAGTGACATCTAAACATACAAGGTAGAAGAGTTTCTGAAAAACCAGGTAACACTTCTGGGCTTCAGCTTATTCATCCATAAAATGAAAGTATTTGACTAAATAGTCTCCAAGACCCATTCCAAATCCGACATTCTGGGTTCATTTGATCCTGAGATACACATTGTTAGACTCTCTAGTTTGGATTTGGTCTAGCTTTAAAGCCAAATACAAAGCACAGGATGAATTATTTCCTGATATTAATGTTTATTAAAAGGACTTATGCTTGTGTAGAAGAAATTTTATTTTTAACCCAGTACACAGTCTTGCAGATTGCCTTGTGGGAGCAGAGTCTTTGCGTTCGTGTTCAAACCAATTTAACTTTCATTTTTAAGGACAGTTGGAAGCATTCCAGTTCTTTGAAGTATAAGAAAATACCTAATGGCTAAACTTGTTGGCATATGCTATATTCTATGCTTTATTCTTCTCAAACCTTCGGCAGGCTCAACCAAGAGGCATGGGATTCTATCAACAGAATGGAATGTATATGTGATGGAAGGGAGGCAGAGGGATAGGAAATGGGGACTAACAGGAGATGAATAAGGGAAAATATTAAACAGAATTTTTATTCAGTATACACTGTACTGGGCTTAGGATAAAACAAAAAATCAAACAAACAGAAAGCCAAATAAGACAATTTTGGATTTTCACCTAGGTTCTTTGTCTAAGCTCTACCCACCCACCCACCCACCCCAAAAAGAGTTCTTTACACCTCACACTCAGTTTCCTCTATTATTAACATTACGATGATGCATTTAATTACATTACAATTAATGAAGTACTGATGATATGTTATTATTAACTAAAGTTTATACTTTATTCAGATTTCCTTAGTTTTTACCTGTTTTTTCTATTCCAGAATATCATCCAGGATTCCACATTACATTTAGAAATTATGTCTCTTTGGTTCTTCTTGGCTAGAAACTAACCACTTTTTTCTTTTTGACAATTATTTTCATTTTATCTTGGTATCTTCACTACTTTATTTGGGTAAGGTGTCTTAAATCCTTTCTCTATTTATCAAAGTATTAATTAGTTACTCCATTGTTTATAAATGGCTCTGGAAATCCCCACTTTCCATGCTGCCAAGCATTATTTTTTTCTTGTTGTTGTTATTTCTGGAAAACTTGAGGTAATGCAAGGTATTCTTTGGATGGCTAAAGGGTGAGAATATTAGTGAGTAAATGAGCTGAAACTCTTAAATCTTACTCAGTTAACTTTTAAAGAGAGGTACACATATGTATTGAATGTTTATAATTACACAAAGAAATATTTAAGAACATTAACATTTAAACTGCCTTCATTAGTCTTCACCTCACCTTCTTAGTAAGGATGAGGATGTTTCATACCTTCACAATGTTTCTCATTTAATCTGTTCCACCGAGTTATTAATCCAGGTATGAAATTGGGCTTGTCTCTGTTTCAGAAAGAAGAGCCAGGAACTCCAGTACTTTCTGTTCCCAATTCAGTTATAAAAGCCCTAGCAGCTTCCGAATGAAAGATCCTAGAAAATGCAGCTATTTTCTAATCCAGAATATAGCAGAGTCAGGTTAATAAGAATTCTTCAAGCCATTCTTTATCTCCATAGTCATCAGATACTGTTGAGACTGGGACGCATGATGCTCTGTGTAACAATTTGGGGAAATACAATTAAAAACCAAAAACCTTATCCCAAGCCAGAAATCCTCTTCGAAAATATTGTAGAGAAAGAAACACACTTATTATTGAATAGTCATTAATAGTTATTAAATTCATTAAATAAGCATCACAACAAATCCACTGAGATTGCAAAGAAAAAAGAAATCTCAACCTTTGGTATAGCCAAGCACATACACTCCAGTGCATCTATGTTTCCAAGATAAAACATAACTAATTGTCAAGTAAGAGTATTTGACAGCATCATTGGTCATACATCACTACATTTTAACTTTACCTGGTAAATGCGGTGTGTGTTAGCTAGTTGACTTTATCCCAAAGAGGTAGTGGGGTGAAGAAAAAAAAACTCATACCTTTATGACCAGAAGGAGTTGTAGAAATTGGAGCAAAGGACCCACAAAATTTCACCTTCTACCTTTGCATGAAAACAGCGATGGAGACACTACCTTCCTTGATACTTACATTTCCAAGAGATGCCTTGAGAAAGACACTCTTTGGTATTTTTATCTTTATCTTTTTAGATAAATTTCAAAGAGACTAAGAAAGAACTTACATTTACACATTTATAAGATAAATATTTTGATAAAATGTAGGGAAAAGAATAAATCTCTTAGTTTCAATAGGAGGAACTAAGCCTCATATTTTTAATTCCTATTTGTTCTTGTGCAAACCAAAGATTTCTCTTTCCATTCATGAAAAAGTGTTTACTAAGCATCTGGCCATGTGCCAGGCTGTATGCTAGGTACTATGAATATTAATATTTGTGGATTGAAAAACAATCTAATCTCAGATTCCAGGAACTCACCATCCTGGTAATGAGACCCATGGGACACATGCCACATCAGTCCACGTATAGGTCCTTAGGAGTCCCTTTTGCTAGGAGGAGAGTCATCTGAATAACCCTAACCAAAACTCCATGCTGCACTAGACACTAAAATTTCTTGCTTGATTTAGAAAAAGCACTCGGTGAATATTCCTGCATATTACAGTTACTTTTGGCTAGTAAAAAGTAACACTAATTGCATAGTGTTCATGTCTTCTACACTCGACACTGCACACACTACCATATTCCCTGTTGATTCTCACAACAGCTCTGTGAGGTATTATTTTTACGTTCATTTCAAAGATGAGTCTTGAGAGTTGGATAACTTGCCCCTGGACAAGTAAAGGGAAAACTGGTATGAGTATAGGATTATCTGACTCCAAAGTCCGATAACACTGCAGCTACTGTTTATGAGTTTAGGTCAGAAGAAGGCTAGTCTTACTATTAGCTGAGCTTTATATCTTATAGAACTGTAAGCGAGTACAGTAACTAAGTCCACCTGGGATGGAATGATCCCTCCCATTTGCAATGTATTTAGCAGTTACAAGTTACTTTTGCACATGTTTTTTCACTTTTGTACAAGGTAAATTTCTTAAGCCCAATTCTGGTATTACAAACCTGAGTTTGAGAAAGGTCAAATAATTTGTCCAACATCAACCAGCTAGTGAGGGAGGAGCTAGGACTCCTCTCTAGGTCTCCAACTACTAGCTATCCATGGCTTGAAATTAGAAAATTTCAAGCTGGACACTTACTCTTTGTATGGATTTCTGACAGAGATATAGAGGTTCCAGGATTCACCTGGAGCCTGAAATCTATCCCAAGAGATGAGCTTGAATAATTAGGAGCTTGGTCAATTCTGGACTGCACCAAGTAATACTCACTCAAGCACTCCTTTATGTTTTCCTTTATGTGACTTATAAATAAAATTATTTTTGTCAGATATTTCCTATGGCTAAAGAGTAATATTTAAGGTTCTTCAAATTTATTTTTACTGTGCTTCCTAGAGAATGTTGTACACTACTTACCCCAAATTGGGCACTGTTCTGCAGTTTTTATTCAGGTAAAACTAATAGCATTTCCCCAGAGTAAGGAATGTGTAATCAATCCTATTGTTTGATTTCAAAGGCTTATTACCGGGTGGGAGAATTGTTATAGCAGAGGCAATTTAGAAAATCAGGTACAATTGACTCCAGCCAATTTGCATACTGCAGTCCCAACAGCAGAAAGTTGTGGCATTTTATGCCGGAGATAGTGCAGTCATTAAATGAGACCACCTGGGCAACTAATCCCCACAGAATAGGCGTGTGTGTGTGTGTGTGTGTGTGTGTGTGTGTGCGCGCGCGCGCGCATGGGGGCGCGCGCACATGTAATTGCACACATGGCCATATGTGTTTAAACATGAGTGCCGTCAGAATTGTTGCCAATCAAAGAAGGAAATGATGATCTTATAAGTGGTTATCTCTGGTACTTTCTGAAAAATAATCATAATCAGAATCATCCCTTTTCAGATTCTCATGGAGCTAGCCGTGAATGTGACATTTGGACTTCCTGTGAGTGTATGTTCTTCTGAAAGTTGAAAAGATGCCTTCCTCTGAGAGTTATGGGGAAGCTCAGGAAAAGTTCCAGAGATGAATAGCAGAAATCTGAGTTCTAATCTGAACCCAGCCATTCACTTTCCTTAAGTCTTGGGCAAGTCAGCTAGTTCTTAAGCCTCTGTTTCCTCATCTGTATGAAGAGTTTGGATCAGATGTCTTCCATAGCTTTTCCAGCAATGACATTTGATGTTTCCAACTCTTTCACATCCTTGGCAAAGGGAAGCCTTTGTCCGAAAACACCAAGTTGATTAATGCACAACTGTACGACATATCTACTGACTATACCCCATGAGCCCAAAGAGAAATGAAGATCAAGGAAGAACAGAAGGAAAGAGTACATCTGCCTATCCTAGCAAACAAGTGCATCCCTATTAGGAACGGATAAGTACATGCACAAGCACTACAGATGGTGGGTGATTAGCACCATTTTCTCTTTTCAGTGAAAGATAATGCAGCCTATGTTCCAATAATGCGAAGTGCATCTACTGGTCTGAGAAGTCCCTTACAGACAGGCTTCCCTCGTGTACTTGATGGGGAGGGCAAAGGAAGGCAGGCTGGAAGATAAGATGTTGACATTTGTTATGAACCAGCTAGGTTTACAGACGTTATCTCAATACCCTCAGAGCAACACTGAGAAGTAATTAATGCACACATCGTTTGCAGGAAACTGAATTTGGAAAGGTTAAGCAACTTAGCAAGTTAAATAAAAACAACAAAACCTGGTAAGGAGCAGAGCTGGGATGCAAACCTTGGCCTAACACCCAAGCTCTTCCCGACAGCACATTATATATGCAGAAAACGCCACCTCCTTTCAATCATATCTACTTTTTCTAATACTCATTTCCCACCCCCTGTTTATGCATATCCTTTCAGAGCATCGTCCAGAGGTAGAGAACATTGTCTAGTCCCTGGGGGCATTGACTATGACTCCATTTCTCTCTCTCATAATCATTTTTACTTCGCGACTGCCCGTTTTGTCCATTTCAGTTTATTAAACACAAGCCCTCGCTGTGTTTGGAGAATACTCTTTTTATTGTTAGGAAAGAAATATCTTTAATAGTTCAAAGGCAGGCTGGTGTTGATGCTGGTAGCTGCGTCAGCACGG
This sequence comes from Paguma larvata, assembly GCA_030068075.1. Lineage (NCBI taxonomy): Eukaryota > Metazoa > Chordata > Mammalia > Carnivora > Viverridae > Paguma > Paguma larvata. Next base: position 57,322,289 of record CM057832.1, read on the forward strand.
AGACAGCAACGGCCGCATCCTGAAAAGCAATTGCATTTTTGAGAAGCAGCAGCTTTTTGCAATCTTCATTTCAAAAAGATCACTTTCAGAATGTGGCATTGGGTGGAAAGGGATGCAGTCATCATTTTCAGGGGTTTTGTTGGGCTGTGGCAGCTGGGAACTCTTTTCTCATCTCCTACAACCCACAGACCCTCACACAAAACAGGAGGTAAAAATGCCATTGTCCTTAAAATAAAACTCGACTGTGCAGCTACATATTGTAAGGAAATTCTTACGGAGGAAAAAAAGTTTTTTGTAAAGGAAAAATGATCACAGGATTTCAAGTAAAAACTAACCTAATGTGGAAAAAAGGTGTTTTCCCTTAATAAATAAAAGGGAATGGAAAACTTTACATAACGCAAACAGGCACTGTACCCTTTAATGGAATGACCCGTTTTCACCCTTCACTCCCGTCCCATCGTCCTGGTCTTGCTCAAATGCCAGCTACCTCAGAAGCCTTCTCATGTCACTTCTGTGAGACTTTTTTTTCCTACTTCTAATATGTTTTTCATCTGAGTACTTCATTGGTAGGGCATTTCCTTCTTACTTGAACTCTGGTTTTTTGTGCACAAATTTCGTCTCCTTTAACTCAGTCTGTAAACTCTTTCAGAAGGAATTCACACTTTCAGTGATTTATATATTTATTAAGCAAATGTGATTTGACAGTCAATTTGATGCCAAGAACCAACTCGACCTTAAGAATGCAAATATTGGTAAGGTATGTAATAACCAGAACCTTTCCTCAAGAATCTTGCATTCAAGTATGAGAGACATATAAACATGCATGGAAATTGTAATCAAGGGTATGCAGGATGCATATTGAATCCATTGTATAACCTCCTAAACATTTTAGTACCTTGTTGAATGAATGAATGGATACAGGTTCTACTCTTAAATAGTAGTAAAGATTCTAAAGAGAAACAAGAGATAAAAACAGGTAGGGAAATAAAAAACCAATGACATATGGGTTTTTGGGAGCACTGTGATTCTCAGTAGTCCAAATTAAGTATTCCTGTGAGCCTAAGCCCTGAATCTTTCTTTATCAACTGTTTCCTCTAGGCATGAACAATTTTAAGCATTGAGGGCAATCCTAGGGAGGCAGCCAGGTAGAGTACAAAAACACAGCTTCGGAATCAAAAGAAATAGCATATACAAAAAAAGATAATATTAGGCAGTCTGTGATGAATGGCAATTGAGGGTGCAGGTACAAAATGCTACCAGAAACAATAAATCTGACATTATTCAGGAGAACTTTTATGGGGTAGGCATACTTACTGGAAAATGAGAAAAGGTCAAATGCATATGGAGAAAAGCCTAGGCATGGGCCATATTATTCAAAGGCAGAAAGACGGACCATGGAATGAACACCTGTCCTTAGTTTCATGATTGGGGATTCCTGCCTGGTAATATTGCTGCCTGGTAATATTTTGATGCTAAATAGTAAAATGCCATCTAAATTGTTTTATACATTTCTTATAACATCTTCTCTTGGCATTTTCTTCCTCCTTGATACTGTTTAATTCCTTAGCATGATCCCATGCAGTCTTTGTTTTCTTCCTATTTCCATAACTGATCCATTTATCTTTGTACAATATCCTCCCCCAACTTCCAGATGTTATTATTCTCCATAGTTCAGTTCTTGACTCTGAATTTGAACTATACACACACACACACACACACACACACACACACACACATATATATATACATGTATTTTATATATATATTTCACCTGAAATCATACTACCCCCCCTTGAATTCAACATTCAGTGCTACTAAGATGGTTAATCTAATTTTTATCATCAATTTGACCATTGTCTCCTTGAATTCCACTTCCAGAGGCTTAAGTCCATTTATTCCTTGTGCACACTCTTTTATCAGACTTAGGAGCCAACTATTCTTCACATTCTTCATTTCATCCAGAGAGTAATCATCATCAGAACTATATTGCCACTAGGTATTCCAGGGCTCAAAAACTTCTCCCCACAAAACAGGTTCTCCCATCAAATTTCTCACTTCTACTGATTATATCATCATTCTCCCTGTCTTCCCAGTTTACAATATCAAGCATATTTGATTTCTCCCTCTTTTTATCTTCATGCCTACTCACTGGACTTGATTATTCTGAAATTCTTCTTGTATAAGGTCTCTGGCATTAAGAACAATCTAAAAAAATATTTTTATAGCAAAAGGAATCAGACACAAAAACATATTTATTGACACACCACCTCTCCCACATTGCCACCTGCTTAATTCAGCTCTGTCACCTCTTCCTCCCTTCATGTAGGTTATCAATCCCTGTATGTCTAATCTCTAGCCTCCCCTAACCATTCAGTGCTTTTTGGTCTGATTACTTTTCTTAAAAATGCATATTTAATAAACCCAGCCTCCTTACAATTACGTAGTAACTTGATGCTGTCCAACAGAAATATAAATCAAGTCACAAATGTGAGCTATGTATGTCATTTAAAGTTTCTAGTAGACACATTATAAAATGTAAAAAGAAATAGATGGAATTAATTTTAATAATGGCATTGAAAATACACATCTCAATTCAGACTGACCACAGCCAATGTGCTCAAAAGCTCTATGTGGCCAGTTTTAATAATGGCATTGAAAATATACATCTCAATTCAGACTGACCACAGCCAATGTGCTCAAAAGCTCTATGTGGCCAGTGACTACCATGTTGGACAACGCAGCCCAGCAGTATCGCTTGCTATTTTCGTTTACATTCTTTTCTTATGATTTCACACTTACATCCCTCCTTTTTTTCAACAAACTTAAATCCTGATAATATCTCAAGGCTCTCCCAGCTTAATTTCCAACACTCCTGGGTATATTTCCCTAACCACCACAAAGCAATGATCTCATCTCATGAGATGGAATAGCTATACCACGCAGCTGTCATGTTCTATGTCTGCCTTTTGTAATTAATGCATGAGAACTGCATCCTGGCCAGATTGTCAGTATCCTGAGGGCTGATACTTCTCTCTGTCCCTCATGTCACTTAGCAAAGTGCCTTTCATAGAGAAGACATAGTAAATATTTGTTGATGGAAAGATAATAAAGTTTTATAGTAATTATAGTATACAAATAAATTTTATTAATCACCAGTCTCATGTTATTTACCAAGTGCCAATAATACCACACTATACTATCAATGATTTCATTATAAGGTTAACTTTATAGGTTTCAGCAAAGATTTATTTTCCAAACTGTAACACTTATTCTGTTTTAGGATAGATGAAATATCAGAAATAGGATAACATACAGTAAATGGAAAGTCAAGTAAAACTAGTATAATTTTAGCCCTGTGATTTATTTGTATATAGAGTGATGAGAATATTGATAGCTGAAAATAGTGAGCATAATAGTATTATGGAAGACATAATTTAGTGAGCTCCAACAAATATTGTCTGATTATTTTATCAGTATGGAGGAATTCTCAGAAACAAATTTAGAAGATTTAATAAAAGAATGTGTTGGAAAAAAGTGATTTGATAAGGCATCTCCAACATTGATTTGTATAGGGAGATTTTGTACAATTACTCCATAGACAGGTTTAAAGGCTGCGACAAATGCGTTATCAGGGAAGACTAGATACAGTGGTGGATTATTTGTTTAAATATACAAGGAGCACTTGGTGAGATTTCACACAAAGAATTACTGATTAAAGTAATTAATCCTGGTATAGAAGGTAAAGAAGTTGAATGTGGCTAATATTTTCTTTATTGGGAGGAGTGTGCTTATGTTACTAATATTTCTTATAAGATAGAAACTGCCTGTATGCCAAATGGTGTTTAGTTTAAAGGACACGACTCATTAACATATTATAAAAATCTAAGGTAAGTTCGACAAAGCAGATTTTACATAAGAGTGTAAAATAAGTGCAATATGGAGCACCTGGGTGGCTCAGTTGGTTAAGCGGCCGACTTTGGCTCAGGTCATGATCTCACGGTCTGTGAGTCCGAGCCCCACGTCGGGCTCTGTGCTGATGGCTCAGAGCCTGGAGCCTGCTTCGGATTCTGTATCTCACTCTCTCTCTTCCCTTCCCCTGCTCATACTCTGTCTCTATGCCTCTCAAAAATAAATAAAAATGAAAAAAAAATAAGTGAAATATGTACTTAGAAGGAACTCAAACTCTATCATAGCCAAATACTCTATTCTCCCATCAAGCCTATTCACTCCCAGTTGTTACCTACACCACTTCCATTTTATGTGATAGGACTTTTCAGATGTATTCTTATTTTATTGAGAGCCCTTGAAGCTTAAAGATTTCAAGATACAAATATATGGTACAATGACTAGCATTAGGGAAGCTTATCTGGTTGAAAGCCCCACATCAATTCTTAAAATTACACTATAATTTTCCTGCAAATAAAACTGATGCTAAAGTCTAAAACTTAAAATATTTATAAGAATAGTTTAGGAAAAAATTTCTTCCTAAGCTCAATCAATCATTTGGAAACTTCTAGATGACTACAAACAAAATTATAATATTTGAACAGTGTATATGCATCTGTAAGAATTTGTTTTTCATATAACAGCTATTGTCAATGGATAAAACCTAAGTTGCAAATGCATGAATTGTATATACATTTATTCTTATAACTAAGGTTATTGTTTATTTAAATGCAGACAAAAAGTCTGGGGACTTTTTAGGTTTAGGTTGGGGGGAGGTCAGGGTAAAAAGCAAATTATAACCTGGTTGCAGTTTCATTTGGATAATCCATCTGAAATAGTGGAGGGTGTGGGTAGCAAATGGGCTGGACAAGATTCTTGATGTATGCCATAAGCTGTGGAGCAAAGCCTAGGTACAACCGGAAATAGTGATGGGAAGAACAACCACAGCAGGTGCCAAAGCTAAGGATAGAGTGTGGATTATCCAGTCAAAGGAACAAGCCATAAATGGGAAAAAGAAGTGGATACTCAAGCAGATGAGTCTCAAACCAGCAAAAGAAGTAGTTCAGGAGTTTCGTCCTGGATAGAGACAGTCCTTCAAAGAATGTCAGTTGAAGGTTTTGTTTGTTTGTTTGTTTGTTTGTTTTGTTTGATTTTTGCATATAGGATTAAATATAGCAGTAATAAGAGACCCTGGCTTTAAGAAAAGGGGTGTGGAACATGGGATAAGTAGAAAATGGAAACCTATAAAGATGTCTGCTAATTATAGCTATTATTAAAATAAAGTAGTTTGAATTTCAGAAATCTATTCCTAAATAAATCTATTTGAGTCTTGTAAATGCTTCTTCAGCAGTAAAATCATTGCAGAAAACTGGCACATTGCCTTAAGAAAAGAAATACAAACAAACAAACAAAAATCAAGAGTAATAATTAACTTTGGGTTTAAGAGGTGAATAACCATCGTTACTACAGGCAGCAACAAAACATAGAGAAAATAAAACAGATCAGAACTGAATAGGAAACCACTCAGTAGCTGGTTTGCAGTATAATATTTAGGCCAAAAAGCAGAAATAAAACAAAAAACAAAGACACAGTTTCCTGAACTATTGAATTAATAATCAACTTGACCTATATCACTTCCTCCTCCTCCTCCGCCTCTCCCTTTTCCTCCTCTTCTTCTTCCATCTTATCCTTCTCATACATCCTTATCATCATCATCATCATCATCATCACTTCTTATCTTACCAGGGTCAACACCTTCTCATGACTACAAAGCCCTATGTAATCTATTATCTGGCCTACAACCTCCTCTCCCACCTCTGTAATACCAAGTTTTCCTGGCTTATTATGCTATAACCACACTGAACATGTTTGTGTTCTTCAAACACTAAAGTTTGTTTCTATGTCATAGTCTTTGTATATATATGTCATTTCTAGAGGTCTTTATTCCCTTCTCTTTCCATGGCTGTTACTTCTGTTATTTAGGTCTCAGCTCAGTTATCACCTTTCAATAAGATTTCTCTGACTACCCTATTCAACATTTCCCAACACTACCTATATAGTATTTTGCTTTATTTTCTTCATGGCATTTAGTTATATTTGAAATCATTAATTCATCTTCATTGTCTGTCTATTTATCTATCTATCTGTATCAGCAGAAACTTCAACTTTTTCTTCTTCCAACTGCAATTCCTAATGTCTAGAACTTGGGGTAGATATTCAAAACTAAACTACTAAATCACTGATTTAGTTAACTATTGAGTGTGGAAATCCATTGTATTTTCGAAACTCAGGACAACTGTGAGAGAGAAGTATAATTTCCTTTATTATATCTATTTTATTGAAAAAGAGATTGACTACTCTATGAGATTAGCTGACTTGCCAGGATCACGTGGCAAGTAAATATGTCTACAAAGCTATTTTTTCCCACTACAACATCTTCCTTACCTATGTGCAAATTACTGGGAGAGTTACATAAAACAGTGAACTGATTTTTAAGCACTATATTAATGTAAGATATTTTATTTCAGTTGTCATAAATATGGCACACTTATTTGTTAATCACTAATGAACATCTACTGGTTTACAATCTTTGGAGCTTCATGAATTCCTAATTTTCTTGTTTCTATTATGGAATAAGAATGCGTCAGTCAGAGTATAGGGAAGTTTACATAGGAATACACATTTGTAGCTGAATTCCCTTAAGATTATGTTTGAGATTAGCTTCTGACCTCAAAGAAGTCACCTTCTTTGTAATGATGTCAACACCAACATCAATGAAGTCACATTCTATGTAATGACATCAAAACTAAGACAAAGCATTAGATGCCCTTGCTGAGTACAAGATAATCTTACACAAAGATGAACCTGCAGGTTGACTTTTGGCTTAACCTTTACTATACCAGTAAGTCCTCCCTCTTGGGTAATATGTCAAGAAAAAATTAGTTTCAGTTCACACAGTTTCAAGAGAAAGTAAAACATAACTGGAATAATAGCAAATAAAAATAAATTGATGTAAACAATCTAAAATTTTTGCAAGGGACTAAACAGCAACACAATAAATTCAACATTGATTCAAATTTGAATGAAAACGGAGTAATAAAAAATGAAGCATAAAACTGAACTTACTTAAATTAATTCATCTATTTATAAGCACTTTTGTAACTCAGTAAACTGAAGAAAGCTGTTTAACTTTTTTGGGTTTTCGGATGAATCTTGGTATACATTAATCCTGGAAATGTTAAAGTCATCATTGGTCTTCTTAATCAAGTCTTTCTGTTAATAATTAATACTTAAATATATTAGAGCTAATTTAAGTGATTATACCAAAGACATGTGCTCTAATATATAGCAATGAATTATAATGAGCATTTCAGAAACTAGTAAGTACAAATAAAAGACGGGAAAAATTTTTCAACTCTCCTGGTAACCAAAGAAATATATTAAAACATTTAATTATGCAGTTTTATTTATCAAATTGGAAAAAACATAAAAATATTGAAATATGACAATATCTACTATTAGTTTCAGTGTGAGAAAGGAGGTACTCTCATATCTTGCTGGTAAGAGTGTTACATGTTATAACTTTTTTGGAGTGAATTTGGCAATAGGTATTATAAAATTTTTAATTTGATATGCAGGTTTGACTGAATCCAGGATTCTTCCTAAGGAAATAATCATGCCTCATGCAAATATATGGCCTTGAGGATGTTTATCACAGGGCTGCTTAAACAAGAAAAAAGAACTGACAACAGCCTTTTTGATGGGTCTATCAAATTATGTTTCATCCATAAAATTAAAATTTAAAATAACTATGCAGTACCTAAAAATGTTGCAGAAAAACAACATATTATTTAAAAATATTCATGGAAAAGTGAGTAAAAATAGAAGCAACTTGGTGCCATTTCTGAACTTACAAAATATATATTTGTACCTAAAAACAGAATAATGGTTATATACCAAAAAGTCAATAGCAGTTGTCTCTTGGGGATAGAATTATGAATGACATTTTCTCTTTTTTCATCAATGTTTCTTTATAAATTCTCAACAGTGAATATTGAGTTATTTTTATTTTTGTAAATAGGAAAATATGTATTGTTTTTTTTTCTTTTTTTTATTTTATTTTATTTTTTTTAATTTAAAATAGTTTATTTTCAAATTGGTTTACATAAAACACCCAGTGTTCATCCCAACATGTGCCCTTTTTTGATGCCCATCACCCCCTCTCCCCCCCCATCTCCCTCACCCTCAGTTTGTTCTTAGTCTTTGAGAGTCTCTTATGTTTTATCTCCCTCCCTCTCTGTGTCTTTTTTTTTTTTCTTTCCCCTCTTCCCCTCCCCCTGGTTTTTGCTTAGTCTCACAAAGCCCACCTATTCGTGGAAACATATGGTATCTGTCTTTTTCTGACTGACTTATTTCACTTAACATAATACCCTCCAGTTCCATCCATGTTGCTACGCATGGCCAGATTTCATTTTTTCTCATTGCCACATAGTAGTCCATTGAATATATGTGCCACATCTTCTTTATCCACTCGTCAGTTGATGGGCACTTAGTTTCTTTCCATGTTTTGGCTATTGTCGAAAGTGCTGCTATGAACATTGGGGTACACGTGCTCCTATGCATCAGCAATCCTGTGTCTCTTGGGTAGATTCCTAGCAGGGCTATTGCTGGATCATAGGGTAGCTCTATTTTCATTTTTTTGAGGAACCTCCACACCGTTTTCCAGAGTGGCTGCACCAGTTTGCATTCCCACCAACAATGTAGGAGGGTGCCTACTTCTCCACATCCTCGCCAGCATCTATAGTTTCCTGATTTGTTTATTTTAGCCACTCTGACAGGTGTGAGGTGGTATCGCAGTGTGGTTTTGATTTGTATTTCCCTGATGATGAGTGACATTGAACATCTGTCACTCATTGTTTTTATGAAAATAAAATTTAAAACTAAGTAGGTATAAAATTATGATTAGTGACTGAATCTTGGCCAAAGGTGAGATCATGAAAAAATAGGCAACATCACAGGAAATAGAAGAAAAAAGCAAATTAGAAAATTAGAAAAGCTAACTATTAAGAGAGGGATGGTAGAGATGAAAGACCATATTTCAGAAGTATGTTTCAGTGCAAGCAATGCACTATAAGCAGGTACTAGACTTTTTATTGCTAGTCTGTATGCCAAAAATTCAGTCAGAAAATTGTACACTATTTTTTTAAATGTGTTTCTTTCATTTATTGTCTTCAATCAATATCTGAAGAGTTTGTGTTATTTCTTTTTAGATGTTATTAATGACTTAGAAAATTGTAAATGAAATTAAATATAGTACACAAATTAAAACCACTGAATATTTCTTATGTTTAATATCAGGTGCCACCATTAACCATAATGCCTCAGAATTATTATTGTACCGGTGTTCTTTCTGTAGTCTGTAGTACTTTGTACAATAGAAGGCAGTTCTGTGCACTTTATCATACTTATTCTCACAAAAACTCTTGGAACTATTGTATTATTTTCATTTTACTGATGAAAAAACAAAAATCTAGCAAGTTTACATGACTCTCCAACATCCCAGCAATGATCAAAACAAATGGAAACTAACAAAACCAAGTCTACCATGAATCATTCTTAAACTATTACTTTGAAGAACACCATTCCATACCATCCATGAAATTTCTATGTTTTATTTTCCCTTTATAATAATAAACTATAATTCCAAAATTATTCACTCTATTTCTATGATAGATCTCTGAGTATGTACAAGCTGCTGATTATAGAGCACCACAGTATGGAATTTCCAGCTACTTTCAGCCAAATTATATCACAGTTTTTTTCCACATTCCAAGCACATGTTGCAAAGACTGAATGTTCAAGATCTGCAGATTATTTTGACTTATTTTTAAGAAATTTAGCAAAGCACTATTCTTCACTTCCAATTTGATTTAGAAAGTATGTACGTAAGGAAAGATATATGGAGATTATTTAAAATATGTACTTTAAGTGAGATGATTAAAATATCTATTAAATAAGAAATAGACGCTCAAGAGCCTTTGAGGTCAATTTCAAGATTAAACTGGAGGGAGATTAATTTACTACTACATTTTTTTTATTTTTGTTTTCTCTATATATTGAGTACTTTTAAATACGAAATCAGAAAGTAGACTCTAATGAGCATAAAAAATAATGAAAATTACCCTCTGACTCATTGAACTCTTTTTTACCCTTGTTCTGGTTATTTGGAGAAGGGAGGAAGGATGTAAACATCAAGTAGATAGACCACCTAGCACCCTGACTCTGGGTTCCTTTATCTGTTCCCATTCAGTATAATTTGCTCCACTCAATGGCAGCCATCTGCTCTCATCTACAGGCTAATAATCCTGAAACTTATTTATGTAGTTCAAACTTTTTCACCTGAGGTCTAGAAACCTTTACCCAACTTATAATTTTCATTTACTTGTCTCATAGATATTTCACAAGTAAAATGTCTAAAATGGAACTCTTCTATTCTCTTCATATTTAATGTGTTTCCAATCTTCACTATCTCAGGAAATGGCAACACCGTACATCTAGTTGCCATCAATTGACCATCCTCCTTTTTTCCTTACTCTGTCCTATCTTTACACTAAAGACTTTTCTTTCTAACTACTAACTCAATCATCAATCAATCCAGCATTCTTTCCTCCACTGCCAATATGGTAGTCTGAACTTCCTTAAGGAACTTCATTTCCATTTGCAACCGTCCTTTCCACAAGCTGGTCATCACACAGCAGCCATACAATCTTTTAAACAAAAATTGCAACAATAACAACTTTCATTAATTTTTCCATAGGATTAAGCATTTTGTGTCCTATGTTAAATACATTTTACATAATTCCATTTCTTTCTTTAGAGCCTTATTAAATTATAGTCGACACATAATACACTGTATATGTTGAAACATACAATTTGATGTTTTGACATATGTATTTACTTGTAATTCCATCACAACAATCAAGATAACAAATATATCTGTTAACTGCAAATGTTTATTTATGACCCTTGTAATGCCTCCTTCCTCCCTTCCTTGCCCAAATCTGCAGATAACTGATCTTCTTATATTACTCAAGATCAGTTGGGATCTTGTAGAAACTTACAGAAATATATTAATACTTCCACCTACCTAAACTATTCATATAGAGTCATTTTCTCCAATTTCACTCTTCCAAAATGAAAAACAAACAAAAATGAGACAGGAAAAAATCAAAGAAACAGGTTTACAGGTTGAATGAAAATCATTGGGGAAATGTCAGCATGGCTGTCCAGTTTGGAGAACAGTTTATGAAATTTCTGAAATACTATCACACTTTCATGGATTTGTATCTTTTTCAACTCCAATTTAAATATGTATATACTACCATTGAATGTGCACGTTTTGATTAAAATTATAATTAGGCCTCCACTCACCCTAGTTGTAAAATATAGATTTGCCTCTTTCTTTTTTTAACACGATAATCATACTTTGGAAGATTCTTTCTTCTAAGGATCCTGTTATACTAGTTAAAGAAACTGAAAGGGCCTTGTGTATCTATGGTACAAGGGATATTTCATTTTGCAATAATTTTTCACAGACTATTTCAACAGAAATTTGTGTTTTTTTAATTTAAAATATTTGATGCTTATAAGTGTTATTCATATAAAATTGTGATTACAAAGTATATTGAATTAATATTCTAAGGTTATCATTCATCTTTTCAGAATAATCTTTCCCTTCTTTCTTTAAAAGGGATATTTTCAATTGTTCTTTACAAAAATGAATATGAAAGGAAATGCCAAAATACAACTAATATCAGTTCTTTTTGGAATTTGGCATTTTTAACTACCTAAGTAATATCAACATGCATCACCTAAATGAACAGTATTTTAGTAGCATCATTTTCACATTTTAATTGTTGTCACATGTCTTCTTTGTTTAGGGAGACGTCTGGTAAACAGCCGTGGGATCTAAACAAGTAAGATTTAAAGCATGTTGTTTTTTATTTTCTGGACTTTCAATTTTTTGTTTGCTTTATTACTTAATAGTAGTTCTTTATACCTATGTGTTGTAGCTTTTTAGAAAAGTATTAACAATTTTATGAAGGAGTATGAGGAGTAAAAGTAAATTTTTAACACTTTCAGATTATTTAGAAACTTAAAAACTTACCTGAATTTTCTGTATATGGTATGGAGAAATTACAGATGAGGTAAAATTTCAAGTCCAGAATATGGGCATGGTTTTTATAAAAGTGAATATGAATTCATACATTGAATTCTTACAAGTATTTTTTTACAAAATATATATTGTTATACTTGTCTTATTCTTACCTCTTGCTTGTCAGTAGACTAGGTCAATGAGTGGTTGATTTGATTTTCCAAACCGCCTTACATAGAACCATGACTCAGTACTACAGAGTTTGGGCAATGTGAGATCCACCCCCAATATTGGAAAGACATTTGTTGGGATGTTGAAGGGAGAAGATTCATTTAATAATAGAGTAGAAAGGAGAAGAGGTAAAATGATGCTTACAAAGAAAGCAAATGAGTAAGGGGAGAATTACACATAATAAGAAGGAAGAAAGAAGATTGCCATAAGAATGAAGAGTAAATGGATTACATACATTACATGCTTCATTTGTCTCTATTTGTTAGAATGGAAATAGAGGTAGAACAAATTAACAATAGAGAGTAGATATTGGAAAGTAAGGAGATGGAAAAACAGGATATCCCATAGGTTGTACTTGATAGAAACGGGAACAGAATAGAGTAAATGGTAAAATATAAGGGAAGAAAGTTTCATTTTTAATTTTACCTACTTATTTGACAATTTAGTTTCTCGAGACTAGAACTTAAATGGTTTGAAAAAACATAAGCATTGAACATTTTTAACTATTTTAATGAAGAAAAATTTCTAGACATTATATAATTATGTGATGTTTCTAAGAATCTTGCTCTATGCTCAGTTTAAGCCATCTTTAAATGAAGAAAATGTTTCCTAATTTATTCTAAGCTTTCTTATGAGTATTCTAAACTTCCTCTACTCTTGAAATCACTTGGCTTCTAAAAAAAGGAAAATCATAAATTTAAAGAGGTGAAGTAAGTTATTAAAATGCAATTCTAATTTACAGAAAATATATGTTAAACAATTCAAATTTACCATCAGAACAGTTCAAATCACTCCTGCATTCAGGGACACAAAGCCCTAGATTTACCCTGTGGTTATGCTGTAATTGCTATTTGCAGTCAACAGAAAGGTTAAGACTGATCCTGATCTCGATTGTAATGTACAGATTTACCAAAGAACCTTGTAGAATTGACATTATTTTTTGTCCCAAAGCATAAGTCATACACAGTAACTAATGTCCTTTTTTGACATAATGATATAAATAAGTAAAAATTCATTTTTAGCAGCACTTGCGAAGTATGCCTTAGGTTTATGGTTGCTGCTGTTGCTCATTACATTTTATCAGTGGACATTAGGTGTTAATCATTGATATAATTGAAACATAATATAAGATCTCTTCCTAACAGTTGAAGTATCTCGGGGGAAAGATTTTGGTTACCTATGATCCATTATGTATAAAGCTATCACTAACAGTCCACCATCCACTATTTATCATAACTATAAAGCAGAGTTCGATGGGGACACAGTAGAAATTACCCGTTGTGTTTTACTCCAAAATACTGGGTGAAATTCCAACACTACCATCAAGATCCACTTAATCAATTGGGGCCTCAGTGTTTTCATGTTCAAATGAGGATAATATTACCTACTCACAGAATTACTATGTCATTTGATCAGGTTATCAATTTGAAAGTATTTGGATTTTTGTCAACATTAATGGATGACATAACTGGTGAGACATGAGTTCGAGTGCCTCAGAGTTTCTTGTCCGAAAGCCCATGGGCCACATAAATGTCTTTGCAAGGTTGTTGCAGGTGTTTGTACTTGCAATTCAACTTTATCATTACAAAAGTTATTTCGGGGTAAATCAACCTATCATTTAAAAAGCTTTTAGTCATCATCTTCATGGCTGTACACCTGGAGTACGGGAAGTCTTTCAGTCTCATAAAAATCTCCACCTGCTGTTTAGTGCCCTACATTCCTCTAATGGAATAAAAGTAGGACCTCTCCCCTCTTTTAGTAGCACTAGGCTAGGTGGTTTTACATACATTTTCTCAGATAATCCTCAAATCAGCATTGAAGGAATATCTAATGGCCCTCATTTCCAGATATTCTCAGAAAGGCTGGGTAACGTGACTGAGGTCATCTAGGTAGAAAAGGAAAGGAGCTGTAGTTAGCATCCAGAACTCTTTACACAGCTCGTGTACATTATGAAACACCCTGCTGCCTTTCCTAGTAAAATACACAGTATTTTCAATACAAATATTTCTGGAAGTATTGTAACAGTGATTGTATCCTCATCGGTGTAGAGAAAATGTTTACTTCAAAAGAGAATGAGAGCAAAAGGGATTACTAGTTCCCAAGGAGTGCGGTGGGGGTGACTTGAAGGGTAAGTAGTTAGTCTCACCAACTCAGCGTTGTGCCTTAAACAAGTTCTGTGGGAAGGCAATAGTGAGCATTGAAAAAAAAGTCTTCAACTCTTTCCTACTTGGCCCATTGACAGTAAATTTCTCAAGTCCGCCTGCATGTGCCTTTAAGATCTAATTCATCTGTATTCTTAAGATAGTTTAGCAGAGAGAAGTCCCAAGTCCTATATTTCTTTCTTTCCTACTTAACGAAAACCCAAAGATCCTCTTTTCTATATGCCCCTGCTTTCTTGTTGATGATACTAAATCTGTGGTTCATTTGAGTTAGTCTAAATATATGCTGAAGTCAGGGAAGAGGATAATTATTATATACAAATGCACATTAAATGGTCCCTTTGAGACACCAGCCTCTTGAACCTCTTCAGGAAAAAAAAAAGCTGTTAGAAAAAAAAAAACGAGACTTTTGTATGATTGGTTAATAGTTTAATTTAAAAAATACTCATTTCTAATGAACTTCACCAAAATAAACCTGTTTTATCTTTTTAAAGACAAGTTGTCTTAAAAATCAATTGCAAATCAAGAAATAATTATTTTTATTCCTTCACACACACACATACACACACACACACACACACATACTCACATGCACAGACATTCTAATATACACACTTATGCAGAGATTATAAAAAGTAGGCACACAGAAACGATAACAAGATCATTCTCTCCTTTCAATGAAATATTCCATATTACATATATATATTTAGAATATGTTGAAAAAGTGACTTTGGAAAAAAGTTGAAATGATTGAACCTTAAATGCACTATGCCACTTTTAAAATTTTAATAATCCAAGCCTATCTAAAACCTGTGTTGTAAGTAATCACCATCGTGCTTTATAAACAAGAGGCTGACTGTGTTTAGAAATATGCTTTCATCGTGCTGATATCACAATACAGATTTCTCTTTCCTCAGATTGTCTCCAGTATAAACACACTGCCTGACAAAGATGACAGGAAAGCTAACTTGATTGCTAGGCAGCTGTATTATTATTACCATAGATAAACACGTTTATTTCTTCTTTGGAGTATTCCTGGTAAGGAATTTCTGGACAAGTATAATGTTTTCTTTCAGGTCGATTATGATCTTATTTATTCGAGGTAATCACATAAGTATCATTTATCATTTTGCAATACTGGATTTATGCATACAGAAGTTCAGAGGGAAAAGGTGAGCTATTGAATGATGTCTTGGGGGACATGATTAGCTACAGGGATGTTATTATTGACATCTTATACAAGAGGACAAATCAGAATTATACAACATAAGCACATTCCCATCTAGATTGTGAGACCCAAGTGTTATCTTGGGATCAATGGGGAGTTTTATTTACAGTATCAACTTGCTTATGAAACTAAAATTAATGCTTCCAGGAAGAAATGAGATAATAGTAATGGACCAAACACTTGTTTGTTTTGCATGGCTACCTCTTCATTTCAAAAGAGAGTTATTGTTCCCCTGTGAGTCTTATATAGAACTTACAATCTACTAACTAGAAAAATGTTATCTGCAACAAAACTACTGATTATAAGAATCAGCAGACTTCAAGAGGGCCAAAGTACAGTAGCAGAGTTCAAGGGTGAGAAAGTACTCAGAGTGTGCAGTCTCAGTGAAGCCCGTTAAATTGTAATATGCACCTGACAAGGATCATGTTACCTAAGATCCATGGCTTGCACATTGTTTCCGATAGCTAAAGTACCTTGAGTGTTTTTTTATGGCAGGCAGGAAGGATTGAATTAGTGGAACCCCAGTAATGGTACTAATGCTGACAATGGCACCTTCACTACCACTGTGAAAAAACAGAGTGGACCTCCCATGCCTGAGATAGCCCAGGAATTCCCTGAATTGTGATGTCACTTTGAGTATCTGCCTCATGCAAGATTGGTCCTGTCTATAGTACCCATACATGCAATCATACTGTTATTGGATAATCTCTTAGAGCCGCATAGTTGCATCTAGAAAAAAATCAGTATCCAAAAGAGCTATTACAAGATAGCAAATTAACTGGCCTCCAATACTGTCTACAATGCAGTAGGGAAAGGAAGAAAAGGAAGCTTGTTGCTTTTGCCCTTTGGGGCAGCAAAAGACTCATTATTCACTTGACATGAACTGTTACCAAACATAGAAGTGAGTAAAGATCCTTCCGTGTTTGAAGACTATTATTAGTTCTGCCTTGTGAGTGATCACTCCTTTGCTTTCATCAATGATCAATGATAGGACATAGCAATGAAGGTGCAGCATTATGGGGTACTCCCATGGCACATTTATTTTCCCCATCACCTTGAGAGTGGTTTCCAAGATTAATTCTAGTGTCAGTGCCCCCTTATATTAATTATTGCTGCAGAAGCTCTTTATAATATATCAAGCTTTAGCCACTCTTTTGTTACTTTGATGTGAAATCCCTAAAGCCTCAGAAATTACAAACATGCAAGCAAACAAAGAACTGGCAAGAGTTTTCAAACATCATTGCATATGCCTTTTTAAAATTAATATCTCTATTAACCGCATCCCTCTCTTTAATTCTCTTTCTTTCTGCCCTTGTTAGTATGATTTGTTTTGTTGATCTATTTCATTCAAGAAATTCAGACACTCAAAAACCTTGCTGAAAATGCCATCTAATACAGTAAGCAACTCTTTGATATAGATTCGATATAGATGTTTGGCTTTGTAGGGGAGTGGCTACTGAATCCAAAAACAAGGCATAGAGTTCACTGCAGCAGCCCATATACTAAAATTGGAACCATACAGAGAAGGTTAGTAAGGCCCCTGAGTAAAGGCAAGTCACAGATTTTCTATTAACATGGCAGAGTTTTGTTAACTTTTTGCAAGTTTTACTCTTCTAATGATGTTACAAGATGAAACGGCAAGGGTATACACCCTCATATAATGGTAATTATACCAAGGTAATTATCACCAAG
This sequence comes from Paguma larvata, assembly GCA_030068075.1. Lineage (NCBI taxonomy): Eukaryota > Metazoa > Chordata > Mammalia > Carnivora > Viverridae > Paguma > Paguma larvata. Next base: position 57,339,699 of record CM057832.1, read on the forward strand.
GATAATGGTGATTCCTTATTGCAGATGTCAGAATGGGAAAAATACCTGCATTTGGAATCAGATTTTAATTGATGGAGGTGAATAAAACTTCTAATACTATTGTGTAAATCTGCTTTATTCTTATATCTACTGAAAGTAGAACAGTCATTTAGCATTGTAAATAGTCTTCCTATATCTCCATTTGAAAGGAATCCATCTTACCTGTTTGCTTTTTTTAACCATGCATATTAGAAATCATCTGCTATAACTTCTTGAATGCATGGATGTATGTCTCGTCTTTTCAAATATAGTGAATAATTCTTGGCTCATGGTATTTAGTCACTGCTTACTAACCAAGTACATGTTGGGCAAGTGTATCATTTCCCTATGCTGTGTAACAAATTACCATATACTCAGTGACTTAGTATAACATATATTTATCCCTTCACGGTTTCTATGGGTAGGGACAAGCACTGCTTATCCTTTTCAAGGATATAGTCAATACATCAGACAGGGCTTACTTCTCATTGGAGTCTCTAGCAGTGATGGATCCACTTTCCGGTTCACTCAGGTTGTTGGCAGAATTCACTTCCTTGTGACTCCAATTCCTTGCTGCCTGTTGGCTGGAGGTTTCTCTCAGCTTCCAGAGGCTGCCTGAAACTCCATCCTCCGTGCCTCAGGCATGGCACCTTGCTTCTTTAAAACCTGTATGGGAGGAGGAGAACACTGGTCTGATAGAAAGATGGATTATTATATAATGTATCATAATCAGGGAGGGCTCCAAATTATATTGGCTGGAAGCATATCATAGGTCCTGTCCATACCAAAAGGAAGGGACCCTGGGGACCACTTTAAAGTCTGTCTGACAGAGCAGCTATCATCACAAGAATCAGTATCAGCCCTGAAATCCCACCTTTGAATCAGAACTTAAAATAATATTACACGGGGAAAAAGGTTAATTTGGTCTTCCTAAAGAAAATGTAAAATAGCTGTTAAATATCTGTAGGGGGTATAGAGTTGTCACTACATGAGATTTATAAAAGCACCATACCTACAGCATTCCCCATTGTAAGAGGCTAGCTCTTCAGGATAAAGGAATGTATTCTTGGCTACTTTGACATTGAATAACACATGAACTTCTTTCCTTGGTGAGTACACTCCGAGTTTCAAGACTCTGAATAACACGGTTTGTGCTTAATGTACACCTTACTTGTCTACTATTGTTTGGCCTGTAACAACCACAGAGGTGATTATATACTATGTAATTATATGCTGTAGTTAATAGGCATTTTACCATCTATTTTCCATAGGTCTGTTTTCTCTCATAAGCACTTAATTCTATAATATTTAAATCAAAAGCTCCAGGCTTGCTAGTCTTCCAGGATGTGACACCAATGGATGAATTAAAAGATATGCCCCCAAGGATTAGTGAATTGGGACATGTGGGAACACTGGAACAACCACATCTGGTGCTCCCTGAAAAATTCCACACCTTCATGTCTTCCTGTAATTCAAAAACAGATACTATTTCTGAGTGCCCCTGCAGACCATGATTGCCACCTTCTAGTTAGGAAAAGCAATTTCTAAGGTAACCAAGATACACACTCCAGAGCAATTTATAACTAGCACAATCGAATTTTGATCATACAACATATGAATCCTATTGCAAAAGAGATTTTTTCCATAGCAAAATAATCAACATAAACTATTTAAATTTAGAAATATTTGCATTTATTCCATTAACTCTTATTGGAGGACACCTATTATATATATAATAAGCATGTAATATTTCAGCCCAGCACTAACCCTTCTCACATGTAATACTGAACGTATGACAATTTACTGCAGGTGTATCGGATAGAACCCTGTCAGAAAATTGATGGCATAATTAAAAAGGGTTGAAGAGAGTTTAATAAGGTGACTATTTACAGGGGGATCGAACAGTGTTAAAGGTGGGTGAAGCATCCTGTGCTAACTACACCTGGAAGCTACCTCTGTGCCTAGGCTTGATGGAACATAGGGTTATCAGAACACAGAAAGATCTGTTCAAGAAGAACCTGACCTTAAGTAAAGAAAAGCAACCTGTGTCTTGGCAGGTAAAAAACAAGGGAGATGAATACCATAATTCTTTTACTTTTTAATATCCTGCTGATGCTTCACATTGCCTGAACCAACAAGAAATGACAAGGAAAGAGAATCTGGTTGATACAGTGCATAAATGTTGAGCTCATGAAACATAGAGCAAGGGTATATGGATGTGTGGGGAAGGGAGATTGAAAAATGGATTGGAAGGGACAAGCAGGGATTATCCTACTGCATATCAATGTGTATCAGAGCTCAAAGATAGTTGTGGATAATTTTGTCTCATTTTTATTAACATTCCAACTTTCGTCCATGGTCTGAATTCTTTCAGTTTCTTCCTTTTACACCTGGGAAAAATAGGTCAAGGAGATATATATATATATATTTAATGTTTTATTTATTTTTGAGAGCAGGAGAGACAAAGCATGAGCAGGGGAGGGGCAGAGAGAGAGGGAGACACAGAATCTGAAGCAGGCTCCAGGCTCTGAGCTATCAGCACAGAGCCCGATACGGGGCTCGAAACCACAGACCATGAGATCATGACCTGAGCTGAAGTCGGATGCCCAACTAACTGAGCCACTCGGGCGCCCCAGTCAAGGATATATTAAATCTGCTATGTTTTAATAACACTTTAGAAACTACATCAATCATGTATTTCATTTATTAATATTCTGATCTCTTTTCAGAAATCATAGGACATCTAACAGAGTTGTTGAAATCTTCAATTTTGTTGTTAAATTTGTTGTTAAAATTTTGTTGTTAAAATTAGTTACATTCGTAACTATAGACTCTTCCAAGGCAGTTTCTTCATACAGTCTACCCAACTTTAAGACACTTACTATTTACAGGAAATCCCAAAGACTATAAGGAACAAAAAGTTACTCAAATTACCCAAGATTTCTCCACATAGGCTCCAAGTCAACATAAAATTTTCAGAACTCCTTGAAAGAAAGCTAGCCAAAATCTGGAAAGAATTTCTGGAGGTTGCCATGTCATGCCATACTTTGTTTCCTAGTATTTTTGCAATCTGTCCTTATACTTTTATGCAAGGAAAAAAAAAACAACTTTATGCCTTTATTTGAGATTTCATTTAAAAAAAAGGTTTTTGAAATAGTATATTTCAAAATTGGCACATAAATCACAGAATGAAATCCTCAGTTCTATCCATGGGGAGACTAACATCTAAATTATATTAACTCTAATCCAAGTCATCATTCAACATCTTTTTATAATTTCTAAGCACTAAGATACATTTGGGTAAATCATTCCCATATTTTTTACTTCTTGCCTACTGACTTTTCTTCATGAAATCTTTCTTTTTTCCATTTTTGAATTAAAAGACATAACTAAAATTTGTGGATCACTTACTCATTAAAGTTAGGAGTTCAAAAGCTATTCAAACAAATGTTTCAATTCTATTGAGTTTTAAGTTCAGCCTTTTTATGACTTTAAGCAAGTCAGTTTTTTATTTATTTCCAATTTTATCATTTCTTAAGTAGATGATAATCATGTCTTAAGTAGATGGTGACCTTTTGCTGTGTGTGTGTGTGTGTGTGTATGTGTGTGTGTGTGTGTGTTTAAGTTTTTATTAAAAATGCAGTTAGTTAACATGCAGTATAATAGTAGTTTCAGGTGAACAATACAGTGATTCAAATCCTTATAAAACACCTCATCACAAGTCCCTTCCTTAATCCCATGGCATATTTTGCCCATCCATCCACCTACCTCCCCTCTGGTAACTATGAGTTTGTTCTCTAGAGTTAAGAGTCTGTTTTTTTTTTTTTTTTTTTTTTTGGTTTGTCTCTTTTTTTGTTGTTGTTGTTCATTTGTTTTGCCTCTTAAATTCCACATGAGTGAAACCCAGTGGTATTGGCCTTTCTCTGACAGACTTATTCCACTTAGCATAATATTCTCTAGCTCCATCTATGTCCTTGCAAATGACAAGATATCACTCTTTTTCATATATTCCATTATATATATATATGTATATATATTATATATGTGTGTATATATATACATATATATCTATATACTTAAATACATATATACCTATATCTGCACACACATATACCACTTCTTCTTTGTCTATTCATCAATTGATGGGCAATTGGGATGTTTCCATAATTTGACTATTGTAGATAATGCTATGATAAATATCGGGGTTCGTGTACACCTTCAAATTAGTATTTTTGTATTCTTTAAGTAAATATCCAGTAGTACAGTTGCTGGATCATAAGGTACTTCTTTTTTTTTTTTTTTTTTTGAGAAACATCCATACTGTTTTGCAGAGTCACTGCACCAGTTTCCATTCCCACCAACAGTGCAAAGAGTTTTCCTTTCTGCACATACTCACTAACACCTGTTGTTTCTTTTGTTGTTGATGTTAGCCATTCTGACAGATGAGCTGATATCTCATTGCAGTTTTGATTTGCATTTCCCTGCTGATGAGTGATATTGACCATCTTTTCATGTACCTGTATGTCTGTTCATGTCTTCTGCCCATTTTTTAACTGGATTAATTGTTTTTTAGGTATTTAGTTGTATAAGTTCTTTATGTATTTTGCATACTAACCCTTTATCAGATATGTCATTCATAAATATCTTCTCCCATTTAGTACATTGCCTGTTAGTATTGTTGATTATTTCTTTTGCTGTTCAAAAGCTTTTTATTTTGATGAAGTCCCAATAGTTTATTTTTGTTCGGTTTCCCTTGCCTCAGGAAACATATCTAGAAAGAAGTTGCTATAGACAATATCAAAGAATTTACTGCCTGTATCCTTTTCTAGGATATTGATAGTTTCAGGTATCACATTTAGGTCTTTGATCCATTTTGAATTTATTTTTGTGTGTGCTGTAAGAAAGTGGTCCAGTTTCATCCTTTTGCGTGTAGCTGTCCAGTTCCCCAACACCATTTGTTGAAGAGAAATTCTTATTTCCATTGGATATTCTTCCCTGCTTTGTAAAAGTTTAATTGACCATGTAGTTGTGGTATTATTTCTGGATTCCCTATTCTGTTCTACTGTACTATATGTCTATTTTTGTGCCAGTACCATACTGTTTTGATTACTATAGCTTTGTAATATTACTTAAAGTCCAGAATTGTGATACCTCCAGCTTTGATTTTATTTTTCAAAATTCCTTTCGCTATTGAGGGTCTTTTGTGGTTTTGTACAAACTTTAGGATTATTGTTCCAGTTATGTGAAAAATGTTGTTAGTATTTTGATTGGGATTGCATTACTTGTAGATTGCTTTGTGGTATAGTGGTATAGACATTTTAACAATACTTGTTCTTCTAAGCCATGAGTATGGAATGTCTTTCCATTTCTTTGTGTTGTCTTCAATTTCTTTCATCAGTGTTTCATAGTTTTCAGAGTACAGATTTTTCATCACTTTGGTTAAATTTATTCCTAGGTGCAATTATAAATAGGATTGATTCCTTAATTTCTCTTTCTGCTCTTCATTATTGATGTGTAGAAATGCAACAGATTTCTGTATGTTGATTTTGTATTCTGCAACCTTACTGAATTTATTTTTCAGTTCTAGTAGTTTTTTGATGGCATCTTTCAGTTTTTCTATATATAGTATCATGTCCTCTGCAAATAATGGAAGTTTTATTTCCTCCTTACCAATCTGGATGCCTTTTATTTCTTTTTTGTATTCTGATTGCTGTGGCTAGAAATTCCAGTACTATGTTTGATTAAAATGATAAGAGTGGAAATCTTTGTCTTGTGCCTACACCAAACAGGAAAAACTCTCAGCTATTCCCTATTGAGGAAGACATTAACTGTTGGTTTTTAATATATGGGCTTTGTTATTTTGAGGTATATACGTTCTCTCTAAACCAACTTTGTTGAATGCTTTTTTATCATGAATGGATGTCATACTGTGTCAAATGCATTTTATGCATCTATTGAAATGATCATATGGTTCTTAGCGTTTCACATATTAATTTGATGTATCATGTTGATTGAAATACAAATATTAAACCACACTTGCAGTCTGGGAACAAATCTCACTTCATCCTGGTGAACGATTTTTAATGTATTATTGGATTCAATTTTCTAGGATTTTATTGAGAATTTTTGCATCTATGCTTACCGAGATTTTTCCCTATATTTCTCTTTTCTAGTGGTGTATTCAAATGGTTCTGGTATCAGGGTAATGTTGGCCTCATAGAATGAATTTGGAAGTTTCTTTCCTCTTTTATTTTTTTAATTATTTGAGAAGAATAGATACTACCTTTTCTTTAAATGTTTGGTAGAATTCACTGTGAAGCCATCTGATCCTAGACTTTCATTTCTTGGGAGTTTTTTGATTACTGATTCCATTCCTTTACTGATTTAAGTAAAGAATGATCTGTTCAAGTTTTCAGTTTGGTAATTTATATGTTTCTAGGAATTACCCATTTCTTCTAGATTGTCCAATTTGTTGGCATATAGTTTTTCATATATTCTCTTTTCATTGTATTTCTGTAGTGTTTGTTATTTCTCCTCTCATTTGTGATTTTATTTATTTGGAACCTTTCTCTTTTCTTTTTGATAAGTCTAGCTAGAGGTTTATCAGTGGTTTTGATTTTTTTCAAAGAACGAGCTCCTGATTTCATTGATCCCTTCTATTGTTTTTTTATTTGTTTGTTTTAGTTTGTATATTGTTTCTTTCTTCTCTAATCTTTATTATTTTTTTTCCTTCTACTGGCTTTAGGTTTCGTTTGTTGTTCTTTTTCTAGCTCTTTCGGTGTAACATTAGGATGTTTATTTGAGATTTTTCTTGCTTCTTCATAAAGGCCTATATTATTATATACTTCCCTCTTAGGACTGCTTTTGCTGCATCCCAAATGTTTGGACTGTTGTGTTTTGACATTTTTTTGTTTCCAGTTTTTTTTTTTTTTATTTCTTTGATTTCCTGATTGACTCATTCATTATTTAGTAGTGTGTTGTTTAGCCTTTATATATTTGTGGTCTTTCCAGGTTTTTTTTTTTTTTTTGTGTGTAGGTAATTTCTAGTTTCATGGCATTGTGGTGATAAAAGGTTCATGTTATGACTTTAATCTTTTTGTATTCTTGAGGCCTGTTTTGTGACCTAGTATGTGGTCTTTTCTGGAGAATGTTCCATGTGCACTAGAAAAGAATGTGTATTCTGCTGTTTTAGTATAGAATGTCCAGTATATATCTGTTAAGTCTATCTAGTTCAGTGTGTCATTCAAAACTATTGTTTCCTTGTTTATTTTTTTTTATTTTTTAAATGTGTATTTATTTATTTTGAGAGTGTGTAAGCAGTGGAGGGGCAGAGAGAGAGAGAGAGAATCACGAGTAGGCTACACATTTGAGAGACAGTATGTAAGCAGCGGAGGGGCAGAGAGAGAGGGAGAGAAAGAATCACAAGTAGGCTACACATTTGAGAGACAGTATGTAAGCAGTGGAGGGGCAGAGAGAGACGGAGAGAGAGAATCACAAGTAGGCTCCACACTGTCAGCACACTGCACAACGTAGAGTTTGAACTCATGAATGTTGAGGTCATGACCTGAGCCAAAATTAAGAGTTGGACGCTTAACTAACTGAGCCACCCAGGCGCCCCTCCTTGTTTATTTTCTTTTTTAAAAGATTATTTATTTATTTTTGAGAGAGAGAAGAGAGAGAGAGAGAGAGAGTGTGTGTGTGTGTGTGTGTGTGTACAAGCAGGGGAGGGGCAGAGAGAGAGGGAGAGAGAGAGAGAATCCCAAGTAGGCTCCTCACTGTCAACACAGAGCCTGATGCAGTGCTTGAACCCATGAACTGTGATGTCATGACCTGAGCCAAAGTCAGACACTAAACTGACTGAGCCACCCAGGAGATCCTGTTTATTTTCTATTTAAATGATCTTCCCATTGATATAAGTGGGGTGCTAAGTCTCCTACTCTTATTTTATAATTATAAATAAGTTCCTTTATGTCTGTTTAATTGTTTTATATATTTAGGAGTTCATGTTGGGGGCATAAATATTTATGATTGTTATATCTTGTTTTATTGTTCCCATTATTATGATATGGTGCCCTTTGTTAACTCTTGTTGCCATCTTGGTCTTAAAGTCTAGTTTGTCTGATGAGTATTGCTACTCCAGCTTTCTTTTGACATCCATTTGCCTGACACCCTATGTTATTTGATTGGAGCACTTAGTCCATTTATGTTCTGTTATGGATAGATATGTATTTATTGTCATTTTATTACTTGTTTTGTTATTGATTCTGGAGATTTTCTCTGATCTTTTCTTGTCTTTGTCAGGCATCCTTCAAATCACTGTTTCCATGCTCTCTGCCCCTGTGTTGTTTGCCTGCCTTCTCTCCTGCACAGTGCCCTCAGTTTCTACACCAACCAAGCCAACTACCTTTAAAACTTTAGTTGTTGTTGTTGTTGATTTAAATTTAAGTCAATTAACATACAGGGAAGTATCGGTTTCAAGAGTAGAACCCAGGGATTCATCACTTACACATAAACCCCGGTGTTCATCCCAACAAGTGCCCTCTTTAATGCCTATCACGCATTTATCACATCGCCCCATCCACTTCCCCTCCAGAAACCCCGTTTGTTCTCTGTATTTAAGAGTCTCTTATTGTTTGCCTCTCTCTTTGTAAAACTCCAGTTTTAAGCTCCACTGGTTGCAAGAACCTCATGAAATTCAGCCTCCCTTGTTTTCCAAGTGAATGGCTTTGGGGAAACACTCTTCTGTGCATTCTCTTGTGTGTGCCTCTCCCCCTTTCCCTTCTCTTTGGCCACAACTCCCACAGCACCCAGGATCCATTTCTCCCCTAAACCCTATCTCCACACTTTCTACTTTCTTTGATGTGGCTTCTACTCTCCTTTTAGTTATGGAGTGTGTTCTGTCAGTCTTCAGGTCTATTTCTGGGGTATTTAGGATAATTTAATAGTTTTCTCGTTGTGTTCATGAGACGAGGTGATCCTAGGGTCCTCCTATTCTGCTGCCGTCTTCCAAGATATCTTGTGGTTTTGATACTGTTCATATAAACAGTGTTTTATACTGTCAAACAAACTATAGGGCATAATGGGAAGAAATCCCAAAATGAATATTAGATATATGAGGAATTTGTTTTTACTTTTATAGGGAAGACTACCATATTTATATACTCATTAGGTTGATATTATGGGGGGAAGACTACCATATTTATATACTCATTAGCTTGATATTATGGGGGGTTATTTTGGTTTGTTTCTCTTTCAAATACACGAATTTCTTCTTAAGGCAGTGTGCTTAGGACTTCTTCTATTCCCTCCTCTATTACATCCTATTCATTCCATTAGTATTATGATAAAAGAGAAGGGGACTAAAAGATTATATATATATATGTGTATATATATATATATATATAAAATCATATATATATATATAAATTTTTAAATAGTTATAGTAATATAGTATGTTTTCAAATTATATAACAAGCAATTCCCAGTACATTATTACTGAGACTATTTGCAAAACTCCAAAGATCGTGTTAAATAGCAGTTGGAATATTTTAAGCCATAATTTTACCTTTTGATTTTTTTTATGCTTTATACCCCCTAAGCAAACCAGAACAAATGATATAATAGCTGCAAAGTTCATATCCTCTTTTTCCATACAGTTGACAATTTGAAGACTCTAGAATGCATTCTTATTAAGTGACGGAAAAACAAAAGGCATGGGTAATTAACAGCCTATCATGGATTGTAGCTTTCTTAGCTAGAACGTAGGATAAGTAGGCATCCAAATGGTTAAAAATATTAAAAAAGACAACATTGTAACTTTGTCTTTTAATAAATTTTTCATATTTTCCTCAAGCAAACTTTAAAAAATTTTTTTAGTGTTTACTTAATTTTGAGAGAGAGGGCGAGAGAGACAAGAGTGCAAGTAGGGGAAGGGCAGAGAGAGAGAGAAACACAGACTCTGAAGCAAATTCCAGGCTTTGAACTGTCAGCACAGAGCCCAATGTGGTACTCAAACTCATGAACTGCGAGATCATGACCTGAGTCGAATTCGATGCTTATTGGACTGAGCCACCCATGTGTCCCCTCAAGCAATTTTTTTAAAAAATTCTAATTTTTAAATGATAGTTGTTTTCCAATTTTTTACTGATTTAATTAGCCTTCTTTTCCACAATTTTGGATAAGAAACTAAGGCCAGAGGTCAATAAGAATGCATTAACTACCTGGCTTATTCTTTAGCTCTTCTATGAGAAAGATCACCTGTGTTTGTATCATTGCGTCCCTTGGTTTGATTGGAAATATTTGTCTCTGTGGAACAAAGACTTGAATTCCATCTATAATTCTATACTGCTAGAACAATGATTCTAAAATGCAGATTATTATATGTCTCATCCCAGCTTTGGCATAGGCTTTTTTAAAAGAATTTAAGACTTTTCATGAACTGATTCCATCCTCCATATCTAGTCTTATCTTTCTACCCTCTTCCAACTTCCATACATACTGTGCTTTAACACTCTTAAATTTATCATATTGCTTCCTCAAAGGCTCTTCCCTTCTGGTACTGTGACTTTTATGTTTTGTTGTTGTTGTTGTTGTTGTTGTTGTTGTTTTTTCAGTTAATCCCATGGTACTCTAACTTCCAATAGGTTTAATGTACTCCATTATAAAATTGTGTTTATATGCCTATACTTTCCAAAGGAAGGAGAACATTTGAAGATAGGATATAATCTATGTGTCACTAGTGGAGTATCTCATAGATATAGTATGCAAATAAATGTTTATGAATAAGTCAACTGTACAACAGACAAAACGTGAAAGGTCTAGAAGAATGTTTCCCAGTGTAATTACAGGACTTTATTGATACTTTATGAAGAAGAAGGAATCAACCTAATAATTCTTATCACAGCCACAGTGTTTTATATAGGAAAATGGATGAACATTTGGGGAAAATGATGAGACCATGGATCTTTTTGTTTATAGTTTGAATCAGAGAGGGTATATCAATGTCTGGTCTTATCTCTAACTTTCAGTAGTTTTCTAGGTTTCAGCTAATATCTTTTCTAGTCACAAGAGGGAATGAAGCCCAGAAGCAATATTATGCTTTTGTTATAACAGAAACAAAAATTAGTATGTGTCAATTCAGTCATAACTTATATTTTGAAATTGTTGGAAACACAATTAGTAAAAACAATAGTCACTATTTTAGCCAGAGTTAGTCAAAAGGAATCCATAAGCTTGCTACATATTCATTGAATATTTGTTATGTTTCACATCTAAATGATACTGCTGCACTTTCAAAAGGATATTCTTATAAATATTCTTATAAAATAAATTTGGTGTTTTATTTATTAAGCAAAACACTATCATACACACATATCACATGCAATACACATGCCTATACACATATATGCATAGTACACTTACTGCATCTTGTCTTCCCATCAGAGGAATATAGAGTTTAATATATGTGAAAAAGATATATAGCTTTAAAATACTGAGACAGTAAAAAAAGTTTAAAAAATTAATTAAACTTAGTCGAAAAACGGAAGAAGCATAAACTAGAAGAGTTTCTTCTTGTACTTCTTATAAATTCTTTGGTCATTCACATGTTAGTATAATTATTATTTAAAGCACTTTTTAAAAAGAGGAAATATTAAGTAGCATAACTTGGTGAAGACATGTCTCTCAATGGGTCGAAATGAAGTCATGATTTCCTAGAAACTCGACTGTCATGTTAAGTATTTCCCAGCCCATATCTTAATAACATATGGCTAATAAACCACACCATCTCTTATTCTTGAGTCTCCCATTCAAATTGAATCCTACCATACATTATGTAACATCAAGAGACATTTCCGTCTGTGTGGTATTATGCTATTAGGAGTTAATTAGAATACTAAATCTCATATTAATATAAATATAATAATCAACATGTGTTTAAATACAGTCTGCAGTCTTCAGGCAAAACATGGCATATGGAATTCAAAGTCCTCTCCTGCCTTCAAAAACACCTCTAAAATAACAGTTATTTTTTTAAACAATAATATAAAAACAAATTGAGTAAGAGAGAGGTAAAAATGATTGAGAGATGTCAACAAAGTTTTGGAAGATGGAAAGTGAATAAAATAGGAAAGTAGGAACATCTGAATCCTATATGCCTGTAGCTTAAATAATTGTGATGTGTGCCATCCGCACCATTTTAACTTACCTTGTATATGAGAATAAAGTAAAGGGCTTACTACTGAAAAACAGGAGCATTGTTTGGTTTTTATGATATGATTACATCACAAAATCCCTTCCCATATTCATATAAGGCTACAGGACCACTTCAGAAATATAAGCTTTAGATAAAATGAATTAAAATCAAGGCTATTAAAACAAAACAAAAGTCTGAGGTTGAGGCACTAGTCAGAAATTATGAAAAATAAAGAAATCTAAATATCCTTTATAGTCACCACTCTTTATTGCTAGATTATCAGAATAAGGAATTAAATTGCTTTATTCTTTGGAAATACATAATTGTCCCTGAGAAAAGAGCCACATATAACAATATGTAAAAGTTGTTATTCCAAAGTAAAGTTACCTCAATACCCATCACCTTATCATAAACCCCCTCACCACATACACGTATCAACACAGAACTTCCTATAAGAAATCTTTGACCCAGATAGTCAAAGATCAAATATATGAACAACAGTTTTAACTTAAAAGAGAACAAAATAAATAAAGATAAAAACAAAGATACAAATCCTAAAAAAAGAGCAATCAAAGAAAATCTAAGGAATCCTGCATTTTTAAAGTATTATAGTAGACAGACAAAAATATAAAGGGAGAGGTGAAAAAGCAAAGTTGAGAAAATCTCCCAGAAAAATAACCAAAAAGAAAAGTGATGGTCAGTAAGAAAATATGTTTTTAATAAGATAATTAATATGAGATAAACAACATCTGACTTAAATGACTTCCAGAAGGAGAGACTATAGAAAATCTAAAATAATGAAAATAACAAAAATATAAGGAAAGAAAATCCCCCTAGAACTGAAGGACATGATTCTCTAGATTGAAAGAATTTAATAACTGCTCTACATATGGATTTTTTAAAAGAGCTTCTGTGAAATACATCATAGGAAAATTATGGAATAACCAGGTAACGACTTTAAGCTCAAGGACTGTAGGCAGCAGAGATGACAGTGATGATCATAGTTCCCATACTAATGATTGGAAATAAAAATGGAATGTAGTTCTCAAAATAATATTAAATAAGTGGATGCTAAAAGATACGACATCTTCAAACTTCTAGAGATAAAATAATGTCAATTTAGAATTCTATAGCCATCTAAACTATCAACAGAGTATGAAGGTATAGTAAAGGTAATTTCAGGCAGGCAAAATATTTTAAAAATTACATCTTATCTATTCTTTCAGAAGAACCAACTGGAGGATATGTTAAAGGAACACTTGGGAATAAACCACACAAAACAAAACAAAGATCCAAGAACCAAGGGACCAGACACTAGAAAGGGATTAAAAGAAGTCCCAAGAAAATTGGCATCTAAAACAACAGGTTTGGATTAGGGTAGGAGGGTAAAGGCATGGAATTCTCTGGGAAAGTTATGGAATTCATGGAATGTTTGCAGCAGTTTCTGAATGGTTAGAAGCAAATATTGATTAGTTTGGACAATTCTAGATACAAAAATCAGGGCAAGTACACACACACACACACACACACACACACACACACACAAAGTAAATTTTAAACATTAGTCAGGTACTTGTTCAAAAAATATGTATTTGTATGACAGACACATTTTTCCCTAAAATTCTATTATTTGCAGAAGCTTTCGAGGGTGATGGGGATTAGATTTTTTCTGTTCCTCTTTCATCCTGAACTATCTTTGGAGCTGCCAGTTAACACAAATTAACTTGGTGTGGAAAACAAAATCAAGTGATTGAGGGTGAAAGGGTACAGCTTAAAAGATCTATTGGGATTAAATTTTTACATTTTCCTAAAATACATGACCATATATTTTAATGCATAACTTTTACTCACTACCTTACTCATAATTTGAAATGAATAATAAATCATCTTTCCATTTCTTTCTTTAATGCCTGTGGATGGGAGCACACACTCTCTTAGCTGTATGCTTTAAAACAATCATAGGGGCTCCTGGGTGGCTCGGTTGGTTAAGCATCTGACTTAAGCTCAAGTCATTTTCTCGTGGTTAGTGAGTTTGAGCTTTGCCAAAGGGGCTTCTCGCTAATGGCTCAGAGCCTGAAGTCTGCTTCAGAATCTGCGTCTCCCTCTCCCCTTACCTCTTACCCACTCATGTTGTCTCTCTCTCTCAAAAATAAGCATTTAAAATAAAATAAAATAAAATAATCATAAAGTTGGAAGAGGTTATCATAAAATTAACTTTTTTTTCTTGGTATGAACAGACAAATCATTAAATATTATAAGTAGTCAGTCAGCTTCCTATACGTACACTTAGTATAGGCCCAGGTAGAAGAGAGAGTCCTTAGAATTACTTATTGATTTTTACCTCACTATACTAAATGTAAATATCATCGACCAATCTTTTTTTTTTTAATTTAAAATAGTTTATTTTCAAATTGGTTTACATAAAACACCCAGTGTTCATCCCAACATGTGCCCTTTTTTGATGCCCATCACCCCCTCTCCCCCCCCGCATCTCCCTCACCCTCAGTTTGTTCATAGTCTTTGAGAGTCTCTTATGTTTTATCTCCCTCCCTCTCTGTGTCTTTTTTTTTCTTTCCCCTATTCCCCTCCCTCTGGTTTTTGCTTAGTCTCAACAAGTCCACCTATTCGTGGAAACATATGGTATCTGTCTTTTTCTGACTGACTTATTTCACTTAACATAATACCCTCCAGTTCCATCCATGTTGCTACGCATGGCCAGATTTCATTTTTTCTCATTGCCATGTAGTAGTCCATTGTACCACATCTTCTTTATCCACTTCTCCAAAGAGGACATTCAGATGGCAAATAGACACTTGAAACGATGTTCAATGTCACTCATCATCAGGGAAATGCAAATCAAAACCACACTGCGATACCACCTCACACCAGTCAGAGTGGCTAAAATAAACAAATCAGGAAACTATAGATGCTGGCGAGGATGTGGAGAAGTAGACACCCTCCTACATTGTTGGTGGGAATGCAAACTGGTGCAGCCACTCTGGAAAACGGTGTGGAGGTTCCTCAAAAAAATGAAAATAGAGCTACCCTATGATCCAGCAATAGCCCTGCTAGGAATCTACCCAAGAGACACAGGATTGCTGATGCATAGGAGCACGTGTACCCAAATGTTCATAGCACTTTCGACAATAGTCGACCAATCTTTTAAAAACTCATTTCTCTCTTTTTTTTCTTATAGACAGGTAATGCCTAAGTAACAGTTTTTTTTTCCTACTCTATGAGAGAAAAAACATATTGCAAAAGCCTATAGGATCATTTAAACTATAATTAAGTATACTATTGATTCCTTAAAATGATAAATTTTGAAACTTTTCTTTAAATATCAGGGAAATGGATTTAAAATCTTAATAAGGCTCCCTAAAATTAATGATTAGAGCTTCAGGCAGATGCTTACATAATATCTTTTTTCTAATTTCAAGGTAAAAATAACAGATAAAATATGTGAATAAATATGGTAATTGACTTCCAATGGGAATTGCAAATTTATAGTTCAATCTCCATTTTAACAAGAAGAAACCACTTATAGAGAGATAGAACTCTGGGGATCAGTGACTCTTCAGAATAGCATTAGCCTTTAAGATTGAATTCATAAATACCAAGGGAATGGATGACTCTTGCTTTGTCTATTACCCAACATAAAGAGAGTTCCTTGTTCATTCTTCAGGAAAAGAAAAAGAAGAATAAGAACAACAAGAAGAAAGGAGCATAAGGAGAATCTAAGTTTATAAATTATGCACCAATATGTTTTCTCTATTGTAAGAGGATCTAGAATGATAGATTTGGACTTTAATGCTGAAAATCATATTACAGCATCAGCTGGATACACCTCCAATCTTTCTTTTGACAGCTAAATTCATGTGCTTCAGACATGACAGTGAGAGAAGTCCTCACTGAATCAGTTGCACTATGCATCATTCTAAACCAGACAGCAACCATCTTACGGTTCATTGATGCATTTCATTCTACAGAGATTAAAAAGTTATTTAATTTATGAGGAAGCAAAAAACCCAGGTGATTTAGACAGAAGCCACAAAAGTTTCCTGGCAAAGGAAATTCCCAAGCTCTATTTAACCCAGATAATCATTGAATATATGGCTTTTTTGTTTTTCTAATGCAAGGACTACAGTTTAGTGAAGTTAGTTAATTGGTCCAGAATAGTAAACCAGGCATAGGATGATGAGAATTATGAATTTGCCTTCCAGACACTACCCAATTATGAAAAGAAATCTCAGTTTGCTCTTCTGAGAAGAAAGAGTATCTCCTATTTAAGAAAGTCATGGTTATAGCCACTGAGGCTTGCAAAAATGTGTTAGAGAATAATAAAGTAAACTTTATTAAAAAGATACCCATGGGAGCAATCCCATCATCCCCTACAGTTGAGAGCAGCAGAAAATGTCTACTGGTCCTTCTTATGCTTAACTTTTTAAATAATGCCTTTTTACCAAAAAAATCAGAGGAGTATAATTGAAGTCACCTCTTTAAATAATCTATTAGTGTTGAGTGACTTACTCAGGACACAAATTAATTTCATATCCTTATTTTGTTCATCAGTTATTTCAGGTGTGATGTTCCTCTCTCATATATGAAAATCATGAATTCATTAACACCAATAAGGATATTATTTATTAAGCACCTACTCTGTGCTATTCACCATGCTATGTTCAGTTACATGTGCTATTTCTTGCTTTCACAACAGTCCAGGTAAAGTAGTTGCCATTTTAACCCTACTTTATAGAGGAGGAAATTGGGACTCATGAAAATTTTCTGTTCCTTCTGTATCATTTAAAATGTTTGGTAATGAACTAAGCAGATAGAACGTGGTCAATATATAATGTTGGCTGACTTATTATTCAGGTCCCTGAGTTGGTTTAACTTGCTGCCATTTCAACCAATGGAAAACAAACTGTAGCCATAACAAAACTATTTGGATCTTTCCTCCTGAAAGTCTACTCAAAATATATGCACTAGAGGGCATAAAGAGAGTGTAGCTAATGAAGGGATGGATAATTCTAATAAATGATGCTATGGTCTGTAATGGGTTTAACACCTGGCAGATAATGCAAATGGCACAGAAAATTAGCTCATTTTTGGCTTCCCCATGCCCTACTCAATTGAATAAAACCTGCATTGAAATAAGCCAAATTTCTTTTTGTATACACATGTGTTTTGAATCTGAGCTATGGCTCAGTTCAGTACACTTACTCACTTTGAGTAATTTTATTAACTTGTTCCTCTATTCTTTTTCCACCAAGAGATGAGTTTTATGGGTTCTAGGGGAGGTTTGATTTTCAATCCTACCTCTTGTACACAGGCATTTTTGCCCTCTGTCCTCTAATTTGCATTGTGGTTATATTATCCAAACATAAATTTCTTTTCTCCTTGGCACTTTTTCACCTTTTAAATATGGGAATGATCCATATGGCTAAAGAATGTCAGGAAGGGAAACATTTGGGAAGAATTATATGGGATGCTGTCATCCCGGATCTTGATCATCCTATCCACAAGAGCCAAGTAAGAGAACAGCCACAGAGGGTTATATGCCAAAAGTTTAGAATTCCAGGGTGTTTAGAACACAAATAGGTGATTTAAAATTGCCATGGTTATATAGCCCCAGCTAGAATTCATGTTGATATGCTTGAAATACAGGAAGATAAGGATATAAGGACTTATTTTATTTTATATTAAAAAATATTTCATGTATATCCTAGACATATTTTCAAGTTTTTGTGGCATATCATTAGACTTTAAAATGGAGTAAGATAATGCAGATGCTTCCTAAATTGTAGATTGGACAGATAAGAATAATATTGAATGCCAAAACATTTAATAATTTGGGGTTTGGTTTGACATTAGCATTTTAGATTAAATTATTTTATTTTATTTTTTTAAATTTTTTTAACGTTTATTTATTTTTGAGAGACATAGAGACAGAGTGTGAGCAGGGGAAGGGCAGAGAGAGAGAGGGAGACACAGAATCCAGAGCAGGCTCTGGGCTCTGAGCCGGCAGCACAGAGCCGGACACGGGGCTCGAACTCACAGACCATGAGATCATGATCTGAGCCGAAGTCGGACGCCTAACCGACTGAGCCACTCAGAAGCCCCTAGATTAAATTATTTTAAAGAACAAAACTGTGATATATATAAGAGGTCAAATTCCATAAAAATAGACAAAGATTTCTATGGAGAAGAAATATAAAGTGCATTGTATATTCAATATTGGTTTCTGCAGTACAGCAAATACTTTGTGGCAAGACAGAACCATTCCAAGGATTGGATCTGTTTAAGGGTACAGTAGCCATAAAATCAGTAAGTGGATAGCTTGCTTGAAAGGTTTCTAAATCACCTGAAGGTTTTATTGATGCATTGTCATGTTTCCACATATTGGAATATGATTATGATCAGGCATTCAGAGATGATTATTACTTTTAATTTTTACTTATAGAAATAAATCTTTAATAATCACGGCAAGATGGAAAGGCCTTTCACCAGCTATAACAAGGTGGTTAATAAACATATGCTAATTAAGGAGTCCTAGTTAAGGAAACTCAGTTTGAAGGAGCAAGTATTTAGTCAACTTTCTTGCTAATGGTGATATCAAGTCTCAGCCTGTCATCCACATTTTACTAGCTATTGCTAAAAATACCCCCACAATAGTGTTGAGTAGATGACTGTTTAACTGGTATTAAATAAGAGCACCCGAGATGAACACTTGGACCCAGCTGACAATCATTACCATAGGACAAGTCCTATCTTAGCTTACCTGCCTTCACATGTGTACTTCCCCAAACCATGGCCAAACTGTATTTATGGTAAAGAACAGTAGTGCTTTGGATTTTTGTTGTTGTTGTTGTTGTTGTTTTATGTCTTTTACCACACTTGGCATTTTAGTGGTAAAAAATACAAATACATGTATTTTAATAGTTGAGGCCAGCAGAGGGAGGCTTTGTGTTACAGAAGGACAGGCCCAGGTGCAGGACACAGACTGTTAAGACTATTCAGAAGGTCATAGTTTCAGATTCAGCTGTTCATGTTTCGGTTGCTCATAGAAGAACAAGGGGGAATCAGAAGGAACTAGAATCTATAACCACACTGGTTCACTAAGGTCAGGTAGTCACTAAGGTAATGCAAGCTCAAAGTACTGGGACAAAATCCAGTAGAATATGATAGGAAATAAATATGTCAATAATAGTTTGTTGTGAGGAGGTCCAAACACAGTTATCTAATGTATTCTGAAAGCCACAATGATCCAGTGTTGTGTTGATAAACCAGCTCTTCAGAAGTAAAAAGCATTTGAGGATTTGTTTGGTTTAAATAGTTTTACTGTGACTTACTTCCAGTTATGGCTCCAATCATAAAATTCCTGAACAATAAACAATAGGTTTTTCCAAACACTGAGATTAGAATCCAACATATAACTGAAAGTAACACTGAAACTCTAAGGAGGGAGGGAGGTAGCCCAAGAAAGCTTAATGGGCAGATAGTACATCGGGGTGACTCCTCCTTGATAACATGCTGGCAAGAAAGGTCTAAATGTCTGGAAGAGAGCCTGTTAAGCAAGAGCAATTTCCTCAAGTCCTAGAGGGAGTAGGATATTAAGCAGATTGTAAAGACATAGATTTGGGCACAAAGAAGTAAACAGAAGTAATCATATTAAGGCCAACAAGTAAATTGTTAAAACTAAAAAAAATAATTCTTGTTACATGTAAAATACCAATCAATACAAAGAAAACATCAAAAAGGACCTTGTCGCTAATGTGGAAAATTCTATTTGTAAAATATATCTCTGTACTATAAACTCTATGCTTCTATAGGCATATAATTAATTATAAAGACTAGCCATAACTTCCAAAGATGGCAAAAATAAGTTTATATAATAAGATAATTAATTTTTTCACTGTTATTGATGCAGCCTCCCTTTGAATGTTGCTTCTATACGTTGGTCTTTAGTATGAGGTGGCTAACTAATACCTTGATCATTACTTGGCTTTCATTTAATTATTTTAATATGCTAATTTACACATGAAATTTTTAATATACTTTAGTGTCTCATTAATATTAAAACCCACAAATATGATTTTTCTGACAAGTCTTACGGTACTTTTTTTAAAAATGTCTTTATTTTGAGAGAGAAACAGAGAGGGAGGGAGAGAGATAGAATCAGCAGGGGAGGGCCAGAGAGAAAGACAGAGGATCCAAAGAAGGCTCCGTGCTGATAGCAGAGAGCCTGATGCAGATCACCAACTCACAAACCTTGAGATCTTGACCTGAGCTGAAGTATTTCCTTCCTTAGGAGAGGTCATATGTCCTATCATTCTATGTAATATACACTGTAAGATTTTATGACTCAGACTTTGTTAATAATCTTCGTAAAGCAAAATAAAAACTTTAGCTGTGATAGATAGAGTAATTTGATTAAAATTCCAGAACATGTGATATAAAAAGTTTATCCGCCTCCTCACCCCCAACACAAATACAGGACATTAGTGATAGAAATCAATTTCTGCATGCAGAAGTCAAGTGGGCAGAAACTAGACAGTTACTAATTGGAAGACAGCAATTCTGAAAGGAATAAGAATAATAGAAGAAGAAGAAAGAATGTAGTGAGTTTCTATTTTTACTCAGGATAATGTGATCTGCAAGCTAGCGTGGAAAAGTAGATTTTACAAACCAGAGGGTCAGAAATCAGAGGAAGTGGATTGATAGACTCCAAAAGTTGATTTGTGAATCATTCTTTTAGAATCCTGAATGTGTTTTTCCCACAACAGCAGTGTAGTTCCAAATGGTATTCCAAAAATCCTATCAAAATCCTAAAATACCTAAATCAAGCTGATGAAAGTTGTGACCCTTGGGCTCCCCTAACTTTTCCTAAATCTCTAATGTTTAAGCCCTGATCCAGAACTCTAAGTATTGAATCCAGAGAGGACTTTCAATACCAGTTTTCTTAGCGTGCCTGGAGTAAATAAGGCAGGGGTTTTTTGTCTGGAGCATGTTTCCTGATTGTGCAACAAAAGTGTTATTTTGGAGTCCTAAGGCCATGTCTGTGACCTACTAGTGGTACAAATCCATCTTTCTGAGTCTCAGTTTCCTGATGTGTAAAAGAGGGATGTAACTCACAAATTCACAGTCTAAAGGTTCCAGGTGGGACTTCACTTCCAAAGATGTAGGAATATTGTCTCTTTTGCTTATCGCTGTATCTGCAGGTCCGGGAGTAGTACTTTGCATAAAGTTGAATATAAAACATTTCTGTTGAGAGGCACCTATGTGGCTCAGTAGGTTAAACATCCAACTTCAGCTCAGATCATGATCTCACTCACAGTTTGTGGGTTCAAGCTCCACATCGGGGTCTCTGCTGACATCTCAGAGCCTGGAGCCTGCTTCGGATTCTGTGTCTCCCTCTCTCTCTGCCCCTCCCCTGCTCACACTCTGTTTTTCTCTGTCTCAAAAATAAATAAAACATTAAAAAAAACCATTTCTGTTGAAAGTATTACATGTACATAATACATTATGTGGAATGAATGGCTGCATGAATCGAAGTGCTTTGTAAATAAAGATACCTTTTAATTTTAATTCTCCCACCTTTACCACACCCTGTGATAGTTTAAAGGGTTATTGGCAAAGATATACCTTCTGATACTGGAAGGCAGGTTAACTGATTGCTCCTTGGATGGGCCATTTTTTTAGCTAAGTGTTCTTTAGGCTGTTGGTAAAGTAAGAGCTCATCTCCAATACTGGCTCCTCCCAGTGACCTCTCCATTACAATTATGCTTCTGGCCAAAATCCACCAGGTTATTTTGCACAGTTTGGTTTTTGTGAGACCATCACTCATATTGTTATAAAGGGTCTCTTCGGGTTAAGCTTCCTATACAATACACCCATGCTAATATGCTCGATGTGATATTTCTGCTTAGCAAAGTTTAATTTGGTGAAATGCCTGTATGTTTAGCAGTCAGACCTGCATAATAGCCATCTAAGGTAGAATTCATCAATTATGCTGAAATGTTTGTTTTTAAAATGTCAGGTGTCCAGATGGTGCCATGGCAATGGGGGTCATTAAAAATGCTTAGACACACAAAGAGTCTTAATAAAGAATGTTCCTGCTACTTGTACAGGTCTTAGCAAAGGCATATTTTTTGAAAAAGGTTAATAGGTTGAAGCTTCATAAAGGGAAGTTGAACCTTGAGAGGAACCATGATGTGACTCTTCTTTTATGTACTTACATTTTTCCATGTCTATGTCTCCTCTATTCATTCCTACATGCCCACGTTCATCCAAGAATTCTCCATATTGTACATTAAAATGACTTTGCAAAACAGAGAATGTATGTTAATGAAGTCAAACAATGGCAGTATTGCTATTTGGGGTTTACCTAATTAAAGACCCTTACAGAAGCTTGAATGTTAGCATACTGCTTTTCTAAACAGTGTCCTCAAAGAGATGAATTGTTATGCCAGTGACAGTTCATCCAAATGATACAATATTATGCAGCTTTTCAGGTTTTCCACAAATAAGGAAACAAGGAAATAAATGAAGATCTGGTAGAGGAAACTAGGAAAAACTCTGAGGGTTTTTGTTTGTTTGTTTGGTTGGTTGTTTTTGTTTTGTTTTGTTTTGTTTTGGTTAGGTTATAGAAGTATAAATTACACATGTAAAATCTCTTTCAGTGTTCATTTTAATTTTTTTTAATGTTTATTTATTTTTGAGAGAGACAGAGACAGAGTGTGAGTGGGGGTGGGGCAGAGAGAGAGGGAGACACAGAAACCAAAGCAGGCTCTAGGCTCTGAGCTGCCAGCACAGAACCCGATGCGGGGCTCGAACTCACGAACTGCGAGATCATGAGCTGAGCCGAAGTCGGACACTTAAACAACTGAGCCACCCAGGCGCCCCTACTTAACTTTTTTTGAGAGAGAGGTTGTGAATGTGTGAGCAGGGGGAAGGGCAGAGGGAGAGAGAAAGAATCTTAGACAGGCTCCATGCTCAGCACAGAGCCCTATGCAGGCTTGATGCCATGACCCTGGGATCATGAC
Source organism: Paguma larvata (assembly GCA_030068075.1). NCBI lineage: Eukaryota > Metazoa > Chordata > Mammalia > Carnivora > Viverridae > Paguma > Paguma larvata. The sequence goes on from CM057832.1 coordinate 57,362,952, forward strand.
CTGGGCCAAAATCAAGAGTCTCAAGAGTTGGGCATTCAACTGATCTAACCATCCAGTCAACTCCTTAGTGTTCATTGTGAACTTTGACATACACGGTCAAAGGAGGTCTGCCTCCATCAAGATATGAAACAATTCTATCCCTCCTCTAAATTCCCTCCTGGCTCTTTATAGCTTCTACCACCTGCCATCTCTATTCCCTAGCAACAACTGCCTGTCTTTCTGTCCCTATGGTTTCCCTTTTTTAAATGTCCATATAAATATAACCATACAATATGTAGCCATTTGTGTCTGGCTTCTTTTGTTTAGCATAATACATTTGAAATCCAACCATGTTGTCATGTGTATCAGTAGTTTATTTTTTTTAATTTTTTAAATTTTTATTTATTTATTTATTTAATAATTTATTGTTAAATTGGTTTCTATATAACACCCAGTGCTCAATACAACGAGTGCCCTCCTCTGTGCCCATCACCCACCCTCCCCCTCCCATACCCATCTCTCCCCTCAGTTCTTTCTTATTCTTTGAGAGTCTCTCATGTCATGTCTTCCTTCCTCTCTGTGGCTTTTTTAATTAAGTAGTGTTCCAGGTATGGATGCAGTTCATTCATCCATTCACCAGTTGAATGTCTGTTGGGTTGTTTTCAGCTTGGATGATTATGAATTAAAACTGCTATAATATTTGAATAGTTTTTTGGAGAAAATAAGTTTTATTTTCTCTTGGGCAAAAACTTCTAAGGACAGTGGTGGAAGAGTTGGCTTGTGTATTAAGTATACGTCATATGTTAAGAAGTTGCCAACTGTTATCCAAAGTGGCTGCACTCTTAAATTCCTATTAACAATGCTTGATGGTTCCAGCTTTTCCATATCTTCACTAGCAATTGTATTGTCCATTGTTTTTAGTTGTTGTCAGTTTTTGTTTTCTAATTTTAGCCTATTCTGATAGGTTTATCTTGGTATTTGTTGTGATCATTTATTAACCAGGACAAAGGTATTGAATTCAGGTCTAGAAATACATGTTTAATAAAAGAAGTAGATTTTCTTTTTTGAGGCCACTCTGTAGTGTCACATTGTCTCAGTTTGCTCTCTCAACTCATGAAAATAGCCTTTTATATTTCACAGCATTGTAAAATATAAACTAGTGTCATGCATCCTAAAGAGAATTTTTAGGAACCAGTATGTATCATCGCAAAACCTGAAGCTTCTGTGAATTAGCTTTGTTCCGATTCTTGGGTAAGAAAACAGAAATGAAGGGCACCTTCTGTGTCAGAGGAATCAGATTTTAACTCTCTGTGGGTGTGAATTTCCTGGTTATTACGTGGTATGGTAACACCATCTTGAATAATGCTTACCCAAGAGGGTAAGCAAAAGAGTCAAGTCACTAAGGCTCTATAAAAGCCTCATATGTCATGTGCTGTGTTGAAGAATAGCTTGACTCACTGTAGAAATTTTCAAATATTCCCTTAAGAAAAAAGAATAATGAAAACCGGCATCCCAATAGGAAGCTTCAACGTATCGACATATCGCCAATCTTTTTTCTTATGTCAGTATAAGTGTAAGGAAGAACATTATCCCTTTATAGTATATTCTAGACATTATAACATTTCAATTATAAATATATCTCCATGTATCTCTAACGGATAATTATTTTTAACATAACATAGTGTCATGGTCACACCTTAATAAAATAGCATAATGATATAATATTAACTAATGCCCAGTATCATGTTCAAATTTCCCTAAGACATTGGATTTGGAAGTTATATCTGTTAAGTCTCTTAAGTTTCCTCCCTTTTTTGTTAAATGCTACACACTTATTGAAGAATATTATATATCTCCGTATAAAATTTCTCTCACACATCCTTGTGGTTTTGTTGAAGATGTTTCTGTACCCTCAGAATTACTTAACTAATTATAGTAGGGACAGTAGGAGGGCAAATTTGGAGATTCAAAAATCACACCGCCACCACCTTCTTCCCCCCCAACACCTTCTTCCCCCCCAGCAGAATTATTACAGGGTTTTCCCTTTAGGTTAATTTCACGCTGTGGGATATAAATAGAGAAACCAAGGGTGTTTTCTGTTGCAGATAATGAAAGCCACATTCCTTAGCTGGATGCTCCACAGTCTGACACAGACCAGTACCACGTTTCCAAATGTATCTCTGACTATTAGCCAACATGAATCCTTCACTCTTTCCTATTTATCCTTTTTGCCTTGCCTTTTCTCATGATATCTCTCAGTACAAAAACAAACAAACATATTAACTAATTATATTTTTCTTCGGTATTTGCCCTGATCTCTCATTACTGCCAAATCCCTTTACCTGGCAAACAGTGTACTTCCACTACCCTCCGCTTATCTGGAATTGCTAGATCTAATACCCCATGGAAACTCTTCACTAAATTACTCTATACTCTCGATTTTTTTCTCTCCAATCTCTTCCTTTATTTGTGTAATTGTCCCATTGAACTTAGTGACCTAATAGATTAAAAAAAAACAAAAAAACGAAGCCTTTGATTAAATAAACTAAATAAAAGAAGCCTGTCTTCATTGATATCTACTGCCTGCCAAGCACTGTGTTGGTGTTGTTAATAGAGCTATGTAGAAACAGACATGGTAATTGCCCTTAAAAAGTGAACTAAATCTCACTGCACTGTGAAAAGTTGATTGTGTTATCTCTTCCAAATGTACCCTCACTCAGTGGACTTTCAGTGAGGATTCAAAGTGTAAAAAGTCATTTAAAGCAGTGGGGACGTTGGTTAAATGAGAGGGAGCTTGTCCTAGAGCAGAAGGGGCATATCCTCAAGCTCATTGAACTCCTCCCTCCCATCTTGCCCTGTTCAGCACCTGTACATCCTTCAGACTGTTGCTCAAGTCCCACTTTGTGAATAAACCTTTCTTGAATTCTTTCACATATACTAATGCATTTTGAGTTCATTGGCACAATGGCTCCCTGCTCTAAAGACCTGTAACGTTTATTATCATTCATTACATCAATTGCAATTGTCATTTCCTCATGGTTTTTATTTATGTCCTGATGGTTACTGTAATAAACTGTTGTAAACCTCTTTGGGTTTGCTAGGATGTTTCAGACATAATAAGCACTTAAACGTGTGATAAATAAAGTTGTTTGTTTTTGGGTTTATTTGTTTTGTTTTGTTTTGTTTTTGTTTTTGTTTTTGTTTTCTGAAAATTCTAAGAAACTCTTCCTTCATTAGGGCTCATGTGAAATAAAGTAGAACAATAAGATTTTTAGAATTTGTTGAACAGAACTGAAATAAATTCCAAGCAATATGAAATTTTCTTCAAAGTAGGAAAATAAAACTGTCTCAATTGATTTTTCCCTGAAATGTTTAGGACAATTTTGATTCAAATAAATCATTACATTATATTAGTCATTTGATTATTTGGTCAGTATGGCTTAGACTATGCACATATTATAGACAGATAAGGAAGTAAAAACTAACAAATTTTCAATGGAATGGTTAATGTGGAAAACAACTTAGGGAAAGCACATGACTCAGTCTCCATGCTTTTACTGTGTGATAATAGTAGCTAATTTTTTTTTGTATACTAACTTTTAAACCAAATGCTACAAATTCGTCACATATATTAATGTGTTTACTCTTCAAAACAACATTACAGGTACTATTATTAAACCCATTTTACAGATAGAAAAGCTAAGCACCCTGTTTTGAATTATGCAGCTTGTAAGCAGTTGACAGAGATTCTAACCCAGAAGTCAGTTTCCCCAGATTGAATGACTCCTGCTCCATCCTGTGAAACTGAATACATCCCTTTCTCTGCTTTCATGAAGGTATGAAACATAATTCTCTTCCTGAGATTGAGACAATGTAAGACTATTTAGTCAGTCATACTCATTTTTGGTAGCCAGTAAGTAACTTCCTATACTTGTAGGAAAATCAGAATATATGTCTTCTCCCCTATAATCTCAGTAGCAGAGACTATGTTAAGTGAAAGAATATTAAAGACCACAACCAGCACTACCAACACACATTCACAAGAGAGCAGGCATGAAGCAACCATATAACCTCTACTCTTGGTAAAGTTCCAAATGTCCTTTTCAGCTCCCTTATAGAACCTTGTGTTAAAGTATCTTTTGAGGCATGGCATAACTTAGCTAACTTTCTAGTCAGAACCAAGTAACAAATCTTCCAATAAATATTTAAAGAAAGGACTGGGTCAGAATCCTAAATCCAGGGCAATATTCTGGAAGGCAAAGGCTCTTAAGCATTTCTAGCAATACATATATCTTGAAATTTATCCATGTCACCACAGAAAAATCCTATGTAATATCTTGTGTGTTAAATAACTAAACCTCTGGTGTTGATCAGGTAAAAATAGCTGAAAGTCTGGTATAGCATCCTTTCTAGAGTAAGAGCTTCCAAGCAGCCACCCTACTGGGAATATTCCCAATTAGGGTACTTCAGATGCTAATTAACCCTCCCCAACCCCCATCAACTCCAGCCTCCCTCTGAGAGTATAAATGAACTCTTAACAAATGTTTATCACACCCTTTATTTCAGTATTATAATATAAATTATAGACAAGTTAACAAGTAAAAGTGTGGAAAACCAGTGTGAAAAGTCTCTTTTTAGAAAGGAGGGTGCCTTGTCAATTTTAGTTGCCATTATAAAGTTTGATATGTTAACACCTGGCATTTCAGAATATTTTTTCTTTCTATTTCCATTCTGGGTTGGAGTGATTTCCACCAGCAAATTTATATGTCTTATCAGTATCATCGGACTCAAATTCATTGTCTGAACCCCCAGACAGAAAGCCATTCATTAAAGGAAAGTAAATGGGGAATGTAAGACAACTTTAGCTGTAAATTCACCACTCTCCATCTCTTAAACCCTTCCAAGAATGTTATTTACAGATTTATCCTACACATTCTGAACATTGGGTTACTATTGCCAAAAATACATATTTTTAATGAAAATAACCTTAAAATTTAGTGTTCAGTCCTAGCTAACAACATTTTTTAGAAGTTGCCTAACGAATTAGACATTGAGAGATATACATAATTAAATATGTGTCTGAATTAAAGCATATAGGCAGACTTCCAAAATCTTTATTATGAACTAGCAAATAGGTAATTTGCTGTTTTAAAATACTGGTGATCTGGTGGACAAGGCAAAATTACCTTAATTAAAATTACTGTAACAAGCATATTGCACACAACTAATATGTACTCAAAGCTTTTCAGTTAGAAAGAAAATAAAGAGTTTCCCCAATTTTATAGAATAATCTAAGCCTCTGTCTGCCTGTGTCTTTTATCTTACTCCCACACGTATGAACCAGAAGTGGACAGGCACATCAGTCCTTCACACAACACTGAAGGTGTCTTGTGCAAAGAAATGCTTGATGAACATTATAGATCAAAGTGTGGAAAAGTTAAACCATACCCAGTACTCTCTCATTCAAATATTGACTGTGTTCCTACTCTGGGCTAAGCAATATTACGGATAATAAGTTCATGATCTCTGCTCTTTGTGAATTACATTTTAGGGTCAAGTAGAAGTATGTATTCTGAAACCCATGACCTTTTCTCTCAGATGAATAATATCCCACCATATCCCATGTGATTGACACAGGATCACTTAGCTGTGGCTGTTTCTAAGCTGTCCTGTTGCTTCTGTATTGTTTTACTCTCTTTCCTCTCTCAAAAGATCTTTAAGTCCATATGCCAACTGAATTTGGTCAAGGATTTTCTATGTAAATTTATATTCAGTGTGAATGGAGGTACTTGGTGATATTCCCTTGAATATTTTTGCACTATTAAATTTGCTTAACAAATACTTGCTTCATAAATAATGGGGAAAAGACAGGTCTAAATTTGTCCTTATTATCCCAAATTCTGAGAGAAGTCCAAATTAATATGGTTGTATTGTAGTTCATTTTAAAATATTTCTTTTATTTGTAGCCATTAGACAAAGAAATGTCCGAGTAAATATTTTAATTAAAAATGTACAATTGCCACGTAGTAGTCCATTGTATATAAGTACCATAACTTCTTTATCCATTCGTCAGTTGATGGGCACTTGGTCTCTTTCCATGATTTGGCTATTGTCGAAAGTGCTGCTATGAACATTGGGGTACACGTGCTCCTATGCATCAGCATTCCTGTGTCTCTTGGGTAGATTCCTAGCAGAGCTATTGCTGGATCATAGGGTAGCTCTATTTTCATTTTTTTGAGGAACCTCCACACCGTTTTCCAGAGTGGCTGCACCAGTTTGCATTCCCACCAACAGTGTCAGAGGGTGCCTACTTCTCCACATCCTCGCCAGCATCTATAGTTTCCTGATTTGTTTATTTTAGCCACTCTGACTGGTGTGAGGTTGTATCTCAGTGTGGTTTTGATTTGTATTTCCCTGATGATGAGTGACACTGAGCATAGTTTCATGTGTCTGTTGGCCATCTGAATGTCCTCTTTGGAGAAGTGTCTATTCATATCTTCCACCCATTTCTTCACTGGGCAATGAGAAAAAATGAAATCTGGCCATGTGTAGCCAGATGGATGGAACTGGAGGGTATTATGTTAAGTGAAATAAGTCAGTCAGAAAAAGACAGATACCATATGTTTCCACGAATAGGTGGACTTTGTGAGACTAAGCAAAAACCAGGGGGAGGGGAAGAGGGGAAAGGAAAAAAAGACACAGAGAGGGGGGGAGATAAAACATAAGAGACTCTCAAAGACTAAGAAAAAACTGAGGGTAAGGGGGATGAGGGAGGGGGGAGAGGGGGTGATGGGCATTAAAAAGGGCACATGTTGGGATGAACACTGGGTGTTATATGTAAACCAATTTGAAAATAAACTATTATAAAATTAAAAAAAATGTACAAATAAATTCACATTGTAATTTGATTTCACTTTAACAGTAAACGGTGTCTTTTAAGCTTTCTCTGAATGTTTCTTTTTGCAAGTTTCCATGGTTTCTGACTGCATGGGTCTTAAGTCTCAGGAGAACATGTATCTTTTGAATATAAAACAAACAAACCAAAACATAATGACAAAATGTAAATGAGAGTCACTTTTATTTATTTATTTATATATTTTTTAAAGAATGAGTTGTCTTTCATTATCTTAACTACTGGTCATACCTCCTATTACTCTTCAGAATATGGAGTATGATTTAGTCACATAATTATACTGATTAAGAAACTTAAATGTGAATGGTTAAAATCTAGAGTCTGATTCATAATGTTCACTAATGTTAATTATGAAATTCATGAGAATATTATTGAAAGAACTTTGTATAAATATTTTTGTACTAAAGAAAATATTGAATTCTGTTTTCCCAATTCTGAATGCAGCTATTTCCATTAATTCATGTCAATTTTCTGAATTGATAACCCTAAGGACCGATTTCACTTTTTTTGGAACAATTCTATGTTGAAGAAAAGTTTAGTATCTTCTTGTCTTCAAGAGAAAGACACGTTAAATTTCCAATTAGGGCTACAAAAACAAACAAATTAAAACAAACCCCATACAATGGAGGAGACACAAGAGGAAAATTTAACCCTTCTCATAAAACAATATGTTGAGGGGAAAACTGAAAAACAATTTTTGAAATGTTAATGAAAATGAAGGGATTACACTGTTAAATCGCCTTTATGTAAATTAGTAGAAGAGATTTCTTTTTAGAAATACAACTCATTAGGAGAAGGGCTGCTAAAACCTGTTTTTATCTCCATTACCATAAAATTCCAGGTCATACGGACAAATACAGCCATTAGATAAAGCAATTCATTATCTGACCCTAAAAAATGAATGCTAATCAAAGATACCACCCATAGCTTTGATTATAAAAGCCCAGGATTTTTTACAGTTTTCCAAAGGAAAATAGCTCTGATAGATGTCACTGCAACAATCAATAGCAGTTAGAGAAACATACTAATCGGCCTTCGCATCTGTTTGTTTTAATATCTTAAATATAACTATGCAGGGCCAATGACAGGTTAATCACTTTAGTTAAATATGAAAATGCTACAGTCTGATTTCTGATTCTTTTTTTTTTTAATTTTTTAATGTTTATTCATTTTTGAGAGAAATAGAGACAGAGTGTAAACTGGAGAGAGGCAGGAAGAGGGGGAGACACAGAATCCAAAGCAGACTCCAGGCTTCACAGAGCGCAATGCAGGGCTCCGACTCATGAACCATGAGATCATGACCTGAGACGGATTCGGACTTTTAACCAACTGAGCCACCCAGGCACCCTTCTGGTTTAAAAGTATTAAAAGGAGTAAAAAAAATCTAGGCTATACCTGCACTAAAATGGTAATCATTGTGCTAATTACACTGAGGTGTACATTTGTACTAGAAATATTCCTATTAGAGAATGTTGTTTATAGAGCCAAAATGCTGACTTCTACCTGGCAGAGGTCAGTTTATCAAGGCTCATTCTCCTCCTTCGCCCACCACATGTACCCACATGCACTCACATAAACCCTCAACTACAGTGAGTTATGTCACAGTTGGTGAAATATGGCACAGAAATCCAATACCAAATTTATAGCAAAGATCTTTCCCTTGATAGTCCCAGGTAAATGGGGACTATGCTTTAAGCTGGAGTAATTTTTAGAAAGGTTCTAAATGTGGATGCATTCCAGTAGTGTCTTATTTTTCTAAGAGAAATGAGTTAGTGGTTTATTTTTTAGTAACTATTTTTGGATTGCCAATAACAAATATAAGCCAGAAAGCACACAACTTAGTAAGAAAGAAATGTTAATACCTAATACACATACAAGAATATTTAGCCTCTCAGAGACAGGCAAATTTGAAAGTAATATGTCATTTTCATGTAACAAATAGTGATGACTGGAAAACAACAAAAGTCAATGACTGCAAGAGTGCTTTTAGACAGGCACTGGCTCTGCTGGTGGGAATAAGACCATTTAGTGTTCATGTACAACGACCTCTAAAACCCTAACCCATATGGATCGTGCACTTTTCCTTTAGTTATCTAGTCTAAGAAGTAAGCATACGATTTTTGAAGTTTTTACAAAATTTATGTTTTAAGGTATTCACTGTAATTATTTAATAAAAGCTAAATATCAGCATGTACCAAAATAGAAAAATTATCAAATCATACAAAGAATAATATATAGCTATATATTTATTTTAAATCAACAGCTTTGGTAGATTTTTTATGATAAAATATTGAATGAAAACTGAGGATACTAAATGGTTTATAAGATATTATACAAAATAAGAAAAAAGTATATAGATATGCATATACCTATAAAATACATATACATATCTATTTTAAATATAGGAAGAAAATCAAACCAGCTGTTATCTCTTGATTTGGGTTATAGGCAGTTTTGTTTTCCCTTCTACATTTACTGACTCTTCCGCGGTGATCCTATGTCGCTTTCATAAATTAAAAAATAATATTTGTTTGAAGTAAAACTGAAATCAATCTAAGTCTGGATATGGATTTCTAGAAAACAATAATGTGTGGATCATCTTTGGAAAGTTCATAGAAAGTTGAAAGACAGATATCTGTAGCAAAATGAAAAACAGTTCTGTCTTTAACCCACGCTGGAAATTTAGTTTCATTGCAGAGCTCAGTTTAAAAGTTGATATTACTAATCCTTGTATAACTAAATTGCAAAGATCCTCCCAAATCCTTGCCAACGTATTCAAAACATTAAAAAAAAGTTTTATATTTTAAATCAACCACCATAAAAATGTTTATAGCTAATAGGTGTGGAAACAGTAGAACAATGAAATAATAAGCACAGTAGAACAAATTATATCTTTTGTTAATGGAAGAAAATAATTTTTGTTGTCTAGGTGATATTTTCACGAGACTTCACTTTAACTAGATGCATGTGAACATAATGTTCTAGCCAGTATTTTATTTAAAGTAGATATTCAATAACTTAATTAACCTCAAGTTATAGGTACACTGTAAATTGTTAAAAAACAGGAAATTTAATCACAGCACACATAACCTCTAATAGCTATGTTTTAGTAATTTTTTAAACACACTGCTTAATAGTATGGACTCAGGAAACATACTGGCAAGAAGACCCATCCCAGTTTCACCACCTAACACCTGTGTAATTTTGAGCAAGCTGCCCAACCATGTTCCACTTGGCATTTTGGAAGATTAAATGATTTAAATAAGCCAAAGGCTTAGAACAGAGCCAGGCCTATATAAGTTTTACAGGAATATCACTAGTCATTGCTCTTTGCTATTACAAACAATATGTATTAACCAATCTATGCCGTTCATAGTTACTCAAGGATTTATTAAAGGTCGATTAAGAATGGGAATCTATTTCAAAATAAGTTAAAATTTTACAAAAGATTGTAAGAGATAGGAATTTATTATATTGAATGAAATGTCCACTCATCCATTTTTGCCACAGAATAGTAGTTATCATCAATAATTTACATTTGTAATTATATATATATAGTATATTATTAGTATATAAAATAGTTATTCTATCTAATTTTTAAGGTCTAAATGAAACATATTCCAAATCTAAATCTTTTACAGTAAAGATGCCCATATTTACACTTTTGCATTTCTGATTACACATGGGAAAAACAAAAAACAGCTCTCTACTGAGGGCCTTTGTCTTTCAACCCATTGAACTGTTTTCTAAAAACTGAACCTGCAGGAAAGGCTAGAAGGAAATGTGTCAAAAGTAAATTTTATCCAACTTATTTCAGTCATTTCCAAACCCCACTACTGAGTCAGTAGTGTTAAAAATATAAAACTATCAAATGATGACTTCGTGTACCCCACAGTAGAAAAAATAATCTATGTAAAAGAATTAAGGATATTTTATTTAATATATGATCCCTGTGTCCAAACTTTTATAAAATAAATGATTTCTCAGAAGAGGCATATTCTTATCATAGATAAATTCTCCAAGTGACATAATTACAGAGCCACTAAAGGAAAGGATAGGACCATGGGGAAAGAAAACATTTCAATCTGAGGCTGCAAATGACTTTCATGATAAGAGTAAGAGGTTAATTTGCCAATTGACTGGATTTATTTCTGGAATTAGCTTAATGTGCCTGAGATTGGATTTTTACCATTGCTTGCTTGTTCATGCTTCTAGAAGTCTCCACATCCAAAGGAATTTATTGTATATATCAGAACAGCTTATATATCTAGGTTTCACTGTCCATAGTATGGAGTTTTATTGTTTTGTGATAAATTTAAAATACCTAAATGATTTTTAGGCTGATATATTTGGAGAGGAAGCATAGCCATCAGAAATGGAGGTACTTATTAAAATATTTATCATATTTATTTATTTTATATTATCTTTTGTTTATTTATTTTGAGGGGGAGGGGCAGAGAGAGAGAAAGGTGAGAATCTCAAGCAAGCTCTGAGCTATCAATGCAGAGCCCAACTCAGGGCTTGAACACACGAACTGTGAGATCGTGACCTGAGTGAGACTAAATCGGGAGTCTGACTTTTAACCGACTGAGCCACCCAGTCATCCTATGTATTTATTTAGTACTATGTTTTTAATGTTTATTTATTTATTTGGAGAGAGAGAATACATGAAAGCAAGGCAGGGGCAGAATAAGAGGGAAAGTGAGAGAATCCCAAGCAGACTCTGAGCTGTCAGCACAGAGCCTTATTCCAGGCTTGAACTCAAAAAATGCAAATTCATAATGTGAGCAGAAAAAAAAAAAAAAAAAAAACATCTACTTAACAGACTGGGCCACCCAGACAGCCCTGTATTTATTTTTAAGAAAATTATTTATTTCTGCTCTTCACTTCTCCTCTTAGGACACACTTTACAATTCAGAATTCATTAAATATAACTAACTGTAGTATAAAATCTATACAACTTTTGGTATCAGAAAGTTAAATTACTCATTTCACTTTAATTTTTTTTAACGTTTTTATTTTATTTTTGAGAGACATAGGGAGAGAGTGAGCAAAGAAAGGGCAGAGAGGGAGGGAGATACAGAATCCGAAGCAGGTTCCAGGCTCTGAGCCGTCAGCACAGAGCCCGGCGCGGGGCTCGACCTCAAAGACCGAGAGCTCATGGAGAGAGATCATGACCTGAGCCGAAGTCGGCCGCTTAACTGACTGGGCCACCCAAGCGCCCCACATTTCACTTTAATAAAAATGATTATTGTTTTCTTTTTTTTTGTATTGTTGCAATTAGCGCTTCCAGAATGGACTCTTCAAACGCACTCTTTTTGACTGATATTCTATACTTAACAAGATGTAAATACACTAATACATGTTACAGTAAGTGACAGCCTGCTATTGTTTAAAATATATTTACAATCGAAAGAGTTTTGCTTGGAATTTTAAAATGCTGATTTCTGAATTCAGACAGATCTTAGTTTGAGACTCAGATATACCACTTAGTAAGGATATGAGTTGATTTCTCCAAACCTTTATTTTTTTTAAATGTAAAAAAGTAATGATAATAACTAGCTAATACAGTTGTGGTAAAGATGAGATGAGGAAAGTGTATAAATAAATAACATGTTTTTAAATGGTAAAGAGGTACATACAGTATCCTTTCTTAAAGAAACAGAGGTATTGAATGGTAACAACTAGAGTTGAGGCTTTGACATTACTGCAGGAAAATATTATAATTATCCACTGTGAGATAAGAGTGAAATATTATGAATTGAGGAAACTTGCCACCAGCATCCGAAGAGTTTCTTCTATTTGCTGGAAATTATCATCAGTTTTAATTCTTAATGAAGCATTTTTTCACCAGACTCATTTAAGGCAAAGATATCTCAATGAAATTTTCATGATGTGAAGAAGGTAGATTTCATCCATAGTCTATTAAGTTAATTGTGCCAACCTAATTATTACTATTCACAATGTTATATGTGTGATGGAAAGCCACCAAAGTATTAAATAATTCATGATGAAAGCAGACTAGAGAAAATAAAAGATGATGTATGAAAAAAAGAGGAAAACTGTATCACATCAAATAGATTTTTTCCACAATATGTTACTGAGTAATAGAACACAGTACGATTTGACTCATTGCAAGTGAGGTTAATTGATGATCCACTTCAACAATCTGAAATGTCAGCCCTAGAGTTTATCCCTATCTAGAGATATTATACTCTCTTTCAGAAGTCACATTGTGAGACAAAAATATAATGTTTACTAGCTGGTCATGTGCATGTAAATACTCCTCCAAAGACCTTCTGAATATAAGTAGTACTGAATATTGTAAAAATTATGAGGAAAATAAATATTATTTGGCTATATTTTTAGCTTAAAGTGATGGTAATTGCTGCATATGAGTGATAATTGAGAAGAAAACGGTGAACTTGCAGATAGGAATGAAATAGACTTGTGGGATGGATACGATTTTAAAACCATTTTGCCTTAGGAGCTATAGAATTGATAAAGATGATGATTCTGGAGTGTTATATTTTTTGTTTGTTTTTCTGTTCTTTCCCACTAGGTAATATTTTAATTCTCTTAAAAATAAACTAAGAATTATACTTAAACGTCACATTGAAAACCATCTTACGAATGTGGGATAACTCATTTATAATGATTAAAATGATTTCAGGATTAAATTGCTGTGTAAGATAAAAGGTTATTTTTGGCAAGAGAACAGAGAGAAGGACTTCACTTATAAGGCCAATAGAAAGAAGCAAATAAGGTTTAAAATTTATATGGTTTACACCCTAAAAAGAGCTAACACATGGGATTTAGAGCAAATCCAAAAAATATAATGGAAAGAAAATTTGTATGATTTTTATAATGAGCCATTGGGATATGTCCATTTCATTTAAATGGCATCCAATACTGAGTAAGTCAGATTACATGTGCAGTTTGACAAGTACATAGCAATATTTTCTCCTTTTAACCTCTTATTTCTTTTTACAATGTGAAATTATTATATTCAGTGTATTAATTTGATTATGAAATATCTGTTTTCACCATTATTCGCAGGTTTCACTAGTTTCATTTGTTGACCTGTTTTTGTTTCTTATTCTGTCCCTGATGAATTATAAACTTTCTTTCTCAGATTTGAATTTTCACTCATATTAAGACTTTTAATAAGTTATCTATCTTTCGCTCTAATGAGATTACATGATTAAGGAGAGTCAATGGAAAACTAATGAAAACAAAAATTTTGAACATTAAGAAGACAAATCATTTTGGGACACCTGGGTGGCTCAGTCGGGTAAGCCTACGACTCTTGATTGCTGCTCAGGTCATGATCTCATGGTTCGTGAGTTTGAACGCTGAGTTGGGTTCTGCACTGACAGTGTGGAAACTGCTTGGAATTCTCTCCCTCTCTCCCTCTCTCCCTCTCTCTTCGCCTCTCCCCTGTTTGTTCTCTCTTCCTTCCCCACTCTCTCAAAATAAATAAATATTTTTTTAAAAAGACAAATAGTTTCAACATTATTCTCAGTTTATTCTTTATAGCAAGAGGATTCTGTTTTCCAAATATGTAGAAAGTTAGAAAGATAAATAATCACACTAACTTCTTACATGGCATTTTATAATTATATTAGATATAGTCACATATACTATCTCTTTCAGCCTTACAAAATTCTATATGTAAGCAGGAGAAGAAGACATTGAAGTTTGGAAAATTAATTATGTGTGTCCAGCCCTCCTTTTTTCCATCAGTTTTTTTTTTCTGAATTAGTTATTATTTCTTCATTAATAGAGAATATAAGCCCTGGATAGCCATATACAGTTATCACTTAGGTACTCCACAAGAGACTCCAGCAGAGTGGATATCTTACAAGCTTTTCTATGATTTTTTTTCAAAATGTTTAACGTATAAATCCATTGTTTCCATGGAACTATCTTGAAGAATGTAAATACTTTACTAAATGATACCTGTCCAAATAAACTCCAAACTAAAGCACTGAATCTAATGACAACATATATTAAATGTGCTAACAAGTTGCTAGTATTTAGTGTATAGACATGCCCTCCACGTTAAAAAATTTTCTTGAAAAAATTGTAATCCCATTAATGAGAAGCAGTGAGGTTAGTAATAATAAAAAATTCCATTTTTATTATGCTCAGCTGTTCATTAAGCATCCAGCAGAGAAATAGCGCTCACTGAAAAGCAAAATGTATTTTGTATTTTATAATCTGATTAGGTGACAACCCACATATTAGTGCAAGACCCTAGAAGTGCTTGATTCTTGAAAATAAAAGAACAGGAAACTACATTGGCAACTTGATGGGACAAGTAATTCAACATGGGAGGCTTCTGGCTTTGACATCTAGGAGACCCATAATTGTGATACTGAGGTTGATGTCATTGTCAGTTTTATACTCATTATCTCTATACAAATTTACACAATGGAGTTCTGGCCTGCAAAAACACATATGTTAACAGTTCATGATCTCTTTTATTTCCTGTTGGATGCACCCTTTGCCCTGTATTTTTAATAAATCTACACCATAAGTCCCCAGAGATCTGCTTTGAGAAAGAGCTATAAGCACAGAATTTATCTTCAGAAGATTTAGCCTTTGTTATTGTCTTTTACTCACAGTAGGGAAGATGATGCTGTTCACTCTATGCTTAATGAAATGCCAGAGCCATTTTCTCTAATGGAAAAATTCCTTTTGTTTAAGAAACATAACTCTCAATTTGTCCACAGGGAATTTTCTTAGATAATTTTAATATTCTTAAGAATGTTGATAAAATTTCTAGAAACCTAATGTTACTATCCAATAGACTTTTATATCATGATATTATTATCTGTTAGATTTATTCTCCAGTCTTTTAGGAATGCTTCAGAGAAGGTCTTAATATTTTGGGATAATTTCATTAGTTGTAAAGTCTTTCAAAAACTAATTTTGGAAAAATGAATTTTTGAATTTACTTTAGACTTATCTAGTGCATGCCTGTATGTGGGCAACTGACTTGTTTTTAACCTTTAAAAGAAACAAACAAGAAATGAATTTCAAATTTGGGTTTGTTGCCAAAGTTCAGAGTTTTTACTTCCTAAGACTCTACAATCTAAAGTAACTACAACTGAAAACATAAGAGAAAAGAAAGAAAAAAAAAGATGACAACCTCAGTGGATGAAATTAATGTCATTGAAAGCCAACTCAAAGTAAATACATGTACATTGCCTTGCAAAGTAGTAGATATTGTCTGGAATCTTTAGCAGCAAAGTTGAACAGGTAGAGGATGTATTAGCTTTTGCTTCTCCCACATCAACAACTTTTCACTTTCTAAACCTCATTTACTAGATCATTTTAGAGTCCTTGTGCCAATTACTGTTTCCTCCATTGTTCCTTGTGTCTCTCATTCTAAGCAGGGCTTCACATAAAAGCTGTACAGGTTATACCTGTCCCTGGCACAAGTCAAGGCAGGGACTATGGAGAAACATGGCTAAACTCCAAACCCTGCTGCACTCACAGAGCACCCACCTTGAATCTGGGCTATTTACGTATGGACACTTCAACAGTTAATGCTGATGGGGCTGGGTCTGCCTAAAGAGAGCACTTTTCTCAATTTTGCATGAAGGCAGCCTAATGATCCTGACTCCACTCCTTGTACTTAAATCTCCCTCTGTACTTTCCTATTAATTCATTTAGTGGTATTTATTGAAAGTATACGTGAAAGCTACCTGGTTAAACATTATGGGAGGTACAAAGGTGAATTATACAAGGTGAGCATTTTTTAGTTTAGAGATGATAAAGGACTTACACGGTAATAACCATATGAAAGCAGGAAGTGAATTGGCTTTGGAAGATGGTGCCCAAGCATCAGCTAACACCACCCTGCCCTCTGACATTCAGACAAATTCAGCTCAAGCTACTATTCTACATCATGTAGGAATTTCAAGGACATTCCCTCTTCCCCAATGTAACATGATAAGCAAGGATATGTGGACTTAAATTTACTCCTGACTCCCAGTTTCTGCTTTCTCTGAATTTCATCTCACGTTTGTCTCATTTTCTAGAACTGTTTCCTTTTCTCTGCTCCATGCCACCCCCTTCCTTGATTCATGTTAAATAAAAATAAAGTGAAACAAACCAAGGCATTTATGTGTGTAGAAGACAACAATGTAAACAACTTAAATTTAATATTAGTTATCCGTAACTAAGAGTATTTAACTGGCCACCTTTTCCGATGGACCTCTGCTATATTACATCTTCATCTTCATTTTCTCCCTCCCAGTAGTCTTTCCCCACCTCAAGTGTCCTTTCATTTCTTCAATTCGTTGACTTAAATCTCTCTTTATTGTCTCCTTCTAACACATGCTTTTGGAATCTCACTTTCTGTCTCCAAGTAGCCCACCAGAATATTCTCCTAAACAAAGACACTTCCTATCCTGAAAGACAATTGAGGGCTAGTCAAGAAGATAAGTTTTTCACCTTGTTACAGTGTAGTATAGATAAAATGACATTTGAAAAAAGAAAAAAATTCTTTGGGATGACATTTAAACAGGACCTTAAGGGTTCAAAAGAATGACTCTATGCCAGATAAAAATGGGAACAGCAGAGTATTTATCAGAGAGAATTGATAGCTTGCACAAGGACACTTAGAACCTTCAGCAAACAGTAAATGGTTTGGCTTAAATGAAATATAGGTTTCCTAATGTATGAAGAGAACTAGAGTGGGAAATATTGGAAATACAAAATAGAAGCAGATCGTTGAGAGTGGAATATTGCAGATCAAATTTTTAGGACAGTCTGGGAGCTTTTAAAGTATCTTAATTAGGGACTAATATGATCCAAGTTGCACTTTAAAATTATGAATCTGTCATGAGTGACCGGGAAAAATTTTGCCTACAAGTTAAAATTTGAGGTGGGTACACTGTGGGGAGTAATGGAGGCCTGACTTTTTGAAGTTATTAGAGGAATGGAATAGTGGGACAATAACAGAGATATTTCCAGTGTAGAATGAACAAGACTTGGTAACTGATTATTTATGGATGATAGGGACAAGTAATAGAAAATGTCTCAGGAGAAGTATATTTATGTCATTAGGAAAAGAGCTCATTTTTGGATGTCCTTATTTTGTGGTGCAAGTGACCATCTAGATAGAGATGCTCACCAGACCATTGGACTGAGCTTGGAAGAAAAGTTAGTTTTAGAGATAAAAATGGGAATAACATCCCCATAGTGAAGACAATATCTCTGCTTGCATCTTCAGAGGTAAATAAAGTGTCCAGCTTTAACTACTCCACAAAATCAACAATATCTGTTTCCAATTCAAGCCAAAGGATGATAATACTCTTCAATGTCTCTACTCTGGGAAAAATATATTTGGCTATTAAAAATCAGTCTGTGGACAGGATGTAAAGAAAATATGGATCAAATGTCATCTATGGTTAGATTTCTCAGTCTGTGGACAGGATGTAAGCAAACTATGGATCAAATGCCATCAATGATTAGATTTTCCCAGTACAGGAGAAGAAAGAGCACAACTTCAAAATTAACAAAACAATACTTTTCACTGACAATCTTATATTGTTTAATGTCTGGAAACCCCTTGGTATAGCTGATATTAAACAAATTGTTTTGGCTGTGGGAATATAATCTTAATACGCATGCCTTTACCTTTTATTCATTAAAAGACTAGATAAAATGCACTTCCAATTCTTATCACTGAGATATTCCTCTTCCATATTAACTTGGCACCGCAAAAGAGCCTATGGTGCTTAGTGTTTGACGGTGTTACTTAGTCATTTTTGGAAATATGAGTTAGATCCTGGTTCAATAATGAACTAATTCACTTATTCCATAAACATTTCTCAAGCAGTTATTATGTGGAAAACACCGTAGTGATTATCAAAGAAAGATTCATAACTAGTAGCTGTATGATTACCCTGGCTCTCAAAGAACTTAAACCGAACAATTCAATAAGAGTAATCCAAGTAGGGAAAAAAAAAATCAAGGCATAGAAAGAGACTTGAACTGAAATGAGATGTAATGACATTCAATAAACCTATATAAATTAAATAGTTTCTATAGGCAAAGTAGATAATTATTTATACACAAAGAATATATACAGTATATGTCCATTCTTTTCATCACCTTTTATATGGAGATGATTTGATGAATGCCCTCCAAGATTGTTTCATGGTGCATATACTAGTATGTCATTATAGAGGCATTGTTTCTTTCTGCATCTTTATTCTTTTGATGTGATTATAAAGCTGGTTATACATGGCATGAAGTAAGCTGAGGATTATAATGGAGTAATAAATGAAAGCGGTATATGTGATCAATCCAGATAATACAATGAAAGGAAATGGCTGTTCTCCAAAAGATGGCAACAGGTACCATCCTGAAAATAAGAAAGTGGAGATTGTAAACCAATATACCCAGGAGTCTTTGTAGTATTAGGACTCTAATAAAAAAGGCAATTTCCTTAATATGAATTATGATGCACATACTCCCCAGCAATAAATTTTAGGTATGAGAAGGAATTTTTTTCTCTATGAGTAGTCAATGAAGAATAATATGTGTGTAAATTAAAGCAGAAAGAAAATTAAATTTCATCTAGTAGTCCATTAAAGATGTATAAAACATTGATCTATTCAAAAGTAAGTTCACTAGAATAGAATTATGTTTCCTACTTGGATATTTTCACCCTTTTATTTGTAGTACATATTTATTTCTTAAAAGAGCATATAAGCCTTGGTAGATTTCATTCTACTTGGGAATGTTCTTGGGAAATTTACAGAATAGAACAGAAGTCTGAACTTGATTGTGAAGCATCACTAGAAGTTTTTAGCTTGTCTTGGTACCAAAGTCCTTAGTCATGAAAAAGAAACCATTTGTGGAATTCTCTCTCTCCCTCTCCCTCTCTGGCCCTCTCCCGCTCGCATGTGTGCTTGTGTGTGCACATCACGCACACACTCTCACTCTCAAAACAAACTTAAAATAAAAGGAATTCATTTGCATCTATGAAGTCTTGTAAGAATTAAATGAGATAATGCATGTTAATATCAAGATCATTGACTAGCATTAGTCCTCAACAAGTACTAATTTTATCTTCTCTTTTATGTTATTTTTTTCTGATTCCCTTCCTCTCGCTCCTCCTTCTTTCTTTTCTTTCTCCCTTCACTCCTTCCTTTCATCGTCCCTTACTTTATTCCTCCAACATTAATTCTTCCTAATTATAGATATATTAGAACTAGGATGTATGTATGACTTTATTTAAGTGTCTTCATCTTTACTACTTTTCTTGAGGAAAAAATCGTTAAAAGGAAAATGTTTCACTTTTCCTTCATTTTGCCATTCCTTTGTGTGTTATTCATGTCTAATGGAGCCTTTGCCTTGTGGTTTTAGAAAATGTTATCAATGGTCCTCAGATAAAATTTTAACATCCATTCAATACATATTTACTGAGTACTAGGCACTGTATTAGAAAGACAGACATATCAAGAATGTATGGGTAGATATGTTGATCAGCTTGACTGTGTTACATTTCACTATGTATATGTACATCAAAACACCATGTTGTATACCCTAACTACACAAATTTTTTTGAAAACTCATAAAAAATAATGCAAGAGATAAAGTATAATAAAAGCTATCGTAGAAGTAAATGTAGGGCAAGTTTGTCATACGGTAAGATAGTGCCATCAGAACTGACTCATGAGTTGGGTTGTTTCATGTTGGGCTATTTAAATATCCTTTTAGGGAGCATCTGGGCGGCTCAGTCAGTTAAGTGTCTGACTCTTGATTTTGGCTTGGGTCATGATCGAGCCCCACATTGGGTTTTGCACTGACAGTGCAGCATCTGCTTGGGATTCTCTCTCTCTCTCTCTCTCTCTCTCTCTCTCTCTCTCTCTTTCTCTGCCCCTCCCCTGCTCTCTTTCTCTCTCTCAAAATAAATAAATAAGCATTAAAAATATATCCTTTTTTTGTGTTTTACTTGCCACAAAATTGTATGCTCTTTAACACAACTATATTGTATTGAAGTGAAAAAAAAAAGGTATGCAGTGCAATAGCTTGTCTGACTCAATTCTGGTATAGGATAAAACGAAGAATTAACTTTAATGAACTAATATTCAGCTGGCAGAGGTCAGTGTTCAAATCCCAGATCTACCACTTGTAAGCCCTAGGATTTTGTAAGTTGCTTATTTATTAAGTCTCATTTTCTTATTAAGTGGGGATAAGAATAGTCCTTACTTCTCAGATTTGTATGAGGATTAAATGAAATAATATACATAAAAGACTTGCCATACAGTAAATGCTCAATATAGGTATGATCTTTATTAATATTGTTTGGCATCAACATCTGTCATCTCATTAGTGTGGTTAGCTAGGATGGTTGCCCCATGAAAATGGGTTAAAGAAGAAAACTTGACTGTAATTTGCCACTAGAATCTAAAAATACATTCCCAAGATTTTTAGTAGTACAGATCATATTCATTTAATTTTTACTGCACCAGATCCTATATGAAAGTTACCAATACAGTTTAACATTCACAATGACTCTGTGAAGCTGGCATTATTGTCCTTACCATCTTACAGATAAAGAAAACGAGATGCAATGAAATTAAGTAATTACTGGAGCCAGGTTCTGAACTCAAGCCAACTGGTTCCAAAGCCAGTGTGCTTAACCACTATATTATAATACAGTGACTTTTAATAGACAGGAAGAGGTAGGACTTTGGTTTGAGGGTATTTTTCTTTCAATTTTTAAAATTCTTCTCAATTTTGAGTTACTTTTCTTTCTTTATGTTTTTGCCAGCTGAAGTATATGACTCATGATTTGCAGTAAAGACATACTTTCTGAGCTGATTTATATCTAATAACGTCTTTCCTTTGTATTTATGCATAATAGCTTGACTCATTATAAAATACTTGAGCAAAATTTTTGAAAGATTACAAGGAAAAAATTCTGTAAGTTTTAAGCATAATCTTCCAACATTTTAAGTTTTAGTAGAAAGAATGGGTGACAGCCTAATATTTGGGGTTTTTTGGGCTGTTGTTGTTTTTGTTGTTGATAAACTGAGTTTCTATGAAGATACTTTTAAGCTTTTGAAAAAGCTGGAGAACTTTAAAATGTTGTAAGGGAATATCTTCCATTGATTCTGTTTTTTTTATTTTTATTTTTTAGTGTAGATAGCACACTCGAGACTTTCTTAGGAATATGTTTTCTGATAAGCCATTTGAATTATTGCATCATTTTGTTTTCTTCCATGTGTTTTAGTTCCATTTTGTTCTACTTTCTTTCTCAAATATACTTGAAAATTTTAAGTTAAACCTGGGTTTTCTATTTATCAGTTTTACTTTGCAAGAGTTTCTAAGGTATTTTTCTTGACTTCAATAATTTGAATTTTTGTAATGACAATTTTGTCACTTCCACAATAGATTTTAAGTTAGCTACTGTAATGATGTCTCCTTATACCAATTTTAAATTTCCACTTCTATATTTTTCATAGCCTATTGGTGCTTTCTTGTTATTTTTTCTCTGCTTCAAAGAATTCATGAATTCTTGTATTTTATACTCATATTTTAAATAACTTTCTTGTTACCTAAAGTAAATAATTTTTAGATACTTGGCCTTTTATAATCTTTTGGAAGATGAACTCTTTCCTTGGTTTTGCAGTTTTTCACAAGTCTGAATGCATCTTCAAACATAGAAAGATTATCTAGGACTCACTGTTTTGAAAAGATGCTATTTTCAACTCCACTGTGTAAGGCTCCCATAGTGTTCTATGGATGTACAGATGATAAGCTTTACACTCTTTTATTTAACATGTAAATCATGCCAGTAAGTCCATAGCACTAGCCCAGTGAGTGAGCAAGAGTATTCATGTTCAAATTACTTCATAACATATATTAAGTTATTAGACATAGTAATGAGTGAAGAATTTCTAGTTAAACACTGTTCTCATAGCAACTTCACATACCCCTCAATTTTAAATCTGTAAGACCTTCTAACCCTCGTCCAGTTTCTTATATCACATACATTTTCATCTAATGATTCGGTTGATATATACTATTTTTCTCATGCCTTGTATAACACCCTATGTTTTTTTCTGTTATAGCACTTACCAAAATAGTAATTTAAAAAGCAATGTTGTAGTTAGTAGTTTAATATCTATTTCCTGACTTAGAATATCATCTCCACAAAGTCTGGATGCATGTTGGTCTAATTTTTTTTATTTCTTTTTTTCCCTCTTTTTCATGGACCTCAAGGGCAGGAGTATGGCTTCATCAGACTCCCTTAGTGAATGGCATGTTGTCTTCATGGGTTGATTTTATTCATCCATCCATCCATTTATTTATTACCATTTTTCTCCATTCCCCATTTGCATTCCTCTTCCACCACGCATAGACAATCCTTCTGATGTGTTTCATTTGTACATATTCTTGTAAAACATACAAGAGCTTACTGTTTTTCAATATTTTCACTCAGCAGTAATTTAAAGGTTCATCCATGTTGTGGTATGTGCATTATCTCTTGCTCCTCTCTCTGATTTTATAGTATTCTACAGTATGAAACTAGCACATACACGTGGGAAATCTATAACCCTTCACTAACACAGACAACCTCCTGAGGAATATCCATGTATACAAACTCTTTTGCATTTGAGTGGCATTGCTGGGTCATAGTCTGTATATTCTGACTTTGCCAAAGTACTGCCAGACTGTTCCCCAGAATGTTTATCTCAGTCTATAATATCTAAAGAAATTTAATGAGGGCTCTTTTGTCACTGCCAGCACTTGTCATGATTCAGCTTTCCTATTTCTGTCAATACAATCAGTAAAAACTGATGTCAGTGTTTAAATTTCCATTTCTCTAACTATACGAATTTGAACATCACTGTTGATTACAAATTATGGGGGAAATGGTTCCCTTTCTTTTACTGAACATCCTTTAGTCTTTGTCTATTTCTTCAACGAGTTGCTGTCTTTTTCTTTATGATTAGCAAGAATTGCTTGTTAGTCTAACTATAAATCTTGTCAGTTTTAGACATTGCAAATTGAATTTCCTGGCCCAATTTGCCAGCCGATTGGGAACTTTTCTTTTCAATATTCAGTGAATAAAAATATTTAATTCTTATTTTATAAAATGTGCCATTTCTTTGCCTTAGTATTTGTGCTTTTGTGATATTGTTTAAGAAGTCCTCTTCCTCATACTTAGATCACAAAGATTTACTGCAACCCACACTAACTGAATTCTCAATTGTGGATCCGTCACATACTAACTGGGTGAATTTGGACAACTTTATCTCTATACACCTGTTTTGTATGCAAAATGGAGGCAAATGTACTAATGGACTCTTATGATTGTGAGAATTGAATGAGCTAATATATTAAAAAGCACTTTAAAAAGTACCTTCCAAGGGGAACCTGGGTGGTTCAGTTGGTTAGGCATCAACTCTTGATTTCGGCTCATGTCATGATCTTGAAGTTTGTGAGCTCGGGCTCGGCATCATTGGGCTCTGCGCTGAACATGCAGGCTACTTAGGATTCTCTCTCTCCCTGACCCTCTCCCACTGTCTCTCTCTCATCCCACCTCTTTCTTGCAAAATAAATAGATATTTAAAAACTAAATTAAAAAATTAAAAATTAAATGTACCTGCTTATACATACTAAGTACTGAATTTATGTTGCTATTATGAGAAAAATGTCAGTACATATGTTTCAGAAGGGTAATATTTTTTTCTATATATAGTAAATCAATTTTCTCAGTCCCATATAATAAAAAACTCTTTTATATCTATTGATTTTTTGATGCCAGATTATCAACTATTGACTTTTCAGATATTCAAAAATCTGTTAGTAAACTCACTATTTTGTGTGACCGTTTCATTTCAGGGTGTTTCTTAACCAAAGCCATGCAACTTTCTTACCATATTTATCTTATTATCTGAAAGAAAAAATATTTCCTCTTTGATCTTATTCAAAGATGAATCAGCTATTTGTTGTGTTTATTCATCCATATAAATTATAGAACAATTGTACTGAGTTAAAATTCATACAAATGAAATTTTGCTTTTGATTACATTGAGTTTATATATTAATTTGCAGGGGATTAAAATTTTTATTCTTTATAATCCTAAATAAGAGGACCAAATGTTTTCCCCACATCCTTTATGCAAATAATTTTTCTCTATTGAAATCTGGCACTCTATGTTAAGTTAAAATCTATAGATATTTTTCATCAACATTACATTTTCACTTGGAGTAAAGTTGATGTGAAAAAAAATGCTATTGGTTTTTGAAGGTTGACCTTGTATCCAATGGTAAAACAAAAACAATACTCTGAATTTAATTGTGCTGAGTTTTCTACATAGATGTTTATATCATCCACCAGTATTGACAGTTTTATCTACTTTCTTACAGTTTTGTTCAGTCCTACAGTTATTTTGTTCTCCTTACAGAATTATCCAATAACTTTAGTCTGTATTAAGGAGTTGTGATAAAAATGAGTAATATCTTATTGCTATTTGTGAAGGGAAAGTATGTAAGATTTCCCCACAGAGTATAATATTTATTGTAAATATTGGTACATAACCTTTATTAAGTTTCATACTTTGCCAGGTGTTTTTGTTTTTGTTTTTGATTATATATGGCTGCTGAAATTTAGAGAATCCTATGGACATATTCTTTGAGATAATACACGTTTATTTTTTTAATCTCTTTTTGTAGTAAAGAAATGTGATAGACTTTTTAGATTGAATTTTTTCCTGCAAATTTGAGCTAAATCCATTTGGTCATAATGCATTGTTTTGTTTTACGCATTTTTTACTATGAAATGTAACACACATACAAAAAAGTCTATAAAGTGTATATTTTAACTTACTTCTATGAATAATTATGAAGCAAATGCCCTGCTCAAAAACAAAAACAAAAACATCATCATGGAAAGCGTTGGGGTGCTGATTTCCTTGTTTTTCTTTATTATCTTACCAACTACCACCAAATAACGTTTGATTTTTTTAAACTGTGAAGGAAGTGTATAATATACATTTCTTGTGTCTTCCTCCTGTCACCAAATATTGTGATAATATGATTATACCACGCTGTTTAGTTATAGTTCATTTTTATTGATGCATAATATTCTCCCATGTATTCATTTATGTATTTTTCTCTTGGTAGATAGTGGTTATTTCTAGCTTGGATCTATTGTAAACAATTTTGCTAGGAAATCTTTTGGGTATTTATCCTGAACTTTGTGCATAGATGTGATTTCCTAAGAATTGAATTGTTGTTCACAAAATATACATATATCCTTAACTTTACTGGATGATACCACAATGCTTTTGAATAATGGTTGTACCAGTTTTTCAAAGCTCCATCTTTGATAGCTTGAGTCCTAAAATGTAATAGATATTGATTCATTTCTTTACTAGGGCATAACAAAATTCTTCATAAAGGAGAGATAAATTCTTGTATCTGCCCCTCCTCAACTAAGATAATTTGATATTTTATGATACGACATTTGTAACACACCACATTCAGATATCAGTTAAAGAAACAAAATTTGGGGCTCCTGAGTGGCTCAGTCACTTGAGTGACTAACTGTTGATTTCAGCTCAGGCCATGATCTCACAGTTCGTGAGATGGAGCCCTGAGATGGGCTCTATGCTGACAGCATGGCGCCTACTTTAGATACTCTCTCTTTCTGCCTCTCCCCTGATTGTGTTGTTTTCCTTTCTCAAAATAAATAAAATAAAGGTAAAAAAATAAAAATAAAAAATAAAGAAGCAAATTTCTTATTAATTACTAATTAGAAATATTTTAAAGGGGGTGTAGGCACACTTAATATAAAGCTCAAATTATAGCATAAGGTTTCTCTCTAGTTCCCTTCCTCCCTCCTTCCCTCCCCCATGTCCTTCTTCAATCTTTTCCCCATCTCTTGACTCTGATTATTGTTTTAAGGAAGATGTAGTTAAAGTCCCAAAGTAGCACATATAAGCCTCTCTGAATGATGCACCACCCCCGAATGTGAGCGGTTTTGAGGGACAGAGCACCCAGACTGACCACCTCATCGAGACCACATTAAATGGTTCTCCAAAGAAAACGAGGAAATGGCACCTGTGCAGATACATGACTTGTTCTAAGTAGTTTTTGGTTTATTTATCTCTTGCTTCCCTTGAAGGCATCATTCATCCCTTTATCACATTGTCCAGCAGGATGGTTAGCACCTAACACGTGTTCAGTAAAGGTTTGTTAAGTGAATAAGAAACAAAAAGGTCTCATTTTATACTTGTCAATGTAAAAGACACTTTGCAAGAACTCATCTTGATATAAAGGATAGATGATCTAAAATTGTGTAAATTTGACTAGACCTTTCCTCACACAGTACATTTTATACATAGTTTTAAATAGTTATTTCTGCAGAATATATACTTTTTCTTGTCTCACCTTGTTTGGAAGCAGAGTTTTGGTGCTACCACGGTAAGTGAATGTTTCCTGAACTGTCACACGGTGTACTTAAGGAAACTGAAACTTCAGCCTTGGATTCTATGTTTCAAACAGTGCCAGATGCCATGAAGTCGTATGCAGATGTCTTGCATCTACGGAATTATAGTAACAGTTGGGTTTCTTCATCTGAATATTTCTGCTTAGAAGGGTTAAGGAGCCTAGCAGGCAGTGGAAACTGAAACCTTCTGTTCAGCCATGGGGCAGAAATGATGCAATCAGCCACGTTGGATGTTCTGTTAATATCCTCAACCCCAATGGCAGAAAGCCTGCCTTGATGAATATAGAACTTGGCTAGCCACAAGTGAGCAGAGTACACTCACTGTTGGCTACTAGAGACAGTGATATCTGCAGGTGCAAGGCTAGTCTGACCTAGTTGAATGAATATGACAGAAGCCGGCCAAATGAGAGGACTATTCCAGGATCAAGGTCAGTCATTCTCCAACATGATCTGCAACTTAAATGATCATGAGGACACTGGAAAAGAATGCAGTGACTTAATTTACTTGCAACTTTTGTTTCTATTTAATCCAGGAAGATACAACTGTGCTTTGTGTACATTCTGCCCTTTCTCCCAGGAATGTATTTCCTTCCCCATCCACCTGGAAAGCTTCTGGTGGTCGTCTAACAAATATCAGCTTACATTTTATCTCCTCTATGAAGTCTTTCCTAAATTCTCGTGGGCAGGCTAGAGAGTTCCTTCTACACTGGATTCTACAGAACCTTACTCATGTTCTTGTGAAAGCTGGTATTTCATGATATTATATAGTATAAATATAATTTATATGATACATGATTATAAATAAAATCATATTTGACTCCTTACTAGGCGGTAAGTCCCTTAGAGCAATACAGTATTTATTTTTATTTTTATTTTTGTATTGCAACACCTGAACAGAATGGAGATTCAATAAATATTGCTGAAGGGATTTATTTGTAGTTTGATATAGTGCTTTAGAATTTTCCAGGTATAGTACTTTCTTACCTATTACATCACTTGTATATCACATCAATGCAGTGTGGTAGCCAAGCCAGATATAACTACTCCAATTTTACTTATGGAGAAACTTAATCACAGAAATGATATCTAATTTGCTCAGAACCAATAGTTTATGAGGGTCAACATTAAACTAGGAAGCAGTCTTCAGACTTTAGCCAGTGTCTATGTAAATTGTCCCATACACTGAGTTACTGCCTCAAGGCTACCAGATCTTTAAAATGTAACTAGTCTAATTGGAAAATTGTCTCTAATACTTCAATATCAATCTAGTCTTGTTTTCAACACTTGGCATCTTCCTCTGTTTTCCGATTGCATTTCGAATCTTCAGTTTTAGATCTCTAAGTACCCATGACAGAATTTTCCCAGATTCATATACAGAGGCTGCTGCTTCTCCAAAGATCACTGCCCTGGTATCCATCCCTGCCAATAGTTCCACTCGTCTTTCTGAGTATACCTGATATTCCAAAGTAGGGCAGCCCAGCGACCTTTCCATGTCATTGCCGCTCCATATGGATTGATATCTCTACACACACTCAGGATTAAAATTATAACTACTACTATTAATTACTAATATTTCTGAGTGCTTGCTCTATTCCAGGCTTAGTATTCAATAAATGTTGTTTTGTTTGATCCTGAGAACAAAGACTTCTCATAGAACTAATATTATCTCTACTTTACAAAGAAGGAAATTGAAGCTTAGAGAAGTTATGTAATGTGCCCCCTGTGCCACAGCTAGTAAATTTCAAGGGATTTTTAAATAAATGAAATAAATGGAATATAATTCCTGAGGGATGTCTTAAATCATACAACATTTGCAGATTTCTATGAAGTCAACCATTATGTACAGTAAACAAATGAACATATGCATGACACTATCAGGAAAAAAAATAGGTAGTGAAGCATACTTTTAATCTTATGGATGAGGTGCTCAGTAAATGCTGTTGGAATAAAACTTTCACCTCCAAACTCTAATTTGGTTAATTTATAAATCAGAGGATGCTTTAGTGGCTTTATCTACATGCCCTAAGGGCAAGTATTTATTTTGAATATTTTAAAGCACTCAGAAGTCTTCAAGATCATGAAACTTTATCCATCTAGCTTAGTGGAGGATTTGAAAGGAAATACAGTTGCCTTCCCGTGGATATACTCGTACGATTCTTTTATTAGTATGAATTCCCAATTTCATACATATAAATGCAGACTTTCCTTTAAACAACTACAAGATGAAAATGGATAGAATGGTGTTAATCTGACATTTACACCTGATACTTGCACTTGTGATGTTTTAAGACATTAGATGAAACCCAAATGCCTATCATGACACTCAAAACCTTTGATTTCCTGGGACTATTCTTCTCTCAGCTCTTCAAGTTCTCTAAAATACCGCATTCCCTCTTTTGTCCAGGACTTAGAATATATTGTTTCTCTGTTCTCACTCTTCCCTTGTTCTTTTCTACTCATATCCAATCTTGGGGTAAAAGTGGACTTGTCAAGGATCCCTTCTTTGAGCTCTAACCTTAGGTATGCTCCTGTATTATGTTTCTTTAGTGTCCTGCTTTTCTTCCTACTACTCCTAGCATATTAAGGAACTGTTCAACGCTCTAGAATCTTTCACAGTGGATGCTTAATGAATTTTTGATAAATTAACAAATCAAAGCATTTCTGTACTAAAGTCACTGTTGTGTTAGTAACTATTATCAAAACAAGACAGTTTTAAAGTGGACATATCTTGGCTTCATGAGCCAATTTGACATTTGTACTCAGTTATGCCCTTCCTTTAGTATTTGTCTTTAGTTGTCAGGGTCATCATATCGTTTAAGGTATCTAGGACTGTAAATAATAGAAAATCCAACTCTAACTTAAACCAGAATTGTTGGGGCATGTAATCGGAAGACGAGAAGGAAGAATGGAGAATCTGATCCACCTCACCTCTCAGACACTGGCCATGATGCTAGCTTCATCCCCAGCTCTGTTACCTTGTGCTTGTGGGATGGTTTTAGCAGCAGATAAGGATCCTTGCTTCCTCAGCCATGTCTACTGGGTGATAGTGAAAGAGACTTTCTCTTCTATGGATCTTGCATAGAAGGAAGAAAAAATTTCTCTGAAATAACTAGCCTTACTTCCCTTTGAATTTTATTGGCCCTCATTCAGCCGTATGCCTGTTTCTGAAATTCTTCTATCATTAGGAAAAACTCACGGGATTATGCCTCGAATCCTGGGTCAACCATTTCTGTCTCTTCTAGATGAAGAGTGAGTTTATCATGATTGGTTTTCTGGCCCTGTTCCTGGAGCATCATATTACTGATTCTAAATGGCCAGAGACAAGGAGAAAAAGGCCCACTGCTATCACATACTGAAAATTGCACCTATATTATTTTCACACTCTGATATTTTAAAGACAACCTAAAAAATCAAAGTTTAACCAAATGTTATATCAGGACTAAGATTAATTCTAGGAAAGAGGTAGAAATTATTCTTATAAGAGAAAAGGACAGGAAACATTTGTGACTCCACATCTTCCTTGCTTAGTCAGAGATAGAAGTGCTAAGCAGGACAGGAAAGGAAATGAGGCATCACGGGTCTCCAAATAAATCTGTTTCTTTTGTGTGATAGCAAATTCTAACACCCTTCTCATATTCAAAAAAGCACATACAATAATGTCAATAGGATAGAGGGATTTTGATTGGTCACTTAGAGTGTTGAATTAGAACAAACACTAAAGCTTCAGTTAAGGAACTTTTGATTAGGATTACATTTGAAGGAGCTTAAAATTGATGGTTCTTCCATGCTAAAGTTTTACTTTCCATCAGTTTTTCTGTGTGATCTTCTGAAAATCTAAATGCACTCTAAGGTTAAAAATGGTATTCTTTTTCTGAGAATGATTTTTTTTTTCTTTTTTGGACCTTAGCATCCCTTTCTGTTTTGTCCTCATAAATATACTTCTGGCACTGGAATCTGGACAGCACTTCCCAGCACTTGCATACTCAGCATTAAGCCACTAAGATATGAGATCATGGTAGCTCTGTGCCATTTAATCATTTTACATTTCTTTAACAAATAACCTTTGAGTACCTACTATGTGTGAGAAACTGCACCAAGAACTCATATCTGTAGATGAGATACATATCTTGTTTTTGAAAAGCTCACAATAGAATTGGGAGCACACTTGGACAAATTTAATGCTGCTAAAAATAATTGATAATGACAGTGAATTAATGAGAATTTGCTTGCATCATTGAGAAATGCTTTAGGAAGGAATACTTGAGGTAGAGTATAGAGTAGACAGGATTTGATTTAGGCTAAACAAAGACAGTCAGGCACAAGAAAAAAAATCAAGAAGTTAGGATTAACTAAGGTGTTCAGAAAATAATGAAGAACTCTACCTTTAAATGATGCTCTCTCAACTTAGAAAGAGAATCTGGACCAGATGTTTAATAAATTTGTCCTAGAATGTTTAATAAATTTTAATATTTTCCTGAAGAAAGAAGAGTCAGAAAAGATTTGGGGGGTATGTTTAGGGAATACAATGATAAATGTTACATCTCCAGAAGATCCCTGTGTGTGAAAAGATCCAGCCAGGAGAGTGTCAAGTTTAGAAAATATTACCATCGTGCTATTATGTCAATGGAAAGATTTGGCTATGGAGGTAGTCAAGAGATTACTGAGGAAGAGAAAGGTTGGAGATAACCAAGAAGGAATGGGCGGCCAGGGGTTAAACTGTTAGGGTACATAACTGAAAATATTCTTCCTGCCATTAATAAAGTAGGACACACAAGTGGATGCCAATGGGGTAATCAGTAGTATCCAGTCCTGGCTTCACATAAGAATTACCTACAGGGATTTAAAATAGTATTTGGGCCCCAACCAAATAATTTGTCTTGTGTAGGCTCTGGACATTGATAATTTTATTTTATTTTTAAGTTTATTCATTTATTTTGAAAGAGAGAGTGAGCACACGTGCAAACAAGTAGGAGAGAGGCAGAAAAAGCGAGACTCCCAAGCAGGTACCACACTGTCATTGCAGAGCCTGACATGGGGCTCTAACCCATGAACCACGAGATCATGACCTGAGTGAAGTCAGATGCTTAACCGACTGAGCCACCTAGGTGCTCTGACATTGGTATTTTTTAAAGCCAGATCGTCTCAGAAGTTAAGAACCCTGGGAAAGAGATGGTGGGTTCAGTTTCTGTGAGAATGCTCTCTCCTTTTTGCCGGGTGTACAGTATCTTATCAGGAGTTTTTAGAGGGAGGGAGGCAGGGACAAAATGTTCTGCTTCTGTCATGGTTGGTAGAGTTCTGGAGCTTGATAGCTGTCCCCCTATTGTGAAGCATGCCACACAGCTCCAATCCTTGATCCTGACTTTTCAAAATACAATCCAACTCAAGCAGTGTGCTGTTATTTTTCAAAGAAATTTGCACATAACCCACTAGTCACTTCTGTATTCTAAAATTACAAAATGCTTTTCCACTTTCAGGATTGTTCACTTGCTTCTTTTTTGTTAAAAAAAAATAAAAGATTTCTTTATTTGTTCAGAGGAAGAAAAACCCTATAAAATTGTAGTAATCAAATGCATTAAACATTTATAACTTTGAGTATCGGTCCAAAATGTGAGCTTTTTCTAATTCTTTTTTTCTTCCCTTGAAGAGAAATCATCTTGTGCTTTATATGGATAAACATCAGGAGGTGATAGACTTTATTCAAGGCTGTTTCCCTGCATAAATGCTTTATTCTTCAAGGAAAACATTTCTAATCAAGAGCTTTATCCCTATCACTCACCCCCCACACTGTTCACACTGGGAGGTCAGCACCTTATGTTTCTGACATTGTAATTTATTGCTGTTGGAGAGATTGGGTATTTGTATAGGATTTCCAACATAATTCAGCTTTGTTGCAAAGTCTTACCAAGTATAACTTAAGAATACTTTCTGAAGAATACTCTGTAGAATTCAAAAATAGCCAAATATATTTGGACATAGCAAATGGGTATAAATATAAATAGTATAGAGACAGCTTTAATGTAAAATAAGGTGTGTGTATATATGCATGGATATGCAAATGAATGCTATATGTAGGTCTAAGGCTTAAGTTTCTTTTTTTTTTTTCTTCAGCAAAGGACAGTTACATTTGAGATGATTTAACGAGTTAGCACTATATATGTTATAGGAGTTAGATGTGTGTGAAAACTTTTTCTTTTTTTTTAATTAAAAGGCATATAATTTATATTTCAAGTTCTGATGTTTAAAATGTGACAAAGAATTTAAAAGATTTCTTGTCTTTTGCCTTGTGTTTTGAAAATAAGCTTCTATGGAAGACAATAAAAGCAGAGGTAGCCTTTCAAAGAAAAGCAACATTCTGTGAAAGGCTCAGGGGAAGCTGACAATCAAGAGAACCCCTTAGAGGGAATTCAGGAAAGGGCACTTCCGTGTCCCTAAGAGCTGAACATTTATGCTGGTGAATGTGTTCCAAATGAGCACGCCCTTGTCCTTTATCAACTCTTCTTCAGAAGTGTGATACTAGAATCATTGAATCAAGAGATTGAAGGGATACCTCTGAGTATCTACTTGTCCAAACAGATAATATCTCAAGATCTCCTGTTAAGAAGGCAACCTATCTCCTGTCTCTAAGAATCTAGAAGTAACCTTTCTTTCCAAGGCTCTCTCACAAATGTTTAAACAAATTCAGCCAACTTTTTCTTATTCTGACCTCAGTGGAGCTTAGGAATAGCTGGCCTACATTTTCTTCACAACAGCTCTTCATATGTCTGAAAAGTTACAATATCTTTCTTCAACCACCTCTTTCCCAGACAAAATCATGCAAACTCCTTTAGCCTTTTAACAAGGGTCTTCTTCATCAATTTACTGCTCCTTCCTAAGATATTGCTTAATTTTACAACATCTTCTTTAAAGTACAACAGCCCAGAGTGAACATAAGCTTTTTAAGTCTATAGGAGATGAAGCTGAGAAAGAGCATGGTTGACTATGTTTGTCTCAGATTTCTTACATAGGTTATGTTATTTATTTATTAATACTGTTTAATTTTTTATTAATCTTAAAAATGGCTCTTATAAGCCATTTTTATCCTCATCATATATCTAATAAAAAAAAACTTTGACCAGTTAACAAAATGCCTAAGAAAACAGAAAGTAAAGCAAGTAAGACTGAAACCAAAGACTTCTTTGTATACTAACTAGGAGTGTGTTAGTTTTATAGTTCACTTTGTTTTCTCTGATTAGAAGAGCTCTCTATAGCCTGAGTCTACCACTGGTGAACCTTAGGTGGGCAGTTTTCAGTTCTCAGCTTAAATGGCCCTTCCTCTGAGAAGGACCTTTCTGAAACCTGCACATCTCAGGCCCACATTTGCACACGAATACCACAGGAGACTACTTAATCGCCACTATTATGAACTCCATAGAGTTTTGCACATCTCCTACACTAAATAAAACCTACATTTTGATAGGGAAAAAATACTGATCCTAATGTATCTATATTGTAAAGTCACTCAAGTGGAGCTAGTGGCTGCCGTAGGTATCCGAGCCTGAAGACATGGGTGTGCAGTAGCTACCACCTTATGTTGACTAAAAGCTGCCCTGGAGTGGAGGAAACCAGTGGGAACTAATTTGATTCCTTTTTGCTTAAACCTTTAGTCTTATATAAATTTTGGGACTTCAGGTTATACCATATTCAGGGTGGATAAATGTTCTCTCTCTCTCTCTCTCTCTCTCTCTCTCATCCAATAATTCCATTTATTCCTTTCACCAAGCTTTATGTCTTTCACTATATGATCACTTCCTCATAGATTTCACTCTTCCATGGGTGCCTGGGTGGATCAGAAGTGAATCTTCTATGAAAATCTCACTTTTTCAGCAATTTTAAGGACCAAGTGAAGGATATCTTTCCTTTCTTTGAAGACGCAATTTGTCCTCAAATAACTTGATTGCTTACCTATGACCTTTAAGATTATTTTACTTGCTGCTTCCTGGATGATAGAATCCCCATCATCACTATTTAGCTATTCTTTGGAACAAAGAAGGCTTCACTTATTCATGTTTTTCTTTTTGGTTTGATACAATGAGGGATATATGTATATATGCATGTGTGACATAGTGGTCTAAAATTTATGTTTAGTTGATATGGTTTAAGAATGAAGGTAAAAAATACTTATTGTATTGTTAATTCAAGAAAAAAATAGTCTTGAGCACCACTGCTTAGGTAGTGTAATAAAATGGAATGTTTTGTTTAACATGTTATATACTTTTTTTTATTGGTGTGTTGAATTTTTACTTGTGATTTCTAAGTTAAGTCCAATTTGATATATAAGAACAAATAATGATCAGTCAGTTTCTTCAACAAGTATTTATTTGGTTGATATTTAGTGTGTAGAAGTGGACAAACCAAATGTATTTCCTGACTTCATGAAACTCACATTTTAGTGAGGAAGCAGACAATTTATACACACACACATATATACATAAACATATACATATATACACACATACACACAAACACACACATGTATACACATATATTAATGTTAAGTATTGCAGATAAATAAGGTAACTAGTAATAGTCAAGCAAAAAAGAGTACTCTATCATCTATTCGTAAACAGCCATTTTTTTTATAAGACCTGAATGACGTAAGGAAGCAATGCTGTCATGATTAAGACTATGGAATTTATTTCAAGAATAACACAAACCTATTAGAGGATTTGGAGCAGGAGGGCATTTTTGCTGATCTGTAAACCATACGGTGTGGGGTGCAAGAGAGAAAGTAGGAGGACCATTTAGGTAAATCTTGATGTGGCCTAGACAAGAGATGGTGGCTTAGGCGTGGGTGTTGTGGTAAAAGTACTGAAAAGTCGACCCTGGGTGTAATGTGAAAGTTGATCACAAAGGATTTCCTAATTAGCCGGATATGAAATGATAAGGATAAGAGTGTCGTCAAGGATGATTTCAAACTTTCTGGTTTGAACAACTCTAGTCAATAAAGAACACAGACATAGGAGATGAAAGGCGGGAGATCAAACTTTTGGTTGGAGACGTGCTAAATTTGAGATCACTACTAGATGAAGTAGAAATATAATATTGCTAGCTATGTGAATTTAGATTTTAGCAAAAAGTAAGTGACTGAAGGTATAAATGTGAAGTTAATAGCCTATAGGTGATGTTGGGATTTGATTAGATTACCTAAGAGTCAAGGGGAAAGAGAATAAAAAAGATCGAAAACTCAGCATTGACACATTCCTATGTTTAGAAGACTGGAAAAAGAGGAGCGTCCCACAAAGGAAAGGAAGAAAAAATGGAATAATAAAAGGAAGGAAATGTGTTAAACCAGAGAGTGGAGAAAGTGTTTCATATAATTGATATCTTACCAACACATTCTCTCTCTCTCTCTCTCTCTCTCTCTCTCTCTCTTTCTCTCTCTCTCTCTCCCTGTATCACCCTCTGTCTCTGTCTCTTACACTCTCCTTTCTTTCTCTCTCATTCTATCTCTTACTCACTCATTCACTCATCCTTATCCTAAATGAATGGCTTACTGCAATCACTCAAAAATGTATCCTTTAAACATAGGATTCAATTATCAAAACTTTTCTGAAATAATTGTTTATTGAAAAGCAAGCTGGAACTCTGAAGTTGCCTTCCAAAGTATATTTGCTGTGGTCAGAAACTGGAAATAAAATTTGAATAAGTAGAGTAAGTGAACTTGGGTTCTATTCTGGGCTCTGACACTTAGCTTAATTCGACTAATCTCTCTAGCCTCAGTTTTCACAGTTCTAAAAGGTTCAGACTGGTAAAGGAATGGCTTTTAGAGTATTTCTGACTCTGAAAGAACATGGTTCTAACTTTTAGTGACTTCAAATGAGTATGTAGTATTCTGAGGACTTCTGCTTATTGGAAAAATTGGGTCTTCTCTCTGTTAAACAATTTTATAAATATAGTGTGACATCATGGTATATGATTTTATGACATCGGAAAATATGTTTCCGTTACAAAGAGAGTTTCTATCTAATATATCGAAAACCTTTCTTCCCAGTACAATAACAATTTGTTTGATAAATGGCATTGTTTTTTTATTTTTGTTTTTTGTTGCTTTTTTTTTTAGAAGGTGAATGAACTGCTGCATATAAGCAGATGGTCCTGCCCCACAGCTTTCTCCTGAACTGGACTCACATACCCTTCTCCATATGTTCCTAAATTAAAATGTTAGATGTCAATTGTGAGTAATTAAAGTGACAGCACTTTTAACTTTGGGCTTAAAATTTTTTTCCTAGCATTTTCCTAGCATATTCCTAGTAGGTATAGCTGCTTAGCAGATTCCTTCCCTCATCCCATCCAATGAAAAAAGTAGGAACATTAGAAACAAATTTAGATTTGAATTTCATGAATAGTTTCATGTTGACCAAGTTACTTAGTCCTTCTGAGCCTCCATTTTCTCTCTTGTAAAATAGATACACTAATATCCAGTTTTTAGAATTGTCGGAAAAGTTAGTAAGTTAATATTGGCAAAACACCCAACAGTGTCACAAACCTGGTAAGCAATTAATAAATATTAGTTCCTGCACTACCCTCCCTTCTGTGCCTCCATTCATTCTTGAACACAAGAAATGGGCAAATCAAATTAAGTAAGATGAGCAGATAATATTTCTTTTCACCTTCCAGATCATAATTTTCATTTAGTTTATGATTCTAAGCAAAATCAAAATTCAAATTGTACCAATTTCATGCTATATTTCAAAATATCAAATCATGGAAGAAAATAATCATGCAATGCTTACTTTTTTTCATGTTAAACATTTAGGTAGATGTAATATTTTTAGTAGCTGTCTAACTCAAATACAGAATTTTAAGAACAAAACAATAAAGCATGGTTATGTGGGTTAAGATTATGTTATAATGAGAGCCATACCTCTCTCATTTGCTGACCTTGATGTATTTAAATTTGTAACCTGGACATCACATTAACAGGATGTTTTGCATATGAAATCTGGTGTATGATTTTAAAAATTAGCAAGCTTTCAGGGACTTTTTCAAAGGTGTTCTATAAACAGAAGTGATTATTATTTACTGCTAATACAGCCATATTTTTATTGGTTTTTCAACTAAGGCTTTTCACATAGCTTAGGCTGTGACCCAAGGAGTAGAGTTGATGTCTTCATATAAATAAAAGAAAGTAATTTCTAGGTAAAGTCTACTCTTAATAATACAACATTTAATACCATAAATTATTTTTACCATTTTTAACATGTTTTACCAATTAGTTGCTCTCTATGATGGAAACAAGTCTTATTACACTACTCTTATAAATAGTGCTCATGTTGAGGAATATCAAAAGCAAAAACAAATAATCCACACACTGGAAGCCTTAGCCAGCCATATCTTTCTGAGACCCAAATTACTGTTATCATGTCATCTGTTATCTTTCAAAACATATCTCAGAATTGTGATTTTACCCACCCGTTTCTATTCTTTGAGTCTCTTATTCCATAATTAAGTGGCATGTACTCTAGCAGAAATTGTGAAGGACACAAAAATTACAGATCCTATTAATAAAATAATTCATATTTTATTACTTGTTTTTGTGCCACCACGAAGGTGTTCTCTAAAGTAAATTCCAAAAAGTTCCATCGCCAAAATCAAGTAAGAGCTGTATTATTTCATTTTATCCAGAAAAACGAAAAAAAATCCTAATGGATACTAAGAGTAATCAATGATACCTTTGAAGATTCATGGTCATCATTCTTAAGACCCTGGCCTCTCTAGGTATACTGTCTGGACAGAAATCCCTGGCACATGTCCTTGGGCAATGATAATAATAGTAATTTCAAATCATAGGTAGGTAACTCATAGGTAAGTCAATAGAAGAAAAACTCTTAAAATAGTGCCTGGCACATTATAATTCTTCCATAACGATGAACTATCATTATCGTTATTTTGTCAAAGGTACATCTGCTGTGCCTTGTGTCAGCACCCTCATCTTGAGATCCATGGAATGAATGGAGAATATGTTCATAAAGCAAATTGAAAATTGATTATGAGCTGAGATATATACCATCTACCAGCCCAACACAAACAAAACAACAAAAAGCACAGAACTCTAGGAAGTTTATCTGGAAGACATTTCCTAAGCCAGCGAAGGGTGAATGTTCTTGGATATTAACAGTTGAAAGTCATCTTGGTTGCTTTTTCTGAAGCCTATCCAGTACTCAGATCTTACCATACTGACTGAAAAATAAAACAAAATAAATCCACATATATACTAGTGAGTAGCAGAAGAAATGTCAGAGTAGTATAACAAAGGATTAAGGGAATAAGAGAGAGAAAGAAACAGAAATACATAAAATCAAAAAAAGAAATAGAGGTAGAAAAAAGGATAGAAAGAAAGAATAGAGAGATCTACAGAGACAAACATAAGTAGAGAGACATTTAGAGAGAGAAAGACAGAAACCAATAGCGACAAACCAAGAGATAGGATTGAGGCAGAAAGAAGATGTTAAAGATACAGAATGAGTCCAAGGGTCAGAGACTCT
The DNA here is from genome assembly GCA_030068075.1 of Paguma larvata. Taxonomy (NCBI): domain Eukaryota; kingdom Metazoa; phylum Chordata; class Mammalia; order Carnivora; family Viverridae; genus Paguma; species Paguma larvata. Next base: position 57,402,862 of record CM057832.1, read on the forward strand.
GAGCATGAAACAGGTCCATGCAAGACCTCAGCTAGTTTTCCTTCTCTAAGCTCCTGTAAGGGAGTAGGCTAGGGATCTGTTAAGAACACACTCATATGTGGAATTTAAGAAACAAAACAGATGAACTTAGAGCAAGAGAAGGAAAAATAAGATAAAAATAGAAAAAGAGGCAAACCTTAAGAGATTCTTAAGTACAGAGAACAAACTAAGGACTGCTGGAGGGGAGGTGGGTGGCAGGATGGGCTAAATGGGTGATGGGCACTTGGGATGAGCACTGAGTGTTATATGTAAAGGATGAATCACTGAATTATACTCCTGAAACCATGATTATCTTATATGTTAACAAACTTGTATTTAAACAATTAAAAGAAAGAACACATTCCCTAGTTTCTTGTCCTTAAAAAAGGCATAGTTAACATCACCTTTCAGTAGCATTCTACTTCTTACAATTAGAAGAAGCAAGAGTCATCAAGGGTGAGCTTTGCACTTCCCTTGATGGCCAATCAGCTATCATAACCAAGATCGTGCTATATGACAAAGGCCTTCCATGTATGATATGATTTTTTTTATTTTATTTGTGAGAGACATAGAGACAGAGCGTGAGCAAGAGAAGGGCAGAGAGAGAGGGAGATACAGAATCTGAAGCAGGCTTCAGGCTCTGAGCCATCAGCACAGAGCCCGATGCGGGGCTCGATCTCAGAGACCGTGAAATCATGACCTGGGCCGAAGTCGGCCGCTTAACCAACTGAGCACCCAGGCACCCCATGACATGATTTAATCCTTCCTCACGTCCAGTTTGAATACCCCCATAAGTGAACTGAGGTGCATATGGGTTAAGTGACTTTACTAAAGACACAAAGAAGTGATATCACCCCGACAAAACTCTTAAAACCTATAGTCCACTGCCTCCTTGGAAGAAAATTTCTCTTTTGTAAGTTTAAAAAAAAGTTTTTTTAATTAATTTATCTTAATCCTTGATGACTTCTTTTGATTTTCTGACAGTGAGCACAAACTGACACCAAAATAAGGGAACAAAAAGCAAGCAATATTGGTGTAAAATTTAAGAATAACTAGCTGGTGATATTGATTTAATAGCTGATTATCTTTTTCTTGAACACAAATGCACTTGGTTACAATTTTATATTGTGTAATAGACACGTACTTAATTACATTTTGCTAGAAAAGATGTTCTTAGTTTTGTATGAGTAAATTAAATCATTATCTCCTACTCTTTCTACAAGAGAAATATGACTTAGGAGTACTTTTCCAAAGGAACAAGTTTGAGAAATTCTGAAATATCCCTAGGCAAGGAAAAGAAAATAAAGGATTAAGAATTTTAACATAAACCTGTAATTGTTCACTGGCTTATTTGGAGAAGGTTTCTTGAAAAGAATAGGTTGAACTAGACCTTTAAGAAAGTATAGAATTTGGTTTTGCTGATGAAAGGAGGGTGCAGTCCAGGTGGATGGGGCAGTATATCCAGACATACAAAGGCAAATATCAGAGGAGTATCTATGAACATCAGTGCAGATAAGATTGTGGAATCAGTTGCTAAGTAACCCTGTTCAAATTGGAAAGATAGAGCGAGGTAAACTGACACAGAATTTGAATGCCAGCATGTGGACCATGAATCTGAATAAGTTACTAATAGCTTTGCAAAAGAGTATCATCATGAAGCTGTGTTTTAGGAAGATTCTAGTGCACACAGTGGATTGCTGTGGATAGCCAGGTACTGAAGTGATATAACAGTGAACATGGAGAGGAAGGAAAGAACTGGAAATACAGAAAACAAATTTAAAAAATGAAACATAAAGACAAGTAAAAAAAGGGTAACACCATAGAATGCTCTGATACTGGCAGGAAGTGAGAGTTGGCGAGGGAAGAATATTTTTTTAAACTCACTCTGACAAATTATTCATAATAAAGCTAATGCCCAGAATCCAAATATGCATGACAATCAAGGACAAGCAAAGGAGATCACTTATATATAGGGGAAAAAAGTCAAACTCATAGAAACAGTAAGTAGAAAAGTGTTTAAGTGGTTGCCATGAGGTGGGGGTCAGGGAAATAGAGAAAAGTTAATGAAAAGTACTAACTTTCAGCTATAAGATGAATAAGGTCTGAGGTAGAACATGGTGACCATGGTTGATAGCACAGTGTTGTATGATTGAGGTTTGCTGGGAAGGTGGAATTCAGATGTTCTCACTAAAGTAGGGAACAAAGAGAAGGGGTGGATACGTGAGGTCATAGAAGTGTTAATTACCTAGAATCCTTTCACAGTGTATACCTGTGTCGGTTTACCATGTTGTACACTTTAAGTAGCTTATAATTTTGGTTGTCAATATACCTCACTAAAGTGAAAGAAAGTAAGAAAGAAAGAAAGAAAGAAAGAAAGAAAGAAAGAAAGAAAGAAAGAAAGAAAGAAAGAGAAACAGAGAGAGGAGAGAGTGAGGAAGAAAGGAAGGAAGGAAGGAAGAAGAAAAAGAAATCAGAATTACCCCAAACCACTGACTTCCAAAGTCTTTTCTTTTTTTTTGTCTTTTTTAATATTTTCTTTCAATTGTTGTATGTTGTTGTGTTCAAATTGGAGTTCGTCTAATAACAACGATGGAATTTTCTTGCTTCTTGCCTTCCCTCATTATTAATTTGTAACCACTGTTATTTTCATTTTTCTCTGAGAAGGATTTGTCCCTTGCCACATTCAGTAATTTGCGACTGATGGAGGCTGGTTAGTGGCTTTGTGTGCCAGATCAAGTTTTTTTTTTTTTTTTCATGTAAAATAATTTATATAAGTATATACATTTATTTTTCTTGAGTTTTATTTTTATTTTTATTTATTTATTTTTTTCATTTATAATAGTTTATTTTCAAATTGGTTTACATAAAACACCCAGTGTTCATCCCAACATGTGCCCTTTTTTAATGCCCATCACCCCCTCTCCCCCCCCATCTCCCTCACCCTCAGTTTGTTCTTAGTCTTTGAGAGTCTCTTATGTTTAATCTCCCTCCCTCTCTGTGTCTTTTTTTTCTTTCCCCTCTTCCCCTCCCCCTGGTTTTTGCTTAGTCTCACCAAGTCCACCTATTCGTGGGAACATATGGTATCTGTCTTTTTCTGACTGACTTATTTCACTTAACATAATACCCTCCAGTTCCATCCATGTTGCTACGCATGGCCAGATTTCATTTTTTCTCATTGCCACATAGTAGTCCATTGTATATATGTACCACATCTTCTTTATCCACTCGTCAGTTGATGGGCACTTAGTTTCTTTCCATGTTTTGGCTATTGTCGAAAGTGCTGCTATGAACATTGGGGTACACGTGCTCCTATGCATCAGCTATCCTGTGTCTCTTGGGTAGATTCCTAGCAGGGCTATTGCTGGATCATAGGGTAGCTCTATTTTCATTTTTTTGAGGAACCTCCACACCGTTTTCCAGAGTGGCTGCACCAGTTTGCATTCCCACCAACAATGTAGGAGGGTGCCTACTTCTCCACATCCTCGCCAGCATCTATAGTTTCCTGATTTGTTTATTTTAGCTACTCTGACTGGTGTGAGGTGGTATCGCAGTGTGGTTTTGATTTGTATTTCCCTGATGATGAGTGACATTGAACATCGTTTCAAGTGTCTATTTGCCATCTGAATGTCCTCTTTGGAGAAGTGTCTATTCATATCTTCCGCCCATTTCTTCACTGAGTTGTTTGTTTTTCGGGTGTGGAGTTTGGTAAGTTCTTTATAGATTTTAGATATTAGTCCTTTATCTGATATGTCATTTGCGATGATCTTTCCCCATTCCGTTGGTTGCCTATTCGTTTTGTTGGTTGTTTCTTTTGCTGTGCAGAAGCTTTTTATCTTGATGAAGTCCGAATAGTTCATCTTTGCTTTTAATTCCCTTGCCTTTGGAGACGTGTCAATAAGAAATTGGTGCGTCTTAGGTCAAAGAGGCTTCTTCCTGCTTTTTCCTCTAGGATTTTGACGGTTTCCTGTCTCACATTCAGATCTTTTATCCATTTAGAATTTATTTTTTGAGTGGTGTAAGAAAGTGTCCATGTAACCAAGCAGGTGAAAAAGTAATGCTGTGTCATAAACGGGAGGCTGGGGTAGGGGCCAGAAGTGATAACTAGTACTTATTTTAGACAAGCTTTATCAAAGAAGTTAAACTTAATGATTGTGGAAGGAAATATATTGTTAAAATATATTATTAGCAATAGAGAAAGTGGACATCAGATTTTAATTTCAGCAATTGACCAGTAGGTTGAATTAAGACCTTTATTATCTGTTTCCTATTGAGAAGTTAATTAAGCAAGTCCTATTTTTGCTGTGGTCTTTGTCCAATTTGCTACATCCAACTTAATTCATTGATAGGTAGCTTTCTCAAAAAAAATTTTTAACTTTATTTTTCCAAATGTAATAAAATTGATCTTCACTAGTATATTACTTTGAATATACTCTCAAATTTAAGTTCAGTCTTCATAACAATACTGTAAAGAATTATTACCCTCATTTTATTAAAAAAGGAAAGAAGTAAGTGAGGTTAAGCTACTTACCCAAGGTCCCACAGCTGGGATTAGCAGAACCACGATTCAAATTCAGCTCTCTTTTCCTAACAAATGTATTTAAAATTCTATATAATTATTTTATTTATAATTGCACTCATACCTCTTTTGTTGGATGCTAAAGCTTTAAATAAATGCTTCCTGATTGAATTAAGAAGTTTAAATAAATAAATGTAACCAAACTTTTATTTTGCTTTTAAATTTTATTTTAGCAAACAGAGGTGCTTATGAACAAAGAAAACATAAAAGTCACTTGCAGTCTAGCGGGTCAGGTAAAGTTCTACAAATTACACTCTTGAGATGGATTTATCAGGAGTGCCTGATAAATCAGGACTCCTGCTGTGCTAAGATAATGTCTAAGTCTTCAAACTGGAAGCCATACCTTTGGTTTATATGCATTCATTTTGTTTTGTTTTGTTTTGGTTCATTTTTTTTTCACTTGGAACTAAATCTTATCATCAGTGTAAACTGGCACAAGGAATGTTGACTCTAGGCAGTAGAATCTGTCACTAATACAGGGCTGGCTGGTGGACATCATGATCATGTTATTGATGTTGTTAGTACTTCGCAGTGGTAGTTTTGTGAAGAGACAACAAGGGTGTGTCCGAGGAATGGTGCCAAACGGGGTATTGAGGTGAAGTTTATTCATCGTAGAGAAATGTCAGCAAGTGAAAGGTGGGCAGCGTCTCCAACCAGCAGGTCCACCAAAGAGTCAAAAATATCCTAGTTGGAGATGTTAGTGGGCTTTCTCACCCAAGGTCAGCTGCTGAAGTGTTGGGTATAACCTGCTCAATCAGAGACCTGCACTTGGTCTTCACTAGTATATTACTTTGAATTTACACTTCCAAATTAAACCCAGCCTTCACTACAACACTGTAAAGAATTATTTCTCTCATTTTATAAAAAAATGAAAGAAGTAACTTAGGTTCATAATCAATGGCCAGACCTATAGAAGTAAAATTTTCTTGGGGAAGAGAAACAGAGGCAAAATAAAGTATCAGAGACTAAAGCAGATAGCCTGAGGTTGAGTTCAGTGCCCCAGCTCTTATGGACTGGAAGTGGGATATTGGGCATTCTAACTCCCCAAAACCTTTGTCTTTACAAAAGTCCAATACTCTTTTTTTATAACAACTATATTTGTAATTACTCAACTACAGAATTGATCTAAGTTTAAAACTAATACTTTAGCCTATTCTGATTTTTTTTTCTTTGCAACTGTGTTTAAAAGAGGCCCCAAAATGCAAACTGGTGCAGCCACTCTGGAAAACAGTGTGAAGTTTCCTCAAAAAATAAAAATAAAACTACCCTATGACCTAGCAATAGTACCACTAGGAATTTACCCAAGGGATACAGGAGTGCTGGGGCATAGGGACATATGTACCCCAGTGTTCATAGCAACGTTTTCAATGATAGCCAAATTATTGGAAGAGCCTAAATGCCCATCAACTGATGAATGAATAAAGAATATATGGTTTATATATACAATTGAAAACTACTTAGCAATGAATAATATGAATGAAATCCTGTCATTTGTAGCAACGTGGATGGAACAGGAAGGTATTATGCTGAGTGAAATAAGTCAGCCAGAGAAGGACAGATATCATGTTTTCATTCATGTAGATCCTGAGAAATTTAACAGAAGACCATGGGGAAAAGAAACGGGAAAAAATAGTTACAAACAGAGAGGGAGGGAGGCAAACCACAAAAGACTCTTACATGCAGAGGACAAACTGAGAGTAGATAGGAGACTGGGGAGAAGGGAAAGTAGGCGATGGGCATTGAGGAGAGTACTTATTGGGATGAGCACTGGATGTTGTATGGAAGCTAATTTGACAATAAATTATATTCAAAAAATAAAGATAAAAAAGGCCCAAAGACATATGTGTTAAATTACATTTTTTCTTAAGAAAAATTTTTAAAAAATGAATGAAAAGTTTAGGAAGACTATTATTGGGTACACAGGTAAGCAACCCTCAATCTCCATTTAATCAGCATTTATCAAATTGGTTTGCTTTAGTTTCTATTTAACCAAATCAAATGGTTGAGCATTTTTAATGCAAGATGAAAATATTCTTAGGTATCTTCCACAATCCTTTGTCATAGAAAGGAAATATTCTTTTTTTTTTTTTCCAAATTACCTTTTAATTAGATTCAGAGAGATTTACTGGTCATACACATTTGGGAATAAACAGTTGCATATATGTATTATTATATATGTAACATAGCACATACATAGATATAAAGATGAAAAGCAAATATATAGATGATGTAGGACAATATATTACTATCTTCACCAATTCTATGTATTTTATTTCTATAGTTGTTGATGAAGTGAAAAACATTTCTTGGTTCCAGTAAATGATAGAACCATTTTAAGATATTACAGAAGTTTTTATCTTTCAAAACGAAGTTAGGAGTATTCATTGGTCTATGTGTTTACTTAACTAACTGCCTATCGGCTTGATGTTCTTACTCCCTACCTCGGTCTAAAAAGGTTCTGGAGTGTCTCCAGAGCCTTAAAAAATATTCTAGTATTTTCTTCCTTGCAAGCAGTGAAGAACACAGAACTGAAACAAGCTGTTCAAATAAATATCAGTGGCAGTAAGGGAAAGTGTCTCCATTCTTAGAAGATGAGAAAGAGCTCTGGTGGCAATAAAAGATAGACTTAAATCATCACCATGTACAGTAGCAACATTATTATACCTATTAAGAAATTCTGAAAGATCTCGCTGTATTCTAAATCCTTAATCACATAATATACACTCAACATTCGATTACATATTCAAAAAATAAGTGATGGCCAGGAATCCTTAACATACTTCAGTAATTTTAAGGCAGAACTGTGAGAGCCAGCAACCTCAGACAGACAGCTTCTATGTGATGTAACCATGTTGGACAAATGTTGAGTGTGTAATAATTATATAAAAATGAGGAAAAGGGCATTTGAACTCATCTTAATTAATATGCTAACTAAGCTAATGTCTTTACTGAAAGCTTAGGCAAGCTTAGCTCAAATTTGCTTTGTATAAAAATTGTCCACAAAGACAGCATCTTGGGAAGAGATTAGAATCTTCAGAGTAACAGTACCGATTTTTTTAATTCATAGTGGACTGTATACTGAGAAATGTTGTCTCCTAAGAAAGATCATTTTTCTCCTCCACTTAAATGTTTAGATTAAATAGCAGCATTTTACAAATTTGCAATTATGAGGTGATATGTACCTAAATACTTTATGTGCTATATTAAATATTATGATAAATGTATTTCCAAAGTATAAATCAAGACATATATCCTCCCAAGTTCAGGGATACAATGAGCCAACAGGGAAGATTCCTTGAAATGGGTTATTGGGATAGATTTGGGCAGCACAACTGCTGTATTTATTACGTGATAATATATGTGATACCTCCTATATTACATATCCTAGTAAACGGCATTAACTTTCCCCTAGCTCAGCAATCTAGCTGTGTTTTTAAGTCATTTCATTGTTCTCTCCCTCCTTAGCTTCTTCACTCCCTCTCACTTCCAAAATCTCATCAAATCACCACTCCTGTAGTTCCTTCATCTTTAATATATTTCTCATCCAAATACATCATAGAGTCTTCGCATTAACATGTTGATTACCTTGGACTTTTGTTAATTCTTAAGAACTTCTTCCTCTTTTGCAATATGATGTGTTATTAAAATTGTTCATTTGTCTGCCTCCCCTTTAAATTATAAAATTTTCGAGGACCATATAAAATGAAATATAATCTTTTCTTTTAAAAAAAAAACTAAGTGTATTCTAGGGTCACATGTGTGGCTCAGTCAGCAAGATTCTGACTCCTGATTTTGGCTAATGGTCATGAGATTGAACTCCTCGTGGGGTTCACTCTGGGTGGAGAGCGTGCTTAATATTCTCTCTATCTCTCTCCCTATTCTCCTCTCCGATTCACATGAACTTGCATGCACACACACTCTCAAAAAATAAACTAAGTATATTCTAATAAGACGAAGTTTTCTTTGTTCTGTATGCCCATCACAAAAATAAACATATAATGGGAAGTCAGGAAATGAATTAATGAAAACAGATTGTATGTTGACTTAATTTCAGTGGAAAATATATACATAGGTCGGTACTTGTCATTTGAATCAAAGAATAGGATAACATAATATGTTCCTTCTATTTTCCTTTCCCAGTATTCTAAGACAATACACAGAAAGAAAACTAACAACACAAAACAAAAATAGTTTTTTAAGTGTAATCTTTTGAGGAAAAGTAGAGGAAAGAGCCAAGGTTCAAACATTTACAGTTTGCTACTTTGAGTCTTGTTTGATTAGCAAGGATGAGGAGTCAAGGTTGGAGAAGGACCATTCGAAGCAGCATATGTAAAGCTATAGAGCTGGAAGACAAATATTGCTAAAAATACTAGACTATCAGGTACACAGAGAAGCAGATGGAAAGGAACTGCATTGAAGCTGGTCTGTAGCAGTTACCCAAGTGTTTTCTTTATAAATGAACAAAACTGTTAGTAAATGCAGACCATAGGTAATTTCAAAACCTAATCTCTGCTTACTTGCATCATACTCACTGTAATTCTGAAGTGTGGCTCCATAAGAAAGAGAATCTGATATGAACTTACATGAAATTCAATACATCTCTGTATGTGACTAAATGTAATTTCCACGCAAGGTCTTGACTGTTTTATTATGTACTTTTTTGACTACTGTGAAAGGTAATTACACTAAAGTTACAGTAACTGTCTCAAATTTGGGGGATGAGGACTTTTTAAGATATTAATCCACACATTATAGCTAATTTATGTTTTTTTTTCAAGTAACCCATAAATTATGAAAAAGTGCAAAGACCATCATCTCTATTCTCTGATATTAGGAGGAATATCTATCATTGGAAAGTAGTAATGTATGTAATATGTATCCAAGTATTTTCCTTCTTACCTATTAACAGAACAAACGAAAAGTGCCATTCTCACTAGATAAGTTGATAAAAATAGATTAGTAAGTAAAATTCGAATTGTTCAATGCCATTCTTATTATGTATTTATCATTCCTTTAGATTACTGTGGATCTCAAAGGGCACTGTGTTCCAGAAACCATATTTAACACTCTCATGTTTAACACAATGTAACATGTATTCTTTGAATATCTGCCAATAACTAGGTTACAGGTGAGGTCTTACAAAAATAACTGGATTAGTCAGTGTTATAACTGACCCATGAAATTAAGCCAGTGTTATTATATGATTATCAATATTTTACTATAGGCAAGTTAAGCTTAACATTTTCATTTCTGTCTCTCAGTGATTGTTTCTATTGCATGTGAAGGGTCAGTTGAGATTTCTAGTTCCTTAAAGCAAGACTGTCTTAGAGATGAACTGCTGAGAACTAAGCCAATTATAATTGCCACGTATCCAAAACACTGAATTGCTTGTCTTACACAACATGGGTTCGATAGCTCAGAAATTATATGAAAGTTCTCTTTCTCTCGACCTTCCATCAATTGATTTGAAGAAGCCTTCTGTCATTCAAGATAATATGTCAGAAGCAGAGGGAACAACAAACATCTCTCTGAGAATTGATGGAGTAACTGTCAGACCATGTAGCCAAGAGGCTGGTCCCTACCAAAGCTCTATCACAACTTCGAGAGGAAACAAAGATTCAAGATTCACATCATGTAGTGAGGCTTCTGGCAATATTTGGAGACACACAGATTGTGCATCATTATTCAAATTGGTGGTGGGATCCCAAAGGGCAACTGTTTACCCACTTTTTTGGAAAGAAAGGGAGTGATTATAAGGAGAGGACTAAATTGCTCAGAGTAAGACTGATTATCCTGTTCTTTGGAACAGGTTTTGAAAAATATCTTTTTCCAGCTTCTCATTTCATACAGCATTAAGCCTCATGTAATTTCCCAATGCTAGGGTTTTCCCAAGTGAAGCAAACAGTAGACTCAGATGCCTTCTCCTCCAGGGCTTCCTGTAAAGATAGAGCTGGTTATGTTAAAGAAGTGTTCATTATCTAGGCTTCCCCAGAGTCTCTCAGTAGGACTGTAGGGGCATGAAGAAGAATAGACAGACTTTCCCTTTTAATGATATTTTAAACATCTATTATTTGTCGATACTTTAAATTCTCAAAGTATTTTACTTTAGAGATACAGACCTGCTAGACTTGGTGTCTATAGGGACTGATTTGGGTAAGTTTAAGTTGGAACTCAATTTAGAGTGTAGAACCTTCTCTTAATTATATATCATTTTTTTCTTAAATGGCCTAGGCACCAAAAGCTTTGTCTCTCCATTTTTTTCCTCTATTAGCCTATCATCTCAGTAAACAAATATTTTATCTGTAGCCAATTCTCTCTTCCTCCCTTGAGGAAGGAGACTTAAGAAATAAAATCATTGACCTTCCTTAAGCTTTCCATCTGAAGCTCTAGCCTCCAACATTTCATCTCCTTTCCAAGCCCTTTATTAACATAATAAAAATCTAATATTGCCTCACCTGCCAAAGAAACATTCTTCTCCTGAAATGAAATGCAAAACCTAAATATGTATGGTTATAACAGTGAGGTAGAGAACTTGCTGCAGGAACCCTATGTTTGCAATTTACTATTTTTAAAGTCTCTAAAGCTTTTGACCATTAATGGTAGATGTAAGCTTGCATCAACTTTATTTTCTTTACAGATGGTCAAACTGCTACCAAGTATCGAGTTCTTATCTCCTTATAACCCCCTGGAATTTTCTAATGTCAGTGTATCAAGTACAAAAATATACTCGGCTAAAAGATCTAGAAGTAGCACATCTGGTGATGGCTCCGAGCCAAATATTCCTACAGTTAAAAGCATTAAAATACTTTGTATTCACTTTAAAAAATATATTAGTATAGGATATATATATATCAGGTATGCATTAGCTCATTGGAAATCAGTCATATGCATTAAAAAACTGACTCAGCTCATTCTTTCCCTGTGAATAGGAGAGGCATGTTTTTGGTGTCAATGATGGAATATATTTATGTACACTACAGCTAATGCTTTTGAAGTCATTCAGAACAAAAGCTTAAGCTTGCTATAAAAAGGAATAAGTGATCATTTGCATGTTACCCTAGAGTCTTTTTATGGTAAAAGAAAGAAAGGAAGAAAGAAGAGAGAGAGAGGGAGGGAGAGAGAGAGAGAGAGAGAGAGAGAGAGAGAGAGAGAGAGAGAGAGAGAAAGAAAGAAAGAAGAAAGAAAGAAAGAAAGAAAGAAAGAAAGAAAGAAAGAAAGAAAGAAGAAAGAAAGAAAGTATTGAAGTACGTCTTAGAACAAGGAGGGGAGTGACAGGTAGGTATCTTGATTTAAATTGCTAAATTGTAATTTTGTCATGTTTCTGTGTTAAAAGCATGTTCAGATATAGATACTAAGTCACTCTATAACCTTGAACAAGTTACTTAACCTCTCTGGACCTCAGTCTACTCAAAAAAAGAAAAAAAAAAAAAAAGGAGAGAGAGAGAAAGAGATATTAGATGACATAGTTGTTTAGCTCTCTTCAAACACTAAATTTTCATTTTCTGAAGGAAATAAATATACTCTGATTTATCATTCATTTTTTTGGCCCAAATAATGTTTACTACCTCAAATAATGTTAAAATTTAAAAATGTTTAAATATCAGAAAGAGAGGATTTAAATGGACATTAAAACTTGAACTCCAGGGGTACCTGGGTGGCTCAGTCATTTAAGCGTCTGACTCTGAATTTTGGCTTGGGTCATGATCTCATGGTTCCTGAGATCAAGCCCTATGTTGAGTTCTGCACTTGACAGTGTGGGGCATGCTTGGAATGCTCTCTCTCCCTCTCTCTCTACCCCTCTCCTGCTCTCTCTCTATCACAAAATAAATAAGCTTAATAAAAACCTACTTGGAATTCCAAAGATTTTGGAAGCTGCTGAGAGATATTGTCAAAAACAATGATAAAGAAGGGGTAGTTGGTAACTGCATAGCATGAATGAAAGGCACCCAGATTATATATATATATTATATATATATAATGAAACTATTTAATACAATCAAGGAAGGAATGCAAATTCTATCAAAGTGAAATTCAGATTTGAAAGTGGTAGTTTCCAGCAGAGACAATCAGGGAATTTTCCATGAAGAACAGAGCCACAGCCTTTTAGAATATTCAGTCATTCAATGAACAGGCCACTGATTTAGGCTTGGGGAGTAAGAAACATTCATCAAGATATAGAACCTTCCTCTTTAGAGTTCAGAATCTCATGGGAGAAAGCATCAAGTTGGCAGACATTCTCTGTAAAGTATTAGAAAGTGTACAAAGCAAAATTTATAAAAATGCTTATCACAGGGCCTAGAATGCAGAATTTACTCAATTACTATCAACTTTTACTTTTATTCCTATTACTACTACTTTTATTGAAGCAAACATAAGATGAACTCTTAGGTTGTGGAAAGGGAAACCAATCTAGATGGTGTTGTTCAGGGAGGGCTTCCCAGAGTCGGTGACATTTGAAATGAGTTGGAAGGACATGTAGAGGACAATTAGGTGAAATCCGGCAGCAGGGCCAAGGATGTCAGAAGATGGAGTCAGGGCTAAGGCAGTATGACAAAAGAGGATGTATCGCATTAAGGAACCTGCAGGAAGCTTGGAAATGACCAGGATGTATGAGCGGAGGCATGGTGAGAGGTGGAGCTATTAGTCCATACCAGGGCCAGATCTAAGGTTGATTGTATGTCATTCTAAATAGTTTGGGTTAGGGCTTGAGAAGGAAACAGTCTTTAAAATAATTTAAACAGAATTATTACTTTATCATCTAAAAATGGACTCAATAGGGCAAACTTGTAAGCAGGATGTTAGTTTTTAGTCCTTTGGACACACTGATGAGGACTTGCACTAAGGCAGTGTTTCTCTAATGGTGAGGGTGGTGGGGGAAGAAAGAGATGTGAGAGATCTTTAGAGACGGGAAGAATAGGACTTGGTGACTAGATGCATGGAGTAAAGGAAAGGGAAAATCGAGGATGACATCCAATCTCTCAGCTTAGACACAATATATTCCATGCTGAATTGCAGTTTTGTGAATGTCCCTGTAGAGGTAACCATCCTTATTCGATGAAAAATATCTTGAAGGGCACAGGTTGCCTAAACATGGTAGTCGTAGGTTTTTTGCTTTGTTTGTCTTCATTTTGCCTTTTGTTGTTTTTGTTGATGATTCTCAGGACACACACAGCAGAGTCTTATGCTTCAGAAATTAACGTAAGTGAATTTATGCACCTTTGACTTTTTCTTCTTCCCGAAATTTGCATATTTTTTTAACTTAGGAGACTATGGAGAGGGGACTGTACCTTCCCCAATCTCCTCATTGCCATCCTACACCATCCTGCTACAGGAGCACCCTTTCGCTTAGAAAGATGACCGATAATCAGTTGTGTACATGTGTGTAAGTCTCTGGAAAAAACCTCAGCCTAGAGTTGTAGACTTTGGCTTCATCATCATATAGGAAGTAATCAGAGCTAGGGAGGAGATGAAATTACTCAGAGAAAGAGTAGTGTGAGTATAGAAACAGACAAGGACAGAAAGCTGAGAGAGAACCAATATTTAAATGGTCATAAGAAGACTGAACAGGAAAGGTTGCTTTACTTTTATGTCCTGAACTCTCAAGACATCTTAAAGTATTTGAGGATACAAAATATGCAACTTACAAGTCACAGGGTTCATGCCCACTACCACTGTCGACAATGTAAGCAACTGAGCAACTATGTATGAAAGATAGTTTCATAGTCCCATTAAGGTGACCCAGCTTTTCTAAATTTCATGAAAGCTAAGTATTGTCACGTTTCAAAAAACTTAGAGAGACGCTTCACGAAATATATGTTCCGTCCTATTTCACATCTGGCTGGCTGACTCATGCTATGCTTTACTGAATAGCAGTGTTTGGGAAGATGAGGTGGAATAGAGCAAAGAGTCCTTCAGACTTTCTTTCTCCAGGAAGACCAGTTTTGCAATTACAAGTGAGGAGTCCGTGAGTTTGCTAATGATGGACAGTCCGCCATGGACCCATCTGCCTAGGGAGCTGAGGTAGTGAGAAGCTAAGACAAGAGAAAGAGGCTAACAGTTCTGTGAAATTCAAGTACCATTTTTGATTCACTGATTATTAGAAGGGTGTATTTGCCTCCCTAAATAAACTCTAAATTCCACAAAATAATAAATGTGCTGAAAACACCTGGCAGTAAATTTGACACATAGAAAGTACTTAATAAATGACTCTTCTTACTACCCCATGGAGGACTAGATTGCTGCTGCTGTTGTTATTGTTGTTGTTGTAACTACCTTCCCTTGTACCAAGCAGAAAGCTCAACAACTATTAGGAGTTCAATGAATGCATGATTGAAACATTGCTTGTCAGGAAAAAAAAAATTAAGAACATTTTTTGCATTAGTGAAATAATTAAATGTGTTTGGTTGGTAGTTTGCCAATGTTAATCCTTTTTAGCACTATAGACTTAAGGAACTCCCTTTCTGAGAAGGTAGTGAATCATAACAGTGAGAAGAGTGTGCTGGATTTAATAGTGTCTTAGACCCCTGGGACTGAGCCTTATTAAGACAAATAGTAGACATAATAATAAAATTAAAATATTTCTACTGTTCCAAATTTAGAAAATGACTTTCTTCTTTTTATAAATGATAATGACTTGTAAACAGTTCGGTCTTTTAGCTATGTAAACGGTATAATGCAGTCTAAAGGATTTTAATTAAAACAATTGGAGGGTTCAGATATAGACTGTATCTTCCAAATTTTACAATGCCTTGCTTGAAAATGCAGGACTTACTATCACATATGACCCACTGAGTTGTTGTAATGGATTCAGTGACTAATTGGAAAGGTATTCCTTCATGCAGCCTGTAGAGCCACGTGTGCTGACATTCGTTCCTCCTCAGCAGGTACCATGTGTTTATGAGCAGACTCCCAGAGAGATTGACAACAATTGTAATGCTTGCTTATGTTTTGTTATTATTTCAAAAAAGCTTAGAGTTGTTAAGCCATACTATTATTTTAAACGGTTATATGCAATTGCTAAAAAAAAAAAAAAGTCTAAGAGTTGAGGAATTTCATGGAAGTAGTGACCCTAAACCCAACTCTCATCCCTACCTATCAGGCCTCTGAATCAGTTCTCACACAGTTAGGTGGCAGAGATAATAAATGGGAATTTTTAGAACACGGAATATTCTTTTTTTATTCTTTCTAAAGAAGTGAGAACTTTCCTGATGATATTTCTATTCTATTCATACAAAATAAGTGATATGAGTAAAGAGGAATTTGTTTTATATGATGTGTTTGTGTATGTGTAAGGTGAAAGTATTAGAAAGGAATATTGCTTGTTCAGGGACCATGGTGTAAGGAATGAGCTTATTGATATATAGTTTTTTTCTAAAGGTCTTGGTCCTGATGAAAATTAGTAAGTGGGGCCACCCATTTCAGAAAGATGTCTATAACAATTTTAATTATGGACTTATAATAGAGAAGAGAATTAGTCGATAAAAAGAATACACAAATGGATGATTTTAAGTATATATTAACATCAGGATTGACAACAGGATACTATCCATGAATTATCTGCCAGTCTACAGTATGAATTTCATGTTAACTGCTAATCTCTTCTTATTAGTATAGTAGTTTTTGCCCCATAGCAAAGAGAGACTGGGTTTTAATCTGTCTTGGTTTTTGACCAAGTTTCTGTTTTATTGTTCTAATTATGCCTCATATTCTTCTTTGTCCAGACTTAGCACCACATCTCAATTTTGTCCACTGTAATTTACTTTGAACTATTTAATTTTATCAAGTTCCCATATCAACTGCATTAAAGAGTGGCTCTCCAGGACCAGGCTGGATTTACCACATCAGGATATCAAAGGACAACCTTTTTAAAAAATTTTTTAAATGTTTATTTATTTTTGAGAGAGAGAGAGAGAGAGACAGAGTACAAGCAGAGGAGTGGCAGAGAAAGAGAGGGAGACACAGAATCCGAAGCAGGCTCCAGGCTCTGAGCTGTTAGCACAGAGTCTGACTTGTTGGGGCTTGAACCCACAGATCACAAAATCATGACTTAAGCCAGTGTCAAACACTCAATCGACTGAGCCACCTATGCGCCCCAAGGGTAACCTTTTAAAACTAAAGATTCAGGGAGGCCTGAGTAGCTCAGTCAGTTGAACAACTGAAAACTCTTGGTTTCAGCTCAGGTCATGTGATCAGGCCCAGTGTTGGGCTCCAGGCTGAGTATGGAACCTATTTGGAATTCTCTCTCTCTCTCCCTCAGCCTCTCTCCCCAACTTATGGTCTCTCCAAAGCAAACAAACAAAATACAGATTCATAAGTCTCACACTCATATGCTCTTATTCAAAGGATCCAGAAAGAAGTGCTGGTAATCAGTATTTTAAAATAGCTCCTCAAGTGAATCTGATAGGCAGATATGCACAGCAATCATGAGAATCTTCTGCATGTGTTTGTATGAGCAAGTTCAGACTTTAGCATAGAATCACTGCCCAGAATACAGTCTATTTCTATTATAATTTTATACTTTAGATTTGCCTTATTTCTCCTCCTAATTATTTCCTCAGTGAACATAGGAGCACCCCCACCACACACTACACACACACACACACACACACACACACACACACATACTGCAGTGACTCAGATCAGTCTGTTCTATCACAATAAAAGAGGTTTAGCTGTTACTTTTCCAAACTACAATTTTACAACTTCATATGTGTAATAAGCATAAAGACTAAAAAAAGACAAGCAATGTAATTTTTATCCACAGATATAGTAAGTAAATAAATAAATACATAAATAAAGTAGGAATAAGTGAGCAAGTAATTTGGTTTTAATTTCAGACATCTCAAGAGTTTAGCATGGATCATTTGGATGCAGGTGATATAGACATACTGATTAGTTTTAGGACAAGCAAAAAGGAATATCTTAAAAACTTCTCAGAATAATACCAGAAGCACAGTCAAGTCATACAAGGGGCCATGTAAGGCCCAGAAAGTCCTTTGGGTCACATTCTTTCTCTCTCCATCTATTTCTCATTCTGGGGCTACGTGGTTTCTCAGCCCAATCTCTCTCTACCTCCCAGCAGTCTTCCCTTTCTCTATACACAGGATAGCCCCAAATATTTCTTCCATTCAAGCATGGACAAGAGATTAGGATTGTGGTGCCCAAATCCAAAATATCTGGGAGAAACATTTAGTTTGTCCCACCTTGTCTCCATTACTGAGGTCGGAGAAGTGAAGTCCAAAAGTGCATCCAGCCAAGCTGTTGGAGTATATTCTCTGAGAAAGGGGAACAGTTGTGTTTTATTTATTTGTTTTCTTTTGTTTTGTGTGCTTTGTTGTTTGTTTGTTTGTTTGTTTTTTAGGAGGGAGATGTAGGAAGGAATGGAATGAATGACAGAGAGAGTTACTGACATCACTTGAATATCAAAGATTGAATATTTCTGTATCCAACATTTATCTTTAGATTCAAAGCTCCTAGTTCTCTTGAACCAAACTTAGCAAAAAATAACCAAGTTTGCCAAGTGGAACTTAAGCCTTAATATCTAAATAGCTAAGTGAGGGAAGATATTAATATTGTCAACTAGCTACAGTAGAAACATTAAGGCAACAATCAAAATTATGCTTCCTTAGCTGTGCTGGCTTTCAACATAGATACTAACATTTTCGAAGTCCTGTTAAGACCTATCTTACACAGGTATCTGTGCAGGAACACAAGGTAGGTAAATATAGTCCATGATACTATGCACCCAAGAAGGTGATTTATTGTGATGTGAGATGCTGTTTTATTACACATACTACTCTTCTTATTTTGGTTTTCCTTTGTATTGTTTGAAAATAAATATGCATTACTAATGTTCACAGACTAATAGCTGGTGAGTCTACACATGTTATTTCTTCATATTTATTTATCTCCCTTCTTTTTCCATTTAAAGAAGTTTTGCACCTTTAACTAGTAGTTGTTTCAGTGAAGGAAAGAAAGATTTTGTTTTTACAGGTTCTCTAGTTTCCGGTCCCGAGCAGCCAATCAGAACCTCCATTTAGTCAAAACTGACAGTGATTAATAGACGCCTTGGAGATCTACTTACTGATTATCTCCATCAGAAAACAGAGAGACTTGCTGGGAATTATAGGCTCTGTTGTAGCATGCTTTAGTATTCTTTCTTATTCCAACATATCAATTGCATATAAGTGCTTAGGGGGAGGCTGAGCTGGGTTATTAATCATTTTGATTCAACTATAAAAATTCGACCAAGACAGATATTTTTAAAGTTTTCAATACTTTTCCTCATTTCAAATACATTGCTTCCTTAACATTTAGGGGAAAATATTGTCTCGTTGTCTTCCCAGAAGCATTACACACACACATACACACATGCGTGATTTAAAAAATATTATAAACGTGGTTATATGTGAGGTGAATCTATATATGAAAAAAGCAAAATATTTCCATATATCATAAAACATCTTCAATGCGCACAATGCCCTCATTAGTTAGGATGTTTAATTGAGCCATTTTGCTGGACTGAAACTTGAGAACCGCAAGTGTATATCTAAATAGGCAGAGCGAACGGGAAAAATGCATATTCTTAGATGGAGTTTTAACAGCGAAATTTAGAAACTCATAATTCAGACTGTAATTTCCCCTTGATCTACTGTGCCTAGATAACTGCTCTCATCCTTTCTTAACTTTAGAGTATTATGGAAAAGAGCGCAATAAAGCAACAGAAAGTATCTGCATGCATCTGTGTTTAGAAGTCATAAGAAATAAAGCTTTTGTTCCTTAGGATGTGTTTTTTGCTTGTTTGTGGTATATTTTCGTTTGTATGTTTTGGGGTGGATTTTTTGGGTCAAACCTCTTAGATTTTCTGAAGTTTGTCCACTGAACAGCCCTGAAAAAAAATATGATGAAAAATAACAGTGCAAGTGGCTGTAGTAATGCACTTCGTCAAGAAAGTTTGGTCTACAGTATTGTGTTAAAAACTACCTTTTGCCTGATACCTTTACAACTTGTGAAATATATAATATTCCTTCCCAACAGTTGGCGTGTAATTAAGCATCATTTATGTTGTAGGAAAAGAAATTTTCATGCATTGAGAAAAGGAAGATGTACAATACATTTACAAAATAGGCTAAAAGAAATCATTAAAAATTATATATGTATTGTATATGTATGTATGTATGTATGTATTCAATGCTGCTTAATCTCACTCTCTGCAAATCAGCCTGTAATTTGGTCTGATTCAAATTACTATCGTTCTGAAAGTGAAAAGGCTGAATTTTTTTTCAAGGATAAGAGTCTCTTGAATGCATGTTTAAAGAGCAGTGGAACATGTTAGCTACAGGCCCCCAAGTTAATGCTGGTTTCCTGACAATTCATTAGGTACTCTCAGCCTTGGATATTTTCTTCCTCTTTGCTTGTTTGGTGTCCCCTTCTGGGCCAAGGGAGGATCTGCTTTCTGTCTGTTTTAGGAGTTTGATTTCAGTACGTTTTGTTCATCTGAGTAGGTCAGCAGGTGTGTACGCACATATTACCCAGGTGGCCACTTAATGCAGTGTGATGGAGCTTGGAGGAAATAAGCAACCTTTCCCAGCTCATGGGGCTGTCTGGCTGCTGTGGCAGGTGAGCGTGATTAGCGACTGACTTTGGGTGGAGATTCCCCTGTATTCCCAACAGATGTCCCCCTAATTGAAAGCTTGTTGTGAAGCTGTTGATTCTGAGAGGCCTCAAATTCCCTTTAATGTCTCTTGCTCATTAAAAATACACTTCCCATCCTCAAAAGGAGAAGCTTATTTAACAATTGCACGCACGTGGTGGGAGAGTGTGCCTGCACATGCACACACATGCAAAATCACTCTTTAAAGTAAAACTGTAAATCCCTTTCTGCCTTTCCATCAAATGATCTCTAGCAATAAACCCTGAGGTCTGAATCATACCACTTTGCCAAATGTTCCATTTACAGGAGTAAAATAAAACCAACTCTGCATTCTGGAATAAAACAGTGCAAGGCACTTACATGTGCATCCTTCTGAACTGTATAGACTGCTGGGATTATTTGTTTATTATGTTTACCCTGTTATAGGAAAAAAAAAGAAGGACATATTATAAAAATCCATAGAACACAAAAATATTTTTTCAGGCCAACTTAAAAAAATTGGAGTGATGAGAAAATAAGATAAAGAAAAAAAAAAAAAAAGGTTTGAGATATGTAGACAAAAGTATGCTCTTGAGTTTCCCGTCTCTGATTGTTACCAATGGACCACAGCGTAGCCCTGAGATTCCTTGTGCCAAAGAGGAAAATGCATTCAGTTATAGGAGTCCCATCCTGAAAACAATAAAACAAGTCTATTCTTTGTGCAGACAAAAGAGAAGCATTTATCCCATGAGGCCTCATAAAGAGAATACTATTATATGCAGAATCTGCCTGAACCTGGTGGTTTATGTGTACAGTTTGCTTTGGATATTTGATACCACAGGAGGTGTTATGCAAAAGTTTTAATCATATGGTTCATGCATTGGTATATATAAATATTTATTGTAATTCATTATGTATAATGGATTGTATTTTATAGCCCATCATTTCAATAAAAATAGCAAAGCCAAGATTTGTGAATGGTTTTCCATGGGGGAATGATGTCAGACATTCAAGGATGTATTCATTGAACAGATATTTATCGAGCACTAGTTGAGCTATCTTGCTACTCTCTGATTATATTAGGCGGCTCATTTCACTGTGTTCAGTAAGGAAGGAATTTTTTACAATTGCTTCACTGAGAATCTTATGATCTATAACACTATTTCTCTGCTCTCATACTTTTCTAAAAGCTCTCTATACACACTTTCTATAGTTCGTCACTGCTTGTTAATATTTTCCCCTTCTCCCTATTATATGAGCAGCACACCTTACCTCAGCTCCTGCTCCCTTCACCCTACCATAGGTTCAATTACACAGTACTCTCCATGGTGTGTCTGCTCCTTTTCTGACTGAGATCTGTCCTGTTTGTGGGATCATCCTCCTGATCTAGTCATTAAATGTCAGAATTCCCCAAGGATTGATTTTGGCCTTCTTCTTTGTCTCTCTACCCTTTATTTATTTATTTTTTTTTAAGTTTACTGATTTTGAGAGGAGTGTGCGTGCATGAGCGGGGGAGGGGCAGAGACAGGAGAGTGAGAATCTCAAGCAGGCTTCTTACTGTCAGCGCGAGCCCAATGCGGAGCTCCATTTCACAAATCATGAGGTCATGACTTGAGCTGAAATCAAGAGTCTGACACTTAACTGATTGAGCCACCCAGGTGCCTCCTCTCTCTACCCTTCCCCTTTCCCTTTTTTTCCTGTCTACTTGTGCTTGTGGCTTCCATTGACATCTATATGTTGTTGACTTGCACATAATTCTTTCTAAACCCAATCTCTCTTCTGAGTCTTAGACCACATAGCCAATTGATAGACCCACTTAGATGTTGCTAAGTCACTTCAAACTCAGCAAGTTCAAAATAAACTTTCTGACTTTGACCTAAAATCTGGTGCTTTTCTGGTGTTCCTAGCTTAGTGAATACAACCACTAGCCTCCAGATTGTCCAAAATAGAAATATAGACATCTTGCTAAACACTTCCCCTCCCTCAGCCCTATGTTCAGTGTGATGGTTAATTTTAATGTGTCAACTTGACTGGGCCACAGAGTGCCCAGATGTTTGCTGAAACATTATTCTGATATATCAATGAGGGTATTTGGGGATGAGTTTAACATTTGAATCTATAGTCTGACTAGAGCAGAGGGCCCTCCCTAATGAGGATGGGCCTCACTCAATCATTTGAAGGTCTGAATAGAATGAAAAGACTGACTCTCCCATGAGTAAGGGGGAACTTCTGCCTGCCTGACTACACTAAGGTGAGAGAGATATTGGGGTTTTCTCCCCCTGACTTTGGACTTAAACTAAAACATAGACTCTTTCTGGGTCTTGAGCTGGCCAGCCTTTGGCCTGGAACTACATCATTTGCTCTGCTATATCTCCAGCTTGCTGACTGAAGATCTTGGGATTTGTTAGCTTCCATAATTGTGTGAATCAATTCCTAGTAACAAATCAACCTTTCTCTCTCCCTCTCTCTCTCTCTCTCTCTCTCTCTCTCTCTCCATATATATTATATATATCCGTAATCCATGTTGATCTTACTTCCTACAAGTTCCTCTTGTCATGAACCACCTGGTATTAACTCAACTGTCACCACCAGAGTCGTATCTTTTACTAGTACCAGTGTTGTAGCATCTTCAACCTTCATTGATTTCTATTCAATCTGCTCTCTATACCTGGAGTGAAGTTTTCAAAATGTTTATCTGATTATAATACCTCCTCACTACCTACTCTTATTTTTCCACCAAAAAACCCTTCAAAGACTTTTTGTTGTTTTTAGGATAAAATAAAAAATCCTGAATATGATGTATGAGTCTCCACAGGCTTCTGTACACATTTCTCCAACTTGCTCTCATATTACTCCCTTGCTCTTCTAGCACTGGCTCATCAAATATTCTGCATTTCCTTAAACATGTGTTCTCAGGTGTCTAGAACATGCTTTGTGCTTGAGTTCCTCTTGTGATGTATATGCTCTCATTGTATCTGTGGTATACCAAGGACAAGATGGTAGAAGTAGTCTTTCATGGTTGAAGCAATAAAGGGTGTACTGTCTGTAGATAACTTAAAAGCAGTAATAAAACACACTAAATGTTAGCCTGCTCATTATTAGTACCTTGTGTCAGCAATTCTGAACAATGTCTTTTTGAATACATCTTTTGTTACACTAAGTTCTTAACAATAGAGGTGATTGCTACTGAGTTTTAATATTTATATATGCTTTCAATTAGTATTAAAAATTATCCTTCCATAAGCATAATATTCTATGGGGAAGTTAATTTGGAGAACTCCCAGCTACATCCCCAGCCCTAAATACGGACTCTGCTACAAACGTTTGTTGTTGTTTGGTTTTTGAGACTAAAGTTTTAATGGTTCACAATCATTACAGCTTGCCTCAGTTACAGGTTTGTCTCAACTCCTATCATACTACATACTTCTGAGTTTAAACACTAAATTCTAAACAATGATAGCACAGTAATTATAGGTAAAAGAAATGATTTAAGTTACCTCAGTTCTGCAGCCCTGTATGATCCTTTGAAGTTTTTATTTCTGTTCAAAAGTTGAAATGGCAAAACGGGGGATAAATGGCAAAGTGTGATGATATTTTTGTTTAGACAGAACAGTTTTAATACACACATTAAATATTTTCCTTAATTTGAGTAATATGTCCACGATTAAAATGCATTCTTTCATGTTTATATCCAAATTAAGGAATGATTAAAAATAGCAAGAACTGACCCCTACTTGAGTATAGCATCATATATATATATATATATATATATATATATATATATATATGTTTTTACTTCCCATTGCATTGACAGAACATAGCACTATGTCGACATCAAGTAAGTACTTAATAAATGTGTGTCAAAGAATGGCTAGATGAACAGATAATACTTAGAAGGACCAGGATTTAATCCCAGTCTCTCTAACTCTAAGTGATCATAACCACTATTCCTGACTAACTCTCATCCCCCGCCTCTTCATTGCCTACCAATAAACTTACCTTAGCTGCATAACATTGGTAACATGGATTTTTTTTCACTATTTCTTATCATTCTTCCTTTTGAAAATGGGAGAAAAGGGGAAGGACAGGGAATGGGGAAGGGAAAGTATGCCTTAATGAGAATCTCATTCTTTCTAACGATTTTCCTAAATTTGGGGCAGAAGCTTACCAATATAGAGCAATTAAATGGAAGGTACTCATTATAACACTTATTCATTTAAATTAAAGAAAAATATGAGCTATGCCAGATGTATGTAGACTCAGAATAGAACCTCTCATGTGTAAATAATATACTTCACTTGATTTTCAAGGCTTGATAAAAACAGATTGATGTTGCAAAATGCTTTATTCATTTATTTCCTTTCCTTTTTTTTTTTTTAACCTTCCATGTGTTTTTGAACATCCACTGGAATGATGCCTTCAGGAATATGTTGCACAAGGGTAGATTTGTAGACTAGTAATCACTACAAAGGCAAAGAAAGAGGAGCATTCACATTATCTCCCAAATTTTTATGAAATCCATGGTATTTTCCTTTTTATCTTCTTGCTAATTACTTGCAACCACGTACCTTGCAAATTTATACTACATGTTGTGCTGTAGAATGATCAAATAATGTTCATAAAGTTTTTTTTCTTTTATTTTTTTTTCTTATGAAGATTCTGCAGTATTTACTTTGAAGGAGGGGAAGTGAATTACAAAGGTGATGTCAGTGAGCTTCTGAACATATCATGGTGTATGACCATGAAGGCTTTAGCTAAAGAATAAAACAGATTGTTCAAAATTGAGTCTTTAATAGGGAAGGCCATCATCATCATCATAATTAACATTTGTGTAGAGTTTTATGGCTTACAAGGCACTTTCCTCTCTCATTTGAGTTGCATAACAATGATTTCAATTGGGAATGTAGGTACTAACATCTCTGATTTTACCAATTAAGAAACTGAGCTATAACCATGGTAATTTAACCAAATTTTTACAGAATTGTATTGAGCCAAGATTTAAATTTAGGTCTACATTGAATTCTTATTTTATTTAACTCAATAATATATTTTTTTTAAAAATTATACAATTCTTGAATTAATTTATTTTCTTGATTTTGGTAAAATTCCTTTAATTTTAACAGCCTCATTGGTGTATAATTTGCATACCATACAATCCTTCAATTGAAAGCATACGATTCAGTGTTTTTTCAAAAATTTGTAGTTTTGCATCCATAACCACATTAAGTTTTAGAACACTTTCCATCACTCTAAAAGCTTCTGTTTTTAGTCAATTCCCATTTCCATCCTGGTTCCAGACAACCACTGATCTGCTTTCTATCTCTACAGATTTGCCCTTTCTGGAAAGTTCATATAAATTGCATCATAAAATGTGTCCTCTTTTTTTATTCATAACTGGCTGTTTTCACTCAGCATAATGTTTCTGAGATTCATCCATGTTGTAGGGTTTTTCTGATGGGTAGAATTCTATTCTCCAAATATACCATGTATTGTTTCTCTGTTCAGCATTTGATGGCTATTTGAATTGTTTCCAGTGTGGCTTTTAAAAATAATGCTATTATGAATATTTGCATACACATTTTTTGTAGGAACATGTTTTCAGTTTTCCAAAGTAGACACCTAGGAATGGATTCCTGTTTCATGTGGCAAATCCATTTTTAACTTTTTACAAAACTGTCAGAATGTTTTACCAAGTTGCAGTTCCATTTTTCATTCCCACTAGAAATGTGGAGTTCTACTTTCTCTATGTCCACACCATCAACACTTGTTATTGTCTGTCTTGTTTATTATAGTCATTCTAGTGGGGCTTTCTTAGAATCACACTGTAGTTTTAATTTGCATGCCTTTAATGGCTAATGAAATTGAACATCATTTTTTACTGGTCATTCATATACCTTTTTTGTAAAATGTCTCTTCAAATCTTCTGCTTAGTTTACTTGTCTGTTCTGAGGGGGAAAAACATTCATTTTTTCATCTTCGAGTATTATGGTAACTGTGTCATTTTTTTGTAAATGCCCTATTTCAGGTTGATGGAATCTGTGGGGGTTTTGTTGTTTGTTCGTTTTTTTTCTTTTTTTCTTTTTTTCAGATTCTTAAAAGGTCTTATTTGGAAGGGATGTTAAATTTTTCAAAACTTCTTCTGAACTTAATGAGATGATCATATGGTTTTGCCCTTTCCATGTATCATTTATTACATAAATTGAATTCTGGGCAATTGAACCAACCTTGTATTCTTTGGGCAAATTCCACTTGGTCAAGGTATATTATCCTTTTTTTTATGTAAGCGAATTTAGTTTGTCAATATTTAGTCAACAATTTTTGTGTCTATGTTCATAAGGGATATTGGTTCATAGTTTTATTTTCTTGTGATTTTTTTGTTTGGTTTTGGCTTTGACATAATACCGGTGTCATAGAATGAGTTGGAGAGTATTTTCTCTTCCTTCATTTGATGAAATCACTTATTTTAAAATGATAAATTGGTAAAATTAATCAGTAAAACATCTGTTTTCGGTTTCTCTTTATGTGAAGATTTTTAATTACCAGTTTAATTTATACATCTATTCAGATGTTTTACTTCTTTTTGAGTCAATTGTGGTAATTTGTGTCTTTCTAGAGTTTTCTTTTTTGTCTAAGTTGTATAATTTGTTTTCAAAGTGTTCACAATTATATATTTTATATTATATGTAATTATACATTTTGTTATATGTAAGTATATAGTTCATAGTTTATATAATTATGGCAAAATATAAGCCCTTAAATTTCTGTAAGGTTAGCAGTGATAGCCCTTGTTTTACTTCTGATTTCAGAAATTAGTGACTCCTCTCTTTTTTTCCTGATTAATCTAAAAGGTTTTCAATTTTGTCAATATTTCCAAAGAAAAAACTTGATGCTTCATAAAATTTCTCTATTGTTTTACCCTTTTATATACCATTGATTTCATTCTATTCAGTATTATTTTCTTTTTTTTACTTGTTTTGAGTGCAATCGCTCTTCCTTTTCTAGTTTCTTAAGATGATCCTTAGATTAGTGTTTTAAGACTTTTCTTCTTATCTAATATAGGTATTTATTGCCATAATCTATCCTCCAAACACTATCTGCCTCCCGTAAGTTTTTAGTATGTTGTACTCTTATTTTCATTCACTTCAAAATGTTTTTTAATTTCTTTTTATATTTCCTTGCCCCATGGGTTATTTAAAAGTGTTTTGTTTAACCTCTACATGTTTATGTATTTTCTAAATTTTTGTTGTTGATTTCTAATTTAACTCCATTGTGATTAAAGAATATCCTTGAATACTTTCAGTTTTCCATTTAGTGTCTTCATTTCTTCCTGAACATTCTTAATTAACCCTTGGATATTAGGAAGAAAATTTCATTTCATTTCAGCCTGATGAAATTCCTTTAATATTTCTTGTAGTGCAATTCTGTAGGAATAAGCATCTTAGTTTTTGTCTACTTTGGAATATCTTTATTTAATTTTAATTTTTCAAAGATAGAAAAATATCTTCGCTGAATTTTGAATTTTTGGCAGAGGGTTTTTTTCAACACTTTGAATACTCAACTCCACTGCTTTCTGGCCCCTATTGTTTCAGTGAGAAGTCATCCATTAGTTGCACTATTGTTCCCCAAATGCAATGAGTTATTCTTCTCTTCCTGCTTTCAAGACTATTTTTCCTTATCTTTAGATTTCAACAGTGTGATCATGATGTTTCTAAGTTAGAATCCCTTTGTGTTTGTCTTATTCTGATTTCTTTAGCTTCTTGAATCTGCAGATTTTCTTTCTTTCATCAGAATCAAAAGTTTTCAGCCATTATTTATGTTTCTTTCCTTATCTTTTTTCCTTCTGGGATTCACATTATGTATATGTTGGCTGTCCTAATATTATCTCACAGATCTCTGAAGTTATTCATTTTTCTTCAGTCTCTTTACTCGCTATTCTTCAGATTGAAATTTTTCTGTCGATACCTCTTTAGGATCACTGATTCCTTCTTCTTCTATTCCTCATCTTCTATTGAGTCTGCGTTGTGAATTCTGATCTTTGTTATTGTATCTTTCAACACAAAAATTTCTATTTTAATAGTTATTTTTTACTTTTATTTGTATTCCCAATTAATGATTCAGTGTTATCTTTTCCAGTGATTCTTGAAAAACGGTTTTATTCTTTGGCTGTATTTGTCATAGCTTCTTTGAAGCCGTTGCCTACAAATTCAGTATCTAGGCCCATTCAGAAATAATTATATTGATCACTTTTTTCTGAGTATAACACACATTTCTTTTTCTCTTTCTTTGAAAATCCCAGAACTTTTGTTGGCAATTGAAGACCTTAGATAATGTTTTGCAGTAACTCTGCATTCTGAAACCCTCCCATCCCCAGAGCTATCTTTTTTCTCCTGTTTGTTTGTTTATATATTGGTTTGTAAGTAATTTTCCTGGGCTTAATCTGCAGACTCTGTTCCTACTGTACTGTGCAGCTTTTGATATTTCTGCTCAGTTATTTCATCCATAATTTTAGTTTTTAGCCTAGCTTCCTAAGGACTGCCACTGTGTCTACTTAGCTTAAGTGTCTGCTTGGCTCAAATTTGTGCTCAAACACTTCAAGCCAGTAAGGATCCCACATTCTGCTTATAAATATGTGTATGTGTGTTAGGGAGTGCATGCAAAGTTTAGGCAATCTTCAATTCTGCCCTAACTTTTACTCTTCACTGCATCTTTCCAAGTCTCTCCCACATATGCATAGACTTGTAGACATCCACGGATATTTGGAGATCTTGGGTCCTCTTAGGTCTACCCTGCTCATGTGCAACCTTCCAATCAACCAGGAATAAGTAAGAGAGTTTATCAAGCTCCTCTATGCCTCTCTCATTTTTCAGGATCTCTTTGTCAAATTTATGGATAGTCATAAAGCCTGCCACTTGCCCCTGTAAAACTCCAACCTAAGATAGGAAAGCTGTAGAGTTTTTTTTTTCTTTAAATATTACCAAGTTTGATACTTCTACTAATAATTTTTTAGGCACGAATTTCTCAAGTTAAGTAAAGCTGCTGATTTTAACAAACAGCCTTGCCTTAGCAGAACTATCATACTGACCAAACTGTGGGAGTAGAGAGGAGAGGAAGTGGGCAGAATGGAAGGAACCCCAGGCATTAACACCACCAACTGCCATTGTTCTTCCCTGAAGTTCAGTACTTGTTATTAATAATTCCTGCTCAATTAGTTTTTTTTTATATTTTCATCCAAAAAATCTTTATAGTTGATTTTTATGGAGATGATTTGTTAACTCTTTTACATTTTTGCGCCTATAAATCCCATTTTATTTTAAAAAGAATGTTCCTGTTATCCAGTTAGAATGATGATGGTGTCTTGATGGTTTTTTAAACATTTCTTATAATGTAGTATGTTAGTGGGAAAAAAAACAATGTAATAATTATAAAAATAACAACAATAAATTCCTACCATTTATTGGTCACCTAGTTTTTGTTGGTGTGTCATACTATTATCTCATTTACTTCTCTGATCACCTTGGAAGATAGATAATTTATTCCCATTTTACAGATAAGGAACTGAGGCATATTAGGACAAAGTAACTTCCCCAAAGTTATACTGCTAGAAAATGATATTGCCAATTCTCTGTCTTTCATGTGTCCTCTTCTTAGTTCACTCAGTTACATTTCAAAAGTATTGTAGGACAAGGTAGAATAGTTACTTTGTTCCATCAAGGGCCAAAAAACAAAAGACAGAAAGAATGCTGAGTCTCTTAAGATTCAAACTTTTAAACTTTTGTAAGTTAAAAGTAAACTTTTTTTTAAGGAAAAATGAAAGATGCTGTGTTAACAGCATTTTTAAAAAATCATCATCGGATCAAGAAATCTCCAAACTCGGAGCATACGTTCTTAAAAATACAGAATTTATCATGTTCATGTTGGATTTATTGCATTTAAAAAATATATATGCCATGTGACTCTCTAAAATTTAAACATACAGATTTATCTACCTTTATCTATACATATGAAAATAAAATATAAACCTAAACTATGCATGCTTAAGATTAAACTTAGAAAACTTAAGCTTTGGTATTCCAGTGAAGCTGGACCAGAGTAATACCTATTCTTCCATTTGATAAAGCATGGTACACATTAGCAACACAGACTTGATTTGTTTTCTCAAGGTCATTGTGAATAAATCCATTGGGCAACCCACCTGCAGAGTATGGGCAGTATCTCCTTTGTCAAGACAAATTGTTCTAGGCCAGCCCAGGGAGGAAGAAAGATATGCTTATTCTTTATTCTCTGAAGAGCGCTCATAGTTCTCTATCTTTTTTGAACGTAAAAAGGAAACACAGTGGATCTGGAGGGCCATAATGTATACCAAAAGAATAATACTTCTGAGGGCAACCTGAGAGTACCCATGGGAGAAAGGTCAAGGGAAAGGCCAAGTTCATACATATCTATGGAAACAGGAACAGAAATACAAACTGTAGCCAAATTAAAATCACTACAAAATTCTTTACTTTGGAACTGCTTGCTTTATTTCAGTCATAAACGTGGGATTGATTTGCATGTTACATTAAGTTCTTTAACTTCATCCTGACTTTGGGCCACCAACTCAGAAATCACTGGCAAGAATGACCTTGGAGATAAACAATGTTTTATTTCATTTCTCCATACTCATAATTCTAATCTTTCATGTCATTTAAATCTATAAGAGTTTTTCATCTGGTTTTATTTTCTTATAGTCTTGCCAAGTTTCAATTTTGCAGCCTCAGCCAATTTTAATGTGTATACACACCAAAAATGTCCAGTCATGCTCATTTCAGTGAGAAAGCAACATGTATGTGTGTTTATGTACCAGAAAAAATTTAGTTGAGTTGATTTTTACCTCAACTTTATAGAAATGTGAATTATAAGCATACAGTCTAATATGGAAGTTTCCCTACAAGTGCAATTATTCTTACAGAAAAAATGTCAAAAAATCGCAGTGTTACATGATTACTTACATTTTTTACGAATAAACATCACCAGCTAAATGTAATGTTCAGCCTTTCATTGCATCAAATCTGTGAAATAAGCAATGACAAAATAGAAATTTTAATGCAGATAATGTATTACTGTAATAGCATAATAATAGATGTTAATTAGATGTTATTATAGATGTAATAATAGATGTTATTACAGTAATATAATAGCATCATGTCCATGTTAAACTTTGTGAGTTTTATAATTTTACTCTGGTTATATGAAAGAATATCCTAGCCTTATGAGATATATGCTGAGTTATTGACAGGTGAAATGTCATGATGACTGCAACTAACTCACAAATGATTCAGGAAGAAAGGAGAGAAAAGGTGATAAAATAAATGTGGTAAAATATCTGCAAATGGTGAAGAGAATGTGAGTGTTCATTGTAGTAATTTTGTAGATTGAATTCCTTTCAAAATAGGAAAGTTGGAGGAAAATAAATAATTGAAACAATGTTGCCCTATTAGACAAGTTTATGCTTGTTGGTTTAAGCATTTACCACTGCAAACATCTTTGAATTATTTTTTTAATAGGAGGGACAGAAATATATAAATAATTGAAAAATAAAACAAGATTTAGGTCAAATATAAATCTCAGGAACTTTACCTGTGGCATATTGCTTTACAGAGTAGTTTTTTAAATAGTAATCAAATTTCAGAAAGTTTCTAAAGAAAGAGAATTATAAAAGCATCTCTAGGTTTATTGGTAAGTAAACTAAGCTTGAAGAAGAGGATACTATGATTTATTAATATGCACGATTGAACTATCTTTGCTTGTTTTTACTTTAAAGGAAGCTTATAAAATAGTCTGCAATGTTTGGGATGCTTAATATCAGAATTGTTATTTTTACTCCAACATTCATGCTTAATGTTATTGGGAATTTGTTTCAAAACTACAGGTTTGAAGACATTAAAGTGACTTATATAGTCTAAACACACATCCCTTCCAGGAGCATGTATAACTTGGAAAAATAATTATTTAATGAATGCTAATACTTTAAAGAAAACTAATAGATTAATAAATGACTAAACTTGGCTCCATATTTTTCCTTGTACATGTTTCTGATGTTAACTACAAGTCAGTTGCCCATTGTAATAGAATGTGATTAGGTTTTGGAATCAGACTCCTAAAACACTCATTAACTGTGTAACCTTAGGCAAATTCTGTAATGGATCTGGTTTCCTGAATTTGGTGAGACTGGTTCATTATCTGACTTCCCATTTTTCAAGACAGAACAAGATAAGATTTTGATCATCATTCTAAATTTATACTTTTACATTACTTCCACCCAAAATGTGAAGCAAGTGAAAAAAATAGTAAAATATTAGATATTTTCATTACAACTATTACCTTCTGAAAAATCTTAATAGAGATAGAAATTACACTTGCCTTTAAATGGGTTCTTAAATCACCCTATACTGCATGTTATATACACAGATACAAAATCTTGCTTCTCCTTTTTCCTAGAAAATTACGATCTATGTCATTATTTCTTAAACTTTTAAGTACATGCAGATCATCAAGCGTCTTGTTAAAAAGACAGGTTATGGTTTAATAGATCCGGGATGGAGCATGAGGCTCTGAATTTTTAACAATCTCCCAAGTCACGGTGAAGTTACTGGGCCACCAGCCTAGTCCACAGTTTGAAGAGCAAGGGAGTCTAGCTCATGCCAGTGCCACACACAAGCACATGGCCACAAACTTTGGTGGAAAGCTAGGTGATGTTAAAATTCATAAATAATATATGAATAAATACATGTGTGGTATGTAATAATGTAATGTTTATTAATTAACAACTGAATGGAGAATTGTGTGTTTGTGTAGATAAGCACTAAATCTGAATCTGTTATTTTTAAAGAAGAAAAATAGAGATTCAGAGAGTTTAACGGACTTACTCAGATATGAAACCATAGTTGGTACTTAGGCCCGTGCCTCCAACTTTAATTTCTGGAAAGATTTTCTAATCTTTTACACTTATGAAAATCAGCAATATGATACTTTTTGAGAAAAAAGTAAAAGGAATGATAAAATCAGATCAAAGAGAGCAATGAGATCTATAATGAGAAGGTGTCTGAAGATCTGAAACAATGAATAATATGACATAGTTACACAGTAGTTCCAAGTACTTTGTTTTCTGGTTTAGATTATGCAAGTGTGGCCCATTGATTAGGAGTGGGCAGAGAGGAGAGGGAAAGAGCATGGTTCTGGGAATCAGGATACCTAAGTTCCAGTGTCAGTTCCCCCACCGTTTCTGCCAGGAGCTTGGACAAGTTATTTAAATTTCTTCAAGCATTTTGTCTTTGTTTTTTCATCTGTAAATTGAAGATAAGATCATTGCTCTACTCACCCCATGCTGCTGTTGTGAAGCAACTGATGTAGAACGAATGTGTGAAGTTAACAGTGCTCTATAAGTGTATCATTGTTAAAGGATATGACCTTTCCATTGTCACCACTGAGGAAAGGGAATTTTACCATAAACTTATTTCTGTCTTTTCTGAAGCTACTTGTTTCTCTTTTAGAAGCTTTTCCCAGCCAGTTTAGGTGGGTCTCTGAGTTCCGGGTCTTACCTACCAGAGACAGTTGGATGGATTCGGGAAATATAAATGTTGCTTCTGACTCATGATGTACAATGGTCTCTCACTGGAACATATGCAGACCTACTGAGTTCCAATGAAGCCATCAAGATCACTGAACACTTCTCTTTGGCTTCTCTCTTCCTGTTCCCCCTGTCTTTTTCTCTTTCTCAGCATCTGTTCTAATTCCACCACTTCTGCGCCTTCTCAGGTTTTCCACTTCCTATCGTTTTTCTCAATCCCCTTTTTCAATCTGATATGCCTGCTGATATCAACACCATTAATTGTCACTTACCTTTACTTATATCAGCAGCACATTTTTTTAATTAAAAAAAATAAAAATCAGAGTTGGAATGAACTACACGAAGCTGTAAGTTTCAGCTTCATGGTCAAAAATTAAGGTTCGATCAAAATGGTTACTAAAAATCATTTCTGAAATCATATGCTGAGCTGATGATCGTTTGTTTTACAGCTAAGACCCATTGTTTTGGATTCTTTGAGACTCTATCCCCCATATTTAATTATCATTCAGTGCTGATTTGATTTATTACCTACTAACATGACTGTCGTTTCTTAGCATTTTGAAAATTCTACAGGAAGTCTGAGTGGCCTCATACTATGCTACTGTTACCACAACATTGTTACCAAGGCAGCCTACTTAATTCTTTTGATATCATTACAACTGGAAATTGGTGGAGTGCCACCACTCAGGGTCAAACTCTGACCAAAGGGTGACCTGGACCAAGGGCTGATTATTCTGAAAGTAGTAATAGTATGACTCTTAAAATAAGCAGCTTGGACCACTCAGTCGATAACATGAAATTTACGTTGGTTTTTATTAGGCTAAAAAGTACACTTTTAAAGTTATTATCACACTGTTTTCATATAGGCAATTAGGAATCTTGAAAAATCTAAGCAATCTAAATCCAAAATGTTCTTTTGATGTTACAGTCTTCGAAAGTCATTATCTCCTTTACTGTGCACATTTTAAAGCTATGAAAACCTGTTACCATATGTAACAATACAGTGGTGCATTATAAGAAATATTTTATTATCTTTTAATAATGGGTATTCTCCACACTAATACCCTTGAACCTAATTATTTTGCTCAAATGATATTCTCTTTTTTATATTTTTTTATTCTCAAATTGGTTTCCATTTTATAACGCTCAGTGGTCATCAAATGACATTCTTAACAAACTACTTACATAGCACTGTCATATAAGTCACTCTCTGTATTAGGATAAAAAATGGTGAGTAGAATAGTCCCTTTCCATGCTTTGTAATAGTTTTATACACATCTACACTTACCAAAGAGGTCTGTGAAACATTTCAAAAAGAAATAAAAATATACTCAAGAAGAGAGGTGCTCAAGCATGTTTGCAATAATTTGGATTCGTTTATCACGAAGTTTCGTATTTCCAAATCTTTTGTTTACTCCCAGTCTGAAACCTTTAACAAACATTTATTGCTCTTTAAGTGTCTAGATTTTAACACGACGAACTTTTCCCATTTTACAGTCCAAGGCACCATGCTGACTGCCTCAAGGACACCTAAAGCATGCACACACTAGCATCTGGGTGAGATTTTGCAGTCCCCATGGTGACACATCACAAATGCTAGTAAAAGGAGAAACGCTCACTTCTGTGGGTTCCAAGCATCTACTCCAGTCTAAACACAGGCTGTTTCCTTTAAACCACCCTCAACAACCTTCCCACAACTTCTTCTGGCCATGAAATTACCATCACTTGGAGGATGGGGAGAGCAAAAATGGAAACAATCTGTTTTGCAAGCACTTTTCCAGCAAATTTCTACTTTGAGACCTTAATGCCACCATCCGCCTATTAGCTATGGTTGTTGTCTTTCCACACTCAGAGATGGGGGTGTATGGATCCATATCTGAACAACAACAGCAACACTGCAGGAACCCAATCCCATCATTGACTTGTACCACTGCTTGAATTAAAGTTTGAGAGCACGGTCAATTTTTAAATTACAGAAACACAGAGTCCATTATGTTCAACTCACTCTCCTTTAAGAAGGCCTGTTACCTTTAGTTTTAAAGTGTTGTAAGTTAAAAGAGAGAAACACCATCCAAGGGACTCAGGTTCAGAATGATAATTATGGCGCTCTTGGATTAGACCGCTTCGAAGCACATGCCAGATGACTTTATAAGCCTTGCTCAGCAGATAAACAATCTTTCCATCTTACCTAGTTCTCTATTAGCTCTGTACTGGAAAGCAACAGCTTTAAAGAAAGAGAGAAAAAATGACCTAACATAGAAGTTTATGGAAGGAGACATTTGATAGGTGGGTCACTGATGCAGATAATCCAAAACAATGAATTTTCACGAAGTGAAATTAAATGTTCTGTTTATATTACATTATTGCCAGTTCTCCTTTTTAGATATTATATTTTCCATTTTTTCCAATGAGTTGATTGAAACATGAAAGGTAATCTTCTTATGTATAAAACAAATGCATCTTGTTAAATAGTAAAATCCATCACTTTATTTCCCCTGCTTAATATGACCTTTTACGGATTGCTTGTCTATCGAATATGCATGGTTTTCTGCATTCTGTATCATCAGGCCAGCGTTAGCAGTAATTGAACAATATATGTTATCAGTAGGGGAAAAAGTAAGCTGGTTGTTTCTGAGAACCAGAAAAAAAATACATCAAGATCTTATCCTTGCCCAAGTATACAGATGAGATATTCAGTTAGTTTAAAGTATGTGATGCAGGGAGGTGCCTGGGTGTCTCAGTCAGTTAAGTGTCTGACTCTTGGTTTTGGCTCAAGTCATGATCTCATGGTCCGTGAGTTCCAGCCCCCTATTGGCCTCCGCGCTGTCAGCATGGAGTCTGTTTGGGATTCTCTCGCCCCTCTCTGTCTGCCCCTCCCCAATTTTTCTCTCTCAAGAATAAACAAACACTAAAAAAAAGTGAAATAAGTCAGTCAGAAAAAGACAGATACCATATGTTTCCACGCATAGGTGGATTTTGAGAGACTAAGCAAAAACCAGGGGGGAGGGAAGAGGGGAAAGGAAAAAAAGACACAGAGGGGAAGGGAGATAAAACATAAGAGACTCTCAAAGACTAAGATCAAACTGAGGATGAGGGAGGTGAGGGGAGTAAGGGAGGGGGGAAGAGGGGGTGACGTGTCTGGATGAACACTGGGTGTTATATGTAAACCAATTTGAAAATGAACTATTAAAAAATAGTATATGAGGGGCGCTTAGGTGGCTCAGTTAAGTGTTAGACTTCCGTTCAGGTCATGATCTCACAGTTTGTGAGTTTGATCCCCGTATCGGACTCTGTGCTGACAGCTTGGGCCCTGCTTCAGATTCTGTCTTCCTCTCTCTCTGCCCCTACCCCACTCGTGCTCTGTCTCTCTTCTCTTAAAAGGAAATAAACATTAAAAAATGTTTTTAAAGTATGTGATGTAGAAAATAAAAATCTCACCCAACCTCTATTTTTTATATAGGTTTTTGAATGCCATTTTGTATGTATACAATGTAATATAACATGTTTATTAACTGTATTCATTAGTTTGTAATTATTCAACTCAATTCATATATAATAGAATTACGTAGTATCATCTTCATTTTATTAATAATTGTCAAGAAAAGAGCCAGAATTGCCAGGCTACCTATGATGGGGTCAGCCTGCATTAGGTTTTTCTCCGTGAATCCTCAGCCTTTTGACTTCCTCTTTCCTCATTTCTTTGCTTCCAAGTACAGTTCTGGTGTCATTTTAAAAGTGAAAAACAAACTCTCTTCCCTTCAGGAGTTTATAATTCAACGAAGAGGTAACACATCCTTTCATGAGAGAGAACATGAGTTAAAATGAATAATGTGATATAAATCATGCATAAGAGTTGAAAGCATGAGAAGTAAGCCTGACTATAGACAAGTAGAGAGAGCTTCCTGAACACAGAAGATCTAGTTCAGGGAAGTGAGAAATGGACATGGATGAATGTGGAAGAGAGCTTTTGATGGCCATGATTCAGCCGAAGAATCAGAAACGAGGCGTCAGGGGCACCTGTGTGGCTCAGTCGGTTGAGCGTCTGACTTAGGCTCCGGTCATGATCTCGGGGTCTGTGGGTTCAGGCTGTAGGGCTCCGTGCTGACAGCTCAGAGTCTGGAGCCTGCTTCGGATTCTGTCTCTCTCTCTCTCTCTCTCTCTCTCTCTCTGCCTGCTCCCCCGCTCATGCTCTGTCTCTCTCGCGGGCTCTCTCCAAAAAAATAAAATAAACATTTTTTTAAAAAAAAATTAAAAATAAATGTGGTGTCATGGATGTTGACCACAAGCTTGAACACAATCAGCCTTAATCTAAATAGCACTTTACAGTTTACAAAGTACGTGGGCCTACATTATCACATTTGTTTTTCACCAGGATTGTATGATATACATCGACGGAAGGGGTGGGTGTCACTTATCCTCACATGGCGAATAACAGATTTGAGGCCAGAGAAGTTTGATGAAGCTTGAGAAGGTGATAGGGCTTGAATCCAGTATTTGGCCAGCCAGCGGGGCATTCTCCCCAGCGCTGTCTGCCCAATTTCTCAGGTGGCCAACCTCTCTCCCATGTTCTCTGAGAAGGCTCTTTCCTTCTTGATCAGGTCCCTCCTCAGGGTCCCATGGAAGCAGTGTTCAGCTAGATTTTGAGTTCAGGGTCCACCCTGGGATATGCCTCACTAAAAGAATTCCTTTTTGTGTTGTTTTATCTGTATACAGTCCCTTGTGAGCAAGGACCCCTTTGCAAATGCCAGATATCTCTCCAGCCGGTCCACAATGTTTGGTATTTTTTCTGTCTGCTTTTCCAACAGGCACCACTGGTGCGTGGCAGCTGTCCACAGAGCTTCCCTTCATGTTGCTAACCTCAGAAGTCCATCCTGATCCCTGCAGTCAGCGTGTTTTCCCCTATCTAAAGCCCAGCCAACTCAGATCATACCTTCAGGAAATTCTCAAAAAAAAAAAAAAAAATTCTCTCTCTTTTGAAAACTTCTCAAATGCTTAAAATCTTTTCACTCATTTACCTGTTACTCAGTCTTCAAGTAGCTTGAGAAGAATGTTCATATCTTAAATCTTTTATATTCTCCACAGCAGGAAGCCGAGAATATTTAACCAGTATTTCATAATTGGGGTTTGTTTTTCTACCTTAACAAAATGAAATAGTATGGCTCTACTGTGTGAGTTTCATAATAAAATTAAATAAAAATGACTATCAGCAAATATGATTTATTCTCATGCTTTTAATAGGATTTTATATATATATATATTAACGGCTCTCCAACTTAAGACGTTTTATTTTGTTTTTATCTTTTTAGAAAGTGGCATTGTTTAATTCACTTCAGTTAATTATACAAAATTGGAGCTAACCTGATTTGATCTCAAAACAACTATGTCTACTATCTCTTTGTTTTCACCAAGTTGATTAGAATGATCAGTTTCATTTTGGGGGGAAAAATCTGAATCTACAATATAGATACTAAAGGAGATGTCCTTTGTGGCCGTGGGAAGCTTTAGAACTGTACAAATTGATAGTACCCTTTCATAATCTTTCTGGGAGTTACATATACACAGGCCACACAACTTATGAAATTAAGCCTAAAATGATTCAGGTCACACAAACTATGGGGTGATATAACCTCAGGATCACCTACTCCTTCCTCTTCATTAATCTATTGCTAAAGCAAACAGTTTTATTACCTTTTGCCCCAGCACTTGTTCATGGTGGTAACTAGTTCCAAAATTTTACTGAAGTTAGATATTAGATTGTGATTCTTTATAATGGAATTTTATTCATCATTGAGCCATTGTTAAATTTCTAGTGTTCCAGGTGCTATTTTAGGGTTGGATAAAATTTCTGCCATCGATATTAGTTTCAGCAAATGAACACACCACAAGTCTGTACTTTTCTACTCTATTATTTTAAGCTTAATGTTATTAGAAGCTATTGTGCTTGGAGACAAAGGCAATCATGTCCCACAACCAATTCGGAAGGCAATAGGAAATTGAGAAAGTAGTTTAATAAACAGATGCTTCCTTTGCTTTTTTTTTAAAGAAAATCATATTTATTTGAGCAGCTTTTTCCATATAATACAATCTGCATGTTTAAAAGGCAATCATTTCCCCCAGTTTATTCTCTTTAATGAAATCACAACTGCTCATAGATGTATTCTGCCTCGCCCCATGTCCTCGCTCACTCTGTTGGGAGGAGTTTGACTGAAAAGAGACAGAGAATGAAATTCCACAAGTGCTTAGGATTTAGAAGAGCAACTGGAGTTTTAAATAGCTCTCCTGATTTTTTAAAATAATTTTTACAAGAGAAAACTACAGGGGGCAGCAGATATTAACAGGCTCTCAGGATCATGCTGAACCTTGAAATTAACAAGTGCTGGGCTGCTCAACCTCTCTCTAATGGAAATGCCCAACTGTAACCTTAAATGTTTGATTTTCTCATTTCTTTCATTTCGGATACTTAAGAGTTAAATGTGGAAGGCTTTTTCCCATCCATCTTTACTCAGCACACTAAAGTCCAGAGGCATCTCTCACATTTCAACAGTGTTCTTTGTCTTCTTTAAAGTCTGCAATCAAGTGTGATGTGCTGAAGTGACGTGGATTAAATACCCGGGGATCCTCTGAGCATTAAAGTGAAGGCAGTGGCATAGGAACTGCACAGAGAGGGTAAGCAGTGTACTAGAAGGGGCATTGTGTCCTCTCTGTTTTTATTTACCCAGAGAGAGTTGAGTATTGTCGACCATCCTGATATATCTCTCACACTCTTTGACTGTTTCATTATCTGAGAGACAGTTTCCAAACACTTGGTGCATTTAAAATCAAACACAATGTTACTGAATTCCCCATCCCTCCAAAAAATATTCACAGTGTTTTCATAAGGTCAGAGAAAGTGAATGCATATTACCCATCAATAGTGTTGAACCTGACTCATGCTTTTATTTTGAAGACCAAAGAGGGTGAATGCCAGACTCCCTTAGACAGATTTTCATCTTATCCTGGTGCAGCTTTAAAAAAATAATACCTCATAGGAGGCCTGGGCGCCTCAGTCAGTTAAGTGATGGACTCTTGGTTTCAGCTCAGGTCTTGATCTCATGGTTCATGAGATCGAGTCCCATGTCAGGCTCTGTGCTAACGGCTTACAGCCTACTTAGGATTCTCTCTCCCTCTCTCTCTGCCTCTCCCCTGCTCTCTGTCTCTCTCTTTCTGTCTCTCTCTCTCTGTCTCTCTTTCTCCCTCAAAATAAATAAACATTAAAAAAGTAATAGCTCTTAAAAACTAGGTATAGACTATCCCCCCTTTTCAGAGAAAATTGGAAAAGCAGAGAAGGAAGTATTTTTCATTCTTTCATCATCAAAAGCAGTATTTTAAAATAGCAGCACCTATTAGTTCCTTCACTGTGGATAAATACAATTACTGACATAGAATAAGGGAACTGTGCAAGACTTAAAGACAGAAGCTGGATGAGTTACCAAAATAAAAAGTGAACATGTGTACATGCAAGAGGACCCCACTGCAATGGAATGACAGGTGAGGAGAGTGTACTGCTGTTTTGGTTTTGCTGTCCCCCATCTTCTGTGATCTCTGAGCCTCAGATTCCTTGTTTTCTATCACTGCCAACTTGTGCCTTCCCTTATCTTTAATTCTTAATTTAAGTTGGCTCCTTAAGCCAATTTAAGAAAGTTGCATCTTTCTTTCTTTCTTCCTTTCTTTCTTCCTTTCCTTCCTTCCTTCCTTCCTTCCTTCCTTCCTTCCTTCCTTCCTTCCTTCCTTCCTTCCTTCCTTCCTTCCTTTCTTTTCTTTCTTTCTTTCTTTCTTTCTTTCTTTCTTTCTTTCTTTCTTTCTTTCTTTCTTTCTTTCTTTCTTCTTTTTTTTCATAAGGAAATTTTACAAATAAACAGCAAGGCACAGGAAATGTAAAATCACTTATGAATCCATTGACTCAGAGTAAATAAATGATTTGTCCCCTCTGTCAAATAGCATCTTTGCACTTTTTATTGCAGTATAGGATACATTCAGAAAAGTAAACATTTAACAAGTGTGCAGTTAAATGACTTTTCATAAACATAAAACTGAAAACACTTCTATTAACAGAATACAAATCAAGAAAGAAGACATTGCTAGCACAATAGAAGACACATTCTGTGTGCCTTCGTAATCTCTACTCTCTGCGAAAATGTATTATCCTGATTCCTACCTGGATACATTGACTTGGATATTTTTGTTTTGGTTTGTTTTTACGTGAATTGTACAGTATGTACTCTTTACTGTACGGTTTCATTTGTTCAGCTTCATGTTTGTGACATTCAACATATAATTGCATGTAGTTATAGATGATTTATTCTCATAGCTGCATTGTATTCTGTTGTGTGCATTTTTCCCAAATTATTTACAAAACTGAATGTTAGAGAGAGTAAGAGTGAGCTGTGTATCCTGTCAAATATTATTTACTTATCCACATATGTAAATGCATCCATTTATACATACCAATCTATAACTTGATCTCTTCTCTCATTATTATGCTACAGATATGTTTCCATTTTGATACATACATACTTGGTCAATTTTAACTTCTGAATGGTGGCTCACTGAATACGACATATTTAAAAATGTATATTCAGTTAATGGCCACCTAGATAATACCCTTCTTGTACCCATGCATGGTGCATACCTGGAAGTATAATCTGGTCAAAGAATGTGCACCCTTTACCTTTGCTACATAGTGCCATATTGCTCTTAAAGCCGGTGCAGCAGAAAGTTGTATGAGCCCCCATTGCTCTACACAAGTCAACACGGAGTCACAGTTGACACAAGTCAATATCAGAGTTCTATTCGTTTGCTTGTGGCTTATTGGTTTTTGAAAACTGTTGGGGGTAGAATGGTATGTCCCTGGTCACATTGAACATTATGGTCTTTTCAATTACTGTTTCTTCACAAGTCTTTTCCACACTCAGATCCTTCACTCTCCCTACAGATTTGCAAGTGGCAATACTGATATTCATCTCCCTCTCTCTGCTGTTAATTAACAAAAGGGGCCGTAGTTCAATATAATGCTAATCCATCCAATGCTTATCTGTCTACCAATTCTCTTTATCATCTCCCTTCTGTCTCACTGTAGTTGGCCTCTTGCATTCCACTGAAATGAATGTCAGGATTATCGATGACATCTCGATTTCTAGGATTCACTTTATTGTCCTATCTTATTTCAATTTTAGGGACCTAATCTCCACCTCACTTATTGAATGCTCTTTTTGTTTCTCTGGGTCTTTGCATATTACTACCTGCTAAGATTTCTCCCTCCTCCCAACCTCAGAACTAGTGGCTCCTTTTCTGAGCTCCTATGAAACTTTGGCAGATGTGTCGGAGTGTGTGCATACCTATGCCTATGCCTATACCTATACTTTTACCCATACCTCTACCTATATCTATATCTATACCTATACCTACATATACACACAGATTTAATATTTATATTATTATTTTAAGTTTATTTATTTCTTTTGAGAGAGAGGCATGGGAGGTGACGAAAGAGAGGGAGAGAGAGAATTCCAAGCAAGCTCCGCACATCAGCACAGAGCCCTATGTGGGGACTGAACTCACAGACCATGAGATCATGATCCGAGCTGAAATCCAAGAGTTGGATGCTTAACTCACTAAGCCATCTAGGCACCCCTCAATCTTTGTATTATAATTGCAGTTAACTAAGATACAAGAGATGGTGAAAGACTGGCATTTCTGCATCCCTTGTGCCTAACAAGGAGTCTTGGCAAATGTTTGGGGAGTAAGTCAGTAAGTTGGGCAAGCGTTTCTTTGGGGGTTCTTCCAGTTCTAGCACACTGGTTCAGAGTCCCTGATGATGAAAATGGGTCTCTTTCCTGCTACACTGCCCTTCCTACTCATTTGCATAAATTGTTCTCTCACTACTGGAGAAGTCTTGTGCCAAAACCCAAGGGGATCAAGGTACACTCCTATCACATTCTGAGAAACAGCCAGCTGGGTGGAAGACTTGGTCTCACTGAGTCCCGCCTGCTCTTAGGGCTGGGGCCAGCAGAGTTGCAGATAAAACCCCTTGTGGAATTTCATCTCTTCTCTTCCGTTCTTTAAACACCATATACTGAAAAAAGGAAAATAGGAAGTGAGGAAGAAGGAAACTAGAGCTCACAAGGGAATATTTAGAAGTGAAGATAATCACAGGGGATTGTAGTCCACTCACAAGAGCAGGAATAAAATTACATGCATATATGAGAGACACGGACTTTTATTTAGATCACCTAAGTCTAGGCAGCTCGAAGACCGTTGGATGACAAGGTAGTTTTAATCTGTCATAAAGTGACATTCTTTTTGCAAGCAGTTCCTAGAACTCCGGGACCATCACTGGTAAATGTTTTCAGGGCCTCACCTCTGGTAAAAGTCACCACTAACACGTTACTTGGCCCGCCCAGTCTTGCCCTGTAAGATGTGTGAATGTATTCCACTTCCACCACTACATGTAAGAAGCAGGGGGCAAAATTCAGGCCATGGTGTGGCTTTCTTACAGAGAAGACATTG
Source organism: Paguma larvata (assembly GCA_030068075.1). Lineage (NCBI taxonomy): Eukaryota > Metazoa > Chordata > Mammalia > Carnivora > Viverridae > Paguma > Paguma larvata. Next base: position 57,447,238 of record CM057832.1, read on the forward strand.
CTCTTTTCTAGAATCATCACTTGCTAATTTTAAATTAAATCGTGCGCTGCTAATTTGAGCATATAGCAAATGGCTCTTTTATGTATTAGCATTATATCATTTAAGATCACACTTTTCTATGTACATTAAAGCATGCTTACCTAAAATAGAATGTTAGACTGATTCAAAGCACAGAAGTTCTGAGAGAGGTGCACAACACATCTAAGAGAGGTGCCTGTTCAAATACAAGGGCTAATTGATTTCCCAAAGATGTTGATCTCTATCCTTAAAGTAATAATTTTCACTTCAAAATAACCCCTGTGACTTATCTACACTTTAAAATGATAAACTTAACCCCTTCAGTAATCCCAAAAGGCGGTTGAACTGGGTCTAAGTCTGAACGGCCTCTTCCGCCCATTTTCCCATGGAGACAGGCAGCTGTGGAAAGTGGCCTCCTCACTCCCACATTTTAACCTGTTTCACAATGAAATAACAAATGTACATAGGCAGTTATAATAGCACTTTGCCTCTTAGTGCCCAAGGTTCCTGGAAAAACTGCTGTGCATTATGAATAGCAGGTAGATTATCTGCTTACCTACAGTGGCATTGAAGACAGCATTCTCTTAAAGAAAAGGCAAATGTAGCACAAAATGAGAATGGAGATAGCTCCAGGAATAGAGATGTTTAAGGGCATCTGAAAATAGCTACCTAATAAGGACATGAAAATAAAGACATTCCCATGCAAAGGTCCAAGCCACCCATTATTTAACATACATGGTTTTTTCTAATAGCCACATGGCCATGCTGATTTGGTCCTGACCCAAGAGATAGATTCTACATAGTGAAGGGCCCTATGTCACTTACGAGTCTTCAGGTAGAGGTGAGGGGAAGCACTAAAAGCTTATGGACATTGACAAAATCTCTGCCAGACTACTGACTTCTGTTTTTGAATTAAAAAAAAAGTTATTAAATTTTGAATTTAATTCCAGTATAGTTAACGTACAGTGTTATATTAGTTTTGGGTGTACCATAGAGTGATTCAACCCTTCCATACAACACCCAGTGCTCATCACAAGGGCCCTCCTTCATCCACATCATCTATTTCACCCATCCCCTACCACCTCCTTGCTAGTAACCATCAGTTTGTTCTCTAGAGTTGAGTCTGTTTCTTGGTTTCTCTCCTTCTTCCCCCCCTCTTTCTTTTCCTCTTATTCTTTGTTATGTTTCTTAAACTCCATGTATGAGTGAAATCATGTGGTGTTTTACTTTCTCTGACTGACTTATTTTGCTTAGCACTATACTCTCTAGCTCCATCCATGTTGTAAATTATAAGATTTCATTACCTTTCATTACTAAATAATATTCCATTATATATATATATATATTTATGTCCTTTGTATATTATATGTATGTCCATTGTATATTATATGTATGTATATTATATGTATTATATGTATATCATATACATACATATCACATCTTCTTCATACCTTTTCCTTATCCATTTATCTATTGATGGACATTGGGCTGCTTCCATAATTTGACCGTTGTAAATAATGCTACAAAATCATAGAGAGGTATATATCCTTTCAAATTATTGTTTTGTATTCTTTGGGTAAATACCCACCAGTATGATTACTGGATAGATCATAGGGTAGTTCCATTTTAACTTTTTGAGGAATCTCTATGCTGTTTTCCAGAGTGGCTAAACCACCAACAGCACAAGAGGGTGCTTTTTCTCTACACCCTTGCAAATACTTGCTGTTTCTTATGGTTTTTTTTTGGTTTTTTTGTTTGTTTTGTTTTGTTTTAGCCATTCTGACAGGTATGAGGTGATATCTTAATTATAGTTGTGATTTGCGTTTCCCTGATGACGAGTGATGTTGAGTATCTTTGTATGTGTCTATTGGCCATCTCTATGTATTCCTTAAATAAATGTGTGTTCATGTCTTCTACCCATATTTTAACTGGATTATTTGGGGATTTTTACTGCATTAAGTTGTGTAAGTTCTTTATATATTTTGGATACTAACCCTTTATTAAATATATCTTTTACAAATATTTTCTCCCATCCAGTAAGTTGTCTCTTGCTTTTGTTGTTTCCTTTGCTATGCAGAAGCTTTTTATTTTGATGAAATCCCAACGGTTTATTTTCGCTTTTATTCTCCTTGCCTCAGGAGACATACCTAGAAAAATGTTGCTACAGATGATGTCAGAGAAACTACTGTCTGTTCTCTCTTCTAGGATTTTTATGATTTCAAGTCTCACATTTAAGTCCTTAATCCACTCTGAGTTTATTTTTGCCTATGGTGTAAAAAATTGGTCCAGCTTTCCCAACACCATTTGTTGAAGAGACTGTCTTATTCTCCTTCCATATTCTTGCCAGAGACCAATGATTTCTTAAACTTGTGTACATCCAAATAAGAATGTAAACTTGTAAAAAGAAAAAAAAAAAGTAAGGCTTCTAATCCCTAGCATATTAGACCTAGAAAAAAATAGTTTCTGATATTTCTAGGTACTGTTGCTCTTCTGTATGTTTCATTCTTTTTTTTTAATTTTTAAAAATTTTTAAATTTATTTTTGAGAGACAGAGAGAGACAGAACATGGACGGGGGAGGAGCAGAGAGAGAGGGAGACACAGAATCCAAAGTAGGCTCTAGGCTCTGAGCTGTCGGCACAGAGATTGGCATGGGGCTCAAACTCGTGAACTGTGAGATCATGACCTGAGCAGAAGTTGGATGCTTACCTGACTAAGCCACCCAGGTGCCCCTATATGTTTCTTTGTTAATCCATTTTATTTGAAATGCTGTGAAAGTTTTTGTTTGGCCCCTGAAAAAGGGCATATATGCCAGGTTAGATATTTATACATTTCTTTTTTTATATACATTTCTGATAAGAATATTCTCTGAAGTATATAGTTTTTTGATCATGCATCCAATTCATATATGGTCATTGAGTCAATCTGGGTTACCTAATTATGTCACTTGTTCATAAGTATTTGTGATTTCCTAAGTATGTGATTTTCTCATTCATTATCATTACCCACTCTGTTCCTGGGAGCTTGTTAGGACCTGGGGACTCAGGAGTGAGCAAGGCAAAGGTGGTGTGCAGTATAATCCTACCCTGTTTCTCCCCCACTAGTTTTCTCACACTCTCTCTCCCTCTATTTCTAGTTTTATTGAATATCATAATCTAGGTACCCAAGCCACAATCCAGGAAACCATCTTCACTAAAGCTCTTTCCTCCTCTTTATTCACTGAAATTTTCTTGTTCTACACTCTCTTTGATATCTGCCTATAACATTATAGTAGCATGGAAACCCGTCCAATAATAAGCAAGCAATGCATCTACTTATTTAATATCTTGGGTACCAACTAAATGTTCACATTCAATATTAAAGTTGATATTCACTGTAACCCTATGAAAAACAAAGGATATCATCACCTTCATTGCAGAGGTAAGAAAACTAAGACTCAGATAGGTTCCATGAGCTGTCCAAGGCCTTTAAAGTAGTAAATGGAGTAGCCTGGATTTTAATCCAAGGTATTTTGACTTCAAAGTCTGTGTCTCTTCACTCTGCCAAGCTGCTTTGCAACCACCATGATATTCCTCATTGTGCTTCTCACTCATTAAGGTTCCCAGTAAAAGCTCCTCCAGGCACACAATTAGCTCATCCCTCTGAGGTGATAATTTACATCTAAGGTAAGGCACCACAGTTAGAAGCAGCCATAAAAACAAAACAAAACAAAACAAACAAACAAAGGAAAACACTCAAGGTGAAGGTGAAGCACTTATCTTATAAGACCTAACTGTTAAATTGTAGTCTGGCCCTTTTGGGAATATCCTTTAACAAGAGCCCTTCTTGTAAATTTCACTGTGGTTTAACAGTGGGTAAGATACTGTGATACTGTTGTGGGTTTTTTGTTTTGTTTTATTTTTATCTTTTTGCTTCCTTTTCTGAAATCCCTTTGGGACTAGAACAGTATTATTTTATGTTACCTTTTCTAGTCAACAGAGTTCCAGAAAAGCATATCTACCTTGAATTTAGTGTTCATAAAGCAGTTGTTGGACTGCATCTGGGGTATAATTTCAAGTGTTCAAATGATATCACCCAATTATGTAATAAATGTAAAAGCACTTTGGAAAAAAACAAAAGGCCACATAAATAAAGGGTGTTATTATGTTGTTGGGTAAACATAGACTTTTACATAGTATTTGATGAGCGTTCTTTTCAAAGAAAGCAAAAACAATCTAACTAATGTCACTTGATGATTCTATTAAATAGTGAGTAGCATAATGATCTTTCCTTTTAAATTTTCATACTGAAAAAACTGCAACCATTTGGCTTAACATCCCTGACTCTGTGGGTATGTACAATGAAATTTCTTAATGTGCTACATGTTCAATACACTGAAACCTGAGGTTTTCTAGGAATTGGGATGGCTCTCCAGTAAGTTCTCTGGAAAACGGTGTGGAAGTTCCTCAAAAAAATGAAAATAGAGCTACCCTATGACCCAGCAATAGCCCTGCTAGGAATCTACCCAAGAGACACAGGAATGCTGATGCATAGGAGCACATGTACCCCAATGTTCATAGCAGCACTTTCGACAATAGCCAAATCATGGAAAGAGACCAAGTGCCCATCAACTGACGAATGGATAAAGAAGTTATGGTACTTAATACAATGGACTACTACGGGGCAATGAGAAAAAATGAAATCTGGCCATGTGTAGCAACATGGATGGAACTGGAGGGTATTATGTTAAGTGAAATAAGTCAGTCAGAAAAAGACAGATACCATATGTTTCCACGAATAGGTGGACTTTGTGAAACTAAGCAAAAACCAGGGGGAGGGGAAGAGGGGAAAGAAAAAAAAGACACAGAGAGGGAGGGAGATAAAACATAAGAGACTCTCAAAGACTAAGAAAAAAACTGAGGGTAAGGGGGATGAGGGAGGGGGGAGAGGGGGTGATGGGCATTAAAAAGGGCACATGTTGGGATGAACACTGGGTGTTATATGTAAACCAATTTGAAAATAAACTATTATAATAAAAAAAATGCAAAACAAAACAAAAAAAAAATAAAAAAAAAAAAAAAGAAAAGATAAGACTTAAGATCAAAGAGGTGACACATTATTTTTCCAACTTGTTTGCTTACGTAGTTGAAATTAGCAGTAGGACAGTCAAAAAAAGTGGATACCTTATTACGTGTGTTGTGAATTTTTAAATGGCAATTGTGAAAAGTGAGTGATGTAACAATTATTAAAAAACCTTAAGGAGGTAGTTTTGTGTTCTACAAGTGTAGGTTTCATAGTTTCTTCCTTTGAAGTAAAAACCTCATCTCTTTGTAACTGGAATAGGTTCTGAAGAAAGAAAGCTTCAAGAGGTTCAGATGGGCTATAAAAAATGTTGTAATCTCCTACAGGAGAGATGTGATTTATAAGGTAACGTATTTTTTATGACACATCGATGTTTGCAACAGACCAGGCCAGTAAGTAAGAAGTTCAGATTTAAAAGGAAAGAGCAGCAACATAACTTTCCTTTACAGGTATCATTTGGCTTAAAACAACCTTTGCTAACCCGCTGACTGAATCATTTTGAATGTGTGCAAGTGGGGTTTATGTACCAACTGTGTACTTTTCCCATCTACGTGTAGGAACTAGGACCTCCATGACAAAATGGTTTTTAATGAAACAGGCATAAAATTATCTGTGCATGTCTGTGCTTGACAGTGGTCTTAAACCAGTCTTGGAGTTCGTAGCAAATCTAGGGCTCTGCCATCAGATACTAACTTTAAAAAGAGGCAGCAGAGCATAACGGTTAAGGGGCTAGACATCCTGGGTTTAAAAGCCACTCTGCCAATGCTAGATTGATATAACCCAGGGTGAGTCGCTTGCTTAACATTTCTGCACCTCAGTTAACACATATGTGAATGGGGATCATAAAGCTACCCCAGAGGAGTATTTTGTGAGTCAAGTGATATTACATACCTTATATATTTAACTCAGCATTCAGTGCATGGTAATTAATCAGATAAGGCTTGATATTATTTTAAGGCATTTATAAAGCATTTATTGAATAACTACTATCCACCAGACACAGTATACAAGTAAAATCTATAGGTGTATATCCTCAAGTAATGAAGCCTACTGTATGTCACCTCTGCATTATCTGAAAATGTATAATTAGGGTTTTTAACCACTAGCACATTCGCAAATAGCAAACACTGTGACAGGGCGCAGAGTTTGCTTACTTGGCCAAATGCACATAATGCAGCTGTTGACAGCAGTCAGACGGGTGGGGGGGAAGGGGTGCTGATTGCAGAGCACACTGAACCCTGGGACTGTCTTTAGTTAGAATGTGACATCGTTTGAAAGTTTGAATTTTTCGAATCACTTTTAAATAAGCCTTCAGGGACACCTGGGTGGCTCAGTCAGTTAGGCCTCCAACTTCAGCTTAGGTTACAATCTCGCAGTTTTTTGTGGGTTCGGGCCCCATATGGGGCTCTGTGCTGACAGCTCAGAGCCTTGAGCCTGCTTCCGATTCTCCCTCTTCTCTGTCCCTCCCACACTCACGCTCTGTCTCTCTCTTTCTCTCAAAAAAAATGAACATTAAGACAATTAAAAAAATAAATAAACAAGCCTTCAGTAAGTTTGTTTAGTTTTTTGAGACAGTCCAAGCAATCTAGTAAATGTTCCCCCATTTTTCCTGCTTGCACCTAACTGATTAGAACTTAAAAAGAAAAGGACTATAAAGTAACTAATTTCAAAATCTATAATGTCTACATCATCACTTGACTAGCTGGTCAAAATACATGTCCTGGAACATAATAACCACAAGCTATAAAATATAATTGATATAACAATATAGGTCAATAGGTGAGTCTTAATTCTGCTCAAAGAAATTAGCATTACGAAAAGGTTCCCTAAGGCAATTATGCAGTGAAATACCATTATGCATATCTTTCCATGTGCAGTTATAGCTGCATCTATATGACACTGAACATCTGTATGAAAATCAAAAAAGTTCAATCAACTCTCCAGATGTCCTCAAATAGCATCGTGTTTGGCTTATGGAAAAACAGCTGGACTTTCAGTTTTCATTTCATTTTCTTCCAGATGTTAGTCTCTTGTAGACACAAACTACTTTTTTTTAAGTTTATTTATTTATTTTGAGAGAGAGAGAGAGAGAGAGAGAGAGAGAGAATTCCAAGTAGATGCCACACTGTCAGAGCAGAGCCCGACGTGGGATGAGAGAGAGAGAGAGAGAGAGAGAGAGAGAGAGAGAGAGAGAGAGAGAGAGAGAGAATCCCAAGTAGATGCCACACTGTCAGAGCAGAGCCCGACGTGGGACTCAATCCATGAGATTATTACTTGAGCCGAAATCAAGAGTTGGACACTTAACCAACTGAGCCACATGAGTGCTGTAACACAACCTGTTTTGGAGTTCTTTTGTTCGACTTAGCTTTGAGATTCTAACTGAGAAACTGAAAAACAAAAAGGTTTAATATATAAATACATGTCTCCTCTGTCAAAAGAAGCTGTTAGTCAAAGATATGCTAGACAATACAAAGAGATTAATGATCAAGACAGCAGCAAAGAACAAATTAACAGAAGAGATGGAATGGAAGTTATTTGATTCAAGAAATAAAAGCTTTGTCAGCTTGTGTGTATAGAAAATGTTTGATCTGAGGGGTGCCCGGGTGGTTCAGCCTGTTGAACAATCAACTGTTGATTTCAGCTCAGATCATGATCTCATGGTCGTGGGATCAAGCCCGGAACCCCACCTTGGGCTTCATGCTGGGCATGAAGCCTGGTTGAGGTTCTCTCTCTTCCTCTCCCTCTACCCTTTTCCACTCATGCTCTCTCTCAAAACAACAAAAACAAACAAACAAAAAGATAAAGAAAAAGAAAAGAAAGAAAAGAAAAAAGAAAATATGCGATCTAATATTCCTAAGTTAGGGATTTTTAAATATTGAGGCAATGTGGTATAGTAGAAAGACACCTGGAAATGTTGGGCAAGAGTTCATATTCTATCTTTGACTTTCAACTTTGTGACCCTCAGATTCCTCTCATGTATCCAACTGTCCCAGTTTGTCTAAGACTCTCCCAGCTTTAGGACTAAAAAAGTCCCCTGCCAGAGAAACCCCTCAGGATGATTGGTCATCCTTCAGCTTACCAATAACATGAGGGTAAAAATTACTCACAGAACTTACTACAGACTGGTGAATAAGTAAAACATCTAGTATGGCCAAAAAGTACAGGGCCCCCAAACAAGAACTATCATTATTAAAAAATCTCATCCACTATTATGTTTCCTCTCAAAGAGTAGGCTCTTCTGTTTCCATTTTATTCAACACTATCAACACTTCACTTGCACTAGGATAGTCATTCTAATCCCATCTCATTCTCAAAAGCCCTTAAATTTCTATGGTGAATTTTCCCTCATTGATTCAATGGCCATCAATTTTATGTTACCCTCACTAGAATGCAAGAGATAACTTTTTGTTTTCTCTGGGCAGACCTGATATGCTACTGTAGTTCAGCTATACATTGTGGAAACTGCCATGCCCACAGTGAGCCTTACACACCATAGATACTCAGTAGGTACCTGCTAAATGAAACAATACTGCATGACGAATATAGATTGAACCACGGCAAAACAGTCCTTCCTCTTCTCTACAAACTCATATTTTCTGTTATGGATCTCATCTACTGTGGAAACATTTTTACTATCTTTCATAAATCAAATAAGTATATTTCCTTTCCAGAATCTTCCGTATACCTATTGACCAGTGTAGTCTCTCCCCACTCTCTGGCTCCCAGATTGTTCTCTGGTTCTCAAGTATCCATTTGCTCTCCTGCTGTGTTGAAACAACCACAGGCTGTCTCTCGCCTCATCACTGGTTCCAGCTCCAAACTCAAAGAACCTTCTCTTAAATCCTTCAAATTCCTGTTTTCACTCCACTTTATTCTACCCATATTCTAGCCATCAAGACACATATTTTCTTGCTCTGTCTTCCAATTCAGGACCCACCTTCTCCAGAAACATTTTTTTTTTATGGATTTAACCCAGTGTCTAGCCATTCCATGACCATATCAGAACCATCCTCCAGGAGCTCTGGCTGCCAGAATCAGACAGAGCTGAATTTTTAATTATAACCCTGCCTTTTACTGTTACATGGCATTACATCTCTAAGACTCAGTTGCTTCTTTGATAAAATGAGGATGAGAATTGTACTTGTGATAAAACGAGAATGATAATTATGAAAATTAACTGAGGTAAGATATACAAAACTTAGGATAGAGCAGACAATTCACTCTTATTCACCCTAATATTCCTATCATCTCTAAGATTGGTTACTTCCCTTTCTTAAAATTGTGTGTAGGAGATTAACTGTGAGAATTCTTGAATATGTATCCCAAGTACTTTTTGCTGTTCTTGGTAGGCTCCTAATATCTGTCATGGGACTGATTCCAGAAGCTATAGAACCTGAGTCTGTGAGGAAAGATATGTATTTGGGATGGATAGAGGACCAGAACATTTAGGTTCCCCAAGTGACTTTCAAAGTGAAAATACAAGACCTGAATAAAAAGAAAGTCCTCTGTGGATACTTTTCAGAACCACAGGAGAGGAAGAGGAAAGCTTATACTCCTGACCTCTCACCTTAGCATTTTTCTTCCTTCTGCTTTCAAGCAGTGAATAATCAACATGTCAGAGTTCATTTGGATCTAAATCCAATTAAGTCTGACCTTAGGGATAGTTACTCATAGCTCTCAGCAGGTGTGTGCTTGGAAGAAATCGTCATCTATGCCCTTTGTTCCATCTTTAAATTGCCCAAGTTTATGGTCCTGACTGATCAAGCTTAGCAACACCGCCCATTGAATATCCAAGGAGAGTAGTTGCTAGTTTAAGTGTCTAGGCATCTGTGCTGGACAAGATTTTAAGAAATCACCTCTAATTATTCTGCATGAAACAAATCTGAGAGTTGAAAATTTTCTATAACTTTCATCTCATCCTTATGCTAGCTGTGGGACCATTATTTAACGACTCTGCCCCTTGGTTTCATCATCTGTGAAGTGATCTGTTAGATTGCTTCCAGAATTAGCATTAATGTATGTAATTGAAGTGGCACAATACCTGCCACACAGTGGGTGCTCAATTAGTGGTATTCATGATGAAAATAATTGGTATTATTAAGGCATTACTAGGAATTTCAAATATGTGGTCATTGTTCACTGTGGGAAGAAACTATGTGTGTGCGTGTGAGTATATGTAAGTGTGTACATATAAATTCTCACATTTATCTTCCATTAGTAGTGTCCATGATTTCAGATGGGCTTCTGAAGTCATGTTCTAAAATACCTTACACACAGTTCCTCACAGTTTCTGCAGCATGGTTTTTGTTGGGTAAAGGAGAAAGAGGCTCTAAAGGTAAGCCCTCACAAAGAACCTGACACTCTGCTAGATGCTCTTCATATATTTTTCTCCTCTATTTCTCATAAGTTCCCTGTAAATTATTATAATTTTCCTTATTCAGAGAAAACAGATACTAATATAAATCAGAGCACAGATTCAGACCAGATTTGAATAATTCTAAATTACTTTTTACTTTTGAGGGGACCAGAAGATCTGGTTTCTGGTCTCAACTTTGCCCCCTAAGTAATTGTGCTCTTGAACAAATTATCTCACCATTCTTGTTGGTAATGCTTTAATCCATAACACAAGGGGGTTGGATTAGACCATTTTTAAGATCCTTTCCAGAACTACAAGTTTAAGATGAGATACTCTAAAAATAAATCTCAACAGAGCAAAATAAAATAAAAGGATCAGCTTTCTGTTTTTAGTCAATGATTCAACAATATTTCTTCCCAATATCATAAGGAAAAGAAAGAAACAGAAGAACCTGCTGCTCCTTCCCCTTGTATACTTTTTTCTGTACCACTTTTATTTGCAATCTGGTCTGACCTTTGAGATATCCTCAGGATACTGAGGCTAAGACTCTCTTCCCTTATTTTTCTACCAGCCCTTTAAATGATAGTCAGCCCAATCCTATCCAGTGGGACAAAACTTTTTTTATGGTGAGAAAGTTGAGTGGTTCCTCCCTCCTCTTCCCTAGTTCTTTTGAGTCAAAAGACAGGAAGGAACCCATTAAGAGTCCAAGAGAAAGTCTGGGAAGAGAACTGAGGCTTACTTTCCATGAAAGAAATAAGAGGATGACCAAATAACCACAGAGGGGACAATGGCTGGGTGTCTTTAAATCTCTGTGAATTTATTCCTTTTCTCCACCATTTCTTCCTTTCTTTGGTTAATTCTATTAATCCTTAAGAACCTAGTCCTGGAAGATTTTAAGTTTTTTTTTTCTTGTTTTGTTTTTAAATTCTGTCCCCAATGGCTCCACCCCTTAATCCTTTCATTATGCTATCATCTCCCATTTTTAGTAGAGCACGTACATTGACTTGTGCTTAGTTAGTTGTTCATGTGTCTGTCCTCTATTTCATTATATCAATACACAGTGATGCATACCATGTCTCCATCGTTGTCCTCTACTGAACAAATTATATTATCTACATCATTATGATCCTTTGCAGACATTGCAGAAGGAAAATATTTTCATGTTCAAGAGGAAAACTGTGCCCCGCTTTAATAAATCCTGATATATCTGGCCTCGCCAAATATATACATTAAAGTCAGTGCTTTACCTTACAGAAGTATTAAGGAGAACTCTAAGTCCACATTACCTTTTTGAACTTTAATATGAATGCACAAAGATTTGATTAATATACAATTGTTTAAAGAACAGTCTCTCTCACTAGACTCTTAGCTCCATGAGAACAAGGAATAGATTTTTTCCACTGTACCCCAAATGTTTGACATATAGTAAGTGTTTAATAAATATGATTTAAGGAATGAGTAAATGAGAAAAGGAATGAAAATTACAGCCAGATTTTTAAGTGAGGGAGCACAATGTGTTGCCAAACCTTGCTGAATATCAGAAATGACCTTAGAAATATTATTTTAGGCAGAATAAACAAAGTGTATTAAAAATTTTAATTATCTTCTGAGGGGAGGTTGCATAAATTTGTTGTTATACACACGAATAATCACTTCTTGTTGATGCCTTAGCATGAGAGACAGCAGCCATGAGTGGATTAAGAGAAAAAAGTGCAGGTACCTGGACCGCTTGCTTCTTTCTGTCTTTGCAGTAATAACATTACTCCTAATATGTGCCCTCAGATTAAATGGTAACAGTTATCTCTGAGCAGTTGGAATTTTACTCAATAAAAATAATAATATTAAAAGCAGTGAGTAGGAGAGGAGTGTTGTGCCATGTCATTATCTTTATAGAAGGGAAAATGCAGAAGCTGGTGACTAGTGATTTCCATGGATAACACAAGATGGGGAGGAGGCAGGCTTTGAATTGAGGCCTCCCTCAGAAGAAGAAACCTGAGGATCTGAAACCCCTCCTTATTTTTTAAACAGTTGCCATTTATATACTGTTTATTCAGCCATTATCAATCTATCTGCCCTCCCAGTTTATATCAGATACCACCAAGTAGATTACTCCAGAAGATGCTGTGTAACTCAGGGTTAAGACTGAGAAAAACAACTGTTAGTTTCCCTACAGTTTGACCTCTTTTCACCCAGAAATCCTCACTGCCTTTATTATTAAGGCTGCATTCCAAGCCCACAGTAAACACAGGGTGTATTTTCTCTGTAAACAGGGTTACAAGTGGAGGGTTGAATTGTTTGCTTTGAAAATTCTTACTTAAGCAGAGAGACCAAAAAGGTTCACTCTCTCTCAATAGGTTTTTCATCTTATGTGATTTGGAAGGATCACTCCTCTCTCATTACAGTTTTTATAATACATGGAAGCACATAAGGGGTGTTTGGAGCAGTCTCAGAAAATGAATGACCAGAGCCTTGGCTTCTGGATTTGGTCCCGCCTCTCTCCATCTCTGTCTCTTTGAGTAAAGTTGAACCAAAGTCTAATAAACTTTAATGCTGGGAGGCTGTCATGACAAATTAGAAGAAGTTAGCATCAAATCCAAGATGCATGATTCTATTCTAAATTACTGAAATTAAATAATATTCTCTCCCCTAAAAAAGTTTAGAATATTTTAACATGTCTACAACTTACAATTTGGATAGGAAAGTGGACATTAATTATAAAGGGATTTCCAAAACTAAAATAATAATCAGAACTGGCTGTTACTGACCAGTGAGCTCCATGATAATAGATCAGTGACCTGATTGTGTCTGTTTTCGCTCATCAGTATACTCTTAGTGTTTTGCAGAGTGCCAGGCACAAAGTGGGCTCTCAGTAGATATTTGAGTAAATGAAGGAAAAGGAGGTATGAATAAGCAAATAAATAAATGCAGCGGCAAGCCTACTAGACTTGATCACATTGGTTGTTCACTGTTCATGGCCAGTCACACCCAGCATTTTTTATTTATTGTAAAAATAAAACAGGAAATCCGGGACAGCTTTGAAAGACATTCTCCCTCCCTACCACTCACCCATCTCAGGGATAACAGATCATATTTATCTAACTCATAATGAGTCTAGGATAGGATAGCAAGTTCCTGCAGACACTTGGGATTACAGGCCTCTCTCTGGAATACAGAAAGGTGCATGGTTTTAAGGAAGTTCTGAATGCAAGCACTGTAGGCCTCCTATTCCATCCTTTCTCAGGGTAAAGGAAAAGGCTCTACATCAAAAACAGACAACATGTTTATGTTACTCACCAGAGTAGCCTGCTGAACATAGAAGTACAACCAACAGTGGTCTAGAGAAGGTGTAGGGTTGGAAACCACCTAGAGTCACCAAGGGCACAGCTGTGGCCATTTTTTCTTGTATTGTGAAGCCTACAGGGATTGTAAGGTGCAGAGAATTACATCAGTAGTAAATCAGATAATTTCTCTTTTCTTCTTAAACACTTACAACCCTTCTTTTTTTTTAGTTTTCTTCTTCCATCTTTGGATACATTGGTCATTTTATTTCCTGCTAAGTATTGTCTTGTCTATGCCTGAAATGAAGAACTGCACAGAAAGACATAGAGTGGAACAATTCCACTGCTTTCCTGTCTCATAAACTTATCCAGCTATTAGGGATCTTGAGACACAATGTTTCATAAACCTGCTTCAGACAAATTCCTAAAAACAACTAATATCTAACAATGTAAGCTAACAAGTATGATTAGTATATACCACTTCCAATGACCACAAAGCACTAATTTCCAGAATCTCTGGTTAATCTTCAGAGACAATCATATAAACTGTCGACTTTCTTTAAGATGAAGAGTATCAGGGTACTTGGGTAGCTCAGTCAGTGAAGGGTCCAACCATTGATTTTGGCTCAGGGTGCAACCTCAAAGTCCCTGAGTTAGAGCCCCATGTCAGGTACTGTGCCTACTTGGGATTTTCTCTCTCCCTCACTCTCTCTGCCCCTCCGCTCCCCCTCTCTCTCTCTATCTCAAAATTAAGTAAATAAACATTAAAAGTGAAAAAAAAAAAAGATGAACAGTATCTATAGCCAATGAGAGATTTGACCCTCTTTCTAGGCCATTTCAAGGTGGATCATGGACAATACTCATGAGTTCTACACGTAGATACCTTTGTTTCCATCCAGCATCCTTCACGGGCTTCATTGTTAAGAAAGTGAGAATTGGATTACCTGAGAGAAGTTGAAAATACTTGTTTGCAATGTTTAAATGTTAAAGGGGCAAAGGACAAAAGAATGACCCCTGGAAACTTTGTCTATTGGCCTGTCTCCTCTGTGAGTATAAAATGTCACTGAGGGTTATCATTCTAAGCAAATGTTACTAGAAAAAAATGTCAAGTTTAATGGAGATCTGAAAGTTCCTTTGCATTTTTGTTCCTGATAAACTTCTATCATTTTATAAGTAGATGCAAATGCAAATTTTTATAATTTGACCTATTGTCAGAAAAAGTCATAAAAATATGAAAATAATAAAAGATAGCTTGCTCATTAAAATATGTTTATCTAGATATTAATTTAAAAAGCTAATTTATTTTTGCTCTGAAATTCTTTACAAGAGAAATAAACTGCACTGTAAAAATCCTCACATGTCAATTTCTCATAAAATTCCCAAAACAGCTGAAATGCGGTGTTTACCTCCTCAGGTAGATTATGCAATGTTCTAATGAACCATTCATTCAACATAGAAGTTACCCTGGATTCTTCCTGTTTGACATCTTGGAACAAGGCCCAGATTATCTTTCTTCTTCTAATTTGACTAATACAAATTATTTAAAATGGGAAACAGAGTGGTAAAAGAAAAAGACAAGAAAGACACATTTAAAAGGACAGAATTAGGGGTGCCTGGGTGGCTCAGTTGGTTAAGCATCTGCCTTTGGCTCAGATCATGATCTCGCGGTTCGTGGGTTCAAGCCCCTGATGGGGCTCTGTTCTGACAGCTCAGAGCCTGGAGCCTGCTTCGGATTCTGTATCTCCCTCTCTCTTGCTCCTCTCATGCTCATTCTCTCTCTCTCATCTCTCTCTCTCTCTCTCTCTCTCTCAAAAATAAACATTAAAAAATTAAAATAAATAAATAAATGGGCAGGTTTAGAACCTAATATAGTCTGGTCATCTATGGACAGTGATCTTGAACTTTGGAACTTTTAAAGATGTATATAAAGACCCTTCCATGTTTCATTCAAGTGTTTAAAACTAGTCCTTATTTGCAAAGGGTACCACGTTACTCAGGGAAGTTTTACTGCAGTCCTTAAAGAACAACAAATGTGCTGAGTTATTTTTGCAAGTAAACTTCCTAGTTTTAAATGATCAGGGTGTATTAACTTAGAATAATAAAACAATGAATTCTTCCTAAGTTTCTGCCCGAAGCAAATAATGAAACTTTTAACCAGGAAATGACAAACCTCCAAATTATTCTGAGGATATTGCAGTAAAGTGATTATCCTGTAATATTAGAGTGCATGAACATTACAAAGGAGGTTTAGAGGCATGAGGAGTTTTCAGGACTCATAACATTTTTCCCACAGAAAAGTAGGCTCCTGGTCTATCTCCAGAGGTTAAAGGGAAAGATAAACTGATGTTTAAAGTATGAGCTTTTCATCGACTCATTTGGTTTGATGACTATTCCCCAGCATATACCTCAAGTGAATTTTTTCAGCTATGTCTTGTGAATTGTTTAAATAGCAACACACACACACACACACACACACACACACACACACACACACAGGCTCTCTTGGGTTAGGTAAATAACATCAGAGCATAAGTGGTAGAAGCCACAAGATCAGGCCAGTTCTGTGCTTGGTTCTCTTATATATATAGTCACGTATTGAAGAACTGAAAAAAAGAAATGGATCTGTTAAGATACTTTGAGCTTCAAGTAAGAAGAAATCCAACAAAAAGGTTACTGAAACAATGAGGATACTTATCATCTGAAAAGAAATCAGGGATAGGACTTCAGGATTGGCTAATTCACTGGATCAGCACCATAAAGAATCTGTGATCTTTCTACATGTCTCACACCACCTGTAAAAAGTGTGAATATTTTCTCTCCTTCCATGAGGACGGTGAGGCTCAGAGAGTGTAAGGCACATGTAAAATGTCACTCTGTTTATGGCTGAGCCAGTTTAGCCCACTCCGAATCTCAAGTTTTTTCTTCTACTCACGGCAAAAACATGAAATACATTACAGATGTTAAATATCATTAAGAAATGAGATAATACTTATTATTAAACACAATAATATGCATGAGCATCCATACAGCTAGATTTGTTTATTTTACAACTATCACCTCCCTGTCTTTGTTACACACTTTAGAAAATATACTTCAAGATGCTCACCTTATGTTTGAAACATTCACCCCAAAAACCTTGAGAGTTTTTTTTTTCACCTTCATTTTTTTTTTCATTTCACAAATGGATGTCTACCTTCTGTGTGTCCATGTATGCTTATATAGGCTGGGGTCTGAACAACTGTCATCATCTAAATCGTCTACATCCTCCCCATACTACACTTGCTCCATCTGAAGGAATCCCTTTACCATCCATTAGAAGAATGTCCTCCCTTTTCCTGTTTTGAAAGTTTCATTAGAACTGCCAACTTAGGTCAGAACAAATATCCAGATATTGTGTCCTAACATTTCTTATGAGATAGGTTTTGCATGGAAGTTTATGATTTTATATAGTCTGTGCAATAGCTCTGTGAAATAAATATTATCTCCTTCACAGATAAATAAATGAGGACTCTGGGGATTTTTACAGCTCACCCCGTGACACGCAGCTTTTAACAGAGTTAGGGATTTTGTTCTCTCATCTCCAGTGCAATTTCCACTATAATAAATTAGGGGAGAAATAAGATCATTAAGTGAGCAAGGCAACTGAGTGGTTGGCCAATCCGGAGTACGGAGGCAATTGGGATCAAAGCAGAGAGAGTGAGATGCTCAGAGGAGACCTAGAGTGGGGAATAGGAGCAAGAATGAGAAGGCCAATGACAGACATTTCCTACTCATTGCTTTTTCCAGACGTGGACTCTGCAGCTAGGCCGCTTTCCTATTTATTCTAGTTTCATTTGGTGACACACAAATTGGGAAATTGCAAAAATAAATATGTTCAACTGCCATCATATATTATGGCATCTACAAGGAACAAAGAACTTCCTGTTCTATATTGGCTTGAAAAGAAAGAAATAATATCTAGAGTTTTCCGTTGAAAGTTTTATATTTGGAAGGATGACCAACCACATGTAAGTCACAGGCAAGGCACTGAACCACCCACTCAGGGATTTTATCAGCCATTCAACTGGGAGGTAAAATGGGAATTTTTTTTAGTTTTTAACTTTCTTTTATTTTTTTTATAATAGTTTATTTTCAAATTGGTTTACATATAGCACCCAGTGTTCATCCCAACATGTGCCCTCTTTAATGCCCGTCACCTCCTCTCCCCGCTCCCTCATCCCCCTCACCCTCAGTTTGTTCTTAGTCTTTGAGAGTCTCTTATGTTTTATTTCCCTCCCTCTGTGTCTTTTTTTTTCCTTTCCCCTCTTCCCCTCCCCCTGGTTTTTGCTTAGTCTTCCATGAATAGGTGGATTTTGTGAGACTAAAATGGGAATTTTATTAATGGTTTAGGATTGTTATTCATTTGCACATGAGGACAATGCAGAAATGTCCAAAGGAAACAAATATTATATTATATAATTAAAACATTGCCATAAGCTATAAGTGATGTTTTAAGGGAACTTAAAATCTATAGAAGATGTAGTTTTATCCCTCAAAGCCTAGAAGGACATGAAAGCCAGTATGATGAAGAACCTAGTCATGTATTTTTATTACCAGAATCTAAGAGATGGTGCACAAATGTGTTTTACTATTTACACTAGGTGACCTGTCAGTTCATAGGGAGTCCATCTACCACTGATGGCCTACAGGAGAATATTTTGTTTCTTACCCTCCTCTCATCCTCATTTCTTGTCACTAATATTTAGCAGCAGGTTTGTAGACCCTTAGGCCAGAGACCAACAAGACCTGGTCTCCTGATCCTTCCATTATTGAGAACAAACCACTATGTAATGAAGAAACCATTTTTGTTGCTATTTATTGAAGTTCATAGTATAATTTTCTCAAAAAAAATGAAAATAGAACTACCCTGTGACTCAGCAATAGCACTGCTAGGAATCTACCCAAGAGATACAGTAGTGCTGATGCATAGGGACACATGTACCCTGATGTTTATAGCCGCACTTTCAACAATAGTTTTCTGGCCTTATTAAGATAAATAGATGAGGGCACCTGGGTGGCTGAGTCAGTTAAACATCTGACTTTGGTTCAAGTCAGGTCTCACAGTTCATGGGTTTGAGTCCTGCATCAAGCTCTCTGCTGTCACCACAGAATCCACTTCAGATCCTCTGTCCCCCTCCCTCAGTCCCTTCTCTGTTCATTCTCTGTCTCTTTCTCTCTCTCTCTC
Organism: Paguma larvata; assembly: GCA_030068075.1. Taxonomy (NCBI): domain Eukaryota; kingdom Metazoa; phylum Chordata; class Mammalia; order Carnivora; family Viverridae; genus Paguma; species Paguma larvata. Next base: position 57,466,173 of record CM057832.1, read on the forward strand.
TCACAATAAATAAACTTAAAAAGAGATGAGATAGATGAGAATGAAGAGGAAAGAAAAAAAAATAGAGGGACATTAGACAATAGAATAGACAATATAATACCATTCATTCATTCATTAATCATTCATTCATGCATTCATTCATTCAAAAGTCAGCACATATTTATAATTGGCTGTTATATAACTAGGCACCCTTCAAGGAACTAGGGATATCCAGTTAATCAAACCTGTTCAACCTACCCTCTGGGAAGTTAGATTCTGGGAGGGAAGAAAAGAAATAATAAATAATAAAAGTAACCACATAGCATGACAGCTGGCAATAATTGCTCAAAAGAAAAAAAATAAAGCAGGACAATAGGATAGAGATGATGGCATGTTGATATTTTATGCCAGGGATCAGGGAGTGTGGTCATGTATATAAAGATTTGTTCATTCAATATTTATCAACTGCCTTTGAAGAGTTGGGTACTCTGCAAGATACAAGATGAATAAGACATGGTCCCTGCCCTCCAGGAGCCAACAGCTCAGTAGAGAATCTCGCCACCTGCTCCATTAGGCAGACAGATTAGAAGTCTCAGGGCATATTGCGGCAGGAACATTGTACACAGTGACCAATCTGAACAGATTGTAAGTATTCCAAAACTCACAGTGGTTTCCATAAAATAATTCTCACTTCAAGTAAACATTTTCAGTTGGTGAGTAACTCTATTTTCCACCGACAGCACTCATATTTGAGGATTTCCTTAATGCATTGATGACTTGTTTTTCTGATTGGTTGCCAAGGATTGTTTGGGTCCTTATTGAAATGTACTTGCTTAACTCCTCCAAAGCAACTTGGCTGGTTTCTTGTTGCTGCACTGGCAAATGCTGCCTCCTGTACTGAAAAATTTGTTATTTCTGAAAAATGTGGACTGTCCCTGGATGGTTTTCATGAAAATCAAAAATTAAAAAAAAAAAAAAAAAAAAAAAGGAAGAGAGATTTAGGAAAAAAAAAAAAAAAACTAAGGGATAAAGAACAGAACTTTGTTTCCACAAGATTTATGTAAATGTAGGTCACATCCTGGCTGATCCCAGTTTTATCATGCTTTGTGCAGATACCTGGCTCAAAAGTTCCTGATTCATCAAGAAGACAGAGAAAAGTATAATTATGGTCAAAACACTAGCTTGTATAAACAAACTGCTTTTCTTTTTTGTGCATGTTATTAACACAGCCTTCTTTACAAAGGTTGCAATAATATAACATTGTTAAAAAGAAATCTCAATCATGTGAGAGAACAACACTGAGCTAAAAAGTCTTTGTTTTCGTGAAGACAGAGCCTTTTTTGATAGGGGATGGGAGATCATATCACACACAGTTGTTCCAGAGTGCAGGAGAAAGAGTCGCTGATCTCTCTGCTAGCACAAAGGATGCTAATCCACTCACTATGCAGGCTCCACGTTAGAACCCCCTTCCTCTTCCCAGACTCTCAGTCACATTCCTCCCCCTTCATCACAGAAGACCCAGGAGAAGAAATTATTTTGGCGAGGCTGAGACATAGCACAGGTGGTACCACTTGTTGTAAACTTTTCAGTGTTTGTTGGGGCTGTGAGCCGACTTTACAGTGGTTTGTTCTCTCAGAGAAACGGAAGTAAGAGCTTTAGGCCCTGGCCTTTGATGGATTGTGCTGATTTCCACAGGTCGCCATCTTGCAGAGGACGCGTTGCTTCCCAGTGGCACCTCAGAACCACGGTGCCAGCCTGAATCACTGTCAAAATTTCTTATTTCCTTACTACTCCAAACGGTGCATTTGGGCAGTTCTGACAATTCTTTGTTGGAGAAATTTCACACCAAAATTTGAATTTTGTTGAGCTATTTCTTTTTTGGCTGTACCAAGGGAAAAACCAGTTTGTAGTAAAAAACTTTCATCTTTTTCCTACCCATGGGAGTCCCTCCCATTGGTAAAGTGTTCACTTTTATCATGACCTCATTTATAGCAGCTTCTAATGCTATGATCCTGTCAGCTTTAGGGGTAAATGACAAACAGGAATTTTGCTATCAAAGGTACTTCCAAAGGCCATGAAAAGTCAATCATTAGATAAGATCAAGAACTTAGCTCTAAATATAAACTCTTTCTCAGCACTTGCAAATAATACTGCCAAAGTTTAACCCTGCCATAAAATCCCCCATAGGAACTCTGCTCCTTGCTAAATATTCTGTTTTCTAAGGACATCACTCAAGGTGAAATTTACTCCATTGAATCTTCAATAACTGATTCTGTGGCTTATTTGCATAACTCGCTCTTTTTTTTTTTTTTTTTTGGTGATAAGGTGCCAACAGAAAACTTTCATTTTCAGCTCTATGAACTTTGATTCACAGAGCATACTGCAATTAAGTAACTTCTCAGGGTGGCCTTCCAAACCAGGGAGAGTGTCCAATTATTGGTGGGTTTGGCTTAGGTTAAGCTATTTATTTGTTTGGGTTGTATATCTTGAATATATGCCCAGGGCTTTTAAAAAGAGTGATGGGAACATTCATATACATGGAATTAAAAGCAGGAGAACAAGCATTGCCAACACTTTAATTGTGAACCTAGCAACATGTGTACTTATTTGAGAGTTTAAAGGGTCTAAGACAAAATAGAAGGAAATGAGTGGGGACCTAGTGGTTTTGAATGGGATGGTCATCTTTTCTTCTTAGCATGCAGAAAATAAAAAGCATAAAGCTCTTCTACCCTTTCAGATACCCAAAGATATGGCAAACTGCCTGTGTCCATTTTTTCCCAGTATCCTTTTCACTTTGAGGCACTATCAGGACAGAGGGTAAAGTTCTGAGCCACCTATAGTAGCCATTTATATTGGAGTATATCTGAGTCGGAGTGTATGGTTTGGGTATATCCCTGTCTCCTCCTGCCCATGGTATTTTCTTCAAGGCCAAAAGGACCAGAACATCATGGGCTGCTGAATTTCAGAAAGAAACTGAGAGATTGTGGTGTGTGTGTATGTATGTGTTCATGCTTGGGTCTTATGACCCTCATGGCTTTCTATTGCCCAAGAGAAAAAAACAAATTCTTTGGAATCTTTTTTCTTTTGACAGACAAATTTCCCAGAAACCATAACCATAATAGCTGGAGGGTTGTTAAACAAGGGAGTATAACTAAGGTTGGGGTGGCGAACCAAAGGAATTTGGAAAGTTTGAGAATTGAGAAGATTGGGATGGTTGACACACACTTTCTTTTCCTTTAATTTTTGAGGATTTTTCCTCTCTTGCATCTTCCTTTCCAATCAACTGTATTTCATTCCAGACATAAAATCAAAATCCTCTTCTCCCCAGTCTCTGTGTGGATTAGGAGTAATTATAAGTTAAAAATAACATTGTCTCCTCTCTTGAAATGCATACTTTTATTCTAAAGTTTGGTTGAGGGGGTCTATTTGACTTTTATTGCAGAGTTATATATGAGATGGTATTTCCAAGGTAGTATTATGCTGATCCAATATAATATAAGGGAGAGTTAGCTAACTGAGAACATATATTTTACTTTTAAGTTAAAGAAAAATAAAACTTATGGAAAAAGACACACACCAACACAAGTAGCTCATGGCAATTCTCTTCTCGAGTATAACAGCTAGAGCTAGTGGGTTCCCAAATACAAGGCTGACGCCGACTGAAATGTCCCAGCAGCCTGCTGGGTTTGCACTACAACGTCCAGCAAATTTCATGTAATTACAGCTGCCTGCTGAAGGAGGCCTGTGGTCTCCATAGGCTGTTAAGACCTTAGTTATGGCCAGAAGGGAGGCAAGTAGGATTCAAGTCCTGCCACCAATGCCAGAAGCTAGGAGCTTCCTTCATAGCGAGGGCAACTGTTAGAATGAGCCAGCTGTGGGAAGCAGAATCAAAAAGCTTGTAGATTTAGGTAAAATAGTGCCACCTGTGACTTTCTCTCCTTTTGAAAAGTATGGAAGAAAAAAAAGAAGGCAAATCCTAGAAAAAGGGAACTAGCCTCTTCAAAACTGCCAGAATCTGCTCAGCTGTACTGGGTTATTGTCCTAGGAACAATGCAAATCAACGAATTTGAACTCAGTTATCACTGTGGTTTTCAGAACTGCCTGAAAAGCTTGCCAAAAATTCTGACTCCCCAGAACTAGCCCAGAGGTTCTGACTCAGAGCTTCTAGATCAATTCGCGGGTCTGGGTCATGCGTAAAGTGGGTGTTTTACCATGCAGAGAATTATTAGGAGCCTTAAAAGAGACAGGTGCCTCAATGTTCTTTGTGAACTGCAAAGTTCAGTTCAAATGGTAATGTTGAATGACATGGCGTGGAGAGCATTCCTGGTATTAGTACCATGCTAACAACTCTTAGAGAAATCAAAGAAGGCTGTTCTAGTTGTGTAGTTTACATAGCTGATAGTTTTTCTATTATTAGGGTTCACCAAGAAAACTTCTCTCTCAAGAAAATGAATTCCTTAACAAAAATGTGTGAGCAACATCTTTCTCTCTCAAAGTGGTAGTTTTCTGTTATTTCTGGTTTAACTCTGAAAATAACACACAAACATCAAGACTCTGTTCCAAATGTTTTCCAAAGAGGAGTTTCAATCTTTCTGCTCCATTCTTTCTTTGTTTTAATCGCAGATTTATTGGGGGTGGTGTGGCTGGAATTTCAGTTAGTTGATGGCATTTCTTCCCCTTTGAATGGAACTGCAGGGGATGAAAATCATTAGGGGATGTTTGTATTGTATTTGAATGAAAGGGTTTTCCTTAATATGTGTGCCCTGCTTGCAGCATACATTCTTCAAATCACTTAATAGTGCCGAGTTGACATGCCTCACACACAGTGGAGGCCTGAATGAGTGAGCAATGGGATGAATGGGCACACATGAAAGCCAAGTAAAAGGAAATGCTAAAAATACCACCCTTGTATACGAAATTTGGGCTGTGTTTCATTTGTAGTGACTACCTAAAAATGGAATCCAGTCAAAGGGTCATTTCTTTTTCACTTATGAAATAAAAGTGATTTCAAAAAGAATCTCTAAGCTGGAAAATATTTTAGAAATAATCTAGTCTAGTGATTTTCAAATCATGCTTCCTAAAGCTGTAAAGCAAGGTTACTCCACCTTGGGTAACCATTTGAGTCACTTTGGAAGCTTTTCAAAAAAAAAAAAAATATGTTAGAGCCTCATTCCCAAAGAATCCAATTCAGCGCGTATGCGTTGTCCCTGGGCATATGTTTTAAAAGTTTTCCAGATGATTCGAATGTACAGCCAAGGTTGTGAACCTCCATTCTAGGGGTTTGGCAGTCGAAACATTTGGACTTGTGATCCGATAAGTGCAAGTATATGCCCCGAGAATAATATAATAGAATGTATTAAATGGGGAAATTTGGGATGTGCTTGTGCCCTATGGAAGTATAGGGCACAAGAATTTTAAAGAAAACATTAGACTTTGGAAAATTCAATTAAATAACACTCTTATCATGTATTCCTTGTACGGGACATTCTGCAAGATGTACAAGGTATGCACAGAAGATTAAGATCCAGTCTTTCTCTTAAAGATTTTATAGTCTTGCAATCTGGAAATACGTGTGGGATTTGGCCTTTGGCAGAGGCATAGGGAAGGAATGAGAAAAATAAGTATAGATATAACTTTAATCAAAGGTAAGTGTGTTATGGATGGCACAAGAAGGACTGAATCACAGACAAAACATTTCGGCTTTCAGCCATGGTTGTGGTCTAGTTTCTCATCTTTTCTTCACTCAGCATAGAACTGACCAGACTGAACACTTTTGACATCCAAATTCTTAGAACACAGCCCATTCTGGGGCAGCACAGCTCTTAAGATGGAAAAGCAAAGCAGGTGCTTTGCTCCTTCTGACCTCCACTTGGTACAAGATAGGATATTTCCTAGAGCCTGAGACTCACTAGGTAGGAGGTCCCTTTGATACAGCGAAAAAAGTAAAAAGGTTGGGTGCCAAGTGTTCTGTTCAGGACTGCTTCTAGACGTCTGATCCCTGGTTTGTTTGCCAAGGGGAAGGCAGAGAAAAACACCTGTTTGACCTGATTTGCTTTTGTGCTTCTCAAAGTCAAAGATTGTTAATAGTCCCATGTTATCATCCATTGATTCATTTAGCAGACATCTTTTGAGATCTCCTTAGGGTCCAACCTCTGTGCTTGCCGATGGTGATACAAAGAGTGTGGACATGCTTAGGGCTTAGCAGGGCACAAATATGTGCAATATAAATATAGGCAGATACCATATAAGAAAAAGAAAGAATGGGAGAATAGAGGCAGGACAAATTCATTCTACTTAGTGGACTGCAATAAACTTTGTAAAGAAAGTAGTATTTCACATAAAAAGGGCAGTTGACAACCAATGTATTTCCTCTGTCTCCGTATCTCCATCCTTCCCTTCCTTTATTTCCTCAAATATTTATGAAGTACCTATAGTGCTTAAAGCACTTTGATGAGAGTTTGGGGCTCTAATCAAACATTAATCTGTTCTCAAAGAGTGGAGAGGAAATATTTCCTAAAAATGAACACCCAGTAGAAATTGTTAAGTGATATAATTAAAGTATAAGATGTATAAGACAAAGTTAAGGACAAGTTTCAAAAGTGACTGAAAAAGTTATAATCGTCATATTTTTGTTTTTGCTAACTTCGCTGCTTTGAAAACTTCTCCTGAATGTGTGCAAAAGCATCCACAGCTACACTTGGGGACATTGCAGTATCCGGGAAGCAAGGTGGGGGCTAGTAACAGAACCCCATCAAGGATACTGGGACCATTTTTTGCACTGGTCATTTATTATCCCCAGCCCATGAAGAGAGATACTTACTGTTACATGGAAATCAACTTGTGCTATTTCACTTCTGAGTTTCTGAAAATCATTTTCTGAAAGCGTATTTGAAAGACCCTTTAGAAATAAAGTCGCCTCTTTGTACGGATTTCTTGCTAAAAATATGAAAACTGAAGTTGATTGGTGGACACAGAAGTCTTAGAAAAACTGCTGTGCTTTGGGTTTTACCCTTGCTTTCTTTTCTTCCCCCCTCCCCCCTCCTAACCATTGAATCTTGAAGCACATTCTTTCATTGAGAGTCAACACCCTCTACAGTAGTTGATTGCGAGTCATTAACATCCTGAGGCATGTCCTAGTCTTGAAAGATAAGAGTCAGCCTCGTGCTATAAAATTTTAAACAAATGCTTCTTTACTTTTCTATCATTCTCTCTTTTCTTCTCCCTATCATTCTTTTAAACAATATGAACTTTGATTGGCCACGGAACTAATAATAACATTGTAGTTTAAAATTTATTTCCAGGTTATAGCCCATGTCATTGACATTCTGTACATAGTGAAACTAAGCTATTCCTCTTTTAAAGACTTTTGTTATCCCTCCCAAGAAATATCTGTGATTCATTTCTACCGTGTGTCCCATTCTTTTGCTATTCAGCAAAATGAAGCCTGCTTCACCAGTTTTTGGTCTCTGTAGATTTCCCCTTTATTGAGTGATTAATTACTAGCTTTCTGGTGACTTCTTAATCTTTTTCTGTATTTTAAAATATTCCTTCATTTCGAAATTCTCTAGTGTAAGATACAAACTCTAAATGGAACATAAGTAACTGCAATTACTTTCCTCTTTATTCAGCTTTGCCTCTACTACCAAAGACATCATTTGGAAAATATATTAAGAAAATCATAAAAGTTTAAATCTTAAAAATAAACACTAAGCAGTTAGTTTTGTCGATGAAAACATTAGCATTTAAAGGTTAAAGTGACAAAAATGTGCTTATTCCTTGCCTTACTGAGTGCCCATTTATGTTAGCAATAGTTGTATTTTTTAAGAGATGCTGCAAATATATAAAGATTGGTGGCCTCTGAATATTTAAACACAATAGATTTAAGACAACAAAACCAAAACACACTTTTATTGTTAGGGGATATTGAAACCCACTGCTTAATGTATGAGTTAATGGAACTTCTTGACAAATCGCCTGTTAAATTTTAGCTGACAACTTGTCATATATTAATTATAAATAATTGTAATATACGACTATCATAATGCATGCAACAAAAAAAAAAAAGAAAGAGAGAGAGAAAGGTAATTAGAGTATATCCTTTGTTTTCCCCCTTCATTTCTTGCTCACAAGAAAAAAATGACCCAATGTTTCACTTGGGTTGGGATAGTGCCAATGGTTAATGGAATGCCCCACTCTACTAAAGAATTTAATGGGAATATCCATTTGTCACAGTCGTATGCTGTAATCTCCAGTAGCAGACCCAATGGAAAATAGCATCGCACCATAACGTCCTCTACACACTGCGGGTGAGGGGGAAATGCAGCAGCCGAACCAAACAGAGTCAGGGTGCAGGGCCTGGCTTTTCTAGGCCTTTCTTTAGAGGAATATGTGGATTGCTTTTCTTTAAGAGAACAGTGTGCTGTGCTGCCTGACAGCAACAAAAAAATGCAGCCCTGGAGAAAAAGACAGTGCATTTCTTTCATATGGAGGAACACGTGAATGTTTGCATAGCATGTCTCAAAATCTCTAACCAGCTTTTTGTCTCCTGGAAGCCCCCTTGTTTATAAAGAGACTTTGATTGGTGGAATCAGAAAGATCAGGAATAGATTCTCATTTCAATCACCTCCTAGTTCTGTGCAGAGCCTTCCAAACCTGAAGAAGGGGAATAACAGCACCTAAAGGTGCCATGTTAATGGTGGAGTGCATGGGATTATATGAATAAAAAATTAGCATGGCACCTAAGTTATTGCCTTCCTTTCTCTTTTGCAACTTTGGTGGAACTATGGTATATTCTGATTACTGTAGATCCTGTGTTCCCAAACAAATCAAAATATTGTTTTGTGACTGTATTTAAGATCTATTTGTTTTATCTTTCTCAATTGCCAGTTCTGTGTTTGAAACAAGAAGTAAGTTCCTGAAAAATGCTGCCTGAATTAAATTGGGAAAACTCTCTCAAATGAACATTTTAATACTTGTAGATATTAATAGTCATTTGAAGATTAAAACCATAAATTATTATCCCATTTGTGCATTTAGCAACAAATTAATAAATTATATTAGACATTACTAGCACTTGTACCAAGAGGTCTCAGATATTCATTTCACTACCTTATGAAACTCTTCACTATCCTCAGAACACGTTCCTTGTGCCTATGTCATGTTTCTTTATTCTAAATTGAATTAAAAAAAAAAAAAACTGGCCTTCACGAAGAAAATATCATCGACAACAGTATTCAATTCCTTGGTTAATAAAGTGTAATCAAAATAGAAGTAAAAACACAAGATCTGAAGTCAAACAGATAGGTTTAAAATTCTAGCTTGGCCGCGTGCCAGCTATGTCAGCGTGGCCAGCTTAGCCTCTGGATTCCTATTTCCTCACTTGTGCAATGGGGCTAATTATACTTAACTAGCAAGGCAGTTTTTAAGACTGGAGGCAAGGCAGCGACTTCAAAACTTTTAATCGCTAGTCACATGATCAAAACATAAGTTTTACAGAACAATATTTAGTATATTAACCCACTCTTCTTTCTTTTCTTTCCTGCTTTCATCTCTTTTGCTTAAAAAATTGTTTATGACCCACTAGAGTTGTGACCCACAAAAGGTCATGTTGTGCCTTTTGGAAACAGTGGGATAGCATGATGTTTACTACATAATATAAGAGTAACAAATGATTACTATCATTGCAGCTATGATTATTTTTAGTCTTTTTTAGGATGTTTCATTATAGATGAGAATAAAATCTTTCAAGTACTTCTAGGAACGAACTCTCTTGGATGGGGTCCAAAATAGACTCATACTCATTGTATGCTGAATTATGCACTAGAGGGGGTTGTGCTATAGCAAAGTTCCTGTGTGCTATTCATAACAGAATGTTAGAGTGGAAAGGAACTAAGAAAATGCCTAGTCCTATTTCTTCACTTTTCTTCAGTATTTATAGTTTTAAAACAATCTATACTTATTGCTCATTGATAAGTGGGAAAAACGGTTTGATCTTGAACTAGGAGGTAATTAGGAAGAGTTGGGGGCAGGGGGACACTGGATCATGATACCTGCATTTTGGGTCTGCTTCTGTCACTAAATAGTTGGATCACCTTAAACTCTCAAGCCAGTTTCCTTACCTATAAAATTAGGTGATTTCAACAGATGATTCGCTCATCTCTGATGTTCTTTGATTTAAATCTCCAAATAGCAAATGCTCCCAGGGGTTATAGGAGTTACCACAGAGTGCTGTTTTGTTGCAAATCTTCTGTGAATGTGTTAATATTTGTATATGGGGCAGCTGTCTTACCCTACTGTTGGTAGGATGTGCACAGAAAATCTAGCTTGTTTCTTCTGTCTCCTCTTCCTCAGCAGCATTGCCCTGGATCTTGTACAAAAATAGCTTGGACTCACCTTATCCCACTGCTACTTCTTTTTCCAAGACATTTAGTTATAGTGGGACAGGAGCATCTAGGATCTCATGGTGTCTGGAAAGTAGGGTCCTCCAGCTAATCTCACTTACTCGTAGTGTTCTCTGTCTCTTCTTTCTGGATCCCTTTGCTACCTGCTTGTTGCTCACCTTAGTAATGATCATCGCTACATTCTCTAGGTAGTCTAACTTGCTACCTGCAGGTTACCTTATTTCCTTGACTACACTATACTACACTACAGCCTTCCCACCTGGGATCTTTTAAAATAAAGTCAGATCTGGTCAGATCATCTCTCTCTCTAAGTTTGTTTATTTATTTTAAGACAGGTGCGGGGGGAGAGAGAGAGGCTTTAAGAGAGGGAGAGAGAAAATCCCAAGCAGGCTCCTCATTGTCAGCACAGAGCCCCATGCCGCTCAATCCCACAAACTGTGAGATCATGACCTGAGCTGAAATCAAGAGTGGGATGTTCAACCAACTAGCGCCCCTGGTCAGCTCTTCTTAAATGTGGCAGAGGAATGTGTATGTCTCCACCAAAGGCAACAGCAAAGGATTGTTAGGGTTTTAAAAACTTTCTGTTTGTCCTACTAACATCTAACTTTGCAAGAGGAAAATGGGACTCACCAGTTTATGGAGTAGAATGTGGAGAGTCAGGCCACAACAATCCCCCCTGCCCTGTCCCCTCGAATTGCTGAAAAACTGAACTTAATTCAGCAAGACTCCTTGCAAAAATATGTGACTTTTTTTTTTTGGAGCACAAAAGGGGGCAAGCATTATTGACCAATCCTTCAGTGTCTTTCAGGAGTATAGCATGAAGATGGTGGCAACAAATGGGCAGCTTGAGGCAAAGGTCAGGATGCTGGATCATCTTACCTTTGCCCTTTCAAAAACAGCCTTGAACCTGCAGGAATAAGTACTTTGTGTATGTGCTGGCCTGAACGCAGAATGAGCAAAGGAGGTGGCTGGAGGCCCTGCCTTTACTTTATTTAACCTTTCTGACCAAGTTTCTAATAAAATTTTGGTAGGCCAATTGCCAATGGTGGCTTCCAGCTGCTGAACTTGTCACATGCTAGAGACCCTGTGAGGAGTGAAGAAGGTTAAAACGTGCGTGTTAGCTAACAATCCACCCAGTGTGCTCTGTGGATGAAGGGTTCACAGATGAAGCTTGTGTAGTGGAACAACTGAGTGCATGTCTAGGGAGAGGGTTTTATGGGGTTCTTCAGACAAGCTGGGAGCAGTGAATTTCCAACATCCTAAAAGGGAGTAGCATGGAAGCAAAACAAAGGTTATCTCAGTGAGATTGGTTCCATACTTCCCTTCCTCTCTGACTCCGAAGTAGATCTTACAAGCATCCCTGAATAAGACTGTCAAGGTGAACTGGGGCGGACACAAACTGTCTCATCAACGCGCACTCCTTATATTATTATAACTGCTTTGAATGGGGGCGCGATGAGCATTTTTTTTTTCCCTCCAGTGAGCCGGGACACAGAGCAGGAAGCACCCGGGTGTGCATCTCTTAGGAGATGAGTGAATTTGTTAGAGGGGGTCTTTTCTGGCCTGGTGGATGGATGCTGGAGAGTGACGTCACCCCACCCCCTCCTCTGCGTGTGTGTGTGTGTGTGTGTGTGTGTGTGTGTGTGTGTGTGAGAGAGAGAGAGAGAGAGAGAGAGAGAGAGAGAGAGAGAGTGTGTGTGGTGCTCCTCCTCCGCCCAGCTCTCCTGCTTGCCCCTCCTTCGTCCAGCTCTCCGGCCCTTTCAGTGGGTCAGCGGTCCAGATTCAGGGATTCGCCAGCGGGCGCAGCAGGCCTGCCTCTCCCTGCGCCGGGGCGCACCCACACTCACACTTCTCGCACTGGCAACGCGCACACACACTCTCCCAGCGCCGGGGCACCGCGATTCTGTGGGATCCCCAGCACGTTACCAGGATTTTTAGAAATCACTCAGACAAGGAAACAAAGAAAGAAGCTTTTCCAATCACTTTCCTGAGCTTCTTCATTTAATTTCCCCACCAAATCACCTCGCCTCCAACCCTAACCGCCAGGTTCAAGCCGGGTCCAAGGACGGGGCTGGACTGGCCATCCCACCTCCTGGCTCCTGACTCCGCTCGGGCCGGTCTCCAAGCGTAGCCTCGCCCCCTCTCCCCCGCTTCCCCTCTTTCCCCTCCGGCCCCAGTTTCTGGTTACCTCTCGCGTGCGCTTCACTTTTGGGGGGAAGAAGAGAAGAAGGGGAGGGAGGCGCTGAGGGGGGCAGCCGAGTTGCTATTTGCGGCCAAAGAATCCTCTTTAAAAGAAGCAGCAGCAGGAAGGAGGAAACGAGAGAAGCGGAGGGAGAAGAGACCCGGCCCCGGACCCCCCAGCCGCGAGCAGCGGAGCATCGAGCAGCGGGAGGAGGAGGAAGAGCAGGAGGAGGAGGGAGAGCAGACACCGCGGCGGCGGCCGCAGCCTGCGAAGCGAGCGCAGGGCGAGCAGGAGGCGCGGGAGGAGGAGAAACCGCCGCGGAAGCCTCCGGCGCGGAAGGGCCAGGAGGACGGCCCGGGAGGAGGAGGAGGAGGAGGCGGAGGAGGAGGAGGAGGAGGAGAAGGGGGTAGGGGTGGAGGGAGGGCGGGGGGACGCGCTCCTGTGGATGCTGGATTTCGGGTTTTTGGACTCACTCGCTGACTCTCCTCCACTTCCGCGCTCTGGACTGGGCTGGCCGTACGAGGGCCGGGCGGCGGCGGCGACAGGGGGGGCTCCCGCGGCGGCGGCCGCAGCTCCGCGGGACTGAATTGGCCGCCCGGAGGCGGCGGCTCGGGCGGGCGCGGGCTGCGCGGCCGTGGCGGGGCGCGAAGGCGCCGGGGGAAAGTGCTGCTGGCGGCGCGGGAGGCGGTGGCGGCGGCTGCCCGGAGCCAACATGACCAGGTGAGTCCCCGAGTGACCCGGCCCGCCCCCGGCGGCCTCCCCTCCCTGCGCCCCGGGCTTGCCCCGAGCCCGGCTCCGGCAGGCAGCCCGCGTCTCCCGGGCCGGGGCTTCCACTCCCGCGTCCGCGAGCCCGGCGCCCGGAGCGCACACACTTTGCTCCTCTGAACCTCCTCGGGCAGAGGTCCTCCCCTGCACGGTTCGCCTGTGGCTTACAACCTCAGAGCAGGGAGAGAGGGAATCCTAGAGAAGAAGGGTGTTTGTGTACGTGCATCTGAGCGACCCCGCTCTCTCCTCCCAGGGTGGGCAGAGTGTCGGGGAAATGGAGGAGCAGTGGGGCAAGCCCACCCTACCCAGGGATGAAGCCTCCGAATAGATCTCTATTTTTTTTTTTTTTTTTTTTTAAGAGGCAGGGATTACTGTTTTAAGAAGGGCTGGTTATGGTGAGGGGGCGAATTCTTTTTCTTTTCTTTCCTCCGAACTAGTAGGGGGAAGGAGAAAGAGCAGGAATCAAAGTCTACAAGGCTGCCATAGAGGAGGGGGATTGTTTTGGAGACCTTTCCAAGGCAAGAATCAAAGATCGTAGTTCTGCTACGGGGAAGCTGCTCTTCTTACTCATTCCGTAGGGAAGGGGACGCAGAATTCATAATGAAAAACCCAAGTTGTAGGAAACAATTTAAAAAGAGAGCCACAACAAACCAAAGGATCTTCGCTTTTCTATCGATTTATTGTAGCTTTTTTTTTTTTTTTAGGCATGTAGAGAACTTGCATTGTTTATCTGCGAGGTTGGGGTTGGTTTTCATTTAGAAGCACTAACAAATGAAGTCAGATTTCTTATGTTTTTTAAAAAAAATCTTGAACACTAAGTATTAGTTTGGCTTCCATTAACTGGGTGTTCTAGGATTCTGAATAGTTGTTCGATTGTCCAAAACCCGGACTACCACAATCTACTTGTATTGTTTCCAGCTCCCCTCCCAGAGACTTGCAGAATGTCTCTGTTTTCTAAAATTCTTGGAGTGATCCCCCAAGACCAGCTACAGTTTGTGCCCTAAGCACCCAGGAAGATTCCGGAGGGATCTTAAAGTTGTTTTTTTTTTTTTTTTTTTTTTTTCATTTATTTTTCTTTTACATGCCCATAGACATAGTGGCACTGACCTGACAGAGCTCAGCACACTCATTTTGAGCCTCTCAGAGACTAGTAACTGCTTGTGACTTGAGATAGATTTGCTGTTGGACTTCCAGAGCTACAGACATGGTCCTGTCCCTTTGATGTGTTCTTTCTAACCATCTTGTAATAACACACATATGGGGAGGTAGTACATTCTTTGACACTTTTGATCATTTTTGCCATTCTTTCCCTGTTTGAAAGTGTACACACCCACTACTCAACTTGAGTAAAAGCAAGGTGATGTACCAAGACTTGAAATTTTCTGATTTAAAGGAATATTTACATGATACCAACTTGACAATGCTAATATGAGGATATCCAAGACAATGTTTAGCAGACATTATACTTATTTTGAAAGCATATTGTGTTATATGCCATAGATAGATATTATTTTATTGACTTAGCAAAGAGAGAATACATTTTCGATGCTAGATGTCCGAATTCTTGAAATACACATTCTACATGGACGTAGAAAGAAAATGTCCTTACCTCCCACCTCCCATAATTATGTACTGTACTTTGCTTTTCAATGGAGCTAGCAATTCTGTGACAGATTTTAAAAATTCACCCTCATGCTATCAGCTATTATTGTACTTTCAAAGTGTGAAATTGACAAGCTGGTCAGTTTCATGAATTCAGCTGTCAGATTGTGTCCAGTTAAAAATTGCTAAAAGCTGTAAATGTGCCTGCCTGGAATTTTCTTTTGTAAAGTAAAGACAGTAAGAAGATGAGGATTAAGGGGTGTTATTAATTGTACATCGTTTAAAATAGGTGCACTCTACTGTGAGTTATATCACCGGTTGTTGTTGGAAAATAATATGCAGATTTTTACTATTTTAAAAGTGGCATTTAGTTTGTGTCAGTATTTCATTTAAAATAGTGGGCACTTTTCTTCGAAATTATCTGTTCTTAAAGCCCTCAGTAATAATAGTATAATAAGAATGAAATTCAAAAAGGAAAATTGTCTCTCAAATATATTTTAATATATTTGAGTAATATATTACTTTTGTAATGACGTGTAAAGAGGTGGATGTTAAATATTTTATTGTGGAGGTTATGTAACACAAAATCTTCTTTGACCAGTGTGGTTGTAGTTACTAAAGTAATGAAATGTGGTGATCTACTTCAATATATGTGAATTTTCTAGATAATCATGAAAAATGATTAAAGTATTAAATGCAATAATTTGATTTGCCTTTTAAGATTGACATTCAGTTAAAGGGAGAATATCTCAAAATCGAGAACTGAGATTCGGAATCCCCTCATCTGCTGCTATTTGCTAAGCCACTAGGGGCCTGTATAACTGTTCTTATATCCAGGAGATACCCTCCTATGGCATACGCAAACCCTTCCTAGAGAGACATTAAAAAAAAAAAAAAAAAGTAGGCAGTCCCCTAAGTTTCTGCTTTGTTTTTAACCTATTAACTCAGGCTCTAATGTTAGCCATAGACATTGAAATTTTTTTCAGGAACACTGGTTAGAGACCATGGTGGTGTAAGGTGATTTTTCATATAAAATGTGAAACAGAAGAGGTATTTGCGCAAATTCGTATGTGATTTCAGTTTCTCAGTGTATATCAAGGGTAAACACGTAGGAACATTAATAACTTTTTATTGGGCTGATAAGGATGTTATTTGCATAATGTAGGGTTAAAAGATAAATGAAGCAGAATTACTTTAAGGAAAGTGTAGTCATAGATTGATGGTGTGATTAAACTAGCTTTGCAAGTGCTGCGCAGGTTAGTATGGAAGGAGAATTCGAGGCTTTGACTCCAGTGTAGTCAGCACTGAGGGACCTGGGCTGAAGATGGACTATACATTTTTAAGTGTCAGTTTCACAAATTTGAAATCGACCAGCCGTGGCAATCTTGATAGACATTAGGCAATAAGGTCAAGTATACTTACACTGTTCTTTTGTTGATTTTCAGTTTTTCAAACTGACAAGGGTGACTATTTGTAAAAGAGCACACCACCCGGCATTTGCATATTGAATTTCCTTCAGGCTGAGCTTGATTTATCAAGCCATTAAACAATTCTATTTTTAAAAAGATTCTATGGATAAATAAGAATTCATTAACACAATCACATATGAAAAGTGCCATTTCAGGAAAGATGTATTCCTCAAGGTGATTTTGCTTTCAAACTACCCTTAAGTTTCAGCTATGCATCAATGGTAGTTGAGAGTTTGAGTTTGTGTGTGCTCTAACTTGTGATCTTGAGAGCATCAAACTTTGAGACTCACGTCTTTAAATCTGTGCACTTAACCTTTGCTCATGGGTACTCTCTTAATTCCCCCAGTTTCTGGTTATCTCAGAAAGGAACTTTAACTTTGACATAGTGTGCTCAACTTAGTGGCCACAAAATATACCTTTAGGATTTGTATTATAAGATATATGAAATATTAAGTATACAGATGTTAAGTATCCAGTTTTCCAGAGTGTTCAAAGAATGCATTATTTTTTCTTATTTTCTTAAAGGGACAGCACTTTTGGGTTGAAAAGTTTAGCGTGAGAAAATAAGTTATATTTTAAGCGACGCCTACTCTGGGGGCTTTATTGCCTTAAGGAGTTATTTACCTTTTCTTTGTACTTGGTTTCTTTGAAAAAAAATAATTTTTGGAAGCTGCTTACTTGTGATGGCAGAAAGGCAACTTGCAGCCTGAAGCAAAGTCTGTGTTTAAAAACATTTCTTTTTATATTATGAGTGATTTGCCAAGAAACAGCAGAGAAGAGTTAATTCTCTCTGTGCACGACAAGATTGAGGATTCCCATATAACACCTCAAGTAAGAAATCTGATAATGTGGAAGAAGACTGCTTAGAAGGGATTTGTCAATGAATTTTATTCCCACAAACATCACTTGTTTAAGCTTCTGTAATTTCATAGCACAGTGAGGTTTCCACCAAAGGATCAGTTTGTTTGGGGATATGTTTTCTATATGGATAATCTCATTTGCTTCTAATTAGTAGTTGGTAACACTTTTAAAATTTCATGCTTGACTTGCATTTGTTTTGGCAATTAAAGTGTCCAACGCACCCCCCCATTTTTAAAATAAAAATGTGTTTCAGCTCTTCACAATTAGGCCCTTAAGAAAGAGAGCTGAAATAATATATGGCTTGTGCTTCCTGATTGTTCATTATATGAAATTATAACCTTACATGTAAGAGTTCAGCATTTCCTTTGCGTCATAAGTCTTGGGGAGGTCAAAGAGCAGATGCTTATACGTTACAGCAATTTCTGACCTGATGCAGCCTGAATAATGTCATGACGATGGTGCTAGAATGAAGCATTAATGAAATAGGATTCTAACAAGAAGTATTTCACAAAATTACATTAAAGCCTCTGCCCCTTGTTTCTCCTCTAATAAAGTTCCCATTTGTTTTCATGTAATCAGCAGTAAGTTTGCATTTTATTCTTTTGACATTTTATTTATCAAAGATTTTTAAGAGTTAGATGTTAAAATAATTTAGGCATTGTATCCACATGTACTGCCATACCCTTGAATCAATGTGTCAGGTGTGGTGGGGAGGATGACTAAAATAATGTCTGTAAAGTCCTGCGTTCTCTCTTTCGAGAAAATCCATTCAGTATCTTTCCGTTCATTATTTTCTATTTGAGGCTGATATATTTAATTGGGTTTTGTCAATACGTGTCAGTTTGTCTATAGCTTTTTAAAAATTATAAAAAAATAGAGCAAAACTGAACTTTTTCTTCACTTTCCACCTTTGCTGTCCCTCAAATCAAATCCTATATGTCATAGATCAGTAAGTTAAATGAAAGAACCGACAATTTGGAAAGCGAAGACAACTGATTTCGTCTATAAGCCAGCAGATCAGGTGTCCCAGGAGATCAGTAATATTGAGACCACTTAGAGGATCCTTGCTCCCGTCTGCCCCAACACCCCCTACAGCAAAGGAGTCCTGCTTCCTTTGCAAATGACTGTTCTTAGGTGGCAGGCTCTTCTTTGGCTCCTTCAACATTTATAACCAAATTTAAAAGCAAATGCAAGCAGCTGAGGCAGGCTTTCTCTAAATTCTTTGGATTTTCACTGACCAAAAACCCTGCTTAACTTTGACATTCAGATAACAATGTCAGGAGCATTGTGACCTTTACCACATTGCTATTTACTGGATGTAAGCATTGCAACTCTGTCGGTTTCATGAAATTGATTGAATTTATAAATTCTTAATTGTCTTTTTTTAAATAGCCTTCGAGGTATATTCCTTAATGTAGCAGTAGCTAACTAAATTGAGACTGTCAATTGTATTTAGAAAATAGCACTTCTCAATATTGCTTTGAGATTAGGGGATATTGAACTTTCAAATATGTAAAAGGTTGTCTGTGTCATTTGGTCACAAGTAATAAGAGACTTCTCTCTGAAGCTTCAGTAAATCAACTTTTATTAACAAAAATTTTTGTTAGTACTGAATTCATAAATAATTGAACATTAGTTCTTGTTTAATCTTGTTTAATCCTGCTAGTATATAATGTATATGAAAGTAATGCTAAACATTGCAAAATCTCAGCGTACTTCCTTCCTTCTTTCCTTCCTTCCTTTTCCTTCTCCTTCTTTTGCTGCAGTGAAAAGAACATAAATTTGATGCAAGAAGATCTGAATTCATATATTTGTTTTGTTACTTATCTGTGAAATCTTGGGAGAAGGTGTATAATGTTTCACTGTCTGTAAAGTGGAGAAAATAATCATAGATATAATGAAGATCCAGTAGATAATAAGAATATGTCTTATTTTTCATTTTAAATAAAAAATCTGGTTGTAAGAGTTTTGTAAGGAACATGATATATTCATCACTTCTAGTTTCCATGATAGAGTTCTGATGTTTTTAGCTATCTGCTATACATTATTACTACCTGATTGCAAAGCTAGGACTTGTTGGATATGGACGTTTTCGTATGTTTGCCCAATTTGCACTGTGTTGTGGACATGCTAGACTTACTACCCATGTTGGAACTACCTTTCCTTTCCAGCATGTTTATTGACGTCTGTATGTATCAGTATGTCATGGTGCACTATCTCAAAAAGCTTTTAAAGGAAAAGCGATAAATGGTTTTACCTAAAATATACAAAGAGTATTTTGCCTAAAAGTCAAAAATGTATTAATAGATTCTTGATGATATTTGATGTGAAACTGCAGTCTGAGAGAAGAAATGTTTAGAAAAGCAGTTAATTATTATACTGAACCAAAAAATTGCCTTTTTTTTTTCTTTAATGGTAGTGCATCTTAGAAAGCTCCTTAGCTCTTTGCTCACTGCAGCTGTCCTTCCCCGAAAGATCAGGTTTCAAGAGCAATGATGGATGGTGGGTGCCTGTAGCCAGTTGTGGGGTTTGTTCTGAGGTCAAATGTATTGATGGAGGATAGGAATTTACTGCCTTCTGTCTCTCCCTAAGATCTGCCAGTACAATTTCACAGAGAAAAATTAGACTAGACACATCAAATGCTGATCCAGTGTCTCATTATAGGTCAAAAAGACATTTGTTTTCAATGGTTAAAATATTTTTTGTTTCCTCCATCCCCCCTTCCTCATGTTCCATCCCAACTAAAGGGACATATTGAGTGTGTGCACTAATGATTTCTTACTGTACAAGTAGACCCTGGCCTCTCTGTAAAAACAATTCCAACCTCTTGTGGTAGTAACTTAATTGAAATATTATTAAAGGATTTTAAGACAGAAGCAATGTATGCCTATCAATGTGTCTGCTTAAAATAGTTCAGTGTGATTTTTAGGTATGTGGTTTTATATCATATTTTAAATGCATTTATCAAGAGTATTTGGCTAGTTGGAAATAAAAGTAATCTATTGGAAGTGACTTAAATATCCCGAATCTCTTAATGACCAAGGAATAATTCTCACTTTCTTCCTGGGTGGGGAAAAGAGAGAATTATAATATTTTTAGAGGAATAAATTTTGGGAACGTCTTCCTTTGGAAATATCCCATGGATGGTAGTTGTTCTCTCTGAGTTCTGTGACACTCACTTTCTCTACAACATTATTTCCTCTTTATTTGATTTTTTGGCCTGTGCATCTCCATCTTCACACTAAACTTTTTTTTTTCCTTTGTATTTTTATCTATGCCCCACTTTAGGTTACCATTTGTCCTGTCTACTGTGGTATTCCTATTCACCTCTCATAGAAGCAATAATTTCTGCATGGATGACCTTCAAAATAAATTTCCCAACTTCTCAATGGAGTTCCAGACCAGATTTTTAATCTGGCTTGTTAGATGGTTGAGAAATAGAAGCTCTTCTGGATGCCACACTCTGCATTTTATAAACCTAAAATATTATCTTCCATCCATACTCGAATTGACATTTTATTTTTCTTGGTGCCTCATCATCTGATTTATCCCTGAACTAGAAACTTAGGCATCACCTTTATCTCCTTCCTTCCTTTCATTCTTATCTCCATCCAATTTTGCAATTTCGATTCTGCAATCTCTTTTAACTTCATTACTCCCTTTCTACTTCTTCCTTTCCTGCATTGTTGACATGTTTAACACACCATTCATAGCTTCCTAGGCAAACTCTGTGTTCTCACATTTCCCTCTCAGTGCTTCCTAAAATGTTTTGCTTTCCGAAAGGCCAACTTTCTCAAGTCTGCACATTCAAGGGATAAATCCTCAGCACAGATTCCTCCTGCAAGTTCAGAATCCCTGACATCAAGGAGAAGACTGCTCTTGGGTACCTCTGGTTCTGGCACTGTTTCTGGAATCCCCTTTCCTTACCAGTATCTCAACTTGCATCCATTGAAGTCCTTCTAACTATTCTCTCATTTTCTAAATCTCAGCTCAAGTACTGTGCCCTTTTCTTTGAATTTGGTTTGAGTTGAGTTGAATGTAATTGAAATCAAGAATGTGAGGAATAATTATTCATTTGAAGTGTTTTATAATGCTCGGGACACTGAGATAGGTAAAAACTAAGTTTCATTTAATTTTTGTGAAGTATAATAGCAGTGGCCAATGTGTCAAGTCATAATAGTGATAGCTACTAGAATTTACTGAGGGCTTACTATGTGCTAGACATTCAGCTTAGCACTTGTTCTCCAGTGCCACAATTAATCTCTAACGTAACTCTGTATAAATTTGATGTTTTTTTATCATCAGTTTATTTAGGAGGAAACCGATTCATCGAGAGTTTAAGTGATATGCCCCAAGGTTGCATAGATATAGTAAAGATGGAATTTAAAGCCAAGATTTTAAGTCAAGCAATATTGCAATCCCAACGTTCATCCACTCTGGTCTTAACTCTCGCTATATGCTTCTTGTGTGACGGAATTTTAACAAATTTATTTCACATATACCAGGCAAATAAAACCGATATAGTGCTGTTTTGATCCACACTCAGGAAGAATCTTAGGCACTACATTATGTAGGTTGTCCAACATTTCTGATGAGTTTCTTCTCCTTTCTCCGATTGGGACAGGAGGCATTGCTTTTTTATACTTTAGTTGTTTGGATTAGATGGCCTTTTTTTTTTTTTTTTTTTTTTTTTTTTTTTTTTTTGGCAGTTGCCTTCTAGTGCTTAAATTCTGTGCTTTTCAGGCCAGTGACACAACTGCCTGAGCTCTAGAGCAGAAATGGTTAAATGAAATATTTCCACCAAGAATAGTTTTTAAAATCACAAAGGCTGGTATTTTCATAACTCCCCAACAGGTAAGGAATCAAAGCACTTTTTATAGAGAAATATGGATCCAGCAGGATTATCTGCAGAGCATTCTCCATCAAAGAAATGAAATTATGCCAAGTGACTGATATATATGCATTCTGTTTATTGGCAGCCTGCCCTACGTGGTTTTATCTGGGAAATTCTGTCAATTATAATGTCTCTTCTAAAATACTCAGTTTTCACTGCTTACCTGTTAATTTCATTATCAATAACAGATGGATGACTTGATAAGTTTTTCTCCATTTAATCTATTTCATGAAGAATCAGCTTTTTTACTTTCTTTGTGAGGCTTCGGAGGCCTATTTCTGATTAATTATGATTGTATAAATAATACAATACAGGATTTATATTTGTTTGATGATTTGGCAAATTAATTTTTCTCTGACAACAAGCCACTCTGAAGTTCTAAATTGACATGGTACATAAAGTTACGTGGACAATGCTCTGATCTTGTATGGGTCTTATGGAATGTCAACCATCAAGTTGTATTTGGCCAGGTTTTCAAATGCTTCTCCCAATTGTACATTGCTTGTTTAGCCATGTTTTCCTATGAGTTAATCTATGAACATAACCTCCTAGAAGCCTGGAGCGGGGTATCCTACCTTCTTTGGGTAATATGTAGTAAGAGTTCTCTAACAGTGACGTTCTTAATGTGTTTTGATGATAATTCTTACAAATTAAGAATGACAAGTTCAATAAATGTTGTTATGTGAAACGATTGCCTGAATGTATTTGAGTCTGATTTTACTGTTGTCCAGACTCAACTTGATCTATGATTTAGATTTACCAAAAAAATTAGGAAATATATAATTTAAATTTTGATTTATTTATCATTTAAAATCTGTTTTCTCTGAATAATTTGTTATTCCAAAGTATACCAAAATGAATATTAACTTCCTTTCAACCAAACTGTTCACTATCTTCTGATAGGTTAGCAGGCATCTTTTCCCTGGATTGCAGCCTCTCTGTGTTTAGTTGGGAATGCACTATAGTTGCTTCTCTGCTCTGCAGCCAGTGTGATCTTTAAGAAACTCAAATCTGAGCAAGTAGTCCCTCTCCTTCAAATGTTCCTCTGGTTCCCCATTTCCTTCTTTTTAAGGCTTGACATACGCAGCAAAAGTCACCTGGCCATTGATCCCTTTCTTACTGCCTGTCTCTTGCCACCTTGCCATCCTCATGTTCATTTTCTCTGTTCTTCTCAATGCACACCCTCAACGCACGTACATTCCAGCTGTACTAAAGTATTTGCTATTTCCAAGATGCTGTACTCTGCTGACTCTTCCATTTGTAATTTTGAGAATGTCGTCTCTCTTGTGCGTGAAGTCCCTTCCTCTTCTTTTTTTCCCCAAGTCACCTCTTGCTTCAAGTCTTAGCTTAGGTGACAACTCTTCCAAGAGGACTTCCCTTTCTCCCAAGAGTGCATAGAAAAAGTATCCTTTCTCTATGCACTAGACAAGCACTGAATAAATTTGACAGCTAGCATATATAATAGTGCATTGCAATTGCTTATCTGTGGTATGATTGATTACAAATTCTTTGAAGTTAAAGCCCGTGTCTTTTTCCCAATGGTATTTCTAGCACGTAGCCCATGGCCTGGCTCAGTGTAGTCAAAGTATTGGCACATCGTTGTTATGTATTTGGTGAACAAATGAATTGTGTTCAGAAAAATCAGAAATGGACTAGTTCATGGCCCAAATCTTATAACCCATATGTTTAATATTTAACTCTACAATTTATGATAATATTATCAGTTGCTCTTTGGTAGTTAATTTTTATTTTACTTGAGCTAAGTTCCACTTACCTACTTCTCTACCAAACTAAGACAAAGCCAAATATGAGTATATTGTGTGTATCTACTCATATGTCACTAGACAAGACAAATCTGCCTTTACATCTGGCTGGGGTAGGAATTCCCAGATGCACTTAATTCTGACACATGGTCATTATTGAACCAAAAGCCATTGCCTGGCATGATTATAGCTTGTATTTGTTTTCATTTTAAAGGGCCTCATCCCGTCTGCCAAATGTACAACAGGTGCCTTAGTTTTATACTTGCCAATCTGTTGTTATTCAAATGACCGCCCTAACAGAGACTAATGGTATCTAATAAAATTGATCTCAGTTCTGGCAAGCCAAGCTCACAAGAACAAGACTGGTAGGAAATGCTGTGTGAAAGTACACTGGTGGTGAATGTGCCTGGTGAAGCATACATTTTTTAGGAGGTGACATATGTCTCATATATAGTCCCCTTGATTATGTTGAGCCGTGGAAATTTTCCACAGTTCAGTATTATGTGGACATGAAGATTTGTAATCTATTCTTATCTTAGATGGACTTGTTGGGTGGTGTGTGGACAGGACTGGCAGTGCCAGCTTGTCAATGAGTAGCTCTGCCATATTTCTAAGACACACCCAGGTAATCTCTTCATGCCAAACAGCTGGCATGTATGATGGCTCTCATTTCCTGTCATCAGAAATTTGCCTCACTGAGTTCATAAAGTTTCTGTAAGGACTTGAACATTAACAGAGTTAACCAGGGGAGGAAAGTGTCAGTTTGCAAACAGGAGCTCATATTTGGACATTTTCATTCAAACAGTGTATATTATTTCTTGGACTTTTCTCATGTTTTACAAGATGCTGGCTATGGAAACCTTTGCCACAAAAGGAAATATCTTTTGACAATTGGCCAGCAAAGCTTAAATATAGAAGTGTTGCCAAATGTGAGAGCCAGAATTGCATTTTTTTCCTGCAAGGATTTTAGAGATCTCATTTTACTACTCACCTGCTCTCCTATTTATGTATTCATCTTTAGAGTGCCGTAGACTAAACTCTGCTAAGTACAGATATTGTGGGAATATACAGATGACCAAAACACTGCCAAGTACACTTGACATTGACAAATAGACAGAGAACTGGATTCTTAAGATTTTGAAAATTTTGTGCTACCATAAAGTCCATTTCCTATTGGAGAGTTCTGTGTTGTCATGTGGAAAAAAACTATTTATGGAAAAAGTTCCATCATAATAGTGGAACTTACAGGATTCACTAAGTAGTAATACTAATCACTGCTGGAATAAGAGAGAGGGGCCAGAGCCTTAGCTACTAGCCACACATCACTTAGCTCCATAGTTAATTTAGCTCATCTAATTTCCTGTGACCCAGCATATAGAATAGTTCTTAGGTTAGGATTTGGCTATTATTGGACCATCTTTTTGTATTATTTATACCCATCCTACTTGAAGAAGGATTTGCAGCAGCTATTAAATCATATGCTTCATTATCCTTAATAAATCACCTTGGTAGAGCAGACAATGGATTATTGTACAGATGGTTAGTTTCTACGAGAAATTTTTTAAAATATGCATCTTCTTAGCCTCATTCTGACTGATATTTTATTTCAAAGCATTTTTAAAATGATAGAGCCCTTAATGGAGTATGTCAAACTAGTCACTGAGTATTTTTCACACTAATATATATAAATAAAAGTAACATAAATATGATGAGCGCTGTTTAACAAATGTATTTAAAAGGCTAGTTACCATTTCTGATTGTATAAATTTTTCAAAATCATCTTCATGATTTAGAAGAAAAGGCACACAATGATGTAGGAGTATTTTATGTAGTAATGGTTTTTGGAGCTGGAATAGGAGTAGTAATGGTTTTTGCAGCTGGAATTGAGAAAAATAATGTGATAATCAAATAGATAAAAACTCGCATCCACAAGTCTTTGTGAACATAATGTTACTTATAGGTAAAGGGGGAGTATTATCTTTTAGATATTTTATGCATAAGACTCTTTCTCTTTATTGACTATTTAGGTACCAAAGTGACAAACTACACTGTGTTTTCATATCTCCAGATGAGAACTGAACACATTTCTCTTTGTAAATAAGCCCCTTTGCCATAGGGATAGCCATTTCTCAAAGAGTGAATGGGGAATTTTCTGAAGGGACTAGAAAGGACTTTAGATTAAATCTCCTGCTGTTTTGCTGAGGGAGCTAAGAGCCCAAGAATTGAAGAGACTTCACCATCCCAGCTAGCCCTTCAACCTTGGTCTTCTGAACTCTAGGCTACTCTTTTCTGTAGTTAATGCTGTCCCTGTTATACTGTCAGAAATGGGGTCTTGGCCAATGCATTGCTGCTTCTAATTTGTAGGAAGGTTCTATATCAGACAGTGTCTGCTTTGACAAGGAATAGACTGTTTTTTCTCATCAAAGAATACATGTATGTATGTATATATACATATATGCACATGCACATATCCGTAAGTTGGCAAGTCTCCTTATTACTTAATTAAAATGAAATATATTATAATTATAAACTCAGTTGTGCTAGCTGTCGGTGATGGGTGTGGTACAGAACAGCAGACACAGAACATCACCATTGTTACACAGAGCTACGTTGGACAGCACTGGCCTCCTTGATCGGTCTGTAACATCATTTGGCATATTTCATATGTAATAAAATAAAGGTAGACCATTTACATACTGACAATATCCATTGATCATAGTGGAAAGAATGTACCTGCCAGAGGTAAGCGAAAGATATTGTGTCTCAGAAATACATCCTCAAGGCAAGTGAATTGATGGCCGAGTCATTGCTTTCTGTCTAATGACAAGTATGCGTACTCTCTCTTTTGTATCTGCATTGTGGAGAGGAATACACTTGTGCTGAAGTCAAGTAGGGAAACAAACTGAGGCTTATCAGTTCCACCACATCTCCTCTAATTTCATCAGCAGTTTTTTCTATTATTTTCCAAGTGATTTTTGTTTGTATTTCAGCCATTTTCATTGCAGAGACACACCAGGATTACGTAGTGACAATATGATAGGAAGAAGGGGCTCAATAGTGTGATTGTATAATTTAGCAGCCAAGCAGGATGCTGTGACAGTTAATGGGAATGCTGTTAATGGGACTACAGGTGTAGACTCGGTCTTTCTAAGCAACCTGGAGAGTTCTGATGTCTTAGAATTCCTTATGCAGAGTAGAGCAAATGTGTCTTTGTTAGGTTAGCAGAAATGGGCAGGAGGAAGGCCTGAAGGAAATCCTGGGGATGCAGTAGCATTATCTAGCCTCCTCTTAGCATCTTTCTTACTATCCTTTTGCTTTATTATAGTGCTCTTGAATTTTGTCAGGGATCAAGCCAGTCCCGTGTCACATGTCATTAATGCTGACAAGCACGTATCAGAAAAACTGTTAGAAGTCATTGAAAGAAACGTGGGGCAGATGAGGACTCCAGATTCACCCCTGATGATCCAGTGGGGATGAGAGGCAGAGTAGTCAGGACAATATTGGACCAATACCTTAACTCCCACTCCCCACCTCTCCTTCCCTCCTTGTTGCCCAGGCAAGAGGTCAAGGTCAGTTTAATTTTTTATAAAACAATAATAGAATAGTCAGATGAAGGTAGAGGGATAAAAGCTGAACTACTTTATAACAGTTCCTGGAAACGTAGCCTCACTTTCTCCCAACTAGCCTGTCTTTTGGTCACATAACCTGAGAAAATTGTTCCCAAATGCCTTTCTCTCTTCCTTTCACATCTTAAGTCTCTATCACGTCCCACAGGGAGCATCACGGATCCTGGTATTTTTAGTTGCAGCCTTTGCATTTTGCAGGTAGATTTTTTTTTGAATTGTTACTATAGTTATATGCCTTGTTTTAAATATGCTTTAGAAAGTAGTTAACCATTAGGCATAGTTTTTTTTTTGTTTGTTTTAATCCTTTCTGAGACTCTTTGTCGGTCTGTACCTCCAGTTATATAATCAAAATTCACAAAACCAGCTTTCAGGGGAATAAGTGTTTTTAAAGGCATACAATCAATTGGTGTATTAAGTAGTACTTGTACAATTAAAGAAGATGCAAAGGTCTGTGTTAGGGGCAGGGGACTGTCCATGAGCAATGCGGAATGCGGAGGGTGTTTTGGCATCTAATAAATTGCTGTTTGCTTTGGATCATGCACGATGTCTCCCACTCCCTTCTCAGAAAGGCTCCCAATTACACAAATAATAAAGGTTATTTCCATTTCTCTTATAACAGATTGATTTATTTCCTTACCAAAAGGATTTGTGACAGAGATGGGAGTGCTTATACTTCCTGACATTTTCAGCTTCCCCTGTAACAAAGTGAAAAAGTGGAAGGGCTGCATTAAGTCAATTAATCCACGAGAGCCTGAGGAACCTCACCTCTTCCAATGTCTCATTTTTCAAGTCTTGGCTTTTTATTGTGATTATAGGTACCATCTCTATCAGTAACGAAGGTGAAAATCAGGTTCCTCTTGTAATTAAAGACCTAAATCTTGATGGCTGTAGGAATATTATGATGGGGCAGAAGTTACATAAAAACAGCAACACGTTTTCACCCAAGCAAGCTTTAATAGTTGATCTGTTCAAGCCCACCACACTGCAGTCATGGCTTATAGTGCTCTAGGTGAGAACATAGAACTTGAATTTGTCCTTATAGAAAGGATACCGAGAACTCTCAGGTAAGGTGACATGGTGATCCATACAGAACACTGACAGAAGTCTCTCCTACATATGGTTACATGCACTGTAGAATAGGCCATATTAGATCTGGTATGGTACTATAGTTAATGGATGTAATTGGTGCAAAAGTGTTGCTAAGTCCAGTAAGGGGGCAATTAATCATTTTCTATCATTTAATTATCTGAAAAAAATTAAGGATGAGCATGATTCGTTTTCAGAAATATGTGGTTTATGTGTTAGTATTTTAAATTTATGTAATTATAACCCTGCCCAATTAAGTACTCAGCCCCAGGGGTAGCCAGCATTCTGAGTAGAGACCAGAAAGGCACAGAAATGTAGAGCATCCCACTTGGGTGTGTGTGACAAGGGGCAGAGTAAGAAAAGGTAGCTTAGGTTACAACAGGGTGATTTAAAAGAAAACATGAATCCAAAGCAGATTTTTTCTATGCAGTGCTCTAACACAGTGGTCGAGTGATAACTGTTTTCACCTTTCTGTACCGTTTTCTTCTTCTTTTTTTAAAGTTTATTTATTTTGAGAGAGAGAGAGGGTGTTGGGGGGAGGAGCATAGAAAGAGGGAGAGAGAGAATTCCAAGCAGGATCCATACTGTCAGTGCAGATTCTAATGAGTGGCTCAGTCCCTCGAACTGTGAGATCATGACCTGAACCAAAACCAAGAGTTGGATGCTTAACTGACTGATCCATGCAGGTGCCCCTGCCGTTTTATTGTTCTATTTTAAAGTGAAAAAGTAGTATTTAATTATAGAAAATTTATGCTGGAAAGAAAAGTTGCTCATAATCCTGTCACCTGAAAACAACCCATGGTTCTGACTTGAGTAAAATTTTTGGTCCTTTATACTATATGGTGAGTTCGCTGCTCAGTGCCTTGTCAGGTAGCATTGTAGCATAAATATGTTTTTCCCATCTTGCCACATTGTGACCATTATCTTTAATGGCTACCGTATATATCATTGACTAGATGTGTCAATTCCCCGATTGTTAGCAATTTTAGTTGTTTTTTTTTTTTTCTCATTTCTCTCACTATTCCAAGTACAAAGCTTAGAAGAACATTTTAATAGAGGTATCTTTTTTTTTTTTTTTGCATTGTTTCTCTTAGGATATATAAAAGTGGCATCAGTAGTTCAAAAGATTTGAACGTTTTTACGTCTTTGAAACATTTTGCCAAACTGCATTCCAGATAGGATGTGTGTGTTGGTAATGTCACCATTAATGACTAAGGATACTAGTGTCTATTTCCTTTGGTCGGTATGAAAATAATCATCTAGGTTTTGTTGATGCAGTAGGCAAAACGCTGATTTCTTATGTTTTAATATGAATTTCTTTAATTACTAAAAAAGTGATAATTTCCCCCTAATATTTGTTTGCAAGCAATTATTTCTGTTAAATGAATTGCCCTTACATGTCCTTTGCCTCAGGGTTTTTATTCATTAGTTCATGTTCTTTATATTATTGGGCATATTAACTCTTTGTCATGTGTGTAAATAATGTACCTTAAGCCTCTTTATTGGTCTTACTTCAGTGATTCATTTTATGGGCAGAATTTTTATTTATAATTTTTTATAGTCAAAACTGTCGATGATCTTCTTCTCTATTATGATCCCGCTTACATTTAGAACTAGAGATCTTTTCCTTTCCTAATATTCTTATCTAGTTTTTCTGGTGTTTTCTTCCCTTATTACTACTTCATATCTGTTCTTTAGTCAAGTGGTTCCCAAACTTATATAGATAATGAAGCATTTGGAAGTATTAAATAACTATGAAATATCATTACATTTGTATCCAGCATGCAGATCTGGTACTTTCTTAGAAGAAAGCATATTATAAATCCACAACCAAGCATTATGTGTACATAGATTCTTTTTTTTTTTTTTTTTTTTTTTTTTTTTTTGAGAGAAAGCATGAGTGGGAGAGGGAAAGAAACAGAGAATCTTAAGCAGTCTCTGCGATTAGTGCAGAGCCTGATGTGGGGCTCAAGCCCACGACCCTGGGATCATGACCTGAGCTGAAATCAAGAGTCTGATGTTCAACTGACTGAGCCACCCAGGTGCCCCTGCAGAGATTTTTGTTTTTAAGTTGCCAAACAAAATGGTCTGTTTTTTATTTAATCAATCAGTTTTTATGTTTCTACTCATAAATTGGTTTTTTTTTTTTGTTTGTTTGTTTAAGTAGTTTTTAGAAAACGGAATAATGTTTGGTGAAGTAGCTACAGAAGTAATTCCAATCAGCTCATAGAACCTAAATGTTTCCATGAAGAGGACTATAGTTGGATAATCTTACCTTCAGATCATCTGTAGGTCATTTGTAGTTGTAATACAAAGCAAGATTCTAAGATTACCTATCCCTAAACTGTAGTCTATTCTTCCCTGTTTATTTGTAATGCTATTTTAAAAATAATCTTACTTTAAATCATTATAGGTTTTATATTGAGTTTTATTTTTCTATAGGTTTCTGACTGAGTTAGTTATACTACCCTTTGAATTATTATCTTTCCCCCTTCTCTGCTGTTATAGCTTGTTAGACTGAGCCCTTTCGCATATTTCTCTTACAGAATTTTCTTCGGTTGTTTCTCCAGTTTATTTTTTTAAGTGAGCTCCAGTTGACCTAAAATTTTGAGTTAGAAAGCAAGAAGCTTTAATTCAAATATTCACAAACTATCATTGGACTTACTCATATTCTGAGAACTGGGAATATTATATATAATTTTATTGTAATTGAATGCTTAATTATAGTGGGTGTTCTCTCCTTTCTCTGTGTAACCTCACATAAAACAAGCAAACAAACAGAACTACTTTTGTTTTAAATGGTATAGTTTTTCATTTCCAAGCCTAGATACTCGATAATTTTCTAATGAGGGAATACCTGTTTTGACTTAAAACTCAGTTTTCATAATACCAGAATTTTGTGTCAGTGAGTTTTATAGTGGGAAGAAAAAAAAGATTTCATCTGCACATGCCTCAGTTTCTCATCGTTTCTTTCTACATCTTATTTTTAAAATGTTTTTATTAATCTGAACTTAAGATATAAAATTAAGAATTATATGTTGAAGATGAGATTTAAAAAATTAATTCCTATATTTTTGTAAGGATGAATTTTGATTATATATTTCATACATAAAAGTTATTCTGTAGATGCCCTAATATTAAAAACCTTTTTTATTTTTAACCAGGAAAGAAAAAAAAAAAAAAGCAGTCCAAGAAGATTATGAGTTTCAGTGATTAACCAATAACTCTGGTCTTTCAGAGCTGTGCCAAAGGCTCTCTTTCTTTGTGAAATAGAGCATATCTTGGAGTTTGCTTTGTCAGTATTCTATTAAACTATCAAAACATTCAAGTTCTGCATTTTGAGCAGTATTTATGCTTGAATTAATTCACAAGTTTCAGGGCCACTAACTTTGATTATATTTATTTTTATTTACCAGTTTAGCCTTGTCTTCATTTATATAATAGAGTATGTAGAAGCACACAAAACTTAAAACTTCAGGAAATAAAATATGGCTTTTGGACAATGTAGTTTGAAATTTATTTGTATATTAATTGAACAAATCATTTACTGAGTTCCTACGCTATCCCAGACACGAACGTAGGCACTGAGGTTGCAGCAGGCAACAACAAAGGCAAAATTATCTTCTTAGGGAACATTTATTTTTGTGGAGAGATGGTCAATAAACAGATATACAATAGTGTATAAAATAAATGAGATAGTGATAAGTGACATGAAGAAAATACATGTTAGGGGAAGCGGGAAGATATAAAATGACCAGTGTTGGGGTGGACTCGGAGACACTTCATGGAAGGTGGGCTTCTAGGATGGTGACTTTGTGGGGAAGAAGAATTCAGCAGGGATAGCAATGCCCAGAGGCAGCAGTCCGCTTGCATTGCATTTCTCAACTCTTTTGAAAAGCACACTTTCTTCTTAGCTGTATTTGTAGAGGTGACAATTACAGACCTATTCGGTGGTTCACCATGCCCTCGTGCCTCAATTACAAGGTCACATCCACCCATGCTCTTCCATCTCAGCTTGGCTACTACTGGTACTTGGGGGCCCAGATGATGTTTAACCGGGCAGAAGGGCCAGGGTCATCCAGTTCTCTGCCCATCCCATGCTCTGGCTTTGCTCTGCTCACTGTAATCTGAACCCCACTTGAATATCTACCACGACCATTGAATACTGACCTTAACCCCAGGCCCTTGTATGACTTAGAGCATATTTGTTAGACCTCTTCCTGCTGCTACATTCCTCACATCAGCCATGCCCAGTCCTTTAGGCAAAAGTGTCAGCCACGCTGTGAGTTCTTATTTACTCTTAAGAATCCCATATGAATTCAAGTTACAAACTAAGCTGCCACTATAAAGCAATTCTGTATTTACTTTCTTTTCTGCCCTCATTTTCTATAGGAAAAAATATGAGAAATGAAAAGTTGCAATGTCTTACCCAAAGCCATAGAGGGAGGACCCAAAGGGATGTTTGTTAGAAATCATTATATTTGGTTGCCCTAGCTTATTGTGTTGATCTTTGGATGTGTTGGGGTTTAAATTCCTGCTGTATCACTTCTTTCCTCCTGAGTCTTGTCTCTAACATAGGTATGATAGAACTCTTACCTAGTAGTGTTGCTCTGAACATTAAATGAGATAATGCATTTAAAGACTACTGTGCTTAGGGCCGTGGATGGCTCAGTTAGTTAAGCATCCAACTGTTAGTCTTGGTTCAGGTCTTGATCTCAGAGTTTGAGTTCCAGCCCCGCATCGGGCTCTGCACTGGGCATGAAGCCTACTTTAAAGAAAAAAAAAAAAAAAGACTAGTGTCCCATAACACATGGGATATTCAATACACGAAGTAATTTTTATTTGTATTGATGCCACTGCCATTAGTCTTCCTCTTTATATAAACCCTTATTAATATATATATGAACAGAGGAGTTATTAATAACATTATTTCTGAAGTAAATAAGAACAAATTATAGAAGATGGTCACATGCTTGACAAAAATATCTTGCATAATTGCTAAATTTCTTACACAATTACTGAATATTCATTTTATACGATAAATAAAATATATATACTAAGTTACTTTCCATTAAACTTTATAACATTTTTTAAATTTTATTTATTCGAGAGAGAGAGAGAGCATATGAGCAGGAAAGGGGCAGAGAGAGAAAATCCCCAGCAGGCTTCACACTGTCAGCACAGAGCCCAATGCAGGCCTTGATCTCACAACCATGACCTGAGTTGAAATGAAGAGTTGAATGCTTAACTGACTGAGTCACTCAGGCACCCCTCAACTTAAGGATATTATTGACAACTATATATTATTATGAATTGTGCCCATTATTAAGATGTCTTCATTCATCCAGTGAATAGGAGTCATGGTACATCCTGAAACTTTTTTTTCCTTGGTTTTATTGAGATATAATTGAGAGAAACATTGTATATTTTTAAGCTATACAATGCGTACTTTTGATATATTTCTTATATTGCAGCATAATCACCACAGGGTTAACTAACCCTTCTGTTCCATCACATACTTTCTATTTCTTTTTTCGTTGTGAGGACATTTAAGATCTGCTCTCTTAACAGTATTCAAGTATACGATACAGTATTATTAGCTTTCATTACCATGCTTACATTCTAAAATTTTCTTCTGAAACCTAGAGAAGAATGAGAACTTTTTATATAACATCTACCTAAGTGATAAATGAATAAATTGAAATAATTACATGTTATCATTTACAATACATATCTCCCTCCTACTGGATTCAGTTCTTTCTCCGTCTTTCTACCTGTCACTTGTCATATGGATCATTGAAAGTAGCTGTGCTCAGACCTTCTGCAGAAGCTTCAGAGGTCACATGCTCAATACGAGGTTAATAACTTCTTGGAATAAGGGGCAGTAGAATACTGTCCAATAAGATTCATTCTTTAGCAAGGTCTTCCTTTATGGTAAGTCAGAAGAGAAAAGCTGTAAACTTCCTATCTCCACCTTTAAACTCCATTTTTTTCTTCTTCCCCGTAAGCTGTTTGGCCGTGGCCTTTAGAAGTACTAGATGAGTTACCACTGTTGTTAATATTTCTGGGCCCCACAGAGAGAATATCAGTCAATTATATGACTGATTTGTTTTTAACTTGGGCAAAATAAGAATAGGAAGTAAAATGTATTTTATGTTATACAACTCTCTGGATAATGAACGGTGGATATTAAATTTATGAGAGTGCTAATATGAAGTGAAAGGTTTCGTTTCTTTTCATTTAAGATATTATTTTCTGTTCTTTGGGGGGTACGTGTAGTTATTCACTTCATGGAAAAATGAAGCCTCAGGCAATCTGGAAAAAAAACCCTCCAATTTAGAGAAATATTAAATATCTAGCCTCGTTCAGACATGATTACTTTTACAGTTGAAAGATTTCATATTTAAAGTAATCCTCTTTGTGAAGTCTTGTGATCCTGCAATGTGACCGTAAACTTAATCAAAATCACTTTGTTAACAAAACACACTTAGTGGGTGCAAACACTGGTTAATTTTCTGTTTCACATAACTTGAAGTGTATTGTAGCCCTGTTCAGTGAGGCATTTCTGAAATGTTGTGTGGCTGTTTTGGTAATCGCCATAATTGACTTACTCTCTTCCTTGTGATTCATCATGCATTTCCCCCGTAATTGTCAAATTGTGCAGTGTTACTTGATGAAAAACGTGATGGCGTTAGTTGCCATTGGCCTTCACGTGTGACATCTTTTTGTTGTTGCTCTGCTTTTATGTCTACAAAAATACTGGTACCCACCGTCGGATTTTACTTTGTCTTACATGATTTTTCTCAAAGCAATTCTTCATTCAAGTACATTAAAGATGGACTAGGAACTTCAGGGATTACTAGATCAATCCACACCATTTTATATAACATTTTCATTGCAGGGCCCTTAAATACGTTTAGAGATTCTCTTGGCAGTCATTAGACATATGTAAACATTATACACAAGTGTGTCTGTGCGCGTGCGCGTGTGTGCGTGTACGTATATTTAATCAGCAGTTACTGTTTGCATTCAGTGCACATTATAGCTCTCAGAAGATTGCAAACACTTTTCATTATTGCTTTTTATCTGTCATGCTGTGTGAATGATTTTACTGGACACTACTAAAGTAGGAAACGGATACGAGTAAATTACAACTTGTACCCATTTCCATCTGTCAAAAAGCACTAAAGGAAAAGTAGAATGTGGCCTTTGCAAAACATTGTGATTTGGGAAGCAATTTTTGCCAACTTAGTGTATGTAAATGGTCTTTGCTTCTATGAAACTTTCTCTAAGGTTTTGCAGTGTTTATAATACAGTTGACTCATAAAAGTAATACAATGTTGAGATGAATAGTAAAGTGTTTTCAGAATGATCAAATTCATTCTAGCGGAGGCTGAGAGAGACGTATCTTGTGTGAATTCTTTTTTGTTGGTATTGGAGATGATGTGTCTGATTCAAAAGGACTTTGAGTTTATATTTAAAGGGATTTAGTGTGCGTTTGTAAAAAAGTTTAGCACAATTTAATATAGATCACCCTATCATTTCTCTTCCCACCCAAAATGACTTTACTGAATTTAGATTGAGGTTTTCTTATTAATTGAAAGTCAATTGTAATTGACTATGATCTCTAATCCAGTCTCTGAGCGTCTTTTATAACATACTCCTAATGCAATTTCATAATGATCTAATGGAGGGAAGCCAAGTGAACTTTGGTACAGGTTAAGTGAGATTGTTTTATATTTTTAGCCAACTCAGTTAGGGTTAAACAGTTCTGGACATTCTCCTAGGATTCAGGAGGTTGGTCCAACAAAGACAATAATAGAAACGAAAACATCTGTTACACGTGCAGGATTCAATTCATAAAAAATTTGGAGAATCTCTAACAGCAACCATTCCCTGCCTTGGCCTCTCCCTCCTAAATTTCAGGAAAAACAAAAACAAAACTATTTTCTTTTGTGTGTTTAACAGCATAGGACTTCTGGGCTTATCTGGTTTGTGACATATTCAGTGAGTGTAATTGTATAAGTTCAGTAGATTTCCCTTTCCTTCTTTCTTCTCTCCTTCTTTCTCTCCCTCGTTTCCTCTCTCCCCTCTTCCCTCCTCCTTCCCTTTTCATGCTTCCTGCTTTCTTTCCTTCTTACCTTACAAAAAATGGCTCTGGTATTCTGTGGAAACCAGCTGTGATGATCCCATTGAGAGCTGCACTGAAAGAGGACAGGGTTCAGCAAATGTAGGGAAGCTGAGTGCACATGTCTGTATGACTGTGAAGTCGGGCCCCTTCTCAAAGTGCTGCTTCCCACAGGGCACTTAGGATAGGTGGAGCCTCTACACTCTGGATTGAGGTTGTTCTCTGCCAGCTTTGCTGGGAACACGCTGTGCACCGTGGACAGACATGAAAGGCCAGGTAATACAGTCGGGAATACTGTCGACTTTGTAACAGAACCATTTTCCTTTCAATCATGTTGTAGCAATGCACTACAGGACATAAATGCATTTCTACAATGTGATTGTAATCTGGCATACGGATGTGAACTGTGCACACAAAATGGGTCAAATATGTATAAAAATGTATTTCTTTTTTTAAATCTAATTTCAAATAGAAAGACAACTTCTTTGGGACCACCTTGCACCTTGTTGGTGGGAGATAAGCAGAAAATGTGCTTAGGTGCTATCCATAGGTTGGTACTGATTAGGTGACTTTCTTTCAAGATTTAGGAAATCATTGTAGAAAAAGTCTCTTTTCCTCCATGGTCCTAATCCTTTGTCTATTCATATGTGGGCTAATAAGTATGAATTTCCTTAGTTACAGCTAATCTCTAGTAAAATGATTATCAGGGTAAAAAGGAATCCTTTTGTCACTGAAACATGGTGGTGACATTTTAGTTACAATGTAATGTTATTTTGTGCTCCTGTGCTACTACTGTTACATTTTCTGCTGGAACACAGGGTTGAACCTCAGACAGCAGAGTTTGAGCCTGAGTTTTATGATCTTCTGGATGTGGGGTTGGATTTGATGATATCAAAAGTCCCTTTTAAATCCACAAAAATTTAAGTGCGTATCTTACTATGAGGCTGGCTCATCAGCATTGTACAGAAAACTATTCCTAAGGGACACCTGGGTGGCTTGGTTGAATGTCTGACTCTTGATGTCGGCTTAGGTCGTGGTCATGGAATTGAGCCCCATGTCAGGCTTTGGATTCTCTCTCTCCCTCTCTGTCTGTCCATCCCCAGCTTGCATGTGCACGCGCACTCTCTCTCTCTCTCTCAAAATAAATAAATACAAATTAAGAAAGGGAAACTATTCCTGAATACTCTGAAGCATACTTGTTATTAAACATACAGACTCTGCAGTAAATGCTAATATCGCTTGTTGATTAATCTTTACTAAGGCATCTTAATAATTAATTTAAAAAATGATTCTTTGTTTGAAAAAGAAAGCAACAGTTTACATCCTGAAGGAGTTTAGGGATTTCCTGAACAATGATTTCAGTGCCCTGGGTGCTCTTTCCCCAAATTATGGACAGAATTGGGAATATCCTCACATCTGAATGGCTATATGCACTGTACTCCCCTTTTTATCTTTGTCTTATTCAAAAATTGTCCACCTCCCCTTTGCCGTGTGCTCTGACAGCTATCATCTGAAAGGAACATGACCACCTTGAGATCAAGGTGGACACTGTTGCTTCACCATGACTTCCTTTCCTTCCTGTCTCTGGAGGAGGTGAAGGCGTACTGAGATGACCTTGGTCTTCAACTTTTCTGCTTGATCACAGAGCTCTTGATTGTGCTTGAGACACCATGTCATATATCCAAGTATTCTACCACTTTAGCTCATTTCCTACCTTCCATTTTTGTTTAACTTTTAATTCTTAGTATCAACACCGCTTCCAGGATTCTCTTGAAAGTATCTGGAGGTCTCGTTCAGGATGACCATCAAAATTTCCTTGTATCTTTTCATACTTATTGTTTTAGGGCTATAGTTCAGCATAATCTGTATGAACTTGCACTAAACAAAATGATTAAAAGAGAACAGATCAAAGTGGTTAAGAGTTCTGACTGTGTAGCCAAAGTAACTGAGTCTATGCTTCTGCTTTGCCTCTCATAAGCTGTAAGCGCAGGTCACTTAATCTGATTTACCCCATTTTCTAATTTATTAAATGAGGTTAATATTAGTACCTACTCCAAGGGATTGTTTAAAAATTTAAGAGAATTAAATCCTGCAAAGTCGACTAAGAACAATGCCTTATTCAAACACAGTGAGGACTCAGTAAGTTCAAGCTCTTGTATTTGATTTTTAAATTCTGTTTGCTAGTATTACTCAGGAAGCAACTTCTAAAAGGGTAATTATCTCAGTTACATCATAATAACTTTTTACAGAGTTATACAGTTTATGAAGAGAGTGCGTACAAGTAATAATTGCCTGACCTTCTTAGTAATTTTCTAAAGCATTACTGTTATTCCCATTTTACAGATTAGAAAAGTAAGGGTCAAGAAAGATCAATGACTCACTGAATGTTGTGGCCAGTTAGTGATAGACTGGGCTCTTTGTCCCTGATCATCTGACTCTACAACTGTTTCAGTACTCCATGTTGTCAAAACGCATGATAAATATATGTATTTCTAGGATGATATATATTCATAGTTGTGTTCATTCTCTTCCTGGTAATTGGGCTTCCAGGATGTAATGTATGCTCCGTCAAGTGTTGGACATCTGCCAGTGAGCAAGTTAGGCATAATCCCATACTCACAGTGGGAAAAGTACAGTTCATCAAGAAACTGCAACCCACTGGGATACATGTTATGACAAAAGTCCTATGGGATTTATAGTAGCCTTCAAAGAATTTTTTTTGAATCCATTTTTTCTCAACCCATGATGGAAATCTACTCAGCAATGTAAAAGGAAGGAACTATTAATAGATGTATAAGTGCGTAGATCTTGAAAACATACAATGTGTGAAAGAAGACAGAACCCAAAGAGCACACACTATCTGATTCCTTTTATGTGAAATTTAAAACAGGTAAACTAATCTATAGTGACAGAAATCATGCCAGTAGTTGCCTTGTCCAGGGATGGAAAAGGGCTGGAGGGAGTGGAACAGGGCTACGTGAGAATAGGAGGGAGCTTTCCAGATTCACGGAAATTCGTATACCTGGATGAGAGTGTGGGTTATATGGTCATATGACCATGCTAGTTGTGACGATTCATCCAATCGCACTCAAGATCCATGTATTTCACTGTATGAATTATACTTTAATTTTTTAAATATGAAAAAATAATTTACATGATTAAGAAAGCCTTAGTGGTAATTATTTATTCAACTCAGCAAGCTCTAAACAGTAAATGTAAAATGGATGGATACAACATATGGCGTTGCCAGTATAGTATGATAGAGTATTTCTATGAATATTTATTTCTCATGGAGGTACTACATTATATGGACTGCCCTTCTCCACATTTGCTCTGAAGGTGAAAGCACCTGAGTTATTTAAAATAACAACAAACCCACCATGTCTTGAGTTATTTACGTTTACTTGGGGGGACACTTCACAAATTTTATATGGCATATTTTATTATATCCTATTGCAAAAGTTAAAGATTTACAATGAAGCTACCAAACATGGCCTTGACATTTTAAGTTTTATATTTTTAGAGAGGTATACACAATAATAAGCTCAGTTACCTTCTCAATTTTGACAACTAGTTTTGCAATTTCGCCAGAACCTGATATCAGTTCTGTAGCAACTCTGTATACTCCACAATAGCTTTGGGTATTTGATTATCCTATGATACCAGTAGCATACTCATGTTTAAACACAATTATTTAAACACCTCCAGTTTCAAAGAGTAAATCGTTTGAAGATGGAAATGCTTCTCTTTCTGTCAGGCCTGTGTGTTTCATAATCATTACATCAAGTTCTTCATCTGTTTTTTATGTAACAAATAGATTTTCATGGAATTTACTTCCTTTTTTAATAATGGACTTATTAGCAAAATAGATCAAACAGTGCCCAACACATTTTTGAATATATTATTATTATCTTATTATTATTTTGAGGATGACGATAAGTGCTAATTAAATGTGCTTCAGGATATTATACTAATAATTACGAAAATGTAGATTTTCCAAGAAAGATGCTCTTCCACATAATTTCAGGCCTATTATTTTAAATGGAACTTATTCAAGTTCATTTAGCTATGGCTTAATTGGATTAGATCCATGTTTAGTTTAATTCAAAAATTTTAATAACGTCTAGTGAACAAGAGTAAATCTTTGGGTGAAGGGACATGATAAATAGCCTATAGGCTAAAGGCATGCTCTGTTTTGAAATGTAAATGATGAATTGAATTATTTTGCAAGGTCTAGGGGAAAAAAAGATTTTGGTTACTTTTTGTGGCAGAAAGCTAAGATTTCTTGTAT
This sequence comes from Paguma larvata, assembly GCA_030068075.1. Taxonomy (NCBI): domain Eukaryota; kingdom Metazoa; phylum Chordata; class Mammalia; order Carnivora; family Viverridae; genus Paguma; species Paguma larvata. Next base: position 57,507,219 of record CM057832.1, read on the forward strand.
ACCAGATAGATTGATGGGTTGAGTCATTTATTCCTTCCCCATAGATTTTACTGGGCTAGGGGTTGAAGTATGAATTAGAAACCATCCTTACCCTTAATGAGCTTAGTCTAGGAGATAGGAAAACAGATTCTAATAAGTTAGTGTGATCATATTTTAGTAGAAATCCAGTGACCCTACAGAAGAAGTAATCAGCTCTCCCTGGAATGTGCGTGTCTCTCTCCACGTGTTCATGTTTGTGTGTTGGGTGAGAGGAGAGAGAGTAGAAGATCTTAGAGTTGGATCCCAGCAGGAGGGCAGAAATCTACAATTTAAACTCGGGGGGAAGGAATACAGCAGGCCCAAGGAGCAGCATATTCCCAGTAAGTGTTCTTGTTGGGTAACTCTTAGGCCTTTAAAAAAAAATGGTAAGAACAAGAGTGAGGGGTTGGAAAGCTGGGGGAGACAGTCAGGGACCAGATCGTGCAAGGTTTGGACTCTAGTGTTTGCAGAAAGTCTTCTGTATTGCCCGACACCATGCTAGGCATTGGATATTTGTTTACTGGTGGTCAAAGCAGATTCTATCCTTGCCACTGGGGAGCTTCCCATCAGGAGGAGAATGGCATACTATTTAAATAAGCAATTAAAAGCTGGTTAAGGATTATGCCAGAACAAAACAAAACAAAACAAAAGGTGTCTTCCCTCCTAGTACCCCAGTCTTATAAATCTCTGTTTGGAAAAAAACATCTGAATTGAGCTCTGAAGGACGAGAAGTAATTTATTGGATATGGGTAGTGAGTATTAGCAAGTATGAAGGATGAGAGGCAGAAAGTAGCTGTTTGGTAAACCAAAAGTAGGTCAACCAAGCTGGAGGGTGGTGGATTCCTGGAGAATAAAAGCAGTTAAAATGGGAGAGAGCTGGTCAGGAGGTCTGATGGCTTAGAGCCTTATGAACCTTCGTAGAGGATTTGGATTGCATTGAAGGCACAATGGGAAACTGTGGGAGAGGTTGTAGTTAGAAGAGTGACACACAGGATTTTAGTTTTAAAAATATTATGAAGAATCCATTGGGAGGTAAAAGAGTAGACACAGGAAAGCCATCTAGAAAGCTGTTGTATTGTTGTGGGAGGACAGATGGCAGCGGCAAAGGAGACAGGATTTCTGATGGATTAAGGGCAGGTGTAGGAAGAGGAGGAGGAACAGATGGAAATGGAGAAAAGATACAGGCTTTTGTTTTGAAATGGTGTCATTTACTGAAGGTGGGGGTTGGTGAATGAGACCATTGGGAGATGGGGAGATCATTTTGGAAACCTTTGGTTTGAGGTCCCCATGTAACATCCAAGGAGAGAGAGGTACTATGTGTGATATGAGTCTTTAGGCAAAGGTGTGGTTGCCATGGAAATAAAAGTTTGAGAACATTAAGCTATGTGGGAAGAGATGAAATCACCAAGGGAGGTCATGAAGGGAGAGTCAGTGGGGCACAAAATACTTAGAGGTCTGGCCAAGGAGCTGAAAGTTTTTGTTGTTGTTTTTTAATATTTATTCATTTGAGAGAGAGAGAGAGTGAGAGAGAGAGAGAGAGAGAGAGCACGACAGGGAAACTTGAAGCAGGCTCCAGGCTCTGAGGTGTCAACATAGAGCCCAGCGTGGGGCTTGAACCCACAAACTGTGAGATCATGACCTGAGCCGAAGTCAGACACTTAACCGACTGAGCCACCCAGGTGCTCCAGGAGCTGAAAGTTTTAAAGATCCTGAGAAAGAGCAGCCGAAGTGGTAGAAGGAAAACCAGGACTGTGTGTCACAACAGAATACCAAGAGAGAAGAGCGTTTCAAGAGGAAGCTGGGCGAATGAGCCGTTGTGTTTAAGCAGAGGGAAACAGAACACAGAGTATTATATATTTTGCTGGAGCATTTATTTGGTTTTCTTCAGTCGTAAGTGGGAAAGCATCAGAGGGTTTCATGCAGAGGACTGACCTGACCAGAAGTGTATTTTAGAAAAATCATGATGTGGGCTGTGTGAATACTGAACTTAGTTTACAGGAACAGAAATCTGTTCATCCTTTCTGCTTTCTAACCTGTTAAACTGCCTTATCTTCAAGCAAGTGGCAGGAGCACATGTAGTGGTTTTGAGAGATGGGAGACTTTGGGTTCGAATAGAACTGGATTCAAGTTCTTTTCTATTGTCAGCTCTAGGACTTGAGGCAAGTTGCTTAACCTCTGTCAACTTTGGTTTCCTTATGTGTAATTTGGGGATAAAATATAATACGTCCCACAGAGAGTTATGAGGATTAATGCATCATACAAATAAGCCCTCAAGACTATCACTTATTATTATCATTGATACTGTATTTGTAAGCACATGTATGCCTTTCATAAAGATTTCATCTCTGTAAATGATTGCACTTTGCCCTTCCCTGGTGGTAGTATTTTAACATTGGTCTTCAACAACCATGTCCTTAACCTTCTATCCAGGCATAAATGCAGTAATTCTAATCTCTCTGGGAGAATTTCCAAATTGCAGAGAGCACCTGGCTGTGTGCAATTTAAAGTGCACTTCCTCTGATGGAACACATGTTTATATTGCTTCACACTTTAACATTTTATCCCCAGTTCTTCAATCTTTTATTTCTCAGTCTCTGTGTGCTTTTATAGTAGTTAGAGTATTAGAACCCTGGCTGATGCAGACATTGCTAGGGTGTGGGCAAATGCTTCAAGGGCAAGAGTCAAAGAGAACAGATGTCCTAAGTCTTTGAGGAAACTGGCAGTGACTCAACCTGGTATAGAATAAAAACCGTAAGAGGGGTGTAGCTTCTTGTGCATTTAAGGAATAATGGAAGCTGAAAAATGCTAACTAAGCTAACCGAAAACAAAACAAAACAAAAACAACTAAAAAAACATGTTTTCCATTTTTACCATGACTTTCATATTTGCCTAAGTGGTGGCAACCCCTCCGTTAACTGCCTGTGACCACAGAATATGTAAAGACACTTCCTTTGTTTCAGACATAGCTTTCCCTGGAGGTCAAGGAGAGGGAGACATAGGACATGTTTGAGGATGATATGTGTCTGTGCAGGACGTTGTTATAAAATTGGTTAATAATTTTTCAATAATGAGTCATTATTTTGCAAAAGAAATCCACCTTATTCTAAGACTAATGATGAAAATGTTTTTCCTCTAATACCCTAAAAATAGCCCAGTGTACTGATTATTGAATACCTGGAACATCCATGAGGAAATACAATGTTATTAATAAACAAATAGTAATAAACATAAACTATCAAAATAGACGTAGTCATAGAAATTTCCTTTATAATGGCATATTCATAATTGGCATTTTAAGTTCTTAAAACAATACCAGAATTTAAAATACCTTACTCAGGATTAACTCATCATTTGAAATTGATTTCAAACTTAATTTGAATAACATCTCAAGTGCCCATAGGATTAATTACAAGTATATAAGTAAAGGTATTAGAATAATAGCTTTGGCTGTGACCCAAAGATGATAGATACCAGGTATCAAATTTTCAAAAGAAATACTGGAAAGTTGTTTTAGGGGCTGGGCATTAAGAAGACTCATGAAGACAAAATTTTGATGAGTGCTAATCTGCAAGCGCCTTCCCCACCTTGACTAAGCCAATTGGAAAGGAAACTTTCAAGGGAGCACCTTTAGAGTGTCACATGTTTTCAGAAGTTGAAGGAACCTAGTGGGAAGGCGTCCTTATTCCTGCTTTGAAAATCAAGCTGCTTGCTCTTTTAACTGGAGGAGAGAAAACGTAACCGCATGGGCATTGACTTCCCCTCCATTTGTGTTTCCTGGGGACAAAACATGGGCCGAATATGAGAGAGCTGAGCCCTCCTGGGCCCTACTGAGTTTGCTGCCAAGAGAAAGGAACAGACCTCAGCAGAAGTTTCCCTGGATTCTTAGGGACTGTGGAAGGAGCAAATTATGGATGGGGGATTATAACGGTCACAGAAAGTACACCAGGTGACAAGCTCAGAGAGAGAGACAGGGAGAGAGAGAGGTCTGTAAACAGTCATCAAACCTAGAGAACCTGTGGTCAGCTGCCAACTGTATCCATTGAGTATTTTCTCACTACCGTTTTTCTCACCTCTCCAACATAGTGGTTTGGAAAATGTATCCCTCCATTGCAGGAACTGCGGTATCAAAAGAGGTCAAAGAGGAAAGGAAGAGGCAGACTACCTCCTTTTCTGTTGACTGCTGGCCTGCAGCCAGCCCTGGCCAGAAGAGTGAGACACCTGTAACCAGAACATTTCCACTATGACTAATATATTTAACTATGCACTCTAATTTCTGAATTGGGATTATGTTATGATTTAAGGTGACTATAGGTCATCATATTTTTCAATAGGAAAGTAATTGGACTGTGTGAGTTGTCATGTAAGGGTAGAGAATTTTGCCCTTTGGAAAAAAAATATAAGTTCTAGTTATTTATTTTGAGAGAGGGAGAGCATGAACAAGGGAAAGGTCAGAGAGAGAGAGAGACAGAGACAGAGACAGAGACAGAGACAGAGAGACAGAGGGAATCCCAAGCAGGGTTTGTATGCTGTGTCGAGCCTGATGCGGGGCTCAATCTCATGAAGGTGAGATCATGACCTGAACTGAAATCGAACCAATTGAACCACTCAGGCACCCCCACCCATCGAATACATTTTAAAGGTATGGTGGAAGGTAAAGTAAAGGCATTTGGTGACATTAATATATACACTACTATGTGTGTGGTATGTACTATGTACATATTTTAACTAGAAGAATTTCACCAAGGAATACATTTTCTCATTTAAATACTGACATTTTATAAGTAGCCAATAAATATGACCATATTCTGTTACAGTGATGAATACATTGTTCCCTTTCCAAATAAAAAGCTGGAGTAAGGGCAGGTACCCTCCCCTCATCTTAAATGCTGAGGCATAAAGAATGGTTTATTGAGCTAGATTGCATAGGATAGATCCAAACTCTGCCACTTTCTAGCTGAGTCACCTAAGGTCAAATTACTTTATTTGTGCTTCACTTTACACATCTGTAAATGGGCACAATAACGGCAACTGCATGACACGTAGTTGTAAGTATACATATATGTCAAAACACATTTTAAATTATAAATACATATATAAAGTATTGGCAAATTTTAGTAATCTCCTATGTTATTAAATATATTCATTTTTACTTTTATCTCTGTTATTACAGAGAAAAAGAATAAAATTTCAGAATATCTAGAATGCTGCCTCAGAAGCAATGTGGTCTGTTGTCAAATGGCCGCTTTAAGAAATTTGATGCAAGGACACTCAGCTCATTTGTCATGGGATTGACAATTGTCATTGTTTTATTTTTATAATAAGCTGGTTTCCAGAATACATCATTGTGTGGACAAGGGGAACAAGACAGAATAGCCCACATCTGAGCCTTCTTTCGGCTCATTATATGCTTTCTGATTAGATGTCAGGTAAAAAATTATCTGGTAATTTTAGCTATCAACAACTTTACAATATCATGTCAGAAAGGAATATGGCCTTAACTAAAAGTTTCCCAAACAGTTTTATTGAAAACAATGAAAATGTAATATAGAAAGTTATGATGTGTCCCAAGTTTCCTAAAAAGCTTTCAGATTAGACAGGTATATTAATATAAAATATAAATTAATATGTTAATATTAAAATATGTCACTATAAAATAAAATATATAAAATATGTTAGAGTGTGTATGTATTTTATGTATTCCATTTATTCAAACAGTCAAATATGTGGCAAAATTTGTTAAATAATAACTACTTTTCTTAGCAACAGAACGGTCAGGATTTAGAAAGCTTGGCATTTTATATGTCTTCAAAGCTAGTGACTTATTTTATTCCTAACAAGGTTAAGGATAATAAGATCACGTGTCTCTTCATTTTGAAAGCTCAGCTCTTACTATCATTTCCTAGCTCTTTATGCTGTATTCTGGTAGGGTGTTCTTTCTTTTATTTTTTATTTTTTGTAATGTTTATTTATTTTTGAGAAAGAGAGGGACAGAGTGAGAGCAGGGGAAGGGCAGAGAGAGAGGGAGACACAGATCTGAAGCAGGCTCCAGGCTCTGAGCTGTCAGCACAGAGTCCGACGTGGGGCTTGAACTCATGAACGGTGAGATCATGACCTCAGCTGAAGTCAGAAGCTTAACCACCCAGCCACCCAGGGGCCCCTGGCATAGTGTTATTTCTTATTTAACACAGCAGTCAAACAAATGTTGCAATTAGTGTGCTATGTCCTTTCCTTGGTTTGTTACAGCATACACTGTTCTAGATGAAAATGGGGGACTCTCTCAGGAGTTATTGTTTAAATCTGTTGTGAGAAAAAAAATATTCTGTGTTTAGGATGCCTTTATTTTATTACTATAAAAATGCCTAAATGTATCACTGAGAGATCAAATTACAATGATCAGAGGGATTGTAAAATTTTATCTGAAATTTTATAAATGTCATAAATGTTTCATTAGCAACAATTAAATATCATATTTATAAGAGGGGGTGATCTTGTTGGGAGCACATCTGAGTACTCAGTCTGTTATTAGAACAAATGAGGATAGTGCCAATTCAGTGGATCTGATCTTGAATTCTGGCAGGTGGGTTTATTGGCTCTGTGGCTTTTGCAGACTAAAGTCTCTGAATCAGTTTTTTTTCTTTTCTGTAAAAAGAGAATAACCACATCTCAGAATTATTGTGACGAAGCAGAGAGAGAAAGAGGGAGAGGCAGAGAGAATGAAGGGAAAAGCTCTTAGTATAGACAATATCTGGCCTATAATAGGTGCTTACTAAATTGTTATTACAATTATTGTTATAAACAACTGCATTATAATTAAATGTTATTAAACCTAATTAAGCCTCATATTCTTCCCCATTATCTCCCTGCCTATATCCCAGCATTGTAGAGAATAAAATCAGGTGAGGCATAGAATATACATTATAAATTTTCGAGTGGCCATACAAATGTAAAGTACATAATCATTTAGTATTAGGTGCATAATTTTATGTTTGAAAATAAAACTAATTAAAATGATAGTTTCTAAAGTTTTAGGTTGATGCTTTAGTTTATTGATATCAACAGCCTAAAATTAAAATGGACTGTCTTAATTTATACAGTGTTTCAGGTTTTAATTTACAATTTTACTCAGGCTAATGTACCCTGAAAATACTTATACTAAACTGCCCAGACGTCAGATCATAGCCAGGCAATAGCCAGGCAATTAGTTTGTAAGTGCGATGTGTAGCAGAATTTATATTCAATGGTAGTGATGATGCTTTTTAAAAACCTCTGAGCAATTCCTTTGGGTTCTATTTGGTCTAAGCCATTATCTTGGTAGTTATTTTCCACCTGGTCCAGTTGTCAAGTATTGTGGGGCAAAGTCTACTTATCAGAAATTTTGAAATTCTACCACTGAGTCTAGGAAGAAGACAATGATTATTTAAGACTAAAGCTTGAGGGGAGCCTGGGTAGCTCAGTTGGTTGAGATCAGGTCTTAATCTCATGGTTTTGTGAGTTCAAGCACCACGTTGGGCTCTGTGCTGACAGTGCGGAGCCTGCATGGGGTTCTCTCTCTCTTTCTGCCCCCTCTCCTACTCAAGTTGTCTCTGTCTCTCTCAAAGTAAATAAATAAACTTAAAAAACAATTAAAACTGGAGGCTGATATTAGGGCAGAGGCTTAACCAATGAACTCTCTGTTTCCATAATCAATTTGCTTGTTGGGTGTTTTAAGAATTTCATTACTCATATTCTATGAAAATTATATTGGGTATATTTTCTATAAAACTAAAATACACAACATCAGCTTTCTATCAGTATTTCTTAATAAAATCAAAGATAGGAATGTGAGTGACATGGTGCTATTTTGGCTCTGGAGCTAAGTGTCCTATTATTAAGTTCATTAAAGCTTGTTGGTCAAAGTTTTTCTTTTACTTTTTTCTTTTTTTATTTTTTTAATGTTTAATTTTGAGAGAGAGAGAAAGATTAAGCATGAGCTGGGGAGGGACAGAGAGAGACAGAGACATAGAATCCGAAGCAGGCATGAGGCTCCAAGCTGTCAGCACAGAGCCCGACACGGGGCTCAAACTCACGAAGCACGAGATCATGACCTGAGCCGAAGTCGGACTCTTAACCAACTGACCCACCCAGGTGCCCCTTCTTTTAGTTTTAATAAGTAAATTAAACTAACATGAGGAATGTCCCATACAAATGGAGTTTGCCTTACTGTGAAACCATGTCACAAACATAAAACAGCCTTCAAATTTAAGCCTGTAATCAGTATTATAGCTTCATCGAGCATGTTAAAGAAAAATGCCCATTGATAAAATGAATCTGTGGTACTTCTCCATCTATTCTGCTTACCTTAAAGATGATAGGTGGTAAATGCTGGAATGTGTTTTCCATGTAAGTTATGCCTTTAGTACAAGTGTATCTGAAGCACAGGTTCAGAAAATGGTAATAAAAGAAATGTTAATAAAAGATTTAGCATGATGCAGGAATACTCTTATGGTCCTTACAAGGTGGAGGAAAAATCCATTTTTGGAAAGGGCAAGTAGCAGTAGGTAAAATCCCTTTTATTTTTCCCCTCTTTCTAAGACCCTTCAAGAGAGTTGTATTTATTTAAAAAGACTGAACTTGACTAATTTAAGATGTTGATACGGAAGGAGCGTATATTCTCTGATTTTGAAAAGGATTTGTGCCTTTCGCCTATCTCTAATAAGGTAACAGATGTAGTGTTAATTTAGTTGAGTTATACTTTCTCTATGAGTTTGCTAACAGAACTTGACATAAAAGCTTTTGTGAAGAAGCTTGATTGGTTTGGTTACCATGGCAACACAGTTGAATGGAAGAATGATTTCCTTTAGGAACCTTTCCTAAATGCTGTTTTGTACCCTATAACGAAATCGCTGGCTTGCCATCTCTTGTGAGGAGGTGAGAAGAGATCACTTCGAGGGTCAGTGTGGTGTCTTGTGTTTATAGATTATCCTCAGCAATCAAAAGACTGCTTGGCCCAACTCATTCTTTCCATAGCTGAACCGATTCTGCTCTTTGGTATACTGTGATAATAGGAGACTTACACAGCCCTTTATGTCTTGAAACACGCAAAGGAAAAACTGGATGTAGACCAACGATCACTCTGTTAAGTGCATTTCCTAAAGCTAATGTCTGTTATGGATTTTTAATTCCTCACTTATCTTTGTTTGAAATTCTGCAATTTATCAATAATTTGTCCTGTGAGGGATGTTACTGTTTTGAGGAGACAAAAGGGTTTAACCAACAAATAGATCAGCAGGGGCTTCATTTAAAATCTTTAGTGGTGGTTTGGTATTCTGGAATTACTATAAACCCTAAGGCTTACATTTGAGATTTCCTTTGTTATGGGGTAAATGTCTGCTCCATTAGCACAGCGATTGTGTACAAAAATGCATCGAATCAGTCAAGTACCACCATAGGGTGTTTTCCAGTGGTTAAAACAGGCTAATGGTTATTTCACTTGTACATTCAATAATAACAGCAGTAAGGCCTATTATAACTATTTTTCTAATCAGCCACATGTTTGCAATTTTTCATTTTCACCCTTTGGTTTAGGTCCTTGGAATCAGATACTCCAAAATAGACTTAATAGCTTTAACTAAAGAATTATATCAACACTTTTGATGCCAGTAATAGAGACTTAAAAGTTGTTTAGGAATAATTTTGTGCAGGGAGTTAGGGTGAAGGAAAACTCATAACCTCATATTGATATGAATTATTTTAAAGACTGCAACACATAGCTTCTAAGGTTTTCAGCACATGATTGATAACAGAATTCAAATACAGTGCTATGAGGTGCTTATATTATAGTCGTTGTTTAATTTTTGTGAGTAAATGTTAGAATTCATTTTTTCTATTGACTTGTGGTTGTTTGTTTTCAGTTTTAAAACCAATCCTTTTATCTGAGTTATCTGAAGAGCCCCTGACAGTTGAGCTACTGAAAAAGATCAGATCACATTTTGAGTCTAACTCACCTCAAATATTTATCATTGTGTATCTTGAGTTGTGTGGATTATCTTGGAAAATAGGTGTTTCAGTAGAATGTAATTCTCTGTGATTAAAGGTAAGCCAGTTACATTTATGGCAGTAGAAGCAGCAGAAATGTGGTTTAAGACTGAGAAACAAATTGTATCAGATGTGGAGTTTTCAGATGAGTGGTTCACTCGCTCTCCTTTCCACATTGCTCTCTCACTGCCCCTTCCCTCAATAAAAATGAAAAGAAAATTGAAAAAAAAAAGCCAAATTCTATAAAGTGATAGCCTCTCTAAAGAGGGATGTGACAATTCCTATACACTCCCCGAATTGGGGCAACGAGAAAGCTGAGACAGATGTGGCCATATTTGAGAACTGAATTTAATGAGTAAGAAGAGGAATTTTCAGACAAAATTGCCACACTTACTCTAAGTTACTATCTACTGAAATGAACACAGTCCCCAGAAGACTATATAGATGCGCAAAGAAACAGAGCTTCAAGTTCAATGATGAAAACCCTCTCCTCCTATTAAGATTGAGAATTTATCTTCTAAGGTATTTTTATAATTTTCGTGGACTCAGTATATTATCTTCCTAGTTGTATAATCCGTGTGCATGTGTGTGTGTGTGTGTGTGTGTGTGTGTGTGTATGGATGTGTGGGCACCATTCCTCCAGTTAAGAACTTCTCTTCTTATTTGTCTTTATTATTTATGCTTACTTGGATTGTTGTATATTCTGTGCCACATTCAATGCATTTTGATTAAGTTGTGCCACTAGGCCTAGGATTGAAGGCCACTAGGGTTCCCTCCCCAGGTATTTCTTCTTTCTGATTTTCTTTGCTGCCTTTGGCACTGCTAATCTCACTCTCTCTGGGACATTCTTATTGGCCTCAGCTCCAAGTGGCCAGCCTCCCTGGTTCTTCTGATTCCCTGAATATTCCTTCTCTGGATTCTTCCCTATCTTCCCACCCTCGCCTCATTTCTCCACTCAGAGCAGCTCTCCTCCAGGGCACCCATGTGCTGTCTTGGCCCTCAGCCCTCACTCCTTCTGTACAGTGCTTCTCCATTTACCTTCATGGAAAATTACCACATGTGCACAACATGCCCTGCTCCACATTTGGAACCTTGACTCTGGCGGAATTGGAGACATTAACTCTTGAGTTTCAGGACAGCACTCCTAATTATTTTTTTTAACCTGCATGAAGCCCACTATGCATGTGTGTTGTTTATTTTCAGTTCCAAGCCAATAAACTTTTATTGAGTATCCATTATGTGTCAGGTGATGTGCTCAAGGGATAAGAAAGGGCGTAATCTATGCTCCATGCCCTTTCAAAGATTAGCAATTTAGAGGGCAAACAAATAAATAAATATGGCTACGCTACAGTATTCTGATACAAAAGAAGGGTGAGAGAAATGTAAATGGATCTAAGAGAAGTAACTCACTCTGCCTGGGAGAGGGAGGGAAAATGGTGGACCAGGATCAGGAAAGTCTCTCAGACAGAGTACTATGCTTACGTACTATTTAACTCTCTGTCTTGTCATTCCCTTTTCTTTATTTAAATAATTTATTTTCAAATTGGTTTCCATAGTCATTCCCTTTTAAATGACCTTCCTCAATAAGTGTATCATTTCTGTAATGTCAGAAAGAAGAACACGAAGAACACGGAACTAAAAAAAGAAAGAAAAAGTAAACAAAGAAACCAGGACCTGGAACTGTAACCCTGGAACTGGAGCACTGCCTGTTGCATACATTGTAGTTGTTCCCCAAGAGGCATTCTGTTTGCAGCTTCTCTTTCAAACTTTCAAGGTCATTTTGAATTCTTATTCTGTATTCTTTAATTGGCAGTGACTCCCTCCTGCCTCCTCCTCCTCCCTTCCCTGGTCTCATATGCAGACTTAATAATGGTGCCAGTTGTTCCATATCCTAGGTCATTAATGAAAAGCATCCACCCCAGCACTGCCCAGAATTGACCAAAGTGGAGCCCCATTTGTTATGCTACCTCTGAGGCTGACACTTTTTGACATTGATAGCTCCTTGCCAGACATGACCTTCCTGCTGTTTCATAGTTATGCAGTGTGGATCCTGTTTTCTTCAGTTTATTGATGATTATGTCATGAGGAACAGAATCAAAAGCTTTGGTAAAATCCAAACATAAATTTTCTCTTGCATCTTCCCCTTGATCTACTGGGCTCGTCACTTCATCAGAAAATATTAGATTATTTTGACAGGACTGGGTCTGCACCATGCTCTCTTAGTTATAACTCAGTACTCTGTCTTCTTGAAGATGTGCGCAGCGAGATTTTTTTTAGCTATGTTTCTGAGGTAATTTCAAGATGATAACATTTTTTTTTAAGTTTTGTATGTCTCATTAGCCTCCATGCTCCACACAGTCCTCCCAAAAGTTTGCAATGTTTATCATGTTGTTATAGCATGTCTAGTTTCTCTAGTGATGGATTGAGGTCAACATGAACTAAAGGTAGAAAGGTTAGAGAGAAGTTGGTTTATAGGACTTTCATCCAACTTTTTCCATTCTCTGCCTCTCTTGGTTTATCTTTCTTAAGGAGTTATACACTTACCTTTCAGAATCTATTAGGGAGCTTTCTCATCAGAAGATGATACAAGAGTAAAAATAATATGTAGGAACTCAAGGACTTAAGTTAGCAAAGCGGGGTTTAAAAAGTTTGTTTCGAGGGGTGCCTGGGTGGCTCAGTCGGTTAAGCGGCCAACTTCGGCTCAGGTCATGATCTCACAGTCTGTGAGTTCGAGCCCCGCATCGGGCTCTGTGCTGATGGCTCAGAGCCTGGAGCCTGCTTCAGATTCTGCATCTGCCTCTCTCTCTCTCTCTGCCCTTCCCCTGCTCACGCTCTGTCTCTCAAAAATAAATAAACGTTGAAAAAAAAATTTGTTTCGAGGGTGCCTGGGTGGCTCAGATGTTTGAGCATCCAATAACAACTCAAGTCATGATCTTGTGGTTTGTGGGTTTGAGCCCCGCATCGGACTCTGTGCTGACAGCTCAGAACCTGGACCCTGCTTCTGATTCTGTGTCTCCTTTTCTCTCTCTGCCCCACCCCTGCTCACACTCTGCCTCTCTAAAATAAATAAACATTAAAAATAATTAAAAATTATAAATAAATAATTTGATTCAAAGTAATCACGTAGAAACTTTACTCGGCTATTTCTAGTTCTATAAATGACCATTTCACCCAAGAATGACCTACTTAGGTTTCTCTAATTACCCACTTATATAGATTCTATTTATATTTTTTCAAATTTTATATTATTGCCAGAAATAGTATGCCAGAAATAGTGTAACAAGGCTGTTACGCAGGGCATATTTTGGCACGCTTTTCAAGGATGAAAGTTTGTCGGGCATACTTTCACTGTGTATGAAGCTTTCTATAAAGAGTACTTAGTTTTTCTGTTTTGTTTACGCCATATGTAGAAGGTAGGATAGAAATGTTCAACCAGTTCTGCCATTTATGTTGAAGTCCCCACTCAGTTGGTATAAGGAGAGCCTCTATTTTTATGGAATGTTCCAGAATCCTCCCACCTATATTGATCTCTCTGAAGCTTCCCTATGGAGATCTGTCACTCAAGCCTTCCTCTTCAGGTCCCAGCCAGACCAGATGTCTTTCAAGGGAAAGGCTGTGAGAGACTCAGAGAAAGGTACGAATATCAAGATAGAGTTTGTATGGGAAAGATAATGAATGTCTAGTTCACATCTAAAGAAAATTTCATTTCAGGAGTGCTTAGTGGCTCAATTGGTTGAGCGTTGACTTTGGCTCAGGTCATGATCTCACGGTTTGTGGGTTTAAGGCCCACCTGGGGATTTGTGCTGACTGCACGGAGTCTGCTTCAGATTCTTTCTCCCTCTCTCTTCTCTCTCTGACCCTCCCCTGCTTGCATGCTTTCTCTCTCTCTCAAAAAATAAATAAACATTAATTAAAAAAAAAACAAAGAAAATTCTATCTCAGTAGTAGGAGATGATAAAACTGAATTATAATTCTTTTGTTTTTCTGGGAGCAAAGATACTTTTTTCTAAACTTTTTAAATTGATGTGAAAAAGTATATATGTTGAGAACATGTAATTTTAATAGCCGAGGCAGTGGAGGAAACAAAGTTCATCTTTGTCAGTGATTAACATTTTTGAGTCATAAGGCCCTTTGGGGCAGGAGTTGAGAAATGATTGCTTTGTTCCTTCGTGACCTTGGGACTGTTTGTACTGATTGGATTTGGGTTGTACCTGGAGCTAATAGAACTCTATTAAAAATTATATTATATTTGTTTATTCCATCCCACAAACACAAATGGGCCTTTTCTGTGAACTAATTCAGTCAGTAGAGTTTTATTGAACACCTGTCTTAAACTAGATCCAGGGAATAACGAACAGGGTACAGAGTGTCTCTTCAGAGTGCTCGTAGTGTAGGGGACTGATAGATGCAACCATGACTGATGCTGACAGTGTGGTGGGTGGAGGAGCTTCGCTTTCAAAGGCTTTGCTCTGGGAGGTAGTCAGGGAAGGCATTCCTCAAGATAAAAAGCAGATGGACTCGATAAGCCAAGTCAGGCCTATGTCCATTAATTGTTTGACCTGCACTATGCTTACAATTTTATTAGTTGCTGGAGTAGTTGCTTTTGATGCCGTAAGTCACATTCCTTCAGTTACCTCTAATTTCAGTCGCAGCTGTGACTCTGTGAATGCTGACTACAGCCCACCTCAGGCACAATTGTTGTCTCTGTCAGGGCTTTCTCTCAAATTGAGGGAACCACTCAGCACTCTGGCAGGTACAACTGGGAAGTGTAGGAACTCTTAGCCAGTGAAGGACGGGCTACAGGAAAATGCTCTAGTTTCCCATCATCCACAGAGAAGATTCTTTGAGCCATTCTGTGACATGTCTCTGAGGCTAATGGGACTTCAGTAAGACGCCCTTGGTTATTTTTAGGCCTTTCATGCCTTACTTTCTTTACTCCTTTTTTTTGGAATAAATTTCCCAAATAAACTACCTGCAAGTCTTTGTCTCAAGCTCTTATTTCAGGGGAATCATAATAAAAACAGTTCTCAAAATTTAAGAATTTAAGGATGGCAAATAAGAATTCAGACTTTCACTTCTCTTGAAACACTGAAGACCGTTAACTCTATGGAGAGAGTCAGCTGGAGCTGGGGCATGACTGTTGATTACAGTGAGGTAATCTGTGGGGTGCCTGGGTGTCTCACTTCATTAAGCAGTTAAGTGTCTATCTCTTGATCTTGGTTCAGGTCATGATCTCATGGTTTGTAGGATCAAGCCCCACATCAGGCTTTGAACTGACAGCAAGGAACCTGCTTAGGTTTCTCTCTTTCTTCCCTACCCTCTCTCAAAATAAACAAACACACTTTAAAAAGAATGAGACAATCTGATCTCATCAATCTACCCTAATCCCTATTTAGTCCCTCTTTAAAAAACCTGCCTAGGTTCTGGAAGCATAGGAAGCTTGAAACCCAGTATAGAACTTAAATTGAGTTTTTCAAAGGTAAGCAGGACTTGGCCAGGCCAGAAGAAGCATATCTGCATGGCAAAGATAATACCACATCAAGGTTCAGGAAATGGGCATATTATTTATATCTTGGCAGGATTGTGTGTGTGTGTGTGTGTGTGTGTGTGTGTGTGTGTGTGTTTGCATGCATCCACAGGTCCACATCTTTTTGTTTTCAAAGTCCATCATACAATTGAAAAGGATGTAGTCATTCAATAAAGTTATGTGATTCTGTCTTTCCATCACTCAAAAAAAAAAAATGACTAACAACACTGATTAATTTGTTCTTTATACAAACAACCCTACAGTAATAAACACCCATTGTGTAGCAGTGAGACATATGTTTGTTGTACGCATTAGGGGAGCACTTGGGGCCCAGAGGACTGATGAATTGGCCCGTGTTGCCTTACTACTCCACAGCTGTCATAGCAGCTCTGATAGCAGGTGATAGTTCTGCAAGAGCATGTCAAATTGGTGCTTATCTGTTATGACATCTGTTGATGGAAACTCCCTTTTAGGTTTGATCCAGACAATGACCTTGATATTCCTGGTGTAGAATAAAGGCTCACAATTATTGTTTTAAGAAGGAGAGACTTGTCGCTTGTGCCTCACACCTGTCATATCAAATTATCAAGCTGAAGCTGATAATACAATGAACACTGGTTCTCAACAGTAGTTTATCTGTTGGATTTGTACACACATTAAACTTTCCTCCAGCTATCTTCTAGAAATCCATTGAGATAATGAGTAGTCACCACCCAGAGTTTCAGAGATGTGACAGAGACTCTGGCTGCAGAGAGTAACATCTGTTTTAGGAGATCTTTGAGAACTGAATCTTTACATCTAACAAGTGGGAAAATATCAGTGGTTGAGCTGAGAGCTGGTACAAAGTTCAAGAATGTATACATTGAAGGAAGACTGAGCTTTGAGAGAGATAGTCAGAATTGGATAATTGACTTCACTTTTAGTGTCTAAGACTTGAGAAGTCACTAAATCTCTGGAATCTGCAGTTTTCTTCCCTGTAAGATGGAGATGCTAATACCTGACTACCTTACACTGGTATGTCAAGGATTATAGGAAACGTGGAAACATATTTTGGTTGGTAATGAACTGAATAGCGATGCCTGGGTGGCTCAGTCGGTAAGCGTCGACTTTGGCTTAGATCATGATCTCATGGTTCGTGGGTTCGAGCCCCATGTCGCACTCTGTGCTGACAGTTCAGAACCTGGAGCCTGCTTCAGATTCTGTCTCTCTCTCTCTCGGCCCCTCCCCCCTCTCTTGCTCTGTCTCTCAAAAATAAATAAACATTAAAAAAAAGAACTGAATAAACATAAAATGGTGGTATTGTTTCAATATTTTGAATACGCAGACATTCTGGAAAGTTAAAAGTGTTAAGTTTAGACAACTAGTGTTTTCAAACTTTTAGTTTGCAGAGACAGATGAAGTGTAGGAAGCTAGAATAGACATCAGCCAGGCAGGGAATCTGGTTTCAACCAAATCCAAACACTATAACAACGAGTTTGGTGACCTTGGACGTGTCAATTTTGGTCTTCGTTAGCCTCATTGGACTGTGGTCTCTGACTTTCCTTCCATTCTTTGGTTCTCTGGCTAGTGGCTCCTTTTGCTAATCTGGCTACTTGAGCACTTATATTCCATCTATCAGTGTTACCTCATCTCTGTGATTATGAAGTGCAAACATCCTGTTAATGTCTAAGTCAGTGGTAGTTATGTGCATATGAAGCATCTGGGGAGTTCTTTGGAAATGCGTATTCTAAGACATCACATCCAGAGAGTTTGATTCAGTGAGTCCAATCTCGGTCCCAGGAATCTCAATTTTCATAAGCATCCTATTTGAATTTGATGCAGGTGGTCCTTTGAAAATCATTGGTCTAGATCATACATATATTTCATATTTTGTAAAAAGCCAGTAATGGCTTATAAAGTCAAAAAGGATATAATTTTGATTGTTTTGTATTTCGAATTAAATCTACTGGTTTACTTGTGTCACTAAGTTCACTTTACATAAATACAGCAGGCCAGCTGTTAAGATTATTGAGTTGTCTCTGGGGCTTACTGTGGCATACTGTTAGTATACTTACTAATATTTTTCATGTTTTCTCCATGAAAGCAATAAATACATGAGCAAAGAAGCAAAATATAAAAACAATATATGCTTTTAAAGTTCTACTGGCAATGAAATTTTGTGTATTTTTGGTGTTTTATTGCTGTCATTTTAGAGTGAATGAATGTAAAATTAGTTGAGCTTTTCCCCCAAAGTACCCACCATGAGAAAGATGGTGATGTGCTGCCCGCAAAGAGCAAGATTCTCGTGAAGGGAGGTAGCAGGAGCAGGAGTACGGTTACTTTTGGTTAGCTTGCAGAGCATTCCCCTTTCATTAAAGAAGCCCTTTTGCCAGCTGTACAGCAGCTTCCTTTACTGGACCCTTGTGTACTTCCAAATCCCAAATCAGTTGGAGATGAGGGCAGGGTATTGATGAGGAAAAAAAAAAAAAAAGACAAAACCAGATGATGCTGTTGGGTTTAAAGTCATATCCTAGATGAAGAGCAGAGAGAAAGCAATTGGCACTTTCACCATTCCTACTGAATGCATATTTTGCAGAAATATGCCGATTTTCATTTTGTAGACCAAATGTGTCCCCAAGCACTGTTTGAAATTTGTGTTTCTAAGTTATGTAGAATTTTACATACTAGAGTGCGCTAGAGTATTTAGTAACATGCGGCTCCTATTTAGATACCTATGCCTGGTTACATGCTCACACCATTCTTGCCCACTTCCATTGTGTATTTCATTAAGGGAGGGTACCTCTAAGGTAAAAGAGAAGGACTTTTGATACAAAAGGAGTAGACCACACTTGTTGGAATTATCCCAGGATCAGGTTCTGAAGGACTGTGAAAGATTTTGTGTTCACTTTCATAAACTTATTTAAAAGGAGGTACTTACTAAAGAAATGAGGTGAGCCCTGACCAAATTCCTATTCAAAAGCAGAAATCCTTTTAATGAAGCTATTCTAAATTCCATTTTGAAATAAAATTACCCATACAAAAATCTAGTGAAACTTTCTAAATAATAGTTCAGTTCTCTCCTAATGCGTACTTGCTTTGTTTGTTTGATTATAGTGATTATAGTGTTCATTAGTACTGACTAGGTAGGTGCGGTGGTTCATATCTTCAAATAAACTGCAGTGTGTGAATGCTCACAGCTTCTATTTTCATCTTTAAAGCCTCACTTCCCACTTATTTTGGTGTCAACAGCTCTTCCCCTAACATAAATATTTTTGTCACTGTAATTGTGATGGAACAAAGGCAATTCATGGGTGCGCCTGCATTTTAGTTGTCCTAGTTACTCCTGTGACAGAATTAGGTTTTTATTTCCATCGACTAAGTTATATCAGTGCAAATATATTTCTGGCACCATTATAGTAAATCTCAGTTCAGCAGCCAAAAGGAGGGAGCATGTTTGAATACTCAATTTGAGCAAAGTGGTTTTTAGAATATGTTTTTTAAGAGTAATCCAAATATCTCTCATATCAAAACCCTTTTAATCAGATGGAATGGAATGCATAAAAAGTCTGAACAGAATCTCAATGCATTAGTTACAGAAGAGCGATCATACCATCTCTTAAGCCAGCTCAGATGCTAAATTAAAATAATATTACATTAAACTTATATAGTTAATTTCAGGAAGGCTTTGTCAATACATGCTTGATATTTGCAGGTAATCTCAGAGCATGCACTCTTTGCATGACTCATAGAAGTTGCAGTCCCAAAAGATAAATTGACTTTGTTTAAGTGTGGCAGGTATTATTTAAATCTCTAGAAATGCTCTGACAAGAGGTAGGTTTGAATGTGTTCATTACACATTGAACACAGATTCTGTGTTTTACAAAAATTACGTTTGTAGTTTGAATTTTAAAATCAACTTACTGGTAGTGTTGTCAGCATTTTATGAATCTTTGAAAATAAAAGTGTGATATCTATGTGCACATTACAATGATCCAATTATCTCCCAAGATACCAAAAAAAATAAAAAAAGATACATGCAGCCATAGGATTGGCATCCAAAAGAGTTTCTTTCTCTGTCTCTGTCTATTCACATTCCCGTTGTTTTATATTACAATTGGGTTTATAGTCATTTTTCAAAATCAATAAGCCTTTGACTCTCTTAGCATGATTATTATATAAAAATGACTTATATAAGATTTTTATTTCTGATATTGGAGTTGGATTACTCTAATGATTTTTCTGCCTTTAAGAATATGTAGTTTTAGAGAGAGACCACCTGATGTTGGCTCAGGTCATGATCCTGTGGTTTTTGAGTTCCAGATCGACCTCTGGGCTTGCTCTTGTCAGCACAGAGCCAGCTTCAGACCTCTGTCTCTCTGTTTTTCTCCACCCCTCCCTCACTGTGCTCTCTCAAAACAAAACAAAAACAAAAACACAAAGAGAGACCACCAGTTCTGACCTTTAAAGTGGAGGAAATACGAATTTTAATCCCAGCTCTATCTTGCTCTGTGGACTTGAGCTGGTCAACTTTTCTGAGCTGTAGTTTCCTTACCATAGTTTGAATTATATCAGCGTCATATAATTGTGGTAAAATGGGGCGAGGCCCAGAAGGAAGGTGATCTTGATTCATTTTTCTCTTACTCTTCTTATTTTTCCATATAATATCTATAGGATGCACTATCTGTAGAGTGTCATGACTTTGATCTGATGAGCACAGGTGTCATTAAATGCACTGACCTCCAGTGGAACTTTCTATCAGTAGGGTAATATAGTTACTTGGAGTCTCCCTTTTTTTTTCCCCTTCTGTTCACAAAACCAGAAAATCCATCTCTAATTGGATATAGTAATCAGGATTCCCTTTCAAATTTAGAAGACTCAGGCAGGATGTTAGAAGATTGGGAGGTGTTAAAACATCTCATTGACCAACACAGGTCAATGTGTTTTTTTTTTTGTTTTTTTTTTGTTTTTTGTTTTTTGTTTTTTTTTTTTAATAGGCTTACCTGTCTTCTTTACCAGACTTCCAGCTTTTTGTGGCCAAGGATCATATCTCAATCACTCTTGTTTCTCCAGTAGCCACTACACTTGTGCATAGCATTAGAAAGAAGTTGAAGAAACACTGGGTGTTATATGTAAACCAATTTGAAAATAAACTATTATAAAATATAATAAAGTATAAAACAAAGTAAAAAAAAAAAAAGAAAGAAGTTGAAGGAGTAGTAGAGTATATTTTGCTTCAGAGAAAGTTCATGCCTCAGGTTTCTCTCCAGTCAAAATTGTTGGCCTTGAATTTTGTACTCTTAAAACAAATGGTGAATTTCAAACATAAGGAAAAAATACTAACAGAACAAACATTTAGTATATGCTTTAGAATATGTATTAGGAATAAATGGGTTTTTGACATGGCTTTCTGGCAGTATACTTTTTTTTTCTCCTTTTTCTGCCAAAAAAAGTTAATATGAATAGGCCTACTAAAAATGATTTCATCATTTTTATAATATAAATATAGATTTAAAGAAGTCAAAGGTTGAAAGTAAAATATTTTAAGATATAATTGCTAACAGGATTTGAAAAGAGTAGGTTATTGGAGAGAATGTCAAAAATCGTCTAGTTGAGTTTGATTTCCTCATTGGCAAAACTAATTCCATTTGATTTAGAAATCATTGCAAGCTGCTTATGTTCTCATGTAATTAAATTATAGGGTAAGCCGAATAACTATAGTATGTATTTATTCATGTTATCTAAGGTGTGCATTTTTTCAGGTCAGAGAAAGAAAGGAAATTTTTTTCACACATACTTTGCAAGTGTGTATAACTATTCCTGAGTGAAAATAATAACATGAATGTACACTATATGTCAGTTGCTTTACATGCGTTCTGTTTTTGTTTTTTTTTTTTTAATGTTTATATATTTTGAGAAAGAGTGCATTTGTATGAGCAGGGCAGGGGCACAGAGAGAGTGAGAGAGGGAGAATCCCAAACAGACTCTGTGCTGTCATCACAGAGCCTGACATGGGGCTCAGTCTCATGGACCATGAAATCATGACCTGAGCTGAAATCAAGAGGCACCCCTGTGTTTTGTTGTCTCATCCTCTTGCCTGTGCTATGAGAGTGTATGATTATTGTCTCTGCTTTAAGGATGAAGAAACCAAAGCTGAAAAATTTTAAGTAATTTTCTCAAGACCGTACAACTGCTGAATGTCAGTTCTGGGTTGCTAGGCCCTTTCCTGAATAAAAGCATGTATCTTTAGGACCTACAAATTCACCTAGAGGGAAGAAACTAGAATTTGCAACTGGAAGAAAGTCCCACTTTTAAGAGCATCCTGCTGACAGGAAGTGACCATATTTCAGGTAAATCCTGATTTCCCTCAGGCACCCACACTCCTTGGAAGTACAGTAATGCCCCCCATCTGCGGGGAAATCAGTTCTGGGAGGTGTCTGAAACCACGGATAGTATCAAGCCCTGTATATACTATGTTGTCTCCTATACATACATACTTATGATGAAGTTTAATTTATGAATTAGGTACAGTAAGATATTATCACCAATAACTAATAATAAAATATCACAATTATAAAAATATACTATAATAAAAGTTATATAATGTGGTCTCTCTCCTTTCAAGTATCTTACTGTACTCACTCTTCTTGTTATGATAATGTGAAATGATAAAATGACTGTGTTATGAGATGAAGTGAAGTGAAGGACATGACAGAGCATTAGGCAGCTATTGACCTGACTACATGTCAGAAGGAGGATCATCTGCTTATGGACCGTGTGTAATTGAGGATGCCCATGTGTAACTGAAACTGAAGGAAGTCAAATCCTGGAAGGGGGGCTACTGGCTCCATTTAGCTGTGCATTCCCTGGAGGACTTTGACTATCTTTTGTGTTTCCTTCCTTTGCCTTTGAGACAAGAAGTGCCATTAAAGGAGAAGATTGGAAATGTTCTTCTATTTGAGCGTTTATTTAGATGGCTGGACAGTTCCTAAAGCGTGTTGTTAGTGGGATGAGAATCACGGAATCAACCATAGGACCAGTGAGAGCACCTTGTGTCTGAAGCAGAGGTTTGCGTACTGTTTTCTATACTCAAACATGGACTTAATAAGCCTTTCGCTAGTTAACCTCAATGGACTCATCTGTAATAGGGTGTGGGGGAATGTTGGCTCATATAGTCTCTGTATTTCTTTCTATATTAAGGCACTGTGAATATATTAGTAGGCATTGCTGGCAGGGCCAAGGCTCTGAAAAAGGCAAGTTATAATAATTACAGTAAGATTGCAATTTAACAACTAATGTGATCTTGTTCTATTTTTGCAGTGATGAAAATTTCAGATTGGTGATAATAAATAATATTTTAGAATTTTCATAACCCTTTATATTACCTCATTTGAGAAGTCAAGTAAGGAGGAAATTATCTCAGTTCAGATTTTCCTCATTACCTTTCTCTTTCTTTCTTTCTTTCTTTCTTTCTTTCTTTCTTTCTTTCTTTCTTTCTTTCTTTCTTTCTTCTTTCTTTCTCTTTCTTTCTTTCTTTCAATATCTGTAGTATGTGAAGAACTGTGGTAATATCAGTAAGGGCTGAAATTGTGACTCAGGACAGGTCAAGCAACATGGCACACCGTAGAAGAGGTACACTATCAGCCAGGTTTATATAATAGTTGACTTTTACTTCGTACCCTCAAAATTAGTGATATATATTGATAATGCCTCAAACATTACCTAAACATCCACAAAATAAACACCCAGGCAACATTTTTAATTCTCCAAAGAGAATGCCCAAATGATGGCCATCTGTATGGGGCAAAGAGATGTTTATTAAATACAGCAAGATTTGACAACTGGTAATTACTATATGAATAGGTAGTAGCTTCCAGGACATTTTTATTCCTGGATTTATCTTTATGTTTGTGACCCTTTGGAAGTCAGTGCCTGAAACCACTATTATGATTTTGTGACCCCAGCAGGAGAGAAACTGGTAGGGGAACAAATATGTTTTTTGAAAGCCAAGTGCTATGCTTTACGTATATTAGGTTTATTCCTTGTAGAATAAGTCTATTACTATTAATAGTTATATTACTTGTACTTTACAGATGAGGAAACTAATGCTCAGAGAGATTAAATATTTATGTCAAGGCCCCATAACATTGATGTTCAAATCCAGGTCTACCTGATTCTGTCTGATTCTCAGCTTATTCACTTATAATATATTTCATAAAGTGTTTACTAATATCATTTCCTACCAGATATCTTTGGTCATTTCAGAGGAAGATTTTTTTTTTTTTTTTTTTTTTTTTTTTTTTTTTTTTTTTTTTTTATTTCTTTTTTTTTTTTTATTTTTTATTTTTTATTTTTATTTATTTATTTATTTATTTTTTTTTATTTTTTTATTTATTTTTTTTTTTGTTATAATAGTTTATTTTCAAATTGGTTTACATATAACACCCAGTGTTCATCCCAACATGTGCCCTTTTTAATGCCCATCACCCCCTCTCCCCCTCCCTCATCCCCCTTACCCTCAGTTTTTTCTTAGTCTTTGAGAGTCTCTTATGTTTTATCTCCCTCCCTCTCTGTGTCTTTTTTTTCTTTCCCCTCTTCCCCTCCCCCTGGTTTTTGCTTAGTTTCACAAAGTCCACCTATTCGTGGAAACATATGGTATCTGTCTTTTTCTGACTGACTTATTTCACTTAACATAATACCCTCCAGTTCCATCCATCTTGCTACACATGGCCAGATTTCATTTTTTCTCATTGCCACGTAGTAGTCCATTGTATATAAGTACCATAACTTCTTTATCCATTCGTCAGTTGATGGGCACTTGGTCTCTTTCCATGATTTGGCTATTGTCGAAAGTGCTGCTATGAACATTGGGGTACACGTGCTCCTATGCATCAGCATTCCTGTGTCTCTTGGGTAGATTCCTAGCAGGGCTATTGCTGGGTCATAGGGTAGCTCTATTTTCATTTTTTTGAGGAACCTCCACACCGTTTTCCAGAGTGGCTGCACCAGTTTGCATTCCCACCAACAGTGTAGGAGGGTGCCTACTTCTCCACATCCTCGCCTACTTCTCCACATCCTCGCCAGCATCTATAGTTTCCTGATTTGTTCATTTTAGCCACTCTGACTGGTGTGAGGTGGTATCTCAGTGTAGTTTTGATTTGTATTTCCCTGATGCTGAGTGACATTGAGCATCGTTTCATGTGTCTGTTGGCCATCTGAATGTCCCCTTTGGAGAAGTGTCTATTCATATCTTCCGCCCATTTCTTCGCTGGGTTGTTTGTTTTTCGGGTTTGGAGTTTGGTAAGTTCTTTATAAATTTTAGATATTAGTCCTTTATCTGATATGTCATTTGCGATGATCTTTTCCCATTCCGTTGGTTGCCTATTCGTTTTGTTGGTTGTTTCTTTTGCCGTGCAGAAGCTTTTTATCTTGATGAGGTCCCAATAGTTCATCTTTGCTTTTAATTCTCTTGCCTTTGGAGACGTGTCGAGTAAGAAATTGGTGCGTCTTAGGTCAAAGAGGCTTTTTCCTGTTTTCTCCTCTAGGATTTTGACGGTTTCCTGCCTCACATTCAGATCTTTTATCCATTTAGAATTTATTTTTGTGAGTGGTGTAAGAAAGTGGTCTAGTTTCATTCTTTTGCATGTTGCTGTCCAATTCTCCCAGCACCATTTGTTAAAAAGGCTGTCTTTTTTCCATTGGATACATTTTCCCGCTTTGTCAAAGATTAGTTGGCCATATACTTGCGGGTCCATTTCTGAGTTTTCTATTCTATTCCATTGGTCTATGCGTCTGTTTTTGTGCCAATACCATACAGTCTTGATGACCACCGCTTTGTAGTAGCATTTCCCAGGGGCAGAGAAGAGTGGGGGAAGTGGTGAGATGTCAAAGGGTAGAAACTTCAAGGTATAAGACAAGCCAGTTTTAGGGATCTAATGTATAGCATGGTGACTGTAGTCAACAGAGGTATATTATATACTTGAAAGTAGCTAAGAGTGTAGATTTTAAATGTTCCATCATACACACACAAAAAAGTAATTAGGTGAGGTGATGCAGGTATTAGTGGATCGTGGCTATCATTTTATAATATATATGTGCATCAAATCATCATGTAATACACCTTAAGCTTATACAAAGTTGTTTGTCATTTACATCTCCATAAGCTTAGACAATAATTTAAAAATAAAGACAAAGGAATTAAAAATATTAAAGCATAGATATTTTTAAAATAATGAGTCAAGAAATAATTAAGTTATTATTTAATATATTATTAACTCATTAAATAATTAAAGTCATTAAAACTTTTGATGTCGGGCAGTCGTTAGAAATCTATGCAAGTATACAAACATTTGTACACATGTAGAGATGGGAAAGTGGGGGAAATGATCATGGCTATTTGGTTTTATGTCTATTATCTTGAAAAATAATGAAACTATCACTCTAAGTTTGTACACTTTGTTCTTGTAAACTCATGGTTATGATGTATATTTACCATCCTCAATTAAAAATTATGGTACAGTACTATATTTTTAATTTCCAGTAGAATCTTAATTTTATTTGCCCAAGGAATAGTGGGAATTCTTTACCTGAAAAAAATTTGTTTGAATCTCGGAAAATCTCCCCTGACTTGCCAGCTTGAAAAACAATAGTATACACACACAAAAAATCCCCACTATGTGTGTTTAGAGGCAGAAGTGGGGAGACAAACACTAAAGTGTGATTTAAAAAAAGAGAATCTCTCTGTGGAAAACTGGTAAATAAGAATGACAGATATTAATTACAAAGTGCATCTGAACATAAAAGAGCAAAGGTTAAATGTTAATTGAGGCTGGCTGCATCTGTGACACCATCTTTGTTTAGGAGGGCAGAGGTTGGAAGGCAGCTGGAGATTTCAGTTTGTTTCTGCATCTTTGAACTTGATCGATCATTGAATTTCATTTCTGGCAAGAGGTACGAGCAAGTTTCATCTTGATTAATATTAAAGATATTCAGAGCTTGTAAGGTAACACTTCCTCCCTCTTCACTACCACCTTTCAATCAAATGTCTTCCTTTTCTTTTCTTTGTCTTTGGGGTGACATGTGTAGTGCTTCTATCTTCCAAACTGGAGAGTTTTTGGTCTTCTCCAGCTGGGAAACTTTAAAGCACCTCAGGGGTCACCCTGAGATGGTTCTGCTTAATAAATTCTGAGGTGGCTCCAGGATTTTTTATTTTCATACCAACCACAACAGAACTGAAATGCATTCCACCATCATCTACATTGGGATTTTTTTGAAGAAAACCTTTAAGGAAGATGAGCCTATGCAGTAATTGCTACCAGACTATTGTTGGTAATAATATGTGCAAATAAATGAATGCATTCTTTAAATGCATTCCTTAAAAGATACATTTCTTACAGATACCTATGTACTCGGACATATAGATAACAATGGTATTTTATTACAGTACCGTAGGACTGTAATAGTATTAGATAAGGCAATGCATTTAAAATTAGTACTTTATCTTCTGTGTGTGTATATACACACACATACACACACACTTATATGTTCAGTGCATTATGACTCTCTAAGAACTTTTTATTAAACCTCTTATTAACCCTGTAGGAAAAGCAGAGTTGAACTTAACTCATACAGCCTTACGTGTGAAACAGAGACCATGAGTTGTTACGCAACTTTTCAAAGCCACTTAATCCAGAGAAAGGAGACTAGAACCCGTGTGCTATGACTCATAGCTCGTTGCACCGACAGTATAAATTTATATCAATGAGAAGTCTATGACTAAAATAACCGTATTTATATATGATTAGTGAACCACTCGTAAAAGCCAGTACTGTAGATTAATTATATTTAACTACCAGTAAACTTCAGGAGGGCACAACCTGTTGTATTAACTGCTGAACTGCAGCCCCCATAAGCAATGCAGAACATAGAGTAGGTGTTTCATAAACATTTGTTAAACGAATGGGTGAGTGAAAAAAATATACTTTTAGATGACTTACTATGCTAGTTTTAGAATGCAACAGGAAGCTACTCTTTATTAGAGATGATTCAGAATGATTTTGGTAGATTTAAACATCTTCCATTTATAATCTGTTTCCTGTTAGTAAATATCAGAAGTTCTCTGCTGCTGCAGTATGCTTAGACCAGCAAACCCAGAATTGTTTGGTTTTTGCATTCTCTAAATAATCCCTATTTGAAAGCAGTATTATCCACATTCTTGGCACAGAGAATGATAGGATGGCACTTTGGTATGATTTGAAATTTTAAAAGTTTTGAAAGTTATTATTATTATCTTAATGCTTCTTAAGGAATTTATGGAGAACTGGACTTAATGATCCTAGGATTTACTCTACACCATGAGGTTGTTCAGCTATTTTATTTAAAGGCTTAATGTATTAAGACCTGACCCAAAAAAAGAAATACCAAAGAAGAAAAAGGAAAATTTGATGCACAGATGAATATTTAGTCAGATATATAAGATGTTGTAATCACCATATTAATGAATCCAAAAAGGAGAGAATCCATTCTGTAAAGCATAAAGTGTAGTATTCCATGTAAGCCCGGCATGAGATATTTTATGCAGCTTTGGTTCGAGAGCTCTGAGCCTAGTTGCCATCCCTTTGAAGGAAAGATTCTGTTAAATTTATTTTCTGAGGCTGCACTGTTCCAGACACCAAAGAGAATAAATGCAAGTACAGCAAGTTGTATGATCCATTCTTAAGGACCTCACAGTCTAACAGAGAGTAGAAGACAAATACACACATATCTTTAATACCAAAGCACAGTGGGATGAGTGACTCATCTTTTGATCCATGTAAGATCAGCGGGAGGGAAATCACATGCAGTTAGTGGGTAAGATAGAGTTTCATGGATGTGGTGGTGTTTGGGGTAGTCCCATGGAGTCTGCAGGGTCGTGGGTCATTTGACAAGCAAGGTAGAATCCCATGTGGCAGGAGGGGCCCTTCGTAATGTGTACTGGTGCAGAAGGGACTCTGCACATGCATCGCAAGTAGCTTAGGTATCCTTTTTGCATATTACCAAGATATTTTATAACTATTTCATTACTAATGATACCTGCATTGGCACAGAATGAACTTAACTCAGAACCAAGGAATCTATTTATTTGATAGCTTTGGAAAATTAATTCATGGCAAAAGACTTTAGAACTCATGTCTAAAAGAGGTTCGTGTATGATGGCACATAGCAGCTATAGTTAGGAGAGTTGGGAGCATATCTCTTAGCCACGCCAGTCGTATTGGATTTATCTTCATCTGCATCTGGAATTTATTCTATAACAGTCAAATTTTGTGTACTTACGTCCCTTGAATATGGGATGATATTAATGGGTCACACATTATGGCAAAATTCAGTTTATCTCAAATGATTGGGAAATGGATGTTGAAGTCAATCTAACATTATGTGAGCTAGGAGATTTCAGAAATATTTCACATAGGTTATTCAATTCCCTAAATTAGAAAAAAAAGACACAGAGAGGGAGGGAGATAAAACATAAGAGACTCTCAAAGACTAAGAACAAACTGAGGGTGAGGGAGATGGGGGGGGAGAGGGGGTGATGGGCATTAAAAAAGGGCACATGTTGGGATGAACACTGGGTGTTTTATGTAAACCAATTTGAAAATAAACTATTTTAAATTAAAAAAAAAGAATAGAAGAAAATATTTAACATTTAAAATATTCTGAACATAATCTGAATTGAATTTCTTTTTGATTATTCAGAAAGGACTTTCAGGATCTAGAGACATTCTAGTTTACCAGTAAAAAATATCTGTTGTTATTCCTTATTTTCTAGGAAATAAATTATGGCCATTTTATCTTTCTGGTTATTTCAATTCTGGATTAATGAACTTTGAATTTTTCAACCATAAGATCAGAGCTTCTGTTTTTAAAGTCCAACATAAATCTAATATATAAATTGCACTCTTTTGTAAAGCCTTGAATTATCAAGCACTTCATGATTTGATGTGATTAATTATGGTTTTTATATTAATGTATCAATATCAGGAATCCATTGGTATCTATAGGGTTTTTGAAAAATCAAATATTGGGGAGAAGCTGTTGAATCCATATTTCTACTTCATGTGAAAAGTACTCTGATGACTAATAAGGATCTAGGCAGTGCAGTATTCACTTACTCTAAGGTGTTGAGAGATGAGGATCATTGTAATTTAGCAGAACCATTCTCACGTCTGAATGTCAGCCTGCTATAGAACATTTTATATTAATATTAAAGGTCAAATATTCAACTGCCCTTAACTAGTCCCTATTATAGAATATTTTTCATTCTTATATACTTAAATAACCCCCAAAAGCTTAAAATATTACATTATAATATTATAAAAATTTATTTATATCTTGGCTATGAAGAATTAAGGCAGTTCACACAGATTTATCCCTATTGATAAATTCATAAGCCATCCTTTGACCTGTACCATTTTCTGCTATGGCTACCAATAGTGGGAATAGATCATTTTAAAATTCTTACCGTGATTTCTTTTTATCAGAAACCTAAAGGTGACCATATTTCATCATTTGGCATTTAATTTCTTCAGGAATGTTTCCTTAGAATTAAAGAGGTCTTTGCTACCTCATGTAACTGTAAGAGATTAAAAAGTACCTTTTGGGGGCCCCTGGGTGGCTCAGTCGGTTGGGCTTCTGACTTTGGCTCAGGTCATGATCTCGCAGTTTGTGGGTTCGAACCCCGTGTTGGGCTCTGCCAGCCACGCTGCCGGCTTGGAGCCTGGAGCCTGCTTCTGATTCTGTGTCTCCCTCTGTCTGCCCCTCCCCCATTCATGCTCTGTCTCCCTCTGTCTCAAAAATAAACATTAAAAAATTTAAAAAAAAATAATAAAAAGTACCTTTTGTGTTTTCTTATGTGAAATTTGATGAATTCTCCCTGTACATTTTGTTTGAATTTAATTTTCAAATTAACACACATTAAGAAGGTGTGTCTTGTACCTTTAGAGCTTATATATAACATAATGAACAGTAGCAAAACTTGCTGTAGATATTTTGACTTTGGGATTTCATGCCTTTTCCTCTTCAAGAAAGAAGTTTTATAAAAATGTTCTAACTATCAAATGTTTGGACTGTCCTTAGAACCTTACAATTTATTCTTATGTGGGCTCTGATTAAAATCTTACTCACATATTGATAAACAGTGTATTGATTGGTATTATTCAGTTTCCACAACCAAAAAGTTTTTTATTAATCACTCCAGTGATCATATATTGGTTGTTCATTGTCATTCATAAGCGGTTTTATTTTATCATATAAAATAAATAAGTACAGTTCTGTGTAATAGTAACGTTTTCCCATTTCGGTTGTGCCCGAGAAATTCTAACAAAATGTTTAAATGATTTCCGAAAATGTAAAATGTTTCCATCCTTCAACCTAATTGATATCATGAATTCAAGAGACCTACATACATGTTGAGAAGATAAACAACTCTGTATTAAGGGTAGACCAAAAATAATTCATCTGCTATACAAAAAGTTGACTTAACGTTCCTTTTAATATTGTCAGCCATTAGTCATTTTTTCAATAGCATTTGGAATATTTGATTTTTTTGCATAATCATATGTTTACATGGCATTTCCCCAAATCATAAGCCATTGTATTGTTACTGACTATTATCTAAAATAATTTATTCCCTTATTAGCTCTATCTTGTTAAGTCCCTGTGAGGCAGAACAGTGAAGTTAAAACATTTTTGGAACCAAAAAACAACTGTATAATTTATTTTTCATTTTAGGGGAAAATTATGTTGCTGTCCCAAAATTTGGCTTCTGTCAAATAATCTATAGAGTGTAAATACCATTAGAGAGTCTGCTGTAACTATTTGGAATTCCTTCAGAGTAGTTTGATGCAGATAAAAGGCGATTTCCTTCATATCTTCTTGCCAAGCAGAGTGTAACGTAATGGGCAGCAGTATGTGAAATGGGCTTAAGTATTATTTTATTTCCATACTCTCTGGTTCCTCAATTGCATCCTTTTCCCCCCTTAAATTAAACATATTGCACTTCCATCTGCTATACGCTATCGATGATTCACATTTATTTTTGCAGAAATATTTTTCAAATGGGTTTAGAGAGCAGATGTTTTTGCATTTGTACCCGCCTTCCCTTTCCTGATGTCTTTCCACATGTACAGGGGGAAAAAATGCATCATTGCTGTCCTTGGTGAATTTTGCATATCTCTTTGATTTGGGCTGCTGCACTGTAATGCATGATAATGTGACAACCGCAGTCAAGCAAGACGTTTCCTTAGTTTCCTGGTATTCAATATCAATATCCCAGCTGTGCTGCTGGGATTTGAAGAACTTCTTTAGCTCTTGGTAATTCCCCCTGGGTTCCTTGCACAAAAGACTGAATCTAGCCAAACCTCTTCCTCTCTGCTAGTCTCCTGTTTCAAGGCTCAATTTAGATAAGTTATAGGTTTCCAAATGAACTCAAAAATACAAATAAACATACACAGCATATATTTTTAGCACAAACACTTTTGTTATGATCTTTTTTTCCTGCTCATGGATTCAAATAAAACACCTGCATTATTTTAAATTGCACGTGGAGATGTCTATCTCATCTGTCTTTCTAGAACATGGTGCCTAACAGAATATGAACCCCTGCAACCAAATTTGTGTGTTTTCTTTAACTAGTTTATTTTATTTTTCTTTAGAGGGAGAGAGAGAGAGAGCAGGATAGAGGGGCAGAGGAACACAGAGAGAGAGAGAGATCTCAAAAAGGCTCCCACTGAGCATGGAGCCCAATGCAGGGCTTGATCCCACAACACTGGGATCACGACCTGAGCCGAATCAAGAGATGGATGGTCAATGGACTGAATCACCCAGATGCCCCCAAAATTGTGTTTTGAATGAACTGCAGCTAAGTGAAATAGGAAGAGAAAACTTAGACACAGTAAAAGTTATTCATTGATGTATAACAACAAATTACCCCCATATTAGCAGCTTAAAATAGCACCTATTATATTATTATATTATTAGCTCACTTAGTTTCTTAGGGTCAGGAATCTGGGACTGATTCAGCTGGGCAACTCTGGCTCAGGGTCTCTCATGAATGTGTAGTTAAGATGTTAGGTGGGGCTGTACTTCACTTAAGACTTGACTGGACTGGGGGGTACCTGGTGGCGCAGTCAGTTAAGCGTCTGACTTTGGCTCAGGTCATGATCTCACAGTTCATGGGTTCAAGCCCCGTGTCAGGCGCTGTGCTGACAGTTCAGAGCCTGGAGCCTGCTTCAGAGTCTGTGTCTCCCTCTCTGTCTACCCCTCTCCCACTTTCTCTTTCTCTCTCAAAAATAAATAAACATTAAAAAAAAAGGCTCGACTGGACTGGAGAATCGATTCCAAGATGTCTTACTCATGTGTGTTGACAAAAGTTGCTAGTTTCTTGTTGGCTCAAGGAACCCTCAATTTCTCATCATTTGGGTTCTCCACATGTGAGTGTCCTAGGTCACTGGCTTCTTCCAAAGCGAATGGAGAGATAGAAGGAAGGAATGAGGAGAGAAGAAGAGAGAAAGAGAGAGAGGAGAGAGAAGAAGGAGAGACATGTATGGGAGTGGGGGGACAGAGGGAGATAAAAACAAAGAAGAAAGCTGCCATTTCTTTTAGAACCTAATGCGAAAGCGATATATCATCATTTTTTTGCATGCTACTGGAGCAACCCTGTTACAATAGACAAGTGGTTTCCCAAAGTGTGTGAGTATCAGGAGGCAGGGATAATTTAGGACTACCTTGGAGGCTGACTATCACAGACATGAATTATATCTTGGCTGTTAAATTACTACGTGACCTTCTGTGAGTCCCTATCTTCTTGAGCTTCAGTTTCCTCACCGCTTCTCCTGCTGGTCACTCTGAATGTGAAGATCTTATGAGATGATGGATGCAAAAGCACTTACACTGGAAGGTCAGTTAAGGAACTGTATTTTGTTTTCAGTTATAAAAGGAAAGAAAACTAAAAACTTGGGGGGATGAGGAATGGACAGAAATGGAGAGAAGGAAGAAAAAAGAATAAGGAACAAATTAAGGAAAACATCTCCTCTATCAACAGGGACCAGAGGTCGCCCTGTTTTTGTTCTTCCTTTTTGTCACTAGTTAACTTTAACTGCACACAAAATGAGTGCTTCTATCCTCAAAATACACAATCCCATCTTTTTTAGGATTAGACAAAGACAAGCTATTATGAGTTCCTCTTCTCAGCTGGGACAGATTTGGTTAAAATCAAATGAATTTAAATCAGTAGTCAAAATGGCTAGATTTAAATCAACAGTGTCAGTACTCCCTCATTGTGCTTCTCAAAACCAGAATTGAATGCTAACCTCCATTATAAATGCTTCTGCTGGTCATTAAAAAGACAGGTAAGAGCCATTAGTATTTCCATAAACCACTGACCTTGGCTCAGTATAAACTAGAATCTAGAAAGTGACTGTATTTATTATCATTTTTAATGTGTGTGCTCTGGAACGCATTTCCCCTATGGATGACTTTCAACTTCATTTTGGCATCTAATTGTGGAGACATCATTTTACTTTTAGAAGCAAGGTAACGAGCCCTGTACCCTCAGTACCATAGGTGACTGGAGACTGTTTACCAAGGGGAGTTAGAAAGACTTCAAATTCATGTGTCCAAAGTCGAATGTATTATCCCTTGATCTACCCCCTACCTCTACTTGCAATATTGACAGAGCTACTTGAAGAGGTCATTTTGACATTGCCTAAAAATGGACTATTTCAGCTTTCTTTTTTCTCCTCAAGAAATGATTACAGGAGATAATTTCACACATTCCCTGACCTTGCCCATTTCCTGCTTCATTGCTTCCTTAGTCCCTGACCTTCCCTCTACCTCATAGCTGAGATACGTATTAGGGAAGTGATGAGGATCTGATCATCCATTGCAGGCATTCCTTGGCTTTAAAGCACATCTTTGCATTTCAATTTGACCTTCTTGAAACGTCTCCTAAGTTAAAGCACCTGGGTCAAAAGAGACACGTGAATGGTTTTCCTCCCCCAGAGCTTACCTAGCTAATCTATCTCTTCAGTCACCCTTGAATTCCTGCCTTCCTTCTCAACTCTCAAGTCAACAACTCCTAAAGGTGCTCACTCCAAAATTCCTTTAAATTTGCCCCCTACTCTACATCTTAATACTTTGTCATTCTTTCTCACCTTGTTTGCAACTTTAAAAGCCTTGTAATTGGCCTCCCTGAAGATTGCATTCTCCTTTCTATTTAGTTTATTTGCTCCATAGCTTCCAGTTGCCTTCAGAAAACACTAATGTGATCTTACATTTCTCCAGCTTCAAATACAGTGATAGCTTTTTTTTTTTTGTCTGTAGCAGCACTGCCCACTAGAAACTTCTGTGATGATAGAAATGTTCTATATCT
The DNA here is from genome assembly GCA_030068075.1 of Paguma larvata. Classification (NCBI taxonomy): domain Eukaryota; kingdom Metazoa; phylum Chordata; class Mammalia; order Carnivora; family Viverridae; genus Paguma; species Paguma larvata. The sequence continues at coordinate 57,542,162 of CM057832.1, forward strand.
GTGCTGCCCAATGTAGTAGCTGCGAACAACATGTGACTGTCAAGCACTTAAAATATGTCTAGTGAGACTGAGGAACTAAATTTTTACTCTTTTAATTAAATTTAAATGGTTACATGTGGCCAGTGGCTACCATATTGGACAGTGTTAAGTCTACAGGATAAAGTATAGCCTTCTGTTTTTATCAGAACTATTTTCCCTTTTCTCACACATGAAACATATGTAAAAATTAATGTTCTATTGCAGTAGTTTGCAACTTTTTTTAATCTTAATCCACACTAAGAAATGCATTTTCTGTTGTAAAAGAACTATAGATAGTCATATCCCCAACAGATATTTATTGGGCATCTGCTTTATTTAAAGCCTTACAATACATCCATGAAGAGAACAGGCAAGATTCTATACTCTCTGGAGCTCTTGATGAGAAGGGCTTCTCTTTGGCAAGAAGCATAATGAAAAAAAAATTAGTGCAATGAAAGTAAATTGTATTGTGTGTTAGAAGGTAATGGGAAAAGGAAAATTCAGAGCAGGAAGGAAAGGATCTAGACTGATGGTGAGCGTGGGGAGCAGGTTGGAGGATTAAAGAGGGTGCCTAAGGGGGCACTTGGGTGGCTCAGTCGGTTAAGCATGACTTCAGCTCAGGTCATGATCTCCCAGTTTGTGAGTTCAAGCCCCGCGTCAGGTTCTGTGCTGACAGCTCAGAGTCTGGAGCCCGCTTCGGATTCTGTGTCTCCCTTTCTCTCTCTGCCCTCCCTCACTCGCACACGTGTGCACTCTCTCTCTTTCTCAAAAAATAAACATTAAAAAAAAAGAGGGTGCCTATGGTGGGGCACCTGGATGGCTTAGTTGGTTAAGCATCCAACTTGGCTCAGGTCATGATCTCAGAGTTCGTGAGTTTAAGCCCCACATCTAGCTCTGTGCTGACAGCTCAGACCCTGAATCCTGCTTTGTATTCTGCATCTCTGTCTCTCTCTGTCCCTCTCCCACTCATTCTCTCTCTCTCTCAAAAGTAGACATTACAAAATAAATAAATAAATAGGAGGCCAGGATAGGCATCCTGGAGGAGAAGCAAAGACTTGAAAGAAGTGGAGTTAGCTAGTAGGTGTCTGGAAAGGACATACTCAATCCACGCAGGAGGGGCCAGAACAAAGGCCTTAGTTAGGAATGTACCTGGCCTATGCAAGGAATCTCAAGGAAGGCTGGATGGTGTGTGTGTGGATGGGGGGAGTGAGTGGACAGGACTAGCAGAGGTGTGAGCAGACCACAATGGGAGCCTTGGAAATAATGCCTGAGCACTCATGTGTCTGTCATTATAGGCACTCTAGAAATTGATTTTGTCTCATCTTTCATGGTCCTCTCCTGTCTTCCAGAATTAACTGCTCTTTATTCTTAGAGTAATATCATTCTTGCCTTTTTCATCATTTTACTGCTATAGATGCACCCCTAAATAATAATCTTTTCCTTTTTCTCATTTTTATATATGTGAAATAATAGTGCATGAATTTGTTTCTGTGACTTTTTTGCTCAACATTGTGTTTGTAAGATTTGTTGATTGTTTCATGTTTATCTACAGTTTCTTATTCTCACTGGTATATACTATTCCGTTGTATGTATATCCCACAAATTATTCTACTACCGATAGACATTTATGTTGTATATAGTTTCGGATATTTATGAACAATGCTGCTCTGAGCATTTGTGTATGTATTCTTATTCTGGTACACATAAGCACACATATCTCTATGACATGCACTGAGATGCTAAATAAGTTTGGAGTGATAGTTACACATAAACTCAACCTCATTAAATAATGTCACACTATTTTCCAAGATGGATTTACAAGTTTATATATATGAGAATACCTGCTGTCCTATATCCTTCATATTGTCACACTCGTAAGGTTTTGTCAGTTTGACCAGTGGTGGTAACATTCCTTTGAGGTTTTCCTCCATGTAACTCTGTTAATCACTTGAGCACCTTTTCATGTGTTTAAAGGCCATTAGATTTCATCTTTTGTGAGATACCTGTTTAAGGTGTTTGTCCATTTTTTTTTTACTTGGTTGCACTGTTTTCTCACTGATTTGTACACATTCTTTATATTTTCTGCATACTATCCTTTGTTATCTATTAATATCTTTAGATGAAGGGTATTTTAAAGTTTGATACGGTAGAATTTATCAGTCTTTTCCTTTATGGTTAGTTTTTTGTTTTGTTTTATTTTTTGGTATCTTGCATAAGAGATCTTTTTCTATCCCCCCAGCTCCAAAGATATTCTATATTTTCTTCTAAAAGTTGTAGAGTGTTAATTTTCACATGTAGGTTTGCAAAACACCTGAATCTGATTTTTCTGTATGGTTCAGGGAAGGGGTTTAATTTTCTTTTTATCCACCTCCCCTTCCCAGTATGGGTTGCCAAACCTGTGCTATTCTACTTCTTTAAAATTGTTTCTGATATTGACCCCTAAAATCTATTTCATATGCCACTAATAAGAACCTACATGACAGTTTTAAAGAAAACTACTCTGGTGTTACCTAACCACCTCTTAAATGCCCCCTGGAACTGGTTATAAGTAACTGGAACCTCAATTTGAACTATTAAAAATAAACAATCAAATAAAAAAGATGACAGGCGGGCATGTATATCTATGTCTATATCTACATCTACATCTATATCTACATGTATATCTATATCTATATCTATCTATATCCAATCTATATCTATGTCTATGTCTTTATCTATGTCTATATCTATCTATCTATACATCTATCTCTCTATCTCTATCTATCTATCTATCTATCTATCTATCTATCTATCTATCTATCATCTCCCAGAATATTATGGGAAGGATACAGCCTTCAAAATGGATTGGGATTCTGCTATCTGCACATTTGAGTCATATATGTTTCTCCACAGAGCAGGCTAGTGGGTATTGTGGCTACTAATAGTTCCTGAGCTGTGTATGACACATATCCCACTACTATAGGGAGTCTATATCCATATAGACCTCAAGTTTCCCCTGGCACATTTTGGGTCAAGTGGCCACTCCCATGCCAAGCAAGTATGAAAGCTTCTGCTGCAAATGTGGCTGATGAGAAGAGAACAGCTTCTGGGCCAAACGCTGGAGCACAATTCATTAGGCGAAGCCTAAGTATGTCCATGCCTCTCCGTTTTTCCCCAGGTGGCCTGTGACTGAGACTCTGCCCCTCAGAGGGCATCTTTGGTGGAGCTTTCCTAGGTTCTTCAGGCAGTCAGTTGACTTTCCCTGCTATAGAGGCCTCTTAGAGCTGTTTATAGAAATGCAAATGTAAAGACTCAGTTTCCTGTCTGTGTCAGCTGTGAATGGTAGCCATCTAGCATTTATAGCTAGATAGAGGTATTTTTGTGAAAAATAGTGTGACATTGATAAGGTCCAATAAACATTAAATTCACCTGTACTTGATTAGAATTCTCATAACCTTCCAAAGTTGTACTACATGCCACATCCTCCTGAGTAAATCATTGGTCACTAAATAAATTCTGTTCTTCAAAGGTGGGTGTAATCTGTTAAATCTATAGGTTCGACGCAGGCTATTTCTCCCAATATTTATTATTTGATTTTGCACTCAAACACAATCACAGCTAATTTGAACAATAAGAAATGTCATCAGTGTGAGTATTTGTTCTTTCCTCTGTCATAACCTTTGCTTTGTTGATTCATAAGTAAAATATTTTTAGTCTAAGTTCATGTCAATCAAAAGGTATGTGACTACTTTTTTCCATTATCACTGAGGCTACTCATAACCCTTTTTGCTTGTTAATTTAATTGCCCTAAATGGATTCTGAATGAAGAATAACAGATGTGATCAAGCACAGAACGTTTCAATCTGTCCTGTTATTAAGAAAAAAAAATCTGCCTTATTTTGGCATAATGAAATATTTTCATGAGGATAGTAACTGAACTGCATCCATTCACATCTCAAAGTTAGCAAAATGAAACTTTTAAGTGGGAATGACATTTGTAGACAGGGGTTAAAAAGAGAGTGAAAAGAAAGGAGCTGTAGCCACGGAGCAAAATGCATCCTTCTTTATAGGATGAACTTATACCCAAAGTTATCAGCCATTTGGTGGGGAGATGTCTGGGTTCTGAGCATCTTGTGGAAGGCTGCTATTCATAGAGGAGTCATGTTTGTAGAGGGTAAACTCAGTACAAATACTTGGAGAGATTGAAAGAAAGAATTTCTTTCCTGAGGAGTACCTGGTGGATAATCCTGTCTTGTCCTGCCTTCTCTCCCTGCCACTCTCCTCTTGTTTCCAGTGCAATCTCTCCACTTTTTCTGCTGCCCTTCATTACCAGCCTCAGCTGTAGGCATTTTCCATACCTAACCATGAGGACTGAGAGATTTCCAAATGGATATAGGCTTCATTCAACATCCTTTTTACTGATATCCATTTATGTATACACCCCTGTTCTAGTCATTCATTGGCTAGAAAAATGCACAGATTACACACATTATGAATGTCAAGTGAAGAAATGTGAAGGCAAAACTTTTTAAGAATGAAAGAAGTAGCATGTTGTCTTCATCTTTAATAAATAAGGAAATGCAAGATGTTTTGGTGGGGGGTTAGTAGCCATTTCTAATACTGAAGAAGAAATATTGAGAAGCTTTGACTCCATATTACTGTTGCTCAAATGGAGAAACAGGAAGCTGTGTAAAGCTAGAAGTTGATTGTTCTTAAATGGCAGTGTTGAATTGTCAGAATAATCCTGATGAAGCAGCATGAATATCTGGCTTCCCAAGGTAACTATGGTAAAGAGTGCAAGAGCTCTAAGAATGTGTAAGTTCTGGGCTGTTTCAAATGGTTTTCTCACCATGCCTTATACCCCCTCAGCAGAAACCTTGGAATCACAGTTGCAATAAATATGTTGCTTGGTGGACATTTTTAAGCTTAGATATTGGGTTCACGGGATCGTTTTCTATTTGCTAATGAAAAGCATCTCTTTGGTTGTTTCCTGGGGATTCAAGTACAGAACTCCACACTTTTTTTTTTTTTTTTTGGTACGTCTGGGACAAATCTCTAACGTAAATAGTGCCCAATGCCTGCAAAAATAAAAATGACCACAGTATTGAGCAAACTCAATAATTGTTTTAGGTTACATTTGTAGGAATATTTTTGAAAATTCTCAAGTTTACTAAAAAAACTAAGTTCATACTTAAAACAGGAACTAGTGCAATTGTCTCTAAGTCCTTAATTTATGAATTATGCCTGGGACATTTTTATAGCAATTCTAATTTTTTAGTAATTTAATATTTTTTATGGTAATGCTAAACTCTGATACACACATATATACATATATATATATATATATATATATATATATATTCATATTCTGTGTTAGTATCTAAGTTGCCACTAGTGACGAAAACACATAGGCTTACAACAAATTAGGAGATTTCTCAAACTCTTTTCTGTCTGGTATTTGTTATGCATGTGTAGCAATTAGAAATGACTCTGTTTTACAATAAAAAGTGCACATGTTATTCAGGAAAGAGATTTAATAGCCTTTATTTCCTTACCAGAAGCCATAGAAATTGTATTTTTATAATCCTTGTAATACATTATAGGAGGGTTTTTGTGGTTGTGCTGGCTTCTGTTTGCATTGTCCCCGTATTGACTATAACCTCCACCTAACATAATTGGAAGCGTTACCTAAACTCACCGAACCCGAAGGGCTTGTAGATAATTTAATCAAAGCCCAGCATGACTACCTGCTGTTTATCTTCATAACCGTATATTGCTTCAGTGTGGTTTTATTTTATACCACTTCATTCATTAAGCCAATTGACAATAATTTTGTGACATGGGTTTGATTGGGGGAGTTGACGCTGGAGTCAAAGCCCATCTGATGAAGGACTTTGCTATGACGCAAGGGAGTTGGCAGGAAGCAGTGCTAAGTAGATTCAGATTCGTTCCTTTTATTCCAAGTGTGGATACAAAGCATAGGTCATCAGAAGGATATTCCGAACTCTTACTGTGATTTGGACAGAACTGCAACTACATCAATTTACTGAAAAGGTGGTTGTTCACCTCCATTTGTAGCTAATAATGTGCAACATAAGTCAGTGATCCCAACCAGATTAAGACCCTTGTGTGATTCTTTCTGCACTAATCACTGCTACAATACAGTCAAACCCTGGAATTCTCACATCTTTGGTGGCTATGCCAGGTTCGAATGTGACAGGGCTTCCCTTCATCGATTGGCCTTTTTTCCCCATTATTTATTGTCACCTCCTCACTCCGGTCTCTGAAATTTGTACTCCCTCTTACCAAATTTACTTTCTTGTGCATTTATGTGTCAATACACCAAGCCCTTAGTTTTGGTGGGCTGTGGGAAGCCTAGTCGTTTCTATCGAACAGCTTCATAAGGAGCCCAGCTGTTCCCTGTCAAGGGTTTTCTCTTTTATTAGTCTCCGAAGGCAGGACTGGCAGGGTGCAGCATGTTGGTACAAGATCCCAGCTGTCGTGATAATGCTCTCAGAGTCCCTGATCATTTGAAACTTGAAGAAAAACTTGACCTTATCATAGTAGTTGTTTCTATGTGTTCATTTGTTTGTTCGAGGAGTTTGCAAGTATAAGATAAAGAGAGGTAGATGATAACTAAACCATGAAGGCAGTTTGATGGAAAAGTTCAGTCTCTTTGCTTTTCCGGCTTTCTAGAAGTAGACATTTTTGGTATGGAGAGTTTAAGATATCAGAGGGAGATGTTGGCTAATGTCGGATGTAGATAAATTTATCTTGACATACCTTTATTTGGCAAATGGGCTAAGTGTCCTTGGCAAAATTTATTCACACTTTTAAAAAGGGAAGAAAGCTAACTAATTCTCAGAGGCACACTCTGAATAGTTTTACACTATTGTAAGCTTTCGATACTGTTTAATTAAAAGAAAAATGCAATAAAACTAGACTCTGCTTTAAAGGGACTTTCCTTCTTTAAGCAATATCGTCTTTTCAGGTTCTTTGGGAGATTTCTGTATGCCAGAATACTTGGGCATAGGTTTAATAAACTGACCAAATTATTGACTAATGGAATCAAATACCTTAAGCAATGACAATGTCTGCTTTTACTTGGTTGTGAGAGATTGACAGACAAGAACACTCATAATAGCATACATTTCTATCTAAGAACTGTAACTTATTTAAAACGCAGAGAGAGAAATGTGAGAAATGCTTGGTTGGAACTGAGTCATTACCCAGTTAAAAATAACCTTTCCAGGTCATGTCGTTTTGTTTGCCGCAGTGAAATAAGTTTATTTCAGCAGAATGAAGCCATTATTAGCTTGGCAGAGTCCACTTGTCAGAATTTTATGGAGCACAACACTGTTTGGCTGGGAAATTCAATAAATACTGTAGTGAGAGGAGTTAAACTCCAAGGGCTGAAGGGGCAAAGAGTGGGGAATTTGCCGCTAATTCATTGTTTTACGGCGCCAATAAGAAAGCATTAAGATATATGACGAATCATCATTAGAGGTCAGGCACACCAACCTTTTATAAAATACCAAGGCAGCAGGGTGTGTGAATAAAATAAAAACCTTAAGGTGTATTAGGATGTATAGCACTGATGGCATAACATAAATATTGAAGTGTCTTAATTCTTAAGTTTCTTATTTTTTTTTTCTTTTTTGGAGAGTGATATGTCTTCTCTACCTGATCTCCAGCACTGTCTGAGAATTTCCAGAGGAATAAAATAGAGGGAAAAGCCTATGACAGTATAGTCCAGTCATCAGACTAGTGCTGCTATATTAAAATGGAAGTGAGCCATTTGTCATCTTAACAGCAAGAAACCAAACCAGTGGTCACTCTCCAGCAACAATGAACTTCACCTTGAGGAAGCATGTTAAAAGGACTCTGGTGTGTTGAGTCCTCTAGCCGCTGCCTCTGTGTCATCTTTGTGGAATTATGTAACTTCAGCAATCCTTAGTTTCCTAATCTATAAAGTGGGGCCAAATATTATTTCACTTATTTCATAGTGGAGTCACTGGGAAATGAAATGAAAGATTGCATTTAGAGTTTTAGCAAGAACCTAACCTATAGCAAAATAAACAGTGCCAACTTATTATTTCTCATTTGGATCTTAGGAAATGCCCATGACCTTAAGATATCCAGAGGATTACACTAGGGAAATTCTTCAACTCTGTAAGAAACAAGTAACTTAATAAACATATGCTCTACTTAAATTGTTCTACACTCACTTCTAATTGTCAGTACACAAATATCCTTTTTGTTAAACACAATTATTATTATTTTGTAGGTACTTTTTTATGTTCAGGTTTTAAAATGTATCCTTTTATGAACATTTCCATGTATTATTATGATTAATTTATGTTATTTTTATTAGTTGTGTTCATATTCTGGTCTTACTGATATGCAGTAATGGACTTGATCTTTGGGTGGTGGATAGTCAAGACTGAAATGGAGTCTTTAGGGATTGATAATATTCCACTGGAGAGAGAAAAATGTGCAAGGGTTAGAGAGAAAACCTACTTTTGAGGTAAAATTCTACTGACTACGTGTTTTGAAGGATGGTAGTTAGATAGTACCTGCTAGTCAGATTGCTGAGTTTCATACGAAGAGAAGTATAAAGTCTTTCTCTCTTCATTGATCCTTGTCTTCGCATTAAGATAGTTAGAGAGTCTTTTCATATTTATTCTTTAAAAAGAGTCCATTATGGGGCGCCTGGGTGGCTCAGTCGGTTAAGTGGCCGACTTTGGCTCAGGTCATGATCTCGTGGTCTGTGGGTTCGAGCCCCGCGTCGGGCTCTGCTGCCGGCTCAGAGCCTGGAGCCTGCTTTGGATTCTGTGTCTCCCTCTCTCTCTCTGCCCTTCCCCTTCTCATGCTCTGTCTCTATGTCTCTCAAAAAATAAATAAAGTTAAAAGACTTTATTAAAAAAAGAGTCCATTAGATGTATTTTTAGCCATATTATCAAAAGAAATTGAGAGTACTGGCTGCAAATACCATAGTTTTAAAATGACTTACTGGAGGGTGTCCTGGGTGGTTCAGTTGGTTAAGCATCCAACTCTTGATTTAGGCACAGGTCATGATCTCACAGTTTGTGGGATCAAGTCCTGCATTGGCGTCTGCACTGAAAGTGCAGAATGCTTGGGATTCTCTCTCTCCCTTTGACCGCCTGTCCCACTGCTCCACACCACCAGCTCTCTCACTCTCACTCTTACTCTCAAAATAAATAAATAAACATTTAAAAAATGAAATGACTTACTGGAAAGTCCTATGAACTGACCATTGATCTGACCCACTTGCTGGGCCTGTTTGGGCATATAGAGTGAAGTGGAAGGAACTTTCGCTCTGTCAGAAATTATCAGAACCTGTAAGAGAGGGTGCACGGTGAACTCTTTTGGAGAGGGGTGCTCAGCGTAATGTGCTAGTCTGCATCATTTACTCAACGGCCTGACCTTCCCGCATGCCCTGCACAGTCTGATTAAGATTCAGAGAGCTCTGGAATTCATTTAATTAAAGCACTGCCCTGGAGTCCATTATTGCAAAATATTAGCATAGTGCTCTGTGTGACCTTTAAAGTTTAGAAATTGGTAGCAAAATACAGAGGTTGACTATTTATTCCTTCATTTTAGTGCTTCGTGTAATGCTTTTCCCTATTTTCCTATACTAATTAGTTGTACTCTCACTGTGAAAATCTGACTTGCACTTATGGTAAATATTTTGACATATCTTTTCCTTAGTTGGGATGCAGATCTCCTGACTGTGTCTCTCTTCTTTAACTTAATACTTTTATCTCCTAAAAGTATTTCCCTTGGAACTGATAAATTTAACTCCTATGGATTAAAACAGACACCACACAGTGGGCTTCAGACACAGCCTGTAAACGTTTTAGACGAATCACCAAAGTCAACTAAAAAGCATCCTCGTAACCCCTAAAATTCTTTAGATAACCAACGCACCTCTTGACAGCTGATTGCCAGGTGCTGACAATAAATCATACTTCCTGTTTTATTCCTTCAGTCTCAAGGTGGACTAAGGCAAAGCATCTGGCTGGTCATAAACTGCAGAGTCTTTTAATCAGGGACTCTAAAACCTGATTGGGGAAATCAGAGCCAACCGTCTCCCATCTAGCGATTGCATTCTATGAGTAATTACAGTTAAACCTAGAGAGAAGAGGTCTTCAGAGCGTAATGGCTCCTGTGGGCATTTTTCACTGGAGCAGGTTAATTTACACTTATAATATCTGACCACATCTAATCAATAACAATGATGCGATGTGCAGAAGCAGGCACTGGAGATACTGTAAGCAAACATACTTTAGCAGTTTACACAAGTCCAACCATTCCAAACTTATTTTTGGCACAATCTTCCTTTTTTGGCTTATATAATCTAGGGTTTAAGGATGCAGTACTTGTTTTCTATTTACTTATCTTGGTATCGGGAATACAGTATTTTTTAGCCTTAAAGGTCACACATGATTATTCATGTTCATTTGGGGTAGATCACCAGACTTTGCTCAAGATTCTAGTGTTTCTTGGGGCATCTGGGTGGCTCAGTCGGTTAAGTGTCTGATTTCAGCTCAGGTCATGCATGATCTCACATGGGTTCCGGCCCCAAATCGGGCCCTGTGCTGATAGCTTAGAGCCTGGAGCCTGCTTCAGATTTTGTGTCTCTCTCTCGCTCTGTCTGCCCCTCCCTCGCTTGCACTCTCTTTCAAAAATAAATAAACATTTAAAAAAAGATTCTAGTGTTTCTTTCTAGGAGTCAACATCAACAGAGAGCCTGATGCCCACCTAACTCTGGGGTTCCTTCAGGTATTTCATGTAAAGAATAAAAACACTGTGGATTAGAATAAACTGGCATGGGGATTTTTTTCTTGGTACACCTCCAAGACTTTCTTCTCTCAGTGTTTCAAACATTAATCCTGGCAAGGGGGACACAACCTTGTCTCAAACCACGTCAAAAGGATACTGACTAGATTGTAAACCAGTCTAGAGACAGCATTCTAATTCTTTGCTGTCCACTGCTGTGCCTGGAATAACGTGGGGCTCAGAATTAATGCTTATGAAATATTTTTACATGTTTGCACCTCTTCTCAAGAGAAAATGGGCAGATTTGAATAGTTCCTCAAGTTATCAAATAGGATCCTCTTGAGACATGGTCTAGTCTTGTGAGGTTAGAGTAATTGTCTAGAATTTTTTACTGAATACCAAGTATTATACCTTACAATTTTTGTCAATAATTATCTAATTTAGAGTGATCATATTTCCATTTACTTGCAAGATGCTATTTTTTTGTTTTTCCCCAAGAAGAAAGATATTTTACAGACACCCTGGAACTGGAGCACAGGAGGCATATGACTTTGAACATTAGACATCTTAACTACTCCCAACTAGGCTTTTGATGTTACATTGGATGGCACGATTTAAAGAATGCTATAGTTAATAATAGTAATTATTCAAATTCACCTTGTTGCCACGGCTAACCAAAAACCCAATGAAATAATAAAAGTCTGTATAAATGACATCTGTTATTGCTCGTATACGCTATCCAAGACTTATACCTGGGACAAAAAAAAAAAAAAAAAAAAAGAAAAGAAAAGAAAAAGAAAAAAAAATCAACATAATGTGTGAGCAAATATGCCTTCTCAGGCCCTGCTGACTGCAGCATTCACAAAACCCCATGATCTGGCTGAGCTTGTGGAACGCCAGCCTGAGGCACAGAAGCGTGTTTACTGTGCTGATTAAATGGAAAGCTTGAAATGACTGAGGAGATAGTAGCATGGCAAGGTGTGTGTGTGTGTGTGTGTGTGTGTGTGTGTGTGTGTGTGTGAAAGAGAGAGAGAGAGAGACTGTATGTGACAGGGAGACAGACAGCCAGAGCATCTCACCATCATAATGTTCTCTGTCATTGTAATGGTGTTTTTGACATGTTTTAGTGGTAAATTCTAGCTTTGAATTATCCCTGAGTGGAGGAGGAAATTCTACCTTGAGAACACACATTTTTGGGGGGCTCTTTTCGACCTCTCCTTTCTCTCCCTTGTCAGCATGGTAATCTCCCCTCAGACCTGAGGCTAGATGGGCTGAGATGGCTGAGAAAGATGTTCCTTCCTATGGGAGGTTGCCATGGTGGCTGGTAGAAGGGGTTCCAAAAAGAAGATAGTCGGAGAATGTGTACATAGAAAAGGCAGATGAATTAAAGTTACTACACTTTGTATTTTGGTTAACAGATCCTTAGGTGGTTCCTCACAATTACAGTTTATATCCACCCATCTATCTACTTGTCCCTCTTTATCTAATATCTTTACTTAATCTCTTATCTACCTACCTACTTATTCTCCCCATCTTCTATTATGGAATGTGGGTATATCGCCTTTTCATCTGGTATAAAATGACCAGTTCTCCTTTTATCTGTAGATAAAGACCTTTTTCCCAGGCCATGCCTATGACTTCCCCTTATCCTGATTCCTTTCTCCTTTAGTTTTCCTTTTCAGAGTGGATCAAACATATATTTTTAAAGAATTTGAAGTGAAGGTGTAATAAAGAATTACATTCATAGCTTTTTACCCTGCCCTTGAAAAGTAGTATTTTTATTGTTGGTGGTGGTTATAAAATGTAGCTTTTACCATGTGCCCAGCACTGTGGTAAATTCTTTACATTTACCCATTTGACCCACTGAGCAACCTTCCCAGCTCTATGTTGTGTATGTCTGCTTCTATGTGATATAACTGAGGCTCAGAGAAGACGAGCATTGTACTGAAGTTCGTGGAGTGAATGGGAAAAGCCCAGGCTGGGAGCATCTGGGTGACCACTTGTCTTCACGGCCTCTCAACTGAATTAGTATTGATCTTCTTTCAAATCACGTATCTTCCTTCTGTTTCCAGTAGGAAAGGCCAGAAGTATAAACTAAGGCAAACAATTGCATAAACATCCTCTAGGTGTGAGATTGCTCTTTCATTACCAAAGCAGAGTTTACCCTATGGGACTGGGAAGTCAGGGCCCAGGACCCAGGGCTAGGGGAGGAGAGCATCTCAGTGGTCAGACAAGTTTGAGCCACCTGGGATATAACAAATACTGGCCAGGCTGAAAATTGGGACTTGAGGCTTAATACAAATCAAAAAATAAAGGAATTTGGTGTCTCAAAAACACAATAAAAGGGCAAATTATCTCAGGTTTCAAACAGGGAATGATCTTTGATTACTAGTTTTATTATAGCCAAAATATTACGAATCGTACATCGGCTTGAGTGAGTTAGCCTGTGGCTATCCAACTGGCCTAAAATTAGTGTGTGTGTGTGTGTGTGTGTGTGTGTGTGTGTGTGTGTGTGTAGATATATAGGCACAAAAATGGACACAAAGACATCTGAATACCAAAAAATGGAATGAAACTTTCAGAGGGAAACATAGTGTATTACCAGAGGACACAGAAGTTTCAAATCTGAGAACCTATCACAATTACTCTAAGAAAGCAAGTAACCGAATGTGACTCAACTTTATTTTGGAAGTTTCATTCTGTAACTGTCTGTGGACTGGTCCATACTTCAGGATGGCTTCAAAGAATTTTTCCTTCTGTTATAGTTTGTATTAAGGAGGTTTCCATGCTGGGGTTGTGGGAATGATTTCATGCAAGATGACAGTTGGATAAAACGTAGGAGTTATATGCTATGCTTGAATCCAGTCATTGAAATTACGTCCATCAGACTCTATGTTAGGTTCAATGGATGCAGGACTAAATAAGCCAGGATGTATAGGAAGTAGGATTTCGAAAGATTTTAATTTATGACTTTCTCACTTTCACCACTTAATATTCTAGCACTGGTGATCACAGATCTATCATTCATATAAGATTGTTAGGTGCTAGAATGACTTTGACTTCTAAAAGTTAACGTATGACTTACTCAAAATAGGAGCACATCCTGAGGATAGTATAAAGTATATTAAAAAGCAAAAACACTAGCTCTAATATCTTCTCTGAGTTGTAGAATTTCTTTTGACAAAAAAAATCAACAAAGTTATCTTCCTTACACATTGGGGAAGGAGGCATGTCAACTATTTGCAAGGTTATGTAAAAATGTCTTGCTGTTAATTAATTAGTACTCTCCTACACTGAAGTCATTTTCCCTTTAATGCATGTTTTGTTTTGTTTTCCCATAAGGAAATATAAAGGACAAATGTGTTAATTTGTTAGCCAGTTGGGCAATACCTTTGTTTAAATTTTTTTAAGCATATCAATTTAACAAAAACATTTAAACGATAATTTAAAGGGTGAGACTTATTTTAAAAGAAATAAAAACCTTTTCTAAGAATTTAAACACATCTCTCTGGAACTGGGGTTCCTGTTTCTCATCTGTCCTGCTTTGTGGACATCACAAACACTGCTCCTACCACAATCTTACGGAACACCTTGGATCATCACATCGTTGTTATTATTTTGTTGAATGCTTATTCTCTGTAGTATCTCATTTAATTCCAGCAACATCCCATTTGACCCACAACCGGCTGAGCCTCAGTGTAGTTTCATGACTCCCGCAAGGTCCGGTCTCAGTATGCCACTGTCACCAAACCAAGGGTTAGTCCTTCTGGTCTTCCATCAGAGGTTTTCTAATTTGGTGTGGTTATTGAACCAAAAAAAATTCTATAATGGTCTCTGTAAACATTTGCTATTGCCTATCTTTAAAAATCAAACAAAAGAAGCGGCGCCTGGGTGGCTCAGTCTGTTAAGTGTCCAGCTCTTGGTTTCAGCTCAGGTCATGATCTCACTCTTTGTGGGTTATTATTTCACAGTTTGTGGGTTTGAGCCCTGTGTCAGGCTCTGTGCTGACAGTGTGGAGCCTGCTTCAGATTCTCTCTCTCCCACTCTCTCTCTGCCCCTCCCCACTTTCTTACACATGCATGCTCTCTCTCTGTGTCTCTCAAAAATTAACGTCAAAAAAAATTAAAGTCAAATAAAAGAAAATAAGACCATAACAAACAAACTCTCAGAACTTTATTTTTTCTTTAACTCTCAATTTTTAACACTTTAATCATTTTGTAATTCAGTCTCCATGAATTTTAGCTACTACCAAGATTTGGGAATTGTCCAGCCTACACGACACACCATGCTATTTTGTGTGTATAACTCAACGTCACTGTTACAATCTTTTACTCCTACAGATTATTGCATCTTAGAAATTTGTGGTTTGTAATTGAGATAATAGAAAGTGCATGTAGCTCAGGCCTTTCCTATTTTTTGCTTGCTCACCCAAAGAGTTCATATATTCTGCCCCTCTGATAAATGGCATCTTACCTAATTGACCTTTCCAGGGGTATGACTTTCCTCTACATATCGTGTGGGAAGTATATATCCATGCTTGTTCCCTTCGCCATCCACAGCAAGAAGACTATCTCAGTGTTCCCAATCTTACTGCCTCGGGAAGGATGAAAGCTTAGGGAGCATTTTAATTAAATGTCGCCCAAGGCCTTTATTCTTGCTGAGAAAGTAAACAAAGCTTAAACAGGCCCTATCAGAAAAAGTATCCTCTTCCCTTAAATGTTGATTTTTTTTTTTTTTTTGTGCTTCACCTTCTGCTGTTTGTTCTGAAGTATTAGAGACTTTTTTTTTTTCCAGCTATGTGTTCTAAATACTAATTTAATCAATTGATTAGCAGTTCCTTTTAGAAGGAGGTTAAGAGTGTGTTTCATTTAAGGCATGGCTGGACATAGCGGCCAGTCAAGATTTGCTGATTATTACTTGGCTTGACTCTACCAAAGACTGGTCCCCTCCATTCCCTGCCCTTCAGTACAGTGTTGGTGGGGAGGCTCCAATGTTCCCTTTGAATTCACTGCCCCCATTTGAAAATATACCACCTTTTAGAGAAATATCTCTGTAATAATAACCCAATTATTGAGAAAACACCTCTAATGTGTTTTCACCCTTTAAAGTTATTTTTCACATGTAAATTGATTACTTTTACGCCATAAAATCTTGTTGCATTTATGTTAAATGACATCACTTTTTATTGTTTTTAATTTTAATTCTAATATAGTTAATGTACAATATTATATTAGTTTCATGTGTACAATATAGGGATTAAAAATCTATATATCACCCAGTGCTTATATCTACATGTGCCCTCCTTAATACCCCATCACCTGTTTCACCCATCACCCCATCAGTTTGTTCTCCCTAATTAAGAGTCTGTTTCTTGTTTTGTCTCCCTCTTTTTTTTCCTTTTTGCTCATTTGTTTTGTTTCTTAAATTCCACATATGAGTAAAATCATATGGTATTTGTCTTTCTATGCCTTGTTTATTTTGCCTCGTATTATACTCTCTAGCTCCATCCATGTTGTTGCAAATGACTTGATTTCATTCTTTTTTATGGTTGAATAATATTTCATTGTGTGTGTATGTGTGTGTATACACACATCTTTATCCATTCATCTGTTAATGGACACTTGGGCTGCTTCCATAACTTGACTATTGTAAATAATACTACAATAAATATAGAACCATAGCGTGGCTGTTGTAAATAATACTGCAATAAATATAGGAGAGCGTGAATTCCTTTGAATTAGTGCGCGTGTATATGTGTGTGTGTGTGTGTGTGTGTGTGTGTGTGTGTGTATAGTTGTTGTTGTTTGTTGTTTGTTTGTTTTGTAAATACCTAGTAGAACAATTACTGGATCCTAGGGTACTTCTATTTTTAACTTTCGGAGAAAGCTTCCTACTGTTTTCTACAGTATGCACTAGTTTGCATTCCCACCAGTGGTGCAGGGGCTTCCTTTCCTCTACATCCTTGCCAACACTCGCTGTTTACTGTGTTTTTGATATTAGCCATTATAACAAGTGTGAGGTGATATCTCAGTGCAGTTTTGGTTTGCATTTTCCTGATGATGAATGATGTTGAGCAACTTTTCATGTGTCTGTTGGCCATCTGGATGTCTTTGGAGAAATGTCTGTTCATGTCTCATGCCCATTTTTAATTGGATTTTTTGTTTTTTGGGTGTCGTGTTGTCTAAGTTCTTTATGTATTTTGCATACTAACCCTCTATTCGATATGTCATATCTCAGTCAGTAGGCTGCCTTTTAGTTTTGTTGGTTGTTTCCTTTGCTCTAAAGAAGCTTTTTATTTTGATGTCATCCCAATAGTTTATTTTTGCTTTTATTCACCTTTTGTCTCATGAGACAAATCTAGAACAATGTTGCTACAACTGATGTCAGAAAAATTACTGCCTGTGCTCTCTTCTAGAATTTTTATGGTTTCAGGTCTCACATTTTGGTCTTTAATCCATTTTGAGTTTATTTTTGTTTATGGTGTAAGAGAGTGGTCTGGTTTCATTCTTTTGCGTGTAGCTTTCCCAGCACCATTTGTTGAAGAAACTGTCTTTTTCCCATTGTATATTTATTCTTCCAATGTCGAAGATTAATTGACCATATAAGTGTGCATTTATTTCTGGTTTTTCTATTCCTTTCTATTGATCGCATGTCTATTTTTATGCCAGTATCATACTGTTTTGATTTCTACAGCTTTGTAATGTACCTTGTAAGTGTGGAATTGTGATACCTTCAGTTTGGTTTTTCTTTTTCAAGATTGTATCATTTCTGTTTTTCAGATGAGAAAATTTGAGTGTCTGAGGAGCTTGTCCAAAGCCATAGCATGGGGTGGGGAATAGGTGTTTAAAATATAGTTAAATACAAAGTAATGGGCAGCATCATAGCACCGGGAATCATAGGTCTCTGTGAGCATTGAGGTGGGCTGATTAATTCCTCTTTGGGTGGGAGCAACGGAGGCGGGGAGGTGGCTGGACATGTGTCAGGGAGGGAGGGCTTCACACCAAGGTTATATTCGTGTTGATTATTCTTGGATGAGTAGGACTTTTCAACAGCCAAGTGAAATGAGTTCTAAGCAGAGGGAACAGCATGCGCAAATATACTGAAAGAATATGTTGTACGTGTGAAACTGCAGTTATTTTACATTTGAAGTATGGTTACTGAAAACAAGCAACAGAGGCTTAGCTAGAAAAGTAGATAAGGTTTAAATTATGAAGTCTGAAAGGAGCTTTGAATTTATTTTAATGATGGGAATGCAATGAAATGTTTTAGGTAGAGGAGTGACATTGAGTTTGTGAAAAGATAATTCTGATTTTACCTTCGGGAAAGTGAGATAAAGGGACAAATTATTCTTGAACAAGCCAAAAAATATACACACACAAAGTATAGAAAAATGGTTTTCAAGACAGTGGATATCAGTTAATGAGGGATAGTGATCCCTGAACTATAGAAACCTACAAGTGAGTCCCATGATTGTCCCAGCTTACTGCCTTGATAGAGTTTCTAGAAACTAGAATAGGGAGTGGGAACCCAGTCATAACCTGGTGGGTTCCTTGAATTAAAGAGATAGGGTAGAGAGTCTGAAGAGACTAAGGCACCTAGCATTTGTAGGATGTGGTACTAGAGATGAGACAGCAGCACAGAGAGCTCGGAGATCTGCAGAGCACCCCCTCCACACCAGAGTATTCAGCAGAGTGACGACCAGCAAATGCATGGGAAGCAACTACTCAAGGTTGAAGAGAAGACCACTAGAAAGGATTACAAGAAATAACCCCTGTAGCTTGTACAAGCAACGGAATCGTGCCTATTCCTACCAACCATAATTCATGAGACAACTGGAAGAGTACTCAGAATTGGCTTTAGAAATGGGGAAAAAAATATCTCTACAATAAACCCGAAGCTGGTCCCACCTAATGAATCATAAAATCAAGACCCAAAAGAATGAAAATGTTTCCAAAAGTTTAACTATATCCCAGAAGAAAAAAGCAAGAATCTTTATAGGAATACAAAAATATTCAACACCTCCCCAAATAAAATGAATAGTATCTGATACCCAATAAAAATTAACAGGCAGAGAAATAACTAAGTCGGAGAAAGACAAATACCATATGATTTCATTCATATGTACAATTTAAGAAACAAAACAAATGAACAGAGGGGGAGAAAAAGAAAGACAAACTAAGAAGCAGACTCTTAACTATAGAGAACAAACTGATGGTTACTGGAGGCAAGGGGTGCAGAGGGGATGGATTAAACAGGTGATGGTTATTAAGGAGGGCACTTATGATGAGTACCAGGTGTTGTAAGTGATGAGTCAGTAAATTCTACACCTGAACCTAATATTGCACTGTAAACTAGCTGGAATTTAAATAAAAACTTGGAGAAAAATTACCAGGCATAAAGAGAAGCAAAAAAATAATACCCATAATGATGAGGGGAAAAAAATTGACCAAGTGAAACTGACTCAGAATTGTCACAGATATTAGCGTTAGTAGATAAAGACATTAAAACAGTTTTTAAACTATATTTTGCGTTCAAAAAGGTAAGTAGTAATATGTAAATATTAAAAAGACCCAAATGGGGCTTCTTGAGATGAAAACTACTATGTCTGAGTTGAAAAATATAATGGATGGGTTAAAAAGCTGACTACACATTATAGAATTAAGATAAGCAGATCTCAAACAATAAGAAAAAGAATAAGATGATAATTCTTGCATCAAATTATGTTATTGTTGTTTTTTTTTTCCCCGAGGTCTAAATAGTATTTTTTCATTGATTAGTAACTCTTACAATCTGACACTTCCTAATGGTGACTAATTGGTGAAGCAATTTATTTGGTTTTTGATCTAGCATTGCATACTTTGGTAAACTGAAATTCTGGTGCTCTGAATAAGGTACTCTTGGCTGGGATGGGACCTGAGGTGATGATAGCAAATGAATGATGCCCAAATTGGCATTTTTAAACCACACACAACTCATGGTTGTGGATACTAGTCTTATCATTTGAAAGAAAGGTCGAATGCTGGTCACTGAACATATGTATGTGTACGTGCAATTTGAGAAGAGTGTTCTACCCTAATTACCCTCTATTCTTTTTTTTTCCATGTGGACTTTGGAACTTTGGGTAATTTTTCCCACATAAAACAAGCATGCAACCCCTGGACCCACCCCACAAATTCCTCGGTGACAAATCAAGGACAAGGTTTACACTGGGTAGTCATAGGTCTTTAACTCTTACTCAGTACTTAAGTCTGTGTGTGTAACTTTACTACTGTGACTTAAACTTGTCACCTGTCATCAGTAAGAAAAATTTTACCACGGCAGGAAAAGAACTGTTAGCTGATATTTTAAGAGAATAAGAACTTTCCTTGGTTCTAGATTATGAAAATTTCCAAAAAGTATAGTGATGATCTTTAATACTGTTTGCACACACACACATACATATTTATGGTGTTTCTCTATAATGGGAAATACTTCCCAAAAAACTAGGGAGATGTTGTTTAGTTTTCATGTTGTTATGCTTGAGTTTGTATATTTAAACATTTTTACTCACTAACATGAATATTTTAGGAAAAAATACATGAAAAGAATTGGTGGAATGTACACTATTTAAAAGGTATAATATATATATTTCCATGAAAGTATTGAACTGAAAGAAAAAAAAAAAAGATCAACCAAATACTCTAATAGGTCTCTATTGGATTTTCTCTTAGTTTAAAGGCTATTCATTTATTTTGAGAGAGATAGGAGAGAGAAAGGGAGAGAGAGTGTGTGTGAGCAAGTGGGGGAGGGACAAACAGAGGGGGGGGAAAGAGAGAGAGAGAGAGAGAGAGAGAAGAGAATCCCAAGCAGGCTCCTCGCTGTTAGCAGAGTCTGACACAGAGTTTGATTTCATAAACTGTGAGATCATGACCTGAGCCAAAATTAAGAGTCTGATGCTTAACTCTCTCTGAGTTTAAAGTGCAAGATTTTGTGTACATTGAAAGCTTCTCACTCAGTGTTCTAGAGTGAGGGATTGACTGCACTAGTATCTAATAATCATTAAATCTTCTGTACTGTCCAGTTCAGAGAGGTCATATTTTATGATATGAAAATGAATTATCCTTGAATAGAAAGTAGACAAAATTTTTAGCATGTATATCTTCATTTTTTGAGGAAACCATCTCATACTTTTCTAGTTATTTTGTTGGGTTAGAGTAAAAGTTGATTTTCTTTCTCTTCTTCCCCTATTATACCAAATTGAGAAAATGCTTTGAAGTAAACTGTTTATAATCATAGATATCTTAGCACATTAATATTTTACAGACCACTTCTTGTTTTCTATTTATCTGAATATCCATTTTTAATCCTTTGGATATGGACGAGCTTATCATTGCTCACATCCTTGGACTAGAGGTGGAAGATTAGGGTTGAATTTTTATGTATTTTCAAAATGAATGAGCTTGAACCATTTCTAAGAAAAATTGTTCTCTCTCTCTCTTTTTTTTTAGAAAAAGAAAACCATAAACCTTTCTAAGATGTCATATCAGTTGAAGAAAACTGTTCCTTTCTTTCTGACATCAGTATTCTCACAGTCACAGTAGAGCCATTTCATTTTCACACTGAAAGCTAATTTTTAGAGGGAAAACCAGTTTCATTGTAGTTGGTATTCAAATGAGTGGTGGGGGACACATTTTTTAACCTATCACATTAGAATTTTGGCAGTTTTCCATTGCATTTGAGAAGAAGGGAAATCCGCACAAGTACAGATGCCTTTATTGTCGACTACCTCGGCCAAATCATGTACCCTATGAATGTTCAATAAATATTGATTGATGATGCTATTCATCCAAAACACTTAAAACTCAAGTGAGGTTAAAACTCAAAGTGAGTACTTAACATTCTCCTCCAGCTGTAATTACGCTTCTGCAATTTCCATTAGGTTCTCAGTACTATGTTTACAAATCTGTAGCATTGCAAGGGAGCTAAACAAGGTATAAACAAAGTGGATGAGTAAAGAAAGAAATTTTGAATGAACTAAGACAGATACTGACACAGAGGGTTTCCTAATACAATTCCTAGGAAACGTTATAGTGCACACCTACTTCGTCCTCTTTGTGAAGTTCCCTTGATGTTGGACATTTGAATATACATAAATACTTCAGCTATTACAGAATATATTGTCCTTGGATGATTCATAAATCATTAGTAAAACTTGACATTACACTAACAGAAAGCATTAGGTTGGTTTCTTTTGTACAAACACCTCCCCTGTGCCTCCCTGCCATTGATACAAACACCCTTGGAATATGGGCAATACATCATGCTCATATGCCATCTTACACAATGTTATTATTCAGTGGGAATAGTATTGGATTATTTATTTATTTACTTACTTGCTTATTTATATTTTTACTTATTTTTCCTGTTCGGGCGAAGGGCTTTAGATTATAGTTTCATATTATCAGAACTAAGGGAAAAATAACTTATTAAGGAAAAAAATCAGACAGGCAATGATGTTCTGTAGTGTTGATTAAATAAGTTTATGTATTCATTTTTTCCTCTTTCCACCTGTTGTTTTTTCATTTTAGAGCTTAAAGCTTCAGTGACTTTTAAAGATGAAAATTGAGGTCACAAATTAATAGCTATCTTTGTTCCTCCAGACTCTAGAGCTATTTGAGATATTTGTGAAATATTTTCTTTTCTCCTAACTTTTAAATTATAGTAGTGACATATATTCTTTGTAAAAAAATTTAAGTGGTAAAATTTCCTTTTCACCCTAATGTTTATTATCTTTAGTTCTATGTATTTTTTAAACCTTTTAAACCTTGTACCTGGGTAAATATACACACAATAGTGTGTTTTTCTTCTTTTTTTAGTAACCCAAATGAGACCATTTTCAAGTGTTAATCAAGTTAGGCTATGTGTTAGAATCACCAGGTAATACTGGAACCTGGATCTCACCTGGTACCAGAATCTCACCAGATTCTGACTAATTTAGCTTAGAATGTGGCCTAAGCATCACAATTTTTTAAAATTAAATAGTAATAATAAATTTAAAATACTACATGCTTCTAATTTATAGCTAGGTTTGAGATCCCTAATGTAGCTTCTGCAACTTGTTCTTTTCATTTATGATGGGTCGTGACCACCCCTCTATGACTAAACATACAGTGGTTGTTTGCTTGTTTTGGTTTAGAATGATTTGTGGCATTATCTCTTTATTTTGTTCTTATAGCTAGGGTCAGAAATAGAGCATACCGTAGTTGAAAAACATCATGTCTGTTATCTATTTCCCATCTAGTGCAAGAAAACTTTAGTGTCTAATACCAATGATTATCCAGTCTCTTTTCTACCAAGAGGGCCTGAAAGGCAGATCTCAAATGCTGGATCGTTCCAGTGGCTGTCTTGTCTTATATCAAGGTTAGAGCTGCCTTTCATAGCTTAGAGTTCTGCTTTTTCATTACCAGAAAAAAATCCTGGAAATCATTTTGGTTAACATGAGGAAATGAGGCCTTGAGGAGCTAGCTATATGACTCTGCCCAGTATCCTACAGCCAAGAAGTTATAATCCTGGGTTTGGAGACACAGAATCATCCTTTGGCCCTTCCTTTGCCCTACCACAGCTTATTATTATGTGTTGTAATAGTTAGCTACAGTTGTGTAACAAATTATTCCATATTTAATAGCTTAAAACAACATTTAGAATCTCAGAGTTTCAGTAAATCAGGAATATGGATTAATTGAATATTTCTAACCTAGGATCTGTCAGGAGGTTGTAGTCAAGTTGTTGGCCAGAGCTGCAGTCATCTCAAGATTCACTGGATGAATTTCTGCTTTTAGGTTCACTCACATGGCTGTTGGAAAGATTCGGAATCCTTGCTTCTAAGCCCACTCATAGTGTTGCTAATGAGGCCCTTGATTCCTTATCACATGGGGCTCTCAAAGTCCTTGTCCCACTGCTCTCAGAACATAGCAACTGGATTTCCCTGGAGGGAGTAATTCAGGAGAGAGAGATTGAGAAACTGAGAGAGAATGAGAGATCAAATGTGAACACTTGAGCATAGACTAAAGTTGGAAGTCACATTCTTTATATAAGTTTATCTCGGAAGAGTCATCCCATTGCCTTTGTTATAATCTCTTTGCTAGAAGCGAATCACTAAGTTCAGCCCAATCTCCAGGGGAATGGAATTATGCCCCATCTCTTGAGGGGAAGAGTAGCAAAGAGTTTGTGGATATATCTTTAAACCCACACACATGTGTTTAAACTTTACTTAGCATTTTAGTAATGGCAAGATTCACAATTTTAGCTCAAAGAGCATTTTATTTTGCCTCCTGGCCCTAAAAGGAAGCTAGATAATCACTTTATCATCGCCATGCAACTAAAATACACCTTCAAAATTAGTATGGTAGCTTAACAATATCTTAGAGTTGCCTAATTTATAAATAAGGGATATGGGCACCACAGATTTTTAATCTATGTATCTCATAGTGAATCATGATATGCATTCAATCATTAAATGATTATATATCAACATATTCATCACATGATTTCTATCTCCTCCAAACAGCCCATTATTTTCAGTATTCCAGAATGATCTGTATTTTTAGCATCAGACTCATGATCCCTAAAATCCTAATGCTTAAAATCCAGATGTTTTTAATCTCTAAACTGTCAGGGTGTTACTGGGAACATAAGGTAAATGCCTTGAAGCAAAACAATAATGTGTTTTTAATGAAGAGGCCTTTCTATATTGCTGATCTCTGAATCGAGAGTTTGCCTCTCTTGCAATAGCCTTTTCATACCACCCTTTGTAATGACACATATGGCTTACATCATAGTAAAGTATGTAGAAGAGGAAGACGTAAAAACATGTTCCACATATGTGCCATGTCTAATGGAACGCCATATGACCAGCAAACGCAGAAGACTAAGAGGTGACTTCGGTCATGAAACAATTAAAGTAATAGAGTGTTCTTAGTATGTTTTAAATACTGCAAATGGCTTCCCATTTTCAAGTAATTAACACTCCCTTCACTTTTAATATTTGAATTTCATTATTAAAAAACAATCCCCCAATAACTTTTAATGAACCTTCAAAACTGTGACATTTAGAAAGCATTGGCCTTCTCAGAGTAAATTGTCGAGAGAAAATAATTCAGCCTTGAATCTACTATATTTAGCGAGCTTAAAAGGAGGAATTTTAAAAAAGAAAATGTGCTTTGTGGCATTTTATGGAATGTATATTACTACTTGCCTTCATACTTATGGGTCTTTTTCAGGTGATATAAGAGAGTGGTAACTTACCATCCTCCTCTTCTAAAGGAAAAAAAAATTGCCCTCAAAAATAATAAAAATTCCACGAAAAGAGTGTGCCTAATGTTTTTGCTTTAAAATAGAGTTATTTTGGTTGTTTTTTCTGTTATTATTATTTGTATAATTAGTGCAAACAACTTTTTTTTTTTTAATTTGCAACTTGGAAATAATATATAGCCAAAGCACTGAGGACTTAAGTATGGCATATAATTAACTGTAACTCTTGTAATAAATTACTACAAACTTGGTGACTTAAAACAACAGAAAATTATTCTTTCACAGTTCTAGAGGCCAGAAGTCTAAAATCAGTTTCACTGGCCTGCCGTCTTCCTCTTTTTTAACATCCCTTTTTCTCAAGTGTACTGTCCCTTTCCTATTTTTCTTAACAGAAATGGTATTTATTTCTTAACAGGAATGCATTATATTATATATTAAATATATGTGATTTATAATATCTAGCATATCAATGCATATTTATCACCATTATTATTTATGATTGGAATCTTCTATTATGATTGTGATACAGTTGGCTCTACTGTCTTGAAGTTAACAAGCAAGAACAGAAAGAATCTCTTCTTCTCTAGATTTTACCTAGCTTGAAGTCATCTTTGTTGGCAGAGACCTAGGAAGGCTGATTGTTTGGTGCATGTTGCTAGAATCTGAGTTTCTGTTTGGACTAGGATCCTGATTATTTCTGAACCCTCGGGTTGGTTATTAACCACAGAGGCCAACTGGACATCCTGTGGAGCTATCTGGGCATTTCAGTGCCGTGGTGGAAAGTCCCTCTGCTTCATGCTTGAGGGTGAGTTGGTGCGCAAAGTCCAGTGACCCTTTGTCCTAAGGCATTCTGTGCTTTTTCTCACCACTTGGAGGGAAGTAGCTAGAGGGAAGCTTTGTATTGGATCCCTTCTATATAGCTGTATCTCTGGGTATCATAAAAATTTCTCCCTGCCATCAAGAGAGACATTTTTCCTACGGGTTAACTGGAACAGAGGAGGTGGAGAAAGTGCTTTTAATTTCAAGGGTCAGAAGTTAGGAGAAAAACCATAAATATTTCCTTTCCTGAGCACTCATCATGCTGTAGCAGGCCATTAATTTTGAAAGAGGTTTTCTATTGAAGGAGCCCGTTCATCTGGTGACATGATGAGTTAGTCTGTATTGCTTTCTCTCCTCTGTGCCAGAGCAATGCTGTTTAAGAGCGAATTATTTATTTAATAACATCTTTAAGGAAAATGCTAGGCACTGGATTAAGTTAGGAAAATAATAAGGGATTTATGCTAAGGAGCAATGGTTACTGTTTTGGTGATGAATGTGAGTCCTGTGAGTCCTGTGAGTTCTCTAAGGGTTTAAAAATTTCACGAAGGCGATATTTAAATTTTACTGACACAGTTCCACTAACAATGTTGCCTATTTGATGCACTCAGCAGGAAAAAAGTGAAACCCACAAAGTCAATCTCATTTCAGTGTTCAAACTTGAATTTCACTTGCTTCAATGACGAGAGTGTATAGTTCTAAGGAATGCTAATGAAAGTGTAATTGATATCTGTTTAATTCACTGGGGAAAGTTCTAGAAAGATTTTATTGTAAAGATATAGATTATGTAAATATATGTATATTTATATAGAGTTTGGGATACATATATACACATATACATATACATTTACATACATACATTAAAACAGATCAGTTAGATTTAGTCTTCATCTGATTCTCCCTTCTCACTCCCCTCACAATAGGTATTTTAAATATACCTACATTATGCATTTGAGTTTACTTGACCTCTGTGATTCATGTGTTAATGGTGCCTTGGGGACTGTGGTTTATAGCTCACTAGAGAAGGGAGACATAACGGACCATGTTTCCACTCTTAGGCCTCTGCAAATATATTTAAAACACAAAACTTTGTAACCTCATCTTTCTTTTTCCACTGCAGTGGTGGAATTTTGCAACCTTTAAAATCATTTTATTCTTAGGATTTTTCTTTTCTTTGATAGACCCTGCATCTTTTTGCATATCTTCCTCGCAATATGATTATGGTTAATAGTAGTATTATTGTCTAAGTTCTATGTAAATGAGCTTTGCAGTCAGTGATTAGTTGTATGTTCTTAGGATTGTAAATCCTTAGATGTATTTTAGTTATTTTCAGCTAACCTTGTAACTGCTGATTCTTGTGTTGTGACTTTGGATTTTAAAATTCCATAAAGGTGCACTTCTCTATAGTTCTTACTTAGTTTAATTGCCCTCTCCGTCCAGAGTCATTACAAATAGTAACATTACTGTGTGGCTCATAGTTTTATGCAAAGAGCCATAGAAAAAATGTATGATTGTGAAAAAGAGGACAGTCTTTTAATTTGAAGTTTGTCAATTACCATATCCTTCACTAAAGTTTTATTTAACCACTCATTGTTGTTATTACTGTTGTTGTTTTATTCTGCTAAAGTACCTCAGTCTCTTTTGTGACCTGATGCTAAAGTTACTGTTTCTTATCCACGTATCATTTGATAATTGAGTATTTGCCTTAATGAGATGCAAAGGGCAACCACATTTACTTCCATTTATAAAGAGTTTTTAGCTCAGATATTTTAGATGTAAGATCATTTGCTTCTTAGGGAAAGAAATGAAACCAGTTTTTATCTTTTTTGTTTTCTTACCTATAATTTTCATCCCACAGTTGCCGACACAGGAGATATAAAAGCTTGATATCTTTGCTTCCCCAAATTATAAACCTTTCAGTAAAAAAAGACTAAATATTAAATGATTCATCATCAAGTAAAACATTTAAAAAAATGTATATGCTCTGTGTGGTGGGCACTAGAAATAGAAATGAAGCTCTCCACATTTTCAAAATTCATAATCCACAAATTCTGCTAGCAAGAAAGTACAGCACCATTTCCTACCTTCTTGTCTACTTTAGTTGAATCGAGTAAAATCATTTTTTTCAGGTGGGAAGCCAGACCATCAGGGACAATCATCTGAAAGGCCACTGTACTCTTCAAACCCACACAAACATCAAAGGGGACATATGTGTTGCCATTTCATATCACAGTGAGCTCCACCAGCCGGTTCATGAAACACAGGCATATGACCTAAGAGTTTCTCAATTTCAGCATCATGAAATAGCAGCATTCAAAAGAATCATTTAAGGAAATAGAAAATATTGAAATAGGTAAGGATATTAATAGATTCAAAATTAAATGGCATATTTGTTTTTAACTAGAATGCTCAATTCATAGCAGAGACAAAAAGATCAGCAGCAAAAATAACAAGTAAATAAAAATAAAAACAAACAAGCCAAGCAGAAACCCAGGTATAAGTAAGATTAATCTTACTTGTTCTATATCTTTATTTATTATGGTTAAGGAGAGAAAATTGAAGATGATTTAAATAAAATAATAATAGTAACACATTTTATAGATATATTTTCCAACTAAGCTATTCCCTTTGAAAAGGTGTTAAGCTAGCAGCCCTTGACATGTGGTCTCCTCTTTTACTGTGAAAATTTTCTGTGGAACTAGAAATAGAAATTAAAGAATGTTGGAATCGAAGACTGAAAGGCAGCTATAATTATAATCCAAAGAATGCGTCCAACAACACAACGCTAGTGGAAAAAGATGGAATAAAAAAAAAGTGTGTTTTCTAGTGTTCAAAAGTGGCTCCATGAAAACACAGGGAACTGCTAATCCCGCCATGACTAAATGTTCTTTTACCCAGAGATCTTGACCTCCGTGCCATTCAGAAAAGTAGTCGGCAAATTTTCTACTACACTTATTTTATTTTATTTATTGTCAAGTCTACTACATTTTTTGAAGTGATCAGTTACTGACTTCCACTTTTCATATGGGGATAGTATATCTTTGCTATTCTAGTCTTTCTTACACACTTTTGCTTCCTCTTTAAAGAGAACCATGCATTGGGATTATAGAGAATTCTTACATTGATCTAGCAAACTCTGTTGGATCGGTAGCAGCTACAATTGCACATGTGCCTGCTGCCCAGATAAGGAGGGTATCACGGTAGCTTCCCCATGGGCAGTGGAGAGAAGGAGTCTGGAAAATCTTTGCCAGAAACTCTGTTGCCAGTGCTGTGTCTGGATAGTTCCTTTAGAAGTTAAGCATAGTAGATAGTAAGAATTAGACAATCGTGAGTCCATGAAATGATGCACAAATCATCAGAGGGTAAAGGAATCTTGTCCTGAGACCTCAGAAGAAAAGAACAAGTTTTATGAAAATGATTTATTATAGTGACCAGGAAAGAATTATGAACAGATGTTTTACGTTCACAGTAAGAACATATGGCCTCCATGCAACAGAGGAGAAAATAATAAGGAGCATCAAGATGAGTTGGAAGGAAAAAAACCCTCTAAAATGAAACAGGAGCTTCATGACGACAAAAAGAAATTTGGAGAGAATAGAAAGGGACAGCATTGGATATACAACATAGCATAATGGACACAATAAGAAAACATGAAATACTGTTAACGTAAAGTCAGTGCCTTGTTTGGTCTTCTAGGATGCAGAAGGCAATGGGGAACATGAGAGTGAGGGCAGGGAGAGGAGAGAAATATAACCTACACATTATTAGTTGCCTCCCACAAATAAACAATGTAAATGAAATATGAAAATTTAAAGAAAAACAACCTTTAATTGAAGAACTATTGTTAAGCTTAAAAACGACTTGATTATATACATTGAAAGGGCAATCATCTCCTTGGAAAAATTCATTGAAAAGAGACTCACACCTAGGACATATCCTCAAATATATATTGTATGTGATTTTCTTATACATGTATAAAAACAAATAAAACATAATTCATAGTTTTAACTAATAGATTTAATAATAATGACAATTTCACCAGTTAGCATTTATTGGTCATCTCCCCCTGTGTCCCTTTCTTTAATTATCCCATAAAAATCCATTGCAAAGAACTTCAAATGAAACAGGCCTTATTATCATTTTATCATTGTTCTCTTCTTCAAAAACAATGATATTGTGCACTTACCAATTGAAAGGTGCCATGGGACTCAAAATATGAAGAGGTTAGAAGATTATATATTTTTGCAAAAAATATACAGTTATTTGGAAAAAGAGAGTTTTTGGAATAAGCTGTTAAAATTATAAATAATCACTAGTATAGATTCTTGATGTATTATCTACAATTATCTTTGTGGAATTAGGTAGACAATTTAAAAATAGAACTCTTGTGATGCCTGGCTGCTTCAGTAGTTAAGAGCATGACTCTTGATCTCAGGGTCGTGAGTTCAAACTCCTTGTAGGGCATTTGGCTTACTAAAAAAAACAGGATTCTGTAATGTGTACCCCAAAAGGATACATGCTGACTATGCATTGATTAATAAACTAATGAAAACCTAACATTTAAATATGCAAGGATCTCTTGACATTAGGTATATGTAGTTATACACAACACTTGTAATTGTTTTTATTTTCAAAAAATCTGAATATCACCATAAACCCTGCGGGTTAGCTTTCAATAGAGTGGATCAAAATATTTTACTACGATAGATAATGTGAGTCCATTCTTTTTTTTTTCTTTTTTTTTTTTTTTACCAAAAACAGTAATGAGATTTTAAGTTATTGCATTAGACAAGATAATCTAAAAATCTTAGTGCAGTTTTAATCTTTAATATCTTCAGAAACATAAATGTTACAAAGTTACAGAAAAAGCTGTTTTTCAGTTACCTACTTTGTGAATTTTGAACCATTACGTTTTTTTTTTTTTTATTTTAACACTTCCTGTCAGTGTTTGCCATTGTATCATTTTTCTAGGGGTGCCCTAGCTAAATACCACAAACTGAGTGCCTCACACAAGAGAAATTTATTGTCTCACAGATGTGGGGGCTAGCAGGTGTCAGCACGGTTGACTCCTATAAGGGCCATGAGGGAAGGATCTGCTCCAGGCCTCTCTCATTGGCCTATAGATGGCCATTTTCTGCCTGTGTCTTCATGTTGTCTTCCTTCTCTGTGTGTCTGTGTCCAGATTTTCTCTTCTTTTAAGGATACTAATCATATTGGATTACAGCCATCCTAATGGTCACGTTTTAACTTGATTATCTCTGTGAAGACTCCATCTACCAAATACGTCACATTCTGAATTTTTTGGTGGGAGAGGCGGTTAAGACTTAACTATGTCAACTTCTGCAGGAATACACTACAACCTATAATAGCCTTCTTGGTTTCCTTTGCTTTCTTTTCTCAGCAAAGGCTTGGGATGTTATATAAGATTTGTAGTCAGAAACAACTTGCTAGCACTGAGCCTTTGGGCCAGACCCTGAACCTCCTCACAACATCAGCTTTTTCATCTGCACGTGAAACTATCTCTTACCTTGAGAAGCTTTTGTGAGATTAGAGAGCTACGAAAGGAGCAGCCTTGGTGTGTAATTAAACTGACTTGAATTTGAGCCTCTGCTTCATAGCAGCTGTAGATGTGGGGAAGTTTATTTTTCCTGGGTCTCATTCTCATCTCTAAAACAGGAAGAAGGATGTTTGCCTTCCAGACACACATTGTGTAGCATTTTAAATGAGTTCCGTAAATATTAGGTATTAAATCAGAATTTCTTTTCAAAAAACATCTTGTAAATGGTAAAGTATGGTAACATTTACTCTTTTCTCCCTTCTTTGTTACTTCTGTGTAACATCCCCAAATTTATGGGCTATTCATTCTAGCATTACTCTAGGTTATTTTATTTTTCTTTAGAATAATGTGTGACTTTGGCTCTGCAGGGATGTAAATATATAACTTTTTTTTTTCTTAAGTAAAATGGCATCAAATACCAAAGCCTAATTTGTGTCTAACAATACAGTGTCAGCTTTTCCCATCCTGAGTTCACAAGAAAAGTCAGCTCTAATGCCCTAAGGCTCTATTGTATGTAATGACTTAATTTCTGGCCTGTGTATCTAGAATAGTATTAGCTTTGTACTATCCTTGGGAGAATTGAAAAAAAGAACCAGTCAAATTATATTCTGTAGGGCATAATTATCTCATGGAACCCCAGCTGAGAAAGGCTGGCTAAGTTTTCTTTTGTTTTTAATGACAATGGACAAAAGCTTCTTTCCTTAAAATCCTTCCTGCATCCCTGATTTTAATGTGCTTTTGTTGCTCACTGATTTTGATGAGGTAGGGAGGAGGCAGCTATTATTTTCATTTCACACAGATGGAAGTCGAAGCATGGAGATGTCAGGAATTGTCTCCAGAGCCTTCTTGAAATAAGATAATGACAAAGTGGGGAATGCAACGCCCGTTCAGCCCAACCACTAGACTGCTCCTATGGGATCACGATTTCCAATTATAAAATGGATGTCATGTGTTTTATATAGATATTGATTCCAAGGGAATCAGAAATGCCTGATGCCATTTAGGACAAAATTGGAATTATATTATTGTGACAATAATGTAATTTGAGTAAGCATTTTTGGAATGCAGTATTATGATTTATCATCACCCTAGTTCACTGATATCCAAAAGACAGACATTGCTATCATCATAGTCCTAAACTTTTTTCCTTTAAGAGATATAAGGATTATATGCATAGTTTGGAGAACTAACTCCAATTTTATCTCTATTTTTTCTGTTGATGGTTTGAGGTTTACTGACTTGCAAGATAAGCTCAGCATGCCTTGAAGGACTACTATAAACTGGCTTTACATATCTTAATTCCTTGTCATACCAAACCTGTGATGTGTACACAATGGCCAATGTATTGGTTCCCGAAAATGTTTTGAACATACCAACCTCTACATCTTATGCTTATCATTGAAATGCATTTTACTGTTCTCAAACCAAGATTTTACATATTCTTCAAGGTCTCCGTCAGATACCACCAATTTCATAAAATATTTCCCAGCCACTGAGTTCTTATTTTCTTCCTGTAAACATATGTGGACATTATTACTCAAACCATCTACTTGGTTCCAGATACACATTATCATGCTTTTTTAATTTTCACGTTCCTGTATTTCCAAACAAACAGCAAATTCCTTAGAGGCGTTTCTTTGTCTAATCTTCTTTATGTCTGACATAGATTAGCAGGATGTGGGAGACAGAAAGTTGACATTCAATAAATCTTTGTTTATAGATTCTTTGGAACCGTATCTTAACTTTGTGACTTTATCATTAAACAAGTTTCCTCCAGCTATTTCATGTAAGGTAAAGGAAGAAAACATGTGCTCCTGAAACCAGATTATTGTTTTGAGGATTATTAATCTTCCTTTACCTGTTTACATACATGCTTTGGAAGAGTCTAAACATGGAGTAAGTTAGAAGATTGGACAGTAATTTCTCATTAAGATTACAGGTCTAGGGCTTTACAAAAGCCCAGTACTATGCCCTTCAAAGAATAAGCAGTCAGTGTAGCTACCTGGTAAATTTAGTACCTCTACCACTGCCATCACCATCACCATCTCCCTGTGATCTGGAATAGCCACAGATGGGTGTGCTGCATTTTTTGTTGTATCTTGCAAAATGAGCTTATCATGTACATTTTTCATATATGTATTTACTTTCACACAAGTCATGAATAAGGTTTTCAAAAATCCTCGTTCTTGTGGATACTATGGGGAATAAGGACAATAAATGATTAACATAACAAATATATTATATAATATAGTAAAAGTCAAGTGTGCTGTAAAATAGAGCAGCTAGGGAAAATGCGGCACAGAATGGGAGTGGTTTGACCAAGGTGAATACGAAAGTGAGTGCTAAAGCTGGTCCAGAACTCTGGTCCTCTGTTATTCTCTGCCCTTTTCTTTGGACTGTACTGCTACTCCTGGACTGAGGGGCCATTCCTCTTTGTGTACGTTGATTGCTTCATCACATGCTGGTACGTCTTCCTGCTGCTTGGAATGGAAAGACTATACCTGATCCTATGTGCCGAAAGTCATGTCTTTAGGTTCCCAGTGTGTTAGTCTGATCACTTACTGTTTCTACCTTCTACATATGTTTCCAAGAGAATTTGAGCTCCACTCTAATTTGTATATAACTTCGACTTATGATATTCTTAGCGACAAATTTATTTTCTTCAAAATGTCTAGCAGGGGGTGGGTAACTAAGATAAAGCATAGTCTGAAAACCTAGAAAAAAACCAAGTTGAACTAAACAAAACTAAGTTTCTATTTTAAGTTTTCTCAGAAGAATATATTTATTTTCATTGCTATGAACAGTAATCAATTTTATGGTAATACTACAATTTATTTATTCCCCTTGGTATTGATGAGCCTTTGGATTAATTCTAGTTTGTAGCATTTATGTTAATGATAGTATATAGTAGCATATACTTTTCTATAGTATAGTAGAATATTTTCTTTTCTATAGTAGCATTTATGTTAATGATGGGTATATCACTAGCAATGGAACTGCTAGGAGATAGAACAGGTGTATATTTAACTTTATTAAATACAAAACAGAACTACTTTAAAGGGGTTTTACCAATTCTCCCTCTCATCAGCAGTATATTAGCATTCCTTTGTTTCATCACCTTGCCTAAATGTGATGCTCTTCAATTTTCAATTTTAAATATTGTGATGAGTGTAGGGTGGTTTCTTATAATATTAATTTACATTTCTTCAATGACTAACATTGGTGAGCATCTTTTTCGATGCTCGGTGGCCATTTGGATATTCTCTTTGTGAATTGCTTGTTTAAGACTTTTATCACCACT
The DNA here is from genome assembly GCA_030068075.1 of Paguma larvata. Classification (NCBI taxonomy): domain Eukaryota; kingdom Metazoa; phylum Chordata; class Mammalia; order Carnivora; family Viverridae; genus Paguma; species Paguma larvata. The sequence continues at coordinate 57,576,925 of CM057832.1, forward strand.
CCCTCCCTCCAAAAGACAATACAATTAAAAATTGATAAATAGCATTGGGCTTGTGGTGGATATGTGTTTTGCAGATATCTTCTTCTACTCCTTTCTTAATAATGTCTTTTGATGAGCAGACATTTTAAATTTTAATTAATTCCAAATTCTTTGTTATTGTTACTTTCCCTTGTTTCAACAATATTTGCCTATACCAAGGTTACAAAGATATTTTTCTGTGCTATTTTTGGTAAGATTTATTGTTTATCTTCATGTTTAGGTTTCTAATATATGTGGAATTGATTTTGTGTATGGTGTGAGGTAGGGGGCCAACATATATGGTTTTCATATCGATATCCACTTGACCCGGTGCCGCTAATTGAAAAGATTATTCTTTCCCACTGCATTACAAGGACATAGTTGCCTATAAATCAACTGCCTAAATACAAGTGGATATGTTTCTAGAGTTATTATTCTGCTCCACTGGTCTGTTTGCCCTTGAGCCAATATTTCACTGTCTTAAATTTTGTCACTTTATAATAAGTCTTGGTAACTGGTAGTGTTACCTTCAATAGGTAGTCCTTCAACATTTGTTCTGTAAGATTGTTTTGGCTATTCTTGGTTCTTTGCACTTTCTTACAAATTTTAAAATCAGGTTTTTATTTCTCAAGAAAATACATGTTGAAATTTATATTGGGATTGCATTGAGTTTATAGATCAATTTGGGAAATATTAACATCTTTACAATAATGAATCTTTTAAGCCATGAACATATTAGGATCACTCATTTATTTATATCATCTTTATTATTAATGCTTTATAATTTTCTCCATAGAAATCTTGTTAACTTTTGTTATATTTATTTCTATGTTTTTAATATATTTTGATGCTGTTGCAAATGGCATATTTTTTTTAATATTTGTTTTCTAACTGTTTTTTGTGAGTATAAAATGCAGCTGGCTTTTTGTATTGACCATGTATTCATCAGCCTTGCTGAATTCACTTACTGATTTTAATATTTATTATGTTTTCTTACTTTTTCACCCATTCTAGTAACTGGGCAAGTTGACTAGCTCCTATTCAATTACAGACACATCCAACATCTCTGTCAGAAGCTGGCCTGAGGAGTGCACACTAACTGTTCAAAATGTCATTCCTCTAAAAAGCTTACAAAATTCCCTGTTTGTAGATAATTTATCTAACTTGAATTATGGGCTTTATCCCTGGGCAGGAACTGCTTAAGGAAAACAGAATCTATGGAAATAAAATTATGCTAACTAATACCTGTCAGTATACTTGGTGAGATCAATTGAGATCTCAGCCACATATGTCACTTCAATTATATCACCAGGGAACGTCATGCTATGTGGTTTTAGCCAATGGTTAAAGACATTGTAGAACAATTTTGTTCTCTCTGAGCTATGTGGCAGAAAAATATTTATAATTGGAAGAAAGGGCAGAGAGACACAAATAGTTTCAAGTTACTGATTTTCCTAAATCACGGAACAATACACTCCTTAAAAAATCTGAAAATATACTACTTAAAAATGCACTACTTAAAAAACGACAATGATTTTACTAGTTGATTGCTGTCAGTAGAGGACAAATTAATTCAGATGCAGCAATTAGAAGCCATGTTGCCTACCTGTATTATTTATTTATTTATTTTAGTTTTTTAATGTTTATTTATTTTAGAGCAAGAGAGAGAGGCAGGGAGAGAGAAAGAGAGAAGGAGGGAGAGTGAACACAAGTAGGGGGAGGGGCAGAGAGACAGGGAGACACAAATCTAAAGCAGGCTCCAGACTCCAAGCTGTCAGCACAGAGCCCAGCACAGGGCTCAAATTCAGGAACTATGAGCCGCAGTTGGATACTGAACCAACAGAGCCACCTGGACACCCCAATCTACCTGTATTCAAAATGTGATAAAGTAATGAAGAAAATATACTTTTTTTCTTTTTAACATTTGGTATTGGTTGAATTTTTCCAGATTTTTTTTTTTTTAAGATTTTAAATTTATTTCGAGAGAGACAGCATGAGCAGGGAGGGACAGAGAGAGAGCAGGGAGAGAGAGAATCTCCAGCAGGCTCCACATTTTCTTCATGGAGGCCGATGAGGGGCTCGAACTCACAAACCGGGAGATTGCAACCTGATCCAAAGTTGGATGCTTAACCGACTGAGCCACCCAGGTGCCCCGAAAATGTACATTTTAAAAGAATCTTTATTTTATATTGGATGAGATAAATATTTATCCCCTTAGTAACATTAGATTTTGCTATATACCAAACTACTGCAAAACTTAGTAGATTAAAGCAAACATCCCTTTATTTATCTCGCAGTGCTCTGGGTCAGCATTTCGGGCTGAGCTCAGCTGGGTGGCTTTGCTGTTATGGACCGCACTTGGCTCTTCTTTCCTGAGCTTGCTCGTGAGTCTGTGGTCAGCTCGAGGTCCTCTGGGAAATGACTGGTCTCAGATGCTCAGGAAGTAGCTCATCTCTGTTCCATGTGGTCTCTTCATCCTCTGTCAGGCTAACCTGCGTTTGATCAACCAGTGGTAGTGACAGGGGACCCAATATCAGCAAGTGGAAGGAAGCACACAGGGCTGCTTCCTGAGGTTTTCTGGGCTTCTTGAGGCTCAGGGTCAGAATGTGCAGAATGTAATTGCCCTATTCTGTTGGTCAAGGCAAGTGGCAGCAATGACTGGAGGAGGAATAGACTCCTTTATTAGAGAGGTTGAAGAAGGTGGCATTTTTTTGGTCACCTGCTATACCCTCTGTACAACAAACTGTAGTGCTCTATAATGTATTTTTACATTTTAAGTTAAATAGGTTAAATACTGGCAGTTTCAAGTTTAGGTAACTAATAAGAAAAAAAATAAGGAATTAAATGCCTGCATGTTAGGGTGTTAAAAGCCTTGCTTTAATAATGAAGGAAATCCTGGAGTGAAAACCTGAGGGATGAAATGGACAAGATAGCTGAGACTAAAAAGCTAATTTGGGAAGCCAGCCAACAATTGACTCACAGCAGGACCTAGTTTCTAAATCCTGAAATAAGGGACTTTTGAATTATTGGAATGGCTGTGTTTTCTAATAGTGTGAATCCAGTGTACTATTGGGCATTAATATCACTGCTAATATTACAAAATTTAAAAAGGTCAAAACAAGACTTTGATGTGCAAACTTCAGAATTTTTTTTTTTTTAAGTATGTCTAGAAAGCCGTTCAGGAATCACAGATTTAAAAGTGTGACTACAGAGATCTAGTGTGGCTACTGCCCCTTTATACATGAAAGCAGATTTCTTTTTCCAGATTTCGGGAATACAAATGAGAACTAACATCAGGTACTTTACTTTTCAAGTAAAAAATTTAAAGTGCGTTAAAGCGAGCCCCCCCCGCTGCCCATGAAGAAAATTCACTTGGTTTTCCAGGGCCTGTTGCTATCTAGGAACAGAGAACAGTGATTCAAAACATTGAAAAGTTAACATATTATTTCTGGTTGTTTTAAGCAGAATTGTACATTTAAGCAGAATCTGTGCACAAGAAGCTCGGAAAGTGAAATGGTCAAAAGACTTCACAGCAGACTACAATGTCAGTGCCCCCATAAATAGAATGGAAGGTTCTGCAGAAACTCGGAGCTGGGTGGGTGGTGGGGAGAGAACTCCATTTTTAAAACCACTGGCGCACAGCCACTGGAGAAGTCATCTAAATATAAATCAGACCATGTCACTCCATAGCATAAAGCCCGCCAGTGTCTTCCCATTGCATTTCAAAAGCAATCTGATCTCTGCGATGTGGCCTACAGGTCCTGGGCCATCTGGTCCCAGCTTGCTTTCCCAGCCTACCGCACACTGCCCAGCTCACTGGGCCCCAGTCTCTGCCCTGGACTCTGTGGTTTCTTAACCTGGGAAGCTCTTACTTTTTCCATCCCCTTGCCCCAAATGTATCAGGGAAATTGTTGTTCAGTGCATTGTTATGTCTCTGTCCCCATCACCATGCCTGGTGTTCAGAAATGTTTCTGGAGCAAAAGAATGAAGGATCTCATTTTTAAGACAAAAACCCAGTTGATGTGTAAAAGTTATTCTAGCTTAGGATAGATAGTTTACAATTATAAAATGAGGACATTGTATGAACAGCCCAGAAAACAAAGTCTTTTCTCCTCTGTATTACATCATGTTGACATCAGCTGTCACATAGAGCCTTTAACATTTGGTTATTACGGCAAGTGTTTGACTCCAGAAGGGCATTGGTGGACAAACGAGTAAAAGCTCTCTTTTTTATCTATCGCCACCTGAGGTGTATGTGAAAAACATCCACATTGTGGACCATCTAGAACAGTGGAAGTCCAGTGACTTGTGTGACCTGGGATAGAATCATAGAACGTTTATTTCTGTTTACTTTTTATCTTTTATCTGTACATTTTTAAATGTTTAATTTTGTGTGTTTGTTAATACATGTTCATTAGTGATACAGTAGGTATATATGATATATTCAGTACATATTTTTCACAAGCATTTTTAAACATGCACTATATTTGTGTATGGCCTGTGTATACCATATTTATGTAAGGGATGTATGCATCAATATAAAGTGATAAGTTTGAATACAATGAAGTTTTTTTAAGTTTATTTTAATTATTTTGAGAGAAAGAGACAGAGAGCAAGCTAGGAAGGGGCAACGAGAGAGAGAGAGAATCCCAAGCAGCCTCTATGCTATCAGTGCAGAGACCTACACAGGGGTCGAACTCACAAACTTTTGAGATCATGGTCTGAGCTGAGATCAAGAGAGGGATGCTTAACCAACTGAGCAACCTAAGCACCCTGAAAATGATGAAGATTTATGCTATGAATAGTTTGACCCTAGTGACGTTGTTGTGGGAGAAAGTAACCACCTTTTCTAAAAGTTTAGGTTTGCAAAAGATTTTTACAAGGTGACATGATAACACATCATAGTTAAATCTATGTTTTAGAAAATATTAAAAGAAACATAATAAAGAAAAGGAACAGTCTAGTAAATTTGTGAAGGAAACATCATAGGACATATCACAAAAGGTAGAGAAATTCCTAAAAAGATGGCATTTTAATTTGGGGCTTGATCCCCCAGCACACGCCTGGCAACACTATCCCCTGTTCGCTCCCCCGGCTTGGGTCTGCTCATGTTAGTACCTGGCTACTTGCCTACTTTGGAATATAAAAATCTGTGTTCCAGGTTTCCGCGATGAAGCCTAAACCTGGCGGAGAAGTTCGGTTGGTGTTATTTGACATTTTCTTTTCTTTTAGTCACGTGAGCCACTCATTTAAGATTATATAGTCAGTATCCAGAAAGTTTGGTAGAGAGGAAGTTATTACATCTAGTTTGCAAGTAGGCTTTGAATGACTTTAAACTCTTTTTCTGATATAGGTACTGTGTATTTTGTTTGAGGATTTTATTGAAATGTAATAAAAATGACAGTATTTTTACAAAAGCCTTTTTCCGGAGGTTTTGAATATATTTTCTAAAAGAGTGACTGTGGGAAAAATATTTTTTTCATTGCTTGTCTGACACGTCTTGGTACGAGAAATGCATAGTGCTTTTATTGCTGTAGGAAAATTTTGTACCCTATTATCAAATCGCTTTATAATGCCAACTGCTTTTGAAAAATAGCCATTGTGTGTCTTCATTTCTTCGTTCAATATGGCCATGTTGCCCTAAGCAACTTTATAGTAAAGAGCACCTGGGCTGGTATCTTTCTGCTTGGATAACTGTCCTGTATAACTGTGACTTCACTGTCTACCACAGTCCTATTTATTTCCAATTAGTCAAAAGGTATCTTGGCTAAAATTTAAATAAGAGAGAAATCCCCATGAAAAAGAACTTGATGGTAATATACAAAATAGAAATGCTTTATGGTATTATATATAAACATATGCCAGTATGTCATTAATCCAGTTACTAACTTGTGAGAATTTTTGAAAATCTAATTATGGTTAATCATTTCTATTTCTATACGTACCTGTAAACTCTTTGGGTCTAAGATTGACCTTTCGGAGAATTTTTGACTCATGATGTAAACTTTCATTTGTGAATTATTTAACCATCTAGGACAATGACTGTCGAATCTCTTATCCGGTGAGGTTCTCTCATCCTTTCTTCCTATATACCCTTCCTAAAGTTTTCTTTCTTCTTCATTTGAGTGAATCCTTATATTGTCTCTCTTCTTGTTAAAAGAGAGATCTTTTCTTTATGTTGCTCATTTTAGAATTAATCATGACTTCATCTAAGCTAGGGGTCTTCATTATATAATTCAGAGATGATAGAAGCAGCAAGCTATATGAGATATAAAATTGGCCTAGGTTCTGAACCCTCCTCTAAGACTAAGGTTATTAGTCTGATGTGTGTTCTGAGGTTATTAATTCTGTTACATTCTTTTACTTCATTCATTGCCTTCTAATAGAAGAGATTGTCCAAGATTATCTGTAATTTTTTCTAATTTTTATCAATTTATGCTTCCATTCAAAGAGACTCATAGATGTGAAGAAGGTACTAACAATGAAGAAGGATATAATATAACTGAATACAATAAATGTGCAAGTGAGGAGGAGAGTGTATATGGAATATCTCTGATTAATATTTGTCCTCTCTACATTTCTTTATGTTATGTTTCTATTTGTTTTAATAACCATTTATTTGGTTTCTCCACAGAGAATCTAATTCTTCTATTGTGTCTGTTGTTCAGAGGTTTTCAGAGAGACACCTGCCTAAGTCATGAGGTCAATATTGGGAAAATGAAGAGAATTTTTATTCCTTAATTCCACGTTCCCCAACCCTCTCACTATTATGCCCTCTCACTATTGCACTTTCTGTCTGTTGCTGGCAGTGATTTGAAAGAACATTCCTAAGAACTGTATATTTCCATCCTGGGGCTGTTCCCTCAGAGAAGAGCTGAGCTCCCAGCCTGAGAGATGGGAACCACGTCTATTCACTGACAGACATCAGTGCAACAATGTCTGCCCCATTTAACAGATTCATTCTTTTAATTGGTGACAATATTTATGTCGCCTAAGCCTGTGAACTGAACTTCCCATACGGCAAGCCAATTTCAATTCTAGCTCAGGACAAAAAGGGAAATTTGGGAGTCATCCATAGTGTTTTGACTGCCATGCCCAGAAATTCAAATCTGTTTTGAGTTTATATACTAAAACTGCACTGAAAACACCTCCAATTGTTGGGTTTAGAAAACAGTGTACTAGAAACAGGCCTTGAAAATTCATTTTTTTTAATTAATTCCTCAATGTTAATGAACTCTTCTTGGACAGTGTTTTCCAGCGTTGACACTGTTGGTATTTTGGGCCAGTTAATTCTTGACAGGGGTGGTAGCGGGTGTATACTGTGCCTTGTGAGATATTTAGTAGCATCCTTGTCCTCGACCTCTTATATGCCATTAGCTCTCTTTATGTTGTGACAACAAAAAATCTCTGCAGACATTGCCAGATGTCCATGAGGGGGTGGCAAAATCATTCTCAATTGTGAGCCAATGGTCTAGAGCTTTGATCGCTCTGAGGATGGAGTTATGGTCCCAGCACCTGTGAGTAGGCAAAAATCGGTTTTCGTTGAGCTCTAGTATGAAACAACTAAATTAAAGACCCTTCATTTTGCTCTTAAAATATTTTCAAGAAAAAAAAAAGCAATCAGTGCTAAAGGGAATTATAATTTCCCCACAAATGTAAAACTTTACTTTTCATAGTAAGTAAGTAAAATGTGCCATGTGTTGCTAGATTTCTTTCCACTATGTGTTGATGGGAATAAATAAAATGGATATAATAATAATAACATCTTATTACCCATAATTTGTTTTAAAAACTAAATACATTTTAATGAAGAAATATTTTATATGTGAGAAAGAAAGAATACCCTTTTCAAGTGTAAGATAATGAAAAATAAAATCAGGTATAGTGAGTTAGGAATGATGGTTTCGCATCCATTTAATGATGTCCAAAGATTAAAATAATAGAATCTGTTGTATTGTTTGGGTAAGAAGTGGCTAGGTTGAGTATCTACCTATACTTCATGGGATTAATCATTTACTCAGTTAATATATGCTTTTGGAAGAATGTAACAGATGACAGAGTCCCGATAGCATGCTGAATAGATGTGTATTTGAACTTCTCCATTGCCAGTTTCCAGCAGCTGGAAGTAGCTACATGCAATAATCATTTAAAGAAATTACATGCTTTTTCTAAGGCTCTCCTCCTTTTCAATTCAGAATTACAGTTCCATTTGTAAAGGTAAAATAGGCAGGGACATAAGGTGTTTTTTTTTTTCTTTTTCTCTTTATCTGTTTATTTCTCACAGCATACTTCACTTTTACTTCTTGAAAGAGAAAACCAGGATCAAAGTTTATAGTGTCCTTTTGTCGTTAATGAAAGTAACTATGAGTGCTTCAAATGTAAAGTTTTGGCATTTTTGTAGAGATGTTATTGATAGTGATTTGGAAAGTGAAATCATGCTATATTAAGTTCAGATAGTTGATTTTTCTCTGTATATATTAAAACTAAACATATAGAGAGCCTTTTGTAGTATACATATTGACAAGTATCATTTTACTCTTCAGATATTCTTATAATTCAGGTGATTTCTTCAAAGAATTACTGGGTGCTTACTTAGAGTCACTTGGTATCTTCCTATTAAGTCATAGCCTACTCCAAAAATAAGATGATTGAGTTATTACTTTGTGTTTATATGTGATATCTCATGAAATCTCCCTTCCCTTCACAACTTATTGCCATGTAAGCATGTTTAGGACGAAAATAGACTTTTTGATATAATATGCCATTATGTGAAAGAGTATCTTTTTAAGAAGATTTGAGTTTCACTCATAAAAATAATTCCTAATATCCTTTAGATTTGAGTGTTTTATCAGGGCATAGATTGGGTATACAGTTGTTTTATCAGTGTATTATTTAACTTAATAGCTTTTATCCTCAGTCCTCCTTTTTCTCAGCAACGTTTTTCATAATGGACATTGAGGCTTTTGGTGCTACATGTATTTGAGAATGTTTTCCATATTCCTCACTGATATTAATTAATTGAATGTAGCCATTTCATAAGAACCATACAAATTATTTCCCATGGATGTGTAGAAGTATGCTTGTCTTTCCTGTTTATGAGACGTGGCACATCTTTGCTTAGCTATGACATGAAGCACAAAGGCTTCCTTTTAATAATATTTCTATTTGGACATTCTCCAGTTATACACTTAACCCTCTTACTGATCCTTCCTTTACATTCCATGGAGTCATTATAAAAAAAGAAAAAAAAAAAAAAGATGGGGTGCCTGGGTGGCTGAGTCAGTTAAGCATCGGTCTCTTGATTTAAGTTCAGGTCCTGATCTCATGGTTCATGGGTTTGAGCCCCGCGTCAGACTTAGAGCTGAGCACGGAGCCTGCTTGGGATTCTCTCTCTCTCTGCCCCTCCCCCCCTCTTGCTCACTCTCTCACTCGCTCTCTCAAAATAAATAAGCTTTAAAAAAAATTTTTTTTTGGCAGGGTATAGGACAGCCATGGAGAAGTGTGTGGCCCGGAAGTTAAGTGGGTTTCCTCATATAACACAATTAATCTCTGGAGTCTTGTTTATGAGTAAGCCAAGACTACAAGGACTAAGGATTCCTGACTCATTGTTTTCATCCCCAACCCTAAAACCCGTGCCTCATTTATGGCTGTGGTGTTAAGGCTGGTGAAGCATGTAACCATAGTCTGAGCTGTCCAAGAGGGCAGCCACTAGCCACATGTGGCGTTTTAAATGCAAATACAATAAAATGTTTATTTCCCTTGTTTCACTAGCTTCGTTTAAAGTAGCCAATTATTAGTGCAGATAAGGGACATTTCCATTCTGCGGGAAGTTTTATTGGATAGTGCTGGAGGATGCTTGTCCTAGCTCGTGATAAAATATTTAGGGGGTTATCTCCTGGTGGAAATTCCTCACAAATAAGTGAAATGTTGAAAATTTATTTATTTATTTATTTTTTTGTGTCCTTGTGTTGTAGCTGTGCACTGAGGGCATGGAGTTCCCAGATGGCCCTCAGAAGCCTCTGTCAGCTTGCTGTAAACTCCAGGCCCCACCACTCCTACCTTCAGCCACAGCAGCCCCTGCTTATGTCTGTTTTAGAAATTGGGGTTTCCCGGTAGCACATCTTGTGCACAAATGGTTGCTTCTCTTAAATGATTGGAAACCTGCTCTAGAGAGACTGGACTGGTTTGAGAGGTTGATAAAAAGAAGTCACAACATTTTGGGATTTCCTCCTTAGTACACCATCCCCCTAACTTAATGGATGTCTGTGCTGTTTCTAAGATGTCTAGAATTGAGAGCATGGTGTCTCAGAAGCAAAATCATAAACAATGAGATATAAACAATGATCTCTAGATTTCTAGTGATAGCAAGGTTTTTATGTTGTCGTTTGTATTTTTTCAGTTCTATGGACATTTTTAAAATGAAAAAAAAACTTTCCCTTTCTCCCTTCGGAGTGACCTATGTAATTTTTAAAAAATTATTTTTAAAATGATGAACTTATGGATTTTAGTTGGAATGTGTTTCAGTTAATTGCAGTTTTCTTCTGACTGCCAGATTTTCCTCCATTTAGCTAATGGGAGCCTTATCACCTTGGCTTCCTTTTTTGGATATGACCGAGTAGTTCCCGAAAGTCTCATTGCTTCCTGGTAGGACAAGATCTTGCACACTCATTTTGCATATTTTCCTACATAAAACTGACATTCATTTTGCTAAGGGACTCAGGATTCTAATTTTAAAGAAAGAAAAGTTCCATTTGCCTTTTTTCTGTTACGTTAACACAATCTACAGAAATACATACCATAATTCAGAAAGCTGGAAAAAAATCTTTCAGCAATAATTTTAGTTTGAATATGAATATACTTATTACAGGAAAGGGTTACAATTTAAATTGAAGATAAGGAGTTGAGGAGATGGCAGTTTATGTGATCACTTGAAACAGTGATTCCTTGAGGCTTTTAGGAAAGTGTACTTTTTGTTATTTTGTTATTTCAAATTATATTGTGCACCCTGGCCCTCCGAACTATTAGCTTCTGTAGCCATGCAATGTACAGAAACACAAAAGTAGATATTTGGCTAGTTGAAAAGTCAACAAAATTATTGCTCCTTGAAAGGATTGTTGTCCTGTGAGCAATAAGAAACCAGAGAGTTTTATATATATATGTGTACATGTATATATATATGTTTTGTATATATGTATGTATGCATGTTATATATATATGTATGTGTTTTATATATATCTGTATATACACATGCATATTTCATTTTATTTTAAACTTACCTGCATGGTTCAGTTTTATCTGCATGTCGTAGTGAAGGAAAGGTGCAAAGGGCAAGACATATAAAAATCAGAGTTAGCCTCTGCTGAGGGCTGTTGGACACACAAACAATAATTTGTGATATAGCTAAACCATGGTACTTTGAATATCCCTGAACTATTCTTTATCCCCTTTCCTGCTTTTTTCATTGCAAAGTGCTTGGCGACCCTTTCTCTAGGCTAATGGAAACTACCTGTAATATTCATTCATCCTCGTTATTTTCGCTGTCAGTGTTTCCTTTAAAAATCCATTTCCCATTTTTGTTCTAAAATTTAAATTCCACATTACCGATATGCAAGCCTAGCATTTCCTTTTGGCAAAGTTCCACGTAATAAACAAGATACGGAGTGGAGATTAGCTGGAATGAACATCTTGAATAGGTTTTATCTTCACACCTCTGATCTCCTTTTATCGAATCCAGGCCAAGGACATAGCCCATTTAAGTATAAATATGTATGTTCTTCAGCTGCATTCATTCCTAGATCCTATCACTGTTTTAAGTCCAGAGGTAACATTTGTAGGCTCATTTGGAAGAATTTGGTCTTCCTATGCCACTTCAGTCGGGCAGAGGAAAAAGCCAAATCACTTCTTCCCTGAGAGAGCATTTCATACATCTCCATCTCTGTGATCGCACCGAGTCATTATGTAGCAGTTGGCTCTGATACGCTTGCACAGACACAAATTGAGTCCGACAGGACTGATTCTCCTGGACTTTGCTGTCATTTGAAATGCTGTCATGAGGATGGGAACAGAGAAAGGGGGAGGGGAGGAGAACGGGTTCTTTTAGCACTTTTCCTATGAAGTTTGGAGAATTTTAGCATTTCATAGCTGTGAACTGCCTGATAAGTTGTTTTCCAGACGAGACTGATAACAGTAGCAGATTCGGAACAGCTGGCTAGCTTTTGGTTTCAAGTGGATGTGTTTCGATGTATAACTTACCGCTTCGCGCCACCCGCAAATCTGTTAAAAATAAAAAGGGTTATCTGGTGGATTGGTAATTAGAATGATTCCCCACTCTTCCTTTTAGTTTCCTCTTTCTTGCCTTTAAACCATTCATGCATAGTAATGAACAAGATACGATCTTTTAAAATTTTTATTCTCAGTCTTGAGCTCAGTTTCAGAGAAGACAGACTATACTATATACACTACAATACTTCCTAAAGTATAAGTCATTTTAGTGGATTAGGTTATTTCTGGATAGCTCTAGAATTTCCTGTCAAGAATTTTGTATGTACTTCAAATATACAAAACTTAAAGATATACTGTTTCATTTGGCAAACACATTCTGATTTTCATGCTCAAGTTCTCACAATGATAGAGGAAGTAATAGCATTCTCTCTCCATATCGAGAGCTGTATAAGATGCTGTGCCTGGGACGCCTGGGTGGTTTAGTTGGTTAAGTGTCCGACAATGTAGAGCCTGCTTGGGATTCTCTCTCTCCCTTTCTGCCCCTTCCCTGCTCTCCCACATGCTCTCTCTCTGTCAAATAAATAAACTTTAAAAGCAAGCAAGCAAGCAAACAAACAAAAACACTTTAAGATGCTGCGCTAGTTTTTTTTTTTTTTTAAGGTTTATTTAATTTTTGAGACACAGAGAGAGAGACAGAGTGTGAGTGGGGAAGGAAAGAGAGAGAGGGAGATACAGAATCTGAAGCAGGCTCCAGGCTCTGAGCTGTCAGCACAGACTCTGAGCTGTCAGCACAGAGCCCAACGTGGGGCTCGAACCTACAGACTATGAGATCATGACCTGAGCCAAAGTTGGATGCTTAACCAACTGAGCCACTCAGGTGCCCCTATGATGTGCTAGTTTGTTGAAGGTTCTTTTAGGAACAATTATGTGTCACCTAAAGAGCCATACTTGAAATTATTGCTTGGACCCAATCATCGCCTTCCCTTCTGTTCAGTTCCTGCCAGGATCACCATCGCTGTGTAGTCTGTGTTACTTCTCACCTGGGACTCTTGCTCTGGCCTAATAATGCCACATATATATGTCAGTTTATCTTCCCAAAACCTATTTCCTTGTTCTTCTGCTCCAAAACATTAAGTAGTTTCATTTGTGGTTTGCTGAATACTGCCTGGTTGACTTAGATTGGCATTCAAGGCTCACTGTGACCTTTGCTTTTGCTTGCTTGCTTCCTAAACCATTTTCTTTTGCCTCCTCTCCTTCTGATTTCCTAATGAGTCATCACTCTAGGCCAGTGGTCTCAATGTTGTCCCTACACCAGCTGCATCAGCCTCACACAGGAACTTGTTAGAAATGTAAATTCTGGGACCCTGTTACAGTGAACTACAAACTCTGGGGGCAGTGCCAACTATCCATTTTAACAAGCCTTCTAGGAGGTTCTGATGCATATAGATATTTGGGAAACCCTACTCCAGCCAAAACTGGCGACTTATCTTTTCCAAAGTTCCTTTCCCATTGTCCTGCCTTTCATAGAATTCCTGGAATACTTTTCCTCTTTTTGGTCAAATCCTACCTACACTCCTGGGCCCACTTTGAGATGCTATTTTATTTATGATACCATTCCCGATTCTGTCTTTTATGGCATTATTTGGTTTTCTTTCCTGATACTCATCACTTCTTAACCTATAGTAGTCATCAGATGTGACAGTCTTATTTTTTCAACTGAGCTGGAAAGTCATAGAGGATGGAATCTGACTCGTATTTTGTGCTTCATGGCACTTCACACTAAGTGCACTTGCACACAGTAGGCTCTCTAAAAACAGTTTGTGGCTTATCGATTTTACGTAAGAGATTGAGAAAGTGAAGCTATTGCCCAGGAGACATATACAAATCCTGTTAAATTAAATAGGCTCATGCTAACTATTGTTTTGACTTCTTCAAGCCAAACTAGACTTGAATGTTCATGTGTCTTCCAGGGAAAAGCCAAACGTGCCAGGGTAAAAAATTCTAGCCTCTCCTATTTAGCTGGAGAAGTTGAATCAGCCCTGTCACTTCACCCCGTGCCAAGAAAGCAGCTTCCATTATTCTGTCAATAATAGACTTTTATCCGGCACGGTGGAGCTTCCCTTAAATTTGTCTCATGGCATTGCTGTGTTTTCTTCCACTGATGCACTCACATAGTGTTTCATGAGAAGTGACAGTTTCTTTGCACACAGCATTGCCCCAAAGGTGGCGTAAGCAGAGAGTACAGTTCAAGGTGGTTGGCTTTAGGATAGCCTGACAATGGGCCCAAGATGTGCCAGGGCTGCCCCATTATGCAAACCAAGTTACTTTCCTTTTAATACAAAGGCGTCACGGTTACAATGTCTTGGGTGTTAACAATGGATCGTGTCTCATGATGTTTGTGATGGAACAAGGGGAAAAGAGTAAGAAATCTAAGCATCCTTGTGTTTCCTTTCTTTTCTTTCCCTCTCCCCTTACAGGCTCTGAAAGTGTTCCAGCTGAAATTTCAGACCGGACAGACTCGCTGCAGCCTCCGAGGCAGTGATTCCAAACGGCCAGCGCACGCCGCTGCCAAGCTGCAGGATGGTGCACGTAGCCAGGCCGCTGTTGCTGCTCCTCGCTTTCTTCCTCCACGTGGATGCTGAGAGTAAGCCCTTCTCCCTTCTCCACAGGGCTGTGACCATAATGAGCGGTTTTGTTGGCAGCTGGCACCGGGCTCAGGGCCTCTGAATACGTTTCCTTTGGAAATAAATCCTGAGACACTGTGGGATCCTCCTTGGCTACCAGCCAGCCTTTGAAAGAGATTATTGACGTGACTTCCTTACCATTTCCCCTCTCTCTTAATGCCCCTTTTCTTGTGCATCTAACTGCTCATACTGTTTTGTCTTTTTTTTTTTTTTTTTTTGATTGTCTCACCAACCCCGGTGGCAAAAATACTATGAAACCAATGACATAACTCAAACTGGGGTTAACCAGTTGGTGGTGCCAAGAAGTAAACACCGTTCAGACTTATTAGAAATTTCTTTACTTTTGTGGAACTTTCTATGTTTAGAAAAATGCACAATGTCACATTGAGCCCAATTAAACTTCCAAGCCCCTTGTAGCTGTCATAGCAGCTGTTCTAATGTACTGTTTCCGACAGCTGTCGTCGAGTACAGTATTCAAACAAATCAAGCAGAACTGACAACTTTGTGGCTGGGTGAAGGGTGTGGAAGTGTGAGGAGAATTCTGTGGAGTACAGACACCAAAGTTTGGTTTATTGGACTCAATTTATGAAACTGAGATTGTGGTCAATTAGCTTGCCAATTAATGAGAAGATCATATCTCCTTCATAATTAGGAAATCATTAGGTCTACCTTGTTTACATATGTTTCTTTTCCCATCTGGCCTAGGGTGTTTTGGTAGGGATAGAACTGGAAAAAGTCATGTCTCTGGCTTGGGCTCACTGACACGTCTGGTTTCTCGGGAGTGATGTGGCTCATGAGAGAGTTGGCCATTCTCTTTGGGAGTCCCCTGCTACTATGAAAATGTAGGAAGTCTGCAGTCATTCATGTTTCTCTCCGCTGACTATTTCAGTGTGATAGATGAAATTTCATTCATGTTGAGGATGTTTCGAAGACAAGGATCCTGTGTCCTGTTGACCCCTACTTATTAATTGAATTTTGACAAAAATTTCCTCAATAGCAGCCAATTTCTTTGTTTAAATAAGGGCTCTATTTTCTAAAGAGAGCTTTCCAGGACTGAAAGGAATCATGTTAATAACAGGATACATATGGAACACGCATGTTTCAAGCACGTTCTCTGGTTAATAATGTATATAGTCGCCTAATTAGCACTTGGGAGTGTTGGTTTAAGGTGAAGCCAAGGAATGTCTAGGACAATGCCAGCAAATAATTAACTGGGAAAAGACCCAAATGAAAGATGCTCTTGTTATTTTAAAGCTACTTATGTCAGATTCTATTTTAAAGTTGTAATCTAAATTTAGTTTATTAAAGAAATCAGGCATATGGCTTTGTTTTTCTGTTTTGGCTATAATGAAAGAGTACATTGTTTTACAATTGTTAATTTTTGGCAAAAGCATATCAGCATCCTGGGAATCCACTTTAATTTCAGATTGCAGTTAGAGATTTTCATAAAGTTACTAGAGATAATTGTCATCTATCCACAGAGTTTTCCTTCCAGATAAAGTAGAAATGTTTTTCTACTGAGCAACTATACTTTTGCTTAAATCCCTGGTGGAAAGTGGCAGACAGATGTCAACTACTCTTAAATTTATGTTAGAGTGGGAGCAGGGGAGAGGCAGAGAGAAAGGGAGACAGAGAATCCCAAGCAGGCTCTGCACCATCAGCACAGAGCCTGATGTGGGGCTTGATCCCCAGAACTGTGAGATCATTACCTGAACTGAAATCGGGAGTTAGACGCCTAACTGACTGAGCCCAGGCACCCCTTAAAATAATGTTTTAGAAAACAATCTACACTCCAGATGATAATCACCTACTCCTCACCCTCCTGCTCCCCTTCTCCCTCTGCACCCCCTTCACTGCACCTCCTCTACGGCAACCTTGTGAAAGGAAAGCAAGTCCACATTAGCCCCTTTTAGTTAAATTAAGATATTTCCCATGTTGTTTGTTTTGTATGATATCAGCTTTCAACCTCAACATGTAACCTGAAAAGAATACATTCTCTTTCACCCTTCCCATTGCAACTAAAGAAACTTTGTCAAATTAATTTGTTAGTTTTGCTCTTGTCTAATCAGCCTTGATTTAGTATGTTTTCCCTTTAGCAGAATAGGGCAGCATAACTTGAGAGTTTCTGTTAAAAGGGGAAGAATTCGTGGTATTTTTTGAGGTACATTTAGAGAGAAAAAAGAACATCCCTTATTAATCCATTGGAGCACATGGTAGAGCTGGAGATAGGACTAGTCACTGAAGGATGTTCAAACAACAATTGGGAAAGTAGGATCTGGATTATAACCTATTAAATTTGTTTTAAAGTTTATTTGTTTTTGAGAGAGGGACAGAATGTGAGTGGGGGAGGTGAAGAGAGAGGGAGACACAGAATCTGAAGCAGGCTCCAGGCTCTGAGCTGTCAGCACAGAGCTTAATGCAGGGCTTGCACACATGAACTGTGAGACCATGACCTGAACCAAAGTCGGACACTTAACCGACTGAGCCATTCAGGCGCCCCTGGATTATAACCTACCAAATTTGGCCATTATCTCTTAGAAAACACTGAAAAAACCCAGATATGAGCACTGAAGGAAAATTAGATTTTTCCATCATCATCTAAATACAGTATGTCTCAGCCTTCCAGCACCTGGGTCACTGGTTTGGTATCCTATGCTTTTGTTAGCACTTTTAGCCATATTTTCTTTTTCTTTTACCTAATTGTATTTTGTATTTATACAAGGAATCAGGAGTTCTATTTCAAAATTTAATAGTATCTTGTCAGAGCCATTTGAGAACTAGGAAATAATTTTTAAAAATGTCTACCCCCATTTGAGAAAAGAGGACTGTGTGGGGGTGGGGCATGGAAAGAAGCCACTCTAGTTTACCATGCTAATTTAATGTGTTCTGCTCACTGCCTTTTGAAATGATTAACTCCAAAGAGCCAAGGAGTTGCAATTTTCATCTGCTGTGTGGAACGTTATAGTAAGTGCTAGGTGTGATGTTACATTAAGTAGGAGAGCTCTTATGAGCCTTGGTTCAAATCCAGGTTGAAAAATTGTGATAATATCCCTTTAGCAGAAAATTACAGTCCTTGCCATTGCCAATTTAAAATGCCCCACAGATCCCACTATTATTTTAAAAGGCTAGATGTGTGCATGGATCTTATTTCTTTTCATCCCTATGTCTTGAGTGCTAAAATGGTTTTGCTTGTTTCTCGAATGGGTGTGCATGTGGTAGAGCTGTGGTCTCAGCATGACTCCTGTTTGAGCATTAGCAGGAGTTCTTCCTCATGTCAGACCTACCAGGTTTTTGGTTTAGGTAGTGGTCTGATTGATGTTCATTCAGGTTTAGGCGGTGGTCTGGTTGAGATGATTCAGTGGTAATTTGCATGCAAATTAAAGGTAAATTTTTATGAGGGTAGTCCTGAGGTGGGTATTTTTCTTTTGGCTGAGTGTCCATAGTAGTTTGTGGTAGTTTTATTTCACGTGTAGCTCTAGTTTTCTATTTACTAGTCATCTTCTGTTTGTTTTTGAACTAGATGCCAGCTGTAAAGCTGCATTTAGCACCTTCTTTCACCAAATTGGTTGCATGCTAATGAAATCACTTACTGCCTACTGTTGCAGTCTAGACCTGAGTTTACACTTTGACAAATATAATTTGACCTGGATGTTTATTGTAACATCATTATGTTAAGTGAAATAAGTCAGTCAGAAAAAGACAGATGCCATATGTTTCCACAAATAGGTGGACTTTGTGAGACTAAGCAAAAACCAGGGAGGGGGGAAGAGGGGAAAGAAAAAAAAGACACAGAGAGGGAGGGAGATAAAACATAAGAGACTCTCAAAGACTAAGAACAAACTAAGGGTGAGGGAGGTGATGGAGAGGGGAGAGGGGGTGACGGGCATTAAAGAGGGCACGTGT
Organism: Paguma larvata; assembly: GCA_030068075.1. Classification (NCBI taxonomy): domain Eukaryota; kingdom Metazoa; phylum Chordata; class Mammalia; order Carnivora; family Viverridae; genus Paguma; species Paguma larvata. Next base: position 57,595,752 of record CM057832.1, read on the forward strand.
TGGGATGAACACTGGGTGTTATATGTAGACCAATTTGAAAATAAACTATTATAAACATTAAAAAAATAAAAAAATTAAAAAAAGAAACACAGCTTTTGATAGTTTAATTTTTTAAATGGCTTAGTTCATCCATTTTCTGTTGCTTTTCACATTTTTCCATCTCAGATGGTAAATACATTTTCATTTTCCCTTCTTATTGTAGGGAAGCTTCCTTAGTCCCTGTCTACACACTATATTCCTGTCTTACATGAAAGCAATTAGTTTTTCCCCACTTTGGTAGTATGTCACTATATCCAGTGTACCTTCTTTGTTTCTTTGGCATGGTTAAGAAAGTGAGCTCTAAAGACAGACTCTGATTTTAAGTTCAGGCTGTCATTTGTAATCCGGCGCATGATACGATGTGGTCTTTGCCTCAGTTTCCCTAACCTTAAGATGCGAATGATGGTGATGATGATAATGATGATGATGATTGTATAGTAGGGAACCTACCCTTGGGTTTTGTGAGCATTGAATAAATTAATGTAAAACACAGTCAGCAGTGACACACGATAGACTTTTAATAAACGTTAACTGTTATTATATCATTATTTCAAAACTATGCAACAGTATTTTTATTGAGCAGTTGTGTGAGGTATTGTGCTAAAATGCCTTTTTATTTGACCTATAGATTATCAAAATTTTGGAGTTTGATAAACCAGGTTTGCTTGTGGTGTGTTAAAAATCCTAGCTTTCTTCTCTATAAAGTCCTATATATAAGAGATTCTTAAAACTCTTGGTTGTGAATTAAACTGAAGATCAAGAGGAAAAATTATGAAGCATATTTAGTCAAGCTAGTCAAGCTTAAAACAAAACAAAACAAAAAAAACCTCCACTCTTAAAATTACCAACTTAAATTTGCCTTGGGCCTAATTAATGGAAAGTGTTCCATCCTTCCCGTTCTGTTGCTTTTTGTAATGTATTCTTTTTCAAGCTGCTCAGAGAGAGAAGCTAGAGATATTTTCTGTAGGCAAATAGTATAATATACGGGTCATTGGACCTGAAAACTGGAGGTTGAGGTGAGCATGGTAAGGAAGAGAATGAGTGGCTTTTGATATGGTCACACAAAAAAATAAATAAATAAAGGGAACGTATTTAAAGGGCAAGACAAGTTATTCCTTTTGCATTTCGCAGAATCACTTCTGACAAGTAGCCTAACCACATAGTTGGACCTTTGAAGATAAGATTAGAAGTGGAGGAGATGCCTTTTGTATGTCATCAAAGTGCATAACTCTCAGCAGACAGGCCATTTTGTCCTGGTAACATTAATATTTCATTGACAGTATCATTTTATTTTCACTTTAGATTGTGACTGGGTATGATTGTATGTATGTATGTATGTATGTATGTACATATGTATATCACAAACCATAGAACCATCCTTTAAAAGGCAAATTGCTTGGGTGATGAAAATGTTCTAAAATTTTGAGCGCAGGGGTAGCTCAGTTGGTTGAGCCTCCGACTCCTGAATTTGGTTCAGGTCATGATCTCACAGTTTGTGGGTTCTAGCCCCTCATTGGGCTCCACATTGACAATGGAGCCTACTCGGAATTCTCTCTCTCCCTTTCCCTCTGGTCCTACCTCTCTCTCTCTCTCTGTCTATCTCAAAATAAATAAACTTAAAAAATAAAAATTAAATTAAATTGGAGTGATGGTACTAATTGAGTATAAATGTATAAAGTGCCATTGAATTGTACATTTTAAGTGGATGATCTGTGTATTGTGTGAATTGTATTTCAATAAGACTATTTAAAATAAAAGAGGTAAACTGCTGCTTAACCCAGCAATTTGGCTAGATTTTCTTTGGTGTATGTAACCTGGTAGGAAGGTGTGCTGATTTCCTTATGCCGATTACAACAGACATGTTCACTGATGAGAGCAGGGAGAAATCCAGTTCATTTACCAACCGTATCAACGCTTTCCTTGTTTTCCCTTTCTCTGAAGTTACAGATGTGTGGCAAAATAAAAACCTTGCCTTTCCCTCCTCCTTCCTCCCCTCAGTTTAAAGTAGCTAAATTAGCAACATCCAGCTGTCTGCAGCAAGGAAAATATTCCAGTTATTTTACTGATCCTTCAGCTCCATTGCAGAGTATTTGTAGCTTTCTGAATTAATTGCTCTCAGCAAAGCTGTACCTACCTAGTAAGGTTAAGAATATGTCACAAAATCAACCAATGTGTACACTTAAAAACACGTTATTGAGTGTAGAGGGACTTGATTGAAAACAACAACAACAACCCAAGTATGTCATGTTTCTTATCTCTGATCTCTGTTTATGAGGCGGCCCTTGACTCAAAAGATGGAACAATATCTGAAATACTGGTGAATGACTTCTCGTTATTGCAAATAGCCTGATGGTAGTTGATTAATCTGTTCCATGATTTCCTCACTTCTTTCCTTTCACATTCTTAGTTTCTTTAACATTCCTCACTTATCTAGTGTTTCCTATAACCTCGATTTGTTTGGGGGCCCCCACTCTCCTGTCCACTTTGCTCTGTTTCACTTAATTGTGGAAAATCCCCAACCAGTGTCCATTTTGAAATTAAGAATCAAAGAAAAAGTACTGCTGATTGGATGGAAACCAGTTCTCTTACCTGTAATTTTGTCTGTTTTATTTCCTCAGTTTCCTTTAGCTTCATTTAGTTATTTGACAAAGTTGCGTGCACACACGCACACACTTGTACTATACGCTTTCTCCATGGAAGGCTTTGTACCTAATGATGGAGATATAAAAATTTAAAGAATGTGGTTTCATATCCATTTGTAATCTACCTTCAGAAGTCATAGCTCACTTTTTAGAATTCTCTCAAGCAATATTTTCAGAATTTGTCTACAGGAGGAAAGTAGTACTTAAGACTGTGGCCTCAGGAGCTGAAGAATGTGTTCAAATCCTGCCTCTGCTATATAATTATTCTGATCATGGGCAAGTTACAGATATATATGCCTCCCATCTGTAAAATGAAGATGGAAAATAGCACACATTTGATATGGGTATTGTAAGGATTAAGTAAAGAACTGCTTGCAAAGCATCTTGAGTTGGATTAAATATTCACTAAATGTTAGTTGCTATTATACTTTTTTCTCATTAGCTTGCACCATTTCCAAGTTAGAAGCATCTATGTTTAGATTTCTGTTGACATTTATTATCCCATTAACTCCATAATTTGAGCAGTATCTTTTAAATATGTAAATATGTGTCTTTATATATATTTATGCTTCCAAAGGACATTGACTCATTGGTTCATTCATGTATTTAATAGTCTCTTTAATAAATGTTTATTGGTCACATTTCCTGTGCCAAGCATTGACTTAACTACTGGAGACACAACACTGAGACAAAGAGATATGATCCCTACCCTGAAGGGCTTACACTCTAGCATGATAGACAAATATTTAACATTAATCTCAAAAGTTTACACTTTTGGACTGCATTAAATATTATGAGGGAATAGGGAGCTCAGTGCCTCATCTGTTCAGAAGGGTAATAGAAAGCTTTCCTGAAGAAATGATGTTTTTTAAGTTCTGGAATAATTTTAGACTTAAAAGAAGCTGAAAGACTGTACAGGAATTTCTCATGTACCCTTCACCCAGTTTTCCTCAAACTAATATGTTATATAATGAGAGTACATTATCAAAATCAGGAAATCAACCTTGGCACAATACTATTAACTAAACTATAGAGTTTACTTGTTTTATATGAACTTACGTTTTAAGATTATATAGTTCCATTAAACTGTATAACATGCATAGCTCTGAGGAAAGGAGTTTTGAGCTAGTATCTGTTAGGTGAATGGAAGCTAAGTAAAGTATACTGAAAGAGCCATTAAGGTCCAAGAGAGAACATGCCTGTGAGCCCTGAGAGAGGGATAACCTAGTGTATTCTGGGACCTGAGAGGATGCATGTACCTGGATCCCAGACAGTGAGGAGAGAGAATTCAAATAAAGTTTGAGAATAGGCACAGCCTGTCTAGTGCAAGGCCTCATAGAACTTGTTCAAGATCTTGGTTTTTCTTCTAAGAACAGGTGGGGGAGTGAAGGGAAGAGATTTGCATTTTAAAAGCATCCTTGTGGCTGCCAGGTGGAGAGAAGCTTTGGTGCCAGGCCAGCCAGAGTGGCCTTGGATCTGTTGGGAGGCTGGTTGGAAGCTACGGAGATGATGGGGGTATTGGGGACCAGGGTGGTGGAGGTTAGGAGGCAGGACAGCTTTGACACCAAAAAGCATTTTAGTTGACTATTATGAAGATATTATCTTCTAGAAGTTGAACCAGGAACAGATGGTTTGGAATGAAAGAGAAAACCAGGCTAGTAAGAGATAAGTAATCCTTTATTTTTAACATGGCATTATATATTTCTTTCCAAAAATAGATCATTGCTCATTCTTATAATTTCCCTTTTTGGTTGTTTATTTCAGGTAATTTTATTTGAACTTATCTTTATGTTAATATCTATGTTAAAGGGTAGAATCAGACTGTACAAAAATACTTTAATTTAGTTTTGTTCTCTGACCTAAGTTTTAAATTTAACCTATGGTTTGTGATGGGTTTTGCAAAATCACAGCATAGTGTTTTTACAATCATTTAAAATATGGTGATAAAATGTGACATTAAAATATACTAAGTACTTATATCTTCAATTTAAAAAGCATGTAAGACTTCACTTTTGAGCTAAAAGTACACAAAGTATGACAAATCTATTAAACTAAATACATTCCACCAGTTTTTTTTCTTTCATAGTTGTTTATTGTCAATTTTACTTATTTTCCCTTCAATCTTTATAAAGGGATTATTGTTTATCACTAAAAAGGTCATATATAGCTTTAAGCTATAGTGATTTCAGGTCATTACAAAGAAAATCCTCCTAAAATCCATCCTTTAAAAGTACATTTAAATCACAACAGTTAAATTAAAATAATTATGTATAAATTAATTAGAATAATATTTCATTGAATAAGTGCTCGCTATATACAGAGGTTATGGACAAAAATATAACACAGGTTATGGGCAAAAAAATAAATGAACAGTATGACTTTGGATAGCGACACATGCTTCAAAGATAATAAAACAAGGTGAAGTGTATGACGGTAAGGGGGGGTAAGGGAGCAGGCAGGACACTCCATTTTATATCGAGGAAGGTGTTGCTGAGTGAGACAAAATGCTTAAGATGAGTGATGTTCTGAAGGGACCAGCACTGAAAAAGTGACATTCGGTGCATCCAGACAAAAAGAGCAGTGATTTGCAAAGGAGGTGCCCAGTGTGTTCAAAGGAGAAAATAAGGCCCAGAAGACTGAAGCACGAGTAGCAAGAGATAGGTAGGAGAGATGGGGAAGGGCTTGATCCTGTGGCCCTGTAGGCCTTGTAAGGAGTTTGGATTGCTGGGCAGAGATGTAGGGAAACAAATATATTCTTGGGAATATCTATCTGTGAAACTTGATTTGGGTCCTATGAACCCTTACCAGAACAAAATAAATATATTTTCTGCAAATAATGGATTAGAGGGTAGGTACAACTTCCTGATCAAGTTATAAATCATTGCCTAAATGCCTTAACTGAAATTTCCTTTGTACCAACCAATGTAGATTTTGAACACTAAAGCTTTCAGCTAACAAAAGCACAAATGTCTGCATTTTACTCTTTATCTCTGGTCAGTTTTGTGTTTCTTTTAAAGCAGGTGATAGTTTTACATTGGAAACATGTAATTAAGTCTGCATGTCCCTTCATCAATATCCATAGCAGGAGAGGACTGGAGAGGGTAGGTAGGAAAAGCAGATCTGTAATTGGAGGCTGATCGGAAACAAGATTTGCAGGGAAGAGGGAACTTTAACAGGCCTTTTCTCTGCATGCCTCCATTTAGTCAGGGTGATAGCAGTTGACTCCTAAGTGATTCTTAGTATGTATTTCCTTTACAGATGAAAGCATTTTAATAAAAGTTTTCCTGGTTAACCTCTTCCAGTTGGGGAAAAATTCTTGATTGCTTACATGATTTAACGTATTTGAATTTAGTTTTAAGTCCATTGGAAATATAAAGTAATAAATAGAATAAGGACTATTAAATCATAACTTAAATATTTACTCTAAAATAGTACATATTGTAACAACCAGATTTGACTTAAATCCTTGCCCTTCTGCTTACCTGGAACAATTTTTCTTTTGTTTTTGTTATTTTATTTTTTATTCTTTCTAAAATTTTTAATGTTTATTTTTGAAAGAGAGAGAGAGAGACAAAGCATGAATGGGGGAGGGGCAGAGAGAGAGAGAGAGAGAGAGAGAGAGAGAGAGAGGGAGACACAAAATCCAAAAGAGGCTCCAGGCTCTGAGCTATCAGCGTAGAGCCCGACACAGGGCTCTGAACCCACAAACCATGAGATCATGACCTGAGCCTGAAGTCGGCCACTTAAACAACTGAGCCACCCAGGAGTCCCTGGAACAATTTTCTTATTTCTTTTGACCCTTTGGGAGTGCTGACATGCCTGATACATGGCGGGTATTCAGTAAGGGTTTGTTTTCATCCCATCATATATACCGTAATGCCTGACATTTGCAGAAATCACCTGTCTAGCATTTTCACCTATTGAGATGATTTCCAGATCAAGGAATTAAGCACCATATACTCTAGAGCAGCAACAAGCAGAACAAACAAAGCATCCACTTCATAGATTTGGATGTTTCCTTCGTGCTGAACTTTATGTGAAGTCTCCCGTGCTGCATTTCTGCCATCAGTGTACCCTAAGTTCAGCACAACTGAATTTTTTGACTATAGAATTCTTTGCATTTGGGGACTGCCCTGAGTATCATAGGATATGTAGTAGCCTCTCTGGCCTTCAGTTGTTACCACCAAAATGTCTTCTGATGTTGCTGAATGGGCCCTGGGGGACAAAATCACCTCTGGTTTAGAACCACTCATAGTGCATCAGCTCTGGAACAGAATGTGCGGCAGAGGTTAGGAGTGGTAAATACTCCCCTTCTAAGTTCTGTGGGATTTGGAAGGAGGACATTTTGCAGATGTATGAAGTCAGAAGTTCTTGAAATCAGCTATGCAAACTGGGAAAGATTAGTCATCATTCCATTTAATATCTGTGTGACCAGAGGCAGATTGTCTGATCTCTTCATGCCTGTTTTGTGGTCTAGAATATCAAGTGGTATTGGTAGGGTTGCTGTGAAAATTAAATACTATTACACTTACAACGTAATGTGCTAGAACTATACTTAAAACACAGTAAGCACGAAATAAATGTTACCCATTATTATATCAACTATGTATTTTATATGATATTAATTTAATTCTGTAATATATTTACTTTTATTTTATTTTAGTAATAAAATGAAATTTTATCTCCAGCAATGATCCCTTGTATAATTATTTAAAGATGTTTTATTTTTTAGTCTATTTTGTTCCTGAAAACTCTAGGAGTAAGTAGGCAGTGTACCTTTTATTATCACCACTTCTCAGATAAAAGAAACCAAGGGTCAGAACAGGCGAACTGCCTGGAGCAAAAAGGGGAATAGGTGATGGCGAAGGGCCTAGAACTCAGCTCTTCTGACTCCTTGTCCAGGCAGGAGGCAGATCAGTTAAAAAGAGCAGGTACAAGAACTCACAGTGCAGGGCAGTCAGAACTGTGTGCAGAGGGCTCAAGTGATGCTAGCAGTGCTGCAGGCCCGGGAGGCCCAGCTCCATTGTAGCTGTCCAGGCGCCTCACTTACAGTCAGAATGAGGATTCTAAGTCATGGAGGAAAGAATAAATCATATCCACTGTTTATGCACTATGAAAGAATTAGAGAAACATCAAATGGCTTTTAGAAAAGCTCCTGCCCCCTTTTCAATTAAAAAAAAATGACAAAAATACTGTCAGTTTGGAAAATGTTGCATTCTGTGCAACCAGTGTTTTGTTATAAAATGATCTTTATTTTTCATTAGCTTCCTTGCTGCTCTTATCTGTCCATGTGATTCTAAATCGTCAGCAGTAAGGTGTGCCTTCAAGAGTGAATCGCTGTGCCCATGATGTCCTCATCCTCCTAGAATATGACAGATAGGGAATTGTAGCCAGGGATTTTACAGCTCCTCTCAAAGTGGAGCGAGACGACCCTCCCCTTGAATGTGGGTTGGTACTTGGTTGTGCTTTAACCAGTAGAACATTGTAGAAGTGATGCTACTTCAGTGCTGGGCCCAACCCTTAAAAGTCTGGGAGCTTGCTGGGCACCTGGGTGGCTCAGTCAGTCCATCCTTCGATTCTTGATTTCGGCTCAGGTCATGATCTCACAGTTTGTGGGTTCGAGTCCCACATTGGGCTCTGTGCAGACAGCATAGAGCCTGCTTGGGATTCTCTGTCTCCCTCTCTCTCTGCCCTCTCCCCTATTCTCTCTCAAAAATAAAATAAATAAACATTAAAAAAAAAAAAAAGAAGTCTGGGAACTTCCACTTCCACTCTGTGGCACCTTGACTCATCATAGAAAGATATCCAGTTTCCCTGCAGTAGGGACCCCACAGAGAGAAAGAAATGCCTAGACCACCCACATAAATTGTAGCCATCCCAGGTGAAGAGCCAGGTATATGAGCAAAGCCATTTTACCTTTCCAGCCAGAGTCCAGCCTCCCCCTGGTGACTGTAAGCCACATGAGTGACATTAGAGGAGAGGAAGAGAAGGACCACCCAGAGGGAGCCTGTAGAGCAGAAATCTCTGCCTTTAAACAAGTTTTGAGGTGGTTTAAAATACACCAATAAACAGCTGACATACATGGTGTTTATTGTCATGAAAATGAAGCACCTGTCAGCTTGAGGAGCAACCTTGGGCCTATGGTTGCTTTATTTTTCCTTCTTTTCTGGAATTGTAACACAGATGATGTTCTAGATAACAAGTACTTAAAGGCATTCTGGGTAGATGAACACATTGATACACATCAGTTAAAACCCTACATAGAGCAAAAATTCTGAAACCTTTACACATTTTGCATGCTCTTTGACTAGAGGTTGGCAAATGTTTTCTGTAAAGGACCATACGGTAAATATTTTTGGCTTCATGGGCCAAAGAGTCTCTGTCACAACTATTCAACTCTGCCATTACAGGAAGAAAGCAGCCACCGAGGGTATAAAAAAAAACAAAAAACGGGAGTGTTGTGTTCCAATAAAACTTAAAAACACGTGCAGTGAGCCAGATTTGGTCTGAGTTCATGGCTTGACAACCCCTGCTTTTGCCCTTACTCATTTCCAAGTTCTCAGCGGACAGTGGGAAGTGGAGAATATTTATCAGCAGAGGACCTTGTTTTAACTGGGTGAGATGAGGTAAGGAAAGAAGGGACTTTTGATTAGCCTCTTTTAGCACTTTGCTTTGTTAGTAATGTTTATTGGGAGCAGATTACTTAGAATAAATAAGTTCAAGGAGCACCTCTCTTGATAAACAGAGATGTTTAATAGTGCTTAACCTTTAGAATTTATGCGGCAAAAGCTTTGCATGTTACTGCACTTTATGTCTTTTGGGGGTGCTTCAGGTACTCGGCTGTTAGTGCCACTTCAAATTGCAAACTCCTGAAAAATGAATAATTTATCAGCTGTGGGTTTTCATTGCACTGCGAGCCTGACATTTGGAGCTATGAACACCTTAAATATAGAGAAAAAGGTGCTGGAAATTGTTACATTTGATGAGAATATTGTAACGGGGTCTGTAAAGAAGCAGGTTTGTAATCATGGGTATTGAAGCCTGATATTGGTTTTGGAGAGGCAAGTCAAAGCAGAAACGTCATGGTGAATTTGGTCACATCATAGGTACTTCTGGTACAAATGTACTCTGTACCATCACAGTGCTTATAAATCAAAAGCAAACTAAAACTCTCATGAGAAAGCACCATTGATCCAGCAGCAATGTTCAGAAATAACACTCATGACCTAATATGTCAGTAAATTGAAAAGCCTTCATGGGGTGTGGTGAGGGGGCAGTTTGCAATTGATTGCAGTTGGAATTCCTGACTCACATGGAAATATATAAAGAACCAACTGTTGCCAGTTTGTCCTGGCAACTAGTAGAAGGTACAAGTTTCTGAAAATGAATGCAAGCATACCTCTATTCTGGTAAGGACCGAGGCTGTATAGAGTTGTATGAAAAAGTAGGACTAATTATATTAAGGAAAAATCTTGGCTGAATATGAAGGAAGCTGACTAATGATTAAGTCTATTTGACTATGGAGTAAAATCTCACGGGAAAGAATGAGAGCCCCACTGCATGAATCATTTGAAGTAAGAGGCAGAAACCACTGTGGAGAACTACTGTTTCTGAAATCATCAGCCGAGGGATATAAAAAGATCATTTAGCAATTGCAAAACACATAATTCTTTTTGCATTTTAATTGTTCTGATTTGGAGTGAGAGATGGAAACAGGAAGGGTATTATGATAATTATAATAAAACAATTGCTTGTATTCTGGGATCTATTTTCTCTAGAGAGTTTGCAGTTTAACAAGTGGATCCAATTCCACCATTGGGCAGGGAATAAATTGGCTCCCTTCCCTTTGGGGTATTTACCCAGGCCACTGGACTCCTCTTTGTAGCCTAAAAGAAGCTTTCACAATTGCTCATGATCACCAGCATTCTGTTTAGCTCAAAAACTGCATTGTGCTTTTCCAGTTTTACTAGTATTCTTCTCTTCTCCCTTTCTGGCTACACATTGTAGCCATTTCAAATCTTAGCTACTCTTTCAGCACCATCTTTGCTGCTATCTTCCTCCACTCTTACTTAGTGCCCTCTGTGTCCCAAACACCTGGAGAAAACAAGAAGATAGAGCTAAGTTAGGGCTTTCAGAATAGCAGGGGAGGTAATAAAGAGATCATGAAAAAGCTGGAAGTGGACATGCAGTAATGAACATATACACACAGTATCGCCACCAGCAGGTTGTTGCTGGAGTTTGAAGGCAATGTTAACAGGTATGATGGACACAGAAAACATACTGGAAAGCATCAAGGCAGAGCTAAGGAGCTTGGATCTTGCCTGGTAGATCAGGGATTTGCAACCTGATGATACTTGGGAATGAATCACTTGGGGCTGAAACTATAGATGTCAAGGCCATGCACCAACCGATTATAGCAAAAATCCATGAAGGTAAGGACCAAGGGTAGGGAATTCTTTAAATGACCCTCAGTTCGTTCTCATGCAAATCTCAGCATTACCAACTAATAGGGGAAGCCAGTGAATTCTTTTAAACTGGGAAATGAGGTGGTCGAACTTGCCTTTTTAGTAGATCACTGAGTTTGTTGTGTTGCGGATGGATTTGAGGGTGTGAAACCAGTTAAGAGACTGCTGTAAAATCAAACACAATCAGGATCATGAGTACCTGAACTGTGGTTGCAGTTATAGGATAAGGAGGTTCCAGATATAAAATTTATTCAAGAGAATTAAAAACTTGCAGGATTTTGTGATGGGTTGAACTTGAAAAGTGCTGGATAAGTCACAGAGGGAACAGTGAGAGAGGAGAAGTAGCCAGAGCCATGCACACTTCTTCATGTATTTCTCTTCCACCCCTCTGCCAATACACCTAATGCACTTTATTATGTTTTTTTGTGTCTCTCCTGACAGTTCTCATAGTTGCCATATGTTACTTTTAGTAGTTGTCTAAAATCTTCATTTCTCATGCCAAGGGCAAGTGTATTTACTCATTTTAGATACTGCCTTCTTTCCCCTGTCACAGTACTAGGCTTGTCCCAATACTGAGCCTAGAATGTAGCCAGGGACAGCAAATTCATTGGCCAGTGTGACTAGTCAAATAAAATTCATTATTGAAGCAGGCCAGTTCAACTCTTTGGAAAGTTTGTGCTGGATCTCAGGAGAGAAGCAAGCATCCAGCCTAGTCTTGCCATTTGGGGAGGCATGCCCAGGATCTTCTGATTTTCCTAGAGAAGCTTGAAATCCAGACTTAAGTGTGAAATATCCCTAATTTTTACATACTAGCTTCAATTAAAAATCATGAGGGAACAATAATATTGAGGCCAAAGTAAAAACATCTTTGGAATGGATCTGGTCTGGGACCACAAGTTTCCACTCTCCATGCAGGGTCTCGGTAGAAATTTATAGAATTGAAATGATTAAAATTTCCCAGTCCCAGCAGTTTCCAGCCCTTTCTCTGGTTTAACAATAGCAGAGAGTTTAACAAAGCACCAGCAGCAAACATTTGGGCTGATTCTGTTTGTGGAAAGTGAATTAGAGAATGGATTCCATTACCTGGTATCTCACACTAAAATATAAAGCAGGAGGACACATTTAAAGTCCTTTAACTGCCATTATATAGATACTTCTGGTGAATGTGAATTTGGGAGGATGAATTATTCATTTAATTCCTTTCCTTCCCAGTTTTGTGTGTTCTAACAATGCCAGGTTTAAGAACCTCAGGTGGCCCCTCAAAGCCTGAGGCTGGGGAGAGGCTGTCTCCTGCCTGCTGCTTTGTCCCCTGGAGTCATGTCAGCTTGGTGGCCCTGAGTTCCTTTTTCTCTCAGGGGCTGCTCTGGCTACCCAATGTGAAACCTCAGAATGTTTAAGGCTAAAGAGCAGTTGAACAGTTGTTCCACCCATGAGTTAGCATTTCAAAGGCCAGTGCTCAGAAGGGCACTGCCGGAGTGAGCAGCTGGGTGAAAACAGAGGACTGTACTGATGGACTCATGTCTGAGTAATAAGATATTTCTGTGAAAATGACTTTCTAACTGCATGCAGACTAAAGACTTGGTGCTAAAACTTTTGCTTTATCTGTCTTGATGATATTCTCTCTGGAATGTTCTTTAAACTTTCAAATACTAAACAGATCGAATGAAGCATAATCATTGCCTGATTATTTGGGTGATACTAATCAGGAATATCAAATTTCATACTTTCCTCCGTTATACTGAGAAACCCTGAAGAATTGCTGTGGTATATAGTTGGTGGGACTGCTGCATTTTCGTGGGTCTTATATGTTTATCATAATTCTAGTCAGAAGAAATATGGTGTGTTGGAAAGAACGTTGGCGTCGAAGTAAAAAGATCTGGGTTCAAATTATGTCTTTTGCTAGTTATTAGATGGGTGGACTTGGACGAGTTTATTAACCTCTCTAAGCTTAATTTATTATTATTATTATTATTCAGTAAATAAATATGTTTTCGGCAACTACTACCTGCCAGCATTTTGCTGAATGCTGGGGGTTTGATAGTAAACAAGCTGGAGACAGGCAGGACCAGTGCCAGCTGCCAGTCTAACCTTGGATTTCTCGTCTATAAAATGGGGATAAGAACCTCATCCTGTACTTGTTTTCTGTGGTTAATTGTGACCATGTGTGTGAGGTGCCTAGCAATGATTATTGGCTTGTAATTGTAAAGGTGTCTGCAAGATTTTCTTCCTCCTCTGTGGTTAATTTCTAGTGCTTTCTAATTTGTTACCTTAAAGTTATATAGAACTGTTTTCTTTGAGAGATGTTTTTGCTCACACATTCTGACTCGCAGATGGTGTTCAGGTCCTGGATATCTGAGTATCCTCTCTTTTTTTCTCTCTAAACATTTCGTATTCATGGTCCTTAAGCAATTCATTCCAGAGATATTCTCCTCATTCTAGGCTTTGAGATGTTTCAGCAACCCAACACACCACCACCACCAACAAAAATATTGCACCATAAAGATCACATTCTAGGGGGCCTCAAAATTATGAAATGGAATAATAAATACAATAAGTAAACCATACAAATTATAAATAATAAAGTATATTATGTGCTTAAAGGTTATAAATGTTATGGGGTAAAAGACCAGAGAAGCAGAATCGGGAGTGGGGAGGGGAGATTCCAATGCAATTTCAACTTGAGTGGTCAGGTCAAGGTAGGCCTCGCCAAAGTGGTGACATTTAAGCAGATTTAAAAAAGGTGGAGAAGTTAATCATCAGGGAACACTCCAGGCAGAGAGGGCAGCCCATTCAAAGACACTGGGATAGGGATTCCCCTACTCTTCCTAGAACATCTAAGCAAAATGAATGGAAAAGAAGAAACAGGTCATGTAGATCATCATTTTAGGTTTGCAGCCCACTTCTGATATGATCCATTCATATTTCCTTAGGCTATAAACTCAGGACCAAGCTTTCACTATCATGGCCAATAGTAAATTTCCCAGGATTCTCTGGTCTGCAGCATTCTGATAGATTAATGCCAAGCTTTCACCTGTGTCACTGTAGCCCTCACAGGTCAGGCCTCAGTAAATCTCACCACAGCCTCCCAGGTCATATGTCAGTGGATAAAGGTTTTAGGTGGACAAGAAGGGGACTCAATTCAGGAACAAACCAGATACCAGTCTTCCAATCAAATGGTTTGTATGAGCCTGGAATTCTGGCATTGGACTACTAGTTATTTAGGAGGAGTTGTGAGGTTTTAAGTCTTTAATTTTTAATCTTCTCAAATCCTGTTTTATAAATAAAAAGGGGCCCCTGGGTGCCTCAGTTGATTGAACGTCTGACTTTGGATTTCGGCTCAGGTAGTGATCCCAGGGTCTTGGGATCAAGTCCTGGCTTAGGCTCCATGCTGAGAGTGGAGACTGCTTAAGACTCTCTCTCTCCCCCTCTCCTGCTGGCACGTGCTCTCCCTTTCTCTGAAATAAAATAAAGAAATAAAAGAAATACAAAGCATACTGCTTGTAGTTTTCTAAGAATGCATTTCTTTATTCTGATATTTTGACCAACTAAAGAATCAATATCATTTTCACATATTCACATTTTATTAACATGAAAAGACCTAAAGCAGTGGAATCAAGTACATATTAGCTGGAAGATCAGCTCTCTGATTAAATGAGTTGATTGCTCCCTGCTGGGGCAGCCTCTGCACTGCTGAATTTTCAACTCCCTTTGCCCTTGACTTCGTGAGAGTCCCTGTTCTGGATCCAGATGCAGTCTCTGTCCATGTTTATACTTTTGTTTATAAAGCCTTTCAGATTTCTAAGAATATCTTCTGTTTTTTTTTATTATTAAATATAGCCACACAGTTGAAAAAGAGGAAATCAAAATAAGTATTATGGAAATTATAAAAGTCTAGACCTTTTGGGGGGAGGGTAATGACTTTTTTTTCTATCTTTTTTTTTTTTTCAGAACAAAAAAATGATGTTACCACGGGCTGTTTTATGTTTTAGTCTTACAGTGTCCAGTCAAAACACTATTTTCCAAAATTCCTTAGGAGAGTTCTTTCCCCCTCTCCTTCAGTCTAGTTATATGATACTAGACTTTACATTTGTAAAGCGGTTGGATTGATTGGTCATGGTCTGCATTCTCTCGCTTCCCACTCCCCACTTCCTGATTGATTTTTAGAAATTTATATACAGTAAAATCCATTATTTGTGATGTCTAGTTATGTGGGTTTGAACAGATGCACAAAGTGTTCCATCCTCCACCACGATTACCCTGCAGGCCCTACACCTTGAAATTCCCTCACACTACTCCAGTGTGGAGCCATCTGCATCGGCTTTTCTTATTTAGCAAAGTGCATTTCAGATTCATCCATGTTGTTGCATGAAGCAATAGATTGTTGCTTGAGTAGTATCTCATCTTATGTATGTATACAGTTTGTTTATCCATTTACCAGTTGACGGACATCTGGGTTGTTTCAAATATTTAGTGATTATGAATAAAAGCTGCTATAAACATTTATGGACTGGGAAAAAATAAATTTTAATCTGTCTCTGGTGCAGTGGTTCCGGGACTTTCAAAAAAACAAAATACACAGATGTCTGGGCCCCACTCCCAGCCATTTGAAGCAGTATCTCTGTGGATGGGGCCTGGGCTAATGGTTTTTAATAAAAGCTCCCCAGGTGGTCCTCTTATGCAATCCAGGCTGAGAATTCATGCTTAGAGACATGTGATCATTGTATTTTTGGTAAATCAGCTCTCTAGGGTTTTCTTTATTATTTTTACTTGGCGAGATTTGGTAATTATATTTAGGTAATATAAGATTATGCTTCAAATTAGTTGTTTCTCTTAAGGATTTAATTTCATTTCAAGACAAGAGTTACTGTATGCTAATTAAACCAAGGCCTTTTTAAAGGTTTAAGTAGTCATGATAGAAATATATTTATAATATGCCAATTATATCCCTCAGGAATATTTTAATAATTATATATTTGATTAAAAGGAGTACTTGCTAGTTATGCATTGTAATTATATGTTTGAATAAACTAGCACTAGAACTAAATGAGCTTCCTTAATTACCAAGACAATTATTTTATATTGCTGGTGAAATATGTTATTATCTTATATATACTGGTAGTGATTTCTTAACCATGTTTTGTAATGGTATTTAACATCTATTTAATCAATTATGTTGAGTTAAAGAGTGAAACAATATTAATGTCAACATGAATTGGGCAACTTAGGTATTTTACATTAAAATAAAAATTTTCTTATACATAAATTACATATGAACACATAGGATTTTTAAAATTTCTCTGAGCCAGCTAGAAATATTATTTGAAAGCTATGTGATCTCTGATCACCAAGTGCTAGAAGGCCCTTTACGAGTTCCAAGAAATAGTCTTTTTTAATGAAAGACTTCTCCATATTTTCAGTAGATTATATTTACATGAATAATTGTTTATTCTGATTTAAAAACACTTTTAAGGGGTGCCTGGGTGGCTCAGTTGGTTAAGCTTCTGACTCTTGGTTTTGGCTCAGGTCATGATCTCACAGTTTGTGGGTTAGAGCCCTATACCGAGATTCTTTCTCTCTCTCTCTCTGTCTCTCTCTGCCCCTCCTCTACTTGTGCTCTCTCTCTAAATATATAAGTAAACTTAAAAAAAAAAAAAAAACAACACACACACATTTAAGATGATAAATGGTACAAAATGTTGATATCCTTTTGATTATCTTTTATATTTTAATTACTAATGAACATGAGTTTTTTTTTTTACATAGTTGACCCAAGTCTTTTGAAAGAGCCAGGACTTTCAAAGATTTGCCTTCCTGCAATGGGCTGTTAAGGAAACTCATTACCAGGGCATGTATTCTCCACTATTGCAAGGGAAAAAAAAGACTTTCTAATATAGGTAATAGAAAGAGCTAACAAGTATTGGGTACTTAGAATGTGCATGCAATGTGCTGCCTGAGGATTATCTCATTTAATCACTAGAGTACTTCTGTGCTTTAGAAACCCTTATTGTCCTTGCCTGTAAGATAGGGTGAATTGTAGATTAAAGAGGTTAAGTAACTTGTCCTTAGTTAGTGTTCATATTAAATGGCGAAGACATGATTCATGACTAAGTAGTTTAACTTCAGAGACTGCGTATTAATCTGTATGCCACAATCTATCAGCTTCATTTGTCCTGTCTCTATTTAATTTAAAGGAATCCAATCTTGTGCTCCCTGAGCACATTTTTACTTATTTATAACTTTAGTCGGATTATTTTTTTTTCTTTTTGATTCCAGTATTTGGTTATATAAACATACCCTCCCATCAGTATCCAGACACTTTCATCTGTGTCCTTGGTGTATTTACATATTACCTAACACTCAGGCTCTCAGTGACTTTAATTAATAACAGATTTTAATTTCATATAGGGCATCCATGATGTTGGGTTCAGACTCCCTCTTCATTTAAGAGGTGCCCCAGAAGGCTTTGGAAACTGAATCAATTCTGTTGTTTGGTACAGAGCTGGCTTAGACTGTAAGGTATAAAATCTAAGCACCTTTCCTCCATGGGTGAGTTTGAAATTCCTTTGTAAGCAGAAAGCATTACTGCTGGCACCGTACAAGGAAACCCACACTATGACTCGATTTTGTTCGAGGGAAAATGCCTGAACAATGGTAAACTGAGGGATACGGTGGTTGGAACAGATTAAAACACTATGGTTTGCATGGCACATTTTAAAATTTTATTTTTAAATTTATTGTTATTTATTTCTTTATTTAATTTTGCTTCGGGAAAGAGTTATTTAAGATGATTCATTCTAGATAATAATAATTGGCCATGCTATACTAGGAATCATGATTAAACATGATAGAATGAGGCCCTTTCTCTCTGAGGAACACCCAATGTAATTAAAGGATCAGACTAAAAAGCCTTAAATTCCAAAGTAAAATCAGAAGAGGGGCAGGAAAAGTGTCTAGAACTTGGACTACTCTTGTGTTCAGTGTTGTCCCCTCACCCACTTACTGCTTGCTTCTTGTCTGTTCTTAATTCTTATGAACTCTTTGAATTTTTTAGACCATAGTACGTAATTTAAGGAACATTTTGCCCCAGAACAATGCAATCGAGAAACATTGCTACTTTCTGATAGATTTTGAAAGGTTTATACTCTTACATGCTTACTTTGAACTGAAGCAAATAATAGAGGCTGGGTGACCAAAAGGACGCACATTACTGTTTTTGATGGATTGCTTGCTTTAGAGAGACATTATCCCATTTAAAATCTACAGTTCTGATGGAATGTTTTATTTTTCTTAAGTTTATTTATTTATTTATTTTGAGAGAGGCAAAGAGAGTGCAAGTGGGGGAGGGGTTTAGAGAAAAGGAGACAGAGAATCCCAAGCAGGCTTCTGCTGCCAGCACAGAGCCCAGTGTGGGGCTTGAACTCACAAAACAGTGAGGCTAAACCAAGAGTCAGGACGCTTAACCACCTGAGCCACCCTAGGCGCCCTGGAATATTAGCCATCTAGGTTACAGTTTTGCACAACCATCTGTCACCAAAGTATCATTCACTCAAGTGACCTTGTATTTTTGCTTAAAGCAGTGTAGGATTGTATCCCATTAATTTGTTTAATAATATACCTGCACATTTTAGTGCAGCAACTAAGCACCTAAAAGGGTGTCTTCCTTAAGATCCTATCCACAAAATAGAAAATTTGGATAAAGCTAATCGATTGTAGGGCTGGCTGTTGTTCATTAACTTAATTAGTCTAGGTAATTAAATCATTAATTGATTGAAGCTGATCCCTTGCTAACAAACAGTAAAACTCCATGCTTTTCTGCTTGATCCCATAAGAACTGTCTTTTCAGTTCTTCATGCACCTCTTCCTTTATGGCGTTTTGTGCTAGGAGAGGCATGGGCTTTACCCTGCCCTTCTAATGGTACAGCATCACAGGAGGATAATGCTAATGGGTGGACATAGTTGCTGCCTGTGAGATATACCTCAGTGAAATCAGGAAGCAGTCTCAGCCTGGCCGTGGTTAATTAACGATAGATGGTAAATCGCGCAGAAGCAATCCATTATGAAGACAATCCTGCCTCTGGCAATTAACTTTCACTGTTTGTTGTGTTTTGCTTGGTTATCTTTCTGAAACTGTGGATTTCCATCAAAGAGTTCTGGCACCCATTCCTGCCTGGCATATGCCCACACATCTTTAGTCTTTTGTAATAATGTTCCTGAGGTGAACACTTTTTCTTCCTACTCAAGTTCAGAGCCTTGGGATAATCACTGTGTTTCCTAAATATATGAAGTTCTTTTAAAACTTAAAAGCCTCCTCAGGGGCAGAGGTAAAGGAAGGAAAGATACCTCCTTTAGAGAGTGCATAGTGAATTGACAAAACCATGAACACTTATCTTCAGGTGCTGAAATCTGAGATGTTTTCACAAAGATATTTCAAGTTTTAAATGTTGGCTTTTAAAATGAATCACTAATCCAATAATTATAATAACTCTAGAATCAGACTAAACAAAGGGAAAGGTAAGGCAGTAAGAAGTTGTTTTACCTTGGAATAAATTTCAAACGTTCTTGTCAGTCCTATCCTATCTAATTTCAGAAGAACTTCTATGGTAAGCTTGGTTTTATCAAGATCCCTTGAATACTGTGAGGTTTCCTTTCTTTAATTTGATGTTCTTTCCTATTATGTTCCTCTTGAGGAGAATTGTAGAAGTAATGAAATTCATAATTGGCTTCTTTTCTTTGCTTGGACTAAGTGACTCTGGCAGTTCCTTGGAAGAATTCAAGTTCTGTGCTCCTTTGGCTGATATGATAGCGTTAGTAAGGCAGCAAAAGTAGGTTGAAATGAATCCCTGCATTGGAATTTACACAGATGGATATAATGCTGCCTGAATACTCCTAATCAGAGTTAGCTATTTCTTCTTCTTATTATTTTTTTATTTTTAATAATCTTTTAATATTTATTTATTTTTGAGAGAGAGAGAGAGAGAGAGAGAGCAAGCGCACAAGTTGGGGAGGGGCAGAGAGAGAGAGGGAGACACAGAATCCAAAGCAGGCTCCAGGGGCTGAGCTGTTGGCACAGAACCCAACAGGGGTTGAAACCACAAACTGTGAGATTATGACCTGAGCCAAAGTTGGTCACTTAACCGACTGAGTCACCCAGGCGCCCCTCTTATTATTATTGACCTAGCTTTCAAGACAACTCTGCTCCTGGAAAAATATAGCAAACAAATATAGATCTTAGATACTATTATTGAAACAGATTTCTAGAGAATTGTGGTTACTATATCATCAGTAATTTTATCCAGTTAACAATAAACATGGTTATCTAATTATAAAAACTTTCTTTCTAGAAATACATGTCTTCCCTTTAAAACTATTTTACATGAATGTGATAAACTATGTTTCTGTATTGTCAGTTTAATATGTGCTTCCTTGTTTTCTAGCCTAGGAAGCAAATTGTATATCCCTCTCTGCTGTTGTTTCCTATTTTCTGTAATAAAGAGACAAGGAAATGGTAGTTCAGAAATGGAAAGTGATATTCCCTAAGTAATCATAAATAACTTAAAGCTTAAAACTATTATTAGTAGATATTTTTTTAAGTTTATTTATTTGAGAGAGAGAGAGAAGGAGGGGCAGAGAGAGAGGAAGAAAAAGAATCCCAAGCAGTTTCCATGCTCGGCACAGAGCCCAGTGTGGGACTTGATCCCCCAGCCATCCTGAGATCAGGACTTGAGCTGATATCAAGAGTCAGATGGACACTTCATCTACCCAGGCACCCCATTAGTTGATATATTAACCTCTGGGAATTTGTTTTTTATAGGTATTTTTCTTTTGGTATTTGTTTTAAAATTTAAGTATTTTGTTTTAAAGTAGTTTTTAGGAAACTGATTATACTTTTTTAGGAGAATTAATATATTTTTAACTTTGAAGGAGGACACAAATTTGACAATATTGGGATGGGGAGAGGTCAGAGGCAGAGACGTTTTTAAACTTATTGAAAATTGAGGAGTGTCATGAGATGCATAGATAAGAGTATGTTGTAACCGGTTTTACAATGAATTTTGTATCATTCTGACTTGAGAATAGTAGGCAGAGAGGGAAGAAAAAAGATTGAGAGCCACTAACACACATTTAGTTTTACTATCTAAATTGCATTATGTGTATGAGACGCTCCTGGAGTATTGATGGCTTTTACTGTGGTGGTAGCTGGAGAGAAATGGATGGATTCCAGAAATATTCATAAAAGTGAAATTAGCAAGAATACTTAGATTAGTTCATGAGATGTAGAGGGTGAGAGATAAAGGAATGCCAAGGAAGACTCTCTGATTTCTGTTATGAGCACCCACTTGGGTGATTATTGTGTTTATCAAGAATAGTGTTAGGAAACACTAAAGAGATGGGTGGGGGTATTTGGGTTGGATTGGGTTGGATTGGGTTGGAAAATCATGAGGTTGGTTTGAGACATATTGGATTCACATGCCTAATAACTAATATACTGGAAATGCTAAATGAGCAACTGGATACGTGGACCCAGGTATGAGAAGAGAGCCATGGGCTAAAGATAATTTATTGGGAGTCACTTGTGTATAAATGTTAATAGGACCATGGGGAGAGACAAAAATCACCTAAGCTGAGAATAAACAAAGACCGAGGGCTCAGGTGCCAACCTTTGGAAACCCCTTGTTTATAGAAGATGAATAGGAAGAGAATTTGGGAGGAAGAGAAAGAAAGCTATAGGTTAAGAGGAAAATCTGAGAGGTTTGTTCCAGGGACCAAAGGCACAGATGTTTGGAGGAAAGACGCTCTCAGATGCTATTGAGGGGTCTGAAAAATGTAGAATTTGCTAACACAGAGGACATTAGTGCCTTTAGGGAGACTGGGATAGTAGAACTGAAGTAATGAAGTGGATTCATTGTTTATGGGACAAGTACAATACAGAGAATCCTGAATCTGGAAGTGCTCATACCATTCGTCCTCAGTTCTCACAACTCAAAGCAGAATCTTTTTGATGTAGTACTCATGAAACACAAAAGAAACCTTTAAGTTTCCACGCCTCTAGACTTTATTATTCATCTTTTCTGTTCTGCTGACTTATTCAAAGACTAGGTCACATATCACCACCCTGCATATTTGATCTGGGGAGGAGGTCCAAAGAGATTTTCAGAGTCACAATTGTTATATGCCCCCAACACATTTCTCCACGATTTGGTCTCAGACCAGCTCTCCTGCATTTTGTCTGAAGAAACCCTCTTGGATTCTCATTCCAATTATGCTGAACTACTTAATGTTCTCCAAGTAATTGGAAATTATGCTTATAAATATTAAAAAGTTCTATGATCAGTTGGGTTGATTCAGAGCTGCTGAGTCTCTCTGAGATGTCTTTCTCCCTCTTGCTTTTAGACTCAACTAAACTTTGTTCTTATTACGCCTTAAAGACTGAGGGAGAACTTCTCATATGCCTTTAAGGTACAGATTTCTATTATAAAGCTTTCAACTTCCCACATTTGGTTTCTTTCTATCTATTTATTTATTATTTGTCCATTTGTTCAATCCCAAACTGAAACTTTCTGAAGGCAGGGATACAATTTGTTTATTCTCATGGCCTACTATCTATAAGGGCCAAATATTCCACTAGCCTAAGTAATAGGTAATAAGTAAATGTTTGTTTAATGAATAGATGAACTTCAACTAGGTGGGACTGAGAGAGAAAAGTAGCAAAACAGAGCTCTAAAAAGCCAGAGGAAATGGTAAAAAAAAAATGGGTAAAGTAAAAGCTCATAAGATTTACTCAGAGCCTATTGTCTTTGACTTTAACATAATTTTAAAATTCTTATTTATCTGGCAACCATGCTGTCCTGAAGAAACTCAGACAAACCCTTGACCCATTAACAGATCTGAGGGAGAAAAAACAAACAAGTGACTAACAGGGAAAACTTAGTAGATAAGAGCAAAAACTAAAACTAAAACTAAAAAAGTAGCAGAATGAAATAAAATAGGCAAAATAAGGGAGAGAACTCGTATCTGAAAGAAAGAAAAAGAAAGAAAAGGTGACTTTCAGTACCCTCCATCATATTTAAAGTCAAATGAATAAATGAATATACTAAAACAGGGTATAAGTAAACCCTATCAGTAAGTGTTTTGACCACATTTTATTCTTTTCCAAAAGGCGGAAAGGCATTTAATACATTTAACAAGAAAATCATTAATTAAGCTTAAAATAAAGTATTCAAATATGCATATTTTATTGAAAATAACAGGGGTGCCTGAGTGGCTCCGTAAGTTAAGCATCCAACTCTTGATTTCCATCCAGGTCACAATCTCAAGTTTGTGAGATGGAGCCCCGTGTTGGTCTCAGTATTGGTCATGGAGCCTGCTTAAGATTCTCTCCCTGCCTCTCCATCTGCTCCTACCCTTCTTGCTCTCTCATTCTCTCTCCAAAAAAAAGTTATTTTTTTTTCTGTATGGAGTATCCTCTTCATAAGGATGGCAGTAACTGAGACAGTAATATAATAAACACATAAGAGCATTCAGTTAGGTTAAAATAATTTGGAGGTGGGAAATGCATTGTATGAAAATCAGGCATTCCAGTGTGGAAAAGGAAGAGCAATATGTACCAGTTTGGAATCGTCATGCATTAATATTGATAAATTTATTTTCTGTCATTGTATAATTGAGTTAAAATTTTACATGTGTTATTTCATCTTTCCAGGATTGGATACTTTTTTTTTTTTTCCTTAAGGCAATTAAGAGGATCCTTATTCCTTCTTTGTCCTAAATTACAACACTAAGAAAAAATTTTGCCTTCTTTAAAAAATCCCCAACTTTTATGTTTCTTCTTTTTAATTTAAATTAATTGTTGGTAGGCAAAAAGGCAATGGTATATAAAGGACAGACATTATCTCAAATAAACATCATTAGTGTTCCAGCAACTCAAACACTGATCAAATGTTATTTGAAAGTGGCATGTCAGATTTAATGCAATGTCAGTTTGTCATTGTTGTTGTTGTTGCTATTGTTTTTATTTTTTTATTTTTTGAGGGGGTTGGTGATTGTTTACTGTTTAGTAATGTTAAAACCATAAATTTCTAATTGCTCCCAGTGATGTGTGCCTCCGCCCACCGCCCGTTTGTGTATACTTCTAGAAAGAATGCCTATCTGTTTTTATAAACAAATGGAAACACTGACTATGATGGAATCTCTGTAATTCAATATATTATTTTTCTCACTCGTTAGAAATAATAAAAACACACCCTAATACTTCTTCGCTATTTAGAGCTGACCTCCAGTACTGTGGAACCATGTAATGGAATAGCACTATTTGTAGAGGGAGATAGTCAATAGAAGAAATGAATTTAAGTGCATGACGATACAGCAGTTGCATGATGATTGTTGAAATTCAAAATAGAAAAACTGCCTTTGATTCTTCTTGGCTGACTACTTTTCTAAGTGGAATTTGAGAGTTTACTAGAATATAGTAAATAATAATTTAGATGCATTTATTACTGATGGTAGCAGTAATAAAAGTAATACTATACCATAGAGGTAAAATTACAGCTTTTGTTAAGAAGCACACCAGCATAATGTCACAGGAAGTCATAAAAAAAAAGTGAAATCTGAAAAACAGAAACTACAAAAGGAATTTTTTAAATTGGTCACTGGGTATTGTATTGCTATTCAGAAACTACTGATTTATTTTTTGCATACCCCACATTTTAGTTTTGCAGCCATTATAAGTTTTGGAATCAATTCCTAACATCTCTGTTATTTGAAAAAGGTACACTGCCAATAACATAAAGAATAGAAGGAACCTCACTGGTAGAACTTTGTAAAGGGTGACCTTAATTAGGGTCTGCTAAGTGGCCATTTTTAGTTTTTGCTCTCATCACGACAGATAATACTTGCTGTCCCTTCTGCAGAGATTAATGTACAGTTGCTTCTTTGTACCAAGTATCACCACGGAGTGTGAAGGTAGGCTTCCTTTTCAATAAAGGTTGTACTGAAGCGATGTGCTAGAGAACATTTCAGAAAAAAATAATTTCTTCAACTTGGTTATCTAGTACATTAAACATTCACACCAGTGTATGAAATTGTATTTGTTAAACTCACTGTCTCAACCAAGTAGAATCACAAATCAGAAACAAACACTTGGTTTCAATTTCCATAAATTTTCATGAGATTATTTTCAGATATTGCCCAATGGAGTAAGTTTATTTTCCTATTTTCTTTTAACAAATACTACTAAGTGTACTCTAAATGACCCATTGTAGTGTTGATTCTGGTTATTAAGGAATATGGAAAAAAAACAATGTCCCCAATTGCTTATGGTGGGGAAAAAACAAACAAACAAGCAAATATGTTTAATTGATAAGAATACTGACCATCCATTTAGATTCTTTTAGGAATTAATCTTTGTTTGATTTTACTTTTAATTATATGCAATATATGGATGAAGTTTTTGTGTCTGCCTCATCTTTCTGTCAGGGATATTTCGAAAGACCCAGCAAAAACCAGAATCTTGATTTAATAACTTGCCCAAGCAACTGTTTAGCATCTGTCCTCAAGGCAAAGACTTGAACTGATAGGTTTTCTAAAGGAAACGAGGATCATTATACAGTTCATCTGAATTTCATTACTTGTTAGAAATTCACTTAAAGGATCATAAATTCTGTGTTTTGTTTTTGTTTTTGTTTTTTTTTTTCAATATTAGGAGTTAGGAAAAAAGGATATGTGTTTTGTGATAACAAAAATTCTTGTAGGGTGTTAGGAATTAATACTTCAATCAAAGAAAAAAGAATTCACCTCTTCAAATGGGTGCTGTCTCTTCATGAAGGATTTGCCCCGTGGCTGGAGTGTGCTCTCAATTTAATCAGTGCTTATACTGGTTTTGGGTTTTGGACTTATCAACACTATAGGATTTTTGTTAATATTTTGAGTTTATAATCTTATATGAAGATCACTTGTGAGTTAGGGAAGAATTTCCAATTAGGCATAAATTCTCCTCACATCAATGCCAAGTTTTACTAAATTTAACTTTTGTTGGAATCTTTTCTTTTAAATTTTTTTAAATGCTTTTTATCTTAGAGAGACAGAGTGTGAGTAGAGGCGGGGGAGGGGCAGAGAAAGAGAGACACATAGAATTCAAAATGGGCTCCAGGCTCTGAGCTGTCCGCACAGAGGCTGACGCAGGGCTTGAATTTATGAACTGTGAGATCATGACCTGAGCGGGAAGTTGGACACTTAACAGACAGGCACCCCTGTTGGAATCTTAATGTATGACTAAACAACTTCGCTCCATTAGATGAAAAAAGAAAACAATAATGAAATGAAGTCCTAAAGCATAACTATTGAGATGGATTAGTGACCTGTAACTTAAATGCTAGGCTCAGTAGTTTTGAGAGATATGTACATTTACAAGTCATCCCATGATTGAATCCTTTTACCTAGGGTTATAGCATAAAGGGCCGATCATGGGGTGATTTCTCTCCTGCTTCTAACTCCTACCATCATATCCAACCCAAATATAAGTGCCTGATTCCTCAATGTAGAACTAACATTTTTGACCTGAATATTTTAGTATCCTGGTGACAACATGTGTGGTGTAGTGATAATCAACTCCCAGTCTGTATCTTGCAATCACAGACATTGATTTAATCTTCATATTTCAGGTGCCAGCAGCAGGTCCGCTATCTTGAATCTGAGTCTGTCTTATTTTGGGACTCAACTGAAGTTAGCCCTTATTTGGCATGTGCCGTTCTTATGGTAATAAGTGAAAACACGAGTCTGGGTTGAACCACTCAACCACCATAAAGTCTCTGCTTAGATATAGCATATATTGTATCATAGTCTTTTGGTCAAAGCGAGTCACATGGCTAAACGTATGACAGGGAGGTGTGTTCTGCCGCCAAGGAGGCAGCATGAGTTGCATGCTTGTGAGCAGTGACATGTATTCTTCTTCTAGGGAAGAGAGTAAACCTTGCACATAATTTCCCATGGATGTATAACATATTTTATAGCAATCTTTGTAACTCTGGTTTTGACAATTGTGAATTATGGTTTCTCTCCTTCTGTCCTCGGCACTTGGAGACTTCCAGATTCTGCTTCACTTTCCTTCAAGGATTACATAGCTTACCACCTTTGTGTCTCTGAGGCAGTTTGCTATAGTTATGAAGCAGTGAGAAAGTATTTGCTGATCACATTAGAAATAGGGTAAAGCAATGAAAATAAAGGGTAGAATTGCTTGGCACTCTCCAACCCAAATAGATTGGTACCGAGATACCTCGTTTCTTGCAGAAATATTTTCCCGAATATTTCTTCATGCTCTTCCCTAGGGACAGTTTTCAAGCTATTTCAACATGAGGTCACAGGTATAGAATCCCCTCAGGATGCAATTGAACATAAGCTCATGGTAGCATTCCCGTGCTCAATAACAGAAAGAACCCTTTTGTGGTTTTCTGGGACACTAAATAAAGCTTGATAAAGTACAAGCATAGATAAAACCTTCAACAGAAAATGGGCGAGGGAATGTGGGATCCAGCTATTCATTGATAAACGGACATCACCTTTCTACTAGTGCCGTGCACATATGGGATGTACTACTTATATTGAAATAATTAGAGCGATCCTTTCTCAAAAACTTAAACTATGCCTACAAGGACAATTTCCAAAACTGTTCCTCATTGTTCTTCCTCCCAGTCATCGGTCCCTGACTTTTACCCACATTTCCAAAAATTCACACATTCTTACAAGCCACGGCAGTTTCTCAAACTGAGATTTGAGTGAAGCACCGAATAACACATCTGACGCACAGAAGGTGTTCAACATATAGTAGCTTTATACACTCTGCTACTGCCTGTTTCATCATAATGAAACAAACAGCTTTGATCTTCATTTCTTTTGGGCCAGTTAATTTAAAACTACTTACCTTAAATGGAAAACTATGTAAAAGCCTTACATTTTTATACAATTTTAGATAATAAAATCTCACAAGTGAGTGTTTACTGTATGCATTGTAATAATTCACTCATAGCAAGGACCACAGCAAATTATGAGTGATACGCTCCATGATCTCAGAGGTTTTCACCCAGCCGTGGTCACTTTATAATTAAACCGTGTTTATCGTAATAGATGAAAAATTAAGGGACAAAAATAACCCACATTTACTAGGAAGCTCTGGTAGAAAGTAGTAAGATGTTACTCTAGTCATTTACTCTTCCCATCAATAATGTTGTATCCATAAAATTCTGTGCCTCTCTAACACACACACAGACATACATGGTAACCTTTTTAAAAATCCAAAAGCAAAAATAGGAAAAAAATATGGAAACCTTATTAAGTAAGGAATGATTTAATTTATATTTAAAGAGCCCCATGATCAGTTTCATTGTTCTGCAACCTTTCTCTGCTTAATAAGTTGATGATGGTACATGATGGATCCCTAAAATCTCCCTCCCCTTTTTCTTTTTCCAAAGTATAATCAGTACTCAGAAATGAGACTCATTCTTTCAGCTGAAACCAACTCTTTTATTTAATTGTGACCCTAATTCCACAGTTATGATTTTCTTGGATGCTAACTCTAAATTTTGTCAGAAAGCCAAACAAATATTAGAAAACAGGGCTGTGTTTATTTAGTGGGAGCAAAATATAATTCTGCTAGGCAAGAAACTGTTATTGTTGTTTAATGCTTCTGGGAGCATTTTGTAACCGCTTTGATTTTAAAAAGAAAGAAAAGAAACAATAAGGAAGAAGTGGTTATGGGGAAGTCCAAGGGAGCTTCTTTTTTTCAGCACACCTCTGGTTGAAACAGCGATATTTGAGGACAATCCTGGCAAGGAGGCTTAAAAACAGAACATTTTTTGCAGTTCTCAGAACCTTCTGTAGCAGAAGCAATTTGTCTGGATTCATAGAGTCATTAAAGATTCTGTGTTTAACTTGGAATAAAGTAAAAACTCTGACCTTGGCTTACAAAGCCCGTGGCGATCGAGCTTCTGTGTTTCTGTCTGCCTTCATCTTGTATCAGAACCTCGTTTGCTCCCTGCATTTGGATTATCTTGACACTTTTATGCATTGTCTTCCCTGTTCTTGGAATTCTCTCTGTGTTTCACCTAATTCGCCTCTCCCCACGTGTTTGTCTTCTGTGAGACTTCCTTTGACCATCCTGCATAGGTCTATCTTCTGCCTTGTCACCATGTTTATCTCATTCATAACCCTTTACATTTTTATTGTTCGGTTGTTGCTTCTCTCCTTCACTCCAAAAATGCAGGGACTATGTCTCTTTTCTTTCCACACGCCTGAAATCTAATGTAATGCTTGGCAGGAGTAAGTGCTCAAGAATAGTTGTTAATTAAATGAATGAATCAATAACTTAGCGGGAAGGAGATGAACTGCATTTAAAATGATATATCTCAGTCAGTCTGTAGGAGACCACAAATCCTAGAGGCCAGATCTCTTGGTTTCCCATCCAGCATTTCTTTCTCTCTACTGGTTTATGAGGCTACCTTGAGAAACCTGATGTGAGAGTGGGCTCTGGTCCACATCCAACAGAGGTCTGCTGGCTCTGAAGATGTCTCTACTGACCTGATATCTCAAATGCCTCGTGGGTTGTACTTTTACTCTCTTAAGTCAGATGTGATACTAGAGTTTTTGAGGGATCTAACAGAAAACACATATATAGTAAGGATCCAGTGGACATGTGATATGATCTAGACTTTGGTTTGGAGCAGGTGGCCAAGTAAAAATTCCAAGAGGATAGTGTAAGAAGAGAGATACTAAAGGAGCAGGCATGTACCATTTTCCTATTTGAATATAGTCATTTCTAAACTCAAAAACTGGATAATCAAAACCAAAAATCTTCAAACGAAGGCTGTCGTAAGGAGCAAGTATCACTAGCAAATTTAAAATATAATTTCATTTATCAGAGATCAGCTTATCAAATATCAAGGATCTTCTACCTTAGAATTTTATGATTTTATAAGATTCAGCTGTAGTAGCTTTGATTTATGGGTGACAAAATATAACGAAATGCATATCACTTATTCAAAGTCACCTATGATCATTTTTGCAACAGGCTTACCAACCAGAATGATTCTTTGTGACACAAATGAATATTTGATGGTGCCTGTGCATATAAACAGACTATACAGGAAACGTTGTTGCCTAACTGGTAAATGCTTCCTTCTTGGTTGCCAATACCAAAACCCAGATTTTATTTGTCTTTATTCAGAATGGCTGTGTGTGCCAGGGATGCCTGCGTCCTAAGCAGTGAATATTGTTGGTACAAAATTTATAGTGGTCTCACTTTAAGTGATGCACTTAAATAGAGGCATATGAATGACTTCTGGCCAATAAAAATTGAGAGAAAATTGCTGCAGAATTTTTGAGAAAAGTTTATTCATTGTAAGAGAGGGATATGAGATGGGGGTGTTCCCTGTTTCTTCTGTATGTGGTGTTTGGAACTGCTGCAGGCATCTTGTGGCCATGAGAGGATCTTATCTGACAGGACAAGCCAGCACAGTGAGAAGAGCAGAGGGCACAGGTGCACTGGAGGAAACCGAGCATTCGATGCTATCCTTGAATGTGAGATAGACCACCCTGATTCCGTTCCAATGTGGGAGAAAACTATCCATCTCTAATCTACTTTTAGTAAGGAGGGTTACTTAACTAAGTAAGGGGGGGGGGTGTTCTGCTAACTATAGGTTAAAATATTTATTTATTTGTTTGTTTATGTTTATTTTTGAAAAAGAGAGAGACAACAAGTGGTGGAGGTGCAGAGACAGAGGGAGACACAGAACCTAAAGCAGGCTCAAGGCTCTGAGCTGTCAGCACAGAGCCTGATGTGGGGCTTGAACCCACAAACTGTGAGATCATGACCTGAGCCGAAGTTGGACACACAACCAGTTGAGCCAACCAGGTGTCCCTGGCTTAAGATATAACAGATACATGTTCATTAGGTCAACTAAAGATGATGTAGCATGGTTTACAATCCTAAACCACTAGTCTCCATGGTGAGAAAGAGATCAACAAAAAAAGCTATGTATTTTAAGATTTAAGCAGCTATGGAGGCTAAACATAGAAAAAAAAGCTAGTATATATACTGCCAGTATCAAGAAGTAATGGGTATTTATTATACACAGCTTAAAAAGAAATTGGGATTTAAATTTGTGAACTTATGCTTTATTTTCTGGATTTATGTAAAAATGTGTAAATAACAGCAAATAGTTTTCTTGGCACATGCAGAAAACAAGTGTTTGCTTTTTTTTTTTTTTAATCCTGAAGAATATGTATTGTTCTTTTTCATTTTTAGCTTTTGCCAGTGGGTATGTTAAGATCCTGCCTAAAAATATTTTTCTTGTTAATTCAACTTTTCCAGGAAAAATACTGACTCTCTGAACATTTATATTTCTGTGGAACTGACTTCAAATCAAATTTTCCATCAGCCTTTTGCTCTAGAAGTTGCTGCTAGTGTGAATGTTATCGGTATGAGTTTGCTTTGGGGTTAGAGGCTTCTCTAAATTGGGTACCTCTGTAGACTTTGCTTCCTTTTGCCAAAGAGCAAAAAGAAAAAATCACAAGTTTTTCATTTCTCTCCCGTGGCTATTTTCTATTCAGGTTCCCATTTCTACTTGAGTCAATCTCTGTAATTTATATCTTTTCCAGAAGACTATTTATTTCATCTAGATTTAAACATGTACTCACTCTGTGTTGCAAGCACATTCTCTCACTCTAAATAAATCCCATTGCTATCATTGTTAGATCATCTTTTCATGTCTATGTATAATATCCTGAAATTTGCATGATTATTTAAAATACGACTGAAAATAAATTCAAGCACTGGAATATTAATGAACGACTTTTCTTCAGAATAGTATACTGAGAATTGCGCCTAGAAAGATGTGATCCTAGATACTTTTGAAAAATATAAATTATTTACTTTTACATTATTAAAACAACTGCTCACTTTGTGATCACTCTACCTCTAAGCCTAAAGCAATAATTCTCAATCTAGTGTTTAGATTCCTGTCATTAACAGGTGCTATATAAGGAGAAAACCCCACACACCACACACATATTTTGAAGAAATACACATTGTTTGCGTCTTTTGCTATGTGGGTGTGTTGTTTTTCTGTTTTGCTTTGCTTTCACTATGGGACTTCTCAGAACAACCAGTATACAAAAGTATGCAAAGCAGTCTCATAACTCTGCTCAATAGAAACAGCTCACTTAACTCAATTAACTTGCTACATTTCCTCATAACTATAGAGCATTTCCTCTGACTTCCGTTCTATCACTTACGTTGAGTATGGACAACTGATTGATGGGTGCCCCTTAGAGAATATGAGCTCCTTGAGGAAGATTAACTATCTTTATTTCCTCAGTCCTGGTAATGTGCCTCTGAAGAATAAAACTTTGGGGGAATGAAATGACATTGTAATTGTTTCAGATAAGTACCTCCATGCCTATATTCTGCCATGTGCTACTTGACCTAAGTTCTGTCTGTTCTGATTGAGGAGGATGATCATGGAGGAAGAGGATATGCTTTTATGAGAGGAGATGAGTGATCCCGTGGGAGGGTTTCTGTCAGATCCATAAAGACATGGAAGACACTTTACTCAAGTGAGTAAGATTTTGGGAAATGGGATTTTCTGAGCTGCTTGAAAAGGATGGAAAGGAGATTCAGTGGTGAACTAGGAGTCAATGTAAAAGACTGGAGCTGATATTCAACCTTCAGCTGTAGAAGGTATGAGCAAGTTTCTCAAAAATCCAAGCACGTAATTACACGTAACCCAGGTAATCATAGACTTACACTGACTTCCCATAGAGTTCCATGACTTACCATAGAGTCCATGACATGAGTTACCATTGATATACCATAGAGTTCCATGACATGCAGTAAGTGTTTTGCTGATCCTTTGAGTCTGGATTTGAATCACATTGTTGCTAAAGCTGGTGTGAGTGAGTGAACTGGGACCCAGAGCAGAGCAGTAAACATAGTTACTCTCAAATATTTGCATGTTGATTTTGGTTTGTTCTTTTGTCTTTCTGAATAAATTTACATACAGTCTTAAGACCCATTAAAAACTGTTTCTGTTGTGAAAGCCACTATCAATAAGAGAGATACCTTTGAGTTGAAGAAGGAAGTTAATTTGTGGTATATAACTGTGAGCAGGAAAGAAGTGACACATGGAAATCTGGCTTAGGAGAAGGCCTGAAACCTATAAAAAATGTTTATATATTTATGAATTTGGGAATTCTCAAAAGTCTGACAAAGAAACTTTTGTGGATGTCTAGAGGACAGTAAACCATATATTTACATAGCGCTTAACAATTTAAAAAATATTTCATATCCCTTATTTACTTGACCCTCACAACAGTGTTTTGAGGTAGAGCAAATATCTATATGCTTCAGTTTTGGAAGTCAAAGCTTTTGACTAAAAAAGAGATTGCGAGTGCTCACTACTATCTTATTTATAAGCACATCACGAAACCAAATTTCCCAGCTTCTCCAGCACTTATAGATTGGGCCATGATTAATGGAGTAAGATTGGAAATGATGCAAAAGTGAGTTATGTCATCTGTAAGCTACTTAAGAATGGTAGCTTCTACATGCTCTATCTGCTGCCTGGTCTGTTGACTGAACGTAGAAGATCCAGTGAAAGATCTGGGGGAGTAGAGGATGATGGAAACACTAGATAGAAGTAACTGAGCTTCCTGAATATGTCTACATGGAGCGAAGCTTCCCTACAAATCACATTAGACTGACGTGAATGAAAAATAGATGTTATTGTGTCATACTATTGAGATTGTGGGTTGCCTATTGTGGCAGTTAATCCACCTTTGACTCCTTAGTCTCATGTATTTCCATTATTTTGTATTGTCCATTTGTATAAGTAAAAATTTTGTATCTTATTTATAAATTAGTGCAAGCTGTTTGAGAGTCTGAAGGAGTGTGATATGATCAAACGAAGGACAGGATTACTTAAATACCTTTAAGGTGGAATCTGAATCTTCCAAAGGAAAAATAGTCAAACAGCCCAAGAGGTAGCTGTCTCAGTTCTGGGCCCAGGGGACATGCAAAAGAATGAAACAAATAGGAGGTATGAAGGAAAAAACAACACAATTATGAGTTGAGTGGCACTATTTCAGGGCTTTCATTTTTGAAACATATGCCAGTATATTTTTGGCATGAGATAGGGCTAATAGGAAGGAATAAAGTTGCATGAGGTTGCTTTTGGTAGAAAGTTAGTATTATATTACAGGACTGTTTGATCACATCACTATAAAAATGTGAAAGAAAATCACGACCAAGTTATTCTAAGTAAGTTGGCAAATACTGAAGTAAAAATTGGCCAAGTAGGGTCTGGTTACTATTTTACAACTTCAAAGATGGTTTAGGATGCTGTTTGTACCAGAAGTATAGTGAGATGAAACACCTTTAAATTCAGTAGAATTCTTATGTAATGAAGATGCCAAAAGACTTATGAAATCCCAAAATTGATAGAAATTCTGACTGACTAGGGGAAGCTCATTCATTCCTTTATTATTTTGCATGTGCCTGCTACTATTCCCTTCCTCGTTCAAGACAGACATTAGTAATCAATCATAACACTCTCTCTTATTATTTCTGGAGGCACCACTCCTTCTGAACATGGTACTCCAGATGCTCCTCTCATATTTATTTTCTGGAAGGCAGGAGAGAAGGTTGAGGAGAGGGAAACCTTGTACAAACTACATCCTTAATCTAAATATGATTTCATTTCCTTATTTTCTATCTTGAGTTCTTTTCAAATAAATGAAACAATACATTCTTTTAGACCTATAGCCATAGGGAATATTTGGGGTTGAGGCTATGAAAAATAGTTATATCAAATATCATTTAATGTTTCTCTTAAAATCTTTTTCCCATTTACTTTCTAAATCATTTTGTACTCTAAACTCTTGATTAAGAGAGGGTTAGTAATTTTCCTTCAGTTGTTCCTAAAGATTTATCTTTTTAAAATTCGTTAATGCTTCCCTTGATGTGGGAAGAGAAAGGAGGACATATCGCAGTCAAATTTATTTCTCTACTTATTGTCAAGTCTGCTAAATATTGAAAGAGAAGATTAAAATTGTCAGCTATAAAGGAAAGCTCGGTACTTGAATATTCAAAGTCTTTGGCTTATTTTGAATATTGAAAGTAAAAATTCTCCATCTTCAAACGTATGTAAAAAGAAATTTTTCCAAATCAAAATTTTGCCTTTTAATTGCTCATACTTTTCCAGAATGTGCCCATGTACCAGACATTTTCTCAGTACTATTGTGAAATTGATATTTTTCTTCCTTTTTTTCTCCAGCTTATGCTTTTTTCCCCCAATCTCCATCATTTCCTTACTATTTTCTTTTTTAAGTTTAACACCACTTTGGGGCATTTTGTTCCATTTTTTGAGAAATGTGCTGTGTTTTCTCTCAAATAATTTAGCCTCATTGGTAAGTTGCTGAGTTTGTTTGTAGCTGTAAGTATTTTAAAGAAGAAATTTATGCTAACTCGTGTGTGTGAGATAAGAACTCAATGCTATTATTTTGTTGCAGGAGGACTTAGGATTCCTATGAGAGGAATTTTAAAAATTCTAACCAAATATGTATTTGCTTTTCACTAAATGTGTTCAGAAACAGTAATGCTATAAAACAGAGGGGACCAAACAGGATATCATATCCTCTGATTCAACAGATTATTCCAATAAATCTTAAAGTCACAAGGAGTGAAATTCCCTTTTCAGTATTTACTTATTCATATTCTGAATGTATGTTTATCTTCCTACAAACTCAGATTTTGTTTGTTATATGGCTGCTCAATTAGAACTGGAATTTCAGTGCTGTACTTTAACAATGACAACAGCAAATTATGAGGATGATTCTCTGAGTCACTTTAGGTGACTTAGACATCTCCATTGTTTAATAGGAATATAATTAAAAACATTAATGAATCCATCATGGTTCTAATCAGTCACTTTGGAGAACATCTTTTGCTCATCTTTCAGTTCCTTGTACCCTGACATCAAATTTGGAAGATCCTTACATGCATTTACACACACACTGATGATGTGAATATGAGCACACACGTTTAGAATAATAAGGATGTAGACCTACAAAGAGCTATAGAAATTATTTGGACAGACACATTCATTTTGTGGATGAGAAAAGTGTAATTGAATGTAGTTCAATCAATATTTTGTTTTGTTCATCTTTCTTAACTTCACTTAACCATAAATGGGTAGCTTAGTATTCTGTAGGGAGAATGTGTCATTTGCCAAGGTCATCATGGATCATGTGATGTGAATAAGAAGCCAGAAAAATATATGTTATAGTGTCTTTAGAGTAACAGCACCTTCCTTACCAAAGGTAACAGCACAGATTTATCCCAGGCCTAATGTATATCAGATGCCATTCTCAAAGCTGTGGACACCTATCTAATTGAAATCCTATAATGAGTTTATGACATAGATTTTGGTGTCACCTGAGGCTCCCTCAAGAGTGAGAAAATAAAACTGAGGCTTAGAAAGTAAGTGGCAGAGCCAGCATTTGAACTCTGAAAGTCAGAGGCTGTGCCCTTTACCCACTTTGCTATGACTGGATTCTCTTAGTGAGTACAGAATTACATAGTCTGCAGGAAGGGCCAGACACAGACCTGAATCCGGGCCATTTTTCATCTCTACCTGACAGTATTTACAATGTCTGTGTACACAGGTTGCTGGATACTTCATTTTTGGTGTCTGTCAATGCGACCTTTGTGCTCATTAAATAAAAAAGTGAAATAACCCTATCTAGTCCTAAGTATCTCTCCTTCCGCAGAATAGTTTCCTTCTTATATAGTAAAATGGATATCTTTTCTGTAATGTGTTTTTTTATCTAGATTCCATCTTACATTTTTTTTTTCCTTTTCAGCACGTATGTAAATAATCCAGGGTATGTATCATTTGATCTTAGTATTTAATGAGAGAATAAGGGGTTATGGTAAATACGAAAGATTTGTCTACGTCATAAATTTCCTTCTTAGGAAATAAAGGAAAGATAAAAAATACCTCAATCCTCTGCTTATGAAACTTCATTCAGTGTGCAACATTATACATTTACTGGCCAGGGCCAAGTAAACGGAATAGGATGTCTATTTATGCAAATGAAATCCTTGTTTTCATACCAAAGAATTCTCATATTGTCATTACACAGTAAACATTTTATTGTGAAAAGGAATAATTCTGCTGGCATCTGGAATTTTAGAAGACTGTAAAAATGATACAGCACAATTGCCTATTTTTCTAATCTTCGAGAGTTCGCACATATGAACAATCAAACAGCAAAGATTTGAACCCAGCCCTTTCAGTTATTCATGAAACAACTTCACCATCTACAAAGTGAAGAAGTTGATGTAGATAAAGTTTTCAGGGGATATATCTGGGGGTAAAATGTAAAACTTAATAGAAGAAGAGAGGAGGTGGAAGACATTATTAGGCTCTCCTATTTTACCCAAGACGTCTTGTTTTATT
The DNA here is from genome assembly GCA_030068075.1 of Paguma larvata. Taxonomy (NCBI): domain Eukaryota; kingdom Metazoa; phylum Chordata; class Mammalia; order Carnivora; family Viverridae; genus Paguma; species Paguma larvata. The sequence continues at coordinate 57,633,402 of CM057832.1, forward strand.
TACTTCAGAATTTAATATTTGCCTTTTTCCCATTGCACATATTTGCTTTGGATAGCAATATTGTACCCTAAAATGTCAGTTTTCTTGCTTGACATTAAAAAATTAGACTGAGGCTCGCAGAGCCCACACTTCCGTTGACCTTGGCTGTAACTGCCATCACAGTAAACATTGTTGTTTGTTGATGTTGGCACTTCAGGTGGAGCATATTAAGTGCAAGCGGCCTCACGGACCATGTGGTTCACATCACATACCTGGAACATATGGTTCGTGTTGTCCTCACTGAACTTTCCTTAAAGGGCATTCATCTTGGTTTTCTTTTGAAAATGCCATAGTTTTACTTTTGAATCAATTAGAAGACATTTTTTCATTCCTCATAAGTTTCTGGAAGGGTTTTGAGACAGGCCATGACAAATTTTAATATAAGAAATTGGGAAAACTTGAAAGAAAACACTTTAAAACCAAACGCAGGATACAGTATTTTTTTTTCTGCTTTCTGGCAGGCATTCCAGATAGTCTCTTAAAACGGTAAAATCTAAGGACTAAATTTGATTTAACAAACAATATAGATGGAATATTTTTGAATAGAGTCTAGCAGTTGCTGCATTCAGAAATACATCCAATGTGTTTCTTATTCTTTGAGATGGCATTGAATGTTTTCCAGGAGAACTTTAATTGACTTTTCTTTCAACGAAGACAGTGAAAAACCAACCTTATGCAGGCCCTTCTCTCCCAGAGGTAATACAGTATCTTACACATTAGCTTCACAGAGAAATTTAAACATTTTTTAAAGTGTGGTCTGTTTGATCTACTTGTATTTGCTTTCCTGCCCAGAGAGCATATTGAGTCCTGATGGCCAGTTTTCAACATTTAACCTATGCCTTAGGCCATAATTTTTAAATGCATCCAAACTTGTCTTGGTTTTCTTTTACTCTGTGGTTTCAATAAATCACAGATGACATTTTATCTTTTCCTCGTTTTGGTAGTAGTTATTACTTCCACTAGGATGGCCACTCACTAGGACTGAGTTCCTGAGCCTCTTAGTCAAAATAACTCTGATACAGATTCCAGTTTTGCCAGTTAAATCTCTGTGAATGAGGGCAATGTTTTAGCTTCCTTGACTGTCCTTTTACTTATCTCTAAAATGAGGCTATTACCTATGTTATGAAAATGTTGTGAAGATCAAAAAAGATAACATATATCCATATGCATACAGTATATGTTATCATGTCTGAAATATAGTAGGTATTTATTAACATAAGTGGATTTCTTTTGGTGAGAATTCAATGCATATTAATTCTTCATAAGATGGCTCTGTGTTTTGGACATGAATTTCCACCCTCCAACCACATACACAAAGGTGATGTTTGGATTGTACATATGTATTGTTCACTATGGAATTCTTCTCTGCATAATCTTAAGCTCCACCAAAGTTGCCTCAAAACTAATGGGCCACTTAATGATCATCTTCATAATATGAAAACAGCATGATATCTTAGAAGGTATCAGGGAAGTCAACAGTTCTTTTTTTTTCCTTTTTTATTAAGAATGAATTTTGTCAAATTGTACACTGTATATTGAACTTGATTAAAAAGTTCAAGAATTGTAGATGTTTTCATAGTGTTTGCATGCTTTCAAAGGACCATTGTCTCCCTTAGGAGAATCCCTTAACATTCAAATGAGGACACTTGATTTTGAACATCTTCCAAAGAGCCAGACTGGACAGATGTTTCTTAAAATGAGCTGCTAAAAACAAATGAAACTAGAATTTAAAGAAAACAGTCTAATCTGGCTTGAGTCTTTTATTTTTAAAGTCAGAGACAAAAATTGTGGCATAATAGAGGAGAATGTGGTATTCACTTGGCTTTTTTTTTTTTTTTTAATAAACAAAAAGCACCTTACATGAAGGTACCCTTTGCAGGGAAGATTTCAGTCTGAAAATGGAGATGTGATTGGAACTGTTTCATATATGTTGGCCTATTCCTATTGTATGGCTGTATTATTGGTTGATATATTGAGTACCTCCAATACTTTTTGAAGATAGAGCATTTCTGTGAAACCTTTCATAAAACAAAATGGTATAAAGCGAAAAATTACCATTAATTTAGGTGGAAAGTTTTTTTAGCATTCCCAGACCCTGGAATAGCCTCGCTTGACCAGTTGTGATACCTTAGGACACACCTTGCTAATGGAGGCACAAAATAAATGGAGACAGGGCATAGATTCTCAGACATACTGCCAACTTTCTGGACACAGGATGCTGAGATGCTGAGTGTAGTTCCTGAAGAAAAGGCTCAGTGGTGTCACTCTTGGGTTGGTTTATAAAGATAAAGGCTCACTGCTAAAGAAATACTGGAAGATGTTTTTGCCTTTTCTTGTAAAAGTGAAATTTCTCTTTGAATTTCTTTCAGTCAGGGAAAACAAGTACTAATGTAGGTCTTTCCTAAAAGCAAAGTGGTATAACGTGAACTTTGGAAAAGGGGGGATAGCTTCCAAAAAGGGGGGATTCTTTATGTCATGAGCGTTCTACAGTATTTATACACATCTACCATTCTGTAGTTTAAAAATGGGTCATTTATGGTAAAAACCAACCCAATTAGTTGATCGACATCATATAAAACCAAAATACTGCCTGGTTTCCAAATTATCCTGATATACTTGTTGCCTTGAAATAGACCAATCACACTCAGTCTGTTATACACATAGAGGTTGTCCACAAGAATCCTTCTGGAACCCCAACAAAATAGAAACATTGTGACTGTGAGTATTTTAAACTCCTGGCTGTTAGTTTTGTTCATGAACCTTCAAAAGTGATTTCCCCCTGAACTTCAACATTTGTAAAGGAAGTCCATTGGTCCTTCCATCTTCCTCACTCTAACTCCAACTATAATGCATCCTTTCCCCCCTACTTTCTACATTTATACACTTCTTTGTAGAGATCTTTTTGTTTTATTTAAAAGATGATTCCTTTCATCTTTTGCCGTTGTTTTCATTCACTGCCAAATAAAAGCTTTCTCTTGAAGGCTTCAGAATATAAGGATGGCTTTTTATAAGCTCCATCCATTGGAATAGAAATGTAATGCCTTAATGCCCTTGAAGATATCAGGACAGAAGGACATTCTGACGTTTAGCTCCTGATGCAAATACAGCCTATTCCCAGAAGAGCATCTCTACAGGTGCAGAGATTTACTCAAAACAACCCCAGACTGGGGGAAGTTTATCACCTTTTTTCTGTCCCTGGGATCATGAAGTTTGTGAATATTGTCTGAGTACATGCATATTAATCATATGCCCACAGAGAGCAGTAAATTCTTTGAATGAAAACATTCATTGTGAAATAAATGAATGTAATTATAATTCATAGGAGCACTTTTGTCAAAGTGCAATTTGTAACCCTTAAAATCAAAACACAGCAGGCACGCTTAATAGTGTTCAAAATAAGTCTCTTATCCTAAATAGTTTTCTATTAATCAACTTTAACTTAATTCCCTAATTTTTATATTATTTTGCTTCAACATATCTAGAAATAACTATAATTTAGCATTAGTTTTTAAATTATAGGATTCAGTGTCTTTGACAGAGGTCAGTTGAAAAAGGAGGCAGGAATGAAGTTAGTTTTCGAGCCCAGTACAATAGTGGGGACCTTCCTCATGATTTCTCCCACAGTTTGGATTTCTAGGATAAGGCAGTGAAGGAAAGAGGATTGTATACTGTACAGCAAGAAGAACCTCACTTCCAATACTGGCATTGGTTCCACTCTTCATCTGTATGACAACACACAAGTTATTAGCTTGCCTGAGGCCTACAGTCCTCATCTGTAAAATAAGAATGGTTTGCAAAATGGTGGTGAGGAGAAGTAGTCAATACAAAACACAGTTTTTGGCATGTAATAAATGTGTTTGTGTGAAGAATTGTGTTGGCTGACAATTAACACAGTATGGGAGAATGTTTCTGTTACTATAGCTGTTTGGACAGATTACACAAAACTTGGTGGCTTAAGTAAAGACATCTGTTATGTTCACAGATTCTATAGGTCAGGAATTTAGGCAAGGCACAATGGAAATGACTTTTCTCTGCTCCACAGTATCTTGGGCTTTAGCAAGAAGACTCTAAAGGTAGACGGGGTTATCCGAAGGCTTACTTGATCACATATCCAGTGGTTGATGTTGGGAAGACGCAAACATCTAGGGGCTGGTCCAGTTAGGTGTCCTCAGACATTTCTTGCTCTATCTGTGTGCAGTCTCTCCACGAGTGCCCTCTAGCATTGCAGCTTCTGGGTAGCTGGAACTCTCACCTCTTGTCTCAGGACTCCTAAAGCAAGTGTTCTAAGACAGAGTGTCACAGGATTTTTTTACTTCAGTACTCGGAAATCATTGTCTTGCTGCTTCGAAGAATGAAGAGGTGGACACAGAATGGACAGCAGGCAGAAATTTATTAGAGTACGATATTAGAAAGGAAGAATAGTAGGAAAGCCCTCCTTACAGAGAGGGGACATTTGAAAGTGAATGCCCACGGACCAGAGGCAACTGGGAATAATAGTCTACGAAAAACAACTTAGCAAACCTCAAAATAATCATAATAAGCCTGATAAAAGCTAACATAAAGAATGTTCCCTGCACTTACACCTCCTGATTTAATACTACCAAATCTCTGATATTTAATGAGAATGTACTCATGCAGATGTATCCTTTTAGTCTCCTTAATTTTCCTCAAATACTATGTTCTGCCCTATGTTTTAATAAGGGAAGAGCTCTACAAATCCTCAGCTGTGACTAGGATAACATCTTGTTTTAAGTATTGATAAAGAAATCTCCATAGGTGTAAGTGAAAGGGAGAAAAAAAAAGTGTTAATTATTTAAAACTCAAGCTCTAGCTTCCTCTGTGGGAGCTCCTGTTGGGTTTTGTTTGTCATGCTAAGAGTGTGTATCCCTGCTGGAGTCAGACTCTCATTGAAGGGGCTTAATAAATAAATCTACATTCTTGCTTAGGCTTCTCTGGTGTTAAAACACTATTTGTTGTTTGCCTAATACATAATGCATTTTTATAGTGTTTAGATGAACCACAAGCATTCTACACATTGTTGTGGGCCAGCTTGTACTAAATGACAAATGTGGTCTTACTGCAGTTTTGCTGCCCCATTGAATATGATACATACATGTTATGCTCATAAATGCAGCACATGAAGTGGTGGTATTTTTATATTTTAGTTGCTTTTTGTTTTGTTTTGTTTTAAAGATCCTCTTGGATTTTGTGGGAAATGTTCTCAGGTCGTTTTGGAGGTCATCATGCATCATCTTGTTCTATGTTGGCCAGTTAGCCAGCACCTTCTATAGCCCAAACACTGTATGGGGTTCCAAGAATATAATAATTTAAACACATAGTATTACGTGTTTTAAAGGGGGAGTGCAGGGTGATCACTGAATGAGTATTGTTGTGGCTCCTTTTTATATTCAATATTTTGCTGAAGATGACTGTAACAGTGGAGAAATTAATTTATATGCCAGGATGGGAATTTTTAAGTCCTCTTCAAAAGACTCTCTAGAATGAGGTCTCTCTAATAGAGAGTTTTAATAAAACTAACTTAGCTATGGCTCACACACATCCTTGCTGGCTGGGAGTCTTTTGCCACCATTTTTCTACTGCTAACATGGTCTTTTTTAGAGAAGCTTTCCCTGTACAGTCTGTGTGTGGGGGGAGTGGGGAGGGGAGTTGGGTGGGTTGAGGAATAAAGGTTTTTAAAGATAAGCACTTTTCTCAGTGGAAATTAACGTTTTTGGAAATAACAGGATCTTAACTTAGCACCTTATTGGTCAGGCCATTGGTCAAAACTAACCTGTCCCAAAATATATGTAACCCACGGCATTAATTCTCTCTTCTTTTTGTCCCCTAGCTACAATTCCTTTGAATTCTTTTTTTAAAATTATATTTACAAGCATATTCTCTGATAAAGAAATATGTAAATGGTGTGGTTATTTGTCTTTTATTTTATTTTTTAAGTTTATTTATTTTGAGAAAGAGAGCAAGGGAGGGGCAGAGAGAGAGGAAAAAAGAGAAAATCACAAACAGGTTCTTCATTGTCAGCATAGAGCCCACATGGGGTTCAAACTCACAAACACTGAGATCATGATCTGAGCCAAAACCAAGAGTTGGACGGTTAACCGACTGAGCCACACAGGTTCCCCGTACGTATTTTAATTAACTGAAAGTTAATTCCTAACATCTGTGAGAGTTAATCTACACTAAATCTGTGGAACTTTGTTTGATGGGGCAGGGAAACTTAGTCAGTGTTGGCATGAGGAGTGAGTGGGAATAACATAACCTTGACGGAGATCTCCAGGTGAGACATGGAGGCCCTGAGGGCACTAGCAAAGTTAGGAGATGGGCGGAGAAAGGGAAAGGAGAGATGTCGAAAAGTGACTCCATCAGAGTTTCGAAACTTGGACATAGAGGAGGACGTGCTCTTCCCCACTCCTCCTTCCCTTTCCCATCCTCCATGGTCCTAGTCCTTCTTTCATAATATGGCTTCCTCTTCTGGGACCCTGAGACTCAGGTTAGTTCTGTGGATCTTACAGCCCAACTAACTGTGTGATGGGTTTGTAAGATTTTGAGGAGCTAGCCTGGGAAAATGTAACGTTGTTTCTGTGAAAAATTAGTTCTGGATGTCAAACAATGTATTTGCAAATAGGTGCATATCACAGTTTATTCTGGAAATGGAAAGATATAGATAGGGAAATATATATACACTGTCTATATTTAGCTAAAAAGCAAAAATGTAGATATATATGTATGTGTGTATATATCACCATATATAATACATAGATGTGCATACATGTCATATATATTTGTGTGTGTATTTATGTATATAGTCAATATAGAGTTATATTCATAGATAGGTATATAAATGTAATTAACCATATGTATATGTATGTATATAAGTAGGTATTAGTTGGTATATAAATATAAGGAATACAAAATTGCAATTGAATTTAATAGTTATGAAGTTATGCCTTTTCTAGACTCTGAATCTAAAGGTTACACACAGATGGAAAGGTGGGCATCCATTCATGATATTAGGTAGAATGAATCAATAGGGGAGAAGACACACCAGCAGCTGAGTGAGAAAATATATCCTAGGAACTGTAGTTCTTTCTTCTTTGAGGAATAAAAGATGGGGAGAGATGTAATTAAAGTTATAGAAGATTATGCTTCCTAAGGTGTATTTTAATTAGCTTTTGAGGAGAAACAGGTGGTACAATTGAAAACTGTGGATTCTTTTCAACATGGATTTTCCGGTGTTAGCTCTTTATACTTCTTATAGCTTTTATAACAATTTCTTTCCCATTTTTTTCCTTTATTTCTTCTTTGATTAATTAAATTGACTTTATTACATATAAGTTATTATTCCAACTGATATATTTCCAGTTAGGTAGTAAAATAATAACAGAGCCATATTATTTAATATATAAAATAAGATTTATAAGAAATATTTCAATACTACATTTAATCTCCTTGTACTCTGTTACATTAAGTATTTGAAGAAGATTATTTTACTTCCTGGCTAATTGATTATTTTTTCTCTAATAGATAGGCAGCATAAAATAGAAGATATTGGCAATTAGAATTAGTAATTTATAAATTTGAGAACCTTTTATTAAATTGAATGCTCTAAAATGCACATGTCAGGCTATATTTATTCAGCACTCGTAGCCTATCCAAAGATGAAGCTATAATAAGTGTCATGGATGGGGCTTGGCAGGCGGGAAGAGCATGAGGAGAACAAAGTCTTGTTTGCAGTGACCTCAGTCATGGCACATACATCATTGGAGAGAGTATCATACCACTCTTTAGATTTTCATATCCGAATTTCAGTATTGGTTGAAAATGTTTATTTCCTAAACCACATGTTTTTTCAGCAACATAATTGGTGACTCCTTTAAAGGAAAACACATTTAGCAGTTTTAAAGCAACACTGACTCAGGAATGGAAGGCATTCTTCGTAGCCTCATATACACTCTGTAATGATAATGGGGAAGCCTCTTTTGAAATCAGCCTCTTAGGCAGCAAAGTTGGTCACCATGGCTGAGAGAGTGTCCTCATGGCTCACTCTTAACTGTTCTCTTAACTGTGGAAAGTACAAGGATTTTGAAACACTTTTAGAAATAGAAATTTCGAGAACAGATTTAAACGTCTAAATTTCCGGATCAGAAATCAAGTCAAGAAAATGTGAATTGTTGAGATTGTATGATAATGAACAAACTGCGTGGTTGTGGGATGTTGCTAGAAGTTGGATGAGAATTCATTGTTTTGGGATTCCCAGCCTTCAGCAGGAATCGACTGTGGTTTCTGCTGCTAAAGATGGGATCCTTTTCTTCAGGCTGTTGATGCTAAGGACTTCTGTTCCTGTGCTACTGTCTTCCAGGTTTTACATGCCAATTTCCAGCTTAACCCTATATGTACCTAGAGCAAGGTCATCAATTTAACTCATGAAATCCCTGAGATGGTTTTTCATGTACACTGTGAGCTGAGAGAGTCACTCTGTATATTACAGGGACAGTGTGGTCAGTGCATAGAAGTGTACCACATTTTATTCTTTACCAAAGCTCTTGATTTTAGGTTGTTTAAACTACCTTTGCTGCAGGTTAGCCCTCATTTTAACCCAGAACTGGAGACATCAGCAAGGTTTTCCTTCATCCTCCTTGAACTTGAACTCTGGAACCTTCCTGAGGGTAACATGGAAAAACATGGTTGTGGGGGTATAGGGGAGAAGGAAGAGAGAAGAGGGGATGTGTGAAGAGGGAGAGAAAGAAGACATGACCTGATTAATTAGGAAATATTATTCCAAAAATATTTATTTTTTTTAAATTTTTCATTTCTGATAAAAGAACAAACCATGTAGCATGAAAACACAGAAGCTTGATGGGGTAGATACTAACTTCTGTGAAGGCTTGATTTTTAAAAAGTCAGATATTTTATATTAACTTGAGTCAGAACAGTTAATTGAGGACTCCTGGGTCATAGGACAGTCAGAGTGGTGTCAAGCATGGACGTGAAATGATGACGAATGTGATGTGCCCTCCTGTATTCTTCCTTCCTGGTCTGAGCCCTACAAAAGAAGCTCCCTGGGACTTCTGGAAGTTTAATTCTTTCAGAACTTTACAAAAATATAACTACAATATGAAATTCCCTTTTAAGTTGTTGCCTGTGTTTTATTTTCACACTTCACTGCTGGGATTCCAAGTTGTCATGTAGAGAATCTGTCAGCAGAGATGGCAAGAGAGACACAAGTGGCTTGCAGACCTGTACCCACAAAGTGTATGGAGACTAGCAGAGGCTCAGATACAAAAGGCACCAAGACCCCCAACTGATCAAAATAACTGGCCCCCTCCGTCCTTTCCCTCTGAATCATCAGTCCTCAAGCTAAATAAATGTGTTCTTCACTTCCCAAATGCTGTCCCCACTGCTTCTGGTTCTGGGGTCTGTTAATAATTTAGGGAGTATTACAGTATGGCACAAGAAAATCAGACATTTTGGAATAAAAGTTGTAATTGGCATCCCCCTTTATATGTCGCTATTTTTGGAGAATGGTCTGGCTACCACATTGTGATTGTTGGGACTTGCGGTTTAGAAATTTTGAGATGGAACTTTGAAACTCAGTTTTGTGCTACAAATCTTTAATTTTGTATCAATAGCCAATATTTTCTATGGCTATATTCGGTACCTATGACATTTAAAAATGCCATTTGATTATGTCTCTGCTGTGGCCCTTGAAAACAAAATGAAACTTCTCGTTTCCCCAATATACATCTGTTCATTTGTTTCATTCATTCGGATATTCTTTTATACAAACATATTTTGGGTGCCTACTGTGTACCAAGCACTCAACTATTTTTGAATAAAAATTAATAAAAATTATGTTACCGTCTGGCAATACATTTTAATGGGGGTGATAGATAAAGAAGCCAATAGATACAATACATAGATGAGTTTCTTAAAGTTGGTACAGGGAGTTGTGGGAGGAGACATAAATGAAGGATAATCTCTCAGCCTTAGTGTTTTCTGAAAGTGCTTTAAAGAGGAGATGGTGATGGAAAAACCTGAAAACCGAGCTTGAAGGACCGCTGCATGGAGATTGACATACCAGGCAGCATTTCTAACCTATGTGAAGATATTTGGAAGAATGTCGCTTGCCAGGGACCTGGGGATAGCTTGCTTTGGTTGATGAATGGGTTCATGTGGAGAGCACTGTAGGCAAAAATGGATAGACAGCCAGGGCTAGAGTCTTGAAGCCCTGTCTGGTGTGCTCTGAGAGGTGGAATTTATCCCGAAGGTTGGCCATTGGGAGGAGCCACAAGGACACATGACCATGTATCAGCATGGAAGTATTGATCAGATATGTGTTTTAGAAAAAAATACTCTGGCTTTACTGTATGGAATGGATCCCAGGAAGGGTGCTCTAAACAGATGTGTTGGAAAGCTTCTGTAATTGTCCAGAGCATAGAAGAAGATGGGCTGACCCAGGATGGGGACAGCAGGGATGGAGAGGATGTGATGGATGAAAGGTCTAAGATGCTGAAGGTGACTTGAGATGATGGATATAAAAGCACAGTGCCTGTAATGCTAATGATGATGTTGGTGGAATTACTGGGCTTCGTTGATCCTGGATGGAAGTAGAGACAGTGAGCACAATGGAGGGAACTAGGACTACTTTTTTTTTTTTTTTTTTTTTTTGGTCAAATAGCTAGAGAAGGGGGTAACATGAAGAAATGCAGGGACACACAGATTTGGAGGGATACAGTTGCAGTTTTTGTGTGAGGAAATACTGACTTTGAGGCACATTCATTGGTCAATGAATCTGTGATACTAGTTAACATTGATTCAGCACTCACTGTGTGCAAGTGCAAGCCATGTACTAAAATGTTTATATTTAAACTTTGCAACAATTCCGTGAAATAGGTACACATAGCATCACCCTTTGCATATGAGCAAACCGAGGCTTAGAGATGGTAACATGCTCAAGTTCACACAGATGATGCAGGATTGGGCACTGGACTCAGAACCCAGTTTGAATCAACTGCAGAACCCAAGCACTTAAGCCCTACCTCATTAGGCCTCCGATGAGACTCAAGTACCCAGGATATTTATTTAGTTCTATTTGTATTAGTGCTTAAATCAAAGAAAACTCTTGTTGATACGTGTTCACTGACCATAGGAGAGAAAACTTAGAAGAAAAAAAAGAAAGAAAAAAGATCATACCTTAGTTATTTTGCTTGTAATTTACAAGCCTTTTCAAATGCATTAGAGATTAAATGCTTCTTGACAGTATCCAAATTTATAGTAATTTTCAGAAGTAGGAGGACCTTGGCTAGTTTAGTGAAGCAAGCAAAGAAATCTTGGAAAAGAATGAAGTATAGCTCATTTTGAAATGTACTGTGACCTTGTGAAATGAGAAGCGTTTTTTCATCTGTGAATGTACCTTAATCATAATGTAGCCCAGGGGAGCCAAACATTTTATATGTTTTAACAAGCTAAGTGATTTTATAAAAGTGCTGTTAGAAGGATTTATTTTAATTGGACGTTAAGACATACTAGTCTTAAATCATAGCTAGTTCTTTGCTTAGAGCTCTATTTCAGGTTAGCTTTCATAAGGAAAGTAGCTGAACTAATTTCTTTTCATCAAAATAATCCTCAATATTGGAGTTTTATTTGTTTTCGCTTGTATTAACTTCAGGCTTTTTAAATGCTTAAACTGCACATTCAAAATATTTTAGGGGATGTGTGTATGTGTTTGGCGTTTAATGTGATTCTCATTTCATGTTTAGCATATTTTTACTCTGTTATTCCAGCAATGTGACATACTGAAAGAAATATTTTTACCTTATTATGGTAGGTCTCTACCAGATGAGGGTGGAGGCTGTTTCCCAGGGAATTTTTGGCTAAGTTTGGAGACATTTTTGGTTATCATAACTGGGAGTAGAATGGGGTTTGCTACTTGTATCTAGTGGGTAGGGCCCAGGAAATGCTGCTAAATATCCTACGGTGCACAGGTCAGCCTCCCACTATAAAAATTATGCACCCCAAAATGTCAATAGTGCCAAGGTTGATAAAACATACTTTAGAGCAACAGTTATACTAATTAAGCATACAGAAATGGAGATATTTTCCTTAGTAGATAAGTAAAAAATACTGATGCTGCTTGGCATTCAGAAGGAAATAATAGGTGTAGTAGTTAAGGAAAATGGAGGTATAAATTAAAACTCAGGGGAAAAATAAATGAGATCTGTGAAGGAGAATTAAAAATGGAATGGAAGAGACAAAGTGATCTTAGTAACCCATTCCTCCATTGTGTGTCATCTGGAAGACTAGAGGGAGTGTGAGTAAGTGACAGTTGTGATATTCACATTTTCCTTTATATTAGGAAAAGTATATGTTATTACTGCAGTTATTATTAACAATTTATAGAGCATGAAAAATGTGTTAAGTGCAGTGCAGAATATAGAGTCGGTCACCACCCAGAGGGTTTTGAGCTTATAATTAGACAGATGGAGCAGACTCGAGCTCAAGATGGGGAAAATAGGTGACAACACAAGAAAGATGTCACAATTGCTCCAAACTTTCACATGATTTTTTACTTACCTTTCAGTTAGACTTTAATTTAAAGCAAAAAAACCCGACAAAAACAAAATGAAGTCAGTTAGTGAGTACCATGGAAAAAAGAAGGATTTGAAAACTGATTTGACACTACCAAAGAGCAAAGCTCAAAAATGTCAGCTGACATGAATTAGCTCAAAATATTCATCATACAATGTATAAGGAAATCTTTTTTTAATATGTATTTTTTTTATTTTGGGGAGGAGAGAGAGTTCATGTGTGCAAGCATACCCGCATGTGCTCTGCACAAGCGGGAGAGGGTCTTAGAGAGAGGGAGAGTCTTAAGAAGGCTCTCTGCCCAGCGCCCAGCATGGAGCTCCATCTGAGGACCGTAAGATCATGACCTGAGTGAAAATCAAGAGACAGACGCTTAACCGAATAAGCCACCTGGGTTCCCCAGGAAACCTTTTGAGGAGGTAAATATCAAGTTGTTTTTGTTTTTTAAATATGTGAGTTTACATGTTTGATACATTCATTTTAATATAGGAAATAGATGGAAAGTTTCTGTTTCTTTTCTATATGAATTTTCCAATTAGGTGCATATGTTGTATCTATTGTTTATAATTGGCAGAACTAGAACAGAAAGTGTAAGAGAACTCAAGTCTGTGAAAACACACACACACACACTAATACACACATACACAAACAAAATGAAAATGTTGCAAAATGAAGATCTGTTACATTTTCATTCTAACTATTGATATCATATTTGAGTCTTTAACTAAAAATTCCATAATCAGTTTGCATTTTAATGTGTTTTCTGAAAGAGATGCTATTTCGGGGATAGAGTCTGACCTCCTTGGTTATGAAATGGTGCTTGCTTTCTTTTTTTTTTTAATTTTTTTAATGTTTATTTATTTTTGAGTCAGAGAGAGACAGAGCATGAGTGGGGGAGGGGCAGAGAGAGAGGGAGACACAGAATCGAAAGCAGGCTCCAGGCTCTGAGCTGTCAGCACAGAGCCTGATGCGGGGCTCGAACTCACAGACTGTGAGATCATGACCTGAGCCGAAGTCGGACGCTCAACCGACTGAGCCACCAGGCGCCCCGAAATGGTTCTTTCTTAAGAGTGTACTATAATCCATGTCTTGCCCATCAAAAGTAATTATTCAGTTTTTATGTTTACCTACTTTTTAATTTTAAAGAAGCAAAATAACAAATGAATAAATAATTGCAAGAAGGCAGAGTCAAATTTGTATTATAAGATACCCTAGAGTGTAACTCTAAGTTTGAGGGAGTCCCTGTTGCACCCTAATAAAACATGAAAGAATCACGACTAGACGAAGTTGGAGAGCTGAAATGAAAATTCTAGTCTGTATGCTTTGCAAGTATGTTTAGTGTCAAATTCTTTGGGGGGAAACTAAAGACATGCTCAGGTAACTTTTTCTCCTTTAATTTGACTTTGGTAGCAAATGATAAAAATCCATTTTCATGAACGACTTGAATCTCATTCTATTTACTTAGAAAACTTCTGCACTAGTAAACTTGTTTTCAAGTCTCAGTGAAGAAATGGACATAGTGAGGAGATCTGGTGGTAACTTAAACAAAAAATTTGATAGCAGATTTCTTGAATGTTGCATTGACTAGATTATCATGAACATGGACATTGAATAGGCAAGGAGATGATACAACATACATGGATTATTTAACACAAAGTTGGGGAGAATAGCATTAAATGATAATTTGATTTAGATGAACATTGGTAGCATTTTGTCCCCATGAATGCTTATGAACTTAGATATTTGCCTTCTCTGCATGATTCTTTGAGTATTGGTTTGAGTAATGCATGCTCGCCCAGTGTCTTTCCAGTATATCTGAAATTGTCGGAGAACATTTTCAAAGGATAAATCGTGCTGGGAACTGTTAAAAGATAAACTAAGGCATATTAAGTGTTTATTTGAGCAAAACTTCATTTGAATTGGGCAGCACCAAACTGGAAGTGATTAGAAATGCTCCGCCATCAGCAACTGGGGAAAAGACAATGTGGGAGAAAGTATGGAAGCAGAGACAAAATCATTTGATAGGCTGTAGCTTAAACTTTGGATGGCTCTTTATGATTGGTTGTGCTCAGCATTTTGACTCTTACAGGCTTAGATTTTGGTTTGCCTGTGTAGCCCACCACAACATTTGAACCCCGTTAGTCTAATGGCCTCCTTGTTTGATTAACAGTATAAAATTGAGTGTTTGGTAGATAAATTCTTTCACATGGAACCACAAAAATGATGTGTGGAGTGTCTTATAAAGCTGCCAGCTTTGGAATGAAGCAGTCTCTTCAAGCAGTAGGTGTATAAAAAAATAATTTAGGGAGATGGTTCTTTAGGTAGATGCCCCTTTAAATTAAATGTAACATTTTAGCTGATTGCAAATGAGCACAATTCCATATTCAATTTACGTATTTCTCTAACTCCTGTACACAAAATATTTGGCTACATAGTGCTTTAAAAATTAGACTTCAGAACATATTGTTATCATTTTCCCTGATCCATTTTCTAAACTGTTTTGATGTTTAACATGTTCTATATCTTAGGGAAATGATTGTTCCCTTTGCTGTTTTTAATTTAAATGATGTGTTTTTGTTACTACTATTATCTTTCACCTTCTCATGAACACATTTTCAAGGCTTGCTCATTTACATGCCTTCTTCTTTCTTTCTGCTATAGTAGCACTTTTATTTCATTCTGTGAATATCAATTGAGTGATGTTATAACCCTGTGTATTTTTAAATTAGAAATACTTTATCATTTTTTATAAATTTTATAAAATTTATAGTTTCAATTTGGGATTATTCACTTAGAATATATTTATTTTCCATTTTGTCCTTATTTTATTTTTTGATTGTTCTTTTCAATGTGATATTCTTCAAACACTTTTGTATAGATTGAAGTATGTAAGAATATCTGCATTGCCACGGTATTTTTAGGGTTCATATATTTTGAAAGGGAGAGGGAGAGAGAGCATAGGTGGGGGAAGGGCAGAGAGCTAGAGAATCCGAAGCAGGCCCCACACTCAGCGTGGAGCCCAATGGATGCAGGACTAGAACCCAGGACCCTGAGATCATGACCTGAGCCAATATCAAGTTGAACACCTGACCAACTGAGCCATTCAGGTGCTCTTGAATTGCCACAGTATTCAACAAAGAAGACTACCTCCCACGCACATGCACAGCACACACACACGCAAACATACACACATACACACACACACACACACACACAAAGGCGCTGTCTGTCTTCACACTTCCAAAAAATGTCTGCCTCAGTTTCTTGCCACCCCCTCCCATTTGATCTATCTTTCTCCAGAGAAACTCAGCTAAAGTTGTGCTCTCAATTCCACCAGTGATTCTCTAACTACTCAGGCCTCATCCCCTGTTACCTATCTACACCCCTGCATTTGACACACTGACTGACTATCTCACCCATAATTTTGGTTCTGCGGTGCCCCTTGACAGATGACCTATGTTTCCCCAGCCTCATGGCACTGAATCACGCTCCTTTTCCTGATGCCTCCTCTTTCTGCCCAAATCAGTGGATTAGTGAAGAATGTCACGGGTTCAAAGAGTGACTCCTCCTTTTGCTAGCTAGCTGAGTGATTTTGGATAATTTATTCAGAGCTCTTATTTGATATATTGAAAAAAAAATCAACATCTACTTGTATGGTTATTTTTTAAGCAATCAGAACATATTTGGCCTAAATGAGAAAGGGAGGAGAGAGAAAGAAGGGAGACATTTCATAGGGACCTAGCGAAGCTCCTATTTGATATTTGACTGCCTTGCCTTTCCTTCTCCACCCTGCAGTACCACTCTATCCATGGCACTAAGCCTGTCGAGCTATCCTTTGTTCATAATGCTTCTTTAACCTGGCATTCTAAGAAGACTTGCATTCTGACTCCAAACTACTTTTCCTAGCTTATCATTTACTTATCCTTTCAACAAACCTGTTGCTTGACATACTTTTCTAATTTACTGCATCTTAAAAGAATCTTCTAGATCTATGTGCTCCCTGAGTTGCATTACCTACCATCTGTCTGTGAGACGATTGGACAGCCCAACAGCCCATGCCTTTCCACCAACCTTCATGACTCTTCATGTGGGAGAATGAAAAATACTAGAGACTTTCCCACAACCTCTGAACCCTAGGGAAGAGTTTCCCACATGTATCTCCCAGGCACACTTCACTACAGTCCATTTATGCCCTCCCGGTGTAGCTAACCGGCAGGTCTTGTTTTCCCTGAAATCTCTATGGCAGAAGCAAGAATCAATCTCCATGCTCAGGTCCATCTACCCTTCAGGAGAAGCATTCTAGGAAACTTTTCTTCTTGGTGGTAGAGGGGGGATACAATGGAGAAGGTGCCATATTTCTGGGCTTCTGAAAGCTCTCCCTGAAATTCTCCTCACTCTTTTGGTTACAACATCAACCTGAGACTGTGGGCATCCAACCACGGACTGAGTGGCCAGTCTCCCTGCCTGCAGGCACTCCTAATGTTCTGAGTGGTGGTTTTGAAATCTTATTATTTTGAGGAGGAGAAAGGACCTTCCTCTCTCCTTTTCCATAAGTAAAAGAGAGAATGCACTCTCTGTCAACATCGAGCTCCCCCACAAAGCTGGTCACGATTCTTCTTGGCAGCTCTTCTTATGGCCACTGAGGGAAGGGGTTGTTAGGACAAGGTGGATACTGATAGCAAGACCTGCTTTGGCATTTTTCAGCCCAAGGTGCAGGTAAGTATTGTTCCCACATATTGCTGGCTTGCTCACTGCAAGCCAGCTCTAGTATCTGGGATATTTCATATTTTTGTTCTGTTTCAGATTATAAACATAATTATGAGACCAGGAAAATCCCATTTCGAACTCTCGTATGGTTAAAGTTGTAAATTTTAATTGAAAGATAGTTGATATGAATCACTTAACACAGTGATTCACAATGCTGGTGCACTGTAAGTTATTAAATATTTCCCACTATTATTATATTATTATTTGTATGATTACTTGTATAATTGCTTACAATAAGTTCACTCTCTTTATGTAACTGACTTTTTAATCATGTGAAGTCTAGAGTATATGTTTTGATGCAGTCTCTAAGTTTTAAAATTAAGATTGCAAATCAGAAATTATTTTATTCTGTACAAAATGACATTTTTCGGGAATGCTACACAAAACAATTTAGCTTAATCCTGCAGCTGCCTAAAAATACGAAGCACATGGAAAACCATGTGGACATATGTGTCTCCATATATTTATCTGCACAGAATCAGAATGAAACCTGTCTAGTTTAGTCATTTGCAAATTGCACACTCACCTAATTTGATGTATTTTTAGGTATCCAATAAAGCCCCTTTAGGTTGGAAGAATAGGTGTCATCTTAAAGAATACAATTCACTACAAAGAACAAACTAGCATTTAGCTCTCTTAAGACCTATCTCTCCATTAGTTAAGACCCTGCTCTTTGTAGTCATTATTCTGAGTGAAAATAGTGGGGAAACAGCCAGTTAGCACCAATATTTCTTTCCAAGATGGTGTGTTCCGTGTTTGCATTAGTGACATAGTCTCCAGTGGGCATCTTGGCATTTGCAAAAATTTAAATAAAAGTAGCAACTTAATCCAAGATTTATACATTGTTTTCTAATTAGTAGACTAAATATTCTCTTAATTTGTACCTTGAAACTACACCAGTGGTACATGAGGGTATGGTATATGAAAGATTGGACTTAATATATGGAGAGAAAATATTCTAGTTTCGTATAAAACCAGTCCTCAATCCATTTTACTTTTGCAATGTTAAAATAACATTGTTGCAGGTAATGTGTGTATACAAGGGAAAAGTTTTGTGGTTTGGGTAGACAGCAAGAATCAGAATTCTTCACAGCATAGCAGTTTCAGAAGACAGAGGTTATGGAAGACCAGGAAGATTTGCTTTGTTAGATCCAGTGGGTGTAACATTCATTTCCAGGACCACGTGGCCTGCTCCATGACTTTTACAGAACAGTGCATGGGATATTCAGTATACTGGAAACTACTGAGATTTAGAAATAATAGAATTTAATGTGCCGTACAATTCTGTCTCTTTTCGTAATGAGTCATCTAGACATTTGCAGATCTGTTGGCTAAAGGGATGCATGTATTTTCCCTTCCACCTGTCTTAGAACACAAATTTATAAGTATTTTTGTAGGAGGCAATTTCTGTGAAAGGAGAACATTTGTCTTCAGTTTTATGGCTAAAATTTTATGAGACAGCGACAACTGTAGGGTTTTGTGATAGGAAGCCACATTAACTCCATTAAGATTATGGCCTTCCTTTTTCAAATTTCTTTTCTTTTTCCTCTCTCACATAACATTTGTGTGGTTTATCCCTGGAAAACAACAGAAATGGAAAGAGTAATGAGGAAATTTTCTCCCTCTTCCTTCTGAACAAGCCATTAAAGTTCATCCTGCATTGAATGTTGACCTAACACTTAAAATATTTGAAGTAAATCATAATCAGCCTTTGAGTTGTGGGTTTTTGTTCTAGTTTATTTAATGATTTGCTCAAATGTTGACAGTGTTCTACAAGTGGAGGGGGAAATACTTCGATTTAAAACATCGGATTTTCAACTAGGCCTTCAGTATAAAAATATGGACAAAAATAGCATATTCTATTACAGTAAAACACTGTAAATGCTAGTAGTTTTAAATATGAAGTGTAATTCATTTAGGAAGAAAAAAAAAACAATTTTCGAATGCCCAAATGATTGTGCAATAATAATTAGAAGAAATAATTGTTCAGTTCTTTAGTTAACGTACTTTATTTTAATGGAACACTTTGAATTAACAAACATACCCATACTTTTTGTGTGTGTGACAGTAATAACCACAGTGTATCTTATCAGATAATTAACTTCCACAAACATAATAACAAGTCTATGGAGCAGCGATGACACTGTTATAATAAAGTATTTCTTTGGAAGTTGAAATCTTAAAAGGAGAGCAACTACTTAAATTTAAGCAGTTGCCTTCATGTAAAGAGGCTGTCACTTTTTTTCAGTGTGTAATGTAGACAGGCATTCTGTGAAGATAAATAAAACGGGGCAGAGGGAGGAAAAATACAAAAGCAGATAATAGAAAAGCATGCAAACAGATTTAGAAGTAAGCACATACAGGCATCAGGGAAGGTTACATGACAGCTTGGTATTGGATGAGTAGAATGGACATGTATTGGCTCTTTAATTAGGATAAGTGACTTAGGAGTTCAACTTTTCCTTCTAATTCACGTAAGTTATTTTCCTTCAGTAGCTCTCAAAGGATCAATTCATGAAAAACAAAATCTGCCTTTTATTTCTCTTTTCTCTTTTGAAGTAATGTTATTGTAAGCAAGCTCCAGATTATACCATTCCATTTGGACATCTTGTAACCCACCGGTGAAATGCAGCCAGGTCTGTGGAAAGGAAGGGCAGCTCAGAGTACCAAAGTAGTTGTCAAAACACTGGGAGAGGATTAAACCCTGCTCTATTTTCATGGGGACATAATAGCTAGCTTAATATCTGTTTCTGTTCTTGATAGTAATATGATACATTTCAAACGAACAAAACGAAAATCTACCTTCAATTTAAAACTGCTTGGGAAATAACTGGCCCTTGCAAAAACGAACAAACAAACAACAAAAAGCAATACAGGAAAATAAGGGTAAGCAAATACATATATATTTTTTGTGCTTTACTTTAACTGCTGTAATCTGACAAAAGCTAGGCGCATTCTATTAGAGTTTAGTGTTCCGCTAAGAAAGCATGAAGTATTTTGTATTCTACCTAATCATTCAATTGTGTGTGGTGGGCGACCATTTCCCAGACTGTGCCTATTCAATTATCCCTTCAATGTTCCATGATTCTTAGAAGTCATGCAATTAATTTTCCCCTCATTAAGGGGAAATGCACCTTTTTGTGATATCACCATGGGGCGCAAGGAATTTAATTTAAAATTAAGTGAAAACCTGTGAAAATGTAAATATTTCTATATGAATATGAGCAGAGAAATACTTCAAAGCAGCTGACTGTTGAGGCAGAGTGTACTGTGGTACACGTACTACACGAGTCATGATTTCAGTAAGTATGCATTTTGGAAGATTATATGCTATTACCACCAGGGCTTTCCTGAGGTATATGACTTGGTGGTTTTTGCCCACCAGGAACATACAGATTTACTGCAGGTAAGGCTTTTGTGATGATTGGCTGATCCCACGCATATGAGGGACAAGTACTATATAGAGATGTGTTTTTCCCTACTTCCCACAGGAGCTCTTGGAGGTCATGGACATTGGCCTCATATTTGCACTCATGGTGCTTAAATATAGTACAGTAAAACCTTAGATTGCAAGTAACTTGTTCTGTGAGTGTTCTGCACAATTAGCAAACATTTCTAACAAATTTTAACTTGATAAACGAGTCATGTCTTGCAATACGAGTAGTACATAGTGTTGAATGTCACATGATCACGACTGAGCCAATGGTTTTTGAAATGTGCATTGACATGCAAGTGCTTGAGATTACAAGCATGTTTCTGGAATGAATTATGCTCAAAAAACAAGGTTTTACTCTACTAACCTTCAACAAAGAAAAGGTGGGCAGCATTGACATAATACTATGTTTCTAGTTTGTAGAAAAAATAATTAATTGAATTTAGAATTATGTTAACATTAATTTTTGCCCCATGAGTCTCTTAAAAAAACGAAAACCAACTATACCATCTACCAGAAAATACTCTCTTCACGAAGAACATCTTGAAATTTGATAAGGATTGGTAATATGGTCAGAAGACTTAATAGATGGGTGCACAGGTTTAGAAATGGGAGAGCATGTAATATGGGACCATTTTTTAGGACTATTAAGCCAGAAACTTCAGATGTAGATATGAATCTCAGATAGATTTATTTGATAATGGTTGCAAATGATTTTATCTTTCCAAGTTTCTAGAGAAAGTTTGGAGCTCTCGAAGAGCAGATTGGCTTTATAAAATGTTTTCATGTTCTGTCTCCAAATGGTGTTAGTTAGAATAAAAATTAAGATCCTGGCCATATAGAAGAGGTAATGAAAATCCTGGAGAAAATATCATTTGGCTATGGCACCTGGTAAGAGTTATAAACTGTGAAATATCAGAGTGACTCTCACAGGAAGAAGATTTAAGAATCATAGGGCAATGCAGTGATTTTAGAATTCATACACTCTAAATATTTATTTTTTTACACTTTGAGGATTTAATTGGAGATATTCATAATGTGTTTAGTTAATATGTTTATTTCGTTTAAGCAAATATACTACCGTCGTAAAATCTCAGTTACAGCTGTACTTTCTAATTATAAATAGAACAGGATTTTTCTGTTCTGACATCTAGTGATAATACTATGTTTCTAGTTTGTAGAAGAAATAATTAACTGAATTTAGAATAGTGTTAATATTAATTTTTGCCCCATGAGTCTCTTAAAAAAACAAAAACAAAAAACAAACACTTTTGATACTCAGAGCTAACAACAAAATTAGCCTGGTTGCTGGGGATGAGTTAGAAGGAACCCTAGAGAGGGTTGGGGTAGGAGACAGAAGAAAGCAAGAAAATAAAAAAAAATTGTTTTTCCCAAGCTATTCCAGAGCCCTGAGGAGTTGTTTATAATTGTAGATAGAAATGGTGGAGTATAGAAAGACTAGAGTTGTGTTATCTCCCTCTTGTCACTTCCAGACCATTCCAAGGACATACTAACTACTGACAAGCCAAGTCAGGAAGATTTGAAAAGGCTGAGGCCTGGATGGGAGTCATGCCATCTGTAGTACAGCTGGGGCATGTCCCAGCCTCCAGGTGCCATAGAATCACTGAGAACCCATCTGAGGTGCCACACTTGTGATTTTCTCTCAGCCTATTTCCTTCTTGATTCAGGCTACAAATGGTCTCTTGGTTTTATGACCTGGAGACTGGTGTTTTCCCCCAGGGCTTCTCTAGTCACCTCAGTCTTGGAGTTGATTCTTTTACCTTATTTTTGGTGCAGTAGGACCCCTCCTCTCCATATCTAAATAACATAAGAGCTGACTTTGGTTTCTTCTTGGATTGAGAGGTTTAACTTCATCATTTACATAGTTACAACTATCTATCTTATTTGTATCAAATACATATAATCCTCATAAATTATGGTTCTACTGTAACAGGCTCATGTTGTAGACCAAGTTCATAATTAATTGTCACATATTCAGTTTACCATACAAAGTACTGTGACTTTTTAGAATTGACCAGTGGAAATTGTTCATTGTTATTTTTCCACAACGTCACAGGTCATAACTACTTGTTAAGTGCTTGTGGTTGGAGAGGCAAAACATAAACACTGAAGTAACTGTGAGAGTATGAATCAACATCCTCCTGCTTTTCTCAACATATGGCAGAGAAATCATCAGATATAATTACTACTGGTATTGCCATTTTTTGCTCTCTGCTTCTGCCTTATTTTGTTATATCATACTTAAAATACTTCAGAGTTAGAGATGCAGAGTAAGTGGGGTAAAATTACTCCCATTCTTATTTTTTATTCTTTATTTAACATGTGTTACTACATTTTCTCTTGCTTCTGTTAAGTTTTCAAGTGAAATTTTTGTTTGTTTGTAAACATTTTATATCCTAACGCTTCTGTTGTTCCTAAACTCTAGCTTTTCTCTTAAGAATATAAAGTTATGTTCCAGTAATTCAATAGGTTAGGAATAATGCAGGCTTTATCCTAGATTATAAATAAGATCTGTTGTAATGGGTAATGAGAAATAAGAGACTGATTTTGAATATGTGTCCCTTTCAGTGTAATTTAGAGCAGTGAATCAAATTCCTAGACTGAACTGAGAACCAACCATGATGAAAAGATTTCTCCATTAAAATTTTCTCTAATGATTGTATTTTGATATGATTCTCCTTAGTGTCTTCAAATGCTTTATGACTGGTGTGATACTGTGATTTATAATAAATAAATATTTTATTTTCCTCTCCCTTTCTGGCATAGAGCTCCCAAAACCCTTGGAATTTCCAAAGAGGTGACAGCAACAAAGATGTCTTTTGTTTATGTTAATGAGGCAACTTTGGGTCTCCACCTAAAGATAGAGGCTGGCTGCTTGGAGAGCCAAACAGGTGATTAAAGGCTTAGAACTTTCTGTCCCACCTCCTTGACTTCCTGGAGGACAGGGGCAGGAGGTTGAATCAGTTGCCAATGGTCAGTGATTTAATCACCCTTGCTTATGTGATGAAGCCTCCACAAAATCCCAAAAGGACAGGGTTCAGAAAGCTTCCAGGTTGGTGGATATATAGAGGTCCTGGGAGAGTGGTGGACTTGGAGAACATGGGTGTGCTGTGCCTTCTTGCCATACCCTGCATTCTCCATCTTGTCCATATGGTTGTTCATAAGCTATATTGTTTTATAATAATAATAATAATAATACCTGTAATCTAATAAGTGAGTGGGTCTTCTGAGTTCTGTGAGCTGCTTTTGCAACTTAATCCAATTCAAGGAGGAGATCTTGCGAACCTCTGATTTATAGTTGATTCATCAGAAGCATAGGTGACAAGCTGGTCTTAGGACTGACATCTGAAGTGGGGGGTGAGGGAGTAGTCTCGTGGCACTGAGCCCTTAACCTAGAATCTGACACTCTCTCTGGGTAGATGTGTCAGAATTGAGTTGAAGTCTTCGGCACCTTGCTGGAGTCCCAAGAATTGCTTGGTGTGTGGAAGGCCCTGTTGCACACACACATTGGAAGTGAGTCCAGGAACCACAAATATTGAGGTATTGCATCCAGAGAATTTTTGTCTCCTCAGCTTGTAAGGGCCTGGTTTAGTATAACATGTAGGGAATTGATAGTCACAATCTGAACTTGAGACTGCTCTACAGTTACAAAAGTGGATGACTTTAAGAACAAGCCTGTAACATCATCTGTAAAAAGGAAATAATGGAACATCCTTCATAGCTTCATAGAGCTTCACTTCATAGAGTGAGTGCATGTGTTAGTGTGTATCAGTTAATTGATAAATATGGTGGGATTCTGTGACCTCAAAGACACTACTACATGAATATTAGTTTTCAGAGACTCGTGTTGCTCATGGCAACTACTATCCAGGACAGCTGTGACAGTTGGGGAAGATCCTCTAAGATGATGCAAAGAGTTAGATTTAATAAGGTGAGAGGGGCACCTGGGTGTTTCAGTCAGTTAAGCTTCCAACTGTAGATTTCTATTCATGTCATGATCTCGAGGTTTGTGAGTTTGAGCGCTGCATCCACCTCCATGCTAGCAGCGCGGAGCCTGCTTGGGATATTCTCTCTCTCTCTCTCTCTCTCTCTCTCTCTCTCTGCCCTTTCACAGCTCTCTCTCTCTCTCTCTCTCTCTCTCTCTCTCTCTCTCTCTCTCTCCATCAAAGTAAATAAATAAACTTAAAAAATAATAAAGGAAAAGAAAAGAAAAGAAGGTGAGGAATAAGTTGGGAGCCAAGAGTGCTTGCATATAAAATCCTACCCCTCATAGTTTTGTTTTTTAGCTGATGATCCTGACACAGTGTAGGGCTTAGCAGGACCAAATACAGGGTATGAGGTCATTGCTGAAGAAAGAATAAGCCCAGTTAAGTTTGTGGTCTCAGAGATGGAACCATGGCTGATAGCCAGGGTTAAAACCAGAAGTTCCCTGAGAGGCTTGAAGCCAGCCAGGAGAGAATGTTAGAGATGTTGCCGAAAATGGGAACTAAGGATCAGCGACCAAGAAAGCAGACCTGTAACAGGATACAGGAATGTGAGAAACAGCTTTTTATGGAGTCCCACTAATTTGGATGGGTGTTACCTCTTTTAATGTATCACACCCAGCCTTTTGCTTCCACTGCTCTTCATCCTCAGGATCACTGCTTTGTACTGAGCCATAGATTGTCAAAAACAAGAGGAAGAGTGAACAGTTGTGATTAAACATGTGATAAAAAACTGCGAAGAAGACATTGACCTTCATTATTGTAGTTCAAGTTCAAACTGATCATCTTCATCTGTAAAGATATGATAAGTTCGTCTGGGCATTTCCTGTCTAAAGGAAAAGCATGTTAGACATTACATTTTTCAAATATTTCAATCAAATATTATTAATATTTGAGGAAACAGGAGTGGGTGCATTTGCTTGTTTTAAGAAAATCATTTCTGAAAAATATACCCTCCATTCATTAGGAAATAGTGACTATGTCTAATAATCATGGAGAAGACTGTTATTAATTTTATCATATGATAACTTAGGTAGAAATTTTTCAAATTTTAAGTTCTTCTCCCCTCTTTATCAAATTCCCTTAAAATGAAATCACTGTGAACAACCCTGTATTTACTTTATGGGTTTTCCTTCCTTCATGGCTTGCTGCAACCAATTATTCTTTATATTCTTGTTCCTATCATGGATAGGAATCTTGGATGTTTAAAATTTAGGTAACTTGCTTCTTCAGAAAATTGTGTACAATACAATAGAAGTGATAGAAATCTTGGGAAAAATATCCCTTGATGGAGAATATTAGAAACTTTTCCTCTTGGGGCACCTGAGTGGTTCAATCAGTTAAGCATCAGACTTTTGATTTTGGCTCAGGTCATGATCTCTCAGTTCTTGGGTTTGAGCCTTATGTGGGCTCTGCACTGACTGTGGAGCCTGCTTTAGATTCTCTCTCTCTCCCTCTCTCTCTGCCTCTCCCCCATTTATTCTTGCTTTCAAAATAAATGCACTTAAAAAAAACAAACAAAAATAAAACCTCCTCCTGACTGGTTTTTGTTTCATATTATTATTTTAAAATGTTGATTGTCATGGTAATAGCAAAATGATGGAATTTAGAAAATTCTTGATGGGATACTGTAATCTTTGGCTCATAAAATATATGTGGAAGTTTTCCTGTCTTAAATCAGTTTTGAGTTGGAACACTTCATGACTCCTCTGGCATGGTAGCCACCATCTGGCCAACATAATATACTAAGATCCTTACAGGCAAAATGTCTCAGCATTCTCTGGAAGGAATTCATTTTTTGAATCTTCTTAGAACCTCAACGGACCATAGTTACCAAAAATGGGAGATAGAATTATGACTGTCCTGTCCCTCCTTATTCAAGAGTAATCTGCTTCAAAGGACAGTGCAATGTCCTTCATCTGCACCTTTTTCGACTTCCCTCTGCGTCCTCTCTCTTGGGAGCTTTACTGTGTGCAAAATCCCCCAAACCACAATCATTAATTGGTTTTCTGGGTAACTTATATTTTAGAGGATTGAGGAAGAATATCTGATCAATTACTTTGAATGAAATAGCTGTTTTCTGGACAAAAAAGCTATTACATGGAAATGAGTGGATCATATGGTATCTAATTACATCTCTTGCAGACTTTGTGGGCAGGTGAACACGTAGAGGGCAGTTCTCTATTTTCTTTCTTAGCCCTTCTTCCATTAAACATTCCTACATGTATTTCTATGTCATGCTCTAACCATTCAGGTAGATTATGTCATTTTCCTTAAAAACCATGCACTTCAACTCTTTATTGCCTTTCCTTTGAATGAAATTGCCCTTCCATATTCCTTTCCATTTTATCCTATTTTTTTAAAAAAATGTTTATTTATTTTTGAGAGAGAAAGAGAGACAGACTATGAGTGGGGAAGGTGCAGAGAGAGGTGCAGAGTGGGGAAGGTGGAAGACACAGAATCCAAAGCAGTCTCCAGCTGTCAGCACAGAGCCTGACGCAGGGCTCGAACCCACAGGCTTTGAGAACATGATCTGAGCTGAAGTTGGATGCCCAACTGACTGAGCCACCCAGGCACCCCATGTTAATCTATTTAAATTTACTAATTACACCAATTGTAAGAATTTAGATATCAACAAGTAGAGATGGACAAAAATATATATAAAGCATAGGAGAAACATGAGTGAAAATGTGAAAGGTTGAAATTGAGTTTTTTTTTTCCTTTGGAATTCATCAGATAGCATTAATATTTGTTTCTAAAATAATTTATTTAATATTTGTCATGCTGAATTAGTTTTAAAACTATAGAGACTACAATGTATTTTTACTTATGGGGTGAGGCTTAAAGAGACACCATTTTAATTCAAGAAAATTTTTTCTTGGGGCGCCAGGGTGGCTCAGTCGGTTAAGCATTCGACCTTGGCTCAGGTCATGATCTCATGGTTTGTGGGTTTGAGCCCAACATCTGGCTCTGTGCTGACAGCTCAGAGCCTGGAGCTGCTTCAGATACTATGTGTCCCGCTCTCTTTACCCCTTCCCCATTTAGGTTTTCCGTTTCTCTCTCTCTCTCTCTCTCTCTCTCTCTCTCTCAAAAATAATTAACATTATCGAAAGTGCTGCTATGAACATTGATGGAACTGGAGGGTATTATGTTAAGTGAAATAAGTCAGTCAGAAAAAGACAGATACCATATGTTTCCACGAATAAGTGGACTTTGTGAGACTAAGCAAAAACCAGGGGGAGGGGAAGAGGGGAAAGGAAAAAAAGACACAGAGAGGGAGGGAAATAAAACATAAGAGACTCTCAAAGACTAAGAACAAACTGAGGGTAAGGGAGGTGAGGGAGGGGGGAGAGGGGGTGACGGGCATTAAAGAGGGCACATGTTGGGATGAACACTGGGCGTTATATGTAAACCTATTTGAAAATAAACTATTATAAAAAATAAACAAAAAAATAAAAAATAAAAAAAAAATAATAATTACCAAAAAATAATTAACATTAAAAACGTTATAAACTTTTTCTTTTCTTAATATACTTTTAAGTTGTCCATTATTTTTTCAAAAAAGCAGGTCACTGAGAATTCCCATCATGGCAACATTTCTCAAGTGGAAATTTATAGAATAGTGGATATTAGTAAACATAATACTTGGATGATTTTTGTGATAGAACAGTCTTAAAACAACAAATAAATTTGAAGCCTACTTTGTGTGAACCACTTGTGAAGGAACAATGGAAGATTTGTTGCATGTGCTAGTGTGTGTGCCAGTGGGAATCTTGTGTGGTTTCACAGGGTTTACCCTTGCTGAACTGGCAGATATGGTGTTGGCATTTATTAAAGAGCCTTTATTTCTCAGGAGGCAATTGAGAGACTGCATCTCTGGGCATTGCATTCTTCTTTCTATATGAACCATCTTGCTTTCACTATATTTAATTGGGTTAAAAAAAAAGTATACCCTTTGCATTTTTGATTCAACAAAGAAGATCTAGGAGACTGACAAGCAGACTCAACATTGTTTTTATAGAATATATTCAATATTACTCTATAGAATGCAGTCCTTTGCTAGAATCACTCAGAATTTCAAGTTTAATTTACTTTGTCATTAGGTTAGAAAAGTCACAGTACAGAGATCTCCTTCCTGAGATTTGTCCTCCTACATAAAGTCAGTCAAATATCTGGTACAAAAGTAAGATAAACTTTTAGTTTTTGGATGAAAACTGGTTGTGGTGATGACTAACTGATTGTTTCAGAGAATAAAGTAAAAATTAATCTGATGGAGATTTTATCTATAGTCAGTGCTTCATTACATTTCATATGACTGTAGTGAAAATTGAATGTGCTAACGTTCATGAAGTCCTATGTTGTACTCATGGTACATAGTAGTGGCCTAATAAATGTGAATTCTACATTTCCTTTTCCTCCCCCTTCCTTGTGTTTGTGATTCATTATTGAAAGGTTAATGTACATATTGGTATATAATTTTGATAACTTATGTGGAGGACTTTTGTACGACAATCCCAGACATCTTCAACATCTCTTCAAAACTGAATACAAATTATAAGAACCGAGTATGTTTAAAATAGTGAAATTCAAAAGTATGCAAATAATCTGAAAAAAATTTTTTCTACCTCTCTCAAATGATTTTAAATCACCAAAACAATGAAACTTGAGATTTAAAATTAATTAGACAGCAAAATATGCAGTTTTCCTTATGCCTAGGGCAAAGAGAATACATTTTTTATAAAAACCCTACAACCAGCTTTAAAAAAAGAAAAAAAGAAGATAAGTAAGATAATAACAGTGGTATAAACCAGTATAATATGGTTATAAATAAAAAAGGAAGCTAAATAAAAATCTATTCAAGATTAAATAAGACCTGGTTTTGACAGAAAGCTTCTAAAGATTCATAATCATCTACATTTGAAAAACATCTGGGCAAGCCAGTTTCCTTCTCCTGAATTTCACTGACTTGGGGTTCATTTTGCTACGTGTTTGAAAAAGAAGTGTAGTTCCTGGTGCTTGGTGGTGAGCTGAGAGCTGAGCACATGGCCACTGGGACCAGGGCTCAGGCCCAAAGTCTTTGAGCAGCAAGTAAACCGTGGTCCAGGTAGAGCTCAGCCCTAAGACCTGTCCTGCTCTAGGAGCCATGATAAAATCTCCATATATTCCCTGAAAATCATATCGGCTTTTTGGTTGACCATCTTCCTTAATCAATCATTTGTAAAAGGTAGCTAATAAAATGTAGAATTGTCTCATCTTGGCTTTTGTCTTTTCCATCTTATTTCATTTGTCTCTTTTGAAATTGCTGAAGGATGAGAATAAATACAGGGCTTCCTAAGGATGGAGGAAGTGAAAGGCCTGCCAAGAAAATAATCAGTTCATGAATAATTAGAGCAATAAAGTTAGATTTTGGAGCATAGTTAGCATTTTAGTTAATTGTCTAGATCCATTGCAATTTTATTTCTTTCTTTCGGCCATTTTGTTGTCAATAATAGAGTCGCAAAGAAGGGCTTGGACATTCAAAGCTCCTTAAAGGATATATTCTCCAGTGGTAGCAATAGAGACCCCCTCCTCTGTTTCATTCCAGGGCAGTGTTTCCATCCAGGTACAAGAAAGGTGAATTTCTGACTTGTCATCACTTCTCTTTCTCACAGGTGCTTTTATCCTGATGCGAAAGAAAATTGCAAAAGTAATTGCAGGGCCAAATTCACATCATTTTGTGAATGAACTTGGAACTTGGAAAATATATATGAGAGAATCTAGACCACATAGAAAATGTTGAAATCGCTTTTTAAATAGATCTGTATTGGTTACTGATACTAATAGAAAAATGTCTTTCATGATAGTGAACTTATTAAGAACTACTCATGGAGGCTCTTGGTACATGGTTTCTGGGAAAAATCGTCTTAATGGGAAAGGTCAGCAACTTAATAAGACACGATATGAGTGCTATTGAGGAGACCCACACTATTCTCACATAGCACCTGAGGATTTACCAAATATTGGGCATTTATTGCAACTAATAGTAAGGATTAAAAAAAACTAAATTAGATTTCTTTATGTATATAAACTTCCATATTAGTATGTATAAAAAGCATTAGTCCCTACTGAGATTTAATTCCTACAATCTCTACTATTACACATATTATTTATAGGTGTTCACTGACGTGACTACATGTCAAAGTGCAAAATAAGCTGAAAAAAATCAACTAAACATTTATATTTTATGCATTATTCTCTTGATTAGATATTTAGAGGAGAGATAAAAGAACAAAATATGTTCTGTATACATAATTAATTAATATGACGAAAATATTTGCTGCTAAGATTTTGGCCAAGGGGACATGAATCTGTAAAATTTAGAAGGATTCTGAGAATTTCTTATGAAGTGTTATGAGAGGGTGTCAAACACTATTGTAAGAAATAATATGAAGTAGAATCTGATATGATCATGGAAATAAGTCAGTTCTCTGTAATAGACCATTAATGAGAAACTACACTGTGCTTTTTTTTCTTTAATCTCATGTGCTTATTTCTGCAGAGTATATAAAGCTTAGTAATAAGTGTGCCCTTAACTTCTATAGTATATAGTTTGAGGGGAGAGAGGAGATATGAGCACATAATTTGATATTATGTAAATAATTTTCAAGACCAAGATCAAGGGTGGATCAGGAGTCTGGATGTTCTATGCTTATACAAGTTGGTAGGCTCTCTTGCAAAAAAATAGTTTAAAATTATAAATACACCCTTAGAGTCAACAGTTAGTTGTTATTTAGAAGAATGTAAATCATAATGTGTAATTTTCATGGAGAGTGAAAAACATCAGAAAAATCTAGAAATATAGGAGCGCCTGAGTGGCTCAGTTGGTTGAGCATCCAACTCTTGGTTGTGGCTCAGGTCATGAACTCATGGTTTGTGGATTCGAACCCTGAGTTGGGCTGTGCACTGACAGCGTGGAGCCTGCTTGGTAGTCTCTCTTTCTCCTTCTCTGCACTCTCCTGCTCTCTCTCTCTCAAAATAAATAAATTTTTAAAAAATCATTTAAAAATCTAGAAATATATACAGTATATTTATTAGCTCCCTGCAATACCTCTATTTTTTTCAATTATAATTGTTCATTACTTTTTCACATAGCAATTTTATAATATTTTCCATAAGAAAAATAGTTAAAAAATAGATAAGGTTCTTCCCGATAGCAATGTTGATGAAAGTTTATTTTTCTATTGATAGTTCAGAAACCATAGTTTTATGACCTTTGACTGGCAAAGTGATTATTTCTGTGATATATAGCTATAAGAGGCCAAGGCATCCCAGTTTTCTTTCACAGTGACAGGTCATAATATTCTTTGTACTTATGATAAGCATCAATGAGTTTGTCGCTGGTGTTTTCAGAAAAAAGCTGGATACGTTGAGGTGGGCAATAGTAGACCTAGAAATTGTTCCTAAAGCAGATCAATAGTAGTAATTGAACTGTGAACCACTGCTAAATCCAAACTAAATATACCCTCGTTTAATTTCCCATACTGGATTCCTAGAACACTACTCTGCAGGAAGAGAAGTATGAATAATGTTAAAGTGATTGGGAGTGAAATCTTTTACCATGGCAATTTTACAGGCATTTGACCATGCCAGTGTGATGGGTTGAAACATGGGGCCTATGCATTTGAAGGGCCCCAAGCTAAAGCTTTCTTTCTTTCTTTCTTTCTTTTTTAATGTTTATTTATTTTTGAGAGAGACAGAGCACAAGCTGGGGGAGGGGCAGAGACAGAGAGGGAGACACAGAATCTGAAACTGAAATCCAGACTCTGAGCTGTCAGCGCAGAGCCCGAGATAGGGCTCAAACTTGGGACTGGTGAGATCATGACCTGAGCCGAAGTCGGACGCTTAACTGACAGAGCCACCCAGGTGTCGCCTGAAGTCAAAACTTTATTAAGGTCCAGGCAAATCTGCTTCTAGCCCTGAGAGAAGGTGTGAAAAGTTCTCAGAAACCATATTTGATAGGCATCAGAAAAGACCTCACTCAGGAGAGAGCATTTGAGATAGATTTTGAACAAACAACAAAAGGTGATTCTGTTGTAGGTGGCTCTGCATGGTATTTTCAAATAAAATGTGATGCAATTATGTTTTCAGAAAAGTCTATGAGTCTGACATATTTTTGAGTAGTGAAAATTGAGGTCGTGTCAGGTAGACCAGAGACCTAACATAAAAGGCCTTATCCACTATGTTTAATTAATTCTTTGGCTGAGTTTCCTGCCCTGTAGGCAATAGTAGGGAACCATTGAAGATTCTTGAGCAGGATCATGGCCTGATTACAACTGCCTATTCATCGAACATCACTCCGTTAAATGGATTTGGTGAGTTTGGAAGACCTGAAGTAAGGAGTCTTTTTTAATAAAGCTAGTCAAGAGATGAACAAGTCTTTGGGGGCACCTGGGTGGCTCAGTCGGTTGAGTGACTGACTTTGGCTCAGGTCGTGATCTCACTGCCCGAGATTTTAAGCCCTGCATCGGGTTTCTGCTATCTGCGCAGAGCCATTCAAATTCTCTGTCCCCCTTTCTGTCTGCCCCTCCTCTGCTTGTGCACGCACACGTGCTCTCTCAAAAATAAAATAAAAATTAAGAAAAGAGATAAACAGGTCGTGTCCAAAATAACGGTAATATAAAAGAGATGAGTGAAAGAGATATTAAAAAAGGAAAAAAAAATAATTACAAGAGTGCCTTGCATTGTAAGAATGTCATGCTCGAGGGAACAAAAGAACTGTGAAAACTGTAAAAAAAGTTCATGTATATGGCATTTCCCGGTCATTTGGTAGTGGCTGAAATATATCTGCTCATTCAAAAGTAACATTTCAAAGCTTTTTCACCCCCTTTATGTTTTTCTGTGTACATTTTCATGTTTATATTATTTTTGTTTAAAATTTAACTTTAGAAATCCGGTATATAATG
Source organism: Paguma larvata (assembly GCA_030068075.1). NCBI lineage: Eukaryota > Metazoa > Chordata > Mammalia > Carnivora > Viverridae > Paguma > Paguma larvata. The sequence goes on from CM057832.1 coordinate 57,667,190, forward strand.
TAGATAAAACAAAGGACACTGTTTCTGAGAAATGCTTTTTATAATTCGGGGCAGGGGGAATGGTCACTGTATACTTAAAACCAAATTGTGTTATTGAGCGCTATGTGATTTCAACCCTAAATTCTGGCCAAAAAGTCACCTTAGTCTGTCATTAAAGTCCATATTCCATGCACAGTTATAAAATACATTTTCCCATTGAGGCAGAGGAGGAAAACAGAGATTGCATTTGTAGGTCATTTAGATGCCTTAGGGGAAAGAGCACAAGTTAAGTCACCTTATGTGTAAAACATCCCGTGTGCTATTGCATAACCTGAGAGTGGAGTATTTTCTCAACTTGTGAGCATTTATCACTTGGTGATAAGTAGATGTTCTCATCTTATTTTTTTTAACTATTGATAATTTATTTTTATTCTCGTTTGCTATCTAGTAATCTAATTCCAGTTACATTTCAAAGTTACGCTTCGGAGTTTTAAATAAATTCATATTGCCATTTGTTAATATATTAAATTATTTTGCTTAAAAACTTACAAACAAACACACACATATACACACAAACCCACAATGCTTTCCAGAAAGACTAACCAAGATACTAGGGGGAAAATCCATCAGGAAAACAAATGAGAGAGAGAGAGAGAGAAAGAGTTAATAATATTACATATTAGGATCGACTTGAGAAGCCAATACAGACCAGGCAATTAATGGTCTTGAATAATATTTGATTCGTCATAGCTAAAATCCAAGTATAGGTTTACATACACAGGAAGGGAGACCAATCACCATGTTCATGTATTAAATTTATTTTTACCAGCACTATTTGATAGAAGGAATAAAATCTTTGTATGTATATATTTTTTACACTGGCTTGTACTCGTAGATTATAACAAATAATTCCTCAGTAAAAGCATATATAAGTGAGTAATTCATATATATTTCTTTTTTCTTGCTTCATGGTCTTAACCAAAATATGTCCATATCCAAAGATTGTATACTTGAAGCTCATGCAATCACTGGTAACCCAATAAACTTCAGTGGAGGCATAATTCTTGGTTAGAGTTTTAGTATTAGAGGAGTGCCTGCCACAGGTCATTCCTTTTGTTGTCTCACAGGAGACACAGAAGATGAACAAGCATTTATAAGCAGTGTGAAATGTGCAGCAGTGGAAATACTTAAGAGAAACAGAGAGGTACAGAGTAGGGAGTAATTGACAAGGCCTGAGCTGGGGCAATCAACTATCCCAGTTTTCCAGGGACTGTGGGGATAACTGGGATATGATACTTTTCTGGTGCTAAACCTTAAAATGTCCTCTCAGGGGACATTTGGCAATGTTTCTTTGTCACAGTTGGGGGAGGGGATATTCCTGGCATCTAGTGGTAGAGGCCAGGAATGCTGCTAACCCACCTGTGATGCCCAGACCAAGTTCCACAAATAAAGAATCTGACCAGTTGTGAAAAGCCCTGTTCAAATGGAAAGGGGCAATGAGGGGCAGAGTAAAGATGTTGATTGTGTACAGAGAGGCGCAATGGATGCTCAAGATGGCGAGAGGGAATCAAAAATGAGAGAAGTAATTGGTACGGAACAGGATAAACCGAAGGGGAAAATGGCTTCTAAGTTAGAAATTCATGTACAGCGGATAGGAGGTGGCTGCCAGCAAGTTCATGTTGGATAGCATTATTTTCCCTGTTGAAGTAGGAGCAAGGGCATCAATCTCTTGGAGGTGAGAGGTTGGCACAGGGCAGACTCCTAGAGAGCAGCACAGGGTGGGCGGATGATTGATAGATGACACAGGGTCCTGTTGAACCTTAGACGATGAATTTGCAATGGCACTAGCCCACACAGTGCTGTGATTTTCTCAGGCTAAGCTCAGCCCTTCAGCATGGGAAGGAAGAAAGGGATACTCTCGGACTTACTGGGGACCTTAAGGCAAATGTACAGTGCGGGAGAGGCTTCAGGGAGCAGGTAGGAACTGTTTGACAGCTGGAACCCTCGGCTGGATGGTATAGAAGGCAGAGTCTTCATATGGATCCTTTACAAAATAATGACCATTTCCCCAAATGCTTTTCATTTAGTTCAGGCTCGCCTAAGTGTTGTGACTGCTTTGCTTCACAGATTCTGAACATTGGTTTTGTCTTTCTCTGTTTATTTTGTGTTGGGAAACACTCTGACAACCCCGAAGGACATTTATTTAATGAATTGGCATAGCTGATACATATTTAACTATTAATTACAGCCCATCCCTTTAGCTTCCTCTCTTGTCTTTTTCCCTCTGAAACAACAGCGCTGAAAGAAGATCTATTTCATGGCATTTTTAGATCTACCTCAAAAAGCAGCCTTGACTTTCACTAGGTTTCCAAAGACTCCATATAGAAAATTCACAAAGGTGCTGCAAAGAGCTTTGAAGCACCATTTCCTTTGATTAAATTAGTGACTACGATTAGGCTATATGATGATTCAGGGATGAGTGTAGCACACAGCACTCAACTTTTGGCATCCTGGAGGCTTGATCTTTTCATTTGGCATTGAATCAACGTTTATCCCAGGATAATCTACAGGCTCTTTTTCTAATTCTGGAAGATTAAGTTCATCCAGATTCTCACATATGTGGCCTGGCATATATTCACAAATGCTTCTGTTACACAAATACAAGGGAAGCATTTTTCTTCCTTTCCTAATGACTTGTGATCATTAACAAAAACGCTTTGGGGCATGTTTCTAAAAATGTGCGTGTGTTATACACTGACATTTTAGAATGGTGTAGAGCGGGCCAGTATCATCGCATAATTGGAATCATTAATGATTAATACAATATTTTTCCCATCTAAAGCTAGGTCCAGCCTTGCAGGAGGTCCTAAAATGGTGTCATTTTATTGTGGTCAGCATGAGATGGCCAGCATGGCCCTGCTTGATGAAAGGGTGGCTACTGCATGCTTCGGTCTGGCAAGAGGCTTTGCTTATCTGCAAATGTGTTCTGAGGATAGCAGGGGGCTGGGCCCATCAGCTGTCAGCCACAGCTTCTGTTTTGCTCTGAACAATAGCCATGTTGCCAGGGTAGTAATTATTGGTTGATTTTCTTTCTAAAATAAGTGTCCTAATAATTTGTCACAAAACTAACTTAAATTGCTGTGATGTTACTTGCAACAGTTAAAATAGGGGGGGGGGGTAAAGCAACTCACCGCAAGTAACGTTTCAGTTTATTTCTGCAGGCAGTCTATATTGGTAAATAGTGTAATTAAAACCTGTCTGCAGGTTTTTCAAAAAGGTTATTTTTGTGTGGGAAAACCCTTTGTTTTCTTTCTTAATACCCTGAGCTGTAAATTAGAGAATGGGGGAAAAAGTTATTTGGCAAATAAAGGTCCTCCCTGTCTGTGCTGTTTTGGAATGCCTCCCGTATTCCTGGGGCTCAGATAATGTGTTTCCCTAGAAAAGCATGCATAAACGGCACGACAATGAGCTGCTACCAGGGTCCGCACTGCCCAGGGATACAAATTAGGGACTTGATACTGGAAAATTCATCCAACTGAAAATGTTTCCAGACTATCTGAGTAGTGTCACCTTGTGTCTGTAGGCTCAAGTGTTACCAAAATTTTCTTACCAAGGGATGCGTGTTTGTGTAGATAAATCTAATGCTATTAGAGAAAATGGGAACAAAAGTACTGGCCAGAGCATAACAGATTTCAATGAGGACAGGAAAAAAAAAAAAAAAAGGACCCTTCCCCCTCCTCTTGTTGGCTTTCTAAATCTGTATGTGTTTCAGTTCACAGGCGGCAAGAATGAGACATTTCCTGCTCAGATTTAACATGCTGTCATGGAAATGCTGATAGGGTTGTTTTATGGAGACATGGCTGAAAAAAAAGAAAGAGCAAGAATTAGATTATAGCATTCTACTTTGTTCCATCTAGAGCTCATTTTATTTAAGTTCTCTAAAAGTTTATTTTCATCTACAAACTAAGGAATCATACCCTATCCTCTCTGTGCCAAGATCCAATTAATGTCAACTTGAGTTTTCTATGTGGACAGGACCAGTCCATGGCCCTGGGTGATCATCTATTATTATCCCTGCCTGCTTGTACATGACTTCACAGTCCTCGCATAAACCAGTTGTCATGCTTTCCATCTTTTGTACCCCCAAATAGCTCACTGAGTAGAATTTGAGAATGGGTGGGTGACGGGCTACTCTTTGAGAATGCAGAGCTCACTCATGGTTAGCAAGATTAAGCTCAGTGAGACATCTTATGGACCACTGTCCCCAGCTTGTGTCCCATGAATGTAGATTCTTTCTCTTGACTCTAAAAAAGAATTCAACTTTATTTTAGAAAGGATGGATTTAATATGCAAAATAAATGCCATTCTTTTGGTTGCTACATGCGTTCACTTGGAAGGACACCAGAAAATGAATATTTTTAATATCCTACAAAATGTTATTGGTTCTAATAGTTCCCTAATATTGAATGAGAATATTTAGAATCCTGCAAATCATTGCCAAATGCCTTTTTGGCTTTGGGTCTACAGAGATGTGAACTAAAAAAAAATCTAAATTTAGTGGAAAATATGTGGAATGATATAGATTCATATATAATATATCTATCTGGTCAAAATAATTGTGCCTTCTTAAAAAAGGTGTTGAATGCCTACAATATGCTATGTATTACACAAAATGAAGCTATGACATAAGTATTAGAAACTTAGAAGAATATTATGATCTCTAGAAGAGTATTGGTCTAAATGTGAATAATGCTGGACATTTTTCAAATGTATTTTTAAAATTATTACTTCAGTTTAAAACAAAAATGTCGTATAAGCAAGTCATTTTTTTTCTATTTTTCATTTAACTTTTCCAGTATTTAATTCATTATATGTGTACATATTTGTTAACAAATGGTAATATACCTTAAAACAAAACATTGAATACCAAAGGAATATTTTGAAACAATGAAATCTTTAAATGCTTTTTTATTGGAAGCATTTTAAAATCATTATTCATTTAGAAGATACTATTAATTATGGACTTTCTTTAGGAAATGCTATTCTATTTATTATAAGGCTATATTTTATAATTAATATTTCCTGTGTAATAAAAACTCAGGCTGTTTTGTTTACATTATTCTATTCTAGACGAAACATTTTTGTAACATATCAATACAGTATATACAATAAAGAGATGCTATTTTGTCTGTTAACAAGGTTTTCTTATGACAATGTCTCTACCTTTCTCCAGTACATACATTTGAACATCATTTTGTGATCTGTCTTACTAGTCGCTAAAAGTGCGCCATGTGCATATGCCTACACCCTTACCGTGTTACAGCCACTTGGCATATTTTAGTTACTTTATTTCCCAAAGTAGTTTGCTAATTTAGCAGTGTGAAAACGATAGATTCCAACTTTCCAACTTGTGGTCCCTTTATTCCTGGAAGATGGATCTATCTTGCAAGAAAGGACCCAATCTTTTGCTAGTTGTAGTAACACCTCACTTTGGTTGGAAGGAAGGCATTACACACAGGACCCCATATTGGCTTAAAGCACTTCCAATGATAACAGTAGATCTTCTCTTTGTAGCATTGGTTTGCTACTGGTGTCTAAAGCAAAGCCAGCACAGCGTATCCTTCTCATTCCTCTGAAGACATAATAAGACATCATTTATATAATTGATATATTGGAAATTTCTTAGGAGGGAAGTAATAGGATCCATATTCCAGACTTTGGTAACATAAAATTGGAGAACAACCATGGGGAAACTGCCAATGTTTTATCTTTTATTTTTCTTTCTATGACACTTCAGTTATATCTGTGCTCATGTTCTTTTCAAATAAGCCAATTACCTTTCCTGTGTGATCCAATTTGCAGGTACATGATAAGCAGCGGGTTAGAATGAAAAATAAATGATTAATTTTAATGATGATCAGCACATCTGATGTGATAAATTATGATTAATGAGTAAATTAGCAGTGAATGATGTAAATGAATCTACTTTGAAAACTAATTCTATAAAAAGATGCTAAAGGGTCGGTGTAGTTTCTTTTGCTTTTTCTTTTTTCTTTTTTTTTTTTTTTTTTTTGTCAAAAACAGTGCGTTAAATAGACTTGCGAGTATATTACCATTTAGACAGAATATGAGAAAGGTCAATAAATATTGTGTCACTTCCTACATCTTTACTGAATGAGCCTGGAGACTGCAGGACTTTTCATCTGTTTCAGCATAAAGGCCTTTATCACTCTATTGTAGGAAAATGGATGTGTGGTCTGTGTATTTTGAATGCATAAGTAGGTGGTAAGCAAACCCAGAGACCTAAAGTAGAAAATGTTGAGTAAATATCTAAATGGTGCTGCTGATACCATATTTTCATTAAGAATGCATGACTCTGGCATAGGGAATGGCAAGAATGGCTTTACAGATTGTATCTAAGAATGATTCAAGACCACTGGCAACCTTTCTGAAATTTATGTCACTAAACCAGTGGTTACTCTGAGTGCCTTACACCAAAACAGATGGCTGGTCTTACTGAGCTTCAATAGTTCAGAGAAGTTTTATGGTCCAAACACAGTGAATATAGGGGATTGTTTGTTTTGGTCATAGTATCTCATGGTTGTATGTTAAAAAAGGAAACAAAACAAAACAAAAGGTTACAGTGGTGAAACCATGCAACTTTTACTGCTATCATACAAGGGTTTATGACCAGGTATTAATATATCTTGACATAGGACAAACTAGAAATGTATTTAATTGCTGTAAATGGACCAGTCATGTGTACTTTCATCTCTACAAGATTGAAAAGAAAATTGGAAAGACACAAATGAACTTTAATGTCTCGGTCATTTTTAATTGAAAATTATCTTCCAAAGCATTTAAATACTATTCTCCATAATTCCGTTTTGTAGATATTTTGTCTTCATCCTTTTCCTCTTTCTTCATTGACCTACATACACGTCTTCACCACTGAGTATTTATCTTACACCCCATTGAACCTAGGAGAAATGGAAAAGGCAGGACTTGGGGAGTATTTGAAGATGATTCTTTTTTGAGGGGGTAGATTATCTGGTTGTTTCCTCAAAACTGCACTCTCTGACCACTACCTTTTATCTTTCCTGTTGATAGCTCAAAGGGATGAAAATTTGATCAATGATAAAGTGATAATTTTCAGCTTTATCAGTAGTCTTGGTAATTGGACATGATGAAATATATTTTTCACATGAATATATGAGTTATTCTAAAATGCATAAGGAGTCTCAAAAGCAAATAATTTTTTGATCTAATAGTTCTGCATATAGGAATGCATCATCTGTCTTGGAGTTTTACAGGTAGGGATGAATCATATACAGGGATTACATATATGTACAAGGATGTAATTATGAGAATAATCATCGAAACATTTTTTAGAATACTGAAAAATTAGAAACAATCTAAATGTTTAAAAATAATTTAAAATATATCTATCTACTTCATAATACAAAAATGATATTCAATTTAAATACTTGGTAACAAAAAGATATTCAAATATGTTTTAAGTAAAGTGAAAGCCTGTACTCACTTATTAAGTATAATATTATACTTAACAGTGTAGTATAGCCTATTTTTTGTAAAAATTATTAAATATTAAATGAGCATAGAATAATTCTTAACATCAAGGTGATAACCATTAGAATGTTTTAAAATTTCTTTTAATTTATATTTTCTAATTTATGTATAATGAATATATTATTATGTATATTAGATAAGATAATTTTACATAAAAATGAAAAGCACAAAAAGAGGCAGAGAAAAGGATAACAATAGGATAACAATGAGGTAGAATGAATTCATAAAAGAGATCAGAGTCACTGCATTGTTAGACTTCATCTGAATTCAGTCCTAAGGTAGACACATGAATGTGCGATTTGACTATGCTGCATTTTGCCAATTCAGGGCATGGTATGGTTCCATCAGTCTCTTACCATGTCACATCAGTGTTTTGCAGTGTCAATGTGTGTTACATACAGTTTGCATTCTACAGCTAATTTGCTATAAGCAAATGTAATTCAAATAGAGGCACAGTAATCATGTTTACAATATTAGTATCCATCCTAAGTACTTGAAAGTTTGTAGCCAAGGATTTCTATTTCTACTTGTGGCACTCCAAGTGCCTTGGAGAGCCTTATACCAGTTTGGTGTTTGCAGTGAACATCTACTATGTGCCAGGTGCAATTAGGAATTATAGGATTTCAGAGATAACCAGGTCACAAATGCTTCTTTCATGGTTCAATTAATGTAAAGAGAAAGAAATACATGAGCATACTATTGCTATAGTAAAATATAGACTGTTCTAACTCATAAGAGAGTTAGTGATGTGATAAGACATAAAACAATAGTGGATTTCATCCAGATGGGAGGCTCACAGAAGGCGTTAAGATATTTAGTGGGACCGAAAAAGGATAAATCCTATACATTTAAAAATGTGGAAGAAACCATTCTGTGCAAGGGAATAGCATATACCAAGGCATTGAGGCAGAGAATTTTAGGTTCTTGATGGTCAAAGGCAGAAACATACTTGGGAAAATAGGTTGGCAGCAGCTTTGAAAGATCTTAAAGGCCAAACAAAATTTCTGGTTTTATTTGACAGTGGTAAGTTATTAAAACTTTTTTGTTTGTGTGTTTCTTTTGAGTGGAAATGTGCTTTAATCATAGATGCATTTTTAAAACCCTCAAAGAACAAGAAGGGAAAGGAAAAGAAGGTTTAACAGTAAAGTGTCATATTGTTTGTAGCAATAAATACCTGAAGTGAGGATGACCAGATGGAAAAGTTCAGGTATGATGATACCGTTACGTGATTCTCAAACCTGGCTGAACATCGGAGTCCTCTGGAAATTAATTACCTAGCCCTACCTACTGATTTTCAATTTTAGTTGGTCTAAAGTGGAGTCTAAGCACCCACAGTTGTTTGTTTGTTTGTTTGTTTGTTTCTTGAGGCTCCCAAAGGATTCTGATATCCATCTTTGAAGGAGGATTATGGCTGTTGTTATTGGATATGAAAAAAGAGGAGACGTAGTAGAAGCAGAATCTATAGGACTTAATAACTGAATGGTAGTGGGGTGCAGGAGAATAAGACAAAGAAGATGTCAGGGCTGCAAGGTGGGTGTTAGGAAGGGTGGGAGTGCCACAGATAGAAACAGAATGAGAGGGAGACTGGGAGGGCAGATGGCATAGTGTGTTTTCACAATAATGATTTTGGGATGCTGCTAGGCAATCTTTCAAGTGGTTAGAAATGAGGACTTGACATTGAAGAAAAGTTCAAGATAGTTTTCCATTAAATCAAATTTCTTCTTCTTGTCCTCTTTTCTTTTTCCTCCTTTTCCTTTTTTCTCTCCATTTTTCAGTGTATACATTAACCCTTTGTCAACTTAAATATTAATAGTTATACAGAAACATAGACATCTGTTTACTCAATGGAGGAATGGTTTAGGGTCATTTTCAAAAAATTGAGGTTTGAAGCCTTAATAAAATTAATGATGTAGACATTCCCAGAATATGTTACTGCAATGCTTTGGAAAGGAAAAGGGGAAATTGATGTCAAGAACATCTGTGGAATACTTGTCTTTATCATGAACGAATTTAATGTATACATTGAATGATACAAATGTATTCTACCATACTAACCTTGGAACTTAGATAATCCGTTTATGAAATTTGTGTTGAGTTTTGTCTGTTGAGTAGGCATTATAGTTAATTTATCCTTGATTTAAATTGGCTTCTGGAAATTAGAAGAATATTTTCAGTAGGCCTTTTGAGTGAGCTTTTACACTTAACAAGTGAAAAACAATTGCTGTAATACAACACAAAGTGATTATCAAACCCTTGGGAAAATAGTATACGTTTAATAGTTAATTAAACCAGATTTGAAAATACACAATAAATTGAGTTATACCGTATAGCTATGCAGTGTCATTGTTACTTTCCGTCTTCTAATATGGCACAGTAACAATATTGGAGCTTCATAGTTAGATCAAAAGTTCATGACTCACTCATAACCTCAGTGAACCTTTTTCCTTCCTTTCTTGTTTCCCTTTTTCCCTCCTTTTTTTCCTTCCAAATTTTTATAGTACTGTAAAGCTTTCTATAATTCTGTAAAATAAGAAAAATGCTATTACTTTGCAGGACTATGGAAAACATTACATGTGAGATCTATAAAACATTTAGTCCATTCCATGGGTTTTACTAAGGATTGGTTATTTCTTTATCCCATTTTGAAGTATAATGCTTTTTAAGTTAAATTTTAAGGCTATAAGATTGAAAGTCAGTATCATCGATGACTCAAACAAAGTCTATTTGACATTGAAGGTCTGTTATGGCCATGGATATCAGACATGACCCTGTTCAGATCCCATGTGAAAGGATAGATGTCTCCACAGACCCCAGTTTATGTAGAATATCTCTGCCAGAGAAACCAGTCCAGCCTCTGTCATGTGCCACAGTTCTGCCTTCCTTGAAGTTATGCATCAACTTTGGGACCTTACTCTTTTCTTGTCATGTGTCCATGTGGTTTGCTGGTACCTCAGGCATACTTTCTTCCCTACCTTCCTGCCCAGTAAAGATCAAATGAATTGTAACAGGAAATTCATTATCCACTAAACTCTAGCCACTCTCTGTGCTTGGGGCAGTGTTAATGGATGTGCTATGGCAGGAAGGGAATATAAAACCTCAATAGTCGTTTTGCCCCTATACCTTCAGACCTGGCCATTACCCTTAGAACCACCTTGCCTCCATGCTCTGCATTTCTCGCTCAACATTTCTGAGCTTCTCTTCAGAGCCCTCACCCTACTACTTCGAAAGAAAGAAAAAACAGGATGAATTCAGTTAACAGTCTCATGAATTCTAGAGACACTTTTTTGGGAGGAAGCAGATTTTTAAGGACAGAACTACCTATACATTCCTAATGAATATTCCCTCATCCTCTCCCTTAGTATTATTAAATAGCAACATTAACCTTCCCCTTTCAAGATTTTAAATATGTTATTATGACAAATACCCCTTTAAAAACGGAACTCTCTGTTTAAGGAAATGTTAATCAGTTGAAAGAAGTAAAGCCAATTAGTTACATGCTGTTAGTTTTGCTCCTCATTCGTCATATTTCCTTGATGTCTGCAGAAGTGGTTTATTCATTAGAATTAAATTAGACAAATGGCACACTCATTTCTTCCCTTCACTTTTGTACTGTGTAGTCTTTTCTGTGAATCAGTTTTAAGTGATTCTCAGTTGGCCAATCAAGTTACTGCAAATCTGAGTTGTCTTCTTAACCTTTAAGAATTTCTCATAAATCCCTTTCTTGCATGGATGTTACTAGTAGATTTCAATGGTTCTCCCCCATTAATGTCTAGCTCTATCTAATATAGTGTACTAAAGGGAGAATTTTGTCCTTGATAGAGCATTTTGTTAAGGTTGGTCAAAGGTACCTAGCTGGTCTTGGTCTGTCCCTCTAATTTAATAACCATAAATGTTCATTGGCTTATCATCTTGTCTTCAGAGAGTCTAGGAAATTGAAACCTGATATGGCATCAAAATATTAACAACCATTAGATGCAAAGATACTGTGGATTGGTTATATTTTAAGAAACAAACAAACTTACTCTTAGAAGCAAAAAATCAATCAGCAGTTTGTGACTGCATCCTGAGAATGCATAGTCTTTGAAAACAGCAAGTGAGCATGGCTGACACTTTCTAGAATGTCAGCCATGCCTCTGTTCTGACTCATATTCATGTTTAACTTTTCTGTTTTCCATTTAGAAAATAGACTTTCTGGGCTTAACAGTAATTTGACCTCTGCAGCACCCAGCATTAGTTTAATAAAACTTCATACTCTTCACTTGTCAAAACCAGCTTGTGCAGAAATGCATTTGCAAAGCACAACGCTGGCAACTTTAGTTGGGTAGCAATGGCAGTTAGCGACAATAATGGAAGGGCACCTATGTAAGCACTGGTGACTATAAAGTTTTAATGTCCTTCGCTCCATCTTTAATTCTTGATATTTCCTCTTTTTTTCTTACACCAAGTATAATATTTGGTTTATTTGCAAGTATATCTCATGGGATAAACATGGGGATTTTGATTATTCAGACCTGAGGCTGTCATATTGTGAGACTTTTTAGTAGAAGTTTTGTTTTCTGATTTTTATGCGGATTCTCTTCTCTGCCTATGCTCACAGACTGACTTAAATTTGGGTACTACCCATGACAAAAGAAGGCAGAAGATTCATTTAGTTTCTTTTAGTAAGCTGAGATATTAGCAAAGGGGAAGTGGTGCTATGTATTATTATATCCCTCAGAGAATAAACATTTTTACTTGCCTCAAGCATTTGTTAGAGTTATTAAGTTTGGTCTTCTCTCTTTCTCATTTCTTTCCTTTGGATGGCTGCCTAGCCTTGACAGCATCAGTCTCCCAGAGTTTGACCAGCCAAGATGATTATTCATGCAACAAACGTGCTTACTGAAGGAATTTTACTGTAGTATCTAGAAACCAAAGTTTGTATCATAGAATGATGGAATTTATTCTTTTTGTGGTTTGAATTTTGTGAGCCAATGTAGGAAAATTCACATCAGATCCCATAAGAAAATAATGATTTTTTGTCTGTGAAGGCTAATGTCTTAAAAAGGAAAGAAAGAAAGAAAGAAAGAAAGAAAGAAAGAAAGAAAGAAAGAAAGAAAGAAAGAAAGAAAGAAAGAATGCTCTGTGTATAGCACTTGATATACCTTTATTTTTAATGTAGTGTGATCAGTTTCATTTCTTGTTTTCAAGTAGTACATTTAAGAACTTTTGCAGTTTTGTTTTGTTTTGTTTTGTTTTTTTGAAGAATACCGAGTCACGGCAGTGGCACTTAGTAGGACTTAAGAAAACAGTCCCAGACCTGAAGCAAATTCTAAATGGTTATTTTAATAAATTTTCCACAGTTCAATAGGTTAATTTCATTAATTGGCCTCGTTTCCATAAACAAAAGCTTTATAGTAGCATCCAGCGGTCATATCACTGGCAGATTTGAATATTTGTGAATATTAGCGTGAAGACTTCAAGGTGTGACCAGAAAATGAAGATGAGTGAGAAACACACCTGAGCATTGGGATAGTAGTCACATTTCTTCCCTGTGAATACGGGGATTTGCCTTCTGTGCTTTCCACATAGAAGTCAGATTTCTGTGTTTAATATTAATTTACTTCTTTGCACCTCAGTCACCAGGATTTAGTGAACCCTTGTTCTAGTAGCCATTGCTTATTCATAGGGTATCAGAAACTCTAATTTACCTCTTTTTTATTTTTATTTTTCTTACTTTAATTTTCAATTTTGTGATGAGAAATAGGCTATCTCTTCAAACAAACAAATATAACAAAACCTGGTGCAGCAAGAATGTCATCCTGTATTCTCGATGTATTTAATTTCTTATTAGTACATAGATGTTTTGTATCATGACCCTTTACCTCATTCACGCATTCTTGCAAGGAATTTCAAAATAGAACTTAAAAGATAAAATAGTTGTTAAAATTCTTTCATTAAGGGTGGGACATTTTTAAACTATGTGCTTTGAAAATGAGTGTTGCAGCATTTGATACAGCAATGAGATACATTTTATTTTTCCAGGGAAATTCCCTAGGAATTTTAATTTCATAATTATAATTTCCATATTAGGTGGTGACAGTGTATGGTTATTATCAATTTGCATTGTTTGTAACAGCAGAATGAAAACCATAAACACTTCTAATACCATTTTTGTTTCCAGAAATGTGACATCAATATATAGGTGTTTTTTTTTTTTATTCTCACTGTTAGCCACTTCAAGTCATTTTAAGTATTTCCAGAAGTTTTTTTAATTTTTTTAACATTTATTCGTCAGAAAGAGATGGAGTGTGAGCGGGAGAGGGGCAGGGATGGAGGGAGACCAAATCCTAAGCAGGCTCCAGCCTCTGAGCTGTTAGCACATGGGGCTGGAACCCAAGAACGGTGAGATCATGACCCAAGCCAAAGTCAGATGCTGACTGAACCACCATGTGTGCACCCCTTAAGTACTTCCAGCAGTTCTGATAATCATTGAGTTTGTACTGCTACCCAGAGATGTTGCAGGATGTACTATTTCTAACAGCAGGGACCTGTGTTTCCATCAGTTCCACTGTCACCAAGTTGAATTGCTGACGAGGTGGAGACTCCTTTCCCAGCACTAATGTTACAAAGATGACTCTCCCTAGTCTTCATTCTCTCTCATGGAAGAGATAATACATTAAGCTACAAAACCTCAAAATTGGAAAGGAATCTCTGAAAAAAATTATTTTACATTTCATAGTTTTACAATTTAGAAACTGAGAAGTTAGGCATTCCCCCCCCCCCCCAGGATGATACACTACATTATGATGGAGCTAGGATGTGGGTCTGCTTCCCTGACTTCAGGAAAACCAAGATGAGAGTCAGAACACACTATCAAGCCAGCAAGAGTATCACGTGGGAAACATGAAAACAAGGCAGAGAAAATAATGGTGTTGAGCAAACAGTGATTATTGTTATTTTCTTTTTCCTTAGAGTTTAAGGATTATTTTCAAATTAAATGTTAACTATAGTTACTTAAAACAATTTTTTTCGATAGAATTTCACTGAAAAACAGAGAGAAAATTTGTAAAAGGAATACGAAAATAGAAAATGAAATGGAAAAGATGGTTTTGAATTTTTAAAAATTCCAAAAGAAAAAATAAAAAAGGGTATGGTGTTCCTGGGTGGCTCAGTCAGTTAAGCGTCAGACTCTTGGTTTCAGCTCAGGTCATGATCTCACAGTTCATGAGTTTGAGCCCTGCATCGGGCTCTTTGCTGATGGCACAGATCCTGCTTGGGATTCTCTCTCTCTCCTTCTCTCCCTACCCCTCTCCCATTTGTGCTTTCTCTCTCTGTCTCTCAAAATAAATAAATAAACTTAAAAAAAATTCTAGTTGCAACATACTTATAAAAACTCAAGGATGCAAGAAAACTATGAAGAAGTAGGAAAAATAATGAATAATGAATATACCTCCCCCCTAAATCACCATTGGTGTTTTAGCACATTTTGTCCTGTGCTTTTTGGGTGCATTTTTCTTTATTGTCTGATACCTCTCATATATAATTTTGTATGATGCTTTTGTGGATTATCATTAAATCATAAGTATTTCTCATGTCATATTGTAAAAAGTTTATCAATATGACATTGAATATTTCTAGAATGTTCTATCATCATGCCATAGTTCATTTCATGTCAATGCCAATTTTATTTGATATTGAGAGTACTTATATAGTCTTTGCTAAATAAATGGTATAATGAAGATCTTTGTGCATAAATACCCATCTACATTTTATTAAGTGAAAAGATTTCTGGATCTGGAAATGCAAGATGGATAATAAGTAGGTTTTGAAGAGAGAGGATGTATGTTAGGAATATGTTAAGAAAGTCAGAGAACATTTCAAAAGTCTCTAACTTCTGGCCTTTCGTCTTTAGAAATCTTTAAGTTTACATTTTTTTTACAAAAATACCTTATTTTATTTTATTTTATATTGCTTTGTTTTATTTTTTAATATTTATTCATTTGCTTATTTATTATTTATTTATTTATTTATTTCTATGTCTTTGGAGGCTTCTTGACTCCTCTTTTATGCAAATTGTGAAGTTAAGTTTCAAGTAAGGCAACGCACACTATCTGGGTTAGAGAGTCACTTTACCATTTTCCTTTCTTTCTGTTTCTTGCCAAACTTTCTAATTCAGGGCTATATTTCTTTCCCCTTTATAATTTCCTAGAATTTCCCTTAAATGTCAGTAATTTTAATGGCTTAGCAGTGGCAATGCTACTTTCTGGCAGTGCCCTGATAGCAGCATCAAAGCAAAGAGCTAAAATTTTACTCACTTTGATTGATGAGCTCATTTTGTTACAGAGGACAAATTGGATTTTTTTTATACTGGTAATAAAAATTAATGCGTGATGTTGCTTTTCGGATGTTATTGGGTCTCTGCCTTAATACAGATTTCAGCAATAAAAGTGTTACCGGATAACTTGACCAGAAAGTCACCTCCCTCCCCTTTAAACTACCCTTACAAGTAAAAGGTGCTTTTCTAATTTTGTAATCCAGGTGTGTGCATATACATATATACGTATGTATTGGACTAATAGGGGTGGAGGGCTGTGGGGAGAGTTGTGGCGGTAGGACAATGCTTTGTGTTTCAATTTTCCATCTAATTGCCATGTTTATTTCTTTGTATTTCAGCACCTCCAAGGTTTACAAGAACTCCTGTTGACCAGACAGGGGTCTCTGGCGGAGTTGCCTCTTTCATTTGTCAAGCTACAGGAGACCCAAGACCTAAAATTGTCTGGAACAAAAAAGGAAAGAAAGTCAGCAATCAGAGATTTGAGGTATTAGGTCCATTGTTCTGTTTCTCTGGGGGGGGGGGGGGAATGTATCTGCTGTATCTTTGGTTTGTATATTACTTGCTTGTTTTATTTTGATATAAAGTGTCATAATCACTGAGATATGGCATTCTTGTTGCTTGTGTTGGAAAACTTAATTTTAAATGACTTTTTTAAAAGGGAATTTGGGGGTTCAGGTGACTAACTTTTGTATTTAGTCGTACCCAGCTCAACATGTTCCTGATATCCATCTGTTAGCCTCGTCCTCAGACTGTTCCCCTTAAGACTGCAATATGGGTGTCTCACATCCTCCCACAACCAAGTCTAGAATATGTGTGAAAGCTTCTGACATTATCAGCTCTTACTGAATTACCTGCTTGTCCCTGGACAAGCTTGTATATGGACAACTGGATGGTACAAGCCAACTAATTTAACATAATATGAACCTACCTCTGTTGCTGGCAGTGAGGTCAGTTCCATCCAACCCCATGGCTTTGGAGTGAGGGGACAGTGTTTTCCCATAGGGAGTTCAGATGCCTATTACAAGGAAGAAGGGGAATGGATACTGGGCAGTCAATGAAGTTGTCCACTATACCCCACACCTGTGTTTTACAAGTACCATAAGCTGAAATGAGAAATTAACTCCAGTGTGTTAGTCTAAGTACTACTCTGGAAGAACATACCCAATCAAGTTGATATTGCAATTAAACCTATTGAACAAATTACTCAGAAAAGCTCAGTGAGTTGAAGATGATGAAACATGATTCAGATATTATTTTGGGTGTTTTTAAGGAGACTAATAGTAAAGATTTGCAGAGAAAATTGGAAGAAGCACAGAATACCTGAGATTTAAGACCTAAAGAGGAAAGCTTGATTCTTAGAGAATACAAACTTCCCCAAGTTGTAAAACTCACTTTCTCTTACCTGAGTTTCTGACATACTCCATAGCCTAATATACAGTTTGTCAAATTAAAGGCCGTTTCTAGTTAAAAGAAACATAATAAGTACAAAATTCAGAACATTTTGATTTTACTCATTTTTCACCAGTTTTCACAGAGCAGTAAATAACCCAAATACGTAAAAGGTATAATTAATTACACTGGCAAAAACTGAAATGTACACTCTAGTTTACAAATGATAAATGTAAAATTATATTTGCTTGAAAATCAAATGCCTACAGTGTTCTAAACATAAAAAAACTTAATCTTTGAGAAATAGTTCTTATATGATATAGAAAATGATGTGTGTGCCTTTTAGTACATTTTTTATTTAGTTTAAATGAAATTGAATTTTTTGTTAAAGAGGAGTTTGACATCAGACTTGCTGTTGACAATAGCTTCTTCATAAAATATTGTAACCAAGATTAAATTACAATAGTAAACATTCCAAAGCATGAGCTCTGCTCATTATATAATTTCTAATGCGAATCATATAACACAGATGGGAAAATTAATTATTTTTACAAAAAGCATCTATATCAAATAGTGTTGAGTCTTGGGTTGAGAATCTTTAAAACCTGGAGTAGTATATTTGCATTTTTTCATTTCGCTAGTTTATAAAGTCTGTGAGAGTTCTAAGTGAGCTCTCTTCTTCTATCTCCAGTGGCAAATACAATGTCTGGCCTGGAGTAGGTGCAGAATCGATACTGGATATTAAAGAAATTGAAATTACAACACTAGCTCAATGTGTAGTATATTGGCTGTTTGTTGAAAGAAGATTGGTTTAATTCTAGGAAATAGTTCAGAAATGTAAACATACAGTCAAACAATTAATCAAAAGTGATTAAGAACGTCGTTTCTGAGACTTCTCATTACAGGAAGAAAACAATTATTTTTCTTTTTATTGTATCTATGTAAGATGATGGATGTTAATTAAACCTATTATACTAATCATTTCACATATTTGTGAATTAAAGTATCATGTTATGTTATGCCTTAAACCTTAAACATAATGTTTTCCAATTATTTCTCAGTAAAACTGGAAAAAAAATCAAAATTTAAATAGCCACTAAAGATGTTTAAACCTTTCTCTACATTAAGCTATGAGATTTTTATAAATATGTATATTTTTATTTATATCACAATTGGCTAAGATTGCAGTAACTTGGAAACTTTTTACTCCCAAGGTGCATAGTGGATTCATTCTAAAATGTATGCTTAATAGAGTTGAAAATAAATCATGGTGCATTGAGAAATAGGACATTTTGGCTATCTTTGTGCATTTAAAACATAAATGGAATACAGAAAGTACTTGAAGTGAATATATTTTAAAAACATCCAATGTCTTTCTTCCATATGTTGGCATAAATACATTTACACACAAAATCTGGGATTAAGCATCCAAATAAATGTATTTATAAGGCATTCTCAATTCATAATTTAGGCACATGGAAGTATTAGTCACAGGGAAATGTCAAAAAACAAAACAAAACAAAACAAAAACAAAAACTACTAAAACCAGAAAGCACAGTAATTAAGTGACCATCTGAAAGAACACAGCACAGTTATAGAAAAGACAAGTAGATGATTCCACAGTTTGTACTCATGTTTATCAATATCATCCTCTTGTCATTTTTTAAGTAGTTCTTGAATTAGCTGACAAATATCTAGGATTGCTAAACTGTTTCAGAGTACAGTCCATAATGATAGTGAATTCAGGCATACTCTTTAGGACATTAATTTTCTGTCCGGTGAAGCAAGCCTCCATTTTACAGCAAGAGTGCCCTAAAAATGCAGAAAACGCTAAGCTAGAACAAATACTGGAATGATTTATGGCAAAATTAATGCATGCCATCAGTCTCTTGGGTTGTGAAAGCCATCTCATTGGCTGCCTAAGTATTAGATTTATGCAGTTTCTCTTCATGGTTTGCTCATCTGTACTGTTCAGGATGAAACACTTTAAACCAGAAGTGCTATCTCTGGCGGCACACATTATGTCTTCACCTTGCAATCCAGTTATTGAGTGGATCCACATATGCATATGTGCTGTCAAAGACAGAATAATTTGAGAAAGTTATCCATCATAGAAGCAAGTCTTTTACAAAATTAATAGGGTCACATTGCCCTGGATACACATACTAGACTATTTCCATGAGTACACTGTCAATGGTTTTCAGTAGACTTTGCATTTATAGGTGCATGTATTTCCCTTTGTTCAGAAGAAGATTCATTAAATTAAGCCAATTCTGTTTTGCTGTTGTGTATCAAAATTCAGAGTTAAAATGCTGCTGTGTTTACTCTGAGCCTAAAAACTGACTCACCACTGTGAGGTGAGGTCTAGTTCAGAGGTTTAGCTGAAAGGTAGATGATTGTAACAACACCTGTGACAGCTGTTGTTTCCTCTAATAGGTAATAGAGTTTGATGATGGATCTGGATCAGTTCTCAGAATACAACCCTTGCGGACTCCGAGGGATGAGGCCATTTATGAATGTGTGGCCTCAAATAACGTGGGAGAAATAAGTGTATCCACCAGACTCACAGTTTTGCGTGGTAAGTAATCAAGTACAAGGTTGTTGCCTGTGTCATTGTCGAAATTCTGTATCCCTGGTGTTCTTTTGGAGGACCACTAAAAAGATTAGGATTGTCATGACAGTTAAATGGGAAATGAATTTAAATACAATGTTTACAAGGATAAAACCTTTAAAGAGAGAGGGTGCCTTTTCTCACGAGTGCTGAAATAATGCTAACCAAGGAGAGAAAAGAAAGTCTCAGAGAAGTGCTGATTTCCAAATGCCAGATATCATTATGATATCTGGGCGTGCTAGTCTTTGGCATGTTAGCATTCCTTGTGTATGGATTTTCTGTACCAACTGCTTTCTGCAGATTACCACAGTTGACCTTGATGTTCACAAAATTAAAGGAGCATCCTCTACCTAAAGATTAGTTCCTTTTAAACAGAGGAATCGAGAAAAAGATAGACACCTTTTTTCTTTATGTCAAAAAATAGCTTGTTATTTTACTCTTTTATATTTTTTTGAACTAACATCTGTAAATGCAAATGAGTGGAAACAGTGTGTCCCTTTCTGTTTTGGGCTACGTGGCTTCTGCAGTTTTACTAAAGTTTGAGATGACTTCTGAAATTTCCAATACTAAGAAGTGTGCCTACTTTCTAGAGTTTCTTTAGAATGGCAATACTAGAGAATAAAGGTTAGTGATTAATAATACTCTGTTTTATATCTCTAAATCAATATTTTGTATAGAGATAAGAATGTCATCTGAATTAGCTTAGCTGGTAGTTGACATCTCCATACTAACACTTCAGAGCCTTTATCTCCTTCTCTCTCACACACACTTTTATTTCTTTGTTTATTTTGCTTAATTCCACTACTTGTAATAGTAGACTTTCTTAAGGTGAAGTTTATTTATTTTGAGAGTGGGGGTTGGAGTGGCAGAGATTAAGGAGAGACAGAATCCCAAGCAGGCTCCACCTTTCAGCATAGAGCCCAATGCAGGTCTCGAACTTACAAACTGTGAGATCATGACCTAAGCTGAGATCAAGAGTCAGATGCTCAACCGACTGAGCCAGGCTCCCCCCGAAAATGTTTTAAATAATGTAAGTGTCTTGCTAAGTCTCAGGAGAAATACTGACTAACTTAATATAGATCTTTTAAATGAGTATAACAGAATGCTGCTTAAAACAACTTAAGTCAGATTTAAGCTACATTTCTGTCCATTATGACAAGCCACATTTATATACAACATTCTCAGCCTCCTATAAACATATCTAGATGTTGTTAAAATATATCTGAAAATAAAATTAAATGCATGATTAGGCTTGCAAACAAGAAAGAAGTTTCCAGGTGCTACAGACAAAGAGAGAATCTCTAGAGAATAGACAATTTATAATCTCATAAACCAAGATAATAACCCACAGGACCATATGCTTTAGGCCTGGCGTGTTAGCTCTGCAGCCCAGAAGCCTGCATAATATAAAGTGAAAGTAACAAGAGCTAGATTAGCTTTCTGCATAAAGGTGAGAATTCTAGCACTACTTCCATGGTGTCATCCTTAAAACCCAGAATTGAACATCAAAACTGATCAGATACAATGACTGCCATAGAGTGTGAAGCAAGCATCCCTGTAGGTACTCACCCCACAGAGATGTCCCCACAGTTCAGGACATACAGCCCTACATAAGGTCATCCATTCCCGGATGGGCTCATAACTACCAGTTCTAAAGCATGAAAGCTAGTTCTAACTCTTGAAGGACAGTAAGACCAATCAATGAGAGTAGAAATCATGATCTGATGAAGTAAAGATAATGAACCATTTGAATGGGTTGAAAAGAAATGCATTTAAATATTTGAAAAGGTAATGGAAAGACTAAAATCTCACAGGCAAGAATAAGAAATAAGGGGGGGGGAAAGAACAGATGGGAGTTGGAAGTCAAATTTTAGAACTGGAATTAATCTTACTGTAACATGTACTACAAAATATATGTACATATGTGAATATCCATATATGTGTTCATGTAAACTTAGACAGTAGGCCTGAAAATTGTAGAATAAATTCTTCAGGTGTTCGCATCTGAAGCAAAGTCAGAGTCATTTGTTGAATTTCTTTTAAGATTTTAATCTTCATGTCTTCACCTAGTTTAGAACTAATGCTGTTATGCAGAAAGTGTATTACAAAGGTATCATAAAGTAAGATTTTCACAAATCCTTGCAACTTACTTGAATTCACCCCTTGAAAGGAACATGACAGTCATTTGGCTTGACTTAATCTTCATGCATGTGATGAAGAGATTAACAAAAACTTGGAGGAAATTACCAGTGTACTTATTAGACTCTCACATGGATTTATATTTTCCTGCCTCCCAGCTGGTGTACTCATATTCTTTTATTCAACTAGATCTCACATAAAACAAATACAGTTGAACTGTTTAATATGATCTTAACTTTCTATGTGAATATCTGTCATGTGTAAGTGCGTTTGTCTGAAAATTTATGATTCTAGTAAAGATAGTTAAACTTTTTTTTTTAAAGACTATGTTTAGCAGTTTTGGAAATGTTTCATGAGAAAAGCTCAAAGGTATTTTGGATAATCGAAAAGTAGTCTAAACATAACTTAAAATAGAAAACTTTTCCTATATCCCTGTGGGATGAAATAAATGGGGTTGGGAATTATCTATGTCACCCAGGGTTACCTCTTTGTTTAAAATTTCTAAATAACTATTCATAATTCCATTAACGATAGTCTTGAAAAAACATTCCAGAAGCATAATCACATTCGTTGAATGTGGGCAAGGTGAACAGTTAATTAAAATGAATATGAAGAGTTTCCTACTACCATTGATGAGTTTTGTGCCCATTTTAAGATCACTTGCTTTTGCGAATCACCTTGGCAGATACTCAAGCTCTCTGCTCTGCAGTTGGCCGGGACTGCTGTACACTGTCAGTCAGTGGCCCTCATCAGATGCCCATTTCATCCACATGGGTCATTTACTTTTTTCCCTACTTTGCTGACAATGCCAAAAATGTGCCAACTGTCATGATGGGTTTTGTCTAAGTGGACTGGATGGAGATCACTAATTTATTTCACACAGGCTACTAGGGAACCTAATTAATTGGAGATTTAAACATCTGAACTGTGTGGTTAATGCAGAAGACATTGAAATTATACTCTGGCCACCCATGTGCATTAAGGGGAGTATTTCAGGGAAAAGTTTCCTCTATAGCTAGCTTCAAATTACCCTAGCTCTGAAAAATTGTTTTCATAAGGAAAGATAACTATAAGCTCAGGCTGAACATGTCCCAGAATAAGATATTTAGGCAATTACCATTATACACTGTGTGCTGTAGTTCATAGAAGAAATAGTAGGAGAATGGGGAGTTGAATGCAGTACTTATGACCTCTAGGTCATATTTTAACTTTTTTGGCTGCCCTGCCTGTGGAAACACAGACAAATACCAATCCCCTCTTTATACAGCACGTTGGAACACTGAGCATACCTGCCATACACTGTTTTCCGTCCTAAGCAGAACTTTAACCGAAGGCTTCAGATACCACTGAGGGGCTGAGACTTACCTAATTATAGAATTTGAAGGGTGTTAGATTGCAAATTATGTTTTCAAGGGCATGAGTAGGACCAGAGTGGGTGTTTTAAGAAGGGAATCATTATCCAGATGGATTTAGTTCTTTATGAATCTTTGGTTCACTGGTCGTAATTTCTTACTGGCCAAAGATTATTAGGGCGAAGTCTTGTAGTATAAATTCATGTAATGATAACTGGGATTGAAAGCGCTCTCTCAGATACATGTTACCAGCACTGGGATAGGGAAAATGAAACATTACCAATTTTGCATTTAACTGACTACATGTCATGTTTCTTGAATTTAGATATTTTTTAGGCATAAATCAGAAAATGCACATATTACTGTCATCTAAAGTAGCATGTAATACATTGCTTTTTTAAGTTTAGTTGATTATTTTTGGAGGCCGTCCATTCCCAAATAGCACTGCCCCCCAAAATATCATCAGCACTACCACAACAAAACAGAAATATATAACACTGTTGCTCTTACCTACTTAAAGGAGACTAGCTTTTTCGTACAACTCAAATACACAAAAATTACTGTCTAAAGATGCTAGTTAAGCAAATATGAGACAATCTAATTACCTAGTTTTGAAGATATATTTTATGAAGCAATACTTAATATTTACTTTGCACAAATGCATCATATTTTATGAATGGCCACAATCAAGATATGAGACAAAATACAAAGTTCTCAAGTCTTGATCATATGTAGTTTGAGTTCCGACTCTAGTTTTGTCCCAACGTAGTTGTGGCATCTTGAGCAAATGTGTTAACTTCCTAACTTCTTGTTCTTTTTACTCCCCTTCCTCCTCTTCTATCCCCATTGCCTCTTCCTCCTCCTCCTCCTTCTTCTTCTCGTCATTTTTATTATTATTATTTTTTATCTTCACATGCACAGAGAAGGCAAAGACATTGGACTGAGATCACTCAAATCTCTTTTCTCTAGCTTTCTAGATTCAGTGACATGTCTTTTTCATAATCCAGTTCTTGCAAGATGGAAAAAATGTGCTGCCTGAAGGTGACTGTTACTGAGATAGTAAAACACACAGTGAGCAGTTGCATGAGACAGAGAAGGCATTTCATCGGGAAATGGAGAGAAATGTTTGCATAATATGTCGGTTTCAAAAAATGTAAGCCATTATGGCAGTTGTTAAAAAAAAAACAACAACTTTTACAATCTTTCAGGGAGAAAGCAGTCGCCTCTCTCCACTATTGTGCAGTACCCTGTGATCAGAATTAGCATGTTCATTACAGTCTCATTTTATTAATGCCTCTTTTTGAAGATGAACACAGTTGTCCCCGCTGTGAAAATGGTACTTTGCTGTTTATGTTATAAAGTGGTCTCGGCTGGGGATCCAGGCTAGGAACATTAAAGAACAAAGCACAGCTGCTTGACTGTCACACAAAAGGATTTTTATGAAAGACAGAAACAAAAGGAAGGGTGGCCAACACAGAACAAACTTGCTGACAATTATGGTACTGAGTGAAGATTACTTGAAAAGGCTTATAAAATAGTTGAGTAGTTGGAATAAATTGATAACAACATGATAAAGCCTTCCTGTGTACTCCACTTCCTTGTGGAAAAGAGGAGGTGGTGGGCAGAGCCACGTAAGTACACAGAAACTTCTGACTTGTTGTGTGGTCTTGAGTACTTATAAATAGCTGTTCTTTATGTGTTAGTGTTCATCAAGGCAAGAACCCATGCACACAGATCTGTGAGAGATCATTGTAAGGAGAGACATTAAAACTAATAATATTTGGGAAAACGTGCATTTGTGAGCTGAGGCTTTTTCCTGTTTCCTTGTGGTTAGTCTTTTAAGGACTACTGTGTTGGTGGTGCATGCTGCTTTCTTTAAATCATTATCACTAGTTTTTCCACACTAGGATTATGTCTTTAAGGACTTAGAGAGAATAAGCACACTTGTAAATCATTGCATTTAAGTGAGAACATTTTTTTTCTTTTGGCTTCATATTATTTTTAACTATTTTAAAATGAATACTAAGTCATATGAGTACTTACTATCAATTGGCTGTTAATGGTACTATGGAAATGTCCAACTGGGAGGGAATATAGTGTTTACCTAGACTAACCTCTTATTTTTGATGTAAGAAACCAAGGTTTAGAGAGTTTGGAATGATTTTTTTTCTTGGTCATACAGCTAAGATTTTCTTTGGGTTTTACCCAGTCAAAACTAAGCCCTGCTGTATTATGATGTGACAATGTACTGTAGCCCTTAGATTATTTACTTTCAATGTAGTTATAAAATATATTTTCTTGGAAGAACAATGTTCTTTCAGCTGATCAGCCACAGACAAACATGACATAAATGACAACAGTACTAATGTGCCACGGGTGTGCAAAGTGTGGAAAAGTCCTACCTTAATGGTGCATTGTGGGAGGGAAGAGACCTCTGAATTGAGGCTTAAAGAATATAGGATTTTATCAGGCAGAACTAGTGTGAGAAAATATTAGAGATAGAGAAAAGCTTCATGAATATAGTTACATAGATAAGAAATTATTAAATATTTGGCAGTGGATAGAAGTGGTATATTAGGGTTCTCCAGAGAAATAGAATATAAGGAGATTTATTATAAGGAGTTGGCTCATGTTTTTAAGAAGGCTTACAACTCCCAAGATCTTCAGGGTAAATCGGTAAGTGGAGACCCAGGACAACTGATGATAGTCTAAAGGTTGGCAGACTTGAGACTCAGAAAGAGCCAAGGTTTCAGGATGAGTCTGAAAACAGGAATAAACTAATGTCCCTTTTGGAAGGCAATTAAGCAGGAGGAATTTCTTACTGTGAGGTGGGTCATCCTTTTTAATTCAACTGATTGCATGATATCAACTCACATTAGGATAGGCAATCTTCTTAACTAGGACTTTTGATTTAAATGTTAATCTCAACCAAACACCTTTACAGTAATATCCAGAATAAGCTTTGGCCAAATATCTGGGCATCTTATGGCCCTTTCTAGTTGACATATGTAATTAACTATCACAGATGGGTATAAACAATAGTAGATCAAAGTAAAAAAAGTAAAGAAGTAAAAAGGAGTAATAATAGAAGAAAATTAGGTTGATAATACTTCATTAGAGTGGAGAACAATCCTAACTATCTTTTAGGGTTGTTTTTAGAAATTAATGGCATACATGTGTAAAGCATGCGGCACAGTGATTCAAATATAAAAGTTTCTAAAAATCGGTCATTTCCTTCCTTCTCCCTTAATTATCTCCTTGAGGCCGAACTGTTTGGTTCAGACCCCTTGTCCACTGCTGAATCCTCAGCATCTGGGACAGTGCCTGGCACATAGTAATTCAGTAAATGTTCATTAAGTGAATGCATAGCTATTGTGATGGAAAGGGAAGATCAACAATCCTGGAAAAGACGTTTACTCTGGCTTATAAAACATTGCTTTGTGCAAAGACTGAAAATAGACTTTGCACATGAAAATAAGATGATATGAAAGTCTAAAACTATCAGTGTATTCTGTTACTAAGTATTTGGAATGACTGAAAATTATGTTCTGGTGTCATGCCTTTTAATATGCAATACCAAGAGCTTCTTTTTTTTCCCTCTTACATCGGTGCCTAATGTTGTATTAACACATATTTCTGCAGTGTTCAGATGCTTGTACACTGGTACCCAATAGTCAATTGTTTGCACTGCCTATGTCAGAGTAGGGTCATACTTAAAATATGATCTTGGTTCTATGACATCTGGACTGTCTTCAGTCATAGAACAGATAAAACCTGTAATTGTTTCTTGTCTTTCATGTCAGTAAAAATGCAGAAGCAAGAATCTCACACATTATGTCAGTATTTAAAGAGGTACCAGAAAAGGTTTTTGTTTGTTTGGTTTCTGTTTTGTATTTTACGTGATCTGTTCTACCACCTTTGGTGGAGCAGGTGATGGCAGGTGTGGTGATGAGTTTGGGTTCTGCCAGCAGACAGATCTGAGTTCAAATCCTGACTCCACCGTTTCCTCTGTGACTATATGCAGATTTCTCAGCTTCTCTCAGCTTTAGCTTCTTTTTCTGTCGAGTGGAGGTATTATGAGAATCTAGTACCTAAACTGGAGAGAAGGAGTATAGGAGATGATCCACATAAAGCCTGTTAGCAAAGGACCAGGCACTCAGTAAATGTGAATATTCTTATCCTCACCAATATTACTACCACCAGTACTACGATTATAGTTATCAATAATTAATTTTAACTATTGATTGAAGATCACTACCATACATGTGAAGCAGAATTTTCTGATGCAGGCAGAACTATCTTTCTAAGCCTAGAAAAACACATAATTTTATAGGTGTTAAGGCAGGCTGCCTTGTTCACTAAATAATTATCCTGTTGTCAGAGGTATGAGCCACTCTTTGACTACTCGGGCTCCACAAGTGTTGAAATTTGAATGGCATCCTGTTGTAAGTGATTGAGAAGTGTATCTATGAGAAAAAGAGATGAAGTTTTTCCGTTATCCTTAGAACAGAGTTATCTCCATGCTTAGATTAGAGGTTTCAAGAGGTCAGAACTTTGTTTTATTTAAGATTGAGCTCACAGCACCATGCTTGACATGTTATAAGTTTTCAATAAGTATTTGTTGGCTGGGTGAACAAGTGATAAATTTAACAAGGAAGTTTCTAAATACATTTTTCTTCCAGAACTTCTTCATTTAAGATTTTATTAAAAACACACACACACACACACACACACCTCAAAAATAACTGATAACTGAATATGCTGTATCCACATTTAGGATAAGCACACAGTGCACAAGAAGCAATTTATATTACTTCATGAATTTATTCATTTGATAATATGATTTTCCCTTTTCCCAGGGATTGTATTAAGGGTTGGGAAGAAAAAGGTGGAAAAGACTTTACCTCCACCTGCCTTCAAGGAGGCTACGATCTCTGACAAGAAACCATAATTTTGGTTAAAATTACAAGGCAATTATGCATATAATACTGTGGTTGGGGATAATGAAGTCTATTTTTAGAAGTGTCTTCACTGGAATTCAGCTTATACCTTTCTAAGATAGTACTTGCGTAAGAACTAATGTCTCCTTGAGTATTCCATCAATATGACAGTAAGGTTTGTTGAAATGTAAGATGTGTTTGACACATGAAGCCTCAACTGACAGAAAAATTAAACTCATCATTTTTTTCTGATGAGGAAAAGTGTTCTGAGAGAAAATTACATTTTATTCATAGGATGATTTGGGATATACTTTGCTTGGGTTTTGAGAAAATATGATTCAATAAAAAAAGTAAGTCATTACCTTCAAAGTAATATTCCCATTTGTTTCTCTCCCAACTAATAGTAAAAGGAATTTTTATGGCTACACTTACCATTTTTTATGGCTCCTTTTTGCTCTAGGTAGAGATGACAAAGCATACCTAAATATGAAATGATTTTAATAAAATATCTTAAAACAGCTTCTCCCTCAAAAGACTTCATTAATCAAAATTGATTTTCATAATAAAATATTTATATATTAACAAAAATGGAAGGTTAGGTGTTTTTATCCTTAAGGAAAAGCTATTAGCATATACTCCAAAAAAGGAACGTTCTTACATTCTTAGATATGTTGCTTCCTAAGGCCTAACAACTTGGGTTAGAGCCCCATACCCTAAAGGATCTTCTGTTTACACTCTGGTTTTATGCATGTCATTATATTTTATGATGACAGCTCTGAATTTCCAGGTATTGCCCAGTCTGTTGTAAACTGACAAGAAATGCTACAGCTGACTTACTAGGGGTGGGGTGGGGGGTGGTCCCATTAATCTTTGCAGTAAAGATGCATTAATAAAGTAAGCACTCACTGGCTCAACAGCAAATGGAATTCCATCATCTCAGCTTCCAAACAGGTAAATCATCCCCTAGGAGAAAGAGTCCACTCTAACTTAAATTATTTTTCACAATAATTTACCACAAACCAGCTATAAAGAGCCAAGGAGGATGCTTAATTCTAGCCAGAAGGACTGGGGTTTGGGCTAGTCTTATCTTAATTTCCTATTAACATGTTTAAAATATGGCTCTGATCATTTAAAAAGAAACAAAAAAATGTCGGCATTGATCAAGCTCAGGGGGCCATTCTTCTCCTCTCTTCAGTGATAAATCCTTAGTCTAGTCGGAGACACTCACTAAGCCATTGCTGTTTTCGGGTGTCAGAAAATCTATTGAGAGTGGTATAGAGGAAGTGACCTAGCATGGAATTGAGGTAGAGACAGATTTGCATTGTAGTTAAGGAAGCTTCAGTGTTGAGGCCCTTGCCTGCTTGGTGCTTTTTAAAACCCTGGAAGGGCCCAGTTGATTGTGTGTTTTTTTTTCTAAAATGTGTGAAAGTATTATCTTTGCTTCCATTTTTATAAAGTAGGTCTGGTCTCTGATATTTTATAAAATTCAGACTGCAAAATCTGGCTCTGCCACAGAGATAAAACTAAGGGAAAGAAGTTGTCCATGACAAGGTGTGGATGTGAGTCTAATGTAGAAGAGCTAGTATCTTTCCTGACTCAACCTCCATTGATTGGCACAGAATTAAAAGGATTTGCCTAGTGTTTATAATCCTGAATTCGTAAGTTTAGGAAGAATATCTTATCTTTGTTTTCTTCGTCTTCTGTTTAACATACAATAGTACTCATGCAGTGAATGCAGACTGCTCTCTCTGGTAACGGGTAGGTTGTACACTTTACACAGGGATTCCTTGTATTAACTGAACTCAATATGGTAATGCTTTTATTTCTTCATTCTAAAAATCTGGTTTTTCCATTGCATCTTCCATCTGAATATCACCACCATGACCATCACTGAGGCAAAATAATCTTTTCTGCAAGACACTACATATTCATAATTTGAATATAATCTACTTCTAATGTTTGGTGTCATTAATTACTAAAATCTAGCAACTGAATTTCTAAGCTTATTCTCTGTGAGAATACATATTGTCTTCTCTGTGAAAGAAGAGATAATGA
Organism: Paguma larvata; assembly: GCA_030068075.1. NCBI lineage: Eukaryota > Metazoa > Chordata > Mammalia > Carnivora > Viverridae > Paguma > Paguma larvata. The sequence goes on from CM057832.1 coordinate 57,697,559, forward strand.
GAAGGGCAAGGAGTGGTTGGGGCTGTTTCTTTAAAGCGTTCATCTATAAAATGAATATTTAAAAGATTTTCAGGGATTAAAAAGATCCATTTTCAATATTGGATAAATAAATAAATAAATAAATAAATAAATAAATAAATAAGAATAAAAACAAGAGAAGATTCCTGCAGCATTAATAGTCATGAAGCATAGAGATCAGCTTGGGGATGTATGAATTTTAGTATGTTAGCATTCCCTCTATTAGATCCAGAAATATTCTTAACCCTGAAAGACAAGACGGCTAAGTACTTGACTAGCTACTAAGGAAAGGTCCGAGTTCGCAGGGATCAAAGTTCAGAAATCGCCTAACCAAAATATCATAGATATTAAATGTGTGTGACTCCAAATCCTTTTCTCTATTCACTACGTCTTGTTGCTTTGTGAAACTATATTCAAAGGGTACAATTGAGTATAAAGTATCATGGATGAGTATTAAGGATTGATTTTTTGGATCCCTATTATAGGAATGAGAATGTGTGAAAGAACCTTAATGGTAGTAAGAGGAGTCACTGGGTTGGTTGTTTATGGACATTTAGTCGTCGTCCTTGAGTTTCTCCTTAATAAGGGTAGAAAGAGAGCTCTGACAACATGAAAGAGTGAGATGTGTAGATATCAGAGATGAATGTAAGAATGTAAGAGATGGATACAATGAAAATGCATTAACAGTGCATTAAAAAGTGTTCACTTTTTCAGAACTTAAGGAAGACTTAGGGATCCCCAAAAGGCTGATTACAAGAGTGCTTCCTAAATCTGGGTCTGAGGCAGCCACAGGAAGTTAGAAGGTCAGTGCTAGTCAAGTCAGTTGTTGGAACTGAGTTGATTTTCTCTTTAAAACCTTTGGTTGACGGAGCTTACCAAGATCCCTTCCTATCAATCTGGTAATCTAACAAAAAAAATAGTTCTTCTTCACTAAGAAAATTGTTCAAAGAATCATGACTTTGTAAACAATATGTTTTCATGAAAATGAATAGCCAAGATTCAGTTCGTTTATTCTTTTTGAATATTATCAGTTACTAGAATTGCTGAGCTAATTGGAAAATACCAAGCCCTTTGTACTTACAGTCTTTATTCAATCTTTATTAGTAATAAGGGTCATGGTAATCTCTTTTTCAGAGCTCAAATATCTTACTAGTATAGGAAAATACCCTCTTTGCTGTACACCACAGAGGGCCATTTTGTGAAGTGCGTGTTCTTTCATTGTCTCACTCGAACAGCAGTTGGTAGAAGCTTTATGTGTCTTATCGTTGAGGAGGTAACTTTAAATTCTTATTTTAGGCCAAAGCATCTGCAAATTAAGACTGCAGAAAGCAGCAGTGAGAAGATCCTCACAGTTCAACTCAGTTGGACAATTCTTCATTACACTGACAATTTAATTGGGTGTAAAAAGAAATGGCAATTCAAAATCAAGGTCTTTAAGTGGGACAACCTACCAGTTTCAAAGTTACTACTTAAAAAAAATCAGCAAGACTCAAAGAAGGTACCTCCTTAGTTCTCTAGTTACTTCCTATTAAGTATGTTCTGTGCTGAAATTACCTAATCAGATGTGCCTTTTAATGGCAACTTTTGCAAAAGAGTTTGAAGTTGAAGAGCAGAAACTGAATTCAACTTTTTGTGACTGCAGGTAGACACATATAAAAATGCTTATTTTTATGGAACTTTATTCATTCACAGTTTATTATTATTTTGGTGCTTCAATGACTACCGATGGTTCTAATTCAAGCCACTTGGATGTTTTTGGTCCTTTTAAATAGGAATGAAATCGGTGTTGCTTATCTCATAAGGGAGAGGTTGTGTTTGACTTATTCGTGCTTGTATCCGCAGCACCTATACAGTGGGTGCCACAGAGTGTGCACTCAAATATTTGTTGAGTTAATATGTCGAGTAAACTTTACAAATTGCTTACGTGGCATATCTGAGGTTGACTGTAGCCTATTTATGTCTAATAATGACTCCATCTATCAGGTTTTTTGCACCTCCATTTCTCCAAAAAGATACTGTAATTCCTACTCCTGAGAAATATAAAATTTTCTGCTGCTCTTAGATTATAAGAAGGTACTCTATAGACCTCCGAGTCCCTTCTCCTCTTCTTCTCTTCCCTCTTTCTTCTCTCTCTTCCTTCTTTCCACAAATACTTTAGATAATTGTAATTAGTCTCCATCAATTTACTTTACATCCCATGAGTCACCTGTCATCAATCCTCATATAGAAATATATGTGTTTCATTTATGAAGAGGGACTAGGTTGAAAAAGATATTTTTAAAAATGAATATTTTGGACAAAAGCTACAGAGAGTAGAGGATGGTTGTGATTATGAGCCTATTTGAATAAATGTCATTTTATACACTGATAGTCCCCAATTAAACCATTACCAACTAAATTATTTCTAAATAAGAAAGCAGCTATGTATGTGTCAGCTGAAGCTCTGGGATGAGTTTCAGATTAGCTGGTGAAGGTAGTCTCAGCAACACAGAGGACATAATCACTCCAGGAAGACTAATAGTGTATATAAACTGTTAGCATGTTTAACCAGAGTAATTCAGAAGAAACAAACAAAAACAAACAACAACGAAACAACTAAGAAGGAACTTGCTTAGATCCTCTGTAATAACACTAACAGTCTTTATCTCTCCCTTGAAAGATAGTTCTGTGTATGTGTTAAACTGAAAATAGGGTATCTCCATTAGAGTCAGGTTGGAGACCTGATAGAAACAATCCACAACCATTTTTGATGAGAAATGGTGAATTCATTTTCACATTTACCATCACCAATATTTCTGTTAAACATAGATTGTGGTTGAGTGTCACTTCTGTGTTTGTGACTCCTTATTCAGTTGTCTGTAGGATCTGAAGAAAGACATTGTTGTGTTCAATTCTGAGACGCTCTGTTCTTTAACACATTGGCTTAAAAATTCCATGAAAAGATGAATGCTATCAAACTTATAAGGCAAAGTTTTGAATTTAAATACAAAATGCTGTTATGAAGACCACCTATTTGATGAAATTTTAAAACTGGGATTTTCATCTGCCAGAGATCTGGGATAACTCATCTGCCAGGTTAAATATGAAAAGTTTCCTAACATTTTAACACTCTTGTAAACTTGGTGGGGACACTGTTGTCTTTTTGACAATTCATCGGCCCATTGCAATTTGTTTGATTTGTACTTACAGTCCGGTACCTACAATAACTTTAATTTCTAAAATAATTAGCAAGTCTGAGTATGACATTTCATGATAATAATATATGCCAATACTAGATCAGCAATGCACTTTTATACTCTTGAAGATGCTTGATACACTCTCCTTTATAAAATATAAAGATTCTTATTTATAACCCTCTTTATAAATTTTGGGGGAAAGTGTGTGGATAGCAGAAAATGAATGATTTAAATGGTACTAAATGGGTCAAAATTATTTTCTCCATGGAAGTATGATCAAGACTATGGATGCAACACAGTTAAAATATATTGATATTTTATTGAACCTATAATATGTTTTGATTCCACACTGAAAATTTTGAGCAAGTCTCTTTGATTTGAGGCAAAGGAATGGAAATCCTTATTTCCCTGTAAGAACATATTTATTATTTGAGGAAAGCATTTTCCTAACGGATTTTGTTTTAAATGCCAAATTATTGTTTTCCTAACTTTGAGTTATAATAAAACTTTAACAGCTTAACACAGAAGACCCAAAAAGGCACTGAAAGTATATAGATACCATGTTGGATTTTGTGTGTAGGAAGTTCACTTAATCATTTTGGTCTTGGGGTGCCTGGATGGCTCAGTTGATTAAGAGTCTGACTCTTGATTTCAGCTCAGGTCATGATCTCAGGGTTCATGAGTTCAAACTCTGCATCGGGCTCCACACTGACAGTGCAGAGTGTGCTTGAAATTTTTTCTCTCCCTCTCTCTCTGCCCCTCCCCTTCTCTGTCTTTCAAAATAAATTAAGGAACTTAGAAAAATTTAAAAACTTGTCTTGTTCTTATTATCCCTGAGGCCAGTTTGTTAAGTGATATGAATGAAAACAAATAAGTAAACTTTTATAATAGAAGGATGACTTTTTTCCCAAAGCACCCTGACAGGCCATTGTCTACATCTAAGAGGATAAATGAAATGACAATAGGCCTAATTTGGACAGCTCTTTCTTCATGTTTAAATAGAAATAGAAATGATAGCCTACTTTCCCAAAGTGAGCACACTTGATTTTGCATGAATACTTGCTGTACTTACTATGCCCTCTTTGAAAAATTTGGGCCATAAGGTTTAATTGCATGCTCATCAAGCAAACAGACTTGGAGGTATATTCTCTGAGCGGTGGGCTCCCACAGCTCCCATTAATGCTAATGGGAGTTACACATGTGTATTGAGGAGAGAATGATACAGCTTTTGAAGTCGGAGTTGCTAATTGAGTACTTTCTTCAGCTGTGCTCAGCTTCAGTGGCTAAGCTGAGTTACAATGGTCTAGAGTGTCTAAAATGTCAGTCTCTGTACAGCTCCCAGAACATTATCATTGCAGAATGGCAGTAAAAGAAGCAGCTTAAAAAAAAATAGTCTTTCTCTTCCCTCAAATGGAGAAAGAATTTGCAGGCTAAACAAAAGAAGGAGCAAAGAAGTCTCAAGAATGGACACTCCTTTCCTCTAAACCTCTTATAACCTTTCTTATAACCCCCTTTGGCTGGTTTAGTTCAGAAAGTGGGAAAGTCCGAGACTCTTATGGGGAGCTGCATGCCCCATGTGGACTCTTCGTGAAACCTGAGGACTATTCAGAGCTGAATGATGCCCAGCCTTGTCTTGCAATTTGGCCGACAGACAAGCAGAGGAAGTATTTGTTCTTATACGCAATTCAGTCATACAGTGCCATCCTCGATGTCCATGGTCCCAAGTTTCCAGGCTCCCTTTTTCCCCTCTTTTTCCCTGCACAAACACCTTCCATCAGTAGTCTTTGCAAGGATGTGAGAACATCGTACAGTATAGTAGCCCCCTCTTTGTCTACATGGGATGTGTTCCAAGACCTCCAGTGGATGCCTAAAACTGCAGATCATACCGAACCCTACATATACTATTTTTTTCCTGTATACACATAATTACAACAAAGTGCAATTTATTAATTAAGCATAGTAAGAAGTTAACAGTAATAACTAATAATAGAATGACTATGGCAATATTATAATAAAAAGTAAGTGAATGTGGTCTCTCTTAAAACATCTAATTGTATCACACTCACCCTTTCTGGGATGATGTAAGATGATAAAATGCCCACAGGATGAGATAAAGTGAAATGAATGATGTAGGCACTGTGATGTAGTGTTAGGATACTATTGACCTTCTGATGAAATGTCAGAAGGAGGACTGTCCATTTCTCAACCGCAGTTGACTGGGGGTAACTGAAACTGCAGAAAACGAAACCACAGATAAAGGTGACTACCGTAGAATTCTATATTGTAGTATTCTATAAAAATAGTCCAGTGGAATTGTCTCGCTATATTATCTTCTATATTAGAGTCGATCTTCATTATTCGTGGGTTCCATTTCTGTGAATTCATCTACTAGTAAGATTTATTTGTCACCCCTCAATCTATACTCATGACACTTTGATGGACGTTTCCCAGAGCTGCAGAAAAACTGTGTCATCCAATACTCATATTCCCATCTGATGTCAAAAAAGGTGACCAGTTGGTGTAATATGAGAGTAGAAGAGTTTTGATGATGTTATGAGAGGTATCATTTTGCTTGCATATAGTCTGATAAGACACCACACTAATTAATAATGGGTACTGTAAGGAGGTCCAGGACAAAATTTGTGGCTAGCAATGCCATTGCTCTTTCTGGAAACATAAATCGTATTTGCTAATAATGTATTAATTATGTCATATTTGAGGAGCACCTGGGTGGCTTGGTTGGTTGAGCATCTGACTCTTGATTTTGGCTCAGTTCATGATCTCAGGGTTGTGGGATCAAGCCCTTGTCAGGCTCTATGCTGGTCTTGCTTAAGTATCTCTGTCTCTCTGTCTCTCTCACTCTCTTCCCCTCCCTCTGCCCTTCTCCCCCTCTCGCATGCTCTTTCTAAAATAAAAAAAAAATGTAATTTTTGTGTCTAAAAGACAGTATACTAAAGATAACAATACAATATCCAAAAGTAAATAAGAGAAATCCATAGTCTGGTTAATTTCCTTCCAGATTTACCAAACTGTGAAGAGCTTCCATTTTACTAAGTTTTAGAGAAAAAAAAAAAATAGTGTGGGAATAACTACATTCTTCCTTGAATAGAAACTGTTTCTAAAAAAACAGACTATTCATTTAAGAAAGTTCTTGCAGAGAAGACAGTTGGGCTGAGATGTGGAAATGTAATTTTTCTGGTTCCTCAGGGGCTTAAGAAAAATAACTAAACCAGTTATGAAGCTGGTGTTTGCCCCTGTGGACTGTCATGTAGAAGAGGGATTAGACTCATTTTATGTTAGCTCAGACAGCCCAGTGAGGATCCAAAAGTGGCAGATTTTTGGACTGGTCCCAGAAAGAACTCTGGGATGATCTCAGCTTCCTGAAAATTACTAGGGCAATTTTAGGAGGTAGAGGTGAGTAATCACTTTCTGGGAGTGCTGGGGAGAAAGAGGATTCAAGCTTTGAGAAGAAAACATGGTGTGATGTCAGAGATTCTGTGATGCTGTAATATATTAATCTCCCTTTATTCTCATTTTGATTTATTTTTAGCTAAGGAAAAAGAAAGTCACTAGACGAATACTCTCTAAGCCCCTAGGATGAAGGCGTCAGTCTGTTGTGATGTCTGTATCCTCAGCATCAGTATCAGGGATAGGACCAGTCTCTCTCTTCCCTCTCTTCTCTCTCCTTCCAGAAATGGGTGAGATCACCGAGACAAAAGAATGCAACTTGTCCTTTAAAACATTTGCTACATAACTTTTTCTGGATGTGTACATAATTTTTTACATTTTTTACATGGTTTTTCAACAGTCACGTGTGATAAATACCTATTATGTGTTGGATATAATGGAAAACTAAAATACACCCTCATACACACATCAGATATAAGTAAAATAAATTCCTTTATTAATCAAATAAATTTTAGGGTGTTATTGACTGGTAGAATGGTGAGTATATGTAAACATATGAAAACTTAGCTATTGATGTGATATTAATAATCCTGTTGTAAATTTAAATATCTAATAATATCTAATACTCCATAGTAAGTCTTATCAATGCTATCGTAGCTAATCACAGAACTTTCTTGATTCAAAGTCATTTATTATTATGTTAAGTAAATCACACTTGAGATAATTCTTAACTGATGCTAATACTCTTTCATAGAAGATAGTGTGAAATTTTCTGTTTGTTTTCATTTTAATATGTTCCTTTTTAGTTTTAAAACATACATAAATGATACATAAATGCCTTTTATTTGAAAATATTTCAAACAACATGATGGTAAAACCGTGAAAGATGCACTTTATTACCTCATTCCTCAGAGGCGGCAGCCTGCTGGACATCTTTCCAGATCTTTTTCACTCTACTATAGGTCGATAACTGTAGGAAGACATGCATTTGGGCTTATAGTTTGTATCTTGCTTTGCTTTCGCCAGTATGTTATAGATTGTTCTGCAGTTTGATTTTCTTTTTACAGAACAGTATTTTGCCTGTCTCCATGTCCAAACAAACAGACCCACCAGTATGTAGCTACGTTGCAATCTGTTGTATAATGCACTGTAATTTATTCTATTATTAATATCTGCTTCATACTACACTCATACAGAACATGCTACAAACACAGTTAAAGAGCCATTCTGTTTCATGTGGCAGGGTTGTTGTAGGATAATCTCCTAGAAGTAGAGTTAGCTTCAATTAAACTGGTTTCAGTATGCAGCCATAGGTAGGTATACATAGAGATTTGTAAAATGAAAACTCCTATGCAAGGACTAATGCCACTAAAGTAATCTGAAGTATAGTATTTTGAGAAAAGCAATTTCATAGTATGAATTACATATGCATAAATTTATGTATTCTTAAAAAGTTATTTTAATGAGTACTTTTCACATTCACTCAAGATTAACTTTAGACGTGTCGGCTGTTCTGATTTTTAACCTGAACGTACTTTTTCTTGATGTTTGGTCTCTTTTTAATGTAATTTTCAAGAGAGTTATTTTTATAGACATTGTGGAGACACTTCCAGTGAAAGAAAGAAAAGACACATGCAACCATCTAAAATTGACTTCTCTACTAATTTTTATTGCAGCAGAGACGTTAAGGATGGAGAAGACTTGTAGGGTTATTATCAAATACTATCATTTTAAGCACCTGTGCCCACACATAGAGAGCTGTTTTAAATATTATCAATCACTACTACAAAAGCCGTATAATGGGCATAGAAACTCACACAGATACTTAAGTAGACGAGAGTGACAGAGCAAATGCTAAACTTTAAGAACTAATAAAGAATTTGGTAGAGTTTAGATGCCATGGTTTGTGCACATGAAGATATAGAGCATCAGAGCTGCAGCATTCATTCTGAACAGTGTAAAAGCCAAGACAGCTAAGTAACACTTGGTTTGGGATTGAAGCCTACTTTCTACCTGTCAAGTTGACTTGAATGAATGGGGCCACTTGTCCCATCCAGTAGCACTTTAGATACTAACCCAGTGAAGATGAGGCATTCAGAAAACAGCTGACTTAGCATGAATGCATCAGGCTTTGATTTCCTTACAGAAACATATTTCTTACTATCAATTAATTTGCGCTCTGACCATGGTCTTTGGGAAGGCATATAGGTGGCACAGGCTGGTTCTGGACCTCTCAGTAATTTCTGCATTACTCCAGGTTGGTATTAGTTGGAAGACCTATAGCAGAAGGCCTGATTGTAGTGTTTTTGCCAGATAGGAGTGACAGTAGCACTGACTCTTATAGACTTTCTTGCTTCCTTCCAAAGGCAGGCTTACCTGGGTTAGCTGTTGTGTGTGGTAACCTGGCTAAGAGTGATTACAGAATCCTATTGTGGACACAGAACTTATTTTATTTCCCTTCAAAGGGGAAACTCCTGGCCTGCTGGCCCTGAGATGTCGAGTGACACTTGATTGTCATGGCGAGAGAGTTTACACGGTGAACCGCCTCCCTTCTTATGTTGCTTACAGTGCTCTCTAGCATGCGGGAAAGTAGAAAGAAAATACACCTGGTTTCCTACTAGTCAAGGGTCGAGAATAGTACCTCTTGTGCTTAGGCGCTTCCATTAGTGTCAGTGTGTCCAAGAAGAGGTGTTCATCCTCGCCCCATCTCAGCAAGATTCCCTCCCAGGTACCGCATTCATATCGTGGTCAGCAATCCTTCCGTGCTTCCGTTCTGCTCAAAAGTCTCTGCATTCCCCTTGACTTGCTTCATGGTCTTGCCTTTTCTGACCCATGCAATCCCACATCACAACTGACAGTGACCCTTGTATTTTTCCATGTCTTTCATTTTGCCTTAACTGGAAATTTTCCTTTCTCCTAATGCAACAGCTCTTAAATGGTCTCTCTGAAGTTTCTCTCATGCCCCTCACTTATCCTGGGTACTGCTGGCAGGTGTACTCTCTGCTCCTAGACTTGAATCCATAACTAACCTTCAGATTAAAAAAATGTACATTATTTACTGCTCTTTGAGTTCATGTGGCAAAAAGGCAAAATGAAACAACTGAGCATGGAATATAAATATATTTCCTGGGTGAATTACATAAAGGAGATATATTTTATAGGATATTTAGATACAAAAAGGACTAAGTAACAATGTTAAAAACTAGCCTTTTTGAAAGTTATAGCATATTGCTCTTTCTTTCTTTCTTTCTTCTTTCTTTCTTTCTTTCTTTCTCTCCCTCCTCCCTCTCCCTCCCTCCCTCTCTCTCTCTCTCTCTCACTCTTTCTCTCTTTCTTTTCTTTCTTTCCATCCTTTACTGTCTTTCATGTTCTAGTCATCAATATCACATTCACCTTCTAGTGATATCATTGAAAACTAGCCCTTACAAGTGGCAAATCCTGACATTTGTGATAAAAACAAAAACAAACAAACAAACGAACAAAAACAAAAACATTCTCAATGACTAACAGTAAGGCTAGCTTTGGCTTTTTTGTCCTATAAATTAATAAACAGTTTTTCCGCCCTCACTCTGTATGGGCTATCTTATAAAGAAAAGGAGTTCTGTAGAAAATAAGTTAAGGAAAATTGTTGACTTTATTTATTATAAGAAGTTTAATCCTGGCATGCCTAGGTGGCTCATTTGGTTAAGCTCTTGGTTTTGACTCAGGTCATGATCTCTTGATCTCACAGTTTGTGAGTTTGAGCCCCAGATTAGGCTTCACGCTGACAGTGCGGAACCTGCTTGGGATTCTCTCACTTCCTCTCTCTCTGCCTCTCCCCTGCTCCCTTTCTCTGTCTCTCTCTCAAAAGTAAATAATAAACTTAAAATTAAAAAAAAAAAAGTTTAATCTTTGTAGTATTTTACTTGTATTCTCAGACATTTGAATGTATCATTGTCTAAAAAAGAGTAAAACCATGAATTTTGATTGAACAAATCATATATTGACTTTACTGCATAAAACCATCATGGATGTTGATGTGGAAAAATCTATTATTATTATTATTTTTAATGTTTATTAATTTTGAGAGAGAGAGAGCTAGCACAAGCAGGTGAGGGGCAGAGAGAGGGATACACAAAATCAGGGCAGCCTCTGGCCCTGAGCTGTCAGTACAGAGCCCGACATGGGGGTCAACGTCACAGACCATGAGATCTTGACCTGAGCCGAAGTCAGACACTAAACTGACTGAGCCGCCCAGGTGCCGCTGATGTGGAACATTTTAATACAATTGCCTACTCTTATGAAAATTTACTTCCAGTATGGTGATACTTGGCTAATAGAGTTATTTTTTCTGGGGTTTGTTTTTAATTTTTTCCCTCTCATCTAGACAAGATCACTTCCTGTTATACAATTTCATGAGATGGTTATATGGTGTTTTTTTAAATGTCAAGAAATTAAAGCATTTTTAAAAACTACATAGAATAACACAGTTAAAGTAGACTAATGAATAATTCCCCTGTGTCTTAAAGGAGTGAATGAAGTCACAGTAGTGTGTCAAAACAGTAACTAGCCACAGTGCTACTAAACTGAATATTTGAGGGTAAATACTTTCAATGTCATTCTATGGAGCTCATCCTATCCACCTCTTGTTTGACACAGTGCTGTTTCACTGTGCATGTAGAATGGCTACATTTTCATCCAGGCTAACAAAGTGAAAAGCAGAAAGAACCTTCAGCACATGCAGGAGACCGTGTGGTATGGACAAGGGCACTGGAAAGGGCATCAGGAAACCTAGAATCTCACCCTGGAATCAACAGCAAAGGGCGAAATGATGTCAAACAAAACCTCGAAACTTTTTAATGCTTTGGGGTTTGCTTTTCCTTCTGAAGACTGAAGTTGATAATAATACCCACCATTTTATTGAGCACTTATTATGTACCAAACACTATATATAAATATGTTACAAAAATATCTTTTTTTGTTTTTCCCAGAAATCCTGTGAAGGATTATCTCTACTTAAACACATTATTTTTATACTTGCAAGTCACTTTATTCTACATATTAGCCCATTTAATCTCATACGAGTCCTGGGAAATAGGTAGGGAATTTCTCTCCCATTTGGCTAATGAGGAACATGAGGGACAGTGAACCATAGTGGTTCAGCTCACAATCAGAGCTTGATATAAAGCTGACTTTCCCTTTTCACCATTTGTGTGGGAATGTGTGAGGGAAATATCTTGAAATGCTTTCCTCTGTACGTCATTCATATAAAGAAGGAATAATATGTTTAAAAAGGGGGAAAATGTCAAGTGGTTAAGAGAAAATATATGACATTCAAAGTCCCTTCTATTTCTATGAACTAATGGCAAACCATTTACTGTAGAATAATTTAGTACCTGTAACCTTAAAAGTAGTAAAATAAAATAGAGTTAAATAATGATAATCAAATTTGGACTTTGGTTGATTTAGTTTTTATTTCATTTTCCTTTTTTAAGTACCCCATTTAATGAAGAATGCTCACGCTCATTGCTCATGTTCTGTAGATTATATGTCTGGATGATGAGAGAGACCCGTACAAAGTAATAAGAGCTTCCATGCATGCATTGAACATTTACTCTATTTCAAGTGTCATGTTACCTACTCGTCACATATTAGTTCATTTTATTCTCATGATAATCCTACCAGATGGGTTATATTTCCCACAATTTATAGATGCAGAAATTAAGGTCAGATGAAATGCCCCAAAACCACTAAGTGTAGAGAGGAGCCTGACCCTGAACAAACCTAGACTTCAAAGCCCATATCCTTTTCTATGCTATACTTCTGCCCTTTCTGAAGTGACTTGCCAGCCATTCAGTCCAGGGCCACCACATCAACATGCTCAGGACCTGGACTCAGCTAAGCATATGTGCAGCTATTAAATTAACCCAGCCCCTCTTCCTGGAACATTGGCTTTCCTCAGAGATTCATGGGAAACAAGCATTATTTTAACATTAAAGTCATGTTGGGTATATTAAGGAGTCTAAACATAAAATTATCATTCACCTTTAAGATGAGACACGCTGACATACAAGTTTTGATGTCTTTATAGTTACTTTGGGCTTTGCCCACAAATGACCTTGATCCGCTGACACTAGGGTGCTATGTGGAAAACACTGAGAAGCCTGTTCTTCATCTCATTCCTTCATTGAGAAGTCATGTCAGAGTCTCACCAGTATGTAAAACGCCTGAGCCATATCGATTTCTGCTGATTTTTTCTCTTTGGGCCATGTATCCTTTTCAAGTTGTAAAGATAAAGAACATATGGTCCAACACACATAAGCCTCTAAAGAAAAATGTCCATTAAAGTGTCCAGAATTAAGATAATCAGGAGAGTATTTTTCTACCCCACCATCCCGTATTTTTTATCCTTAAGCACATTTAATTTTTTTTATTTACGTCATCCATTTGCCATCACTAATCTAATAGTGATTGCTGGTCATTCACTAACCCCTGGGGAGATTTCCCTGTATTCTGGCTAATTTGATAAATGTGGACAACTAATTCAGATTCCAGATGCCATGCAGCAGGGGAAGCCAGATGAAGATGTAGGAGGGACTCTGAGGGTCTCTGAGTGATTCTAAATGACTCTGTGAGAACATGTTTAAGAATATGCTTTTCTGGGTGACCAGGTGGCCCTGAAATGCACTGCTGTGCTACTTTGCTAAGTGACATTATCAGGTTTGGAAATACATCATGCTCTTCTTGCCCAAATTCCTTATTGGGGATACATTATACTATTTCTCTTCTGTCACAAGCAAAATAGTTAGCTAAAATTTCATACTATACATTTTTTTTCATTTATGTTTAAGACAGCTCAACTGGATAATTCAAATCTCCAAATTTCATTTTGGGGCCTGAGTAATTTAGTTCAACTCATCATATTGTCCAAGTGAACAGGGAGGTAGTAAGATTTTCACTCTGCTTTGTAATTGTGTAGGTTTTATTATTGTGTTTATTTTATTGACCTGAATTCAGTCATAGTCTAAGTGATGGGCTTTGTGAATATTTTGAATAAAGTTCCTGAAATTTAAATTGTGACAGCCAAAGAGATAAAGGAGAGAAGGTTATTGTATAGACATAAAAATTCCCTTTCTAGAAGGAAACAAAATTAAAAAAATACTATTTGGTGTGATCTTGTGGAGCAGAAGGAGTTTGTTGAGAAGAAGAGAAGGGCAGGATGGATTTCAGAATTTCAAGCACTACATAGTGTAGTAATGCTTGGTACACTAACTGACATCTGGGGTTGGTTTCTCGCCTCCTAGAATTACATTTTTACTTCTTGGAAGTAAGCTGAAAACTCATTTCAGCTCTCTCACATGTCATATGACTTGGGTTCCTGAAGCATTCACATAAGGAACATATAAGTGTGTTTACATATGCTTCACATCTTTTGTTGGGTTTAGAGACCCATGTAAGATGCTATCCTCAAGTAAGTGGTTTCCCTTTTCTTGGCCTCTGTCCCCTTCTCTAGAAAATGAGAGAACTAGACAGAGTTGGTCTCTCTTGGGTCTCTGTTGACATTATCATTCTCTAGTTATAGACTCATACCAATTGGCTAGTATGAGGTTTTGTTTTGTTTTGTTTTAATGTATGTATCTGTGTTGTGTGTATGTGTGTATGTTAAAAATTCCTATCCAAACCACTTCCCCCCTCCTGTTTTCTTTTCCTCCTTTAAGAATACCCTTCAGCCTTCTCAGTACTACATCCCAAAAAGGAAATTCTGGGGACGTTCCTTCATAGAGATTTGGTCCATGTATATGGACCCATTTATTCTTAGATTTACAGAAACATACAATGGAAGTGGAGAGAAGATCTTTTTAGATTCTCCAGGGTAACAGAGTAAAAACTGCATATTCCCCTTCCCCAGGAAAGGACTCATCCATGCTATTGCTCTCCTATGCTTCTTAATTGTATGCTACCAGCTGTATCGGAGAGGTAACTACTAGGTAACTACAGTTAGATGAACAGCTAATAAATAGAATATGCTAATGTTGCTGAAGTTCATGGTGGTGAGGAGAAAGGTCTTCAACTGGTTTGTGTCTATTGAAGCAAAAAGTAAGGACCCCAAGGCTAAAGGCAACCAACATGCATCCATTACATTGCATGCAAAAAGGCACTGTGTTAGATGTTTTAGGTACATTCTCTATTCGTCCACACGACAATCTAGTGATTGACATCATCCTTCTTTTCAAGGATACATCCTTCTTCTCAAGGATACAGGCTCCTAGTAACTGTGTGCCAAAGGCTCACAGTTACTAGGAGATCTGAAATGGAAACCCAGGTTTTCTGATTCCAATCTCTGTGTTTCAGTGGTTTTCACTGAAGCTCTTCCCTTGTGTGAAATGAAAGAACCTACATTCTTCAACCCAGTGGTTTCAGGTCATGTCAGTAGTTGTTTGGTGAGGGAGAAGATAGCTCTCAAACTTTTTCTTAGTTTGGTCAAGTGTGCTCAAAGGGCAGACAAAACTATGATGAAGTTAAATTCATAACTCATTAAACCCAAGCCAATAGTTAAGCCCAATTATGCTTAGCACTTGCAGCTTCCATAAATATTAAATTGTCAAGTTTAATAAACTTCAAAATTTTCTCAGCTCGCATTTTTCCAACTTCATTGCTTTAAGGTCTGCTGAGGTACATTATTTTGGTAAAAAGCTTTCTTGTTGAAGAGACTGAGTTCATTTGTGGTACTTGAGTTGATGAATATGGGCAGTTGCACATTTTGGCAGGCCAGAGGTTGCCTATGGTGATTTAAATACTAGATTTTTAAATGTAAGTTCTCTTTCTTCTTTTTGTTTTGTTTTGTTTTGCTTTGTTTTTGTTTTTGATTTTGTTTTAATAATGTAGGAATCCAGAAACTGACTGCAATTCTCCTAAATCAGTTGCTTACTTAGCCATGCCTCCATCTCCTCTGACTGGCCTTCAAAGATCTAGCCCTTGAGGTTCATGTTATGGTTTTTGTCTTATTTTATGTATGTAATCACTCTCTCCCATATGGCTTCAAGGACCAAAATCTTAATCCTTATTCTATTTTTCCCAAAGCTGTGGCCAATATTTCCAATAGCTCCCTGGATACTGGCCTCTAAATATATTGCAGTAATCTCAAACTAAACATGTTAAGAGCTAAACTCATTGTCTCTTCCATTTCTTGACTTTTTCATCTCAGTTAATGGCACCACCGTATTCCTGGTTGTATGAGTCTGAAAAATCATAGCATTACTTGATTCCTCTTTTGTCCTTTACAGATCTAAGTAGGCAATAGCTTCTGTCAATTTTGCCTCAGAAATATGTCTTAAATATGACCTCTTCTTTTCATCCTGCCTTTGGCTGCATAGCTCAGGCATACATTATTGCTTTTAGAAATTTTTCAAGAGATCTTCTCTGTTTTTTTTTTCTTTTCTTTTAAACTGAGTATAGTTGACACATAATGTGACATTATTTTCAGGTGTATATATTAGTGATTAGACAAGTTTATACATTTTGTTATGCTCACTGCAAGTACAGCTACCATCAGTCCTGTTGCATCACTATTATGAAATCATTGATTGTATTCCTTATGCTCTGCTTTTTATTCCTGTGACTTACTCATTCATAGATGGAGGCTTGTATCTCCCTCTCCCCTTCACCCATGTTACTTGTTTTTGGAAGCTGTTCATGCATTGCCAACTTGGGTTTCATTCCCCAGTGCCTAGAGTATAAAATCTAAACTCCTTAGTATGGCCAGTGTCCCTTGTTGGTCTCATCTCTGGCTATCATCTTCTCCTGGATATACTTTAGTGGTAAGGATAGCTGTCTTGTTTCCATGATAATTAGTAAAGACTTTGATGCATAATTGATGGAAAGTATCTTCTAGTATTGATACTTTTTACTCCAAAGCATGTGTTAGTATTATAAACTGAGAAAACCATGAAAGCGTCCTTCATACATTTCAGTGGTCACTCCTCTGACTTGCTAGGCTTTTCCACTAATGGATTTCAATAGGATTTCAGTGTGACTAAACTGTGAAATATTTGCATTGGGAAACCACATATAATATTTTGCTTCCTCCACAGTAATTCTAATCCATATATATTTATCAATTGATTGATTATGTCAGTGGATAGGAGAGTTTGAACATATACTTTGTGTCCATTTTCTTTATAAGTAATAGCTATAGTTGGTTTTATATTGTAAATGGGATTAATCATCTAATTGCTTGCTGAACTTTGGTGACTGTAATTGAGAGCAACTCCTCCTCAAATAAATGAAGTATTTAATTTATGAAATGGGGCTTGGGGTGCTAAGCCTCTTCTCTCTTCTTATTCAGGTCATGGAAAAATGTTCTCAAACTATTGAGCAAGCAAACACATTAGAAGGAGGCAACTCCTGTGTTATAAAATAAATAGTCTTGATACTATGACTGGAGAAAGTTGTCTGTAGTGGCATACACCAGCCTTTCCACCCACACCAAGAGTTTAAACTGCAATCTAAACACAGTACAATGTTTAAGAAAAGGTAGATTTTTTTCTTTGAATTTTTCTATTGCAATTACAATAAAAGCAACCTTTAAATCTGGTTTAATCTAATAATTGTCTATGTGGTTCCCCTGCTGATGTTTGCAAGGAGTAATGAATGATTTTACTAAGACTGAATTAAGCAACTTATAAATGGTGAAACCTCCAAAGTCAATGCAATTTCATTAAAATCATTATTAGTTTCTGGTAAGGATTATAATATGCTTTCCATGGAATATAAATCAGCTTCCATGTACTAGAATGCTATTTATGATTTAAATGCTCTTTGAAAGCTAATAATTTATTAAGGCAGCTTCAGTGTCCGTATTTTGTTGGAGTGTGTTAGAATCTCTTCATCTTCTAATGGCAGGAGTCTGAGAAAGATTAAATAATTGAACTGTGGATCTGACTAAAAGGAAATGTTTTGAACAAGTATATATACAGATGCATAGAGATAGAAATGTAATTAAAGTTATGATACTGATATAGACATAAATGTTCACACCCGTCTATCTATCTATCTATCTATCTATCTATCTATCTATGCACATGCATGACATAGTTTTCTGAGTTTGAACATGGCACTGACTCAGGAAAAATATTAATGCAAATGAGTTCATTTAGGTTGATAGTCTTTTCTCTTTAAGGTTGTCTGTAGTGTTTGAACATATGGGACCAACACAATGAGAGACTGAAGGGAGAACTTTTCTGTTTTTATGTCAGATAAAACATGATGATTTTGATAATACTTTTGAATTTCTTAAAAATACACTAAAAATTGTATAAGCCCCCAGAAGCTCAAGCAATTTATCAAATTATGAAAGAATGATTTCTGGTGTCCTCATTTCTGGTAGGTTTCATAGTAAGCGTGTATGGCAAGGGTCATAAGCAAAGACAATAAACAGAAACAGCTGAAAGTCACCTATGTCATATGTAGTTCAGTTAGCAATTCTTAATTTGTTAATTCATCATTCAATGTTTTGAATTTAAGAATCCCTTCTCTGCTTCCTCTATCTCCTAACTCTTCTGCTGTTCTAATTCTATATATAATTGGAGGGAAGATGCACTGTCACAGGCTTGTGCAGACACAGTGGGGTAAAATCCCAGGAATCTTGGACAAAGAGGAAGGCACATGCCAGTGTAGTCTAGGGATCTTTGTGTCTCTCTATATAGGTATAACTGAAAACCTTTAAACTGTGAAAACATGGCAATACTTTTATATTTAGAACTCTTGGGTTAGTTCAAAGTTTTAGATGCCAGAGTAACTTACAAAAGACATTTGGGTTCTTTACTTTCTTTTCTATAGTTTATTGGATTTTGTGCCTCCAGGTATGTGTAGAGAATTCCCTCCCTGCTCTGCATCTTCTGTTTAAAGTACATTGCTAAGTATTGGCAACTGGGTATCGAGCTGGATATCTGACACCTCCTACCCTTCTCTGTCTTTCTATGTACTGTACGGCATTATATCAACATTGGGAATACCTCTAATTATTTTCCTCTCTAGACTGAGACCCCTTAATGATAGGTCTTGTGCCTCTTATCTATAGATTTCCTAAGCCTAGCACAATGCATGGCACATAATGGGGGCTTAATATATGTGTCTTGGGTGACTGATCTAATTAACAAATGAATGATTTTCTGTGTTTTATTTTTCAACCCTGGTGGTATGTGCTTTTGATCATTTAAAGTCTATACTATTCGTTTGAGAATGTACTAGGGTGCCTGGGTGGTGCAGTCAGTTGAACATCTGACTTCGGCTCAGGTCGTGATCTCAAGGCTGGTGAGTTCAAGGCCCGTGTTGGACTCTGTGCTGACAGGTCAGAGCCTGGAGCCTGCTTCAGATTCTGTGTCTCCCTCTTTCTCTGTCCCTCCCTGACTCATGCTCTGTCTCTCTCTCATAAGTAAATAGACATTAAAAAAAATGTATTCTGTTATGACACCACCAACCAATAGGGAGAACATTACCATCAATAAGGTAAAACCAATCCAAGTTCTGATGGGCTAATGATTTCTCCATTGGGTAAATAGTCACATAAAATTTGCGTGGAGAAGTAATTGAATATGAACATTTAGGAAAATGTGAATAAGTTAGTACTATTTCTTTTGTTACACATCTCAGGTATCCATTTAATTTAGCAATATTAAAAGATATCACACATACTGTGTTTCATTCTCAAATGACTACATTTGGTATATTAAGTTTAAGAGGGTTGTAGTGTATTCAAACACTAATTATGAATTCACTGATCGAATTAAATTTAAATGTTATAGCTTTTGTTATAAATAGAATTCCAAAGCTGAGGGAATATAAACAATTCAACATTTTTTGTGTTTAGGGGATTTCATTTTTTTGTGAATTTATAAGGTAGGAATTGAGAAAAGATGGTGATACAAAGGAAATTATTCAGTTTTTCAGTCTTACACTTGCATCAGTTTTATAGATACAGAAAGTGTTTCATAGCTATCTTATAGTTAAGTTGTTTTTGGTTTTCACATCTCAATACTCTTATGACCTTTGGATTTTACTTTCAATTAAATCTAATGTTTTTCTCTTTTTTCCACAAAAAAGCCAGAGTCCTACACTCAACTATGTTTTGCTGTCAGGTCTTGAAATGTCTAGACCTGGGATTAATAATTCCAACTCTGCTCATAGATTGGCAATCCAAGTGTATTCACTCCTTAGAGGTGGCATTTCTCTGCAAAGGTCAGAGAATTTGGTTTCCTTTATAATTGTTCTTCCAGTGAAAGGTCTTCTCCCTTTCACTACGGAGAGAATCTTATGGTACTCTGAAAACTGAGCTGGGCTATGTATATGATTGATTTGGGGGAAGAATTTCTGGAGTGAAAACATGTGATCTAAAAAAAAGGACCTTCTTTTTTGCCATTTTCCTAGTGGTCAAGGAAAACAGACTGCTCTTCCATGTTGGCTGATCATATATTCCATCTTGCAGTAATTTTTTGAGTACTTTGACATTTTTCAGGTACTGTTTTTTTTTTTTCACGATATCATCATCATAGAAAATTTTGAGGATGTAGGAAAGTCTAAAAGAGAAAATGAAAATAATCATGATCCTATGACTGGGATAAACACTGTAAACATGTTGGTGGGTTTTTTCCTATGTGTGCTTGTATGTTTTAACCCTTCTGTAACTATTAAGGAGATTAAAAAGTCGTCTTTCGTTGTTAGTCCCAAGAGAAGAGATACTAAAAGATGACATAAAAAGTTCATAATTATTTGCATTTTGATTAATTATGTGTCCTTTATGTCTTTAAGTCACTTGGCCCAAGAAAAATGGTTACATTTTTTATTTTAAATAATAAATATCATCTGAGATAATGGATTATACTTGTCACAAGAGTTTAACGGAGAGTGAAAAGAATTATTTGAGTGTTGTTACCAACTCAGATTCTATAGCTATGGGGAGTCACGTAAGTCTTTGGGAATATAGGCAAAGCTATAGCTAGGGTTCACAATGTCCAGGGCCGTATTGGATAAAGCAACAGAGCTGCTTGGAAACATCAGCGAGCATGAAATTGATATTGATTTAATGCCTAACAAAAAGTGTTCAGAAATCTAAAGTATATTTCTAAGTGTAAACTTGAATGTGTTCTTTTGTTTTCATCTTTCCCTATTTCTCTTTAATTGTGGTTTCTTCCCACAGTTATTATATATATAATATACATATCACATATATATTATAAATATATGTATAAACCTATTCTTATTGTTTGTATAAATTGCAAGATGTGCTGAATTCTTTTTGGAACAAGGAGATGAATTAACAAATACGTATATAAATAAATGAAACCGATAGTAGCACAGAATGAGAAAATAGTAAATTTTCTTTAGGAGGTAATTAGTGAGAAAACTTACTTTGCAAAAAGAGAAATAGAAGTTTAAATGCTTGTGTCTTATTCTTGTCTAGATATCTCATTCCCTTCCTTTACAAATTTTAAGACTAAACTTGGATCCTTGCAAGCCATATTATAGAGTATTAACTCAAAGTCTGTTTTCCTAGGGTTAAATCTAGGAAAATATACAAACAAAAAAAATCACACTTAATTATTTACTTTAGAAATAATTGAAAAGAAGGAACTGATAATGATGGTCATTTGTAATTTATGATTGTAATTAAAAAATCACTTGCTTGTCCCCGTTACAATTGATTTCTTAGAGAAAATCTACCATATTTTTAGTGTAATTAATAGAAGCCATAAATCTTTGCAAGCTGTTTCTTTTAACAGCACAGTAATATAGGAACATGAGGTTTAATATGACATCCTGTTAGATATGTAGCCAAAATCGCTTGCACCATTTAATAAATGTGCCAAATAGAGTCCACCCACAGCACATTAAAAACTAAAGCTATCAAAAGTTTATTTGGTTTCCCAATAATTTATGGAAGCTAAATTTTCTGGTACTCATGTATGTACACGTGTCATGTGTGTGTATATATGTATATACATGACGTATATACATGTATATATATGTATATAGTTATAATTGCCCTAAGGGTTTAGTAATATATATGTATATGTTTTTAAGTACTTTATTTTAATTGTTTATAATGTCTTCATGAGGCCCCAGTTCTTAGTATGGAACACTGACATATCTGAAACAACTTCATTCTTTGCAATAACTTAATTTTTATGTTTCTCACTTTCCACCTGGCTTCTCTCTAGAATCCCCTGTGATATATTATCTCTTCTTTTACTTTTTCTAAGCTAGTAACTAGAACTGTGAACTCTACTAGAGCATATATTTGTTTGAGTAATATATTATGAATAATTTTTTCCAGATCTCTCCTCCAGTGACTTAAAAGTAATATCGTATTTGTCTACTTGTTGATTTATATTTGATACAATATTATTAATATATAATCAGTCCATATATATTTTGTAATTGGATATTATATTCCTATTGACTAAGAGAATTCATGACATATAAGATAATGTATTATGGATTTCTTCTATTTTATAATGATAGTGACTCTCACATTATAAATTACTACAACAAATTCTACAGCTTTATCAGATAGGATGATCATTTTAATTATGTGTTGAGTCTCTGATGCTCGCACCTTTTAGGTTATTTAAGAAAATCTTGAGTAGCTTCTCATTTCCTCGCAGGAACTTCGCCCAGTGATTATTAATGATATACAATGACATAGGCACAACATAGAATTTATCTATTGTGGAATAACGAAGATAAGTGATTATCCTACTGAGTGCAGACTAATGTGTGTCTTTAGAGATACATATGGCTGGAATTTTTTTAAATCAATGTATGTGAACTAGTACTTTTATATTTTATTATAAATTAGGAAATATTGCTGTGTATCAGCATGCATGTTTTACATTTTTCTATCCCTGGCTAATACCAAGCAGAAATTATAGCAAATTATTTAAATGCCACCTTAGTGTATATATATTACATACTTTCTCTAAGCATATAATGCTCCTCTGTGACACTTAAAAACTAACTTATTTTCCTGAACCATAGATTTATAGGCTTTAAATCAGTAATGATTGTCTGTATTGTTGCACATTTCAACATCTTTTTGATCTTTCTATTCTTCTGTTGCATTTAATTTCTTAAGGAAATGTACATCATGTAATCTCCTTTGCTTTAGCAATGACTAGCATCCATAATCTCATCACACATTCTGACCTAAAATTTATTCTATTTAATTTGCAATAGAAAAGAAATGCCTTTAAACTCTTAAATGGATTTTTTAAATATACCATGAAATTATGTGCAAGGCTTTGTATTTTATATTTGAATTCTGATAGATATTTGTGTCAAACATTTTAATAGTTGAAGGAATAATTACTGAATGGTCAGCCATGATATATTTGATGAAGTAAACGTTGCCATTTCAAGAACGACTGAAATGTCTTTATAAGTTTTGTAATTTAAAAAGGATTTGAAGTAATTGGGACTTTTGTTATTTGGTTTTGATCTTGTCATTTGAGTAGAGGATGAAACACAGTGACCGATGCAGGTAGAGCAGTGAGGAGTGTAGAATAGAGATTAGATTTGTTCTACATGATTCACATGTCAAACCAACCCAGAAAAAAACACTAGAACTAGTGAAAAAATTACTGGATAGCCAAGTTTATAACAATATTGTGGCTTTCCTAGTATTGAAAAAGGTAACAGGGAATATAAAGGGATGCCTATCTCTGAAATGCTCAACTCCATTATGTCTGTGTATATGCATATGTATACCCAACTGAGTGACACCTGACCAGGTCTCAGTGCCAGCTCCTTAAGAATCAGTTGTTCAGTAATATTATCAGAAAAGAAAGATAAAAGTTCTCTCTCAATCACATTATACTATTTTACCAGCAACAATATTTCTGTGGAGGCATTTTGTCAAAACTGTTGTGGCCCTCTTGAGCATTTACAGTGCATTATTGCTATCTCTGAAAGTTTTATTTCCCAATTATTTCTAGATGAACTTTTCATTGAAAATTCGCCATGTCTATTAAGGATATGATCCCCAAACCTTTTAAGAGAATGTTTCTTATCAGGGTGTAATCTTTTAAGAGAATGATTCTTATCAGAGTGTAACTAGGTATTTGTACTATTAAAATAACACTACCTCCTATGCAACATTAAGATGTGTTCCCTTCAATTATCTGAGGAATTAAGAGTTTATAAGGAGGATTTGATATCGTCTGGAGAAAATACATTAATAATATCTACTCCCTTGAAGTCTGGAAACTTGTTTCTTAAAAGTAAAAATAGCATCAACAAAGCTGAGTTTACAACATAGAAAATGTGATGTTCGCCAACGGTGAATATCAGGTGATAGTGGTTCTGGGAGACCACGATACCTTTTAAATGAATAGTTAAGTATCTTCCATATCAGGTGCTATAGCTTATCATCTCATTGTTTTTAGCAAAATCTGACACCACAGAAGAAAATCATCACTTACAAAAGGCTCTTTCTGAGTCAGACGCTTTAAATTGAGAAGTTTCTTGTCTAATTTTTCAACACTTCTGGGGGTATAATTTTCCAAAGAAGTCCCCATCAGTGAGAGTAAATATCCCCTTTCTTTGGCCTTTCCCTTCCTTTTCAGCCTTGTTTTCTGCTCTTCCTCCATTTCTTCCTTTCACACCAGCCGTATGAAATCATCCTCAGTTTCCCAAATGCACTATACGGATTTATGCTTCTAGGAAATTCCTTTTTTTTTCTTTATTATCCTTTATTCTCTGCCAAATTCCTAATCATGCTTCAGAATTTAACTTAAGTATCACCCCTGTCTTTGACTTTCTTTGGTTGGATTTATTGCCTCCTTCTCCTTGAATGTCTACTACTGTGTAATAGCTCCATTAACACTTAGCATGTTATGTTGTAATTATTTGTTGCCATTTAGGCACCCAGTAAACCAAGATCTTCAAGCACAGCAATCTTCATGTCTTTATCATTTATCTCAGGATCCACTACTCAGTAACCAGGCAATGCAATCTTTGTAGAGTGAATAAAGGAAAGGCTTCAGGAAACCTGTTCATTATGTAACTGAGATACATTAAAGAACTATGAATTCAGGAGAGTCAATGTTTATAGTGTGCACACCTTTAGTGTTGACTCTAATCAAGGAGAATGATGTGCAATCCTTGAAAGATCTGCTCTATAGTTGAAGACCTGTGCACATTCCCATAGTGTTTCTTCCTTCACATGCTTACATGTGAATGATAGTCACTCTCCTCAGAGTCAATTCTACTTTCTTAGAAACAATATGCACCATCATTTATTATCGCTGACACACTGTGTGCTAAGATTAGTTTTAAAGTTCATTCAGCTAAAAAAAATAAGACTATTTTATGTGACCAAGTCAGCTTTTATTTTGAGGGTTGGTTGTTGTATTTGGAGGGTTACTTTTGAGTTTAAGTGGTTGTTTAAGGAATAGAACTTCAAGAAAAACCTAGAAAGAGGGAGTTGAATTTACCCAGAAGAATTTAACACCAATACAAGTGTGTCTGGCTAAAGGTCTCTGTGTTCAATTCTCCTATTTTTATTTATCACAATGAGTTCTTTGAAATCTGAATTTTCTTGTTAAAGTCACTATATTTTGTCCCTGTGTGTTTCACCTCAAAGTCATTTTGGTAAATATATGATATTACAAGGATAGACTTCCATTAATTCTGTAAAGCCAACAACCAGCTGCCCAAAGTTTATTTCTCCTTTGCCTAGAAATTTGTGCTATTTGAGCCAAATCCTAATCAGAAGAGAATTGAACTTATCCTCATTAATGACCAAGTAGCTTTTTAGACTGCAGTTCACAGAGTTAGAATATTTCTATAGCAAATATAGAGTTCAAATCCAAAACTTGATTTAAAATTATGTCTTATGCCTACATTGAAATTTTGTGATATGTGATAAAAAATTTGGTTGTACAATTTGATTTGCTGTCAAGGTTCATGAAATGACAAAATTTTCATTATTCTCATACTTGGTGCTTTAGCCAACTAAACTTATCCTTATGAATTTGAGCCTTAGAAATTCTTAAAATAATTTCCAATTAAATCGCTTGGAAATATTCTACTCTCTCCCACATTCTTTCTTCTCTTCCATTTTCCATAAATTATTCTGTTTGAATTTGATTGCAATCAAGCAGTTATCTTTTGAAAATTAAAGCAGGCCTGCCAGTAAAGAACCACCTTGGATCAATGTGTAGAAGACACTGAAGTCAATATGAGGCTGAACGAACTCTCCCAGCTGAAGAGTGGAAGATGTGTCTTCCTTTGAAAAAGTTTTGCTCTTCCACAGAGCAATAGTAAAATATGTCTTTCATTGTAATGATTGTGGTAGGCAGAATAATGCCCCTGCCCACAAAGATGGCAAGGTCTGAGTTCTTGGAACCTGTGACCTTTGCCTTAAATTACGATGGCAGATAGAATTAATGTTACTAATCAACGGACCCCAAGATAGGGAGACTATTGTATATCATCCAGGTAAATCCAACATAAGCTTTTCTAAAATTTTTTAATGTTTATTTATTTATTTATTTATTTAGAGAGAGAGAGAGAGAGAGAGACCGACTGAGTAGGGGAGGGACAGAGAGAGAGGAAGACACAGAATTCGAAGCAGACTCCGGTCTCCAAGCTGTCAGCACAGAGCTCGACACATGAGCCGTGAGACCATGACCTGAGCCAAAGACAGACGCTTAACCGCTTAACCGACTGAGCCACCCAGGCTCCCCAGTATAAGCTTTTCTAAAGGGGAGGCAGAAGCATCGGTGTCAGATTGATGCAATCTGAGGAACACTCAACAGGCTTTTGCTGGCTTTAAGTTAGCAACTGGGACACAAGCTGAGAAACATGAGCATTTTTCCAAAAGATGGAAAAGGCAAGAAAACGGTTTCTCCCCTAGAGCCTTCAGAAAAGGATGCAATCCTGTTTACACCTTGATTTAACCTCATGAGACCCATATTGGACTTGTCATGCCAAGGAAAGTAAGGTAATACATTTTTGTTGTTTTAACCCATAGACTTTGTGGTAATTACAGCATCAAAAGAAAACTTATTGTCTAGATTAATTTTATTCAAACTATTCTACTCTTTAGTCTACAGTTTACTAAATTCTGGTGCACATCTTTAGTAGTAGTATTTCTTTATTTACCATTTGTGTGCCTTTGTGACCCCCATTCTCACCCTGAAGAAATATTGGCAGAGTCCTCCTGGGTCCTTCATTTATTTGAAAATTTCCATTGAATTCATACCTACTGCCAGTCATATGTAACAGAGAATCTTTATTGGGTGTGGGGGAGAATTGTGGTAGGACAAAAACAGAATATAGGCTTTACATGTAGAAATAAAATCCCCAAAAAGAATATAGGAATAATTGTTAAACATATTCATAAATGGAAAAGACTAAAACATATAAAACTACTTACTACCTACCCTCTGAAGTGCTACACACCTGTATTTTAGGATATAACACACAACTGTGAGAGGGTTTTTTAGATAAAATGTCCTGGAAGGCATAATCCACCTACTCCAGAACAAGGCATTATTATTCTTAAATTATTCTTGTATCAGCCCTGCAGGTCTTTTATGTCATATTAAGAACTCTATTCCTTTTTTCTTGCGCTATTTTCTAGCATAGCTTAAGGGAAAGCTATATCTGTTTCAGACACTTTGACCATCTGGTTTCTATTATCAGTCTTAATAAAATCAATTCCAGCTCCCTATGACTGTACTGTATCTTTATACTCTTAAGTATGGCCATATTCCATTTGGAAAAATAAATGCTCATAACTTCAATAATCCTCCATTACCAATGACCAGTCATTATTAGTTGACTGTGTAAAAGCAAGCAATTTCTGTTGTTTCCAATGTGATTCCTTCCAAGAAATTTCTCAATTTACATTTCCCAAATTGGCAAATGCACATTTAAAATTGCAGCTAGCCACCAGGAGACTTTCATTCGCTACAATCTACAAAATGTTGTAACAGGTTGTGTGGGTACAGTTCAGGAATCAAAAGAATGTGGCAAGTTTCTCATTCAAACGGAAGCATGACTTCACTGATTTCTGAGGTGGCAGACATGCCAAGGCATCCAAGTACCAGGATGCTATCCAAGGTAGTTTCTGGAGAGGAACAACCCCTGCTGGGAACTCACTGTGATCTAAAAAAATTGGATTGTGTTCTGAACTCCATGTTCTAGTTTTCAAGTCACAAATAGCTTATGGTGACAGTAAATTCCTACTCTGAAGTACCATCTTATTTTCAACATTGTTAATTCAGATACTTAGAATTAGGTTGGAGGGTTTTCATATTTTCTTTCATCCATGTTTCTTCTTGTGTTTCTTATGACTGCATTTAAAAAGAATCAGGAGACAAGTCAGAATGCACCTACAATTATGTTTTTTTTAATTTATTGTTCTATCCCAAGATTTAGGAGAATTCTCTCTAGAGTAGTTTCTTTAAATGTTACTTTACAAGACGTGGACTTCCAAAGTTTGTTATCTGAAAGTCGCACTTATACAAAGGCAAAAGGGCATCGATTTAGCTCCTTTAGAGCACTTTTTTGGTTGTTAGGTTGGTTACTTTGTTTAGTGCAGCTGTTCCTCGCAATGTAAAGGTTAACCAAAATAAATTTGTCAGTGCAATTTTTCTCAAGATATTACTTTACAGTAGAAATTCCTCTTCGGAATGTTGATTTTATACACTTCTGTATCATTCAGAATTTTCTACAGAGCTTCACATTGTTTATATTTTAGTGTACAGCAGCTCAGTAAGAATTGCTTGTATAGGGACACCTTGGTTAAGCGTTCACTCTTGATTTCAGCTCCGGTCATGAGCTCACATTTCATGGGATTGAGCCCTGCATCAGGCTCTGTGCTGACAGTGTGGAGCCCACTGGGGATTCTCTATCTCTCTCTCTGCCTCTCCCCTTATGCCGTCTTGTGCTCTTTCTTCTTTCTCTCTCAAAATAAATAAATTAAAAATATGTATATATTTTTAAATATGAGTCCCTAGGCTCCTCAGTGCAAATTCTGACTCAGTAGGTCTGAAATATGGCCCAAAACTCACTTTAATAATTACCCAGGTGATTCTTATGAAAGTAATTTGCCGAAAAACTCTTCTTCAAAAGATTAGTTATTATTTCTATTGGTTGATGAAGAAACGGAGGCAAAATCAATAACTTTTAGGTTACTGGGCAGGTAGAATCTGTTTCCATATGTTCTTTTCATTGGTTGATATTATTTGCTGTGTGTGTGAGTGGTTGAGAATGTGTGGGATATAAGAAGATGAAGAGAATATCTTACCTCCTAGTTATATCTGGTTCTTTCAATTATAATATGTATGGAGTCAAAGTCATAGCACTAGTTGTTGTAGATTTACAAATCTACATTTTGCAAATGATTTTTGCCAAATAATCATTATTCCTATCATAGAGCAAAAAAACCTAAGTGGTATGGAAAATTCATGGTGGCAAAATAAAAATGTTTATTCCCCTTTCCATTGATATATCTTTTATATATCTTGTAGTATTGGAGAATAAGTCTTCCAAAACACATTTTGGTTATTGCAGTTGCCATGAGCTTAATATGACTGTGATAGAAATGTCAGCTGGTACAATCTTCTTCAAAATATAAAGACTACAGCTGGCTTCTTATTTTTGTCCATTCTAAAGATACTGTGGCTAGCCTAATTTGTACGGGCCCACTGGATCATGCCTAATTGAGTTAATGAAGCTCTTCTGTAACAAGAACCCTCTAAAGGAAAATAAAAACACAGAATGAAATTTCAGAATGCAAATTAGCCCAGCTTTGCTGGCTTTCATTCTCATGGGTAGAAGACATAGTAAAAGAAAACCCTTAAATTAAAGCCAATTACACCACATAGTCAAAGATCAGGTTTACCTAAAATTGTCACTGGGGAGCTGCATGCATTCTAGGGAAAATAGCCCAGTCACTGGTAGACTGCTGGCACTTGACCCTGCTTGGGATGCAAAAAGCTATTTGCTGCTTAATTTTAATGACTTGATTATTTCAAGTGTCTGTCGACATTTTTGAGGATTTATGGTTTTCATCTCATCAATGGAAACTTATACTGAAAAATTATTTGCCACAGTGGAGATCTAGACTTAATGGATTTTTCTTTAAGTTTTGTCCCTTTCTACCTAGCAGTTTTTTACTTTCTTGTACCGTGTTTCAGACGTCTTGGCTACCTGGCTACAAAGATCACATAAAGCTTTTTAGGGCCATTGAGGTCAAGATATTTCAAAACCAACTATGTCTTTATTTTCCTTTTAGGGTATAAGAGAACTTTTAGTCTGCTGAAGTTAATTTGATTTCTCCTCCTTGTTCATTTTCCCATTAAACTTTATATAATTAGGGAGCTTTGAGGAATATGAAAATAGAATGGCTATATTTTACTAGTTTTACTCAAATTATTTTTTAGTTACATATTTTCAAATTTTACAAGTGTATTTAACTACAATAGTGGCGAAAGCCAATATAAATTAATTATTTTCCTGGAATGTTGGGAAGAAGCCAGTGAAATTAGCAAAACCCTGGCATTAGTATAAAGTCTGATTAAAAAATAAAAGGTTAAAGGTGAACAGAATTACCAGAAATCTAAGAAATCAAAGCTAAAATGTAAGCAGTCAGAAGAAGTGTTCTAATCAGTAGCTGATACCTGTGCTGCCTGGTGTTATTGGTAAGTGGTTAAGTGTGACCCTCATGTCTTAATATCTCTTAGTCTCAGTTTCTTTATGGGTATAGTGAAGCATTTGGACAAGAAGATCTCTTTACCTTCTGTGTCTATGACTTTATATTTTAAAATCCTGTATTAATATATTGAAGTACACATTGAGTTTAGCACTGTACTACAATGGGGAAATCTATGGAAAGCAATAGAAACCAAAGGGATAGACCGTGTTTGTTGTAGTGAGTAGGAGCCAGAGAGGTGGATTCTCCTTCTGACTTACCTGGCTGTATAAAATCATACAATGTCTTGGGATCTCACTTTCTGAATACTTAAAGTGGAATGATTTAACCGAGTCAGCCTGTTCAATGCCCTTGCTTTTGTTGGATCAAAGTTTTTGATTGCTATTTATAAGAGATGGATAAAACAAGGACCCTACAGAGAACAACGTAAGACTCAGGGTGAAACAAGCAGTACACTTACAAGCTGTGGAACATGAGCGGAGGGGGGAGTAACTGTGGGCTTGAGGAGAGTGAGTGAATAATCAGTGTTGTTTATATAATCTATTTCTAGTCCTTGTCTGATGGAGAAACCATGACACAGAGAGGACCAGCGGATTCATGAGATAACTGAGATAACTGGAACTCTAACAGTTTTTAATCTAAAAAATGAAGATATGGCCTAAACCATAAAGATGTTGATATGGGTAGTGAAATAATGTAGACAAAGGATGCAGAAGTGCCCGGATATTTCAAGAATTTAATTAATGGAATTACAATTTTTGCTTAGTAAAATAACTTTTAAAATGTCAAAAAATAGGGTGCCTGGGTGGCTCAGTCGATTGAGCGTCTGACTTCAGCTCAGGTCATAATCTTGCGGTTCATGAGTTCAAACCCTGTGTGAGGCTCTGTGCTGACAGCTCACAGCCTGGAGCCTGGTTTCAATTCTGTCTCCATCTCTCTGCCCTTCCCCCACTCATATCCCCTCTCTCTCTCTCTCTCTCTCTCTCTCTCTCTCTCTCTCTCTCTCCTTCTCTCCCTCCCTCCCTCCCTCTCAAATATATTTTACTAAAATTACTCTAGCAAGTAGAGACTACTATGAAAACTGACCTATGGGGTTCAATGTGGAATGTTTGTTATGGTGCAGAGTAACCATGCACATGGCCATTGACGTAACTCACAATGAAATTAATTCCACCAAAACCCTAAACATCCTAATGGTGTCAAATCTCTGTGATCATGCCTGAAATGTTCCAGTCTCTGGAGAAAAACTTCCCTATGTGGCTTAAAAGACCAGTAATAAAGTGACTATTGTTTAGTGCAGGTCAGTTATTAAACCTTGACAGAGTGCTAACAAAAAGCCCCAGAATTCTTTTATACGTGTGTGTGTGTGTGTATAAAGTGATTAAGCATCTTTACACTTTTCCTCTATATCTTCTTTCGCAACCCTGAAGTTAAACTTAAAAAAAAAAGAATAATCCAGAGTTGATGAACTCAGTTTCATATTTAAAGATCAGTGTTGAAAATTTTGCATGATGAGCATTCATTTGAGTGCCAAAGCAATGAATTATTTTCTGTTGTTTTTAAGAGGATGAAGCTGTATTTGCACACAACTTACTAGTAAATCCTGAAAGTAGATCCTTGAAGCGCATCTCTACTTTAAAATATTAGAAAAATATATAAAATCATTTAAAAAGCCCAAGTGCATGAATGATAGGAATATTTTCTATCTTAGCAGTAATAAAAGGTGCTGTTTTTACTGCATTCCAAAATGCCCACATTTTGAAAGAATGGCATAATTAGTTACAACAAAATTTATAAATCTAGGTGCTTTTTTTTTCAGTCACAAAATAATCAAGGAGTACCAAAACCAACATGTGCTACGTTCACAGAAACAATCAAAAGAGGACAGGATCTGGGTCACTTTCTAATATTTAATACAGTGGTCCCTGGCTTGGTTGCAGGATGTAACTGATCTCACTGATATGATTACATAAATAGTTAAATGAGTCCTACAGTCATATACAGAAACTATTTGCCATGGAGGCAATGGTAGACATGAACTTTTCTTTCTAAATATGAAATTAAGAAAGTACGGAAAGGAAATAACATAGTGGACAAATGTCTATTAAATCCTACTATTTTGTCAGACTTCAGATTTAAAGAAAACAAAACATTATTGTAAGTCTATTCATTTTTTTTCCTTCTTCCACTTTTCTCACCAGAGAACAGAAGTATCCTAACATTGATTTATATACCTTAAACTTATGCGTGTGTCTTACATAGCTTAGTATATAGCATTATTTTGCATTTTTGCAAACTTTAAATAAATTGGTATCATAATATACATAAATCAAGCTAGAGAATGATACCATTTGTTTGTTCAATATTATGTTTTCTTTCAAAAAAATCCATAAAATGTACACAGGTTTTAAAGAACTGTTATATGGAAAGGTAGATATCAAATTTTTTATTTTTTAAAGAAGTCCATTTTGAAACCTATAGTCAGATGATTGATTTTTTTCATTGCCTTAAATATTCCATTGAATTAATAAACTCTAGTTTATAAATCACTTTTAACTTAATAAGCATGTGGGTAGTTTTTAGTTGTTTCCAATTCCAAACAGCACTGCAGGTGATATGCTTGTGTGTTTCTCTTCATTCACATAAGGGAGAAATCCTCCAGAGATTTACCTGTCCTGTTTGGAGATTGAATAGCAAAACAAAACAACAACAAACAAAAACAAAAACAAAAATAAAACACAAATATAAACCAAAACAAGAACCCCTCAATTTTACTAGATATTGCAAAATTTGTCTCTAATGGCTATCTTGATTTATTTCCACCAGCAACAAATAAGATTTACCTTCTCTACATATCTTTGCCAAAATTTGGTTTTTCAGAACTTGAAATTTCCTAATCAGATAGATGTGAAATGACACCTCATTTTTTTCCTGGTTCCTGGTAAAGCTGAATATTCTTAATATGCTCAGTCTTTTTTTAAGTACATTTTTTGTTTTTGTTTTTGTTTGTTTTTTTTTTTGGTTTTTGTTTGTTTGTTTTTTGAGAGAAAGAGAGAGAGAGAGAGCTGGGGAAGGGACAGAGGGAGGAGAGAGAGAGAACCTGAAACAGACTCCATGCCCAGCACAGACCGGACTCAAGGCTTGATCTCGTCACCACGAGATCATGGCCTGAGCCAAAATCAAGAGTCAAACGCTTAACTAACTGATCCCCAGGTTTCCCTATGCTCATTCTTAAACTGTATTCCATCTTCTATAAATTGCTAGTTAACATCCTTTTCCATTGTGCCTATTGTATCATTGTTCTCATTAATGAGAGAGTTCCTTTACTATTAATTGTTTGTCATCTAAATGCATTGCAAATAGTCTGTCAGTCTGAGACTAACCTATTACTTTATTATGCTTTTAAAAAAATTAATGTTTTTATTTTATTTTTTGAGAGACAGAGAGATATGGAGTACAAGCAGGGAAGGGGCAGAGACAAAGGGAGACACAGAATCTGAAGCAGGCTCCAGGCCCTGGGCTGTCGGCACAGAGCCTGATGCAGGACTCAAACTCATGGACTGTGAGATCATGACCTGAGTTGAAGTCAAACACTTAACTGACTGAGACACCCAGGTGGCCCATTGTTTTGTTTTGTTTTTTAACTGAACAAGAGTTTTCAATTTCAGTGTAGTCAAATATAGTAAACTTTCTTTACTATTACTGCTTTTTGAGTCATGTTTGGGAAGTTCTTCTAAGTCAGAAGGTTATAAATATATTCAACAAGATTTATTTTTCAACATTTACATCGTTAATTCACCCAAAGTTTATTTTTCTCTTTGGTATGAGGCGGGGATCTAATTGTGTTTTTCTGCGTGAAGCTTAGTTGTCGCAGTACCACTTACCGGCTTGTCCATTCTTTCTCCTCCGATTGGGAATGCTGCCTGTGTCTAACAGCCAGTCTCCGATTTCGTATGTGAAACATTTTCTGGTTTCTGTATCTTGACCATTTTTAAAAACTTTGTCACTTTCAATAATTTACTTCTCTAGAAATTCTGTTTCATTTAATTCCTGAAGTTAATGTACACACGTTTTTTTCTTTTATTTTAGCATTTAGAATTCTCCACCCCCCCCCTTTTTATCCTTCATGAGGTTTATGTGTGCCAGTTCTTTTTATCTTAATCATACTCCTTGGAAGTTTAGTTTTTTTTCAGTTACTATGTGTAAGTAAGAAAGTTGTTCTCTTGGTTCTTTCTACTGTATTTGTTTTGTTTGTTTTTTTAACAATTTTTTAAATATTTTTTTTTGAGAGAGAGAGAGACAGACAGAGTGCAAGTGGGGAAGGGGCAGAGAGAGAGGGAGACACAGAATCTGAAGCAGGCTCCAGCCTCTTGAGCTGTAATGACAGCAGAGGGCTGCATGTGGGGTTCGAACTCATAGACCACAAGATCATGACCTGAGCCGAAGTCAGATGCTCAACCAATTGAGCCACCCAGGTGCCCCTACTGTATTTGTTTTATATGTTTCACTAATGTCAAATCTTTTACTACCTTCTGTTTTCTTCGGATTTACTGAGTCTCTTTTTCTAGTTTATTGATTTGAAAGATAAATTCATTAATTTTTTTTTCCTTTAATTTATTTCTATGGCAGCTACAGCACCTTAACTTCCAATCATTTTAACTTGACTATCTGTATCAACTTCCACATAGTACCCTTCTTAGAGCTCTAGGACCATTTCTAGTACCACCTAGTTGATTGAACTAAATACACATACACATATATACAGACATACACACACACCTTTCCTGCAGACTGTGTGCCATGATAAATGAGTATGTGCAATACAATTTATGTATTTTCAAATCTATTAAAGTTGGAATATTAGCAGTTTCCAACCACAGATTTCCTTTCACTGTTGTTCACCAAACCTTTAGGGAAATGGGATATCCATGAGTATATGATTGACCACATTTAGCTTCCTATTTCTACAGAATCACCAAATAAACAGTTGTCTCTACTTTTACTGCTACACAAAAGTTTACCCCTTTTTATTAGTCATAAAAGCATCTCATATATGAATATATGCATGGATACATATAAACACATATACGTATATAAAAATATAGCTGTTTTTGTACAGCTGACTGTATGAAACTCATTTTGTTATAGTCACAAGTGGCTCCTGACCATTTAGCTATGTTTTGTAATTAGAACATTTTCTAAATCATAGCTCACTACTTAGAAAAGGACCAAAGATGGTGTTATAATGGACAACTTAAGCTTAAGATTTTTTTAATTAACTTGTCAAAGACATTCCTGATTGTGTGGCTCAAGCCATCATGTACCATGCTATATTTACATTTGGGTGCTTATTTTCATTGGCAAGCATAAGAAGTGCAGCAAGGACTGCACACTACAACTTCTACTTAAAACCAAAGAACTAAGATACCGTGGGTCAGTATTGCACAAGAGAAACTTAATTGCTATAATCATTCCCCTTTTTAGGGCTGTTACTTCAGGTGATTGTGCTGCTATGTCCTAAGCTATTTTCTTATTGCATCAATGTTCTAGAGTCATGTTTCCTTTGGAATCTATCTTCATTTGTCAATTATCTCAACTCCAATGCTTATGGCTTTTTTAGCATATTATCTTGTTCCTTTATTTTTCCAAAGGCAAGCCTGTGTTCTCTTTTCTCATGTCTACCGCTACTGATAACACTTTTACCTTAAACATTTAGTAAATTTTATTTCTTCTGTCTTAATACTTGACATTATCAGGACACAGTTATTGTTAATAGAAATGTATTTCCTCCTTTACCCTGACTTTCTTGCTGCGTATTTGTAGAATGGCTCATGAGCCCTGTTATAGTTCCTCCAAACACTGATAAATGTCCATGACTGCCACACAGGAGTGAAATCCAAGCATACCGCTGCCTTATTTTCATACATCTTGATGATGGGCCAGGGGAAGAAAGAGCAAGATGTTTAACATAACCTCTGGGCTCCCACCCCCCTCACCAACAGATTTTGGTCCCATTATATATCATATATTCCTCCAAACCTGCATATCTGCATGGTGTTCCTTCTGTTTAATTCTCCTGGCCTTCTTTTCACTGGTAAATCATTCTTGTCTATCACCATCCATCTCTTTGAGGTCCCTTTGTGAAGCTGTTTCCAATTCCTTTAGCAGATCTGGATAACACCTTATTTTGATTTGATAATGCCTTTATAAAAATACCATACATCCCATTAGTACTTTGGTTTGCAACTATATATGTTTTCCTTTGCTCTCAATAATGAGTTCTTTTACAGTAGGGACTGTGAATTTCTTGTCCTTTTGTTGACCAGGCCTTATTAAAATGGTTGATATGGACAGGTGATCAATAAATGAATGATCCTTAGTGTCCCTTTTTATTAGGCATATCTTGACACAAAGAATCTGTGACCGATATGGGACATAATTTAGCAAATTTCCAGCTTTGAGTTTTCTTGTATATTACTTTTATTACCTGTCTTAAAAACATTTTTTGATCTCTATTGTGTCCTAAGCATAATGTTACCACAGACCTAAGATGAAAAATTTGTGTTATAAAGAATAGTCCACAGAAAAGATAAGATGGACAATTGTTCAGAAGCTTTAGTTAAGCAACACTTCCACATTTTAAAAGAAATTCTGTTCTGTCTGTATCAAATGATTTTATAAGATATTATATTGTAACAATATTCCTTTTCCTCTTCTTTCTTTGCTATGGTTTATTAATCAGCTTATTATTAAATTTTGAAATCCATTCCCTCACAGATTGTAAGAGATAGGACACGTAAACTGTGATCTGCTCATACAAAGTGACCTCTCGGGGATGAAAACACAGTTTCTGTAGAGCAATTTTTCTTTCTAATACCCCATGTTATGTGGTACATAAGACACTGTCCTGCCATCAGTACTAGTTCACTTCCTTAATACTTTAAAACTCTCTTGCAACATAGGACTGTTGTATATTTCCAAAGACAAAAGTCGGTGGCAAACTATTACGTTTGGAAAAGATTTGACTTTGTTTCTCATAGTGTAAATTACATAAATGTATGTTCTCTTAAAATTTTTGATTGCATAAAAATGGTAAATGGCAGTTCCACAATTATGTTTCAAGTTTTTAATGTGGCTACTTTCAGAAGCTCTTGAAAAAGAGCTGCCCATTTTTAAAGCAAATTAACTCTTGAATGATACTTGTTCTATTGTGTTTACTAAAACCATCTATGAGGGGCACCTGGGTGGCCCAGTCAGGTAAGCATCTGACTTTTGATTTTGGCTGAGGCCATGAAAGAGCCCCATGTTGGGCTCTGTACTGATCTGGCTTGGGATTCTCACTATCTCCCTCTCTTTCTGCCTTTCCCTTGCTTGTGTGTGTGCACGCTCTCTTAAAATAAGCAGAGATTTAGAAATAAGTAAATAAAATCATTTATGAACTGAATTCTGTCAATTAACAAGGTGATATGTGACATCTTCTTCGGTAGCTCTAAGTAAAACATGATTTCAGCAATTAGATTTCTCAATGTAAACCTTTAATTTTAAATAAAACAGTAATATTTTAAGAATTAATTATTACATTTTATTTTAAAATGTGATATACTTTATTTCCTTGTTATGAGAGAATGTATGTGTCATTATCAAATTCAACAGAGATGGTATTTTGTATGCTGTTAAAAATGTCACTGATTGTTTACATAAATGAATTCACAAAATAATTATTTATTGAGTATCTTCTATGACTAGACTTTTTTCTGGCAAATTGACCTCATATTTTAATATTATAGTTCACAAAGAAAGGAGAAAAGGTGATACTTCCCTGTAATATCTACCTTCAGTTAAACCCTTTTTTTTATTATTTTTTAAGTTTTTATTTGAATTTCAGCTCGTTAACATACAGGGTAATATTAGTTTCTAGTGTGAATTTAGTGATTCACTACAAGTGCCCTCCATAATGCAATCACCCATTTAATCCATTCCCCCACCCACCTCCCCTCCAGCAACCCTCAGTTCTCTATAGTTAAGAGTCTGTTCTCTGATTTGCCTCTATTTTTTTTTCACCTATGTTCCTCTGCTTTGTTTCTTAAATTCCACATATGAGTGAAATCACATGGTATTTGTCTTTCTCTGACTTATTTTGCTAGCATAATATTGTCTAGCTCTATTCATGTCTTTGCAAATGACAACATTTCATTCTTTTTTATGGCTGAGTAATATTCCATTGTGTGTGTTCTTTATCCATTCATTAATCCCTTTTAAAAGTGTCATCTAGTCGTCTGGAGAAGGTGACTGAGTAGGAGGACCCAA
Organism: Paguma larvata; assembly: GCA_030068075.1. NCBI lineage: Eukaryota > Metazoa > Chordata > Mammalia > Carnivora > Viverridae > Paguma > Paguma larvata. The sequence continues at coordinate 57,736,169 of CM057832.1, forward strand.
AGTTCATCTCGGCCTACAGAGTTTACAATTAGAATAACACCAACTTCGGTGCAGTAATCCATAAAACAACATGAAGACTGTCAGAACAGACTATCCACAGCTAAATTTAGAAAAGAGGCCACATACAAGAGGGTAGGAAAAAGGGAGACATGGTTGGAGCTAATTAGACCCACAAGACTGTCCACAGACAGGAGGGAGGCCATGGACTCAGAAAGGGAAGAGGACTAGACCCTCACACCAAGCACACAAGGCATGAAGAACCTGCATGAAAACTAGAAGGCGATAATTTTGTGAGTTCTTACAATCAAGAGGGCTTAACATCTGGAACTTTAAAAATCAGCAGGATTAGCTCTGGGAGAACCAGGAATGTGAAAGGAACCTGAGTCCCCACTCTTAACAAACAGCCACTTGGAGATAAACCTTAGAAGCAATAGTATTAAAATGCGTGGGATATATGGGAGGGAGATTTGTTTATTAATCCCAGAGCAAATGGTGGAGAGACGAGGATTGTTGGGAGTCTTCTTCGGGAACAAAGTTTCTGGTGGCACCATTTCTCTACCCACCCCCCAGTCCAGACACAAAGACACCTGCAGGAAACAGTCCAGTTCTTACACTCTCAACCTAACTTGTTACTGGTGCATCCTGCCTATGTATTCTCCTGTGGATGTGTTCTCTCCAGCCTGGCCTTGGTTCCAGGTCTTCTCCCACAGCCAATCTACAGAAACCTTGCTAACGCCAGTCCCGGCATGCTTCTGTGGATCTGTCCCCACCAACCCGGCCTTTCTTGGTCTCCCTCCCATGGACCAGAATGGGCCTTGCTGTCACCACTTAACCCACTCCTACATTCTCCTGCAGATGTGCCTCCTCCATTCCACTCTTGGCTGGATCCCATCCAAAGCAATGCCATAAACCTGACAGCAAACACCCCCAACAGGGGTCAGCACCACTCCAAGGTGACTCCTGCTGTGGAGAAATGAGTAGATAACCACACACACCAGTCGTACAGCGACCCCAGCAGTGGGCTTGGGGCAGACAGTGAGTCTAACTGCAGCGTTCTACTCATCAATGAAAGGTTCCCAGAGGACAATACAGGGAAAGCACGCTGAAGTTTGGTGTACTGCATCTCTGGCAAACACCTGGTCTGAGTCAACTCAAGCCCAATGAGGTACCATATTGGTCCACTAATAACACAAAAACCAAACCGTGCCCATGATAGTCAAACAAAGCCGTTGCAGACAACTGTACCGAAGTCAAAAGCAGCTTGGCCACAATAATAGGACACCTATAACAGATACAGAAGATACCTCTGAAGTGCCAAGTTCTGTTGAACAGGGGACATTGCACTGAAAGGCACTACAGGACCTCTTCTTCACAAGAACACTACTCTCAATTGTAGGAGGTATAGCTTTTATGTAGGAATAGACACAGAGAGTTAGAAAAAATGAAGAGACAGAGGAATATGACCCGAATGAAAGACTAGGACAAGGTCACAGAGAGATCGACAAAACAGAGGTAAGTAATATGCCTGATAGAGTATTTAAAGTAATGGTCATAAAGATATTCACTGGTTTGTGAAGAGAATGGAGGACCTTACTGAGACTTAAACATAAAAAGGACAGAATCAGAGATTCTGATTGAGAAAACTCAACTCTGACAATAAAATACACCAGGTAGAATAATTAGTAGATTAAAAGAAGCAGAAGAATGGATCTCTGCTCTGAAGTTCTCTGAAAAGATCAACAAAATTGATAATCCATCATCCAGACTCATCAAAAAGAGATATCAATAAACAAAACAGAAATGAAAAAGGAGAATTAACAACCAACACCACAGAAATACAAAAGATTATAGAGAATATTATAAAAATTATATGCCAAAGAATTGAACAACTTAAAATATATGGAAAAATTCCTAGAAACATATAACCTCCCAAAACTGAATCAGGAAGAAATAGAAAATTGGAATAGACTCATTAGAAGTTAATCAGTAATAAAAAAAAAAAAAGAAAACACAAACAAACAAACAAAAAACTCCTAGCAAACAAAATTCCAGGACCAAAGTGCTTCACAGGTAAACTCTTCCAAAGATTTAAATATTCTTCTGAAAATATGCCAAAAAAAAAAAAAAAAAAGGAAAGAAAGAAAGCTAAATGCATTATGTGCAGCAAGCATTATCCTGATAAAAAAAACCCAGATAAAGACTAAAATAAAAAAAGCCAGTTTCTCTGATGATCATAGATACAAAAATCCTCAACAAAATATTAGCAAACCCAATCCAATAATACGTTAAAAAAATCATTCACCATGATCAAGTGAGATTTATCCCTAGTATGCGATAGTGGTTCAGTATTTGCAAATAAACGACATGATCATTCACATCTGCAAGAGAAAGAGTATAAAACATATCATGTCAAAAGATGAGGGGAAAAAAATTTGACAAAGTACAAATTATGTTCATGTTAAAGCCCTCAATAACGTAGGTCTAGAGGAAACCTACCTCCACATAATAAAGTCCATATACAGAAGCCCACGGCTAGCATCATACCCCATGGTTAAAAACAGAGCGTTCCCCCAAAGATCAGGAACAAGACAAGGATATTAACTCTCAACACTTTTATTCAACATAAACTGGAACATATACAACATACTGGAAGCCTTAGCTAGAGTAATCAGACAAGAAAAAGAAATAAATAGAAGAAATAAATATCTCCTTACCAAATTGGTAAGGAAGAAGTAAAACGTTCACTGTTTGCAGATAACATCCTATATATAGAAAACCCTAAAAACTTCACCATAAAACTACTAGAAATAAAAAAAAAAAAACAGTAAAGTTGCGGGACATAAAATCAGTATACAGAAATTAATTGTTTTCTATACACTAACAATGATGTAGCAAAAAGAGAATGAAGAATACAGTTCCATTTACAATTGCACCAAAAATAATAAAATTTCTGGGAATAAACAACCAAGATGGTGAAATATCTGTACCCTGAAAACTATAAAACATTGATGAAATAAATTAAAGATGACACAAACAAATGGAAAGATATTCCATGCTCATGAATTTGAACAACAAATATTATTAAAATGCTCATATTACTCAAAGCAACCTTCAGATTTAGTGTAGTCCTTATTCATATACCAACATCAGTTTTCACAAAAATAGAATAATCCTAAAATTTATATGGAACCAAAAAGACCCCTAATAGCCAATGCAGTCTTTTTTTTTCCTTTTTAATTTTTTTACCAATTTATTGTCAAATTGGTTTCCATACAACACCCAGTGCTCATCCCAACAAGTGCCCTCCTCTGTGCCCGTCACCCACTATCCTCCCTCTCATACCCCCATCAACCCTCAGTTTGTTTTTAGTATTTAAGAGTCTCTTATGTTTTGTCTCCCTCCCTCTCCGTGGCTTTTTTTTCTTTCTCTTCTTCCCCTCCCCCATGGTCTTCTGCTAAGTGTCTCAAAATCCACCTATGCATGAAAACATATGGTATCTGTCTGTCTCTGACTGACTTATTTCATTTAGCATAATACCCTCCAGTTCCATCCATGTTGCTACACATGGCCAGATTTCATTCTTTCTCATTGCCATGTAGTCTTCCATTGTATAAATATGTATATACCACATCTTATTTATCCATTCATCAGTGGATGGACACTTAGTCTCTTTCTATGATTTGGCTATTGTCAAAAGTGCTGCTATAAACATAGGGATACACATGACCCTATGCATGAGTGCTCCTATATCTCTTGGGTAATTTCCTAGCAGTGCTATTGCTGGGTCATAGGGTAGTTCTATTTCCATTTTTTTGAGGCACTTCACACCATTATCCAGAGCAGCTGCACCAGTTTGCACTCTCACCAACAGTGTAAGAGGGCGCCCGTTTCTCCACATCCTCGCCAGCATCTATAGTTTCCTGATTTGCTCATTTTAGCCACTATGACTGGTGTGAGGCCAATGCAGTCTTGAAAGAGAAGGACAAAATTGGAGGTATAACAATCCCAGGTTTGAGATATGCTACAAAGATATAGTAATCAAAACAATATGATACTTGCACAAAAATAAACACATATCAATAGAATAGAATAGGGAGTCCAGAAATAAACCCAAAATTATATTTCAGTTAATCTTAGACAAAAACGCAAGATTATGCATTGGAAAAATATCTCTTCTACAAATGGTGTTGGGAAAACTGGACCACTTTTTGCACCATACAGCAAAATAACCTCGAAGTGGATTAAGGACTTAACTGTGAGATGTGAAACCATAAAAATCTTAGAGCACAGGCAATAATTTCTCTGATATCATCCAGAGCAACATTTTTCTAGGTATGCCTCCTGAAACAATGGAAATACAAGTAAACTGCTGAGATTAAATCAAAATAAAAAACTACTGCATAGCAAGGGAAACAGTCAACAAAACTAAAGATAGCCTACTGAATGGAAGAAGAATATTTGCATACGACATATCCGATGAGGGATTAGTATCTAAAATATATAAGAACTGATACAACTCAATACCCATGAAACAGTCAGATTACAAAAATGGGCTGAAGACATGAACAGACATTTCTACAAAGAAGGCATCCAGAGGGCCGACATGTGAAAAGATGTTCAACATCACTCATCATCAGGGAAACGCAAATCAAAACTACAAAGAGATACCACCTCACAGCTGTCAGAATGGCTAAAATCAAAAACATAAGAAGCGAATGTTGGCAAGGATAAAAAGGAACCCTTAAGCACTGTTGGTGGAAATACAAACTGGTGGCGGCCACTGTAGAAAGCACTATGGAGCTTCCTCAATAAAATTTAAAATAGAATTACCTATGATCCAGTAACTCCATTACTGGGTATTTACCCAAAGAATTTAAAAACATTAATTTGGAAAAATATATGCACCTCTGTGTTTACTGCAGCATTGTTTATAATAGCCAAATTATGGAAGTCATCCCCAAATTAGACTCTTAACTATAGAGGACAGCTGATGTTTACCAGAGGGGAGGTTGGAGGCAGGACAGGCCAAGTGGGTGAAGGGAATTAAGAGTATATTTACCGTGCTGAGCACTGAATTATGTATAGCAATGTTGAACCACAGTATTATATGCCTGAAACTTATATAACAATATATGTTAACTACACTGGAATTTAAAAGTAAAACAGGTCATCTAAGTTGACCTCAGCTAGTCAATGAAATGGATCACTGGTTCCTTAGAAATCATGCATGCACTGTGTGAAATACTCTCTACAATTAAGTGCCAATTCATTGATAGTTCTTAATTGCCTTCTTTCTTCCCTTCTTTCCACAAAAATTTACTATGTATCTTATGAAAACTGTCAGTGCTGAACATGTAGAGATGAAAACTCATCTGTATCCTCAAACATTCTGAAATATATATAAACCCAGCTTAATGAATTTATCAGTCAAGATCCACAACAAGAGTACTATAAAATAGTAGGAGTGGAAGATCATGCCTGAAATACACTGATCTCTAAAGGATTAATTCTGGGGCACCTGGGTGGCTCAGTCAGTTGAGCGTCCGACTTTGGCTCAGGTCATGATCTTACTCATGGGTTCGGGCCTTGCGTCAGGCTCTGTGCTGACAGCTCAGAGCCTGGAGCCTGCTTCAGATTCTGTGCCTCCCTCTCTCTCTGCCCTTCCCCTGCTCATGCTCTGTCTCTCTCTCTCTCAAAATAAATAAATGCCCCCCCAAAAATTAAAATAAAGGATTAATTCTATGTAGTGTGAAAGGTATTCCTATGCTTTTACTCGAAATACTTAATAGAGAAGAATTACGTGGTACTGCTGTTTAAGTTAGTATTTTGTTGAACAATTGTCATGTGCAAAGGTACTGTAAATGGCATTTGGGGATGGAGATTAGAGCACAACCAGTCCTGGTTTCAAACACTTCGACATTTAGAAATAAGAGTTGAAATGTTTTAGCCATTGTGATAATATCCCAATTAACACTGCATAAATACAATATTGCTACTTTTCTACTTATTAGCCCATGTCTACGCTATAGCTTCTGATAGCCAGGGCCTCTATGATCTCTTTTTTTTATTATTTTTAAGTTTTATTTATATTTTGAGAGAGGGATACAGGGAGACAGAGACAGAGTGTGAGCTGGGGAGAGGCAGAGAGAAAGGGAGACACAGAAACAAAAGCAGGCTCCAGGCTCTGGGCTGTCAGCCCTACATGGGGCTCAAACTCAATAGCCATTGAGATCATGACCTGAGCCAAAGTCAGATGCTCAACCGCCTGAACCACCCAGGCACCCCTACAATCTCTTAATCAATAATTAGAATATTTGCTGTGTTGACAACCTAGAGAAATTTTTCTGAGAGAATTTTGTTTGGAGTGCTTGCAACCGTTAGCTTGAATTATTAATCAAATTATAATTATACCCTTTCATATAAGATATGTACACAATAAAGTTGTATGGAGTACAAATATTAGCTATGTTTAATTGACACAGTATATATAGGATTTGACAGGCCTCTGAGCAAGAGCATCTTCAATAGATCATTTAAGGAAATAATTTTTAAATGGCCTTTCACTCCTAATATGAAGATCAAACTTCATATGATCTTATGCATGTTTCAGGGTAAACATGTGTCATGGGATAACTTCTGGCAGTTCTTTATATATGCCATTGTTTTAATGTGATCATCGGCAGATTTCAAGTGAATACCATATGTACAAACCTTGATAGTTAAGACTCTATACAAAGTACAACTAAATTAATTATAAAATCCCAATCTTAATTATCATTATATTTGCTCCCGTATTCATCAGATGCGTATTGCATATTCAGAAGAAAAGCAGATGGAACCATGAGGGTAATCTCAACTAGGTGCAGAGACTGATAAGGAAACAGGATTTCAGTAGAACTGGAATTCTCAAACATGAGAGTCACCTGGAAGACTTTCTAAAACAAAGATTCCTGAGTTCTATCCCTATAGTTTCTGAATCAGTAGGTCTGGAATGGGAACCAATAGTTTATGTCTCCAATAAGCTGCCCATGATACTGAAGCTGTTGCTCTGAGACCCTCTTTTACAACCCCTTCAGATGAGTGTAAGTAGAATGGTAAAGATGTATTGAAGGTGCTTCCAGAGTAGAGACAGGATATCCTCAATCTATTTGAGAAGTTAGGGAGACTTTTGGAAGGAACTAACACTTGAGTTAAGACTTAATTCCCCCTTGGACTTCTCTAAGCAGATAAGAGTTCAGGGTATTCCAGGCAGACAGAGTGGTATATGCTAAAATAATGTGTTATAGTCACAGACCTCTAACATAGCTCATATTCGGGAATGCAAGTCATGTCGAGGCACAGGGAAAAGGGAAACTGGAAAAGTAGGGGTAGCTTCTGAAGGAAAAATATTTGAATCACGAAAATCCTAGTAAAATATTTCCAATTCTGAAAGAAGGCTCTGGCTGCAGTGTGAAAGGAGAATGGTATGGTGAGTTCAGTACTGAAGTAAAATTCACAATCGGTGATGAGGATCCAGACTACTCCAATGATAGGAGAGATGAACAGGAGAAAGATATGTGGTGAGTCAAAAAATAGCATCTATAGTAATTGAATATGACCACTAAGAAAGAAAAGTCACTGAAGGTCCTTTCTGCACTGGCCTGCTGGTTTGATGACCGGTGGCATGTTCTGAGATTAGGCCTGCAGAGAAAAGCTTATATTTGTGGGGGTTTGGTGGTAGTGAACAATTTTAGTTTCACTCTGTGAAACTTGCATTTAGAAATGTTCAGAAAAGGGGAATGGGTATGAAAATAGGGATTATTTTGTTGCTATATATAATTAGCCTTGCTACATAATGTAACGCAAAATTCGGATATGCTTGTATCTATCTGCCTAGACACAAACAGAACTACACATAACCCTAATTTAATTATATGGCCTCAATATAAGAAATTCTGTTTATTTTTGCTTTACGACATTACTTAGAACATAACTAAAATCCAAAACTTTAGAAAACATCAGAAAGGATGTAAAGCATAATAGGCAATCATTAAAAATTCAAATCATGAGCCTAAAGCGACCGTCATTTCCCCCTACAAATATCGGTCTATCTTGGAAGCCTGCCTGAAATGCAGAATAATTCCAGTAAGTTGGAAATGGCACTATAACAAAACTTAATATCATGTGTTTATAGTTATTATAGATATTGACATTACTTTTCACAAACATGATAGAATCAAGAATTGCTGCAGGTATTACGTGCCAACAATTGGTTGAAAAGTGTGCACATTAATATTTAAGAGGAAGGAAAAATAAGCCTTCAGTAATCTTCCAACATTTCAGGATTTGCTGTTAGAAGGATAAATAATTTGTGCAAATATTATCCTTTTCTGGGTTACATGTATGCTAAATACTATGCATTACAACATTTGGGGATTCTAAGGCTGTTAGGGATGTCTTATTTGTGAATGTAAACTGACCCAAGTGATTTCTTTGCTGAATTCTCTGCAGCTCCTTTCCTGTCTAGCAGAACTGTGCCCAGACCTCAGCCCTATGAGCAACCATCCCAAGCTGGGCTTTGCATCCTTAACCTAGCAAAATGTTTAGCACATGGTAGTGTTTTAGCTCAATAGATAGTTTTGTTAAATAAATTATGATTAATGTGCTTACTTCTCAGAATCACATTTGTTGCAACCATTTTCTATTTGTTTTTGAAACTTGAACTTATTTAGAAACACTGAAAAGTCACTTTTTCCCTTTCTGAATTATGCTTGTGCCTACTTGTTTTCCTTACATTTTAAGGGAAGTTTTGTGGACCTAATCACTTTATTACTGCTCACAACCTAAATACATATGTCTCCTTTGGAGCCACAACTTTAAAGAGAGCAGTTCAAATTGACATTATCATCTGATAGAGACAGGACGATGAGGAGAAGACACAGTAGCAAAGTATGCGTACTAATCTGTAAGTGACTTTGAAGAATTCACTGAAACCAGACAAAAGAAACTCAACAGTATGTGTGCATGTTCATGTTGACCAGTCTGCATAGAGCTGTTTAATGAATTTGTTCCACTCTTACACCTGAATCGCTGCTTTTTCGATCAGAACTCAAAGGGAGGGCGTAAGGAATGAGGAGAAAGTGTAGGAGCATCTCAAAACTTGAGGTGTTCATTCTGTGAACAAAATTCGGTCAGGCTTTGCTTGATATATACAAATATATAATCATTCTCTCTCTCTCTCTCTCTCTCTCTCTCTCTCTCTCTCTCTCTCTCGCACACTTGCAATCTGAGTTACCATCTGGAAAAATCTAGCTCATTCATGCTAAACGAGATCCTATACATACTAACTTTAAAAATGTCATTCTATAAATTCATAGTTTTAGATCTACCTGTTTGGAACCTAAACTATGGAACAAGTATTCTCAGAGTATAACAAAAGTTCCACAAGCCCTCTGATGAGGTGCAGTATAATTGCATCACTGTAATAAAATAAATGACCAGATTATCCCCGTGACTTTATTGCCAAAGTTGGATTAATGGGCTTCTACTTGTCTTTATATAATATTGATTTCTAATTAATGAAAGCACTTCCTCCCTCGGACATTCACATTCTTCTATTTTATATGTAGTTTTAAATTTTTGACTATTTATGAAGTCAGCATATCACTTTATTTTATAAGATTGTTTGGAGTTCATCAGTGAGTGATTTAAATGAGATTGGCAATTAATTGAGCAATTACTTGAGTCTTAATAGCTCCAGGGGAAGAATGAAAGTCTAGCGAAAATGGTATTTATTTCACTGATTGAAGAAAAATGTAAAGAACCCACAGGAATTTGTGCCTTGAGTTCTAAAAGTAATAACAAAATATTTGCAAGTTTAAGAATAAACTTGCCTCAGAAATTTTCTTTTTGCTATGTAAAAACACCTAATAAATTGAATATTCCCTAGATGTTTCAGACTGCTGAGATTATGAGATTTTAATGGACATTTTATTATTTAATGCCATTTGGAATTATTTAATTCATTTATCCATTATTGAGTAATGCTCAGCAATTTTTAGGGTCTCTTAAATATTGTCATTTGAATTAAGATGGTCAAATAAATATATTAAGGGAGAGGAAATAATATTGTAACAGCTATAGTAGTAGATAAGGTCCGAGTTGAAACTTTATAGTGACACTTTTCAGGAACTGTGTCTCTTTTCTACTACCAATAGAATATTTATTAGCACTTACTATAAGTTATTAATGTTTTTTTGATTATTTTAGAAATTTTAGGAAGCAACTGCCATTTTAATTTGGTCTTCTCTTAAGATCATTTGAGGTAGGTTTCAATCAGAAAGATTAAAACTGCACAGTATAGCATGTCCTTGGCAGTATCTGTAAGTGTTGTTTTCACAGGACTTGAGATGGAATCTGAAGCATTAATAGAGTGTGAAATAAATGGTCTTGTACTGAGGAAGATTGGGGAAGGACTTTGGAGCTGCCACTCTGCCAAGTATTGGCGATGATAAGAATGAATGATTAGTATTACCATACTCACTCCTGAATGAAAGTTAAAATATTCATTAGAGCAATTATTGTCTGCCAAGTGCATGTACACATGATTTCTAAAATTATTATACTAGAATTAAACTATAAACAAATTGTAAATATTACCCTCATTCATATTTTAATCATAATGTTAAACGGTACATACAAAATGTTCTGCATAGATGAAAATACAGAGTAAATAATGTTCTATAAATATTCCCAATGCATTTTACTTAGGTTGTACATTTTATGGAGTATTTTTTAGGGAAGACATTTCCTTGTTACAGATAGGGGAAGTGAAACAAAGGCAATTTTCATGAAGGATAGATATATGGTTAATAATCTAGAAAGATGGCTCCATGTATTTTGAATAGAGAAAAAAATTGTGTTAAGTCAGTTTTATTTTATTTTTTATAATAGTTTATTTTCAAATTGGTTTACATATAACACCCAGTGTTCATCCCAACATGTGCCCTTTTTAATGCCCATCACGCCCTCTCCCCCCTCCCTCATTCCCCTTACCCTCAGTTTTTTTCTTAGTCTTTGAGAGTCTCTTATGTTTTATCTCCCTCCCTCTCTGTGTCTTTTTTTCCTTTCCCCTCTTCCCCTCCCCCTGGTTTTTGCTTAGTCTCACAAAGTCCACCTATTCGTGGAAACATATGGTATCTGTCTTTTTCTGACTGACTTATTTCACTTAACATAATACCCTCCAGTTCCATCCATGTGGCTACACATGGCCAGATTTCATTTTTTCTCATTGCCACGTAGTAGTCCATTGTATATAAGTACCATAACTTCTTTACCCATTCGTCAGTTGATGGGCACTTGGTCTCTTTCCATGATTTGGCTATTGTCGAAAGTGCTGCTATGAACATTGGGGTACACGTGCTCCTATGCATCAGCATTCCTGTGTCTCTTGGGTAGATTCCTAGCAGGGCAATTGCTGGATCATAGGGTAGCTCTATTTTCATATTTTTGAGGAACCTCCATACCGTTTTCCAGAGTGGCTGCACCAGTTTGCATTCCCACCAACAGTGTAGGAGGGTGCCTACTTCTCCACATCCTCGCCAGCATCTATAGTTTCCTGATTTGTTCATTTTAGCCACTCTGACTCAACGGAATGGGAAAAGATCATCGCAAATGACATATCAGATAAAGGACTAATATCTAAAATTTATAAAGAACTTACCAAACTCCAAACCCGAAAAACAAACAACCCAGTGAAGAAATGGGCGGATGATATGAATAGACACTTCTCCAAAGAGGACATTCAGATGGCCAACAGACACATGAAACAATGCTCAATGTCACTCATCATCAGGGAAATACAAATCAAAACCACATTAAGTCAGTTTTAAAATTACTGAGACTTATCTGGCTGATTGCCATAGACCCAAAGTGAAATGAACTGACTTTTGAAGAGTGCCTGCAGCTCTGTATGAAATGATAGAGAGTCTTCCCAATCTTATAATACTCCAGAAACCAAACTTAGTCTTCTTTCTGTTGAAATAGTCTAGTATTTCTAGATTATTTTGAGGCTGTTTGTTTAATTCATGTCTGGCATAAGTAGATTAAATATATAATAGAACAAATAAGACTATCTTTAGTAGTTTTCTTAAGTTGCATGAGAAGGAAATATTTACACATGATGCTTTAGAATTTTGAAACTTATTTTAATCTAACAAGAAAATCCCAAGGTATTAATGCCAGCAGCAGCAGCAACAGAGCAAAACAAATACTAAACCCAGGACTAGCTACATCATTTTGAGGCACAGTTCAAAATGAAAATGCGGAGCCCCATGTTCATGATTTCTTAAAAATTTAAGGATGGAAACAGGAGAACATTAAACCAAGTACGCACCCTGTGTTGACTGTGCAGGATGTACATCCATGAAGTATCCCTCAATAAACCAACTCATGGAAAAAAATTATCTTTACTTAGTGGCCAAAGAAATGAAATTAGTGAGGCATCTGGTTGCTCAATCTTTTGAGTATACAGCCTGGGCCCAGGTCATGATCTAACATTCTGTGGGTTCAAGTCCCGTGTCAGGCTCTGTGCTGATGGCTCAGCGCCTGGAACCTGCTTTGGATTCTATGTCTCCCTCTCTGTCCCTCCTCTGTTCACACAATAAAAACAGAGGTTATTTCAAATACCCATAAACAAAAATATCTATGGTAGGAATTGCTGTAATGGTAAGAAATTATAATCAATCTAAATGTATTCAAGGAATAATAAATTATAATATATCAATGACTTTGAACATTAGCCATTTTTTTAAAATGTTAACCTTGCAATATGTTGAAGTTTTGGAAATATTTACAACATATGTAAAAATAGCATCATATAAACCAGTATGGGCATAGTACTATGTTTAATAACTATGTAATGTAAAATATATATATAAATGTGGAAAATATGCAAAAGAAAAAAACTCATGTTACATGGTAGGAATGTTGCTACATTGTTCTTTGTTTTTTTTTTTTTTTCAAGTCAAGCAGTGTACATGTAATTCAGAAGGGTCTTCTTGAGACTTCCTACTAGGTTTTTATCTAATCTGTTTTGAATGTCTCTAATGAAGAGGACTCAAGTACCTCTGTGAGCAGTTATTCGATTACCTAATTCCCCTTGTAGATGCTTTGCTATGTTTAGTCTTAATTTCTCCCCTTTTTAGCTTTAGACTATCATTTTTCACATCAGTCTTTTATAACCATTTAATAACATACTTGTATAGTTCTTACAAATTCCTCATAATTGCTTTTTCCCTAAATGACTTCTTTCCTGAAGTGATTTCTTATATGTAACAGCCCTATGGTTGCAGGGCAAAAAGTCTTATTTCTCTGATGCTATTAAAAAGTAAAGACTTCTAGCCCCAGATCGTAAGCCTAGGACTTCTTATGTTAAAAGAATATCATAGAAGCTTTTGAGGACGGTTTGGTATTGCTTTCTGTTAAGTTGAAGAGCCCTTGGGATTCTCTCCTGACTTGTAATCATATTGTTTCAGTTTCTTTATCTGTAAAAATAGGTTTTTGGTCAAAGCTATACCCAATTTGTGACTAACTAAAGACATCAGTCTAATTTTCCTGATATCCAGAACTTGCCTTTATATTTAAGTAAAGAGTTCATTAAATACTACAGCCATCTGTTGATAAATATTTGAAGAGAGCATTTTGCACTGAAGCTTTGAGTTTTCCACCTTGGGGTTTAATTTCTGATCACCACTGTACATTTTATTTTTGTTTCCACCAACTTTATTTCTTTCACCTAATTTCCTGTGCCTTGGAATCAGCCTGAAAGATACCATGACCATGAACTGCCACCAGAAACTTTCCTCTCTTGATGCTTTGGATGAGTTTTGACTTCATGTTCATAGGGTTTTATCAGAGCATGTTCCCAGAAATAATGGGAATTTCTTCAGCTTCCAAAAGCTGTTTATTTATACAGTTTCATGGGGTCGAATGCTTTACTATAGCAACAAGTCACAACTGTTACTATGAGTTTCCCTTAAAACAGAACAATGCAAAGCAAAGAAAAACTGTACTATTCATCTAATACTGGTTTTCTAAATCTGAAAAAGCTATTTTTAGAATAAATTCCAATTGATTAATTTTCATTTATCCATTAAAAGGTATTTACCCTTCTCCTCAGTCAGGTATAGGAAGGAAACCACTGGTTTCGAGTTGCTTAACTCTGCAAAATGTTTACCTTGCATATGTTTGTGTATAGATACTATAAGGGAAGACCTCATGATGATTTTATGGTGTGGTGCATTCCAGAGTTTAGAATTCTCAGTTACCTTTTTTCTTCATTTCTGCTTAGTTTGCTGCCATTTTTAAAGTATTTATTTATTTATTTTGAGAGGAAGAGTGAACAGGTAGGAGCAGGGGAGGGCCAGAGAGAGGAGAGAGAATCCCAAGCAGGCTCCTCACTGTCAGCGCAGAGCCTGACGCAGGGTTCAAACTCACAAACTGCGAGACCATGACCTGAGCGGAAACCAACAGTCAGACACTTAACCAACAGAGCCACAGAGGCACCCCAGTTTGCTGCCCGTTTAGATATCTGAAGTTGAATGTTCCAGAAAGTAGAGTGTAACTGTTCACTCTAAAGCTTTCTTTTTTGTTGGAATCCACTAACCTTGCCTCTCCACTGAGTTTGAAACTCTTGGATGTTTACAAGGCAGAAAGTTGGTGGTAGAGAACAGTAGTAGGAAAGCCTTAAAAGAGAAGTTTCCTAATGACAAGAAAGCATAACTTATAAAACTCTACTGATAAACACCAACTGGGCTTATTGCTCTAGGTAAACATTTATAGGTGGAACATGCTTTGGGAAGCTGTGAGCAGGAGCGCTCTGTGGCAGCTTCGTGCTTTTTATGTGTTAGCCTGTGGAAACGATCCCACTTCTGAAATGCTTCAAGAGTGTTTAAGTATAATGGGCTTTGTACTGCCTGCCTGGTCTGTACCCTGTAGAGTGCACTCAGCCCATTCAGCTTGAACTCCATTTTATCTAGCTCTTTATCCATTAATTTTCTCCTGACCTTGGGCATAAAATATATGCGCTTTTTATGCTGTGGCACTTTGTGCAGACAAAGAGGAATAGCATTACCTATCCATCACCATTATGAATGATACAGCTTAAAACAAACACAGGTCAGAGACAGATATTTTAAGAGCAGATTTGTATTGATTCCATCACAACATTGAGCTAAAAGGAAAAGAACTCTGAGACTATAAATGATGAAGCAAGTTTTGACAAATAGCCACGGCCATGCGAGACGACTTCAGAGTGTGCCTCACAGGCAGTCATTGGTAAGAAAACAAAATTTGTTATTATTATTAAAATCCACCTCCCTTAAATGTATTTATTACCATACTTTACACGGTGCGTTTGAGCACGACGCTCTTCTCTTTTTCCATGTCTCTGACTGACTCTTGAAAGCTTTTTTGTTAAAAGAAACATGAGTGCTTATTAGATTCCTTAATCTTTATTAACTTGTTCCTTTTGAAATATTTAAACTACCCTTAACAGTCGGTGGTGGCTTATTGGTTTTGCAATTTGGTTTTGAGCACATCTGTTTAAGATTTTGCAAGTGGCAAATAGCACATTACCGAAGCATAATAAATTATGATTAGTATATTTATTTTCACCATTACTGTTAATAATCTTAATCCACACACACACAAAAAGAGTCCTGCCATTTCATGTACTAGTCACATATATTATCAAGTAGGTGGTCTTCTACTTCCCCCGTTGCTGAGATTCTCATGGACTAGGTCTCATGGACTAGGTCACCCTTATTCTTACCAGAAAGTACACACCTGAGGAAAATGACCAGGTGCGTTATCACAATATCGCTGCAACTCCATGAGGCGAACAGTGGTTTCTCTCTAACAATTCTCTGTACTTCATACCCAAATGTTGTTCTTATATCTGAAATGACAGTAGATAGATTGAGAATAGATGCTGAAAGAAAAAAAAAAAACTATCAGGTGTCACGTAGATTTTTAAAAATGCTGGAAAGACAAGGAAATCTATTTTCCTGAAAGGTGGAAAA
This sequence comes from Paguma larvata, assembly GCA_030068075.1. Classification (NCBI taxonomy): domain Eukaryota; kingdom Metazoa; phylum Chordata; class Mammalia; order Carnivora; family Viverridae; genus Paguma; species Paguma larvata. Next base: position 57,752,230 of record CM057832.1, read on the forward strand.
GTCCAAAATGTAAAGTTTGTTTTTCTAACACTAAATATGGCCTTATAGAATATTTTATCACTTACTTAAATGGATTGTTGCTTAAGCATTGACAATATATTTTAATAATTTTAACCTAATATTATTACTCGTTCCTGTCAGAATTATGGTGGCAAACGTGTGCATACCAGACTTTGTCCCATTTATACATACAATGTGACTTCCAGTGTGAGATTATATTTGTATCTAGTAGGGCACTTTCCAATGCAATATTGAATCTGAGTCTCATAATAACGAATCTCTGGACTCTGGACGCCTTTTAAAGCCCCACACTGTCACTCCTCCTAGCTTTCGTATCAGATTGTTATAAAGGTTCTAAGCACTAAGTTTCCTTTCAGACTTCTCCAGGTTCTTATAATACATTTACCACCATCAAGATCCATAATGAAAACTGGATCAGTAACGAAGAATGCTGGGTCATAAGTCAGAGGATTTACTTCTGGGATTCATCTGTCTTTGATCGCAGACAAGTTATTCTCTCTGATTTTAATTTCCTCACTCCTAATACATAGAGTCGATTCAAATAACTTCCTCCTCCATTCCTTTTTTCTTCTTCTCTCTCTTCTTCTCTCCCTCTTTACCTTGTATATAAAATGATAACTACCACTCTGCGTTTTTTGAGATGTAAACAATAATCTGTGAAAAGGGCCTAGTGCAGTATTGGGAATGTAACAGCTGCTGAATCGATGATAGTCACTATGCCTTCTTTCTTCTTTCTCTCCTTCCCACCTGGCTACCTGTGTGCTAACCATCACTCCCATGCTTGGGGGGCTGTTATGTGCAAAGCACAAGGTCAAGTGTACTAGGAGTCATTTGTAGGACTTGTCCTCAAAGTATTCATATTCTAGAAAAGGGAAAAAAAACTTATTGTATACAAGTTAACTCTTTAAGGTTAATTTTCTTGTAATTATACAATATTACTGTTCAAAAGTTAATCATAAATCATTTTCAATAATACTGGTAAATTTTGTATACAGACTTAAATTTTGGTCATTAGGATTCAATGTTGACAAAATGAATTCTTTTTAGTTGGCTGTTTGATTAAATCTCACTCATTTTAAAATTGAGGTCTGTTCCAATGCTGGATTAAACAAATCTTCAATCAGTTCTTATTAATAAGCAGAAAATTTCTTCTATGACAGTAGTGTTAACATTTATTTTTCAAACATCTACTAAGGAAAGAAAAAAATCCAAATATATTTTCTTTTTCTTTTTAATTTAAGTTTTATTTAGTTAACATATGTTTCAATATTGTTTTCAGCAGTAGAATTCCATAATTCATCACTTACCACATAAACATCCAGTGCTCATCACAGCAAGTGTGTTTGTTAATACCCATCACCCATCTAGCCCATCTCCTACACCCACTTTCCTCCATCAACCGAGTACATTTTTAACTATTTTTTTGGTATTTTTAAGAATAAAAATAATGAAGATTTTAAAATATGTCTAAAGAAAAATATACACTAGTAACAAATTTTTAAGTATCGTACATTTGATTTTGATGTGAGATGGCAAGTGTCTAAGCTCCAATCACGGGATCTCACAAAAGTACACTACATGTGAGATATGAATAATAGTCTACCAACCAGCACCAGCCATCAGAGCTCCACAGTCAAATAAGTACTTAAGGTACTTAAGTCTAGGAAATGTCTTATTTGTTCTGAGACAAGTTTAAAATTCCTGAACCATGGCACACAGGGAGGAGTTCCAGATCCTTGAGTAGAGACTTGTGGGCATTCTGTTCTGTTCCTTTTCCTTCCTAGTGTGAACACTTAACAGTGTGATAAAAGTGCCCCTCTTGTGCAAGACTTCGGCCCCATAGCTGCTTCTCTGATCATATGGGATCCCTTTCAGAAATAAATATATGCAGACACAGGGATGGTATTTTATTAAAAGGTTACCTGGAAGGCCATCTTTTTTTAAGCCATGGATTTATAAATTGTCAGGAATGGGATAAAAATAAAAAGCAAAAAAAAAAAAAAAAAAAACAAGATGGGAAATCTGTTACTATTATCTCAGATTGTATGTGTGAATGTTGAACCCTGTTGGGTGCATTAAAAATATTATAAAATCTTGGAGTGCCTGGGTGGCTCAGTCAGTTAATAGTCTGACTCTTGGTTTAGCTCAGGTAAGGATCTCATGGTTTATGAGTTCAAGCCCCATCTAGGGCTTGTGCTAACAGTCCAGAGTCTGCCAGGGATTCTCCCTCTCCCTCTTCCTCTCTCTCTCTGCCTGCCCCTCCTGCTTGCTCACTCTCTCTCAAAATAAATAATGTCTAAAATGCATTTATACCATATTTTATATATTCTTTAATTATATTTCTTAATCATTCAGTTAGGGGCAATGATTCACTCTAATAGCAGGCCTGATTTTTTCCATCTTCATCTTAATTTTACTTATTGACCTATGTTTTTGATCATTGGTATCTGTATTTTGATTTCACTGTTTTTGCTTATCTTTATAAAATGATGGCAAAATGTATAAAAAGACCAAGATGATTCCACACACAGTATTGTACAAAGAAGGGTTGGCCTGCAGACAGTATTATAATTAGTGTTCATAGTTACAAGTAAGGAAGACTTTGTGGTGCTATGTAAGGGAAATGGTGACTATAGTACAAACCACTGATTGGTGAGGCCGGTCAGCTATAGAAGCTCAATATGTGAAAAAGGTGAAAATAAGGATGCTCTGATTGAAGGAGGGCAGGAGAGCTGGGAGTTTTCCCCCTGAGCTTACCTTACATACCTCACAAGAGCAGCTCTTAGCTGTGGCTTCTTACTCCAGTACTCCTTAGAGCCACTTCCTGAAAACCCTTGATTTGCCTGGGCAGTTTCTCTTGTTCTAAATCCATGTAAGATCTATGCTGGATGAAGCTTCAAAATATCCTTAAGCACATGTACAAACCATCGTAACTAGTCATGAAGAATGAGTACTTGCTTCTGGAGCCTGTGTCATTGAAACCATTTTATTTTCTTTTACTTTTTTCTGGGTTGACTTTTTAAAAGGTTTCTGTTTAAATAAACATGTTTAGTATGAAATATCATTAGTTATCAGTGGAGAATTAGAAACTAACAACTTTTAAAGATGAGGCTATTTTTAAGTGATCATGTGAGCAAACTTACTGACCTATACAAATTAATGTGAGAGACATGATGTAAGAAAACAAGGTGGTGGGTTGTAGACATTGAGAGCAATGTCTTCGTGTTTTTATTTATTGGTTTAACAATAGCAAGTAACATTTATCATAAAACTGGTTGGGATAGTCCTCCTTTCATTTTCAAAACTGATCCTTATCAAGACATAAGCAGGAAGAAAATGAGCAGTTTGGGCAGGAAAAGGAGGGTTGAGGAAGAACAAAAGTGTCAGTTGTTTAGTTTTGTTTTTGTTTTTGTTTTTTTCTTGAAAAGCTTATTTGGTACAATCTTTCAAAAATTATAAATCACAATCAAATTAACAGTATCTGCTCTATATCTGGAAGTTTTCCAAATCTAGAACTCTAATTATATATAATAAAATGTCCTAATATTCTGTCTTGTCAATTTTTATCTTGAATTTATAATTCAAGTAATAATTTGATAATATGTCTACTTAGTAGCATTTGGTGTCTTTCTTTACGTTCTAAAACCAGGATCATCCTTAAGTAAAAACAATACATAAACTTTCTTTGATAGAAGAGATTCATAAGATCTATTTAGGAAATGTTTTAAGCATTGAGAACTTTAAAATCTCTTCTTAAGTATATTATGTGACCGCTTAGTTTTTGATGAATCAAAAAGAATGAACACGCCAAATTGCGAAGTGTGATTCTTTAATTTTTATCCTTTGAAAATAAACCTCTACAAGATGAAGGGAACTATAGACATACCAGTGGTGGTAGGCAAGGAGAATGTGTGATAATTGGAACAACCCTTTTTTTCCTTCAGTTTTTATAGGAAGTTAGAGATCCTGTTCCTTAAAGAGAAAAAGATTTTCCGAAGGAGAGGTTAATAAAATCTTCTCTTTGCCTGTCTATAGCAGAGGACTAGAGGGATTTTCATTTTGCCATTAATTTCTACAAGTGCATAATTTCAAATAGGCCAGAGACTAACTGATAGAATTTGGGAACGTTGGTGGGGATGGGCTTTCTTCTGCCGGCTATCTATCATGTTCCTTGTAATTTTACTATCATAGCTCTTTCTTCTGAAAGTTTTAAGGCTTGAAGGGATAGCAGTTCTTGGGTGGGGGAGGAAATGTCAAGTCCTTGTTGGACGACCCTCACAGTATCATTTAGGTGGGTTAAAATGAACCCTCTAGGTTGAAGAGAGGTGCTCTGGAAGTAGGAAGAAGGGTTTCTGATGGAGAAGTTAAATTTGTACCAACCAAGATCATATTTTGCCCAAGGTCAGATAGGATTTGGGATTTAAGCTTGGGAAGCATATTTCCATATAATGGAAATGCTGTCAGCATTTGTACTGCTGCATTCAAAGTATTAGATTTGTGCTAAAGATTCACAAAAGCTCAACAGGATGCTCTATTATCATATGCACTTTACGTGGCACTTAGAATTTAAAGTATTAACATTTATGGAAGTTTCCTAACATGCCAATATTTCTTCTGTGTTAATTGGAAAATAGAACCCCTTATATGCCTCTAAAAGAAAATACTTGGGGAAAACTCAGGATTATACTGGAGGTTTTCATTTGGCTTTTGCTTCAAAACTCATTAGAATTAGTGATTGTGATCCAGTTGAAAATAATATGTGCTGTCTAATAGCAGTATAGAAAAATCAAATGTACCTTAGACATATAGCTCAGACCTTTCTCTCTCTATACTCAAGCTGAGAATCAGTCTGCTGTGTTCTCTTATTTGTATTTTACCAAAGGTTAATAATCATCCTTTCAAAACGACTTGGTTCAAAATCCGTTTAGCCCAGCTGTCTTTAGCAGCCTAATTACCAGTTTCTTCATAGGTGATTTAGGAGTCATAGGAATGAAAGGCTCCGGGAGAGATGAAGGCAACATCTTTACTATTGACAGGTAATGTGCAAGTTGCTGTCACATTGCCTTGAAGTCACTGTTATCGGGGAAGAAGGGAAAAATCTTCCATTTTATTCCTGAAATTCCTGACCCTATTTTAGTACCTTTGAGATTTCCAGACCCAAATACTAACTCCCTGTTATGTTGATAAATTCTCTCTATTGTAACTTAGTCCCACTACAAATACTGGAACACACTTATATCTAAAAAATTTTGCTGATCGAACAAAACCTATTGGATTTTAAAAGTAGTATTAACGGTTCAGTTGGCAGTATTATGAAAATAACGTCTTCTTGTTTCTATTTTAATGGATAGCCGGTAACTATCAGTCCCTCATATGTCCTAGGAGATTTATAAAAGTGGTCAGCAGCAAGTTTTGTCATATTTCCATGAAACAAAGGTTTCATTTCTAAATATCTAGTCACATTGATAACTTAAGAGTATTTTAATCTTAATATGTGATTAATTTGTTTGTTCATTAAGCCAGCCATTCATTCAAAAATGTCATAATAAACAACACAGAATGCTATGCTTTGAATCTGAAGACATGATCATGCCAAAAGTGGACATATAGTAAATATAGTATAGTAAATTTACCCATCATAGCTCTTTCTTCTGGAGTTTTAAGGTTTGAATAGTTTTAAGTTTTGAATCCTTGAGGTGGGAGGCAATGTCAAGTCCTTGTTGGAGGACACTCACAATATCATTTAGGTGGGTTAAAATGAATCCTCTAAGTTGAAGATAGGTGTTTTGGTCTGAGAGAGGACACCAAGCTCTGTAACTTACCATGGTCATTATATCCCATTTGTAAAAGAGGAAAATTAGATTAAAAGTATTGGTGAATACTTCCAGGCTAAAGTTGTATGAGTCATTCATTCATTGGTCACGCATTTGGATACCTGCCATGTACCAGACATCTCAAATTAGTCATTTCTTGATTTTAGAGAGCTCACAGACCAAAACAGGAGATATCACATAAATAAAATAAGTTAATCTATGCATAAAATGTTGAACAATCACTATGATACAAATACCTAGCCAAGGGCTGGAAACATTGTGGTGACTAAGGCACCATCACGGTTCAGTAGGAGACATAAATTTCCCAGATAATTTGTAGCATCCTTAGTGAAGAAGGAGATGTAAGCGTGGTACTATGGAAGCATGAGCTCCTAACTCAGTTGGTACTGGAGATAAGAGGAAATCAGAGTTTGTGTCTGTTGTATGTGTGTGTGTGATTGAAAAAAATACATATATTTTTTGAGACAGGGACTCCCTAGCTGGGTCCTAAAGAATATTTGTGTGAAGACAGGGGACAGAGTTGTACACTAGTGATGACATTTGCCAAAATAGGAATGCTACCTGAATGGAAAATAAGAGCAGCATAGAAGCCAAATAATTCATCATGAACTTATCATGATAAACATTTGCATTGTTCCGTGATTTTTTTTCATAGTAGTTTTTCATTGCATCAATATAAAACACTCTTACAAACTACTGGAAAACTACTGATTTCCTTTGGAAGAGGGAGAAATTGCTTCATCTAGGATATACCAGAAGGATTTAATGAAGAAGATAGTATTTGGACACACACTTTGGGAAAGAGCATTCCAGGTGATGAGAAGTCCCCGAGGCAGGAATGAAGTTTTTACCACGAGCAGCAATCGGATCTAAGATAACTGGAACCATCTACCCAAAGTGTTGAGACTGGAGGGATTTTGAGAACTAGAACCATAACATTTAACCATCAATGTCCTTTCCTTGGAATTTTCAAGAGTTGGGGACTGGAACTATATTTCATAACTTTCCCTCTTAAAATTATCGTTTGTAGGTAGTTCACATTGCTTATTTTTTAATTCCCCTTTAACTTGGTAGTACGTGCTGTGTACCTACCATATTTAAGGCTCTATGCTAGGCACTGAGGATACAAAGATTAATTGGACAGCCTCTGCATTCAAGGAGCTTCAGTTAGTGCTGAGGTAGAGTGGTGCTGTGATCTGTACCTTCAAATCATGTCTTACACACGAAAGTGTGGTTATAATGAGCTTACCCTAGGGCCAACTTCTGTCCTTTATGAGATTTTTTTTGCAGTGAGTCTATTATCAAAATCATAGGGCTTGAGGATCATGTTTGATGTGCTGTTATTCTTAGAGTCAAACAGCTAGATAAGGAATGTAACTCTCAAACAGGTAAGTTTCTGTTCTTTAGGAACATGACTGAAGAAAACAGGGAGGCTCCTCTATTGCTACAGATTCCTAAGCAGTGATTCTTTGGCTGGCTCCCTTCTTGAAGTAGAAATACACCTAAACCCTAGAGCAAGCAATTCTCCCACCTGTACCCCATTTCATATGTTTGTAACAGTAGTTTTAAAAATGCCTCTGCCAAAGAGAATGCATTGGTCTATAAATGGAACTTGCTATATATGTTTTACATTCAGTGTATTTCTTTTCAGAGGAGGTATTTTCAGTTTCTTTTACACTGGTGATTTTATTCTATATCCAGCTTTTCCGGGAGCCCTGGTTTATAACCTTCACATATATGATCTATAATCCTTCAAAACTAGTCCTAAGGTATCTGAAGTCTCATAAAATTTGTCTTCCTATTTTTTCTCTGTATACAAATAACACTCAAACAGACTTTCTATTTCTGTAATATACTATGGTTTTAAGAGTTATACTTTTGCTACTAATACTACTAGTGATAAAACTGTAATTTTTACATTGCACAATCTTTTATGCTAAACATTTTAGAAACCAAGCAGAAAATGTTTTAGGATGGTTTCAGCAGTTTAAAAGGAAGGAGAGAAAGAAAACAAAACATAGAATGTAGAAACGAGATATTCTCTATGTTTTCGTTTCCCCTTACTCTTGATGACTACATAGTTTCATGTACTCTTATTTATAGAATTTTTCTGAGGTCAATCATAATATCCCCAGTGTGTTTAAAAAATTATTTGTATTTCCTATGTGGTGGTAAGGTAGATTCAAAATATAGCATGTCAAGGGGAGAAAAATATGAGCAAAAAGTGCCTCCTGGAACAGTACCCATGGTCAGGAATTACATTTCAAATTCAAGTCTAATGCAATGTGCTGCACTTAATATTTGATGAGAAAATGATCTCATTCTTTTATGGGTAGTGAATTAATAGCTTATTACTTAGGCAACTGAATGTGGTTCTCACACAGCAATTGTGGTATATGAAATTTCTATTCTAGGAAAGACTCACATGTTAAAGGAGTAGTTGAGTGATCACAGAAAGCCCTGAAACCTCAGGATGAATATCCACTGTGTGAAGAGCTGCCCTATCTCCTAGTGCATTTTCTCTCATCCCTCTGGCCCCTGTCCTCCCCTGCATTCCTCCATGCTCATATCTCTGTGGTTTCTTGTTTTCCAAGTGACTGATCAGCTCAAAGCTCCTCTAGCGGGGAGCACACCTCACAGTCACATTATGATCTTTCTCCCTTACACTGACTTTTTACTTCTGTCTTTGAGCTAGCTCATAATTATCTTTGTTGGAGAGCATTTTTCAGTGGAGAATCTATTATACTTTTAGAGACCAGTTTTGCCAAAGGTTTTCATTTAGCTAGTTGCTATGTTTTGCTAATCTCATGATTTCTCTAAACCTTCAACACTTATAGTCTAACTAGAGTATGGGGAAAATAAGTATGTATATAATTGGATAATAAATACTTATATTGTGAAAAAAATACTTACATTGCTTAGATTGTTCAGATTTCTTTTTTAAATACTCCTTTCAGGTTCTTTCCCAAATATGCAAACATGCAATCCAGCTGACCATATCTTTTTTTATATAAATTTTCTTTTATTTTTTTATGTTTTATTTATGTTTGAGAGAGAGAGATAGATACAGCATGAGTGGGGGAGGGGCAGAGCGAGAGGGAGACACAAAATTCGAAATAGGTTCCAGGCTCTGAGCTGTCAGCACAGAACCCAACGTGGGGCCTGAACTCACAAACCGTGAGATCATGACCTGAGCCGAAGTCGGACGCTTAACCAACTGAGCCACCCAGGTGCCCCCCAGCTGACCATGTCTAACCACTCATCTGCAATTTTCTAGAGAGTCTTACCTTGTGAAGAACAATGTGAGAGGACTTGATTGTGAATATTAACTGTTAAAGAAGAATATGTTGAAACACTTATGTTTCATATATGTTTATGTATATACCTATACATGTGCACATGTATCTCTGAGACAGAGTTAATACAGAATTGTGTATAAGTGCACTTATTTAAAACCTTCAATTTACTAAGCTTTGAAATGCATACACCTGTGAAACTTTTGCCACATTTGTAACCCCTCCATGTTGGCCCTCTTTCCCCTAGCTTGACCCCCAGGATTCCTTAAGCAAACACTGATCTTTTTGTCCACCATAGATCAGTTATTAGTTTCTAGAATTTTATAGGAACAGGATCATACAATATGTATACTTTTTGTCTGTCGTACATTAAACATAATTATTCTAATACTTATCCATGTTGTTATGTATATCCATTGTTCATTCCTTTTATTGTCAAATAGTATTCCATGACACAATTACATCATGGTTTATCTGTGTATCTGTTTTCAACAAATGGTACTAGAAAAGGTGAGTATTTGTATTAAAAACAAGAATATGTGGATAGAACTGGAGGATATTATGTTAAGTGATATAAGTCTATCAGAGAATGACAGATATCACATGATTTCACTCACATGTGGAACTTGAGAAACTTAACAGAAACTCATAGGGGAAGGGAAGGAAAAATAAAAACAGAGAGGGAGGTAAACTACAAGAGACTCTTAAAGACAGAGAATAAACTGAGGGTTGACAGGGGTGGGGGAAATTGGTGATAGGCATTAAGGAGGCACTTTTGGGGATGAGCACTGGGTGTCATATGTAAGTGATGAATCACTGGACTCTACTCCTAAAGCCAATAATACACTGTACATTAACTAACTCGAGAATAAATAAGTAACAACAACAACAACATGAACTTTGACTCATACCTTATTATGTCAGATAGAAAAATTAACTTTTAGACCCAAATATTAAAAGGTATAAAATCATACAACTTCTGAAAGAAAGCATAGGAGAAAAATCTCTGATTTGAATTAGGAAATACTGCTTAAGTACAACTGCAAAACTACAATCTGTCAAAGTAAACATTGGTAATTTGAATATCTTCAAAATTAAAAACTTCTCTTCAAAAGACATTATGAAGAGAATGAAAAAAAGAAGAATCAAGGCACAACCTTGGGATAAGATTTTAAAAAACATTTAAAATTTAAAACTTACCAAAAAAAGTACAAGGAATAATTATAGGTAACACCATTATGGAAAAAGTTTAGAGTATAGATTTAGCTTAAAGTTTGGATAAACTAGGTAAATTGGGGAATGAGAATTGATAGTCCAGATAACGAGCCCCTAGTACTTTTTACTGTGGAACAATTTTATCATCCTGTAATTGATGGACACCTATAGGAAATTGTAGTACTACTTACCTAAAATGGGGAAATCCAGAGCTCTCTGCCATGGTCACTAGTTCCAGTATAAAACTATAACTCCACCGTTGCATTTCCTCTTGCTTCAAACATATAAATTACCATTATTTCCATCTGGCATCACTTTTCTTTGGTATAGGTATGATTTTGTAGTTCAGTGGTAGATCTTTGGGGAAATGTGCTAACTTTTAAAACTCTACTGAGTGTATCAGCCTTCTAGTGCCCTGACATGTGCAGTTTTTCAGAATGCACAGCTTTAAGGAAGTTTTATTTTGGCCAATCATCTAGGTTGGGCATGGGAAGCATTTGATCATTAACATATATCCTTAGACATTTCACCTACTACCCTTACCATTTACATCAGTTCAACACTGCTTTCTAGTCCTGGGCTGAAAAAGACTGAGGATTCCTTCCTAAAGACTTCATAAAAGTAATAAACTCTTGAAATTTGAATTGATGTATCACCATGACTGTAGAGTATAAGAACTTTTGCATCTTTATTTGCAGTTGGGCAAAAGAGCCTTGAAAAATTTGTCATCTAAATTCAGTCTATGGACGGTAAACAGAAAGGACAGATCCATTTACCATTAGAGATCTCTTTCTTAACCTTGTTTTGAAGAATATTTTAGGAACATAGCATAAAAAGTGCATCACTTTGAGAAACCACTGCTTATCTTAAAGTCTTTGAAGGGTATTGCTCATTCGATGTTTAAGGGGGGATTGTAATTCAAAAGTTTATTCATTCTTACCATTGCCTCATCATCTGACTCTAACTGACTGAATAATTTTATTCAGCCCTTTCCCAGTGTTAGATACTCGTCTACACAAACATATTTTTTGTTCAATTTAATATATGTTCATTGCTCTTAATATGAAAGAACCTCTGTGTTACTGAGTATATGTTTGAGTATGTATGTATATGTGACAGTATGTATATATTTATATTGAAGTTGACCACTATCCATCTAAACTACTTCTACCTAAATTACCTAGTTTGTTTTCTCTTTTACCCATTTTTGCATTTGGTTTTATCAACAGTCTTATTTATTTATTTATCTATTTATAGAACACATGAGCATGGAATCAGGAGAGAGTCAGAGGGAGAGGGTGAGAGAGAATCTTAAGTGGGCTCCACCTCCAGCATGGAGCCCAATGAGGCGCTTGGTCTCACGACTGTGAAATCATGACCTGAGACAATATCATGAGTCAGATGCGTAATGGACTGAGCCACTTGGGTGCCCCATCAAGAAAGTTTTAAACTTTGTAATAAACAAATATATGATTTACTTTGATTTTAAAAATCCATCTCATCTTTTTAAATTGGTTTATATACATGTACAGATGATAGTTTGTTGAGTTGAGAGCTTGTAAAATCAGTACAATATATAATAAATCCTCAGAAAGCAGAATGATAACTCTTTTTAAGGTTATCCAAAGCGGTGCATGCTTAAAACCTAATCTTTCCACCACTGAAAAGAAAGGCAGCATCAGGTTGGAGTTTAATGCACATAGACTTCCTAAGAATTTCTAGGTAGTGATATTAAAGAGATGCAATCAATGCACTATTAAATTGTTGAAGATACAGGAAGGTTGTCAATAAATACTATTCTACAAATTCATGTTAATTGCTCTAGGTAGATAAACACCTTATGAAGCTTTCCATTTACATTGGAAATGTACTTTTAAAGTCAAAATAGTATTTTTTTTAAGCTGACTTCTCCTGGAGCTTGTAAATTACAGCCATGAGAGCTGGGCTGATGGGCTCGAGCAGTCAGTAGAGATGCTAGTTTGAAATGCAATGGACGTGTTTCTTTGCAGTCTGACTTCATAGCACAATTTTTAAATGTTTATTTATTTTGAGAGAGAGAGAGAAAGAGAGAGCGAGAGCAGAAGCAGGGGAGGGGCAGAGAGAGAGAGGGAGAGAAGAGAATCCCAAGCAGGCTCCACGCTGTCAACTCATAGCCTGACTTGAGGCTTCATCTCACAAACTGTGAGATCATGACCTGGGCCGAAATCAAGAGTCAGACACTTAACCCACTGAGTCACCCAGACATCCGTATGTCACATTTCTTAAAGTTGTGCCTGAAATAAATACAGGGACCACCTCATGCCTGGTTTTGTGTGTGGAAACAAAAGAGTGAAACTGTTAGGCTTCTTGGCCTTGATAACTGGCAAGACTTACATTGCCCTCATCAAGAGGGTGTCCACAAAATATGTTGCTTAAGGATGATAACTTCTAACCAGGGGGAGGGGAAGAGGGGAAAGAAAAAAAAGACACAGAGAGGGAGGGAGATAAAACATAAGAGACTCTCAAAGACTAAGAACAAACTGAGGGTGACGGGGATGAGGGTGGGGGGAGAGGGGGTGATGGGCATTAAAAAGGGCACATGTTGGGATGAACACTGGGTGTTTTATGTAAACCAATTTGAAAATAAACTATTATAAATTAAAAAAATAAAAGAAAAAGAAAAAGAAAAAAAATGAAGTAAACATTAAAAAAAAAAGGATGATAACTTCTTTTCCCAATTTGAATTAAAATAAGCTTAAATCTAGCCACTAAATAAGTCTTAAAGAGACAAACCGAGTGTTAATAAAATTTGATCATAAGTGATACAATATGAACATTTGAATTATTGTATGTTTTCCTCATACTTTTTCCTGTTTTAAGAAAATTAATTAGGGATTAATTCTATGACATCAATAATAATAAAAACAATTTGACTTAAAACTAATAGAAAATGGAAATTCTTTAATTATTAAGTTGTTCATAAGCCCAGGCCAGTCTTCCTGCTTTTGAAAGCAGATATACCTTTTATGAATATTATTATTTATTAAATCATTAAAAATCATGTCTTGAACTTTTTCCATATTAATTTATTTTTTTAACTCCAAGCACTACCTTGTGGCCATCTGCCATTTTATTTCAGTTCATGGCCACATGTGAGCAAAGTAATGATTATATCTAAAATAAGAAAGTGTTTTTAATGAAGTTCATCCTACTTTGTTAATAAAATTATTTTGAGCTCTCACATACTTCAGACCAAAGAGACAATGGCAACAGCATATGTATGTTTTTGATAAGATGAAAAGTTTGTGCAAAAGCCCAAACTACATGATTTACTAGATTCAAAACTGTTTCTGGCTTTTTATGAAAACTGTTTCACTGTTCTCTTCATAGAGATGAGAACCTGACACAATTTAACTTATTATTAATATTTGTTTAAAGTTTATTCATTTCGAGAGAGAGAAACGGAGAAAGAGCCAGCGTGAGCAGGGGAGCAGAAAGAAAGAGAATCCCAAACAGGCTCCTTGTTTTCAGTGCAGAGCCCAACACGGGGCTCAGGGTTCGAATTCACAAACTCACCCAGGAGCCCTGAAAATCTGACATAATTTAAAAGACTGTTTCTGGGTTCTTCATCGGAGCAGGCCTGATGATGCACAGGTTATTCAAGCTATGTGGGAGGTGCTTGATGGAGAACCTGAGCCGCACCCTGACGGAGAGGAAAAGTAGAAGAGAATATATCGCTGCTACTTTGCAATGAATCCCTTGTAGGAAAACATGTTTCCTCTCATGTGATACAGCTCACGTTTATTCTGCATGGCAAGGCTGAGTGAAAAACAGGAAGGAGAGAAGATACAAGAGAGGAAGGGGAGACAGTCTTAAGTTGCCTCCATTTGCAAAAGTAAATAGCCAGTTACTGATCCTGGGAAGATGATGAGCGAGTGGTTAGTGGTTGAAGTTCAGAATAGTCAACCTTCAGTAAGAAAGAGATCTGCTTGCCCCTCCTGCTCTCTGTCTCCCTGTCTCTCATTTTTTAACAACTTCTTAAACATATTTCCATCATTTCAAAATTGGGAAAAGAGACAAAGATTCACTTATTTATTGTGGCAGAGAGAATAGATTAGTTACATTGATCTTTTTTTTTTTCTCTTTTTTCTAGGAACTATGCTTAAACTGTAGTGTTTCCTAAATTTTAAAGGGTTCCATAAAAGAAATGGATATATTTCTTATATAAATGGATATATAAGTAAGGATATAGTGATCTTTACTTTCTTTTTCTAGCTTTCTTGTCTAAATGTGTATGTATATATACACAAATATATTATAAATATATATTTATTTATAAACTTTTGAATTTAAAAGAAAATAAGTATATTGTTCCTGAAATATATTTTTTAATGACATGGACTAGTAGGTAACATTTGTCTTTTCATAACAAACCATGTCATATGCTGAGTTTGTAAGAACATGGCAGACACTGTGCTAGTCTCAGGCACACTGTTCACTATAATCAGTTCTCTCTCATGAGTAACAACCCTCAGTAATATCAAGGAAGAAATCTTCAGTGAATTTCCTTGCACCTCAGTTGACACAACCAAACTGAATTGCTCTGTTCACTTCCTGTCCACCATTTTCTCTCTTTCATGGGTGCCCCTTCCATTGGCTGCCCATCATTTCCTGTACCACAAACTACTTCCTGATAATCATCAGCTTCCGCTATAGGGTTTGGTGGTATGAAACTGCCAACATATTATTTTCTTTAATGTGGGAATTTAAAAGTGTACAAGCACAGAGAGATGGTAAAGGTCAGTTTGGCCTGTCTCCCTCATCCACTTGGCTGATTACCTTTGTATGGTCGGTGACTGATGCAGGTTCAGTTCTGTGACTTACACTGTCTCCTTCAGCCTTTTTTACCAGTCTAAATGCTTTAATTTCAGATTTTTCAAGCTTGGACCTTCCATATTTAAATCAAAGCTGAATTCCTATATTCTAAACTAGAAGCAGAACATGTAACTAAGTGCATAGTGAAAGCAGTCTCCAATATAGCAGACCCTTATATATATGAAGAGATTTCTTATACAGGAAGGAAATGCATCATGATGTTAATAATTAGATGCATATTTATCCTAATAGAAATATAAAATATACATGATTATATACACACATAATTAGCATTTGCTGGCTAATATCTGACTTGAATACAGTTTACTTTGGCAGTCTTGAAATGTCTTTTTGTACTGTCTACCTAATTTCTAAGGATTAGAAGCTGTTGTTTGGCCACACATAATTTTGTTTTTTGTTTTTTTTTTGTTTGTTTTTATAGTTAGTATATATCACACATTCAGCCACAGACTGTTAGGAAAACATTTATGCTTATGTTTATTTTGGATGTTTTGCAACAGAATTTCAATTTTGACCCATAGTGAGTAACCAAACATGGCCCAACTTAGTTGTGACATATGTTCCACACATAGTAAAGTTGAATGCAGCATAAGAAATTAGACATATATACTCAAATTCCTTTATTTTGTTGAGACTCTCAAATACATTTTTAGCTTTTTAAGTGACAGAGTAGTTCAAGAATGATAGAAGTCTTAACCTAAGTCTCACCCTAAGCAGGGTGAGAAAGCTTGGAATTCTTGTCTTCTATTCTCCAAAACAATGCAACACCCCAGATGTTTTCCCAAAGGCTAGTGCGCTCTTTCCAGCCAAGATACATTCTTTACATCCATCTGTCCCTGTTCCACATGAGAAATGAAGTGTCTTCACAGATCTGGATCTGTCCTGCCTCATTTCTGTATCTCAGTGCTATCCTGAAGGTGGCAATAAAAAGTCTAGGATGGACCTTGACCTGTGTCAAGTGGAACTTTTTTTTTTCAGTGTTTGTATTTGTTGCCCACTTTTTATCCATCTGAATTATTTGTTCTATCCTGCAAGTATAGACTCTCTCTCTTGGAAGTGAATGGGTTATTCTTTCCATGAACTTCAGATATCACTGGCTATCTCACTATCCCTGCCTGAGTCTCAAAAGCTGCATTCTAATTTGCATCTGGAATATAAATAAAGTCCCATTTTTGGGATCTGTCCAAAGGAAGAGGATGTGAAACCAGATGGCAGTAAGGCTTATGATACTGCTGCCATTCAAAACCAGTGCTTTCTCTGAGAAATTTGGGTTTAGGATTTCATATCAAATTCTTCAGGGGGAACTCTATGTGGAATGAAATAAAAATCTTCCTGAAGATTGGCAAAGTAACATCTTCGACCTTAACCCTCAGCTTACTAAAAGTAAAGTATGGTGATAACAAAATAAGGTTTTTGTTTGCTGTTTTCCTTTTTGAGCCTTAAATTTAGAAGAACATCTGTCTTTATTCTGGGAGTTTAATATATTACAATAAGAGAAAGTGGTATTATTTTGATAAAATAAGAGTTAGCAAATTGAAAACTACTGTTTTAAGAGATGTGTGTGTGTGTGTGTGTGTGTGTGTGTGTGTACGTGTGTGTTCATAATTGCCAAGTAATTGGATTTTTCAGTTGATAAGTCATGTATTCATAGGTACAAAGAGACTTTAGTTTTAAGATGGTAGACTGATTCTGAGTCAGCTTACTCTTCCTACACCAAAGCCTGTAGAAATGAGAGAAAAGTTGTACAAATACCAATGCTGGTGTGTTATGTTTAACTTAAGGACACTTATGTGACCTTTGTCTATTTCTCTGAAGCCTCTACAGGACCTGTTCCAACAGGACAAAAATAAGCTTGTTTTCTGGACAATTAATAACATTTCTAACCCAGGATGAACTTTATTTCTCAGAGTCTTTATAAAGTCATATCTCAGTGAATATCCATCTCCGTCTGTGTACCATTCGGTAGCCTGGCACTTAACATCCATGTTTGAACCTGTTAAAGACTAGGTATCACCATTGCTCTTTGGTTGGCTTTTTTGTCAAACAAAACTACCTGCTGCTCTTCTAGACTGTTCACATACGTCTCTAAATACACTACACATAGTACTCCCAAATTAAGTATATTGACCAAAGGTTATTCGTAGCTATATTTAGAAGTTGACCAAGAAGTTTATTTTCCCTGCTTTCTATTTTCTATATCTGAAAATTCTCCATATTAAAATATATTTCCATAATATGAGAACACAAGAATGTGATGTTCCCCTCATTTCCATCATTAGATTTCTTTGTCTCAAAACAGAATTCAAAATCCTTCCTGTTAATGAAGTTTTACTTTTGTCTTCATTCCCCTCTTGACTAATGTGTTATCTTATTTCTTTCTGAACCCCTTAGTAGCTCTGTCTCCTGCTTTTTTCTCTGTTACACTATGCATGCCCCACCTCCTTATGTGAGGATAGAATTTTCAGGCTAACACCAAGGTCACATCTTACTAAAACAGTCATGCAGCTGCTCTGAGCCTATTAATACATCTTTAAGAACAAGAGTTCTTAAAGGGTTTTGTGGCTATTAAGATATCACACATTTTACAATGTCCAGCCTTGTACCTGTCATATAAGTACACCTCAGTTCTCTTCTTCCGTTTATTGTTTTTTAAATGTTTCATCATGATACTATATTTGTAGGTGGTACAGCAGTTTTCATACAGAATGTGTCTAGCAAATGAAATAAAGTAAGTATTGACCTAATTAATTTAAGATGGAATTAGTTCATTCCAGTTTTTCAACTCAGCCAAAGATAAGTTAAAAGCAAAGCAAGTTGTTTGTTTTTATACCATGACATGTGAGTCAAGCCCACTGTTTGGGTTTTTTCAAACTAATTAAGGTCACAGCGACTCTTCAATGACTATTTTTGCTTCCCAAGAAATTTTCTAGTATTTATATTTCTTTTTGTCCTCAAATGTATCTGTAAAGGAATTTGTTTTAACAAAAACTATGTTCTAACATTTTAAAATTGGTTAATGATCAGAGTTCGGTTGACATCTGTGGGGTAATATAATAAACCTTGTAAAGGAGGCCATTTATGTTTTGCCTAATTTTTGGTTCTGAGAAGATTAGCATGGAAGCTGTTTTTATGATCCTCTAAATTTGGTGTTTTAATTGGGCAGTTCGATTATAGTCTAGGCCAGTTAAGCTGTATCTTTGGTCATATGGCAGGTTAACTTACAGCTAGATAATGTGGAATATACTCATTCACATGTCTGGGGTTTGGCATGCTATCAGCTTTGGCAACAGGGGAAATTATACCACATGTCTCTGGAAAGTCTTTTACACCTGGTTTGTAGGGTTCAAAAGAGCAGCCCCAGTGCCCAATGATACGCCCAGTAAATTGCTTGTGTCAATTTATTAATGTCCCACTGTCTTAAGCAAGTGGTAAGGTCAACTCAGAATTAATAGTCTAAGATAAACGACAGAGGCTGGAGTAAGCATTCTTGGGTCATGTTTGGCTTTCTCTTGCCTCCAATATTATTGATTGTCCTTCTTGGAGAAGGATAGTTCTATGCACTCATTTGCTGCTGTTATGCATGCATGCCATTTTTAGTTGTTTTCCAGTTGCTTGGCCCTTCTTTTATCATCATGAATCTTCTCATAAAGTTGAAGGGCTTCTCAGGATCCCTCTCCATCCTCTGAAAAGTACAATGATGTGGCTTAATGGTAATGCCTCCATCTGATTACTTCAGTGAAACATTTTTTCTTCTTAACCCTCTGGGAGAAAAGTAGATACCATAACTGAGAACATACATCATATTCTCTCAAAAGCTCTCTCACCCTGGTCAACTCAGGCACAGCAACAAGAGAGACCTGCTATCATTCTCTCTTTGGCAGGCATCCCAAACTACATTGTGATTTGCAAGAAAGAAAGAACCCTGTACTTTTCAAATATCTATTGACTTTCCTTTCTCTACCATTCATTCATCTAGTAATTAGGGATTAAATTTGAGGTACTCCTGGGGTTTTGGTTCTTAGGAATAGGTAGGTAAGGGCTGTTATCTCTTAGAAGGCTTGCAGAGAGGTGTCTGTTGCCATCATCTGATAGTTCAGTCATTGATTTATTCCTTTAAAATTAATGGTAGGGATAGGATTTTACCACCAGTTGTTTTCAACTTAGGTCTTACCTACAACTGAAATATAATTAGGAAAGTTCTACTCAAATCTCAATGTGGATTTTTTAGTCTACACTTCTTTGCTTACTTTAACAATACTTTTCCTTTTATTTGGAGCAGGCTGGCTAGATCCCATTCTGGTTTGATCTATTCCAGAGCTTGAGTCTGTTGATTGTGTATCAGTGAAGTCTCTGCAAAGAGAGATTACTTTGAGTGAGATTTAGAGTCATCTTATACAGATCATCTTTGTCTACGTTTGGAAAATTGAATGATTATATTTATGAATTTTGTAGAAATATTAGCAAATTCTAGGGAAGTCCAGTTAATGATTTTTTTTTCATAATGGAGTTTCTGAAAATGATCACATCATCACCATACGTGTTGGTATCTGAAGCTGTTTATGATCGCTTGTTCTTCAGACTGCTGCACAGTTCTGTCAGTCTTACGTCCTTATAAATCTTTTAAGAAGATTACTCTCTCCTCCCTCCTCCCAAAGGAAAAGAATAGGGAAAAAATCTGTAATATATATATATATATATATGTTCTTATCTATAATAATAAGAGTTTTTATTGATGAAAACAAAATGATGCAGTATGGAGCATATAGGGATTTAATCAAATGGGTTTAGGTGATAGCAACTCCCATACTGAATGTCCCTTGATGTAGAACAACCATATAAAGCAGACAATTTATACTGAATGTCCCTTGATGTAGAACAACCATATAAAGCAGACAATTTATTACATGGCTTCTGGAATTTGAAACAAATTAATGACAAAATATATTCTAGGAGTCTTAAGCCCCAAGGCCTACTGAGGTTAAGATCAGTTAAGAAAGAGATTACCAGTGACTGTACAAGTTACCTTTTGAAATAATTCACAAAGGAAGAAGAAATTCTCAAAAGGAAGAAGATATCTGTTGAGCAAAAAATACCCCCAAGGTACAAGTCTTATTGATTATACTTTTATAGAAACTTTGCCATTGATGTGTCAAGGGAATGCCAAGAATGAAGTTCCTTCAACTTTGCTTTTAAGGCAGAATTGAGATGCACTATTGGTAGTGGTGAACAAGTGTTATGACAGCCATAGACTAAACTCATTGTCAAAGGCAGGCCTGTGGAAGGAGTACTCTTTCCATACGCTTCTCTGGTGATCCTGTTTTCTCATTCTCTAGTTTAAATGACTTGACCCATGTCTGAATTAACAGAACAGTTGAACACTGAATCTGAATGTCTTAAGTGTTTTTGTCAGCAACTCTCAGAGTCAGCTCTATGGTGCCCAGTGTATCTTTCAAGAAATTGTAGTGCTGGGCTTTTATATTATCACTTATATAATACCCTATTTCTGGTTTTCTCTTTGATAAAGATTTAGTTTTAGTTAAGTGATTAAAAATATGATTTCTTCTTAAACAGGATGTCATTCTTACCATACGTTATGTTGGAAGCTAAGTATGCATGTAAGCACATGCATGTTTATGCATGTACTAGATGCGTTGTCAAGTAGCTCATTTAACCAAATGAAATGTTAGTTGGACTTAAAATATTTGATACCCACTGGTTATAATAAAGAACACAGAATATATTTTCAATTTGCTTTTTACCTGATCCAATGCTGTAGTAGTGGTGATAAATATTCAGTATCTTCTATATGACAAATCTACTTTAAGCATAATATATATTAAGTCATATAATATACACAACACTCCAGATATGGAAGGTACCATATGCACATAAATTATATGTACTAATATTAGAGACTTGACTATGTGTAAATTGAAATGTAGGGCTCTTATTTTACATATTAGAGTAATATACAAGTCCACAGAAATTAAGAACACATTCTTATAAATATAAAACTGTTGCGATTTTTTTTAAATAACATAGATTGAACCTTTAATTATCAAATTCCTAGAAAAACAAGAAAAAGTGGACAGGCCTTCTGTTTGTTTCCCTCAACTCTAAATATCTCCCTGTTATGGTTTTTGCTGTGAGCTGAGTCCCTTCAAGTTGACCAGTGAGGTTTGTATTAGTAGTGCAGTCCTGTATTCACTTGACTGGTCCTTTTTAGTCTCCTTTCAGATGCTTCACTTTGGCTTAGTACATGAATGGAGATCTGAATATAGATAAACTAAATAGAAGTACTTGAAACATTGGCATCTTCTTTAGATGATTACATGGCTTGAAACAAGAGTTAACATTCCTTCTTTGGGACTGATTAAAAAAAAAAAAAAACAGTTGGCTTGATAACCTAAGTTAACTTTAGAGTGTTTATTTTTCTTTGTTTGTGTGCTTTTTTTAAAAAAAATTAATATACAACTTGAGTAATTTTATACTCTATTTAAATAATTTTCTTTGGGAGGGATAGCTCTCATTTATTTTGTTTTACTTCATATTTTCTCTCAAAGTTTGTGTTGTTTTCTCATATGCCCCGCCTTACAAGGTAAATATTCTCATATGTTTTTATTTATGTCTACATATATCCAAATTCTATGACTCTTAAAAAGGGTAGATATCCATTGCATTTGTTGTTAAATAACAGAATAAGCAAAGATACTATGCTATGAGAAAAATAACCTAAAGAATTTGTCAACGGACTACTTAATATACAGACACAGCAGATAAAAGTATTCCACAGGATATAATGAGTAAATGCATATACAACAAATTAGTTTCTAAAGGAAGTAATTTCATCATGCAGAACTCCTTAAATAAGGTAACTTCCCATACTCTTCTCACTGTAACTTCTTCACTGAGTCATTTCATCCATTCACATGGTTCCAACTTTGGCTTTCACATGATTGACACTCAAAACTGTATTTCAAATCTTGAGCTTTCCTTATGTCTTCCTGCGTGTCTTATATTTGCTAACATCCATCTCTGCCCAGCCACCTGCTGTTCACCAAAGAACTAAGAAACTAGAAAACACATACTCTTACCACAGCTCTCCTTAAATAAAATGAATACTTCCTAAACCTGTAGAACATTTTTTCATTGTGCACCTAACTCATCTGTTCCATTATTTTCCCAAGAGTTGTGTCCAAACTCATCTTGCATCAAAAGGAATATGGCAACTTTCTAACTGTGCTTGCTCTTTGTCCCCTACCACTAAACTCACTTGACAAAGATTGTGTTTCAGAATGTGATGGAACTGGAGGGTATTATGTTAAGTGAAATAAGTCAGTCAGAAAAAGACAGATACCATATGTTTCCACAAATAGGTGGACTTTGTGAGACTAAGCAAAAACCAGGGGGAGGGGAAGAGGGGAAAAGAAAAAAGACACAGAGAGGGAGGGAGATAAAACATAAGAGACTCTCAAAGACTAAGGAAAAACTGAGGGTGAGGGGGATGAGGGAGGGGGGAGAGGGGGTGATGGGCATTAAAAAGGGCACATGTTGGGATGAACACTGGGTGTTATATGTAAACCAATTTGAAAATAAACTATTATAAAATTAAAAAAAAAAGAATGTGAACTGTTTCCTCTTACTTTCTCTGTTAAAAAAAGTATTCAGCTCTATGCTAACTGCCAAATGAACTCCATAACCCTCCCAGGTTCTCACTGTTGGAACCAGCTGAACATCCCTGCATCATGCTTCAACATGCTTCGCCACATTGCATTCCAGGGTCCATCCCCAAACAAATGCACCCAAGCAGTCGCCACACTCACCCCGAATATACCATCTACTTAATCTCTGTACCTTGATCATTTTCCTGTACCTTGAAGGCTTTTAGTACATTCCTGTTTATCAAAATTCTATTCATGCTGTTAGGCTGACTTCTTTGATCCCCAGCAAAATTCATTACTCACTCATTTGTGCTTCCTTAGCAATTAACTCTTTCACATATTTCCTTCCATTTACACGCATGTTTCCACCATTATATTTTAAGATTTTTGAGAGACTGCTCTTGGAGCCCTCAAGTGTCAAGCATTGTTTCATGTGGAGAATCTGAGAGGTGTTCAACACATGTTTGCTACATTGAACAAATAGTGTCTGCCACTTAATGTTTGCTAAATGTGAATATGATTCTCTGCAAATAACACAAGAACGTGCTTTATGTAAACACACACGTGAGTGTATTTTATGTCTTCAATAGATACATTTATTTAGCTTTCTCATGGAATGAATATTTTAATTGAAGTGATTTACCTGGAATAAAAATAAAATACTAAAGTCACTTTATCCTTTCCTAACATCTCTTCTGTCTTAATTCCTTTCTTTGAGTTAGTGTTCGTCAAATAGAGGTTTTATGCCATACTCCCAGAAGCTCACTTTGATGAGTTTGGATTTGGTTTATGGTAACTGCAGTTAACTGGAATATGTCTCATAGACTGTTGTGGGCAATGCTGACTCATTTGTTTGGATGTCTCTTTACATGCTGGACATCTTCCATTTTGGTCATTATGTATTTTTTGAAAGATTGGATTTACAGTGTTTATTTGTTTCCTGGCTTCAAAGGGATATAGGATTAATTTACAGAAGAAAAGTGTTCCCTGTGATGAGATAAAATGTGGTGGTGTTGGAGCAGTGAGTTTGAAACACATGGCCCACACCAGGGGGCTTCTGTGTCTGTGCTGGAAGTAGACCAGTTTTAGCTCTAAGTCTCCGAACGCTCTGGAAGTGAGATAGTGTGCCCTAAGCACAATATCTATAATAGAAGTAATTCAGTTCTTCAGAAAAATCATGACTAGTCCTGAGACTGAAACCAGAGAGAAAATATTTCTCCCATAGTTCTTCAGAAAAAAAGACACTGTCATGTTGTAAAGAACACCCTCTGCATCATATACCTGCTTAACTTTCTCCACCTTCACAGGACCTGCTGCTTATCCAGGTTCCTCAGTGTAACCTGGAGAATTATACCTAGAGACAAGCCAACAAAACTTGTTTACTAGCAAGCAACAGAAAATAGTCTTGGTAATCCAGTCTCTGATGCTCTAGATAATCAAAAGATCATTTTTATGTTATGTGAAAGGATGGGTGAGATTCCATTATTTCAGCTAATCATCCATACTTACTGCTTCGCTACCCAAGTTGTGATAGGTTTTATCCATCGGTTTGAAGTTGAGATCCCTGATAAGTATATATTAAAGCAAAACTGGTTGTTTGGTTAAGGAGAGTTTTAAATTTTGACAACAATCTGTGTTAAGGCCAAGTTTGCACGTTTAATTTTTAAACTAAGGAACATAGGGGCTCCTGAGTGGCTCAGTTGGTTAAGTCTCTGAGTTTGGCTGAAGTCATGATCTCACAGTTCATGAGTTCGAGCCCCATGTCGGGCAGGCTCTGTGCTGACAGCTCAGAGCCTGGAGCCTACTTCACATTCTGTGTCTCCCTCTCTCTCTCTCTGCCCGTCCCCTGCTCGCACTCTGTCTCTGTCTCAAAAATAAATAAGCATTAAAAAATAAAATTTAAAAAAAGAAAAGCAAACTGGGGAGCATAGTACTGTGTGCTTGTATAGACCAGCATCCTTTGCATTGAGGCCCATGTGAGCATCCATAATTTCAATTTGAGTTTTCATGAAATAAGTCAGATCTCCTCTCAACAGGATTAGTAGGAAATTAAGGAATTGCCTATTTATGTCATAAAGTATGAATGTAATAATGAGAGCCTGAAAAACTATTAACAGATTAAAAGTATGAGTCCAACTCATTCATTAATTTTAAAACAAAAGGCCTCTGGAAAACACTGTGAGAACACTTAACTGTGATCGATCAGTTGTAATATATGAATTTTGGTAACTGAATGAGGTCATGTCTTTATAGACTCTGTCATTGAAAACAGTTAAACACACAGACCATCTACCAAAAAGTGTGACTCTGACTTCAATTGATCTGCATAACTATTTTCTGAAAATCAGTGATAAAATTATCCTAGACTCTGTTCTAGGATCTGGTGTTATACATTTTATCAAAACGGCCTCGTTCCTCTCAGAATTATCTCATGTTCTATAATTTATAAATAATTTTAGTGAGAAATTTTCCATTTAATATCTACCTTTGAAGACTAACCCAAAAGGGAATAGCTCTTCTCCTTAACACAGCGGGGGTCCTGGAGTAACCTGATGAACTCTGCCGTGGGTTGAACAAAATAACTAAAAGATAAATGATCAGAAATATGTCACCGTATGTCTGAACAAGCAATAGGCTCCTTGACAGGAGTGGAATATAAGTATTAAGATAAATATCATCCTCCCTGCCAGGAAATGGATTCAAAATATGAAGAAAGAAATTATGTCTAGAAATGAAAGATAAGAAAGGTTGAGCCAACTTAGCCTTACACCTTTTTTTTACTCACACTGACGAGATAAACATTTCAAAACTATGATATTATAGTAGAATATTCTCAAATCCCTATATTATTATTATTACTATTTTTATTATTATTATTATTAAAATATCTGTCATATTAAAACACACCAGGAAAACTGACATCCCAGAAAGGTTTTGTTTTGTTTTGTTTTCCTAGAACCCTACTTATCATGTTTCAGGAAAGTAGTTTAGGCTTTGCAAGGAGGACATATACCTAAGTGTCACCTGAAAATTACCAGGGAGGAGGGGAAGGGTGGAGGGGCAAGATGAGGGGGAGTATGGGGATGAGGCTGAGAGATTAGCTTTATTGTTTAACTTAGCTGCATTAGCCAAAAAACAGATCTGTCATGATTCAAACCACTAAGTTCATACAATGTACTCAATAGCTTTTCAGTCAATGGAAGTCTTTCGGCTTTCATTTTCAATTCATCAGCACTGGGGAGGAGAAGATGGTGATGGCAGTGTGGGGACTTGAGGTGGGGGGACATGTTAGCCTTTAGAAAAAACTGAATTGAAAGTGTCTTTTTCCCACTGGGTAAACATTCTCGATTATATTTTATGTTCTTCTGAGTTAATTCCTCAGAAACTATAGAATTTGCCTATTTGATTATAATTGGCCATGAAACCTGTCATGGATATTTTACAAAGCTGTATGGCATATAATTTTATCTTTATAACAATAAACACTTAAATAGCTTTAGTTATTTTAGGGATCGGTGACTGAAATACAAAGTCTTACTTCCTTTAGTGAATGCAGATTATTTACTCAGCAGCCTCATAGCCATCATCATTGAGCAATTGAAGCAGCATTAATCTTGCAGTAAACATAAAAACCATCCACTTGTGCTGTGGAAAGAACAGAGGTATACGTGGACTTTCTATGCTAGTGAATTCAAGGCTGAGATGACTTTTTCACTTGTCAAGTTGCTGTCACTTTGTTAAGAATTAGAGATTGTATGTTTTCTAAATTTGTAACAATATGTCAGTCTATTGTAACTAAATGCAAATGAACAACTCTGGGTTGTTTTCAGGATGTTAAGGAAGAGGTTTATTGTATCGCTACTGAATATCTTGTCGTTGGAAACTTGTATCTATTTAATTGGAATGTAGCATATTAAAATGTAGCAGCAATGACTTATCTTTAAGGAGATTCAAAATGGCATGTCTTCATAGAGTATAACTCAGATTATTTTCTCTTTTATTCAGGAGGTCACTCATTGCGATACTTTGATGTTTAGTGAATTTCTTCTCTGGCTAGAAAGAAAATACCCTGACATGCCCAGCTTCCTTCAGATTGAAGAAATTAGCTCTTGGTGGGGAAAACTGATGCAAATCTGTTGGTCTCTTCATACCATTTTAGACCTGTGCCCAGGAATTACCTGACGCATCCACAGTGAGAATGCTGAGCTCATTTGGTATAGGCAGAGCCAATCTGTTCCGCCTTCACTCTGAGGTAAAGCACAAAAGGGAGCAAATGGTTTATTTACCAGCCCCCTCTGCCAGTTCATGAAAGTAAACATGGATCAGTATGCATTTGGCAGATAATTTCTTCTTGGTGCTGTGCTCAGCCCTGGGACAACTACCCTGGTGAGGAAAAGACAGATTCCAACCTGCAGGGGTACATGTCATCTGTTACACAGGTGCCTGGCATATGTGACTTTATTCCCTAGCGGAAGACATCCTAGCAATGTATTATTGAATCCATCACATGTTTGTAGAAAATCATTCCCGATAATTCTCCCTGATTCCCCATCTTCAAAATACCATCAAGTCATGTAAAATTGACCTTACAATTATTCTCAACTCTCACAATATCTACGCATATTAAGTCACTGCAATGTACACTTTAAATATCTTACATTTTATTTGCCAATTACATGACAAAGAAACTCATCAATTATGTATTGTCAGTAAAACTGGGGGGAAAAAATCTTGAATCTCTTCACTTCCCATCTCTCCCACCACTTACTTGGTATAAGTTTACCCCTTATGTCACCTAATTGGCCTTCCTACATCCTTCTTTCTTCTTCCTTCACACTGTAGTTAAAAGGATATTTTTCAAATGGAAATTAGATATGCAACTTACCCTCCTAATGCACAAGTCTGTCAACACTTAAGTGCTCACACACTTACCTCTATTACTAAAACTTTCATTTACCTTCTATTTGTTTTTAGGAAAAAAAAAAACAACAACAAACACAAGCTTTCATGTAATTCCCTCAGGCTTTGCCTAAAACTCTTTTTGTCATTTGGAGCTTAACCTACTATTAAAGAAAAGCCTCTAGCATTTTATGTATGAAGGCCTGATCTTCTGGCAGCAAAGGATATGGGTTTTATTCATGTAATCTTTGGTGATGATTTTGGTCATTTTTGGTAGTTTTTCTTCTATCTGTTATTGTCTAAATGTCTAACTTCCTGTTAAGTAGCACATTAATATTATTAATATATCAAAAGGTACTGAATAAAGGTATATCCTATGTTTACATTTAAATGTGGCATTGTTTTACTTAGTAAGTTTATATAAAGAGGGAGGAATATTCAAAAAAATTAAAAATTATAGTTATAAAATTATTTGGGTAGTTTCTATATATCGATAGCTTGTGCTTCCAAAGACTTATGAAAAAGTCTCATAAACTGACAAATATACACTAGTCCTATTTGGTGATGGTGTTGTTGGTAATTTGCTGTTAAATTGAAGCTCATTCTGGCATAGAAACAGAAAATTATTCGCATTTAGGGGAAATTATCCTCCATAGATATAAAATACATTCTTAAAACATAAGTTACCTTTAAAGATTTCTTTGTGTGGTCATGTAGTTTTCATTCTTTGCAGTGAAACATTTTATATATGATATTTGATTTAAGATTTGAGCTTTTTATTTTCCAAGATGTCCCCTGAAAAAAACTGCCTTTACCTGTTTTCTGAATCTATCTTCTCCCCTCAAATAGAACAAATTACCTTACCACAATTTGTCTTTAAAACTATAAGCAATGCTACTGAGGAGTAAAATAGTGAAATGTTCTCTTCCAAAAAATTTAGATATATCTGAATCACTTTAATTTATGTGCTTGGTGCCATTGACCACTCAGACGTAAAGTCGTAAATGATTAAAGACCCCCCAAAAGCAAGCATTGTCCTTTACTGTGTTGTAGATGGAGGGGGAGAACTGTGAAGAGCTGAGGGGAGGTAAATTTCTCTGAAAACTTTTCACAAGAGTGGCTTGAGAAACAACACTCAGATTTCTGAGACTCCTGAATGTTAAGCTGATGCTCTTTTAGTTGGAGAGAAGCAGAATTCACCTGCTGTCTTAAACTTTCTCGGATGATTTCAGAGAAAATAAAGAGTCTATCCACTTCATGTTTTCACTTCTCTAAAGAAAAATCATAAATCTGATTTTTTTAGAGTATTGATATCTCTGCATTTTCTTGTCATGAACTTGCTTTGCTCTGGAATTTTCACTCAGTTTTGCTCATTGTTCAGCATTGATAATTGAATGTAAGTCTTAATTTTATAGGAATTTACATATTTCCAGTCCTAATGATTTTCTGGTCTTATCATTGGTACAAAATTGGTAACAGCTGAAATGTTAATTAACTAGTCTTCATGTTCAAGAGGACCTCAAATGAAGTGTGTGTTTAGGAAGATCCTTCACAGTTGGGACAAAAGTGTTTGAGTACATCCAGTCATTCAGAAGCCTTGGGAATAAGTTTAGTACAACTGAGAGGTTAATAAGATAATTTGAGGATTTGTAAAATTTAATTTACTTATGATAATATAATAATTTACCTCTATACAATTTTAGAATTTTCAAACAATCCCAGTCTTAGTAAAACACACACACACACACAAAACACTGGAAATTACAATACAAAGAACTTTTCCTGTATTTGAGATTAAATTGATGACAGTATGCCTGTCACCCTCAAATACCTTATTTCTCCAAACAAAGACATTCTCCTACTTGACTAAAGTGCAACCATCAGAATCAGGAAGTAAATACGGATGCAGCATAACCATGTAATCTTCATTTTGGCAATTTTGGCAATTTTCCCATTTGGGAGTTACCACGTGTCCTGTGCAGGTTGCCCTGATCATTGTCAAAGGCCCTAGTTCAGAATTGCATTTTGCCCTTAATCATCAATCTGAAAGAGTTGCTCATGTTTTCCTTTGACATTCCTAATCTTGATAGCTTTGAAAATAACAAAATTGTTATCTCATAAAGTGTTCTCTTTGGGGGTTTTTCTGATGCTTACTTTGATCGTATTTAGAATATGAATCTTGAGCAATAGTACTGTCTTACTCTGTTCAAGCTACTACAACCAAATACCATAAACTGGGTGACGTATAATCAGAAATTTATTTCTCATAGTTCTACAGGCTGGAAGGTCCAAGATCAAGCTGCTGGCACTTTGGTGTCTTGTTGAAGCCCACTTTCTGGTTCATAGAGGGCTGTCTTTTGAATGTGTGTCCTCAGGTGGAAGTGGCAAGGGCTCTCTCTCGCATCTCTTTCAGGAGGCCACTAATGCCATTCATAAGGGATCCACCCTCATGTGCTAATCACCTCCCAAAGGTCCCATCTCCAGATACCATCACATTGGGTATTAGGACTAAAAGTGAATTTGGCCAGGGTGGGGGTGGGGTGGAGCAGGAGATACAAACATTTAGTCTATAGCAAATATCATGGAAGTGATAATATGTTTTTCTCAACACATGTTTTGATCTGTTTCATTATTTCTGCCAACTTTGTTATCTTAAGGTTGTTTTTGTGAGTCTTCTCAATTGTAAAGTTTGTCTTTTCCTTTCTATTCAATAAATGCCTGTGAGGAGTTACTTCGGGACTATGTAAATACGTAATTCCTCCTGAAATTTTTCTATTTATTCATTTACATCAGTATGGATTCATGTCTTTATTTTTTTTCAATATATTATAATTTGTATAAATATTTTTGATATTCAAATTGTCCCACATTTGTCAAATCATGCCCTATAAACCTGGCATCTTTGCTTTTTCAACATATCTTTGTCATTCTTCGAGCACTTTCTTACATAACAGATATTGTAAGTATATCTTGTACTTTTTTCTTCTTCCAGTACTGAATGGAATCAGTCATTTCTTTAAGGAGCTCTGGTTCCTTTTACTAGACAGTTATATTTAAAGAGTCATATGTAAGCTCTGGACGCTATATGTGGTCATTGCTATTAGGTGTTGCTGCTTGTAGCCTCTCTGGACTCACACAAAAGGAAAGATGTGCTTAGTAAGTGTATGTAAGACATGAATGTATGTGTGTATGCACACTCATTGACAATTATTCATTTCTGTATCAATGTGTATGTTTTTAAACCATGAGTTCACACCAATGCCTTCAATGCCAAACCACACACCACTTATTCTCATTTTCTATTTTTACAATTGATAGCTTAAATTTTTTATTTACAGTTGCATTCACCACAATACAGTGGAGTAGCCAGGATTAATGTTTTTCTTGGCATTGTTTGGTTTGAGCTCATTAGAAATTTTGACTTTTACAAAGCCAGCAATTAATGGAGGCAGGAGCCAAACCCACTTCTTTTCATGTTCATTATTTTGGTCTTTGTGTCTCTCTTCATAAAAACACAGGAATTAAAATCTTGTGCTTCAGCTTCATTGTGCATTTTTGTCTTTTTTTCCCTTAAAAAATGATAGTATAATTTATATAGAAATTATTGTAAAATATTATTTATTTTATCATTCAATATATGGCAAATACTTTGGATCATGACACCGGCTTATTAGTAAAAATAATAGAAAGCAGTGAGATTTGTGAAAGTAGAAGGGCATTGGATTTTAATGAGATTTGCACTCCAGGGAAGAGAATAAAAGGATCACCCTGAATCCTAAATATTTGCTTAAACATCCAAGAATTAATAATGTTGGTAAGTAGGAGAGGATACTTCCATGTCCCCATGAATTCCTCTAATTTTGGATCACAAAGAATGTGATAATTTGCTAAACCCAAACACAAATAACTAATAACTAACTTAAAGCCATGTGACGTTGCAGCTACCACATTTATACAAATAACATAATCTAACTGGGTTTGTGTTCTGGTATGTAGACTATTGCTTTGTGATTTGTAGGATAATTGCATGCATAACTTCTAAATAAGTTTGCTTTATTCTCTGCCAAGAGTGCCTTACGACATCCTCAACATGTGAAGAATATTTCAGAAAATGGAGCTTTGCTCTGGGATGCTCTGTGAATAGTTGGTTAGTATGCTGAATATTTAGTAGCTGCTAATGAAGCTCCTATCAGCTGATCTGTGTCCAATTTTCTATTCTCGCATGGCATCATTCTATGAGAAGTCTTTAGAGACTCTAGTGCCCAGTAACTTCCCTTAAGAGATACCTAAATCCATTCTGAAATAAAAGCTTCTCCGATTGATTTAATAGCCTTATTAAGACAAGCGTACTATCTGTACATAATAACTTGCAAAGAGGATCTTGGACTAAATATTCATCATATCTTGTTCATAATTACTTTTGGGGGACCTGATCTTATATTTATTAAATATTCCATTTGGGTTATCATTTATTAACTGGAAGTTTTCTCCTATTTTAGATAATGCTTTCTTAGAGTAGCCTTTGACTTATAATTAGAAACTAATTTATTTATATATATTTTTTTCAATTTCATTCATATGAATATCATTTTGATAATGGCCCAGGAGTCCAACTTTGCTGGAAAACGTTGATTTAGCTTTTATTTCTTTTCTTTTGATTTTCTTATTTTCTGTCCCTTATTCAGTACACTTGCAGGAAGATTGATTTAAATAATACAGTCATTATGTCAAAACAGCACAAATTATACCCTGCCGCATCTGGAATGGTGAAAATAAAAGCTT
Source organism: Paguma larvata (assembly GCA_030068075.1). Lineage (NCBI taxonomy): Eukaryota > Metazoa > Chordata > Mammalia > Carnivora > Viverridae > Paguma > Paguma larvata. Next base: position 57,784,813 of record CM057832.1, read on the forward strand.
TATTTACACTGTTTTCTTTAAGAAAAGAATTATAAATGTTTTTCTCCCTTTTCAGGGACTATATTCTGGAAAGAAATGGTTCTTGTTTGTAGTCTGATACTGTGGTTTATTCTGAAAGATAATGACTTGAAAACTCATTTGCTATTCAACAAAGTAGCAAATATTCTAACCAGTAACCCTCTGGGTGTTAGCCACTGAGACCCTGATCTGTCTCCTCTCCCAGACAAAGCTATTTGGGGTGGTCATTACTGGCCCCTTCTTACAGGGGAGACCTCTGTATGGCCAGAGGTCATAGAGTTGATATGTTGAGTCTACTGATGTCTAGTAGACTTTCATTTGGCATCTGCTCAGAACCAAAGTCCTACCATTTATAGCCCTTCTTAGATAATTAAATAGAAGTTACAGCAGAGTTAAAGACATGGGCACAGTGCTGAATTTGAGCTCTGTTGGGAAATTATTTGATATTTATCATCCTTTTCACACTCTTCCATTTCTCTTGCACATTTGATTGGCTAATATACATTGCACATTTATGTCTCTACCTGGAAGCAATGCTAAACCAATTAATATACATCAAAAGATTTTTTTAACGTAGAACTGTTTTTAAAATTATTATTACATTCATTCCATAGAATCTTAGCCCTTTATCCTAATTTTTTTTTAAATGAGCAACTATTCGAATCATCTTTGTTGTGCCTTCTATTAAGTGTTTATCACTGTTTTTGATGAATATTCAAAGAACAACTATTGGCATTTAGGAAGCATGATGCAGTATAGATACCAAATCCAGAATAAAAGATTTTCTTTTATTTTTGCTCTGTGTATGATCTGGAACAAGTAATTTTGCTGAGTCTTTGTTTTATGTCTACAGAAGATGGTAATTATGATACCACCTTTACCTATTTCAGGAAACTTTAATAAGTTTCGAATGGTTTCAGTGTTTTCTGTCAGTCACAGCAAAGCTTTTCTGTCTCAAATATTTAGAGCTGTTTTTTTAGTTCATTTTGGGGAACATAATATGACAATATGGATGTGTTTTTATTTCTGCTGTTTATTAATCAAAGAATGTAAAAATCTTGTTCAAAGGGAGAAAGGAGGGCTTTTATGAGCTTTGAAAAAGTTATTTGAAGCAGATACTGGTTTCCAAATTCACTTGCATGTCAGGGAGCCTGGGTGGCTCAGCTAAGCCTCTGACTTCCGCTTAGGTCATGATCTTGTAGTCTGTGGGTTTGATCCCTTCATCGAGTTCTGGGCTGACAGCTCAGAGCCTGGAGCCTGCTTCAGATTCGTGTCTCCCTCTTTCTCTGCCTCTGCCTTACTTGCACTTTGTCTCTCTGTCTCTCAAAAATAAAATAAACATAAAAAAGTAAATAAATTCACTTGCATGTTTAGATAATCCTTGCGTGTGTGTTTATGACTTGCATAGAATATTTCCCATTTACAATTTATTGCTGCAGCTTCTGTTATATCAAGACTTGGAGTCACATGCCTCTGTTCTGTTTAAGTCTATCATGGGATCTTGGGATTGAGTAAGTGTAGATAGGCTAATATTTTGCAAAATGCTAGACACCAGTGCCAAGCAGTGCTAATCACATGTGTTGCATTATCTCATTCAGTCCTCCCATCTATGAGCTGGGTACCATTCTCACTCCCAAAGAACCTAATTATTCTGCAGATTCAATTGAATCACAACAATATAAAGATTCTCTAGATTACTTCATACCCAGTGCCTTGGCCACAATTGGCACAACAAAGGCATTTAATAAATATCTATAGAGTGAATTATGCCATCTACTGACTACTCAGTAGATTCTAAAAACTAATAGTTCAAAAGCTGTTTTTCTTTTAATTTAATACAATTTTCATAAATATGAAAATACGTTGTTATATAACCATCTGAATACCAACATATTTAAACTTTGCGAGTGAATTTTCACTTTTTTCTTACTTTGTGAGACAGAGATTAGTACTGTTTCTTTAACAGGTGGAGATGCCTTTCAATATATTTGCAGGGTCAACCGATTTTATTATGAAAGAATTCTTTGTATGATCCATCTAACATTTGACCTTTCTTATGTTAATGAAATATTCCCTTAATCCCTTCATAGTCCAAAACTAAAACAAAACTTTAGAGCTTCTAAAAGATTACATTGTGACATTGTGAACACCTAAAAATTTAAGATATGTAGGCCATTGAGAAATCTTTGTTCCTGTCACTGAACGATAACCCTGAGTGTTTGCCTCAACATATAACTGAATGATTCACCTGGATTTCATCATTAGTTTGAACATCAATAATTTTTTCTAATGATGATATAGCAATATTGATATATATTCTGTGTGCTCTTTTGCATTTCATTGTGTTTACATGTAGTTTATGTGATTACAGTTTTGGCTTGTAGGAACTTACAGCCAGTATATGAAGAAAGCCTTTCTATAAAATTAGATAAAGCAGGAACTGAAGTGTGTGTTTCCAGTACAGTAACTGCACTAAATTATAAAAGAAACCAAACATGACTTGCATATCTCAACCAATAAATATTGTTTGCTAATTAAATAAAATTTGTGACTATAAAAATAGCCATTAAAGACTATTTTTGTGAGTCTGGAAGTCTCATGCTACTTAAGACACTGTAAAAAACAGAAGTTAGAAGAAAGTTGTATCTCTCTTAGAACCAAATTGCGGAGGCCAAGCATATAGCCACAAGACAAAGAATAATTAACTGTTTAAATGAATGGTGTTAAATAAACCCTATAGGAATTCAGAGATGCCACACGAGTGAGTGCTGAGATGTTTGCCAAGATTCCCTAAACATGTGTATTTGCAAATGTTTCTTGTACATTGTCTTGGTTACAAAGGAAATAACACACAGCTCTGCCCTCCATGAGCTTATGAGTTCAGTCTTACTCATTGACTTATTAAGGGGTTGATTGATAACACCAGTTGAGAGCTTTTTTATAAGGACCCACTGTGAATTGTTTGGTACTCAGAAAAGTGATTCAAGAGATTGAGTTCTCTAAGAAAAAAATCTACTTATCTCTTACTAAAGATTCTGATTTCACTTTATTACACTACCTTTCTGATCAAAATCTCTGCATTGTTCATAATATTTAAATAATTGTGTATACTTGCCAAATCTTTTAAAACTGCTTTTGTAAAAGCATATTGTTGGTGTAATTGGCGTGATAAATTGGAAATGTAGCTCCATAGCAAATAGTCTTTCAGTACTTATTTTATCAATCGGGACCAGAGTCAAAACACCTGTGTGTTTCAATCCATTCAAAGTCTCAGTAAGAATAGGCAAGAATAACTGCTTTGGCCACCTTAGAAGGAGGCTAGGGCTTTAGCAGGCAATTTAGTGTGGTTTCATATTAAATAAGAGAGGTTGGGTGTTTACGGAATTGTAGTGCAACTAAAAAATCATTAAAATTATTTATGGATGAAAAATAAAAGTAGTTTAACTGAGCAAATTATGCAAAAGCTTGTATTTGATCATTCACAGACACTTAAAGCAAGACTCCCTACAAAACCATGTGAATACTATTTCCCTATACATTCCTTTCAAGTCCTGGGAGGTCAGGGGTTATTAACACAAGTTCTGGAGAAATGGGAAGTTAACTCTGAACAGTGCTGATGTTCATGTTTCCCTTTCCTTAATGGAACTGTGAGTTTCGTATCAGAATGTTTCATTAAGATAACAAACAGAATCAAGGAATGTGCTATATTTCCAGGTCTATTATAGCTGCCATTCCAAACAAAATATGTATGACTTCTATGATTCACTAAGCACAAGTATATAGTAATCTGCCCTTTAATGGCCTCTCAAAATGACAGACCAAATGGCTTTGTGAAGGTCAAGTCTGATTTAAATTGTTGATGAATGAGTAGCTAATTCTGCATGATTGAATATTAATATGGAACAGTGATAAGTAAGGCACTTTAAAGCTTAATGAGCACATTAATGAATAGGACAAAATGTTTTTCTTTTCACCTCATGTAAAAGTTTAAAGCTGCTAACATATTGACAATTTGTTAATTTTTGATAGCTGCTTTTGTTTCTGTAAAAGTTTATGTGGCTAAGATATAAAAAATATTGATCCCCCCCGCCAAGTTCCTGGTACTACACATTTGATGAGCTGTCAAAGTTGATGTTATCAAATGGCCAAAGCAGTTTTATATAAATCACTAATAAATGTAGACGGTGAAAAAAAAGCAATTAACATCTTCTAAACTACACCCACCGAGATAAGCATTCCAATTAGAAATTTCATTATTTCTACAGTTCGTTTTATGTTGAATACTGAGTTTTATTGCCAAATACCTGACAGTCAAATTGGAAACAAGCCACAACTGTCAACATGTAAGAGTTCTGGCTATTTGAATCTGTTACATTGTGATGTTTCTCATGAAAAATTAATGAAGAAAGTACATTCAAAGAGATTCCTTGCAAAGGGGGAATGGATAGAATTTAATTACCCTTATTAAAAATAAGAAGGGAGCACTCTTTACATCCGCTGTCCAATTAGTATGCAAGAAAGATTATCTTTGTTGTGCACTTGTGTATATGAAAAGGGGGCTCTGGAGTGTTCTTTATGAGCCAACAAGGAAAAGAAAGGTCATGTAAATGTATTAGACTGCTTTTGGTAGGGCACGAGTCAATTTTGTCAGCTCTCCCTAAGGTGAGGATTTCATTTCTTATAAATGGTTATTAATTCTAGATTTCTTTAGTAACAGTCTTTAGTAAGTGGCTCAACAATCTTAAGTCTTTGACACTTGCCACTTGGTACTCAATATTGGCGTGGTTCTTCAGAGAGATGAACTTGTAGAAGGAAAGTAACGACTAGTGGGTCAATGTCAATGCATGCTAATGGAAGTAGTATTTAAATGCCTGGGGGTAAATACAATGCCCTGAGAAATATAGAAACAGCTCAGGAATCTCAAGGTGAGTTTTTATTAACCTAAGTTGGTAGTTTTAAATATGGAAAAGAACAACAAAATCTAACAGGTTTTTAAGAAACTCATTTCTAGGTAACTAAGCCAGTGTAGTTGACTTTGGAGCACTTGAGGTTTTGAAGCATTTTGGGTCAATAGCTGCCAAGTGAGATGTTTAATATGATGTGTGTAATACAATGGCAATTGATCTTTCTGCTTTTTTATTCAAGTAGCATTACAACAATGCTATTGATGGAAATACGTCATATTGGTGAAACCCTTAAAGTCACAAAGAATATCCTGATGAGATTCATATGGAATAGATTATGAAAATTAACCTAATTCGCAAAAATGCTCCATTCTATTTGCAATTTTTAACTTTCCCTTGGAGCTCTGAAAAGTCATCTTGACTTTTCTGAGTTTTGTCCTCCAAAGCCCTCTGCTTGACTGATGATGTGTGAGCATTCACGTAAACAGGATGTATTCCTGCTTCCTCAAAAGAATCGTATCTTTCAACCTAAGTAAAATGTAGCTCATGGTAGTGAATTATTTTTATAACTTTTTTTCATCTCCAGCTGTAACTAGCTGGTGGGACAGGAAAATATTCTCTAGTGAATTTAGGTGTCAAGCCCAAGTTGCCTTAGCAACTTCTATTGGTCTTTTGTAAACCTGCCTGCTGAAGAGCCAGGGTCCACACCTCCTCTGTTCTGTTAGCTCCCCAGTTTCTCTTATAACAATCTGGACTTGTTGAGAGAAACCTGCCCTTTGTTGGTAGTTTTATTCTTTGGTAATAGTTTGACATTTGTTCACTATTCACATTCAAAATCTATTTTTCTGATCAACTCTCTACCAGATGTAATTTCCTAGTATACATAGTAGAAAAACTTTTTTTTTTTTCTTTAATTGCTAGGTTATATTCTTATTTAGGCCTGGGAATCATTGGAGCTTCTCTTAAAAGTCTGGTAATATAGACTAGTTTGATGACAAGGGATTTGGATATAAATGAGACATGGAGGAACTCACAGTATAGGGAGATAAACTCATAATAAGAAATACAAGAAAATTGATTTTAGTTATCCATTGCTACAATAGCTCTGAGGAGGAAATTATTAAATATATTTGAGAGAGATTTTATTATAAAGAAGGTGATTTTGGCTGCATGGCTTTCCAGAGATCCAGAATACTTACTGGACATGATTTGTCTGGGGAATGATAAGAGTTACACGGTGAGCAGAAGAAACTTTGCTATGGGGGACATCATCCATGAAAGTTTGAGAAAAATGGGGCCTGATCTAAAAGTATTTTGCTAGCTAGATTTAGGAGATTGAGTTGATCCTGTAATGATAGAGGGGAGACAGTAGAGAACACATAGATTTGACTGACGACACAGAGGAAGCATCAAAATGGAGTCTTTTCCCTAAAAATTATAACACAGACTTCAGCAAGACTAATAGGATCATACCAGAAATTGCAGGCAATATACAAGGAGAAGTGAGGTGCCCTATTCGACGATTTCTGTTTGTTTTTTTTTTTTTTCTCATTGGTGTGTCTGCTTTTGAGTGATTTTCGAATTGATGGCTTATGAAAATTAACCAGAGGTCACACAGGACCATTGATTAAATTAATTCCAGATCCAGTGAGAAATCAAACTGTTTTATAATGGTTTACAAACAAACCGCCAAGTTCTAATTTGGATAATCACCACAAATATAGCTGAAATTCCATCAAATTCAAAATTTCTCCAAGATAGAACATACCTTTCTAGTGCTGGATGGAAGAGCTGGTAATGTAAGTTATTAATGTGGATCAGTATGCTTGGAAGATTGAAGACTCTGATTTCTCAAGATCTAAGATCTGGTACAATTTTGATATAGGATAGGGAGAAGTGAACTTTGGATGAGTTGAGGATTCAAAATTTAGGAATTTCAACTCTTAATGACTGAAAATGTACTTTGGAATGGAAGAAAATATTCTCTTACTCTGAGGAATATACACTTTCGTGTTGCTTTTTTTTGAGTTCCTTTTGTTCTTTTGTAAAGGGAGACTTTCAGATAATTTTCAGATTAATTGAAACTCTCTACAAAGAAATTCATTCAAAAAAAGAAAAAAGAAAAGAAAAGAAATTCATTCAGGTTTAAGTTGACCCTTGTGAAAAAATACAGAGTTTTACTTAAAAATTACAAGAAAAACAGCAGATTAGAAATCAGGTAACTTAATCCACCTAACCTACCTAAAATCCCCAGATAGGCTCCAAGAGAGCTCTACTGGATCCCATTGTTTTCCCTCAACAAGAAGTTCCCTGTCTAAGTGCTTACACTTGTGATGTTCCCATCTTTGTGGCCAATTCCACTTGTTCTTAAAGGCCCATTTCAGAGTCTCATTTGGTACCCACTGACCTCCTCTGGTACACATTCTATCATTTTTTCTCCCTCCATGATCCCAGAGAACTAGATGCATTTTTTTTTTTCATCATGCTGTTTATCACATGTGTCTGAGCTCTTCGTTAGGCTATTGGTCTCTTACATAGACTGTGCATTCTCCTGGGCAGAACCAACATTGTATCTGTATCCTAATCTAATAGAGAAATGCTGTTTGGTTTGTGTTAGCTTCTCAACAAATGCCAAATAATGTAAGGAGAAAGATTAATGGACTCTTGAATCTTGGACATCTGACTTGTTGACATAATGTTTGTATCACCTTTTGTCTTGCAGAGGATCAAATTCCTAGGGGCTTCCCTACCATTGACATGGGTCCACAGTTGAAGGTGGTTGAGCGTACACGCACTGCCACCATGCTTTGTGCAGCCAGTGGGAATCCGGATCCAGAAATAACTTGGTTTAAAGATTTCTTACCCGTCGACACAAGCAACAACAATGGCCGTATTAAGCAGTTACGATCAGGTAGGGTCTCGTTACTGTTTCCACTAACTCTTAGAGAATTTTTTTTTAGCTTTCTCTCTCTTTATTTTTATTCTTATTCTTATTTTATTTTATTTTAATTTTAGGTATTGATTTTTCTCCCTCTTCTCTTTCTCTGTTATTTAATGTGTTGTCCATGTTTGTGATGTCATAGCCTGTTTCAGAGTCTGTCTTTCTCTCTGTGTGTTTTGCAGCTTCTGTTTAATCCACATTGCTCACTGCTGTGACTGTATTTTTGATGATTTTTTTTTAATTTACTGCTTTTCTGCAGTATTTGATGGATCCATTTTCTCCTCTTTCTTCTCTCTCTGTTTTCTTTCGAAACAAATTTATTTCAACATTGGACTTCATTCAGAAATTTCAAGGAGCTCCAATGGTTGTATCCATTAAAGAGCAAAATATTCATATTAAACACTAAAATAATTCAATTTTATTAAAGTGTGTTTTCTCTGTCTTTTCTGCATTTGAACTCATTAAAATACCAAAGTTTAGTTAAGTTTGGTCACATCTGCTTTCTTTTCACTAATACATAAACAACAGAAATGTTATCTCAAGAGTAACCAGATGTATTTTTTCAAAAGTCATTTACCAAGTACCAATGCTAGGAGGGGATATTTATTAATATTATTATTGTATTCTTGTGAGCAAGCATTTTCTACACATAAGCCACAGTAGTGTGCGCCCACACTAAAGAGTTTTGAACCCTCCAGTGACTGGATCTACAGAAGTCTGCTTTTGGTGTAGACTCCAGCTTTTGCTGCTTCCTCCTCTCTTCCCCCTGGCTGCCCTTTTCTCCCTCTCCCACCCCCCATCCCAAGTTCATCCCTTTGCTCTCTTTAGATTAAACATAGAGATAATTCTCAATTTCTTAAGTTTTAGTGCCTGTCCCTAGGCAATTTCACTGGGACGTATAGTAATAAGCTGTTTACTTTGACTTTGGGAGTTATATTGATATAGAATTCTAAGTTGTTTAACTGCCTGTCTTCCCAGAATTCTCAGCTTTTGACCTGTCCTGTGATGTTAAAGCGTCTTGTTAACTGACTCTTTTGCTTGTTGTCAGCAGAATTGTGTAGATTAGCATTCTGTTATTGTAAATAAAGAATTAATTATTCACATGTAACATAGATGATTTAGTATATAAAGCTTTAACTCTGAAAAATTTGTACCAAATTATAAGGAATATAATAATATTTTTATGCTGTCTTTCTTCTCTCCGTATTTAAATCTCCAGAATCTATTGGTAAGTGCTTAGTTCTGAAGCGCACTTCACCCCCACTAATTTCCATATCCAGAATATTATTATTATTACTATTATTATTATTTTATTAATAAAATGCATGGCATGCATTTTACTAACTGTCAGTGTAGACACCAGATCTCGGTAGTGGCGCGCACACGCACACATCCACAGTACCGTTATTATAAGAACACTGTGTAGAAAAATAAAATATTACACAAGTTATTTCACACAAATGTAGCATAGTGAGTAGCATAAGATATTCAATCAACAGTGTTTATTTCCAGTTAGTCATTAGTGTTTCCTATAACAGTATATATATATACGCGTATCTATATATATACTTAAATAGATTAGCCAGGATTTTTCCTAAACTATGTCTTTAAAAAGTATCGTTTAGTTTTTTTTTTTGGTTTTTTTTGGTTTTTTTTTTTTAAGAATATGAGGCATATCAGCTATAATTCTAATCCTAGATGACCCCAGACCTAAGAACTCAGTTGTTTCTCTGAGAAAAGCAATGCTGCCTATTGTGGTCTTTGCCCTCTGTGGTATAATGCAACTTGCTTTTATAATCTAATAATACTATCTAATATATTCCTGTTTTACCAGTATAGTAATTCAAGTTTCTTTTAAGACCTTATTTAATTCTGTAAATCTAATTTAATTCTTCTCCCCAGCCCTAGCCTCCTCCTTCTCGTACTAATGCTTCTTCTTTCTAATCTTATTTGCATTCATATTATCCACCCAGGTGGTACACCAATAAGAGGTAAGAGTGCTGAACTAACGTTCACAGAATGATCTTGCTCATTCTTTCTGTCCTGTCATCAATCCCATCTTTGTCCTGTTTTCAAACTCATTCCAATAATATGTCCATCAACTTTATTTTTCCCCTTTGTACTGTTTGGTTATGATCAGTGACACTCATATTGTGAGTTTTCCTTTTCTTTTTATTTTCTCTTTGTTTTGTTCGTTTCTTTCTTTATGGAGATGATTATTTAAGTTGTGATATGCTTCAAAGAAAGCATATCCAGGTCTTTAGACCACAGACCAGTCACAGCGTACCATCTGTCCCTCTTTTTTTCCTTTTCTTCTTCTTCCTTTTTCCTTTTTTTCTTTTTTTTTTTTTTCTTCTTTTTCCTTTTTTTTTGTCCAACTGGAGAAAAAAAAAGATCATTTTTTTCTTCCTTAGCTGTTCTTGTTCTGGACCAAAGCCAAGATGGTCTGGAGAACAGTGGCAGACATGCAGAAGACAGCCTGGAACACCTGCTTTTTGTCTTTATCTTTCAGAAGGTTTTTGCTTTTGTGCTTCAATTCTTTTTTCTCTTACTGTCTTAAAAGTCAAAGAATGACTCCCTTTCCACCTGATCCCACTCGCCTACAACCTGACAGCAATGCTTTTTTCCCCCCACTTCTTTTTTTCTTGGATTACTCGCCTCTGGATTTTTGGATCTTCTGTCCTTCAGGCTATGGAAACAAAAGGTGCTCAGTATTCTTGGTGGTATGTGATATTGTTGGTTTGTCATACTTTGACTCAGTGTTCGTTTCTTTTAGAATTCTTGTTTTGGATTTTTCTTGGGGTTTTGTGACACCACACTGCTAATCCCACTGGTGGATTTTGATGGGTGTCTGAGGGGATCCGTCTCAAGGTCCTCAAGCAGTGGCTGGTTGGTTCTTCCTTGCTGGCATGGGCCGTGCTTTTTAACTTTTTTAAAGCCTTCTAATTCAACTGCTCTTTGTTTTTCAGCAAATGTAATAAATGATTGTAAGTCGTGGCAAACTGTCTTTCTTTTCTTAAAAATCTGCATGTCTTAAGGGAGTTTTGTTTCTTTAAGTAATATTTTCATGATATATAATGACTAATTTTAATTTTTTGCTTTGTGCAGCCTTTTTGTACTCGCTGCGTATTTTTGCCTTTCTTCAGCAGAAGACTTTCTTGAAAACCCGGCCTGGTTTTTTTTGTGCGTACCTATCTTTTGCGCCACTTTTGGTACCCAAATGGAACAAAACAAAACCACACCAAAAATTAATCTTTTGTTTGATTTAAAAGCCATACTTCCTTGAAGCAGCCTCACCCATCTTCATTTTATTAGTCTAGGAAATGAGAGTATTAATTATGACTAGAAGCCTTGCTTGGGTAAAGAGATAATTGTTTTCTTATGCTAGCATTGATGATGTAAAAGGAAATAATCTCTGTATGTTTTTCTCATCGCATCATTTTCTGTCTGTGCACCTTAGCAAGAGATTGAATCGACGTTGAGCGGACCTTCGCTTTGCAGGGCTTTTCATATTGTTAAGAGGTTTAGCTTTCTGCGCTGAGAAAGCCTTCTCTGACCAGCTCTTTGGCACTATATTTTATATCCATACAGGCGCCCTTCAGATCGAACAGAGCGAAGAATCTGACCAAGGGAAATATGAGTGTGTTGCCACCAACAGCGCGGGCACTCGCTATTCTGCCCCTGCCAATTTATATGTCAGAGGTAGGAATGACATGACCTGACATCGTTTCTTCACTAAGGCTCAGGGGGAGTTGAGAGACCCATAAGATTCATGTTGTTATGTCAGTAGGTACCAAGCTGATACGCTAGTACTTGTAGTAGCTCAAGCATTTTAGTGAATAGGGAATTAAAAATCTTGACCTTATTGTTAAAAAATTTGACAACTTTTGAGTACAGTCTACCCTGAGGCTTGAAGTTTGTAAGTATATTTGCATTTTTACTGCATTGACTGAACTGTGCTTGGCATTTGTTTGAAGTTTTCTTCTTTTCCTTCTTTTTTCTGTTGCTGTTTCTCTTCTGTTTCCTTTATCAAATCCTGAAATAATTGCTTGGTGTGCTACTAATCAGTTTTCTGTAAGACTCCAAGCATAAAGGTGTTTATGTTTTCAAGACCTCTGCTGCGGAGCCCATAAGGATAAAGCTGCTATAACAAAATAAGCCAACAAACAAAAACAACAACAACAAAAAAAAAACAAAGGTGCTATCTGCAAATAGCACAATTGTATTTTCTTTCTTTCTCTGCTTTTTTATTTATAACACATGGTATTATGTGTGTCCATATGCCTATGCATATATTTACACATATTTAAAAAAGTTATTAACATTCCAAAAAGTTTAATATTTCGATTGCCTTCGACCCCTGATTGTATTAAAAAATAATATTAGTTATCCTTGGGACAAGAATGAGTTATGAGGATACATTCATGTTTTCTCATAAAGTAATACAAATGATTACATTTTGAGCTTGTGAATGACTGTACCTTTCATGCCAACTAGAAAGAAGTATCTCTTCTTCCCCAGAGTTTTTAAAAGCTGGTTCCTACCTTCTTGTCCAATGGAAATGCTCTTCTTCCTGGTCTATGTATCTGTAAATAAGCACAAAAGGCGTGGGTGGGGGCGGGAATAGATTAAAAACTGTGAGGGCTTTAAGTTACAATAGGATGGATTTCCTTAGGAAAATATCTAGCTTGATTTTGAAATTTTTGTTTGAGATAATTTTGTTTCTGTGGGGATGTTTTGCTCTCCTATCTTCCTCTGGAGTCCCGGGTGGGAGAATATGAAGAAAAGCATTTATTCTCCAAATTCTTTGAAAGCCCCTTGATCCTTTTTCTTACAACGGTGACCTCCTTTGCTGCATGAGGCATGTGTACCTTCTTCAATGGAAAAATTTCAAAATGATGCTAGCTATTGTTTCTAATACCGTATTAGTCCATGAGGTGTTGCTAACATTTTCAGCTGAGGTAGGAAGGATTAACTAAAGCAAATAAAGATGTTCAAGTAGCAGTTGAAAGCCTTGATATGGCCTTTTTACTCTCTCTGTGTTTCCCTTGTTTTTCTCCTTTCCTCATTTCATTGTGTTCTGCATCAAACCCCCTACATCCCTCAGAGCTGCGAGAAGGTTGGTGTGTTTTTTACTTTTTACCCACCTTACAAAACTCTTAATTAAACCAATAACAAAGAATACAAATGAAATGAATGTAGCTGCATTGTGGTCTTCTTTTGGTTAATGGTATGTTTTAGCAGAGAATGCCCTGGCCTGGCTTCCAGTGCTTGCTGGTGGTATCTCACTGTGGTGCATGATGGGAAAGAAAGTACCTGGGTGCATGGTAACTGGTAACACTTAACTCTCTCAGATCCCATGAAGTTGGGTCAGTGTTCCTGCTTTCCTTCCTGCTCCACTCTTCCCGTCTCCCGCCCCACCTTTAATTTTTGTCTCACAAGGATGCCTGCTACCTATAGAATGACTTTTTGTAGTTGTTCTCCTAACCCCAAGCATGAAGACTAAACTCTCCTCTATTTTTCTTGATATGTTCTTTGACACCTTAGAGTCTATACTGGCTCCTGCTTGCTTTGTGTAACCTGTGAACTGGCTGCAGGAGGCATGCTTAGCTCTCTTTTCTCCTCTGCCTATCATTCACCCATGAGGCCATCACAGCGAGCCCTCTCGAATCAACAGAGGTTTATCTCAACCTTAACGATAGCCAAAAAGTTTACAGACAGACTTCTTTACTTATCATTTTCTTGGGTTATGAGGTTGTTTGTTTATGAACTTACATATTATCTGTGCTTAAGGTATGCTCCTAATGATTACCTCTGGATCTAAAATACTCTTGGTGGAATATTTTGCCAATAAGAGCCCAAGATGAGGCCTATTTGTCCCTTACTCACTCCTTGCACCATGTCCAAGACACATGTACTTAAGCACACATAAACATGCAGATTATCTGAAGCAGGAACACTGAACTGTAATTGCTTGGTAATTTTTTCTTTGTTGCGTTGCTTTAATACGACCTCTTCTCTTAATGTCTTGTTTCATTGTATGTTTTAGACCTAGTGCCCTTCAATTTGAATGTAGGCATAAAAACCCTCATACCAGATTTTGTTACCATCATCTGTGTCGTTTTACCTTAAATATGTACTGAATGAAATCTTGAATGTGAAATACCCAGCTCCCTTCCTGAATTTGCAATCCTTACCTTTGACAACCTAGCTTAATCTAATATCTTCCTACTTTGAAACCTATGATCCTATAAATCCCTGTTTCCATCACTGTACTCTAGCTCCTCCCTTTATGTTTAGTGCTGTTACCCTGTTATTTCTTCTGTTGTCATTGTTGTCTCGGATTTGGCCATCGTTCTAAGCACGGGCCTTGAGACTTCATTTTGTGCATGCCTTGCATGATCCAATCCAGTATCTCTACTGGCATTGGCTTTGTTTCTTCTTCTGTGAGTGTAAATTAATATATGTATATATTTCTGTGTCTGTTCCAGTGTTAGTGTGAGGTCTTGAGGCTGCATCTACTCTGAGTCTGAAAGCAAATAAGTTGCACTTTCCATGTACTCTAGACAATGCTTTCCAGGGCTGGGATGTGACAGTGTGGTCCCACACATACATTCACATCAACTGGAAGTGCACAGCACTGAAGTTGGTTTTGATACTTAAACCTGCTGGTGACCTTCCTGCCCCCTTTCTGCATATACATGCATGCATAGAATCTTTGCTGTATGCATGCATGTATATGTTTTTGTGTTTATCTTATGCATGATGTTTGTGTATTGTTAGTTTGTAGATAGTTTTTTTTTTTTTCCCCCTGTGGGGCCCTTTGTAGGTCTGAATCAACTTTTGTATGAATGTGTCTAAGATATCAATGACTACACTAAATAATTTTTTTTCTGTGTATACACATACCATACTTGTATGGTCTGTATTATCCACAGTTTTTCTTTCGTTTGGTTTTGGAAAATCCACAATATGTTTCAATTGTTTAATTGTGTTTGTATAGTGCATGTCATATGTTTAACAAGCCACTTCACCTTGCCTTGTATGTTTTATCATCTTCCCTGTGTTTTGTTCCAGTTCGCCGTGTCCCACCAAGATTCTCTATCCCACCTACTAATCATGAAATCATGCCAGGTGGAAGTGTTAATATCACCTGTGTGGCCGTGGGGTCACCAATGCCTTATGTGAAATGGATGTTGGGGGCAGAAGATCTGACACCTGAAGATGATATGCCAATAGGAAGAAATGTACTGGAACTGAATGATGTAAGACAGTCAGCAAATTACACCTGTGTTGCCATGTCAACACTGGGTGTCATTGAAGCAATAGCACAGATCACTGTCAAAGGTATGCTCAGTGGTTCTTGCTTTGAGGGTCTGGGTGTACTCAACTCACCTGACTAATGTCTTTACAAAGTCTATCCTTGGAATTCTAAAAGAATCAATTCATCATTCAATATTTCAGATTCCAATGTCTAATCATATCTGTGGTACCATATAGAATACATATATCTAGCTAGGTAGGAAGATTCTCCATTAAAAGAATTGACAACCTAAGTAGTGATAATCATGAAAATATTTAACAATAGTCTGGGTCCATGCAGTAACCAGGCAGAATGAGAATGTTAAATGCAGTCAACCATTTCGATAGAACTGATGCATACAGTTTTGATATTAATCCAGAATCTTGCTAAGAGTGACATGACAAAAAAAACCCAAAGAAGTATTAATAAAAGCTCATGAAGAAAAAAAAATGCTCAAGAGGAAAAAAAAAAAGAACGAGGAGTTAAATCAACATGGTCTAATAGTAGATGTTTTCAATTTTTGAAGGTTCCTATCATAAAAATCAAAATGCATGTGGCATTATATTCTGTTTTAAGTTTATCTCTTACTTTCTGTACATGAAGTGCTCAAGAAATGTTATTTTCTTTAAATGAGTTCATTAAGGGGTGCCTGGGTGGCTCAGTCGGTTAAGTGTCCGACTTCAGCTCAGGTCATGATCTCACGGTCTGTGAGTTAGAGCCCTGCATCAGGCTCTGTGCTGATGGCTCAGAGCCTGGAGCCTTCTTCGGATTCTGTACCTCCCTCTCTCTCTGCTCTTCCCCTGCTCATGCTCTGTCTCTGTCTCTCAAAAATAAATGAACGTTAAAAAAAAAATTAAAAGATGACTTCATTAAATCAAAGTACTATATTCCACAAATATTTTTGAAACAAAGAAAACAAAAGTAAGGTACCAATTGGTTTTATCAGTGATTATAGAAGTCTAGAACATTTTTGGAAAAAAGGTCAGATTGAGAATGCCTAGGTTCTTACAGGTGTCTGGAGCTATTGCAAAAATGAACACAAATTATCTTTGCTTTCCAGGAAGTGTGATCCTAAAATAAGTAGACACATGTTATAATTGGTGTCATACCCCCACCAAGAATATATTCCAAATATATGCCATGTAAAAGCAATAATGACATGAGAACAAAAATACACAGCAGGGTCAACGTTTAGTCAGTTAAAAATAGTGACATTGTATTTCATATCCTTAACTGCATTAAGCATACTCACACTTCTCCATACATTATAGACTCAAAACCTATACTGTATAATAAATGTGACAGCAAAACAAATATCTGTTAAATATCAGTAAACAGTTTTAATTAGCAATGTTCTCACTTACTCAAATAATTCAGAAAGAATTCTAGGGAAAATTTGAATCATCTTTTGAAAAATGCCAGTCCAGAATATTTAAACAAATACCTTTTTATTATTATTTTTAGTTAAATCCCTTAGCCAGATATTATAATTCTATAGTTCTTAGAGTAAAATGCAAATATTGAATCACCCCTCCTATAATAACTATTTCAGCTTTAAATATTTGAGGATTTACTGAAGACCTTCAAGAATCCAAAATCAGATGTCACATAAATGAATATGTTGTTCAATTTCTTATCTTCGTTTTCCTAAGTCATGCCACTCCTTACCCTCCACCCATCAAAAAAAAAAAAAAATATATATATATATATATATATGAATCTTGAAGGCAAAAAGGAAATCAAAACAAAAAAGAACAACTGGAAGAGAGTGAGGTGAATCTATACTGACTCATTCATTCAGTTAGGCATTCATTTGGTTAACACTGCTAGGCCTAGGTATTGGAGATACAGCAATATTCAAGTACAAGTTTACTACTCCTAAAAAACTGCTATTCTAGAGCGTATTTTACTTTTTGCCTTTATGTTGACAAGGAAAAAGGGTACTAAAGATTAATCATCTGAGTATTGTATTCTGGGCTTTCTCCAAAAAGTTAGCTGATGGGATTGTCCTTTCTCCCCTACCAACAATACCTTTCAAAATCATTCTCCAGGGTGATGTACTTAAGTATGAGATCACCAGTGTGGATGGTTTGTATTCTTAATCGGTAGCATTTTGAATGGGGTTCTTCTGCTAAATGGAAAGAATTGGAGCTCTAAAAGGTGTATTTAATTGCAAATATTTGTCAGTTAGCTATAATTTCAGGTATTATTGAATATAGAATACATATTATGACAAAAATACTTAAAAAGTTACTTGTGAATGTACTATAATATAGTTCAATATATTTAATATAAACTAAAAAACATGAATTTGAAATTAATCAATTTAAATTTACTATTCTTTCTTAAAATTATTGGTTAGGTTATATTATCATAATTAAAAAAGTAATCTCTGTCTAACAATTGGAAAACAATATGGATATTACTCTTCCATAGCAATTTAGTGCCTTTTCATTATATTCCAAATTGTGTTCTTTTCAGTGTTGGTATTTAGTTATATCATTTATTTGTTGAAGGAAGGGGCTAATTGGCCAACCTCATGGTTATAATAATAGTAATAATTGCAGCTAATGATTTTTAAGGGTGCTGGATACATTCTAAGAACATTACTGGTGTAGCTCATTAATCATAACAGCAAACCCATGAAATGCAGTTACCCAACTGTGCCATACAAGTTCAGTAATGCAGTTTTTCCTATTTTTCATATGAGAAAACTAAAGCAGAGGTTATGCAGTGCATCCAGGATCACATAACTAGTAAGTGGTGGAGGTGGATACAAGCCTCAAAATTCAGTGCTCTGATGTGTTTCTAGTAAAATAGGATTTGTCCCCTATGCATCTGTCCTACCCAGTTAGAAACTATCTTTTGTTATAATTTAATTTAATCGTCAGTAGATACATAATTCTGTCATTCCAGTAGTAGAGTTTATGGATTCTTTTAACACCTTAGATATGATGGATACTCACTATCCCTTTTTCTCCCCCTAAGCCTTACCCAAACCTCCAGGAACTCCCGTAGTGACCGAGAGCACAGCCACGAGCATCACATTGACATGGGACTCTGGGAACCCTGAGCCTGTCTCTTACTACATCATTCAGCATAAACCTAAAAATTCTGAGGAACCTTACAAAGAAATTGATGGGGTGGCGACCACACGCTACAGTGTCGCTGGACTAAGTCCTTACTCGGATTATGAATTCAGGGTTGTTGCTGTTAATAACATTGGGCGGGGACCTCCCAGTGAGCCTGTGCTAACGCAGACCTCAGAACAAGCACCATCCAGTGCCCCACGGGATGTCCAGGCACGGATGTTGAGTTCAACCACCATTTTGGTACAGTGGAAGGAACCTGAGGAGCCAAACGGACAGATCCAAGGATACAGAGTTTATTATACAATGGACCCCACACAGCATGTCAACAACTGGATGAAGCATAATGTAGCTGACAGCCAAATCACTACTATTGGCAACTTAGTACCCCAGAAAACATATTCTGTCAAAGTTCTGGCTTTTACCTCAATTGGAGATGGTCCTCTTTCAAGTGACATACAAGTCATCACTCAGACAGGAGGTAAGTCTGGTTATGGATGGCGAGTAGGGAAGGAGAGGAGGAGTTGGTACTAAGATGTGTGAATGGTGAAAACAAAGAACAAAGACAGGTGAATTTTAATTTATGAGACTTAAAGTTTCTAAATGAAAGATTAAGATAAGGCATCTGGAAAGAAACGGGCATTGACACCTGAAAGACTAAATAATAGTTTTAAGTAGAGGGCTGCATTTAGCATCTTTTTATGTAGTTTTTAATTTGTACCTAAATGACTTGAAGATTTTCCTGCATGAGATGGATGGATGCATCCTCCATGTAGCATTTCGTGAATAGGACTGTGCTGCTTTATAGTAGTGACTCTGATGGAATACTTTTATAAAATTATTTAATTTGTGAAAGATTGGATGGCTCAAGATAAGGTTAAACATAAAACTATTTGTCAGGGAGTCTTGGACATGTAAATGTCTTTTATTTTCCAGGAAGCTACCCACTAAAAAATAATCTCCTAATAGATTTTTGATTTTTTTTTGTATGCCTTCTTGAGGTAGAGAAAGACAGTTAAGATCTGAGATCAAACTTTGGGGCCTCTTTGACTCATTTTATTGGGCATTAGAGCAGATATCAAAGTATTTTATGGAGAAACACTCAGCCCTTCCATTGGTTTTATTTTCATAACCAAATATCAAACCTCTCTGGTCTTTGATTCAAAGTAATCAATTTGCCTTGGGTTGGGAATATGACATAGCAGCTGTCTTCTAAAGTTTATTCTTAACCATCTGAGAGCTATTAATTTGACTCCTTATTGTGCTGGTGCTTTATAACTTGTGTTAATCTGAGTTTTTGGCAGCATGCCATTGGTTTGTTCTGAGGTTCTACATAAAAACTATATTTTTGGAGATAGTAGCTATACTCTGTAGGTGTAACTCACTGGTAATCTTGGGAATGAATTTTCTCAAATGTCAGAACTAGATAAACCTAGGTTTAGCCACTGACTTGTCTTCATGTTTCATGCATTATGAATCATATAACTCAGTGTGTTTACCTATTTTCCCCGGCTACTATAGATCTCAGAACATATTTATAGCCTGCCCGGCTTTGTTTTATTTTTATACTGTTATTTGGTTCTCACTGGTTTGCTCATAGATTTATTTTCTATAATAATATGAAAGATAACTAAAAGAATGTGCTTTATCACAATTATACTAAAAAACATTCATATATCTTCCCTCCTTGGATTTTGCAGTTCTATTGTACTTATTTGCTATATTAGTATACAGAAAAAATGGTAGATTATTTTTTTCCTCAAGTCTCTTATTGGAAAATGTAGAAATCTGTGATTCTTGTTCTTTTTGTTAAGAAAAGCTGGTCAACTGTTATGAGATTTTTCTTTATTGCACTATTTTAGCAGCTCCATAGCCATTTAAAGGTAAAAGAAAATATATAAGAAGAACCTATATTTGTGCTCCATATTTAGTTCTGATTTTTCAGTGGTGATATTTAAAAAATCCCAGGTCTTGGAGTAACACAATCAGAGTTTGAATCCCAGCCTATCCGTTTTAGCTCTATAACCTGGAACAAGTAACTTCATATCTCTAAACTTATTATTTCTCATCTAAAATAATAACCATTGGGGCACCTGGGTGGCTCAGTCGGTTAAGCATCCCACTCTTCATTTCGGCTCAGGTCAGGGTCTCAGGTGCAGGGTTGTGCATTTGAGCCCTGCACCAGGCTCTACTCTGACAGCACAGAGACTGCTGGGGATTCTCTCTGTCTTCCTCTCTCTGCCCCTTCCCTCCTTGTGTGCTCGTCCTCTTTCTCTTTCAAAATAAATATATAAAACCTTAAGAAATAAAATAATAACCACCATATAGAGTTTAGAGGTTGTATTTGGTTTCTAGAGCTGCTGTAACAAAACACCACACACAGGGTCGCTTTCACAGCAGGAACTTACTGTCTCTCTGTTTTGGTGGCCAACAGTCTGAAATCAAGGCGTCCATAGAATTGGTTCTTTCTGAGAGCTGTGAGGAAGCTCCCGGGTCTCTCTCCTAGCTTCTGGTGCTTTGCTAACAGTCTTGGCTGCTCCTTGCCTTACAGAGGCATCACCCTGATCTCTGCCTTCCTTGTCACATCGTGTTCTCCCTGCACGAGTGTCTCTGTGTCCAAATTAGCCCCTTTAATAAGGATTCTTGTCATAATGGGTTAGGGCCCAACCTAGTGACCTCACCTTAAATAATTACATCTGCAACAATCTTATTTCCGAATAAGGTCACATTCTGAGGGTTAGAAATTCAGCATGTGAATTTTGGAGGGATACACTTCAACCCCTAACAGGGCAATAGATTACATAATGGATAGAAACATTATATAACTTAATAAATAATATATAATCATCCTCATAATAAAAATAGCTAACATATGCCAGGTACTCTTCTCTGTACTTTGCATGTATTAATTTTACTACCCAATTAGGTACATGTGGAATTATCCCACTTGCCAATAAGTGTTTTGAAAATTGAAGAAGATTTAGGAACTTGTTGTGGGGTCATAAGTTTGGTAAGCGAGAGAGCAGAATTTATTTTTTTTAATTTTGGGGGAGGAGGCAGAATTTAAATCCAGGCACCCTAACTAATTTAAGGCATAATTATTTTTAAAATAATAATTTGCTTTTTGATAGTTTTAGTGCCTGCTAGAGTGTGTGCCCACCAGGTGTTCAATAAATAGAGGCAGTAAACATATATTCATTTATTCATATCTTTATTTAAAAATTATATGTAATTTATTTCTGTGGATATTAGGTTATCCCAGTGCAAAATCATTTAGATATAAAAATGTGAAACATTTAGACATAAAATGAAAATAAGCTTATCTGAATTTGGTGAAAGGAATATCTCTTTTCATAGGTGTAACACTTGACCACTAAATTTAATAGTTTTAAATTTTCTAACTACAAATAGAAACTACAAATAGTTTCTAAATTTAAGTTCTAAATTTTCTAACTACAAATTTAAACATAGAAATCTATAATGTTTTGTAACTTATTTTTCTGATATGAGGAAGATTTAGCTATCTAAGATACCAAATAGTTTCTGGAACTCAATTCAACCAAAACATCAGAATAATCCTTGGGAATCACGAGAATCCTTATATTCAGAACGCAGGGAAGACATTCAATAATGACTTTGGTCACAATTTTCTGAAATATCTAGACTGATGTTTAAATAGATCATGTTTTAGTTTTCTATTCCTCTAAGGGACATAATATAACATGAGTTACTATGATCCAGGGACTCTGAACCCTGGATGAATGGGTTATAGATGCATTAGAATAGTTGTTCCCAATCTCTAACTATTTTTACATGATTTCCAAGAACCTTGTATAATAGTTGTACTTTTCATACCTATTGATTGAGAATATATATAATGACATAATGACTTGTGCCTGCCAAGATCAATAGGCTAAGAAAACCTTCCAAAATAGCACAATGATTTGATCTGTTTCCTAGGCTTAATTAAGAAAGGCCATTTGATGTTAGTGGACCCCTGCCAAACACAGCGATGTTAGTTCTAATATAATTAATGCTGAGCTACTCCTTTTTTTCTTGCTGACTAGCTATTTCTTAGGATCATAGCTTGGCAAAAACATAAAAGCATTATGAAATATTATTTTAGAGAAGTTATATAAAAATTAAGGATATGATTATTTTCACTGCAATTTTACCTTTCTAGAACATATGAAAATCTATCAATTAATATGTATGAATTCCTCAAGTATATTTTAATTTCATATGTACAACGATACAAACTCTTCTGTCTTCTAATCTGAAAGATGCTTGTTACATTTCTTTATCTTTAATTCCCTGGCACTAATAATCCTATTTTTGTTTAAAATTAGACTCTGAAGAAACAGTATTTAGTAACAAACTGAGTTTAAGAGGAAAGTTATCTATCACTCTTGATTTCATCTAAGATTATCGTTACACAGATAGACGAAAATAAAGGATTGATATAAATTTATGTATTTCTAATAATATAGAAAATCAAAATATGATTTTATAGTTAATAATATTTCTCCTTAATAGTGATATTCATACAGTTGATAATATTAAGTAATCTTTCGATGGTTTTATTTATGAAAATATTTTGTTTAAAATAATTATTTTCTAGAAACACAGATTAATTTTCCAATTTTTTCATAGTTTTAACTCCTTGCATTACAGTCACTTGCCACTAGATCAAGGAGAATACAGTATAAGGCCACTATCCAGAGAAGATTTTATATTGTGCTAGAAAATGATTTCCACTAATAGAATACACATTTTGGAAGGATGTCTTTTTATTTAGTTTTCTTGTATAGGTAATTATAATAAGAACAAATAGTAACTACATTACATAAAAGAAGTACAAATAAAACTGTGATAGAGGATATAGTAAATTATATCTCAAACCTAATACACTAAAATGTTGCCTGATATTCATGCTAATTGTAGACTTCCTAAATATGTTAAATCCTAATGCCTTGTTTCTTTCTTTAGAAAACATATCTGACCTCTAATTTTTCTGTGCATTTAACAGATTCTTGAGAAAAGTCTACTGATTTATATGTGTATATCTTAATAGTAGAGGTCTTTGGAAGGAAAAGAATTATGTATATTTACTAAATAAATACTGAATAGTCAACAACTTTAAACTTTTCAAGAAGCTAATTCTACTCCAAATTCTAGGCATTGTAAAAATGTTTTTTTAAAAAAACAATGACATTTAGAGACATTATGTCTAGGTTTCCAGAACTTAGTAAATCATTTCATTACTACATGTTAGCAGGCCTAAATAAGCAAACTAGAAAAAGACTGATTTCCAATTGTCAAAGTTATGAGCCCAATTTAAATGCTTTCTTGAAATAGTTTTAGCAAGGGAGTTAAAAGGAATCCAGGAGTTCTGGCTGTAAATAATACTGTAATAAAATTTAACTTTTTCTTATTGATATTTAATGACAATTGATAGTAAGATTTGTGCAGGTGCTTGTGTGTTTAGTATTTATTTTATCCATGATATATTTTTAGCACTTATAAATCAGACTGTGTTTTAAAGTTTGTTTTGTTTTACCACTACTCTATTTCTGGCAGTTGCTTTCATTGTTGTTATTATTTATTAAAATGCTAGATACATTTTAAAATGTGTTATTAAAGTACTAGGTATTTTAGCAATAATAGGTTTTCTGCCCTCTCTGATATTTGTGTTTAAAATGTGGTTAACTAAAATTGTTGTTTACCCATTTAATGCATGCTAACATTTTTCTCTTTAGAGATATTTCCTAAATTGTACTCAAGTATTGAGTAAAATATTAAGTAAAATAAAATCTCTTCTAATATGATCAGCATTTCAGATGACATACAGATTTGTCCTCCATTTCTTCGAATCACTTTCCAATAGTTAAAATGAAGCATAATAGTGATACTACTAAAATCCTTAAATTTATTAATGGGATTATAATCTTGTTTTGGGGAATTGATAACTCATATTTGTATTTCCTTATGGACATTAAGTAATCAGGAAGAAAATTAAAACGTTGACACCACTTTACAGAATACAGAGATTTAAATGTAATTTGAAGGAAAAACATTAAGTTCTATCTCCATTTGTCTTTCCACATCTAAATTCTATAATTGGTTTATGCTCAGTATTATCACATGTCCCTTTTTTTTGTAGAATAATTGCACTTAAGTTTCTGGATGGGATCTTTTTATTTTCCCAAGAGTGTTTCAGAATCTCAAGAGTTTCCTACAAAATTTTGTTCAGTTAATTGGTGAGGGAAATACTATGACACAGAAAAGCTCTTAAATAAAAATAAAATAGACACAGTCAGACGAGAAGTGAAGATTAAAGAATGCCAGTAAGTTTGAGGTGTAAACACTGAGAACATTATACAAAACATAGAATGTTCATTGTAATGTTTACATTACATTACAACAAACATTACAAATGTTTACAAACATTACAACAAACATTTTAATGTTTCCCTCTCTAATGAGAGAGAGAGAGAGAGAGAGAGAGAAGGAAAGAGAGAGAAGGGAAGGAGTGGGTAAATACCACGAATATAAATGTTAATAGAACCTGTGGCCACAACATTTTGTATAGAAGTCTGACTGACAGAGGATGAAGTGCTCTGTATGTTTCCAAATAGTACAAAGAAATAAGACCCTTCAGAGCCCCCCTAAAGTGCTTATTTATATACATATATTATGTATGCATGTATGATCATTAGGACTACTATGTTTGAGGAATCCAAAAATGAATCCATTAATTTTGCAGCTGTTTTCTTTTACTTTGATGCCTCAGTTTCATTGCAGTTGTTTTGACCATGACTAAATGACTCTGAGGAAGCAATCTCTTTAGGCGAATCTTCAGTTCCCAGGGATGTCTGATTAGTGACAACCTAAAGGTATTTATGAACATAGAGCCCGATATAATAAAAGGCCTCTTAAAGCATTGGCCCATTTGCTAGATTTTGCCTGTAGACATCATTTGCCCCCTATAGTTTTTTCAATTAGTTCAATTAATTTCAAATGGTTAAAAATTGAAAGATTTTACCTAGAAGATTTCTTATCAACTTCTATTGAAAAATCAGAAGTTAGGGCAAGACTGGACACACATGAGCACAAAACAGCAAAAGCATCAATCTCCTGATGCTGAATGCTACCAACCCCTTCAGGTGGGCCAGGCACTCTCCCAACGGCCCCACGCCCAACCTGGTCTCCATACTCATTTGCCTGATGCCTCTAGACACTTGTATTTCTACCACAAGTTAAAAATCTAGTAAATTAATCTACCCTCCAGACCACTTCAAAAGAAGGACAAAGTAGAAGCAGAGAATCTTGTATATATTATTTGAAGTTATCTGATCACTACTTATTTTCTCCAAGAGTAGAATAGACTGTATACCTCTGAAACTTTGAGCCCATTTAATTCACTATTTAGAAGGAAAGGTGTCTTAATAGAATTGGAGGGTCAGATGAAGTTTGTGTTACTAAACAAGGATGAAACATTGAGACCCACTGGGAATCTGTTCAAGACGAATTAAAAGCAAAACCATAAACAGTTTAAGTAAGAAAAAGTTAATTAGACTCCCAAGATGCTTTCAATCAATGTCAGTTCATTATTAGCATTAGGCAAGGAGGAAATACATAACAAGCAATTATTATCCCGAGAGCAGGCCTTCGGTTCTGTCCGTGTTTTTAATTCTTGACAAGACTGTGTTCCAGTTTGTCGTAAGTCAGGAGTTACCACAAGGCTCTTCTTTCCCAGACTTGTGGAAGTTGGGAGAAAGAAAAAAGGAAACAAAAGTAGAGAAAAAGAAGTGAGCACACACATGTGTGTGTATTTTTAGGATGATAACTCCCTTAATCATCTGAATATTAAAATCCAATCATAAATTCCTATCTGTCTGATTGTTCCTGGATTCTATTGTTGCTCCTGCCATGATTTTGGTATTTCCCTTTTAGAACTAATATGTTCTCTATTTGCTTCGCTACTTTCCTGTTTATTACATCCCTTTATCCCCTCTTCTCTTGCTCTAGATCTTTTTTATCTTCTTTTGTCTCCGTTTCTCAGTATGGATGATTATGTAAGTAAGGTCTCTCACTGGGCAGGTACTTAACGAGAAAAAATGAAAAAAAACAAAAAAAAGATACCCTGTTTAGAAAGTATGTTCACTGAGGCATCAAATTAATGAGTATCCCAAGGCATGTGATACAAAACAAGAGAAAAGTGATGAATGTAAGTAGAAATATGAAGCACTGACTATTGGTTGCCTTATGCATCAGTCCAAACATGAGTGTGTATGTTTGCACGTGCAGGTACTAACACATGTACACACACACATACACACACAAGCACACATTCACAGGTAAACAGACCAGGCAGAGGAATAAAATAATAATTGGGGTTTCTGGAAACCATTCTGGTAGATCTGTTTAGAATTTATCTTTTTAAACAAAAGCCAATTTTTTTTTAGTTGTACTACAAGAGAGATGACTACAAAAGAAAAAGTTATATATTTTATATTTCCAAAGATCTTACTTATGAAAATAAGTATTATCAAGTATTATCTAAGAAGTTACAAAGTATATTATTTTTCATCTGTTCTTCAATGTTTATGCCCATTTGCCAAAACTCTTTTAGGTGTTCTTTTCCCCCCAGAATAAACTATTAGTGTTCTTGCTTTTTGTTGAATATACACAGAATTCTCATGTTTACTTGTGGAAATTTGGACCTGTGGTCAGCTATAGTGCTTTGAGACATGCCACAGTATCAGGGCTAATGATTCAAATATTTAATGGCCAGCACAGCATGGCGACCTTGTCTAGAAGGGATAGAGGACCAATGGGATTTGGTGTTTAACAGGGGGTTAGGGTTAGTAAAACTTATTTTAATACAACATTTGGGTAAAGTGTTTTAAACTGGATAGATGTCTCATTCTTTATTACATCTGATAGATAGCTCTTCCAAATTGTCTATTGCATGAGTTATATGACTAATGTAAGAATTATAGATGACACCTGTTAAATTACTATTTTTCTGATAATAAACATATTCTATAAAATTTTTTATTTGTGGGGTAATTTAGCTCCATCTCACTAGGGACAGTATTAAGTTTACTTTAGGCCTGGTATATTAAGTCATTTAAAGTTAATTAGGGACTAGAAGTAATTATTTGAAAGTGATGGGTATTTTGTGTTTTTCTTCACCTCTTTTTCAAAATGTGTGTTGGTAAGAAAAGATACTAAGTAATTCTGGTTACCAATAGGTTTTATTAATGGAGTGAAGATGAGATTTTATATACCTAGTGGCAATAATTTTGAAAACTAAATGTAGTGCTAGAGAATAAATTATCCATTTTACATAAGAATTTTTTTTAAATTTTTAACGTTTATTTATTTTTGAGAGACATAGAGACAGAGCATGAGCAGGAGAAGGGCAGAGAGAGAGGGAGACACAGAAACCGATGCAGGCTCCAGGCTCTGATGAGCCATCAGCACAGAGCCCGACGTGGGGCTCGAACTCACACATCGTGAGATCATGACCTGAGCCGAAGTCGGCCGCTTAACCAACTGAGCCACCCAGGCGCCCCATACATAAGAATCTTTTATGTATTTAGCACTTGTTATGATTTAGACAATATTCCAAGTACATTATATAAATCATCTCACTTAGGACAACAGTATTACAAAATGAGTTTATTATTCTCGAGACCAAATTCAGAGACTGCTCTATTCTGTGTTTGAGAATTCTACCATATCTTGTATGGATTTTAACCTGCTCAAGGACAAATGCAGTGAGACCTAATTCTCCATTAAGCTGACCACGTGGACATATTTTGAGAGATTTAAGCAGATGCACTAATGGAAGGGTTATGAATACTCATGGTGATGGTGAGCTCAGTCCTTTGCTTTCCTGTTTTTAGTACCAGGGCAACCACTAAACTTCAAAGCAGAACCTGAGTCGGAAACAAGTATTTTGCTGTCTTGGACACCTCCACGTTCAGACACCATTGCCAACTATGAACTGGTCTACAAAGATGGGGAGCATGGAGAGGAGGTAGGACTGCGCTTCTCACCTTCTGAGCATTTACTATACCGAGGCACTACTCTAGTTTGTGTATTTGCCCAAGTTCTGCTAAAAGCTCAGATATCTATGAGTGCTGTGGTGGGTCATATTTATTCATCTGAAAAAGAACTTGACTGAGAAAAACAGAATATTGATTTCTAGCCTTTGAGGGGATGGAGTGTGGCAAACACAACAACAAAACAGCTGTTGTTCTTATTTTCAGCTTTCCAAGTTTCTTCTGAAAGTATCTAAAATAATATAGTTCATGAGACCTAGGGATTTCCTTTATTTCTCATCTGCATTGTAGTACTTAAGTCACTGCAGATATGTGACTAAGTGAGCTGCAAAGCTTTAGGTGGATGAATTTGTCCAAACAGGTTTCAGAGAAAGACACCCAGTAGCAAATGTTTACTTGTTTGCCTACAGTTATTTGATATGAGTGTGAGTACATATAATGTTTGAGTGTGCTATGCAAATAAAATAATGGTGGATTGCAGAAGGCTGGAAGTTGCTGATAGTTACTTAAAAGAGAACATCAATATAACTAATACGTATGTCAACAGGTATAGTAAGGCGTTCACGTATATTAACTCCTTCAGTTCTTGCAATGGTGCCATAAGTCAGTCTGTACTTCCAATCGATTTCACATATAACAAAATGGAAGCACAGAAAAAGTTAAATAATTTCCCCCAAATCTCACACTACTGAATGGCAGAACTGGTATTTGAAAATCTAACCAGTCACATTCCAGAATTATTTTTTTTAACATTAGGGTATACTGCCTCTTTGGTGCACTTTGCATAAATTATGGAAATTAGTGTAAGATACATCTAACATTTTGTTATTGTGAAATCCAATCCAGGAGCATTAGGACAAAAATATTAGTGAAACTACATGTGACAACTCAATCCACACAAGTCATCTTATTATACTGCTTAGTATTCTTTATCTTAAAAAGATCTTCACAAAGCTAGGTAACCCTAAATCCTAACAGGAATACCTTTTTAAAACACTCACATATGAAGTGAAATATTGTCAATTAACTTATGGTGTATTGTTCTGAATGTTATAGTAAATTAATATGTCCCTATAAACGCTTATCTTATTACATCTGTTTGAATTGAGCAGGATCCCCAAAGACCAGGTTCTAAATGGAATGCTTTTAGAGTTAGCTCACAAAGCCAATATGAATTAAGCACTCAAAAGGTTATAGAATTGAAATGCTGCTATAATTTACAGTATTTATATTACTGCGATAAAAACACCAGTTTTTATTAAGGCACACAATTCAACATTAATTTATTTTAAATCCTTAATACTACCCTACTGAAAAAAAAAAGTAAATAAAAACAGCACAGAAGAGTGGAAATCCTTTGAGAATGCTATAGATATAGACGCTTGAATGTCGGCACACCAGCTCTGTTTTACAATTGTTTCTTTGGGGAGTCCCTTTTTTCTTACCATTTGGGAAATCTACAATTTCTAAAAGCTTTTCTGTTTGTGAGCCAGAATACCTTAGGGATGTTTTCTCTAGTCTTATATTTGAATTCCCCTTGGCTGATTTCTGTTTGTGTGAACAGAAAGCTCTAGTCAATGAAAAGCCTTAAGATTTTCTTATGCCATTACTAGATTACATATAAGCGTGTACTTTAAGGCTTACTACAGGTTAATATTCAGTATGAGATTGATCACCCATAGCTATATTTTTGCTAAAATGCAGGTCAAGTTTTAAACATGAAAAGAGCTATACCATTCAATTAAATAAACCTTACTTCAAAAGTCCTTTATGATGGTAAAATTTGCAGAAAAGTATCCGACTTTTTTCTCTTTTGTGTTCTGTAGCCACAAGAAAAAAATTTTAAAATTGTTTTAAATGAAGGTAGAATAATGATATGGTTTCATATAAATTATCCAACTTTCTTCAGTAACAAACATCATATTTATCCCATCAGAACTTTGCAATTTCAGATCTCTTCTGTAGCAACCGCGAATAACCTGTACACCAGTTTTTGATGCTATTTCTCATCATGTTTTTTTTTCCCCTGTTTAAATTCAGATCATGGGAGATGAGCGAGACATCTCTTCCGTTTAAATTGCACACGTTGGCTATAGTGCACCATCAGGGGTGGGTGTCAGTTTCTATTGTGGGCCACATCACAGCAACACATGTACCTTCCATACAACCCATTTATGGGTGGTGGCCTCTCAACCTTCCTCTTATCTGATGCATTTGGTAACTGGATCATCATTAGAAAAATCAGCAGCTTCCATTATTCTGGTTGCTTATTTGTCATAGAAATTGACCATTTAAACACTGATATTTTCATTGTATAATTCCCCTGATAGAGTCCTAGATACTAGCTGTGGATTCTATTTGTGATATTTTGATGCCTTTCTAACCTCAATAACAGAAATCTAAGGTTCCAGGCAGTGTGATAAAAATATTTGTATGAATCCTAATGAAAATGATCCAGTACTTTTGTTACTTTTCCACAGCAACGAATTACCATCGAGCCAGGGACATCTTACAGACTGCAAGGGCTGAAACCAAACAGTTTGTACTACTTCCGTCTGGCTGCACGCTCTCCTCAAGGCCTGGGTGCTTCCACAGCTGAAATATCAGCCAGAACCATGCAGTCAAGTAGGTGTCTCTCTTTGCTTGTTTTCTGTCCTTTCTCACTAACAGGTGTTGCGGCCTTTTATCCCCACCAACAAACAAATCAGCTAATTAATATGTTTGCTAGTCAGTAGTGTCTATGCTAGTAAGCATCCAACTTTGAAGATTACAACTGTGACCTGTGTTGGTTTCCAGCTTGGTCCAAATAGCAGATCCCTTTCTCCCACTTCCTAAACTGAAAGAAGTCTGAGAAGTTCAGAGAGCTCCATGAGGAAAATAAGTGAAAGTTCTACCAGGCCCTGTTTAATGATTTATAAAGCTGCACAGCAAACTTCTGGTTGAGAACACTGCTAAATAATCACAAGAGGGCTTAGCAAACTAAAGAGGCAACAAACCAAATTTGTATGTTTCTTAAGCACAGAGGTTTTAACTTTGCTATCAAACAGGTATTTATTTCATGTATTTGTGTCCACTCAGAAAAAAGATCAGTTCTTGTGACTAGTTTTGTTATTAAGTCTGCAAGTAGTACATGTGGAAATTTGGAACATTCATAGAAAATCTGTATTTGGACAAATTTAGGAACAATGGAAATCACAAATACATTTGCAATCCTAAATTGTATTTTGTTTCCTCAGGTTCAATTTCTTTTTGGAAAATCTTACCCTAAAGCACAGTTATGTATGTCACAGTGGGGGTTCATTGTGTCCAGGGAAGTTTGCTTTGTGTAAAGTATTTATGGAAGTTTATTTTTGATGAAAAGTTTGGTGACTTATAATAATACAATTGTTTGCTCTTTATTAATAAGTTTCCATAATTAGTCTATTAAACAACCATTTACCTTGAACAGTTTTATGGAGTTATTCCTTAGGTATTTTTTGCGCTTTATATTTTACATGTGATTTTTGATAGTTACATATGCAAGAGATACATGCGATCTCAATACATTGAATTTTGTAAAGTGGATGCTCTGTTGATCTAAATTTTAGGCCTATCAGCAAAGATGAAATTTACATTTTCTAAAAAATGAATTTTCTTTCATATAAGTAAGTCATATTATTTCATTTTCTATACAAATTTAAAATCTTCCAGGGTATTTTGAAGATAAATATATATTCTCTACCTTTCTTAAAACACGATTGTTGGTACAAAGAGTATTAGGGCCCTATTACTTAATCCATTAGTGATAATAACTTATTCCCATAAAATTCCCTTTCTTTTTTTAACTGAAGCATATAAATTAATGCAGTTTTGTATTCTATTTTGAAGGCCAGGCAGGCTAATAAGTAATATTGTATAACATAATTCTTAAATTCAGGAATTCAATTAAAAGAAATATAACATGCTTCAATATTATATTTTTCCTGGCTTACAAAACTGACATTTTTGCATGGATACATACATTCATACATATATATTTACATATACAAAGGCAGAATGGACATTTTATAACCACATCAGAAGCTTATCTACTCTATATTTTCTTAAAGTAAAAGTTTCAAAAGATGTTGAATATATTCTCACAGAATAGGAGGTCTGAAGGTAGCAATGCAGTAAAAACGAAATCGGCTTTTTAAAAAGAATTACAAATGAGTTCGCACTGTTACATGAATGACTCAATTTATTATGAATCCTGATAATGCATATGAAATAGTTTCATAATTGGAAATATAAGAACCTGTATTCAGAATCAATAAAAATGTTAGATATTCCAGTGATTTTACAAATCTTACTCCAAATTTACAAGATTGTCTTATGAGAATTTCCTTTTTATCAGTACTGGGAGCTTTCATTTTGATTCACTATGATGAACACAAGACATATAATTTTAAAAAGATGGATAATCCTATAAACAATTAGATACACCTGACACTACATAATATTAAGATACACAAAGTCTAAGGAAATACCCAAACTCCATATTTACATACATGAAATTAGAAATGATTTACTGATTCTACTGTATAAATCACCTTAAAATAAATAAATATGTACATATGTATGTATGTATATATTACCCCTTTTATTTGTTCTTTAGGAATTATATATTATTAACTTTAAACTAATTTATGGTAACATGTGCGTTGCTCTTTATTGCTTTTTAAATTTTTTCAAGTAATGATATGTTTGGGTAATTTGGTGGAAAATAATCACTCAGAAAGTGACCATTTTATTTTAGAACGGACAGTAAGAAAGTTTCTCTTTTAACTCTTATGTAAACTCTATATGAATAATTATGTACAAAATGAAGGAGATTTTGCACACAAGTCATATCTTTTCCAGATGGTTCTCGGGATAATTTTTTAAACAGTTCTTTTTAATGGGTGTGTTACTGACATTTTATAAGAGATAGATGATTTTTATTGATTTTATCAAAATTTGTTGGTGGAATCTAATTCTTTACTAGTAATGGTGTCTCAAGAAGAGTTATAATAAATTCTTTTAAAAAGCTGAAAGCTGACATAGGGTAAGTACAAGTTACAGTCAGAATCAACAAGCCTGACATTACCCTCGGGTAGGTAAATCTTGGACTACGCATTTCATCCTTTATTGATTCTGCATGCTCACTGTATATGGGCTACAATCAATGCTAGATTAACACCTTTCATTAAAACTGGTCAGGCTGGCTCAGTTTTTCAGATAGTCAGAGGGAATGCTTTTATATTGGGGTTTTATTTATTTTATTTTTTTTAATTGAATTGATGAAGGGCATCCAACAATTACTTAAACTTTTTACACTTGAAAATCCATCACAAATGAATACTGTACATGAATCACCCTCATTCTAGATGTAGAAGTGAAAGCTTGAAACAGCATCTGTGAAGTATCATCCAACTCTCATGTAATAAATCTTGCCATATTTACAGCTTTTTTTTTAATTGGGTAGTCTGTGCAGTAGGGCTGGGAAATACTGAGGGATTGGTTTAGAAGAAGAATTTAAATTGCAGGTAGGTAATTTTATTTGAGGCTCTATTATCTCAAGGTTTCATGTTCATATATTCCCCCCACCCATTATTTAACAATTATTTCTGGTCATTTATTCATTTTTTGGTTTATTCATATTACTAAGCCAAGGTACATAAATTTAAATTTTTATTTTGAGTTTCAAAGCCTTTATTTTCATTTTGTTGCCCTTATTGTTCGTTTATTTATTTTTGCCTTTTCTTTTGTTTTATCATTTTTTTTTCCAACCACTCCTGCCCTTTCACTCAAACCCTCCTTTAACTCACTACCAAAATAAGAGCCGTCAGCTCCTCCTCAAGACATTAGTTGCACCAGTCCAAGTTCCACTAGTATTTTGGTAAGTTGGCAACCTCCACCAGTGGAAAGACAGAATGGCATTATTACTGAATACTCCATCAAGTACACCTCCGTGGATGGAGAAGATGACAAACCTCACGAGATTTTGGGAATTCCTTCGGACACTACTAAGTACCTTTTGGAACAGCTGGAAAAATGGACTGAGTACCGGATCACTGTGACAGCCCACACAGACGTCGGCCCTGGCCCTGAGAGCTTCTCCGTGTTGATTCGAACTGATGAAGATGGTATGTTGCCTCTGCTACGTCAGTTTGCACCCTTCTGACAGTCTTGGTCTGCTGTCTTTTGATAGGCTAACGGTAATCCGTTTTTTTTTTTTGTTTTTTTTTTTTCTGCTCATCTTTTTTACCCAGCATCGTTATAACTTCAGTAGTTTTTGCCAAAGACCTATCTTTGCTGCAGCCTGGGCAATTTTTTTTTTTTTTCAGTCTCAACACAATAATTTGCCTCCTTTAAAGAACAGTTTGCTTGTATGACCTTGCAATCCAGGCCGTTCTCTATACTTCCGTCTAAAGTCTTCTGCGCTTTTCTTGGCTTTTTAAAATAACTTCTTTTACATTTTGAAGTAAACTTTTCAAAACTGTCTTCTTATCTTCTTGTTGCCTTTTTGTTTTGCATATTTCAGAGACACTGATGCTCGACATTCAATTTTTGGCATCTGTTGTTTGGAAAACCTTTGATACGAGAAAAAAAAGAGAAGAAAACCCATATAATCAAGAATCTTTTTATTCTGCTAAAAAGAAACCTTTAAAAAAAAACACACAACAATCAACAACCAGTTTTTGTTATTATTTCAATGCTATTCCTCTTTGTGCTTTAATGCTTTGAGCCTCAAAGCATCTTCCTTGGCTTTTGTACATTTTTTACATGTTTTTCTATTTCTCTGATACTCTTTTTTTCTTCCATTTTTTTTTTTTTTGGCATCGGTCATGTTTTTTGATCTTTTCTTAAAGGGTAGAGCAGATTGGTTGAGCATTTTCATTGCTTGAAAATGTTTGTATTCCACAAAGGAAACATAGTGGGTCTGCCCATTTTTTTTAAACCTAAGTAAAGAAAATACTCTGACTGGGTGGGACAAGTGCCTATAATTTTCTTTTATCCGATGATGTTGTTCCAGTTCCTAGTGGTCCTCCTCGCAAAGTCGAGGTAGAGGCTGTCAACTCAACATCTGTTAAAGTCTCATGGCGCTCACCTGTGCCCAATAAACAGCATGGCCAGATAAGAGGATACCAGGTGCATTATGTGAGGATGGAAAATGGTGAGCCCAAGGGCCAGCCCATGCTGAAGGATGTCATGCTGGCTGATGCACAGGTAAGCCTCTGAAATTACATACCTATGTTTTTATTTATTTATTATACTTTTATTTTAGCCCTGTTTTTTTTTTGACATTTAAAAAATCCTGTACAAAATTCTAGTTTTTAAAGCACATGATGTGTATTTACCTTCTCAGTCAGAGTTGACAGCAAGTGAGGAAGTGAATTATAATAAACCGACACTCACACCTAATTAAAAACATATAACTGTTTTCTTAAAATACAGATACTCAATTCTCTATATCTGAGTTTGCCTTTCTGTCTTCAGAAAAACTGAATTGATTTTAATCAAATTAACAGGAAGAAATCTAAGCAGCTGTGCGAAAACTACTTAGAATTAAGTTGATCTAATTTCTAAGTGTAAGACTTCTTCTGTTGAAGAATAGACATTCTTATTTGAGGAAAGGTATCCAGATAGTATTTTATTTAGTACTTAATCAAAGATGTATTCCAGAAGTAATTGTTTGATTTCCCAGAAAATAAAGATAATGACCATAAAAATTAATCTACAGGTTCCCCGGAAATAAATGAGAACCCCCTATGTTAAGCCAAGTTAAGAAAAGTATAAAGAATATTTGAGTATGTGAGAAATTCTATTGATTCTGGAGTGGTAGTTTATAACCACGTGGTCACAACTTCGCTTCTATAATCAGTTGTTTAAAGCAGAGCATTAAATGTATCCACTTTATTTCTGTAAAGTGTTTCAAAGGATAATACCATAATAAATTCACCTGTACTCAATATATATACCTGAAAAGAGGAAGAAGGTTTCAGTTAATAACTTATGCTGGGGTTTACATGTAACCCATGGATAGCTTACCTATACTGGCTCCGGTAGTGATGAATAGGGAAGTTCTGTGCTAATATAGCAAATTGGTAGCTGGGCATGGAAATGGATGAGGTTTGGAAAATTCAAAATTTGTTTTAGTAAAAAATTCCCTCCTTTGTGTGAAAGTGAAGAAGACTATGAGCCAAGTTGAGAAATATTGTATCAGGTTGCCAAATTTTTGCATTCTTCTCTCTGTGCAAATAAGATAGCAATACATATCCCTGTGGCTATAAGGAATGTATTTACCCTAATGTCTTAATATAATAGATTTGCAAAATCGCTTATTTTTCCTTCCACTGTGAAATGTTTTAACTAAAGGGATCTGGATGAGTGACTGACTTAATCAGCTCTAAATCCAGTTGCATGGTTTTGAAGTCTACTTCTGTAAACTTATTTTTTAAATTCATAGTCCTTCAGACTCTCTCTGGCTGTTGACTTGCTTTTTCTAAGTATTTATTTTGTGCTATCTATGAAACAGAAAGTACTCACAATCTGAAATTAATAAAGCTGCCATTGCATATGTTTTCTTTTGTAAGTTTGAAATTATGAAAAAGAAAATGATATGGCCACCATGCTCTGATGTCCTCCTTCAGGCTCTAGATATTTTTACATTATAAACCTATGGTTTCGCCAGTGTTTTCATTTTGGTTAATGGAATTATATGATACAAAATGCCTTAAATGTCAACACTTTTTCCCCTCTCTTTTACTTTGTCTTTTCTTTGTTATAGTGCTGATTTTCCTTATGTGTATATGTTTTTGGTTGTTGTTTTCTTGCCTACCTCATATGCTTTCTAACTATTCATTGAAATTCCATTGCATCTTGCAAGACTTTGGGCTAGAAGATTCCAATATTTTTTGAAAGGTGTTAATCTAATTAGGGCCATAAGTTAATTGCATAACATAAGGAAAAAGTCCAAATAAATGTCATAAAGTAGTGTATGATTAGAAATATCAGCTTTACATTATGCCTTATTGTTTCATTCCAGTGAACCACACATTAAAAATTATGTATTAGCTGATTTTAATGACAACAATGCAAATCATATTTACTTTTGACCTCTAAATTAGGGATGAGGGTGGTAACATACATACCTACTTTTTAGAATTTTATTGTACACACTGCTCCAGTTGCTTATTTTTTCAGTTTTTTCTTTTTTTAATCTAAGGAGGGCAGCATTGCCTTTTAAGACTACAAATTTCTATTCATTTCTTTTTATTTTGTTTCCCTCTTCCCCAACCTTCTTAATTTCAATCAGTGGGAATTTGATGATACTACTGAACATGTGAGTAATTTTTGGACTGCTTTGTCAAAAACAGATTACGAATGCTTGTTTTTTCTGACACCCCTCTTTCACTTTGTGTGATATGTCATCACAGGTTGCTTGGATGCATGAACTAACAAATTATTGTTAAATTATCTTCACTCTATGGTATTCTTTTTATTTAGGCTTTTGTTATGTGAAATTGGCATGGTGCTACTGATTGCCTAAGAAAATCATGAGCTCATTTGTTTTGATGGCTGCTACTAACTTTGCCTTGTGACACAGTTAGAGGAGGCATGCTTCAAGTGGAGGCATCCCAGATGGGAGATATCAAGCTGTTTGATATAGGCCATTCATAAATTGTACCCAAGGGCTATGTTTTAGGTGGATAACACAATGTAGGTCTGGTACTAATTATATCCAGAAATGGCAACTCTGTATTATACCTATAGAAATTTGAGTAAAATTGAACGAGTCATTCCAAGAAGCAGAAAGTATCTCACTGAGACAGGAATTTTTAAAAAATATTTCAATGACTGAATTATATGAGTTTTTGAGAGCTTATTATTATGTAAAGGTTTCCATGGGAGTCATAGGATGTGACTCTGCCGTCTAAGTGCTTACAGTAGGTGGCCAAGAAGGAAGTAAAGTTTGAAAAAATTCCGTAAAATACAACAAAGGCAATGACCTCAAGCAATGTATAATTAATTAATAAATGAGCGGCATTATCATTAAGAGCTGTGAGTTAAGTGGCCATGGACCAAGATGGTAGGAGTGGTCTTGAAATGTAGTTGAGAACCTGAAAGATAAGTAAGGATTGAAGAGATGGAAAATGTGCGTGTGTGTGTGTGTGTGTATGGTGTGTATTGGGGAGCAAGAGGTAGGAACATATTTTTTAAAGTACAGGAGAAACAGTCATTGGGGCCATCAAGAATGTGATACAGTCAATTGATAGTGAGATTTGCCAATTTAACATAAATGAAGGGGTTCGGGTTAGTAAATTAGCTCTAACAATGGCTAAGAGATAACTTCTGATATAATGTTGGGAAAATCTGAAGTGTCAAGCTAAAGACCTGGCTTTTAACTCTTCAGTACTGGAAAGATATAGAAAATTAAAAATGGAAACAAGATACAATCTCGTAAGGGTATTCTTTCATTTATTATTATTATTATTATTATTATTATTATTATTATTATTATTTAACCAAAACACAGTGCTGTTGTTGGGAATGTTTCTATATATGGTGGGCAAGGTATTGGTTTTAATGGAACTAACAGTGTTTTATAAACTTCTTTGACGGTGTTCCTTAGTGAGAAATGCATTAAATATCATGACCAATGTGTTCATATGTTTGAAATAAATGTTTTAAAAAATTATGCATTTCTTTTAAATATATATAAAATTTATTATTTTACATTAAAGTACATTCTATTTCATTTTCAAAATGCTGGTTAAAACTGAGTAAGTTGAATTCATGATCTACTTAAATGGGTCTAATGACCCTGCAGCTTAAAAAACAATGACTTAGTGGATAGATTAGAGAGAAAGAAGAGAGTAAACAGGGAAACAAAAACAACTCTTTTACTAAAGCAGTCATAAAATTATAAAAATTCAAAAAAACTGAGGCAGCAGAAATGATAAAGGAACAGTTTTGGTCACTATTTTAAAGGCAAAAACTGGCTAAAATTTTCAGGAAGAAAAAGAGGTCAAGATCACTCATAAATTTGGAATATGCTCTACCATTTGTTAAAGTATAGAAGCAAGGATGGAAGTTTGTTCTTGGGAATGACATTTGAGCTTTAGTTAAGTTGAACTTGAGGGAAAAATTGATAGTCAAGGGAAAACCTCCACAGATTTACAATATACATGCCATTGGAGCCCAGATGGAAAATCAAGACAAAAATGAATTTAGGATATAGACAGAAAAATGGCTCTAAAGTTTGGAAATGTGTTTTGTAGGACTAGAGAGAAACACAGCAGGCCAGTCACTGTTTCAGAACATCTGGAAATGCCAACTTTTAACAGGCAGGGACAAGAAGTTGAATGGAGATAAGTTAGGGGAAGACAAAGAGAATGAAGAACATTGGCCATGATATCAGCCCCACCACCCCACAGAGGATATGGAAATTCCGGAGCAAGTATGTGCACAGCTTAAAGAAAGAAAATATAATGCAAGAGATGATATGATCCAGGCAGATAGATAAGATAGCTGTGATTATGTCACTGCAGAGGGTTTGACCAATTTCAAGTTGCATTACAATTTATTATCCTGTAACAGTCTGTGCAAGAGGAAGGACATATGTGGTTAATCCCAATTTTATAAATGAAAAAGACATATATAAGTCTCAGAGCATATAAATTTCTTCCACACAATTTGGTGATAGAGGCAAGCCTTGCTTTTCTCCCTAGCCTTGACTGCATTCTGCAGAAATCCAGTAGCATGTGAGAGGGACCTTGGAAACAATAATGCTGGCATTTTCCCATTATAATTTTTGTAATACCCATTGTATAGACTGCTACTCTTGAGTGCTTTGGATGGTTTTTATAGTCTCTGTAATGTTAGTGAAACCATTCCAAGGTCCTGAAAATAAAATCTTGCTCCCAAATTTAGCCCATTCATCTGGCAGAAAAATTTTTTCACTGGCTCTTTGGTATGATATCTGAAATTCTTGAATTTCCACTCTGATGATACTCCTACTATTTCGAGAAAAGAAAACTGTCAAAAGCTGTCATATTTGGGATCAGAGTCAACAATTGAGTTCTGTGGTCCCCTTTACAGCCTTGTACAGAGAAATCCTTTTGTCCTCCACACGATCCAGTCCATTACATGAACTCTCACTTGCATTGTCTTCAGATGTAGAAGTCAATGGCATTGTATATTTTCTTAATTCTGACTGTATTCAATTTGAAAGCAAAACTATGCCAAATATCTGAAAGGTTTTTGTTTTGTTTTATTTTTCCTGTGTGTGTGTGTGTGTGTGTGTCTGTGTGCATGTGTGCACACGTGTGCATGTAGCAGCTCTGGAGAAAATAAGAGAACAACTTAATAAACACTCTTTGTAAAGAATCATATAATCGTCAGTTTAGAATAACAGATCTAAATCTTATAAGCATCACAGTTTGGGGCCCTAAGTAAGAGAAAACTAGAGTTTTAATAGTTTGTGATATTT
The DNA here is from genome assembly GCA_030068075.1 of Paguma larvata. Lineage (NCBI taxonomy): Eukaryota > Metazoa > Chordata > Mammalia > Carnivora > Viverridae > Paguma > Paguma larvata. Next base: position 57,825,640 of record CM057832.1, read on the forward strand.
AACATTTTCTAAATAGAATTAATTGAGCACACATTCATGATGTGGTAGAAAAAGTATTGTTCTTTGGTTTTATGGCCTACTCCAAATCACCAGAAAATTCTCCTTAGTGTGTAATAATTTTAGTCCATAATCTATATCATTAACCAGTATGTTACTTGAGTCCTAGGAAACGTCTCTGTCTGTTAAGATATCAAAGTCCAACAGATCAGCCATTTGGCAAAATATTAGCATGATGATAAAACAGGCTGCATTGGCATGAGTGCCATCACTGGTCTGTGGACCAGGCTATAGAGGATGCATATTGAGAGCTACTGGCATAATATGACTGCTGGTTTATGGATTGCTCACTATGAGCCAGACATAGTTTTAAGTGTTTACCAGATGTAACTCCTTTAATCCGTCTATTATTCCAACCTTCACAAGAGAAACTGAGGGACAGAGGGGTTAACTCACTTGCCCTGGATCACCAAGGTAGTAAATAAGAAGATGCAGGTTTAAATTAAAGAATTCAGGAGTTCTGACTCCAGGTTTCGTATTTTTAACTACTACTTCTTAGAACTACCTTTTAGGATGGCTGAAGTCCCCACTTGAATGTCAGCATGAAAACAGGTCATCCATAGCATGAGCTCCAAGCATGAAACTTCCAGTGCTTGGCATGGCTACAGGGAGTAATGAAGCATGCATAGAATGAAGATGGATGCTTTGATTTTCCTCCAGGGTATTTGTAGTGTTTTGAATCAGTGTCATTCTATTGTGTCATTTTAGGACATGATTATTTCTGGGCTACAGCCTGAAACTTCCTACTCCCTCACTGTCACAGCCTACACCACCAAAGGAGATGGTGCTCGCAGCAAACCCAAACTGGTGTCCACCACGGGGGCAGGTAAGCACATCTGTGCATATATGTGCCTTGAGCATCTTTCGGTTGACAATAATACTAATTTTCCAAATAGTATGGTGAATTCTATCAGAAGCAGTAGTGGGCTGTGGTCAACTTTCGTGTTTTTTTGATAGTTCAGAAGAAGCAAAGCAAGAGCATAGTTTTCCCAAATTATTTAACCAGTCATTCAACAAATATGTTTTTGAGCACGTAGTACATGTGGGAGACTACTCCCAGTACTGGGGATACAGCAACCAACAAAACAGAAATATTCCTCCCTCCTGAAACTTATGTTCTGAGTAGGACTAGATAATTAATAAGTAGACAAATGGGTATGTAAAAAAAAACAGTAAGAGACGTTTTCAGTGAAGCTGAAAAATAAAGGCATTAAGGATAAGATAGCACCTAAGGGCCATTGGAAAGAGCGATTGGAGAAGGTCTCTTAGAGGAACGTTACTTGAGCTGAGATATGAATGATGTGGAAGAGCAAAGTCCTATGAATGTCCAGAGGGAAGATCATGTGGACAGGGATGCCACTCATTAGCTTCAACCCCTCTGGACAACAAACCCTTTTAAAAGAGCTGCCATCTTGAAATTGGTTGATGACTTATGGTTTTGTTTTTTTGCCATTTTCACCTCCTCGCTCTTTGCTCTGGTAATTTTAAAGGGGGAAGGGCAGCACATCACATAAAAGATGGGGAACAGAAAACAGAAAAGCAAAAACAAAAAGGCTACAGAATACAGATTGCTCCTCTCTGAAGAACAAAGTTTCTTAATGCTCTTTAGAGTTAGTTTGATCGGTTCCCATTAGGAAAAGCCAGCATGAAGGAAGACCTGACATTGTAAAACCAATAAATTAAGACATAATTACAAAAGAATTCTCTTCCAATCCCTTTATATAGCAATCTCCCATGGAACATTTAAACTATGATTTGATTTACTCCTCTCGAATCGCTTCTCACACAACTTTTTAGGAACACACCTCTATGTAAAGGCATAAAGCAAAGAACAGCTGTGATGTTGAGTACCCTCCTGGGTGCCATGCTCACTGCCAGATTTGTCTAAATGTCATAAGATTTGCCTCACTTACATCCTGCCACCTGGAACTGCCTCAAGCAGCAGGATTACAGATGGCAAAACTCCTTTAAGGCAATGTCTTCTGGGCTTTTTATTTTTTTTTAAGTATAGCATTGTATCAAGCTAATTTAATGCCCTGCTTAGGAGATACATGTTCAGTGGGGTCATGCCCAATGGCTATGGAACCAGCCTCTGTTGAAAGGTAGACATCCAAGGGTAAACTCCTGAAATTGAATCCCAAAATAAAGAAAATATACCTCTTTCACCTATATTTATCATTGTGTCTTAATTAGTCTGAGATGTCTTACATAAATCATCAAGCTCCTGTTGCCTGTAAGATAGGGGTTCTATAATAAGGAGAAGAATGTAGGGAATTTATAGCCAAGGGATGTGACTCCCAGAGAAAGAAATAACATTGTCTATTTTAATACCTAAGACTGGCTCATCACTTTTTAGTGGCAATACAGAAAATTATTTAAAGTTGTGGATCTTATTCACAGAGAGGATTATTTTGGTGTTTCCATTTACAATTCTGGATCTTTCTTAATCAATAGAGACTTGGGTATTGAAATAGACAATGCTCATTTTAGATATCTGCACATTTATTGTCTTTATACTGCCCACCTGAGCCTACGTTGGAGGTGTGCAAATCCAGATTTGTAATCTCTGTAAGAGAAAAGAAAAATGGAGTTTTAGTTTCTGCCTACCTACTAGTCAAAAAATTCCCTCCTCATGGTTTATCCACAGAGATAAAGTATAGACAAAAAGTACAAATTATATCCATAATAACTCAAAACAACATTATTTTGTACCTATAAAAAAAAAAGAACACTTACAAGCAATATAAGAGTATTGTTAAGTGTTTGGGCTGTAGATTCCGATGGGCCTGGGTTTGTCTTAGAGCTTTCTCATTTATTACGCATCTGACTATGCATTTTTCTAACTCTCTGGGTGTCATTTTCTTATCATTGAAAATTAAGATAATAACTAATCAGAGTGTGTAGTCAGAAGTGAAAAATGTAAATCAAGTGAGAAACTACATCTTAGCATAGTGCCTGGTACATCGCAGGGACCCAATAATTAAATATGTTATAATTATGATTCTTATTATCCGTATTTATTATCTAATCTTTACTCATCCTCATTTCTGTGCATAACCAATGTGTTATCAAATTCTGGTATTTCAGTCTTCCTTAATAATTAAGTATGAAAAGAAGCACATTTCTACAAAGGTATATAGACCAAGGTTTTTTGTTTTTTGTTTTTTGTTTTTTAAATAAATAAAGAAATGGGAATTCTCAGAGTGGTGTTCCCATTCAGCAGTGACTGCAGTGTGAAAGTCTTTGTTTGTTGGTCTCAGCACTCCATCCCATGTGTTGCAGTTCCAGGAAAACCCCGGCTTGTGATTAACCACACTCAAATGAATACTGCTCTCATTCAGTGGCACCCCCCGGTGGACACATTTGGACCTCTTCAGGGCTATCGTCTAAAATTTGGCCGGAAAGATATGGAGCCACTCACTACTCTTGAGTTCTCTGAGAAAGAAGACCACTTTACTGCTACAGACATCCATAAAGGAGCATCCTATATCTTCAGGCTCTCAGCCAGAAACAAAGTGGGCTTTGGGGAAGAGATAGTGAAGGAGATTTCTGTTCCAGAAGAAGTCCCAACTGGATTCCCTCAAAACCTCCATTCAGAAGGCACCACTTCAACATCCGTCCAGTTATCCTGGCAGCCACCTGTCCTGGCAGAGAGAAATGGCATTATCACCAAGTATACTCTTCTGTATAGGGATATCAACATCCCTCTTCTTCCAATGGAGCAGCTTATTGTTCCAGCTGATACCACTATGACACTCAGTGGCTTAAAACCAGATACCACATATGATGTAAAAGTACGTGCTCACACGAGCAAAGGGCCCGGGCCATATAGTCCCAGTGTCCAGTTCAGGACACTTCCTGTGGATCAAGGTAGGATTTGTCTGCTTACGGCCTTCCTCCTTTAAAGGAATGTCGGTCTTTGGAAATCAGTATTTTGAAGCTATAAATAACTGATCGGACCATTCATATTAATAGGTTCAGCAAAAGCAAAACAGGTAAAGTATGTAAAACTTAATATATTTTGGATGCCTTAGATTTCAGTTATAGAATTCCAAGCAAGTCTGGTCGACAGCACCCCAATGTTCTCAGGTAAGGAAAATACAATATAGTTGACTGAATTGAAGAGAAAAGAGAGATCTTTACGAGAATGAGGTAATAAGATGAATATGTGAACAGGAGGCAAATCACTTCTCTCTCTGATCAAAGTAGACAGCATCTAACTTAAACCCGATGGTCCGTGGTGGAAAAGGACAGGTCCTATGTTTTTAGGAGTAGTTTAAATACCCTGTTTTTCCTTTTCCAGCAGTGTTTGCAAAAAATTTTCATGTCAAAGCGGTAATGAAGACTTCAGTGCTGTTGTCTTGGGAAATTCCAGAAAATTATAATTCTGCTATGCCTTTCAAAGTAAGTTTTTTTCTAATTTGTAAGATATCATGATTGTAAAAGGGGGGTGCAGTTCACCTGGGTAAGTTACTTGGAAAACATACACACCACTTTGATTCAGCCACACACACTTGATTTTTTTTTTTTTCATTTTTGGCTTCTAGTCAAAGGATGAGACAGGAGACACCTACGTGTGGCATTACTTGTCAGCCACCATATAGTTCCAGGACAAATGTTTTACATCTAAGCTAGTGCTTTTGTTTTTCCACCAGAAAATGAAATTTACATGGTTTCTACCTCTTTACAATGCAGTATCCTGGGATTTTAAAAGTATTTTTATTGGCCTGAATTCTTTGTAAGTTTTAAACTCTAATTTGCAATTGAGAGCTACTGAGAGATGTTAACGAGAAGGCAAGTTTATGAAATATAAAGAATACAGGATAGAGAAACACGTTTGAAAGCAAAAATATACTTAGGAACAGTAATAGAAATATTTAGAAAAAAGAGTGATGTCGATAATACATTGAAAATCTACAGCATTTCTGCCTAATTTCCATTAAGATTATATGCAACCAACAGGTTAAAGATTGAAACTACTGTGCATTTCTTTATGCATTTTTGATAGACTTGGAACCATTATATAATTATGCAGTGATAACCAAAAGAAAAACTGATACAACCTCTAGAGTTTATGAACACCTCCAAGCTTATTAATTATACAAAATAAGAATTGACCTGATATACATGATCTATGAACACGTTCACATTAATTGAGAAAACCTACATTGCCTCTCTGAGAAGCAGAGTTCCCTGACTGGTTGTATGTCTCTAGATTCTTTATGATGATGGGAAAATGGTAGAAGAAGTGGATGGCCGAGCTACACAGAAATTAATCGTCAATCTAAAACCTGAGAAGTCATATTCGTTTGTGCTGACAAATCGTGGAAATAGTGCCGGTGGCCTGCAACACAGGGTAACAGCAAAGACTGCACCAGATGTACTTCGTACCAAGCCTGCCTTCATTGGAAAGACCAATCTGGATGGCATGATCACTGTGCAACTACCTGAAGTACCCACCAATGAGAATATAAAGTAAGTTGACTGAAGGACTAGGGCTGAAGGATAGAATTGTAAGGAAGTGAGTAAAGAAAACTCAACCTCAGTATTATAGATGTTATAAAAGAATCTATTGCTATAGGTAGAGTAAAAGATCCTTTTGTGCAAGAACTCTGTTATATTCAAGTTTTGTTGCACCATGTTCTCATGTTCATTGTAACACAGATTCTCATTAATTTAACATTAGTGTTTTTTTTAATGTCTCAGGAGAGTTGGACAAATAGAATGTGGTCCTTGCTATAAAAAGAAGTTTATGTCGTAGTATACAGAATAAGGTGAATAGTTGAATAACTCAGGCATTTGGCAAATATTATTATCATAATGAGGAAGTCTTAAAAAGTAGTATGAAGCCAAAATAATCTATGGAAAATGAGATAGCAGTGATATATGACACTGTTGTTTTATATATGTGCTAAAAGGAAACATTTCAAAAGTTAAAGTTCAGAATGACATTGAAAACATGAAAGTTAAAAAATGCAAGTTTTCTGTTTTGGATGGAGGACAGTGTAGAGGCCGATGGACCTGAATTGAAAAAAATTAAATCTAGTCAATTAAGTGGTTTATTGGTTGTATGTAGTTTGTTGATTGTAGCCAGTACATTTTATAATCAGTATAGCTAGCTGGTTGTAGCCAATAGAAGAAAAAAATATTTTCACTGATATCTATTAAGTATGAGTATTGAGGTTGACCCTGGAGAACAAAAGAAGATGTGATCTCTGTCTTCAAAGAATAAGCATAGGCACACCTATGCTGAGCGTCCGACTTGGGCCCAGCTCATAATCTCACACTTTGTAGGTCAGGCTCCATGTCTCTCTGCACCTACCCTGTCCATGTTCTGTCTCTCTCTCAAAAATAAATAAACATTAAAAAGTTCTTTAAAAAGGAACTAGCAAAGAGTGGGGGATACAGAGAAACAGACAGGTAATATATGCTAATGATAGAGTTATACTCTATCTTAAGAGCAGCTAATCGAGAATGAAATGGGTCAAGGAAGTTTCTAATTTAATCTTTAAGGACGGGTAGGACACATACAAAAAAAAATCTGAGGGAGAATATTATATGCAAAGGCTCATTAGTAAAGGAAGCAAGTTATTTGTAAGACTGGGACAAGAGAAGTGAGAGAGGTATATAAGAGCCAAGTTACACTCAAAAATTGGGACTATATTCTATAGACAATGGGAATTCATTAAGGCTTTTTGTGCAGGACAGTGACATGTCCTTTTTTTTTTCCATTTTAGGAAATATGTATTGAGTATCTGCTGCATGGTAGAGTATTGTGCTGCCTGCTTGCTTTTTTATGCTTCTATCCCACATGATCATGTTTAGATGAAACTTGCTATGAACGATTTGAAGGTCAAGTAGAGGCATTTATACATAGTTTATAGACCATTGGGATCTTCACATTTAGCAGCAATGTGGTGACATAATTGGGGCAGTTCTTAGGGAAGGTGGCTCCTGAAGGCATATATTGGAAAGATCAGAGCACCATAGAGAAAAGTGTTGGGATGCCATTGCATGGTTGGTTGATTCTAAGTAAATGACAAGATTCTGAAATCAGATAGTGATGAGGGAAATAGGATGCAGAAGCAGATGAGAGCAGTAGTGTAGTAGGAATTGGTAACCACTTTAATGAGGGATCAGTCAGAGGAAAATGTCATAGATGACAAAGGAGAGTTGAGGTTGGATGACAAAGTAAATGATGCCGCCATTCATGCTAAGGGATGAAAAATCAGGAAGAAATTGATGACATCAATTTTGTGTATGTTTTACATGTGAGGTATCAGTGAAATATCTAGTTAGTGATGTGGGTTTAAAGAAGTTGCTATGATTATAGATAGAAAGTTGAGAATTATCATGGTAAGAGAAAGAATCCCTGAGAGAGTGAGGTGAAGACATGAAGCAAAAGGCTACCGCAAATGTCTCAGTTAGGATGAAAAGAGCACATAGAGGATACAAAGGGATTTGTTACAGAGTTAAACAGAGAACCAAGCCAGGGAGAGTTCATGGCAAAAGAATTTTCAGGGTGTGTACCATCAAGAATTTCCAAAGGTCCAGAGAACTTAAAGAAGATGACTGAAAAAAATCAGATGACTGTTAAAAAGTACAGTTATAAACAAGAAGTGTTTAATGCAGGACCATGGTTGAAATTTAGAAAATTCTAATAATTGGCTACTTTAGACCTAACTAAAACCAGTTCTTCTAAAGGAAACTTTTTGTTCTTATTTATTTGATGAAATAACTGGAGGATTTCAACCAGATGGTAGACGTTCCAAATGGTTATGACTAAAATAAATTCACTGAGAAATAAGATCTTTTTTTTTGTCCATCCTTCTTTTTCTACCATTCAGAAAACTGGAAATGAGAATGGAATATAAGTATAATTTTTATCTCAACAAAATTGAATATGAAACTGAGGTTATATTTATCATTTTTGTTTAAATAATCTCTATTTTTTTAAAATCTCCCATCCTAGTGCCAGGCAAAGTTTCAGGGATTTAGGTGAGATAATGATGACTTTCTCACTACTCTGACAAAACATAGTTCATTGGAGAATTCGGATGAGTAGAGTCAGTTGAAGTGGAGTTGTAGGATAGCAAGATGAGATGGATTGGAGGGGCCAAAGGAGGAGCTTCTCACGCCACGTTAGTAGCTCAAGATGGGTTCCCAGAGAAAGCGAGAGTGAAACTGAGGCTTAAAGAATGACAAACGCCTAGTCGGTCCATGAGAGTGGGGTTGGGGGGACACTGTTTCAGGCAGAAGACTGCATATGTGATACCAAAGAAGCAAGAGAAAGACTAGTACTTGTCATTTGTCCATCTCTCACCCATCCACTAAGACATTTCATCTGGCATCCAACAAACATGTATTCTGTACATAGTGTATTGCCAATGCCAGGTCTGAAAACGAAACATGACTGAGATAATGGTGGCAGAATAGATACAAAAAAAAAATCACATTAATATAATGGAGTAAGTATTGCCAGAGTTCCAGCCCAACTTGGGTGTCAGGGGAGACATCTAGAAGGAGCTGATATTTAATCTGACTCTTTTTTTTTTAATGTTTATTTATCTTTGAGACAGAGAGAGACAGAGCATGAATGGGGGGGGGGGCAGGGAGAGAGGGAGACACAGAATCCAAAGCAGGCTCCAGGCTCTGAGCTGTCAGCACAGAGCCCGACGTGGGGCTCAAACTCACAGACCGCGAGATCATGACCTGAGCCGAAGTCGGACGCTCAACCGACTGAGCCACCCAGGCGCCCCTGAGTCTTTTTTTTTTTAATTTTAAAATAATTTATTGTCAAATTGGTTTCCATACAATACCCAGTGCTAATCCGGACATTAATCTAAGTCTTGAAGGATGGGAAAGATTTAGAAAAGGTAAAATAGTTGCAAACAATGAAAGAGCAGGGGAAAGATATGCAGTATAAATTTCATCCATTCAAACACATGAACTGTCTATTCGGGGAAAGAGCAATTGAAAGATGAAAATAGTATAGTATAATTGGTAGTATTTGTTATTAATAGTCTACAAGACTTAAAAAAAAAAAAAAAGTCTAATGGATGTTTACCAAACATTCTGTTAGATGTTATTATGTTATGGAAGATTATGTTAGACGTTATTGGAAAATGGCATTTTAGTCCTTTGATGGTAGATATTTGATTCATTTTCCAATTTCCGAATGAGTTGAGAATATTGCAGAATATAGTCTATCGTTTACTGCTTTTCTTTACTTCGTTCAATTTTTCTCTTTGTTTAATTTATATACTTCCTCCTCCTATATTTGAAATGGGAGTTGGGGAAAACAGATAAAATGTTGGTAACAAAGAGAAGAGACGATTATGATACATAAAAATAAAGAAAATGATTTGGGAGTGGGAAAGTGTTCTAGAAAGGAATTAAAGATTCCCAGAAATATATTCTAGTCTCTCTGGGGAAAAGAGCAACAGACAAAGTAGGGAAGTTTGTGGGAAAAGTGTCAGAACAACAAGAAATCAAGAGCAAATCTCCTGTTAGCAAAACAAACAAACAAACAAAAAACAATGCTAAATAACCCATATACATTGGACTTTTTAAAAGGATGGTAACACAAAGTTACCCATCCAGTCTTCATGTGGCAAAGTCCATTATTACAGGCAGCTGTGTGCCTTGCTGTGCCACTTACAGCTGTTGGCAAGTTAAGAAGTGAGACAGGAATGTGGCTTTTTGTTTAGTATGTCATAGAAGACATGGGAAGAGAAAACAGGATCAATACCAGGGCTGTAGGCTGGGTTTCTAATTTGCATTTAGGTTAAAGTTATTTAGAAAAATACTTCCATTTGTTTTCCAGTAAAATGCAGTTTTAGTGATCGAAGGACTGTTTTATCTACAGAAACCATGCTTTTCTCATTTCTGGCCAAGCTCATTGGGAAGTCTTGATCCCTATCCCCAACTCCTCACCACCCAGAAATAAATCTGTCTCTTTTAAATATAACACAGTCACAGCTCATTGTCCCTGTATCCTTTCATACTTGTTTTTCTGTGGAGACGAGGGGAGTTCCCCCAGGGAAAGGCTAAATTTCTTGTGAAATACCCCTGTGGGTACTGCAGGTTCTGATAACAGGAATCTGGGTGCTTCAACGTTCTATTTGGATAGATGTTTGGGGGCAGAATGCCAGTCGGAAAAATCTAGCAATTCCATCATTCTCCTGAAGCAAGTTGTGGTGACAGACGGAATTTCCCTGACTTTATAAAGAAGGATTTACTCTATGTGGTAAGGAAAAATGTACCACACAGATTGCACTAAGAGATCAGCTGTCAGAAGTTACTCGATGTAAATTAATTTCATAGTAGTCATTTTATATTTATGAAAACCAGAAATGAATAAGAGCATTTTATGAAACTTCAAATGTCTTTGGTATTACTAATTTGGCTTTCAGGTTGGCCTACTTTTTCTTCTTTTAAAGAAGATATTTTTGGAAGCATGGCTTATAAAGGTGCTTCATAAAATGTGTGCACCATTACTAGTTTAATGTATTAATATTATCATCTGTTTAATGTTTAATGAGAAATAATTCATTACACACTTGTCAACTGCAGTGGTAAAGATTTAAATGTATATAGCACTTTATAGTTTACTGAAGACATTTGAATGTTTTCTTTAAGTCACAAAAACCTGTGAGGTAGGTATTCTCTCCATTTACAGGTGAGTAGAGTGAGGCTTATGGATACTAAGTGGCCTGGCCACAATCATAAAGTTGATACTAAGAGTAGTTAAAAGAATGACAGTTGGCTTGCTGTTTGCTGTGCAAGGGCACTACGCACATTAACTGATGGAATCTTCACAAGGAGGCTGCTTCTCATTTTATAGCTGAGGAAGTTATGAGGTTGACTAAGCCACACTGAACCAGCAAGGAAAGACTTGAACCCAGACAGTCTGGCTCCAAGCCCACATGTTGAACCATGCCCATAGAATTTATTGATCAGACCATGATATTTTTTTCCCTAGAGCAACTGATAAACAGTTAAGAACTCAAGGACAAGTCAGAATGGGCAGAACTGCCCCAGACACAAAGCTTAGAGCCAGGAGTATGAGGCGTATGTGCCTGGTTATAGATATGGAAATTGTGTTAGGGAACAGTAAAAATCAGTTGTTTACCATGACAATTTAGATGAAAGGTAAAGGGAGAGGCTTCCCAGAGGCCAGCATTATCATACACCATTTTACAGAAAAGGAAAATGAGGCTTGAGGTAGTTAAGAAACTTTAACTTGTCTGACAACTAGCTAAAATGATTGAAAACCTTAATTTAAACATAGAGCCTGGAAAGATCATTCAACCTGCTTGTGGTTTTCTATGGTAAATTAATTTGATTGAAACAATATATACCCAAATAACAATGGCAAATTATACATATACATACACACACACACACGCACACACACACACGTGTGTGTGCGTGTGTGTGTGTGTATATATATATAATATATATATATATATACACATATATATACATATAAAATTATGCAAGGAATGACATTCATCATTAAATTCTGAGACAGATTTTGACCTCCTAGTTAAATAATGAGTTTGAGAATGCTAATATATTCTGCTAATACAAAAAGCCTGGCTGAATTTGAAGTGGGACCGCCACAAAGAACAGAGCTTGCCTTCCCAAATAATTATATGGAGCTGGGCCCCTTGGTGATAACATATTAAATAAAATTAGTAAAACTTTACTTAATATAATTAAAATTCTGAAGGTTAGATTTAACTTATCTAATTAAATCTAATATACTGGGAAAACACAGCTTACTTTGTAAGTAGTCAGGGCATTTGCAGATATATTGATTCTGAAGTTATTTATTTTTCTACTAGTTTAAAAGTTAAAGTTTATGTCAAAAAAGTGTATTTTGAAATTAAAGCTCCAAGCTTGACTTTAACAGGCAAAATATAGTATAAACATTAATTTTATTCATATATAATAAGCTGATCTATATCCAAAAATGTTTTTTTTTTTTTTCCATTTCCAGCAAGTTCTTTCAGTTCGTATGATTTGGTTGGTTTGAATTTGCAGGGTACATTTTAGCTCCCCATTTCACTTTTCCTATCTGAATCATCTTTTTCTCCCCTTACTATCCAATGAGATTAGAACGAGGATCACTACTACATTGATAAAGAAAAAAACTTTTGCAGTAAGAACTGTATTCTATAAATAGTATTTGGCCATGTCATTGCTAGTTTGGAGAAAGGAGAAAATACTGGATTGAGAATGAAAGTTGGAAGTTCTTTTTTTTTTAAGTTCATTTATTTATTTTGAGAGAGAGAGAAAGAGAGCATGTGAGTGGGTAGGGCACAGAGAGAGGGAAAGAGAGGATCTCAAGAAGACTCCACTCTGTCTGTGTGGAGCCTGACATGGGGCTCAGTCTTACAAACCATGAAATCATCGCCTGAGCTGAGTTCCAGAGTCAAATGATTAACCAAGTGAGCACCCAGGTGCCCTGAGAGTTGGAAGTTCTAATGGAAGAGAAGGGCTATGAATATTTTTAAATGCCTGATTTAAGGACATATAAGTTCCCATGAGCCACCATTTCAACCCACATCCACTTTCCAGTGGCAAAAGAAATTAGTGATAAAATGTCAAAGATGAAAAACATTTGCTTTAGCAATACATTTCTAAATATACATGTCTTAAATAGTATAAGAAAATTATAGACTAAAAATGGCCCGTTGAGATCATACAATAGGGTATCATCTAATCAGAGAGGTCAGAAAAGGTTTTCACTAGAAAATAAAAAGTAAGTTGCTGTTTGAAGAAAGAGAGGAGTTAACTTTGGACTTGTGGAAGTCACAGAAGGTCCCTAGGCAGATCCATCTGCCTAGATCAATGATCAAGAATGATTAGAATGATCAAGGGTTTGACAGCAGAATTGACCAAAGTAAATTCAAGAAACTGAAAGCCCATCAGGGTATAACTGAGAGAGTGTGGAGAGCTGAGTTTAGACAAGATTCTGCTGAGTCTTATAATACTATGTGGCCTTTATCCTAAAAGCAATGAGATCCATTGGAAGGTTTTAAAAATGGTAGCAGTATAATCAGTTGTAGATTGCAAAGTATAAATTTCAGAGTCTGGACAAAAGGGGGTTAAATTCAAAGAAGAAAGAAAGTCAGGAGACCAAGATAGTAACCCAGGCATGAAACAATGATAGGAGGCCAGAATGGTGGCTGCAGAGATAGGAAGAATGAATGGACTATAGATATAGTATGGAAGTAATAAGTCTTGGTCGTGTATTGGATATGAGAGAGGGAAAGAATTAAAGCAAATTATCAATGATAATACCTAGGGTTGTAGCAAATGGCTTGTGGTAAAATGGTGGAATATTTATTCTGAAAAGATATTCTTTGTTTTGTTTTAACAACAGTAAATTTGAGGTTGTTTTGTGACATAGAAATGGAGACATGGAGTTGGAATTGGATAAACCTGTGGAGTCAGAGGAACATCCTGGGATGAAGATAAGAATTTCCAGATAATTTGCATCTAGGTCATAACTAATGCACTGAGCTAGAATGAGGCATGTGAGAAGAAGCGGAATAAGAAAAAATACTTTACCAGATCTTGAGGGATTCTGTTATTTAATAGCTGGGTAGTGGGTAATAAATCCTGTCGAGGAAATAAGTTTAATGTGGCGATAGGTATAAGCATAAACCTAGGAGAGTTAGATAAAGAGAAATTCCTGAGAGTATTTCATGGAGGGTCTTGTTAACATTTTCAGGTTCTGCTAAGAGACTCCCTGGGACAAAAGTCAAAAGCTCTCCTTTTGATGAAGTACTACCAAGGTACTGAGGACTCTGGAATGGACAGTGAGAGAGGCTAATGAGGCAGGAGCTAGAATATAGTTAGCTGGAGAGTGAGCGGGGGGACAAGGTAATGGAGAACACAGGTCCCCTCAGAATTTGGGAGTGAGGGTAGGACAGAGCAAGAGAGTTCACTAGAGTGGGATGTGGTTGGTTTGTTTTTTTCAATGGTAGGTATTTATACAGGGTTGGAAGCTAATGGAATCCAAAAGGGAGGGAGAAGTTGACAGATGAGAAAGAAGAGGTACAACATATAGTCAATTTCCTAAGAGACTGGATAATGGGAACCAATTCAAGAAAGTGATTGGCCTTAACAAATGGAGCCACACCCTCTACCATGCCCAAAGGACAGATTATGGTTTACGTTCAGATGCGGGTAGCCTTGTAGTTTGGTAGATGGAAGATGAGAGAATTTTAGTCTGAATGTTTATATTTTCTCTTTACTTAGATATAAGACCATCTTCTAGTGGGGAGATAAGGATGTCAAAAGTTTGAGGCCAAGGGTGAAAGTTTAAAAACCTTGTACAAAATGGAGAGAGGAGGCCATTAGAGGAGTTTGGGTAGAATGGCCAGGCAGAATTGAAGGCCTGAGTTTGCTGAATATGAATTTATGGAATCATTCTCCCCTATGCATTATTTCTCAAGTCGTATGCTACTCTTTGGATTCAGGCACAGATAAGGGCAATTGCAGATTTTAGCTAATGTAGAGTGGAAGATGCAGGCTCTAGAAAAATGAGTCAAAGGTCCAAGAGCCCTGGGTGTTGCAAGGGCCAGCCCTCTGGAACTTGAAATCACCCAGCATGATGGCAGAACTTGGGAGAGAAGAAAGTCTATTGACCTCGGGGTGGCAAAGGGACACAGGGAAGAGAAAGAGAGAGAGAAGAAAGAAAGGAGGGTCTGAAGAGTTTTGTAATTGACAAAGAATAGCAAGATGAAATATACGAGCTTCAAAAAAAAAAAAAAAAGACATATGGATGTGTTTACAAAGCCATGGTTGCAGAGAACAGAGCTAAAATATGTGGATTTATTCTCAGGCAAGACTTTCTTATAATACAGAGTTCCAAATTCCCTAGACCACATTTCTTTCAATGAGTGAGAGTTGCTTTGAAGCAATTCCATCTTGACTGCTCTAGATGAACACTTTGGACATCAGGAGACAGATGCATATCCAGCCATGCTGTTAATTACTTGCTATGGGGGAGGATATTCAATTCTTTTTTTTTTAATGTTTTTATTTTATTTTTGAGAGACATAGAGACAGAGCATGAGCAAGGGAAGGGCAGAGAGAGAGGGAGATACAGAACCCGAAGCAGGCTCCAGGTTCTGAGCCATCAGCACAGAGCCCGATGTGGGGCTCGAACTCACAGACCTCGAGATCATGACCTGAGCTGAAGTCAGCCGCTTAACCAACTGAGCCACCCAGGCGCCCCGAGGCTGTTCAGTTCTTATCCCAGCTCCAAGTTAAACACATAGTTGGAGTACACTGCAGAAGACAAGAGCAGATTCTTTTTTCGTGTACAAGAAGAACAATTCAAGTATGAAAGCAGGATAACAATTAATAGAATTGATCATCTTAATCTTGATTTACAAGATTATGAATGACGACAATGTGAGCTCTCTGGTAAGGTATAGTGTGATTACTTTAGGTGAAGAGAAGCTGTCTTGATTTAGTGCAATTGGTGGTGAAAAGCAAGAGATTCCCTGACGAGTGTGTTTATCAAGTACATCTGCAGTGTTATTTTGCACGCTCACTTGCAGCCCCTGTCATTCTTCTCCAGGCTCATTTAACATGATGGACTTGTTTGGCAAATCCTTCAGGTGGTGGGAGGATAGGAAGGGGAGGAAGCTTACTCTGGATCATAAAGTACAAGATACTGGCCTCTCTCACACACTCCAGCTCTTCCTTCCCCCCCCCCCCTCCTGGATCATCGTGATTATTGGTAGGAAAGAAAATGATTGGCTAGGTGATGTGATTCTGGGAGACTGCTGATGAGTTGCTGAGAGCACCATAGTTGCCCGATGTGACCTGAATTCTTGATCAGGGAGAGAAAAAAATGTTTGACAAGTCTTTAACTTCCATCTCAGGAAATGTCACTGAATCCTGCTAAATAACATTTAGATGCATTTTTCCCACCGTGATGGTCTGTACTGACAATTGCAGCTTGCATCAGCTTGGTGCCTACCACACACTGGGCTCTCCTTTTTCAGAGTATTCAACTGAGAGTCAGTGATGTTACATGATCAGTCCAAGATCACACAGCAAATCCGTGACAGAGCTTAAATTCTGGGCCAGATATGCCTCCCGTTGCCACATTCTTCACCAAAACACTCTAAAATAGCACTGTTCAGTATTATGAAAGTCACACCTGAAATTTTAAATCTTCTAGCCACTGTAGCAAAAAGTACAAAGAAAGGGGTTATTTTAATTTTAATTAATTTTAATAGCATGTTTTACTTTACTTAAAATATCCAGAATATTATCATTTAATATATGGTCACTATTAAAAAATTATTGCTACGATATTTTACATTTATTTTTCATATTAAGTCTTCAAAATCCAGTGTCTTTTACACTTTGAACACATTTCAGCTCAGACTAGCCACATTTCAGGTATTCGATCACCACAAAGGGCTAGTGGCTCCCCTGTTGGACAGTGAAGCTCTAGCCTGTGTTTATGGAAACAGAGTTCTTTATCACAGCGTTTTGCTGAGTTTATTGCATGCTTTGTTTTGATACAAGTAGAAAGAGGCCTTCTTGAGCATAGTGTTGATCTCTGTGATATAATGTGAGGCAAGGTTAGTAGTGCCTATCCTGCAGTCCCTTTGTACGGCAGTGTTTTCTTCTAAAAGTGTGTGTGTAGGGGCACCTGGGTGGCTCAGTCAGTTAAGCATCCAACTTTTGGTTTTGACTCAGGTCATGATTTCACAGCTTATGGGATCGAGGCCCATGTCAGGCTCTGTACTGACAGTGTGGAGCCTGCTTAGGATTCTCTCTCTCCATCTCTCTCTCTGCCTCTCCCCTGTTTGTATGCTCTTTCTCTCTCAGAATAAACAAATTTAAAAAAATAGAAAAATAAAAATGAATAGAAGTGTGTGTGTATGTTAATTTTCACAATAAATCTCTACAAAATAATGGAGTCCTTAAAAAGTGCTTTATAATACAAAGTAAATGAAAGAAAGAAAGAGCCAGACTATCGCCAAGGCTAAGATATATATATAGGCTTGTATCTCCTTTTAACTTGGGTCATAATTTAATCTCTCTGGACTTATCTTTTTGTCTGTAACCTGTCCTTTTGCAATTTTTTAGCGTGTTTTTTTATTTGAGAGACATAGAGACAGAGAGTGAGCAAAGGAAGGGCAGAGAGAGAGGGAGATACAGAATCTGAAGCAGGCTCCAGGCTCTGAGCCATCACCACAAAGCCCAACGGGGGCTTGAACTCACAGACCGTGAGATCGTGACCTGAGCTGAAGTTGGCCGCTTAACCGACTGAGCCACCCAGGTGCCCCTTTATGCAATTTTTGAGAAGGCAAAACTGGATTATACACTTGATATAATACTTGAGAAATAGGAAGTAATTGATGTGTTAGCTATTATTAAATACCTATGTTTAAAGTCCTTATAGTTATTACCAAAGATTAGTATTGTCAGAGTCACTAAGCATGAATACCAGAGCAGGGTATACATTTTGTGGAAGTTACAAAACAACTTTTCAAATAGCCCATATCTATTTGTGAACAGGTACCTTTATATGTTACTTAAATTTTAGTTGACTATCCGTAATGTGAATACCCAGTTACTTTTGTCCTCTTTGTACATATGTTTTTTTGAGATCCATTTTGAGGGCCCTCAGGTAGTGATTGTCTCCAGATTTTTGCAGTATTTACCTTAAGGTTTGCAATTTGATGGGTAGAAAACAATTACATCCTTATATAACTGTTGTGAAATTATGGGTAATTTTTATGCTTTTAATTCCTTAGCCAAATAAAGTGTTTGAGAGTTGTATAAAAAAAAAACATCGTCGTCATCATCTAGGCATTTGTATGAACTAAAAGTAATTTTTATTATACATTTTCTTTAAGAAAAATTCTTGTAAGGTTTAGATGTCATAGAAAATACTTGGTTCAGCAGAGTGTGATGCCGGATTTCAGTAAATCAGCCTTGCATGTGTCCAGCACCAGGGTCCTAACAAACTGTTTCTGCTCTGTTTATGAGACCTAATAAAAAGCAGTCAACCATAGTGATATTACCATACAAGATCATTGAAGTCACGCATAAATGTCTACCCATGTTGTTTTTAAAATTGAGCAAATAGGTGGTTATTTCTCATTGATGGACAAGTCACTCCATATCCATACTTTGCCTTCATTCTCAATCACTGGTCTGTGGAAGATTTAAGGACATATCCATTTTCTTTTCCCTTTGAACTAACCCTATTTTTGTCTGCCCATTCTTGTGCAGAGGTTACTACATAATAATTGTGCCTTTGAAGAAATCTCGTGGGAAATTTATCAAGCCATGGGAGAGTCCAGATGAAATGGAATTAGATGAGGTAACTATGTGTTTGTTGACTATGTCTTTCATTAGTTATTTAATTTTTTAAACATCCTCTTCCTCTATATGGAAGCAAGTCTAATCCAGGTGCTGACTTTTGTATGGCTGGATGGTCTGCTGGTTGGCTGGATGGTTCAGTGCTATGGACCTGACAACCTCCAGGGATCCTAAGAAAGAACTTTTTGCTTTAATTAAAAGACATTTGATTGCAATAAAGCTTACAACTTGTCTAATCTTTGTTGGCTGTAATATTTTGCCCCTTGCCCCTTGTAAAACATGATGCAAGGTGTGAAAGGTGAAGTGAATTGTCAGCAAAGACTTAATCATTGTTATGAATTCCAGGGTCTGCTTCATTAGTGCAGCAGTAGCTGAAGCCATTACAAATGCTAAATTGCAATTTTCACCAGAGTTCAACATTCAACCTACTATGCGTTCTAGACCAGTTTCTCACAGAATATGCTGATTAGCATATGTTTGACTTATTCTATATTTTGTAGGATTTCAGAATCAAAAATGCATTTAACTGCAGGGTTAAACAAAATACATCACAAAACTTTGAGCCAAGCACGAAATATAGAACAAAAAACAGAGCAAACACTAAATAGTACGATTTTAATTTCTGAAATCTTACAACAGTACGTACATTTTAATTAGTACTCTTTTTGCAACAAGAACATTTGTTTTTGGTTTTGGGCTTTTGGTGTTTTTTTTTTTCCTTTTGGAAGTTATCACATACCTAATATTACATAATTCTATTTAGATGGGAAAACTGTGATCAGAAGTGGTTAGCCATATTCGCAGAGGGCCGAGCAAGTTAATGGCTGCAATTCATTCAAATACAGGAAAGACTTTGCTAGTTTAACATGAGGCTGGTTTGAATCATTTCAGAAGGCAAATTAATAGGCCCCCACTTAGGGACATATGAGATTTTAATTTGTTGGGTTTATTTTCAATAAAAGCCACATCGTATAGTCCAACCTGTTATTTCCAGGTATTTCCTCTACCTCGAATTAGTGCAAACAGAGCAAGAGAAAGCAGATACTCCTTAGCTGCATTACAAGGAAGTGATGTTTATTTCATACATGTCTGCACCGAGGAGGCTGTGATCTGACAGATAAAGGCTGTTAGCTTCTTTTGGCAGACATGTCTTCTCTAGACCTATGGTTCCTCATCACCCAGTTCATTTATCTGAATGAAACTTGATCAAGTTCTGAAGGGGAGATGAGTTCAAGGTTAGGACTGTGCTTTTATGTCACTGTTTAATAATTAGATAAGCACTGGAGGGGTGTAAAATGAGATACCGTTCCAATAATGTCAAATAATTTACGTTATAAATTTTTTCATTGGTAAGGAAGGAACAAAATTGTTTTTCTGTGTTAGAGGAATAGTCATCTTCCATCTGCATATGCAAAATATCAGTTGGTCTTTTCTAAACATTTTGAAGCAAGGCAGGCTTTTACTGGCAACTATCGGTTAATCTTGTTATCAATTAATCTTGAGATTATTATTACTGTATTATTATTGTTATTACTCATTATTTTAATCAGCTCTCTAATGACTGAATTCAATTGGAATTAGATTTAAAATGCATAGGTAACTTGTAGAATCTATGAATCTTTCTTCCTGTTTAAAAAAAGAGAAGTTATCAAGGAATTAAGATCCAATCCAAAAATGATGTCAAATACTTTTAAATAATAAGCTTTCCTTAGAAGTAAAACCATTTGCTAGTAATAGGAAGCGGATTCTCCTTTATAGCCAGGTTTTAACCTCCAAAATGCACAGCAATGCTAATGGATTAAAGTATAGAACTATATGACATTGAACTTCCCTGCAATTAAGTTCTATGGGTCTGTGCTGCTGATTCTCATAACAAAGGGTCATTTTAATCATCCCACAAAGTTGTGGTGCATTAATCTGTATAATAGTTTGATAAAGAACATTTATTAATTCAAAATTTTGGGGTCAGGATGGGTTGTTTCCCACTTTTCTTACTGATATAATTGAGACCACATTGTAGAATTAATGGTGGAAGAAATAAGATATGCATTGACTGGAAAATGAAAATTATTTCTGATAAAAAACTAAAGCCCTTGATATATCTTCCGGAATAACCTCCAATACATTTTGTAACTATTGTGTAGGGGAACAAATGAAAGTAGGCTATGGCCTCACTTTATGCTTAGTCATCCAGTTTCTGATCCCTACAGACATTTTTCCCCCTATCATGGATAATAAAAGCAGTGTTGTAATTTTATCTATAGCTTGGTACTGCCAGCTTTGACAAGGCAGTGTTCCTCTCTTAAATGTATTTGACCAAGTGATTTTTTAGAAAGGCCTATAATTCAAATCATTGAAACTGTATCATCAAATAGAATGGTGGCCTAAGGGGATTTCCACATGTATGCCTCACATCTAGGCCCATAAAAAATGGAAAGAGGCTTCCTAAACAGAGTGGCTCTCGATATTATCTTCTGAGCTCATTTATCCTTTGTCTGGGGATAATCTCCACATAATAAATTCATGTACTGGAACTTCTGTTGTCAAGGTCAGACTGGGCAGAGCAGAAGTTGATAGTCAAACTGAATTTTGGACAGAATGACTCATAAAATAGTAGTTATATTTAATTCATAGCAGGACTCATAATATATCATAAGCTTTTCATTGCATTGTACTTCACAGGCTTGCTGCTAAATAATGTGGTTGTTTGTGGTTGTAACTTCAACATACTGGCTAACTTTGGTGTCATCTGAGCACACTTGACCAATTTAAATATATATAACACAGGAAGTGTCCTGCAGAGATTAGAGCAACCTACAGGGGCAGAGTTGATATTCCAGGTTTGACCTTAATGAATGGCTGCATTGGATCTAAGCACCAAAACCCAAATATTTTATTCTAAAGTGCTTTGCCTAAGTCTTTTAAAGAACCCTAGCAAAAGGTGCTCATGGGGATGACAGTGATATGGATGAATTATGACAGTTTCATACATCTGAAATATGAATAAAATCAAGGTAGGGTTTGATCAGTGAAGTGGAAGAGGAGACACAGTCACATAAACAACTGATGCTAAATGTTTCTGATTAACCAACTTCAAAAAGCTTCAAAAAGCTGTTCAGCTCATCTGCAGTACATTTGTCCTTCTTAAAGTAATGGTCCATCATTTACTGCATGTCAATAATAACCTTTGTAATGACTCTTCCAGGATAATATTAAACATCTTGCATTAGAATTTTTTTTTTAAAAATAACATGTTAAAAGAATCTAGGAAAAGGAAATCTAAGTACATACTCATCTGCACTAATGAGAGCAGACCCACAAAACTTACATACTTTGAAGTAAAGACTAAGTTAAAACGATGTAGGTTATCAATTTAGCTTAAATGTTGCATTTGTGTTTACTTGATACTGTGCAACCATTAGGTGAACAAAAAATCTTTTACATGCAATTCCATTTTATTTCACCAGTTGATCCAATTATATATTGTCACTGTCTATTATGCCTTAGTTTCCTCATTTTATAAATGAGGAATATAATAGGGAAATTTATAAAATGGGAATATAATAGTAACCTACTTTATATGGTTTATTATAAGGAGCAAATGAACCAATAAATATATAGTCTTCTGAGAACAGTGCTCAGCACCAACTAAGGGCTTAATAAATATTAGCTATCATTGTCATTAGCATTATTATAAGCAAACCTAAACTTCACGCGGGATTGAAAGATAGTGCTAAGTTTCTGGTCTTGTTTTATTACTACTTCGTTGGTGCATAATTAATCAGTCTACCTGAATTTATCATCAGATCATCCAAATTTGCCCAAAAGGTGACACCTAGTCTATTGCGGTTTTCATAAACTAGATTACATTTCATGTAATTTTAATCGTATCAATAAACCTGCTTTTAAAGAAAATATTAGAGCATAATAACTTAAAGTAAAAAATAACATTGGCACGGATTATCTATATAGCCAAAAGAGTGGTTACATTTTTAAGTTATGTGTTGACCAGCTGAGCACATTTATAACTCTTACCTAGGGCACCGTCAGGTTTCTAACGGTAAGGATTTGATGTTTGCCATGTGTGGAGTCTACAGCCTGGCCTTACTATCACAGAAGCTTTGCCTTGATAGTGCAAGGGTCCTCTTTTGCTAAGCAGATATCACTACTTTGGTTTTTCTATCATTTCCATTTATGAAAACAAGAGTAGCAAATAATTTTGCCATTATGTTTCCATTAGTACCTTAATTTTATTTATTAAGCTGAAGACAAGTTTCATTCCAAAAAGGCGTCGCAGACTGCTGTAAACATTTTCCCCATTAAGCCCTGTGAACTATCAATATTTAATGGAAGAAGACAAAGCTAGCTTTGACATCACTTATCGAAAGTCATAAAATACCATTAACATGGTTTCTAATAAAGAGTGAATCCAAAATAAGAATATTGAAACATAATTTCTCCTTTTTTTTTTAGAGCTACATGAAAGATTTTTGTATGCATGTGTGTGTTTGTTTTCTTCAAGGTAAACTGCCCTGCCTGTATCACGTGGGAGGATAATTCAACCTTCCCAGAGAGCTATCAGCCCCAGAAAAGTTAATGCCATGATAGATGTGAGGAATTGTAACCCAAATTCAAGAAGCTGTCTAACCACAAATTTATTAAATGAGTGAAAATGTCTACTTAATATATGTCAGTTAAAACTTGGTCATTGGATTCTTTTTTTTTTTTTTTTTTTTTTTTGGTCATTGGATTCTATTTCTACTGATTTGAGGGAATTTGTATCATATAAATGATCTCTTTACTAAAAAACAACATAAAATGATAAAATGGTACTAACCTCTCCAAAAATTGATCATGTTTGATCGCTTTATCTGAGGTTACTATTTGCTTAATAAATAACAATGATAAAGCCTGCATAACAGGCTTTTGTGAATCAAGTTTTGTTTGTTTACTTACACACTCTTTCCATTGAGAAGATTCCGTCATTAGGCTGGACATCATTATGGTGGAGCTACCAGTGAAGGGTCTCATTGCCCTGTGTTTATGGCCCGGGTCTTGCAATAGCAGTCTAACATGCTGACTTTAACAGCAAGACAGATTTTTGAAAGATAGAACTGAGATTTAGTGACGATGACGTGGTACATGAAATGTGGACAAATTGTATTTGAGTTTTTCCCAGTCCTGAATTAATTTCTCCCATTAAACAGTCATTAAGTTAGGTTATTGTTGTTTACATTTCTTTTTCTGTTTCCCACTTTTTTTTCCCTTAAGCTGCTTAAAGAGATATCTAGGAAACGCAGAAGCATCCGTTATGGGAGAGAAGTTGAATTAAAGCCATATATTGCTGCTCACTTTGATGTCCTTCCCACTGAGTTCACCCTGGGGGATGACAAACATTATGGTGGCTTTACAAACAAGCAACTCCAAAGTGGTCAAGAATATGTCTTCTTTGTGCTAGCAGTGATGGAACATGCAGAGTCTGTAAGTTAATTGTGCTGGCACCTCTTTCCTTTGGTATTCTTATATATTTTCACCAGAATATGGCTATTTGGGGGATATGTAGGTATATCCATCCTAATTAATTCTCATGAGCTATTATTAACTTAAATGGAGCAACAGGCTGCCTACTTTTTAAGCATTGCTGAGTAATCTGCATGGGATTTCATTATAAACAAGGCTGTGTCTCTAATGACATGGAATTTAGCTGAACTTTTTGGTATATGAAGTAATGAATTAATAGGACATGGTTCTTGAAATCTCAAGTGTGACACATATGGATAGGCGCGTGATACTCAAAGTCTCCTTCCTCATCCTTTCAAAATGATTGTTCTCAGTTCATTTGATTATAAGAAGAACTTTTAAGTTCCACAGTTAAACATACTATATATTCCCAGGTATTGGAAATACTATTTCAATATTGATTGAGGTTGATTGTATTTTATTCTCCCATAACTGCCAGTGAGCCCATAATCTCTCCCTGGATTCACAGGGAAGGTCTGTCTAGGAAAAGACAAACCAGCTTATTTAATTAGAGCAATTTACCAACGACTTTATCAGGGAAAAACCAAGAATGTTAGAAAATAATTCAATAAAACAGAGAATTCCTAAGGTACTCTAAATAATGAGTTGTCTTCTTTTATGTAATTCATCTTGCTCTTATGTCGTTTTATGCTTCAGTTGCTGTGAATGTTAAAAAAAAAAAAAAAGTAGAAAGAGGAAGAGAAATTGTAGATGTGAAGAGGGGTAGATTTTGAAGTGGCAGGTTCACATTAACATTTAATATGCATATTCTAACTGTATCTTTCTAACAGGGGCCTAAAACTGACAGGCGCGGTAGCTCAGTGGGGCCAGTCACTTCCCGTATATAAGAAGCCTGAGATGTATCAAAGATTTCTGCACATCAGGTGTTAGCACGTGCAATGGGGCTTCTCTTCAAATGGCTGAAGGAATTCCCCCGTGGAAAATCAAAACACAAAGGCAGCCTTTCTGCCTGGTTTACCTTTGTGCACAGAATGTCATTTGAAAACAAAGTGACGGGCTCCCTGGAATTTTAATGCAAGGATATGCTTTCTCTTTTCAGTTGAAGGTTTTAAGGCAGAACATCAAGGGAATAGAATGATAGAAATAATCTTTTTTCTTTCTTGTTCTTAATGACTTTTAGATATTTGAAGTAATTTTCTTTAAATAGCTCTAAGATGTTACAGAAAGCCCATTCAGACCATTGAGGTAGATCAGAGAATTTGGCAAAGAAGAGAAACCTCGGCAGACCCTGCGGGCTGATGACACCACTGTCAGAGACTCTGGTTTTAATTCTCCTGGGTGTTTTCTAGTGTTTAAATGCATTACCAGGGATGAAGAGTCTACCCCTTCCCTTAGTATGTCACTGCACTGTTTCATTAGGACTTTTTCCAAATACATTATGTGAGTCGCCCCTCTCAACATTGCTCTTTATATGCTATGTATGTTTCCAGGGCTGCATCTGCTATGTAGAAAGGACTCGTACGCAACTAGTATCATGTTTCCAGTGATTTAGTCACTTTGTAAGCCTCAAATTTTTATGACTAATTTTTGTAAAGTACCTAACCACCCCCAGTGTGGGCTGATAATTTTCATAGAGAAAATAACCACCCGCTTCAACATGAGCTTTTCCCAGTCTCTTTTTCCCTCATATTAAGAATATCAAAGGACTGGTTTAGAACGACCAAAGGCTGTTACCCCCATGCATTGAATAAATTCTACTTTTCACCAGGCTGGTATCATTTTATGAGTTTCTTTTCTTTTTCACGTATCTCTGTATCCTCATTTGGGTTGGAAATCTGTGCACTTGGGAAACCCTCTGCTTAGATTTGTATCTTGGCTGACCAAGATGATTATCTCAAAGGTTTTTGGTAAGGAATTTGAAATCACAGAGTTTTTGTTTACTTTTGCCTGCCAAACAGTTTGAGTGTGACCTACAAAATGGAAAGGGGAAAGTATAAACCAAAACAAGCAATTATACATATAGACAGAATCATGTTTCTTCGATGTTTAGTGTCTTTGCCAAGTCCTTACACGGTACATATATATATATATATATATATTTTTTTTTAAGCTGCTTCTGAGAAGGTTGGAAATTTACTGAATTTTTATCTTTTGACACATTAGAAAATCTGGAAATACAGTCAATCTGTTTCCTAAGAACGGTGAGGAAAATGGGAAACAAGAACAATATACAAGCATTTAGTGGGGCATATGCCCTCCAGATAGACTATTATTCTTATTGTACTTCAATTCAGAATATATGTCCTAACTTAATTTTTAATGCAGATCAAAAAATTAAATATACTTCCTAATCATGAAAAAATGAGACTATTCTCTCATGTCTTGATAATGTCAACCATCTGAAAAGAGGAACGTTTTATTTTACAGAGATTTGCTGGGAACTCACTAAGTGCAAAGTTTTGTGCAAGCTGCTTTAAGTGTGCAAACACAAATGGTATATATATTCTTACCTTCCAGGAGTTTATCGTTTCATTAAAGAAAATAAAGTGTATGCACAAAAAGGAAAATAGAGTTTGATGAATACTACTAAAAAGGAATAAAGGAGAAATAAAGGACTACCTAAATTTTTTAAAATTGTTTTTACCTATAGTTTGTGAAATGATTGATTATTTCCAGGTAAGGACAGTTAGCATTGCTAGAGGCCATAGTTAAGTGAAGTCTTGGAGAATAGTTGGATTTCAGGAAATAAATGTTGTGGAACTTCTGAGAGGGTTAAAGAGAGAGAATAGAGCCATTAGCGAATAGTACCAAGAACCTCGCTGTGATGGAAAATCTTGTATGTGGTATGGAAGTTTAAAACAAAATCATAGGAGCCCTTAAGATCCATGACAAATTGTCTAGGTTTTATTTAGGAATCACCAGAGAGCCTCCTGAAGGTTTTACAGCTGCAGTTTAGGATAATAACTCTAACAGCAGTAGCGACTGTTAGAGGAAGGAAGAAACTCTTGCTCTGGTTTGGATGGGCATGAATGAGGTCCTGAAGAAAATGGTACCCGTGAGACTGGAAAGAGTGTAGATCTACCTAGAGGGTCATTGGCAAGATAAAATCAGTAGTTTTTATTCCTAGGTGTTGAGAGGGTGAGAAAAATTAGCAAGTGAGAAGGAGGGTATATCTAGGAAGCAGGGGAATAAACACATGTAATTCTTATCTTGCAGATAGATGTAGGAATCTCTCAAAATAATTGGAAATGAAGGTCTCGGACTTAGCAGAGTTTCTGAATTTAGGAACATTAATCAAAAAGTAATCTTCCTAGAAGTTGGTAGTTAAAGCTAATAATGGCCTTGCAATAAGGGAGAGAAAGACTAGTGGAAAATGAAACTTAAGCATGCCGGCACAGGATGGATTCAGAGGTGGTCAGCTCAGCAGGACATTATCGATGGGCAAGATTAGGATGGGACCAGTTGAGTACAGAGTTAGGAGAACCAGTGGAGGGAGTTTTAAAGAAGGCTCAGTCGATTGTGACAAATCTGTAAAATATGTGGAGAAGGGACTGAATAATGGCAATTAGATTTAGCAAACGAGATAACAAGACCAATGGTGACACTGGAGTGAGAAGAGATGAGGGGCTAGGGCAGGAAAGGGAGCCAGCCCGTGGCTGTGGATTGGTTTCTGTTGGAAAAAGGAAGAAAGTGGGCAGAGTCAAGAGAATACTGTTCTAAGAGAGCCTTGAAATGGGACAGAACAAAATAGGATGTTACAAAAACAAAATCAATTCCTTCAGCAAGTAACTGTATATTTTTTCCCAACATCATTGAGGGAAAATCAAAATATATAATTGTATATATTTAAAGTGTACAACATGATGTTTTGATACACATATTCATTGTGGGATGATTGCAAAGAGCAAGGTAATCAACATATCCATCATTTCACATAGGTGAGGAATACTTAAGATCTACTCTCAGCAACTTCCAAGTACATAATACTGTATTATTAACTATGGTCACCATGTAGTACATTAGTTCCTCAGAACTTCTTATAACTGAGGGTCTGTACCCTTTGAACTATGGGTCTCCATTTCCCCTTCCTGAAGTACTGACATTTTCCCTGTAAATGTTTACTTTTTAAATGTGATCTCCTTGACTGGATGATGTCTTTGGTGCTGGAGCTATAATATTTCTGTTGATGTTCACACAACAAACAACACCTTGGCACAATGTAAATGCTCTCTAAACATTTTATGAGTGGTTAATCGCTGGTACTTTATGCTTGGTAAGATCATTTAATATGCCATCTATAGATCCCAATGAAAATGTGTCTAGAAGCTAATCTATACCATCAAAAATGATTTTACTATAAAATACTTCACTCTACTAGGAAATTTAGGTTGCAAGACCCTCTTTACTTTTTCCTCCCCCCTTCTTTCTGTCCCAACTCTTCTCTCATCCCTTTACCTCCCTCCTTTTTTTACTAACGTTATTTCGCACACTTAACATCAAATCCACTAAGTTCTAAATTTTTGCTTCTTCTAATGTTAAAGATACACACTAGAATGCTATTTGTGTATAAGTAACATAGACTCTGTTTTTTCTCAGAAGATGTATGCAACCAGTCCCTACTCCGACCCTGTTGTGTCAATGGATCTGGATCCACAGCCAATCACAGATGAAGAAGAAGGCTTGATCTGGGTTGTAGGTCCTGTCCTTGCAGTGGTCTTTATCATCTGCATTGTCATAGCTATCCTTCTTTATAAAAGGTAGGTTTGCCCAATATTTCTATTGCAATCTTAGTAATCCCTCTATGGCCATTATGTTGTTGGTTGCTATTAGTGAAATACTTCAGTGTCGCACCCGTAATCACTGCAAAATCCTTTCATTAGATTAGGACAAAATGTAAAGATTGTGCTTTTTAAAATCTCATTCAGTCTGTGGTATAGATTTTGTTGCCTAACATTCATGGATCCTAGCCCCAGTCTTCTGAGCTACTTTATGCATTAGGAGCACTTTGCATGGCTTTTGCAACATGAGTACATTCACAGGCAGATAAGCCCAAGCTTGCATTTGATTGCTTTAGATGATTAATTTCTCTCTCTCTTTTTTTTTTTTTTTTTTTTTTTTTGCTCTTTGGGATTCAAATGGATTTTTTTTTCAGTTTTCTAATTTATTTTTCTTTTCATTTTCTATTATAATATAATTTATTTTCAAGTTGGCTAATGTACAGAGTATATACAGTATGCTTTTGGTCTAGGGGATAGATTCCTGTGTATTAATTGCTCAATTTCAACATAGTTTTGGAAATACTATTACAAATTTGCACATTTATGTCCATTTAATAAGTCCAATGGAGGCATGAGCTAATATTTTTTTCCTGTAGCTATTTCTCAAAACTCTGAAAATTGCTAAAATTTAAAGATAAACAAGGAAAAATAAGAAAGAGAATTACTTTTTTTCTTCTGTTTTCTATAACCTTTGTTCCAAAAGGTAATTCTCATTTGTATCCAATAAGTGATGTGAGGGTCCATTTTCCTTTAAAAAAACTAAAAGTGAAACCTCAGTCCTTCTACTCCCAAGTATTGATCTGATTTAGTGTCTTTTCTCTACAATTAGGATGCAAAGAATCCACATCTACTCCACACTTTCTGATCTTCCACTCTCTTTCAATTCTATTTCTGCCTCCATTACAGTAAGCAAGATTTTTCCCCTACCCACTGCCTAGTTAGTTGCAAACAGGACATTAGTAATTCTTCTTTCCCTAAATTCTTCCAGGCTTAAAAATATATATAATTATAATATCAAAATATATAAAATTATAAATATTAACATATATAACGCATAGTCTTAAACATGTAGACTGACTAAATTCTGAATTATCTCCTTTTATGTCACTTTTTCTTTTTTTCCAATCCAAATTTTATTTTTATGAAACTTTAATCTATGTTCCCATTTTTCTTTGTGGTGTATCATCTTTCAGAACCCTCCTGTGAAGATGACCTCGTCCCTGTACTATAAAGTAGTCCCTCTCTCTCTCTACCTCTGTATCTCCCCCCTCATAACCTTGAATTTCAAAATCAGATGAGAATGACTTCATTTTGATTCTTGCTGACATGCTTAATCTGATAATCTTACTTCCATTATATCTTTATCCTATTTATCTGGCTCCCTTCACTGGGTTTACGTTAATTATTTCTACCTGTATTCTTTTGTTAAGTATGTTCTTATGTTCCTGAAATAGTCTCCTTTTTTTTTATAACCTCTTCTCAACTCAAAAAAATACCCTTCAAGACACTTGTCCTTTGCAAAATTTCTCTTATGAGACTGTATTCTATTTTATTTCAGTGTAAAGAGAGGGTTGAAAAGAAATGACAAATTAAAGAAAGAAATTCTTAACCATAACCCATTAAATTGCCTATCCTATTTTGGAGTTAGAAAGAAATACTCATCATTATTTTGTTTCCTGTTCACTGCCATCACTCCGTTATCCATGCCATAAAATAGCTTAAAAGACAGCCAGTCTCTCCTCTTAGATGATGATTTCAATCTCCCCATCCCAATCCATACTGTATCAGTGTATATTTAATTGCCTCTCTCTTGTGTAAGAACTAAGTGCAGAAAGCATGAGGTACCCACATGCCCAGAACAATAACAGATGCAGAGTGAGTCCAAAAAGGAGTTGGTATCCTTTGCTGTTCATGTGCTACACTTATTACCGGAAGATAATGAAATAATAAAAGATTAAAAGTAGAATTATCATTGCTTACTGTGATATTTATTTAGATGGCAAATCTTACTGCGAGAGTCAGATCAGAAATTGCTTGCTGTTGGTTGCATTTCTAGACCATGGCACATGACATTTTGTGATTATACAAAACAGACAAAATGCTTACTTTATTTTTTTAAGTTGTGTTTCATTCCACTATATCTGGCTATCATTATCATGCCACTTAACAGAAATGTGCAGGGCATTTGTGAGTTATGTAAATATGAAGAAATAGGATTATAACCTTGATATTTTTTTAAAAATCTGTAATTAAGTGTTCCTTTCCTCATGTTCATGTGCTTGATGAAAAATTCAACTCAGTTATATGTTTTTTCTAATCCTTCTAAAAGAGGCATCATATTTAAAGATTTTATGACTCTGTTAAAATAGAG
Organism: Paguma larvata; assembly: GCA_030068075.1. Taxonomy (NCBI): domain Eukaryota; kingdom Metazoa; phylum Chordata; class Mammalia; order Carnivora; family Viverridae; genus Paguma; species Paguma larvata. The sequence goes on from CM057832.1 coordinate 57,856,705, forward strand.
TTGCATTTTAGTGTGTGCATATGTAAGCATCGTCTAATGCAATTGTTGGGAAATGCACACATCCTCGAATGCCAAGTATATTTAGCTAACCATCTGAAGGCCCATGAAGCGTTTCTGAAATAGAAATGCTTGCTTCAGCAGTAAAGAACATTCCTGACTTGAAATTCAAGTAGACCCAACAATGTCCTTCTTGATTATCATGAGGCAGTTCAAGAGGAAATCTTCTGTAGGCAGTGAATAGTGTCTTTTATAGCTTGGATTCTGAGCAAAGTTAATTATATAATAAATACTTCATCCCTCTTTTTAGGTGACTTTCATTTTATACATAGGTCATTGGTAATGACTCAGAATTGAATACACCATTATTATTATATCATTATTATTATTAAATATTATCAACTCATATTATCTTGATAATCCCACTTATCACATACATCTGCTTACAAAACTGCTTGCCTTAGGAGTAGGCCTATAGCTATGGATGGTTTGTGCATATAAAGAAGCATATTTTATAGATCTGTGTGAGAAGACTGATTATATTAATTATATTAATTATATTAATATAGAACCAGTACACTCTTTTTTCTGGCACTGTATTTGACTTTATTTTTATTCTATTAATTTGTAAGCTATAATACATTGATAATCAAAGATAAAACAACATCATCTGAGGCTGTGTAAGGACCCTAAAATACCCACTGAACCATCAGAAAATTAAAATATATCTGGTAGGTCTTTAGTGTTATTGATTATTTTGCCCTATGAATTTTTTTTATTTTGTTCTCTATATGTGATATGTACAATATTTCAAAATGTAAATTACAGAGTTAAGATGGTAGCAAGGTTTAAAAAAACACTAATCAGAAAATCAGAAATCAGGAAACCTGAGTCCCAGCTCTGTGAGTAAGTAGCTAATTGTGATAGAAAGTCATGCTAACATCTGGGCCTCAGTTTCCTCATTTATAAAGTAAGTGGGTAGACTAGATAATTGAACCTTTAATAATACTCTATAATCTAAGAACCTAGAACACCACCTAATAGTTCTATTGCTGTATTATTTCTGCCTCCAGTGTGTGTATGTTTTTTTTTTTTTAATACAACTCCAGGTTGCCCTTCATTCATCCACCTGCGAAAAAGAAAAGAAAATAATCCATAAAGCAAATGAACACTCTTAGATCTCCATCTACCCTGTACACTTGTATGTAAGACTTTTTAGTCATTAGTGCTAGAACGGTCCAGGAATGACTTATATAGAAGGTACTTAAAAATAAAATGTTAACCTGACTCTATGGAAAAGAATTTCAAGATGAATGAGATTTATTAGGTACTATGGAAACAAATAAAATATGGATTAGGAGTTTGGACAGATCTTAGGCACTATCTAGACAAAACTAATATCCTTAAATAGAAATAGTCTAACCTAAATAGGTACTGTAGACCGAGTTAATCGTTTCCATCCCCACCTGCAGATGTACATGTATGAAGGCCATGGAATAGATGGGACTAAACCACAGGCCTTAGCTTTTCAAACTTTTCCTGTAGATCCAAGATTAATTGCTCTCTGTGGTCTATGCTTTGTTAGTCTTCTCTTTTTGTATCAACTTTGTATATACTTCCAAAATGTCGTCAAAGAATGAAATACAGATCAGGATATTTGACATGCTATGGAGATATATGCTGCCATGCCTAAACACACTGGACAATTGATTGTCCAATTGATTCTGCCTTCTGGCCTTTGAGTAGATCCTTCCATATACCTGAAATACCGTTCCTCTTTCTCCCCAACCTCTCCTCTTGGTCTAACGCTAAACATCCTTTCGAAGTAAGTTAAGATGCCACCTAAACAAAAAGCTTCTCTGGGTGCCTCCTTCTTGGCCTGTTCTCTCTATCAATTCAGGCTGCCCTAGCATTCCATTGTCCGTACTGTTAAAGCACTTTTCAATTGTCTGTGTTACAGAACCTACCACATTACTAGATTTTCCCATTTTCATGTCTTTCTTGCCGCCACTAAACTGTAGGTCAAGGATGCTGTCATTTCCTCACTCTTATCCCTTATGCCTAGTAGAGTTCATGGCACAGAGAAATATTGGGTAATCAAATTTATACAAATCAAATGGCATTAAACAAACTCCAAACTCAATCACCTCCAGTTATTTACTCCATCATGCAATATCACCTTCATCTTGACTGGCAAGAGCTATAATAAAACCCTTAGGCTATAATTTAAATTTATAAGCTTCCAAAGCCTTCAAACTTAGATACTTGCACCAGATATGTACCTGTGTGTGCGATGAGTCTGACATTTCTGTGGAAGAAGGAGGGAATCACACATTAGCTATGCATTTGTTCATCAGAATATTCAACCTTTTAATACATAAAACTGATAATCACTAAGTAGTTCTCTTTCATCTAAAGACATTGATTGTCCTACAATGATTCACTGAAGATCTCCTTGATTTAAAACAAGCAAGTTAGAAACATATATATGTAGGATTTTTAAAACTGACAACACTAGGTAAATCATTTAAAAATTAAGAATAAAAAAAGTAACCAGTATGTTTGATATCATTTTCATTATTCACTTTGTATGTGTGTGTTTGTAAAATTTAAATGTGGGTTTTGTATTTTTGAAAAGAGATGGACTGGATTATCTTAAACCCAGATTCTTTAGTAACTTGGATATGTATTTCATTGGCATTAAGGTAGACTCAGTGTCTCTGTTTTGCATATGAGAACTCATCAAAAACTCTGCAATTTGCCTCACAGTTGAGATTGTTTAGATTAATTCTTTTCAGGTAATAGTTATACTGACTGCATAAAGAACATAGTTATCTAAACAATCTACATATTATCACATGGGCATGACCTAGATGTGTTCACAGACAAGAGTACCTCTTTGACGAGGAAAATATCTGTCATGTCAATGGCTGGTAATAAAATACTTTCAAGATTAGCCCAGTGATATAGATGGGTCACGCTCTGACCCAGATTTATAATGATGAGTATTACTTTTTCCAAAATGAAAATGTATTTGATCTTTTATTGGAGAAAAGACTTATAATAACCTTACTGGTCAAAAGGAGTTTAAAGAAACCATTTTTGCCACGTTATTAACTCATAGCATATTCTACCATTGTGCACATTTTTTGTGCAGTTCAGTGCATTTGCAGATACTTTATATCATTAAAGAAACAACACACCTCTTAACTTAAGACTTTGTTTTAGATGAACACATTTCTTATATGGAATTATGTTGTTTTTCCATTAAGCACATTAGTAGTTTCCTCATGGCATGTTTTACAAAAGTCAGATTATATCTCTACCATCAGACACTCTGGGATATAATTAATTGTGGCAATATTTTGTAACTCGGTGGATATAAGCGAATGTGACATTAATATGCACACAAAAATGCTTTATTTAGTTACATACCCTCGTATCCTCCATTTAACGCATAATTAGAGGCCTTTAAATGTTTTGATACACTGTCATTTCCTAATGTGTGTCAGTTAATGTGCCCTGCTTATGAGCAATTTTTCTTAAATCTTGATTGTCATAGTTACTCTTGTTACCATTGGCCAACTAACATTGAGCCTTTCTTTTTCTTTTTTTTTGCTGCATTAAAATGGAGCAGTAAACCTGACAGGTGAGGAATAGAGAACAAACCCCTTTAATCCTCAGTAAGATACTGGTAGCCATTGGAAGTATTGAGGGGGTGAGGGTGGAGGTTGGATATAAAAGGTGTTACCTGGCAAGTGGAAGATGGAACAAGCCTAGATATATAAAATATTAAAATTACCGGTACTAAAATGATTCTGAGGGAAATAAATTAGTTTGTCTATATAAAAATAAATAGCAAATTATCTTTATTTAAAGCCAAATTTATAAGGTAATGAAACCAGTCTGCATTTTGTATGAGCATTTGTATGTGTTAATGTGTCTACAGAACAAAAATGTGAGGTGTTCCATAAGACGTTTGTTTTGTTTTGTTTGTTTTTACTTAAGATTGGTTTTTAAGTTTGATCTGAGGTCACTTCCTGATATAAGAACACTAATGGCATTTTCATATCCTGCAAATATTGATGGCCATACATTTGTCAAAATTCGGACATCATTCCAAATTATTCCATGTTTTCCAGACATAAATATTAACAGCAGCAGCAGAATAGTAATAGTAGTAGTAGTGGTAGTAATAGGACTAGCTATCTGTGTGATTATTGAATGACTAATCCAATCAAAACCTTCTAGTTTTCTAACATACACATATATATCTTCATATATATATATTGATAGATACAAATTTCTGATGAAACTTAAACTAAGAAAAGGATCTCAGTGCTCATCTCAATTGCCTTCCTCCCAATGCTGTATTCCAGTAGTTCGCAATGAGTGTTCCTTGGACCAGCAGCAGGGTATTAGCTTCACCTGGAAACTTGAGAGAAATACAAATTCTTGGACTCCCTACCCCAGACCTAGTGAATCAGGAACTTTAGGTGTGGATGCAACAGTCTATAGTTTAGTAAACCCTTCCAGGTGGATTCAGATGCATGCTCAAGTTTGAGAACCATGGCTGTATTATTTTCCCAAAATCACTTAACTCTGGTCAGTAAGCTACATTATACTTTCACTCATAGGAAACTTCGTACTTTTGTAGGGTATTTTTTAAATTATTTTTAATATCACTTGTTTTCATTAATCCACCTAAAAACACATGCAAAATAGGTTTTTGTTTTTCAGCCAAAAGACAAAACACTTTGAACCCACTTAATATACTCCAAGACCTACCTTCTCATTTAATGCTGTCCACATTTTATAACATGATACCTGCTTTCTGGTTCCAATAATGAGAGAGTTGGAACAACCTCTCTTTTTTTAGAATCACTAGTTAAACATTTATGAATATTTAAAGCACTAAAAATGAGTTTATAATTTTTTAATTAAATGATGCTTTACATATTATGCTTTGGAATTATCTCAGTCATATGTGGGTAACTTTACATTAACAAAATGTATAATTTTATGTATACATGGAAATAAGATGTATAAATATGAATAAAACAATTCAACTTCTAAAAAATTACAACATTCAACCTAGACATCATCTCCCAACCCTCTTCCTCTACTTTGTAAGTGAAGAAGTTGAGAGGTGTTATAGTTGACTTCCCTAAGTAAATACACACCAGTAGTGGCAGAGTGGGGTTACATTCTGAGTGGCATCAGAATCATGAAGTGTTTGAATGGGTTTGTTTGAATATTAATAGTAGGGATTTCAGATAGATACATTTTTTTTCCAAAAGCCTTTGCCCATCTGTCCGAATATCTTTGTTCTAAGGAAGTAGATTCATACCTTATCCTGAGATGAGAACAAGGTGAGAATAAATGAAAATAAAAAGCCCGTGAGACCACAGAGTAGCATTTTTGTTTTAAGTGGTTCCCATTCCAAATCACCACATATTTTTATACTGCTGTTGCCAGCATATCTGAAATGTGATCTCGCTTTTACTTTTCACCCATATAACTCCTACACATAGTATATATTTCTCTCTGCAGGAAATAAGCTTATAACAGGACTTTATAATCTCAATATAGAAAATAAAATAGAAAGGCAAAATTCAAATCTGCTTGTAGTCACTATTCACTTTTTTCTAGTTGAAAATGAAAATGTGAATAATGAGACCTCTGAAAATCTATCAGGAAAAGTATGACCATGGACATTCCTATTGGGCTTGATTCAGATCCTCATATACTGGTTAATGCTTTATGGCAGTAAATTATATTTTTGAAGCTGTTTACCGTTACTACCAATGATGAGCAAACTCTTCATCCTGCGAACATTTTTTAGAAAGTCTATCTGTTAGAAAACAACCATTTTAGCACATTTGTGTTTAAAAATAATGTGATGAGCATGTGGGCAGCCAGTATCCACGTTGTGATCACCAGAACTAAACTAACTAAAATTTAAACAGCTGGTTTACTGAGATGGCTATGACTTTTGGACTCTGAGATCATGGAAGTCATTATTTGAAAAGATAAAGTGAGGGAAAAGGTAATTATTAAATGTCTGGACACCCCCCCCCGACTTTATTACAACTGTACATGGCAATTTTAGATTCCCAAGCTCTGAGTTTTCTGAGAATCATCTGGGCAACAAGATGTGACATTCACCTTTCCTAGCACCAGAGAAAACAGACTAAATTTCTTTAGAGGGTATTCTTTTCTGTCCCTTTGTCTCAGTGTCACTCAGCTTGGCCTCAGTGGAAAAGAAGATAAGGAAAATGTTCCACAGTACTTGCAAGAGTGACCCAGTTTCCTTGCCCGATATTTCTACATCTGGCTCCATAATCCTGCCGTAAAGACAGTGGGGCCACTTTGAGAAGGGATACAAATCCAGGTTTTAATCATTATGTCTGGCACATCAGTAAAGAAATGCATCTGTGCCAAGTCATATGGAACAAAACAAGCTTAAGGAGGGCCACAAGGGTTTCTTGAATTGAGAAGACCAAGCGTATGATTGTTACACATGGGACTGACTGACTAGTAGCCCATGGTATTTCATGAGACCATGTAGCTTCTGTACCTTTGGTGGTGAAATGAATCTCTATGAGTCATATATATACCCACAGCCTAAACACAGTGGCATTTTCCACTCTGAAACCGGTCACCATGTCCTTCTTTCACATGGTCTTTTGAGCCACTCTTTCTCTTTCTTCTCATATCTTTCTTGCCAGCCGTCAGCTCCGCTTTTCCTTTCCTTCTCATTTTCCACTCCATACAACTGGAACCGCCAGTACCTTTGGCACGCCTCGGATTCGGTGCTCACCTCTGATTCGTAGCATTGCTTGGCAGGACATTCTGTCCTTAGGCTACACGTGACACCTTTAGGTAGAAACAGGAAATCTGGAGACAGGCTAATCCGAAGTTCTGAGAGAGCAAGGTGTCTAACAGGACTCACCCAAGAAAATTCATTCCATCAGCAAAGTTTTGCCGAAGGCATTGCACTTGAGCAAATCAAGTGTACTTTCCTTTTGCATCAATCTTCCCTTCATCCCCTGGTTAGTTTTATTTTATACAGATGAGCAGAGATGGAAAGAAAGGCTATTTAACAGGAGCCCTCTGGCTAACCATGGAACGACCTGGGTGGCATTCAATGAGATCCCATTGCCACAGCAACACTAATGAGCTGTGTGACAGTCGTATCAGAAAGACAAGGGAGTGTTCCTGAACACCGCTGTGCCCCTTTCCCCAAAGAAGAATGTCTTTGTTTTAATCAGGGGTGGACACAAGGATTAGGATTTCAGCCTGGAGTTTGTTGGAATCAGTATTTGAATAAATACAGAATAAAACGCTGGTTGAAAATGTCTCCATTTCTTGAGTTTTTAATCTAATTTAACCTTAAAGAAAATAGTTAGGCTGCACTCTGTGTTTTGAGGGTGTTGGAAAAAAAAAGGATAAGAAATGTTATGAAGAAAAACCTGGCATTCCTTGCATAGACATTTGTTTCTATTACATTATCACACCCTAAATGAAGTTATTTAGTAAAACTAGTATATAGTAATTAAAACAAAGATGAAATACATTGTGTGAAGAATTACTTATAACAAGGCATTATTAATGGTTCACATGTGCCATAAATGATCATTGGAAGAGTGAGACTACCCAGTAGGTGAAATTACTTTTTCTCTGATCTTTCTGTGATTGACTTTCATTAATGAAATATTAATCACAGCTTAACATCATAAGCAGCCAACACTATTTTTTTTTCTTTAATTTGAAAGAGAAAAGGGATGTTGGTCTTGTGTAACACTAATTCTCCTTCCAGGTGCCAGGCTAGCTTGGAATCCTAGAACACACTTACTACATTTGTCTGCTTTATGGGAAAATCCAGTGAGGATCCACTTTGTAGCCATCAGGATTCAAGCATAGCTCTCCAACATTCCCTTAATGCCTAATGGCAGAGGCAATGCAGAATTCAATTCTAGAGCTAAAGGAGGACTTTGAGTTCATTTCACTTAAACAAACATCTTAGACTTGAGGAAATGGACTAGGCCAAGAAAGGTAAAGCCACCTGAACAAGGTCACAAAGCCGACCTGTCAGATGGTTTTAAAACAAAAAGTTGGGAGCTTTTTACATGTTTCAATTGCTTTTTCATTGTATTTTTACATCTTTTCTAAATTTTCTCCCTACAGGAAGAGGGCAGAGTCCGACTCTAGAAAGAGCAGCATACCCAACAGTAAGGAGGTCCCTTCACACCATCCAACAGATCCAGTAGAACTGAGGCGCCTTAATTTTCAAACACCAGGTAAGAGACAGGGCTCGTTTTGTCCATAATACAGTATTTACTGAAAGTGTTGTGACCAACTAATACTGCTTTAAGAGATGAATATGTCACTACTGAGGGGCATTTTGTACAGTATTGTTAATTCGAGTCTAGATCTGTTTTGCTTTCTTTTAAATAAATTTTATTTATACCAAATGAATGGCAAATAATAAATGATAAAAAGATCTAAAACTTACTGGCACTATTGTAATGTCCAAGGATAAGTAAGAAAGTAAAGAGCTGATCTAAGAAGTGTGATTAAAATTTGGTTGCGTTGTTGTTCCCCAAATTGTTGGCAAATGTTGTGTCGCATGGATAGGCTAACTCACAGTAGGATATACCACAAATTTATTAAAATATACAGTTGCAGGGACTTACTTTGTGTTGAAAATGCAGTTTATTATATTTGACACGTTTTCTCTTTTACATGTGAATGTATCATGGTAACTAGTAACAATTCATTTGAAAGAAGTGTCTGATGTTTTCAAAGTGGATATACAAACCATCATCATAAATGTGGGTTGTTTTTAAAATTCTACCTCAAATGAGGTTAGGCTTTCTAAAAATCAGTTTTTAAAAAGCAAAACTCTACCTCTATCAGCATAAAAGGTAGAAGAAAATGTTCATATAGCCAAAAATCTTCTGTGTGCATTTTTTGAAGGCTGATAAATACATGCTATGCACACGTAAGGATGATTGAACAAACTCAAAGAGTTCTTCAGGTCACCATAATCCTTTAGATGCTCCCTGTTGAGTCTCTGTCTAGGTGTTGCATTAAGGCAACTTGATATGAATTGAGTTTCTATAGTAAAACTTCTCGGTTCACTTTTTGAAATAGTAGTGTACTGACTCCTTTAGGCTGTAGGCAACTCTTACTAATGGGCCCAGGAATTGATGTACTTTTCAATTTGGCTAAACCAGGGTATAGAGGACCTAAAAGCCACAGAGATGATGTGCCACATAATTCCTTTACAAGAGCAGCAGGTTGCGGAAATGGAGAAAATGATTATTATTTAATACCTTGCTGCTAAGCCCTGTCCCCATCTCATCTGGCTTTTATGTAAAGTGTGATCTGTATTGGAATCAACCTTGGTCTTAAAGCAGAGACAGAAGCATGGTCTAGGGTGAGTGAAAAGGCAAAGATAGTTCCAGAAGAAAGGACTTATAGGAGTGCTATCCTTCATCTACTCTGTCACCAACAGAGAATAAATATTTCCAGACATTAATAGGAAGTAGGAAAGATGCCTGGGTGGCTCAGTTGGTCAAGCATCTGACTTCAGCTCAGGTCATGATCTTACAGATTTTGGTTTCGAGCCTCATGTTGGGCTCTGTGCTGACAGTTCAGAGCCTGGAGCCTGCTTTGGATTCTGTGTCTCCCTCTCTCTCTCTCTGCCCCTCCCCTGCTTGTACCCTGTTTCTCTCTCTCTCAAAAATAAATAAGCAGGGGCGCCTGGGTGGCTCAGTCAGTTAAGCGGCCGACTTCAGCTCAGGTCGTGATCTCATGGTCTGTGAGTTAGAGCCCCGCGTCGGGCTCTGTGCTGACAGCTCAGAGCCTGGAGCCTGCTTCAGATTCTGCGTCTGCCTCTCTCTCTCTCTGCCCTTCCCTGCTCACGCTCTGTCTCTCAAAAATAAATAAACGTTAAAAAAAATTAAAAAAAATAAATAAAATAAATAAGCATTAAAAAATTTTTAAATAAGTAGGAAATATGAATGATAACTGTGTAGAAAGTTTTATTATCAGAGTATGGGCAGCTACAAACAAGGAAGTATAAATACCTTCAACCAAGAGACCTCCATCTATAAGTACTTCTTACTTTTATGGGTAAGTTTACAAATATGGTCAAATAAAAAAAGTCTATAAAGAATATAATACCCTCAGTATATATAATATCCTCTAATATGGAATATTAGATCCATTTATGGAAAGAACTTGTTAAATTGCATATAAATCCATAGGAGAATGAATGTTACAATTGAAGAGACATTGGTTGTCTCACCAGCTTTACAAAATCGCAATGGGGACCTAAGTTTATAGGAGGTATCACTTAATTGAAGTTAGATCTATTACATCAAATGGGTAATGGAATAAAGTGGGCAAAATGAATAAAGAGGAGAGAGGAGATTTAAAGTAGAATAGAATAGAATAGAATAGAATAGAATAGAATAGAATAGAATAGAATAGAATAGAATAGGATAGAATAGAATAGAATAGGATAGAATAGAATAGAATAGAAGTTGTCCTAAGATCCTAGGCTTCTGCTCACAAAGAAGCATTATGTTGTGCCTTTTAGCTCAGGTAAGAAATCTGCATGAGCATGACTTATTGAATCAGTCTGTTTGCCCCCCCAGGCTCTGTGACATGGCCTACTGTCCTGAAAATTTTACCAGTTTATGAAAAAAATAGACCCAGCTGTTAATGTGAAATTCATAGAAATGTGACCATTTGTTTCAATCAGTACAAATTCTAAGCAATGGCTACAAATTGCCTTAATTACTTGCCAAGAGGATGAGAGCAGAAGAGAGGGTTGTTAACTGAACAACCTTTCTGTGCCTTTTCGTCTCCTCTTGTTCACAAATAACCAAAGGCTTTCCTGTATAATGCAATAAAATGATCCCATAGTAGGTGTTACACAGCAAATGATACGACACTCCCTAATTTTTTGATTTTAAACCCTTTCACTCTCTGAAATGTGCTTTTATATACATCATACTTTTGGAAGTATAATCATTTATCTGCAAACATAAAATCTGACAAAACATATTAATGGTATTCATAAGAGAGGATTAGCCATCCACATTTTCACTTTAAACAAATGACTTTCAATGAATTAAAAAACCTGTGATTTATATAATCGGCCCCTAGCACTGAACTTGTTCATGGAAGCAAATTCACTTCCAGTTCTGATGGTTCTGTTGAGGAAGATAAAATACCAAACAAACATTTCCATCTGAAATTCAGTAGGTATTTCAGAAGGTAGAGGAAGCACATCATTCAGTTCACTAATTCTATAAATTCTCCTTTCCTTTAAAAAAATTCTTGGGGATGAAAAAATCTATTTACTTTTTAAGTATTTATTCTCATTGAAGAGCCTAGATATAAGGAGGTGAACAATTCTCTCAATTCTACCCAATGCTCCAAAGTTGTTGAAAATACATTCTAAATTTCATATACAGAATTCTGAACATTTAAGTATTTCAGAGAAATATACCTTTAACTGCAGTACCAGAAACATCCCTATCTCTGGGTCAGGAAAAGAAATGTCAGAATTCTGTCAGCTATCTCTCCACTAAGGCACAAAGTAAAGGCAGAGACACCTGTTGTGTTCAGTATAAACATCTGATTTTTATACAGGTTATGGGATGTGGGGAAAAAAATGGCTTGAGTTCACTTTCCAAACTTCAGATGGTGATATATAGTTACTGTATTAGTGAAACACTATATTAAAGCATCCAAACAGGGTGAGGAAGACGCACATCTTCCTGACCGAGAGCAGTTACCTCTGCTCATAGGTATTTCCCATGAATATGTGTATTAGCCAGAAGACTGTTATAGTTCAGATGGCAGTAAACAATAAGTTGTATTTAAAACCTGAACTACCCAATTTTTAAAATAATGTGTAAGTCATCAGTTATTGGTGTACTGGATCCAGTCAGAACAAGCATGAAGCAAGCAATTCAAGTATAATGTTCATATCACTCATGACCTACAAAATTAGAGTACTGGCATGTGAGAAGGTATCACTTAGCTAAGGTTAGACTTATCACCTCAAATGGAAAATGGAATAAAATGAGTAGAGAGGAGATGTTGTAGAAGAATATGGTGAGTTACTAACTGCTAATCAAGTTTTACAAGTCTTTAAGGTCTGTAGAGGAAGGGGAAAATACTTACTAAAAGATCATTTTAAAAGAGAGCTCTATTAAACCTCATAAATCTTTGTGAATGTCAGTACCTGAGTATGCATTAAGATGGGTTCATAGATGACTTACATGTTAAACAAAGCTGAACTGTGTTCAATTAGCCTAGGTTGAGAGGAAAATTTCCCTTTTTTTCTCCAAAATTTTCCAAGTCATCTTATTATCCTTACCTCTCAATAATTCTTACTCTTGATTACAAAAGCAATACATGTTTATTGGGGGAATTATGTAAAATAAAAAATAAGCTTGCTAACAATTTTGTACATAGGTTGTGGCTACACAAGTGTGCATTATCATAATTTTTTATGTTTGAGAATTTTCATAAGTAGGAAAAGGTGAAAAAAGCACTTTTAGAAAAGAAAAACAGTGACCTCATGCTTCTAAGTTTTCTTTGCTTTTTTTTTTGTTTTCTTTTCTTTTTTTGGACACATTTAAAATGTAAGTAAAAAATTTCCTATAACTACTCCAAATTTGTCCTTCAGAAATAGCCACCACATACAGCCCTTTTTTTTTTTTACAGGTATATACAGTTCTTTAATTGATAAAAATGTGTAGTAGCTATAGAGACAGACAGGTGCATATACATAAAATTTCCTGCCTTAGTGTTTGACTATATAAACATAGATCTTTCCCCAAGTTAGTTTATTAGATTTTATCTCCTCAGCAGCCAATGGTATTGATGTTATTCTGTTCTACAGATGACACAAAATGTAGTCGCTCATTCCTTATTAATGGGGGCTATTTTCCATGTTTTATTCTTGCAAATGATACTGCAATGAGCAGTACTGAGCCTGAATCTTTTCACATCTTTGTTGCTACCTCCAAATGTTAGATGCCTGAAAATGCGATTACAAAGTCCTAGGGTGGGCACATTTACCATTTTCATAGAGACTGCCAATTACAGAGTTTTCTGAAATATTGTAAAAATCCCTTACTTACAGTGTAGCAGCCCCTCTGAGCCATGGCCCGCAGCATGGAACAGAATGATGAAAATGAATATATCGTCCCAAGATGGTGATGAATAAGAAAACCAAAGAAGCTACTGATACGTGTTCAAATATCTACTTTTTTCCCTCAACAAAGTAAATTTAGAATTTCAACATCTCAGAGAAATAAGCCTTCTTTCTAGTACAAAAAAAAATGTAGGGGAATACATAGCTAATAGCCTCATATAGTATACCAGTCACCACCTTTCCCTATGCCTGTAAAATTCTTCCTCCCTTTGCCCTTCATTTGATTTGTCAGTTTCCATCAGAAATGTCCTTCATTTTTTTCCTACGAAATTCTTTCTTCCAGTGTCTGTACTCCTCCTCACATCCCTCTCTCTGCACCCCACTAAAAACAAACAAACAAACAAACAAATAAACAAAACCTTCAAACAACAACAAAAAAACCTCTAGAATGTGTACTTGCACCTTTTAAGAAAAGAAATTTAAAAATTGATGATCAGATGTACAACAGAAAAGCCTCATTTTCATTCTGAGGATGACCTTAATATGTTTTCCCCTAAAGCATACATGGATGGTAGGTGATTGATGAGCTGTGAAAAACAAAAGCAAACTGGTAAAAAGTTACCGTATCAGAAATAGCAGTATCAGCAGCAGAAATGTCCGCACAGCAGCCGAATTGGCTTTCAAACCTTTTGAGGCATCTCTTCTGATCCGTTAGTGCTATTAATTGGATCAATGCGAACGAGATCCATTTTTATATATATTTATCTTCATATTTTGTACTGTAAGAAACCCACATATATGACTGCTTAACAATACCATATGTGTTCTTTGTATGTTATATCTCAAAAACCATGGTTCATCAAACAGAAATAGTACATTTCCAATATAAAGAAACACAATTTGTTCAAATTCCGCATTTTGAGAAATCCTATGTAAAAATGAAATTTAGTTATGCTATCCAGTGCTTACCTGAAAAAGCACTCTTGGAACATCTTTCCCTTCATGATCCTAGCGATGGATTAAATCAAATTCTCATTATTGTTCCACCACGTAACAATTATATCTTATAAATAAGAGGGTCTCTTTTACCTTTAATTCATTATTCCTTGTGAGACAATTTGTAAACATAGAGTATTTGTATTTCATTCAGAGTATTCTAAAATGCACATAAATTATTTTAAAATCTGACCATTATTTTATAAACTAATTTTCTCCTGTGACTGTTAACTTAGTAAACTACATTTTTGACAGAGCTACATCACTGATTTGATGAACAAATGATTTTCTTCCTGTTCCATGACCACAAATTGTTCTCCACACTTCTTCACAGTTTTTTGGAGAGGAGAACATGAAGACAGTAGTATTGAATCATCACACATATATCTTAACAGGAAAAAAAAATCATCTAAAATATGTTCACCATTATTAGTGACCTCGGAATCATTACTTAGCAAATTAATTATAGAGTGCTATTGCAAGATTTAAAAAATGCAGAAATAAGGCAAGTATTTGGTAAACATCTCTCTTTAGATAAGTTATTTGAAGATACTGTTGATTAGATTACTTAGCAAAATAAAACATTTAGAAGGCAAAAGTGTTGTAAATTGTGCTTTTTAAAAAATCTGCCAAGTAATACTACAGTTTTTTAACACTTTTTAAAATGTATTTATTTATTTTGAGAAAAGAGAGAGAGAGCACAAGCAAGGGAAGAACAGACAGAGAGGGAGAGAGAGAATCCCAAGCAGACTCCACACTGTTAGAACAGAGCTCCATGTGGGCTCAAACTCCTGAACCATGAGATCATGACCTAAGCTGGAGTCGAGAGTCAGATGCTTAACCGACTGAGCCACACAGGCACCCCTACAGCTTCTAACATTTTGAAGGTATACCTTTAGTATACCTTTAGTTCCGGTTTTCATGGAAACTCACAAAATTTGACAAGAAGTGACTGAAAAATACAGGTGTGTGTGGGATCACCTTTTACCTCTTACCCACCATGGAAACAGACATACCTTTAAATGAAGCTCTTATTGACATATTTTCTATAAACTGAGGATGGGTTTCGATCTCTGTGTCAGGGCATAAATGCCCCAAACATTCTCACAGGCCCATATTTATGTACATGGCACCACTCCTCCAAGTTGTTAAGTGGTATAAGAGACAGTATGGCATAATGAAAAATGCCCTAAATGAGAAGGGACAAGTTCTGATATCAAATCCTCCACATAGCCTTAGTTTTACTAATAGTGATGACCTTGATCAAGTCTTTTACCCCTCTGAGATTCATTTTCCTAACTGATAAAATTAATATGGAGAGGAAGAAGAAATGAATGAACTCCCAGAGGGTGACCCATGCAGGAAGTATACATTGTCACCCCCCCCCAGACACCTAATGTCTAGCCCATTGCCTTGTGGTACAAGCATGCTGTTGCTCTCAACCTGCTTGAATTTTAATTTACATAAGAAAGGAAGATTTTGCTCTTTTAAGACAGAGGTCACAATTTAGTTAGCCAAATGTGGCCACAGAGGTCCTGTCTTTGACTCCCACTGGGTTTCAGCAAAAATTTGAGGCAACAGGGAAAACACATCATGATCTGTGTTTGCAGTTGCTACTGAAAACCTGAAAAGTCTTAACCTCGTGGCTCTGCAGTTCCACCTGGAAGATATTGTCCAGAGCTGAATAGTTTGACCTTTGTACAATTTCTCCACAATCTACGCTAGCCTTAGACATGACCCTGACATCGAGACTGAATGTCAGTTGCCATTCATCTCATGCTTATTTTTATTTTGCATATACTAGGAAACTATTCTTTTCTTGAGCCTCCTTTGAAAGTAGGGAAGTGAAGGACAGCCATAGAGGCTGCTTGTTGCAAGGAAATGAGTATGAATTCATTTGTTTGTGAAGGCATTTGCTATGCCCTACCTGGTCATCATCTTCAGTCATTTACCTTACCAATCTGTCCCCTTCAGCTGCTGAAGACTCTGTGCCCTGCTTGAGAAGATTATAACTGCTATTCCAGAATTAATACAGTAGTAAGATGCCAAAACCACTTAACATTTTATTTACTAGATGGATTAATGTACAAAGTCATTTACCTCTTCTGGACTTCAGAGTCTTCTTGTGTAAAATGAAAATGCAGGGCTTAAGTGATCTCTAAAGTACCTCTCAGCTTAAAATGCCATGGTTTTAAAGTTTCGGTTCATATAAGGAAGCCCTCATGACATACTATCACAAATATGTACCCTATTAAAAGTAGCCATCATGGCTTTTCCTCCACCCTAAGGTAAATTTCAGTGACTACATCCATCCATTTTTCATGCTGACAGAGTATATTGTGGATATCATGGCTTCAAAATGAAAACGCTGTTCAGATTCAACGTGTGCCTTTAAAGTGCACTTATGTTGTGCATTTGTAGCTTTGAACTGATAAGGTCATCACCCTGGCAAGTCCTCATCAGCTGTGAGCTGCAATTCAAGTTCGTTGATACTAATAATAGCTAAAGTACTAAAGCATGATAAATAGAGAATCAGGGAAGATTCAAGGTATTACTGAAAAAAGCATATTGCATTCTTGTAAACTCCAATATAATTTTTGAATGGAAAAAAAAATGAATAAATGGAGTTACAGAGCCCGCTATCATAATTTCCATTGGACTGAGAACCATTGCTTGGGAGCTTTAAAAAGATCAATGCCTGGTTCACACTGCAGAGATTCTGACTTAATTGGTCTGGTTGTGCAGCCTGGAGAAAAGGAATTTTAGAGCACTTCAAATGATGCTAATGTAAAAACTCTTGTCTAATAAAAACATTGGTGTGTAGTCTGTGAGCAATAGCCAGGTTGCCCAGACAAAAGATTGAAAAGATACTACAGTATCAACATCACAGTTTTCTTCGTGTCTGCTTATCCATTCAGAATCTAACATGCTTGATTACATCATATAAAATTGTTTCCATGTTAGACAATGGAGAAGTTTGGGAGTGGGGGATTATATAACAGTAGCTCCTTGGCGATTCTTTCCTGGTACGAGCTGGAGTTTCATGTTAGAGGAGTTTCATCCCTGATTTATTAAGTAGCATAATTTTTATTATGCTGTTTATTTGTTTCAAATACATGACATACCATCATACTTTATGGTTAGCTAAAGAAAATAGTATTGAACTTAAATAATTCAAAAATTTGGCAATTCAATTGCATGAATTTTCTGTTTTGTAGAAGTAAATGTTTCCTAGAGCTCAAAGAAAAGTTACAAGAACTTTTAGAACCTTTGCCTGTGAACCGTGTCCAAGAGACCCTTCTCTGCTCCTTATGTTTAGAAACCCTATCTACATGAGGCAGAAATGGGAGTTAAAAAGAAGGAAATGACTCCAGAATTTACCTAGCTCTGAGGTTTTATTTATAGATAAAAAAAAATGAGATTCTTGATAACGAGTGATTTGCCCCTATTAGGAGATGGCAAAACCAGAAAGAGAACTTCTATCCATATTCTAGTCTAGGACTCCTTCTCCTGTACCATCAGAGTCCACACGTTTTCCTCTCCTTCCTGCGAAACATCCATTCTGGCGTTTTTACTTGTCAAGAATTTTGATGCAACATAATATACACTTATGTGTCCTAAATAATGGTTCTTGAATGCTAAGCTATCTTTGTGTATGATATATATATCCTGACTTAGAAGGTAATGAGTCAGTACAGGTTTACTTGGATTTCTGTATAATTAGCTTCCAAAGTAAATATGTTTATCACATCTTTGGTTGATTATTGTGGTCTTCTACTGCTGTTATACTAATACTTTTCCCATCTCCAACTGGCTTTACTTTTTGCAGCTTTGAGCAGTAATTCAGTCCCCTACGCCTCCCTGATTGGCTCTGTGTCCTCCCTCTCTAGCCAAACCACCACTCAGTCCATATATGATAATAACTCTCTCCCACGATTCGCTCGAAAAGGTCTAAACATCTTTGTCTCTTTATTTTCTCTGTTAAAGCACTGTAATGGATGTCCACATCATTCCATTTCCATTTCCAGATAAGCCTAGAGTCTCTTGTGCCTTTACATTTCCATTCTTGCCATTGGGGGTGTCTCATCTGGATAAGATCACTTAATTATTAGATCACTGTCACCCACCTCCTCCCTCCACAGAATGTAAATTGGTTCAGTTCTACTATCTACATGAAAAAGTTCCAGAAATGGCCTACAACATTTTGACCCAAATACACAATTATGTCAGCAACAAAAAGTTTCTACCTCTAAGCCAACTCCTTTTTATTGAATCTTCTACCAAGATTTTAGTTGACTAGAAGCTGTAAACGCTAACACACCACCTATCATAGCACTGTGCTAAAATGATAAAATTGTCTAGAAGAAGCAAAATAGTTTTTACTTACCAGAAGCATTGATGATTTGGCATTTGAGATACAGGAGCTTACTGGGTGGCTTTAAGTAATGGCACAATTTCTAAAATGCCCACAAAGTAATCACATGTCATGTTGACCTAACGGTGACCATTCCATAGCCTAACACCTTGCAGAGAGCCCCAGGACAGCAGAATGTCAACATGGCCTCCAGTTTGAGCTCCTCCCCCATTCCTTTTCAGCTTAAGAGGCTTCCCTGGGGACATGCTAGTTCAAGTTTTTCTAGCCAGCTGGAATTTGTATCCATAAGACATGAGTCAGCGATGCTTTCTCGTGGTACTTTTAAAAAATTCATCACAAAGAAATAAAATGTAAATCACATGCAAAGCGAGAAAACATTGGAAAGACCCAGGAATCACCAAAATTAGTGGTGGATTATTTTTAAAGGAATCTGTGAAAACTCATCTCACTTCAGCTGGCAGACTGAACTAAGACATGCCTTCCCTGTCACTGCTTTCTTTCTTTTTCCATCCTCTTTTGCTCCTTGTCTTTTGACCATTTGCACACTCTCCTGCATTTATTTCCCATTCATGGACAAAGATGTTTACACCTGAAGTAGATTGTAGGTTTGCTGGAGGTTGAAACACAGGGACCTGGGGCAAACACTATAAAGCAGTTAGCTCGTGGCAATTTATAAATGTCCAGGTGAAGGCCACAACCCCAACCTCTACAATCTGCTACTAGTGGAAACATTTTTGAAACTCAGTTTGGTGTCTGATTTTGTCATCAGTGACTATCGTCTATGAACTGTGTTGCATGCCATTCTTTGTGCCCATGTTTGCATGTGAATGTCAATCACCTCCAGGTTTGTGAACTAGTAAGCGATCTTAATCAAGTCACAATGTATAGTGTATCCTGTAAAAACGTTTAGTGTTTTTAATCAGTCCTTTACAAAAGTATATCAGACTATCCATTTCATTTTTTTAACAAATCCGTTCTATTTTATTTTATTTACATCATCATTTCCTTTGCAGGTTCAGATGATTGCGGTTACCCTGGTAACCTTCATTCTTCAAGTTAGTTTTCCTTGATTATGCATAAGTCACTTTATGTTTCCTATCAAGCTACTACTCTTTCCCTTTTAGGCCTTTCTCAGTGTCTGTTTTCTTAGTTCACTTTACACCATTTAATTCCACACGATTTCCATTTCACACAGTGCAGGAGAAGGAGTTTGAAATGACATAACAGTCATTACTCAAAGCAGAAGTTGACATCAAGCCTGACTGTCAGTTTTCTCTGCTAGCTAACTGCATTGATTCATACACAATAATGCTTTCTTCTACACTAGGAGTGTTAGTTTGGGGATCATGCTTGGTGACTTTTCATTTGGCTACAAAATTCATCCTTCCAGAGCATGTCCTGCTTTGAGTAACCAAACTATCTGCCTGCTTCCTCACATTAACCATTTTACTACTCACATGTTTTCAGGCCATATCTAACTATAGTATTCTCTGTACTTTAGAATAGTTAGCATTGTGTTCATTTGGCTTCAAATGTGTTTCTTCTTTCCTTTTAATAGGTATGGCTAGTCATCCTCCAATTCCTATCTTGGAACTTGCAGATCACATTGAAAGGTTGAAAGCAAATGACAACTTGAAGTTTTCCCAGGAATATGAGGTATTTCAGTGTGTTTATACTTGACAGTAATTTCAAGAATTGTCCCCCTTTTATTTTTGACCATATTCTTAAAAAAATAACTTCATCAGTGCTTTTCTTTTAAATATGACTCCCAATAGGATATAAAAGTTGATAACGAATAGGCAACTGAAAACTCTCTATACGATCAGTATAGTAGTTGCCCTTTTAAAAGGTGTTTGTATTGGATGTTGATAAGGTTGATTTTTCTTTTCAGGTTTTATGTTCATATACTATATTGTATTGATAAGCTTCCTCATATACCAGCTAGCTGCTAAATACACTGATTCACGGCTAGAGGCCTCCCTGAAAAAGAGCGATGACAGGGAATACGTTGATATTTCTCCATACACTTAGTTTTCTGTGGCCTGAAAACCCTTTAATTATGTCCATGTCCATGTACATGATTTCACCCTTTAGTCTTAAAATAATGCTAGAGTTAGTATTGAAATAGTAGTATGTTCCCCAAAATGTTGCCTATTTTTGAAGCAATGGTGAACTGAATAGTATCTTAAAATTTCAGAATCCTTATAGGTTCTGTGTGAATACTTGATGAAAGTGAATGAAAAGTCTTTATATATTTGTGTGTATTTGGATATTGTGGTATTTATCAAGCAAAAAGTTTCAAAATTAGATTATTTCTGGTATTCCCTAGCAACAGGAAATGTTGAAACCAGCTCATGAATTGATAACTGAACCATTATTATTCTTTTAGGCCAAGTTTGACTTAGCATAAGGTTAAAAAGTACAACTCTAGTCTTGTTGTTGTGCCAAGTAACAACAAGTTGTTGGATACCCGAGCAGTCCAAATATCTCCATAAAGACTTTCTACTGATTTACTTAATGGGAGTCTTAAAACACATTCCTGTTATATCTCTTGGTTTCGGTTGTATCAACTCTTTTTTTTTTTTCCTCAAAATTTTATTTAAATTACAATTAGTTAACATACAGTTTAATATTAGTTTCAGGGGTAGAATTTAGTGGTTCATCACTTACCTACAACACCTGGAGGGCATCACAAGTGCCTACTGCATCAACTTTAAATGCGGCTGTTAGACTAGATGATCTCTCAGTCTCTACCTGTTCTAACATTCTGCCCTTTCAGTGAGGGCCCCCAGCCTCAAGTGGCTAGGTGGATATTAACTACATCAAGAAGCTCCATGTAAGACAATGAGGAGCAGTGGGGCCTGTGGCAATCTGGATGTTCGCATGGACTTTCTGAAGTCTTCAAATCTTTAGTTTTTCATTATTTTAAATTACTATGCTGGCTAAGTAAAATGTATCTATAGCTCCATGGTCCTCTAGCCTTAAGAGCCAGATAGCCTTTTTACTCAATTTGAACCTCTTTGTCAAATACATAATAGGACACAAGGGGGATTTTGTTTGAAATTTATTTTTCTAATTGGCTAAGCTATATTTTTCTTTATTCCAAGCATTCAGAATACTTTTAATTTTAGAAAACACACATTGGATTATTTTCTCAAATGCTCTGCTTCTTAATTTTTCCCTGTTCTTCTTCTTGGTCATAATGGCTATTTTTAAGTGCTGTGGTATTATTTAAATGGTTTCTGTAGGTTCTGGTTTGGGGGCTTGAAAAACAAGGCAGATTATTGATGCCACCTGGAGCAACATAAAGAAATGTTTAGAAATCTTTACCTTTCCAACCTGCTCTTTATTGTTATCATGATTCTTCTTATTCTTTAGCTATGTGATATTTCTTCACGGCCCTACCTGAATACTTGATTTGTGGTTATGAATTATATAATGGGTCACAAAAAAATCAAAAATTGGTAGCTCAACCTGCTAATAAGATATCCGTTCACTTTCTACCAGTATAACTTTAAACCACCAACAATATTAGCATCACTTAAATAATCTCGGTTGTATTCATGAACTATAATAACTGGCCTCCTTTAAAGTGGAATTTCTCTAGAAATACTACATGTAAAGATACTGTAATGATACTCATTGAGCCATTAGATCAGAAGTGCTCCTTGAAAGTAGTTATGAACTGCATGCTGCCAATGTTCCCATTAAAAACTCCCCTAGTAGCCGTTGACATGATAGCCCACACTGACTTCTTTCCATTTATCATGACGATGGTCTGTGATTAAAGCTCCCTGGGCATGAATTGACTCTACTGTGCCTTAACAGCCATGAAGGAGATAGTTAAGTGTTGTATTCATCTGTGATAATAGGATAAAGATGTCTATGTAATATTTTAGGCCACAGAGCAACATTTTGAAAAAAATTATTTTACTTGTTACCTTCCATATAAATGTGAATAGATATTTTTACTAGCTTTTAGTGAAGAACGTGGAAGAAAGACAAGGGACATTACCTTCAAACATCTAATTATTTTGGCACAATCACTATAAATTAATGATTACTCAGACCTCTCAAGAGGCATGAAACGAAATTTGCTACTCTGACTCTAACACTGAAACAGAGGTTAAAGGCATGGAAACTGTTTGCACTTGTGCTGAGGTCAGAATAGGAGGAAGTGGGTTTAGATTATGGCCCAGTGTTTTTACACCACGTGAGAGTCTCCCTTTGTTGTAAAGGAAATTGGGCTCAGACATTGGATTTAATGAGAGCTGGAAGAAGGGACCTGAGAAATTAGTAGCAAGAGCACTGTATATTAAATATATGTATAAATACTTCCAGTTTTAATTTTCTAATATGAGACTCTAAAGTTTTACTGGAATTTAAGTAGCCAGGATTTGAGGATGGCATGTAGAATGCAGGGAATAAAGGTCTCCTAAAACGTGATATTACTCTCAAAGCCATCACATTCGCTGGTGAATCTTTAGACTGATACAGAATAGTATGTATAGGTATTACCAGACAAAGTCTTAGCTAATACCTGTGAAAATTTTGGAAGTCTAATTAAAATTCATATTCCTGGTCCCAGCACCAGAAACACTGGTTTAGTAGGTCAGCCGTGATAACCAGCAATGTCTGTTTTATTTATTTTTTCCCAGTTTCATTTGAGAATAATTGACCTATAACATTGTATTAGTTTGGAGTATACAACATAATGATTTGATACATGTATATATTACAATATGATTACCGCAATTAGTTGAATTAACGTCTACCACCTTACATAATTACAAATTTTTCTAATAGGAACTTTTAAGATATACCTTTTAGCAAACTTTAAATACGAAATATTTTAACTATAGTCATCATGCTGTGTATTACATCTCTGCAACTTATTTATAACTAGAAGTTTGTAGCTTTTAAACATCTTTAGCCTTCTCCCCTATCCCCCGCCTCTAGCAGGCACCGACTTGTTCTCTCTTTTTATGAGTTTATTTTTTTAAGATTTCACATATAAATGAGATCATATAGTGTTTGTCTTTGTCTGTCTGGCTAATTTCATTTAGTGTATTGCCCTCAGGTTCCATCCATGTTGTCACAAATGGCAGAATTTCCTTCTTTCTTTATGACTGAATAATAACCCATTGTGTTACACACACCATATTTTCTTGTTCCATTAATTCATCAGCGGACACTTCAGTTATTCCCATGTCTTGGCTGTTGTAAATAACACTGCATTGGATATGAGGATGCAGATACCTCTTCTTCAATTTACATTACTACCAACAGTGTGCAAGGTTTCTCTTTTATCCACATCCTTGCCTACACTTATTTCTTGTTCTTTTCAGGAGAGCTATTCTAAGGGGTGTGAGGTGAAACCCCACTGTATTTTGATTTGCATTTGATGATTAGTGATGATGATGATTAGTGATGATTAGTGATGTTGAGCACGTTTCGTGTACCCATTGGCCATGTGTATGTCTTCTATAGAAAAAATATTTATTTGGATCCTCTGCCTGTTTAATTGGTTTGGTTGGTTTGTTGTTTAGTTTTGTTTGTTTTTTGATATTGAGTTGTATGAGTTCTTTGTACATTTTGATAGTGACTTTTTATTAGGTATATAATTCTCAAATATCTTCTTCCAGGGAGTGTCCATTTTAAAAGAGCACTTCAGGTGCCTTTGATGCAGGTGCTCTGAAAACTTTAATTTAAGAAACATTATTGGTTTAGGATAATATATGACAGAGCATCATCCTCCAGCTTCATTTCACCATCCCCTGAGATGTCAAATAAACCAATGTATGAGATTCATTTGACAGGCATCACAGTCATCATCACCATTATCAATATCGTAGACATAAATCCTATTTGTAGGAGACTCAGTGTAAGACACTCCAGCTCCTACCGTTTGTTTAAGGGAGAAAAAGAGGACGTAGCTTTATTTATGATAAATTATCTACTTATTATGAATTTATTTATTAGAAATTATCTGTCTATTATAGAGCCAAAGGCTAAAAGCATAGCTATGCTTTGAGAACTATTGTCTCTAACTGAGGTATTATGGAAATTGCCTGACATCCTCTTTGAAATTTTTATCTTTGTACTTTTATCTGGACTGACTGCATTCTTCCCACTGTGTGTGCCAACTTCTTTTGTTTCTCCCACCCACATGTAGAAAATTTGGCCTTTGATCATATTTTCTTTAATAGAGAGTCGCCCTAAAGAGGCAACATTTTTTTTTCCAGTCAAATTCCAAATGTCAGAGAACAAACTCTGAACTCCAATTGACTCATTTTGTCATGGAGACACACATGAGGACCCTTTTAGATCTTGCTTCTTTCTTCAGCTCAAAAGAAGGAAGTTACTATGGAAAGGGGCTTGTGAGCTTGGAGGAGGAACCCATATTTATCCACCATACTACTACAGGAAAACACTATGCTAAGTTCTGGGAGGAATGTAGAAATTATAAGAAACCTTTACCTCCAAGAAGTCTAGCAGCAAAATTAAATATATACACTTAAAAATAATAAAAGAACAGCAAGCTGCTGATCCCAAATACTAATGGAATGCTGTTGGTATTAAGTAAAGATCAGGGTGAGTTGAGAAACCGGGCAAGGTATTGAGGAAAAGGTGGTACCAGGAGTGAAACTAAGAAGAAAAGGAGCCAACGTTCTGTGGAGGGAAAGATCAAAGGCACTTTCTAGGATGCTCTGGACTTTTACATTCCAAGTGTGGACTACAGAACAGCAACATTAGCATCCCTGGGAGCTTGTTAGAAATGCAGAATTTTAGGCACTATCCCAAACCTGCTGAATCAGAATCTGCATGTTAACAAGGCACCCTGGTGATATGTTTGTATAAGTATATGTGGAGGTGGGGAAGCACTAAGTACACATGCTATGACAGAGCAAATTGTTTCTGGTGGGGAGTTGGGTAAAATGAAGTCAGGCAAGTGAAGAAGGCCAAGAACTGTAATGAGCTTTCATTGCCAGACACCATTGGCAAGGCTGGGCTAGATTGATGGTGGAAAGAATATGGGCTCTAGACTCAGACAAATTTGTATTCTAATTTGACACTTGGTATGGCTGTAGCCTTGCACAGTTCTGTAACCCTATGAGTTTCTTCTCTGTAAAATGTGTTGCTATGAGAATTAGAGAATATGTGTTCATATGTGTATGAATTTCAGGATACACTTGTCAGTTGTGTGTGTGTGTGTGTGTGTGTGTGTGTGTGTGTAAAATAAAGGGCTCAATAATGGTAGCTGAAAGGTTGCACTAATTTTACATAGCCAGCGTAAGATTTTATAGAGAGGTAATTATTTGTATTTATTTATAAATTCATAGTGTTAAGCTCCTATCTTACCTACCTTCAAGTACTATACTCTCTCATTGAACAGGCATGTGAGTTCAAAATTATAATAAAATATAATTGGTCCTATGCCAAAAGTGTTTCAAAGTATGAGAATACAAACCACACTTACATCATGGTTTCTTAGGAGGTTAATCTGTCATCCATGTATATAATGGAAAAAAATAAACTGGAGACAGGAAGAATAATTAGGGGACTGTATATCAATTCTGACATATTCAAATTACTTAAGCATGCAAACAGGACTGTTAAAAATGGAGATGTTTGGGGCACCTGGGTGTCTCAGTCTATTAAGCATCTGACTTTGACTCGGGTCATGATCTCCTGGTTTGTGGGTTCAGGTCCTGCACCAGGCTCTGTGCTGACAGTGCAGAACCTGCTTGGAATTCTCTCTCTCCCTCTTTCTCTGCCCCTTCCGCTTTCTCTCTCTCTCTCTCTCTCTCTCTCTCTCTCAAAATAAATAAATAAATAAACTTAAAAAAAAGAATTAGTTCACTGTTGAGTGGATATATTCACTCCAACCCCACTAGTCAAGACCCCAACACAAAGGCATCCCAGTGGTCACTAGCAAGAAAAGCTACAAAGTCAGAGAAAATGTGAAAGCATCTCTCGATTTGGTTTTCAAGTTGTAGTTCCCCATAGAAGTAATGCCCCAATATCCATACTCTACTTCAGGTACATTGTAGATTTAATACATGGATTGAGATAATAACTTCTTTTTAAATATAGTTACAACTGCACAGTTTCTTCCAAGTTCCTAACAGCTAACTTACCAATAGATATAGTTATCTGCCATCTAGCCTCAAATTAGTCATCATTATCTCTCTTAGTAGTGTTATCTTAAATATAGACATTAAAACTACTCTGAAGAGCAATCTTTTTGTTGGATCAGAACAGAGTGAGAAACTGTGATTCTTAGAAGGCCAACTTTTGACCTCTTATGTTCTCACCATAAAACCCAGTACCAATGTCTTTGCTACCATCTGTGGATGCGTATTACCTTTTATCTCAGCACTCAAGTGTCCTCCACCATTTAGCATCCAGATATGCTGAGATTTTCTTCCTGTACTCACGGCAACACTTTCTCATCTCCTGTCTGTACAAATGATAATGAGCCTCTTATCTGAAACATTCCAGATATCGGTGTCCTGTCTTTTCTGTTTTAATAACAGCATGTATATGGTGCCTTTGTTTTGGAAGGCTAAATTTTTCACAGCACTCTAGTGAGACAGGTAACAGAAAAGATAGATTATTTCTTTCATGAATAAGGACATATATCAAGACAGTGCCAAGACATATAGAGATATTTAAAAATGTTGCTTTTATCATATTTATAAGTGCTTAGAGATGAAACTTTGTAGTTGAACCTTTTTTTTTTTTAAGTTTGTTTATTTATTTGGGAGAGAGGTAGGAGGAAGGGGCAGAGAAAGAGGGAAAGAGAAAATCATCGCAGGGGTAAAGAATGAAGTTGAGAAAGGAGTCACTTGCTCGAGGTCACACACATGCCTAGAACGTGGCTGAACCCAATCAAAAATTTATTCCTCCTTTTTTAATTTTTACAGTTTATTTATTTACTTAGAGAGCAAAAGGGTGAGTCAGGAAGGGGCAGAGAGAGAGAATCCCAAGCAGGCTCCCTACTGTCAGCACAGAGCCCAGTGTGGGGCTTGAACGCAGGAACCATGAGATCATGACCTGAGCCAAAACTGAGAATCGGATGCTTAATCAACTGAGCCACCCAGGTGTCCCAAATTTATTCATTTTTATTGTTAAAAGGATGCTGTGCCTTAACCTACCTGTTTTGGAGACCTAAATATTTTCTTGTTTGCTTCTTACTATGGCCTGATTTATAGAGCCCAAAAGCCTAAGTCCCCAACTAGATCAATATTTATACTAAAAACCTCTATGAAAATATCATGGTTACCAATTTGTGCTGCATGACTATCCCTGGGAAAACTCTGTGGTTTTCCTGACATGCTTCCTATGACATTTCTTTTGTCCATAGACAGTTTCTTCATTCCCAGTGGTAAATATTATATTTCTGTGTAAAAGGAGAAAACTGTCATCAAAGCAATAACCACAAAGAAAATATTTCTATCTTCCCCAAGAAGAGGCTCTTGGTATATTTGGCCATGTGTGCCAGAGTGCATCTATCGGCCTAAAGCCTTCATTACTAAATGTTTCATAACCCTCCAAGCATTCATAATGTAAAACCACTTGTCAGTTCTGCTTTCAATTAGTTTATAATTTATCTGTAAACTCATGAGGATGGACATGCATTAGAGCATTACACAGATACAAATAAGAAACCAGACACACACAGATGACTTTTTTTGCCAGCTTTGAATGTATTGAATTTTTCTTGGAAGTGGCTCCTCCAACTTACTTTTCCGAAGTAAGAAAGCAATAGATGACAGAGACCTATTTTCATCTCTTTTTTTTTAGTTCATTTATTTATTTTGAGAGAAAGAGAGAGAGCAAGCAGGGTATGGACAGAGAGAGAGGGAGAGAGAGAATCCCAAGTAGACTCCTCTCTATCAGCACAGAGCCTGATATGGGGGCTCACACTCACGAACCATGAGATCATGACCTAAGCTGAAATCAAGATTTGGACTCTTAACCAGCTGAGCCACCCAGGAGCCCCCTTATTTTCATCTCTTAGGCAAAGTTGAAGAGTGGAATAGACTAAGGAAAAGCCTTCATTTTTAAATATTATTGATACATTAGCCACATGAGATAATATATTTTTTTTAATTTTGAGCAAATATGGAAGTTTGTGTAATGTAATGAGAAAATAAATGATTTCATAAAATAAAAAGTAGTAAGAACTACTACTTTTAAAAACCTCTATGTTTTTATACTGGACTGGTAAACCAACTTCCTTCATGGAGGTGAATGGTTAAGTTTACTATTCCAAAGCAGAATCTCCTGATACTCTAGGATTGGGTTCTTGGGCGAGGAAGTCGTTACTTACTTCCTTGAGTACACAGCTGTTTTACTGCTTCAGACTGGCCCCAAACCCTTCTACCTGCCATTCAGTGCCCTCTGTTCATTGAGCTAACAATGAGAATAGTGTGGCACAGTTACTAAGGACATAGGCACTAGATTCAGGCTGCCTAAGTTTGGCCCCTAGATCAAGCTGTGTGACCTTATGTGAATAACTGAACCTCTATTTTACTTGTTTTGTGTCTGCAAAGGAAGCAATCATAGCACTAACCTCATATGTAATTAAAAATAAATGAATACATATAAAATGCTTATCAGAATCCCTGATAGAAGTGCTTAGTAGTCTTAGTAGCTACTATTTCATCAAACACATGCCCATCACTTGTAAGATGAACATCAATTTCAGAGATGTTAAAATGTGAAAAGTAATGTATGTGTTGGACTCTGTGAAACCCTGGCCTCATCCCATCCCTGTCATTGGTCAAATTCATAGGGCTTGGTTGAATTCAATAAAATAAATAATACTAAAGGGAGAAAAAAGAAAATTTGCTAATTTAGTGCACTGTAATTGTCACTTACTCTGTTGCCTTTTCTTTTATTCTGATCATTCCCAAAGTTAGAATAGAAGCTTCTCCTGGTCTGGTGTTAGACCTTCCTCATGTGCTGCTGGGCACCTGGTAGCAAACCCACCACTGGGCATGCAGCAGATTATTAACCAAAGCGTGTGTCTGGGTCGATTTCTAACTAAATTTACAGTTCACAGAAGCTCTTTGTTGTGATCAAAATTACTAGTACCAACAACAGGGGTGAATAGAACAAAGAATGTCTTTCTGTTAAAAGAGCTGCTTTTCTCAGTTGACATCCCCACCTGATTTATCAGCAGTGAAGCCTTATTTTCAGAACTTTTCTCTCAGAAAATAGACTGTTATTATCTTTAGACAGTACAGAAGTGAATACATTTTAGTATAGACCCCTCAGATTTAACTCAAAAGTACCTACTGATTAAACTCCCGGTGCAGTTTTTATAGTCAGGATGGGCCTCCCAGTTGGCAATCTGAGAAGATGGAAGGAGGCAGGGGTTGGATCATAGCTAAGAACTAGCCTTACCAAGTTAGATATAAAAGTACAGAGAGTCTCTTCCCAGCTGGCTGCCATTCTGCATCTTGTAAACAAATCTGGTAGGACACAAAGAAACAGCAGCTCCCCTCAGAAGAAACACATCCAAAACCAGGGTGTGTCTATGTGTTTATAGTCTTTTAATCTTTTTGAAATTCTGTAGTTGTTAGAATTCAAAACTGCAAGCAAATTCTCAAGTTTCAAAACTTATTTGTATTTGAACTTTCAAAATGTTCCTGTGCCCACTATCTTTTTTTAACCTCAAGCTTTTTTTTCTTATTAACTTTAAACTCCATATGGTTTATGCTTGAACCTTTTATTTATTTTTTCTTCTGGGAGTCATACTCATCTTGTGGGAATGTCCTATAACTCTTGTTTTGTTTTTCAATCCCTATTCTCATACAAGTTCACCGTAACTGATTGGCCCTTGACTATCACTGGGCATTGTCCAAATTGTCTTTCCACCTGCTCCTATGTGGAGCCCAAAGCTCTCAGGAAACAATTAATCCTGAAGTGTTTCTAGTTCCAAAACAAGCTTTCAACTTCAAAGAAACTATAGCAAGAACTAAAAAAAAAAGAGTTTTATTTTGATTTTAAAATGAAGCTGGGGTTTTAGGACCAGAGTGATGCGCATGTGGAGGAAAAAGTATCAGATGCTGGGGAGAGTGTCAGAAGTCCAGGAAACCAGGGCTCATATTTGGACTCTGCCAGTTAGTCACTGTGCTGTTTGACCCTAAACCAGCTACTTCACCTCCTGTGACCTTAATTTTCTCTCACTTAAGATGAGAAGATTAGCATCTACTCCTAAGGTTGTTAATGCAGATGAATATATTGCAGGAGCCTGACCTCTTTGCCGTTCTGTACAAAGCAGGCACACAGGAAACACAAGTGGCCCACGGTATTGTGAACTTTAAACTCATGACCTACTATTAGTCACCTAATAACACTGCATTTTTTTCCACAAGTTGCTTTATTTGTGTAACATCCCCTTCTCCTTTTTCCAAAAATGGGCTCTATGAGAGCAATTAGGAGAAGGTGAGCAGTTATGAAGATGGAAAGTGGTCATGATGTCTGCAAAGTTATTTTCATATTTTGTATGTAATGGAATTTATGGAAATTAAATCCACGCTAAGTACCCAGTAAGGCTCATTTTCCCTGAAGAGTAGCACCTGCCTTGGGTCTTTGCTGTAAATGTGAATGCCCCAAGACAAGGTGTTTAACTCTCCTGATCTCGGCTTCCTTATTTATAAGAGAAGCAGTTGGTTGGAATGCCTTCATCTACTTGATAAACATTTACTGGAAATTAAAAACAAAAAGTCAAGAAATAAGTTTTTCTCTGGATAAGCCCATAGTTTTCTAGGAAAAACTGAAGAAAGAGCCAGGAATTATAGGACATAGTGGGTGATGGTGGGGAGAAGAGATTTAAGAAGGAACAGTACCTAGGAGAGGCTTCCCAGAGAGCATGTGAGTTGAAATCACTGAAGTTTGCTGGAATTGCAAGACCTCAGTGTGAGGGAGATGAATGCACAAAGACATGGAGATGAGAAGGGGCATGGCTTGTTCAGGGCCTCCCAATGTATTCTGTGTCTGTCACTGCAATGTTGGGGTCGTGCTGCTCAGAGGCGAGGCAACAAAGGTGATTACTCCTAAAAGGCTGTGACAACAACAGTGAGGAGTCTTCACTAGGTGATATCAAAAGTACTCTCAAGTCATGGAAATGATTTTCTGCCTCTACTCTTAATGCTGTAAGTACTCCCAGGGATCAAATGAATGCATCTATTTCTATGTCACTTGTAAGTACAGCTTTGGGGAGAATTTTAATAATGCTGCAGAAAGGGATCGGGGCAAGGAGAGCCTATCGCTGCCCAACAGAATAGGAATGTCTTTACTTACTATTTCTTTTTTAGATGTAATAAATGTAGTGGCAGTATTATTTGCCATGATTTGTCTTCAGTAGCTAAATAGTTTGTCATTCTACATGAGAAGTAATTGTTGGGCATGCCACCATGTTGGGGAGAACAGAGAGGATAGAAGGGAAGTATGTAAGCATTAAGACAGTACATGAACTTACGGATTTGGCAATGCCGTGGGAAACATTAGCCGCTTGGTCATCACAGAAAACAGCACTTGGAATACTTGGCTTTAAGTAAAAAGTTTAGGCATGCAGTTTAATCAGAACTATGTTATTTCTCACCTGCTAAATAAGTTTCTTTAATGCTGGGCGTTCTGTCATCCAAACTCCAGTCAGAGGCTTATGGAGATTCTCGATTTCATTAATTCTTCCTCCCCTCATCCACTCTCCTTCATCTCCTTCTTTCTCCCCCCTTAGTCCTCCTCTTCCCCATCCCCTCCCCCATCCCCTCAGTCTCCTTTATCCCCTCCCCCTTCTGTCTCTCTTCACCTCTTCCCCCTTGTTCTCTTTCCTCATCCCTCCACTCCACTCCTGCCTGCAGAATATCCCTTCATATCTACTTCTTAGGTATTAAACTATGTAACATTTAGTGTTATGGTGGTAATATTACCTAGCTTTTCTTTAGTGCTTCACAGTCTAGAAAGAGCTTTACAGAGATAATAATGATAGCAAATGTGTTTAGCACATGCCATGTGCCTGGCAGTCTTCACAACATGTTACATGTATTAAGTCATTCTGTCCTGCCAAGTAGATGCTATTAGTATCCCCATGTTACAGAAGAAGGGACTAAACTGAGACAGGGAAGTTAAGTAACTTGTCCAAGGTCATGCAGCTAGTAAGTGGCAGAACTGGTATATGAACTCACATGTTGGTGTCAGAGTCATGTCCTGACCACTATAATAGTTCCCTCTGATGGTTCCTTCCACAACTGCTTTTATTATGGTCTTAAAATAAAACACATTTTATGTGACTATCTATTAGGGTAGTTGTGTCATATTCATGAGTATTTTCTGATTCCAAATCAGACGTATTTGATTGATGTAATTATATTTTATTTTTGTTTTTCAATATCATGGAAATTCTTTAAACAACAAAAAAGGACTTGGTTTCTTTTGGGTAAGAGCCTTTATAACCAGCTTCCCCCTTCATGTTCTTATTTTTTTTTAATTAGCAAATTTAAAGATGATGAAAGGTTATGGTTTATACCTGAAAACAAATAAACTAGCACTGCACTCTAACCTTATTGAACATAGAAAGAGATATGTGATTAGTTGGTCTAGAAATCCTCAATCCACTAAGGTGACTCAATGAATTTTCCTATATAATAGTGACTGCATGCGTTTTCTAATCTTGACCAGTTCCCTAGGGAAATAAGGTGGAGAGAAAGCAGAAGCAAAGGTTTGAAGGATTGAAAGCTCTAAAGAATCAATCTTAAGTCTCAGAGAGAATAATTGGAATAATTGGTATTGACTTATTCCTGTCTTTTTTTTTTAATCAATTTATTGTCAAATTGGTTTCCATACAACACCCAGTGCTCATCGCAACAAGTGCCCTCCTCGGTGACCATCACCCTCTCTCCCCCCTCCCATATCCCCCTCAACCCTCAGTTTGTTGTTAGTATTTAAGAATCTCTTATGTTTTGTCTCCCTCCCTCTCTGTGGCTTTTTTTTTCTCCTCTTCCCCCTCCCCCATGGTTTTCTGCTAAGTCTTTCAAAATCCACCTATGCGTGGAAACATATGATATCTGTCTTTCTCTGACTGACTTATTTCACTTAGCATAATACCCTCCAGTTCCATCCATGTTGCTACATACACATGGCCAGATTTCATTCTTTCTCGTTGCTGTGTAGTATTCCATTGTGTGTGTGTATATATATATATATATATATATATATATATATATATATATATATACCACATCTTCTTTTTCCATTCGTCAGTTGATGGACACTTAGTCTCTTTCCATGATTTGGCTATTGTCGAAAGTGCTGCTGTAAACATTGGGGTACACGTGACCCTATGCATCAGCACTCCTGTCCTTTAAACTGTAGACCGGAGTCTACTTTCTTACTTAAAATTAAAGATTGGGTTGCCTCAGTGGCTCAGTTGGTTGAGTGTCTTGCCTCTTGGTTTCAGCTCAGGTCATGGCCCTGGGGACATGGAATTGAGTCCTTTGTGGGGCTCTATGCTGAGCGTGGAGCCTGCTTTAGATTCTTTCTCTGTCTCCCCCTCTGTCCCACTCCCCTGCTTGTCTGCGCTTGCGCTCTCTCTCTCTCTAAAATAAATAAATAGATAAAATAAAATTGAAGACTAAAAGAAGTGAAGCTCTATGCCAGCAAAATGCCCTCCTCTCTGCATATCACCAGATTCCAACTTTATTTACGTAAGACCCATGATGAAAGGAAAATTTGTTCACTACAGTAAATTAAGCTTCATAAATATATTAAAATGATATAAAGTGTCATTTCGCCTTAAGATTTTAAGGCATTCTTTCATCTATGCAAAATCATCTTTTAAGTTTCTGCAAATTAATTTCATATAAAAGGTGCTAAGTGGTTTGAAAAGATAGAAGCTATTACTTCCCAATCAGAAGTTTGCCCTATTCTAAGATGGCAGAAATATACAAACTCTTTGCTTACTTATAGTTTCAGGGCCCATTTTAGTTGTTTTGTTTGTTTTAGCTCAAGCTTTTATTTCTGTGAAATTGAACAGTGGCATATAATTTAATGAGCTGGAGTGACAAGATAGAAGCTTAGCATTAGAGGGGTGATTGCACTAGATAACCTTTGTAGATTCTCTCTCTCTCTCTCTCTCTCTCTCCCTCTCTCTCTCTCTCTTTCTAACCTTGGGATTCTGATTCTCTGATTATTATAAAACAGAATTAAAAGTAGACATTATAAAGATGAGGTTCTGATGCCATGTTTCCATTTTTGTTTTCTCATCATGATGATGCCTCTTCCCTCTCCGTGTAAGCTTAAGTCCAATCTCTTCTATTGGTGTTCTATAACTCGGGAGTGCAGACATGGCTGAAGTGATTGAGAAACCATAATTAGGATGGTTAATGAACAGTGAAATGCTGCCTCCCTTTGTATTAAGAGCAGTTAGGGTGCTGCATTAGCAAAAGTAGAACTCAGTCTCGTTTTCCCCCTATGGTAATTAATTGACCTCCTTGTCATCAGTTAAGACATGAGGAGAATAAAAATTTTCAGCCTAAATATTGGAGTTGGTGGGTGTTGCTGTGCAACTGGGCATTGATTTCCTTTTTTGTTCCTTTTCTATTCCTTTCATATTGATCCTCCCGTCACAGCTCAAGGCTTCTCCCATTATCCTACAAGAGAAAAAAAAAAAAAAAACTGTCCTAAAGTTTCAGAGGTTTGAATTCGGTGTCATAAAGTTTCCACTGTTGAGTTATATTTGATGATTTCTAAAATCTTTGCATCTAGTCCACCCCTGTTGTTTCACTGAAGAAAAGACATTTTCTGAGAAGTTAACAGATATGGTTGAAGTCATTCAGCCAGCTTTTGCATCTGACATTATGCAAAAGATGATTTTTTTTTTTTTTAGGTAGACTTGCTAGACAAAAACAAACTGATGAATAATGGGGAAGGTTTTCTGAAAATAAAACTGTAGTCATCCATGTCAAAGTTAGGTTAACTCAAAACATCAAAGAAGTTTTGCTTTCTATATGAGAATCCAGTGGGTAGTCACCCTTGATTGTGATAGAGGTGATTTTTATTTATTGAAAGGAACAATGGTTCCTGACAAAAAAAAAATAAATGTCTGTGTGTTTTACCTTATCATTTTATTAAGATATAATTCATGGGTTATAAAGTTCACCATTTGAAAGTGTACAATTCAGCGGATATACTTTAGATATGAATATTAAATGGGTATATTATAAAGACTCAGAAGACCACTAGGCTTTTCTCCTCTACATTTTAACTAAGATATACCTTTGTTTTGTTTGCATTGTTTTTAAACAACTGATTGAGGGAACCAATGACTTTGGGGCATTGTTTGAAAATGGTCATGTCACAATCTGGGGGTAGCTGGAGTATGGAATGCCAAGGTTACAGGTGAGACAGGTGCCTGTCACTATGGGGCAGATTCAATTTGCTGTTTACTGTACTTGAATCCCTGGTACTACAGAGGATTGCAGTCTTCCTTTTGCATATGAGTCTCCCTCTATAGTGGGCCAGGAATGGATTCTTTTTATTGGGATATCCTTGTGACTAGCAAGCCAACTATTTCAAATACATGGAGGAATAATTTTCAAACATGAAGCACAAAACTGGTTTGCTTTTTGTATCTCTCTCTTCCTAAGCATAACATCATATCAAGATGGACACCATTTATCAACCCATGAATAAAGGTTCTTCAGTATGTTATAATATCACTGTACTGCAGCAGAGGTCCCGTGGGGACAGGGAAGCAGCAACTTGATGGGCAGTGTTTCTCTAGTGGGGGAATTCAGCTTTGACTTTCCTTGGTAGGCGTCCCCTGGACAGTATATTATTAGTACAGTGTATAAGATCAAGCTTCCTGATAAGGATTCTGTGCGCAGACAAGGAAACCCTTCATTGCCCTGCCTGAAAGGAAGTAGCAGAAGAATGCCAATTGCAGAACTCA
Organism: Paguma larvata; assembly: GCA_030068075.1. Classification (NCBI taxonomy): domain Eukaryota; kingdom Metazoa; phylum Chordata; class Mammalia; order Carnivora; family Viverridae; genus Paguma; species Paguma larvata. Next base: position 57,893,230 of record CM057832.1, read on the forward strand.
CTTTTCCTATGCTCAGACTCTATGAAGAAAAATGATCTGGAGTATTCGTGTCTCAGGGCCAACTCTAAGAGAAGAAAAATTGCCTTTCCTCAAAGCTAAAAATCTAGCAAGTTTTACCAAAAAAAAAAAACCAAAAAAACAAACAAACAAAAAAAAAAACGCTAGTAGTTTCAGTATTTATCTCTCTGCCGTTCTTTCATTAAACTATTTGCATGAAAAGAACATCTTTGTTTCCTTAAGATTTCAGCTGCTCTTGCTACTCATTTGCTCTTGAAAAGGGATATAATCTCTTTGTTTTTGATCTGTAAATATTCCACAGCAACCAATTGTGAAGCCACAGACCAAGGATTATAATTTTCATTAGAGAATAAACAAATGAACTCTTTGAGACAAAGCTGCGCATTTCTTCCAAATATCACTGAACACAATGGAAGGCCAATTATAAAACTACTAGCTGCTTCTAAAAACATTTCCTAAAACATGAATGCCCCCTTCTTTAGAAGTCTCTTCTTTCTCAACTTTGTATTCTGTCCATCTCATGCAATAACTGTTTAGTGAGTTCCTGCTATGGGCCTTGTACTTTGCTAGGCTCTGGGGAGTACAAAGATAAAAATACATAATCCTTGCTCTTGAAATCTAATCCTAAAAGTTCCTTCAGTTTTTTTAGCTAAACATTAGGCCAAAGCTGCAATTAGTAGATTTTGTTGGCATTCCCATATTATGTAGCTACCAGTTTTACTCCAGTGTAATGCAACTTGGATTTTAGTCTGCAGTTGTTATATCAACCATGTTGAGATTTTTCTTTTTCTAATATCCAATATATTCAGTGATTTAGAAATCCAGGTAGAGATTGCTAGCAGCTACCTAAAATCTCTTCTTCAAAGTCTAAATTTGCTAGTTTCTCGGACAGAAAAAGAAATCCTTAAAACTTGCAGGGCTTTAGACTCATTTTAGAGAAAACTATTTTTCTTTCTCATATCCCTTTACTTGAGTTCAGATTAAGGGACAACATTTGTTCTTTATTATGTTTCTGTGGCCAAACTTCTGAATGCCTCCCTAGGCTGTGGGAGCAATCAGCAAGCATAGTATTTTGTATTAAAATATCAAGCAAAATATGAAATATGTATGTTCAGAAAGACATATGAGATGCTCGAATATAGAGATTTCCCACTCTCTCTGTTCTTCCCCTATTATGAATCATTGGTTAAGGTAACCTACTTGTATTTTAATATTTATATTGATGAAAAGGTTTTGTCTCTTAGAAAAATTTTTTTTATATTTGTTACTTTACCCATATTGCTATTTATATATTGTTTGGCCCCTTTGTATTTTGTTTGCTGTCTTGTTGAATTATTGAAGGAATGGGGTGCCTGGATGGCTCAGTTGCTTGAACATCTGACTCTTGATTTTGGTTCAGGTCATGATCCCAGGGTCATGAGATTGAGCCCCATGTCAGGCTTCACACTTAACATGGAACCTGCTTGGGACTCTCTCCCTCTCTCTCTCTCTTACTCCTTTTGCCCCTCTCTCCCACTCATCTGCTCTCTCTCTCTCTCTAAAATAAAAAATATAATAATAATAAAATTTAAGAAAGTATACTCTCAAATTGGAATAATAAGATTTATGCTGAATAAAAAAAGCAAAGCCATAATCTAATAACTATTCTTAATAAACAAAAGGTATTTTAAATGAACTCAAATGTAATTATATTTATTTTTCAGAATAAATTTCCATTTACTTTTATTGAATAGCTTTATTGATAATATTTTCAATTTTGAACAAAGAGAGACATTTTTATGTAACACTACTTGTAAATAAACCTATAAAGGTCCCCTAATTAGGGTATGTCAATTCAAATTTTTCCAACATTGGCTCTGGAAAGGGATATTTTTATTCCTCTGACATACTCTAGGCTGTATTCAATCTGTGCAACCTCAGTGAACTATGGCTTAGCCAGTGGGTTATTCTCAGTAGTCTTGATGATCAATACATTTTTCAGTAAAGTCAATGAATTTACAGCTATCAGCATTATTGGGGAAGATAATCTGAAGATTGCATCAGTCTGTTACCATCAGGTTCAAAATTTTGCATATATTTTAAGAAGCATTATAAATCAGGGAATTAAAATATAATTACAGAAGAAATGAGTTTCCCAATTTCAAAAGACTTACATGGAAAAGGAGACAAAACTCTGAAATTGTTACAATAATACCTATATACTTTACTTGCACCTGGACTGGGTTAGCCATTGATAGACTACAAAGATACATAGTAGACTGTATTTTGTTCAGGAATTTACAATAGAGTTGAGGAGTTAAGGAATTATCAAATGAAAAGTTTATGATGATTTTACACAGCTTTAAAAGAAGAAATGATATACATTTAAACCTAACTGTGAAATGGATGATCCACACTGTGATGGATGGTGGTAGGTACATATGAAAAGCGTGTGGCAGAGGTCTCTAGGTATGAGTGGATTAAGATTGGGAAATTTGAGTTAAACCTTGAAAGAAAGGTAGGATTTGAAAAAACAAAAAGGGTAAGAACATTTGCCCCAGACAAGTGATTTTCCAGTATGAAAAAGTCAAAACTGAGAACCGCTGACATGGGCAAACTAAAAGGGAGCCAAGGCTGGAATTTTGGAATATCCACTCGGGCTGACTGTTGTTGCCAGTTCAACATTTATATTGAGTAGTATGCACACTTAAGAACACAATATGGCAATCCCTGATTTTAATTTAAAGGAAACAAAACAATATAAACAAATATGGGACAAATGTAAAAGTACTCTGGGCACTTAATCACCCAAAGCATTCAATGTTATTTCAAAGAGAACTCCAGTGAGTCTTCAAGTTGCAATATTCACAACACCTGTGTGTTCGTATTACAATGACTGTTTCTACTTTTGTCTTTGTACATATAAATTGATAATTGTGAGCTTTCTATTGTGTTTCATTTTATACCTACTGCATCCTCTAGGTATAAATATGCCTCTTTCACTGGCGACCTACATTTTGAGCACAGAGCTGTCCCTCCCACAGTAGTTAACAAAATACTTGAAACCAGGCTAGTAATACAAGCTGACAACTGCCATAATTTTGTTATGTTCAGATTCAGTAAACTATAGTTATGTGGTGAAGCAGTTCAGCTCTTTGGTAATGACAGATTTATTGAAGACAAGCTTTCAGAAGGATTGTACTAGAAATCCTATTAAAGTGCCATCCATTAAACCATTAGGATAGTCATTAAAACTGTTAGTGCAGACTTGTTATTCATGAGTTATTGGTCTCTTTCCATTCTCAGTGGTTTCTGTCAATACTACTCTATCCTTTGCTCCATTGTGACTGTTCAGTTCCAAGAAATGAATATATATCAGCTTTCTCTCTTTTCCTGTGCAATTTGTGGGGAGGGGGAAGAGTAGGAGAGGGGTTTGGTTGGGAGGGCGGGAATGAAAGAGATTAAAACCCTATGCCTCATTTTTCCCAATTATATAGGATAAAGATTATACTTAGGATCCCACCCTTTTTATTTTGATAAGAATCATGTTAAAATCTAACCATATAGAAAGCTACAGGTTGACTTTCATTTTAAAAAAAGAAAAAGAAAAGAAAAGAAAGAAAAACATTTGGAAGTGGAACGTACGTACCGTGGGATTCATGCATCCTTAAACCAAACCGACAGAGACATCTGATCTTCAATCTATTTTCCTTTCTCTTCACAGTTTTGAAATAAGGAATTGAACTTTACGATAGTAAATTTAAAGCTGCAACTTAATATACATGTATCAGAGTGTAGTAGTTAAGAGCTCAGACTCCCAAGTCAGAAAATTCTGGATTCATATCCCAGTTTTCACTGCTTTATGGACTACCAGGGTGATTTGTGGAAAGTGTCTTAACTCTTCTAGGCCTCAATTTCTTTATTTGTAATACGGATGTAAGAGTATCTACCTAAATTATTTTTAAGGATCACTGTACATGAGATTTAGTGCATCATGATGATGCACTCATTATCATCATCATTATCATCAAAATCAGAAGTAATTTAACCTGATTACTTCTAAGTTCCATTCTTTGATGGGGTTAGAGGGAGACAATCTAATTTTGTGTTGGTTCATTCAATATTTTTTCTTGGTCATAAATCTACACTGAACTTTATCTCTAGATGACCATAGGACCCTGCTGAAAAAGATGACATGGATTTCACAAAATACCCTCTAAAGTGTTGAGTCCTATAAACTGCCCACTCTGCATCTAACATGGCAAGAAGTCAAATGTGCAGTTGTGAAGTGTGCTGCAACCCCCCTCGCCCCCATTTTTGAAAGTAGTACAATGTTCACAAATTGAAAAATTACAGTACACAAATAGCAAGTATACTACACTAAAATAATTATTGTTAAAAGATAAACTGAGGGGTGCCTGGGTGGCTCAGTCACTAGAGAATGTGACTCTTGCTCTTGGAGTTATATGTTTGAACCCCACATTGGGTGTAGAGTTCAATTTAAAAAAAATAAAATTTTGGGTGTCTGGGTGACTCATTCAGTTAAGTGTTTTTGACTCAGCTCAGGTCATGGTTTCAAGGTCATGAGTTTGAGCCCTGCATTGGGCTGTCTGCTATCATTGTAGAGCCTACTTCAGATCCTCTGTCTCCCTCTCTCTTTACCCCTCCTTATGTTGTACTCTCTCTCTCTCTCACAAAAATAAATAAAAACATTTAAAAAATAAAATATTTAAGAAAAGATAAACTTAGTCATATTAAATATTTTAAGAGTTTATTCAAGCAAAAACTGACTCGAATTGAGCGTCACCAAACCAGAAGTGTTTGCTAGGGCAAGGACTCATATAAAAAGTGGAAGCAAAGAAGGGAATTTATTGATTGACTAAAGCTTAAAGCCTACTTGGCTGTTTATGATTGATTGTCTATAGCATTTTGATTTTGCAGCCTTGAGACTTAAAGACTTAGATTTTGGTTTGTATCCATAGACTGCCACAATATTAGGGCTCTCTCAGTCTAATGGAGTCCTTGTTTAATTAATTTAAGGTTATCAATCTCTACCTCTCAGAGATAAGTACTGGTAGCATTGATGTATAATATTCTAGGTTTCTGTATATACATATGTGTGTATATTCATATTTATATCTCTAAATATCTAGATATATGTATATAATATAGTATATATAATATATTAATACAGGTATATGTTTTAATAATGCTATTTTAATTTTTTTTACTTAACAGTAAAAGTGGATGTCTTTATGTCAGTAGATACACAGTTTCAATAGCTTCATAGGTTTTTCATACCCTAAGTCACTTAACCAGACTCCTACAATAATGTTATCCCTCCACCCCACTCCCACTATTTTAATGATTCTATAATGGCTATTCTATACATTTGTCCAGGGAAAAGATGTATTTTTCACTTTCAAGACTTTTAAGCAGAGTTTAGTGCCTGACAGAAAATCCAAAGTCTAATCCTAAGAAATGATAAATTTGAAGAGGGTACAATTTGTGATGAAGGTGAGTCAGGTGGGAAAGGCAAACAGATCCCAAAACCAGGCCTCCAGACCATGAAAGTACCTTCATGTCGTCACTTTATTCCAGGGACTGATCATTAGTTTTGTAAACTTGAGGGGTAATTGGGTTCCAAAGAGCTCACTTTGTGATCTTAATGGCCATGTCATCAAGCTGTGATGACTGGATGCTACTGTCTTTCTGAGAGGGCCAGGTAACCATGCTCCTCATCCCTTCCCAGTCTCCCTTTTCTGTATGTCTATGAGTTACTTTCTCTCCTCTTGATGACTTAGTTTCTCTTTAAGTATGTTAATGCACGAATATTTTTAAAGATGTGTTAATACAATTCTAATACTTTAGAACATATTATACTGGAAGACATCTTTTTATTTTTTTTAATATTTGTTTATTTTTGAGAGAAGAGAGAGAGAGAGAGAGAGAGAGAGAGACATAGCATGAGCAGCGGAGGGGCAGAGAGAGAGAGGGAGACACAGACTCTGAAGCAGGCTCCAGGCTCTGAGCTGTCACCACAGAGCCTGACGTGGGACTCCAACCCAGAAACTGCAAGATCATGACCTGACTCAACTGACTGAGCCACCCAGGTGCCCCTGGAAGACATGTTTAATGCTTGATTTGTATAATGCTCAAGCAATAGAATAAGTCTATAGTTCCATTCTCACAGCATTAAGAAAAAGAAAGGAAGAGAAATTATAGCATAATGCTATCTAATTTTTCAGTAATAACTTTAAAATATGAAATATTAATTAGACACAATAAAGATTATTTTCATAGAATGATCAATGTATAAATCAGTTCTTTAACTTTGTTCTTTTCCTCCATAAATGAATACATATCCAACCAGCTTCTGCACCACCACTTTCTTTCCAGCCTCTACTCTGCCCCAGTAAAAGGAAAAAAATATATAATCCAAAGAGGGTAAAATGCTGGTTTAGTAGATAATAGGGTAAATATGTGTTAAGAATCACATGTTCTGGGGGCACCTGGGTGGCTCAGTTGATTAAGCATCCGACTTCAGCTCAGGTCACGATCTCATGTTCATGAGTTCAAGCCCCGCATCGGGCTCTTTGCTGACAGTTCAGAGCCTGGAGCCTGCTTCAGATTCTGTGTTTCTTTCTCTCTGCCCCTCCTCTGCTCATGCTGTCTCTCTCTCTCTCTAAAAAATAAATAAACATAAAAAAAATTTAAAAGAAAGAATCACATGTTCTGTTCTCTCCCTTTCTCTCTTTTCTGTGCAGCTCCATAGAAAAGTTGAACAAGGTAAATCAATGAGTCAGGCCAGCGCCTCTCTTCTTCTGGCATTAATTCTACTCTTATGGCAGCAGAATAGATAAGTGGAGGTAGATGTTCTTCAAAAATTTCTGTCTTTACTTTTTCCCACCCACCTGTTCATATGATAGAGTTTGTAAGTGAACTTAGTATCTGTCTGTCTGCCTCTCTTGCTCTCTTTCTACATATGCATACTCAGCTGACTGTGACAGCTATGACACTAGCATGAACCTCATCTAGATCCCAAGGTATAGATATGGATACAAGGAAGTTAGAGTCTGCTATAACTTTATAATTTATTGCCCAAACTGGAACACTTTGAAAGATGATGCTTTGAAACAGGGACAGAGATGGAAACTGGGATATAAGCCCCTCTAACTTAAATCCCTTGCCAGAACTGAATCTTGGACTGTTTATCCTTCCATCTGATCAGGATCCTCCCACTCTCCCCACAATGGCCAACAAGTAGCCTTGAGACCTCTGAGAAGCACAATTATTAAAACAAACCCCCCAAAATAAAAGGAAAACCCACTGTGTTAAATGGCTAATTTTATATATACATTAGTAGTATGTCTAGAAAATTTGGTAATATGAATTGTTATCTGGCAAGGAGTCACTGTGAGTGGATATGTAAAAGTTGGAAATCATGGCACAAAACGCTATTCACATGTTCACTTGGAAAAATTTCAAAAGTTCCAAAGTCCAAGATGGCTCTTATTACGAATCAGTGTACAGACAAGTGTGAGCCTTAGAGCCATTCTGATTATTTTAAAAGATGATTTTATGTATTTCTGGTCTATTTCAATATATGTTTACTTAATAGTCACATGTTCTGCAGGGAAACTTATTTAATTATTTACTAAGGTTCTGGGGGAAAAGTCACTGTTACTATATATCCTGCCTATAATACTTTCAGCCATTCATTCTATAAATATATTTTAAAATAAACTATAAGCTATACACTGAGTATAGAGCATCAGATGAATCATAACCACTATAGCGATACCCTCGAGTGATTCCATTTTTTTCCAAAGGGTAAATATATAAAATTATCAATGCATGGACATTTTTCTAATGTATTTTACCTAGAATAGTCTTTAATTTAACATTATAAAGCCAATATACATTTTAAACAAATTAATTTCTGCAATTAATGTTTTAGTTTAGAAATAAACTCTAAAATTCTAGATTTTGTGAGTTCTAGCTTTTCTAGTTTGCTTGTCACACATAACATAGAAGAAAGTAGACATAACACTTTAGGTTGTAAATGTTTTCTAAGCTACTTGAACACCATGGGTATAAGTAGTAATGATCAACCTGTGTGTCTTCTTTAATTAGAAACCTGTATTTAGTATGGTATACTATGTCCTTACCTATAAGGAGTAATGATATGAACAGCAAGGGGTTCTTAGTATGTACTTAATATATACACATATATACGCACTATATCAAAAAGACATAGGTAGAAACTCTTGTGTGTCAAGTAGATAGTTGCACTAAATACATTTGGGGATGGAACTAGGTAGGGGAATTTTTTAAGTGATTACTTGGGATTTTCTCTATTCTGTTATAGACTTGAAGGATGCATCATGTTTTTTCATTTCATTTCCGATGTAAAAATTTTATTTTTTCAACCAGGAAATGAGATGCGAAAGGCATTGATTGAACATTAACGAACGTTTATTCATGTTTCAGTTTGGAAACTCATCTGTTTTTCCTCTCACATCTGAAAATAAACATAGGAGAAGAAACAGAGTTCTAACAAATTTTTAATTAAATAGCAAGCAAGGTAATACTGAAAACCTAAAAATACATCTGTCTACAGCATGCAGAGTAAAATGAGGGAAAATGTTTTATTTTACTTTTTAACGTTTCAAAATTTATGTTTGAGAGAGAGAGAGAAAAGCACAGCAGGGGAGGGGCAGATAGAGAGGGAGACACAGAATCTGAAGCAGGCCCCAGGCTCTGAGCCCTCAGCACAGAGGCCTATGCCGGGCTCAAACTCAGGAACGGAAGAACCGTGAGATCATGACCTGAGCCGAAGTCGGACACTTAACCAACTGACCCATCCGGGTGCACCTAAAATTAGTGTGTTTTAAAATTAGATTAGAGGGGCACCTGGGTGGCTCAGTTGGTTAAGCAGCCGACTTCAGCTCAGGTCATGATCTCACGGTCTGTGAGTTCGAGCCCCGCGTCCGGCTCTGTGCTGACAGCTCAGAGCCTGGGTCAGCACAGAGCCTGGAGCCTGCTTTGGATTCTGTATCTCCCTCTCTCTCTGCCCTTCCCCTGCTCACACTCAATCTCTATGTCTCTCAAAAGTAAATAAATGTTCAAAAAAAGGATTAGAAAAAATAAATAAATAAAAAATAAATTAGATTAGAAATTTGTATATTTGTAAAAAAGAATTAATGTTATCACTTAAAACTTCACTAATCAAACTCTCAAAAACCAAGATGATTTATCTTTCCTATTTTCTTTATATTGTTGTGTATAAAATGCTATTATAATAGAAGTCAAAAAAACAGTTAAAAACCACTCTATTCATTTATTGATTGGTTTTTCCTTTGAATCTACTTTTACACTCTATTTCTGAATGGTCAGGTCTCCAAGTATCAAATGAAATGAAAAACTGATAAATATATGTGTTTGTTTGTGTTCTGTTGTTATTGTTATTTGCCCGAGAAAAGTAGATCAATTTCCAAATTATATAGATGGACATATAGTTATGTAGAAGTGAAAGGGCAGAAGTGGATTCCTTTGCCTAAATTAAGTGGGTGGCTGTTTCAGTTTTATGCTTCAATGTCAAAGGAAATTCACTTAGCATCAGTGAGCAAGCAGACATTCCTTAGATGCTAAGATTGTCTCACATCAGGGATGTTCTCACAGAAGTCAGCGGATGGAGATTAGAAAAGGAAAACATCTATTGTTCTTTTCCTTAGAATTTTGTATCCGGTGTTTTACATGTATTATATCACTTAATATTTTTGACTCTATACAAATGCGGCAGCATTTACAGAGTGGTAAGGAATTAATGCATTCACTTTGTTAATTTGGTGCCAAAATTTAGCACTCTGCTGTTCACGGAAAAGAAAGGATGCCACTCTGAATTTATTCAGTTTAGTGCTGTGCATAGATTGCAATCAATAATTTTATTTGTTACCTATATGCAATTCTTCTTATAAACACTGTAATTACTTTCTCTCAATTCAGTCAACTTTATCTCTTTAATCAGAGCAGTTTAATAAAATTTTAATAACATTTTCTTGCCCCAAATTGTCTAGAAAATTTTAATTCCTTTTGCATTTTCAAATAACATCAGAAATCCTAGTCTATGAATTATGTTTATAAAAATGATTATCCATAAAGCTCTAGTCTTTAAGAACATCAACTATAATTCTGTCCATTGCTCTCTTATTATGCACTTTAATTTGATATAGGAGATAAATATCTAAAAACTAAAACATTAGGATTAAAAGCTATCACTGATGTCATTCTTTTAGAACATTGTCTTTGGGAACTAGGAATTTTTCTTTTCTGCATTCAGTACCATCTTGGAAAATGTTGAGGCACATTAAACAGGATAGTATAATAATAAAAAAATATATATCTGGCCTTTTAAATCTTCAGATCTTAAAGTTGTGTGTTCTCTTCTGAACTCTTGTTTGAAAAGATCTGTCAAAACCAGTTTTTTTTTCCAGTCATACATATGTAGTAGTAAAGTAGCTTATCTGCATTCCAGAGATCACATGGCATTATCCTACTGAATTGAAAAAGAATCCAGTGTTTGTTGTTGTGTTTTTGTTTTTTTTGTCATTTTGAATTTATGGTAAATTAGGACAGTGAAATATACTTCTAGGAGTAGAGGGGATTCTCAAGGAAATAAACTAACTCCTCCTTACTTAGTGCCTAAATATAACATAGAAAAAAATTTATCAAGTGGTTGCCTCAAATATTTACTCACTCCATGTGGCTGAATGGTTTACAATGAGTAGTGTTGCCTGTTTGCTTCTCTACATATCAATTCAAATGTAAATAAAGAAATTATTAATCCAGGTACTTTTCTGTAAGTACTTGTTACACAGTACGTTATAATCAGAATTGCAATTGAAACCATTAGACAACAAATAAAGTTGATGTAATTTTATCACTTACCTGAAGAACAAAATTAACTGTATATAAAAATACCTGATGAAAAAATTTTTAAGTTTATTTTGAGAGAGAGAGAGAGCAAGCATAAGCAGGGGAGGGGCAGAGAGAGAGAGGGGGAGAGAGAGAGAGGAAAGAGAGAGAGAGAGAGAGAGGGAATCCCAAACAGGCTCCGTGCTGTCAGCATGGAACCCAACACAGGGCTCGGTCTCAGGAACTGCAAGATTGTAACCTGAGCAAAATCAAGAGTCGACTGAGCCATCCAAGCACCCTGATTGAAATATTTTTAAATGGCTTTACAAATTGTTCATCTTTCTACTTAAAGGTGGAAAACTCCTCTATGTGTTCATTAGTTAACACTGAGAGTCTTGAGAAATCACTATTTCAGTCCTTCAGACTCTAATTGTGGCTAGATTAGAGATACTTTTATAATGAAAGACTTAGAAGTTTTGATAACTAATTACATAAAGGAGAACAGAGAAGGTGAGGATGCCAACTTGACACTGGGAAGACATTAATAGGAAAAAGGAACAGAGCAAACAGACTGGCAAAGCCAACCATGGACAAAGAGAAAGCCAGCACCTGGGACTCAGGGGCTATGACCTCCAGACTTTGCTCATCATCATACTTTCTACATTTGTCATCATTGGATTCAACTAAACTCATGTTCTTCCCTTTGAAGAAAGTACTCATTACGCCAATTGCAGACCTTGGCTAATTGTGCAAAATACAGCCCTTCTCAACTATGCAAATACTGGTCTTTTTCAAATGGATACATATTAATTTACCATTTCTATCTTGGAGAAAGAGAATATGAATGAATGAGAATTTTAAAAAGCTTCATTGCAGAAATACAGTCAATGGCAGATTGCTTTTCTAAACCTCAAATAGGGCTTGAGAATATATGGGTGCAAACCACACTAAGGAGTAAATGAGCCTACTGATTGGGAACTCTGTGGAACTATAGTGTTTCTCTGGAGGTTAGGTCACTGAAAGTTCAGTTCCCTGTAAAAGGGTTGGTTAGTCTGACCCATAATTTGCCTAGTCAAATAGCTGGTCTATTCCTTCTATATAATTAAATTTTTGTTAGTTGTTTTAAAACCCACACAAAAACAGGATGTATCATTTTTGTGGTTTCTCTTTGAAGAGTTTCTAAAGGGAACGTTTTGAGGTTTTACTCTTGGTGGACTGAGGAGAAGTGAGATGCCAAGCAGCTAGTATTGTAGGGTGTTTGTACATGTGAATTATATTTTTCTTCTTGGTAGAGAAGTTGAAATTTTGCAGAACCACATTTAAAGGACTTTTCCTTAAATTGGTGACTTCAGCTTTATCAAAAAAGTCATTCTCTGGATGCAGTTTTACTCAATGACTGTAATCTGATGTGCAAGTTTATGAGCACTCCCTTGTTTTGAATTTACAGTTATAAACATAGATTAGAAGCACTATAGAGATTTTTGTTCCCAAAATTCCCATTGTGTTTCAAGAGAATAATTGAAAGACATATGTAAAACAATCAAGAAACCTTCTCTAACCTGGCTAGAGAAGAAGCATAACACCGTGGGTAGACATTGCGATGGGGTCCAGAACACCTGCACTTCAAAACGAGCTGACTAGCTGTTTGACACTGAGAGTTTACTTAACTTCTCTGCACCTCGATTTCCTCATTTACAGAATTGTGATAATAATGGTATCTACTTCTAGGCGCTTTGTGAAGATAAAATTAGTTAATATATGTGAAGCACAAAGAAAACACAGCAAATGTGATATAAGTGTTATTATAACTATATTACTATTGGATATAAAATATTTTTAAATCTGGCTTTTCATCAAGAATATAGTGCATGGGCGCCTGGGTGACTCAGTTGGTTAAGCATCCAAATTCAACGCAGGTCATGATCTCACGGTCTGTGAGTTCAAGCCCCTTATTGGGCTCTGTGCTGACAGCTCAGAGCGTGGAGCCTGCTTAGGATTCTATGTCTCCCTCTCTCTCTCTGTCCCTCCCTCACTCATACTCTGTCTATCTCTGTCTCAAAAATAAAATTAAAAAAAAATAAAATTTTTATTTATTTTTTAAATTTTTTAATGTTTTTATTTATTTTTGAAAGACATAGAGACAGAGTGTGAGCAGGGGAAGGGCAGAGAGAGAGGGAGATACAGAATCTGAAGCAGGCTCCAGGCTCTGAGCCATCAGCACAGAGCCCAACGTGGGGCTCAAACTCACAGACGTTGAGATCATGACCTGAGCTGAAGTCAGCCGCTCAACCGACTGAGCCACCCAGGCGCCCCTAAATTTTTTTAAAAAAGAATATAGTGCAATATTAAATCCATTATACGTTGCATATTTTCCACTTACCTATTTTAAGACAAAGTTCTAGTTGCTTAAAAGAAATGAGAACTCTCAGGCCGTCAAGTTAAAGACTACATAAATGCCAAGTATTTGATATAAGCAGCTGTCTACTCAAGATTTCTTCTTTAAGTTACAGAGAAGTTTCTCTTTGGTCCCTCTTGTCAGTAAGGCAGAGTCATTGAGGTGAAGATCTGTTAGTATTAGAATGATTTCAGTCTCAAGTATTGGGGTAGGAGGGGGAGTGTGTCATGTGCCAGGTGTGCAGATAGGGAAGCAATGTAAAACGGCTTGTCATCTTGGTAAAGGTTAGGTGCTACATGCTATTTCTTTGTCCAGTACAATTAAGGGCCTTATTGATTACCTGGAGAAAGAAAAGTAAATATGAGAAAGTAGCATTCTTGTTTACAAATTCTGTAACAATGCAATGTACAAATGTCATATAGCTTATTTTTTTAAGTCTATTAATCAAATTTGAGTTGAACACATCTAGCTTGCTTTATTTCGCATTGCAAACTTTCCTCCAGGGCAACTACAGAATATCTGTCCAGGATTCCAGCTCAGAGGGTAGAATTCAGGATTGAGTTCTGAGAAGGAAGGGATATCTCACCAACACATGTTTGGATAAGCAGTGTCAGAAGGATGAGAAGAGATACCTGAGAGTCAGGCTGAGGAAAATCAAACACCAACAGCAGGAAGAACAAGAACCCATTTGAAACAAGAGTGCTTATTTCAAATTGTTTTGAATAACATTGGGGTAACCTCAGCTTAACTCTATAGTATGAAGATGCATGATGGCATGCTGTGTTGGCCAAAAATATGAGACTAGAGTGGAAATGAACTTCTTAAGACCGAGGTTACTCTTTTTCCATGTTGACCATTTCATTCTTCCTTAAGAGGATCTCAGCAAGAGAAACCAGAAAACAAAGAGGCAAATCAAATATGCCTGCATATTGCACTAAGGAAAACATAAAGAACAGGTTTTGAAAATTAGGATCTTAGTCATCCATGATACCTTTGCCTCATTAACAGGGATAATTGAAATTTGATTTTCCTCAACCAGTTTTATTTTTTTCTGAATAGAAAAGATCATCTTTTACTTCACCTACTTTCCGTAGTTGCTATTCTTTACTGTGTTTACTGCTCTCAGCATTCTGACAAGCTCCAGAATAATGACCTATGCTGTGTATTGTTAAACGTTCAGTCAGACAGATAGATACAGATAGATGAGTATGTGTTGCACAAAGACAGTTTGGCATTATTCAATCAATATTTGTTTGATCCGTGTAAAACAAGTATAAATGTAAGCTGCATCCCATCTGTTTTATCATCCATGTGAAGCCAACCTCATTTCTAAAACTTGATTTCTTATGTAATTGCCCCAGAATGACAGAGGATGATCAGTTGGGAAGAAATATCTTTCAGACTGGTGAGATAAAGGATAGTTTTGTTTAAGTGTGTTTCACATGTTGGGCTTCCTCATTTTGCAGTGGCCTTCAGGATAGGTAGTAGCATCATGGCTTGGCAATTACCAGCTGTTAATCATCAGTTGGGCTTTGAAATCACACAGACCTGGGTTTGAGGTGAATGTATGAGTCTAGCCATGTGAGCAAATTACTTAACCACCAAAAAGCACAGTGCCTGCCATAGAGCAGGCCCTCAGTAAGATTTATTAAATTAATCTTTCTTTACTTCAATTTCCTTGTCTGGAAAATGGAGAAAATAACAATACCTACCTCATAACATTTGTGAAAATTAAATGGGATACTGCATGACCTGGCAGCTATTATAATTATCCTGTTACTTATAGCTCTTCTTCTCATGGGTCATACTTTAAGTTTAAGCATATTAACATATGTGACATAAAACTACTGTTTCCATTACTGGTTTTTAAACTCTTCAATGTGTAGGTATCAAATCAAGCATTTAGAAGGCTGAGAATATGTGGCAAGAGTGGAAATGGACATGAGTTAACAGTGCCTGCGTTGATAGATGCAATTTCATTAGTCTAATTAAATGCTTGCCACTTTACACATCCGTGAGTGATCGTAGTCTGAATAACAGGACCATCATGGGGAGTAATATCTTCCACCAAAGCAGGGAACATCAATGAGCTTAGCCGCTTCTTGGGATATTTTAGAAAATCATGTGTAAGAAGCTTATGTACTCAGTAATGCTCATCAGTGTAAAGTGGAATATCAGTGGTAGCTGTAATTTCAGGATCACATACTTTACTTATAACCATATGATAATGAGCGTTAAAATATTAGTTTTAGTTCACTGTACCTTGCAGTTTCCGTTGTCTGTTCTCTAACTGCCATGTTACAGGGAAGAATTACTCTATGATTTCCCTTTATGAACTCTTCTCAACAATATTTATCCATCAATCCATTTAAGAAAATCTGTTGAACCATTTATTGAGCCATCTTTGTAGATGCAAAAATGACTAAAGGTGTACAGGTAGGACTGTGGCTAAGAACTCTAGAATTTAAGCTGTAGGTCATTCAGAGCCAGTGGAAGTTTTTAAGCAGGAACTTAACCTGTCCAGAGCTGAGCTTCTGGACATGAAAAGTGAATTGGAGTTAGAGGTTTGAAGAGAGACTCCAAGCAGACATCAGATACCAAAAGATTGAATTTAGGGAGTGGCAGTGGGCTGGTGATTTGGGGTTGATTTAAGAAAAAAATAAGATATGATTTGGTGACCAAATAAAGATGCTTTGTATGGAGAAGGTTCAAGGTTGACTCGAAGGCTTCCGCTCAGGCATCTGCATCATGTTTTAGCTTACCAGATACTTGGAGAGAAGTACATTCTGCATGGGGAGATGCTGAGCTTCCCTGGAAGAACAAGTTAGAAAGACCCCTGGTTACATGACTCCTTAGACTCTAAAGTATGGATAATTATGTTGCTGAATATTCTTCAATGATGGACTAGTTATATATAGATTAACATTGGCTAAGAAAAGAAAAGGAGTTTTATAATCCTTGGTAAATTAGGGGCTGCAACCTATACTGCTGAGAATTTTAGTAAGTTTAAAGGCTATTCATGAGGGTTTATAGGTTGACTCTTTGCATTTGTGAGTTTTACCATCCCTCTTGTTAAACACAAAATAAACATATCTTTAATACTGTCACTGCTGTTGGATGTGTTTTACTTTCCAGTTCTACATATACGCACAAAGGCATGGAAAATGCCCAGCATCAAAAATAACTGCTAAAAATTCTGTTAACCTAACATAGTATCTTTACCTTTCACAGAATTTTACCTGCATATAACCCCTATCATTATTTCTGAAAACTTGATTTTAATCATTTGAAATCATGTTTATGTAATTACTGAACTCATGTTTCTATCTACCATGAAATGATGTCTTAAAAAAGTGTCCGTGTCCTATGATAAAAGAAAAGATGTTTTGATTTCCATAACATTGGAGGAAATTAAAAAGTCCCTCAGAGTTGTTTTTTGTTTGTTTTTTTTTATAATCGGATCCTGAGTTCAGTCTCAAAATAATGATACTGGTTTAAGTATAAAAAACTATATATTATTTTATATTCTGTGTAATATTTACTTTAGATTATCAAATTATGTGTTGAATGAAGGCTTCAAGAAAATGCATTACAAATCAGAAAACAAATATTTAAATTAAAGAATAAAAAGTAGCAAGCTTTGTAAACATAACACATAATAATAAATAGGAAACATGATAAATAGAAAAGCAATTAGATCCTATCTGTATTGGGTTATAAATTAATATTTGAAGATAATCATTTGGTCTAACCAATTTCCTTTTTTTACTGTTATTCTTAACTTTTTGAATTGTACAAATTGCCTTGCGATACTGGTCGTAGTGTGTTATGGAGAAACAGAAATATTTTAAGTTGCCATCAAAATGAAAGCCTAGAAGTGAAGAAAGAACAGGGAAACCTGTGCCGAGTGAAGCAGGTGAATGGCCAATAAATTTAAAGGATGAGGTTAGGTCCTGACAAGAAAGAGTAGGGAGAATAATCAAGATAAAATAATGTTCACAGAACCAGAAGGAATATTGAACCAGATTACTTATAAACTACAGCTGCAGAGAAGGAAATGGAAAAGTAAAACAATTTTTAAAACCCTGCCTTTCCAATATTAAGGGAACATCTATATTGATTTTTTTTTTCATTTGAATCAATTGTTGGTGACTATCACTGCTTTTGACTATGATTAATCATTTCATGTTAAGCTGTGTATATTAGTGTTCATCTTCATAAGTAGGGTCATCTTGATGAAGTGTGGCTTCAGACTTTTCTTTTTAAATCATGTTTGTTACTTGTGATAAATGCCTATAATCTGGTGTTATTCAATATTGATTATGTGTGTGTGTGTGTGTGTGTGTGCACTGTTTTTCTTTTAGTCAATTGACCCTGGCCAGCAGTTCACATGGGAACATTCAAACTTGGAAGTAAACAAACCAAAGAATAGATATGCAAATGTAATCGCATATGATCATTCCCGGGTTCTCCTATCAGCAATAGAAGGTAAGGAAATTCAGATATTATTTATACTTTTATTTTTTCATGAATTTTTAAGTGTGTGCATGAAAATATAGTTTTAGCTAGGTTTTTCTCTTTCTATGGAAATATCTAATTAATATTCAGGCACCCCTTGTTCTCACATTTTCTTTCTCATACAAATATACTGTATATGGGCATACAATATCCCCAACACCATATAACATGGAAGCATCTCTCATTATCTTCTTGCCTCTACTCTAGATGAAAGACTTCATAAGGTAGTTGATGCTTGTAGAGGGGAAGCAAATTGAGGTTGCCCATTTTACTGATGGTTGCTGCTATAAATAAATAGGTGTTTGTCAGAAGATGCTCATAGACTGTTATTTTTAAATGGATGAGGAGTTTGTGAATAAATCTGGATAGCACCTAGAGACAGTCGAAAGTTTAGGAGTTGGTGGTGTGGTGATTTATAAAAATTAAGTATATTGGAAATGTCTGGTACAGCTAATTTGTGGACTGCTTGGTAATCTATCTCTCACAATTGTAGCAAGGAGTGCATTTCAGAGGTAATGGTTGCTCCTAAAAGATGAGGAATATGCCTCTAATAAACCTAGCTTCTTGTAAGTATTCATGAGGAGAGAATTTTCCATTCATCCCTTTCCACTAATAAATCCCTTCACACGGCATATTAAAATTAGTTAGGAACTTATGTTCAACACTCAGCATTTATTAGTTTGTTTTATTTTGTTTTGTTTTTGGCTATGGTAGTATGTTGGATTGCTGTCCTTACAAAATAGTTTACTATGTCACTTAAATCCTTCCTTATGTCATAATAGCTAACCTGGACCACCTGCCACATACCACATTCATCCTTATTGGCATCCATAAAAGTTCTGTGGCCTTTTCATACTTGAAGTTTCACCACTTACCCTCTTCCAGATGTTTTATTAAACATTAAATAATACCAGCTTCAGACTCAGTCCTTTTCAGAACATTACAGTTCAAATATTTTCATCTAAAGTTGTTCAAGTATCTTTCACATTTTTCTGCTTCCCAAATCTGTGATGACTACAACTTACCTCCTAACTCTGGCCAAGACCTATGCCTTGTTTAGTTCCCAAAATTAATTTTAAAGTGAGACACTGCTTAAAAGCTGTCCCAGTAAGGACAAAAGGCAACCAATACATTTACTTTCATTTTTTTGGGAACAAGAACTATCTTTCAGGATATGAGCAAGCCCATACCTGTAGCTCCCTTTCTTCAAAATGACCTTATGTAGCATAGACATGTTTTATAAAATTCTTATAATCAATTTTACTTTTGATGTTGGAAAATGTTATCATCCCTTTTAGAGGCTGTTAAAGATCCTAGGAACTTGAGAGTTAACGTTTTTCCCTACTGAAAAAAGATGATCCGGGTTATTAAAATTTCACCAATGCTAGTTCAAGCAAGATGGTGTCAGACAGCTAATTGCTTCAAGTCCTGTTTGAAAACTGTAATTGTTTATGTGGACGATTATTTGCATATAGTATTCACATTTTACCTCTGTATTTCCCACTTTAAAAACGTAAAAAACAATAGAAACTTCTTGTCTCAAGTTTCTTAAATCAACTCCATGGATAATAGAAAACTAACCCAAGTCACAAGTAGAGGAGAGAAATCTTTTTTCCATTAGTGGAACAGGTAAATTATAGAAATTAAATGAATGTAAATTGAGAACCTATTTGGCATGATCTTGGCTAGAGAAGTTGTCAGTCTGCCTTTCCTGTATTGTAGCATTGTTTCCACTCAGAATTAGGTCATTCAATACTACTGTATCCCTGTACTTTTACTCACTTTATCATTATTTTCCTTAACCTGTTATTTTCCACCATCTTAACAGGAAAGTATGTCGAAGGACAAAGAATATTCCTCCTTGTATTCCTCCTTTATTATGATAGATGGAAACTATGTACATTTCATTCCTATGCTATTTTTACATTACAAAAGCCAAAGCTCTTGAATCAGACTAAAACCTGCCTTTTTATAGCTCTATGCTCACAAATATACCCTAAATCTAGAGCTGACCTAGAAACCAAAAGTCTTTCAATTTTAAGTCTTATGCAAAAGAAGCATTTAATTGAAGTTTATGGGCTATAGAGAGAGCTTTAATCTAGATTACAACCATGAACAGCATTTTATCTTAGACTAAGCCCTAATCAGCAGATATTTAAGGGGGTAAGTGATCACACTATATCTTAAGCACAGAAAGGGAAGTGCTGGTGACTGGAACCACAGAACCACTCACCGAGGCTTCTCACATAAAAGGAGCTTTGATAACACACGGCCAGATTTTTCAAGAGCATTTAAATGTTAAGAGACTTCATGCACAATTTATAAAATTTAACATGCTTGTTTTAGGTTCCACCTGTGGTGATAACTTAAAGGACTTTGGTCAAAGGTTTTATTTTGGATACTTTTGCTGCTGTTCCCCAAGTGGTGCTGGCCTCTCTTCATGTTTACTTTGCAGAGTGGTCTGACAGACAATAAAAGAAATCTGGAAAGTTGCCACAGTGATTTGCAGTATCCTTATCTTTGTTTCCTAGAGCAAAACTTTTACATGACTTCCACCTAGCAGAGGCAGGGGAAATAACTAAAGAATGGGGAATCGTGTGTCAGCACCGGTGTGCTTATTGAATTTTGTGAAAACAGTGATACATCATGACATGTTTCCAAATTACAGCCATCTTATTTATGCCGAGGAAAATGTGGAGTAAATTCAAGAGAGTTCTAACTGCAGAATTCTTACATTATTGAATTACAGAGCAAGCAATGTGGAAACACAATTAAATTTTTAACCAATCCACTTACTGTTGCCATCCCGTCCATGTTTAAGCTGTTTTTAAGCGAACATAGTAATTGCTGAGGAGGAGAGGTGATAGGATTTATTTTCATAGTTTAAGCTTAATTTTGTCAAAGACTAAATGGAAACTAGTACCTGTATTTGCAATAAAATAATATATAATAATATGATAGATCTTATACAATCCAGAGTTGCTTATTACTTTTACTAAAGAAATGGATAATCCAAAAAATAAGAGCAAGGAATTCTGGGTTTGGGTATAGCTCTGTCACTTCCTAGTTATGTAACCTGGTCTTCTCTGAGTATTAATTGTTTCAGCTGAAACCGTTTATTTTATTTTGTTTAATTTGAGTATACTTGACATACAATGTTACATTAGTTCCAAGTATACAACCTAAGTGTTAGGAACCTGATTCACCTTCTCTGTAAATTATGCAATGCAGGCAACAAGTGTAGCCTCCATCTGTCACCATACAATACTATCAAAATATCACTGACTGTATTCTCTGTATTGTGCCATTTATTCCCATGACTTATTCCTTCCATAATCAGAAGCCTGTTATCTCCCACTCCCCTTCACACATCTTGCCCATCCCCCACCCACCTCCCCTATGGCAGTCACCAGTTTGTTCTCTGTGTTTATGGTCTGATTCTGCTTTTTATTTGTTTATTAATCTGTCTTTAAAAAAAAAAAAAAAGCACATGTGAGCAAAATCCCTTTCACTTCTAACCAATATGAGTCAGCTCTATGTAGCTTTCTTATCAATTGTATAATTTACTGTATACACTACAGTTTGATGAAGCAACAGCATAAGTATCTTACTATATACATATCCACAGCTTAGAGATGAGAAGAATGAACCTCAGAGGGTTGGCCCTAAGCCGCACCACATAAGAGTAATGGAGCAAACTGGAAGTGAGCTCTTGTGATTCCCTGACCCATGCCTGCATAGACCCATGTCACTCACACTGCTTTCCTACTGGTAGAAGATGTGTCTGTGACTAAGTCACTAGTTTGAATCTAAATGCCAAGACTTACAACTTTGCCTAAAAGTCCACTTTATCATTGGGCTGTAACCTATGGATAATATAAACATTACATTTTAGTATTGCATTTCTTATTTTATGGCAAAACTAATCTGAGGCAATGATACAATATGGGGACTCAGTAGTGACCCCAGTGCTTAGGGTCCTACAGTTGCAGAAGTAAGGTCACCTGCATCTATCCTTAATTGATTCCAAAAGTAGTCTACTTCCCTCAAATCTTTGTGTGTGTCCTTCAACTTCTTATAAACCCAGGAATATCAATTAGTGGCATATTACTTATTGTAATGTCTTATAACTAGCAAAAATTCAATCTAATTATTTCAGTCCTAGATAAAAATGTGTTTTTTTCCCCTAAAATGTAATTACTCTTCACTGCTGCCAGTATTGTATTTCTATTAGTAGAATAATAATTAACTTTCACTTTAAAAGCCATATTCAAATGGAATTTTTTAATTGTTGGCCAGGACTAAATATAAAGCAAACTTTTTAAAAGCCTGCTTTTTATGTCAACAACAAAGACAAGAAGTTAGAATAGATATGATTCTCTAGGTATCTATGGTGTGTTGGGCACCATGTCATAGATTTTTATATAGTGTATAAAATCATGGATAGATTTAATCATAATGTTCAAAACAACCTCAAAAGCTAGTCGTTATCATCAATTTTATAGAGGAAGAAATTGTTAAAGTTTTAAAAATCAAGTAACTTGTTTATAATTAGTAGCTCGTTCCTGGCAGAGCCAAAATTCTAACATGAATCTTTTGGACTCAAGACTGCTATTCTCCCAAATTGGCCACTCAGAACTAAAGAGGCTTTCGAAGTCATGAAGACTGTGCCTATATATGTCATACCTAATTCAACATGATGCCTTTTTGGCTGGGAAGACTGTCTAGGAATTTTGAAATATACATTGTCAAACATTTTTGGTGGAAATCTGAGAACTAGAGGTCTTTAGTTGTGTCCTTAGACTCTAGTCGAAGTGAAGTTTACTAAAGAATAAATGATATAGAAATGCTTTCAGTTGGAATTTTTTGTTTGTTTAGTATTATTTTTAGAGTTCTATTAGGAAGAATACTGAATAAGAAGACAGAAGACTCGACACTAAAGTCTAGTTTAAGCTGTTCTGTGACCTTGCTGTTCTGTGACCTTCAGCATGTCGCTTAGTACAATTGACCCTTTGGGGATCTAGATGCCTTTTAGAATCTGATGACCACACTGGGTGCCTAGTTGGCTCAGTCGGTTAAGCGTCCGACTCTTGGTTTTGGCTCAGGTCATGATCTCAACAGCTTCATGGTTTTGAGTCCCACATGGGGCTCTGTGCTGGCAACTTGGAGCCTGCTTGGAATTCTCTCTCTCTCCCCCTCTCTCTCCTTCTCTGTCTGCCCCTCCCCCACTCATCCTGTCTCTGTCTCTATCAAATAAATATACTTAAAAAAAAACATTTTAAATCCCATTGAAAGTCAAAAGCACTTACCCAATTTATTTGTACACTAATTTCAGAGAATTCAAGTACACAAAAGCCCTTTGAAAGTCCATTTGTCAATTGAGAACCATTACTTAGGGTGTTCAGTTCTGTCTAAGAACTGAATAAAAATGTGTAAGACCCTTCATCTCTTTATAAAATTATGAATATTGATTCTACATCTAGAGATCAATAGATACTGAGTTGTATTTATTAGATAAATATTAAATCTTGGATATAAGAGATTCTGAAACAAACAAACAACAAAAGAAACACTCCCATTTAAGCCAGAGGGTTTCCTCCAGGTTGAATTATTGGCCTGTGTGTGTCTCTCCTGCCAAGGCAGATTTAAATGGTTTTATCTATGAGAGAGTTAGAAATGACAAAGAATAATCCACATCATGTCACATGCATTCTGTAACACTAGTGTTTGTTAATCTGATAAGAGAAGCTTAGTGAAATATGAGTTTTATATGTTCTGTTTTTGTGGGAATATATTTAAAGTTTCAAAACCTAAATATATGTATTCACTTCTCTTTAATGGGCACATTCTTGCAAGGGCCCATATGCTTCTCAAGAATGTCTTTTCTATTAAATTATCCTAGGCCCTTGCTGCTTCTGAAGAGTTTGTGCCTTGATTTCCCCATCTGTGTAATAGGATTAATAATAGTACCTGCATCCTAGAATGACTAGGAGAATTTAATGAATTAATACCTCTAAAGTTTTTAGGAGAGTGTCTGGCACAAAGAAAATGCCTAATAAATATTGGAAACTATTAAAATTATCATTGCTCTTATGAATTCTATTACTACTATTGATATATCCTATAATTTATCCTCAGATGGTCTTTCTTCTGTATGTGATCTATGGAAAAATTAATAATATCCAAATGAGAAGGCTGCATATATTTGTAGTACTCTGTGAAGCAAATATATATGTATATACATATATAAATATGTTGGTGCTTGATAAATGGAAACCAGACCCCTAATAGCATTGTAAAATTCAAGAGGGGTAGAATGTGTTCTTTTAAATGGAAATCCAAAATATATCATCTGTCTGATTTGCATAATACAAGCGATTCAAAAAAATCCAACTGTAAATAAAATACATACTGTTACAATAACTTGATTATTTGTGAGATGGGCAATTTAGCACCTTTAAAATGAGAAAGTGCCCCACAGGAAATCACAGCCCCTAAGATAAATCATGTTTCTTAAAAGTGAAGAGAAGAAACTAAGGGTATACCCATGTAGTGTTGATTCCTCTCTAGCCACCTTAGCTTCTCCTCTGCAGAGCGTTCAGCATCTACAGATCATTTTACACAGCTGTCAGCACACGGTGACATATTCTCCCATTTCACATAATCCCCATGCTGTGAGTTACATATAGAATCATCTGATATTTTTTCAATAAGTAAAAACAAAACAAAAACACAGGGAAATAAGTTAATACAATCTATCCATCATTTAGCAATTATAAAATGCTAATTATATTATAGTAAATAAAAATGTTCTATATGAAACTCTAACATCAAAGAATTAATTTTCCCCAGTAACACATCCCTTTAATAGCTGTCATGTGCTATTTCCCACATCAATTCATCAAATATGATTCTTTTTCCTCCCTCTTGGTTCCTGTACCTTCTCATTCTCCCTCTCCCTCCCTCTCCCCTCTCCCTCTACCTTCCTCTTTCCCATTTCCTCCTCTCCCCAAACCCTCAAACACTAATGACTAATTTGTGGGTATGTGGTTGTTCATTTTGTTTTGCTCTTGAAGTTTTATTTGAATTAGTGAAAGAATTTTGATAGACTATATGCTCCATCTAAGAAAAAAACTTGTCTTCTCATCCAACAGTTGGTTGAGTTTATTTTCCTCACCGTACTCAGGACATCAACCATTGATTTAGCAATCAATGATTAACATGTCCAGTCTTTCACTTTTCAAGTTAATTGCTTACAAGCATGACAAAGTTTAATCCTTTTATTTCAGGGTAGTTATTTTGTTTTTTTAAATAAAAGCATTTCTTTTTAAGGAACAGGACACAGTCATTTTCATAGCCTAATATGTCTTAAATAGAGAGCTGGATAGGAGTTAGCCTTTGGAAACTTGGCGCAGCTTCACAGGTGCTTGAAGCCTGCCTGCCTAAAGACTAATTAGAACTATTTAAATGGCATCTTTTTCCTGCATGTAGCGAAGCAAGTGGTGCGGGGATCTGTTATTCCCCACCTCCTACCTCAGCTGTACCTGTGGTTTTTCTTATCTGGAAAAGAGAAAAAAAAAAACATTTTTAAGGGATGGCTGGTTATGTTGATTTGCTTTTTTACTCTGTTTCCAGGAAGCCAATCAAAGAGTAAATCAAAAAGTTTTGTGAGTTTATGTTTATCTCCATTGTCTTTAGTTCAATTATTGGGATTTTTTTCATTTTTATTGTACACCTCTGAAGATTATGCTAATGAGTCTACCCTTCATTGCTCTGAGGCTACAAGAAACTTACATCATCTGTGCGTGGTTCTGTTGTTAAAATAAAAGCACAGGTTGTATATCACTGGGAAGTCATAAGATAATTATTTTTGTCCTCTCCATTATTTTTTAGTATAGAAAATGGAAAGGAGCCTTCCGAGTTTGGAATACCTTTTCATCAGTAGAGTATTAAGGAATGAGTAGGCATATTTCATTACTATTTATTACATTCATCATAAGAATAACTAATATCCGGGGCTCCTGGGTGGCTCAGTCGGTTAAGCAGCCGACTTCGGCTCAGGTCATGAACTCACGGTCTATGAGTTCGAGCCCCATGTCAGGCTCTGTGCTGACGGCTCGGAGCCTGGAGCCTGCTTCAGATTCTGCGTCTCCCTCTCTCTACCCTTCCTCTGCTCATGCTCTGTCTTTCTGTCTCTCAAAAATAAATAAACGTTAAAAAAAAGAATAACTAATATCCACTTGTATTTTGGAAGTTTCAAATGCATTGACTCATTAGATTCTCACAGGGATGTTGGGTAAGGACATAATGAAAATGCTGATCATAAGAGGGTGGGGCTCTGCGAGTTTCCTACAGACAGAGCTCCTGTCACCGTATTTCACCTTTGATTTAGACTACCTCACTGCTGAATAATAATAATTTGATCCTTATTAATAAAAGCTTAGAAGACCAAAACTCCATAATATTGTACTGCCCCAAGTTTTGCTTTATTTCAGGGCAAAGTGCTCCCTAACTAGAAACGAGATCATTCTCACAGTTGCTGATAAGTCTCAATATATGTAGCTAACCTTGGGATGCATTCAGTGATAATTCAATCACCCACATCCTTCTCTGTGGCCACTCTCGTAACACAGCCTCTTCAGCAGTGCTGAGGAATAGAAAACCAAGAGGGAGAGGACATAGAATCTTGAGAGGATGGAGGCTGGCTTCACAAACTCTTTGAAAATTATCCATTCCCCCATTAACTTATTGTAATGGTGAGCCCACAGAGCAAGAAACACTTCTAAAATAATTGTCCTGTATACCGTAGAAACATGGAGGGCAGTTTGCCAATATGTGGTACCTCTGGGACACCGTGTCAGATAACACACTGGGTCTTTGCAAGAAGCATTTGGGTTATTTTTCTGCTGTGTTAGAAAAAGAATCCTTCATTTTACTAGTTCTGATGTGGCTTTGGTGGCTGTCATGGTGCAAGTGAAGGGAAAAGAAGGCCTATGTCATTTGGAATTAAGTAAATTTACTAATAAATTGTTATTGGATTTCATTTTTTTATTCTCTAATCTCTAGTTTTGCCAATGTCAGCAAACAAAGTTAATATTTTTTTTTTCCTGCATTGTGGGTAAAATGCAATCTAGGTCTTAATCATCAATTCATTATTGTTGGGGATTGTGTGTGTGTGTGTGCACACGCGTGCATGCACGTGTGTGTGTGTTGTTGAATTGGAGGAGAGGGCACTGTTTACCAAGTAAAAACTAGCTTTTGTACTCCATTGGGTCTTAAGTACATCTATCTTACAACAGAGAATAAACTGGTTTACTAAAAAGCATTTTTTTTCTTGACCCAAACTTCACGAAGGATTTGTAGTAGTAAAAGGGAATAAGAGTAACTGGGTTTTGGTGCCCTGCTGTGAATCAGGACAGAGTCAGACACTCAGCTGAAGGTCCATCCCCAGCTCTGTGGTACAGCAGCAGTTGGTCCACTGGAACCAGGGATGGGATTCTGTCTTCCCTCTAAAGCTGCCTCTCCTTCTCTCTCACCTCCGCAATCCAGGGACAGCTTCTTTCCATGAATAGACCACCTACTAGTCTAGTCCCACTACTCCCTCTTGTTTTTGAATTTGTTTGCTTTTTATCCCACCAGGTTCTAATCAAGATTTCAAGTATCAGTCACACCAAAAAAATCTCATGTCAGCACACAAGAGATAGAAGCACTAGGAATCAGCTTGAAAGAGCATCAGAGCATGCTCCTGCCTAATCTGAAAGACACAAAGCCTCTATCTTAAAATAACTTCACAGAGATTTCTGAATCCGAGAAGGTTAAGAATACCACAGAGAGACATCTTATTTTAGAATTCAAAAGGACTTGAGGGAATCAATTTGTCCAACATGCCTTGTTTAGCAGATAAGCAATCAGAGGTCTGGACAAGTTGAACGACTGCCCAGATGTCAAAGAGCAAACTACCAGCAGCCTTAGACAGGAGTCCTGGTTTCCTGGCCAATTTTTCTAAGTTTTTAGCAAGTGCCTTGTATTGTTTCAAGACTTTAAAAGGCACATGTGACTTTCCCTACAGTATGGAGTGATACAGAAGTACTCACATACCCCTTATAGTTACTTAACTTCACATTTATAAAATAATTCATGTACCATATTGGGTCCTGCTTTTTCACTTATCATCAGGGCATAAGGCCTTACTATAAACTTTTATAATTATGAACACCGTTCAACAAGAGAAATCTCTTCAAATCAAACTATCTCCTGACCCGAAAAATTGAATGCAAAGCAAGTCGTTTGTTGTTGTTGTTTTTAATAGACCCATATGACCCAATTAGTCCTCCGCAAGTTAACAGGGAAAAAAATTAACTCAGTCATGATAAAACAGCTCTGATAGTAAATTCGTTGGCACTGCAACATGCTTTCAAGGTTTTAAAGCGTTCTTCAGCATAAATTATTTATTCATCACGAATATTCTTTCAGAGTAGCTTCATCTTTCCAAGGATTCCTCTCCTTCTCTTAGTATTCAAATACATGTGGGACCAACATCAGGAAGCCCTGTTCTATTAATCCTATGCTTAGATGAAGAAAAATGACATTGTCTTTTCATGTTGAATTCATGGTAAGTTTCCAAAGCTTTGCAAACAATTAAAAGAACAGTGAAGCATGAAGTCCATGCCTAGACTTACTTTCCTTTCCACTGAAAGCTATAACCAGCAATTCCCAGCAAATGAAATGAGTGCCTAAAACTGGCCTAATTCTGTTTGAATAGCTGTTTCTGTGTCTTACCATGCATGAAGGACACAGAAGCACAGCTCTACTAATCATTCACCTCTTCACAACCTCTTTTGGTCTTAAAGGCTTGAGTTTTATAACCCCAAGAAAGCCCAGTATATAGCATGTAAGTAATATGTGTATATACCATGAGAAAAATCAGTCCTTTGCCTGATGAAATACACTATAACACAGGAAAGGGGCATATAGATATAATGTGAAGATCTAGCCTTAGTTTTTTCACTTACAAGATTAGAATGTTAATTATTGGTGTTGGATCTCTTTTCATGACTATTTGTAACTGGAGAATACACATGAAATAATACATGGGAAATCATGAAACTTACTTTTATAAAGGTAGTAAAGCCATGAATTCCTAGAAAACTACAAGTTTTCGATCTAAGCTATTCTTGAACAAAGACATTAAGACCAACTGAGAGACAGTTCTTCCTGTAAGGCTAGCCCTAAGGTTTTTGCCTATGATGAGCTAAAGTCAGAGATCTTTGTTATGTTTTCATTGTTTCAATCACGCAAACACACACACACACACACACACACACACACACACACACACACACAAGTGCCATTTTTACCTTAGCCCTGGACAAAGGTCTTCTTGACGCCAAAAAAATAAAAGCAATTAGCTAACTTGTAGTAATTCTATATCCTTTAGCACTGCGTGTTAAGTTAGATTCCATCCATCATGGCCCCAGAGGAATTCAATTAATTCTCACACACTTCTCTTGGATTAGTAGTGCACTCTGATTAGTGTCATATTAGCAGATGCAAAATCATTTTCTGGATAAGGCAGGGAATTGAAAATTAAATAAACAAATATGTATTACTTGGGGAAGGTCACCCCCAGAAAGCGAAAGGATTTTGTAGATCCATCCTCCCAGAAGAAACATCACAATCAAGAGCTACTGAAGAAGATTTCATGGTACCTAAACACTTGGAAAGGCTGCATGGTTTTGTTTTTCACAAGGTCAGTTGAAAAATCCTTATGTCATACTGAAAACAGAGATCTCATCTACTTGAAATACACTTCTGTTCAACTTTAGTTTCCAATCTGAGATTAATATTTTTAAAAGGATAAATCAGCACCCTTTCTAAAATCTTTTCTCATTCATCTTTCTACACAGTGTGTTATTTGGATTGTATAAAATACTGATACATTAGATCTTAGAGCTTCTGTAGAATGCAGTACTCTCTCATATCCCCATCTTATAAAGGAAGTGTATGAGAAGACTTACCTGAAATGTCTGTTTGCCAGAGTATGTAAAGAGATTTGCTGGGAGGAGGCATTTATTCCAAACAATGCCTCCTTACAGATAAGTTTCAAAATAGAAGAGGAGCCTCAGCATTATTTTCAAGATGTAAACATTAGGCTAATAATTAGCTCTACTAGGTATTAAGTTTTTACTTTTAGTTTTCTTTTCAAAATATCAAGTCCCAAATTCTGAAAGCATTTGGTGATACAGTACAGATCCCAGATGCCTAGTATTTTTCAAGCAGACATTGTTTGTGTTTTTATCCCCAGGAAATATAAGCATTATTAAGTAACAACCCACTCCTCCCTAAAAAAAATAATCATAATTTATTATGATTTATTATTATGTCAGAAACAATTCATTACATAATAAATAATTAAAACTTATATAAAAATGTTGGGTGGGTCTGATTCCCTTCCTTTAGATGTGAGTCTCATGTCCATCTCCTCTGTCCTCTGACACGCTGTTCAGATACGGTTGTTATCCTTGATCACAGGAGGAAATGGCACAATGCCTAGCTGATGCATTT
Organism: Paguma larvata; assembly: GCA_030068075.1. NCBI lineage: Eukaryota > Metazoa > Chordata > Mammalia > Carnivora > Viverridae > Paguma > Paguma larvata. The sequence goes on from CM057832.1 coordinate 57,923,621, forward strand.
TCTGAGTTATTAACCCAGATTTCTCTATTTTGAACTTTTTTTCAAAAAAAATTCTGTATATTGGAGACCTTTAGCCAGAATCCTTTTTTATCAATTCTTTAATGTTGTTAACTGCTATTAAAATTTTAAAAGTGGGCTTTCCCTGTATTATAAAATATTTGTTGTTGGCTCAGAACCAAATCCTGTGGTCATGAGGTTGTGCGTGCTTCCCAGTGGCAGTAACCTGAGGACTTTATTTAAACTGTCTTTTGAATCTACTGTAATTTGGTGTCTGGAGGAATAGGATCTTTATCAACAAAGGGCTGCCAGAACCCCAACTGCTTCTTGAGTAGCTGTAATAGATGAATAATGTTACAACCAGCCGTGCATTTCAGTTTTTACTCAAAAGGCTTTTCACTAATGCTGGTGGTATTCCATATCCATGTGTTCATCTCAGAGCCCAGTAGTTCCCATCTGACTTTCATTACTTTTTTGAGAGGATCAGTTTTATAACTGGAATCAGAAAAGCAGTCAAAGTAATTGCAAGTGGCAATCAGTGAAATATAACAATTTTAGCCTGGGAACATATGTTCTATTATAAAGAAAATATATTTTTTATTTTTTTCTCATAGCTCCAGGACTCATATTTTCCCAGGGCAAGAAGGGGCCATGTACAGGTTCTGGTGCTACCTCTCATATCATGTCTGTATGATATGCCAGTATCCCTTAAAGTGCTTGCTATCCAGGGATAGGCAACCTGTTACCTCCCAAGGAGATCTATTCACTTTTTGATTCCGACAATTTGAAAATGCTTTATGATATTGGAGATGAAATTCATCTCTCTGTGGTTACATCCTTCAGAATTGAAAAACTTGAATCTCAACAGAGTAAATCTAACCCTTTCTTCAGATGCTCCCAGGCAGAATTCCCAACCCCTACATTTTCCTCTGCCAAGTGTGATATGTATTCCTTTCTCATATGGAACAGCTTTGATTTCCTTAATTGCTCTGGTCACTCTCCTTGAAAGAAGCTTGTATTTGCCTGTATCCCTCTTAAAGGTGTGCTGAAGGAAAATTAGACTTCCAGTCAGATTATCTGCATTAAATTCAAGCTCTGCTACTTATAAATGTCAGAACTGGGACGAATTTCTTTTTGTCCCTTGAGATAGCAAGGGGTTAATAAAAGAGACATGGTCTAGAGGCCAAAACAATAAGCATGTCAACAAGCAAGTATATAATTACAATGTGTAATAAGTAGTGTAAAGAGTTGTCAAGGGAGGGGTACCTGGTGGCTCAGTTGGTTAAGCATCCAACTTTGATCTCAGCTCAGGTCTTGATGTCATGAGCCTGTGATGTTTGCACTGACAGGGCAGAGCCTGCTTGGGATTCACTCCCTGTCTCTCTCCCTCTTTTGCTCTTTCTCTCAAATAAATAAACAAATAAAATGTTGTCAAGGGAGTTCTGAGGTCCGAGAGTATCAAGAGTAGGCTTTCTTTCTCTTTTTTTTTTAGTTTTTTTTTTAACGTTTATTCATTTTTGACAGAGAGACAGCACGTGAGCAGGGGAAGGGCAGAGAGAGAGGGAGGCACAGAATCAGAAGCAGGCTCCAGGCTCTGAGCCGTCAGCACAGAGCTCGATGCGGGGCTCAAACCCACAGTCATGAGATCATGGCCTCAGCTGAAGTCGGCCGCTTAACCGACTGAGCCACCCGGGCGCCCCTAAGAGTAGGCTTTCTGAGAGACAGGCTGAGTGTTATACAGTGGGAAGGAGACACCAAGTGTCTTCCAGGATGTGGGATGGCAATAAGGTAGGAGAGCAATGTTTTCTAACAACAGAAGTGGGCCAGTGTCTAGAGTTTAGAAGGCAGTGAGGTGAAGAGAATGAAATGTGTTTGGAAAAGTGCAGAGATGGGGCACCTGGGTGGCTCTGTCAGTTAAGTCCCAACTCTTGATTTCAACGCAGGTCATGATCTCAGGATTTGTGGGTTTGAGCCCTGCATCAGGCTCTGTGGTGTCAGCTTGGGATTCTCTCTCTCCCTCTCTCTCTGACCGCCCCCACTTGTTTAATATCTCTCAAAATAAATGAAGAAACTTAAAAAATTAAAAAAAAAGAAAAGTAAGGAGCTCTGTAGCCATTGTTGAGAATTGGATTTTATTTGAAGTAAAAGGGGAAGCCATTGTTAGGTTTGAAGGAGAGAAATTACAGTGTCTGAAATATATTTGTAAAAATTGTTCTCATACTAGATGGAGAGCAGACTGCAAAGCACAAAAGTAGACATGGGATAACCAATTAAGAGGCAATTGCCATAATCCAAGGAGAAGTGCATGTGGTACAAAAATCCTGTGAGGTTTAAATGAGAAGTCATCTCTGCAGAGGTTAAGACAGATATAACTGACACACTGCCTAAAATTAAGCCAGCCTTCACCAATTAGAGCAAATTCTTTAATCTCCATTCACCTCAGTTTTCCCCTTTGTGAAAGGAAGATCCTGATAGGACTTACTTCACAGAGTTGCTGTAAGGATTAAATGACTTTACAAATGAGTTCTCTGTTAGCTAAATTTGTGAAGAATTTTTCACTGTTACGGTGTGTTCCACCCTACACTGAATTTTCAGACTCAGGCATTATTTTATTTAGTTTTTGTCTGGCAATGTGGAATTGCATGAATGAGAAATGTTGACCAGAATAATAGTTTATCCTCCTTTGCATGCTATATTTTACTGATGCAGTGGAGAAAATAGACAATGTGTGAGAGAAATAGCACCTTATGGACAATCAGTTGTATTTTTCTTTCTTTGTCATCTACCTTGTCATATTACAAAGATCCAATACCTGGAACACTATATTTCTTTAATGGGATAGCCCCATGAGACCTGTTTTTGTCTTGCTTAAGGCCCAAACTTGATTATATTGTGATTCCTCTAGCATAGTGTGGAAAAATAATGTAACATTGTCATTAGGCCAAATACCAGACTGTCTCTCTTGTGATAGGCTCACCTAGTAGAATAAAACCGCTTGTTTTACAGGCATCCCAGGAAGCGACTATGTGAACGCTAACTACATAGATGGCTACAGGAAACAAAATGCCTATATTGCAACACAAGGATCTCTGCCTGAAACATTTGGGGACTTTTGGAGAATGATATGGGAGCAAAGGAGCGCAACAGTTGTCATGATGACTAAACTAGAAGAACGATCCAGGGTAAGAATATCTACCTTCTCCCTCTTCAAATCTTTCCTCATTTAGTCTCTATGTAATGTAGAATATCTTATTCTCTTTAGAATCTACCTTTTCCTTAAGCTTTGACTTTCTAAGAGACATTAATAGTGAATGGGCATGAACAACTCTGATGAAACTATTCTTTAACATTGAGTCTTTCAAGAAGGAAAATCTCGGGGCACCTGGGTGGCTCAGTCGGTTGAGCGTCCGACTTCAGCTCAGGTCATGATCTCATGGTCTGTGAGTTCGAGCCTGGTCTGTGCTGACAGTTCAGAGCCTGGAGCCTGCTTCCGATTCTGTGTCTCCCTCTCTCTCTCTCTGCCCCTCCCCTGCTCACGCTCTGTCTCTATGTCTCTCAAAGGTAAATAAATGTTAAAAATAAATAAATAAATAATAAAGAAGGAAAATCTCTCATATTACAATGTAATTGCCAAAAAAAAAAAAAAACAAAAAACAAAACAAAACAAAGAAAAAAGAAATTAGTATTCAAAAAGGTAGACAACTTGGTTAGAGTAAATAAATATTAGCTTGAACCTCTTTCTAAAACTCATATTGAACAAGAATGCACATACTTTGGGGGAGAATCCCACCAATATATACTTGCCCATATTTTTGACTTTTTCTTTCTTATAATTGGCAGGGTAAGATCTGAAATTCTATAAAAGAGGCTCTTATGTAAATTATTCAAATTAGCATAAATTAAGTTAAAACCACCAGAAAAATGATGTGAGTTAATACACAGCTGAGAAAACACATAAATGCATAGAGGGCATTTTGCTAGTTTAGCCTTCTCAAAAATGAATAGATTTTAATAATGGAGTCATTGTTTGTTAAGGTCTAAGAAAGGGGTTTTATTCATCATATGGATCCAATCTTATGTTACATGGCACATTAGTTAAATGCTATTGATTTGCAAAACAAAAACATAATGGGGTAAGCGGTATGCCATATTCCCAAGTGAATATGCAAATATTGTAGCCATCTGATGAAAATCAATCTTTAACCTTGAGAATTTAATGAAGGAGTATCTGAAAAATCACTGAAGGCAGCACATCTTCTCCCTGAAGAGTAGGACATTGGGGCAAATTTGAAACCCCTGGTGAGAGATCTCTTTTACTGTGGTCATGGTAGCCTCAAAAGTATATTTAGAAGGAAGCCAAAGCCCAACTCCCCATTTGTTGTCTGACAGTTGACATTTTTTTAAATGATCTTCTAAGTTTGGTATATGGCAATTTCCCTTAGGCCAGGTATGTATATGAGGGAAGAATTGGAGGCTGTGGAAGAGATTTATAAAGGAAAAGCTCAGACTTGGGAAAATATAAACAAAGCCATTACTTTAAAGGTGGGAAATAAAGGATATGGTACACAACTGGTTTAGCAAACCCAAAAAGCAATCATACATTTTTATAACATGTGAACTATATAGGAATACTGAAATATTGTGTGAAAGGAGTTTAGATAAAAACTGTTATGACTCTGAAGACAAATGTCCTTGTCATTCTTTATGTGAAAACTCCATTCAAAAGATGTAAATGGATCCATTATTGATTTGTACTCAGGGTAACCCCTGTATAGCAAGCCCTGTAAAAACAACCCCCCACTCCATTGTTTCCTGAATAGAACTCTTCATAATTACAACAACGTCTAACACATATTATGTGCATAAATAGTTCACAGCAAAGTTGTGAGATATGCACTAGTATGATCTCTACATTACATAGGAATAAATTAAGCCTAGAACATTCCAGAAGGTCACTCAAGGTCATTCAGCTACCAAGGTCAGAGTGAGGATTTGAAGACAGACAGCCTGGCTCCAGAACACATGTGCTTAACCATCAAGCCATATTGCCTGTTAACACTTCTATGAAGCTGAGACAGCTGAACTATTATATTACAGCATGCATGTAAATCCAGCCTACCCAGGCTGCTCTGCCTGGAGATACCGACTGGTAACAAGCAGTCATTTGCAAAAGCTGTTTTCAGTAAAACACACATTTTATCTTGACACTGCAGGCCTTCATTAAACCATGCACAGAAACTTGTTTTGAAATAACCAAATGAAATTCTGCCCCTTTTCTCCCTAATTGCTTCTAATAATAAAGTTAGTTCTAACTGGCCCCACTGCCACTGCAGCATCTGATGGTAATGAGCAGTTCTTGGCGGAAGGCATTGTGACTTAAATACCTACAGTTTATCTTTATGTTGCAGGCTACTTTTTTTTTCCCACCTCAGACAGAGGAACTTATTTTGAAGTTACTAAATGAACCTCTGTTTGCTCCCTTCATTAATTACTCTTTGCTCTTGCAAGTTAGCTTTCTCCTTTGTTAAATGGCCTAAGGAGGCCAATTAAAATGCTGTCTTGTGATTTTTATTCTGTGGTGGTTCAGTCTGTACCCAAACTTGTGATGACCTGCATAAGCCAATATTGAGGAGTCTCAACATCATCAATCTGACCGTACAAATGAGCCCTGACCCACAAGGCCCAAGAGCCCTTTGTTCCCCAGTCTAGAATACTTGAGAATAAATGACCAAATGCAGCTGAGAGATTTAACAGAGCTCCGGTCCCCAAATTTTCTCACCTGTTCTTCCATCTTCTCCCCTCACATCCTCCCAGCACACTTTTTTTCCTATCCAGTTGTTCTTTCACCTAAAGTCTAGGAAGAAAGGGGAAGGCATGCCTAGATTCACAAACAAGAACTTGGATTGAGTTTCTCTATAAAAACAATGTTATAAATAGTGGCTAATTGTTACTGAAATATATAGCTTTATACTTTAGGAACTCTGTGGGTTATGTGGGCTGATCTGGGGACTCAATGAATTCTCAATTCTCAGTAGTCACCTTCAAAGCAGACATTTGAACTAGTCTGGTTTTATTTAGAAACTGCCTGTAGTCTCCCTCATAAAGGGAGGTGGTCCAAGTGATTGAAACAAATCACTTCTCCATGAATAGATGCCTGAAATTTCATTATTTTGAACAAGGCTCTTGTTCTTGAAATAATATTCACCCCTTTGGTATATGAAAAGAAAAGTGTGTATGTGTAAACACTTCTGTGTACTGTAGAATTCATGTATGCAGGATTACATGTTAAATGGCAATTTAGGGCTGGGGAGAGAGAAGAAAAGGAAAGGGAAGGGAGGAAAGATATTTCATAAGACTGCCTGAGGATACCACTATCAGAAAGAAAGGAATTATACAACACAATCCCAAGTAGAGGTGCCTTACAGTCAAATGTCTGAGTTTAGATCCCAGCTGTAGTCCTTACTCACTATGTGACAATGAACATGTTATTGGGACCCCTGAAAGTTTCATTTCTCCTTTTTAAATTACAGAGAAGGATTATTGTAGGTATTGACCAAGATAAGGACTATGACAAGGTGTCTCAGTGAGTCTCAGCTGTTAGTGTTTGGTTGAGAGAGAGACCTGGGAGGCTATACCAATACAACCTCAGTTTCCCCTAAAGCCACTCCCAAATAATTCAATTTTTGTTCCCAAATGCAATGAGTTTGTTCTTCTGTGGCTGACAATGAATCCTGACCAGACTTACAGAGTCATTGCTCATGGTGAATTCTGCCCACCGTTCCCAGGTGGGACCCATGTACTGTGGTCAAGCATAGCTCAGAACATGGGCTTCTTTTGCACTTGCCTTTCTCAGAACAGAATCTCCAGGATGGAAACCCTGGTGCAGGGAACTTGTTAATCAGTCGGCACATGGACCACAAGGACATTCTGGCTGTGACTTCCATTGTGGCCATATCTTGAAGCAATACAATATGAAAATAATACTATCAACATGAATCACATGCAGTAATAATTGTCACTAAAGATAATAGATTCTTGAAACATTTCTTTTTGATTCAATTTTGCATTGCCCCTCCCCATTCTTACTTGCTTGGCGATCCTAGGGAATTCTCCCCTTAGCACCTGTCTCCTGTGTTTTCTAGCTTAATGCTTTGCCTTGTCACTCAGGCCTGTGGATGATAAAGCTGCAGTGCTTCTAACCTTTGCCAAGTTAGAAAGGCTCACTCACACAAAAGGCTCCTGGGTTCATTAGCATTTGTTAGAAGTTTCAGTGGCCTTTTGTTAGAGAACTGACCATTCTTAGCATTTCATTGGCTAAAGAAGCCCTTCCAAGTGTGAGATATGACTTAGAACTTAAATTGGTCTTTTGGAAACTTAAGTTCTTTGATTTTCAAATGTAGTTCCTCCCCCTCAAATGTGGCCTCACAATAATCCCAAACTTAACTGGGAAGACTGCATAGTATATGCATTCAGTTACCAACCCTGAAGAGAGAACGTGTACAGTGGATATTTTCTGTGAGTTTCATTTGGTTATATAAAGAAACAAAACAAAATATAAGACTAAAAACTAGAGATTTTGAAAGTAAAGTACCATTGCTGCCTGAAAACACACAGATCAGTTTAAAGCTTTGTAGAATGTGCTGTGTGACATTAGATACTGTTAGTGGGTCTTTTTCTACAATTTCCATCTTTTATGCCAAATCCTCTCAAGTTCTGCATAGTTCATTGATTCTGTACAGAGTCATTCTCTCGTGCCCTAGAATGTGGTCTCTAATTGTTTCCATGTTTCATAACATGCCAGTAAGCACATGAATTGGTTTGGGCAACCACATAGAGGAAAGAAAAAGTTCGGAAAGAATGAAGAACTGGTCGGAGAGTAAAATGTATACAGCTGGGGTTTCCACTCCAAGGGTGTCATTTGTGGGCAACTAGGACACATGGTTGGCAGCCTTGCTTGAACCCTTAGAGTCTCTAAGATGGGATTTGCCAAGGTGATTCCTGGCCTAGGAGCCGCTGTTATTTCCTGAGTGACTGTCCTTCCCCACTCAGCCCCCCTTCATCTATTTGCTTTTGGCCATTTCTCTTGTACTTTGTTTCACATCCTGAGGAATACAAGATGGAGGGAATGTGTAAGCCTCGTGCTTCACAAATTCTCCAGCAGCCTTGATTAGTGTTACAAGTTGAAAGAGCTTAACTAAGGTTAAGGGATATGTGGCTTTCTCTTGTCCTTGCCAGCCTGCCCTGATCACTGCCCGTGGTTGATGCTCACTGTTGCTTTTGTTGTCTTACAAACTTTATGGTGAGAGTTGAATCCCTTAAAGTGCTATTATTGTAATGGTGCTTAGTGCTATAAATGTTGAGGATTAGAAGTGAAATTTTGACCCTCCACAAAGGGGACATGATTTGAACTGTCATTCAGTGTGGACCACATTGATTAGTAGTGTAGGCATATAGTTAGAAGTGAAGAAGTCTACCCTTGCTTTACAGACTATCTAAATCCCATCTTCTGTCCCCAAAGAGAAAATCATGCAACCCAGTCAATGGTGTCTGTTGCTTGAGCAACTCTTACGCCATAACATGAGAAATTCCCTGCTCCACTAAAATTAGTTGTTTGTGGTAATGAATGGGGGTGATGCTATCCAGGCCTAAGGGGTGTACTGGTTTAACTATATTGTGTTAGTAGTTTAGGGAATTTGAGTACAGAGACTTGATATTTGACAGGTGGAACACTACTTGTTTTTTTTTTTTTTAACATTTATTCATTGAGAGACAAAGAGCATGAGTCGGGGAGGGGCAGAGAGAGAGAGAGAAAAAGAGAGAGAGAAAGGATATGAAACAGGCTCCAGGTTCTGAGCTGTCAGCACAGAGCCCACATCAGGGCTCAAACTCACAAACCATGAGATCATGGCCTGAGCCAAAGTCAGCCACTTAAATGACTGAGCCACCAAGGCGCCCCTACAGGTGGAGCACTTCTGACCTAATGATCATTACCTCCACCTTCTACGTCCTCCCCAGTCCTTGTATGTCACCTTCGTATACTTCCCAAACACAGAGTGAAGGTAGGATGGAGACATGTTCATGTTTGGTTCTGTGGCCAAGAGGGCAATTCTGGGCAAAAAAGGAGATTCTGATAAAATATTTTCTTGTTTTCTTATAAAACAAATCTTGAGATTCTTTTAGATTGTGAGGTCCTTTTGGGTTAGAAGTTGGCAGAATCCTATTGAAGATTATAAATGGCAGTGTTACTGTTTTCATTGTCGTTATCGGTTTTGGAAGGCCCAGCCTTGGCCAGCGGCAGACTAATTCCTGGCCCCTCTGGTTTGTCAAGGTTCGGTAAGTTTAATGGAGAGCAAATGCTTTCCAAATGCCAGGTTTGTGTCCTTTTCCAAACAGAACTGGAAGCGCCGAAGGCCTTGAACATTTAATTTCTCAAACTGCAGCTGAAAGCGCTGCCTATCTAGGGCAACAGAAACTGCTTTTTCCTTAAGCAACTGTAGAAACGGCAGCACAAACATTGCCTTTGGAGTCTGTGTGATGTATGGGATTGTTTTTGAAAAGTGGTGGATACTTAATGTAAATAGGACACTGGCAACAAAAAGAATGATGCTCACATTGGCAACCTAAAGGATGTTTGGGTCCTTATCTAGCAAGTTCCACACTTTTGGTTTTCTCTTGTCAACAGACACAATGTCAGATAAAAGAGAAAGAATCCCACCAATTCCTTACTGTTTGTTAGCTTCTTGGATTTTCTACTTTCTCCCCCCCTCTCCCCACCTTCTCCCCTGTTACCCATTCTGACTGAAAACAAACATTCCTGTGAAAGTGAATGAGAGGCATCGTGGCCCAGGAAAGAGTTGGACCAGGAGGCGGAGGTGGCGGAAGGGAGGAGGAGGAATTTTGCTCTTGGTGACTTTGTGCAAAGTCCCTCTCATTCTCCACATTTATGTTTATAGCACTCCCAGGCTGGATGAGGTCATATCTAAAATTTTAAGAAGTGTGGATTAATCGTGTGTTCAGGCAAAGCTGAGGTTCAGTCAGTATGCACCAGTATAATTGTACAGGCTGTTAAAATGCTAAAATGTATTGATACTACTGGTACACAGAAATCACCTTTTCATTGAAATTTTAAGTCACCTAATTATATTGCTCAATGTCAGGGACACAGGAGTGTTGCTGGGCTGCAGGCAGCCACTGAGCAGATGCAGGCAGACACAGAGGTGACAGTAGGCTATGTAGAGCACCTAACCACTGCCAGGTGTGATTGAGGCTGAGGTGCAAACTCTAAGGGCCACAGCTATGTGAGAAGGGCTGCCACCCTACTGCTACCTTGCCATAACAAGGGGATGCTTCACAGAGTTTTCCTCTGGTTACAACAAAGTGCCAGAAACATAAGATATAATGACTGTCAGTTTAATGGGGGAAGTTATTAGAAAAGTTTAGTGTAGCTCCCTTTATGAACTTCTGGAAGACACATTGTCTTCATCTGTTCAGGCTGCTGTAGCAGAATACTGTAGACTGGGTGGCTTATAAACAACAGAAATCTACTTCTCACAGTTCTGGAAGCTGGGAAGTGTAAGATCAAGAAGCCGGCAGATTTAATATCTCGTGAGGCTCTGCTTCCGGGTTCACAACAAACTATCTTCCTGTTGTATCCCCACATGGTGGAAGGAGTCAGAGAGCTTTCAGGCGTGTCTATTATAAGGCATGAAGCCTATTCATGACCATTTCACCCTAGACCCAATCACTTCCCAAAGGTCCCAGCTTCTCATACCATCCCACTGGGGATTAAATTTCAACTTATGAATTTTTGGAAGGACACAAATATTTAGACTATAGAACACATCAAACAAAAGAAAATATCAATTTTTTTTGAATTCATAAATGCTTTGGAAAGTGTTTGAATGGTTCAGTGATCTGATAAGCAGTTTTACAATGAATAATTTGGTTTATTTATAGAATAATGGTTTTCAAATTTCTGGTTTTATTTATGAAAAGCTATCACTGCACTGGTAGCTAAATGTTTTAATATTACTCTCATTTCAGATATTCTATTGCTTTTGATCTCCACTAAATAGTGGTCAGGAAAGAGAAAATAAAAAGGGGAAATGCAAAAACCAGACTATCCTTTTGCCACTTGAAAATAGATATGGACAAATGTTAGTTGAGTGAAGAGAATAACATTATTGCTCAAAGAGAACAGAATCACTGAAATGATAACTATGCTTATTTTGAAAAATCAAGTATTGAAGCTGGTCTTTAAAACTGCCAAGAGACATATTATAACCTATATAAATCAACAGTTCAGCATATAATTTATCTGTATACTAAAATATATCCTAATAATTATCTGCAACTTCTTTTTATTGCATTATCCCTTATTAAATGTGTATTGATGAGTATATGTTGACATTTCCTTATTCCCAATACCAACCCTGATTTGTATTATTTAATGTCAGCATACTCTCTATCCATTCCTTATGGAATGTTCCTCTGCCCAAACATAGTAGATAATAATTTTTAGTTACTTTCAGCAAAAGTTATGCTTTCCTATGTATCATTTATTGTCTATTATAAGTCCTTCTTTGGCTAAATAATCTGGCCATTTGCAGGCTTTTCAAAATAGCAAGTGGATTTTGCATCAGTGATGCTAGGACCCTTTAGAGGTATTGGTTTGTTATTTGGAATTCTGATGCTTTGTCATACTGCCATGCTCAAAGAGTCTTTGTTAAATTGAAAGGTTTTGCTTTCAGGAAGTTTTGGGCAATTTAAAAATAAGCCAATGTGGACCGCAGTATAGTTGATTACAAAGTTGGTTTCCAGTTGTTGAGTGTGTGCAATGTGCCAGGCACTTCCAAGATAAGCCATATGGAAGTAAAAATGGAACTAGAAAGAAAGCATTTCCCCAAAGCACAGACAGCAGACCTACTGGATCAAATCCTGGGCAATATTTACAGTGACGAGTTTTTCTTTTGAATACACTTAGGTATGTTTTATCATTCCATCAACTTGCTTTTAACAGGTTGCCATGAAAGAGGGAATATGTATCAATTCCATAGCAGGCATTTAGTGATGTTCAACCTATTCTTTCCATAATGATGGAGAAATGAAGCTACCACAGAAGAGAAATAATCACCTTTTGATAATAAAAAGAAATCTCTCCCCCAAATTTAGCCAGGAATCTGAACTGTCTTACTTAGTTTAAGCTTCGAAGTGAGTTACTGAATGAGGTTTCTCAACCACAGCCTGGATGACAGGTTCTGCTTCTGTCCTTTTTTACCTCAGACACTGATACATTCTTTTCTCACAGCTGACGAGGGCCCAGGTAGAGTAAGGGAGTTACTTGGAAATCTCACAACTATGTATTTGAAGAACCAGCAGATGTAAGCATACCCCTATATTTAGTCGGTAAGGCTGATGGATTGGGGGCAGGACTGCACTCATTTCACTTTGGTGTCCCCACAGTTGCTAAGACCTTGCCTTCCACTTAGAGAGTCAGCTGGGATTAATAACATGCTTATTTTTTTCACATATAGAATGGTTACTTTTTTTTATAACAACATCCATAAAAAGTTGAGAACATAATCTATCTGATAATTAATAATAGCTGTTTCCTGTTGAATGCCTATTGGGTTTAGAGTTTCGGGTGCATGGTTTTTTAAGCCTTATGCTAGCCCTGTTGGGTTGGGCTGGAGATATTGTACCTATTTGATAGATAAGGCTGCTGGACTTGGGTCCTGAAAATAGAAAAGCCATTCAGTTAGACACCCCAACCTTCTGTGCATCAGTCCTAAAGATCACTTGTAGTTCATCATTTCAGAATCACATAGGAAAAGGCAAGCACCAGTATTTGTGTTCAGGAGCTGATGCCTTCTAGTTCTTAGATGCTCAGAGGGGACCATCCTATACTGGGCTGTGTGCATGAAGCCTAAAAGTGGTAACTCTCTCTAGAAATACCTTATGACATTTTCTCCCATGGGAGGGGGATTTGGAGGGAGGGGCAATTGTCAAAGTAAAACATTTCAAGACAGAGGATGGAGCTAATACACTGCAGTAGCTAAGTTGGAAAAAAAAAAAAAAACTTCTAGTCATTCTCCTTAGGTGTTTCCCCTCACTATACTCCTCAATTGCCTTCTAATGTTGAAATTATTTGTTTAGTGTATGACTAAAAATGAAGAACTTAAGAAAATATCTATAAATCTAAGGCCTTAAATAAAGCCCTTAGAAATAAGCCGAAATCATGCAGGTGACTCAGAACATGAGGGGGAGAAAAGAGTGCTGAGTTCTTACTAATGAAGGGGACAACGTATTGCTGTAGCTGTTCTGAGAGGCTTTAATCCTGCCACTGAGACTATATGTGTGCATGTGTACATACACTAAAATACTTTTATTTAAACTTTTTTATAAACTCCCTTTGTGAAATATTTCTTGAGAGAAAACAGCAATGTTTAAATATATTTGCTCTTTAAAATTGCTCCATTTTTACTGTTGAGTTTGAAACATTTTAGAGAGTAAGATTCAAGTACTTTATTTAAAATGAGTACAAAAGCTTTTTTTTCTTCTTTTAGCTAAAAATGTTCCTAACATTCACTCTTTATAGTAATGTTTTCTGGTGTTCTTTTTTTTCTAAAGGAGTCGGAGCCTAAGTCAATAATAGTTGCAGTTTTAAACTTATTACTAGAAGTATGAGAATAATTAGTGTAAGTTCAGTTTTTCCTGTGTCTTAGGGATGGAGTGGAGTTGTAGATGGAAAGTCAGTAAATAATGGAACAATTTTTCCAGAGGTCACATAAAAGCTGGATTTTTGTCCTTTCCTTCATTTCCTTTGTCTTATCTCACCCCAAGGTCTGATGATAATCAATTCCCAGCTTTGAAATATAATTGCATTGAATTTGGTTCAGTGCATTGTACTGACCTTATAGATCATTTCATTGCATTAACCTGTTGTTTTTGTGTCTGTCATAGTGATATTTGTCCTTGTAGGATTCGACCTGTTGGTTTTGATTTGAAAGGGTTGCCATCCCACTGAAACTGTTAAATAATGAGTTGAGTTTCTCCCTTCATTTTTTAACTCAGCGCATTGCTGGCATCCTCTCCAATGTTGCAGTAAGAGGGCTCCAAAGTTACTTTTTCCCATTGCAGGGAAACATCAACCTGACATCTATTTTATGGCTTAAAACAGAGCCTTTGGCATAATGTTTGTGATTTTTCTTTTCCATCTGAATCCTGTCTACTTAAGTAGTCTTGGCTCCATTCAGGCGGTATCCTTTGCTAATTCATCCACATACAACTTAGATTTTAGGATGGTCAGAGAGCAGACGGAGGTACTCAATTAGGGTCATGCTACATCAATATTCTCCTTAAAGAAGTGTCTTTCCCTTGTGTTGTTGTTCTTTAAGTTAGAACACATAATAGAAATATAAACATAGAAGAATATATTATGCACTTAGGAAACACGTAAGTATGTTTTAAACATCCTATCGAGACATAAATTGCCCACCTTATTATGAACCACTCTTGCTTGTTTTGTTTGTGTGGTCTCACCATTGAAATAAAGGCACAAGAGTCAAGCCTTGTGAACTCATTCTCCACCTTACCATATAGATAGAAGGAGCCTGAGTCCTTTGAGGGACAGATGCTATATCTGTGAAAGAGAAAACTATATTATTCACAGAATTCTACTAATATTTATATTCAACATAAAACCAAATAATTATCTAGCAATTCTATTACTGGACCAAAAAATTCTAGTGTCTATGATAATAATGCCTCATTGCTTTGTTTAAATCCGGAGATTATGACTTTTGAATCTTTCTTTTTCAACCACAAGGTGTACTTCCTAATATAAAATGGGACTAGATTTCTTCACCTGGAGAAATGCACCTCGGTTAAAATTACTCCCATCTTTTCCTTTAATCTGAGATAGAAAGAGAAAATATGTTCTTATCTATGACCTTACTAGAAAATATAGTGCTGTGTTTGTCATTTTTCATAATGCTTTTTAATACCCAAAGTACACATTCTGTAAATTGAAACATATTCCAGACTTTGAATTAATTATTTTTTGTTGCATATTGAACTAATTGGCTTGAATACTGTTTTGTGCTTTTGTTCAACTTCACATACAAATCGTAGATTATTCATCTGAAATGAATGAATTTTAAATTATTTAAACTTTATACTGCTAGTGTATGACTCTCTGAGAGTGTTTTTAAAGAACACACAGCTCTTTTCCCCCTAGACATTACAGATTTAATTTGTTTTGGATACAAAAGCCATTTATCTTGTATTTTTAAAAATGCTATGTTGTTTATTATGCTTTGATAGATTCACAAATTATTTCTACTTTTCTTTAAACAAACGTATTTGGAAATTGTGATAGTTCAAGATGAAATAGCTTGTGCCTTTTAAGCCTTGATGGATGAACACTAACTATCCTGCCATGTCATTTAAATGGCTGAGCGTAATCTTCCTGATGTTATCCATAATATATATCCTAGAACAAATTTGTGTTTTCTTTTCAAGTACTCTAAAATTTCAAATACCTCTTTCCTTATTTTACTCAGCGACAATCTGCAACTTATTTTTCTTCAGGAAAATTGAATCTGTTACTGCTTAGTATTCCTACCAGTTTGAAAAATGTGGTTTATATTGGCCTCAGAGCAGTAATTTACATATATTGGGATAACAAGAATGCGTGCCAGAAAAAGATCAACATAAAACGAAATGCAAAAAAGCTGTTTTCCTTCAACAGCAACTCAGAGTGAAGCTAACAGAGAAACTGATGAGCATCTGTCCTGAATGTGTCACTTGTTTCTTCTAGGTGAAATGCGACCAGTATTGGCCCAGTAGAGGCACAGAAACCCACGGGCTGGTCCAGGTGACGCTGCTTGATACGGTGGAACTGGCCACATACTGTGTTCGAACATTTGCACTTTACAAGGTTTGCCTTTCCCCCCCCTCTCTTTCCCCTTTCCATTATTTAAAGAAAGTGTCTTTTGAGAAATCAGATATCTTAGGACTTTCCTTAAATTTTGATTCCCCTGGCAACAGTGAACAATGAAATAATTCTTCCATTATTGCTCAGCAGTTTTTCTCCTTGTCCAGCGATCTGTCAGTAAATATGGAACTCTCACTCTGAATGGAAGTCTCGGCAAATGAAGAATAGATGAAGAAGAACTAGTTCTTTCTGTAAAAATAACAGGAGCATTCCTGATAGTTACACCTGAAAAATGTAATGTTTCTCTCCTAAGAAATTTTATCTTCCTGAGCAAATAGTTGTCATTTACAAATAACTTGACATTGATATCTCCAAGGAGTGTGTCTTTCCTAAGGACATAGAGTAGGGGGAAGGAATTAAAATAGCACGTTTTCATGTTACCTCTTCTATGTTATCACCCATCATTGCAACCTTAGGCCAGGAAAATGGAATTTCACCCTGTCTTCCCACTTCACAGAATGGGTCAAGTGAGAAGAGAGAAGTGAGACAATTCCAGTTCACCGCCTGGCCTGATCATGGCGTTCCAGAACACCCTACGCCTTTTCTAGCTTTCTTACGGAGAGTCAAAACCTGTAACCCTCCTGATGCAGGTCCTATGGTTGTGCACTGCAGGTAAGAACCACTGAGAGCGTATGTTTTTCTCACAGCAGGTTTGCAAGGAAACACAAAGTTCCTCATCGGATATTCTCTTTCCAAATTCTCCATACTCTGGGATAGTAGATGTCTTTATAAATAACACAAGGGATCTTTTTTTGGTCAAACTAAGGCTATGCTAACATGAATATATAGGATTTTATATAGATGAATATTCCCCTCTGGAGATAATGAGCAACTGTGGTTCATGCTATTTTCTCTTTGGAGCAAAGATAAATAAATGTATGAAGCAGAAAAGAATTGAGAATCAATATGGTTCAAGTTTCATCTATGTGAAGGGATATTCTTTAAAACATAGGTAGGTAGGTAGATGAAGTGTTGACAAGTTCTTGTGGCCTGGGCTGATGCAACTTTTTTACTATTTATAGGAAAAATAATTGCTGAACAAAATAGTAAACATAATAGCTAGAGTGTCTTATTGCTTAAAGATACCTTTTACATATTAATATTATCAAGTCACATATAGAAAATATACTAATTTGAGTTTTACAAGTTTATTTAATATAATGTATACAGAGACCTATATTTGGACAAATTTATTTTATGTACTTCAAGGTAATGAGCTTGTATGTCTTTTGAAATTTTGCATACTTCATTATTTTTTTTACTTAATTCTAACATTCTTTTTTTTAATGTTTATTCATTTTTGAGAGAGAGAGAGGGAGAGAGAGAGAGAGAGACAGAGCATAAGTGGGGGAGGGGCAGAGAGAGAGGGAAACACAGAATCCAAAGCAGGCTCCAGGCTCTGATCTGCCAGCACAGAGCCCAATGCGGGGCTCTAACTCACGAACTGTGAGAACATGACCTGAGTCGAAATTGGACTCTTAACCGACTGAGCCACTCAGGCACCCCTCTAATATTCTTTATATAAACCACTCAGATTCTACTATATATGTGTTTTTACATGTAATTGATTTCTTTTTTAATTTTAATTATGTCTATAGAAAGGAAACAGGTAGGAAGACAGGGAGAAAGAGAGAATCCTAAGCAAGCTTCACACTGTCAGTGTGAAGCCTGATACATGGTTCAAACCCACGAAGATCATGACCTGAGCTGAAACCAACAGTCAGATGCTTAACTGACTGAGCCACCCAGGCACCCCAACTATATATAAGAGCATTTTACAAATTCCAAAGCACTCCCCCATGCTTTATTCTGTTTGATGTTCTTACCAGTAAGCCAGATCAAGAGAAGAGAGTAGAAGAGAGGCTACAAGGCTTGGTCCAAGTCCTGACAGCTAGGAAAGCCAGACAGGGTCCCACTCATGTCTTATAATCTACTACTTGCTCCTCTGGACCTGACACTACATTGTAGTGTTTTACATGATTCTGAAACCCTAGAAAATATTTTTATTAATTTGAGCAAATGCTTTTGCATCATGAGAGCAGATTTCTGGTTTTCTTGCCTGTTGGTTTCAGCAAGCACTAGTGTGACCAGTCTCTATACTTTGTTATGCATACTTCTTTGCAGACCTCAAAGAGCCATTGTGCCTGGTGACGTGCTGCACCTGCTTGGCACCAACTCGACTTGTTTTGAAGATCACATATGAAATGTTTTCTGATGGATTTTGGCCACAGGATAGGGAAACAGAAAGTTTGGGCTCACTAAAGAAAATTGCCCTCATGTGCCTAATGGCAAAAATACAATTCATGCAACTACAAACACACACACACACACACACACACACACACACACACACGCACATATATAAAATAAAATTTCGGGAAACCTAACTTGGAAGTTTTCACAAAACACTGTATTTGCATCGCAATTTTAAATATAGCATGTTCTCACTCTGAAGATACACTTTCCATTCCTGTAAATTAAAGTGAAAGACATGGGAAATTTGGTTGATTGATTGATTATTTAAAAATGCAGTTTATCCTCTGTCGATCATAACCAAGGTATAAGGCTTTATGCTAGATACTCTGTTTGATCCAAAAAAGTTTGCAGGCAAGGAGGAGAGATAAGATGGATAGCTATAATGCTTTATTTTGAGAAAATACATACACCACTCTATACACACACACACATACACACACACACACCCATGTTATGTTAAGCCACCTGGACTCACCTTTGAGAGATACAAACAACTCCAGAGAAATAAGAAAACAAAGATGAATGTGGTGAGCTAATAGCTGTTGACATTTGGAAGTGCTGTGCCTGAGGCTCTGGAGAAGCTTCGTACGAAACAGAAAAATAGGTATATTGGTGAAAGACATTTATTAGCAGCTTTGAAATAATGAGGGAAATATGCAGCATGAACTGAGCTCTGAGAAATGATCTGTGTTCCCCCATGGGTTATCTTATCAGTCTGTGAGAAATCTCAGCCTCTTTATTTAAGAGAGGCCATGTTGCACACTGTTACACTTGCAAAGCATCATGAATTTTTGACTTGGATACAGTGTATATTTAAACTTCAGAGCGCAGTTCTTCTGATAGAGTAACAGAAAAAAGTCACTGCAGACAACAACTGCTTATGTGGGACCCAAGAAATGCTAGTTTAGAAATCATCTCTAAGCAGGAAGGAACTTTGGAGAAAGCCACAAGAGACAAGTCACAGAGGGATACTGATTACAGGTATCCACACAGAATACTCTGGAATGTAAATACTGAATTTCGTGTTGAGATTTCTCTCATAATGGCTTTGACTTTTTTTTCTCTGTAATGAAGAAGTACTGACAAACTCAAACCTTCTGCCAAACAATGAGGATGGAAGGGGTTTTAAATGGAATCTGGTAGTAAACCAAAAAGAGAGAGGGAGGGGACAGAAAGAGAGAAGATTCATATTTCTCCTGTAGTTCTATTTAGTAATCAATGTGCCAGGACTAAAAAGAGCTATTATGAATAAGAGAAATTCTAACAGTGAATAGTAAGAGAAAGGAAGATAGCCCAGTGTGGTAACCACAGGTAAGACCTTGAGAGGTCAAGAAGGATAGTCTACCACATGCTTAGAAGAATGGTTCTACAGACACAGAAAGACCAGCTCTAGCCATCAGTCAATTCATACAAAGCACATAAACTCAACATTAGGAGGGCACACTCTGGAGTGAGACTGCCTGGGTAAAATGCTGGATTATTCACTTATGGACTCTGTGTCTTTGGGCAATGCATTTCATAATCTGCTAGCCTCTATTTCTTTGCCTGTAAATGGGTTAACACTCTCCATAACAACAACAATTTAATTAAGATTAAATGAAATGATATTAAATGATAAAACATTTTGGACAGTGTATAGTATGCAGAAGTATGAAATAACTTTAAATTATTGGTATATTATTGAGTAAGTTTTTAAAGCTATATGTATATTTACAACTCAAGAGATAATAATCAGCATTAACTTAGATATAATCTATATGACTTGAGCCATGAATAGCCAGATGCTTATAAATACAAAGTATTTAATCAAATAGATTTTTAAAAATTTGGATATTTTCCACCATAGTAATTACATTTCCCCAGTGACAGAGAACATTTTCTCGTATACTATGAGTTAAAATCATTTATTATAACAAATACCTGCTATTGATGACCTGATAAACCATTGAATTCTTAAAACAATACTGTTACAGATACATAGAAATTAATGTGGTGGTTCTTGATGCCTTCAAGATAAAGTTTGAACTTAAGCATTAATTTCCTGGCCCTTTATAATCTAGGCTGATGTCTCCCTCATGCCTCATTGTTCACTCTCTTAGCCACCTACCACTAGCTACATGCTCCAAATACTTTCATCTCTGGTTCTTGGGAAGTGGTATTTATCTACTCTAGAATTTTACCTGTTCCCCTCTCTACCTGAGATGTTCAACAAGAAGCACGTGCCCTGCATTTGCAAAGGTTGCACACTGGCCTCAGATGATTCTGTTGACATCAGTGGTAATTTTTTTTTAATTTAAACATGAATGCCTTTAAGCTGGAATGCACTGTCCAGTTTTCTAAACCCTCCCTGTCCCTATTGTTTTACACATGGCTCAACTCATCCATTTACAGGGATTGCTTCATATTATAAACATCTGAGTTGAAACTCTGGAAAATCCTTTTAAGCTCATTCCTCATTCGTCTTCCTACAGAAAGAATTAAGCACTCTGTTCTCTGAGTTCTCATAAAATAGGTTCACACTTAGCGTATTTAGCTATATGAGTACAGGTCATATATGGCTTGAAATCCCGGAAGGCATGGGTGATGGTTATGAACATTTGTATCCCACCTCTTACATCATAGTAAGTTAATTGAATTCCATGTGGTGTTTTACAGATTTTTACAGAAGCAGTAAGATCACATTGGGGCTGGACTGGTTTTGTTTTTTAACATGAGACTATACTTTTATCTCTTTATATTGTGGTATTTTTATGAGAATTCAATTCTTTTAAATTCCCTTTATTTTCATCATACCTACTTCTAAATCCCTTTTCCTATGACTCTTTTATGTCCTATTTCACATGCTCTCCATTCCATGATTAAGCATAGATACAGCTCCCTGTTTTTAGCATAATAATAGTTAAACATATTGAACCCTTAATTGACAACAAATAATCTTTCTTCTCAACTGAAGAAGCTCTGTTCTAAATGCTTCACATGTGTTATTGCTTTTTCCTGCCAATCGTCTTCAGAGTTAGGAACCTTATTTTCCCATTTTACACAAAAAGAAACAGAGACCAAGGAAGACCAACTTACTTGCTTGAGTACAGGTGGCTAGTCATAGCATAGCCACTGTGTGCCCAAGGTTGCCTGTTCCCATTGATCAGCCTTTAGGTCCCTTGGTGGTCGTCACCTTCTCCTTTGGCCACCCATTTGGGGGACATTTCACGTTTTCAGCCTATCCTGATGACCTGGTCAGAGTGAGCCACTCCTTTCTTTCTGACACCACATCACATTGCCATATTCTAGCCTTTATTTCAGTCTTTATGTATCAAAGGTAATTGCTAGCATGTGAATCTTCTCTACCACTTAATCCTTTTAGAATAATCACAGTAGCTACTCATTACTGACCTATCACTCTTTTCCAAGTATCACTAAGCACTTAAGGGATTTCTCATTTAATACACACACACACACACACACACACACACACACACACACAAATATATAATCTGAGAGAAGCATTAGACACAGGGAAGTTGTAAATTTAGGCCCTATTCAAAGCACTTGACCTCTTTATTCATCATAGTACCTAGTTCCGACTTTTCTTGTTGCAGAGACTACCTTAGTTCCTTACACTTGTTTCCTTAATATATGTTTTATGACTAAATATTTGGCAGATGGATACTTACCATTACCTCTACATGTAGTACATGAACAGAGATAATGCAATCTCCTTACTTATGAATTTTTATAATGTTTATTTATTTTGAGAGAGAAAAAGAACACTCACTGGGGTAGGGGAGGAAGAGGCAGAGAGAGAAGGAGACAGGGAGGATTCCAAGCAGGCTCCACACTGTCAGCAAAGAGCTTGATGTGTGGTTCAAACCCACAAATCGTGAGATCATGACCTGAACCAAAATCAGGAGTCAGACACTTAACCAAATGAGCCACCCAGGTGCCCCAAAATTTGATTTTGATTTTAAGGAGCAGATCTTCCAAGCTATTTATTAAGCTTAGATTTTCATAGCAGTCATATGTTACATTTCCTCATACTGTTTCACTCTTCTTAGAAAATGAAGAAGTTTTGTTCTCTTTTTTTCCCTTTTGAGCCTTGTGCTTTATGTGTTTTATAGAATTTGTGGTTTATATTTTACTAGTACCAAAGGGATATGACAACGAATTTTAATTTGCTTCTTGTTAAGAATGAATAAATTGGAAAGAAGCCATAATCTCACAGAGTCAGTTATAAACCTTGACCCATGATACTCTGAGTCATGTTAACCCCTTTTAGGACCAAGGGAATACATTATCTTCATAGGAGGAATTTATTTGTGAATAAATATGAAGGAGGGATAGATCAAGACCCCCTAAATTTGTCTTCTTTAGATCAAAGACAAGTATTGCCAAAGTATGTGATAGTTTTGAGATGCTGACAAGTGTGAACCATAGACCCATATTTTCCTTAAACCTGGGATTCATTTTCATGTATAAATTAAGTAATGAGAACCTAGCCTTCTGTAGATGAAAGACTGGATTATTAAAATACTAACATCTCTGGATAAGAAAATGGGTGGAATGTACAAAGTATGTCCTTATTTATGGAAACATTTTAAGGTGAGGAGAAGTAATTATACCACTATTGTGGTATTTCTGTTCTTATATACCAATAATTGTGCATGAAGAACAAACTCTTAATTTATTAAAACAACATGGTGATACAAATTAGGAGGTCAGATCTTCACTAGTTTGATGGCACAATTATATAGGAGAAAAATGTCTTACTTTCAATGAAATAGTTTAAAAGTAATTGAACCTAAAAAAAAATATTAAGAGGAGTTGCATAATGACCCCAGTAGGTATAAAATGTAAAACTCAAACTGAAGGTGTTTGAGGTCCTGGGGGCAGTATTCTGGATGCCTGAGGAAATGGAAAATTTGTTTGAAAAGACATAGAAATAAAGGCAATAGAGGAGAGGTGAGACCAATATTATAAGAAACAACTAACTTCAATGTCGTATGTCAGGGATATATCATGAAAATCCCTGAAAGAGCAATGGAGAAACTGTCACCTTTCCATTCCTATCCCATACCTAAGAATAGCAACCAAATTATGTTTGTGTAGGAAAGTGGCCATTTACAGAGCATCTTTCCATCATCTATTTGATTTAATCTTTACAACCAGAAATATAGTGGTATATTATTCCCATCTTCACTTTACAGATAAGGAAATTGAGACTCTTAAAGTTAAATGACTTGCTGAAGACCACATACCCAACTAGAAAGTAGAAAGTCTCGGTGAGAACCCTTGCTTCATGATTCAAGGTCTTTCCCTCTTTGTCTATACCATACTGCCATTTTCTATTTTGCTTGATTTATGTTTTACAAATGAGAGCAAAACTGTCCATAGCCCACAACAGAGATGGCTTTTAGCAGATCCAAACTCCCTTTGGGGGCAGCATTAAAGAGTGGACTTGAAAATTACTTGAAATCAGCTTACTAGAGTTCAAATCCCAACTGCGCTATTCACTGCGTCTGTGACCTTGGACAATTTATTTAACCTTTCTAAGCCTCAATTTCTTGATAGTAAAGTGGGGTTAATAGTAGTATGTCCCTCATAGTATTGTGGTCAAAGATTAATACAATATATGAAAAGTGATAATTAGCCAGGTACTTGCCACATAGAAAGAAGTCAATAAATGTTTGTAGTAATTGATGTTTTTGTCATTGTGTTTTATCCCACATAAAATATGTGCTCATTTAAATTCTCTTATTTAAGGTTCTCTTACTATCAAACAAAGAGCTCTGTCACACTTTTCTGAAATGTGAGTTTGACTTCTACGTAATTTGTAACTTAGAAGAGTATACATATATAAACTTAGGCAAGTGACAACCATTTAACACTTTAAAATTTAATACTTTAAAAAGCACCTAAGTATTATAGTAATTATTTCATTGCACTTTAAAAATCTTGTTAGAATAGATTGTTACTATGAGACAAAATTTTTCAGCCTCAGCACTATTGATATTTGGGTCATATGATTTCTATTGTGGGAGACTGTCCTGTGCATTAAAGGGTGCTTATGAGCATCCCTGGTCTCTGTCCACCAGATGCCAGTAGCATGCCCCAAGAGTTGTGACAATCAAAAATGTCTTCAGATATAGCCAAATGTCCTCTTGGGGGAAAATTCACCCCTACTTGAGAAGCATTGCTATAAGGCAATGAAACTGATCTTTGATTATGCAGAATGTATGCATCTAAATGATAGCTCACCACAAAGCTTTAAAGCTTGAAAAAAAGTCTTTGAATGGCATTCTCATTTTAAACAGGGAGAACTTCTTTATAAGACTTACCTTGAGAATCACTTTAAAGCCTACATTGAACTAGGCTCATTACTTGAAAAACTGACCAAAAATATCCCCTACCTTGATCACCAACCATACAAACCAAAGACTTGGCTCTAGATGTCTCCTGGCACTTAAAAAAGTAAATAAATAAACCCACCTTCAAGGATGAAGATGTGCCACCATTAGGGAATTCAAAAGAACAAGTGGTAGGCTCTTAACTCTACTGCCAAAAAAGAAGTTCCAAAAATACTTTTGCACCATGGCAGCAAATTAATGCAGGAGTAATAAATCTTCAGCCTTCCAAGATAGCTAGTTCTAAGGGCTTTGGTCTTTGGGGTTGACAAGTGCTGGGTGGTTTTTTGTTGTTGTTGTTCTTTTTAGTTTTGTTTTGTTTTCTTTTGTTTGTTGTTTTTTGTTTGTTTTGTTTCGTTTTGTTTTGCTTTTGCTAGAGTATCAGTCACATTGCTTCATATTCATGCTTGGTATGAATGTCTAGCATTCTGACAGTTCAAACAATAAGCCCTAGGAACGCCCTTAAGTGGCATATTATTTAGTGGCTGTCCCCTTTTTCAGTATCTAATGGAAACCAAAGATAAAAGATTAGATGGATGGAAAAGAAGTGAGTCACGATGCTAGACCCCCTGCCCAAACCTAAAATCCCTTGTTCTTTGATTTTGAAGGTATATATTTCTGGGACAGCACACTCTATTTTTAAATCAAATATTTTCCTGAAAAGTTTCTTTGTGTGTGTGTGTGAAATAATTAAATAATTGTATTTATTTATCTTTGTACTTCTTCTTCCCAAGGAGCTTGATCAGTTTCTCTCTTGTTTTCTCTCATTTCCCATCCCACCTCTCTCCATACCTCTCCCACTGCCCAAAAAATCCTTCCTCACCTTTCAGTACACCAAAAGATGGTCAGTGGTTAAGACTTTCATTGGTCCACAGTGGTGCTTGAAGAGTCTATGGTTTATGCTATATGTAAATGGACTAGAGATGGGATAGGGTTAACTGGACCTCTTCCATTCTGATATAAAGGCTAAACAGCTACTTGCTCAAATTCCTTTTAACACCTGAAAGAAAAGGATTTTGAGAATTGTGATTTTTTGATAAAGTATTTCTTTTTTTTAATTTTTTTAACGTTTATTCATTTTTGAGAAAAAAAACAGAGAGTGAGCAGGGGGGGGAACAAAGAGAGAGGGAGACAGAGAATCTGAAGCAGGCTGTCAGCACAGAGCCTGACATGGGGCTCGAAGCCACAAACTAGGAGATCATGACCTGAGCTGAAGTTAGATGCTTAACCGACTGAGCCACCCAGGTGCCCCAAAAAAGTATTTCTTTTCCATTTATCTGGTTTTGTCCATTTGTCTACATTTGGTTTGGTTTTGAGCATTGAATCATAAAAAAAATTATAACCATATTTCTGTTTCTGGTGCATCTGTGTGCTTTAGGAATTGGTGACCTTTCTGAAATGGAGGGTATAGCTATCAGTTAACCATCAGTGCTTACAAATACCAACCCAAACTTACTGTCTTAAAACCACCACAGTATGTTATTTTTCATGATTCTGTGGGCTGATTTGGGACTGGGCAGAGGTCTCATGCTGGTCTCTCCTGAGCTCTCCTTCAGAGGGAGCAGAAGTCCCTGGGAAAGCTAGTCCTCCCCCATCCACATGGCCTTGCATCCTGGTCTGGTGGTCTCAGAGTTCCAGGGATCAAAGGAGAAGCTTACAAGGCCTGTTGAGGCCACGCCTTGGAAGTCACATGCGATCACTTTCACAACACTCTCTTGCTCACCTCAGGATGAGAGAAGCAACAAATGATGTGTCACTTCATTCATGCCAGAGCTGGGTTCTACATCAGTGAACCTTGTTTACTGGATGCATGGAGCTCTTCTCTCCACTCCTGTCAGCCTGGCTAAGTCCACAGTAAAATTTCCTCCTAAGGAGCAAAACCCCAAGTCTACATAAAACACAGAGGGTTTTTTTTTCTTTTTGGTTGATATATGAAATAGGTTTTTAAAAAGTGGAGGAAAAGTCTTTGTGATACGTTTTGTAACTGCTACCTGATTCTTTTTCTGAAACATCCATTTCTGTAGGAGAAACTTATACTCTTTAACCCCATTTCATCCTATCTCAAATATTTTTTTACAACTTACTGTAATTTAGTAATTACTAAGGTTAACAGATTTCTTCTTAGACTCCAAAACTCCAGGAATATGATTCACTCATAGTGATTCATAGACCTAAAAGGGACATCTCAAGTTTCCCAGACAACCCCCTTTTCCCTCTCTTCTCTCTCTTTTCTTTCTCTCCCTCTCTGCCCTCTTGCTCTCTACCTCTCCCCTTCCCCTTTTCACTTGTCTTCAGGGATAAGAAAATAAAATGAGGCCTAAGGAGGTCAACAGCTTTCCCATAGACTCCTGTTGGACTCAAGTCTTCTGTTTGTCCAGTAGGTTTCCCACAGCATTAGAGTCCTTTTAATTTTGGTCCAATTAATTTGATTAAGGAGTCCTGTAACATTTTCTAGCTGAATGAGAAAAATAATAAGAAAGCACCTATGTAACAACTGGAGGCATTATATTAGGAACTAAGATAATCAGAACAGGTAATTCTGGTGCATTAGAGCCAATTAAATGTTACATATATTTAAGAACATGACTTATTGAAAGAAGGGCTGAAGAGTAGTGGGCAGCAGCCTGAATGTGCTAGTCACCCAGGTGGTCAGCAAGGCTAGGGCAGCAGAAACTGGTAGAGGGATGCTAGAGGGAGAAGAAGAGAATGTCAGTGATAAACTCTTCCTACTTTGCAGTAGTGCCTGGAGCCAGGATGGTGAAAAACACTCAGGCCACTAAAAATGACTTTACATGCTGTCTTGGCAGCCCTTCCCTGGCTTAGATTGGTGGCCTTATGTATCTGCCGCTCCACTGGAGCTCCAGCCTGGCTGTGCCATGGCTGTAGCGTGGGCTCTTTAGTGGCCATATGCCTGGGAGGCTCATCATCCACAATTTCCTCATCCCAGGCTCCAGCCAAGTGCAGCAGATGCTATTGTTATCACTTCTATTGAATAAAGTAGGAAGCAAAGAGAGAAAGAAATTTGTCAGTATTGTTTTTCTGCTGGAATCGAAATAAAAACTGTGTGTGGTATATTGTCTGATAGTAACCCTTGTGCCAAATCCCCATTTTCTGTAACACACTTCTATGAGATAAGAATCTGCCCCTATATTTCTTAACATAATGTAAATGACCTTCTTCATTCTACTGTAAATGTGTTACAATTATAGCCATTCAGGCCTCTCAGTTTGGATTTGTGCTATTTCTTGCACTTGGAAACTCTTTGCTTCTGACCATGCCATCTGCTGGAATCACTTACATTTCTTTCACACACTCACAGTGTTTGTTACATTCCCTAAATCTTGCTGTGCAGAACTCCAAAATCTTTTATGTAAATAAACAAATATTTAGCAAGTATTTTTAAAACCCTTTGCCTTAAGTAACATTAAGAAGGTACATTCGTGTTTCTAAAGTAAGTACAGCTGCTGAGAGAATTTCTTGCAGAAATGTATGAAGTGACACCAAAATCAGAAGAGAATCTTGAAATAAATGCCTGCACATATAAATGGTTTCTGTGCCGAAGATAAACCAAATGATGATAAATTAAGCAAACAGAAAATCTCTTTCTGGATATAGAACATACCTGAGGGGGTGGAAGGAGATCTTAGGACTCAGCTGAGCCACTGGCCCCCTCCCCTGTGTTATCATCAAACCTTTTCAGCCTGAAGAGCACACTCACCGCTGAGCCTGCAGAGTCCCGTTGATTTTCCCCTGTATCTCACTGCTCTCCTCTCAGCAGCCTGGCTAGGTGCGTTAGGTGCATCCCGTAATGGGATGGAAGAAGTAAAGCAAACCCCAGGTGTAATCCAAACTACGGACTCTTTTGCTAGTCTATGAAATAAGAAACCAGAATAAAACACTGTTCAATACTTTCCAAAATTGCTACTTAATTTTTTGCCATCATCACCTTTTTCTTTTTTAGTTTCCTGATTTGTTTTTTTTTTCCTTTTGGATCCATAACTACCCCCACATTTGTATGTAAGAGATGAGGGTTGGAGTGCCTTTTTCTATCTGTACTTTTTCATCTCACTGCTATAGAGAGCAGGGCTAAGTGGGCAGAACCTCCTCTTGCCACTGAGGCTAGGCTATTACCACAGTGTGATCTGTGTGTTGCCTGAATACAAATTGAGAATACTGGATTTTTTATTACACTGTGCTTTGACACTAAGCTCAAGTTAAATACTATATGTGAATATAGACGGTAAATATATGAAAGGATGCAACCTCAGGAGGTCACAGTAGTCAGCCTCTAAATTTTATTAAGAGGCAAGGTCATTAGATTTTAATATGGACAAAGGGGAACCATGGTTTGTCTCAAAATATGAGGCATGTTTCACATATGTCTTAGAACCCTAGGAAAAATAAAACTCCTTAGAGTAGTTAATACATAGTAGGGAATTTTAAAAATGCAAGGTTGCAAATGAAACTCCTAGATCTTAAAGCTTTTACTGTAAGCATGTGCTAAAAAGAACTACTCTGAATTCCATGACTTTCATGCCATGTTTGGCTTTCAAACTAAGAAATGAAAATTACATATATAAAAAAATAAGAGATACTGGACTGCCCAAAAACTATAATATTTGTACAAATCAGTCGCCTGCCTGAGCATCTACTCCTCTAGGAAGGTGAAAAACAATTTGGACATTGGCCAAAGGCATCTTTCCTGCATGGGAAAATTACATAAAACTTGGAAGAATAAATCGTTCTTGATGATGATGATGATGATGATGATGATGATGATGAGGAGGAGGAGGAGGAGGAGGAGGAGGAAGTTTGATTTTATGAAAGCCAATAAAAAGTTTTCTCTAACTGCCTTCAAATTCAGTCCCAACTTGGGTTCACAGGTGATCGGTCACTCTAGAAAAACAAATACTTCATGATTTCCCATGTGTGGAATCTAAAACATACACACACACACGTACACACACACATACACACACACACAAACTCTTAGATAGCAAAACTAGATTGGCAATTATCAGAAGCAGGGGATGGGGGCAATGGGAAATATGAGTGAAGTGTGTTGAAAGTTAGAAAATAAATAAATAATCAATTAAATGTCTCACTTTCTCAGCCTTAACCCAGCTCAAATTCTCATCAGTTGGGTGGAGAGTCTTGCTCAGTCCAGACTCTTACTCACTACTGTCATTTGAAAAACCATAACCAATCATGTTGCAAACCACAAAATTCTTTATAACCTGTGGTTAACATTTTATCCCTCTTTTGTGTATCTGGAAATGATTGACTTGGCTTCAGACTATTTTCTGATGTACTACAGCCTGAAATCACTTGTTATCTTGGTTCAATTAAACTCAAACTTATTGATTTGTAGGGCACAATAGTAAAGCCACAAGCTTAGCAATACTTTTTTTCCAGAATTCAGTGAAAATCTCTGTGAATGTAGTCAGTTAGAAGAACTATGTATGTATGCCTCTTTTGCTGTGTTTATATTTCCTAAAGGTTTAGGAATAGAGACATTTAAAAAATTTGAAATGATATTTCCGCATGCGAGTCATTTTTAGAGTGAATCTTCATGGCATACATAACATGCAAAGGTACAGCAGTTCCTAGAATGACCACTATGCCTTTTGCTGAAATTCTCTGCCTACATTTCCATATAGATAATCTCATCAAGTATCCCTCCTGGAATTATCACTAATGTCCACAACCTTTTTTAAAAGCTGCATCATATCATGTCAGTTTAGTTATGACATAAGAAACTTAGATCTGATCTCAGCAATTGGAACTCCATTAATGCTTCTAAATAACATCATCTTTGTTATTTTTCCCCTTTGGGGATCCTGCATATGTAAAGAGCTTTATTTTAGGGGTAGAAATAGTCTATTTTCCTAAATTTTTACAGTTTAACATTTTCAAACATACCCAAGTAGAGAGAAAACGTATAAAGAACCCCTAAGTACCCGTCAGCCAAGCTTTAGCTATCAGCATTGCAAGCAGTGTTTATTAAGTGACAGCTCATTTTCTGATTTTTAAAGGAGACTTATTACATAACTTCCATTCAACATGTGAGATTTTAATAACCTGGACAACCTTTTCTCCGGTAATGTTTAATTTCCATGAACATACTTCATGTAAAGGACACTCGTTACCACTTGCTCAGCTCCAGGTTAAGGGCACCTGGATGCTCTTATTCCACTATAATCGGTTACTTGCACTGCTTTTCTAAGTATAAAGCCTTAACAGCATCAAGGCTTTTTTATTATAATTTATTGAAGTATAAGTAACATACAGTATACTTTTAGTTTCCAACTAAATTCCAACTACATTTAGTGTACAACATAATGATTTAACGATTCTGTACATTGCTCAGTGCTCACCACTGTCTAGTCATCATCTGCAACCAAACAACATTTCTGCAATCTTACTGACTATATTCTCTATGCTGTATGTTTCAACTCCATGACTTATTTATTTTGGAAATGGAAATCTGTAACTTTTCTTCCTTATGTGTGTCATCCATGTTCCCACCGCCCTACCTTTTGGCTATCACCTTGTTTGTTCTCTGTATTTAAGAGTCTGGTTTTATTTGTCTCTTTTTCTTTTATACATTTTTTTCTTTAATTACACATATGAGTGAAATCTTACGGTATTTGTATTTTACTGTCTGACATATTTCACTTAATATACCCTCTAAGTCCATCCACGTTGTTGCAAAAGGCAAGATCTTATTCTTTTTTATAGCTGAGTAATATTCCATTGTACATGTATACCACCTCTTCTTCATCCAGTCATCAGTCTATGGACATTTGGGCTCTCTCCATATGTTGGCTATTGTAAATAATGCTGCTACAAACATAGAGATCCATATATCATTTCAAATTAGTGTTTTTGTTTTCTTTGGGTAAATACCCAGTTGTGGAATTACTGGATCATATAGTATTTCTATTTTTAATTTTTTGAGGAAGCTCCACACTGTTTTCCACAGTGGCTGCACCAATTTGCATTCCCACCAACAGTGCATAAGGATTCTCTTTTCTCCACATCCTTGCCAACACTTGTCATTTCCTATCTTTTTGATTCTAGCCATTGTGACAGGTGTAAAGTGATATCTCATTGTTATTTTGATTTGCATGTCCCTGATGATGAGTTATATTGAGCATGTTTTCATGTGCCTATTGGCCGTCTGGATTTCTTCTTTGGAAAAATGTCTATTCAGGTCCTCTGCTCATTTTAATTGAATTATTATTGCTGTTTTGGAGGATCTGAGTTGTAAAAGTTCTTTATATATTTTGGATATTAACCTCTTTTTTTGGATATTATCCTCTCATCAGATATATCATTTGCAAATATCTTCTCCCATTCACTAGGTTGCTTTTTTGTTTTGTTGATGGTTTCCTTCACTGTGCAAAAACTTTTTATTTTGATGCAGTCTCAACAGTTTATTTTTGTTTCTGTTTCCCATGCCTGACGAGATATATCTAGAAAAGTTTCTATGGCTGATATGAGAGAGATTACTGCCTATTTTTTTCTAGGACTTTTGTAGTTTCAAATCTCGCATTTAGATCTTTAATCCATTTTGAGTTCATTTTTTGTGTATGGTATAAGAAAGTGGTCCACCTTTCTCCATTTTCATTTGACTGTACGGTTTTTCCTACCCCATTTTTTGAAGACACAGTCTTCCTCGTTGTATATTCTTACCTCTTCTGTCATAGAAGGTAGAATTCATGTCAATTATGATTAATTGATCATATAAATGTGGGTTTATTTCTGGGCTCCCTATTCTGTTCCACTGATCTATGTGTCTATTTTTGTGCTGGTACCATACTGTTTTGATTACTACTAATTTACTCTGAATTCTAGGATTGTGATGCTTCCAGCTTTGTTCTTTTTCCTCAAGATTTCTTTACTATTTGGGATCTTTTCTGGTTCCATACAAATTGTGGTATTATTTGTTCTAGTTCTGTGAAAAATGCTATTGGTATTTTGATAGGAATTGCATTGAATCTGTAGATTGCTTTGGGTAGTGTAGACACCTTAACAACAGTAGTCCTTCCAATCCATGAGCATGGAATGTCTTTCCATTAATTGCATCAAGTTTTAAAATGGTTCCATCTATTGAAACAACCTCCCCCTTTGGAGAGCTTGTTTCCAAAACTGCCCTTAGCAAATTTTGGCTCACAGACAACTTTATTTTTTTATTATTCAATGCATTTATTTTAAAACTAAATGTTATTTATTAAAGGCTCAATTCATCATAGGCCCACCGGTATTATTTAACATCCAGAGTTTAACACTTCCCTGGTTAAAGCTTCCTTACTTTAATATGTGAAAGTAAAGCTGAATTCAGAAATTATTAGCTACCTAATCTAAGAACAAAAAGAGAAATAAAAATAAAAATTTTGCAAATCCAAATATGAGCATTTCCCAAACAATATTGGCACACGTAATTAATGTGTGTAATTTTCATACCCATTTTGTGCTCTACAAGAAGTATACAAACAGAATTCAGGATACCTCATTAATGTATGTGCACACTGTCCTGAATTGTTAATAGATGTTATGTGGAAACATTTTTCTATAATCAGGTTAGTATAGGTTAAACTAAGTTAAATTACTTTGCAACAGAGTTCTTCAACCCTATAAAGGTCTCATTTCTATTGTGAACTTTCAAGAGGAATTTCTGAAACTTATTTAAACATGGACCACTTCCCTGCCTCTTGCCATTTCTGTTTTTTTTTAACACTCTATTCAAATTCCAGTTAACATACAGTGTAATATTAGTTTTAGGTGGAGATATACATTCATATAGATAGATAGATGATAGATAGATAGAAGAGATATATAGATATAGATATATAGATATAGATAGATATAGATATAAGTATAGATATAGATAGATATATAACTTGTATACAACACCCAGTGCTCATCACACGTGCACTCCTTAATCCCCATCACCTATTTCACCCATCCTCCCGCCCACTTCCCCTTTGGTAACCATCATCCTGTTCTTTATAGTTAAGAGTCTGTTTCTTGGTTTGTCTGTCTCTCTTTTTTTTCCACTTTGCTCATTTGTTTTGTTTTTTTAAATTCCACATATTAGTGAAATCATACGGTATCTGTCTTTCTCCAACTGACTTATTTCACTGAGGATAATGCTCTCTAACTCCATCCATGTCATTGCAAATGACAAGATTTCATTATTTTTATGGCCGAGTAATATTCCATTTCATGGAATATATTCCACATATTCTTTATCCATTCATCAGTCGATGGAAACTTGGGCTGTTTCAGTGATTTGGCTCTTGTAGATAATGCTGCTATAAATATCAGGGTGTATGTACACTTTGAATTAGTATTTTCGTATCCTTTCAGGAAATACCTAATAGTACAATTGCTCAATCATTCCCCCTTGGAATTTCTAAAAGAACTCTAGGAGGTGCTATCATAAAAGATAAATTTGGCTAACAGTGATAAAACAGAACAGTGAACTACTAAGAGTAATTGGATAATAAATCAGCAACACTCAGTAAGTGTATAAATTTATATAAATAATAAATTCGTGTTTAAACTACACTGTGTAAGGTTGGGTGTACTTAGTCAGTTGACTGTCCAACTTCAGCTCAGGTCATAATCTCACAGCTCATGAGTTCAAGCCCTGCACTGGGCTCTATCCTGATGGCTCAGAGCCTCAAGCCTGCTTGGAATTCTGTGTCTTCCTTTCTCTCTGCCCCTTCCCCATTCTCACTCTGTTTGTCTGTCTCTCTCAAAATAAATAAACATTATTTTTTTTAAACTACACTGTGTAGAGCTCCAAACTCCCTCAAAGTATGGCATCTCCCTCAAAGAGCTTATAACAACATCTGTAAAGATACCTAAAATATTTAAGGCTATTCAGAAAATCCTTAATATATGTGTTGAGACTTGATCATTTAGAGAAATTTGGTAAAAGCAAAGAACCCTAAAAAATTACATATACAGTTAAAATTAATTTCAAATGTTTAATTGTATATTCATTAGTTTTTAAATTTAGGGCTAAGAACTCTCCTTTGACTATGACCTAGAATTGGCAAATTTACTGCATTTAATGTAGACAAACAATGGTTTTGAAGCAACTGAAGTATAGAATCCTACTAGATTGTTATTAATCATTTTCCACTTATTTACAGTTGTCATACATAATTCGTAGTACTGTGGTGGAGTGAAGGGGCATAAATTAATTACTTTTAGTAAGTCTTTTCAAAGCAGTTAACTTTAGGATTCACAGAAGCAACTCTTACTTTGTAAGCATATCTCATCAGTTTATTTTACACTTAAATTCTTAATGACTATATTTGGATATATATGGAATAAACACCATGACATCACAAAAGAGCACAGATGTGCTAGAAAATAGCTCCCTAGATTTGAGCAAACCTGGGACAGAAAAGGGAGAGTAGGGCTGGTTTTTAAATTGGTGAAGTGGAGATCAGATACAAAAATTTATATAGATATGTATATGCATATGGAAAAGAGCAAGTAATAGAACAAACATTAATCATTACTTGAGATAAAGGAAAGAAAAAGTAACTTTCCCATAAACAAAGCACTGCACCTGAATTTGAGTCCCTGTGAATGGTTGTCTGGTACTCAGTCTCTCCATCTGTAAAATTTAAGGGTTTAGCTTAGAGGTAGTCCTCAAACTTCACCATGCATCAGGATCACCTGAGGGGCTTATTAAACTTGCGTTGTTTTACACCGCCTCCAAAATTTCTCATTCTGTAGGTCAAGATGGGAACTCCAAAATCTTCTTTTCTAACAAATTCCCAAATGATTCTACTGGTCAGGGGCATTACTTTGAGAACCACTGAATTAGATCGTCTGTAATATCCCTTTTCACTCTAACATCTGATTCACTTCTATATGACAGTCTTTTTCCTGAGAGGATAGAAATCAGGAAATAAAATTGAATGTTAATTTTTTCTTAATTTGTTAGTATAACTCTTTAAAATAAACCATGCGAGAATAGAAAAATTGCATTATCTATTCTGCCATTAACTAACTGAATTAAAATATTAAACTCTAGATCCTTAAATCATAGAATAAAAAGAGTAAGGAAGTTAACATTTTTCAAGAACATATTAATTAAAAGGAATTTTGCCAACAATAGCCTTATAGCAACCTTTAGAAATGGGTTTAAATTTTATAGATGAGAAAACTGAGGCTCAGGGAGGATAAATAGATGACCTAACATCGCACAGCTAGCAGGTGGAAGAGCCAGATGTTGAATTTGTAAAGTCCATGCTCATCACTTGCCAAATTGACTCATAAAACAAGCATATCACATCACTGCTTTTCCTTTCACACCTACGTGAAACAAAATAGTCCATTTCACCAACTCAGTCAATACTTTAATTATGGTTAAATTATTTTGATCAGTCAGGAGTGAACGTGTAAGGAAAAAAAATGGACTTCTTAAGTGTGGTGACTATTAACTTCCACAGGCAAAAACGGAATTTCTTCCCTGGACTGTACATCCAACCGCTAGAGAGCTGAGGGCAGAAATGGTGTGTCTTGGAGTTCATGATTGTATCTTTTTCCCCTGGATCTATGTCACACATGAAAAAGACATTCAATAAATATTTGATGGATAAGTAAACATGAGTGAAAGTGTCATATCCCAAACAATACCGGGAGAAAAGCCATACAAGAATTGTAAATGATATTATCTGTGTTGTATAGGTAAAAAAAAAAAAAAAGTAAAAAGGCAGTGGCATTATTCTTAAAATGCCAAATAAAATGGTTCTTATTGTTACTTGGTTGGAGGAGAGGCTGGAAGTAAGCTAGGGGCCAGATTTTGTGGACACCCAGCCCTGTAGGATACTTTACATTCATTATATGTGAGGCTTTGTAAATGTTGAGTCTAGGGCTTGCATTCTAATTACCATTATGTCTGGTATTAATGGAAATGTATGCTGCAACCCTGAGAATTATCAGGGTAATAAGCATCCCATTCCCAATATCTTCCTCCCTATATGAGGTAGATTAAGTCTACAAAGAGAAGCACTTAGTGCCCCCAGAAAGGGAAGCACCATATAGTGTCCCTGATGTTAAGAAAAAGTTTATTTTCCTTGAATGGGTTCCTTCCTAAGGAGCAGTTTGCTCATCCCTGATCACCGCATCCCTTCCACTTCCAGAACACACCGATGGGAAATAAAACAAGCTATTGCTCTCCTCAAATGCAGTATTATTGCTGCTCATAGGGCCTCTGCTGAATCCAGCCCTGTGTTTACCTCTCTTTGGAGGGTTCCAGTCCACTAAGGAAGGCAGCTTGGGGTCCCAAAATTGGCCTAGACTCCATGAGCAAGGTTGCCGAGGCATGTGATAGAATGAACATTGCCAAGCTGTTACTGTATCTCCTGGGGAGCTGCTAAAATGAGGCACTGCCTTTGAAGAGAATCATCCAGAGGAAGTAGCTTTGACATCAACAAATTTGTACCCCTCTTCCTGTAAAGTTGAGGAAAGGAGGTCACCCGTAGCCATGATTGGAGAGCAAGGAAGAGTTGGTGCCCAGCAAAACAATCCCACCGTGTGTCAGATTCCTTCTGACTGGTCTTGGGTATGGCAGGCATCTCATGTTGTGTGCACCTGGTATGTCAGATATTATTGAGTTAATTCTTCGGAAGAGTAAATGCCTTGTCAATTACTCAAATATAGTAATTTAGAAGTTTCTTTAATAAAAGGGTAAATTTTCAGCACCTTGAAGTGGCACATGTCCGTAGTCCCCATTTACTGGGCAGGCTGAAGTCGGAAGATAGCTTGAGCCCAAGAGTTCTGAGCTGCAGTGAGCTGTGCCTATTGGGTGTCTGCACTAAATATGGCATCAATACGGTGACCTCCCAGGAGCAGGAAACACCAGGTTGCTCAAGGAAGGTTGAGCTGGCCCAGGTTGGAAATGGAACAGGTCAAAACTCCCATACTGATCAGTGAAGGGGCATATACTCAGATGCTGCCACTCATCATCTATATATTTTAATGCTTATGAATATTTCCATATAATTAATGCTGTAAACGGTAAGTGCTGTAATTTCCTTTGACCTATGTTGCAGTTAGATACATTACTTGATCAGTGCTCTCAATGAATCATTTTATACACACGTATTTAGTTAATTGGTTATTTTTTTCCTGCCTGTGTTTATGTGTAATATACTCTATAAGGGGAAGGAAATCAGCCCGCTTGCAGCTGAGTCTGGTAAAAGAGCAATTAGGTTCTATCAGAACAAACAGCTGTCAATAATGAGTTCTGAATTAAAATTACTAGCAAAGAAAGGAATCTAGACATCTGCAGGAAATGTGAAAATATTTTTATAACCTAATAGCTGAGATCTGGACAGGGGTATCACTGAGTTTTCCCAGCTGTACCTGCAACCTATTTTGAAATAGTCCCAGACTGAAAGAACATTGAAATTCATTGCATAAACTAGGCTGCACTTTTTTTTTTTAATGTTGGCTGCCTTTGAAGAGTGTGTGTTTTGATTTCATGTAATCAGCATGAAAACTTTCTATTTCAAACTATTTTACTGTGCCCCCAGTCATAAAATGCAGCTTAAAAATAGTTCTGTTATCTTCATATTGTGTCTTTCCAATCAGGGTTCTGTGGCTTGGATATTTTTTCTTTTCGTCTTTGGAAAAATACTTTTGGGTCTTATTACATGGTATCTGATTTGCTCCCGTTGGGGTTGCCTCTCACAAAGAAAACTTGCAAGGTGGGCTTCTGGCATCTGAGTTTTATTACAAGAGAATTCCATGTACGTGCAGGTATCTAGAGATAGTAAAGTATTTTGGTCTTAAAAATATAAACCTTACTTTTTGAAAACAGCCTTTGCACTCACCCTTTTGCATTGAAATTTTAAGGTAGTTAAGTCAAAAAAGCCTATGAGAATAAGAGATCAAGATTTTTTTTTAATGTATATATGTGTGTGTATGTGTGTGTGTACACACACATATATATTCACAAGCATAGATAATTAGTATGTTTGATACATTTTTGCCCCTATTTACTTATAAAAATATGAGAAGAGTACTATCTCTGTATCCTTATGGCCCATGAACTAGCAGCAGCAACACTTTGGGGGTGGTTGGAAATGCACAATTTTGGGCTCTCCTCCACACCTACAGAACTGGAGTTTCAGGGCAGAAACAGGAATCTGTTTTTTCAACACTGGCGAGGAATGTGTGCAGACCACTGTGATGGATAGATAATGCATAAATGCCTGGTGGTACAGTGCATGGTGATGGATACATAGAAGAAGAATCTCTCATTTTGTATTTA
Source organism: Paguma larvata (assembly GCA_030068075.1). Lineage (NCBI taxonomy): Eukaryota > Metazoa > Chordata > Mammalia > Carnivora > Viverridae > Paguma > Paguma larvata. The sequence continues at coordinate 57,962,580 of CM057832.1, forward strand.
TTGAATTGACTTATTGAATATTTTCATCTTTTTGATATCACAGTCTTATGACTGTGTTCTCCATCTTCTGGTATTACCCTGCATGAGAGGCAAATCATATCCTCTCTACTTCCACCCTCAAACATGACCAATGTGTCATTCTAAATACGCTTAATACTAGTTTTCATTAACGAAGCAGTCACCGTGTATTAATACTGTGCTTACTGTAACAGAGCTGACATCAGTATAATTAGTTAATACATATCCAGGTACACAAAGATCTATTTTTATACTGCTTCAAAAGCTACCTAATGCTCTTTTCTTTGACCAGTTGAATAGAATGGGGGATCTAATGTTTCATGAATAAAGTGCAGTGATAGACACAACATGTCTCTTTTAGACCAACATTCTTTCAGCCTCAAATAACAGAATCATGGAACTAGGGTCCATCCGAGAACTCTAAGGAAAACCGTCATCTGTCCCCAGTAAAACTCTACTGCTGAGAGCTTAAGTCTGGGAAAGCGGAGATATAGACCCAAGTCTCAGCTCTCAACTCTGCTCTTACAACCACATGATCTTGGTCAAATTCTTATCCCTGTTGGTCTCCGTTTCCTCCTTTGAAATATCTAAGTAGGCAGACAATTTAGAAGAGGCAAAAAGAAGTACTGATGCATTAATTCAGAAAGCTGTGAGTTTAAGAAGCCAGATCAGATCCATGGGGACACCAACACAAAGGCCTGCTGAGGGCCTCCGGGGTGATATAAATACGCGGGCCCTGTGTAAGACGCAGGGTAGACTGACAGTAGTAGCAAGCCTGAGATTCTCACTGCCTTAACAAAAGCCTGTGGGAATCAAACAAACGGACCTAAACAAAAGGACCAGAGGAAACACAGAGATCAGTTTATAACCCCTGATTTAGAGCCTTCAATACCATTGGATCATTTATGTTTAAACGAACATAATAGCATCTTTGTAAAGCAAAAACAAAAAACCTCAAAAGCTTGCCCTTGTGGGAAAACATTGACACGCTTCCCAAAATGACTGAAATCAAGTTGCTAAAGTTCAGTTCCTACTGTTTGATACCTTCCAAATTCCTTTCATTATTCTTTGTTCTCTTTGACTCTGCTTAAACTGAGTCAGGAATAATGGCATTTATGTTGCTATGGTGAGCCTGCTTCCTGCACTGAACAGGTTATGTACATTGTAGCTGACATGATTGTTTCTTTCTTTAGGTTGAGCAGTACACAACCTGTGCAGCTTTACTTGGCAGGCCTGGTTAATGGTTGTATCCATTTTCAAAATGTAGATAATTTTGTGTCATTATGAAAAGAATTTAGAATATGAACTGAACTGATAGGCCATTTACAAAGAAAATCTCCGTGAAAATGATAGAGTTCCATGTACTTCTATCACATCATTCAATTGACCTTATTCAATTTAGAGTCAATTACCAATTACCAGGCCAGCTGAGTCAGTTTCTCTCTGTGCCTAATGGCCTCTTCTATCCATCTGTAAAATAAGACCTGCTATGGCATATTCAGGTGTTCTTTATATAAACATATTAGCCTTCTAATTTATCTTGAGCACCACATTTTAAGAATAATAGGAAATGTGCTTGGCAGATAATATTGAGACAGAGCCAAAATCATACAGACGTTTTTTGGAGGATTTTTGAATCAACATAATTGAAAGAGAAAATCCGATTAGGCCCATGTGTATTTTGTTTTTTGTAGACTTATTCTTTTTAAGAAGCCCTCTTCGGACCATGATGGAAAAATAAAATGTCCAGAGAAAATGTGATCTGGGAAGGTCATCCTTGGCTGCTCGTTTATTCTAAACTAAAATCCTTATCTTGTTAGTTTTTCTGGGCTTAGTTTCTGCTGCTTCTCTGTTGATGACGTATGAACTTTTGATCATCAGAGGATGCCACCCAAGAGTGCAGTGGACTTTTTCTTTCCAGAATGATCAGATGTTTTCGGGTTGTCTCACCCTAACTTTCGCTTATTCTAAGTTTTTCCTAAGCATTCTCTTCTCTATGCTCTCTTCTCTATCCCACTGCTTTCTGAAATCCCTCGCTAAAAGTCAGTCCTTTATGCCAAGACCAAGTCCCAGCTATAAGGAGTGGTGAACATTGGCCAGACTTCTTCTGAGAATCCACCTCTATGCATTATTCCCACACCAGCATGCATAGCATTCCATCTTCTCTATCTCTTTGAGGACTCAACGGTATATTGATCTTTAATATCTTTATAATGGTAGATTTTACTCATTATTCTATGGTTCTGTTTAATTCCATTATTGTACGATTTTGTTGTCCTTGCTCTAAAAACAAATTTTTTGAGCACTTCAACTAAAGTGAAAGTATCCCCTTACTCCCATTCTCCACTAAGAGGTAACTGTTTTTACAAGGTGTATATTTTTGCAGGTGAATCTTATCCATAAACATGTATGTTATCATTTATACACACACACACACACACACACACACACACACATAGTTGTATATAATCTTTTTTTGTATTTTTTTTATTTTTAAATCAGTTTATTGTCAAATTGGTTTCCATACAGCACCCAGTGCTCATCCCAACAAATGCCCTCCTCACCCACTCTCCCCCCTCCCATATCCCCCTTAACTCTCAGTTTGTTGTTAATATTTAAGAGTCTCTTATGTTTTGCCTCCCTCCCTCTCTGTGTCTTTTTTTCTTTCCCCTCTTCCCCTCCCCAATGGTTTTCTCCTAGGTCTCTCAAATCCACCTATGCATGGAAACATATGGTATCTGACTTTCTCTGACCGACTTATTTCACTTAGCATAATACCCTCCAGTTCCATCCATGTTGCTACACATGGCCAGATTTCATTCTTTCTCATTGCCGCGTAGTATTCCATTTGTGTGTGTGTGTGTGTGTGTGTGTGTGTGTGTGTGTGTGTGTATACCACATCTTCTTTATCCATTCGTCAGTTGATGGACACAATCTCTTTCCATGATTTGACTGTTGTCGAAAGTGCTGCTATAAACATCAGGGTACACATGCCCCTATGCATCAGCACTTCTGTACCTCTTGGGTAATTCCCAGCAGTGCTGTTGCTGAGCTGTAGGGTAGCTCTATTTGCATTTTTGAGGAATCTCCACACTGTTCTCCATAGCGGCTGCATCAGTTTGCATTCCCACGAACAGTATAAGAGGGTGCGTGTTTCTCCACATCCTCGCCAGCAACTGTAGTTTCCTGATTTGTTCATTTTAGCCACTCTGATTGGTGTGAGGTGGTATCTCAGTGTGGTTTTGATTTGTATTTCCCTGATGATGAGTGACATTGAGCATCATTTCATATGTCTGTTGGCCATCTGGATATCTTCTTTGGAAAAGTGTCTATTCATATCTTCTGCCCATTTCTTCACTTGATTATTCGTTTTTCGGGTGGTGAGTTTGGTAAGTTCTTTATAGATTTTAGATACTAGCCCTTTATCTGATATGTCATTGCAGTTATCTTTTCCCATTTTGTTGGTTGCCTATTAGTTTTGTTGGTTGTTTCCTTTGCAGTGCAGAAGCTTTTTATATTGATAAGGTCCTAATAGTTCATTTTTGCTTTTAATTCCCTTGCCTTTGGAGATGTGTCCCATAGGAAATTCCTGCGGCTCAGGTCAAAAAGGCTTTTTCCTGCTTTCTTCTCTAGGATGTTGATTGTTTCCTGTCTCACATCTGGGTCCTTCATCCATTTAGAGTTTATTTTTGTGAGTGGTGTAAGGAAGTGGTCTAGTTTTATTCTTCTGCATGTTGCTGTCCAGTTCTCCCAACACCATTTGTTAAAGAGGCTGTCTTTTTTCCATTGGATGCACTTTCCTGCTTTGTCAAAGATTAGTTGGCCATATGCTTGTGGGTCCATTTCTGGGTTCTCTGTTCTATTCCATTGGTCTATGTGTCTGTTCTTATGCCAATACCATGCTGTCTTGATTACTACTGCTTTTTAGTAGAGGTTAAAGTCTGGGATTGTGATACCTGCCATTTTGTTTTTCTTCTTCAGTATTACTTTGGCTATTCGGGGTCTTTTGTGGTTCCATGCAAATTTTAGGATTGTTTGTTCTAGCTTTGAGAAGAATGCTGGTGCAATTTTGATTGGGATTGCATTGAATGTGTAGATTGCTTTGGGTAGTATTGACATTTTAATGACATGTATTCTTCCAGAGCATGAGCATAGGATGCTTTTCCATTTCCTTGTGTCTTCCTCAATTTCCTTCATAAGTTTTTTTTTTTTTTTTATAGTTTTCAGAGTAGAGATCTTTTACATCTTTGGTTAGGTTTATTCCTCAGTATTTTATGATTTTTGGTGCAATTGTGAATGGGATTCGCTTCTTTATTTCTATTTCTATTGCTTCATCGTTGGTGTATAGAAATGCAACTGATTTCTGTACATTGATTCTTTACCCTGCAACTTTGTTGAATTCATGGATCAGTTCTAGTAGGCTTTTGGTGGATTCTGTCGGGTTTTCCATGTAGAGTATCATGTTGTCTGCGAAAAGTGAAAGTTTGACTTCATCCTTGCCAATCCTGATGCCTTTTATTTTGTTTTGTTGTCTGATTGCTGATGCTAGGACCTCCAACACTATGTTAGACAGCAGTGGTGAGAGTGGACATCCCTGTCGTGTTCCTGATATCAGGGGGAAGGCTCTCAGTTTTTCCGCATTGAGGATGATATTAGCTGTGGGTTTTTCATAAATGGCTTTTATGATTCCTAAGTATGTTCCTTCTAACCTAACTTTAGTTGTATATAATGGTGTTGTATGGTCTTTTTAAAAAATGTAAGTGGCATCATGATGTATCTATTACTCTGCAACATATTTAGGTGGGTTCGACAGTATCTTGGATAATTTTCTTTTTGTCAGTCTATGGATTTACCTCATTCTTTTAACTAGTATCCCTGGTATTTATGTATTATAGTTTACCTAACCATTTCCTTGTCATAATAATTGTTTTACCTAATTAATCTATTTCAAATAATGCTACAATGAAATCTATTTCTAAGATTCTCTGTGCATATGTGTACATATATCATAGTGACAGATTTCTAGAAATGGAGGTGCTGTGTCAGAGAATATGTGCACTTAAAATTTTAATAAATACAACAAAATTGTCCCCTGAAATAACTATATTACCTAGGCTTTTAGTCTTTGTTTAATAGCATTCTTAAATTTAATTGACAATTTTTCAAACTATTTAATTTTTATTTTGTACTGTATAAAAGTAAATTAAGCAGATGAATATTTATGTCAAAGAAATCTGCATAATTTCTCTGGTCATTCTAGGTAAAAGAGATGCCAGAGGCTGCGATACTAAAATACTTATGGGTTTTACAGGGAGCACTAAATATTCTAGAGGTGTCCAGTATAGCTAATTGTTAAGTTACATGCTAAGTTTTAACAAAAAATGAAAGTAGAGTTTTTAAATGACAGCCATAGCAGGGGCGCCTGAGTGGCTCAGTCGGTTAAGCTCAGGTCATGCTCTCAGGGTTCATGAATTCGGGCCCTGCGTTGGGCTCTGTGCTGTCAGCTCGGAAGCTGGAGCCTGCTTCAGACTCTGTGTCTCCCTTTCTCTCTGCCCCTCCCCTGCTTGCACTCTGTCTCTCTGTCTCTCTCAAAACAAGTAAACATTAAAAACATATTTTAATAAATAAAATGATAGCCAAATCAGGATCACATCACAGTTTTATCAGGGTAGTCATCTGATTAATCTTGTAAACCTCAGTCATAAAACTCAATCCATTCTCATAGGTGTCCTTTTTTGTATATTTGCCATTTGTAAATGCCATTTCTGTTGCAACTGAACTGTAATATCCAGTCAGATTATGATTTGATATATGTACACAATGCTCACCAAGATTTTTGGTTCATATTTTACTGTCTTTGCTTCCAACTAAATGATCTGTAAAATCTCCTAATTCTATAGTCTTTTTCTGCCAGATCATTGAAGTTTCAGTAAAGGGTCAGCATTAACACTCCACCAGATTAATCAGAAAAGCCAACTTTTAAGCAAATCCCCAGAATGATTTTAGCACAAAACAGCCCCCTTATGCCTCTTAATGTTTTCCTTTTGCACATTACTACCGTATCGCATCACGGGACATTAAGCATATTTCAACTCATGGGACTAACTCAATCATGTTTTTAGAAATTGAAAACAAATGTTGTAACTGGATGAATGATAATATTGAAGTAATAACAATTTCCTAGTAGGCGTACTTGTTCAATGGATTGCCTAGTCTTTAGCTTGTAAACACTGGGATGTCTATCACTGACTGAAACCATTTTTCTTGTTGTTCTTGTTGTTGCTGTTGTTCTTAAAGCAAAATTTGTCAATAATTTGGTTTGCTTTGGTGGAATCATTGTCCTCAATGGAAGATAACTTAGAATGTTGGATTTACTTCAGGGGAAATAGGGACCAACCTAATGCTAGACTTGATTTAACAGTGCTGTCCTCTTCCCTTTTTGCTGGAATGTTCTGTAACGTAATAAATGTACTGAATTGTGCTGGCCTCAGCCTGAAGCACAGGGTTATGCACTTTTTTAAAAAGATATTTAGAAAAATCTGTCTCTATGCTTGGCAACTACTCTGACAGAAAGCAGATAAAAATAAGAGTGGTTTATCAGTTTTGCTGTTCTTATCATGTTTCAGGTTGAAGGCTGTTGAAATGATGAAAAACAAACAGCACTAAATAGGGTTCCGTCATTATTGCTGCTATGGGGAGCTGAGTTTTTCAGGATCAAAGAAAAATGCATTTGCTTTTAGAACTACAATCCTTCATTTTGAGAGGTGCATTGCACTCAGATACTGATGGGTGAAAAATAGAGCAAATTGGAGAAGGAAGTAAAATATGTGCTGTGGTGGGAACTTGGAAATTCAAACAAAAGTAGGCTGGCATGCTTCTAAAAGGTCTGCATTTTCAATGTTCAGTTTCTTAAGAAAAAAAAAGTGGTGCCTGAGGTTTGTTATTTCTGAGCAACTGGAGTAGAGCATAAACACAGGTCGTTTCCATGTCATCAAATTTTAAGAATCCCCTTTATCTTTGTAAACACGTATCGAAGTAATATTCCCATGCCAGGGGCTTTGAGGAATGTTCCTGTATATGTCGTTGCTCCAGACGAAACATTTTTGTATTTTTAAACTTCTATTTTTAAAACTTAAGTTGAGCACTTCCTATTTTCTTGGCATGGAAATTGCCACGAGACATTGTCGAGTTCGGTAGAGACAAGGAAGCTGTTGTTCTTCCCCTCAAGGAGATTGTCAACTGGTACAAAAATAATAACTAGAAAACAAAACTGAGGTAAGGTGGTTGCTGATAGAGACGGATAAATTTCCAACAGGATCCAAGTAGGAGTAAACCAGGGGAGAGTCTTGGTCAAAGATGTAGCACATGAGAGGATTCTTACAGGAAGCTAGATATCAACACGTAGACCTAATAATTAAAAGGAAGGGCCTACGTAAGCAAAGATGAGAAAGCTTTAAATATGTTTAATTTTCCTGGAGCTGGGGAAAGCTATGACTCTTGTAATAAAAGTTATCGCCTGAGAGTCATGCAGTTTCAACTAGGTAAAGGCAAATAAACGAACATTCTCAGATGTACAAGGCATCAGGAATAATACTATCCATGCACACTTTACATAAAACATTCAAAGACATATTCCAACACACCAATGGATGTGTCAAAATAAAGAATTCAAGAGTTGATGAGGCTATTATGCCATAAATATTTACTGAGTGCCTACCATGTGTCAGACATCAGGGAAGTGGTGAGCAAAACCAACAGGATCTTTCCTCGTGGAGATTACAGTTTAGCAGGAGAATTAGATAGTAAATAAACATATGAACAAACATATAATTATAAATATCAACAACTGCTGCGAGGTAAGTGTATAGTGTGCTGGTAGAGCATTTTTGGGGAATTTATATTGATTTAAACTGATACCTATTATGGATTGAATTGTGTCCCTTCAAAACTGGTCTATTGAAGCTTTAACCAACCCCCCTGTAATGTGACTATATTTGGAGGTAGAGTGCTCCCTCTGTGCACATGCACAGGGAAAAGAAGGCTGCATTCATAAGCCAAGAAAAGAGGTCTCACCAGAAACCAATCCTGATGACACCTTAATCTTGGACTTTTGGCCTCCTAAATCGTGTCAGAAAATAAATTCCTGTTGTTTAAGGCACCTTAGTGGATTCACACAATACCTAAAAGGACAAGGAATGGTTTGCTGAGTGAAGAAGCATGGGAAAGTTTTCTAGGAGAGAATATCCCAAGAAAAGTTCCAGGGATAGAAAATAGCTTAGCCTATTTGAGTCAACTAAATGAATGCCAAGGTCGCTGGAAGGCGGTGAGGGAAAAGGGCAGCTGCCACATATTTATTTTCCATTTTAAAGGCTGTTTGTAACATTTTTATCAAATACATAACTGTACTAACAGCATTTCTTTAAAATAACTCTTTTGCCTGTTTATAGTTCTCTAGTGTCTCTCTTATTCTTATAAAGATACCAGTCCCGCTGGGTAAAGACCTCACCATTTTGACCTTGTTTAACCTTAATTACTTCCCTAAAGACCGTATCACCAAATACAGTCACTTTGGGAGTTAAGGCTTCAACATATGGATTTTGAGGTGCCCTAGTTCAGTCCATAACAGACATCAGTTTACTTTTGTTTTCTGTTTTTTTTTTTAATGTTTATTTACTTATTTTGAGAGAGAGAGGGAGGCACATAATCCAGGCATGGCGGAGGGGAGAGAGAATCCCATGATAGGGTGTGAGGCTCTCGCAAACTGTGACAGACCATGATCTGAGCCAAAATCAAGAGTTGGGTGCTTAACTGACTGAGTCACCCAGGCTCCCCATTAAGGTGTCAGTTTAAATGACACTTCATTAATAGTTCTTGGCCAACATGCTGTACATATGTACTTCATAGCAGTCATTGGAGATTTATAATTACATGTTTATTGATCTGATTGCTTACTATCTAATTCTCCTGCTAAACTGTAATCTCCATGAGGAAAAGATCTTGTTGGCTTTGCTCACCATTTCCCTGGTGTCCTAGCACATGGTGGGCATTCCTTAAATATAAGCCCATAGAGTCTTATGAGAGTATATAACAAATGTGGATGGAAAAACAAAGTAATGAACAACTTCTTGTCTGTCCCTAACTGGTGGTCATGGATAAGTTAAGAGAGTCAATAGGTGCTGGCATTGTGTAAGCCCGGCTCTGGGGTGGGGGGGGGGGAGGGTGGCGTGGGGGAGAAACATTTGCCAATTTCCTCATGGTATGTCCTCCCATCATGGTTGATTTTAAGGTAAACATGACATCACTGAATGCATAGCTCAGGAGAGAGGCTCATTACACATCACCTCAAGAGCATAAATGCAAAATAATTAAGAAGCAGTGTGTTTTGAGTATAACCTTTATTTTTAATAAGATTATGCAGGGGCGCCTGGGTGGCTCAGTCGGTTGGGCGGCCGACTTCAGCTCAGGTCATGATCTCGCAGTCTGTGAGTTCGAGCCCTGCGTCAGGCTCTGTGCTGACGGCTCAGAGCCTGGAGCCTGCTTCCGATTCTGTGTCTCCCTCTCTCTCTGCCCTTCCCCTGTTCATGCTGTGCCTCTATGTCTCTCAAAAATAAATAAACATTAAACAAAAATTTAAAAAAAAAAAAAAAGATTATGCAAAATTTATTAGAATTTAACAATTAACTTCTGCTGGCTCCAGCACACCATTGAAGGATAGTTGAATAAAGTTGTAGAGGTTGAAAGCACAGAAATGTATAATTTATTACCATACAAGGCAGGAGGGGAATACGTCCAAACTGATTCTTAAATTTTAGGCCCGAATAGCAAGGAAAGAGCAGATTTGAGCAGAGAAAATGCTGATTAATCTTGGAATTTATCTCTAAAGAAACTTGAGGGTGACTTGAAACAGAGGTCTCTACTTATGCTCAAAGAAAAGTCTAGCACTTTAGGAATCATCTGTTTGAAGATTATTGCTGAATCATGAAGGGGAATGAAAGAAATGAGGACAGAACTTTGGGACATTATCTACATTTCGGCGTCTGGCTCAGGTATGTGAATTAGAGAAAGAGATACAGATGGAAAGATCCAAAGAAGCATGTGGATTATCAGTACAGGAATTAAACAGAAACCAAGGAAGAAAGGCTTTTTACAGAAACTGCATTCAGATTTGTTGAGCTCTACTAAAGGAATGTTGTAGAGGTTAGGGTCACAAGAAAGGCACCATTTTTTTTTTTCTGATGAAACTGGCAGAAAGCAGTGTGAAGCAATGGCAGCGCCATGGAATGTGGTGCTAAAGTTTAACATCTCACAACCTACAATTGAGCCCTTTTTTGGCCATTTACTATTAGCTGTGAGACTTCAGGGCAGCTCCCAAATGTTTTAAATTATAGAAGGGAAGAGGGAACTGACAGACATTTGCAGAGTGCCACCCGGGAACCAAGCACTGTGTTTGGAAGGCACTTTACTGCCATCTCATATATCATGACAATACATGTGAAAGTAGAAAGTTCTTCAAATGTAAGGTAATATTTATTGGAAATATGAGGAGAAAGGGGAGAACAGCTTGAGGGGGTAGATTAAAGCAAGATGTTGAAAGCCTAATCTTAAATGATCCTACAGTGATTCTATCATAATTATCTCAGCACTAACATTACCTATTCCTTTTGTCAGCTTCATAGGTAGAATTTTAAAATGCAGTTTGCACCTACAAAGTAACTGTGTCTTCCTTTATGTTTGCAAAACACTTGGCATGTTTAATTCAGTCTTAAAACTTACTAAGTAATTAACTACAGTTAATGATTACTATCGTGATTTAAGAAAAAAGGGGAAAGTAGGGAAGAGTTTAAGTGATTTTCTCAAGGACACTCAGCCATTGGTATCTGGAAAAAATGTGTTGCACTTCATGATCTTACTTCAAGCTAAGAAACCTCTCTAACATTTAAATCCTTAAGAACTCTTCCTTCTAAAGAAGAAGTAACACATAAATTAAAAGGGTCCACTCCTTCCCTATCTTCCATATCAATGGCAAGATTGAGCAATTAACAGTATTTTGAATTTGGGGGAGAAGAAATAGGTTTTGCACAGGTCGTAGCCTCTCTTCTCCCTTCTTTACCCATAGTTTGCAATTTAGACTCAAGCATATATTTGATTTTTTCCCCTCAGTTTTTGGGGGAAATCGCATTCTTACCACCATGAAGAGGTTGCTACTGTTTGAATCTGGAGTTATTCCTACCAACTTTCCAAGATTCTGTGGTATCTTTTTGTCAGAATATAGATCCATGTATCATCCAGAAATTTCGAATGGCCTCTGATGCATATCTTGAGAAAATATCCCTACCATTCTCTAGAAATGACTTATTTAGGGCTCAGTTATAAGGCTTATGGCATGGTTTCCACTACAAAGAATTGCATGAAGTTGTATCCAAGTAGAAACAATGAACAATACGATGAAGAAAATTAAGAAAAACAACACAGAGAAAAAGATATTACTCATGGTCTTAGAACCTCCTAAATGTGAGGGCTACCCCCTCTCTCCAGGTTAGATCTTACTTGGTTTCTTTTAATTGCACTGTGATGCCAGATTAGAAGATCCAGACTCAGAGGCCTCCCGAAGCATTTTCCTTTCTCCCTATTCCCTACCAAGTACTGTGGAGCAGTCTTCAGGCCTTCTGCATATTTCTGAACCTTTGTCAAATGTAGGCTTCATGAAACAAGGACTGAAGAGTCCTGCTTCCTCAGTAGGCCTTCCAAACATGGAAGGACTGATCATTCTATAAGGCCTCTGATGCAAATCACTGATTTATTCTCTTATTTCACAAGCGTTATCGAGCACTGACTTCATGCTTGGTTCAGGGCACAAAAAGGTAACAGAAAAGTCAGTTCCTGCTCTCAGGATATGTTCCATGATTTGTGGTTGACGACCCAACCAGACTAGTTAATAATATGATGTGACTGAGACTGTAATGGAGTGGCATTTGAGACACCACTTAAGTGATCTGGAACAGAAGGTGATTAATCCTGCCTAAGGACTGAGGGAGTGGGGTGGTGAGGAATTTCAGGGAAAACTTGCCATCTCACAGTTTTATTAGTAGAACAAACTAAATAAACGGGACTTTGTGGATCTCGTTGCATCAGTTTTCTAATCGTTGTGTGCTAAAAAAAAAATGTCTGTCACTTCGAAGACTCTGTCTCCAGGGGCTTTTGCCTTACATCTCAATGTCGTGTCACTTTGTGGTTAAACCTTGAATGCAGTCTTAGAGTAAAAATCCAGAGGCTCACTAAATACTAACAGTCATTTTTTTTATGTCTGACAGGACACAAAAAGTAAGCAATTTTTAAATAGCGGTCCTATCGTATTCCTGCTTAACCTACTCTACAAACCTCAGGGCTTCTGTATGGAACCTAGATTTGATCTGTATTGCTCAGTAGTTAAATGAAGGTATTATTTGTTACAAAAAGCTCACTTACTACCTTGTGGCCACTTGGCACTAGAGATAAATTGCCATTTCAGTTGAGTCAGTTTAGTGCTCACTGAACTCATCCATTTGGAGTTCTGGTATATTCCCTGTACAAGTGCCTCACTAGGCCAATGAAAAGTTTCACATGTAATTCCCAAAGCCAATATGTGACTTCAAACACCTTTTTTTTTTCTCTTTTATTATTCTAGCCTCCTCAATTCCCCATCCTTTCTGTCCTTCAAGTCCTGGTTCAAATGCCATATCCTTCACAAAACCAACATATCCTTTTTTTTTTTGGCTTTTGTTTCTTTGTTTTGTTTTGTTTTTGTCCATTAGTATAAATAAGTAACCTATTACCTCATTGATAGATGAGCTCTTTAAAGGTAGGATATAAGTCAACAAAGTACCGTTCATTGGATGAAGAGAAGGATATATTAATGGACAGATGGACAAATAAATGAACACATAGATACACAAATGACAGGAAACAGTGGCACGTAGATTATGAAGGAGATTGTCTGTTGCTTAGTATCTATGGTGGGGATGTATACCTACTCCTGTTAATTACATGTTCCCCAGCCAGGTAAATATCCATGATCAGGAGGAGAAAAGTATTTTGGATTCAACCATACTTGACACATAAATGGACTCACTCTAAAGAGCTTGATAAGAGACAAACACGGCTTACCTAGAGATTTAAGAACACAGATGTGTTATTTTGCTAGTATTCTTTTCAACACTTGAGGAAATTCCAATGTTTCAAACACCTGACTCTGTAATCCAGTTCAGTAAATTAGATTGTCTCCTTGGAACAGCGGTTGTTGTTTTGGGGTTTTGCTCACTCTCACCTTCTCTTCTTTGAATCGGTTTCCACCAACTGGAAAATGACCCATAAGTCCAGAAGTAATGGAGTTTAAAAAATGCCTCAGAGCTTCTTCAATAACAAAGATAGAGGCTTTTATTTTCCCACACATAATACTTAAATTTCACCTGGAATTTCAAAATATGCTCAACTCTGGAAGAGAAGAAAAACTCACCTATACTCTCTAGTGATTGTTTTTTATTAGGAATTTATTTCCATTAGAATTACATGCACCTTTTTTAGTGTGCAATAGCAGTTCAATATTTTAATTATATATTTCCCACTAAGTTGATTTTAGAACTTCCTGGCTGTACTTTAGAATATGAAATGTTTCAAACTGAGTGATTTTCTAGTTTTTATTTCACAAATGGAACTGAAATAAATGGAGAAGGTTTGCAAAAAGATATAGCCTACTTAGATCTTAACCAATTTATAAAATATGATCTAATATAAACAACCTAAACGTGTTGTTCAAATAACAATTTCAAAATAATGTGTCTGCTTTGTGTTACATGATCAAGGATTATAGTGATTATGGGTTTACATTTTAAAACCAAATTAATTATACTTGGTATTTGATTCCCTACCCTCTGGTTATGGTGACTTGATAATACTTTTTATTTTAGAGTGCTCCAAACTAATCCCAATAGCTAGTTGGAAATAATTAATGGGTTTAAAACTTAGTTAATAAGAATGAAAATAATTTTTATGTGTTTGTTTCCTGGTAGATTTATTTGGACTTTTCTTTCCTTTTTCTTATAGTGCGGGAGTTGGCCGGACTGGCTGTTTCATTGTAATAGATGCCATGTTAGAAAGAATAAAGCATGAAAAAACTGTAGATATTTATGGCCATGTAACTTTAATGAGAGCCCAGAGGAATTACATGGTTCAAACAGAAGACCAATACATCTTTATCCATGATGCACTGTTAGAAGCAGTGACTTGTGGAAATACCGAAGTGCCAGCTAGAAACTTGTATGCCTACATTCAGAAGCTGACACAAATAGAAGCAGGAGAGAATGTCACAGGAATGGAGCTTGAATTTAAGGTATGATATTGGATGTGATGTGGTAATTCAGGAGCAAGTCATTCTGGGATTGTCTCTGAGTAGTGGCTTCACTTTCTTAACCTTTCAAATTTGTGAAGTTACATGATTCACTTGACCTTCTCAGGTGTCTGACTATAAAACACTTTCTTCCTCTTTCCCTTTTCTCTGTCCTTTGCTTCCTAACAATACCTAGAGCTCTTTTGTCCCCTAATTTAAACTGAGAGATCATACCCTCAGAACATATTTAAAAAGTGAGTAGACTATATGGAATCATTAGCTAGAAGGGAAAAGCAGTGAAGTTTGAAGAGTCCTTTGCTTTAAAATAAACAAAACCTTTACTCTAAAGCTTTCCTCTAAAGAGGAAATCTTGGGTACATTGCATCTAACCATAGGCTAAAATTATCTTTGTCAGATTTTTTTCTTTTTTCTATTCAACAGCGTCTAGCCAGCTCTAAAGCTCACACCTCAAGATTCATCAGTGCCAATCTTCCATGTAATAAATTCAAAAATCGCCTTGTTAATATTATGCCATATGAATCCACAAGGGTATGCCTGCAGCCTATCCGAGGAGTAGAAGGATCTGATTACATCAATGCCAGTTTTATTGATGGATACAGGTATATACTCTCGCTCCCCTGACAGTCCAAAGCCTTGATATTTACATGTGCCCCAGTTTCATAGCCAGAATAAATTTCATCTCAATTCAAAGCATCTTCTTTCTGCATAGGTCAGCATTCAGTCCCTTGGTATTTGTTTTTTTATTATTTTTGGTAGGAATAAGAAGAAGGAGTCATGGAGTCTTTATTCTGGCCTTCTTCACTCTTCTTTCAGAAGCCATTTGGATGTGGAAAGAGTTAATACAGAAGATTTATTTTATAAATATAATAGATTATGTAAGAGTCCTTTCTACAAAATGAAGCCACACCAGTGTTTCTTAAGTGATTTGTATGATATGTGAAACTGAGCTATTAGCATTGCACTAAAATTTAATAAAGACCTACATTGTAATATTAACAAAGCATTTTTTTTGCAAAGTCCCTTAAAATATTAAATATTCTTATTTGATTACACAATCTTAATGGACATTTACTGCAATTGCAATGATAATATGTTTTCAGTTTTCATCAGTGGGTTTACTGTTTACATATCATATGTGAACCTTTACATGTTCTCTGATTACTTTAACGTGCTATTTTTATTCTCCATAATTCAGACAACAGAAAGCCTACATTGCTACCCAGGGGCCCTTGGCAGAAACCACCGAAGACTTCTGGCGGATGCTCTGGGAACACAATTCCACCATCGTGGTGATGCTCACCAAGCTGCGTGAGATGGGCAGAGTGAGTGTCTTCTCATAAGACATTCACCATGAAGAAATGATGATTTCATTTCAATAATCCAAGGGCCAGCATCATTTCTTTGAAATGTGGAGTTCTCTGGGCACATTCTGGGCCATTCATTACTCTGTGTTGGTTTTTAACTTGCAAAGCCACATCAAGTTCTTTAGTTTGTGTGTTTTGGAGAAAGATCTAGTGTTTTATTTCCAGTAAAGCATAATCATAGAAGCAAATAAGCAGATGCCCTTGTTTGACTTAGGTCCTGATTCTCAGCACAATCTTTTTTCTTTTCACTCTGGACAAGCTAAGTTTCATGAGCAAATGTGCCCTCATTTGTCAGTGGGAAGGAACTTGACTTTCTTATATCTATGAAGCAAATTCTTACTTGCCCACCCTCCACCCTATGTTGAATAGTTACATAGTTTTTCCAATGATATAATCTGGTATTCTCAGTTCTACTTTTTGAAAATGTATATTCTGAAAAATACATAAGATAGTATAAGGGGCACTTGGTTGGCTCAGTTAGTTAAGCGCCTGACTCTTGATTTCTGCTCAGGTCATGATCTCATGGTTGTGGGATCAATTCCCCATCAGGCTCTGCACTGGGTGTGAAGTCTGCTTAGTATTCTCTCTCTCTCCCTCTGCCCTCCCCCACTTTCTCTTTCTTCCTCTCTCCCTCTCTCTATCTCTAATAAAATAATATAAAGAGTATTAGAGATACCTAAGGAACTATCACTTAGATCTAATAGATGCAAGAATTTTTCTATATTGCTTAAGATATTTTATTTTTCTCTTCTTTGTATAACCCATCACTTAAACTCTATAAAGAGAGGAAGAAAATGCCAAACTAAGTAAGTAACTTGACTATTCTGAGTCTTTGGAATTGACTCTTCAAGATTTAGCCAAATCATTAAAACTGCCTGGACTCCAGTTTCCTCAGCTGACAAGGGAGAGTGGACCAGATCAATATAGAAGTTTCCTTCTGCATTCACACTTGATGGCTCTTTTTATTCCATAACACAGTGATGCGAATCCACTCTGGTGGTGAAATGCATGATTGACAGGGCCAGCATTATATCCAGGGACTGGTGTAATTATTTAGAGAACTTGTAGAAATGAAGACACCCTATCAAAGTATTCAATTCAATTGATGTGTATTAATAACCTACTATATTCCAATTCTATGCTTGGTACCATGGGCATAAATGTTAAACCACATGATTTCTCTCTTCTTAGGGAACTTATGACTTCAAAGAGAAAACAGGTCACATGAAATTGAAATGGCCTTGAATTTTGAACTTTTTTAATGAGAGAAAGAAATATGTAAATTGATAGATGATAGAAAATATTTTATTTGTGCTTTGTGTAATTTGACATTAATCCTTTCTCCTTTTAGGAGAAATGTCACCAATACTGGCCAGCAGAAAGATCTGCAAGATACCAGTACTTTGTTGTAGATCCAATGGCTGAGTACAACATGCCGCAGTATATCCTAAGGGAATTCAAGGTCACAGACGCCAGGGTAAGTCGGCACAATGTTATGCTCTTAACCGTTAGCTGAAAAGCCATCTAAAATACGTCTCTGGGAGGTGCCTGTTTGGCTCAGCCAGTTAAGGGTCCAACTCTTGATTTCAGCTCAGGTCATGATCTCATGGGTTGCTGAGATCAAGCCACACATTGGGCTCTGTGCTGACAGCACAGAGCATGCTTGGGATGCTTTCTCTCCCTCTCTCTCTGCCCATGCATGTGCTCTCTCTCAAAATATAAGCATCTCTGGAGAAACATCTGCCAAGTGACCATACTCCCAAAGCATAAAGAAATAACTGATCTTGGAGGACTATTTTGTTTTTTAATATAAGAGTAACTTTTCCTCTGTCTGGCAAGTGTCCACACATCCAGGTTTGGCTTCCATTCAAACATAACATCTGGCAGTCCAACTTTGGGGATACACTTGGTGAGTGTATGTCCTGGGGAGCATTTACTGATTGGTTGGCTATGCTTACATTCACTTTCTCAGCTCATTCTCTTTGGAGCTTTTTTGACTTTTTCATTACTTGAGGCTGTAAATATGTTGTTGTTTTGCAAAGCCCTTTAGGTCATGTGGGCTTAGAGGTTAATTTGGTATGATTTTAAAACTGCAGAGCAAATGGCATTCTTTAGAAGACTCTGACAAGCTTTGCACATTCTAATTTGATTCCTGGCATGGTTTATTCCTCGGTGTGCTAATGTGTCTGTCCATGAGAGCTTTGCACCCATGACCCTTGTTGGCTAATTTTCATTCTGCATTTCTTATCTAGATTGCTGAGTCCAAGGTTCAGCCCTGATGTAAGATGTTCTGTGCATAAACTTTAATATCCTTGCCTTTGGCCACTTTCAAACCATGATTAGAAACATATCTTAAGAGAGAGCAGGGTCGATCCAAAGTCTTGCTTTGTTTTTGGAACCGTCACAGTAGGTGGGTGAATAAAACTCCAGGATAGAGCTATTTACTTGATCTACTATTTTTTTTTTCTGGAAAGCAGCTTTCTCAACCAATACTCATGTTTAGAGATTGTCTGCTAATCCCCAAAGCTGTGCCCTGGCTGTTGGCCTAAAGTGAAGGAGAAATTGGTTAGCAGGCTAGTTGGCCCAAGCGACAGGCCTGTTAATCCCAGAAAGTCTGAAATCTTCACTACTCTGAAGGTGACCATACTCAAGATAGCAGTTAATAGCAGTTAACTCCGTAGGTTGAGTTTTTTTGAGTTGCCCAAGTAAGCGTACTTTGGTGACCCACCCGTTTGTTTAAAACACATACATGCATACATACATACATGCATACATACTTACATACAGTGTGCCCTTTCAGAATTTGAAGATAGATATGTGAGTGAAAACCTTACGTACATTCCAAGCAAACTCACCAACCATTTCTGATGGTATAGACTGGGAGCCGCGCCCTGCAAATAGCAGGCACACCTTCTTTACTACTCCTCATTTGCCCAAATTAAATCTGATCACAAAAAGCAAAAGAAATATTGAAGTAAGAACTTGCTCAGATTCTTTTTTTTTAAAGGCTCCCTGTGATTTTATAATTTTCTTAGCTGCCATAACATTTGCTGTTTGTGCTCCTAGTGTGTTTCCAATCTGAACTTAGCAGTTTAGAGAGTGAGTTGGCACTTGGAAGACAGAATTGTTAAACAGGTAACCTTTAAATGGAGTCAGCTGGTCTCTCCTCCAAATAGTAAGGGTTTGTGCACATGACCTCTTCTTGCTGCTAAAAGCAACTGTAGTCAGAAGTGAAATCCCCGGGATATTTAGAGGAGGACAAATCTGCATTACCTAGCCTTTGGCTTCCTTCCTGTGCTTTCCAAACCTTTTCCAGAAACAGAGGGAAGTAAATCATGCTTCCATGGTTACCATCCATAAGTTAGTTGTGGGACCAAGCAGTTATTTTCATATTTCTCAATGTTCCCACAAAGTTAATGTGATCTTCCTGTTTTATCAAATGATGACAGTCAGGAATATGCCCTTTTCCTGTGGAAAACACAAGACTAGTTGATGTGTGCCCATCTCGAGCTAAGCCATCCCCTCCTCTCAATCTGACTGAATGAGAGGCTATCCACACCCATATCCAAAGGCCTTTAAAAGGGAAATAGGTGTCATGAAAGTGGAAAGAGGAACAAGTTGAAGCCTTAACTGGGAGCAGGGCTTCTTCAAATGGAATCAGTCTTTTCAACCTTGGAATCTGGATGCTCTCCCTCTCAGTAGATTCAGGGAAGAAAGTTGATGGGCATAATTCTTATTCTTACAGTTAAAGAGAGGGTCTCTTCTTCTTTTGTTGTGCTTCTGAAAACACTGTTCTAGAAGGAATCAGAAGCACATTAGTAGCTCTTTCTCAAATCGTTTATGCTTCATGAGTCAGAGCAGTTTTGCCTAATCACTTTAAGATTCCTTTTACATCCATCTTGTTTTCTTTCCATTGGTGTGTCTGTTAAAGCCCCCCACAGTGCTTAATTCCTGTGGTTAGCCAGAAGAGCCCTTCTTCAGAATAGAGTGTTTATTTGCTAATAATCTCTTTATCTCCTTGAGGAACACCTTACTTCCTTCCCACCCAATAGTTGCATGACACATGCTATGTACACTACCATGGCTAGAAATCGTATGCCTCTGAGACGTGTTGGGGCATCCAGGTTGACAACTATGCAGTTGGTGTCAGATCCTTTCAGTGTCACTATTTGTCATTTGACAATGCTAGATATAACCAAGCACAGCAGATGGGAAGTTATCGTGACAATAGCAAAATCTCTGGTCTGGATGACATGCCTAGATGCTCCTTTCAATATTAAGTTATTGGCTTCTGAAAGTTTTGAAATAGAGTATATATGTTCCACTTTGGTTTTGAAGGCAAATTTTGGATCATGGAAGCATTTACTAACATGGGAACTAGATGGCTTTTTACAAGAACCCAGGTTTTTACTTGGACATTGCCAGACTGAATTTGCAATTTAAATATATGTGAATACAGACAGTGTTAATAACAGATAAAAGACACATGTGACTAAATTTCTATTTAAACATGTTTCTTACTCCTCCCCCCCCACCTCTTTTTTTCTTTCTGGAAAAAATTATCCCTGCTGCTGTGGTCTGTACACTGGCTGGCTCTTCCTGGCATCCTCTTCTGTGGCTGGATATGTGGCTTTCTTTGTAAAGGACGGACAGTCCCGAACAGTGAGGCAGTTCCAGTTCACTGACTGGCCAGAGCAAGGAGTGCCAAAGTCTGGAGAAGGATTTATTGACTTCATTGGCCAAGTACATAAAACAAAAGAGCAGTTTGGCCAAGATGGGCCCATTTCAGTCCATTGCAGGTGAGCTAAGCATCAAGAATGATGAGTTTCCATTTGTGATGAATGTGATAATAACTTTGAAAATGTGCATTGTTGTCTATTCATTGTCAGGACAAGCTTATTATAGTAAATCGCATAATTGATACTTTATTCTCAGAAATATATTTTAAAATCTAAAGTAAGGTCTCATTTCTCTTTCTTTAAAAAAATGGGGGCGCCTGGGTGGCTCAGTTGGTTAAGCAGCCGACTTCAGCTCAGGTCATGATCTCACAGTCTGTGAGTTCGAGCCCCGCGTCGGGCTCTGTGCTGATGGCTCAGAGCCTGGAGCCTGCTTCGGATTCTGTGTATCCCTCTCTCTCTGACCTTTCCCTGCTCATACTCTGTCTCTGTGTCTCTCAAAAATTAACAAAAAATGTTTAAAAAAAAATGAAAATCAGAGGTAAGATTTTTTCCCCAAATTTTACATCACAAAGACCAAACTCTGTTTTCCCTTGCCTAGTTTACCTTAGCAGGAATTATTGGCATATCCCCTCATGATAATTTGCTCAGTTAATCATTTCTTATGTGTTTTACTTCCATAGCATTATACTGATAACTATCCTTCTCTATCTCCTGTGTCTTTTTAGGAAAACCATAAATAGTTATCAAGTCTTAATGATAATACTAATTCTTGCCAGTCAGTGAGTGATTAGAATCGTACCTCAGTTAAAATTGCAATTTGCTTGAAAACTGTTGCTATATCAGAAAATGAAGCACCTTCAAGTTAATTATTTTCAATAGTTTCCACAGCATTTTATAATTCAAGTCATTGAAGTTAATAAAAATAGCAAGTAAACGGTTCAGAAAGGACACTCACCATAAATTTAGTGCTTTTGGAAGTTGTTATGCAGAAAACTTCCAACAAAAGGAATTCACCTAATTTTATTTAAACTAATATATTTTCAGATTATAGAAATTTGAAGTCTCAATATCTAATCTCTTTATGGTCAAAATCTTAAGAGAGTTTATTTTAAATTTTTATTTTGCTTGAAAAAATGAAAGGGGAGGAAAGGAAAGGGAAGGGGAAGGGAAAGGAAGGGGGAAGGGAAGGGGGAAATAAAGGAGGAAAGGGAAGGGAAGGCAAGGGAAGGGAAAAAGGGGAGGGGAGTGAAGGGAAGGGGGAAGGGAAAGGGGAAAGTAAGGAGGAAAGGAAGGGAAAAAAAAGGAAAAGAAAAGAAAGACAAAGATGCCAAACTGTAATTTTTAGTGATATAGGAGACAAGCTCTCAAAATAGGAGAAATATCCAATTTGGACTTTAAGATACCTGAGTTCTAGCCGCATTTTATCATCACTTAGCTCTGTGACTGTAGGGCAATTTCTCTTGATCTCAATTTTCTCAGCTCATCTCTGAGATTCTTTCTAGTACGTGATATTCCTCAGACAAGGTATATTCTATGAGCAGTGGACCTTGTTTATTCACATTTCCTTCGTGTTGAATTATCCAAAATCCTTTAATCTAGACAACTAAAGAGCATGTAGGGAACAACATATAGACGCCAATATTCAGACACAATGGATGGTATAGATTGGACTTAAATTACCTGAATATTCTCCTTAACTTTCTACATAAGTTGCCCAAATGCTAATTCAAACTTTTCTATTATTTTCTAGCATAAACTACAAAAAAGGATACATTTAATATATATTTTAACTTTACCATAAGGTTAAGTGTATAAATGTGTGTTATTCCCCATTGCTTTTGCTATCACAAAATGATATAAATACTTCTTTAGTATAAGGAGCTCACCTATGACCTGTTTTTCATATATAAATATATATATGACTTCATTTTATTAAACTAGTATTATGAAGTCAATAAATTCAGAAGTTGTAAGGCCCCTGTCTGCTATTGTCTTGAAAGCACCTAGGAGATATCCAGAAATCTTATATTTTAATACATTTGAGCAATCAAGTCAAGGTTAAGTAAACTCTAAATACCTGGACCATTCAGAAAAAAAAAAAAAAAAGATCATAAATCAGGAGTAAGAGAGAGTTTCAAGGTTGAAAGGGACCTTCAAGGTCATCTACTCTCTTAACAGAAAACCTTGACTACTCCTGGACATCTTCAGTCACTTTGTAAAGACTGCCCATGGATTTTAAAGCTGCACTTAACATCTTTGTTTGGGCTTTTTAGAAAAACCAGTTTATAAAGGGACACACTATTTATATATGCCTGTCAGCTACATCCCCAAGTAAATGAATCCATCCATTTTCCACAGCCTGCACCCAAGCGTTACACATGTCTTTTAATTAGGATCCAAAAATGTAGGGATTTTTCATATTATTCACTCTTCTCCTCATTACCTAAACCTCCAGATGCTTTTCTACTTTTTAAGAGCACAAAAGCTATGAATTAATTTTCTTCTCTTACTGCAGTGAACATTCTGGAATTATCTTAAAACAGTAAAGAAAATAAACTCAAAACCTTGCTAATGTGGTAGAAAGAATCCTGGTGTTTTAGCTCCTAAACATCTAAAACTAGTAGATAACCATATAGCTCATTTTTAAGGTTAGAGACCCCTTTGAGAATCTGTTAAAGTTCTAATTTTCAGCAGAGAGAACAACAATATATACATTTACACAATCTGTACATATAAGACATTCACAATCGTTCTAAAGACTGAATAAGAATCCCATATCAAAAAACCCATAACAGAATCTGCTTTCTCAAATCAAAACTAATGTCTAAATTTGAATAGTCTATGTGCCTTCTTATTTATTCACATGCCTAAGTGATAAAACATCCTGCATAGATTGTAAGCGACTACAAGAAGTAAATAATATGCCAGAAAAATTAAAGTTTATCTTACCTTATCAGAATTATTTCATATTTTAAAAATATTAACCAGGCAAGGTCTATAATTTCAGGATCTGCATGAGGAGCATTAACCTATATTTGATTTACCCTTCTCTGCATATATTTATTTTGCAACATTTATGTTTCCTGCATCTTACCAAAATGGAGTGTAATCCCAGTTGAAAGTCATTGTGTTAAGTAGGACTTAATTACTCCACCTTCATTCTCACATTTTACCATGACACATTATCCTAAGAGTAGTTATTCTGCGAATGCAACACCACATTTTCCTGAACATTGCTGTGGAAGAACCTGATGTCTTATGGAAGCAGGTGCACATATGTCTGCTTCCAAGCAAATGTGGTGAAGACTACACACGTCACATCCAATAACACTGTCTTTGTTATTATGACAGTGCGGGCGTTGGAAGAACTGGAGTCTTCATAACACTAAGCATTGTTTTGGAAAGAATGAGATATGAAGGAGTTGTAGATATCTTCCAGACTGTCAAAATGTTAAGAACACAACGACCAGCCATGGTACAGACAGAGGTAAGAATAATCGCCATGTGTTTATCACATCTCAAGAGCCAAATAATAAGGTTTTATTAGTCAGGACCTCTTGGAGTCCAGACTTTCAACACCAGAGCAAGATACAGGAAAGTACTGTAGGAAAAGCATCCAGTTGTTTAGTACTTTCGAACCTCATTCTTTCCCCTCTATATATGGGAGTGACACTTTCAATATTTTACAGTTGTTTTGGAAGTTATGTTAGATTATATATTAGGTTGAACCATGATAAATTATCACTATTTGACCTTTTTTGGCCTATAAAAATGTCAATTTTATATATAAAGCACAGTGCCTGGTACAAAACAGACCCTCAGTCCGCTTTACTTCTCTTAGTCTCCTAATGGTCATTTTACATATTTGGATCCTGGATTGGCCCTAGAGACATTAATGCCCCATATTCTGTCCTAACAACTGATAATGAAATTCTTACTTTTTAAAGAATAATATGAGTTTGTGATATAGCTATTCTGGCCTATTGACTGTTCATTTCTAATGAGCGAGTGTTTCTGTTCCTCAAAAGGCCACCAAATTATACAATTTAGATGTATTCCTAAATTCATTACCCATGATATCTTCCAGATTGTGATTTCAAAATAGTACAAGCATTTGGCTTGCACTACCCAAAGCATGATGTCGGCCTGACAAACTTAATGGGTGCTGGGGGTATCAGAGGGAAATTGGACATTTAAAAACTCTTTAACACTTAGCCAAACAGCTTACTGTGACAACATAAGAAAGCAAACTCCATTTATTTTGCATTACCATTTTTATTATAAAAAAATGCACATTTAAGCAAAATAGAAACTATCTACTTTCAGCCCCATTGGCTACTGAAAATAAGTTTCTTTTATGGCAAAAATTCTACTTTTTTCTATCTCTCCAACAATGCCCCAACTTATTCCAATATGACAGTGTTCTTTCCTGCCTGAAAAAGGACATGTTTCAAGTTATTTTATTTTAATGCGGGACTTTCTAGAACAAATAACTCACAATCAGACTGAATTAGGCCAAATGACATGGGTATTTTTTTTTTTTATATAGGCAGCCATTTTCAGGGGATGGAAAGCTTGAAGGTCCAGAGCCCTCTGTAAATGGCTTTGTGTACCTACTATTGCTCACCCTTACTTAATTAAATAAGATCAGAAATGGTGGTGGGTAATTCTGATTGCAGGTACTGAGATCTACTATCTGATATGATTTTTTTTAATTTAAATTATTTTTTCAGTAGCCCAGAAGATAAAGGATTCTAGATTTTCCTCAGGAGAACATGTATCTGAATTAGCCTCTCTTTAATGTGCAAACTGAGAATAAGTTATCACAAATACTCAGATAGTTGTAAAAGACCCCAGGGATATGTTCACATGCTTAGTGGTAGTAAATGTTTGGTACTGCTTGGAGAACAGCTCACACTTGTCTGGAAGATAATTGTTCACTCGAGCTATTACTACTTTCAGAATTAGGAGACTATTTTACTCAAATTGATTGGTGAAGTGAACAAACACCCCATATGGCTGATCATCCTTTGCTCGCTAAAATGGGTTGATCATTGGATTGAATTAACTGATGACAGTAGTGATTTTGCCCCCATCCAAATGTAACTGTTTTTGAAATTTGATTTTCATCTTTCTATTAAAATGTACTCACAGCCCCTTGTCCTGTTTCTTCCCATGCTTGGTCTCCTGCAGGACCAGTACCAGTTCTGCTACCGAGCCGCACTGGAGTACCTGGGCAGCTTTGATCACTATGCAACGTAGAAACCCCTGATCCCCTTTGGGTTCTTCCTGCAGGCCCTTCAGTATCCACGGAGTCTCTTCTGAGCCATACAGGGCACTCGAGAAGTCCTTCTTAACTTCTAGCTAACTACCACTTAGTGGGACTATTACACACAAAACAAAACAAAAAACAAACAAAAAAAAAAAACAAAAAAAAACTCTTCTGGGTGGACCAAGAATTCACAGTTTAATAATCTAACCTGAAAAATAATAAAGAGAATCCTGACTGATGAGGCATCTGAAGGATTTTATTTACAGATACCTCAAGGATTCAAAATAAAGGGAAGAAGAAATCACAGCAAAGAACCACCATCTTGTTCAGGATTGCTTGTTAGGTGTGAGGAGAAATTGCCAGAATCCTGCAGTTCAGTGCAAGATGTTTGCTGGTGTGGCTTCTCATGTGATAAAATGGACTCTGCTTGGACATCGCCCCTTCCCACCATACTGCTCATAATAACATTTCAGGGGGGATGGGGGGAAATGTTTAAAAAGAAAGTATTTGATTTAGTTTTTTAGTATTGTAAAGATACTGCTGACCTGTGCTTCATTTTTAACTGTGTAAACTTTTTTTTAACAAAATGTATCATTCGATAAAGTGAATTTTAAAAAAGTTACATAACTCTTCATTTTTTATTTCCAGATTGTAGGTTTTTTTAAGCTGTAGAACTGTTATCTGTAATATCTTACTGTAGAAATATCAAATAATTTGAACATTTGCACATTTTTGTGCAATATTCTTAATCTACAGTATTGGTCTTGTCAGATTACTTTTACACTTCTGTTCAGTTTTGGTTGGTGAGAAAGTACCCATTCTCTTCAAATAGTCAAAGAGAACTTTGTTTTGTTTTGTTTTGTTTTTGGAATCAACAGGGAGGCGCAAAGTATAAAGTTGCTGCTAACATATATACATATATATCCATATTTTACAGGGGTGTCTATGTATATATAGACAGTGTGTCCACACAAAAAGATAGATATAGCTATCATTCAGTTCTTCCTTGATTTCATTTTGTTTTTTATGGTTGTTTTTTTGTTTGTTTGTTTGTTTTTTGGGGTTTCTTTTAGGTAGAAAAGGTATTATAAACATCTTTTTCAATTTGTTATTAATTTTATGACATTTGGGTATTTCTTAATATCATAAAATTTTAATTTTAAGGGAAATGAGGAATGCACATCAGTGATTGTCAAGCCTCACCCCCTAATTTCCTATCCAGTCTCCCCCTGCCCACCTACTCATATTCACAAATATCCTTTTGTTAGCCAGGCTTCCAACAAACTTCAATATTTCTAACACTCTAGTGCAATAAAAAAATTATTAAATATTTAAGAGGTGTGCATGTGGGAAAGGTCAGTGCATATCCCTTTAGGAGGGGAGAATGTTGTAATATATCAGCTATCAAGTTGTTTAAAAAACAATGTATTCAATCGTATATTGTCTATAGTATGTGCTATGAAACTTGCATTTATGATATGTAACAGGGGCAAAGCCAAACTCATGTTACTCTGTTCAGTCAGAAACATTTTGTGGCATACAGCACTCCTGGGAAGTGCTGTCCTTTGTTTTCTTTTGGTTTTAGTTATGCATTTAGAGTGCCTTATAATTGATGCCTATTTTAATAGCATTTCTTTTTAGCTTTTGGTTCCTATTTTCATTAGTTGTTCATATATGTTACTCAACCAATTAAAGCATTATCTGTTTACCACATGTACAAAAACTCTTTGAATAATATGCATTCCTAGTTTTCAACTAAGTCGGGGATGTTAGTGATTGTACCAGCCCAAAGCACTTGGATAATCAGGGCCCTTACTTTCATGATTGCCAACATCAGGAAAAGCTACTTATTTTACTTAGAATCCTTTCCAAATCTGCTCTGGAACATTCAGTAACTGCACCAAACTTATTTTAGTGATAAATACCATTGTCAACTTGGGAATATATTTACTAGTCCATTAGGATTTTTCTAAAATGGGAAATTGAACGACTATTTATTTTCCAATGTAATTCCAAATTTTCCAACATAATTGCTTTAGGAAGCCATGGGTAATGGCATGAGTTTGCCATATCTATATGATTTTAAAGAACCCTCAAAATATCCAAGGAACTCTTAAAGAGTTTTGGTATAGATAGAATATTTTGGTTTAATTTTAGCTTCATTGATGTTCAGCAGATAAGGATTTTTGTTTTCCACATTTTACCATTACCAGTAGAATGAAATCCAAGAGACCAATCCAAATAAGACCAAGCATCTTATTTGAGCACTTTTGTATTAAAAAAAAAAAGGAAAGAAAAAAAAGAAAAAAATATATAATACTTAAAAAAAAAAAGTATCTAGAAGGCTACCTCAGAATGAGTCTCTCTAACCTACATCAGAACCAGAGAAGAATGTGCACTATGTGGATCTGTTGTCGTTTTATTTTACTTTGTATCTTTTAGAGATTTATCCAAGTGCCAGATTACTGAGTGCTGTGATTTTCATTTAGTGAAACAAAGGGGGTCAGACAGACTTGCAGACATGCCACGTTAGACATGTAGAATATGATGGTGTCTAATACACACCAGAACGACTGGCCAGTGAGCAGTTTCTTTCCTTGAAGCGAAAACTGTCGGTTTGGCAAAGGGAAAGAGGAGAATAATCACAAGAAGAAAATTCATGGGATGCATACCATACAAACGAGGCAGAGACTATCTAGGTATCTTACTGTTTAGGCGCTGTTCCGAGAACTAACTCCCTTACTGTCATTGATGTGCATTCCACTCTGTGCAACCATTCAAGTTTGATTTTCCCAGGTAAACATCTTTATCTACCATTACCGTAAACTTTCAAGTTTCCAATTATTTTCATCATCATAACCAGTACGGTGCTATTATTTACCTATGTACGTGTAGTTATGTATAATTTTGTAATTAGTTACAATGGTAAAAAAAAATCAAAATATATAAAAAGTGATTTGTACAGAACTTTATTTTAGCTCTTTTTTAAAAATGATTTGCATGGTTAGACAACGGCGAGGACAGCCAGGGGAGGGAAGGGCCTCTAGGGAACTTTGCACTTTCTATACCTTTGTACTATGCACTGCCCTATTGATTCTACACCCAATAATGTTATTACTTGAACCCATCTGTAAGAAACTGCTTCAGAAATTCATTTGTGTGTATGTAAATAACACAACATAGACACAGGAAGGGAAAAAATTCTTCAGAAACATAGAGATTTTTTTCTTTCCTGTTTATTTTTGGGTTTGCTTTGTTTTAGTCCCTCCTTTTTATTTTTAAATCCCTTTTCTTTTTCGTTTATGGGTTTTGGTTTCCTTTGGGTTTATGGGTGCCCTGATACTCCAGCAGAGATCAGAAGGCTACAGATCCATCCTATCCATCTGTTATGTGGCTTTGCCATTCAAGCTTGGAGTGTCTTTACAAAGATAATAACAGTTGTGTTCTTTGCTCTCGTTTTGGATGCATAGACTGAAAAATTTAAAAAAATAACTTGTAAAATGGCTTGTTAAAAAATACAATTACCTCTAATTAGTAGTACGCGTAAATGTTTTACAGAATGAAAGGCGTGCTTTTTATTTTCTTACTTCGTTACATTGGTGGCGAAAGAAGTCTGTATGAAAATCAGTTCTTTGCTGACACAAGTTCCATTTGTTACAAATGAATTCTAATAAAAATGTCAGTGTTATGCAGCCTTGGCCTTTGCTTTTGTCCACTCAAGTGCTTTGGTTTTGAACTGAGCATATTCATATACCATAACTCCTCTGGTTATCTGGTAAGTTCCTTTATACTAATAGTAATTCAGCTTACCAAGAGGCCATTACCTACAGGTGCCTGTCTTGAGGCACCTTTGCTTCACTGGTAAGCAAAGCGAGGCTTAGTTTGCTCAAGTTCACGCAGGAAAAAAGAGGAGCTTGGTATCATTCAAATTAGAGCTCATGGGCAATCTTTAACTCTGTAGATGACTATTGCGTAAATTAAGTGGTTTCAGCATATATGTATTATCATCTTGAAACAACAGATATCTTTCAAACACATAAAAGTAGCCCCATAATTTTAACTTCTTAAGCTTTTTGGAAAACTTTTTAAGCTTTCTAAGCTTTTAAGAAAATGGTTGACCTGAATTGTTTTTTTCAGTCATTCAATATTAAGGATCAGAACTGTTGTAAGCACTGGGGATGCATATGGGTATATAAGATGCTGCTGCTTGCACAGAGACTAAAGCCTAGGGAGAGAGGCTGGCATTAAGTAAATAATAAAAATATACTCTGACAAATGTTTTGAAGGAAAGTAGAGGATTCATGAAGTTATGACTGTGAATTGTGAGAGACAGGAAGTCTGACTCAACTTGGCTTATGAAGAAAGGGAAGTGTTTGTTGACTCATATACTAAAAGATTAGGAGTGCACTCATACATAAAGAGTAGGAATACATTCCTAATCATTAGACACAGCTGCTTTCTGGACTCAGATGATGTCTTCCAGCCTGGTTTGGACTTCTTAGAGTCAGTTTTAAGCAACCTTTGTGGTACCTGAAAGCTTCACCACAAGGTAAACAAGCAGAAGAATTTACTTTCCCAACAGCACATATAGAAGTTTATGAATGGAATGGACGCTTCTTGGCCCTCAGTGATGTGACCTGGATTAAGTGATCATCTCAAGATCACAGTTAAGGACAGGAGGAGAGAACATGCTCATCAAGTTGTCAAAGATTTAAGGTGGCTGTCATCTTGCCAAATACAAATGAATATGGTGGGACCAACAACTGACTGC
Source organism: Paguma larvata (assembly GCA_030068075.1). Taxonomy (NCBI): domain Eukaryota; kingdom Metazoa; phylum Chordata; class Mammalia; order Carnivora; family Viverridae; genus Paguma; species Paguma larvata. Next base: position 57,993,067 of record CM057832.1, read on the forward strand.
AAGTCAACCTGATGAGTTAAGGTAAGGCAAAGCTCACATATGCTTGGTAATATTTAAACTATTTGGTTGCCATGGAAATAGGGAATAAAATAATCCATTATTCATATATTATTTTGGAAATCCTGACTGGACAACTAGAGTCTTTTTTTCTCCTTCATTTTTCCTCTTTAATTTTCAGTTTGATCACCCTATTGTTGATTGTGTAAGCATACAATCCTTAACCAGAAAACAGGACAAAAATTTCAAGGTGAATCATATTTGTAATTCGAATCACTGTGATGTCTTTTAATCAGATGTCTGAATGGAATGCCAAAGATGACAAAATAGCTAATTTCACACACAAACACACTTGCAAATATCATTAGTTAATAATAATTTACTAAAACAAACAAACAAACAAAATACATGGAGACAAATGAAAATGAACACATAATGATCCAAAATATTTGGGATGAAGCAAAAATGGTTCTAAGAGGGAAGTTTATAGCAATACAGGACTACTTCAAGAAGGTAGAAAAATCTGAAACAACCTAAACTTAGACCCAAAGGATCAAGGAAAAGAATAACAAACAAAGCCCAAAGTCAGTAGAAGGAAGGAAATAAAAATAGGAGCAGAAATAAAGACTAGAGAGACAGAGAAAGAGAGAGAACATCTTTGAACATCTTATCTTTGAAAGATAAAATTTATAAACTGTTAGCCAGACTCATCAATACAAAAAGAGAGGACTCAAAGTCAGAAATGAAGGAAGAGAAATAACTGACACACATAAATACAAAAAACTATAAGAAAGTATTATGTAAAGTTGTAAAATTGCATGATAAACTGGAAAACCTAGACAAAATGAATAAATTCATAAGAATATAAGAGCTTCCTAAAACTGAATCAGGAAGAAATAGAAACTTTTAGCTGAACAGTTTTTAGAAATGAAATTGAATCAGTGATCCAAAAAAAAATTCCAACAAACAAAAGTCTAGAACCAGATGGTTTCACAGGTGAATTCTACGAAAAATTTAAAGAATTAATACCTACCTTTGTCAAACTACTCCAAAAGATAAAAGAATAAGGAAAGCTTCCAAACCCATTCTATGAGGCCAGCAGTATCCCAATACCAAAGCCAGATAAGTCCACTACAAAGAACAACAACAACTATAAGCCAATATATTTGATGAACATGAACACAAAAATCCTCAACAAAATTCTGGCAAACTGAACTCATATACCACAGTCTAATGGGGTTTATTCCACAAATGCAAGGGTGCTTCAATATTTGCAATTTAATCAATGTGATACATCACATTAACAAGAGAAAGGATGAAAAACATACATTGTCTCATAGATGGAGACATTTATGATGAAAATCCTCAGCAAAGTAGATTTAGAGGGAACATAGTTCAACACAATAAATGCTATACATGAAAAATCTATGGCTAACGTCATACTCAGTGGTGAAAAACTGAGAGCTTATCCTTTAAGACAGGAATGAGACAAGGATGTCCTCTCTCACCACTTTCACTTAACAGTATTGAGAGTCCTAGATGCAGAAATAAGAAAAAGAAAAGGTATGCATATTGATAAGGAAGAAGTAAACCTGTTACTACCTATAGGTAACATAATTCTATATATACCAAACCCCAAAATCCCCAAAAAATTAGAACTGATATATGAATTCAATAAAGTCACAGGATACAAAATTAATATATAGAAATCTGTTGTATTTCTATACACTAATAACAAAGTAGTATAAAGAGAAATTAAGAAAACAATTGCATTTACAATTATATCAAAAAGAATAAAATACCTAAAAATAAAATTAACCAAGGAAGTGAAAACTCAAACTTTGAAAACTAGAAAACACTGTGAATTTGAAGATGACACAGCAAATGTAAAGATATTCCAAGCTCATGGATTGGAAGAACTAATATTGTTAAAATGTCCATGCTACCCAAAAGATTCTACAGATTTAGTGCAATCCCTATCAACACACAAATTGCATTTTCACAGAACTAGAACAATTTGTATAGAACCACAAAAGACCCCATACGGCCAAAACAATTTTGAGAAATAAGAACAAAGCTGGTGGTATCACAGTTCCAAATTTCAGGATACACTACAAAGCTATAATAATCAAAATAATATAATACTGACACAAAAATAGACACATAGATAAGTGGAACAGAATAGAGATCCCAGAAATAAACCCACACTTATGCGATCACTTAATCTATGACAAAGAAGACAAGAATATACAATGAGGAAAAAACAGTATCTTTAATAAATGGATCTGGGAAAACTAGATAGCTACATGGAAAAGATGAAACTGGGATACTTTTTTTTACACCATATACAGAAATAAACTCGAAATGAATTAAAAATCTAAATGTGAGACTTGACACCATAAAACTCCTAGAGGAACACATAAGCAGTAATTTCTTTGACATAACCCATAGAAACATTTTCTAGATATATCTCTTCATGCAAGGGAAATAAAAGCAAAAGTAACTACTGAGAGTACATCATAATAAAAATATTTTGCTTAGCAAAGAAAACAAAATGAAAGGCAGCCTAGTGAACGGGAGAAGATATTTGCAATTGATTATCTGATAAAAGGTTAATATCCAAAATATATAAAGATTTTTTACAACTAAACACCAAAAAACAACCCAATTAAAAATGGGCCAAGGACCTTAATAGACCTTCTTCCTCTTATTTTTTAGAATTTTTTCCAAAGAACACACACAGATGGCAAACAAATACATGAAAATATGCTCAACATCATTTATCATCAGGGACATGCAAATTGAAACCACAATGAGATATCATTTAACACCTGTCAAAATAACTAGAATCAAAAAGACAAGAAATAGCAAGTATTGGTGAGCATGTGGAGAAAAAGGAACCTTCGTGCACTGTTTGTGGCAATGCAAATAGGTGCAGCCACCATGGAAAACCGTATGGAGTTTCCTCAAAAAATTAAATATAGAAATGCCATATGATCCAGTAATTTCACTACTGAGCATTTACCCAAGGAAAACAAAAACGCTAATTCAAAACAACATATGCACTATATGTTTATTGCAGCATTTTTTACAATAGCCAAGATATGGAAGCAACCCAAGGGTTCATCAATAGATGAATGGATAAAGATCCGAGGGAAGGGTGTTTCTGCGTGCGTGCGTGTGTGTGTGTGTGTGTGTGTGTGTGTGTGTGTGAGTGAATGAGTATGATGGAATACTACTCAGCCATAGAAAAGAATGAGATCTTGCCATTTGCAAAAATATCAATGGGTCTAGAAGATATAATTCTAAGTGAAAGAAGTCCATCAAAAACAAATATCACATGATTTCACACATGTGTGGCATTTAAGAAAAAAATGAACAAATAAAGAAAGAGACAAAAAACAGACTCTTAAATATGGAGAACAAACTGGCGGTTGCCAAAGGGGAGGTAGGTGGGGAAAATGGGTGATATAGATAAAGTGGATTATGAGGTACAAACTACCAGTTACAAAATAAATAAGTCATGGAGATGAAAAGTAGGGAATAGGGAATATAGTCAAGGTGATTGTAACAACATTGTTTTGTGACAGATGGTGACTACACTTACTGCAATTAACACTGATAGAATTGTTGAATCATTATGTTGTATACTTGAAACTTATATAACACTGCATATTAATCATATTTCGATTAAAAACAAACTAAGAACTAAACACTAAAAAAAATGAAATGCTTTATTAACAAATGGCCAAAAGGATCTGAATGGTCATCTGACCCAAGAAGATATACAGATGGCAAACAAGCCTATGAAAATATGCTCAATATCATTTGTTATTATGAATTGTAAATACCAGTGCATACCTCTTAGAATGGCAAAACTTCAAAACACTACAAACTCCAAATGCTAGTGAGGAAGTGGAGAAACATGAACACTCATTCATTGCTTGTGAGAATGCAAAGACACAGCTTCATCGGAAGACATTTTGGCAGTTTCTTACAGAGCTAAACCCATTCCTACCATATAATCCAGCAATCACATTCCTTGATAATTACCCAAAGGAGTGGAGAGATTATGTCCACACAAAAAACTATACAGAGATGTGTATAGCAGCTTTACTCATATTTGCCAGATCCTGAAGGTACTCAAGATGCATTTCAGCAGATGAATATACAGATAAACTTTGATACAAGCAGACAATGAATTACTATTCAGTGCTTAAAAAAAAAGGTATCTGTGAAGCCAAGGAAAATCATACCTACTGCTTAATACCTACTGCTAAGTGATGGGATCAAATCTGGAGAAAGTACATATTACATGATTTTAATTACATTACATTCTGAAAATATAAAGAGAGTAAAAATATCAATAGTTTCATGAGGGAGGGGAATGAATAAACAAAATTCAGGGGATTTTTTAGGGAAGTGAAGTTATTCTATACCATGCTCTACTGGTAGATACATTGTCATTATATATTTGTCAAAACCCACAGAATGTACAATGCAGAGTGAACCCTAGTGTAAACTTCTGACTTTGGGTAAATTCTATGCTAATGTAAGTTCATCAATTTTAGGATATGTACCACTCTGATGTGAGATGTTTTTAGTAGGTGAAATTATGTTTTGGAGGGGACAGGGGCTTTATGGGAATTCTCTGTACTCTGTTCAATGTTGCTGTCAACCTAAAATAACTCAAAAATTCAAAGTCTATTTTTTTTAAAAAAATTAATAACTCCCTAATAATTAGTTTAGGGCTCTTTTACTTAGTAATATGGTTAAACTTCATAAGTTAAGAGAATTTCAATAAACTAAAATATAAATGTAAAAACATAAATCTGAGAAGTATTTAACTTTGCTTTTTAAAAGGCTTTTTGCAAATTCTAAGGAAATAAATTAGTAGGCAATACATGAAATCTGAAATTGTAGAATTTAAAATTATTTATAATAGCAAAATAAAATGTAAATACCCTAAATTTTCAAAACTAAGAAATGATGAAAGAAAAATACATACAAGTGAAATTGCATATATGTAAAATTTTATACACCTATACATACGCATGCACACACACACTATAGAACCGAGTGTAATACATTACCACTTAGCCATTAAGTAAACAGTTTTTGTAAAAAAAATGATGAAATAAAAATAACTATAAAACATTTTTAAAGGAGGTGTATTATAACATACATAAAATCAAAGAAAAACTGTGGCACCTGGGTGGCTCAGTCGGTTTAGTGTCTGACTTCAGCTTAGGTCATGATATCGAGGTTTGTGAGTTCGAGCCCTCACTGGGCTCTGTTCTGACAGCTCAGAGCCTGGAGCCTGCTTTGCATTCTGTGTCTCCCTCTCTCTCTGCCCCTCCCCCACTTGCATTCTCTCTCTCAAAAACATATAAACATTAAAAAAACTTTAAAAAGAACAAAGAAAAACCTGGGGTAGAAATAATTATCCTAAAATTTGGGTGCAACCAAAGTTGTTTTGGTCTTTCCAGTTCTCTATTATCTTTTTTTTCCCCTACTTGAAATGGAAATAAAAGACGTAGGTGAAATATAGTGACTTCTACTCTCGATTGGACTACTAAAGTAAATAGTGTCTTAGGTTCAAACTACATATAGATTAGAAGGAATTTTTTTAAGTTTCTATTTAAATTAACATATATAGTAACGTATATGATAAAATTGGTTTCAGGTATAGAATTTAGTGATCCATAACTTACATATAACACTCAGTGCTCTTCACAACAATTGCCCTCCTTAAAGGTTATAAGGATTTAAGTGTGTCTCATGTTCCTAGACTGTGGTGCTAGCCCATCCACCAAATTGAAAGAGTAGATAATTGACACCAAGATAGAAGAGCATGAGTATGAATGAATCAGTGCTGAATTTTTATATTATTTTCGGAAAATCAACTGAAGGTACAAACCCTATTGGCTATGATAATGTCCTATATCAGGAACAAAACCAAAGCCCCAGAATAAAACAAACAAACAAACAAACAAACAACTAGGGTTAAAATCCACCTTTGTCACTTATTAGGTGAATTGGTCCTAATCAAGTTACTTAATCTTTTCAGCCTTGCATTTCTCATCTATAAAATGGAGATGAAGTTATATATCCTCCAGGGTTATTATATAAATTAGAAATCACACAGTATATATAAAAGTTATGATACATGGAGGATTTATGCTCATTGTTGATAACACTCAGCATCTCCACTTTCCCACTAAAAAGGTACATGTCCCTTAAAGAATAATTTTGAAGAAGAAAAATAATAGTCACCTACAAAATGTCTTGTGACAACATTCATATGCAAAGTTTTATCAAAAAATGGTCATTTCTGCAAAGTCATTCACAAATTACTTCACTGATTTCTCCCTTATTGGATGCCAGGTTAATTACTGTAAAATAGACCTACTTGCACCACGTTAGTGTTTGAATAATGCTGTGTATTTCAGAGTGTTTTATAGCTATTAATTATCATCCTCACAATATTGAGAAGTGGACCACTACAGCCTTCTTGGAACAGTAATTATACCCTGGCACAGAAAGATGATATACCTTGCAAAAGGTCATTCACTGAAGAAGGGATTGAAGATACAGGAGGAATGGAGAACCCAGTATACTGAAATGTAAAGAATTACAAAATGGAAATCTTGAGGACCAGTATCTAATTTAAGCTCTGCTATTCATACTCTAATCTGGGAAAGTCAGATAATTTTTCTGAATCTCATTTTCTCATGTGAAAAATAATCAGAAGAACTCATAGATATTATTGATATCTAGATTCTAAGATTATAGTAGTTTAAACTTTCATGAATGAGAACATATATTGACATTTTTGTCACTAAAAATGTATCCTTATCATTAAAAAGGACAGTCAATAACCACCTGAACATGTTAGACTCGGTTGCCAAGAAAGAATACATTTCAAGGTTGAGGAGAACAAGGCTAGAAGCGGTCCTATGGAATTGTGTTTGACCTTCAAGAAACAATCATTACATCTAGGGGACATTGGGTTTAGAGCAAGTCAACCAGGGAGTAAATCTAGCCTTCTCTACTTAATAGCTACATGACTTGGGCAATTGGCCTAAATTTTCAAAGCCTCTTACCTCGTCTATAAAATAGAAGCAGCACCTCTCTTATGAAACTTTTTATGAGAAGTGAAAGGGATGAAATAGAATAAGGATAAAGTAAATAATAGCTAAGGATTTTTTTTGTTGCTTTTAGTAATGAAGGTAAAACATGGAAGGGTCGAACTTTGGTCATATATACCAATATGGTAATCTAACATTTGAAAATACTCTTCAATATATTTGGTAAGAGCATGTAATTCTTTATACTCCCTTTTTGAAATAATCTGAACTAAGAAAATATGTTCTAATCTAACAAAGACCACTTTGGCATTCTAACTGCATTTTCTACAAGATGCTATTAACAAGGGGCTTGGATTATTGATAAAGTCACATGCATGGTCCTCTGGATTATTTGCTCCTTCCATTCTTCCATTTATTCAACACTTATAATTAGCAAATACTCATCTCTTTTCCCTAACACTAGGCAAGTGACTCTGAAAATAACATGGGATCCCCAAAATGCTTTCAGACTAAGAAGGAAGTGTTTTAAGAACATATGATTGCAACAGAACAATATGAAATAAGTATGAATGGAATAACTCAATTCTACCCAGGAATGTCAGTTTAGCCATCCTATCCTCTGCAAAGCTGCACTGCATCTTGAAAGATGAGTAGGATTCAATCAGTTGGACAAATCTGGGAGTGCATTTTAGGCAAATAAAATATTGTACCAAAGAACAAAGACCAACATATCAGGTTAAGGGGATGATAAGGCTTTGGCATATGGTTGCATGGGACAGATAGTGCTAGAAATGACAGAGGAACTATGTGTTGAGGAGTTGGCTTTCACCATGGAACTAATCAGGTGCCATGGAATGGATTCATAAACACAAAGAGTGTCATGATAAACAAATGGAAAGACCAAAAACTCTTGGTCAGTACTGCCACAATCACAAAACTATCATCTGTAAATTAAAACTTTCAGTCTCTTTCCCACAAGTGGGCTGGCCTCTGTCCCATCATTTCTAGCGCATGATAGTGGGTAAAGTTAACTTGGCAGGGTTGTGCCCTCTAGTAATTATTCTATGATAAACCTTTCTGACCTCACTCTATGTCACATCATATTCATACTTGCACCTCTCTGATGGCTCTGGTTACTTTTGGCTTTATATTTGCTGTCTTAGTTCTCTTATTACATAAAAAGTTCCTTCAAGGTCATGATTACTAACGAGCACAACCAATGTGCCTTTAGGAGGCATAAACCCAGGTTCCACCAACCCCAGAAACATCCTTTTGCACTTCCATTGGCTATTGGACAAGTGAATTTAAGACTTCTCCTGGAGTCCAGACATCTCTTTCTCTCCCCCTTTAAGCACACCTGAACTTATCGGCCCCAAGAAGTAGATATAAACTGGCAGGAAGTGTAGAAGAAAGAAAAATAAAAGGCACCTCTTAGACCTTGGCCCAACTTTTGATTGAGGCTCTAAACTCATAGCTTTTAGTAAAGTGTGCCCAAATTCTTATTCTGCTATTATTCCCTAGAGCAAAACCCATGGAGAGTTGAAATAATGGCCATGGCATGATTCAGGAGTTCTAACTATGATTATTCTATCATCTGATACCTTCCTTAACTTCCATCATATCTTACAGATCTTCACTAAAACGCTTGAGGATACACTGATGGTCTATCCCCTGCTCAATTTTAATCTCCCAATAGAATGGAAAATGAAGATTTAAAAATCCCACTGGATAATGACATCATAAGGGATAGACATTGCCACATTTAAATCAGTCAGATTATCTGCTGTAAAAAGTACCCTGAAAATGTGTTTTAAAAATTGCATTGAATCTGATAGTAGGTACCAATCGAGCAGGTCATATTTATCAGACTTTTTGCTCAGCTGAGGATGCAATGATTAGTTAAATACAGCACTTGCCTTAAAGAGACTTTTTATGTAATAAGAGAACTAAGATAACTAATATATGACTGAAGATGACAGGAGCTTTCAGAGAGATATAAATAAAATACGGTATGGAATAGGAAATGCATAGGGTGAAGTCAGAAAGGTTTATCTTGTCCAGGAACCATTGGCCTGTTCCTGCCTTGGTTCCAGCTGCAACACTAGGAAAATCCCTGCATGAGGTAACCCAGGACACTCAGGCTTGCACCCACTTCAGCTTCAATGGTCTCAACAGGGTTCTCTGAGTGTAAAGAGACCCAGGACACCCAACTTGCATCCACTATCTTTCCAGAACACTCTTTGCACTGAGAGCACAGATGTCTAGCTGATGTCCACTTTAGCTTTAGCTGTCCCACCAGGGCACTCCCTCCATGAACCTCCCCAGGACCCACCAGCCTATATCCCACATAGGTTCTAGCCACCCTGCCTGGGCACCCTTTGTGGGGAAAGTTTTGGAGCATCTTGATTTAAACCCACTTCAGCTTCATCAATCCTGCCAAGGTGACCTCTTTGTGTCTAGCTCTGGAACTCTCCCCTCCTCCACTTGCCCTGACTTCAGCTTCAGCTATTCTGCCAGGGCACCTTCTGCATGGAAAACCCAGAGACCATACTGGCTTGGACCCACTTCAGCTACAACTGCCCTGCCAGGGTATCTTCTGAACAGAGAACCTTGGAACACCCCAGCTTATATCCACTTCAGTCTTAGCTCTCCTGCAGGGTGTTCTTTGCATAGAGAATCAAGGGAACCACCCAATCTATACTAACTTCAGCTTTAGTTATTCTTCTAGGTGCCCATGTTGCATGAGCCCAGGGACTATAACAGCCTGCATCAACTTCAGCTTTAGTGCCCCGCTATGTGGACACCCATGTGGAGACCTAAGAGACTCTTCAGCTTGCTCCACTTTAGCTGCAGCTGTCCTGTCAGGACATCCTCTGCATGAAGAGACTTATGACTGTACTAACCTAAGTGGGTGTATCAGCCCACACCCACTTTGACTCTGGCTATCCCACCAGGGCAGCCCCACAATTGAGTGCCCCATAATCCACAGCCCATAACAGCCAAGGTTCTAGTCAGCCAATAAAAGTCACAAAACACAAAAAGTCTACATAGGGAATGACCATAGACAAGACCAACTTCTTCAAGTTTAGAGAAATTGCTGTGCAGTTTAAACCATAGAAAGAAAAATAGAAAGTCAAGCAAAATAGAGAGACAGAGAAATAAGCTCTAAAAGAAAAAATAAGATAAAACCTCAGATATAGAACTGAATGAAAAAGAGATAAGCAATATGCCTGATAAAGAATTTAAAGGAATGATTGTAAAGATGCTCAATGAGCTTTATAGAAGAGTGGGAGAACTCACTAAGAACTTCAACAAAGAGATAGAAAATATTTAAAAAGAACCAGAGAATAAAATAATTGAAATGTAAAATACACTAGAGGGAGTCAACAGTAGATTGGTGAATGCGAACACATCAAGAAAGGACCCAAGCTGAACAGTAAAAGTAAACAAAATTTTATTTCACTAAACAGAATTTTTAAAATCAAGATAGATTAAGGGATCTCTTGGACAACATCTAGCAAATACACATTCACATTATAAGGGTCTCACAAGGAGAAGAGAGAGAGAAAGGGGCAGAAAACTTATTTGAAGGAATAATAGCTGAGAAATTCTCTAACCTAGAAAAGGAAATAGACTTTGAGGTTCAGGAGGTGCAGAGAATTCCAAACAAGATAGACCCCCCAAAAGTCCACACTATAATAGAACATAATTAAAATGTCAAAGGTTAAAGATAGTAGAAAGTTTAAAAACAGCAAGAGAGAAGAAAAAAAGTTATGTACAAGGGAAGTCCCATAAAATTTTCAGCTATTTTTCAGCAGAAACTTTGCAGGCCAGAAGGAAGTGACATAATATATTAAGAATGCTGAAAGGAAAAAACCTATAACCAACAATATTCTACCCAGAAAGATTATCATTCAGAACTAAAGAATAATAAAGAATTTCCCACAAAAACAAAATTCGGAAGAGTTTATCACCATTAAATCAGCCTAATAAGAAATGTTACAAGGACTTCTTTAAATAGAAAAGGCCATAATTACACATAAGAATATTATGAATAAAAAGATGTACAATATGATGTCATAGAGACAAAACATGGAGAAGGGAGTCAAAAGAGGATTTTTTCATGTATTCAAATTTAAATGACTGTAACGTTAATATAAACTGCTGTATACTTAGCATGATATACATGAACCTCATAATTACTACAAACTCAAACTCTACAATAGATACAGAAAATATAAAGAGAAAGAAGGCCAAACATAACACTAGAGAAACTCCTCAATCACTAAGAGAGTAAGCAAAGAAGAGAAGAGAGGAGAACTATAAAAACAACCAGAAAACATTTAATAAAATGACAATAAGTACATACCTATCAAGAATTACTTTAAATGAAAATAGTTTAAGTGTTACAATCAAAAGACATAGGTTGGTAAAATTTATAAGAAAACAAAACCCATCTGTATACTGTCTACAAAAGACTCACTTTAGACTTAAAGACATTCAAAAACTAAAAATGAAGAGATGGAAAAACACTTATCATGCAAATGCAAATGAAAAAAAATCCAGGGTAGCCAATCTTCTATCAGACAAAATAGACATTAAAACAAAGATTGTAATAAGAGATAAAAAAAAGATGGTGTTACATAATGATAATGAAAACAATTCCACAAGAGTATATAAAAATTGTTAATAACTATGCACCCAATATGGAAGCACCTATTAATGGACATAAGGGAGAAATTGATGGTAATACAATAACAGGGGTCTTTAACACCTGTTAAAAGTTATCAATGGTAGAATGTCCAGGCAGAAAATCAATAAGGAAACAGTGTCTTTAAAGGACAATTCAGACCAGATGGAGATAACAGATATATATAGAACATTCTATCCTAAACAATACAATACACATTCTTTTCTAGTGCATAAGGAATATTCTCCAGGGTAGATTGCATGTTAGGACACAAAACAAGGTTCAACAAATTTAAGAAGATTGAAATCATAACATGCATGCATGTTTTCCACCACAACAGTATGAAAGTGAAAATTAATCACAAACAAACAAACCAACAAAACAAACAAAAAAACCCTGGAAAAAACATGAACACATAGAGGCTAAACAACATGCTACTAACAACAAATGGGTTAACGGAGAAATCATATAAGAAATCAAAAAATGTATGGAAACTAATGCAAATGAAACAGAATGGTCTAAAAATCTTTGGGACTCAGGGAAAGTAGTTTTAAGAGGAAAATATATAACAATATAGACCTCCCTCAAGACACAAGAAAAATCTCAAATAAACAATTTAATCTTACATCTAAAGAAACTAGAAAAAGAAGGAATAAAGCACAAGGTTATTAGAGGAAGGAAATAATAAAATCAAAACAGAAATAAATGACATAATGATTAAAAAAAAAAGAAAAAATATGGATGAAACCAAGAACTGTTTTTTTTGAAAAGATACATGAAATTGATAAACCTTTAGCTAGACTTATCAAGAAAAAGAAAGAGATAAAGGACCTAAATAAATAAAATGAGAAACAGTAAAGGAGAAGTAACAACTGACACTACAGAAATACAAGTAATTATGAGACTACAACAAAAAATTACATGCCAACAAATTGGAGAACCTAGAAGAAATGATAAATTCCTATAAACATACAACCTTCCAAAACTATGTAAGAAAGAAATAGAAAATCTGAACAAACCAAAACCAGAACTTTTCCTTTAAGATCAGAAACAAGGATGTCCACTCTTGCCCCTTCCACTTAGCATAGTACTGGAAGTCCTAGACTCAGTAAAAACAAAAAAATAAGAGGCATCTATGTTGCTAAGGAAGAAGCTAAACTGTCACTGTTTGCAGATGACATGATACTATACATAGAAAACCCTGAAGACTCCACCAGAAAATTGTTAGAAGTAATAAATGAATTCAGTAAAGTTGCAAGATACAAAATTAATATCCAGAAACCAGCATTTCTATACACTAATGACAAAGTAGCAGAAAGAGGAATTAAGAAAATAATTCCATTTATAATTGCACCAAAAATAATATAACACTTAATAAACTCGACCAAGGAGGAAAGACCTATACTCTGAAAACTATCATACATTAGTGAAAGACATTAATGGTTACACAAACAAATAAAAACATTCCATGCTCATGAATTGTAGAAATTAATATTGTTAAAATGTCCATACTACCCAAAGCAATCTGCGGATTCAATGCAATACCTATCAAAATACCAACAGCATTTTTTACAGTACTGGAACAAATGAAGCTAAAATGTGTATGGAACCATAAAAACTGCAAAATCCAAAGCAATCTTGAGAAAGAACAAAGCTGGAGGTATCACACTTCCAAATTTCAGGATATACTAGAAAGGTAAAGTAATAAAAACAATTTGGTACTGGCACAAAAATAGATACATAAATCAGTGGAACAGAAGAGATATCCCTAAAATAAACCCAGATTATATGGTCAGTTAGTCTACAACAATGGAGGCAAGAATATGCAATGAGAAAAAGACTATCTTTTCAACAAATAACGCTGGAAAAACTGAACAACTACATGCAAAATAATGAAACTGGACCACTTTATTATACCATACACAAAATAAACTCAAAATGGATTAAAAACTTAAATGTGAGACCCAATCCTTAAAATTCCTTGAACATAGGAAGCAATTTCTTTTGACATCAACTTTAGCAACATTTTTCTAGTTATGTCTCCTGAAGCAAGAGAAACAAAACCAAAAATAAACTTTTGGGACCACATCAAAGTGAAAAACTTTCACAAAGCACAGGAAACCTTGAACAAAACAAAAGGGCAACCTTCTAAATGGGAGAAGATATTTGCAAATAATATATATGAAACAGCCTTTTTGTCCAAAATATATAAAGAATGTCTACAACTCAATACTAATGTGTGTGTGCGCGCGCAAACACACACACACACACACACACACGCACACACACAATCTAATATAAATGGACAGAAGAGGGGTGTCTGGGTGACTCAGTTTGTTAAGTGTTGAATTCATCTCAGGTCAGGATCTCACAGTTCATGAGTTTGGGCCCTGCATCAGGCTTTCCACTGTTACGGTGAAGTCTGTTTTGGATCCTCTGTCTCTCTCTCTCTCTCTCTCTCTCTCTCTCTCTCTCTCTTTCTCTCTCACTCTCTCCCTCTCCAAAATAATAAACATTTTTTAAAATGGACAGAAGACTTGAACAGATATTATCCCAAAGAAGACAGATGGCCAACTGCATACGAAAAGATGCTCAATATCACTGAGATCAGAGAAATGCAAATCAAAATTGCCGGGGTCCTTGTTCTGGCGAATCTAGGGGTCCACGAAGGATGGACGGTCAGGCGAAATGAAGTGAGAGAGCCATGAGAGATGGAGTCTGATGACCAAGCCGGCAGCCCTGGCAATTCTGGCATCTCTGACCTGCTAGTCTCAGTGTCTTTATTTTTAAAGGTAGAGAGTTACATTACAACTATGAGTGACATTCCATAGTTTGATCTCTTTAACAATAATCGTTTTTACCAGCAAGGTAGCAACTTCCTCAATCCTGTATGTTGGTTTCAGGATAATTAACATATAAATTTAGGGTGGGGGGAAAGAACAGGAAGTTACCTAGGCCTGCCTATGTTAATTACCTATAGATAGATTAGGAGACCATAATGGAGGATATAGAGACATGATCTCTAATACTTGTCTAAGTTCTTTTCCTTTATGAGTGAGCGAGCCTATATCATAAGGGCTCATGAATATCTGTTCTTTATACAAAAAGCAGTCTCTGTAAAAGTATTTTGTTATTGCCTTTTTATTATAAAGGAGTGTGGGGATGGGAATAGCAAAAGGATTTGTGAAATTTTAACCTCAGGAAGGTTGGCTATTGTTTGTACCTTATCTGTAAACAGTGCTTCTAACTTTTGGGCTAGGCTAACCTCAGGGAAGGTCCTAAGTCTCTTTTCAGTCTCTCCTATCAGTCTGTTAATCAAATACTGAGAGAAGACTTACAGAGATGTGCCTTGAGGTCTTATGGTGGGGCTGAGGGGATGATTAACACAATGTGATACCTGCAGGAAAAATCTAGTTTGGTTCAAGGAGTCTTGGAGCCTAACAGTCTGCTAATTTCTAGCCAACTCATAACTGCTATTCTATATGATCAATTTGTGTAACCTATCCCCAAGAGGCAACCCTGAGGTTACTTCCGGCCAGGTTACTCTCATTCAGATTTTATCCATCAAGACCACATTACCTTTTCCATATGCCATGAAACCAAAGAGCATTATGTCCCTTAGGCCAACGAAAGCAGTTCAAGAAATCCAGGCCTGAAAGATTATTTAGAAGGAGGTAAGATTAGGTGCCAGTTTGGCGGCGGGAGCTTTGCTTCAACCTTTTCCACACTGAGAGGGGTCTCAACCTGCGAGCCCCAAACGGCTCCCAACACAAAATCATTATGAAATATTACTTCACACCAGTCAGAATGGCTAGTATCAAAAAGGCAAGAAATAACAAGTGTTGGTGAGGATGTTGATGAATAGAAACTCTCATATACTGTTGGTGGGAATGCAAATAGTATTGCCAATGTAGAAAAATGATATGGAGTTTAGTCAAAATATTTTTTTAAAAATATCATGTGACCCAATAATTCCAATACTGGATATTAACCCAAGAAAATGAAAACTCTAATTCAGAAGAGTATATGGTGTCCTATATTTTTGCAGCATTATTTGCAATAGCCAAATTATGGAAACAACCCAAGCTTCATGGATAGACAAATTGATAAAGAAATGTGATATGTAAGTAAAATGGAACTTTATGTAGCCATAAAAAAGGATGAGATCTTGCCATTTGCAACAACATGGATAAAATCAGAGAGTCTTATGCTAAATTAAGTAAGTCAAAAACAAATACCATATTATTTCACTTTTATGTGGAACCATAGAAACAAAATAAATGACTAAACAAGTAACAAAGTCAGACGTATACAGAAAACTAACTGATGGTTGCCTACAGGGCTGGGACTGAGGGGTTGGGCAAAAAGAGTGAAGAGTAGTGAGAGATACAGCCTTCTAGTTATAGAATAAATAACTCAGGTAAGTCATGGAAATAAAAGGTAAATAATAGATAATATAGTCAATGGTATTATAATAGCATTGTTTGTATAACAAACTACATCTGTGAACATAGCATAACGTAAAGAGTTGTTGAATCACTATGTTATGCATCTAAAACTAATTTAACATTGAGTGTCTAATACTCAAATAAAAAATAAGTATATTTTTACTCAAATAAAAAATAATAAAAAAAGAAAAATTCGCCCTGTCATTATTGAACATCCATCTCTGAGATTTGAATTTCTTTTAATTGAAAATATCTATCTTGTGCACAAACACCCTCGTTCCAAGCATTGCTGTGATACTTGAAAAATAGACAGCATTTTAATAGATAAAATCTAGGAATAGGGAATTTTAGTGGAGGAAGTAAGTAAAGACAAAGTTTTGAAGGCCAGAATGTTGGATTAGGGGTTATAGCCAGAAGAGATGTGAAACCTGAATAAAGGGTATCTCTTCTCCTTGCCTCCTCCCATTGCGCTCTCACTTCATCACGGGTTCTCAGTTCCTCCGCTAATTCTCCCTCTATGTCTTCAACAAGATAGTATGTACATAGGCTCTTTTCCAGTTTACATATGGATGGTACTTTTTAAATTGTCTTTGTTTGCTAACCTCTTCTGGATTTTAAAAACCCAGTAAATATTTCTTAGGACTTTTTTCTCAAGTTCTCCCTCTCTCTAACCAAATCACTGGAAGGTATACAAAAATAAAAGGTTTCTACAAGACAAGTTTTCTGTAAGCTTTCAAAATAACATCTCCCAAGAGAAATCAAATAAATTCAAGGAAATAACAAATTATGGTTAATTCTAAAAACAAAACAAAACAAAACACTTTATTCAGAAGTGCACCTGTAATAGATATCAAGTTTTTATGGTAAGATAGGGTCTGTAATAAAACTAGGAGCCTTTGACCTATGAAAATTCCTCTGGGTAGACCCACGGCCTACCTAGTGTCTTCTATCCAATGTTAGTTCTATTCTTTATGTTCGGCATAGGACTTTTGTTTAACCTCCAAGGATTTTCCAACCTATCATCAGAAGGTAGCTTAGGACTAGACATCTCCAAGATTTCCCTCTCCTGCCTCAACCAGGAAGGTCCCTTGCATAGATATGTACCTACCTTCATAGGCACAGAATGATAAACTGCAAATCCAGCACTGTAATAAATACAGCCTATTTGGCAATGGAGCTATAAATTGAGTACTTTAGAATCCAAGATACATTCAGCCTGCTTCTGTCAGAATAGACTAAGAAAGGAGAGTGTATTATTATAGCAGAAGCAAGTAAACGGGTTTTCTTCCCCAGTAAAAGCAGGGCATAATATACTCAACATGCCTACGGGTGCTGGAACATAAATCAACCATCAGTTCTGAGCAGCATATAAAGGGCTTTCTCTCATCACAATTACTGAAGCTGAAAAGCTCACATAGACAGCTCATCATTGCAAAGAAGGAGTTAGTAATTTGATCTGTATTTCCTTGTGATGCTTGTAGTCAGTGTACAGTATGGATGTAGATGTGACTCTACAGTGTTCAATTGATATATCTAGGTGGAAGAGAGGGCATAGGTGAGCAGATCAGACACGGAGTAAATCAAAGTGGGGCTTCTGAGTACAAGGAAGATGTATCAAATGGCTCTAGGCAGCCACAATGAGTAGACCTAGGAGGTCAGTGTGGAGCAATAGATGAAAGAATTTTCTATAAATCAGAGTTGTCTAAAGAAGGACTAACCTTCACTGAAACTATTATAGCAGAAAGTGATTGGCCACTTGGTCAAAGATATTAGATTGGTCATGGATGCTGGAAGGGGTCCAAAGTAAGACAGGTAGCCTGGGTGTTCACTCATGGTTCCTTCCATCTTCATGTTCTCTAATAAATCAACTTCTCTCAGAATACAAGTTAAGTCATGGTCCACATGGAAGAGCTCATTCCTATTCATTCAGGAAAATGTGTACATTTTATTCATAGTCCCAAATAAGTTAAGAGTTCCCTCATCTAGCCACCAGGCAAAGGCAGGCAGTTCAACTGATCTTACACTCAGAAATTTGGAATATTTTCATCTTAAAAATAAGATTGGAGTTGCCTCTGATTGCATTATGAAAAGGGATAAATTTTGAGATATCTTTTGAATTATATATACTCGTTTGAATACACTAGGGATATTAATTACATAAAGAAATCCTGTAAAAATCTAACCAGGATTTTAGGGGGGGATTTTTTTTTCCATTTTTTTGAGTCCATATTATGATCACCTGTAGAGGCAGATGGACCCTCACCTAGGTTTGGTTCAGATGTCACAGCTGATGATGCAATCATACACCAAGAAGGTGTGACAAAGTTTATTACTTACATAACTGAGGTCACTGGGAGAAGAGGGCATTCCTCTCAAACAGGTCTGAAATGTGTTGAGACAGCAAGGAAAGGAAATAGGCTTGGGTTTTTATTGTGTTTAGGAAATGGGTCTGGGGTGACAGTTCCCACTCTCATAAGGCAAAAGCCTTGTGGTTTGAAATCTTCTGCTGGCACCAAAGGAAGGAGTATTCAGGATTTCTTATGTTTGTTCAGTTGTGAAGCACAAAGGGGAAATGGTAGAGAGAGGTTTAAAAGCTGTCAGAAATCAGACATCCAAAAATGTTGTCAAGGTTCTCGTCTAGGATAGCCCTGAACTCGCCTCCACGGACACACCACCAGAAACCTGGAGCCATGCTCACTTTAGCAGTTATTTGTAGATCAATTCCTCCTGAAGAACTGAGGATTGACTGAATAGTTTCTGTACAACAACGACAACAATAACAAAAAACAGAGAGAATGGCAAGAGAAACAGAGACATGCTAATGAAGTGAACCCCCAACCCCAACACTATGAACTGCAGGGGGGAAGGATAGTACTGAGAGACCATGAGCAGATTTGTAGCACAAGGAAAAAGCCACAACTTAAAAACCAACTAGTTTATAAAAGATCCATCTCCAGAACTCTGCCAAATGGTGGAAGAGCTGCTGGAACTCTCTCTGGGTCAAAACAGAGCTGTTCACAGTTAACTAACTAGCTAGTGCAGGGTTAAACTCCTCTACCTGAGAGGACAGATAGGAACAGGGTCCAGAGGCCATAGCTAATTTGTCACCTCAAGGTCCCTAGCCCACATCAGTCCCAGATACAACTGGGACATAGAAGAAAAAGCTGTGATTTAAAAAAAACAACTAACCAATGAAAAGAAGCCTGTGCTGGAACTTTGCTAAATCGTAGGGTCAGAGGTAGGGATGATGCTGGAAATCTCTCTGAGTTGGAAGGCTGGTGAAAACCTCAGTTTATGCCCCCCCTCCCCCATAATATGAAAAAGAACAGGGTCTCAGCACCCTTACCAGCCTGTTGCCTCAGTGAGTTCAGGGCCATCACACTACCCAGCCTGTAACACTAAGGCCTCAAGGCAGTACACACCAGAGGACCACTGGCCAGTGCACACTACAGCTCAGTCCTTGCGTCAAGGCAATATAGGCATAAAGCACCCCAGAACATTGTAGGCCCACACCACTTCAGCATCAGACAGCTTCCTAGGGCACCCTCAATGAGGAGTACTCTAGGACCTCCTGCCTGACACCCGCTTTGGTTCCAGCAGCCCCACCAGGGCACCTCTTACACTGAACATCTCAGAATGTCCTAGCTTGCACTCACTTCTGCGTCAGTTTCTGCGTCAGAAAGCCATGGGACACCTTGGTTTGCACTCACTCCACCTTCAGATGTCCTATCATGGCACTCTTTGCTCAGAGAGCCCAGGGATTGCACCAGTCCATGCCCACTACAGCTTTAGCACTCCTGCCAGGATAACCTCGGTATGGAGAAACCTGGAGCCACTCCTGCCCATGCTCACTTTAGCTTCAGCTGTCCTGTCAGTGTAGTCCTTATACATAGCACCCCAGGATGTCCCTGTCCACGCCCTGTGTCCTCCTCAGCTACTCTGCCAGGACACATCTGGCAGAGAGTTGGAACACCGATTTACATCCACGTCAGCTTCAGCTATCCTGTCAAGACACCCTCTGTGAGGGGAGCCCAGGGAACACAATGACCCATGCTCATTTCAACTTTAGCTGTTCTACCACCAGTCACCCTCTGCACAAAGAGACCCAGGAACCCCTAGCTTGCATGCATTTCACAGGCAGTTTCAACTGTCATGTGAGGGTGTATTCTGTACATAGATACTTGGGAACTTCCCAGCCTGCACACACTTCAGCTTCAGTTGACCCGGCAGGGCACTTTTTGCATGAAGAGCCTTAATACCACTCAGGCCCATGCCCACCCGAGCTCCAGCCATCCTACCTGAGAGGCCCCAGCATACTACTGCAACCCCCAGCCCATGCCAGCCACAGCTCCATCCTACCACCAAAAGTCACCAAGCACACAAGGGCAACACAAAGGACAACCATACACAAGATAATTCCTTTAAATTTAGAAGTTGTTGTTTCACTTATTTCATAGAAACAAACATATTTTAAAAAATGGGGAGACAGAGGAATATGCTCAAAAAATAAATAAATGAATGAATGAATGAATGAATGAATAAATAAATAAATAAAACAAGAAAAAAAAACCTCAGACAAAGAACTGAGATGGAGACAAGCAACATGCCTGATAAAGAATTTAAGAAATGATCATATTTAAACCACATGGTCTTTATCTATTCTTCAGTTGATGGACATTTAGGTTCTTTCCATAAACTTGACTTTTGTTGATAGTGCTACTACAAACATTGGGGGTACATGTGCCCCTACAAATCAGCACTCCCCTATCCTTTGGAGAACTTCCTAGTAGTGCTATTGCTGGGTCATAGGGTAATTCTGTTTTTAATTTTTTGAGGAACCTCCACACCATTTTTCATAGTAGCTGCATCAGTTTTCATCCCCATCAACAGTGCAAGAGGGTTCTCATTTCTCCATATCCTCACCAGCCCCTGTTGTTTCCTGAATTGTTAATTTTGGCCACTCTGACTGGTGTGAGGTGGTATCTCAGTGTAGTTTTGATTTGAATTTCCCTGATTATGAGTGAGAAATAATGCTTGGTAATGAGAAATAATAAAATCTTGCCATTTGCAGCAACGTGGATGGAACTGGAGGGTAGTATGCTAAGTGAAGCAATTTAGTCAGATAAAGAGAGATATCATATGTTTTCACTCATATGTGGAAATTTAACAGAAGACAATGGGGAAAGGGAAGGGGAAAATTAGTTACAAACAGAGAGGAAGGGAGGCAATCCATAAGAGATTCTTAAATACAGAGAACAAACTGAGGGCTGATGGGGGTTAGGGAAGAGGGGAAAATGGATGTCAAGCATTGTGGAGGGCACTTGTTGGAATGAGCACTGGGTGTCGTATGTAAGTGATGAATCACAGGAATCTACACCCAAAAACAAGAGCACACTGTATACACTGTATGTTAGCCAACTTGACAATAAATTATATTTCAAACAATTATTTAAGTAAAATGAAATATAGATTATAAAAAAATAAAGTAATCATGATAAAGGTGCTCATGTGCTGGAAAGAAAAATGGTTGTAGTCAGTGAGACATTTAACTAAGAAATGGAAAATATAAAAAATCCTATATAGTTTGAAGAATACAATAACTTAAATGAAAAAATACACTAGTGAGGATCAATAGCAGATTAGTGGATGCAGAAAATGGATTAGTGATTCAGAAGATAGGGTAATGGGAAGGACCCAAACTGAACACCAAAAAGTATACAGAATTTTAAAAATGAGTCTAGGTTAAGGGATCTCTTGGACAACATCAAGAAAACAAGCACTCACATTATAGGGATCCTGCAAGGAGAAGAGAGAGAAAGAGGCAGAAAACTTATCTGAAGAAATAATAGCTGAAAACTGCCCTAATCTAAGGAAGGAAATAGACATCCAGTTTAAGAAAACACAGAGTTCAAACACAATCGAGTCCCCCAAAAAATCAATACCATGAAACATAATAATTAAAGTGTCAAAGATTAAAAGTAAAGAGAGAATTTAAAAGCAGCAAGAGAGGAACAAAAAGTTATGTACGAGGAAACTCCATAAGGCTTTCACCTGAAGGTGAAATTCTGCATGCCAGAAGGGACTGGAATGATATATTAAAAGTGTTGAAAGGAAAAACCTATAACCAAGAATATTCTACCCACCGAGATTATCATTCAGAATTAAAGAAGAGACAAAGAATTTCCCACACAAAGTTGAAAGAGTTTATCGCCACTAAATGGGCCTAACAATAAATGCTAAGGGGACCTCTTTAAATGGAAAAAAAAAGGGCCATAATTAACATAAGAAAATTATGATTGAAGAAAAAGCTGCTGTGGAGACACTTGTGGAGAAAAAGGAAACCTCTTGCACTGGTGGTGGGAATACAAACTGGTGCAACCACTGTGGAAAAGAGTATGGAGTTTCCTTAAATTTTTTAAAATAAAAATACTCTATAATCCAGTAACTGTGCTACTGGGTATTTACTCAAAAAATAGAAAAACACTAATTCAAAAGGATACATGTACCCTTATGTTTATAGCGGCATTATTTACAATAGCCAAATTTGAAGCAGTCTATGTCCATCAAGATAAATGGATAAAGAAGATGCGAGATCTCTATCTATCTATCTATCTATCTATCTATCTATCTATCTATCATCTATCTATCATATATCTGTCTATGATGGAATATTATTCAGCCATAAAAAAATAAAATCTTGCCATTTGTAATGACAAGGATGGAGGTAGGGTATAATGCTAAGTCAAACTTAAGTCAGTCAGAGAAAGACAAATACTATATAGTTTCACTCATATGTGGAATTTGAGAAATAAAACAAATGAGCAAAGGAAAAAGAGAGAGAGAAGACAAGAAACAGACTCTTAACTATTGAGAACAAACTGGTAGTTATCAAAGGGGAGGTAGATGGGCAGATGGAGGAAATTAGTGATGGGATTAAAGAGTATACTTGCTGTGATGAGCATTGAGTGATGTATGGAATTGTTGAATCACTATATTGAACACTTGAAATTAATATAACACTGTATGTTAACTATACTGTAATCAAAATTTTAAAAAAGAGCTTCTAACATCTATAAAAAATAAATTAAATAAAATCATCATAAAATAATACAACCAAAAAGAAAATTATGAAGAAAACAATGTAAAATGTGACAGCATATATGTTAAATGTGGAGGAAGGAATTTAAAACAAAAGTGTTTTGTTTTGTTTTCAGAATTGAGCTTAAATGACCATCAACTTAATATAGATTGCTCTATACTTAGAATGATATATATGTACCTCATGGTAACCACAAACCCGAAACCTATTATAGATACACAAAAAGTAAAGAGAAAGAAAATCAGACATAACGTTACAAAAAACAATCACAAAAAAGAGCAAATAAAGAAAGGAACAGAGAAGTACCGAAATTACCAGAAAACAATTAACAAAATGGCAGTAAATACATACTTACCAAAAATTACTTTAAATGTAAATGGTCGAAATGTTACAATCAAAACATATAGAATAGTGTAATGAATTTTAAAAAAAATCCATTTTTATGCTGCCTACAAGAAGTTCATTTCAGATAAAGGCATATACAGGCTGCAAGTAAAAGAATGAAAAGTGATATTCCATTCAAATAGAAGTCAAAAAAAAAGAAAAAAAGAAAAAAACTGGGATATCAATACTTAACAAATAAAATAGACTTTAAAACAAAGACTGTAGCAAGGGACAAAGAAGGATTTTACATAATGATAAAGAAAACAATCTAATAAGAGAATATAACAATTGTAAATATCTATGCACACAAGATGGGAGCTCCTGAATATATTAAGCACATATTAACCGACATAAAGGAAGAAATTGATGGTAATACAATAATAGTAAGTGACATTAAAACTCCACTTACATCAATGGATATGTCATCCAGGCAGGAAATCAATAAGGAAACAATGTCTTCAGACAACACATTAGACCAGATGGACATACATATTTGCAGAACATTAAATCCCAAAACAACAAGGTACATACTCGTTTCAAGCGCACATGGAACATTCTCTAGGATACATCACATGATAGGCCACAAAACGTGTCTCAATCAGTTTAAGAAGATTGAAATCATATCAAGCATCTCTTCCAATCTCAAGGGTTTGAAACTAGAAATCAGTCATACACACACACACACACACACACACACACACACACACAGGAATAATAAAATAAAAAGGAAAAAAACCCACAAAAACATACAGGCTAAATAACACATTTTCAAACAATCAATGGGTTAACAAAGAAACCAAAGGAGAAAAAAACAAAAACAAACAAACCATGGAGAAAACAGCATGGTCCAAAATCTTTGAGACTTAGGGAGAACAATTCTAAGCAGGAAGTAATTCAAGCCTACTTTAAGAAACAAGATAAAGCTCAAACAGTCATCAAAACAGTATGGTACTGGCACAAAAATAGATATATAGATCAGTGGAACAAAAAGAGATCCCAGAAATAATCCCACATTTATATAGTCAATTAGTCTCTAACAAAGAAAGCAGGAATATAAAGTGGGGAATACACTCTCTTCAATAAATGGAGCTTGGAAAATGGGACAGCTATATGCAAAATAATGAAACTGGATCATTTCTTACACCATTTATTCTTACAGAATAAACTCGAAATGAATGAAAAACCTAAATATGCAATCTGAAACCATTAAACTCCTAGAAGAGATCATAGGAAGCAACTTCTTTTGACATCAGCTGTAGAAGCATTTTTCTAAATAGGTCTTCTAATGTAAGGGAAACAAAATCAAAAATAAATTATGCGGACTACATCAAAGTAAAAAGCTATCACACAACAAAGCAAACCATTAACAAAACAGAAAAGCAACCTATTGAATGGGAGAATATATTTGCAAATGATGTATCTGATAAGAGGTTAATATTCAAACTGCATAAAGATCTACAGCTCAACACTGAAAAAGCAAGCAATCCAATTAAAAAATGGGCAAAAGACCCAATCAGACATTTTTCCAAAGAATACGTAGAGATGGGCAACAGACATGAAAATATGCTCAATATCACAATTATCAGGGAAATTCAAATCAAAAGAACGGGAGGATATCATCTTATACCATGAAAATGTCTAGAATCAAAAAGACAGGAAACAAATGTTGGCGAAGATGTGGACACAAAGGAACGACTTGCACACTGTTAGTGGGTCTGCGAACTGGTGCAGCTGCTATGGAAAACTGTATGGAGGTTCATCAAAAAATTAAAAATAGAAATACCATATTATCCAATAATTCCACTACTGGGTATTACCCAAAGAAAATTAAAACACTAATTTGAAAAAATGTATGCATCTCTATGTTTACTGCAGCATTAATTACAACAGCCTAATATGAATCAGCCGAAGAGTCCATTGATAGATTAATGGATAAAGAAGTGGGGTGTGTTTGAGTGTGTGTGTGTGTGTGTGTGTATTGTTTATATAATGGAATATTAGCCATAAAAAAGTGAGATCTTGCCATTTGCAATAACATGAATAGAGCTGGAAAGAATTCTGCTAAGAGAAAGACAAATACCATATGATTTTGCTTATCTGAGTAAACAAACAAATCAGACCTATAAACACAGAGAACAGATGGTTGCCAGAGGGAAAAGGGTAGGGGGATGGACAAAATGGGTGAAAGGGACTGGGAGATACAGGCTTCCGGTTACAGAACAAAGAAATCATGGGGATAAAATTTACAGCATAAGAAATACAATCAATGGTATTGTAATAGCTTGTATAGTGATGAATGGTAGCTACATTTGTGGTGAGCCTAGGATAAGATAGAGAAGTAGAAACACTATGCTGTATACCTGAAACTAATATAACAGCATGTACCGACTATACCCAAATTAAAAAAAATAGAGAGTAAAACTCATTACAATTAATTATAGTGGACACGTGCTGTCTTTGCTTTGTCAAGTCACATTTATACTTCTTCCAGGGTTTGGAGAATCTACCATAAGATGAGTCTTACACAGAAGTAGAGATTTGCCTTTCAGCCCCCAGGAACCAAAAAGCCCAGACAGTGGGTCTCTCTGAAACCTAGAAGTTTGAATGTAGGTAGGTAATCCAAACTAAGTCAAGCAGGAAACAGGATTCAGTCAGAGATCATGGTTAATGTTCAGTGTTAGCAAGAGCAGAAATACCGGTGATGGCACCAACAGCAGTGACTGTGATTTCTTAATCAAATTTTTCCTATAGTATATTTTTGGCAAGGGAGACAACCTGCCTCCCTTGATTCTTTCCTATTTGTAAGCTTTGTACTCCAGGCTTTCCATCTGTGTATGAGCCAGATAACATCTCTCTACAAATTCCTTTTACTTACACTACCCAGACTCAATTTCTGCAGTTTGCAATGAAGAATATTGAGTATTTGATGAGTGTCACACACAAACACATGTGCACTCACAAATACATGTACGTATGCATACTCTGAACAGGAATAATACATTTATAGAGTAAACATAATGATAGATCAAGGAAATAGACTAACTTTGATTTTTCAACAAGTCTGTAGTATATTGCTCAATAATTGCAGTGACTATATCTTAGAGATCGTTTCTAAAAAGAAAATATGCTAGCAGAAAGTTCTCACCTCCCTATTTTGCATTAGCAATTTAAAAAATTGTATTCAAACTATTGACCACAAGTCACAATTGTAATTAGCGATAAATTTTTAGAAGATAAGAAGATAGATGACACACATACCTTTAAGAACCCAAAGAACTGGGTGTATGAATATCCTGATGGAGGCACATATAAACATCACCTATACCTCGACAATATGAGATTTAGGTTATAGCCAATTTGTTTGCCGAGTATGACCAGACACTCTCCTGTGACATTATGCTCTTTAAGTACATGTTTTATTGTTATTTCTTATAGAATATAATCCTTAACCTTGAGGCAACAATTACTGCAATTTATATTTGTTATTGGATATTGTATTTAGTCTCTTTATGTTGTTAGAGGAAAATGTATTTGTTAGAATATGTTTGTTGTAGAAAATTGAATGTAGTCATCCAAGCTGTAATATACACATCCATTCTGGGATGATTTTCTCATTATCAATGATTGTGCTAACTTTATGTTCTAAGCACATATGAATGTCTTGAAGTTAATTCCTAGTCAAAGAGCAATATGACCCTTCTCTCAGATTTATTCCTGCATCCCAGTTTCAGAAAACTAAGCTTGTAGTTCTAAAAGACTTATTTATAAAGGAAATGAGAAGCTACTTTTAGCCACAGAAGAAAATAGAAGTTGTTGCCTTCTAACTATACATAGTGGAAAGGTAAACATATCCATGCATAGACATAATTGTAATGGTCTTATCTGAAACTAGATACCAATATTTCTGAAAACTTGTGTATTTCCGATATGCTACAGAGAAGAGCAAAATTTACCTTGGGGTGGTAGATGTTTTTTTGAATTGCTACTCTTTAGAGATTTCAGGTTATCAAATGTAAAGCCAAGCTCCTATTCTGGAATACATAATGAGTGTAATCATTTAAAAGCTTGTCTTAGCTGTGAGGAGAGTTACTGTCTCTAAATTGTGTTACTTGATAGCCATTGCCTACTGGAGACAGGATACATTAATTTTTTTTTCTTTGAAACTGATTACTTACTCACCAAGTCTATTTCTTTTTCTTCTTGGACATATACCTAGGCTAAGTCTTCCAATTTTCCTTGTAGGTAGGGTGTGGCATTATGACTGAGTTCTAGCCAATGGAAGATGAAAGAGTTCTGTTTCAGGTTTGGTATGTAAAGAACTCCCAGATATAATCCTCTGTGCTTCTACCCCTTTCTCTAGCTCAGATGAGCACATTATCCTTGGAAGCCATACAATGAATATGGCAGAGTCTCAGTGTAGGTCCCAGAACACTGCCTAAAGAAGACACAATCAATTATAAAAATCTACTTTGAATTTTATGTGAGTGGGAAACAAATGTATATTACTTTTAACTCATTACATATTTCTGGCTCAGCTTGTAGAGTAGACTGGCCTCTGCAATGTAGTGAATGTATGATGCAGACTGGGGAGAGACATAGTCAATGAAGTAACGATATGGAGGAGCATGGCCTGGAGAGTGTAAGTGCATCAATGTTTAGTATTCAGTGAAACATGGTCTTTCTGCTTTGTAATTCTGATTTGTAAAGTATTAGTACCTGGTTTTGGATGTCTTTGGAAAATAAGGGAAGGTACTGTTTTCATTCTACTTCAGCATTTGGGGTAGATGTCAGAAGGAACCTACAGGACAATGGTAGCAATTCATAGTAAGAACTGTCTGTGAAGATGGAAAATGCCTGTGACAAATGGAAGAATTTCCTGGGAAATGCTCGTAAATACATGGAGATAGAAACATGATAAAAACTAAATCACATGACTTAGTCCTCTATTACTTGTATATTAAAAGGAGGGTGACACCTGAAGCCTGGAGAAATTAGGATCTCTTGAGTTGTATAGTTGTATACACAGACGAAATAATATTTCAGAGTATATACTACAACACTAATTCAGCCTGACTCATCACAGTTGCAGACCTCTGACCACGTTGATAGGTAAAGGAGTATCTTCAGAGTAGAAACAGCCCTCGAAAAGAAGCCATATTCTAAGCTTCTAAGTTTAAAAGACATCATGGTGTGAATCAGAAGTGATTTGCTCAGAAATACCAATAGGGCAACATTGTTTTCTTTCTGCCCCACCTGTGCTTATAAATCCTCTGAGCTGCAGAGATGGAAGTGCAAAGAGTATAAGAAGAAAGGAAGTCACAAAGGAATGGTTCTGGCCCACCATCCTTTTTATGTACAAATAGAAGATATTGAGAATAAAAGACATCCCAGAAGTTTGGGTACTTCTAGAGTAGCGAGAGAGTTGCCCTACTTCATTTATGGAATGTTTTGAGGTTTTGTTTGGCTTTGTTTTGTTTTTTGTTTGTTTTCTTATTTTTTTAAGTGGTAAAGTTGGCAAATATTTCCCACGGTACTGCCCTAGTAATGATAGAGGTCAATAGAGATGGTGGCAGGCAAATTTTGGCATCAGAGGAGCCTAAGATGAGCATCTATTATTTTATTTAGGTAAATAAGGGACACAGAGAGGTCCACTGTACCCAGAAGCACAGAACGTTGTTGAGAGACAGCCTGTGAGCCTGTCTGGGGATTCCCTTGATTGTACCAGGGAAGACTCCTTATCAGAATGTGTGAATACACTACCCAAGCTGGAGACTGAAGGAGGACACAGCTGTGGTTTATGAAAGATTGCCAACATCAGAGAACTGAGTGAGTACTGAATGAACATCTGCAACCTGCTCAGTCACTAACTTCTGAAGGAAGCATTTGGGCATTCCCAGGGGCAAAACACATGCTCAGCCAGAGCATCATCAATGACCGAGAAGAGAAAAAAAATATGAAATAAACCAATCCCTCACCAGCATCATTACCGGGCTGTTGGCAACCCATTTAAAACTCTGGATAAGGCTAGAGGAGATTCTGAGGGAGGAATAAAGAGGAAACTGATTACAACTAAATCATAAACTAGAAACGATTGACTTATTGTTGAATCAGCTTAAAAAAAACTAAAAGTGATTTAATATTTTCTACTGTAAACAGAAATGGGGGTTGGCCAGGTGCTAGTTCTTTTGGAAGGTTGGTTCTGTGATGCAAGGGACAAATCTCCTTAAAGGAAAAGAGCTGAATTAGATAACAAATGAGTGATATATTTATAAATTTATCTGCAGATAGGAAATTTTCTAGAATATTTGGTTAAAGCCAGATTTTAAGTAAGGTGTGTATGTGTGTGAGTGTGTGTATGTGTGTGTGCGCATGCATATAGTGATCAGTGTGAAAGTATGCAGAAGGAAATAATGGAGAGAAGATCTGTATCTTAAACTCAGGCATCCAAGATTGCCCAACCCTGGAATGGGTAGACAAATGATGAAGTCAAATTTTTAATCTTCTTTCCTTTCTCTTATTCTTTATTTTTCTCTCATCCTCCCTTTTTATTTCTTGAGAAGAAAGACAACTCAAACCCATTCCAATAGTTGAGCACATACTACCTCCCTTCTCTATTATCTGCTCTACTAGATGACTTTTGACCTATTAGATTCTTTGCAATCTTCTTTGTGGTTTCATGCTCAAGGACACTACTGGTGATTTCACTTGCTTTCAATTTAATCTCACAAAGCCATACAAGCTCCATTTGAATGAATTTCCCCAATTAGGCACTCCATCAGCAGAAAACACACTATTTCCTCAGCTCAGGCTGAGGTCTTAACCATGCAATCCTGAGATGTTGTCATTTAGGGACATAATTGGCAATACCAAAAGAAGCATTGACAAGTCTCAAGTAGTAACTCCCAAAACTTGGGAATTATCTCAGAGACCTCAACAATGAAACTGCATAACAGAGCTTGAATTGAAAAGTAAAGGGGCTCTCTCTCCTCAAGCCTTTCACCCAAAGAAATGACAAGGAAATATACAGAGGCAGTGTCAGTTCCAAAAGCTATATGGAGCCAGACAGTAGAACAGGCAAGAAGTAGAGACTCTGTTCAAGGAAATCCTTGTTATCAATAGTAATCTTTTCTGTCTCCTTATGTTAGGGAAGTTTTCAGCAATGATTTGTTCAAGTACCCCATCTACTCCTTTCTCTCTCTTCTTCCTCTGGAATTCCTATGACACGGATATTGTTTCGTTTGAATGCATCGCTCAGCTCTCGAATTCTCCTTTCCTGTTCCTGAATCAGCTTAAAGCTCATCTGAGATGTCACCATCAAGTCATCCTGACTCTCCTATTTAAATATTTTCTAATAAGATTTTTTTTCTGCTGAACATCTTAGAATATCTAACATGTTAATAGGTTATGTCTTATCATTTAAATGCCGAGATGTCTAAAATGGATTGAAAAACAGAATGAGGGTGGAGAGAGAGAAAATATACAGTTTTCTTAATCCTAAATTTATTGGACTGGAAAATACATATTCCTCAGAACTCCTCTTGCTGAAGCCTAGTGCTCCAAGGTATAAAGCTTGCAAAGTATTGATAAATATTAAACTCCCAAGAGGAAAAAAATCCAAAAGCTTGATTGCAGCATTTCCCAAAGAATGTCTCTTGGAATTCTATTCATGCATAGCACTTGCCTGCAAAAGGATCCCATGCTTAAATAGGTTTAAGGAATTGCCCTTGCCTGAAGTTATCTGGCTTTTCATCCGCCTAAATACTTATCGATTAATCTATATCTCTTCTATTTTATCATCTTATCTTTGCGATGTAATAACTTGTGTTTCTACTTGCAGCAGAAGAGGTTTTACATATGATTCATTCCTATTACTCTTCTCCCCTGAAAACACCTCGAACACAGAAGGTGCTCAAGAAATGTTTGTTGAAGAAAAGAAGAAAGGATAGCATGGGAATTACAGTTGACAATAGATTATATTTCTGGATGGAAGAGAGGTATGGCCCCTGTATCTACCTAGAAAACAGGTCCATAGTAGTCAGTCAGGAGAGCCATGTCATTCATGACTGAGCCCAAACCCTTTTAAAAGCTACAATATGGACTGCCACTGCCTCTGAGATGTGCGTTCCTCATATATCTAGGGAAAAAGAGTAAAACCCTTTGAGATGAAATGATGTCCAGAAGCTAAAATCAAACTTCTTGGATGTTGTCCAAAGCTGGCCTAGTATGCAGGGTTTTTGCCTTGAGGACTGGCAGCAATATATCCTCTTTGGAGATAATTGATCCCTAGCCCAGTGAGCAGCTGTTATTAGAAGGATGATGTGTGTAGCAAAGGAGTGCCCCAGGCTTTTGACAGCTTCCACCGTGGTTTCAACAGGAAGCTAAAGAAACTGGCACCATCTTGTGTTTGCCTGCATCATCCTTGTGCTAAGAAAGCTACTTAACATGATAGACTTCTCAAGATAAAATCCTATCCCCTTCCATCACTATAATTTTGTTATTCCACTGTTCAAATATGGTTAAGAGAGAAGCAAAGAACAGTTTTCCTGGTTGGTGATTACTTTGCCTAGGAGTCAAAATTATCCCAGTGTGCCCTTACTCCTGGTAGGTCTATCTATCAAGTTGTTGTGAAGGGAAGAAAAGGCAGGATTGATCAATTCTTTCATAAATGCATTCCTTTGTTCTGAATGCTAGAATGTGTCAAGAATTGCTAAATTGACTCTTTAATATAAACCTGGCTGACTCACACAAACCTGGGACCCATAAAAAGCTTCTATGAGTGCTTGCATTTTACCTCTGGAAGTTATATAGGTTTCAGCCAATCACTTTCTCTGTTACTATGGTTCCTTAGCTTTCTAGATCCTTATCCTCACTTTGACTCCGTACCTCAGTTTCTACTATCCTTCTAACAAGTTGGTTTTCATATCAGTAGGCTTCTTCAGAGAAGCAAAAGCAAAGAGAGACAAGTAAGATTTATTTTAAGGAATTGGCTCACCTAGTTGTAGGGACTGACAACTCTGAAATCTTACCAGCAGGCTGGAAACTCAGGCAAGATTTGATGTTGTCATCTAGATTTTGAAATCTTTAGTGTAAGCCTGCAGGTTCAAAACTTGTGCATGAGTAGACATTGCAATTTCGAGTCTGAAAGTTGTAGGGCAGCTATCAAGCTGCAAACTCAGATTTCTGTTACCGTCTTAATGAAGAGTTATTTCTCCATAAAATAGGTTTCTGGACTTAAGGCTTTCAACTCATTGAATGAAGTCCACAGACATAATCAAGGACAATCTCCTTTATTTCAATCCAATTAATTGCAGATGCTAACTACAACTATAAAACACCTTTATAACAACATCTTGATTAGTGTTTGATCAAACAAGTGGGTACCCTAAGCTTGCCGTGTTGACATAAAATTTTAACCATCACATTTTGATATCTGAAATTTTGTCCTATTTTCCCTAGGTTATAATGTAGGATGTGACTTTCAGCTCCGGCATACTGACTCTACATCTTTAGACTACCACCTACATCAGGTTTGGTGTGGGGAATCGGAAAAGTACAATCTATATATGAAAGAGATTTGGACCCAACCCTCAAGGAATTTCTGATGTAGGTAAAGAAATATCACTCAAAATAGCTTTATTTTGTTATAATTCTTAGTCTTTATGTGTAGGTATATGCACA
This sequence comes from Paguma larvata, assembly GCA_030068075.1. Classification (NCBI taxonomy): domain Eukaryota; kingdom Metazoa; phylum Chordata; class Mammalia; order Carnivora; family Viverridae; genus Paguma; species Paguma larvata. Next base: position 58,026,454 of record CM057832.1, read on the forward strand.
ATTTGAACAGCATAGTGGAAGGAGGGATTAGTTCCATCTATCAGAGGGAAGATGAAAGGTAGGGAATTCATGAAGTTGAAATGCTGTAGTGTGAGGATGAATATATGTTTTCAGGTGGATAAATATCCACCTGAAGAAACTATTTTGGGGTGAGAAAACTTAGAGTGAAGACATGGGTGGAATACTACGGAGTCCAGCTCCTTGTTTATCTGAAGAGGAAGAGGAGCAAGCAGAATGGACAAAAAAAGAAGGTGGGGAAGGAGGACTGGTAATAGACTATGATGAACTCTGGATGCCACAGTTAGTGGGTGTCACATTATCCCATATGCAACGAAAAGGCAAAGACTTCACCCAAGACACAGATAGATTGTGAAAGCTCCCAATTACAAGGTTCAAGAAGATGTGGGGTGATGGTTGATGTGACAAAGAGGAGAGGGTGGCCTTGCCACAAGCCTGCCCCATCTGATTTTCTGGGCTGAACTTCATCTTTGTATTAACATAATCAGACATTAGTATCAGTTAGCACCTTCTCACAGGAGCCCCATTCTCCTTTGCCAGGAGGCCAAAGGCATCTCACCCAATTTGTAGCTTGTCATCTGTTGGGATTTGCAGCTTCACCTGATCCGCAGCCTCATTAACATTAGACACAAATGCTTTGGGATTTTTATGGCTGGTGTAACCTTTGTTACTGCCCAGGAGGTGAGCTTGAGTTTGTGAGTTGCCCCTGATTTGCCCATCCCCTATGAAACATTTAGCTAATCAACTCAGTTTGTAGAAAGGAAGTTGACTTTTTCCTTTGAATTAAAAATGGTACAGGGATGGGGTTGGAGGGCTTTATTCACCATCTGACTTGGAGCTGATGTAGTTTAGATAAAAATTAATTATAACTTTCTCAGATATATGTGGTTATATAACTCAAGCAAATATTTAAAACCTTTTCCTGAGATGAAATCATGCCTGGAGGTTAGAATCAAGTCTAATGCCAAGTGAGGCTTTTTACGTTGCCTACTTAAGGTGTCACCAGGGAGCATTTCCAATAATGCGAACTTCAGGAAGTTGACCCTGGGGGCCAAGCACACGTGGAGCAGTGTATCTGGGGAAGCGAGGAGTTCACTCTTGTCTAACCTGCTCTCTTTGTTCTGATAGTCAGAGTATGAGCTAGACACCTTGTTTTATAAGCTTCTAAACTGAGTCTAAAGAATTTGAGTCACTGAGATGCTTCAAGATCTTAATACCATTTCTCAACTTGCTTCAAAAGATCTCAGAGTGAAGAAATTGTTGCTCCTAACCAACACAGAATCTCTCTCTCTCTCCTTCTCTCTCTTTCTCCATGTGCTTTGGGCAGCAACAGAAAAAAAAAAAAACATAAAGATTAGTACCTCCCAATTTACAACATATTCTGCAATCGTCACAATGTTTGTAAGGTACATAATTCAACTAGTTATCTGTCTTCTTTTAACGGGGTTCAAGAGGATGGGTGGAAGAATTGAGACTCCATCTAAGTCTTCTGACAGACAAATCCACTTATATCCATCTAATTTCCCTACCATTATAAAGGCAGTATTCTTAAAGGAAAGGTAGTAGATGCAATTATGCCAAATAACGATGCCTTCTCAATTCCTTAAGAAATATATTTCTTAAGGAATATATATAAAATGCATTCTAAGAATAATTTAATAAAATGAAGAGGAAGTAGTATGACACCAAGACTGTGTAATTTATAGAAAAGTTCCTGAAAGAGAAACATCATTTTATGTGCTTGATTTCTGACCAAAAGAGAGCACAGAGTCCTCCCTAACTCTCCAATCCCTACTTTCTCTAATATTAGAACTCTGCTAAACCTCTTCCCACCTTCTTTTTTCTGAGATAGTCTCACAAGTGATTTATCCTAAATGCAATGTATAATTTACATTGAAAAAGTACCATTTAACTTAGCATTACTAAAAGTTTTCTTTGGCCTTTCTTGCTCCATTCTGTGCTCAAACTTTAGATAAGACTTAGAAATACCAGTCCTCCCACATGAAGGATGATTTCAATGAGCCAATTAGATATGAATAAGGTTTCTTTTCTAAAAATTACCTCCACTTATTGCACTTTCTTTCTGGGTGTTTCTGGGTGTCTGGAAATAGGAGTTTTTTTTGTTTGTTTGTTTTTGTTTTTGTTTTCCCCCAAAAGGCAGTATATAAAAATACCTTCCTGTAAATTGCAGTTTATGGGAAATGCAAGTAACTCTTCCCCATTACTGGCTATATTAGATCATTACACTAAGGATGGCCAATGAATCACACCTTTGGGTGTATAATCCCCGTCAGAATAATCCATGCCTTTGTGTAATTCCCTCCCACACTGAAAGATCACTTAAAAATAAAAGTCCAACATTAATTCACTTCCTCAGAGAAGCAGATCCCAAGACAGGATCAGATGTGCAAGACAGAAGGGAATAAGGGGAGGGAACTGGAAGGGCAGGAGGGCCTTCACAATATGATGTAGGTTTCATCCCTATAAAGGGAGGGGACTAGGGAGGAGCGTTGCATATGCTGCATATGGTTCTAGAAAAGTTTCAGTTGTGCTTCTTGAGCAGTTCTGAGACAGGAGGCAAAGTTGCCTGTATCACAGAAGTGGGTCTGCCTTCCTATGGCTACCAAGCTCCATAGTAGTTGGTCCATGGGAAGTGTGGCTTCCATGTGAATAGGACAGTGGACACAAAGCCAGCAACTTGGGATGTGAGTCAGTTAATGGCCCCCCAACCAGGAGATCTGAGTGGCCTATTTTCATGGTCACCTCAAGTATGTACAACAGTTCTCAAACTTCATTTCCCAGTTCCTACCATCAGAGAAAAGACCCATTCTTTCCCCTAAATTTTGGTTGAAATAATCTAGTGGAAGGATCTAATTGGTCCAGCTGTGTTTAGTGCCAAAGCCTGTCCTAAATCAGCTTTGTCTAGAGAGATTTTGGCAGATTTTGGTGGTCTCAGAGGCATGGCTTGGGGAGTCCATCACTATGTGGAGGCGGGATATCCTTCCTAGAGGGGACACATTATGAGCCAGGCAGTCACCCATGCTGGGAAGAAGAGGAACAAATAGATGTAGCCAGAAGACTCAAACGCACACCTCAGGTGTTATGATATCAGCCTATGAGCTTCTACCCATGTCTGTAGTCCCTGAAGCTCCTAATTCAAAACAAGCCATTCCTTCTCTTCTAAGTGCATAGTATTTGCCCTTATTACCTGATGATTTATATGAAGATTAAATGAGTTAATACATTCAAGGAGTTTAGAACACAACTAGTCTTTGAGTGTTCAATAAGCGTTAGCTATAATTACCATTTATTTATTATTAAATTTAGTGAGATGCATACCTGTTTTCCTCACTAGATTATATATCCCTTATAATCACAGACTATTTCCTGGACATTTTAGCACACTGCAGAGCAAATCGGTCTCCCAATGAATGCCTAGTGAGTTGAATCGAATCTGCTTTCGAGATTACTCTGAGGAGACAGCATCTGAAATGCCGGAGAGCCCCCATACCACGACAGTGTGTGAGCTTTTGTTCTGCTGTCAGATCTTAATTATCCACGTGTAAAGTCTACACTTCTTGAATTAGCTACAGCACATGTCTAATCCCCTGTCACCAAAATGCTTCTGGGATTCTGCCTTGAATTGGGATCAGTTGGGAAGGAAAAAGTAATTTTAGTAATTAGCCCATGCACGACATGATCAAAAAGGTTAATTTTCTACTCCCAAAAGCACAAAGTACACACAGAAATGCTTTTTATAGTCTCCACCCTTTCCTTTCCTCTGTATTAGTATGAATGGTTGAGGGCTTCCTATAAAATCACAATTATTGCTTAATCAATAAAAATACTGGAAGTGATGATCTCTGGGTGGTAGAATTAGAGATAATTTTTTCAATTTTGTTTGTTATCTTTTCAATGTTTTTAAAAGAGAAATTTCTCTTATAACAAGAAAGTTCCCTTCTTCCTCTTACTTACCTAATCACTGTTTAATTGTGTTAGAATAAATTTCATGGTGCTCATAAAAATTCAAGAATTAATTAATTAACATTAATGCACCCTTGTGTGACATTGGTTAAGTTATGTAGTTTCTCCGAGTCTCAATTTTCTTATCTGTAAAGTGGAAATAAAATAATTAACTTAAAAGGCTGGCATAAGAAATAAATAGCACAAAGCATAACACATAGTTCATTTATACTCTTAAATGTTTTAATTCCCTTTATTTTATTTTATGTTTTATTTTTTTATTTTTGTAATGTTTATTTATTTTTGAGACAGAGACAGAGCATGAGTAGGGGATAGGCAGAGAGAGAGGGAGACACAGAATTGGAAGCAGACTCCAGGATCCAAGCTGTCAGCACTGAGCCTGATGCGAGGCTTGAACTCAGGAGCTCTGAGTTCATGACCTGAGCTGAGGACACTTACTGACTGAGCCATGCAGAGGCCCCTAATTCCCCCTCCTTTTTTTAAAACTGAGTTTTTGTAATTGTGAGGAGCACACACCTCCACAGAGAAAATCCATGCATGCCAGCCATGTAATTGATAATAAAAATCCTCATATGATATATTTAAATGGTAGTATTGAACACAGTCTTTTTCTGAGGTGTTTTCCATAAATGTATTGTCCGCAACATTTGTATTTGTGACTGAAGGTTATTGTTGAACATTCTGATTCTTTATCTAAATAAAGAACATGTGGGGTGCCTGGGTGGCTCAGTCTGTTGAACATCTGACTTTGGCTCCGGTCATGATCTCACAGTCCATGAGTTCAAGCCCTGCATTGGGCTCCATGCTGACAGCTCAGAGCCTGGAGCCTGCTTCGGATTCTGTGTCTCCCTCTCTCTCTCTGCCCCTCCCCCACTCATACTCTGTCTCTTTCCATTTCTGAAAAATGAATAAACCTTTAAAAAATTTAATAAATAAAGAACATGTTTCTGAGGTGTTGCTAAAAGAGAAAAAGACATCTCCCCACACACCTGCTCTGTCCCATCCTATGCTTTCTTTCTTTCTCTCTTTTTTTTTTAATCAATTTATTGAGGTATGATTGACATACAAAATCTATACATATGTAATGCATACAACTTGATGAGTTTGGAGATAAGTATATATCCATGACACTACCTTCACAATTTATGCTATAAACAAACATAACCATCATCTTTAAAAGGTTCTTCCCACCCTCATTATGCCTTCTGAAGGGAATGAAATTGGCCCTCCCAAGGCTTGTTGATTTGAAATACTGTGGAGAACAGCAATTTTACCTACACAGAGACTAATAATAAAATGGAGATCTGTGAGAAAATACCCCAGATCAGAGAAATTGCTTTATATACTGCAAGAGGGCTGAAGCATTCAACAAAAGTAAATTGAAAAATGTCAGAAGAGAACAACAGCTTCCAACAATAATAGTAATAATGATCAACAGTCAACCTGAATGTTTATTGAGTGATAGCCATGTGTTATGCATTAAACCAAGCATTGTACATCCATTATTATACAAGATCCAAGTGAAATGTCTACTATCATGCCCTTTGGAAGATGAAAAAACTGAACTTTTGAAAGGTAAATTGATATCCCTAAAATAATACAACTAGTAAACTGCAGGACCAGGTTTGTCTGGGTCAGGAATCTGAACATATACCATAACTAGTGTAGAGTAGAACTGCAAAGACTTTGAATGCTTAATAAATATTACTAGCTTTGAATAGGAGAATGGCCCCAGAGGAAAAACAGAATGTTTGAGACACTAGGAGAGACAAGTTTTGTACAGTCATGTAATCTACTCATAGTAACTATGCATGATCATGGTAGCTGTTTCTATGGCAAACTAAAGACTGTGGAAAGTTCCTTATAGGAAGGAATTACAGTACGTGTGCCTATGATTGGGGAGCAATCTGATAAGACTCGAGATCTAAGGGATTTTCTGGGGAACTACATTTGCAAAATTTGTTTATGTTTGGTTTGCTCATTAGGTTGGCCTGAAGTGGTATTAGTTTTCTAGAGTTGCCTTAACAAAATACCACAGAATAAATGACTCATACAATAGAAATGCATTTTATCATGTATTTCTCTTTAAGCTGGTAGTTCAAGATCGAGTTTGGTTTCTCTCGAAGGCCGTAATGGAAAGACCTGTTCCAGGCCTTTCTCCTTTGCCTATAGTTGGTCACTCTCTCATTAGTTTGTCCTCACATGTTTGTTCCCCTATGCCTCTGGTGTCTCTTATTCTTATAAGAATATCAATCATATTGGTTAGCCCCCCACTTTACTGGCTTCATTTTATCTCAATCACCTCTTTAAAGACCCTATGTTCAAGTATAGTTACATTCTAAAGTCCTGGGGATTGGAACTTCAACATATTAATTTTGAGAGGACATAATTCAGCCTATAACATTGTCTGATAGAAATAATTAGGGAAGGGGGCACTAGGCCTGTGCAAGTGGTGCCCTGTGTAATTTCAGTTGTGCAGTGTGGCAGCTGTTGGGGGTCACCATCCTGTGGGGTTGTCTCCAACTGTGTCTCTATCAGATCCCATCTGTGCATTACAAATCTACTGTGAACAGATGCTCTCTGTCAAATGAAACTCCTCCCAAACTTAAAGGGCATATTGTGGAACCAAGCTGTCCAGTAGGGAATATTTTCAGTACTAGCTGCTGGGTAGTGGCTCAGGGCAAATAACTGTAATGCCATCACTCCTACATGCCCTTTTATCAAGTTAGAATGGTCTACAGAAGGTTGTTTGTGTTCAAGGAAGCAGAGTGATGTGGCTAGAGAGAATCTCAGTATAACAGAGAGACAGACAGATCAACACTATTCCAGAGTAATACAGGCTAGCAGTGAATACTGATTGGCAATACTCTGTATTTTTATTCACACAGTGGTTTGCTATGTTATTTGGATTCTACATCTTCCTTTTCTAATTCTCCTATCTCTTGGGCTGATTTGAGACAGGTTTTAGAAAGAAATAGTATATCAAAGGAGGCAGAGATCTAGGTAGAACCAGGGTGTCTGAGGTAGATCACAGCTGGCAGATGGAGCTATACATTGCCCTCTTTTATCTACCACTCCACTATCTCTTTTACAAATATTGGACCTAAAAAGCCTCCAGGGAGACTGGGAATGAGATTCATATAATAGCTATATGATTCAAATCCAGACTTTAAAAAACTTATACAGAGCACTGGGCAAGGATAGGAGGATGTATTTAAAAACACCCACAAAGACCTATCATCCAGAAAAAAAAGGTGGTACATTGAAACAGACTGAGTAACCCAACAGTGGTCTCAGTTATTGTCCCATGTATTACAGAACTTGAATTAAGTTATATCACTTAGGTGGTATTTGTATGTTCAGGCAAGACATAGGCTATGTGTGTGTAATCTTGGTAACTCAGTGAACTCTTAAGACGCTGCACAAATGAGCAACTCTATCTGACAAAGCATAACTCATAGGTAGTGACCTTCTTTTTCCCTTATTGGATGACTACCAGGCTTCCCCTGCACTTGAAAAATTAGAACTCAGTGGCCAGAGTAATTGGTCAGAATCCGTATCCAAGGATGCCATCGGAAGCTGGCAGAGATATAATGGTGGCTGAAATACATCTTCACTCGTCCACATAGAAGCTTCTGTGGGTGGTCTGTAACCTCTGTGTGGACTTGAGGCACTTTATAAGGTATCACTATGTTCAGACTTCAAGCTAGCAAAATGTAGGTATAATATTTATCTAATATCTCTTGCCAGACACTGTTAAAGCCTCAGTATATAGGGATCATAATTAGCACAAGCAAATTTTCTTTCTGCTTTTTTTTTTTCATAATTTGCTTTAGGTGAAAATATTTCTGTTTCCTGGGCTGTTCTTATTTCCCGTGAGAAAGAAATACTCCTTTTGCTGCTCAACCTTAAGCCAGTAGGTGCTACTTAGGTAGTTAGGACAAGTTTATGGCAAAGTAAGTATCATGGAAAAGAGTAAAGAGGAACTTTGAATCTAAGAAATTTTGTCCCTTTGGAGGACACCTAAGAATCTAGTTAATGGAAGGGATAAAGCACTATATGTAACACTTAGGAACACTGAGCAAATACTTGTCACAAGATAAGTATACTGTGAATGTCATTTCTTATTATTGTAATGCCAGGTCCTATCTCTTCATTCTGCCTTTCCAACCACCACGGGAACTCAAGACCTAGAATTCTGCTCACTGTTAATACTCAAGATGTTTCAAACTAAACTTATCATCTTTACAGTGAAGCTTCCCATGTGCTGGCAAGTGGTGGAATTAGGATTTGAACTCAGGTACATGGACACTGAAATTCACTTGCTTAATCATTATCCTATGCTGATGGTCCAGCTTAGTTAGCTTCCTCATTTCCCGACTTCTCTAAGTCATCCTTGTTCTTTTCTGTCTCATGGTTTCATCCACGTTAGTATACATTTGAAGTCACTTGTGAAGAATCTAGTAGTAGTAGTTTCTCTCACTCTAAGGGATAAATAAAAATGGGATCCCATCCTCCTGGAACTCAGCCAGTGCAAAGGAGAATATATTAAGTGGCAAACAAATGGTACAGACAAGTTCCTCAGAGAGAGAGAAAGAAATGTGTTTTTAAGGCCACAGTTTTGTTTAGTTTTGTTTTGTTTCCTGCAGAGACTCAAAAATCAAAAATTAGTTCTCAGTTCCTCAAGTCTGCAAGAGATTTCTTTCATTCCTTAACTTTCCATAGGCTCCTGATTTATAATGTGTGTTCTCTGCAGATTGTCACAGAACAAGAAACTTGCCTAACCAAACATAATGGAGGCACCAGACCTCTGCTGACATTATTGGGGAGCATCAGCTTGCCTGCCATGGGGTGTGAACAGTCATCCAGAAAAAGAGAAAATAACATAAAGGAGGGGGTGATGGACTCCAAGGGAAGAGTGAACTCTCTTGAATAGCATTCCAAAGAACTATTTCCTCCCCAGGTTTGTCTGTGTTCTGCTTTGTATGTTGCAGGACCAAGAAGATAAGAAGAACAGGTTATCTGTGCAGTGTTGCAAGAAAGTGGGATTGGAGTTTAGTCCTGTTTCTTTTATTAATTAGTTTCATGACTTTGAGCAAGACCCTGAACTTCTTTAAGACTCAATTAACTCATTTCTCAAATTGATATAGTATCTGCTATGAAGATCAAAAGATGAAAAAGATGTAAAAGAATTTTAATTCATTCATATATTCCAGTAGAGCTCCAAATAAGAGTCAGTTTTTGTGGTCTGTGACCATATGAGGAGACCCATATTCTAGGACCTGAGGAAGTCATTGAAACTTGCTCTCTTATTCTTCCCATATCTAAGATGAAGTCAATAATATTTTCTTCCCTAACATTCACAATGAACTATTTTACATCTGAGAAAGAAAAGTGAAAAAGAATAGTAAAATTTTAGGAGGGTATATGAAATTACAATTGTTTTATCCACATAAGTATACATTTGAAGTCACTTGTGAAAAATCTAGTGGTTTTTTCAACACCACTATCACTGGAAAGAGATCACCACAGTTCAAATCCTACTACATATTGGCTATATAACCTTTGACAAATCACTTACACTCTTTAAACCTCCCTTCCTAACTTCTTTTCTTAAATAGTTTCTATATACAGAGTTGTTCTAAGGATTATTACAGATTTGTTCTACATTACAGACTTATTCTAAGTATTAAACATATATATTCACAATTACAGATGGGAAATAAAGGCAGTAAAATTTAATGACTCACTCAAAGTCTGAGGCAAATTAGGACCTAGAATATATGCACTTACTCAGCATTCTGCTGGCTAAATACCTTAAAATTATCTATTTGTGGTATCTATATTCCCAAATAAATATGTATACTACATCACTTATGTAATTGTACTCTAAAGGAGTATAACTCCAAATTAAAAATCAAGATTATGACAGTGATAATAACTACAATGTCTTCAACACCCTGAGCTAGGTACTATACTAAGTACTTTCCTAACTTACTTAGAACCTTTTAAAATATCAGTAAGTATGATTGTTGTCATCAGCCTATAGATGAAAAAACTAAGGGATAGAGAATTTAAACCCCTTTCCCAAAGTTGTACAGGTTGTAGTTAGTAGAAATAGGCTTTAGAGTTGATCTTACTATAGTATCTGAGTTCTTAACCCCTATTCAGCCTAGAAAAAAGGAAGGAAGGAAGGAAGGAAGGAAGGAAGGAAGGAAGGGAGGAAGGAAGGAAGGAAGGAAGGAAAGGAGGGAGGGAGGAAGGAAGGAAGGAAGAAAGGGAGAAAGAAAGAAAGAAAGAAAGAAAGAAAGAAAGAAAGAAAAGAGAAAAGAAAAGAAAAAAGAAAAGAAAAGAAAAAGAAAAAGGGAAAGGAAAGGAAAGAAAAAGAGAAAGAAAGAAAAAGAGAAAGGAAAGGGAAGGGACAGGAAGGAAACGAAAGGAAAGGAAAGGAAAAAAGAACATAAGTGAAAAGAAAAGGAGAAAGATCTCCTTTTGAGGCCTCTGCCTCTTGTGGCCTGGTATAGCCTACATCTTGTGAGCCAGATGGAGTCACTTGATCAGTTCCTGGTTTAGAGGTTGCCAGCCTTCTTAGCCAAGTCTGAGGAAATGCATAGATATATCTCAAGTTCCATCCCTAGGAAGGACAGAACAGTATGGGCAAGGGTAGCCGTGATGAAGGGATTGGGCGTTGAGGAGGGGCAGCAATGCAACTTCCATCTGATGTTAGATCTAGAATTGAGGGTGGTGATGTCGTGCTCAAATTAATTACTCAACATTGCAGCCGACCCTTTAAGAACAAAGAGTTTCCTTTAGTAGGGCCTTCATAAAGAGTCCTTCATATTTGAAGATCTAGGTGGTCTAATTCTTAAGAAGTGGTTACTCTTCAGGGCAAGGGGACTGTCTTCTCCTGGGAAGACAGATAAAAACAGAGTTAAACAGCAAGCTCATTAACAGTGAGTTTAGAATGAACTAAAAGGCAGAAAGTCAAAAGGTTAACTGGTTAGATGGCAGAAAATGAAAATAAATATTAAAATACTATACTATTTTTGTACTATAGAAATGAGACTTAATACTAAAGGGAGGCAAATAACTGACAGATAGGAAATGAGAGTCAGAAAAGAAACTTAGGGCCTCTCTGACTTCCCCTTTATTCAGATCCTTTTTGTGTTGACCAGGAGGTACAGGGCAGGTGGACAGATACTACACTCTAATCCTGCATTTCTTCCTTCAACAGGCTGAAGATTTTTCAGGCCTGCACGAGAATGTAGGAAGAGAAAAAACATCCTAGAACCCAGAATATTTACCGACTATCTCAGCATCTCCAAACAACCGTCCCTAGAAACTTCATCTGAAATTTCCAGCATCCACCTGGAAACCCAGTTTTTCTATTTCCTCTCTCCTCACCAACTTTTGGTTTGCTTATGTTTGAAATGGATGATATCTTATATTAGTAATAATAGCTAGAACTTGATAGTAGGATGCCCATATAATGTATTATCTAAATCATTACACTTCTGAGTGAGAAAGTGTGCCATGATAGGCATAAACCAACATAGTCCTGGTCATATATAAGCCATAGAATCACTATCTATTTAGCATTGACTTTGTGCAAGGTACTTGGCTTTGGAGGTTTTATCTCATTTATTCTTGTCCACAATATTTTAAAGGAAGTATTTTCATGACTCCTAATTTTATCGGCCAGGAAACAGATCACCTAAACCCAGGTAGAAATGCTGAATGTGCATCAGACTTGGAGAGCCACCAGGCCTGGGCGCTCACATGGCTCAGTGAAAGCATCTGATCAGTCGTTGCTTTCCCATTAGTTTGTCGGTGCATCTCCCAGCCTTGAACTGAGGCCTCTCCTGCCCTCTAGGAAACTACTTCCCCACCCTGACCACCTGCACCAAGTTCACAAGAAGCCATGAATGCCAGCCTGATGGACCCAGCAGCCACCTGATAAGTCGCCTCTAATATTTCCCTCACAGGCCCAGAAATTCTAGAAAGTTCTATCTTTTCTCCTAGGAAGCAAGTGTGAACTTTTAAAAAAAATGGTTACACTGTAGCCCATGAGACAGCGAACAGATGGGATGGAAGAGGGATAGTTCAGAAGCAAGTCTTGTTCCTCCTTATAAAATGTAAACACAAAATTCTTTGCAGAAGTCTTTCACCTGATGAAGAGATGGTTTCATTGTGGTAACCTCAAAAGGCAGAAAGGAGAGTGTGCTGTTAAATGGTCAAAAGAGGGGAAAACACCAGAATTTATTTCTTTGTTCATACACTGAAGAAGAATGTATGGCTGTGCTACTTGCTTTGTGCACATGGGCACATTAATTCTAAAATTCAAGTTCTTCTGCTGTATAAAGAGAAATGACATCTACTTTGCTATATAGTAGATATTATTATCTTCTATAATAGAGTTAAAGGAGTGGTCCTTTGACTCTTCACCTACAAGATTAGGTCCTGAACAAACAAGCATATTGTAGGAGCAAATTATTTTCTAAAAGTCTTAACTCTTACAAAAGCACTTATTTTCCCCCCAGCTGCTAAATGCAATATCATTATACCATTCTCCTTGTTGATTCTACCATGGCTTGTTTCACTTGGGAAACTTTCAGAATTGAAAATGTGGTCAAAACATCAAATGGATTTTTCTGCCCCTATGCCTTCTAGAATGATGATTGCAATGGTTAAGTTCTCTTAAGTCTACCACATTTTTGAATCTGAGCTCAAACTGAACAGGGTGTTTGAGAATGTCACAGCCATGCCCTCTTTTGATTCCATTGCAAGTACTTTCATTCAAATTTGTGAATATTAATGAATATGCATTCAAAGTTTCATTGTGCAAAGATGTATTTAATAATCTATCAATTATTTCCCTCCATCTGCTTACTCAGGGGTTGGATTTCACTGCTCTAAACCAATCATGAACCCAATGTGACCTCATTGGTTGTCAGTTTACTTTCAGCTGTGGCTCAGACCTCAGCTGTGGTTGTCCAAGTAATTTCTAGCTATTTTGAACATGGAAACCAGAATGCAGACTATGTCCCAAAGGCTTCTGCTTATCCAGTCCCAGTCCTTAAAGTATGTCATTTGGTTGAGGTATATAGTAAAAACCTTTCCCAAGATTATAAAATACACTCTACAGCCTCTTGGGGAGTGATGGAAAGGACAAATGATCAATCTTTCTAGCTTAACCTGTTTCATTCTTATAATTCTTCTTAACTTAGGGCTTCAGATAACCACTTACCAATCAGTTGGCACATGAGAGAAAAACCTATGTCTTATTGCTACTTGAGAAAAAATATGGCATTTTGCCCCTGTCTAAGGCAAAAAACCAGAAGGCTTTCAGAAACCTTCAACTCCAGAGTAATAACTGCATTCAATGTCTGTATCTCCCCTATCTACTGTGGATCTGTATGTATATGAACATGCACATTTGCACACATGCATACACACATACAACTTGCAGCCGAATATCCTGTACACTACCTCTTGGAGTGTACTAGGAGGCAAGAAAGATCAACCCTGTGGAAAGTCAAAGCTATGTTTGATAGTTTGGTCCAACTCTGCTCAGCCAGCTCATCATGGGTGATTATGTCCTCATTTCCACCCTCAGACTGCAAAAGGAGAAAGGTCAGCTAGTCTGGGATCCCTCATATAGCTGTTACAGATGTTTATGGAAGAATATGATATACCAAATCTTTCCCAGAAGTTAAAAAAAATACTTGTGAGTGGGATATTGAAAGCTAAATTAGTGGCAGTGAGAGAACAAATTTTTTTGTTAACTGACCCAGAACATTAAATTGATTATGTAGTTTAACATCACTGTTCTATTTGATAGCTACCTATTAATACTGTATCCTCCTACATTATAGTCAATTGCAAACTCTAGAAATGGAAGAACATATTTATTTTGCTTGGAATTTGCAATTTTCTGCCATATGAACTATTAGTAATTTGTAATTTCTTTCTCTCAGGGGAGCCCATTACCCCAGGAGAAATGATGATCACCCTTATATGAATCTTGCTGTCTTAAACTCTTCTTTTTTCGTTCCCTATTGCAAGTGGATATGGGATTCAAGGGGCTCAAAAATTTGCCCAAATTTGGAGGTGTGCTATCCTTGGAAAAGATTTTGCCCTCCTCAGACTCACTGCCCTATATCTCAGGGAGAGTCAGGAGTCCCCAGAAGAGGAATTTATGGAGGAGCCACTATTAGCTGACAAATAGAGGACAATGAGCTGCAAAGAGGGTGCAGATTGACTAAAAATGTTTGTTGAAAATGCAGATTCTCAGACCCAACTCCAGATCAACTGAGTTAGAATATCTAATTCAGATGATTCTCAGACTCAGTAAATTTGAGAATTACATTTAGAGATGTAATACCTAGAGAATGACCTGGAAAACAGGAAATAATAATACTTTACCCAATAAAGAACATTTTCATCCCTCCCTCATTCTCAGCAGATCTCTATTTGAGGTAATCTCATGCCCACTGTGGTTTTTCTTTCAAAGATCAAGATGTTATGTGGAGTCTACATCCCAGCATATCTTAGTTTCCCTCAGACCACTCTAAATTAAACTCAAAATTAGCCTCTCGCGGATCTTTGCACAGAACCAGCGGTACAAGAGCGCTAACTGTAGAGAAATAAGCAGCGAACCCGAGTGTCAGAAGATAACCTAACCGAGCCAGTCTGCAAAGACAAGAGGGTGAATTACAACAGAGAAAAATCTGACTTCTATGCAATGGATGCTGCTGCGTTTTAGAAGGCAAAAGGGCAACTTCAAGAAACAACCCATAACACATCCAGCCAAAATGACGAGACGGAAGAATTCTCCTCAAAAGAGTCTACAAGAAGCAGTGACAGCTCAAGAATTAATGAAAAGAGATATAAGCAACATAACAGAACTTGAATATAGAATGTTAATCATAAAACTAATTGCTGGCCTTGAAAAAAGCTTAGATGAATGCAAGGGGTCCTACGAGGCAAAGTTCAAAGACCTTAAAAACGGTCAGGAAGAATTAAAGAAGACATTGGAAGAAATACAGGGGAAACTGGAAGCAACCACAGCACGGATTGAAGAGGTAGAGGAAAGAGTTAGTGCATTAGAAGACAAAATCATTGAAAAAGAGGAAACAGATAAAAAGAGAGAGAAGCTGATCCAGGAACAGGAAAGGAGAATTCGAGAGCTGAGCGATGCAGTCAAAAGAAACAATATCCGTATCATAGGAGTTCCAGAGGAAGAAGAGAGAGAGAAAGGAGTCGAAGGGGTTCTGGAACAAATCATTGCTGAGAACTTCCTCAACATGAGAAAGGAAACGGGCATGGAAATCCAAGAGGCACAGAGAACTCCCCTCAGACGTAACTTGAATAGACCTTCTGCACGGCACATCATAGTGAAGCTGGCAAAATACAAAGATAGGGAGAGAATCCTGAAAGCAGCTAGGGACAAAAGAACCCTAACATACAAAGGGAGACCTATAAGGGTAGTAGCAGACTTATCTACGGAAACTTGGCAAGCCAGAAAGGAATGGCAGGACATCTTCAATGTGATGAGCAAGAAGGACATGCAACCAAGAATTCTGTATCCGGCTAGCCTGTCATTCAGAATAGAAGGAGAGATCAAGGTTTTTCCCAACAAACAAAAACTGAAAGAATTTATCACAAATAAGCCAGCACTGCAAGAGATCCTGAGGGGCATTCTATGAAAACAAGGAGGCAAAGAATACAAACTACCAGACACAGCCTTACAAACATGAAACTTACAGATAATACAGTGACTGTAAGCCCATATTTTTCAATATTAACACTGAATGTAAATGGACTAAATGCGCCAATCAAAAGACACAGGATAACAGAATGGATTAAAAAACAAGACCCATCTATTTGCTGTCTTCAAGAAACTCATCTTAAACCTGAAGACACCTTCAGATTGAAAGTGAGGGGATGGAGAACTATCTACCATGCTACTGGAAGTCAGAAGAAAGCCGGAGTAGCCACACTTATATCAGACAAATTAGACTTTAAAATGAACGATGTAATAAGAGATGAGGAAGGACATTATATAATAGTCTCAGGGACCATCCAGCAGGAAGAGCTAACAATTGTAAATATCTACGCACCGAATTCAGGGGCACCCAAATTTGTAAAACAACTAATTACAAACATTAGCAACCTCATCGATAAAAATGTCCTAATAGTAGGGGATCTCAACACTCCACTCTCGGCATTGGATAGATCAACAAAACAGAAAATCTCCGCAGAAACAATAGCCCTGAATGACACATTAGGACAGATGGGCCTCACAGACATCTTTAGGGTCCTTCATCCAGAAGCAAAGGAATTTACATTCTTCTCATCTGCACACGGTACATTTTCCAAGATAGACCACATTCTGGGGCACAGGGAAGCTCTGAATAAATATAAAAGAATTGAGATCATACCGTGTACAGTGTCAGACCACAATGCTTTGAAACTTGAAATCAACCACAGGAGAAAGCCTGGAAAATATCCAAGAACATGGCG